>CM062354.1:12970930-17770930 GCA_031216115.1 Senna siamea
ACCAAAATTAGGAGTCCTGACCAAAATTAGGAGTAACCCATAATTAAAGACCAAAATGAAGTGGCTATACATACATAATTAAAGTAAGTCTCTATTTACTTCCTGGGGAAGTTCTATAATAGACATAATACGTATATCTTTCTCAAGATGGTGAAAAGTCCCTAAGCATAAGGCGACTTTACTATAGATATCTCGATCTCCAAGATCTGCATAATATCTAGTCATCTAATACATATTAGTACAATAATGAGAAATATATTCCCAAAGTAGCTAAATAAACCATTTCTTTTTAAAATAACTTTATATGTACCACTGCATTTAATACAAAAAACATTTCTACATTCCATTCGGGCCAAATTCTTTTTCATATTTTCACATAGGTATGCCATATGTGAAAAACATGTGTGTATGCATATATGAACATGCGAGTATGCAACATGTGAATCATTAATGGAATGAGTAGTAAGCTTTCAATGTTCACATACATCAACCATTCTCACTTATAACACATTCATGCAATATAAATCATAATATCTCCTAAATGTTTTACTTCTCGGGAGGTATACACCAGATCATTCCTCTATATGGTTGTATTCTCTAAAGCTATACACCAGATCATTCCTCCTAAAAACTTAATTCCTCGAGAGTATACACCAAATCATTTCCCACAAGGTGTTATTCTTGGGAGGTATACACCCGCATCATTCCTCACTCTTAGGATTTTAATCTTTGGAGGGTATTCACCAAATCATTCCTCCTCAAGGTTTTAATCTTGTTTTTCTCAAATGCATTTATGCATTTCTATGCCATTCAACCATATTCTACATTGATTTTGAGCATATTTATATCAATGGAAAAAATGCATGCTATTTATCATCCATAATTAATCATTTCTCCTTATTTCACTTAGCATATGTGTGTAACACCTCTATTACCTTCTTCGATTAGTCTAAATTAATATTTCCTCAATTAATTGGATGAATTTGTTTGTGTGATTTAATATTTTGGAATAAATATGCTAATAACAGGATGACACTTTCAATTCCTTGAGGTACTTGATTTAATTTTTTTTTCATTTCTTTCATTTAACTAACAAAGTACCAAAGGAGAGAAGAGTATTGCCAATTTAAACATACATGCACACTGCAATTGGTGAAGGGAAGGAAAAAGAGTTAGCATCCAATATATATATATACATATACATTTTGTGGAGTGAAATGGAAGCAAAGGAGAGAGCGTGTGGCATTAAAACTTCCCTCCTTCCCTTTTAGCCTATAATCTCAATATGATTGGAGTGCAATTGAGGAGCTTAGTTTCCTTGGATTCCCACCGCCGCTAACCATCACGCAGTGTGAAATAGGAAGAAGGATGTGGATTTTTAAATATATATATATAACCACCCACATTACTAGGAAAAATTAGGAAATACAAGGAATGTATAACAATTAAATATATATATGGATACATACCTTACGTGTATTCAAATGCAAGGGTGCATAATTTAACCAAATTAATATATGTGTGGGTGTACAAAGTGAAGCAAGAGTGCAAGAAAGTGAGGAGAGAGATGTGGGGCACTTGCCTTCCTTCTTTCCTTCTCTTTGTCTATATGCAAGGCCACCAAGGGATGAGAAGTAATATTCTTGAGATAAAGGAAAGTGCATGCAAGACGCCTTGTAATGGAAGAAGAAAGGAACATGTAATACAAGTCTTCTTCCTCCTCCCTTGTGTTGTTACCTCCAATGTGCACTTGAGAAGGGAGACTAATGTGTGCCTTGCATGAACTATGTGCTATGCGTGAGGAGGTTTTCATGAATTCATTTCCAGCATCTCTTCCCCTTTTGCACCAATCGGAAAGTGATGGAGTACACTTACATGTGCATAAAGGCTAAGACGTGAGGCAAGCGTGGAAGGTCGCGACATGTGGAGTGGGAAGCCTCATGCGTGCACTCTCCTCTCTTTCCTCCTCTTGGCGTGATCGAATGGATAACCCAAGAGTACAAGGAGGGAGTGGCTTGTACTTGGTCACACGTGGGGCTATTAAATAATAAAATTAAGGATAAAGAAAGGGTGTAGCTAGTCCTAGTGGGAGCCAAATGGGATTGTGAGTGAGAGGTGGAAGTAAATACACAAACACAAAAAGTGCATCCAAAAAGAAAGGGAGAGAGCAGCGTGAATATTGGATAAAACACAAAATTTCAAGGAAAATGGGGTTGCACTTAATTACAGGTGAGGTACATGAATTCATCTTCCTTTCCCTTCCTTGGCGTGACCGAGTGAACTAAGTAATGCAAAGTTTTTAAGTAATCGACTATGCCTAGGGTACACATGTAGCACCAAAATTCAAGGGATTAGATAATATACAAGAGAAGGGATTTCATTAAACATAGAGACACATTCACACAGTAAGGGAGAGAAGGAAGAAAAAGACATACACGTACGACAAGGGTAAAAGAGGGAAAAGGCAGCGTGAGAGTTAGAGGGAACCTTGTAACGCTCTTATCTAGTGGTACATTCTTTCCAATGTAAACAGATAAGTATGATACATTTTTTTTATCCCTTTTTATTAATACCTGAGCGCTTAAACCATTTAGTTTTAGCATGATGACTTAGGTTTAGGTTCTTTTTCTCAGAACAAATCTTATAGTCACAACGAAATAAAATATCATACAATAATGGGGAAATGAAAACTTACAAATATCAAATGTACAATAATATCATCTATTACAACTTTCAAAAATATTGCCTAGAATATATGAAGTACTGTCCCTTAGAAGTTAGAGACAACAGTCTATCACTTAGACTCCTAAGACAAATTAAGGATAAACCTGGCCCTTCACATATCCATTTCTATATACCCCTATATACATCTCAAGATACAATCAAAATAAATGTCGTATTCTAAATCGAATATATCTAGGACCTAAAATAGGGTTACCAAAAATCTTACTTAATCAAAGGAGTCTGCTACTCATGACTGGCTATGCATCCAGATCTAATACATATTAGCATATAAAAGAGAAACATAAGTTTCCCAAGAGCTTAACAATTCAAGGTCTAGAAATCAACTAATATGCATCAGGTGCAAGCACCAAAACATTTAATCTATGTTCTTGATATTAAAACATAACGTCATTCATAAATGTAAACAGCAAGCAATAATCGCATGATAAATTTAGGGGCAATGGAAACTCAGATAACCCTTTTTCAAGAGATGTATATTATCATAAAATTACATGGGTTATTGCGAATTAAACTGAAAGTGCTTATGCATTAAATTAATTACACGCCTAGGGTGTTACGCCACTAAGCCACCTTTATGAGATTATCAGGACACTAGGTCATGGGGTATGGAGCACCTTCAACCAAACCTCTAGGTCCTCGTGTGGAGTACCTTCGGCCACACTGTGAAATTGTAGACACTCGGCCATGTGTATAAAGTAGTCATGAGCACCAGGTCATGGGCGTGGAGCACCTTCTGCCACATCTCGCCAAGCCACTTGTGTGGAGTACTTTCGGCCACACCTTGTAATCCGTGGACGCTTGGCCACATAGGTAGGGTAGTCGTGAGCACTAGGTCATGGGCATGGAGCACCTTTGGCCATGCCTGCTAGGCTGCCAGTGTAGAGCACCTTTGGCCACACCTCAGAATCATAGACACTCAGCCACGTATATGAATTTATCATAAACGCCAGGTGTAATGCCCCTATCTAGTCTTATTGTTAACTTCAATATCAAGAGATATGTTCAGTACATTATCTTTATCCTTCATTTTATTAAAGTTTGAGCAATTAAACCATTGAATTATACTATGCGCATTAGGTTTGGGATCCTTTGCTCAAAATAAAACTTACATGCACAGCGGAATAAAATACTACACTACGCAGCAGAAATTAAAAGCCTCATGTAATTCAAATAAATATAAGTCCAATAATTTCCATTACATGCTGATAAGACATATCCCTGGATACATGAAGTACCTATCTCTTAGAAGTTAAGAGACAATAGGCCTCATCACTTAGACTCTCGTTCAAATTAAGGGGACCGGGTCCTTCACATATCCATTTCCTGTGATACCCCAATTACAACTCATGTATATAGTCAAAATAATGTCTTATTCTAAATCAGATTTAGCTAGGACCCAAAATAGGGGATTACAAAGAATCATATTAGTACATAGGTGAGAAATACAAGTTTCCCAGTAGCTTAGCAATTCAGAGTTATTAAAATCAACTAATATATAACAGGGTGCAAGCACCAACACATTTAATCTACATTCTTGATATTAGGCATAAGAATACGATAACTATAAATTGACAATCATTGCATGATAAATTTAGAAGTTAACAAAGATTAAATATCCTTTTCAAATAACACTAATTCTCATAAGCTTACCGCTTTATTACGAAATTCATTAGGTGTTTATGTGTGTTACGTGGAACACTAGGTCACGTGTGGAGCACCTTTGGCCACACCTCTCTAGGTCACCCATGTGGAGTACCTTTGGCCAAACCTCAGTGTCAGACACTGACCATGTATATAGTGTAATCGCAAGCACCAGGTCATGGGCATCGAGCACCTTTGGCCATGCCTTGCTAGGCCGCCTTTGTGGAGCACCTTTGGTCACACCTCGTAAATTATGGACACTTTCGGCCATGTATAGAAGCGTGAATCACGAGCACTAGGTCGTAGGCATGTGAGCACCTCCGCCACACCTTATAACAACCAAAAGGATTTTAAAAGATAAAACCTAAATTTTGATGCAAATTCCAATCAAACAAAACCTAGCACGACTTTCAAGGATAGTGATTCAAAATGAAAGGTCAGTTTGAAGTCGTAAACACGATCAAACTAAGGAAACGCAATCCGACTATCGAACTCGGAGACGATGTTTCGTAAGGCGTCAATTCCACTAATGAGGCTAAAACCTTCACATAGAAATACGTGCCAATGTCCGAAGGATGTCGACACCCTAAAGTATCTCCCAAGTGGTCCAGAAAAGTCAATCACCCTAGAGGCTTTAAATTTCACTGATTCTCCATTTCTCTCAAATCTCTCTCTCCTCACCACACTTTGTCTCTCCTCTCTCTCCTCCTTCCTCCACCGCGGAACTGGCCAAGCATACACCATCAGGGCCGCCACCTGAACACCAATCGACACCGCCACCCATAACCTCCAAAGAACCACCCACGGTCACCAACGGCCGCCAGCACTGCCGAAAAATGCCACTTTTCTACTCTACCGCGCAAAAACTTTGCCAGCAGATCGTTGTTGTCCGTCACCGTCTCACGGCCACCACCCACGATCGTAGCTTAAGCTACCAAATTTTCCTCCAAAGTGAGCTCGGCCGACGTTGAAGGGAGGGCTGACGCAACCAGATCGAGGCAATCTCCGGCCCTGGTCAGGCGAGAATCTTTATGGCTAGAAAATGCCATCCAAACGGCCGCGTGAACCGGGTCGCCACCACCATATTCGGACTCTGGACTTGCGGGCTTCACCGTGGTGTAATTTTTGAGGCAACCGCACTTTCACTGCGGTGCCACCGCACGCCGCGTCGGAAGCTTCGACGCATCGAGAAACCGAGACCACCTCGAGACGTAATTCCATCATCCGAGCACATTGGTAAGGTCCGATTTCCCAAAATTTGATATTTGGCTGAAATAGCTATCTAACGTAATTAGGCAATAAATTAACCTAGGTATTAGGGCAACCGGACCTAGAATTGTTAAACGGATGACGTGACAAGTTTGAATATTTAATTTAATGTCCAGGAAATTAATTGGGCTCGTAAACCGAGACTTTGCGTAGATTCGAATTGATTTGGGAGCGACAAAAGACCAAGTAGGATAATTTACACTTCCCGAACGTTAGATTTGACCTAGTGGAGACCTGAACGATTTAGATTATTTACATGGATTTACGTGCTGCTTTCAATGGAATAAATTGCATGCCTGCGTGATGAAAACCCTAATTGCATGTTAGACGATTTGTTTATCGAGTTTAGATTCCCTTAGGACGAATTTACTTAGGGTAGGGTACTTGATAGCCTGAAGGGACTACTGCTAAGTATCCCGAGTATAGGGAGTTTTTAAATGAGATTATTTTATCAGATTTAGCTTATACTACATTATGGATTATGCGTTAAACCAGACTTCCACTCCTAAGAAAGATTTAAGGAGTATAAAGGGGACAACTTACAAGGGAAACATTGTGATTTAGGCGTAATACCCTAGAACCCCCGAGGAATAGCCTAATCGTGGAGCATGTGAGTTCGAATAGATCGTATGAGGATGAGAATTGGCGATGTCCATATGCTAGGGACGCCCCAGCATGTTGATTCTCACCCTGGCCCTGGAGCGAAAGTGATTGGTGTTACTGATCACAGTCACAATATAGGCTTGATTCGGTGATTGGTGTTACTGATCACACCTAACGATAAGAGAGGTATTCTCTCTGGACGACATGCAATTAGATGATGATTTAGACTTGGTTACAGTAGATTTGTAGCCAACGCAGATTTAGATACACCAGGTATGGGATTTTATTTGATTTTGAGTAGTGATTTTAAAGGAAATGGATTTTTTATGATTTTGATTATCTGTAGCAATTTCCATGTGATAAAACGATTTTAAAGATAAGGTATTTCACTGTTTTCGAACTGATTTTGGGAAGATGATTTTGTTCATATTTGAGTATTCAATGATTTTGAACTATATTTGAATTGTAAATTTTTCTCATCGGGATTTTATATCTCACTAAGCTATTTACTCAGATGAATAGTGGACAAGTGACAAGAACCGCATTTATAGGCCGAGAGGATGCCGTGGTGATAAACGAGAGATTGACTTAGCTTAGGCTTGAATCGTCTTGTATATATATATATTTTGATAATGTTATTGTGATATCGGGTTCTCGCTTCTATATTTTCTCAGAGTGATTGGATTGACTCAGACATGTATAAAGCAGGTGTTTTATGTGATCGTGAGTGATGGGATTGACAATGCTGTATATGAATTTGGCTATTTATGTTTTCATCAAGTTATTATCGGGACTGGTTGTGTAATTGTGAACAAGGGATTTTGTACTTTGGGCATGATTAAAATATAGAGGAAACTCGCCAGATTTTTGGTAGGTTTTACCAGTAAACTTGGGAAATTCAAATAGAATGTATGTGAATGCATAATATAATGTGAATATGAGTTTTGGATGTTGCGTTTAATGATTGTACGCCGTATGTATGGACCTTAGTTTCATTCCAGAGGAATTTGTGATGTATGTATGTATAATTATTTTAGTCAAAGATGTGAATTAGGGTTGAGCAACGAACCAATGGACAACGGGAAGTCTATTTGGGTTACGCTCAACCAGTAGCGATCCCCTAACATTCCCATATCGGGAATAACTATGTAAAAGACCCATATGTTTCCGCTAATCAGATAAGCATCGCGTATGTAGTATCAGGGGGTCGTTACAATTATGGTATCAGAGCCCTGTTTGTCGGATTGTATGGTTTAGTGGGCTAGGGATTGCGAATCTTTGGGCTTGCAGCTTTAGGGTTTTGATTGATTTGACTCTGGAATATTAGAACCTGATTTTGAACTGATAATGAACTGATAATGAACGAAATAAACTTAATGTATTTCTATTAACTGTTGCTGTATAATTGACCTGGTTATTTTCTGTGTCATATAAGTATGGCAGAATCTAGCAGGGATGCCACCTGCAGTTCAGAGGAAGGCCAAGGCACAGGAATCAGGGTGCTTCGGGTAGTGGCAGCATAGAGACTAACGTCGACATGCGTGATATGATGGAATCCATCCGGTTAATGGCTGATGCGATGAGAGATCAGGTCACTACCAGTGTTAATGTAATGAGATAGCAGCAAGAAGATAGACAGACGAGAAATGACGGAGCCACTCAACATGAAAACCCACTATACCAGGGATGGATCGAGTTTCAGAAAGCAGGTCCATATCCATTTACAGGTGCCTCCGATCCAGCTGTTGTAGAAGCCTGGGTGAAAGAAATTGAAAAGATTTTCAGATTGTTGCAGTGCGACGATGAGCAGAAGGTCACATATGCAACATACATGTTGAAAGGCGAAGCAGAACTCTGGTGGACAGATGCCCAGCAACTGATGGAGAGGCGAGGAATTCCACTGACTTGGGAGTCATTCAAAAGGGTCATCATGGATCAATATATCCCTGAGAGCGTAAAGCAATCAAAGGAAGCACAGTTTCTGAAGCTCACACAGGGAGGCAGGCCATTTAACAAGTATTTGAAACAGTTTGAAGAATTATCATGATACTCCACCTACCAGCGAATGCATTATGATGAGGCCTGGAAAGCAAACCAATTAGAAGAAGGCCTAGATTTACCTATGAAGACTCAGTTAGCTACCTTGGAGATTCGAGACTTCGCCACGCTGGTAAACAAGTGCCGGATCCTGAGCAAGAATCTAGAATAGAGACAAGCTCAGAATATGACACAGAGAACAGGGAACCGGCCCACACAAGCACCCAGAAATCTTAACGTGAGAAGCGGTATGTTTAAACTGCAACCAGGGGCTTCTAGTAGCAGTGGAAGACGACCTAACAATAACCCCTGTTCGAAGTGTGGCACCAGACATCCAAATCAGCCTTATTGGCATCAGACTCCACTTCAGTGTTACAGGTGTGGAGGCAAAGGACATACGGCCAGATATTGCCCTTCCACTGGGAACCAGCTGACATCCGGTAGCCGGAGACCACAGGCTCCAGGGAGAGTTTTTACTGTGAATGCTGCCAATGTCGACAAGTCTTCAGGTTTGATGTAGGGTAGAGGTAAAATCTATAATTTTTCTTTGATAGTATTGTTTGATTTGGGTGCTACGCACTCCTTTATCGCTGATACATGCGTAGAAAGAATAAGATTACCTTTCAAGCCAAACCACATACTGTGACCTATATATATCCACACCCTCAGGAGAAGCCACTATGTCCCCACGAATATGCCTGAATTGCCCCTTAACCATTGAAGATACTTTATTCCTTGTGGACCTAGTGTGTATACCATTGTCTGGGATTGACATTATTTTAGGAATGGACTGGTTGACTAGGAATCGGGTCTTGTTAAATTGTTCTGAAGGGATAATTACTTATTTGGATAACGTGCCTGTGCGAGGGAGTGACAGAGCTTGTGAGATAGGTGATATATCCCTCAATCTCTGTGAGGTAGAGTTACAGGACAGACTAAGTCAAATCCCAATCGTTAGTGACTTTCTGGAGGTATTTCCTTTGGAAATAAGTAAACTGCCACCACCTAAGGAGATAGAATTTACCATTGACCTGATTCTGAGAGCAGGTCCAATAGCCATGACCCCATATCATATGGCCCCCACAGAATTAAGAGAATTAAAGGTCCAAATCGAAGATATGTTGGAGAAGGGGTTCATTAGGCCAAGTGTATCATCATGGGGAGCTCCGGTCTTATTCGTAAAGAAGAAAGACAGGAGTTTAAGATTGTGTATTGACTATCGAAAATTGAATAAGGTGACCATTAAGAATAAATACCCATTGCCACGCATTGATGATTTGTTTGATCAGTTTCAAGGCGCGACTATATTTTCTAAGATAGATTTAAGATCAGGATACCACCAGATTAGGGTTAGAGAGGAAGATATTCCTAAGACAGCGTTCAGGACAAGATACAGCCACTACGAGTTTTTAGTGATGCCGTTTGGATTGACAAATACACCCGCTGTCTTCATGGATTATATGAACAGGATTTTTAGACCCTATCTAGATCAATTTGTTGTGGTATTCATCGATGATATCTTAGTCTATTCCAAGACTCACGAAGAGCATGCCCAGCATCTTAACACGGTGCTACAGATACTGGAAGAGAAGAAATTGTATGCAAAGCTAGAGAAATGTGAGTTTTGGTTAGAAGAAGTGAAATTCTTAGGACACGTGGTTAATGGGGAAGGGATAGCAGTCAACCCAAAGAAAATTGAAGCAGTATTAGATTGGGATCGACCTAGAATGGTCACCGAGATTAGGAGTTTCGTGGGTTTGGCCGGTTATTATAGGAAATTCATTCAAGGATTTTCTCAGATAGGCGTGCCATTAACCCTGGGTTGACTCAAAAGGGTAGATTTTGAATGGAGAGAACAATGTGAGACTAGTTTTCAAATTTTGAAAGAGAAATTGACCACCACTCCTGTATTAATTATTCCGAAACCCCTAGAACCCTTTACCGTATACACAGATGCATCCTTGAGAGGCCTAGGTTGTGTTTTGATGTAGGATGGGAAAGTTGTGGCTTATACATCGCGACAATTAAAACTTGCAGAGGAGAACTACCCCACCCATGACTTAGAATTAGCTGCCGTCGTGTTTGCCCTAAAGATTTGGAGACATTACCTGTATGGCGCTGTATTTGAGGTATATAGTGATCATAAGAGCCTTAGGTATTTTTTTGATCAGAAGGAATTAAACATGAGGCAGCGTAGGTGGGTAGAATATCTGAAAGACTTCGATTTTGAGTTGAAATATCATGCAGGGAAAGCGAATGTTGTGGCCAATGCATTGAGCCGAAAGTCACTACAAGTAACTAGTTTAATGATTGGTGAGATGAGGTTACTTGAGGATTTTGGGAATCTTAGCCTCAACATAATCTCGTTTTCGCAAAGATTAGTGATGAGTGACTTTTTGATAACCTACGAATTGAGAGAATTGATTAGACAAGCCCAACTTGAGGATGAATCTTTGGAAGTATACGCAGATCAACCCAATTTTGGATTAGCACCTGATAGAGTTTTGATGTTTAGAAAGAGGGTAGTAATTCCGAACCATCAGAAGCTAAAGGAAAAAGTGTTAGCAAAAGCCCATAGAAGCCATTACACTATTCACCCTGGTATTTCCAAGATGTATCAAGACTTAAAGAGGAATTTTTGGTGGCCCAGTATGCGGAAGGATATCACGAACTATGTGAATGCCTGCTTGACTTGTCAACAGGTTAAGATAGAACACCAAAGACCCGCAGGGCTACTCAAACCATTGGAGATACCAGAAAGAAAATGGGATCAAATCACTATAGATTTCGTGGTAGGATTACCTAGAACACCAGAAGGATTTGATGCCATTTGGGTAATAGTGGATAGGTTGACCAAGTATGCGCAATTTTTACCTGTTAAGGTGCGTTACTCCATAGATAAACTAGCCGATGTATACCTTAGGGAAATCGTGAGGTTACATGGAATACCGCTAGGTATAGTATCCGATAGAGACCCTAGGTTTACTTAGAGATTTTGGTAATCCATACAGCAAGCCTTAGGAACCCAGCTTAAATTTAGCACAGCCTACCATCCTCAGACTGACGGGCAGTCTGAGAGGACTATTCAAACCCTAGAAGACATGTTAAGGGCTTGTGTACTTGAGTAGAAAGGAAGTTGGGATAAACACCTGTCGTTGATAGAGTTTGCATACAAAAGTAGTTATCACTCTACCATCGGCATGGCACCGTATGAGGCTCTGTATGGGAGGAGTTGTAAGTCACCTTTAAGTTAGGTAGAGATGGGGGAGAGTACACTGTTGGGACCCGAAATGGTATAAGAAACCACTGATCAAATTAAAATGATCAGGGAAAAGATGAGAGTGGCCCAACAAAGGCAAGAATCCTTTGCCAACAAGAGAAGAAGGCCTTTGGAATTTAATGAGGGAGATCACATATTTTTGAGAGTGTCCCCTACCTCGGGTATTAGTAGACAGATAAGGACCAAGAAACTAACCCCTAGATTCCTAGGACTATTCCAAATTTTACAAAGAGTCGGTCCCGTTGCCTACCAAATTACTTTACCTCCCTATTTATCCAATCTGCATGATGTTTTCCATGTCTCCCAACTTCGTAAATATGTCCCAGATCCTGCGCATGTATTAGGGAGTCAACCAATAATATTAAAGGAAAATTTGACTTATGAATCTACTCCTGTTCAAATCCTTGACTTTAAGACTAAGCAACTTCGAAGTAAAATAATTCCTTTAGTTAAGGTACTTTGGCAGGATATAGCATCGCAGGAGATGACGTGGGAGAAAGAAGATGAGATGAGGCAAAGATACCCAAAACTGTTTACAGGTATGAATTTTGGGGACAAAATTTCTTTTAAGGGGGGGATAATGTAGCAACCGAAAGGATTTTAAAAGATAAAACCTAAATTTCGATGCAAATTCCAATTAAACGAAAACTGGCATGACTTTCAAGGATAGTGATTCGAAACAGAAGGCTGTTTGAAGTCAGAAACATGATCAAACGGAAGGAAACGCAATCCGGCGATCAAAAATTGACAGACGACGTTTCGTGTGTCAATTCCACTGACGGAGGCCAAAACCTTCTCATGGAAATGCATGCCAACGTCTGGAAGGATGCCGACACCTTAAAGTATACCCGGGCGGTCCAGGAAAAGTCAGAATCGCCCCCGGAAGCTTTAAATTTCACGGATTCCCTCCATTTCTCTCAAATCTCTCTCTCTCCTCACCACACTTTGTCTCTCCTCTCTCTCCTCCTTCCTCCACTGTGAACTGCCGCTACAGCCACCGTGGGCCTCCACCTGGCACACCAGTCAATAGCCCTCGCCACCCACAACCTCGAGCAACCACCCACGGCCACCAACGGCCGCCACCATCGCCGAAAAATGCCATTTTACTCCTCCACCGCGCGAAAACTTCGCCAGCTCAGATCGCCGCCGTCCGTCACCGTCTGC
Organism: Senna siamea; assembly: GCA_031216115.1. NCBI lineage: Eukaryota > Viridiplantae > Streptophyta > Magnoliopsida > Fabales > Fabaceae > Senna > Senna siamea. Next base: position 12,983,670 of record CM062354.1, read on the forward strand.
CATCACCGCCCCCACCACCGTGTAGCCTGAGCTACCAGCTTCCTCTAGAAGCTCGCCGACGTCAAACGGAGGCTGGACGCGCATGGATCGAGGTAATCTCTGTCTGCCGTGCGAGAATCTTTGTGGCCAGAAAACACCGTCCAAACAGCCGTGAACCACCGTGCCACCACCATTTTTGGACTTCTGGACTTGCGGGCTTCACCGTGGTGTAATTTTTGAGGCAAACTGCACCCCTCCACCGTGCGCCACCAGTCGTGCGCGCCGCAATGCCGTAGTTTCGACGGGCGTGCATCGGGAGAAACTGAGACCACCTTGAGATATAATTCCATCATTCGAGCACATTGGTAAGGTCCGATTTCCCAAAAACTGATGATATTTGACTGAAATAGCTGCCAAACGTAATTAGGCAATAAATTAACCTAGGTATTAGGGCAACCGGACCTAGAATTGTTAAACGGATGACGTGACAAGTTTGAATATTTAATTTAATGTCCAGGAAATTAATTGGGCTTAGAAACCGAGACTTTGTGAGATTCGGAATTGATTTGGAGCGACAGGAGACCAGGTAGGATAATTTACACTTCCCAAACGTTAGATTTGACCTAGTGGATACCTGAAAAATTTAGATTATTTGCATGGATTTGCGTATTGCTTTCGATGAAATAAATTGCGTGCCTGCGTGATGAAAACCCTAATTGCATGTTAGAAGATTTTTTTATCGAGTTTAGATGCCCTTAGGACAGATTTACTTAGGGTAGGGTACTTGATAGCCGGTATGGGACGGTCGTTAAGTATCCCGAGTACAGGCAGTTTTTAAATGACATTATTTTATCAAATTTAGCCTGTACTACGTTAGGGATTATGCGTTAAACCAAGACGATCCTAAGAAAGGTTTTAAGGAGTATAAGGGGGGATAACCTACACAGGGAAACGTTGTGATTTAGGCGTAATACCTTAGAACCCTGAGGAATAGCCAACCATGAGCATGTGAGTTCAAATATACTGTATGAGGATGAGAATTGGCGTATGTGCACATGCTAGGGGACGCCCTAGATGTTAATTCTCACCCGGTCCTTGAGTGAGTGATTGGTGTTACGGATCACACTCATAATATGGGCTTGATTCAGGTGATTGGTGTTACGGATCACACTCATAATATGGGCTTGATTCAGGTGATTGGTTTTACGGATCACACTCATAATATGGGCTTGATTCAGGTGATTTGTGTTACGGATCACACCCAACGATAAGAGAGGTATTCTCTCTGGATGACGTGCAATTAGATGATGATTTAGACTTGGTTATAGCGGATTTGTAGCCAACGCGGATTTAGATACACCAGGCATGGGATTTTATTTGATTTTGAGTAGTGATTTTAAAGGAAATGGATTTTTATGATTTTGATTATTTGCCACAATTTCCATGTGATAAAACGATTTTAAAGATAAGGTATTTCACTATTTTCGAACTGATTTCGGGAAGATGATTTTGGTGTTCGCACCACTGAGTATTCAAATTTAGATTTTGAACTGTATTTGAATTGTAAATTTTTCTACTGGGATTTTATATCTCACTAGGCTGTTTTCTCAGATGAACAGGGACAGGGACAAGAACCCAGATGATAGCTGAGGATGCCGTGGTGATAAACGGGAGATTGACTTAGCTTAGGCTTGAATCATCTTGTATATATATATACTTTGATAATGTTGCTATATATTGGGTTCTGTCTTATTTGTTTTCTGTAGTGATTGGATTGACTGGACATGTATAAAGTAGGTGTTTTATGTTGACTTTAGTGATGGGATTGACGATGCTGTATATGAATTTCTGTCATTTATGTTTACTGTTATTGTTGGACTGGTTGTGTAATTGTGAACAGGTGATTTTGTACTTTGGGTATGATCGAAATATAGAGGAAACTCAGCCAGATTTTCGGTAGGGTTTACCGCTGTAAACTTGGGAAATTCAGTTAGAATGTATGTGAATGCATGACATGATGTGTATATGAGTTTTGGATGTTGTTTTTAATGATTGTACGCCTTATGTATGGACCTTAGTTTCATTCCAGAGAAATTTGTGATGTATGTATATATAATTAGTTTAGCTGCGTGTGAATTAGGGTTGAACAGAATCTGAATGGACAACAGGAAGTCTATTTGGGTTACGCTAACCAAAGAGCGATCCCCTGACATTCCCACATCGGGAATAACTATGTAAAAGACCCATATGCTTCCGCTAATCAGATAAGCATCGCGTATGTAGTATTAGGGGGTCATTACACACCTCACAAATCGTGGACACTCGGCAACGTATATATTTGCCAGTACTAGGTCGTGGGCATGGAGCACCTTCAGACGTGCCTCGTTAGGCTGCCCGTGTGGAGTACCTTTGGCCACACCTCATAAATCATGGATAATCAGCCATGTATATAGCGTAATCACGAGCACTAGGTCGTAGGCATAGAGCACCTTTGGCCATGCCTCGCTAGGCCGCCCTTGTGGAGCACCTTGGCCATACCTCATAAATTGTGGACACTCGACCACGTATATAGCATAATCACGAGCACTAGGTTGTGGGCATGGAGCACCTTTGGCCATGCCTCGCTAGGCCGCCCATGTGGAACACCTTTAACATTTCTTTAATTATCTATGGAAAAGTTTCTTTTCTTGAGAATTATCATTAGCGTACATCCCCTCTTAATTTAATGACTTAACATTTCTTTTCTTAGATGTTACCATTAATATACTTCGTTGGGAATGCTATTAATTTCAATTAAAACTTTTCTCTTTCTTATAGTTTAATGTAATTATACATTTCTTATGGAAAATCCCATATTTAAGGATGAGTATCTATCTTAGAAATAATTTCTAAGATACATTTTCTTATGAAATTATGATAATCTCAATATTAATTTCTTTTCTAGGAAATTAATTCCCAATGCGCGTTTTCTTTCTAGAAATTTCTAAATAATTTCCATAATAATTTTACTTTGCTTGGAATTTAATTCTAGTAATTTCCATGATAATGTTCCTCCTGTCCATGATCATCATTATTAGTCTTAAACCCTCCAAATCCAATTTCTCATGATGGTGTTCATCATTAATTAGTTTCATAGGTGAACATAACAATAATATCCATTATTATCCTAGTCAATTATTTCCCTTAATCACATGCATTATTGTGATTAGACAAAAATTTCCCATAATCTCATGCATTATTATTAGTTATCATCAATTTTCCATTTTTTTGGAACAAGGCACTCCTTATTACATGGGTTACATGTATTGACATTTATTTCATTAAGGGATTCACAAGCTCACTTCAATATTAGGATCAATAACTCCTGTAGCCTAACATTAAGATGATTTCTAGAGCTAATTCCTTTCATACTTGTAGGAGGATCACATCTTTTAATTTAATTTACCTTAGCCAACTCCTATATTTATCATGTATACCAAATCAAGTTTTATCCCAAAATCAAGAATGTAGATAATCACTCTAGTCCCATGGAAGCAAAATTTTAAAGCATGTATACTAAATCATGGAACTAAAATAAAGGAATTGCTAACCTACCTTGGTGGTGTGCTAAAGAGAATTTTCTTGGGCTTTCTCTTGAATTTCCCTTGCTTCTTGCTTCTTGGCTCCTTTCTTCCTTGGCTAACCCACTCCCTTTCTCTTGTATATTTTTCCTTTCTTCAAGTGATCCCATGCTTCCCCCATTTTTTTTGTTGTTTTCTTTTTCCTTTTGAGTTTTTTTTTAGCTAACCCCAAAATTTGGCACCTCCCTTCTCTCTTCCTTTTATTATTAGCATGTACCATCCTAAATAATGGAAGTTTGCATTATTGGATTAACCACTCATCTACGGCAAGGAAAGGAACATGAGAGGGATACACAAGGTGCTCTCTTCACGTGAACTGCTCTTCTTTGTCTCACCCTAAGACATGCTGTGTGTGTATATTTTAATTCCCAACCTTCTCCACGGTGGCACCCATTCGAATGAAGGAAGGTAGCCTACTATTATATACCTTAATTAATGTTATTTCATTGTCACACACGGAATCCATGTACTATCCTTTTTTCTTGAAATTGCTCTCCCTCACTCGGCTGGATTGAAAATGGAAAGAATAGAGGACACGCCACTTTTGGTTGCAAGTAGGATGTACGGTTCCAAGCAGCTCACGTTTTGCACCCTTATTAACTATATATATATGCTCCATTTGGTGGCGTCTAATGGAAGAAAGGTGGGTTCATGTGCTTGTATGTTTGGTGTTGAAACCTTCTTTTCTTTTACTTGTTGCACCTTCCTTGCCTTTTCCATCCACTATGTATATATCTAATGGTCTCTCCCTCTCTCATTTATCTCCATTACCTTATGGTTAAAGATAAGCTTCATGTGTCCATGTAAGCTCACCACTCTGATTTAATGGAAAAGCTAGCAAGTGAAATTTATTGCACATCCCTATCTCTTTTTCTCCTCTTTTCAATAATTGTTGTGATTAACTTCATTGCCTAATGGTCTCCATAGGTGGCTCCTAGTGTGCACCTCTTTCCTTTCTTGCTAACTTGGATTTTCCTATTCCATAAATTAAGCTACAATTTTTATTTTTATTATTTATTTATTTATATTTTTTCATCCTTCTTCCTCCTAATTCACGTATGGCTTGGAGATTGCATGAAATTAAAAGTTCCATTTCCCCTTTTTAACGTGGCTTCCTTGTTTTCCATGCAAAAATTAAATTTCCATGGCATACTCATGCATATGTTTAAATATATGCATCTTGTATTGCTTCTTTCTTAGTACTTAGGCTAGGTATTAAATTAATTCAAGAACTAATTTTAAGCATTAAAAATTTTTGCAAGTTTACTTTTAATATAACTATTTAACCCCTTAAATTATGTAAGCTAGAAATTCATACTAAGGGATTAATGACACCATTTATTCCATCCCTTTAATTAAATACCATTAATTTAGACTAATTAAATCATTGGGTGTTACACTAGGTCACGGGCATGGAGCACCTTCGGTCATGCCTCCCTAGGTCACCAGTGTGGAGCACCTTTGGCCACACCTTGTAATTTGTGAATCTTTCTTCATTTTTCCTATGTTAATTGCCTTTCTTTCTTTTTCTATTGGCACACATTACCTTTTGTCATACTTATTTATGACAAATTTTGCCTAAATCAATTTAATTCTCCATTTTGAATAATATATTCAATTATAAAACCTTAATAATTTTTTAGGGAGAATTTCCAGGATTTTGGCCTAAGGAGAAATTCAAGAGAATTTCATATTGTATCATTTAAATTTTACTCTTTCCATTCTTTAAATCATATTAATGAAATGGGGTAATTTCCTTTTCCATCACAATAATGTTTATCCATATTAGTCATGCTTTTTCCCTAACAACATCATTCAATATTTCAAACCATAATTTTTCACAACAATGGTCATCATTTTCTTAGCCATAAATTTCCCATAATAATGTTCATCATTAATTGCTCGTAAATTTTCATAACACCATTATACCTTGTTACTAAGCATGATTTTTTCCATGACTACAATCACCATTAATTTAGCCATAATTTCCCCATATTAGTGGTCATCATTTTTAGTCTTAAATTCTAAAAATCAATATGTCTCATGAATCTAGTCAAATATCTTTCCATAATAATGTTTATCAATAATTAGCCTAAATTTTCCCCAATAATATTCATCCTTATTTAAATCATCAAGTTTAACCACAACACTATTCTAGTCAATTATTTCCCTTAATCACATGCATCATTATTAATAACCATAAATATTCCCCATTAATTTGAGTATGATCCTCTCTCTTACATGGGTTACATTTACTAATATTAACTTCATCATGGAATCACAAATCTACTCCAATGTTAAGAGCCATAAGCCAAACAACCCAAGCCATTGATCTCTTGTTCTAAGTTCTTTCATGATCTTAAAAATAAAATTTTAAGTTTAAGCATTAACCACCTCCTAGATTTACCATGCAAGCTAAGTCATGTGTTATTCCTAAATCAAGAATGTAGACAAGTGTTCTAGTCCCATGGAAGCAAAATCATTGAACATGCATACTAAATCATGGAACTAGAATAATAAATTGCTAACCTACCTTAGAGATGACTCGGATGCTTAGCTCCCTTCATTTGACTTCTTTCTTGCTTCTTCTTTCTTTTTCTTTGTCTAAGTCATTCACTTCTTTCCTTGACCGAATGGGTGGAGTTTCCCTCAATTGTGGCTGCTCACTTTCCTTTTCTCTTTTTCTCTTTCTCTCTTACGTGTTTTTGTTGCATGTGTGTCTATTGAAACCTTTCAATTCCCCCCTTTTTCTTTCTTGGCTTAGGTGGCGTGTGGTTGTGTTTGTAGGTTACCAATTGAATTTTATTTTCATTCCCATAGATTCTATAGTGCAACACACACATCTCTCTTCTTTTTCTTTTCTTTTATTATTATTTTAACATTTCTTATACCATATAGGTATTTTCAAGTACCATTTAATTTTTTTCTTGCAAGTCACTCCTTTCCTTACCTTTCACGCCATCCATCACGGCCGCACTCTTCCTTTTCTTCCTCTTTCTTCTTCTCTTAATTTCCATTCTATATTCGGCCACACATAGAGAAAGACACTGCACCTCCTCTTTTCTCCCTACCATCTCACATACCTAGTTATCTTCCCTCCCTCATCATGTGGGGCCACAACCTCATGCTCATAACTAAATTCTGCACTTGTACTCTCTTGTTGCAACCTTGGTATTTCTTTTTCTTGCAAGTTAAGTTACCTTTCACAAGAAACTAATTCATATGTTTCACAAAAAATTATGCACCTTTGTTTAATTGTTTCCCCTAATTCACTGTTCCATCTCCCTTTTTCTATTCTCTCTTTTCCTTCCAAATACACATGCACTCTTCCTTACACAAGCTTTATGCATGCAAGGTGGAAATTCAACTTCTCTTCCTTCCTTCACGTGTGCTTAGACTTGCACTCTTGCTTCCTTTTTACTACACCTTCTATACCTATAGATTTAATTTCCACCTTTGTATTGTCTATTGGTCCCACACAAGATGCATGAAATTTCTTTCCTCCCTAGTTCATGTGTGACTTAGAGTTCCCATGCATAAAATATAATTTCCATTCCTTTCTTTCATGTAGGTTACATGCAATGCACACACATGCATATATTTAAATTTTTGCATCCTATATTGCTTCTCTCTTGGTACTTAGGCTAGGTAACTCAAAAGAAAATAAAGAATTAAATTGAGCACCAAATTTTCATGCAAGCTTACCTTTTAATATAATCATTTTGGCCCATCAAAATGTAAGCAAATTTTCCCCTCCTTAAGTTAATTCCTCTAATTAATTATGAAGCAAGCAATTCATACTAATCATTAAATGACACAATTAATTCTATCCATTTAATTAGAGGACATTAATTTAGGCTAATTAAATTGTGGGGTGTTACAAACCTTAAAGCTTTAGTGAGGAAAACCTAGCCTAGTTGAAAAAGGGAAGAGCAAAGGGAGAATTCAAAGAAGAATCCAAGATAATCTCATCTCAGTTCTTCCTTGAGGTAGGTTAACAATTCTTTGACTTTTGTTCCATGTTTTAGAATATATGCACCATGATTTGCCAAGCTTTCATGGAACATTAGTCCCCTATTTACATTCTTGAATATGTGAATGTTTCTTGGCTAAGCTTGTGTGATGATTTGATGCATTGTGGATGTGATGATGTGAAAATATTTGTTCTTCATAGAAAAGTAATGGCTAAAGAGAAAATTCAGCATGCTTCCTAAAGAACCTAAAATAAGAAAGGGTCGAAATATTATGCTTGCATAGTTAATATCTCTTTTGTGTTAACATAGATGTTGTGACTTCCATGAAAGGACTTCAGTTAGTAAGATGTAGGATGTATAATGGAGAGCTTTAACTTAAGATAATGCTAAAAAACTATATTTTTGTATGCTTAATAAAGGTTTTAAGTTATAGATACCAAAATAGAAAGAAAACCCAGTTAGCATGTGACGAAAAATTTGACATCCTTCTTGTTGTCTTGCCAAACCCAAAATGGCCTTAGTAAGGTAGGAAATCTTTAAATGAGAATTGTGTAAGGGAGATGTTAATTTTTTTTGGCAAAGAGAAAGAGAGAAAATATGGCTAGTTAAGGTATAGTTAATTAGTCCACCCTTTTTGTACATAATAAAGCCCATATGATTTTTAGAAAGTAAAAGTAGAGAAAAGTGTGTAAGCCTTAAACTTAGTGTGTGGCAAGAACCAAGAAAACAAGTAAAATAAATGGTTAATGGAAATGGTTGCCTCAATTAAATGTGGGAGAAAGTACCCTAAAAGGTAATGAATAAAGTCAAGAAGTTTAATGTATGGTAAGGATGGAAAAATTTGACAATGGGGTATGAAAAACTTAAAAGATTATTATCCTATCATGGTGGCTAAAACCAATGGCTCATTTTAATTTTTAGTTGCCGAATCACTATACTAATTGTATATGTAATTATAAAGTGTAATGAATTATGGTTGAAAATTAAAGTATAAAGGTGGCCAAGCATCCACGATTCTTGAGGTGTGGCTGAAGGTGCTCCGCACATGTGACTTAGTGAGGTGTGACTGAAGGTTCTTCACACCTGTGACCTAGTGTTCACAAGTATTAAGGTGCCCAAGTGTCCACAATTTATGAGGTGTGGCCGAAGGTGCTCCACACATGTAACTTAGTAAAGTGTGACTAAAGGTGCTTCACACCTGTGACCTAGTGTTCACAAGTATAAAGGTGGCCAAGTGTCCACAATTTATGAGGTGTGGCCAAAGGTGCTCATACATGTGACCTAGTGAGGTGTGACCGAAGGTGCTTCACACCTGTAACCTAGTGTTCACAATGATAAAGGTGGCCAAGTGTCCCCAATTTGAGATGAGGTAAGTTTTAAGAATGAAATGTGTAACTGATCATTGTTTGGTTCAATTTTTATGTATGATCCCCTAAAAAGATGTTATGTGTGAAATGAGAATATTCACTTTATCACATTAACATTTCAAATAATCATGCACTGCTTGCCAAATCTATATTTGTGAATGAAATTACATTTTAAATAATGGGAATGTAGATGAAAAATATTTTTGGTCCTTACACCCTAGTACATATTAGTATATTTTAAAAATAATGAATTGTTAAGCTACTGGGAAACTTGTGTTTCTCATTTATATGCTAATATGTATAAGATGTGGATGTTTAGCAGTGCCGAGGAAGATATGAGTCCTTTTTGGTTAAAAGCATTTTGTAATTCCTTATTCTGGGTCCTGATTCTATATATGTTTTGGAATTAGAATTAGGACTATTACTTTAGCTGTATATGGAAAAGGGGAAAAGGGGAAAAGGGGAATCATTGGCAAAAGGATATATGAAGAACCGGTTCATTCCCAATATTTTGTAAAAAGGGTTTGAGTAATAGGCTTGTTTTCTCCTGACTCCTTATGGATGGGTACTTCATATATCCTGGTATTTGATCACAGAAGGATGTAATGGACATTCATTATTGGACATTTAATTAGTTGTATTATATGTAAGTTTTATAAATTCCACTGTGACATATTGAATTTAATTTTTACTGTGCATAAAGTATGGTTATTTGAGCAAAAGAGCTCAAACCTAATCCGCTTTAATAATACTTAATGGTATAACTGCTCAGAAATTGTAAATGAATAATTAAGGTTAAGAATAATGTACCAAACTTATCTGTTTACATCAGAGGATTTGTAATACTAGATAAGGTTGTTACATTAAGTTGGTATCAGAGCACAGCTACCTAGGATAGAAATGGGATAGAATTCCTCAAGGAAGGGACTAATTCAAGTTAGTTGGTTGTACCTGGGCAATTGGCTAACTTGTATTTTGTTTTAAACTTGAGGAATGGAGTATTAGGTTTAGGAAGATAGAAGCTCCTATTGGTGTTATATGTTATCTACTTAATAATCTGTTATTGAGACTGATCACCATGGTAATATTTGTTTTGTAGAGTGATAGTATGTCACCAACACGGAGAAGTGGATCATAGGCCCAAAATGCGGAGGTAGACGTGAATGAGCTGATACAGACAATGAGGGGTATGGCCGAGGCCATGAGAGCATAAGCTGCAACTTCCTCACAGTAGGCCGTAGTCGCAGCTAAAGCACTCTGCCAAGTCCAGGATGAGCGAAGTAAGGATACTCAGATTGGGGCTGAATAAATAAGAACTCAAGTCAAGGGAGGCTAGACTGAATTCCAAAGAGCCAAACCCCCTGTCTTTAATGGCATGATGAATTCAAAGAAGGTCGAAGAATAGGTCTAGAAGATGGAAGAGTTGTTCGAGGTACTTGGGAGTGCCAAGTCGTAAAAAGTCTCCTTTGTAGCATATCAACTAGAAGGAAAGATTAAATATTGGTGGAAGGGGGTGAAGCAGCTAATAAAAGCCCAGGGTTCCCAGATCACTTAGGAGAATTTTAAGCATGACTTCTTGGAGAAGTACTTTCCCCAAAGTGAGAGAAATGCCAAGGAGGGGGAATTTATGCAGATTAAACAGGGTAGCAGGCTGTTTGAAGAACATTTAGCCAGGTTTAAAGAGTTATCAAAATTCTCTTCATACCTGAAGTAAAGACCAGACGGGGCATGGAAAGCTATGCACTTGGAGAACATCTTGGATCTAGAGTTGTATCATGAGGTGGCATCCCAGGAGATAAGGGATTACCTGACATTAGTTAACAAGTTCCGCATAGCCTCCAGGTCCCTAGTAGCGCTGAAGAAGGGAAGGCAAGAATCTAGGTTTCTTAAAAGGAAGAACTCATCCAGATTCAATAGGGGCCGTGATAGGAAGTTCCCGAGGAACTAGATAGGGAAGAGGCCAATAAATATTCTCATCTCTTAGTATAACTGTTTAAGATGTGGGAAGAATCATGGAGATAGGTCGTGTCTAATGAGGCAAAATGTGTGCTACCGATGTGAGAAGCCAAGGCATATCTCTAGGGCTTGTCCTACCTTGAAGAGACTAGAGGAGACCACAATACTTGTTACCAAGGGAAGGGTGTATACCCTAAAGGGTAAGGAAGTGGCCCATTCTGAAAATATAATGAAAGGTACGTGTTTTATTAACGATGTTCCTTTAATTGTATTGTATAACTCTAGTGCCACCCATTCCTTTATTTTCGTAGATTGTGTCTAAATTGAAATTACCAACAACTACCCTGCCTTATGAACTTTCCATAGTAGTACCTACTAATGAACATGTGTCTACTTCATTGATTTATTTGAATTATTCTATTGTGGTTGAAAACTGAACCTTTATTGTATACCTTATCTGTTTACCCATGATTGAACTAGAAATTATCCTTGGTATAGATTGGCTCTCTTCAAATAATGTCATCTTGGAATATTTAGCTAAGTTTGTGACTTTCATAGATACTAAACCAGTAAATGTGGGGATTGAGAGGAAAAACTAGAGAATAGGTTTCTTGTGTTCCTCAGGAGTGGAAAGTCAGCAAAAGTTAGAAACCATTGCTGTAGTCAATGAATTTCCTGATGTATTCTTAGAAGAGATTACAAGTCTCCCACCAGAGAGGGAAATAGAGTTTTTCATAGAGCTAGTCCCAAGGGCAGGGCTAATTTTTATATCACCCTATAGGATGTCCCCGATGGAATTAAATGAATTGAAGGAGCAAATAGAGGACCTTTTAGAAAAACAATTTATCAAACCTGGTGTGTCATCATAGGGGGCACCTATGTTGTTTGTCAAGAAGAAGGATGGAAGCATGAGGATGTGTATAGATTATAGGCAGCTGAATAAGGTAACTGTGAAGAATAAGTATCCTTTCCCTAGAATTGATGACTTGTTAGACCAATTGAGAGGGGCCATTATCTTTTCTAAGATTTGATTTGAGGTCAGGGTATCACCAAATCACAGTTAGGAATAAGGACATACCTAAAACTACCTTTAGAACTAGGTATGGGCATTATGAATTTCTCGTGATGCCCTTTGACCTGACAAACGCTCCAGCTATTTTATGGACTATATAAACCGCATCTTTAGACCTTACCTCGATCAGTTCATAGTAGTATTTATTGATAAAATATTAGTGTATTCTAAAAATAGACAGGAGTATGAATAGTACCTCAAGATAGTGGTATAAATACTTAGAGAGAAGCAGCAATATGCTAAGTTAGAGAAGTGTGAATTTTTGCTAGAAGAAGTAAAGTTCCTAGGGCATGTGATTTCTAAGGAAGGAGTAGCAGTGGATCCTAGTAAGACTGAAGTAGTAGTAAAATGGGAAAAGCCTACTACCATGACGGAAGTCAGGAGTTTCTTAGGGTTAGCAGGATACTATAGACGTTTCATTTAGGGATTTTTACAAATAGCGATGCCTATGACCAAGCTAACCCAGAAGGATGTTCCATTTGTGTGGGACACAAAGTGTGAACAAAGCTTCCAAACTTTGAAGGAGAAATTGACCACTACACCTGTTTTATCTATCTCAGACCCTTTGGAAAAATTCAAATTGTATTGTGATGCATCTAAGAAAGGGTTAGGATGTGTCCTGATGCAAGGAGGGAGAGTAGAAGCCTATACTTCTAGGCAGTTAAGACCGCATGAGAGAAACTATCCTACCCATGACCTAAATTTAGTAGCCATAGTAGTTGCCTTGAAGATTTGGAGACACTACCTCTATGGGTCTAGGTTTGAGGTATTTAGTGACCATAAAAGTCTCAAGTACCTCTTTAACCAAAAAATTTGAATATGAGGCAAAGGAGGTGGATGGAATTCATTAAGGATTATGATTTTGAATTGAAGTACCATCTAGGCAAGGCAAACATTATGGCAGATGCATTAAGTAGGAAGTCTCTCCACGTAGCTCAACTAATGGTGAGTAAAATGGATTTAATAGAGAAATTTAGGTTGTTTACTCTGCTGTTACCTAACAAAATCTGCTTGATCGAATTAAGAATTGAGAACACTCTTAAGGCCCAAATCCTAGCAGCTCAGAAGGGATGAATTCCTAGAGTCCCTAAAGGGTTCAAAGGAGTTCATAAGAGAGGTGGATGGAATGGTAACTTTCAGGAATAAAATTTATGTTCCTAAGACAAGTGAACTAAGGGATAAGATATTAGAGGAAGCTCACCAAACTAAGTATACTATTCTTCCTAGAGCCATTAAGATGTATCAAGATTTAAAGGAGAGGTTTTGGTAGCCAGGTATGAAGAAACAGATAGCAGAGCACGTAGCTAAGTGCCTAGTATGTCAGCAGGTAAAGATTGAGCACTAGAAGCTTACTAGTTTGTTGCAACCCTTAGACATTCTTGAGTATAAGTGGGACAAGATTTCAATGGATTTCGTGGTAGGTTTACCTAGAACCCCATCAGGGAATGACGCTATTTGGGTAATAGTGGATAGGTTAACCAAGTCTGCTCATTTTCTACCTATTAAGATTAACTACTCCTTGGATAAATTAGCACAGCTATATATTCAGGAGATTTTAAGGCTTCATGGTGTACCCATTAGCATCGTCTCAAATAGGGATCCCAGATTTACCCTTAGATTTTGGAAATCCCTGCAGGAAGCTTTTGGGACTAGATTAAGTTTCAATACAACATATCATCCTCAATTAGATGGACAGACTGAGAGAACCATTTAGACCTTAGAGGATATGCTTACAACTTGTGTTTTAGAGTATAGAGGAAACTAGGATGGGAGTCTACCATTGATTGAAATTTTTATAACAATAGTTTCCACTCTAGCATAGGTATGGCACCCTATGAAGTACTATATAGGAGGAGGTATAGGTCCCCATTATGTTGGTATGAAGTGAATGAGAGGCAACTGTTAGGTCCTGAGTTAGTACAAATGACAACTAATCAAATTAAAATTATCAGAGAGAAAATGTCAAAGGCTCCAGATAGACAAAAGAGCTATGCTGATAAAAGTAGAAGACCCTTAGAATTTAAGGAAGGGAACCATGTTTTTTCTGAAGGTATCCCTGACTACTGGTATTGGTAAAGCTATTAAGTCTAGAAAGCTAAGTCCTAGGTATATTGGACCTTTCCAAATATTGAAGATAGTAGGTATGTCAGCGTACTAGGTAGCCTTACCACCCCACTTGTTAAACCTTCATAATGTCTTCCATGTCTCCCAGCTTAGAAAATACATATCTGATCCTTCACATATACTTGACGCCAGTACTCTACAATTAAAGGATAGTCTAACATATCAGCCAAAGCCTTTACAAATCATCGGTACTGAGGTCAAGACCCTAAGGAATATGACCATTCCCCTGGTAAAGATCTTGTGGGATCGCACATCACCACAGGAAGCCACTTGGAAAAGAGAGGAGGATATGCGCAGAGCGTATTCAGAATTATTCCCATGAGGTATGTATAAATTTTGAGGATGAAATTAATTTTTTAAGAGGGAAGAAATGTAACACCCTATATTCTCTCAATTAGTTTAAATTAATATTTCCTCAATTAATTGGATGAATTTGTTTGTGTGATTTAATATTTAGAATAAATAAGCTAAAGGATGACACTTTCAATTCCTTGAGGTACTTGATTTAATTTTTTTCATTTCTTTCATTTAACTAACCGAAGTACCAAAGGAGAGAAGAGTATAGCCAATTTAAACATACATACACCTACAATTGGTGAAGGGAAGGAAAAGAGTTAGCATCCAATATATATATATACATATGCATTTGGTGGAGTGAAATGGAAGCAAATGAGAGATGTGTGGCATTAAAACTCCCCTCCTTCCCTTTAGCCTTAATCTCAATGTGACTGAGTGCAAGTGAGGAGCTTAATTTCCTTGGATTCTGCCACCTAAGCATCATGTGAAATAGGAAGAAGGATGTGGATTTTTAAATATATATAACCACATGGCTAGGACATTTAGGAAATGCAAGGAATGTATAGCAATTAAATATATATATGGATACACACGTGTATTCGGAAGCAAGGGTGCAGAATTTAACCAAATTGATATGTGTGGGTGTACGTTGAAGCAAGAGTGCAAGAAAGGAGAGAGATGTGGGGCACTTGCCTTCCTTCTTTCCTTCTCTTTGTCTATATACAAGGCCACCAATGGATGAGAGTAATATACTTAAGACAAAGGAAAGTGCATGCCGTATGCCTTGCGTGACGAAGAAAGGAACATGTAATACAAGTCTTCTTCCCCTCCCTTGTGTTACCTTCAATGTGCACGAGAAGGGAGACTAACGTGTGCCTTGCACGAACCATGTGCTTGCATGAGGAGATTTGCATGAATTCATTTCCATCCTTCCTTTTTACACCATCGAGTGATGGATTACACCTACATGCATGAGGCTAAGGCATGAGGCTAGCATGGAAGGTGCAGCTTACATGGAGTGGAAGCCTTGCGTGCACCCCCCTCTTTCCCTCCCTTGGCGTGACCGAATGAATTACCTAAGAGTACAAGAAAGTGGCTTGTACTTGATCACATGTGGGTCTGCTAAATAATAAAATTAAGGATAACATCCTATGGGAGCCAAATGGAAATGTGAGGGAGAGATGGAAGTAAATACACACACACAGAGCAAGTGCATCCAAAAAAAGGGGGAGAGAGCAACGTGAATGTTGGATAAAATACAAAATTGCAAGGAAAATGTAATTGCAAGAACCAAGAATGGAAAAATTAAATGTGGGAGAAAGTACCCTAAAAAGTAATGTATAAAGTCAAGAGGTTTAATGTATGGTAAGGATGGAAAATTTTGACAATGGGGTATGAAAAACCTAAAAGATTATTATCCTATCATGGTGGCCGAAACCAATGGCTCATTTTAATTTTTAGTGGCTGAATCATCGTACTAATTGTATATGTAATTATAAAGTGTAATGAATTATGGTTTCAAATTAAAGTATAAAGGTGGCCAAGCGTCCACAATTCTTGAGGTGTAACCGAAGGTGCTCCACAAATGTGATCTAGTGAGGTGTGACTAAAGGTGCTTCACACTCGTGACCTAGTGTTCACAAGTATTAAGGTGCCCAAGTGTCCACAATTTATGAGGTGTGGCCGAAGGTGCTCCACACATGTGACCTAGTGAGGTGTGACCGAAGATGCTTCATACCCATGACCTAGTGTTCACAAGTATAAAAGTGGCCAAGTGTCAACAATTTATGGGGTGTGGCCGAAGGTGCTCCACACATGTGACCTAGTGAGGTGTGACCGAAGGTGCTTCACACCCGTGACCTAGTGTTCACAATGATAAAGGTGGCCAAGTGTCCATAATATGACCTAGCGAGGTGTGACCGAAGGTGCTTCACACTCGTGACCTAGTGTTCACAATGATAAAGGTGGCCAAGTGTCCCCTATTTAAGATAAGGTAAGTTTTAAGAATGAAATTTATAACTAATCATTGTTTTTTTCAATTTTTATGTATGATCCCCAAAAAAGATGTTATGTGTGAAATGAGAATATCCACTTTATCACATTAATATTTTAAATAATCATGCATTGCTTGCCAAATCTATATATGTGAATGAAAGTATGTTTTAAATAACGGGAATGTAGATGAAAAATGTTTTTAGTACTTATACCTTGGTATATATTAGTAGATTTTAAAAATAATGAATTTTTAAGCTAATAGGAAACTTGTGTTTCTCATTTATATGCTAATATGTATCAAATGCGGACGTCTAGCAGTGTCGGGGAAGATAGGAGTCCTTTTTGGTTAAAAGGATTTTGTAATTCCTTATTCTGGGTCTTGATTTTATATATGTTTTGGAATCAGAATTAGGACTATTACTTTAGTTGTATATGGAAAAGGGGAAAAAGGAAAATCATTGGGGAAAGGATATATTAAGGACCGGTTCATCCCCATTATTTTGTAGAAGGTGTCTGAGTGACAGACTTGTTGTCTCCTGACTTCTTATGGACAGGTACTTCATATATCCTAGTATATGATCACAGAAGGATGTAATGGACATTCATTATTGGACATTTAATTAGTTGTATTATATGTAAGTTTTATAAATTCCACTGTGATGTATTGAATTTAATTTCCACTATGCATAAAGTATAGTTATCTGAGCAAAAGAGCTCGAACCTAATCTGCTTTAATAATACTTAATGGTATAATTGCTCAAACATTGTAAATGAATAATTAAAGTTAAGAATAATATACCAAACTTATCTCTTTACATCGGAGGACTTGTAATTCTAGACAAGGGCGTTACAATAAGCCATTTTAAAATGTACCTTATGCTACTTTCTATTAATACATAAATTTAGCCATTCAAGGAAAATTTTACATAGCATTCGGCCAAGGCAAGAAAATCATGAGAAATTAGCATTTCTAACCCATTTGGTTCATTTCTAGCATTGTTTCTATCATTTGAACATTATGGTAACAAATTCCATAATTATGCCTAACACTTTCTCACACCTAAAAATTAGGTAAGTGCACTTTAAGCCATCCTTTTTCATACTCCTCTAGCTCATTTTTCATGTCAAATATGACAATGCACATAATCTTACAATTTCACATTTCTAAGCACACATTTAAGGTGAAATGGTAAAATTTTGAAATGGTACATTGGCTAAAAACATAAAAAGACCATAACTTTCTCTCCTCCTTTCTTATGACTAATCTTACAAGGTTTTCTAGCCATTTTCAAATAAAATTTCAGCACCATTTTCATGTATCCATTCGGCCAAGATGGGTAAGTCACACTTTCATTGTTAATGGTGAAGTTAGAAAATGCAAAAAGTGCCTAGACATTAATCTAACTAAATTTTCTCTCTCTTACCATTTTATGAAACTTTTTCTCACTCTTTCTTGGTACATTTTCAAGCAAATTTTAGCACCCTCACCATGACAACCATTCGGCCAAAGAGAGACAAGCATGGAAATGAAGGATGTTCACCATTTTTCTTGCAAGAAAATTATAAACAAATATATCTCATGAAAAATCAACAATTGCTTACTCTAATACACAACATTTTAGCCATGGTACAAGCTAGGGTTTTTCAAGAGTAAGGTTCCAATCTTGAGAAATTTCTATCTCATGTTATCAAGCATTTCAACATGTCCATAGCCATAAACACAACAAGATTTCAACATATTCCAAACTCATTCAAGCAAATCTTCCATAAGAATGTAGAGAGAGAAAAACCATCCTTCTTGCAAGAGTAATAACAATTTAAACAAACCATAAAACAAGAAAAGAATGGTTTAGGCATGTTTAGCTACCTTAAAAATTCAAGATGAGTGGAATCTCTAAGTTGTTTTGCCTTGAAATCCCTCTTCTCCAAGCCTAGATGAGTGTTCGGCCAGCACCTTCTTCTCTTCTCTTCTTCGACTTCTTCTTCTCCTAAAGGAAGAAGATTTAAATTAGAGTTTTGGTGAAATTATAAAAATACCCTTGGTGTGAAATGACCAATTTACTCTTACTAGTTCTCCTTTTCAAGAATGGCATCCACTCTCCTTAGGAATGTAATTTTGTTGAACTTCCATAGGCTGGGACGTTTCTGCCCTTAATAATTTTGAAATTATAGAATTGCCCCTTATCTTTTTGAAAATTACCAATATGTCCCTAATGAAATTACCATTTTACCCTTTATGTCCAAATGACCATTTTAACCCCATTTTCACCCTTTTTTAGATTTAATGGAAAAAATCACTTAAATAAAGTTTCATAAAACTTATTTTTGTGAATTTACTAATTTTGCCTTCTCTTAACAAAATCACCATTTTGCCCCTAGGGCAAATCACCATTTTGCCCTTTATGCTAATACCATGATATTCACCCTTATTCTTTCTCCTTTTTAAAATAAATAGGTAAAGACTTCTAAATTTGGTTTCCATGGAGTATTTTGGTAAAAATTGAAATGTGTTTACCTTATGTAAAATTACTAATATGTCATTAGGGTAAAATTTCAATTTTTCCCTTTTTAGGGAAAATTGCCATTTTGCCATCAAAGTAGACATAATCACTTCCAAAACTAAATTCTTCTTCTCTCTTAAATGAAAATGATGAAAGTCCTTTAATGTAATTTCATGAAATAAGAAAATTAAATTAATTTTCCCCTTCCTAGTAAAATTACTATTTTACCCTTCTTTACTAGATTTTCTAGTTTCACTCTTTTATGAGAAAAGTGACTCTATTTGATGAAAATGTCCATTTTATCTTTTTAATGAACCCTCCTTATCATTACATAATTAATAATAATAATGATGACATTAAAGAATGCAAAGTATTAGGGAAAGGTGTTACAAAATGAGAAAGTATTCCTAGTGTATGGATAGTGGTAGATAGGTTCATGTCGAGCAACTGAGGGTCGGTATGGGACTGCCATTGAGCATTCCAGGTTAAACTAAATGATTTTGAAAACACTATGATAGTTATTAATTTCAAGTTAGTGAACTCCTCTATGGCTAATTAAAGGAGTCACATACTTAAAGTTAGACATAATCATGGTATGAGCCAAATCACCCTAGTCTATATACTTGTGAATAGTGATATGAGAAATAATCTGTGAAAAATAGTAATCTCAAATATATGAGGAAGGAATTGCCAAGAGAATGGCAGGGACCCTATGGTACTTAGTGATGGCGAATGAACTGCCAGAAGACGGGAGGGGACCCTTGTGGGAGTGTTATGGATGGATGTACTTGGATCCATTGGACGACACTCTAGCATGTACATGTATTGTAGTTAAGAATCACCAGGTAATATATAGATAACAGTTGAGAACTGTAGATAGTCATAGACTACAAGAAACTCACCTATGAGTGAGGGTTTAATATGTGGAGTAGTTCGCTCGGTGACTCTTCTGATTTCTCCTGGTATCATAATGATTTAGCAATGGCCAAGAGATATACTTTGAATTCCTTGTTTATGCTCTATGTTTATATGTGAATATAACCCTGTTACCATTATGATATATCCTATGTAATGGATATATGGTATGATATATCCTGTGTGATGGATATATGATATAATCTGATAATATCCTGTGCGATGGATATGTGATGTTGCATTCATAAGTATGAGCTATAATTATATTCATTTGTGGTATCCAGTAGACTTGATGTATTATTTGCTGATGAAAAGAATGTAGTGTATTTTTGTATCATTACAGTGGTACAAACCAATGAATTTTAAAATAGTTTGTTATGGCTATTGAGATTTATTCTCATATAAATTTCGGTTTGTATCAAATGCATAGATACCAGGTCCTACTAGATGTGGAAGTGGAAGTGGTGGAGATACCCTTCCAAGGGTATTTCCCTTTCATTAAAGAACTATGGGTTATATTTTTATGGGGTGTTCCTCCCACCCCCTGAATGCATGGGATTTAGAGTTTGTATGGTACCATTTTGACATGCCCATTACCCTGATTCCTTATGATTATTTTTGAAAGGATCAGGATAATGATTTTTGGCATATAGAATGAGGACAAATATGTATCAGGATATGTGAGATAGGTATCCATTAGTAAGATTCTAAAAAGGGATATGAGTGATATTGTTGTTGTCTCCTTACCCTAATGATCCTTACATATCTATAGGTATATATCTTATGTAACTAAGTTATGAATATTGTAAATGAAACATGTATGTGTATGTATTTAAAATTATTTATATATATGTATTTCAAATTATTTTCTACTGCATTACGTATGAGAATCCCAAGTGTAAAATTTCCAAACTAATGACACTTAATTATTTAACTTGGTAAAAGTTAAAAATTACTCGGGTAGAGGTAGTAGTAACTCAAAAATCCTGTTGTATATTATATTATATTACTTAATTAACTAAAAGGAACCATAAGATTGGGGGCGTTACATTGAGTTGGTATCAGAGCACGACTACCATGGCTAGTTGATTACTGGCTTGGTAGTAAAGGGTAGATTCCTCAGTATAGAGACTAATGCGTGCTAGTTAGTTGAGCCTAAGCAGTTGACTAACTTGTATTATGTTTTGACTTGATGAATGGAGTGCTAGGTTTGGGATAGATAGTATTTCTTGTTAGTGCGATATGATCTCTTATAAAAAATATGTTATTGAGACTAATCATCTTAGTAATGTTTGTTTTGTAGAGTGAACTATGGTCCCACCTAGAAAGAATACTATAAAGGAGAAGGAGAGTAAGGCTAGCCTAAAAATAGTAAAGCAGGCTATAAGGGGAGTGGCAGAGACTATAAGGTAGTAGGTTGTTACTACTACCCAGGTCCTCAGGCAATTTAGGGAACATAGGAATAACAATCCTCTTAACCATAACCTTTATGAAGGACAACTAGGAAACCCGATGTATCATGGCTGGACAGAGTTCCATAAATCAAACCCTCATGCCTTTAACAGTGAGTTCAATCTTAAGATAGTCGAGGGGTGGTTGATGGAAATAGAGAGGTTGTTTATGGTTCTTAGGAGTATTGATGCTCAAAAGGTCTTATTTTCCACATATATGCTAACCGGGGAAGCTGAGAAGTAGTAGAGAGGAGCTAAGTAGTTAATGGAGGCTTAAGAGGTCTAGATTACTTAGTAGTCATTTAAGAGGGTATGTATGGAAAAGTAGTTTCCTTAGAATGTGAGGAATGAAAGAGAAATAAAGTTTATACAGTTGAAATAGGGTAGCAAGACTTTTGAAGACTACCTTCCTAAATTTGAAGAATTGTCCAAGTTCTCTTCCTATCTGAGGCTTCAGCTAGATGAGAATTGAAAAGAAATGCATTTAGAGGCAGGATTGAGCTCAGAATTGAAAAGTGTAGTTGCTCCAATGGAGATAAGAAATTACAGCACACTGGTAAATAAGTGTCGCATAGTCCCTAAAAATTAATAGAGTTTGAGAAGAAGTAGAGAACTAATTTCCTAAAAAGGAAATAGTCTAGACATTTTAGAGGAAGGGACAACGGATATAGGGGAGTTCAAAAAGGGAAGAGGCCAATGGTGAAACAAGCAGTACCTAACGCTTGTCTAAAATGCAAAAAAATTCATGATGGATCCTAATGGTGGTAGCAAGGTATTGTTGCTTCAATTGCGGGAAATAGGGGCATTATCGTAAGGATTGCCTAGATTGGAAGAAATAGGGTGACAACACTAAACCTTCCACTACTGAAAGATTCTATACCCTCAAGAGGAAGGAATTAGCCTAGTCCGATGATTTAATGAAAGGTAAATATTTGATAAATGAAGTATCATTAATTGTACTATTTAATTCTGGCACTACTTATTCTTTTATTTTATTAGAATGTGTCAAGAGATTAAACTTACTTGTGTCCAGTTTACCTTATCAATTATCTATTTCTATTCTAACATGAGAGCAGGTTTTGACTTCTTGAGCCTGCTTAAATTGCCTAACTGTTGTTGACAACAAATATTTTGTTGTTGATCTTTTTTGTTTAACTTTGGTAGATTTGGACATTACTTTTGGGATGAGATGGTTGTCTACAAATAATGTGATCTTAGATTATTCAAAAAAATTTGTGACTTTTACAAATACCCTACCAGTGAATAGGAGTATTGAGGATGCATTTTTTGTGTTCTTCTGAAGTTAAAATTCAACATAATCTCAGTGCCATCCTTGTAGTTAATGAGTTTCCATATGTCTTTCCCAAAGAAATCTTTAGTCTTCCACCTGAAAGGGAAGTAGAATTCTCTATAGAGTTATTCCCTAGAATGGGACCAATCTTTATAACACCCTATAAGATGTCTCCCTTAGAGTTGACTGAATTGAAGGTGTAAATAGAGGACCTCTTAGAGAAACAATTAGTGAGACTTAGTGCTTCACCTTGGGAGCACCAGTGTTATTTGTATAAAAGAAAGATGGAAGCTTGAGGCTATATATAGATTATAGGCAATTGAACAGAGTGACAGTAAAGAATGAGTATCCCCTCCCTACAGTAGATGACTTGTTGGATCAGTTGAGAGGAGCTACTATGTTTTCCAAGATTGATTTAAGGTCGAGGTACCATCAAATCAGTGTTAAAACATAAGACATACCTAAGACTGCTTTTAGAACTAGATATGGACATTATGAATTTCTTGTAATGTCATTTGGACTAACAAATACTCTAGCTAATTTTATGGATTACATGAATTGTATCTTTGGACCCTATCTTGATCAATTCATGGTAGTCTTTATTGACGACATTCTTATGTATTCTAAAAATAATGAGCAGCATGAATATCATCCTAGGATTGTGTTGCAATTGCTTAGGGAAAAGTAATTGTATGATAAACTTGAGAAATGTGAGTTCCAGTTAAAAGAGGTAAAGTTCTTAGGGCATGTAATTACAAAGGATGAAGTAGCAGTAGATCCTAGTAAGACAGAGGTGGTAGTTAGTTAGGAGAGACCAACAACAGTAACTGAAATATGTAGTTTTCTCATATTAGCTACAGGAGATTTATTCAAGAGTTTTTGGAGATTGTATTTTCTTTGACTAGATTAACCAGGAAAGATGTTCCATTTGTGTGGGATGCCAAATGTGAACATAGTTTTCCAAACTTTGAAAGAAAAACTAAGAACCACACCTATTTTAACTATTCCTAATCCCTTAGGACATTTCGAGTTATAGTGTGACGTATCCAAGAAGGGCCTAGGGTGTGTCTTAATGCAAGATAGGAAAGTGATAACATACACATCTAGGTAGCTAAGATCTCATGAAGGAAATTATCCTACTCATGATCTTGGATTAACAACTATCGTATTTACCTTGAAATTTTGGAGACGCTACCTTTGCAAATCTAAATTTGAGGTATTTAGTGACCACAAATGTAATACTCGATCCCATAGAAAATTTTAAAATAATTTAAAATTTTGAGATATTATATGAAGATTTGAAATAAAATAAAGAAATAGATGAGGGACTAAAGTGCAAATTTTTGTTAATTGCGATATGGGCCTTGAGGTCCCAACCAATTCACTTTTCTCCTCCCTTATATGGACTCCTTCCCTTGGTGCCAAAACAGAGGGCTAAATGTCCAGAAGAAGGAGAAATTGGGAGAGAGCCGAGTAGGAGGAAAAGGAAGGAGGAAATTAACATTGAAGCTCTAGAACTCGGAATTGAGGCAGGAAATTCCTCAACTATAGCTTATTTAGCTTTTCAAACATCACTTAGCTAGATTTTTATAATGAGGACACCCAAATCTGTCAAAATCAGATAGAAAACAAAAAAAAGGAAAAACTTAGGGCATTTTGGGTTTTCCGAGATTTGGACCAGATGAATTGATTGAGATGTTTGTTTGAGGTTAAGAAATGATTTTTGGACTAAAATACATGATTTATAGCTTTCATCCATTGATTTTTAAGCTTAAATCAAAATTCTAAAGTTAGGTTCTTCTTCCACTTGTTTTGCATGTAGATTCTCTTATTTGAGTGATTTTTTGGACTTAGAAATTTATGGGTTTTGCTCGAAAACATGTAGGCATTAAGCTCATATAATTTTCATATGTTATGAATTGGTAAAATGGGCTGCATTTGATAGAAACTCGCATTTCTGGACTGTCAAAGAATAGAACAGTCGACTACCAGCATGCACTAGTTGACTGTCGTGTTCTTCATAAACCCAGAATTTTACTCAATAGCTCAGAAGTCGACTATTAGGCATGCCCCATTCAACTATCAAACCACTGTAAAACTCAGAATTGAACACAGCATCTTAGTAGTCAACTATCGAGTACCTATCTCATGAAATATAGATCTCTAGAGAGCAATCAGCCGACTGCTAGCTCCTGGCAGCTGACTGGTAGCTCCTCTTATGCAAGGAAATGAGTTTTAAACATGATTTGAGCTTAGAAATCCCTGGGTTTTATTTGAATAAGGTTCACACATCATTTTAAAAGGGAATTACATGAGAAGAGTGATTGAAAACTAAAGAAATAGTGGGGAATTTAGAGGAAACCTTAGTGGAACCTTAAGATAGGATATGCATAAATGCATAATTGAGGAAAATTAGAATATGAAACTTACCTATTGCCTCAAGAGATGAATTTTGAAGAAAACCTTGGGGTAGAGGAGGAAAACCCTGATCAAAAGAGGAGCAAATAGTAAAGGTAAAGTAATCTACACCCCGTGACTCTTATTAATGGTTGTGAATTGCTGTGTAATAAACATGATTTATAGATTGAATGGGAATGATTGTTGAACATGATTGAATTGATTTAGATTTTTTTAAGTATAGAAAATACTTGCCTGTGATGCTCTTTGCATGTTTACTAGTTTGGCTATTGGGTTATATGCCATAGGGACTGACTAGCTTAGGGTGGATATTCAGTAGCTGGTATGGGACGGCCACTAAATATCCCCTATGCAAACCGTTTATAAATGGATTATTTTAATTGAATTAGTCTGCATTTTTTGGGAATTATACATTAAACTAGGACAACCCTATGAAAGGTTTAAGGAGTAAGGGAGGATAACCTATACGGGGTGAAGTTGAGGTTTAAGTATAGTGTCCCATAACCTTGATTATTAGTTGACTATGTTTATGTATAGCCATATATACTGTATAAGGATGAGACTAGCAGTGTGAACATGCCGAGGGATGCCATGGAAGTTAGCTCTTGCTTGTCCTTGAGCGGGTGATTGGTGTTACGGATCACACTCGTAAAATAGGGCATGTTTTTGGGTGATTGGTGTTACATATCACACTTAACCAAAACCTTTTTTTTAGATAAAATGGCATGCAATTGAGATGATTAATCACACGAGATGTGTGATAGATTAATGTATGAGATTTTTCAGGCAGGATTTCAGTATGATTTTCAGACTTGAGATACTATACTCTCTGTATGTTTTGCATTGATTTCCTGTATACATTTTAGTTAAAGTATTCAGTAATTCACTTATTTTCTGAATTGATTTTGGGGGAAATTATTTTCTGTGCTTAGTCACAACTGAGCCAGCAACTATTTTGAAAGTATTTATTTGTAAATTACTCTACTGGGATTTTATATCTCATCAAGTTGTTTGCTCAGATGATTAAGAACAGGGGATGCCTAGAAGATAGCTGGGCATGAGAAGAATGCCAAAGCTACCAGGCATGGTCTGAAGAAGAGCACAGTACTAAAATGGGAGTTGCAATAGGCTTATAAATTTTCTATAGCTTTAACATTTTGGTTTTCGAATTTGTAAAATGAATCTGATGAATTATGGTTGTATATATATATTTGAGGATGGATGTATGAATTTAGTATTTATGGCATAGCATATCTCAATTGTTTTAGAATGACTGTTAGAATTTTATATTCCAGAGTAATGTGTTGTAATTTATATTGATATTAGAATTACTGCACAAGATAGGTGGTTCAGTGAAATTTGAATGGACTGCGATGAAAGTCTATTTGGGTTACACTCAACCAATAGTGACCCTCTGACGTTCCCTAATTTAGGAAAGTGAAAATTTATTCAGTATATTTTTATACTTCCGCTAGTATATACTTTGATATATGAACAATAGGACAAGGGGGTCGTTACAAAGGTGGTATCAGAGCCAGGTTGCAAGTTCACCTGGTTGTGGTTGAGGATTTAGGTTGAATTGTATTTAGCTAGGTCTATAACATTAGGAAATTGATTGATTTAACTTTGGAATATATAGGATTATGATCAACAATTGATATATTAGGAATAACCGTGTGGCCATAGTTAGGTGTTGTTGCTGAAACTAATAGTTTTCCCTTTTTATATCAGAAATCTATGGCAAACTCTCGTAGAGACACAACTAGAAAGCATGGGGAAAGCAGTAGTA
Source organism: Senna siamea (assembly GCA_031216115.1). Lineage (NCBI taxonomy): Eukaryota > Viridiplantae > Streptophyta > Magnoliopsida > Fabales > Fabaceae > Senna > Senna siamea. The sequence goes on from CM062354.1 coordinate 13,010,419, forward strand.
GGGATAGTGACATGAGGGAGATGATGGACTCCTTCTGAAAGATGGCAGATGCAATGAGAGAGAAGGTTTTCGCAAGTACCAACATGGTGAGATTATACCAAGAGGAGTGTTGGGGTCATGACAATGGGAATAATAGAAACAACAACCAATTATACCAAGGCTGGATTGAGTTCCAGAGAGTAGGACCACTAGCATTCTCAGGCACCTGTGAGCTAATGGTTGTGGAAGGATGGTTAAAGGAGATAGAAAAAATCTTCCAATTGTTGCATAGTATAGACGAACAACAAGTTACATATGCAACATATATGTTGAAGGGAGAGGCCGAAAACTGGTGGAGCGGGGCCAAACAACTCATGGAAAGTAAAGGCACTCCACTCACATAGGAATCTTTCAAGGGGATTTTCTTGGAGAAATATTTCCCCGAGAGTGAGAGGAAGGCCAAGGATACTGAGTTCCTGCAGCTCAGACAACGGGGCAGGCCATTTGAAGAATATCTAGCCAAGTTTGAAGAGTTGGCTAGATATTCCACTTACCTGAGGCTACATTATGACGAAGCCTGGAAAGCAAGCCAGCTGAAGGCAGGGTTGGACTTGCAAATGAAAATGCAAATAGCCATGATGGAAATAAGGGACTTTACGATGTTGGTGAACAAATGCCGAATCCTTAGTAAGTATTTGGAGGAGAGGCAGAACATGACTCAAAGGATGGGAGGCCGGAAAAAACAACCAAATAAGAATTTGAATGTGAAGGGTGGAAATTTCAAACCACAACAAGGGTCATCAAGCAGCAATAAATGTCCTGAAACTTTTAATTGATAAAATTGTGGGACAAAGCATGGGAATCAACCCTATTGGCATTAGACACCGGTAAGATGCTATAAATGTGGAGGCACAGGACATTATGCAAAATATTATCCAACCGGTGGAAGCCAGCAAAATCCAGGTGGGCCAAGATCGCAAGCTTCGGGAAGATTCTTTACTCTGGACGGAGCCAATGTCGACAAGTCGCCTAGATTAATGTAGGGTAAAGGTAAGATTTACAATTTTCCCTTGATAGTATTGTTTGATTCGGGTGCCATGCACTCTTTCATATATGATGGATGTGTGGGAAAACTGAACTTACCTTTACAAACCATGCCTTTTGATTTGTGTATTTCCATACCTTTAGGAGAAATAATTATATTCCACAAATATGCCTAAAATGTCCTTTTTTTTATTGATGATACCTTATTTATTGTGGACCTTGTATGTTTGCCTTTGACTGGGATCAACGTCATTCTAAGAATAGACTGGTTATCTAGGAATGGGGTCTTGTTAAATTATTTTGAAAAGACTATCTCTTATTTGGATACCTTATCCATAGGTGAAAGTGACAGGGCATGTGAGATAAGTGATATCTCCCTTAACCTCACTCAAGGAGAATTGCAAAAGAAGCTAAGCCTAATTCCTATTGTGAGCGATTTCCTGAAGGTATTTTCCTTGGAAATAAGTAGGTTGCCCCCACCCGATAGCCATGACTCCATATAGAATAGCCCCAGTAGAATTGAAGGAGTTGAAGGTCCAGATAGAGGATTTATTGGAGAAGGGATTTATCAAGCTAAGTGTATTACACTGGGGAGCTCCTATCCTATTTGTAAAGAAGAAAGATGGGAGTATGAGACTATGTATAAACTAAAGATAGTTAAATAAGGTGACCATTAAGAATAAGTACCTATTACCTAGAATAGATGACCTGTTTGATCAGTTGCAAGGTGCAATAGTATTCTCTAAAATAAAATTAAGATCAGGATACCACTAGATTAAGGTTAGGGAGGAAGATATCCCTGAGATAGCATTTAGCACATGGTATGGTCATTAAGAGTTTCTAGTGATGCCTTTTGGATTGACCAATTCCCCTGCTGTCTACATAGATTACATGAATAGAATTTTCTGACCCTACTTGGACAAATTTGTAGTGGTTTTCATAGATGATATCTTAGTCTATTCCAAGACTCACGAAGAGCATGCGCAACATCTTAGCACGGTGCTACGGGTGTTGGAAGAAAACCAATTAATTATATGCTAAGCTAGAGAAGTGTGAGTTTTGGCTGAAGGAGGTGAAATTTTTAGGTCATGTGGTAAATAAGGAGGGAATTTCGGTAGACCCTAAGAAAATTAAAGCTGTACTAGATTGGGGTTAATCGAGGACTATCACGAAAGTTAGGAGTTTCTTGGGTTTGGCAGGCTATTACAGAAAGTTCATACAAGGATTTTCCTAGATAGCTCTACCATTAACCCAATTGACGAGTAAGGGTACTGAGTTTGAATGGAGTAAGCGGTGTGAGCATAGTTTCCAAACCCTAAAAGAAAAGCTAACTACAGCTCTAGTGCTCACAATTCCTAAACCCTTAGAGTCATTTATAGTTTACACAGATGCATCAAGAAAAGGATTAGGATGTCTTGATGTAGGACCGGAGAGTAGTTGTGTATGCATCTAGAAAACTAAAGCCTGTAGAGGAAAATTATCCTACCCACGATTTGGAATTAGCTGCCATAGTATTTACCCTAAAGATTTGGAGAAATTACCTGTATAAGGCTGTATTTGAGGTTTTTAGTGACCATAAGAGTCTTAGGTACTTATTTGATCAAAAAGAGAAGGTGGATAGAATATCTAAAGGACTTTAACTTCGAGTTGAAGTATCATACAGGGAAGGCCAATGTGGTGGCTAATGCATTAAGCAGAAAATCCTTGTAAATGGCTAGTTTGATGATATATGAGATGAGATTACTTAAAGAATTTAGGAATCTCAGTCTCAATGTAATTTCTATTCTGAAAAGACTGTTGATGAGTGACTTCCTGATAGACTGTGACTTGAGGGAGCAGATTAGACAAGCCCAACTAGAGGATGAGTCACTAGGAGTCTACATGAACCAACCTGATTTTGGACTAGCTCCTAATGGAGTGTTGATGTTCAGGAGAAGAATAGCAATACCAAACCATCAGGAACTAAGGGAGAAAGTGTTAGCAGAGGCTCATCGAAGCCACTATACCATTCACCCAGGTATTTCCAAAATGTATTAGGACTTTAAAAGAAATTTTTGGTGGTCGGGTATGCGAAAGGACATCGCAAAATATGTGAATGCTTGTCTTACTTGCCAACAAGTTAAGATAGAACATTAAAGACTCGCAGGACTATTAAGACCACTAGAGATACCAGAGAGGAAATAGGATCAGGTAACCATGGATTTTGTAGTCAGACTACCTAGAACACCAGCTGGTTAAGATTCCATTTGGGTAATAGTGGATAGATTGACTAAATCTGCTCATTTCTTGCCTATTAAGATTAGGTATTCTATGGAAAAGTTAGTACAAGTGTACCTTAAGGAGATTGTGAGGTTGCATAGGGTACCATTAGAAATAGTATCAGACCGAGACCTTAGGTTCACCTCAAGATTTTGGCAGTCCCTACAAAAAGCATTAGAAACCCAACTTAAGTTTAGCACTACCTATCATCCTCAGGTTAATGGAAATTCTGAGAGGATGATTTAAACCTTAGAAGATATGTTGAGGGTGTGTGTGCTTGAATAGAAGGGAAGTTGGGATAAGTATCTACCTTTGGTAGAATTTGCTTATAATAACAGTTTTCACTCTACCATAAGTATGGCACTGTATGCCGCTTTGTATGGGAGTTGTAGGTCACCCCTAAGCTGGGTAGAAATGGGGGAGAGTACCTTAATAGGACCAGAGATTGTGCAGGAGACCACCAATCAAATCAAAATGATCAGGGAAAAGATGAGGGTAGCTCAATAAAGGCAGGAAGCTTATGCTAATAGAAAGAGGCGACCTTTGGAATTTAATAAGAGAGATCATGTATTCTTGAGAGTGTTTCATACTACGGGTATTGGTAGACAAATAAGGACAAAGAAATTCAGTCCTCATTTCTTAAGACTGTTCCAAATCCTACAAAATGTTAGTCCAGTCGCCTACCAAATAGCCTTACCTCCCTACCTATCAAACTTGCATGATGTCTTTCATGTCTTGCAACTCTAGAAATACATCCTAGATCCCATGCATGTATTAAGAAATCAACCAATAATATTGAAGGAAAATTTAACTTATAAATCTACTCCTGTCCAAATCCTAGACTTTAAGACTAAACAACTTCAGAATAAAGTAATTCCCTTGGTTAAGGTAAAGTGGCAGGATGTAGCAACGAAGGAAATGACATGGGAGAAGGAGGATGAAATACGGCAATGCTATACGGAACTGATTACAGGTATGAATTTTAAGGACAAAATTCTTTTAAGGGGGGAGGATTGTAATACCTGGTCCCTTGGAAATTTTAATAATGATTTAAAATTTTGAAATATTATATGAAGATTTGAAATAAAATAAGGAAATGGAGAAGGGACTAAAGTGTAAATTTTTGTTAATTGCAAGATGGTCCTTGAGGTCCCAACTAATTCACTTCTCTCCTCCCTTATATGAACTCCTTCCCTTGGTGCCAAAACAGAGGGCTAAATGTCCAAAAGAAGGAGAAATTGGGAGAGAGTCGAGCAGGAGGAAAAGGAAGGAGGAAATCAACATTGAAGCTTTAGAACTCGAAATTGAGGTATGAAATTCCTCAACTATAGCTTATTTAGCTTTTCAAACATCATTTAGCTAGAATTTCTATAATGAGGACACCCAAATCTATCAAAATCAGAGAGAAAGCAAAAATAGGAAAAACTTAGGGCATTTTGGGTTTTCTGAGATTTTGACTAGATGAATTGATTGAGATGTTTTTTTGAGGTTAGGAAATGAGTTTTAGACAAAAATACATGATTTATAACTTCCATTCATCGATTTTTAAGCTTACATCAGAATTCTAAAGTTAGGTTCTTCTTCCACTGATTTTTCATGTAGATTCTCTTATTTAAGTGATGTTTTGGATCTAGAAATTTATGGGTTTTGCTCAGAAACATGTAGGGATTAAGCTCATATAATTTTCATATGTTATGGATTGGTATAATGGGTTGCATTTGATGGAAACTCGCATTTCTGGACTATCAAATAATAGAATAGTCAACTACCAGCATGCACCAGTCGACTTTCATGTTCTTCGCAAACCCAAAATTTTACTCAGCAGCTTAGCAGTCGGCTGCTAGGCATGTGCCAGTTGATTGCCAAGCCCCTGTAAAACTCATAATTGAACACAACAACTTAGCAATCGACTACCGGGCAGGCACCAGTTGACTGTCGAGCCACTGTGAAGCTTAGAATCGCACATATAAGTGTGCCAGTTGACTACCAGGCATGTACCAGTCGACTGTCGGGTCTCTGTCTCGTGAAATACAGATCTCTAGAGAGCAATTAGCCGACTACCAGCTCTTGGTAGCCAACTGGTAGCTACCCTGATGCAAGAAAATGAGTTTTAAACATGATCTGAGCTTAGAAATCCTTGGGTTTTATTTGAATAAGGTTCACACATCATTCTAAAAGGGAATTACATGAGAAGAGTGATAGAAAACTAAAGAAATAGTGGGGAATTCAAAGGAAACCTTAGTGAAACCTTAAGATAGGATTTGCATAAATGCATAATTGAGGAAAATTAGAATATGAACCTTACCTATTGCCTCGGGAGACAAATTTTGAAGATAACTTGGGGTAAAGGAGGAAAACCCTAATCAAAAGAGGAGCAAATGGTGAAGGTAGAGTACTCTACACCCCTTGACTCTTATTAACAATTGTGAATTGCTATTGAATAAACATGATTTGTAGATTGACCGGGAATGATTGCTGAACATGATTAAATTGATTTATATTTTTTGAGTATAGAAAATACTTTCCTGTGATGTTCTTTGCATGTTTGCTAGTTTGGCTATTGGTTTATATGCCATAGGGACAAACTAGCTTAGGGTGGATATTCAGTAGCTGGTATGGGACGGTCATTGAATATCCCCTATGCATACCATTTATAAATGGATTGTTTTAATTGAATTTGTTTGCATTTGTTGGGAATTATGCATTAAACTAGGGTGGATAGCCCTATGAAAGGTTTAAGGAGTAAGGGTGGATAGCCTATACGAGGTGAAGTTATAGTTTAAGTATAGTATCCCATAACCTTCTGTATTAGCCGACTATGTGTATGTATTGTAACACCCTATATCCTATAATTTCTTTTTGATATTTTAAAAACTATAATATGAAAATAATTATCAGAGTGTTTGTGTTACTATCACTTCTGCCCTAGTAAATTTTAAACTTTTTACCAAGTTGATTAATTGACTGCCATTTGGGTTGGTCTCTACTCTCGGGTTCTCTCAACATCACAGCAGAATAAATACATATAGCATACACTTGGATTAACTATACATAAACATGCATTCTTAATTAAATATAATCAATTAATTATTGGGCATGGAGGCAACAATCCTACCACTCATAACCCCCATTAAATAGTCTATTCATCAATCCAGCCTAATTCATATACAGATAAGTTAGAATAGGCTATACAAAATAATCCTACACTAGCCTTTCTCAAAATATTATGAAGGCTAGTTTAATCCTAACATGTACTTATACTATCCAAACTAAACAGTTTATGTGCCCAGATTGGACACTTCTTCATACCTTACCTTCTTTCTCTAGCCCAAGAGGACCTACACATCTGGTACATGTCAACATTATCGTGAGAAATGAATCTCAGTAGCTATACAACTAGTTACGAAATCCATTGAACTGTACCACCATGCTTGCACAAAAAACCTCTACATTCTTTCATAAAACATCACATACTATTGGGATGCAATGAGTGTAGCACTTAATCATGTTATATACTCATATGCATGCATGTGCATTTAAAACATATCAACTTTAAAACATGGGAAGTGTACTCATCATCGTTCTCATCATAAAACATTTCTTATAAAGAATATGTGGGATAGTAAACATAACATTATTTCATTTCCATAACATGCGAGCAGTACATAAAACACCCTAAGAGTAATTGGGAGAGTTGACCAACAAGAACTCTATGCACCACTGTCTATATGAATGAGTGCATGCCTATTTAGCCATGCCTTAAATTTTGTACATTCTGAGGCATCCCCTAGTGGATCCAAGTACCATAATGGTCCTTGCCCCTTTCCAGCAGATCATCCCTGACCAGCAAGATTGCTCCATTTCATCCCAAATGGGGATCATGATCAGCTTTACCCGGATCATTTCCTCTTTGCTTTTAGGTGGATCATAATACTATGGAATCACCACCATTCCTTTGAGGTGAATCACACTCTCGGTATGATATTCTCTACATATACTCTAAGGTGAATTAGCCTATGCCCATGGTTATGCTTAACTCTAAGTATGTGTTTCTCATATGACCTTTGGGAGATAACACTAACTTAAAGTTCGCAACCATCATGGTGTTTTTGAAATCATCTAAGTTCAAGTGGATGTTTAACCATCCCAATTTATGGCACAACCATGGAATGCCCAACAGCCATCCCATACTGATAATTAGTCACTCGATCATGAGCCTATCTACCTTAAGGCATACACTGAGAATACTTTTCTTTTTTCCTTTTTGTGTTTTTTGCTCTCTCTTTGTTTTACTATCACAAGGGTCTCCTTACCCCAAAACTCCTAGTTTCCTCGCTTACCCATGTTGTAAGCCCTTAATTAAGATAGTATGAAGGATTACTAAGCTTAATTGCCATTAAAAACCTCATTTCGCAAGCTAGAGGGCTATTAGTCGATTTTTGGAAGGCTCACAATCGACTAGTGGCTCTCTGTAATCCTCAGATACCGGAAAGCAAGCTAGCAATCAGCTGCCAGCACACTGGCAGCCGACTGGTGGCTTTCTGGAATGCGTCATGGGTAAAATAAAAGCATGATAGTTGACTGCTAGGATGGCTAGTCGACTGCTTAGTGCAAACTCGAGCCTGACAGTCGACTACTAGGAATATGGCAGTTGGCTGCTAAGCCTTTATCTGCACTTTTGGGTTTTCCAGGAACACGGCAGTTGACTGCCTCTATTTAGCAGTCGACTGCTATGCTCCGCTACAGTTCAGAAAAACATAATTTTGAGAATACCCAGTCCAGGATGCATTCTATTTTCAATTCTAAATACATGAGCTTAATTTCCATACAACAAACTTTACTTTTCATTAAACATTTCTCATCCATTAGCTCAAACATGGTATATTCAAGGAAAACTAATCTATATCTCTAGATGAAGACAACCCATCCCTTCCAATCAATTGTAAGCACATATATGAGCATTCATTCAGCAACATAACATCCAATAGAAATAGAAAAACATACAAAATGTAGGTTTAACCTCAGACATAACTTGAAACATTTAAAAATTGCATTTATCAGTAAGTTTTCTACATATTTCAAAAATAGGGTTTAGGATGGATTGCTACCTTGATTCTTGGCGAAATGTGTGTGTTTGATGTGTTTAAAAATGATCCTCCCTTGCTATTGGACTGATTTCTAGCCTAAAATCTGCTCTTTTCTCAATAAAATTCCCTCCTCAAGCCCTAGCTCACCCCTTTCTCTCTCTAGTCGCCCCCTTCAGCTTCTTTCTCTAAAATCTGGTATGGTGGAAGTGTGTGGGGGGTTTTAGCTACAGCTAGGGTTTATGAGAAAGTTATGAAATTGCATTCTAATCCCTGGCCACTTTGTATTTTTAGTCTCCATATATTTTCCCTTTTCACTTAGGTCCTTAGCCTCACTCTTAACTAAGGAATTGTATTTCTTTCAAGTTAGTCCCTATACTAATGCAACTATATACACCAATGCAACATACACAAGCATTAAACATCAAATTAACAATTATCAAGCATCTCTTTAATCATAATTGAAGTAGATGTTACATGTATTGCCATATATACTATATGAGGATGAGATTAGCAATGTGCATATGCTAGGGGCTGCCTTAGAAGTTAGCTCTTGCCTGTCCTTGAGAGGGTGATTGGTGTTACGAATCACACTTGCAAAATAGGACGCTTTTTAAGGGTGATTGGTGTTACAGATCACACCCAACCAAAACCTTGTTTTCAGATAAAATAACATGCAATTGAGATGATTAATCACATGAGATGTGTGATAGATTAATGTATGAGATTTTTCAGACAGGATTTTACTATGATTTTTAGACTTGAGATACTATACTCTCTGTATGTTTTGCATTGATTTCCCGTATACATTTTAGTTAAGTATTTAGTAATTCACTTATTTTTCTGAACTGATTTTGGGGGAAATTGTTTTCTGTGCTTAGTCATAACTGAGCTAGTAACTATTTTGAAAGTATTTATTTGTAAATTACTCTACTAGGATTTTATATCTCATCAAGTTGTTTGCTCAGATGATCAGGAACAGAGATGTCTAGAAGATAGTTGGGCATAAGAAGAATGCCAAAGCTACCAGGCACGGTCTAAAGAAGAGCATATACTGAAATGGGAGTTGCAATAGGCTTATGAATTGTATATATCTTTAACTTTTTTGTTTTTGTATTTGTAAAATGAATCTGATGAATTATGGTTGTATATATATATTTGAGGATGGATGTATGAATTTAGTATTTACGGCAAAGTATATCTCAATTGTTTTGGAGCGACTGTTAGAATTTTATATTCCAGAGTAATGTGTTGTAATATATATTGATATTAGAATTGGTACACAAGATAGGTGGTTGAGTGGAATTTGAATGGACTGCGATGAGAGTCCATTTAAGTTACACTCAACCAGTAGTGACCCTCTGATGTTCTCTAATTTGGGAAAGTGAAAATTTATTCAGTATATTTTTATGCTTCCGCTAGTATATACTTTGATATATAAATAGTAGGATAAGGGGGTCGTTACAACAAAAGTCTTAAATACCTTTTAAATCAGAAGGAGTTAAACATGAGGCAGAGGAGATGGATAGAGTTTATCAAAGACTATGATTTTGAATTGAAATACCATCCAGGGAAGGCAAACATAGTGGCAAATGCTTTAAGTAGGAAATCCATTCACATAGCTCACATGATGGTAAGTGAGATGAACCTAATTGAGAAATTTAGGAATTTGAGTTTGTCTACTCTGGTATTGCCAAATAGGATATACCTAAGTGAAATGAGAATTGAAAATGATCTTAAAACTCAAATTCTAGAAGCTTAAAGAAAAGATAAATTCTTAAAGTCCCTGAAGGACTTAAAAGGATTCAAGAAGGAAGGTGGTGGGGTGGTGACTTTTCAAAATAGGATGTATATCCCAGAATCAAGGGAATTGAGGAACAAAACCTTAAAAGAAGCCCATAAGAGCAACTATACTATTCATCTTGGTACCATAAAGATGTACCAAGACTTAAAAGAAAATTTTTGGTGGCAAGGTATGAAAAAGCACATAGTTGAGTATGTTGATAAATGCTTAGTGTGTCAATAGGTAAAGATTGAACATCAGAAACCTACAGGATTATTGCAACCTTTAGAGATCCCTAAATGGAAATGGGGTAAGATTACCATGGATTTTGTGGTAGGATTGCCTAGAACTTAGTTAGGAAATGATGTAATCCGGGTGATTGTAGACAGATTGATTAAATCTGCACATTTCTTGCTTATTAAAATAAAATTTTCATTGGATAAGTTGGCCCAATTGTACCTACAAGAAGTAGTGAGACTTTATGGAGTACCCATTAGTATTGTGTCAGATAGAGACCCTAGGTTTACTTCTAGATTCTAGAAAGCCTTGTAGGAGGCCTTCGGTACTAAGTTAAACTTTAGTATTATTTATCATCCATAAACGAATGGGCAAACTAAAAGAACCATACAAACTCTAGAATATATGCTTTGGGACTATGCTCTAGAACGAAAGGGAAGTTAGGATAAGAAATTATCTTTAGTTGAGTTTTCCTATAACAATAGCTTCCATCCCATTATAAGAATGGCTCTATATGAAGCCATATATGGGAGAAAGTGTAGATCACCTTTGTGTTGGTTCGAAGTGAAGAAAAGACAAATATTAGGGTCATAATTAGTACAACAAACTACTGATCAAATAAAAATGATTAGGGAGATGTCTAAGACCCAGGATAGACAGAAGAGTTATGCTGATAAGAGTTGAAGACCACTAGAATTTGCATAAGGAGATCATATTTTCCTTAGGGTGTAACACCCCCTTAGCTTACAATTTCTTTTATATTAATTTAAAGAGTATAATATGTAAATATCATAATAATGGTTTATTACTATTACCTCTACCCAAGTAAATTTAAACTTTTTAACAAGTTGATTAATTGAGTGCCAACACTCGGGTTCTCACTTGAGACTAGCAATGGAATATCACATCATATTTATATACATAATTTACTCTAAATAGCTATACATAACCATGTATAATTACTCATTAGTAAACTTCAATTTAGCTATCAGGGTTTGGAGGCAACATCTCTGCCACTCAAAACCCCATCAACGTATCTACTGAAAAACTCAGGTAAATCTATGTCCATGCTTATAATATAGGCTGTACATAATATAATCTATACTAGTCTTTCTCAAAAATCTTAAAGACAAGCACAAAATAAATATATGCCTATACTATCCAAAAATAAATATTTCAATGTACCCCATGAAGGGTACCTCTCTCCAGGTTACCTTCATCTCTAGCTAAGGACCTACACATCTAATACACGCCAAAATTTATGTGAGAATTTAATCTCAGTAGCAATGCAACCTGCCTTAAAAACTATTGAATTCTACCACCATACTTATATGGAAAGTCTCTACATTCTTTTCATCATAAAAATGTAATGCATACTATTGGGATGTAGTGCATAGAGCATACTTTCATGTCATGTGCTCATATCTATGCATGTGCATTTAAAACATATAAACTTTACAATATGAGATGTCCATTCACCATTTTTTTCATCATAACTTTCATATCAAACATTCCATAAGGTAACAAGCATACATTTACTTTAACATATAAGCAGGACAAACAAACATATCAAACAGTTATGAGGTGCCGCCAAGTGAATAACTCCATGTACCACTATATATGTAACACCCTCATTAGTCTATGGTTCCTTTTAAATGTTTAAATGTATAATGTATATAATTATCATAACAATGGTGTGTTACTATCACTTCTACCCGAGTAAATTTTAACACATTTTACTAAGTTGATTAATTGAGTGCCATTTGGGTTGATCTCTACTCTCGGGTTCTCTCTACATTGTAGTAGAATAAATATATATATAATACACCTGGATTAACTATACATAGACATACATTCTTAATTAAATATAGTCAATTAACTATTAGGCATGGAGACAACAATGCTACCACTAATAACCCCATTAATTAGTTTATTCATCAATCTAAGCCTAATTCCTATATAGACAAGTTAGAATAGGCTATACAAAACAATCCTACATTAGCCTTTCTCAAAAATCATGAAGGCTAGCTCAATCCTACCTTATACTATCCAAACTTAACAGTCTGTATGTTCATATTGGACACTTCATACTTTACCTACTTATGCAGCCCAAGGGGACCTACGCATCTGATACATGCCAACACTATCATGAGAAATGTAACACCCCATTCTTGTGACTACTTTTATGTTATGTTTCCTTAATTAATTGGATGAGTTTCCATATGATATAATGAAATTGATTAAGTGATATATAGTTTAGAATAAAGATGTCAAAAATGAATGCCTTCCTTTTTTGTTTAACTAAATTGGAATACAAGTACAAGGAGCTTACAAGAGAGAATGGATAAGTTAATAATCAATTAAGAGAAAAGAAAACAATTTGATAGGAGTGGAGAGAAAGATGTATGCAACTTATAATATTTAGTAGGGAAATTATAAAGGGGAATGGAAAAGTGATAGGTTAAGCTAGTGAACTAAATCCTTTTCTAAAAAGTTTGTAACATTGAAAGGCAACTGAAATTTAAAAGAAGTAACTCAGTGTTGGGGAAAAGAAGAAAGGAGAAAAGGATGTGTGGAACTTTTATTTTTAGGTTTCCCTCTTATTCCTTTTTGTTTTCCCTTAGACGTAGAAATAGATATATGAATGAATGTAGCAAACTTTCATAATGATTAAAGAAGAGAACCCAATCGGTGGAAGAAATATTAGTAAGGTGCTTAAGGTTCTTACATTAAGTTTAAGGTGCTTAAATCATTTTATTGTGATGCTTGAGATAGTGAGGTTCATAATCACATGGCAATAGAAATTAAGGAGAGAGAAAGAGTTTAACATCCATTAAATATAAATATATGCATATGGTGAAGGAAATGAAAGTGAGAGAGGATCATGACATGTAGGAAGAAAAAGGGCACTTAACTTCTTATTCTTCCTAGCCAACCATGAAAGCTATTAAGAATAGGTAAGAGAATTTGAATTTTTAATGGAACTTATATAAATCCACGACAATAACTGGTGAGAAGGAGGAAAAGAAAGTGTAGCACTCAAGTGTAGCTTGTGTGTAGTGTTCATCTAGTGTGAAGGGTGTAGCTTGTGTGAATTTCTCTCTTTCTTTCTTTCTTTCCTTTGACATAACCGAGTGGTTTATACAAGATTGCAAGGAAATGGATTGTACTTAAGTACATGTGTGGCTATTAAATAATAATAATTAAGAATAAGTAGGAGGTGTAACATCCCATTTAGCCAACTTGACAACATACAAGAGAGGGATTGCATTAAATATAGATATATACATGCATCTAGCAAGTGCATGGGTGAGAGTGAGAGCAGCTTGAGAATTAAACAAAACACAAATATACATTTGGTGAGAGGAGGGGCTAATTTGGACGAGAGAAGAAGAGACAAGAAAGGAAGGTAACCTCCAAGAGAAACACCAAGACACCTTCATCATTCTTGCACCCTTGAGGTAGCTTAGCAATTCTATGTTTTGATTTCATGATTTAAATTATGTAGTATGATTTAAATTCTTCATGGAATCAATTCCTCTAGCTCTACATTCCTAAGATGTAATGGTTTTATTGGCTAAGTTTGTATGATGAATGGAATAGGTTGTGATTGTTTATACGTGGTGGTAGATGTAGCTAAATTCATGAGAATGGTTAACGGAAAATTTCAGCATGTACATTGAGAAAACCTTATAATTATAAAGGATGGAAAGGGCGTGTTCTTAAAGGGTCCATGTATATGTTTATGTTAAAAGTACCTAAGGATATCACGTTAGCTAAACTGTGGCATTAAACCATGATATAACTCTTTTTAACCTATTTAGATCGAGAGCATTTCATTTGACATGAGAAAAGTGCTGCTGAAAAATATATGGAAAAAAGTTACCTTTTGGTTTAGTAGGAGAAGAAAATAAAGAATGATAAGGGATAGGAAAAAGGACTTTACTTCGGGTTTTGGTAAAAAGCGAAAGAGAATATATAGTAAGAAAATAACATATAGCAAATGGTTAGTTTTTACATAATAAATTAATACATGGTACATTGTTTGCTTTTTTATATATAGATGTAAGAATGGGGAATGTATGTAACCTTAAGTTTAGGATGTAAAATAGGCCAAGGAAGTAAGTAGAAAGAGTGTCAATAGTATGATTACATAATTTTAGATATGATAGGAAATACCAAAATATAATTCTTATACATAGTACCATTAAATTTAAATTATAGCAAGGGGGTGAAAATACAGCAAGGTGACAAGTAAAACATTAGGTTTCATTCCTTTCCCATAGTGGCCGAATGTAATCTTCTATGTTGTTTATGATAGCCAAGTCACTAAGATATTAGTCAATGAATTATAAAGTGTCTTACCATAGCTAAGATCAAGGGCAATAGCAAAATGTATGTATGAGTGACCAAGTGTTTACAACTATTTCATAAAAGTGGCTAAGAGTCCACAATGTGACCAAGTGTCCACGTTTCTTGCAGTGTGACCAAATGTGCTTCACACTATTAGGCAAGGTAAGTTTTAAGAATGAGAATATATATAGATGCTCATTAGCTATTTCAATGGTTATATGTATGCTTTTGCTAAAAATATGATATATGAGAATCACTATCTTTATCACAGTGACATTTCAAATAATCATGCAATGCTTTCCAATCTGTATATATTAATGAGATTATGTTTTAAATAACTGGAATGTAGATGAAAATGTTTTTCTATGCTTGCACACTGATACATATTAGTAGGTTTCAAACATACAGAATTGTTAGGCTACTGGGAAACTTATTTTCTCATTTATATACTAATATGTATCAGATGCATAGGTATAGCATTGACATAGAGACTGAAGGGGGGATGAGTGGAGGTTTCTTTTTGAAAAAAATTTTTGTATCATAAGGGTTTGAGTGACAGAGATGTTGTCTCCTAACCCTAGGATGATTTTTGACAATTCTTGTAACACCCCACATTCACTGGATTTGTTTTAAATTAATGTTTCATTAATTAACATTGAATAAAATTGTGGTGCTTGATCACATTTTCAGTACTTCCTTTTTTTTAATTAGCCAAATTGCCAAGGAGAGAAGAATGTGGCAAATTAAACCTATGCACGTGCAATTAGTGAAGGGAAGGAAAAGAATTAGCACCCAATATATATATAAATACACATGCATTCGGTAGAGTAAAATAAAAGCAAGAAGGAAGAGGTGTGTGTCAATTGTTTCGTCTCTTTCCTTCTCTTGTTCAAGTCTAAGGTAACCAAGAGATGAGAGTAAGATGCTTGGGACACGTGAGGTGCTTGAATGAAAATTTAGGTGCTTAAATTCCTTTCTCTTCCTTCTTTTGATTCCATCACATAAATATCGAAAGGAGTAAAATAAATTGTATAAAAGTGCCCAGCAAAAACAAATGAGAGGCTGGGAGGAAACATAGCATACAATAAAGTATAAATGTACTTGATGAAGAGGTGGAAGGGGGAAAGAGAAATGTGTGGGAATAGCATTCCTCCTTTTCATTCCTTTTATTTTATTTTCCAATATACTACTACCAAGAGATGAGTAAGGGAAGGACGTGCAGCACTTCACCCTTAATTCACCTTGCATTTCTAGCTAACTAGATAACGTACAAGAGAAGGATTGCATTATAAAATATATATATATGCATGCAGCAAAGAGAGTGCAGAACATACTTAAAACAAAGGACACATGAAGGCATACGATAAGAGCCAAGGAAGAACTAAAATACAAATCCAAAAGGGGCGTAGCATTCCATTTAACTATAAGAAAGGAGGGAGAAATTGCATTCTAATGTACATGTACACAAGCATATGGGATATGCCTTGAGAGAGGAGAGAAGATTGCTTGAGACAATGGAAATGCATATCCACATGGCAATGGAACTTAGGAAATAAAGTATAGCAACCAAGGACAGTTAGTGTGGCCGTATGCCTTGCGTGCATCCCTTGCTCTCCTTCCTTTTGGCGCCGTTGAGTGAAGAGATTACATGGGAACTAAATTGAAATCCCAAATCGTGTGGTTGCATGGCTGTACGTGTGGCGTATGGGAGGAGGATTTCATGATCTCCCTTCCTTGCTTCCTTCATCATGACCGAGTGGACTTGCACAAAAAGGTAAGCAATGTAAAGTGTACTTGAAAGTACACATGCAGCCATGAATAATTAAGGAAAAGAGAGAGAGGAGATAGCACTCCTTGGAGTCGGTTAAACAAAATACAAGAGTGCATGGAAAATGAAGTTTACGTGAGGGAGAAGCCTTGTGTGAGGGAAGAGCCTTGCGTGAAGGAGGAGCCTTGCATGAACCTCCCTCCTTCCTATCCTTGGCATGGCCGAATGCGTAACATGAGGGGACAAGGAAATGGCCTGCACTTAGAATTACACATGAGGAAATTAAATAATAATAATAAAAGATAGGAATGACACCTAGAGTACACATCGGATACCCAAACATAAGGGACTAGGTCCAATGCAAAAGAAGGGATTTCATAAAACATAAGAAGTAACTATACATACATAAGGCAAGTGCATCCAAAAGAAAAAGGAGAGAGAGAGTAGTGTGAGTGTTAAAAGAAAATACAAAAGTTTGTAAGGAGGAAAGGAGCTAAAAAGAAAGGAGTAAAGGAGCAAAGAAAAAGTAAAGGGAGAAAGTCAAAGGGGAAGCTAAGCTAATCCCATCTTAGTTCATCATTGAGGTAGCTTAGCAATTCATTTGGGTTTTTGTTCCATGTTTTAGAATATATGCATCATGATTTTCCAAACTTTCATGGAACATTAGTTGCTTGTCTACATTCTTGAAAGTGTAAATGTCTTTGGCTAAGCTTGCATGGTAAATAGACATGGTTGTGGATGTGCTAAAATTGATATTATTGTTTTATGAAAGGATCATTTTTAAAAATAAATTGTAGCATGTATAGTGGAAACCTTAAGGCATGATAAGGCTAGAAAATTTACATTATGTATGGAAAATGAAGGTTACAAGTTATAGATATCAAAATAAAAGTGGCTTTTGTAAGATAATAAATTGCTTGCTAAAAATTGTTGTAAAAAAATAGAAATTCGGTTAGCTTAAGAAAGGAGAAGAAAAAGAAAAGATTATGTCAAATTAGGATATAAAAGATTTGACCTTGCCTAATAAAGATTCTCATGGCTAATGGGATGTAAGAATATTTAAATATATGTAATTGAAATTTTAGTATGTAACTTGAACCCAAAAAGGTAAGTAGAATAATGTGGCATGAAAATCCTAAATTGGATTATTTCTCTATGGTGGCTGAAACCACATTATATTTCAAACCTTGGTGGCCGAATCTAATAAGGAATGCATTAGAATGTATTTTATGAGGACTAAATGCAAGATAGATTAAAATGCTAAAATAAAAGAAAATGTAATTGCCATATGTATGTACAAAGTGCCCAAGTGTGCACAATAAATTTTCTTAAGGTGGCCAAGTGTCTATAAAGTGCCCAAGTGTGCACAATAAATTTTATAAAGGTGGCCAAGTGTCCACAAGGTACCCAAGTGTGCACAATAAATTTTATAAAGGTGGCCAAGTGTCCACAAAGTGCCTAAGTGTGCACAATTGATTTATCAAGGTGGCTAAGTGTCCACAAGGTGCCCAAATGTGCACAATCAATTTATAAAGGTAAGTTTTAAGAATGAAATGCATAAATGATTTGTATGTTTTTAACATGCATCCTATGAAAGAAATGTTTACTTAAAAAGGAATATCTACTTTATCACATTAACATTTCCAATAATCATGCAATGCTTGCCAATTTGTATTTATGCATACGACTATGTTTTCAACTACCCAGAATGTAGATGTAAATGTTTTGGTGCTTGCACCCTGGTACATATTAGTATATTTTAAAATAATGAAATGTTAAACAACTGGAAAACTCGTGTTTCTCATTTGTATGCTAATATGTATCAGATGTAGACGCTTAGCAGTGCTAGGGAAGATAAGAGTTCTTTTTGTTAAAAGAATTTTTGTAATTCCTTATTTTGAGTCCTGATTCTAGATATATTTTTTAATTAGAATTAGAACTATTATATGAATGGGAAAGGGGAAATTACTGGGGAAAGGAAATGTGAAGGACATGTTCATCCCTATTATTTAAAAGGAGTTTGAGTGACAGGATTGTTATCTCTTGACTCTTTATGGATGGATACTTCATATATCCTGGTACGCTTGTACAAAAGATGTAACAAACATTTATTAGACATTTATCATTTGTAATATGAAAGTTTTAAATTTTCGCTATGATGTATGGTATTTTAATTTCGCTGTGCGTATGAGTTTATTCTGAGCAAAAGGACCCACACCTAATCCATAATAATAAAACTTAATGTTATAAATGCTCAGACGATAAAAATAAAAGGACAAGATAATGTACCGAACTTATCTGTTTACATCAGAGGAATTGTAATACTGGATAAGGTCATTACATTAAGTTGGTATTAGAGCACAACTACTTAGGATAGAAACAAGGTAAAATTCCTCAAGGAAAGGACTAGTTCAGGTTAGTTGGTTATACCTAGGTGGTTGGCTAACTTGTATGTTATTTTGAACTTGAGGGATGGAGTATTAAGTTTGGGAAGATTGAAGCTCTTGTTGGTGTTATATATTCTTTGCTTAATAATTTGTTATTGAGACTAATCACCTTGGTAATGCTTGTTTTGTAGAGTGACAGTATGGCACCGACAAAGAGGAGTAGATCCCAGGCTCAAAATGCAGAGGTCAATTTGAATGAGGTTATGTAGACTATGAAGGATATGGTAGAAGCCATGAGAGCCCAGGCTACAGTCATAGCCGAAGCACCATCAAGCTCCGACCAATTAGAGTGAAGATACTCAGACTAGGGCCAAACAAATGAGGACCCAAGTTGGTAGAGGTTGGACTGGATTCCAAAGAGCCAGGCCTCCTGTCTTTACCAGAGTGATAAACTCGAAGAAGGCCGAAGAATAGGTGTAAAAGATAGAAGAGTTATTTGAAGTATTGGGAAGCACTAAGTAGCAGAAAGTCTCCTTCGCCGCATACTAGTTGGAAGGGGAGGTGAAATATTGGTGGAAAGGGATGAAGCAGTTAATGGAAGCTCAGGGAACTCAGATCACTTGGGAGAGCTTCAAGGAGGCATTCTTGGAGAAGTACTTCCCCTAGAGTGAGAGGAACACTAAAAAGGGTGAATTTATGCAGATCAAACAAGGTGGCATCCCAGGAGATCAAACGAGGAACACTTAGTCAGGTTTGAAGAGTTATTCAAGTTCTCATTATACCTGAAGTAGAGACCAGACGGGGCATGGAAATCTGTGAACTTAGAGAATAGTTTGGATCCAGAGCTGTATCATGAGGTGGCATCCTAAGAGATCAGGGACTACCCAACATTTTTTAACAAGTGCCACATAGCCTCCCAGTCACTAGCAGCGCTGAAGAAGGGAAGGCAAGAATCTGGATTTCTCAAAAGGAAGAGCCCATCTAGATTCAACAGGGGTTGTGATAGGAAGTTCTCAAGGAACCAAACAAGGAAGAAGTCGATGAACATTCAGACTGCCTAGAATAACTGTTCAAAATATGGGCGGAGTCACAGAGATAGATCATGTCTAATGGGTCAGAATGTGTGCTATAGATGTGGGAAGCCAGGGCATATCTCCTGGGGTTGTCCTACCCTGAAAAAGCTGGAGGAACCCACAAAACCCCTTATCAAGGGAATGGTGTATACCCTGAAAAGTAAAGAGGTGGCTAGTCCGAGGATCTGATGAAAGGTACGTGTTTCATTAATGATGTTCCTTTAAATTCCTTTGTTTCAGTAGATTATGTTCAAAAATTAAAATTACCCACAACCACTCTGCCTTATGAGCTTTCCATAGTAGTACCTACTAATGAAAATGTGTCTACTTCCTTAATTTGTTTGAATTGTTCCATTGTAGTTGAAAATAGAACCTTTCTTGTAGACCTTATCTGTTTACCCATGTTTGAACTAGATGTCATCCTTGGCATGGATTGGCTCTCTTCAAATAATGTCATCTTGGACTATTTAGCTAAGTCTGTGACTTTCTTAGATACTAAACCAGTGAATGTAAGGACTGAGAGGAAAAACTAGAGAATGGTTTTCTTGTGTTCCTCGAAAGTGGAGAGTCAGCAAAAGGTAGAAACCATTCCCATAGTCAATGAATTTCCTGATGTATTCCCAGAAGAGATTACTAGTCTCCCACCAGAGAGAGAAATAGAGCTTTTCATAGACTTAGTTCCTAGGGTAGGACCAATTTCCATAGCACCTTATAGGATGTCCCCGATGGAATTAAATGAATTGAAGGTGCAGATAGAGGACCTCTTAGCAAAACAATTTATCAGACCTAGTGTGTCATCATGGGGAGTATCGATGTTGTTTGTTAAGAAGAAGGATGGGAGTATGAGGATGTATATAGATTATAAGTAGGTGAATAAGGTAAACTATGAAGAATAAGTATCCTTTCCCTAAAATTGATGACTTGCTAAACCAACTGAGAGGGGCAATTATCTTTTCTAATATTGATTTGAGATCGGGGTATCATCAAATCAAGGTTAGAAATGAGGACATCCCTAAGAATGCCTTTAGGACTAGGTATGGCCATTATGAATTCCTCGTGATGCCCTTTGGCCTGAAAAATGCTCTAGCTATTTTTATGGATTACATGAACCACATCTTTAGACTATACCTTGACCAGTTCGTTGTAGTGTTTATTGATGACATATTTGTAACACCCCTTATCATAACTTAACAATGTCATAACGCTTATTTAGATAAGTGGTTACATTAATTCTAGTCTTTGATTACCTTTATTTCTCCCGAGAATCCAATCCATTATAGATTTGTTATGCAATTAGGTTTGGGTTCTTTTGCTCAGGTAACGTGCTTTGGCATAGCGGAATATAAAATATTAAATAATACAACAAAATATATAAAAAAATTTCTAATATACATACATTATACAACTGTTTAGTACATCATTTGGTATACATACACTGGGATAGATGAAGTACCCATCCATATGGAGTAAGGAGACAATAAGTATGCCACTCATACTCCTTTACAAAATACCGTGAGTGATTAGGTCCTTCACATATCCCTATACATATGCCCTTTTTCTTTCTATATATAGCCAAAAATATTAGCCTTAATTCCAAACCTAAAAAAATAAACGAAGAATTAGGACTCCAAAAGGTCGGGCTATAGCTATATATATTTACGTACTCATCTATTCTATAGGGAATTCAAAAACAGTGATAACATACACATTCTTGATAATAGTGAAAACTCCTAAGAAAGGAATTTCCACCATGTCTAACACTACCTCGATTACCATGCAATATCTAACCATATGATACATATCAATTCAAAAGTGATAAATACATTCCCAGTAGATAAACAACTAGTTTATTTTAAAATAACTAACATGTATCACTGTAATAATACAGAAAACACTCTACATGCGGTTAATTTTCAAAACTATTCTCTTATAGATACTTGGATATGACATATTACGAAAACATATGTGGATGTAGCTATAGAAATTAAATACACATTCAATTAGGTCATTCAAGGAATAGGCTACAAGCATTCAATACTTACATGCCATAATCATAATCACATAAATCACGTTCATGCAATACATACATAACATTTCATAATTACTCAATTCTGGAAAGGTATACATGAAATCATTCCTTCCTACTTAACTGTGCTCTTTGGAGGTATACACAAGATCATTCCTCCTACATTTCAATTTATTGGGGTTTACATCAGATCATTCCCCTTAAAGCACTTCCCTGGAAGGTATACATTAGATCATTCCTTCACAGGCTTTTAATCTCAGGAGGTATTCACCAGATCATTCCTCCTCATTTAATTCCTTGGGAGTATACACCAGATCATTCCCCATAAGGAAGCTTTAACCTTGTCTTTCACAATTACATTAAGCATTCCTTGCCATTCAATCACTTTTGCATAAATTTAAACATTTCACTATTTATAGCAAAATGCATGTTATTATTCATTCATTCTTGACCCTTGCATCTTTGGTCTCTCTTCCCTTAACATAGGCCATTTAGATGGCACTTTAGGCTATTTCCAACTCATTCATAAATCTAGCTACTCTAGAGAAAATTTCACATAGTATTCAGCCAAGGTAGAATGAACATGAATACTTTGTATTTCTAACCCTTTTGGCACATTTCTAGCCTTACTCTCATTAATGGAACATCATGGTGACAATTCCCATAATTATGCCTAACACTTTCTCACACCTAAAAATTAGGTAAGTGTATTTTAGGCCATTCTTTTTCATACTTTTCTAGCTTATTTTTCATGCCAAACATAATCACACATCTAATATCACAATTTCACATTTTTATGCACACTTTTAAGGTGAACAAGTAAGACTTTAAATTGGCAACATTGCTTGAAACATAAATTGCCATAATTTTCTCTCTCCCCCTGTCTTGGAACTAAACTTAAATGGTTTCTAAATCATTTTCAAGAGCAAATTCAGCACCATTCATATGCATCCATTCGGCCAAGGTGACTAAAGCACACTTGCTTGGCTACTTGTGAAGCTAGACAATGAGAAAAGTACCTAAATGCAAATCTAATTAGACTTTCTCTCTCTTACCATTTTCTAGTACTTTCTCTCACTCTTTCTAACATAACATTTGGCCAAAAATTCAGCACTCTTATAACCCTAGTAATTCGGCCAAGGTGAGAAAAACAAGCAAAATGGAGTTGTTTCATCACTTTGCATACATTACAAAAACATTCATGAAAAATCCATGCAAAAATACCATTTTCTCACTCTAACAACCACAAACTCAGCCTTGACACCACTTAGGGTTTAATAAAATCAAGTTCCATCCATGCAAATTCACCATTTCATGAGTTTCCATGCTTTCTTACATATCTATAATCATAACAAGTTATTTCCAACATATCTCATATCCAAGCATACAAATCCACCATGCACATGTGGAGAGAGAAATTTCCATCATGCTTACAAGTTTGAAAACACTATAAACATACCATAAAACATGAAATTAATGGCATAGGATTGTTTATCTACCTTGAAAAGCTAATAGATGTGTGATTTCCTTGTTGATTTGGTGGAAGCTTCTTCTTCTCCAAGGCAAGATGCAATTCAGCCACTTCTCCTTCTTCTCCACCTTTCACTACATTTCTAGCAATTAGGAGAAGAAATAGGCTGAATTAAAGTTTTACTTATTTATAAAAATGTCACTCTTGCTAATTTGTCCATTTCATCCTTTTTCTTTTCTTTCTTAACAATGGCATTGTCTCTCCTTGCCATTGTAATTTTATGCAACTTCCATGGTCTGGGACTATTCTGCCCTTCCAAAAATTTCAAAATTGCATAGTGGTCCCTCAACTTTTCAGAATTTTCATTTTAGTCCCTAAGAAAAGTGTCTTTTTGCCATTAAGTCCAAAATGGCCATTTTTTCTCCCTTTTTCATTCTTTTGGGTTTCAAGGAGTAAAATTACTTAAATAAAATTTCATAAGGCTCATTTCCATGAATTTACTAATTTACTTCTATTTTTGGCAAAATTACAATTTTGCCCCTAAGGAAAAATTACCTTTTTGCCCTTTATGTTAAAACTATCATTTCACTCTCTTACTTTCTTTTTTTTGATCAAGAATGAGTAAGGATTTCTAATTCCCACCTTCATAGAATATTTAGGGTAAAAACTAAATTTTTCTCACCTCATATAAGATTGCTATCATATTCATAGTGTGAAATTACAATTTTACCCTTTTTAGGGAAAATTGTCTTTCAACATCCGTGTAAGTAATTTCTTGCATAACTAGATTCTTCTTCTCTCTTAAATGAAAATAATAAGAGTCTTTTAACATAACTTTATGAAATAAAAGAATTAAACTAATTATTCATTTCATGGTAAAATTACTATTTTACCCTTCCTTACCAAATTTCCAACTTCATTCTTTTCTTTCTTTTTTTTCACAAAAGTGATTATATAATGATAAAAATGCTCATTATAACTCCTTAATAAATCATCCTTAACCCTTCACAATTAATGCTAACAATAATAATAACAACAACGTCATCATAAGATACAAGTGTTAGGAGCAGATGTTACAATATTAGTGTACTCTAAGAATAGACAAGAGCATGAATAGCACCTTAGGATAGTGCTGCAAATGCTTAGGGAGAAAAAATTGTATGTTAAGTTAGAAAATTACGAATTTTGGTTGGAAGAAGTGAAATTCCTAGGGCATGTCATTTCAAAGGAGGGAGTGTCAGTAGACCCCAGTAAGACAGAAGCGATAGTAAATTGGGAAAGAACAATTACTGTGACTAAAATCAGGAGTTTCCTAGGGCTAGCAGGATACTATAGACTATTTATTCAGGGGTTTTTGTAAATAGTGATGCCTATGACCAAGTTGACCTGAAAGGATGTTTCATTTGTGTGGGATACAAAGTGTGAACAAAGCTTCCAAACCTTGAAGGAAAAGTTGACCACTACACCTATTTTGATTATCCCCGACCCTTTGGAGAAATTTGAGTTGTACTTTGATGTATCTAAGAAAGGGTTAGGATGCATCCTGATGCAAGGAGGGAGACTAGTAGCCTATGCTTCTAGTCAGTTAAGGCCACATGAGAGAAACTATCCTACCCATGACCTAGAGTTGGCAACCATAGTATTTTCCTTGAAGATTTGGAGACATTACCTCTATGGGTCTAGATTTGAGGTATTTAGTGACCATAAAAGTGTCAAGTACCTCTTTGACCAAAAGGATTTGAATATGAGGCAAAAGAGGTGGATGGAATTCATTAAGGATTATGATTTTGAATTGAAGTACCATCCAAGCAAGGCAAACATTGTGGCAGATGCACTAAGTAGGAAGTCTCTCCATGTAGCCCGAATGATGGTGAGTTAAATGGATTTAATAGAGAAATTTAGGAACATGAGGTTGTCTACTTTGGTGTTACCTGAGAAAATCTGTTTAAGCAAATTAAAGATTGAAAACACTCTTAGGGCCCAAATCTTAGAAGCTCATAGGGGTGACGATTTCCTAGAGTTCCTAAAGGATTCGAAAGAGATCATTAGGTAGGCTGATGGAATGGTAACCTTCTATAATATAATGTATGTTCCTAAGGTACGAGAACTGAGAGATAAGGTATTAGAGGAAGCTCACCAAAGTAAGTATACTATTCATCTTAGAGCCGCTAAGATGTATCAGGACTTGAAGGAGAGGTTTTGGGTGGCCAGGTATGAAGAAGCAGATATCGAAGCACGTAGCTAAGTGCCTAGTATGTCAATAGGTAAAGATTTAGCACTAGAAACTTGTTGGGTTGTTGCAACCATTAGATATTCCTGAGTGGAAGTGGGACAACATTTCAATGGATTTTGTGGTAGGATTACCTAGAGCCCAATCAGGGAATGATGCTATCTGGGTAATAGTGGATAGGTTAACTAAGTCTACTTATTTCCTACCCATTAAGATTAACTACTCCTTCGATAAATTAGCATAGCTATATATTCGGGAGATAGTGAGACTTCATGGTGTACCCATTAGCATCATCTCAGATAGGGATCCCAGATTTACCTTTAGATTTTGGAAAGCCCTGTAGGAAGCTTTTGGGACTAGATTAAGTTTCAACACAATATATCATCCTTAGACAAATGGACAAATAGAAAGAACCATTCAGACCTTAGAGGATATGCTCAGGGCTTGTGTTTTAGAGTATCAGGGGAACTAGGATGGGTGTCTACCATTAATTGAACTTTCTTACAATAATAGCTTCCACTCTAGCATAGGTATGGCACCCTATGAAGCCTTATATAAAAGGAAGTGTAGGTCCCCATTATAAGTCTCAAATCACCTCAAAATGCACCTTTTAGCATGAGCACACATGAAGTCTTCTAGAACACACCCTACCACATGCCCATGCTGCCTTAAAACTTCTAGAACACACCTCTCCATATGCCAAATGTAACCCCCCAATCCTATAGTTTCTTTTTAAGTGATTTACATAATATAAACAATATACTATAAGATTGGTGAATTACTACTTCCTCTACCTGAGTCAAACTTTAAACATTTACCAATTAACATAATTAGTATTATTGGTCTAGGTTACTACACTCGTAACATTTACCAAGTTACGCAGTGGAAATGTATTAAATTAATTGACATAAAACATAAATATATATATACACACACATCCACATTCATTTATAGTGTATATGTACCATTCATTAGACATATATCTATGAATATGTAAGAGTGTTAGTCAGGGTAAGGAGACAACAAGCTTGTCACTCATACCCATTTAACAAAAATAGCTAGTAGATTCCTAGCTCACATATCCTAATACATATATGCCCTTATCCTATTCACAATTTTCAATAGTATAAACAATAAACTACGAAATAAAAGGATTGGGTTATTATGCTACCGTAATCCGTGTTTAACTAATATTTGGATGCTGGTTAATCTTGTAGATGCCTTCCTAATCACTTTTTTGGCCCTAACTCTAGCTAGAAACGAAATTCACTGCTTTTCTCCTTCAGCTTCTTTCTCTACTCGGCCACACTCTCTCTCTCTAGAATTTCAGAATTCAAGATTGAATTGAAGGGTTATGAGGGATTCACCTATTTATAGGTGATCTGGACCTTTGCCATTCAGCTTTGAAATCCTAACCATTCAGCTCAAAATGATAATTCTTCCAACTATATGCTAAATTACGATTTTTCCCTAGCTCATTGGCGGGAAGTTTTCAAAATTCTGTTGCTATAGTAAATCTTTTGGCTAAAATTATGGCCTATTGCCCTAAAGTTTCAAAAATTCTCACATCCATCTTCGCTTCATCTTTTTCCTTTCGATTGGGTCCCTCTTCTTTCTCTTCACCTAAAACTCTCATTCTAATGCATCTATATGTAATCTAACATAACATAAATGCAACATACACAAGCAATTAACTAGAATTAACAAACATCTCTCAAAATTTAGGAGTGGATGTTATATTTCTCCCCTCCTTTTAAGAAATTTCATCCTCAAAATTTATACGTACCTATATAAATAACTTTGGATACACTTTTCTCATATCATCTTCCTTCTCCCACGTAACTTCTTGGGGTGATGACTGATCCCACAATACCTTTACCAATGGAATTGTCTTGTTTCTCAATTTTTTAACTTCAGTCCCAATGATTCTTAAAGGTCTAGGATTATAAGTTAAATTATCTTTTAATTGTACTGTTATGGCATCAAGAATATGTGAAGGATCTGGGGTATATTTACGAAGTTGAGAGATATGAAACACATCGTAAAGATTGGATAAAAATAAGGGTAAAGCAATTTGATAAGTAGATTGGCTAACCTTTTTCAAGATTTGGAAAAGTCCAATGTATCTTGGACTTAACTTTCTAGACTTAATAGCCCTGCCAATACCAGTAATAGGAGAAATTCTAAGGAAAATGTGATCTCCTTCATTAAATTCTAGTGATCTTTTCTTTTTATCATCATAACTTTTCTGCCTATCTTGGGCCTTAGCCATCTTTTCTTTAATAATCTTAATTTGATATGTGCTTTGCTAAACTAACTCTGGCCCTAGTACTTGTCTCTCCCCTATCTCAAACCAACACAAGGGTGACCTGCATCTTCTTCCATATAAGGCTTCATAAGGAGCCATTCCTATACTAGAGTGGAAACTATTATTATAGGCAAATTCCATGAAAGGTAAATTTCTATCCCAATTTCCTTTTTGTTCTAATGTACATGCTCTAAGCACATCTTCTAGAGTCTGAATAGTTCTTTCAGTCTACCCATCAGTTTATGGATGATAAGTAGTACTAAAACTAAGTTTAATACCAAAAGCCTCCTGCAAGGCTCTCCAGAATCTAGAAGTAAACCTAGGGTCTCTATCAGATACTATATTAGTAAGAACTTCGTGGAGTCTTACTATTTCTCGTATATATAATTGGGCCAACTTGTCTAATGAGAAATTTATTTTGATGGGTAGGAAATGTGCAAATTTAGTTAATCTGTCTACAATCACCCAGAACGCATCATTTCCTAATTGAGTTTTTGGTAAACCTACTACAAAATCCATTGAAATCTTATCCCATTTCCATTTAGGGATTTTAAGAGGTTGTAGTAGTCTTGCAGGTTTCTGATGTTTAATTTTCACTTGTTAACACACTAGGCATCTAGCAACATACTTAGTTATTTTCTTCTTTATGCTTGGCCACCAAAATTTCTTTTTCAAATCTTGATACATCTTGGTAGTATCAGGATGCATAGTATAATTGCTCTTATGGGCTTTTTCTAGAATTATATCCCTCAGTCCTCTTGAATCTGGGATATAAATCTTATCTTGGAAAGTCACTACCCCATCGACACCTCTTTTGAATTCTTTTGAGTCCTTTAGGGACTTTAAGAATTCATCCTCTCTTTGAGCTTCTAATATCTAATTTTTAAGGTTATTCTCAATTTTTAACTCACTCAAATATATCCTATCTTGTAACACCAATGTGGATAGGTTCATATTTCTAAATTTCTCTATCAGGCTCATTTCATTTATCATTAGTTAAGCTATGTGGAGAGATTTCTGACTTAGTGCATCTACCACTACGTTAGCTTTTCCTGAATGGTGCTTTAATTCAAAATCATAATCCTTTAAGAATTCCATCCATCTTCTTTGCCTCATGTTTAATTCTTTTTGGTCAAAGAGATATTTGAGATTTTTATGGTCACTAAATACCTTAAACCTCGACTCATGCAAATAATGTCGCCAAATTTTTAAAGCAAACACTATGGCTACTAATTCTAAATCATGGGTAGGGTAATTTTCTTCATGAGGCCTTAATTTTCTAGAGGCATATGCGACAACTCTCTCATTCTGCATCAAGAAACATCCTAGTCCCTTCTTGGATGCATCACAATAAAATTCAAAATTTCCTAAGGGATCAGGGATAATTAAGATAGGTGTTGTGGTTAACTTTTCTTTTAAAATTTGAAAAGTATCTTCACATTTGTGTTCCCACACAAAAGGAATATCTTTCCTAGTCAGTCTAGTCAAAGGCAACGCAATTGGTGAAAACCCTTGAATGAATCTCTTGTAGCTGCTAATCCAAGAAAACTCTGAATTTTAGTCACTGTTGTGGGTCTCTCCTAGCTAAATACAACTTCGATCTTATTGGGATCTACTATTACTCCATTTTGAGTGATCACGTAACCTAAGAATTTCACCTCTTGCAACCAGAATTCACATTTTTCTAATTTTGTGTACAATTGCTTCTCCCTAAGCAACTGTAATACAATTCTAAGATGGTGTTCATGCTCTTCACTACTCTTAGAATATACAAGAATGTCATCAATAAACACTACCACAAACTGATCAAGGTAGGCTCTAATGATACGATTCATGTAATCCATAAAAATAGCTAGAGCATTCATTAATCCAAATGGCATTACCAAAAATTCAGAATGCCTATATTTGGTTCTAAAGGTTGTCTTAGGTATTTCTTCTGTTCTCACTCTGATTTGATGGTACCCTAACCTTAAATCAATTTTGGAAAACACAGTAGCTCCTCTCAATTGATCTAAAAGATCATCTATCCTAGGAAGTGGGTATTTATTCTTCACAGTTACCCAGTTCAGTTGTCTATAGTCTATGCATAACCTCATACTTCTATCCTTCTTCTTTACAAACAGAACTGGTACTCCCTAAGGTGAAGCACTGGGCCTAATAAACTGTTTCCCCAAAAGATCCTCTATCTGCACCTTCAATTCAGTTAACTTTAAGGGAGACATTCTATAAGGAGCTATAGAAATTGGTTCCATGCCAGGAATCAACTCTATAGAGAATTTTATTTCTCTCTCAGGTGAAAGACTTGAAATTTCATTAGGAAAGACATCTGGAAATTCACAAACTACAGGAATAGCATTAAGTTTATGCTAATGTTCAACTTTAGAAGAACACAAAAAACTAGTTCTTTTGGTCTCTTCCTCAATTTTCCTAACTATCGGCATGGCATCTATAAAAGTCACAGATATCTTAGAGCAATCCAAGACTACATTGTTTGCAGACAACCAATCCATCTTGAAAATGATATCCAATCCCACTAAAGGTAAACAAATAAGGTTAACAATGAAGGGCTTAGTTTCAACAACAAGGGAAAAATTTAAGCAGGCTAAAGAAGTTAATACCCGCTCTCCTGCGATAGTAGAAATTGATAACTCATGGGGCAATTTAAATAAAGGTAAATTCAATCTTTCCACATATTCACAAGAAATGAAAGGATGAGTGGCACCAGAATCATACAACACAACTAAAGATATACCATTTATCAAAAATTTACTATTTTATTAGATCATCGGACTAGACCACTTCTTTACCTTTGAGAGTATAAACTCTTCCCATAGTAGGAGGTCTTGTGGGCTCAGTCGACTTCTTCCACTCAGGGCAGTCTTTAATGAAGTGACCCTATTTTTCACACTTATAACATACACCCAACTGGAATCTACAAGGTCCGCCATGACTTTTCCTACACTTTAGACAAGTAATAGGTACAGCTTGTCTCACTACAGGTTTCTTCCCCTTTTGGTTTCCCTCATTTACACTATCCCTTCCTCTAAAGGATCCAGGTTGTTTCCTTTTAAAGAAATTGGCCCTTTGTCTTTCTTTTTCAATGTCAGCTAGGTTCTGAGAAACAATGCGACACTTGTTCACTAACATAGCGAAGTTTCTAATTTCAAATGAAGAAACAACATTCTTTAGCTCCGATCTCAACCCAGCTTCTAGATGCAATGCTTTCCATGTCTAATTTGGATGATGCTCCAAATAAGAAGAGAATTTAAACAGTGCCTCAAATTTTGCTAAATACTTCTCAAAAGTCATACTGCCTTGTTTTAACTGCATGAATTCAATTTCTTTCTGGTTTCTCATGTTCTCAGGGAAATACTTTTCCAGATACACTCTTTTAAAAACTTCCCAGTGATCTGGGTCCCTAGAACTACCAATAATTGTTTTGCTCGTCTCCACCAATATTCCTCTTCCCCAACAAGCATGTGAGTAGCAAACAATACCTTCTGTTCGTCCATTTTCCCTATGACCTCGTACAATTTTTCCATATCTCACAACCATTCTTCAATTGCCTGTGGGTTAAAATCACCCCTAAAGGAAGGAGGATTATTTCTTTGAAATTCATACTAACCATTATAAGCTTGGTTTCTTACTTGTCCAATTTCAGGATTTGGCTTGTGATTCACCGGTCTATTTTCTTGGAATTGTCTAAGTGCTTTAGCCGTAGCTATAGCTTGTTGAGTAGCAACAGTAGCCTGTTGGGCAGCAGCAACAGCCTGCTCCCTCATAGCCTCTGCCACTCCTATCATGTCTTGCATTACTCTTTCTATATTGTTCTCACCTTCCTTTTCCTTCCCAGTATTTCTCTTAGGTGGGGCCATAATTCACTTTACAAAACAAACATTATTGAGGTGATCAGTCTCAATAACATTATTTATAAGAGATCATATGGCACCAATTAGAAATATCATCTAGCCAAACCTAATACTTCATTCCTCAAGTCAAAACATAATACAAGCTAGTCAACTGACATGGTTCAGCTAACTACCTTGCATTAGTTTCTATCTTAAGGAATCTACCATTTCATTACTGAGCCAATTCTCACTAGCCATGGTAATAGTGCTCTGATACCAACTCAGTGTAACCCCTCAATCTTATAGTACCTTTTTAAGTGATTTACATAATATAAAAAATATACTATAAGATTGGTGAATTACTACTTCATTTACCCGAGTCAAATTTTAAACATTTACCAATTGACATAATTAGTATTATTGGTCTGGGTTACTACACTCGGGATCTCACACATTACGTAATGGAAATGCATTAAATTAATTGACATAAAACATACATATATATATACATCCACATTCATTTACAGTGTATACGTACCATTCATTAGACATATATCTATAGATATGTGAGAGTGTTAGTCAGAGTAAGGAGACAACAAGCCTATCACTCATACCCATTTAACAAAAATAGCTAGTGGATTCCTAGCTCACATATCCTAATATATATATGCCCTTATCCTATACATCAAAAATATTTTCCTAATCCTCTTACCAGAATATCACAAGGATTTAGGGTATGGGACATACCAAAAACTTTATACTCTAACACTTCATGTAACCAAGGTGGGGGAAGAACTTCCCATACATATATGATTCATAATTCCTTAATAATAGGGAAATACCCTAGGAAGGGTATTTCAACCAACTCCTTTATCTCAAGGAGGATCTTGTATCTAGGAATATGATACAAACCAACATTTTTATGAGAATAAATCTCAGTAGCATTAATAACTATTTTTCAAAATAGCTAGTTTGTACCATCATAAACTCATATGAAAATTCTACATTCCTTTTCATAAAATAATACATCTATTTAGTTATCTCGTATAACAGTTCATTCAATATTCATACTTGCATTCATAAGCTTAGGTCATAGTATACATCTCATAAACTCATCAAAACATATTGGTAACATAACATCATTCATATAACTTTCATTATAAAATAAAGAGCAATAAGGAAATAGGAGCACTTTTCGTTGGCCTCTGCCAATCATCATCATATAATTACATAATAAGAGAAATCTGGAAGGGCAACATGTGCACCACTCCATGATTTCGAATATGTACTCTAGCAACTATGATTGGCAGTCCTCGACTGCATATAACATTTGTGTACATTCTGGAGCATCCTCCAGTGGATCCAAGTACAATAAGGTCCCCACCTATGGGTTCCAAATATTAAGTACTTACTAGGGTCCTTAAAATACTATCCATAAATATATATATAGGTGAATTGGTGCATACTATAGTTATGTAAATTCTAAGTATGTGACTTTTCATTTACATTGGCCATTAGGTCACTAACTTACAATTTACAAATATCACGATCATTATGAAATGTCCAATCACCATCCCGTACCAGCAATTAGTCATTCAGATATGAACCTATCTACCACAAATACATATATTAAGAATGAAATTTTCATTTCTCTTATGCATTCTTGCTCTTTCCTTTTTAAATTTCATCACTTTCATGCTCTTTCTCATTTACATTCAAAGTATATGTTACCTTGCTTGTAATTTGAGTTTAATCTCTAGTTTGGATTTAGTTTTTGGGCTAGATATCATTCAAATATGTCATTAAGTTCATCTTTTCATCAAAAAATGTGGCATTCGACTAGTATCATGTTACAAGTCGACTGGTTGCATTCTGTCTGAACCTTAAAAATTTCAAACAAAAAGCTATCAGTCGACTGCTAGTGCTTGGCAGTAGGTTGCTAGCTTACTGTTGGGCCCGATAGTCGGCTGCTCTATTTTTAGGCATATCTGGAAAAATAAAGAACACAGCAGTCGACTGCCATATGAGCATCTCAAGAGCACGACAATCAACTCTACACTGTGGCAGTCGATTGCTGCGTCTTGCTCTATTTTATAAATTATTGTTGACCTAAATTTTCAATCCAAAAACTTACTTTTAAACCCAATTTGAAATTGATGAATTCAAGAAAAAACTCTTTAGCAATATTTAACACAAGAAAATAGCTCAAAACATCTTATAATCTTGTCTAAATCTGAGATTAAAACTCATTTTCATTCAAGCTGAAAAACCCATTTTTTAGAAATAATTTTTAGCATGCACAAGTATTTCTAATTGGTTAAAAATACCTAATAGTGATTAAAAATAATAAGAATGTAGTTTTTAATTCCTTTTTCTTTCAAACAAGTTCAATTTCGCAACTTTCAGTAGTACAAACAGTAAACTTCGAAATAAAGGGATTGGGTTATTGTTCTACCTTAATCCGTGTTTAACTGATGTTTGGATGCTAGTTAATGTTGTAAATGCCTTCCTAATCACTTTTCTGGCCCTAACTCTTACTCAAAACGAAATTCACTACCTTTTTCCTTTAGCTTCTCTCTCTACTCGACCATACTCTCTCTCTAGAATTTCAGAATTCAAGATGTAATTGAAGAGTTCTAAGGGATTCACCTATTTATAAGTGATTTAGCCCTTTGCCATTCTGCTCCCAATTCCCGACCATTCAGCTCAAAATGATAATTCTTTCAACTATATGCTAAATTACCATTTTGTCCCTAACTCACTGGCGAGAAGTTTTCAAAATTATGTTGCTACAGTAAATCTTTTGGCTAAAATTATGGCCTATTGCCCTGAAGTTCTGAAAATTCTCACATCCATCCTCACTTTCATCTTTTTCCTTTCGATTTGGTCCCTCTTCTTTCTCCTCACCTAAAACTCTCATTCTAATGCATCTATATGTAATCTAACATAACATAAATGCAACATACACAAGTAATTAACTAGAATTAACAAACATCTCTCAAAATTTAGGAGTGGATGTTACGCCAAAAACATCTTATGCACCTCTTTACAAGGCCAAAGCAACTATCTCCAACCAAGAGACGACCAAAATCACACTGCAGATGGATTCCTTTTGGAACACAGCGTACAACATGGCCATGCTTACCACATAGGCTACCACATGGCCATGCCACGTTCTAGGCTGCCATATAGCCATGTGAAAGCCTAAAGAGGCACCTCCCTTGCCTATAAATAGGAGGAGGTGCAAGGACAAGCAACATCATTTGAAGGCATTCAAAGAGAGGAAAACTGTTAGCATTAGAGTGGCTTAGAGCATGATAATCCTTGTTATTCTTTAGAGCTTAATACTTCAATTCTCTTGTCTCTTCACAATGGTCACAAGCCGTGGGGATTCATTCAAGAATTGAAGGAGGAGATTGGGAAGCATCAAGAGGTAACTGAAGTATAGTCAAGAAGGATTTCAAAGTCAAAACTAGCCATCTAAAACTCTATAGATGAGGATTTTTTGTTTCCATTTTGTTCTTCTTCCCTTCTTATAATTCTTGTTATTTTATTCATGAACATGAGTAGCTAGATTAGTAGAACCCAATTGGGATTCTTAAACTACGTTGATATTTTTATTTTACTATAATTGAGTTATAAATTAGATTGTGATCTTCCTCTAGTTAAAGATTAATCAAGTTTTCATTACAAGATGTCGTAGGTAAATCTGTCTAGATTCCTCTCAAATACTCTACCTGACGATGTTTGGAACTGGAAAACTAACTAGAGAGAATAGTTGATCCTCGCTCGGACTAAGAGTTTGATGACTGCTGGATTTGGAAGAATTCCTAACAGTAAGCACTAATGCTTATCTAAACTTGACCATTGGACACAAATAGCTAATAAAAAGTATAGGTTTTAGAAATCCATTGAGCAGGGTAATCAATTTCATAACTCATTATCCTTTTTTTGCATATCATATAGTTTAGGACCCTAATGGGTTTGCTTTTCTGGAACTTGATAATTCACTATCTTAACACTTGCCTCACCTTCTCTCTCTAGCCAAAGTAGTAGTTAGAATTAGTTTAATTAAAATCACCATTTATCTTAAGCTAGATAACAACGAGTAAGTAGTAACTCTGGGCTTTCTTGTTCCCGTGGGATACAACCTTGATACTCACCTTTGCGTTAAATTACACTGATAGGTGCATTGCCTTAAGATGTGGCTACATATAGTTCATTGGTAGCACATCAATTAGAATGAGAGACTAAAATGAAGAGAAAAGAGTAGTGACTGAAA
The DNA here is from genome assembly GCA_031216115.1 of Senna siamea. NCBI lineage: Eukaryota > Viridiplantae > Streptophyta > Magnoliopsida > Fabales > Fabaceae > Senna > Senna siamea. The sequence goes on from CM062354.1 coordinate 13,046,551, forward strand.
TGAAATGAAAAAGGTTTAGTTAAGGAAGATACATAGGCTTTCAATACTCCAGGGGTAGTTAGCCATAATTTTAGCCAAAATAATTGTTCTTATTGTAACGACCCCCTTCTTTACAACCTACATACAACACAATATACTTTTTACGAAAGCATAAAGAACCTTAAAAGAAAAATTTTTCCCTTTTCTATTTTAGGAATTCCAAGGGGTTGTTACTGGTTGAGTATAACCTAAATAGACTCTCTCATCAGCCCATTCAGATTCCACTCAACCTCCTTCCCTGGGTAGTATAACTAATACCTTCATTAATCCATACAATACTCTAAAATATAATAGTCTAAAACATTCATTCACAGTATTGAGACATAATTTACAACTAAATATAGACTTCCTGATTCTAAGTCTAACAGTTTCCTCACATTCATCAACATGACCATAAAATCAGTATTATATATTTACAATTTTAAGCCTACAATCCAATCCAGCTTAACATTGTGCAATTCTTCTAGTATTACCTTGTAGCCATGACATTCCTCTCATACGTACCCAACTAACTCCTAGGCATATCCTGTTCCTGATCATTTGAACAAGCAACTTAATGAGATATATAAATCCCAGTAGAGCAATTTATAGTTAATACAATCAGAAAAATAGTTGCAAGTCCAGTTGTGACTCTAGCATTAAAAAAGTCTCCCCAAAATTAGTTCTAACACAAGTGTGAATTACCAAATATTTTTAAATCAACAAACATGGAAAATCATGTAAGTTTATACGAGTATCATATTAATTCAATAGAAAACCATTATTTTCAATAATGCCTATAAAATTTCTTTTTGCATAACAAATCCATGTTAATGCACAATCACCTATCATGTGATTACTAGCTTAATGCTTGTCGTTTTATAAAAGCATTTTGGTTTTTCTTGGGTGTGATCTGTAACACCACACCTAAAAATAATCGTTCTATTTTTGTGAGTATGATTTGTCACACCAATCACCCACTCAATGATAGGTGAGTACCAACTTCCAGGGCGTCCCTTGGCATATGCACACTACCCCCTTAGCCTATGGTTTCTTCTAATGATTAATAGATATAATATATATATACATATTGGTGTGTTACTACCCTTCTACCCGAGTGATTTTAAACTTTTAAAGGTTGCTTTAATTGAGTGCATTATAGGTTGAGACTCTACTCTTGGGTTTTACTCATTCTCACAGTTGAATAGAATATATATAATTTATACCTAAATTAACTATACATAAGCATGGGTTGTTGGTTAAATATAGTTAAATAACTATTGGGCATGGAGGTAACAATCTTGCCACTTATAACCCCATCAGCTAGTCTAAACATTAGTTCATATACATCCCAAGTTAAGATAGGCTATACAAAAGGTATTCTATACTAGCCTTTCCAAAAATCATAAAGACTAGTACACCGATAACATGTTCCTATACTATACCAAAATAAATTAATCAATTTCATGTAGCCCCTAGTGGGTACTTCTTCCTATATTACCTCCTCTTTAGCCATGGGACCTAGACATCTAATACATGTCAGTACTAATGTGAGAAATGAATCTCAATAGCAATGCGACCTGTCTTTAAAAATTACCAGCTTGTACCACTGACTTACACAGAAAATGTCTACATTCTTTCATCATAAAAGCATAATACATAGCATATACTATTATGGTGTAATGCATGCAAGCATATTTTCAATCATGTGCTCAGATTTATGCATGTACATTTAAACATATCATTTTTTAAAGCATGGGATGTTCATTCATCATCATTCTCATCATCACCTTCATATAAAACATATGTGGGATAGTAAGCATGTCATCATTTCATTTCCATAACATGTAAGCAGTATATAAAACACCCTAAGAGTAATTGGGAGAGTCACCAGCAGCAACAACTCTATACACCGCTATTTATATGAATGAGTGCATGGCTATTTAGTCATGCCTTAACTTTTGTACATTCTGAGGCGTCCCCTAGTGGATACAAGTACCTTAATGGTCCCTGCCCCTTTCGTCCCAAATGGGGTTAGTATAAACTCATGGGATCACCGTCACCTCTACCGAAATCATTTCCTCTCCACTTTTGGGTGAATCATAGTACTATGGAATCACCATCCCTTTCAGATGGATCACACTCCTGGCATGCTATTCTATAAAAATACTCTAGGGTGAATCGGCTCATGCCCATGGTTATACCTAACTTTAAGTATGTGTTTCTCATATGGTCTTTGGGAGATGACACTAGCTTAAAGTTTGCAACCATCATGGTGTTTTTAAAATCATCTAAGTTTAAGTGGAGGTTTAACCGTCCCAAATTTTGGCACAACCATGGAATTCCTAACAGTCATCCTATACCGACAATCGGTCACTCGATCATGAGCCTATCTACCCTAATGCATACACTTAGAATACTTTCCTCTTTCCTCTTTTGTGTTTTCTACTCTCTCTTTATTTCACTATCACAAGGGTCTCATCACCCAAGTGGTTCGTGACTCTATCTCTGGTATGTTACCCACTATATCCTTAGTTTGAGTGAAAATTTGGGCTACTTTCCTCTTAAAATGGTCAATTGAGCTTATTATCCATATTAGAGAGCTGGTAGTCAACTTTCCTCTTTCTGGCAGTCGGCTGCTAGCTTACTGTATAAAATTCCTTCTTTTCATCGAGAGCTACCAGTCAGCTGCTAAAGGCTTGGCAATCGATTACTAGCCTCGACAGTCGACTTCTAAGGCTCTAGCGGTCAGCTACTAGCCTATTGTGAGACTTCGTAGAAAATTTGGGCTTGACAGTCAACTACTAGGGGCATAGCAGTCGGCTATTAGCCTTCAAACTATTTTCTGGAAAATGAAGAACACGACAGTCTACTTCCAAGGGTTTAGCAGTCGGCTGCTAGCATTTTGTCTCACTTTTTGGCAGATTATGAGCATGGTAGTCAACTTTTATGGCTAGTAGTCAGTTGCTAGCACTCATTCTATGTGAAAAATCATGGTTTTACCTAGATTTTAGCCCCAAAAACATGTTTTCAAACCCACTTTTCAAAGTATGAACTCAATGCCAGAATTTACATATCTTTTCCCATTCATAGCAACCCAAAACATAGCTTAACATTTCTCAAACTAAAGTTAAACCACATTTTCTTACTTAGGACAAAAGCCCACTTTCTAAAATCATCCACAAGCATAAATAAGAATAATAAATCAGCAAGCATTACCTAATAGCAATAAAAAAACACAAAGAATGTAGGTTTAAAACCTCAAACTTAACTTAAACATTCAAAATCACATTTTATCATAAATTTTTCTACATATTTCAAAAATAGGGTTTAGGATGAATTGTTACCTTGATTCCTTGTCAAATGTGAGTATAAGATATGTTTAAAAGGCTTTCCCTTTACTGTAGAACTAATTCCCAGCCTCAAATCCACCTTTCCTTTTGCAAAATTCCTCCTTTTTTGCCCTAGCTCCCCTTTTCTCTCTCTACTTGTCCCTCTACATCTCTCTTTAAAATCTGAAAGTTTGGAAGTGTGTGGGAGGCTTAGAGTTCAGTTAAGGTTTAAGAGAAAGTTGGGAAATTACATTCTAATCCCTAGCCACTTTGTAGTTTTAGTGTCCATACATTTTCCCTTTTCACATGGGTCCTTGGCCATACTCTTAACTCAACTTTCATTCCTTTTGTAACAACTGAAAATGTTTTTAAAAGATAAAACCTAATTTTTGACGCTAATTCCAATCAAATGAAGCCTGGCATGACTTTTGAGGATGGTGAATTAAAACGAAAGGTTGTTCGAAGTCAAAAACACGATCGAATGGAAAGAAACACAATTAGGCGATCAGGAACTGACAGACGATGTTTTGTGTGTCAATTTCACTGACGGAGGCCAAAAGCTTCGCATGGAAACTCGTACTGACGTTTGGAAGGAAGCCGATACCCTAAAGTATCCCTAGGTTGTCCGAGCGAAGTCAGAATCGCTCCCAGAGGCTTTAAATTTCTCAGAATCCCTCAATTTCTCTCAAATCTCTCTCTCTCCTCACCTCACTTTCTCTCTCATCTCTCTCTTCCTTCCTTCACCGTGCACCGCCACCAGAGCCATCGTGAGCCACCACCTGGCCAACCGATCGACAGCCCTCACCACCCACAACCTCCAGCAACCACCCACGGCCACCAACAACCGCCAGTGTCACCGAAAAATGGCGTTTTCCTCCTCCATCGTGTGGGATTTTCGCCAGCTGAGATCGTCGCCGTTCGCCACCGTTGGCCGTCATCGCCCCCACCATCGTGTAGCCTGAGCTGCCAGCTTCCTCCACCAGCTCGCCAACATCGAACAAAGGTTTGACACACCTGGATCGAGGCATTTTCTGTCCGCTGTACGTAAATCTTCATGGCAAGAAAACACCATCCAAACGACTGTGAACTGTCGCGCCACCACCATATTCGGACTCCTGGTCTTGCGGGCTTCACCGTGGTGTAAATTTTGAGGCTAACTGCACCCCTTCGCTATGCGCCGCCGTACGCCGCCGTGCCGGAGCTTCTGGACATACACCGGGAGAAACCAAGATCACCCGGGATAGAATTCTATCATCCGATCACATTGGTAAGGTCCAATTTCCCAAAAAATGATGAATTCTGATTGAAATAGCTGCCGAACGTAATTAGGAAATAAATTGACCTAGGAATTAGGGTAACTGGACTTAGAATTATTAAACGGATGATGTGACAAGCTTGAATATCCAATCTAATGTCTAGGAAATTAATTGGGCTCAGAAACTGAGACTACATGAAGTTTTGAATCGATTTGGAGTGACAAGAGACCAGGTAGGATGATTTACGCTTCCCGATTCATAGATTTGACATAGTGATTGCTTGAATGATTAGATTTAATTGCATGGATTTACGTGCTATTTTCAATGAAATAAATTGCATGCCTGTGTGCTGGATATCCTAATTGCATGTTAGAAGCTTTGTTTATCAAGTTTAGATGCCCTTAGGACGGATTTACTTAGGGTAGGATACTTGATAGCCGGTATGAGACGGCCGTTAAGTATCCCGAGTACAGAGAGTTTTTAAATAAGTTTTTTTTTATTAGATTTAGCCTGTACTGCGTTAAGGATCACGCGATAAATCAGGACAACCCTAAGAAAGGTTTAAGGAGTATAAGGGGGGATAGCCTACATGAGAAAATGTTGTGATTTAAGCGTAATGCCCTAGAACCTTGAGGAATAGCCGACCGTGAGCATGTGAGTTCGAATAGACTGTATGAGGATGAAAATTGGCGTATGTGCACATGCTAGGGGACGCCCTAGATGTTGGTTCTCACTTGGTCCTTGAGTGAGTGATTGGTGTTATGGATCACAGTCACAATATAGGCTAGATTCGGGTGATTGGTGTTACGGATCACACCCAACGATAAGAGAGGTATTCTCTCTAGATGACATGCAATTAGATGATGATTTAAACTTGGTCACAGAGGATTGTGGCCAACGTGGATTTAGATACACTGGACATGGGATTTAACCTGATTTATATGATTGATATTTTAAAAGAAATGGATTTTCATGATTATGATTATTTGCCGCGATTTCCATGTGATAAAATGATTTTAAAGATAAGGCATTTCATTGATTTCGAACTGATTTTGGGAAGATGTTTTTTGGTTCTTGCACCACTGAGTATTCAACCAGATTTTGAATTATATTTGAATTGTAAATTATTCTACTGAGATTTTATATCTCACCAGGTTGTTTACTTAGATGAACAGGAACAAGGACAAGAACCTAGACGTTAGCTGGACGATGATTTGATGATAGAAAGAAGAACAGCTTAATCTAGGCTTGAATTTCATTGTATATATTTCGATGACGTTATTGTACATTGGTTTTCTGTCATTTATGTCTTCTGTGGTGATTGGATTGACTGTATATGTATAAATTAGGTGACTGTTGTATTTGGGATATGTTCGAAATACAGAGGAAACTCTGCCGAATTTTCGGTAGGGTTTACTGTTATAAACTTGTGTAATTAAGTTGGATTTTGCATTTAATGATTGTATGTCGTACGTATGGATTTTAGTTTTCATTCTAGAGTAATTTATGATGTATGTATGTATAATTAGTTTAGCTGCGTGTGAATTAGGGTTGAACAGAATCCGAATGGACAACGGGAAGTCTATTTGGGTTACGCTTAACCAGTAGTGATCCCCTAACATTCCCACATCGGGAATAACTATGTAAACCAACTCATATGCTTCCGCTAATCAGATAAGCAGTCTTAAAGATTCAGTCAACTAAGTTAAACAGTAAGTTCAAGACTAAGATAACTGTAACATAAATTTGAAGTCCTAGCTAACTACTTCTCCCGCTTTTGTCATCAACAAAAAGAGAGGAAGGGTAAGTTAGAAAACAAATTAAATTAACTACGGTTTAGCTTGCGATCCCTAAGACTGCTGAAGAGCCTTTAATATCTCAGTGTTGTCTACAGAGGTAAATTCAAGAGAAGCAATTCTAGTGTTAAGGTCAGCAACTTGCTCAGTTAAGTCATTCATTCGAGCTCCAAAAGTGGTAAAGCTGTTGATGACTGAAGTTTGAAGGCTATGGATGGCATCCAAAACATCTGAGTTAGTGGGGGGAGCTGGCAAGTGGAGGAGTGGTGAGGATAAAGGCGGCTCACTTAGAGCAGCTTCTCGTTGCTCTCTTTCTTCCTGCCTCTAACTTTGAGTAAAAGATATGGGCTTTTGAACCCACACACTGGCATGTTTAGTGTAGTGAAACCGAGATAAAGTGGTTTCATCAATGACAGTGGGGCTGAGGATTTCCTCATCAAAAGAGTCTATTCCATTCTTCTCTAATATCCAGGTTATCAGAGATCCATAAGAGAGAACAGCCTTCTTGACCTAAGAGCACCGAAGCATCTTCTCTATGATAAAGTAGGAGACGTTAAAGGCATCGTCAGTGAGAATGCAGTACATGGCAAATTGTTCGGGCTTACTAGCATAGGCCAAATTACCTCCTTTGTTCACCAGACAATTAGTAATGACATAGTGAAGCAGTCTGTTATCTAGGCTAAATTGTGTGGTAGGAAAATTAGCAGTGGGCTGGGCTGTAGTTGAGGAAGCAAAGCATTCAGTACTATCCTAGCATCATAGTTGGGAATAGAACTGAGGGAAGATGGATCATCCCCAAACATATGGCCACTGGGTTTAGCTCCAATCCAGGCCCCTAATTGCTGTTGAGTGAATTGGATGACTTTGCCTCTCACCTCAGTGGTGACATAGTGTTCCAAATCATCCCATTTCAAATTTGAATAAAAAAATTCGACAATTTTGGGACTCTATTTTTTTTCCAACTTCATCAACTTATACAGGCCAGCAGATTTCAGCAATGGGAAAATTGAAAAGTCTTCTCTTTCAAAGAATGAGATATCTGCGTACTTACTGGTGGCTACAGAGCGATTGGAAAAATTTTCCATGAAGGCTTGTTCTTGAGATGCCGAGGAAAAGAGTGTTGAGGAACTGTGCCCTTGGGAAGAAGAGCCCTTCTTTAATCGTTTTGATCGTGCTGCCATGGATGAGAGATGAGTGAGAAAGGAAGTTTAGGTAAGGTAATATGGATTGATTTGATCAGTGTAGCAAGTTTTCCAGTTCAAGGGTTAGGGTTTTCGCGCGGCGCATTGGAGGGATTTTGAGGGTAATCTGTGCTTTTGATTTGGTGGATGAATCAGTGGGTTTTGGTCTTGAGAGTGTTTGGAAGCAGTTGTTCGGTGTAATTTTTAAGGATTCGAACCTTGAGAAGGAGAGGATTTGAGAGAGTGTGGAGAGGAAAAGAGAGGAGTTTGCGAAAAAAAAATGGGATTTTCTGTCTAAATAACACCATTCAGTCACGTTAGCCGATCCGTTCGGGTCCTTGGCGCTGATCGTCGGCGTCATTTAGGTGTAGATTGGTTCTAGTGGCTTATTAGTCGACTGTCATATGCTTGTCAGTCGACTGATATGCTCTTGACAACCCAGAATTGGGGAAGATCAAATCAGTCGACTGGTAAACTTCGGTAGTCGACTGTTGGGTGTCCAACTTTTCTGATGAGGTTACAGAAGCTTACTAGTCGATTGCCATGAGTTATCAATTGATTGACTTGTGCTTGAAGCCTATCAGTCGACTGGTACTGACTTTTCAGTCGACTGATTACTTGCTCTGATGAATTTCTTCGATCTAGAGAGTTAGCAGTTGATTAATAGTTGTGGCAGTCAACTGGTACCTTGTTGTTCAATTTTGTGTTTTGTGTAGGTTTACTTCCCGTTGTTTCTCCTTGGTAAAGCTCTTTATAAACTTTTGGTATTGTGGCATCAATCTCATAACATTCCTTTGTCAATTCTTAGACAGTCTTTTGGAATTAAAGGGGATCCTGTAAAACAGATCTGAGGCCACTCCGAAGCTTAAGTTAGTTCGATGATAAACCAAGTTCTCTTCTTATATAACAAAATCGTTCTTCAGGAAGAGGTTTTGTGAAAATGTCAGCAAGTTAATGTTCAATTTGAATAAATTCCAAGGAAAAATTATGGTTAAGCACATGATCTCTGATAAAATGATGTTTTATGTCTATGTGCTTAGTTCCGAATGTATGATGGGATTTTTAGTTAAATTGATGGCACTTATATTGTCACATTTTATGGGAATTTCTTTGAGATTCACATCCATATCTTGGAGTTGTTGTTTCATCCATAATACCTGTGTACAACAACTTCCAGCTACTAAGTATTCAGCTTCAGTAGTTGAAAGAGCTACACAGTTTTGTTTTTTACTAAACCAAGATACTAGTGAATTTCCAAGAAATTGACAGGTACCACTTGTACCTTTCCTATCAGTTGTGATACCAGCAAAATCAGAATCAGAATAGCTTATTAACTGACAGGAAGATCCCTTAGGATACCATAATCCCATATTAGAGGTTCCAACCAGATATTTGAAAATTCTTTTTATAGCAGTAAAATGAGACATTTTAGGACAAGTTTGGAACCTAGCACACATGAATACACTGAACATTATATCAGGTCTACTAGCAGTTAAATACAGTAGTGAACCAATCATACCTCTGTATTTTGTGATGTCAAATGGTCTACTTTCTTCATCCTTACTTATTTTAATGGCTGGACTCATAGGAGTTTCTATCTCCTTTGCATTTTCCATGCCAAATTTTTTGAGTAACTCATTGGTATATTTTGTTTGGCTAACAAAGATACCTTCTTTGAGCTGTTTTATTTGTAGTCCAAGGAAGAAGTTAAGTTCTCCCATCATTGACATTTCAAATTCTCCCTGCATAAGCTTGACAAATTCTTCACAGAGGGGTTCATTAGTGGATCCAAAAATAATATCATCCACATATATCTGAACAATTAATAAATAATTGTCTTTCTTTTTAATAAATAATTTATTGTCAACTTTACCTCTTGAGAAATTATTTTCAATCAGAAAATTACTTAACCTTTCATACCAAGCTCTTGGAGCTTGTTTTAATCCATACAAGGCCTTTTTTAATTTGTAAACAGGATATGGTAGGTCAGGTTTTTCAAATCTAGGAGGTTACATTACATAAAATTCTTCTATTATGAGCCCGTTTAAGAAAGCACTCTTTACGTCCATTTGAAATAGTTTAAAATTTTTGGAACATGCAAAAGCCAGGAACATCCTAATAGCTTCTAGTCTAGCTACTGGTGCAAAGGTCTCATCATAGTCTATTCCTTCTTCTTGATTATAACCTTTTGCAACTAGTCTAGCTTTATTTCTTACAACTTTTCCTGATTCATCAAGTTTATTTCTAAAAACCCACTTAGTGCCTATAATGGGATGGTCCTTAGGTGTAGGAACTAGGTCCCAGACTTGGCTTCTTTCAAATTGATTCAGTTCTTCCTGCATGGCTAATACCCAGTGTTCATCCATTAAGGCTTTTTCTATATTCTTAGGTTCAATTTTAGATAACAGACCAATATCACACCTAATATTCTTGAGAGAATTTCTAGTCATTACCTTTTGTGAGACATCACCTATTACTTGATCAATTGGATGATTTCTCACATTTCTCCAAGATTGTGGCAGATTTGGTTCTGTATTCGTTTTCTTAACTTTTGGACTTGATGACTAACCTTTTTCTTCTTTGCTGTTTTCTTTATTTTGAATACTCATGTTCTCAAGCCCAACTGTAATGTCACTAGATATATTTCTTAATTCAAGAGGGTTAGATTCATCAAAGACAACATGTATAGATTCTTCTACTAAAGATGCTCTTTTATTGAACACTCTGTACCCTTTGCTAGTGCTAGAATAACCCAAGAAGATTGCTTCATTAGATTTAGCATCAAATTTTCCTAAATTATCTTTTCCATTATTGTGAACAAAACATTTACAGCTAAAATACATGCAGATGAGAGATATTTGGTTTTCTTCCTTTATATAGTTCATAACGAGTTTTCTTTAAAATAGGTCTAATCAACACTTTATTCATGATGTAGCAGGTAGTATTTACAGCATTAGCCTAGAAATAGCTAGGTAATTGTCTGTCATTAAGCAAAATTCTAGCCATTTCTTCTAAGGTTCTATTTTTCCTTTCTACTACCCCATTTTGTTGTGGAGTTCTTGGACAGGAGAAATTATGTTCAATTCCATTTTCTTCACAAAAGTTTTCAAAGTGATTGTTTTCAAATTCTCCTCCATGATCACTTTTGATTTTTACAATAGTTGACTCCTGTTCATTCTGAATAAGTTTTGTCCATTTAAAAAAGGCTGCAAAAGCCTGATCCTTTTGGGAGAGAAACAGGGTCCAAGTGAATCTAGAGAAATCATCCACAACAACAAGCACATAATAGTTTCCTCCTAAGCTTGTGGTTCTAGCTGAACCAAATAAATCTAGGTGGAGAAGCTGTAGGGGTCTAGAGGGAGAGACAATATCTTTAAACTTAAAGGATGCTTTGATTTGTTTTCCTCTTTGACATGCATCACAGATTTTATCTTTTTCAAAACTAATTCGAGGTAGCCCGATTACTAAATCCTTTTTGACAAGTTTATCTAGAAGACTCATACTAGCATGAGCTAATCTCCTATGCCATACCCAGCTATTATTACTTATGCTAACTAAACATTTTGAGTCTAAAGGGGGTTCTTCTTCTAGATTAATCATATATACATTATTAATTCTATGTCCTATTAATATGATTTTATTGTTGGCCTTATTTTCCACAATGCAATGGTTTGAATCGAATATTACTTGATTGTTTTTGTCACACAATTGACTAATACTTAGGAGATTATGATTCAACCCTTCTAATAGTAGTACATTATCAATGGTGGTGGATGAATTCTTACCAACTTTGCCCATTCCTATGATTCTTCCTTTGCCATCCCCTCCAAAGGTTACTTCACCTCCATCTTTGGGTTGAAGGGATATGAACTTGGATTTGTCTCCAGTCATATGTTTTGAGCATCCACTGTCCAAGTACCATTTGTCACCATTTGCCTTCAGACAAATCTGCATGAAAGAGTTTCAACCTTTGATTTTAGGTACCCAAATCTTTTTGGGTCCTTGTGAGTTAGTCATTCATTTAGGAACCCACTTTTTCTTAGTTTCAAAAAGTTCATTTTTCTTGTAGGCACATGTATGAGAGTTATGACCTTTTAGACCACAATGAAAGCATGTTGTATAGGGACTACTAGATAGAATAGCAGGTACAAAGAAATTTTTGTAGTACTTTTGTTTGGTTTGAGATTTATATCCTATGCCAGCTTTGTTGAAAACGCATCTTTGCTTTCCAAGAAGTATATTTAGATTATCTCTCCCATTTGTGAATTTTGCAAGAGTGGTTGTTAAATCCTCCTTTTCAATCTTTAGTTTTTCACACTCTTCACAAATATTGATACACTTTTCAAATTTTTCTAAAGTAGAAATTTTTCCTTTCAAACTCAGATTTTCTTCTTTTAAAGTACCAATTTCTTTTTCAAAATCAAGAATTTTTCTTTTATATAATAATAAGGTTTTGGCTATTTTCAGTGAATCACCATGTAGTTCTTCAAAGGCATCTAGTAATTCATCATATAAAGGAGAGGAGTTTGGGTTTGTTACCTCATCTTGGTCTTTTGCCATCAGACATAGATTTGCTTCTTCTTGCTCTTCATCATTATCTTCATCACTATCTCCCTATATTGATGAGACAAAAGCCTTCTTTTTTTCTCTTTTTTTCTCTAGTGTTTCTTTCTTATTTAGATATTGGGGGCATTCCCATTTGATGTGGCCAGTTTTTTTGCACTCATAACATGTTGGAGGTTCTCTACTTCCATCTTGAACCTTTTTGAATGACTTCCTTTTTTTGTTGTTGAAGAATTTGCTGAATTTCTTTACAAATAGGCCAAAGTTTTCTTCATTCATCTCCATTCCTTTAGGCAGAGTTCAAGCTGTCATTATCATCTTCTTCCTCTGCTTGTTGTGAGAACGTTGCTTTGAGAGATAGGCTCTTCTTCTTTTTGTCTTGTTCTTCATAAAGCATAAGCTGCTGTAATTTTGACTCATGTTCCTGAAGGTTGCCAAAAAGAGCTGACACTGATTTGATTGATTCTCCTATACTTTCTTCAATGGCTGTCACCTTAGGTTTCCATTCCATGGGAAGAGATCTTAGGATTTTAGCTACCAGCTCCTTTGTTGAGTAATGCTTACCTAGAGCAGACAAATGATTTACAATGTGAGTGAATGTCATTTGCATTTCTTTGATTTGCTCACCTGGTCTCATTCTGAACATTTCATATTGATGGGTGAGTTGATTTACTTTGTTTTCTCTAACACCTAAGGTTCCCTCATGAGCAATTTCTAAGGCTTCCCACATTTTTTTTGCACTATCACAATTGGATACTCTAAAATATTCATCTTGACTAAGTGCACTAGTATGAATTAATTTAGCCTTAGCATTTAACTGAAATTTTCTTTTATCTATATCAAACCATTCACTCTTGGGTTTAGTGATTGTGATGCCATTTTCTTCCTTTAAAGGAATATAGGGTCCATCTTCAATCACTTCCTATAGGTCTAGATCTACTGCTTCAAAAAAGATTTTCATTCTTAGTTTCCAAAAAATATAGTTTTCTCCATTAAAACCTGGAGCTTACTGATGGAGAGTCCTTCAAGCAAAACACTATCACTAAAGCCAGCCATGTTTAACGCTTGAGACTGTTAGGTCTTTTTATCAAGAGCCAAGCTCTGATACCACTTGTTAGAAATGATTGGCACGCAAGAGGGGGGGCGAATTGGGTGTTTAAAATTTTTGAAGAATTTAAACTTAACTTAGGCAGAGATGTAGACAACTTATAAGAGTAGAAATTAATTTAGTTCAACTGACTCAACACAGAGGGATAAAAGTATTTCTATCAAGAAGGGAAGTGTAGTAGTAAGTATCAATTATGGCAGCAGATAAATTTTCTGAAGATAAATGCAGAGAATAATGTGCAAAAAATAAAAGATATGCAATAATTTATCCTAGTTCAGCTTATTAACAAGCCTACATCTAATCCCCAAGTTAACACTTGAGATTTTTCACTATTTCCACAAGTTTAACTAGGGCACTTGTGAGCCACTACAGATTCTCACTCCCCTTTTTTAAAAAAACTCCTACAAGGAAAACCTTTCCTTGATATCTCTCAGTTTAGAGGAAGAATTTTTTCAACTTAAGAACTTTCTCAATCAAAGTAAAATTTTACAGAAGAAGAACTAATGAAAATGATAAGAACCAGAGCTCAAATAATTTTTAGATGATGATTTTCGTTCAGATGTTTTTCTATCTGTTTGAGGCTTTCCAAAGGCTCTATTTATAGAGTTCTCGCAAGATAAAAGGTTAAAAAACCGATCAGAAAACAAATCAAATGTAATCTCTGCAAAACTAGCTATTTGTACTAACCCTGATATCATCTCTACAACATGCAAGTCGACTGATATGTCATGCAAGTCGACTGTCGTGTACTTAATTCAAAATTTTTCGAAGTGCAGTGTGCAGCAGTCGACTGATGCTCATATGGCAGTCGACTAATGACATTCTAGAAAGCTTCACTTTTGAAAACAATGTCATGGCAGTCGGTTGCTATGCCTTGGAAGTTGACTAGTTGCATTCTGGTGGGAAAGTTTTCAAAAATTGTAGCTTGGCAGTCGGTTGATACATCTGGCAGTCTACTGTAATGGATATCAGTCGATTGTTAAATCCTAGCGGTCGACTGGTAGCACTCTGTTAGCTATCAATCGATTGTTAGCTTCATATCAGTCGAATGGTGGCTTTTTGGTTAGTAATTATCAAAGCTCCACATCTACCAGTCGACTGCTATATTTGTGAAAGTCGATTACTAGGCGAGAGTTTTGTCTTTTAAGAAAACTTAGGTTTTAGAAAGCTACCTCACATAATTTTGGAAAATATTTTGAACTCAAGTTTCTATTATTTTTTTACACTTTCAGGTCCTAATTTTTCATCTAATATTTTTTGTTCTTGATTTGCCTTGATGAGCTTTTAGATTTGATTTTCCTGCAATGGTTCAATTTGTTTGTTATCATCAAAATTACTTTAAGAGCCTTTTGCTCAGTAGGTCAACAAACATTAGTTGACTGTCGTGTTCTTCACAAACCCAGAAACGCACACAATAGCTTAGCAATCGGCTGCCAGGCATGCACCAATTGACTATCGAGCCATTGCAAGCTCAGAACTCGCAAACAAAAGCACAAAAGTTGACTACCAGGCATGCATCAGTTGACTATCAGACCCTTGTCTCATAGAGTTTAAAACTCTAAAGAGCAATCAGCCGACTGCCAGCTCCCTGGCAACCGACTGGTAGCTCCCCTGATGCAAGGAAATGGTTTTATAACATGATTTAAGCTTGGAAATCCCTAGTTTTGATTGGAATGAGATTTAAAACATCATCATACATGAAAATTGCATGTTTTGAGTGAGAAATAGCATAAAAATAAAAAGGAAAAAGGGGATTTAAGAGAGAATTTTAGTGAAACCTTAAAATATAGAATTGCATAATTGCATATTTGAGGAAAACTAGAGCATGAGCTTAACCTGTTACCTCAGGAAATGATTTTTGAGGATAGTCCAAAAGTAAAAGAGGAAAGTCCTAGTCAAAAGAGGAGCGAGCAGAAAAGGTAGAGTAATCAACACTCCCCTGATTTTTATTAATGTTGTGAATTACTCATTTGAATGAAATCCTTGTATTGAAATGGGAAATGAATGCTGAAACTAAATTGATAAGTATGAGATTTTTATGAGTATAGAACTATTTTCTGTGTGTATTGAGATGCTTGTTGCATGTTTGCTAGATTTGGTTATTGGGTTATATGCCATAAGGACGAACTAACTTAGGGTGGACATTCAATAACTAGTATGGGACGACTGTTGAATGTTCTTTATGCAGATGGTTTTATGAACTTAATCATTTTATTTGAATTAGTCTGTATCTATTAAGAGTTATCCATTAAACCGAAACAACCATATAGAAGACTTAAGGAGTTATGGTGGATGGTCTATACGAGGTGACGTAATGGTTTAATTGTAATTTTCTATAACCCTTAGTATTAGTCGACTATGTATATGTATTGCCATATAAACTGTATAAGGATGAGACTAGCAATGTGCACATGGCGGGGGATGCCCTGGAAGTTGGCTCTCGCCTGTCCTTGAGTGGGTGATTGGTGTTACAGATCACACTCACAAAATTTGGACACTATTTTCGCATGATTAGTGTTACAATCACACCTAACTAAAACTTATGATTTTTTATAAAATGACATACAATTGAGAAGATGATCACATGAGATTTTTTGATAAATGTATGAGATTTATAGGCCAAATTTAAAAATATGATTTTTAATAGATTTAAGATGTGCTATACTTATGTTATTTTAAACGATTTCTTATGTTTATTCTGAATTGAAAGTTTTTAGTAATTCACATGTATTTGAATTGATTTTGGGGAGACGATTTATGTGCTTGACACCGCTGAACATACGACTATTTTAAAAGTATTGAATTGTAAATTGCTCAACTAGGATATTTATATCTCATCAAATTGTTTGTTCAAATGACTAGGAACATGACATATCTAAGAGATAGTTGGGCATGAGAAAGATGCCAAGGCCAACAGGCAATGCTAGAAGAAGTGTATAGTATTGAGCTGGATTTGTAGTAGGCTCAAACTTTTGTACATATATATATAATGATGTTGTTCCTTGGTGAATGTTACGAAATGTAAATTTGTATAATGGATCTGATGGATTGAGTAGTATAACATAGTATATCTCAATTGTTTACTTGATGGTTGATAGAACTTTATATTCCAGAGTAGTATGTGATGATATAATGTGATATTGGATATGCTGCACAAGAAAAGCAGTTGAGTGGAATTTGAATAAATTGCTCGAAGAATCTATTTGGGTTACACTCAACCAATAAAGACCCTCTGATGTTCCCTAATCTAGGAGAGTGAAAATTTTATTATGATTTCCTATGCTTCCACTAAGATATACTCTATGATATGTAAAGTAGGATAAAGGGGTCACTACAAGAGCGGTATCAGAGCTCAGTTTACGAGTTCACCTAGCTATTGGTCGAGGATTAAGACTGATTTATGTTGAACTAGGTTCGTAGCATTAAAAATTTAATTTATCTGACTTTGGGGTATATAGGATTATAATTAATAATGGAGATATTAGTAATAACCGTGGGGCCATAGCTATATGTGGTTATAAAAAACTAATTGTTTTCCTTTTTGGTATCAGCAATCTATAACAAACTCCCAAAGAGGCACCACTAGAAGGTTTCGAGGGAGTAGTAGTAGGGATGATGATATGAAGGACATGATAGATTCCTTCTGAATGATGGTAGAAGTAATGAGAGAGCAGGCTATCACTAGTGCCAATGTGATGAGATAGTATCAAGAGGACTGCCAGAATCATGATGAAAGGAATAATAGAAACAATAATCACATGTACCAATGCTGGTTAGAGTTCCAAAGGGCAAGACTACCAGCATTCTCGAGCACTTGTGAGCTAAGGTTAGTAGAGGAGTGGCTTAAGGAGATGGAGAAGATCTTCCAACTCCTATATAGCACTGATAAGCAGAGGGTAACCTATGCAACATACATGCTAAAAGGAGAAACATAAAACTGGTCGAATGTGGCCAAATAGTTGATAGAAGCTAGGGTCATCCCTGTTACCTATGAGTCTTTCAAGGGGATTTTCCTAGAGAAATACTTCCCAGATAGCATAAGACAGGTGAAAGAGACACAATTCCTATAGCTCGGACAAAAGGGGAAACCGTTTGAAGAGTACTTGGCCAAATTTGAAGAACTAATCAGGTATTCCACCTACTTGAGGTTACACCTTAATGAGGCTTGGAAGTCAGCCCAATTGGAGGTAAGCTTAGACTTACAAATGAGGACTCAAATAGCCCTATTAAAGGGACGAGATTTCTTTGTGCTAGTAAACAAATTTCGTATCCTCAGTAAAGGCCTGGAAGAGAAGTAGAATGCAAACCAGAGATTTTCTAGTCGAAAGAAACAACCAGCCAAGAATTTGAATGTGAAGGATGGAAACTTTAAACCACAGTAAGGGTCATCTAGCAACAATAAACATTCTGAAACTACTAACTACTCGAAGTGTGGGACAAAGCATGGGAATCAACCTTATTGGCATTAAACACTGGTAAGGTGCTACAAGTGTAGAGGCATGAGACACTATGCAAAGTACTGTCCGACCAATGAGAATCAGCAAAATCTTAATGGGCCTAGACCCCAGGCTTCGAGGAGAGTCTTTACTCTGGATGGAGTCAATGTTGATAAGTTGCCCAAATTGATGCAGGGTAGAGGTAAGATTTACAATTTTTCCTTGATAGTATTGTTTGATTTAGGTGTTATGTACTCTTTTATATCTGATGCATGTGTGGAAAAACTGAACTTACCTTTCAAAACCATGCCTTTTGACTTGTGTATTTCCACACCTTTAAGAGAGACAACCATATCCCCACAAATATGCCTACACTGTCCTCTTTCCATTGATGACACCTTATTCATAGTGAACCTTGTGTGTTTTCCTTTGACTGGGATTGAAGTCATTCTTGGAATAGATTGGTTATCTAGGAATCGGGTTCTGTTGAACTGTTCTGAGAAGACAATCACTTATTTGGATACCTTATCGGTAGGTAAGAGTGATAGGGTATGTGAAATAAATGACATCTCCCTTAACCTCTCTCAGGTAGAATTGTAAGAAAGGCTAAATCTAATTCCTATTGTTAGTGATTTTTCGGAGGTGTTTCCCTTGGAGATAAGCAAGTTACCCCTACCAAGAGAGGTAGAGTTTACCATAGCCCTAGTTCTTGGTATAGGCCTAATATCAATGACCCCATATAAAATGACTCCATTAGAATTGAGGGAGTTAAAGGTCCAACTAGAGGACTTATTGGAGAAGGGATTCATTAGGCCAAGTGTGTCACCATGAGGAGCTCTTGTCCTATTTGTAAAGAAGAAAGACGGGAATATAAGACTATATATAGATTACAGATAGTTAAATAAGGTGACCATCAAGAATAAATGCCCTTTACCTCGAATAAATGACCTGTTTGATCAGGTACAAGGTGTAAGAGTATTCTCCAAAATAGACTTAAGGTCAGGATACTACCAAATTAGGTTAGGGATGAGGATATCCCTAAGATAGCGTTTAACACCAAGTATGGTCACTATGAGTTTCTAATGATACCGTTTGGACTGACCAATGCCCCTGCTATCTTCTAGATTATATGAACAAGATCTTTAGACCTTACTTGGACCAATTTGTAGTGGTATTCATAGATGACATCTAGGTCTATTCCAAGACCCAGGAAAAACATGCAAAATATCTTAACATGGTGCTACAGATGTTAGAGGAAAAGCGATTGTATGCTAAGTTTGAGAAATGTGAGTTTTGGTTGAAGAAAGTGAAGTTTTTAGGTCATATGGTAAATGGGGAAGGAATTTCGATAAACTCTAAAAAAATTAAAGCTGTATTGGATTGGGATCAACTGAGGACGATCACTGAAGTTAGGAGTTTCTTGGATTTAGAGGGCTATTATAGGAAGTTCATACAAGGATTTTCCCAGATAGCCCTTCCATTAATCCGAATGACTAGGAAAGGTGTTAAATTTGAGTGGAGTGAGTGTTATAAGCGTATTTTCCAAACCCTGAAGGAGAAAGTGACTACTGTTCCAATATTAGTAATCCCAAACCCTCTAGAGCCATTTGAGGTCTATACAAATACATCACAAAAAGGTTTAGGCATCGTCTTAATGCAAGACAGGAGAGTAGTTGCTTACGCATCTAAACAACTAAAACCTGTAGAGGAAAACTATCCCACCCACCTTTAAAATTAATTGTCGTATTATTTGCCCTAAGATTTGGAGACATTACCTGTACGAGACTATATTTGATGTTTTTAGTGACCATAAGAACCTTAGATACTTATTTAATAAAAAAAAATTGAATATGAGGTAGAGAAGGTAGATAGAGTATCTAAAGGACTTTAACTTTGAGTTAAAATATCATATAGGGAAAGCCAATGTGGTGGCTGATACATTAAGTAGGAAGTTCTTACAAGTGGCCAGTTTGATGATAGATGAGATAAGATTACTTGAGGACTTCAGGAATCTTAGCCTCAATGTGATTTCACTCCTGAAGAGGTTAGTAATAAGTGACTTCCTCATAAGTTATGATTTGAGAGATCAGGTTAGACAAGCCCAACAAGAAGATGAATCCCTAAGAGTATATGTGAACCAACCCGATTTTGGATTTGCTACTAATGGGGTATTAATGTTTAAAAAATGAATAGTGATTCTAAACCATTAGGAGCTAAGAGAGAAATTGCTAGTAGAGGCTCATCATAGCAACTATACCATTCATCCAAGTATTTTCAAAATGTATCAAGAGTTGAAGAGGAACTTTTAGTGATCGGGTATGTGAAAGGACATCGAAAAATACATGAATGCTTGCCGTACTCGTCAGCAAGTTAAGATAGAACATCAAAGATACGCTGGATTATTAAGGTTACTGGAGATACCAAAGAGGAAATGGGATCAGGTAACCATGGACTTTGTAGTTGGACTACCTAAAACTCTAACTGGTTATGATTTCATATAGGTAATAGTGAATAGATTGACTAAATATGCTCATTTCTTACCAATTAAAATTAGATATTCTATTAAAAAACTAGCCTAAGTATACCTTAAAAAAATTATGAGGTTACACGAGATGCCATCGGGAATAGTGTCAAACCGAGACCCTAGGTTCACCTCGCGATTTTGTCAATCCCTACAGAAAGCATTAGAACCCAACTTAAGTTTAACACCGCTTATCATCCTCAGACTGATGGACAGTCTAAGAAAACAATATAAACCTTGGAGGATATGTTGAGGGCATGTGTGCTAGAACAGAAGAGAAGTTGGGACAAGTACCTACCCTTGATAGAGTTTACCTATAATAATAGTTATCACTCTACCATAGGTTTGGCACCGTATGCCGCTCTATATGGGAGAAGTTATAAATCACCCCTTAGTTAGGTAGAAATAGGAAATAATACCCTGTTAGGATCAGAGATTGTGTAGGAGACCACTGATCAAATCAAAATGATTAGGGAGAAGATGAGGGTTGCTCAACAGAGGCGGGAAACTTATTCCAATAGAAGAAGCTTTTTGAGTTTAATAAGGGAAATTACGTATTTTTTAGAGTGTTGTCCACTATGGGTATTAGTAGACAGATCAGGATGAAGAAATTAAGTCCCCGATTCTTAGGATCATTCCAAATCCTACAAAGAGTTGGTTCAATCGCCTACCAAATTGCCTTACCTCCTCACCTATCAAACTTGCTTGACATATTCCACATCTCGCACCTTCAAAAATATGTCCCAGATCTCATGCATGTATTGGAGAATCAACCCATAATATTAAAGAAAAATTTGACTTATGAATTTACTTCTGTCCAAATCCTAGACTTTAAGACTAAGCAACTCTGGAATAAAGTAATCCCCTTGATTAAGGTATTGTGGTAGGATGTAGCAAACCAAGAGATGACATGGGAGAAGGAGGACGAAATGAGGCAATATTATCTGAAACTATTTACAAGTATAAATTTTGAAGACAAAATTCTTTTAAAGGGGAGAGGATTGTAATACCCTCTCAATTGAATTTTTATTTTTAAAGATAATTTCAGAATTTCTTCAAGAACTTGAATGGAATAAGGAAGATGAAATAAAGGAAGTTGAGTTATAATATGAGGGACTAAAGCGCAAATATTTCCTTTTCCTAAAGGGTCCTTAATACTCTACCTGCTTACCCTTGCTTTCCTTCACTCCACGCCCGCTTCCCCAAACTAGATAGAAGAGAGAGAAGGAGAAAGAACCGAGCAAAGAGGAAAGAGGAAGAAAATTAAGAAGGAAGCTTCCATAATCGAAGTAGGGGTAAGAATCTTCCATCCATGACTTAGAAAGTATTTTAGGCATCATCTAGGGATAGATTTCTTCCTTAAAATGCATCTAATCTGCTGAAATTGGGAAAGGAAAATGGAAATGCCAATGTTAGGGTAATTTTGGATTTTCTAAATATATGGAATAGATAAACTGATTTCTTAGGTGGTTTGAGGTTAGAAATTGGTTTTTAAACCGAAATATTAGTATCTTTAACTACCATTTCGTGTTTCTGAGTTGGAATTAGATTTTTCATTTTTAGGTTACTTTTTACTCGATTTGCATGCATAAATTTTCCATTATGATTGATGTTTTGAACTTGAAAATGACTAGGTTTTGCTCAGAAATAATTAAGTATTAAGCTCTTGTATTTTAAATATGTCATGGATAGAATTCTGGGCTGAGATTTAATGAAAACTCGTATTTTTAAACTGTTGAAGAACAAGGTAGCTAACTGCCAGCATGCATCAATCGACTATTGTGTTCTTCACAAACCTAAAAATGCACACAAAAACTTAGCAGTCAGTTGCCAGACATGCACCAATTGACTATTGAGCTACTACAAGCTCAGAACTCACAGACAGAAGCACAATAGTCGACTACCGGGCATGCATCAGTCGACTGTCAGAGCCTTGTCTCATAGAGTTTAGAACTCCAGAGAGCAATCAGGCGACTGCCAGCTCCCTGGCACCCGATTGGTAGTTTCCCTGATGCAAGAAAATGGTTTTATAACATGATTTAAGCTTGAAAATCCCTCGTTTTGATTAGAATGAGGTTCAAAACATCATCATACATGAAAATTGAATGTGTTGAGTGAGAAATAACTTGAAAATAACAAGGAGAAAGGGGGTTTAAGAGAAAATCTTAGTGAAACCTTAAGATATAGAATTTGCATAAATACATATTTGAGGAAAACTAAAGCATGAACTTAACCTGTTGCCTCAGGAAACGATTTGTGAAGACAATTCGAGGATAAAAGAGGAAAGTCTCAATCAAAAGAGGAGCAAGTAGAAAAGGTAGATTAATCTACATTCCCCTGATTTTTAATGATGTTGTGAATTACTCATTTGAATGAAATCCTTGTATTGAGATGGGAAATGAATGCTAAAACTGAATTGATAAGCATGAGATTTTTATATGAGTATAAAACTATTGCCTGTGTGTATTAAGATGCTTGTTGTATGTTTGCTATATTTGGCTATTGGGTTATATGCCATAGGGACGAACTAACTTAGGGTGGACATTCAATAATTGGTATGGGATGACTGTTGAATGTTTCCTATGCAAACGTTTTTATAAACTTAATCATTTTATCTGAATTATTCTGTATATGTTAAGAGTTGCCCATTAAATCAAGATAACCCTATAGAAGACTTAAGGAGTTAGGGTGGATGGTCTATATGATGTGACATATTGGTTTAAGTGTAATGTCCTATTACCCTTAGTATTAGTCAACTATGTGTATGTATTGTCATATAGACTATATGAGAATGAGACTAACAATGTACACATGCCAAAGGATACCTTGGAAGTTGGCTCTCGCCTGTCCTTAGGTGGGTGATTGGTGTTACGAATCACATTTACAAAATTTGGACATTGTTTTTGGATGATTAGTGTTACAGATCAAACCTAACTAAAACTCATTATGTTTTATAAAATGGCATGCAATTGAGAAGATGATCACATAAGATTTGTGATTAGATGTATGAGATTTACAAGCCAGATTTAAAAATATGATTTTTTATAGATTTAAGATGCTATACTCATGTAATTTTTGAACGATTTCCCATGTTTATTCTGAATTGAAAGTATTTAATAATTCACATATATTTGAATTGATTTTGGGAGACGATTTCTATGCTTGACACAGCTGAACATACAACTATTTTAAAAGTATTGAATTATAAATTGCTCAACTGAAATTTAGATATCTCATCAAATTGTTTGTTCAAATAACTAGGAATAGAGAATACCTAGGAGATACCTAGGTATGAGAGAGATATCAAGGCCACAAGGCAATGCTAGAAGAAGTGTATAGTACTGAGCTAGATTTGTAGTAGGCTCAAACTTTTGTATATATATATAATGATGTTGTTCCTTGGTGAATGTTACGAAACGTAGATTTGTATAATGGATCTGATGGATTAAGTAGTATGGCATAGTATATCTTAATTGTTTACTTGATGATTGATAGAACTTTATATTTCAGAGTAATATATGATGGTATAATATAATATTAGATATGCTGCACAGGAAAAGCAGTTGAGTAAAATTTGAATGGACTGCGAGAAGAGTTTATTTGGGTTATACTCAACCAATAACGACCCTATGATATTCCCTAATCTAGGAAAGTGAAAAAGTTATTGTGATTTTCTATGCTTTTGCTAAGATATACTCTGTGATATGTAAAGTAAGATAAGAGGTCGTTACAGTAAAATATATTGATATCAATTATGAAGAGAACTACAATAATAAGCCATTTCATTTTCAATGTCAAAAAATTCTTAGGTAGACCCAACCCATAGAAGATAGGTAAACCAAGACAAGCTTGGTAGAAATTTTTTTCAGTGGGACTCACCTACTGACATATTTAAATGCTTCTTCATCATCTAGCTTGGTTTAACTTTGTTTTTGGGAAATTTAGGTCTACCTAAGAATTTCTCCTTTCTCATCTTACATTGCCAACTACAAAGCTGCTGAAGAAAAAGATGAAAAGCAACAATCAAAGCCTATCTCATTTAAGTTTATTAAATCCTCTTCGTTCATAATTCTTCCAAACTAATGCACCAATGGCATCACTAGCAGCTCAACACCACTTGCTTTTTTTTTTATTGCTTATATTTCCTCTTGGGTGATTGTGTAATATCCTTTTCAGACAAAAATTCCACTTTAGGAGGACACGAATGCCTCTTTGAACCAACTGGAGAAGAGGGGAAGGAAAGCCGCTTTGTAGACATAACAAATCCCTTTTCAACTAGAGAAGACGAACTTTGCATTCTAGACTTGACCTTCGATGACTTTATTGGTGTCACATTACTTGAAAAGGTAAGTGAACTCTTGAGGCTCTGATCATTTGTTACTAATGATCCTGCAATGTTATGCCTCCTGTGGTGCTTTG
Organism: Senna siamea; assembly: GCA_031216115.1. NCBI lineage: Eukaryota > Viridiplantae > Streptophyta > Magnoliopsida > Fabales > Fabaceae > Senna > Senna siamea. The sequence continues at coordinate 13,071,181 of CM062354.1, forward strand.
GCCGAGTGCTAAACATCTTCCTTGCGTTATCATTGCTGCTGACATTTAGCTTTAGGCTTGGTGGCCTTGCTTTTCCATTACCAGATGACGAAGATGGGGCCTTTGAAGCTGGGATTAAAGGGGAATGGTAAGCAGGAGGTCGGCCTAATTTTTGGCTAGCTAGGGAAGGCTTGCTTCTTTGATTAAGATCAAGAAGAGAATACAATTTGGTGAATTCCTCACTTGACATGGCAAGACTTGATGCACTCTTCATAGATGCACAATCATTGCGATGCATGGTTCTTTGGGGCTCCCATGGTCGAGATGCCTTCCATCGCTCTAGCCAGCTCCAACCCCAATGGGGATTGTTAACCATAGACATGGTATTTACAGATTTTGAAGGGTTCTTCCATGTTAGCTGTCGGTGAAAGAAAGTATTCAGGTTTTCTATTAAATAAAATTATAAATAAAAAAATTTGAGCATGATATATACGTGCATACATACATACACACACACACACACATACATATCAATTATCATAATGTAATGGAATAACCAATGCAATCACTACCATTAATATGCATATGACACTAATAGGATTTTAATGTTCTTAAATTGCATATAATACCTTCAATAAATGCAAGAAGATGACATTAGTATCATCTAGAATAAGAATCTAAAATTACACATTAATTGATATCAATATTCCATCTGCATATTTGTAAAATCATTCCAAAAATGTTTCCTCAATTAAATATTTGTCTAGTAACCCAAGCCATTTTCTATTATACTTGCCAATTTCCTTCAAAACTAGTATTTTTTGTTAATTAATTTTCCTTTATTGTTTCTACAATTATTCATAAACAAAAATATGTCGGCTACTATTCTATTATATTAGTTAGCTATAAATTTACAAAATGATTTTCACGGACAAAAGTAGATACAAGTTTTGCTACTCATTTATTAATTCCAAGGCATTCATAGTTCTGAACATTTACCTAATAATATTATTTACAACTGCTGCTAAACAAGATTGCTGAAACATGAGTTCTAAAATCAATATTCATTCATTACAGAAGCATAAGCATTACAAAAGAGATCTATTCTGGTGTTTTAATTGAAAAAATAATTTAAAATTGTCCTAAATTACATATTTCTTTTTTGAAAAGGAAATATGACTACTGATCCATTCGGTAGAGAATCAAAATAGACTTAATTTTGCGTAACAGACTTCAAAATGTGATCAATCCAAACTTATTTCTCCCTTCTCTATCAAAATCCAAAATAGAAAACAATAGTATAGGTAGTTTGCTACCTGATGTGAGGATGCATAAGCTAGAGCTCTCTCTCTTCTCATAGCTGCCTCTTTTCTGTTTAGCAGCCTTGCTTTGATTTGTTCCTTGGATTTCATGCTATCATCCCATTCTTCTCCAACCTGCTTTGTGTTAACCACTTCAATCCACATTACAAAAGCAGTATTCATCACATAAGACCCATTCCAAGCTTTGTTTTAAGAAGAAAAATCAAGCAGTGTAATAAAAGAAAAGGCTCTATCAAAGTCATGGAAGTTTACCCAAAAAATCAGTAGAAGATTAACTTAAAACATGAATCAAATTATATGTATTCCGAAGATATTAGACCCTTGCTTATGAATAAGCAATCCAAATCGAAACCCAAACGGAATAATTAACCAACTGATGAAAATTAACCTAGTAAACATTAGACTTGGTTTAACTGTATAACACTCACCAATAAGTAAAAGAAAAAAAAAAGGGAATGTGATTAAAGCACATTTTATGAGGTAGACTATAATTAAATCTGCAGAACTCATTGAAATTCTCCCTATAAGACACATTGCACCATAAGCTGCATTACAAAAGGCAAATAAAAATATATGCTTACATCAGCTTGCAGCTTATTGAGTTCTTTTTCATGTTTTTGCTGCAGTTGTTGCTGAAGAGCCTGGTTCTCCTCAAACATTCTAATCCTCCTCACTCGAACCTGGGACTGCATCTGTGCAAGTGTCTGCATGCACTTTAAGGTGATTGCGACTTGCTGTTTAACAGAATGTCCTTGTATCAGTGATTTCAACCTCATCAACCCTCTCAATGCTTGCAATGCCCTTCTAGCCTGAAAGCCCAGAAACAAGAAAATGTTAAAGACACAGACTAGTAGTATTTCTACCAATTGTCTCCTTATAAAAGAAACTGCTTTTGGAAATACTAGGAATGCTTAAATTGATGAGTGTAAAAGAATCAAGAAAATCAAATTTGAAATGAATACAAGGATTTGACCCTTCTACAAATTTAATATAGCATGCAAGATATTAATCCATTAGATCCACTGAATCAAAACAACTCATTTAGTTTAGGCAACAAAAATGGAAACCAAAAAAATATCAATTCGTGTAACTAATTTTATTCTTGTTTCCCCATGAAAAGATAGAGAATCAAGTATGCAAATTCAAGAACAGACTTCAATTTACATGCACTCATAATTAATGTACACTGAATGGGATAACAAATTTATACCAAATACCCTCGAAGTGCCGTCTGAATTCTGATAGCTGCTATTTCTTCCTTTGTAATTGTTGGGTAACAAGGCACACTTGTGAGATGTTTGACCTCTATAGCAGCCTGAACAACACCAATAGCAGCATCTTCTGCAACAGTAGTGGCAAGGATAACGGAAGAAGCAAGTTTGCTCCTTTCATTCTCTTCCTCAGTGTCTAAAGATGGAAGAGGGGAAGCAACAGCAAGTGTTGCTTCTTTGCAGGACAAAGCTGATTCCAAATCCAGGTGCTTGCTAAACCATTTTGTATTTAACTTATGGTTTTTCTGATGTTTTTTTTTATTATAATGACAAAGTAATTGTATTGAATTAAAATTTGTTCTGACTTCAACGAAGAAATATAAAAAACATTTTTCTTCTCTTCTTGCTAGAGATAACGTAGAAATAGCAGATATATACTGAACCTGATCTTTCTTGGACTCGGGATTGAGAACTTTCTTCACTGCAGAAAACCAACCCCCTTTCCTAGCCATCTCCTAGTCATTTATCTTTGAAGGAAAATAAATAAAGGTTAGTAAAGAAAAGTTTGATTGGGGAGATGAACATAAATGGGTTAAAGGTAATACAATTCAATACAGTTAAAACTTATTTAAAACAAAAACTCATATTTCAGTTAATACAAATTAAATTCCAAGCCAGTTGTTAAAGAAAACCGAATTCCGTGCATGAATTGTAAAAGGAACCTACGACATAAATTGTGACAGAACCTCATGTTGGTAACTTTGAGTCTTTAAATTCTGGAAATAGATCTATGATTAACTTGTTCAATAAGAATATCACCAAAATTCCTATTAAAAGAAGGAATAGAAAGCAACAACAGAAATTATTAAAAAATGGCCACCCACAGCAAAACAAAGGAGTTTCGAACAAATTATAACACATTGAACAAAAGCAGAACCTAGATAATACAATTCAGAAAATCATAGAAATCAGATCAAATTTTTCCAATTTTGAATGCCTCATTTCAAGAGGAAACAATAAATTAAAAGCTTAGCCCCATTTTACTGCTGCAATTGCAATGGACACATGGCGAAGAACCCAGATAATACAATTGGAGAAACCAAACAACCCAGGTTAATAATATATTCAAATTTGGAGCACTTGCTTCGTGAAAAATGTAGAAAACAAGAAGCAGAATGGAGAAATGCATTGGAGAGGGCCCCAAAGGAAGTGAAAAACATTCCAATACCTTCGTATGAAATTCCAATTCTAGATCTATGCCAAGCTAGGCTCTTCGCTCCCTTCCCAAAGTGAAGACTTTTAAAAAGTACAATTCCCAAGAAGTTGATAACCACTTGTGACCTATGAAGGGAAAAGAGATAGAGAGGGACCAAATCTCGGCGAAGAAAGCTTACACCAAAGGAAATGGTAGAGAGTACAACAATTACAAAGAATTTGGCGGTTAGGAGAAGTGAGCCTATTAATTGCAATTCCCAACTTTTAATGATAAAATAATGGTTAAAAGGGTGATACCCAACTTGATTTGTTTAATTATCACTTATTTATTATATGATATTTTTAATTTAAAATACAATTAAATTAATGTTATTCTTGTGCGGATACATAATATCTTTAAAACTATATACAAAATAATATTATATTTTTTATAAAAATTAATTACAAATTATTATACTTTTAAATTATGAAGTATACTATTTTTTATAAAATATTTTGGTTAATATACAATCATAACAATAATATATATATGTATATTATAGTTGATAAAATGAAGAAAATCGCCCATGGGCAAAATAATGGTTCTCAACCATAAAAATTGATTTAAAACTTTTAAAATTTTACAATTTGTACAAAAAAAAATTATTAATTTTTTTATTCAAAACTCTAATAGAGCAGTGATATGTTAACAAAATTAAATTATACTAAAATATAAAAGAATTTTAAACTTTAGGCGCAAAAAAATCTCTTAAATAATTTGGGACTTCTACTTTTTATTAAAGTTTTGAATAAAAAAGTTAACAAATTATATTTTTTGCACAAATTGCACAAAGGTTCTAGGTGAATTCTTATATTTTAAAGGAGTTACCTGTATATGACTTATAGTTCAGGGGTTATGTTTATGTAGCCTTAAATAAAATGAAAAAATTGATCAAATTTAATATTGATTATTCAAATTTATTAAGTTAGAAAAGATAAAGTTAAATGCATATATATATATATATATATAAGTATCTCCTAATTTTAGATATCTTAAATATTTAAAATATATGCTTTGAGTATGAAATTACCAATTTTAAAAATATTTTACATCAAATACATATTTGTATTTAAATTTCAAATATATAGTATGTATTATCATATATTAATTGTTATATGTGAATTATTAAATTCATGTATTATAAAATTATATTATTTTAGATATTTTAGATATTCTAAATAACTAATTAAAAATAAATATAAATAAAATTTTTTCTATTTATTACATTAAATGCACAAATGATGTGGATTGTGAAAGTCTCGACACATAAGCCTTATTGATGATATTAAGTGCATCTTAAATACATACGATTAATTAAAATTAGTTGGCACTCTTATAAATTTAAAACTTATCAATCAAATCATCATATAAATTGTCATTTAACCCTATTGTGGTTTAATATTACAAGTAGATTAAGAATGAGTGCTACAACGCATTGGAAGAATAATTGTGGTTTGTACCAATATATGGTTAGTTAGAATAGTAGGTACTTCATTAACTTTAAACAAAGTTTTCAAATTCTAAGTTTTGTGTATAGAAAAAAGCTTCGCTGGGAGAGCTTACTATAAACAAAAAAAAAAAAACAAATTTAACGAGTTGAGACAACCGTTGTTAAGGACACCATTGAGGCTATAAAGACCCCTTTCTATTTACATATATCAAAGTGATTGTGAAGCGTGGAATTTATCACTGAAAATTTTTTTTTTCCTTTTCTAAAGACTTGTACTATTTGAGGCTGTTACTAGTTGCATGTAACCAAAATAGACTCTTCTCTTAGTCCATTTGAATTCCACTCAACTACCTCTTATGCGTAGCATATATAATACCACAATTCATGCAACCATATACTCTAGAATATAAAATTCTAAACCATTCATCATAAACAATTGAGATACAATATATAGTAACACTACCGAACTATAATTCCCATTAATTAATCACATTTCAACCTAATTATCTCTATTACATAATTTAACCTCCCCAAAGAATACATCCATTAGTCATATACATTGAGAATCATATAAGTAACCCATAATCTTCATGCCATTCCACAATACTATCTGAAACTCGAAATTCACAAATCTTCTAGCTTGTATTCTTAGTCACTAAACTTCTTTCAACCTCTTGGAAATGTAATTTTATCCCAAGCTTAGCTAGTTCCTAGGCATCTCCTAACCCTAATCATCTGAACAATCAACTTAATGAGATACAATTATCCCAGTAGAGTAATTTACAATTTAAATTTTCATAAACATTTGAAAGTTCATCTGTACCCTCTTTGGTACGAAAAACCACTCCCTTGTAGTTATATTAATACACATGTGAATTGAAATTTCATATTTTAAACATTACCAATCATATGGAAAATTCACATTTCGTATTTACTCATAAATCAAATAAACTCATCAAAATCATAAGAGTATTGGAGAAACATTCAATTCATAATCATCATTAAAAAAATCCTTATATTTCCATTTCAAATCCTATTTGCATAACATTTCTTGTGTTACTGCAAATATCACATAAAAACTACATCGTTTTCTCAAAATCAATATGCATACATTTCTAGCAATTTACATCCCCATCACAATACATGCTGTTTCCCAATCTCAATTTTAAATATTCAAGGGGACCATTATCCCAATGAATGTCACAGGACCGTTATCCATGCGACTGAGATTGTTATTGTAACACCCCATAACTTTAATTAGTCTAAATTAATATCCTTTAAATTGGATGGAATTACTTGTGTCATTTAATGATTAGCTATAATTAAATACTTCATAATTAATTAGATAAGTTAGCATAAAGTGTGGGGATTTGCTTGCATAAGTTAATGGCTCAAATGGGCATGCTAAAAGATAATCTTGCATAAAATTGGGGGGTTTAATTTAATTCTCTATTCTTCCTTTTGATTCACCTAGCTTAATTGCCAAAAGAAAAGCAAACCAAAGGAGTTCTAAATATGTATATATGCCCACACGGTTATGACCATTGAGAAGTGGGTGGCAATTGGGAACATGTAAGTGGAGCTAAAGGAGCATATGAATTTTTAAGCATAAGTATATATATATATGTGTGTGTGTGTGTGTGTGTGTTAAACTACACCACCAAGAAGAATAAAGCATTGAAAAAAATGTATATATAGGTATGTATGTGTGTGTACACGTGCAAGAGGGAAAGGCAAGATAGGATGCTATAATTGAAATATATGCATGTGTGTGTGTGCATGCAAGTAGAGGAGGATAAGAGTCCTTAATTCACATCCCATTCTTTCTTTTCTATTTCTTCAATTAAGGTGACTGAATAAGCTAGGGAAAGGGTGCAGAAATTTTATTTAACATATGAATATAGTTGCTTATGGGGTAGGACTAACGTGTAAGGCAAGGAAGCACAAATTTTTTTTAAGGAAAGAGAAGTGCAGCATGGATTTAGAGGGGAAGATGGAAGAAAGAGGGAATGCTAGCATGAAATTTCCTTCCTATGTGTGAGTAAGTGTAAGTAGAGTGTAAAGGAAGCAAAGTGTACTTAAAGGTACACATGTGACAATTGAATATGAAGAAAGTTTTACAAAGGTGGCGTGACAAACAAGTAAAGAAAAAGAAAAGTTGCAGTAAATTTTTTAAGGAAGACGCACGCTTGCCATAAAGGTGGCTTGCATGAACTCATTTTCTCCTTCTTTGATGACAACACATGAAGGAGAAATAGGCATGAAGGACAACATGTGAGCCTTGCCAAAACACATAGCTTGTGTAGGGCATGCCTAACGTGGAGAAAAAATAGCTTGCATAAATCCAAAATTTCCTTTCCTTTGTGGACGCCACCACGTGAGGGTTTACATGTAAGTGCATGTAGCTAGAACGTAAGGATTGCTTGGACCATACATCCTATAGGGGAGGTAATCTTGCATGACTTTCCTTCCTCCCTTCACTTAATGTGTTCACATAGGAAACCCAAGGCTGTAAGGAAATGTGGAGTGTACTCAAAAGTACACATGCATCCATGAAGGAAGGAGTTAAAAATAATTAAAAAAAAGAGAGAGAAAGGTGAAAGTGTAGTGTGAAATGAGGGAAATTGGAAATCTTGCTATTTTTACAAGGATGCATACAAACGCATGAGAGAAGAGAATTTTATTTTTGAGAAAGCATGCAACATGTAGAATGACACCTACACACACATGAAGAAAGAAAGAAAGAAGGAGGTGTAGCATGAAGTGGGGAAAAGTAATTGGGAATGATATGTTCTTTTTTATGATAGACACAAGCACACGCTACCTAAGGAAGAAACAAAAGAGTGGGAATTTGATTTTCATGCATACAACAAACCACACATGAAGAGAAAAGAAGAGAGAGAGGGAAGAGAGAGCATTCCACCTTGAGAGCTACACACATACATAGCAAGAAATAAAAGGGGAAGAAAAAAGAGAGAGAGGCATGAGTTGAGTGAAACACCGAGATTTTGAAGAAAAAAAAGTGAAGGTGATCAAGAAGGAAAACAAAGGAAGCAAATGAGCAAGGAGGAAGCAAGGAAAATTCAAAGGAAAGGTCAAGATAAATCCAACTTAGTTCACCATTAAGGTAGGTTAACAATTTAAGATTGTGTTCCATGCTTTAAATTATGCAACCAACATGTCTTTACAAGCTTCCTATGGAACATAATTGTTTTCCTGCATTCTTGACAATATGTATATTATTGGTTAAGCATGTGTGATTGATTGGGATGTGAGTGGATGAGATGGCATGAATATTGTGGTTGGACAAAGATTAGGGTTAGATAATGTTGTACTCATAATGACCATGAAGGAAGGAAACCCTACCATTTAATAGTGTTAGTAAGGAATAAAAGAAGGAAATTGAATTGCCAATTTAACAAATCTCCCTAGGCCAAGTCCATGAAATTTATTCTTGAAACTTATAAGCTATGCATCATGATATTTATTCAAAACATGGGAATTTATTATTGAAGTCATAAGGAAGGATATTATAATTATGGCAAGAAAGGAAAATATTTTAAAAATGCTAAATTTTTATAAGAAATGTACATTAGAATTAATTTTCAAGAAAGGAGAAATTATTCTTGAAATATTAGAATTTTTCATAAGAAATATACATTAGAATTTATTTCCAAGGAAGGAGAAATTATCCTTGAAATATTAGAATTTTTCATACAAAATGTACATTAGAATTAATTTCCAAGAAAGGAGAAATTATTCTTTAAATATTAGAATTTTTCATAAGAAATTTACTTTAGAATTTATTTCCACTGAAGGAGAAATTATTCTTGAAATATTAGAATTTTTCATAAGAAATGTACATCTACGTTAATTTACAAGAAAAGGGAAATTATCCTTGAAATTAAAAGAAATTTCACAAATGAAGTATATTAACAATAATTTTCAAGAAAGAGGAATTTTATCGTTGAAGATATTGAAATTTTAAAAAGGATGTACACTAGTAATAATTTTCGAGAAAAAGAAATTTTCCCTTGATAATTGATAAAGAATTTTTAAGGTGGTCAAGTGTCCACATGTGCCCAAGTGTGTACAAAGAATTTTAAAGGTGGCTAAGTGTCAACATGTGCCCAATAATGCACAAAGAACTTAAAAAGGTGGCCAAGTGTCCACGATGCCCGAGTGTGCACAACTAATAAATAAAAGTAAATTAAGAATGATAAGCACAAATGGATTTTGAAACCTTATGATAACACAATTTTATAGCACGAAAGATGTTTTATTTGATGGAAATATTGTCTTCTCACATTAGCATTTAAATTGATCATACCTTGCTTGCCAATCTATGTTTATGCACAATATTATGCTTTTATTTTGAGAATGTAGAATTAAATATTTTGGTGCTTGCACCCTAATACATATTAATTTTTTTAAAATCGAATTGTTAAGCTACTGGAAAATTTGTGTTTCTCATTTATATGCTAATATGTATCAGATGCGGACGCATAGTAAGGACAGGAGATATAGGATGACCGCTAGGCATTCCACGGTTATGCCTTAAATTAGGATGGTTAAGCATCCACTTAAACTTAGATGATTTTGAAAAAACCATGATGGTTGTGAACTTTAAGTTAGTGTCATCTCCTAAAAGGCCATATGAGAAACACATACTTAGATTTGAGCATAACCATAGGCATGGGCCGATTCACCTTAGAATATATATAGATAATAGTGTATCAGCAGTGTCATCCACCTCGAAGGAATGGTGGTAATTCCATATACTATGATTTGCCCAAAAGCGGAGAGGAAATGATTTGGGTAGAGTTGACGGTGATCCCATGAGTTTATACTAGCCTCGTTTGGGACGAAAGGGAGGAATCCCGCTGGTCAGGGATGATTTGCCGAAAATGGGCAGGGACCATTAAAGTACTTGGATCCACTGGGGGACACCTCAGAATGTACAAAATTTAAGGCATGAATAGATAGTCATGCACCAATTCATATAGACAGTGGTGCGTGGATTTGTTGCCAGGTGACTCTCTCGATTACTCTTAGGGTGTTTTATGTACTGCTCACATGTTATGGAAATGAAATGATGGCACGTTTACTATCCCACATATGTTTTATAAGAAATGTTTTATGATAAGAATGATGATGAATGCACTTCCCCTGTTTTAAAGATGATATGTTTTGATGAATATGCATATGTATGAGTATATAACATGATTAAATGCTACATGCACTACATCCCAATAGTATGTGATATGTTTTATGAAAGAATGTAGAGTTTTCCATGCAAGTACAGTGGTACAGGTCAATGGATTTCGTAATAAGTTTCATTGCTACTGAGATTCATTTCTCATGATAGTGTTAGCATGTACTAGATGTGTAGGTTCCTTTGGGCTGGAGAAGAAGGTAAAGTATGAAGAAATGTCTAATCTGGGCATACAGACTATTTAGTTTGAATAGTATAAGTACATGGTAGGATTAAACTAGCCTTCATAATATTTTGAGAAAGGCTAGTGTAGGATTATTTTGTATAGCCTATTCTAACTTATCTGTATAGGGATTAGGCTAGATTGATGAATAGACTAATTGATGGGGTTATGAGTGGCAAGATTGTTGCATCTATGCCCAATAGTTAATTAACTATATTTAATTAAGAATGCATGTTTATGTATAGTTAATCTAGGTGTATTCTATATATATATATTTATTCTACTGCGATGTTAAGAGAACCTAAGAGTAGAGACCAACCCAAATGGCACTCAATTAATCAACTTAGTAAAAAGTTTAAAATTTACTCGAGTAGAAGTGATAGTAACACACCATTATTACGATAATTATATACATTATACCTTTAAACACTTAAAAGGAACCATAAGCTAATGGGGGTGTTACATTTAGCCTTATTTAAGCCAATGCTAGGGGTTTCTAAGCTTATTTCTCATTTAAAGTCATTTCTCATATTGGAGGGCTACCAATTGGTTTCCAGGAAGCTAGCAATCCACGGGTTGCTCTTTGGAAGGCTGCTAGTCGACTATTATAAAGCTGACAGTCGGCTAGTGGCTCTCTGGAATTCTGGCCTTTGCAAGACATGTAAAGCGCTTATCTAGTATTATAACACCTCAAGTGTAAATAGATAAGTTCGATACATTATTCTTAACCTTAATTATTCATTAATAATGTCTAAGCATTCATACCATCATAATATTATTAAAATTGATTAGGTTCGGGTTCTTTTTCTTAGATCATAACTTATAAGCACAACGAAAATAAAATGTTATACATATGAAATAAATTCATGGAGACATTATTTAGACATCATATATCTCTTCCCAAGTATTACATAATTTAATACATTTGAGATTTATGAAGAGACTTTTCACAAGGGTAGGGAGACAAATAGCAACCACAATTCATCTATCACTCAAACCCTTATGATTCAAAATATTTTTAATATGGATATACTCATCACCTATCTTAACATAACTATTGCCCTTTTTCCTATTCACAACCAAAAGAATTACGGTCCTAATTCCACCCAAAAAGAATATAAGCGTAGAATCAGAACTAAACAAAGGGCTCCATTACATATGAATATTTAATACATAGTTCAGGGATTATATGTGTCCTTCAGGACCATAAAGGTCCTAAGAACAGGAACCTCCACCCATGCCACTTCAATCTCTATGATAATGTTATACCTCGACATCTGATACATATCAGCACATAAATGAGAAATTTCTCAGTAGCTTAACAATTCAAAATTTTAAAATTTACTAATATGTACCACTGTGCAAGCACAGAAAATAATTTTATTCACATTCCAATTGTAATATCCTCAATTCTATGATATCAGGTATGTCTTAGAATCCTAGACTAAATATTTTTATGCATTGAAAATAGTCCAAAAATTATTTTGTATTACCTTAAACAAAGTAAGGACTAAACTGAAAGGAAATGATTAGGGACTAAAATGAAAGGAAATTTGTTTCACAAAATATCCTGATAGTAAGCACGTAAATTGAGGTACATTTATGGCACACAGTTATGAGGTTTGAAAATGGTGCCAATGTCATGAATGCTACCAGAAAAATATTTAGGGGCAAAACGGTCAAAATTTTATCTGAAAATAAGAATAAAATATTTATTTATCAGATAAAATGGCTAATTTTTATCTGGAAAATTATGATTTTGCCTCTAGAATATTTTTCCAAAATTTTTCAAAAAAAAAAAAAAAAAAAAATTTGGTCCGGCACTTAAGAGGGGTAAAATGGTCATTTTACCATGAAGGGCAAAATGGTAATTTTGACACCAAGGGTAAAAAGATAATTTCATCACAAGGACATAAGGGAAATTTTACCTAAAGAAACACTTTAAAATTTCTAAAATACCCTTACATGTCAAGGTTTTAAGAAGGAAAAAGTGAAGGGTATTTTGGTCATTTTGCCACCAAGGGCAAAATGGTCATATTAGCCAATTTAAATAAGTTACACTACTTCTTCTTCTCCTCCTTAGCAAAGACGACGTGAAGGTTTTTGGAAGGGAGAAATAACATAGGCTTCATAAGGGAGAAAAGGGAGAAAAAGCAAGGAAACTTCAAGGTTTATCCACCAAAAATTGCAAATCAAGGTAGCTTAGCATTCTTTCATAACTTATTTCATGTTTTAATGGATTTTTCCAAGCTTTTGAGATTTTCATGGCTGAATGAACAGTACATGAATAGTGATGTTTTTAAGTTTACATTCTTAAATTCTCAAAATTTCTATGGATTAATGCTTAGAAAGTAGTATGGAGTTGTTTGTGATGGTTAATTTCAATTATGAAAGTGTTTATGTTCATTTCCCAATTTTGTTTCATTTGCCCTAAAACCCCAAATTCATGAATGTCATGCCAAATTGTTTGTTTTGCCTTGATTGTTATGGATAGATGGTGATTGATGGTTTATAGATGATGAAAATGGGATTAAAGAAATGATTATATGAAAAATGATGATTTTTGCACAAAATGCCTCTTTAGGCCATGGCTAGCAAAATGATATTTTGAAAATTGTTTGAAAAATTTTAAATTAGCTTATTGGTAATTCAAGTTATGGCCAATGGAGGGTAGAATAATTGTCAATTGGTTGAAATGCCCAATTTTGCCTAAAAATCCCACCTTGACCAAGAGTATACATGTTTTTGGTGAAGAAAGTGTGCTAAAATTTCTATGTGTGTGTCTTGGTTGAAACAAGATTAATTGGCAATTATTTTTATGCAAAATGATCCCATTAAATTTCATGTAGCCTACTTGACCAATTTTAGGACATAGAAATATTTATGGAAAATCTTGTACAAAAATGTAATGAAATTGGTCAAAGTATACAAAGGAAATAATATGACGTTGCAATTAAATTTTAATGAATATTTTGTGCAATCTTGGCAATTCTAGCAATTTGTGTGCATGTTTAAGTGTGGGGAGACAATGATTATACACACCTTGGGTATGTATAATTAGGTGAGAAAGGGGAAAATGGAATAATAAGTAGGAAATGGAAAAGGTTCAACTTTGAAACCCTTTAAATGCAATAAAATGTGAAAAAGGGAATTTAGTGTAAATGGGAAGGAAAAGTAAATTTATTTTGCTTATTATATGGCAAGAGTGACAAATAGAAATTGTTAAGTATGAAAATCTTAAATTTCTTAAGGATTTCTCTTGACCAAGAATGAACCTTCCTTTTTATACAAATTCAAGAATGGAATTGTTATTGAGATTTAAAGGTTTTCTTTTTAGAAAGTGAGAATGATAGTATCATCATGAATGAGGAAAGAAAAGGATTGATTTATGACATAGATAAGGAAAAACATAGCATGGTATTGGAAAACATTGAATGGAAGGAAAATATTTGAATGTTCAATAAAGAGAAACATAGAGGAAGTAATTCCAATATATGTTCTAGGATAGATAGGCTTATAACCGAGTGACCAATTGTCGGTATGGGGCGGCCGTTGGACATTGCACGGTTGTATCATTAATTTGGATGGTGAAACATCCGCTCGGAATGAAAGAATTTAAAACGCTGTGATGATTGTGAATTCTAAGTTAGTGTAACCTAGATGGCCAATTGAACAGGGGACATTTACTTAGAATTTGGCAAAATTATGGGATTAAGCCTAATCATCCTAGTTGACATATATAGGAAATAGCATCTTGGAAATGATCCATAATGTAGGTTGTGGTGATCTATGGCATCATGAACCGCCCATAAAGCGGGGAGAAGATGATGCTGTGTGAATAACGGTGATTCCATGAGCTTAGTTTGGTGAACCCTGGGAGAAATTCCCACTTAGATCTGTCTTTATGACATGATCACTGAATGTGAATGGGTACTCGGATCCACTGAGGGATGCCTCAGATGTACCAGTGGCAGAATTGTCACACACTTGATAGAGCGGCTATCTCATTCATGCATTTGTAGTATGTGGAGTAATATATACTTCCGATACTCTTGTGTCTCTCTAAATTGAAAATATGGCTTTTAGCCAAATGTGAATGTCTATTTTCCTTATAAATAATGCAGTTTTCCATGAATGGTAAATGTTGTTTCTCCTAAATTATCTATGGCTGAATGTAAATTTAATGAATGTACTTTCTGATTATGGTACTAAGCGGTATATGGTGAACTATGATTGTGGTAGAAATTGATCTTGTTTTTATTTTATAATTGATATATTATTGATATACCTCATAAACTTCATCCTATACAATTGTTGGTTTATTTATAGCATTTCCTAGAAATGATGGAATTTCAGAATAAGGAATGTAAATTGTTTTCCGTACCCAACCGGTGGTACATACCATAGCTCAGAAATGAAATGTGGAATGCGTAGCTCTTGAGAAATTATTTTCTCATTATTTTTGGTATGTATCAGATGACTAGGACCATTATGGTACTACAAGACAGAAGGGATTAGCTACCCATCCCAAGAAACGGAATGATATATATTATGCTAGAAATACATATAAGTATATGGATATGTAAGGCATACATATCAGGTTTATGAAAAATAGTTAAAAAGGGTATGAGTGGCAGGTTTGTTGCCTCCTTACCATATGAAAGCAAGAAAACTACATATATCCTGCAGTATATGTAACAACGTTGTTACGTTGAACTGGATGTAAATGTATGTAAAGGAAAAAGTTTAAATTTATCCTAAATTTTTATGGATTATGGTGTATGATTATTAGACTTCCGCTGTATTGATAATTGATATGATACCTGAGTAAGGATCCGAACCTAATGAAATGTATACTATAAATGGATATTTAAAGAACTCAGGTAAGAAATAAAGGATAGAAGTGTATATAACACGCCAGTTTCTTAAGTGAAGGATTTTTTAATAAATAATATTTTAAATATGGCTTTGAAATTGGGGGTGTTATACCAATCATTTAAAACATCATCTCATTCATATACGCATGTTGGCAAGAATTGAATGATTTATTGGTGTGTCAATGTGACAAAATGGATTTTCTCAATTTAAATATAACATATTTTCATAGAAAGCCTATAAAGAACCTTACTAAAATTTATACCAAGACATACATATGGAAAATCGAAATACTTAATGATTATCTTCTCATATCATTCTTAAAACTTACCTTGTCTTAAAGTGTGAAACACCTTCGGTCACACTTCAAGAAATGTGGACACTTGGCCACCTTTGTAAGAATAGTGAACACTTGGTCACCTTGTGGACTCTTGGCCACTTTTATGAAAATTGTGTTGCAATTATCTATGTGTATATGATCCTAGATTAGCCCTCTATAATTTCATATAATTTCAACATAAGAACATTAATGACACATATACATGCAAGTAGCAACCACAATTCATCTTGCTATCACCCTTCCAATTTCCTTTGAATTTGGCCATTTTAAGGCACATCATAAGTCATTTACAAATAGCATGTGGATTCGGCCACCAAGACCAAATTGGGAGGTTGCTTTCGGCCATCATGAGAAAGAAGTGGAATCTAAGGTTTTTCATGTCAAATTTTCATATTCTTCCATCCTTTCTACATTTCAAGCCTAATGATACCATATATTAAAATTGTTATGGTACTTTTCTCACATTCAAATTATGCAACCAAACAATTAGCCATTTCTTTTACTTATTTTCTTAGCTCATTTTTCATGCTAAATTTATGGTTACACTCATCATTCTCACATCTTAAGAATAATAACACGAAAATTTATCATGTGAAAAAGGGTAAACAATTTACCATACATTAATTTATCATTATTTTCTCCCTCCTTCTTAGCCAAAACCGAAATAAAACCTTCCTCACACATTTTTCAGCAAGCCCTTCCATGCATCACAAAAGGTCACTCTCGGGTTTGATAGGTTAAAAAGGGTAATGCCATGGTTTCAAGCTAAAATCTAGCTAGCATACTTCCTTTAGGTGTTTTTAACAAAGAACATACATTGACTATGCAAGAACATGAATTTCAACACTTTTTCATTCTAGGGCTTTTCATGCTGCATGCTAAAAATTTTTACAACAACCACTCTTTCATGAAAATAACAACATCCACATCATCACATCAACAAACACAACCAAATCATCATACAAGTTTAGCCAAAGAAATATTTACATCTTGAGGAATGTAAAGAGAGAAAATTCATGTTTCATGAAAGCTTTAAATCATTATAAATATACCATAAATCCTGAAACAAAAACCATAGAAATGTTAAACTACCTTAAGAATGCAAGAAAAGTGAAAGTGTCTTGATGTTTTCCTTGATTTTGTCTAAGTTCCTTGTTTCTTCACCCTTTCAGCCAACCCTTCCTCTTCCTTCTCCCTCCGAGTTCTTTTTCTTCTTCATAAAATTTATTTCCCTACTCTTAATTGCTATCACCGTATGCAATCGACTTAGCCAACTTCTCTCTTTAATTCGGCCAAAGTGGTGAAACGCATAGGTAAGCTTCATAAAATTTATTTCCCTACTCTCAATTGCTATCACCGCATGCACATATATATATTTAAATAAATGCCAAACTCCCCCTCCACTCACATTTGTTCTTACAATCAAATGGAAAGAAGAAAAGGCAAAATTCTCTTTCTCCTCCTACATGTCTTCTTAGTTAAGAAGAGAAAAAGTAGCTAAGACAAAAATTCTCATCTTCTTGGTGAAACAAAATAATAATAAGAAATGAAAGGAAAAGAAAAGAACAAAAGTGCAACACGTCTCCTTCTTTTCTCTTTTCCTTCACCATGAATCAACATCATCTCTTAGCCAATTGCCATTTCCCTCTTGCAAGCCCCTCGGTGACAAGAAGAAAATAAGTTAAGATTAATTACACCTCACTTTCCAATTCTCTCTCCCACTTCTTCACCGAATGGAGGAATATTTTGTAATGAAAATAAAAGTTGCAACTTTCACTCCACTCACATGTTAAGTCGGTTAAAATAAGAAAGAAAAGGATAAAATTTCACACATTTCTTTCCTCCCTTTTTTTTCTTCCCTCATTATCGGCCATCATCATCATCAAATACAAACAAGATTTCTTTTTACTTTAACAAACCTTCTGGGCTAAGGTTGTAATGCCCCTATCTAGTCTTATTGTTGCTTTCGATATCAATAGATAGGCTCGATGCATTGTTCTTATCCTTTATTTGATTAATGTCTGAGCAGTTATACCATTCAATTATATTAAGCGGATTAGGTTTAGGATATTTTGCTCATAATAAAAAACCTTACATGCACAGCAAAATAAAAATACTACACTACACTGCGAAAATTTAAACTTTTCATAGAGTTCACATCATACACATTTGAAAATTTCTATTACATGCTATTAAATGTATCCCCCGTATATATGAAGTACCCGTCCCTAAAAGTCAGGAGACAATAGGCCTGTCACTCAGACTCCCGTACAAATTAAAAGGACTGGTCCTTCACATATCCGTTCCCCCTGTATACCCCAATACAACTTGTGTATACAGTCAAAATAATGTCCTATTCTAAATCAAATCTAGCTAGGACCCAAAATAGGGGATTACAAAAAATCTTACTCGATCAAAAAGAAATAGTTATCTCGCGGCCTTGCTACGTGTCCGTATCTGATACATATTAACACTTAGGTGAGAAACACAAGTTTCCCAGTAGCTTAGAAATTTAAAGTTTTAAAATCAACTAATATGTACTAGGGTGTAAGCACCAAAACATTTAATCTACGTTCTTGATATTAGGTATAATATTACACATAACTATAAACTGGCAAGCATTGCATGATAAATTTAGAAGTCGATAAAAAGTTATAATTCCTTTTCAAATGACACATATTCTCATAAACTTATCGGTGTTATTACAGGATTACAGGGTGCTTATGTGTATTACGTGAACACTAGGTCACGAGTGTGGAGCACGTTCGGCCAAACCTCCCTAGGTCACTTGTGTGGAGCACCTTTAGCCACACCTCGTAATTCATGGACACTCTGCCATGTACATAAAATCATCAAAACACCAGATCACAAGGATGGAGCACTTTCGACCACCCCTCCCTAGGTCTCTCGTGTGGAACACCTTCGGCCACACCTCATAAATCATGGACACTCGATCATGTATATAGCGTAATTGCGAGCACTAGGCATGGAGCACCTTTGGCCACACCTCGTGAATTGTGGACACTCAACCATGTATATAAATTCATCATGAACACTAGGTCGAGGGCATGGAGCACCTTCGGCCACGCCTCAATAGGTCACTGGTGCACATTTGGCACTATGTGGGCGTTGGGCCACCTTTAACATTTCTTATGAAAAATTTAATATTTCAGGAATAGTTTCTATTTTTCTTAGAAACAATTTCTAAGGTACATTTTCCTATAAAATTCTAATAATCCCAATATTAATTTCCTTTATTGGAAGTTGATTCCAATGTGCATTTTTCTTCTAAGAATTTCAATAACTTCAATAATAATTTCCTTTTCTTGGAAATTAATTCAAATGTGCATTTTTCCTTCTAAAATTCCAACAACTTCAATAATAAGTTCCTTTTCTTGGAAATTAATTCTAATGGGCATTTTTCTTTCTAAAATTTTAATAACTTTAATAATAATTTGCTTTTCTTGGAAATTAATTCTAATGTGCATTTTTCCTTCTAAAACTTTAATAACTTCAATAATAATTTATAATAAATTTTATTTGCTTGAAAATTAATTCCCATGTATATTCTCTCTCTGAAAATTATAATATTTTCAATACTAATTTTCTCTTTCTTGGAATTAGTTCTATTGTATATTTTCTTTCTAAAAATTCTAATAATTTCCTTTGCTTGGAAATTAATTCCAATATATATATTTTCCAACAAAAATTCTAATAACTTCCATAACAATTTCCTTTGCTTGGAAACTAATTCCAATGTATATATTTTCTTTCTAAAAATTCTAATCACTTCCATAATAATTTCCTTTGCGTAGAAATTAATTCCCATGTATATTTTCCTTCTAAAAATTTCAATAATTTTCCTAGTAATTTCCTTTCTACCCACAGTCATCCTTATTGGTCTCAAACCCCCAAAATCAAATTTATGATGATAGTGTTCATCATTACTTAATCTCATAGTTGATCATAACAATAAATTCCAATACTAACCTAGTCAATTATTTCCCATAATCACATGCATTTTTATTAGCAATCATAAATGTTCAATAACCCCATTAATTTCATCATGAAAATAACAAGTCCACTACAATATTAAGAATAGTAAACCAAGCTAACCAAACCATTAAATAAATTTCTAAATCTAAGTCTTATCATGATCTTAAGGAAACAATAATTTAGAGATTAGCATTAACCACCTTCCATCTTTATCATGCAAGCTCCATTAATTTTTTTCTAAATCAAGAGTGTAGACATGGGTTTAAATTCCATGGAAGTTATATCATTGAACATGCATACTCAATCATAGAATAAGAATTTAACAAATTGCCAACCTACCTTGATTCCTTTGCTCTATCTTTTTCCCTTCCTTTCTTCTCTTCCATTTTCTCTTCTTCTTTGCTTCCCTTTCCTCACACGTGCATGTGTAGGTTATATGAAAGGAACGAAATTCTTCTCCTCCTCTCTCTTCACGCGTGAGTGTGGTATTTCCCCCTTCCACACAAGAAATT
The DNA here is from genome assembly GCA_031216115.1 of Senna siamea. NCBI lineage: Eukaryota > Viridiplantae > Streptophyta > Magnoliopsida > Fabales > Fabaceae > Senna > Senna siamea. The sequence continues at coordinate 13,091,559 of CM062354.1, forward strand.
TCCCACTCCTTTACCTCTTTCTTATGTGGCGTGTGTGTGCATAATCAAATTTCAAAATTCCATTTCCTTATTTTTTTTCAAAGGCTGCATAGTTTCTCTCCCTTTTTTTCCTCTCTTTCATGCCAACTCTCCTTCTTCTTTTCTTATTTCCTTTCGTCCAAGTCAAGGAAAAGGCTACACTCTCTCTTTTCTTTTATTATCTATAGGTTATGTGCATGGGACCTTTCACTTCACGTGTGGTTTGTAGCATATAAAACCAATTTTCAATTCCCTCTTGTCTCTTTTGGCCTAGGTGGCGTGTGAATGGGTGTGTGTGTGTGGGTTTCCTTGCAAAAATTCTGCACACTTTTGCTAATCATATATATATATATGTATTTTTGCACAAAGTATACTTGCAAGTACACTTTGTCTTTGCTTGCACACTTGGTAATTGTTTTTCTTGCAAGTTTAGATTTCTCACTTTCACAAGAAACCTTGGTATTTCTTTTTTTTTTCTTTTTTTATTCTCTCTTTTCCTCCCTAATTCATTCGGCCATAACAAAAAAAGTGCTACACCTTTGTTTAATTATTGTAAACTTGCCACCACTTTTCCTCACATGTGGTGTCCAAAAAGAAAGAAAGAATTAGTTTTTATGCTAGTTTTTCCCTTTGTTCATGTGACACACATATATATGGATATATATATTTTTGTTGCATCTTACTTCTCCTTCTCATTTTCATGTGAAAGCCATGCATATATATATAATTGAATGCTTTTAGTCTCCTTTGCTTTGCAACTTCACGTGGCTTCCTTGTTTCCCACGCATACAAATTAAATTTCCATTCCCTCCTTTCATGTATGGCACTCTCATGCACATGTTTAAATATTAACATCTTGCATTCCTTCTTTCTTAGTATTTAGGCTAGGTAATAAAAGAAATTCAAGAATTAATTTTAAGCATTAAAAATTTTTGCAAGTTTACTTTTAATATAACTATTTAACCCATTAAATTATGTAAGCTAGAAATTTATACTAAGGAATTAATGACACCATTAATTCCATCCCTTTAATTAAATACCATTAATTTAGACTAATTAAATTATGGGGGGTTACAAAGGTAAAAAGAAACCAATGTGAATTTATTAAAAAATTTATTTTCCCTTTTATGGAAAATTCATGCTACTTGATGACTATGTCCATTCTTTTACTCTTAATATTTACTCTAAACACTACTTCACAAAATCATTTTCATCACAATTTATGGGAAAATCATTAAAATAATTAAGCAATAATCTAGAAATCAAAAGAAAAAGTGGGTGTTACAAGACAATAGGCTAACAGTTGGCTGATAGACTGATAGAAGGCTATCAGTCAACTGCTAGACAAAAATTAGACTTGATAGTCGACTGATGAGGCTACCAGTCGATTGTTGCATCTCTGTACAAATTTTTGGGTTTGTCAAGAACACGACAATTGATTGGTGCATGCTATTAGTCAGCTGCTATGTTCTTTAATAGTTTTAAAACATAGATTTTTCAAACTTTCCAATCCAAATTCCACTACTTTTCAAATTTAAAAGGGGTGAGCTTAGTTTCTAACCATTTTCCCCTAAATTCCAAATTTTTATGCTCAAATATCACTCATACAAGTCGATTTACGCATTCAAAATGGGTGAACAGTAAAAAATAACTTCGCAAATCTGATTCAAGCCTAGAAAATGCTTAATGGAAGTTAAAGACTCTAGCATTTTAGTCTAAAAACATTTTCCTATCTCCAAAAAACCTCAAAATCATCATTCTAGGCCAAGAAAACTAAGATTTTCAAAAATAACCCAACTTAGCCATTTTTGCTATCTCAAAAGATTTTAGCATGTTTGATGCATTTTAGAAGAAGAAATCTACTCCTAGATGATGGCTAAGATGTTTACTAAGCTACAGGTGGAGATTTCTTACCTCAAATCTGGCTCTAGAAGATTTCCACTTTGCTTCCTTCCTCTTTTTCCTCTACTCGTGCCTTTCTCCCCTTCTTGGAGTCTTTGAGCTTTATGTGGGTATGAAGGGAAGGAGTATATGGGATGGAATACAAGGGTTCAGGAGCTAAAATTCCAGGGACCTCATAGAAAATTGAAAAACTTACTCTTTAGTCCCTCTCACTTTAACCCCAAGTTTCTTGTTTCATTTAAGTCCTTAAAGTTAAATTCTAAGATTATCCTAAAAAATAAATTTTTAAGGAAATGGATATTACAGAGGCACTCTTTAATGGTAGTTGTCAAAAACTTTATTACAACCATATTTAAGTTTAAACATGTTAATGATGATTAGTAACTATCACTATAGTGATTTTCAAAGCAACCATTTCAACATTAGTGACGATTTAAACCATCGCCATTGGCCTTTTTAAAGAGGATTCCAACTATCATTATATTTAATGACAGTTTAAATTGTCATTGTTGCAAAAAAAAAAAAGCGATGTTTCTAACAGTTTCCAAGATTCTATTATGTTGTTATACCTAATGACGGTTGTATAACCATCACTAAAATGCTTGATAACTAATGATATTCATGTTTGTTTTTAGCAACATTTTTTACGATTGCTAGATCCGCTTTAAATTTTTTATTCTTCTACATTCCATTTATTTCCACTAAATCAAGCATAATACAAATTTAAAATGTATCTAATCATTCAAAGATAATACCATATCTTATAAAATATACCAAGTAAACTTCTCAAAGTATAAATTTTGAGGGAAAAAAATGCAAGGCTTCTTGATAACTATTGACTAGCTCTATTGGGCTTATTGAGCCTAATTGGGCTTTTATTCTGATAGCATGATTATAGGATTTTATTATGTAATTATTGTATTATCATTGTCTATATATTTGTAACAAAACAATTGAATAATACAAGAAAATATTTAGTCAATTAAAATCTTCATGGTATCAGAGCCCACATTGCCCTGAAGTGATTATTTTTCTCTCCTTCTATAGCACAAGGGTCTCTGTGTATACGAAGGGAGTTGAGTTCTTCTCCTCTCTTTGCTGTTCACATCTTAGAGATTGAGTTTTCTCCCTCCCTTATCATCACCGCCCATCTAAAACCGACGCCCACCTTTGATCTTTTGATCCCTAAATTTTGGTTACTGGTAGCCACCGTATGGTGGCGGTAGCTACAGAACTCACTGCCATGCACTGCCATGCCGTTTTGGATAGATCTACATTTTTTCTCTAATCCCGACTATTCTACCCTGTCATTTGCTTCACTGCCACCATATTTGGAGAGCTTATCTCCCTGCTGGTAAAACTCACCAAATTCGGTCACTGTCTGCTACTGCACACACCGCCAGTCATTGGTCGCCAATTTGGCTTATCTGGTTTGCTTTGTTTTTGGGCTGTTCTCTCTATTTTTTGACCTTTTTTCTCCTTCTACCTTCTTTGCAATGCTGATTTCCTATTATGGGAGACACTAAGGTAATAGAAAATACTTCACCTGCCTATATTTGCACCGTCAAGTTAGATGAAGCTAGTACTTATCTTGATTGGTTAAGGGCATGTCTTTTATACATTAAATCTCGAAAGTTACTTAGCTATATTACTGGAGATATGAAACCCCCTGTTATTTCTGATGATAACTATGCTTAATCAGAATTTGAAAACTCTCTTGTTATGACATGGCTGATAAATACTATGCATCCCCAGGTCTCTAAACAGTATTTGTTACTTAATACTGTTGGAAAAAATCTGGACTTCAACCAAATGCACTTATTCTCGCAAAGGGAATGATGCTCAGGTGTTTGAGATCAGGACAAAGATCTATGCCATTAAACAAGGAGAGTTGACTACAACTAACTATTATTCTGAATTGAGTAGGTTATGGCAGGAGTTAGATTATAATCAAGATCTCCACAACAAATGAGCTGAGTATGCAGTTTTGTTTCAATAGTTAATTTTAAAATAGAGGGTTAATGATTTTTCGATTAGGTTGAATCCAGAATATGATCAGATTCGAGTTAAGATTCTGGGAAAATTTCATCTCCCTTTGTTGAGGATGCTTTCTCTTATGTTGTACAGGAAGACAGTTGTCGCGGTGTCATGTTTTATCAAGCACTGATTGAGAATTCTAGTTTGACAGTCTCCTATGAGAAACCCAAGGCCACCACCTTTGATAAAGATAACTTGCAGTGTGATTACTATGGTAAGCCGAGGCATACCAAGAAGACTTGTTGGAAGATACATAGTCACCGACTCGAGGTCATGGAGGTAAATGAGTCACTTCATCCAAAGGTCAGGTGAATATGGCTAATACTATTGAGCCACCCAAGGATACATATTTAGGAGGCTTTCTCTCTTCTGATGAAATTTAGCACTTCCATAGTCTCTTAACCAAGCTTGACCCCTCTGCCACTAGCACTTCAATTTATGTGCACTCAAGTATGGCTTTTACTACTCATTCTCCCTCCTGGATTGTTGATTCTAGTGTGAATAGACATATGACTGGCTCTTATAAAGGCTAGTCTAACTACTCCTCATGTCCTAAAGGGGAGAATGTTCAAATAGCCAATGGGTCTATATATTCTGTTTATAGGACATGTTTTGTGGTTTGTAAACCTGATATTACACTTTCATCTATGCTTCATGTACCTGAGTTTCCTATTAATCTTTTATTTGTCAGTTCCATCACCAAAGATTTAAATTGTAAAATTGTGTTCTTCCATGATCATTGTTGTAACAACCCCTTTAGTCTGTGGTTCCTTTTAGTTATTTAAAAGGTATCATAATAATAATAATAATAATAATAATAATAATAATAATAATAATAATAATGTTGTTTTACTATTACTTTACCTGAGTACATTTTAAACTTTTACAAAGTTGATTAATTGAGTGCCATCTGGGGTTAGGTTCTACACTCGGGTTCTCACTCAAGAATCACAAGGGAATATCAAATCATATATACATATAATGTACTCTAGATAACTATACACAAACATGCATAATTACTCATTAATCAACTTTAAAGTTTGCTATTGGGGTTTGGAGGCAACATCCTTGCCACTCAAAGCCCCATCAAATAATCTACTGACAATTTCTAGTTAATCCATTCACATCTAAGTTAATATAGGCTATACAAGAGATAATCTATACTAGCCTTTCTCAAAAATCATAAGACTAGTACCAAATGAACATATACCTATACTATCCAAAATAGATATTTCTATGTACCCCATGAAGGGTACCTCTCCCCAAGTTACCTCCCTCGCTAGCCAAGGGATCTACACATCTGGTACATGCCAACACACATTTAAGAAATTAATCTTAGCAGCAATGCAACTTTTTTTAAAATCCACTCACCTGTTTGACCATACTTATACAAAAAACTCTACATCCTTTTCATCATAAAAACATAATACATATACTATTGGGATGCAGTTCATGCAGCATACTCTCATGTCATGTGCTCAGATTTATGCGTGTACAAGTAAAACATATTAACTTCATAATATGGGATGTCCATTCATCGTCATTTTTATCACAAAACATTTCCTAGGGTAATAAACATGCCTTCTCATTTTACTTATGAGCAGGAGAAACAATCATAACATATGAGTTATTGGGAGCGCTGCCCAGCGAACAACTCCATGTACCACTACATACATTAATGAGCTATCCTAGCAACTAATTGTGCTGCTACAGTAATTCTACTACATAAGTAAATGACACTAACTTAAAGTTCACAACCATCACGAAATTTTCAAAATCATCAAAGTTCAATTGGATGTTTTACCACCCCTATTTATAGCACAACTGTGGAATGCCCAATAGCTATGCCATATTGACAATCAGTCATTCGATCATAAGCCTATTTACCAAGCATATACACTATCACAAGGATTCTCTCATCCGAGTGACACGTGACCTTATCTTTTGTACATTACCCAAAAGTATGTAGTTTCTTGGTATTGTTATGTTGTGAGCCTAAAACAAAGTGGTATGGAGGATTATTAAGCTCAATCTTTGGTAAAAATCATGGTTCACATGCTAGAGTGCTATCAATCAACTGGTGGAAGACTACCAGTCGTTTGATCGCTCTCTGGCATCCTCAATTCGCAAAATAGTAGGTTACCTATCGATAGATAGAATGCTGGCAGTCGACTGGTTACCCTCTGGAATGCTTCTTGGGCAAAATGAAGTACACGACAGTTGGATGCTAGGGTTACCTGTCGACTGCTATGTAGAAAAATCAAACCTGATAGTCGATTGGTAAGGCTACCAGTTGGCTGCTACGTCTAAGTATACATTTTTAGGTTTCTTAAGAACACGATAGTCAGCTACCACATGCTACTGGTCAACTGTTATATCCTATGTAACACCCCCATTATCCTATGATTCCTTTTAAGTGTTTAAAGGTATAATGTATATAATTATCATAATAATGGTGTGTTACTATCTTTTCTACCCGAGTAAATTTTAAAATTTTTACCAAGTTGATTAATTAAGTTCCATTTGGGTTGGTCTCTACTCTCGAGTTCTCTCAACATCACTGCGGAATATATATATATGTGTGTGTATATAGAATAATCTTAGATTAACTATACATAGACATGCATTTTAATTTAATGTAAATAGCTAACTATTGGGCATAGAGGCAACAATCCTGCCACTCATAACCCATCAATTAGTCTATTCATCAATCTAACCTAATTTATATACAGATAAGTTAGAATAGGCTATACAAAATAGTCCTACACTAGCCTTTCTCAAAATATCATGAAGGCTAGCTTCATTCTACCATGTACTTAAGCTATCCAATATTAAATAGTCTGTATGCCTAGATTGGACACTTCTTCATACTTTAACTTTACCTCCCGCCCAAGGGGACCTACACATCTGGTACATGCCAACACTATCATGAGAAATGAATCTTAGTAGCAATACAACCTGTTACGAAATCCATTGATCTGTATCACCATGCTTGCATGGAGAAAATCTACATTCTCTCATAAAACATATCACATGCTAATGGGATGTAATGCATGTAGCATTTAATCATAATGTGTACTTATACATACACATATTCATCAAAACATATCATCTTTAAAGCATGAGGAGTGCATTCATCATCATTCTCATCATAAAATATTTCTTATAAAACACATGTGTGATAGTAAACATGCCATCATTTCACTTTCATAACATATGAGCAGTACATAAAACACCCTAAGAGTAATCGGGAGAGTCGCCCAGAAACAACTCCACGCACCACTATCTATATGAATAAGCGCATGTCTATTTAGCCATGCCTTAACTTTTGTACATTCTGAGGTGTCCCCCAGTGGATCCAAGTACCTTAATGGTCCTCGCCCCTTACTGGCAGATCATCCCTGATCATTTCCTCTATATATACTATGGAATCACTGTCAACTTTACCCGGATCATTTCCTCCCTACTTTTGGTGGATCATAATACTATGGAATCACAACCATTCCTTCGAGGTGGATCACACTCCCGATACGCTATTCTTTATATATACTCTAGGGTGAATCGACCTATGCCCATGGTTCTGCTTAACTCTAAGTATGTGTTTCTCATATGGCCCTTGGGAGATGACACTAACTTAAAGTTTATAACCATCACGGTGTTTTCAAAATCATCTAAGTTCAAGTGGATGTTTAACCATCCCAATTTATGGCACAACCATAGAATGCTCAATGGCTGTCCCATACAAAAAAATCGGTCACTTGATCATGAGCCTATCTACCTTAAGGCATACACTGAGAATACTTTCCTCTTTCCCTTTTTGTGTTTTCTACTCTCTCTTTGTTTTACTATCACAAGGGTCTCATTACCCAAAACTCCTAGTTTCCTTGCTTACCTATGTTGTGAGCCCTTAATTAAGTTAGTATAGAGAATTACCAACCTTAATTGCCATTAAAAACCTCATTTCAGAGGGTCGCCAATCGACTGTTGGAAGGCTAGTAGTTGGCTGATGGCTCTCTGTATTCCTCAAGTAGTAAATAGCAAGCTAGTAGTCGGCTACCCGCACACTGGTGCAAACCCGAGCTCGTTGAATACTAGAATGGCCAGTCGATTGCTTAGTCCAAACTTGGCCCTGACAGTCGACTGCTAGGAATCTGGCAGTCAGCTGCTAAGCCTCTGTTGTACTTTTGGGTTTCTAAGAGCACAACAATTGACTGCGAGGATGTCCAGTTGATTGCTTAGTATAGACTCGGGCTCGACAGTTGACTGCTAAGAATCTGGCAGTCAGATGCTAAGCCTCTGTCTACACTTATGGGTTTTCCAGGAACACGGCAGTCGACTACCCCATAAGTAGCAGTCAGCTACTATGCTTTGCTGCAGTTTAGAAAACATAATTTTAATAGTACCCAGTACAGAATGCATTCCATTTTTTAATTCAAAATGCATAGCTAAATTTCCATATAATAAACTTTACTTCTTATTAAACATTTCTCATCTATTAGCTCAAAACATGGTACATTCAAGGAAAACTAGTCTATACCTCTAGATGAACATAACCTAACCATTCTAATCTATTTCAAGCACATATATAAGCATACATTCAGCAACACAACATCCCATAGAAATAGAAAAGTATATAGAATGTAGGTTTAACCCTAAACTCAGTTCAAACATTCAGAAATTCACATTTTCCAGCAACAGTAAATATTTTAGAAAATAAAGGGGTTTAGGATGGATTGCTACCTTGATTCCTTGCAAATATGTATGTTGGATGTGTTATAAATGACCCTCCCTTGCTATAGCACTAATTTCTAGCTTCAATCCATTCTTTCCTTTAGTAAAATCTCCCTCTGTTGCCTTAACTCACCCATTTCTCTCTCTACTTGTCCCTTTTGCTTCTCTCTCTAGGAATGCTGAAAGTTAAAAGTGTGGGATGTTTTAGGGCTGCTGCTAGGGTTTAAGGGATTTTGGAAAATTGCTATTTGGTCCTTGAGCTATTTTGTACTCTTAGAATCCCTCATCTTTTCCCTTTTCAATTAAATCCCTAACCACCTCTTACTAAATCTGTATGTATTTCCTTTCAATTTAGTCCCTAGGCTAATGCAACTATATGCACTAATACAACATATACAAGCATTAAACATCAAATTAACAATTATCAAACATCTTTTTAATCATAATTGGAGCGGATGTTACATCCTACGCCAGTTTTGAAAATACATTTTTAAGATTACCCAACCCAAATTTCAGTCTATTTCAAGTTTAAAAATATATGAGCTTAGTTTCCATGCCAACGCCTCATTATTTTCTAAACATTCCTTATCAATATGCTTAAACATTATACATCCAACGAAAACTAGCGTATTTTACTAAATGAACAACAACCCAATCCTTTCCATCATTTTAAGCACAAATTAACATAATATTTCAGCAAGTAGCACCTAATAGAAGTGGAAAACATATAGAATGTAGGTTTAAACCCCAAAGATAGTTCACATCTCATAAATAACATTTCTCAACAAAAGTAAACATTTCTAAAATGGGGTTAGGTTGAGTTGCTACCTAGATTTCTTGAAGAAATGTGCATGTATAGTGTGTTAAAATGGCCATTCCCTTACTACAGAACAAATCCCTAGCCTTAAATCACCCTTCCTTCAAGCTTATCTCTTCCCTTTTGCCTTAGTTTAGTCTCTTTCTCTCTGTACTTGCCCTTCTCTTTCTCTCTCTAAAATTTACTGAAGTTTTGGTTATGTTAAAGTTTTAGGGGTTCTAAAATATAAGTCTCCCTATTTACATTCCAATCCTCGGCTCATTTATAACTTTGGCCTAATTAAACTTTCCCTTTTTGATTTAATCCTTAGCCAAACTTTAACTTAGCTTTTATTTCTTTCAATTAAGTCCCTACACTAATGCAACTATATGCAATTAATGCAACATACACAAGCATTTAAATTTAAATTAACAACTAACAAAAATCTCTTATACATATTAGGAGCAGATGTTACATTTCTCCCCTCCTTTAAAATAATTTCGTCCTCAAAATTAAAACATACATATTCAAACATAGATGTTACATTTCTCCCATCCTTTACAATCATTTTGTCCTCGAAATTAGAACTTACCTATTCAAACAATTCTGGGTAAGACTTCCTCATATCCTCTTCCTTCTCCCATGTCACCTCTTGTGGAGATGACTGATTCCATAAGACCTTAACCAGAGGGATAACTTTGTTCTTTAATTGCTTGACATCATTCCTCATGGTTCTTAAGGGTTTTGGATGATAACTTAAATTTTATTTTAACTGCACTGTACTGGCATCAAGAATGTATGATGGGTCATGGATGCATTTCTGAAGTTGTGAGACATGGAAAACATTGTGAAGATTCAACAAAAATAGAGGTAAAGCTATCTGGTAGGCTGATTGACCAACTCTTTTCAAAATTTAGAATGGCCCAATAAATTAGGGATTAACTTTCTAGACTTAATGGCTATACCTTTACTAGTGATAGGTGATACCTTAAGGTAAATATGATCCCCTTGATCAAATTCTAGAGGCCTCCTTCTTTTGTCAGCATACTTCTTTTGCCTATCTTGTGCCCTAGCCATCTTATCCCTGATCATCAGAATTTGGTTTATGGTTTACTGTACCAACTTTAGTCTGAGCAATTGTCTTTCCTTTACCTCAAACCAACACAGGGTTGTTCTATACTTCCTCCCATACAAAGCTTCATAAGGTGTCCCTATGCTAGAATGGAAACTATTATTGTATGAGAATTCTATTAATGCTAGGCTTTGGTCCCAATTCCCCTTGTGCTCTAAGGTACATGACCTAAGCATATCCTCTAAAGCCTGGATAGTCCTCTAGGTTTGTCCATCCGTTTGAGAATAATAAGCGGTACATAAGCTTAACCTAGTACCAAAAGCTTCTTAGAAGGCTCTCCAAAATCTAGAGGTAAACCCAGGGTCTATATTTGAGACAATGCTAGTAGGGATCCCATGAAGTCTGATGTGTGTTGCTACCTCTGCTACCTAAGAAACTACACCTAAGGCAGTGAACTTATCGATGCAGCCTAGTGCAATGGTGAGTATCAAGGTCGTATTCCTCGAGAATGGGAAAGCCCAGAGTTATTACTTGTTCTCTGTTATTATCTTGGCAATTAAAGTGATTGATTTTTAACTAAACTAATAATTAATTAAGTGTAATAAACTACTAGCGATAATGAACGAAAAAAAATATACGGACGCAAGAAAAGCAAATCCATCAGGGAACCTATACTGATTGGCAAACACACAAAAGATAATGGATTGCTGAAATTGACTATGCTACCTGTGAGTGAATTCTAAGTTAAATTCAATCTCCCTCTTGAGACAATTAAATTTCTAAATCTAAGAATCTACCACTGGAATCTCTTCCTACTGATTGATTTCAGATCAGCTTTATCGGTCTAATTCACCACTATTAACGATAACTACTCCTTAATCCAACAATTAATTAACCTCATTTTTAAGCAAAAATTAATTGTTCTCTGCGATTAGGTTCTAATTTCAATTATCATCTCTCGATGTCAAAAAGAAATTTAATTAGCATTCACAAAAACATCTCGGAATGAAAATTTAAACAATACATGCATAACCGCAAAGAAGATCATAGTATCAAATTCAACATCCATGCAAATTAAAATAGCAATCCAACATAGTTAGGGACCCCAATGGATTTTCTAAATTTAGCCACACATTTTTACAACAACAGAAAATTCCAACAGTAAATCCATCAGAAAATTCATTAGATAATCAATTACACAGGAGATAAAAATAGTAAAAATTATGCACACCCTTGACTTCTCAATTGCCCAATGGTTACTGCACGAATTGGTCGCCAGAAAACCACCAAAATCTCACCAAAAAACTGCCAGAAAACATCCAAAAAATATAGCTCAAATTTATCCAAAAATGGGTTACGGGTCGCGGGTCAATCGGGTCGGATCTTGAGTTCTCGGGTACCTGACAGAAAATGGTAGCAACAGCGGCCGAAGCTGAGGCTTAAGGTTGCGAGGGAGGCATTGAGCAATAGAGGATCAGTTTTCGATGGTAGCTTGGACGGACGAATCCATAATCAGCTCCAAACGTGGATGGGTCACGAATTGGGTCCGTTGCAGATCTCACCATCTGGGCTATTTAGGCAGTCAGTGAGCTGGAGGAAGCTACAGTTGGGTTGCCTGAAGTTGTAGGGAGTGACAGTGGGCGGTGGGTCAACCGAAAATTGCTGCAGAACGCTACTATGTGGATGGGTCTTCCTCTCAGGTTGTAACACCTTACATTTTCTTAATTATTTTAAATTAATATTTTCCTAGGGTAACAATATAAAAGATGAAGAAATTACCTTAGTAATCTAATGTTTAGAAGAAAATATAATAAGGGGAAGAATGGAAGTGATGAAAATGATGGATGTCTTATAATGTAAGAATTTCTATTTCTCTTAGTCTTACTTTAGCCGAATAATTAAGAAGAATGAAAGGAAAACCCTATATATATTAGTGTAAATTATTAGGATAGAAAAGGAAAGAATACTCGGCTATAAAGAATTAAAATGCTTAATTATAAGAATAAAACGGTAAAGAAGAAAGAAAAAGGGAAAGTGTAGTATTTCACTCATAAATTACCTTCGTCCCTTCATTTCCTTTTAGCTTGACCAAGAATTCAAGGGGAGCAAGTAAGAGACATATTTCATTGAGGTGCTTAAATAAAGAATGATGTGCTTGAGGTGCTTACATAAAAGTTTAGGTGCTTGAGGTGCTTAAATTCCTTTCTCTTAGTCAAATTGATACAACCAAATCGACATGCCTAACTTAAACAAAGTGATGCACATGTGTATAGCAATAACAATTGGAAAGAAGGAAAGAAAAGAGTCTAGCGTTCAAATGCATAATTAGTAAAAAGGAAAATGCAATGAAGGACGCATATGGCAATTGTTCTCTTCCTTCCATCCAATCATTCCTTTTTCTTACATTAACCGAGTATGTAAGTAGATGGAGACTTTTCAGTGAAGAGGTAGGGAAAAGGGAGAGAGACGTGCTGCCATAGTTTTCCTCCTTTTCTTTCCTTTTCCTTCTATTTTCAATGGGACCGTGCCTTTATTTTAGTGTGACCGAGAATGGAAAAGAAAAAGGTAGCATTCAATAAAATAAATAGAAAAAGAAAACTGCATTCGGTGAAAAGAGATTAGAAAATTGGAATTAATTGTAAGCAATAATTTTGGTCAAATGAAAAGAAAGAAGCATGAAGTAGGTTACACATATAAAAAATGAGAGGAGCTTGAGAATTATCTAGACCATATAAGCATTCGAGAGAAGGAGAGCCACAGAGTATTAGACAAAAGCACCTAAGCAATTGGTGAGGAGAGAAAATCGTCCGACCAAAGACACAAGGAAGTAAGCAAACTTCAAGAGAAACACCAAACATTTCTTCATCCTTCTTGTATCCTTAAGGTAACTTAGCAATTTCCTTAAATTTTCTTATGAGGTGTGATGTATTTATAAGGTTTAAGCTTCCATGAAATGTAAGTTTACCTTTTTTTAATGTTTGGAGATGTGACGTTTCTTTGATTAAGTGTGTACGAGAGAGTGGGATGCTTTCTTGAAAGGTTAAAGTGAATACTGTCATATTCATAAGAAAATATAGTAAGGGAAAAATCTAGCATTCATAATGGAAGGAATAAAAAAATCTAATATGGAAAATTCATGTATTTATGTGAGTAATATACATTTTAATTTATAGAAACCTAGGTGAAGAATTATAGCTAGCATTGATGTAAGAGTTACCAATGGCTCTTATTGTCTCACCCATTTCGGAAATAACTTAGGTAAAGTAAGAATTGAGTGCTGAATTTAGTGTAAGGAAGATGAAATTCAACTAGGTAGGAAATGAGAGAAATTGGAACAAATTGAAATATATAAATCGGCATTATACATGCCCTTTCATGGATGATAAATAGGAATATAAATTGGAATTAGTTAGGGAGATGGTACATGGATATGAGTATTTCTATGAAATAAATATTGTGGAGAAGAATTTCTTATATATAATAGAAAAACCTAACTAAATGAAGTGCTGAAAAGTTATATTTCATATAGTAGTATAGTTTTTTTAATTATAGAAAACAAGGTATAGAATTCTTATTTGTAATGGATATACAATTTAAAGATTTATTTTTAATAGAAAAATTAGTTTTTGACTAATAAGGATTCATACTGTTATTAGCATATAAAAGTAATTAAATATAATTAGTCTCAATTATCTTAGATAACGTGAACTAAGAAAATAAGGATAATAAAGTATTAAAGTTAACTAATACCTTATTTCTAGTAGGATGACCAAAGTATTATGCTAGCCATAATTGTATTATAATGTGTCTATGATAATTAAATGTAAAGGAGATTGAAGGACAAGAATGATATAAATTATAGTTGCTACGTATATACATAAGTGACCAAGTGTTCACTAATCTCATGAGAGTGGCCAAGAGTCCATAATGTGACCAAGAGTTCACTAATCTCATGAAAGTGGCCAAGAGTCCACAATGTGACCAAGTGTTCACAAATTTTAAGTGGCTAAGTGTCCACAATTATTGCAATATGACTAAATATATGTTGCCTATGCAAGGTAAGTTTTAAGAATGGAAGATATACATACATATGTGCATATATTGTTTAATTCCATTGTTAGATATATATACTCTCTTGGGAAAGAATTATCTTCTTCATGAGAATGAGCATAATTGTGAGATTTTTCTGTGCTTACACAATGGCACATGTCAGTGCAATTTAGACTGTGAATTGTTAAGTTACTGAGAAACTAGTTTTCTCATTTTTGTGCTGATATGTACCAGATGCAGGTAATTAGCAAATTTCTGAAAAAGATAGAATTAGCATTAAGGAAGGTTTCTCGTAAGAATGTTTTGTAGCCAAGGGTTTGAGTGATAGAAATGATGTTGTCTCCTAACCCTAGGTTAAGTGTTGATAATGATTGAATTAATGCACTATTGTAATATTTATAGAAGCATTTATAATGTCATCACTTTATTCCTTGCAAAGTATATTTTACCTTCACTGTGCTTATAAGTTTTATCTGAGTCAAAGAATTTTTATTTATAGAATTCAAAAAATATTATGATGGAATAGATGCTCAGATATTAAATATAAATAAACAAGGACAAGAATAATGTACCAGCTTTATCTGTTTACAAGCGAGACGTTGTAATACTAGATAAGGACGTTACACAGGTCACACGTCTTCTCTCGTTGATCTACTGATTTTCGATGGCAATGCACAGTGGTGGTGGCTCGCCTGTCATCCCCTATTGCCGGAGTGAGGTTGCGCTGCCATGGACTCCACCCAGAACCACCTCTGTTCATGCGAAGCTCCACGAGTCTCACCTCTTTCATGATGGGTTTGGGTATCCTACCAAAAACACCGTTCCAAGCTATTCTCCCCTAATATGCACGCTGCACGAGCCTTTTATGCTTTTCTCACATGGGTCCTCACTTTTTTTTCCTTCAATTAGCCTGAACCAAGGCTCAATAACCAAAATTGGCCCAAATGGCCTATTTTGGGTGCTCTGAAGGCTGTTTAGGCTCAAAATTTCTCTATTTACTGATGATGACTTGATAAAATGCCTAAAAATGAAAAATAATGCAACTTAGGTGATTTTTAGAATAAAATTACATAAAATGATCATAAAATGGACAATTCACATCAAGCAATTTTGTATAAAATAAGACACATCAAATCACCCCACACTTAAGCTTTTACTTGTCCTCAAGCAAACATTAACTCAGTCTTTAAACAAAAAGAAATAGTTTCTCAAATTCCATACCTAGTCCACAGTTAATAATGCCTAACACATCTCCCGTGAAATTTAATCATAGACCAAATTGCAAAACTGTGATGCAAAATGGAGATAATAATGATGCATACACAACTTAGCCAATAATTCAATGCCAATTATTTAAGAATCAATACCTCTCAGAGATTACTCAAATCACTCAAAGTGTATACTGGTAAGGTATAAATCCCTCAAGCAACTTCACAAGAATATGTCTACTATATGCTTGCTCATAAATCTCATCTCTACTGCTGCTAAAAATTGAATACCAAAATCAAGGGGTCTTAATAGGGTTGTAATGAGGTTAAGGCGATGGTAGGGAAGAAATTTTTGGTAGAAGTGGCATAGATGCTAAAAATTCATGCAATTGAAGCATCATGAAGGATTAAAGGATTAAATGCAATAAATGCTAAACATAAAAATTCTTACTAAGTTTCAATAAAGTTGGTGATGCTCAGAGAATATAATATCAATAGACAGACTGCTCTTATTATTATCTCTTTTTTTTTCATCATCTTTTTTCATAATTAGCCTGCATGCTTACACTTTTGGATTGAAGGGAGCATCTAGAATGATAAAAAAACTTAGTGTACTATCACCAATTAAGGCAGTGCATTTTTAATCCATGTACAAAGAGTAAATCACACAAATTTTAGCAAATAGGGTGAAGAAAGAAGACAGTGTATTGAAAGGAATATGAGGTGTAAAATGTAAGTGATGAAGGAAAAGTCAAGGCCCAACAATGGCTAACTAAGGAAGACATATGGGGTAGGCTTTTTTGAAAAAAATAGTGTATCCTAAGTTGCCCAAATCATCTAATAGTAAAAAGTTTATGTAACTTCAACAAGTATTACAGAGCAAGTTCTAGAGACATAATCAAGTGAAATACACACTCAACAAAAGGAATTTGGAGCATATTTATAACGAATGCTTGTCTTAGGCTCAAATCTCACGTTTGAAGTGTGGCTAGATTGCATATGGTTCTCAAATATTTCCAATGAATTACCAATCAAGCAGTGCATGCATACTACATTATCAACATCCTAAATCAAAAATTGAACAATTTGAAAAAAAATAATCAAGCAACACCGGTATGACCTGGTCGTGGTAAAAATGCATAAGACATTAATATTGCTTTCTAACATGCATTATGAGAAACAATGCCTGCCCATTCATGATTGAATCATACATTCTCAAGAGACAATCAAAGACTCAAGTGCATAGAATCAAGCAAAAATCAAGTATCATACCCTATATCCACTATCAAAATAAATACAGCATTAGCAAACTATAGCATTAAAATCATAGATACCCACCCCACGGTTGAGAAAGACACTGCCCTCAGTGTATAGAAAAGGGGATACCACATAAATAAAAGCATAAAGCTCAGAAACAAGCAAACATAATCTAAAATTTTTAATATACCTCAACAATATGAAAAAGAAGAAAATAGACAAAAATAAAATAACAAAAATAAAGTAAATAAAAAAAAACAACACTGCTTCTTTTTGTTTGAGTCTTTTAGCTAGACTTGTTCCTTCTATCACTCTTGCAGGTAAATCACCATGTGCACTCGTTCCTGGACCTTCGATAAGTCTCCATAGTAGTGCTTCAGTCAGTGCCCATTGACTTTGAAATCTCCTTTGTCAGGATGATGCAATTCCACTATGCCATAGGGAAAGACCTGCTTAACCACAAATGGTCCCGACCATCGGCTCTTAAGCTTTCTAGAAAAAGACGAAGATGTGAGTTATAAAGTAACATCCTATCTCCAACCTTAAAATCTTTAGTGCTACGCAGCCTTTGATCATGCCACTTCTTGGTTCGAGCTTTGTAAATGGAAGAATTTCCATAAGCTTGGTGGCACCATTCTTCTAGCTCATTCATCTACCATAACCTCTCTTTACCTACAGAAGTAACATCAAGATTGCATGTGTTAAGGGTCCAAAGTGCCCTGTGTTCTAATTCGATAGGAAAATGATGGGTCTTTGCATATACTAGCCTATATGGTGTAAATCTAGTAGAAGTTCTATAGGCTATCCTAAAGGCCCATAATGCATCATCCAATTTGGATGCCCAATCCTTCCTACTCACCCCCATGGTTTTCTATAAAATTCTCTATAAACCCCTATTAGTTACCTCTACTTGCCCATTGGCCTGCAGGTGATAGGGTGTTGAAAACCTGTGAGATACCCTATAATGTTTAAGTACTTTCTCAAGTTAGGAGCTACAGAAATGGGTCCCTTTATCACTAATCAGTGCCCTAGGTGTACCAAACCTAGCAAACAATTTTTTAAGGAACCTAGTCACTACCCTGGCATCATTAGTGGGGATATCCTAAGCTTCTGGCCACTTGGAAAGATACTTAACAGCCACAAGGATATACTCATTACCAGATGAGGAAGGAAAAGGGCTCATGGAGTCAATACCCCACACATCAAAATTTTCAACCACTTGCACACTCGTTTGGGGCATTTCGTCATGGGCGGAGATGTTACCTGACCTTTGACAAGCATCACAAACTTGGGCATATGCTTTATTATCCTGGAATATGGTTAGCCAGTAGAACCCTGCTTCAAGCACCTTCTTAGCTGTGTGGTTTGCATCCTGGTGGCCTCTCGTTGGTCTTTTGTAGCAATGCCTCAGAATTTGGCAAATTTCCTCCCCATGTATACATCACCAAATTACCTGGTCTGCACAAACACGAAACAAGAAAGGATCTTCCTAAATGTAGTATTTCAACTTAGCAAAGAATTTCTTCTTTTGCTGAGTAGTCATACCCTTTGGTAAAACCCTTGCAACCAGATAGTTAGCATAATCACAAAACCAAGGGGAATCAGTACATACTTGAATTGCTTCTAAATGCTCATCTAGGAAGTTATCATCAATGGCCCTCTCATCATGGGCCTCCTAGTTTGGATTCTCCAACCTTGATAGGTGATCTGCAGCCAAATTCTCTGCACCCTTCTTGTCCTTGATCTCAATATCAAATTCCTGCAAGAGCAAAATCCATCTAATGAGTCTAGGCTTAGCATCATGCTAATCGAACAAATACTTTAAGGCTGAATGATTCGTGTAAACTACAATTTTGGATAGCACCAAATAGTATCAAAATTTGTCAAAAGGATAGACCACTACAATCAACTCCTTTTCAGTGGTGGTATAGTGCTCCTGGGCATCAGTCAAGGTCTTGCTAGCGTAATAGATTGGCTGAAACTTTTTATCAATCCTCTGACCTAACACAGCTCCAATTGTAAAGTCACTAGCATCACACATTAGTTCAAAAGGCATCCCCTACTTAGGTGGAACCATAATAAGGGCTATGGTTAGTCGTTCCTTTAGTAACTCAAATGCATGCAAACAATTACTATTAAACACAAAAGGTACATCCTTGACAAGTGACTGAGTTAAAGGCCTAACAATCTTAGAGAAATCTCTAATAAATCTCCTATAAAAACCAGCATGCCCTAAGAAACTCCTAACAACCTTAACAAAACTAGGGGGTGGTAGTTTTGATATAGTCTCAACCTTAGTTTTATCTACCTCCACCACTGCATGTGATATCTTATGCCAAAAATAATCCCCTCTCTCACTATAAAGTGACACTTTTCCCAGTTAAGAACTAAGTTTGCTTTTATACATCGTGCAAGCATACGCTCTAAATTAAGCAAAAAATGAGAGAAAGAGTTACCAAAAACTGAGAAGTCATCCATAAATACCTCCATAGACTCCTCAATCATGTCATGGAAGATTGCCATCATGCACCTTTGAAAAGTGGCTGGTGCATTACACAGTCCAAAAGGAATCCTCTTGTAAGCGAACGTACTAATGGGAATATGAAAATAACCTGAAAAACCATCAAGAAAGCAATAAAACATGTGACCTGCCAAACGTTCAAGCATTTGGTCAATGAAAGGTAGAGGAAAATGGACTTTCCGGGTTGCATCATTAAGCCTCCTATAATCAATACAAACCTGAAAACCTATTACCTCCTAGTGCGTATCAGCTCATCCTTCTTAGGTATAACCTGCACAGGACTCACCCAAGAGCTATCAGAAATGGGATAAATTAAACCTACATAAAAAATTTTAATTACCTCCTTTTTCACCACTTCCTTCATGTTTGGGTTCAACTATCTCTATGGCTGAACCATTGGCCTATAGCTATCCTCCATCAGGATCTTGTGTGAACAATATCTAGGATTAATCCCAGGAATACTTGTCATCTTGTAAGTAAAGGCCCTAGGGTATTTCCTGAGAGAGGTCAAAGTCATCTCCCTCTCTTTAGGTGTCAAGTCAGTTGCTATAATTACTGGTAATTTCTCTGCCTTATCTAGATAGGTATAGCTTAAGTGCTTAGGTAATTCCTTTAATTCTAGGGCTGGGGGGGTTCTCAATTGAAGGTTTCACCTTCTGCACCTCTTACCTATCAAGAGAAACAAAAGGGTCAATAGAGTTGTTGGGCTCAATAGCCAGCAGGTGAGCTAGTTGTTCAAACACTTGCTTGTTGGACAACTCATCCTCATCTTCTTGTAATGCCACCTGTAAAGGGTCATTAAGTAAAAATTCTTGCAATTCAGACTCAACCACATCATCCAAGACATACACAGAATATACAGTATCATCATGATCTAAAGATTGTCTCTTAGAGGTAGCTAAGTCAAACGTAACAGTCTCATCCCCTACTCTAAGTTTCAACTAACCATCACAAACATCTATAATAGCCCTAGATGTTGTAAGGAAAGGCCTACCAAGAATCAAGGGTACGCTACTCTCACTCTTTATATCTATTACAACAAAATCAACAGGAAATATAAATTTATTAACTTTTACAAGTACATCTTCAACTATACCTCTAGGATATTTGACAGTTCTATCAGCTAATTGTATATTCATCCTAGTAGGTTTTGGTTCACTTAATCCTATTCTATTTAACAAGCTAGTAGGCATTAAATTTATGCTGGCTCTTAGATAAGTTAAAGCATCAATGACAGACAGTTCACACAAGGTATAATAAAACTGCTTGGATCACACCTCTTAACAAGTAGCTTATTTTGTAAGATTGCTAAGCACTCCTCTTTCAGTCTCACAAGTCCCAAATCCTCCAGTTTCCTCTTGTTGCTCAGTATTTACTTTAAGAACTTTGCATAGCGAGGAATTTGCGAAATGGCTTCAACAAAAGGAAGGTTAATCCTCAGTTGTTTAAATAGATCAAAGAACTTACCAAACTACTGATTAACCTTCTCCTACTTTAGTCTAGTAGGGTATGAAATAAGTGGCTAGTACTCTCTTACAGGGCTCTTCTTGCCCTCAACTTGCACTGGCTTAGTTACCTCTGGCTCTATGTCCTTACTGACTGTTGCATCCTGCACATCAATATTATCATCATCAAGTAAAAGTAAAGGACTAGATACTTGCTTGCTTGATCTCAGAGTAATAACTTTGCAATGCTCCCTTGGATTAGACTTTATGGTGTTGGGGAGCGTCCCTAGCTATCTCTCATCCAACACCTTAGAAATTTTGCCTATTTAGTTCTCCAAGTTTTGAATGGAGGCCTGCTGGTTTCTAAGGGCTATGTCCGTTTGCTGGAACTTGCTCTTTGAAGTGGACATAAACTTCATGATCAATTCCTCTAGATTGGGCTCTTCTCCTGCCCTTAAGGAAATTGTTTTGGAGCTTGACTTGCTGGGGTTATCTTTGGTGTAATCACGAAAACATGGTGGACCCTAGTTATTATTGTTTCTTTATCCAAAATTTGGATGATTCCTCCACCTAGGGTTGTACGTGTTGCTGTATGGATTATTTTATTTTCTTGGAGCATTCCCCGTGTAATATACCTGTTCAAAATCAGAAGAACCATTGTGAGAAGAAAATGAAGAAAAGGGGTTAGCAAACATACCTCCCGCATTACAATTGACACCATAATGCGGGCCACCATAGAACTTGCAGCTTAACTATGCTACCTGCATTGGCATCTGGAGTTGGTCGATCTTCTTGGCCAAAAGCTCCACTTGAGCTGCCAAGGTTGATATAGAGTCTAACTGGTTGACCACTCACTGACGTCCTAGCCTATCCCTTGAGGATTGCCACTGATAGTTGTTCATGGCCATTTCCTTTATTAAATTCTGTGCCTGTTCAGGGGTTGTATTGTTTAATGCACCCCATACTGTTGCATCTACCATTTGCCTTGTGGCTGTATTTAAACCACTGTAAAAAGTCTGCACCTGCATCCACACAGGCAATCCATAATGTGGGCAACACCTCAATAAGTCTTTGTATCTCTCACATGCATTATACATACTCTTATCAGTCATTTGCACCAAAGAAGAGATGTCGTTACACATTTTTACAGTCTTAGTTGGTGGAAAATATTTGTACAAAAACTTTTTAGCCAAAGTATCTCAAGTATTGATGGAGTTAGGTGGTAGGGATTGCAGCCATATCTTTTCTCTGCCTCTCAAGGAGAATGGAAACAATCTAAGCCAAATGGCATCTTTAGTAGTTCCATTAACCTTGAAAGTGTCACATACCTCCAAGAAGTTGGCTATGTAAGCATTAGGGTCTTCACTGGGCATCCCTCCAAATTGTACAATTTACTGCACCATCTGGATCACATTTGGCTTGATTTTAAAATTGTTAGTTCCTATTGTAGGTCGAGTAATGCACGTCTATGTCCCTTCTAATTAAGGTTTAGCAAACTCGTATATCGTTTCGGTGGCATCATCATTGTTATTTGCTGCTGCCATCTTTGGTGATTTAGGATAAGGGATCTCAATTAGCTCATCCTTTAATACCTCAACTGGCACCTCTCCTAACGACGGTGTGCACGAGTCCACAATAGTCATTCTAGATCGGACAAAGGGTCTATAAGTACAGGATTGGAACTCCTGGTCATAAACTACCTGAATCCAAAAATAGAAAAATAGCCCAACAACTAGATCAAAGAGTAATAAACCAAAACAAAAAGTAAAACCAAACAGATAAAAACTAACAACAGAAACAAAATTAAAATAAATAAAAACTAATTAAAAATAACAAAATAATTAACCTAAAATAAAATAAAATAAACAAAAGACAAAATGAAACTAATAAAAGCCAATAAATAAATGAATAGAAAGACAACTAACTAGAAACAAAAACAAAATAGAACAAATAAAAGTGGCTAAAGTAACAAATAGCAATTTCACTCTAGTTTTCACAAACAATGGTCGGCAAAGGCACTAAAAACTTGATGTGTTTTGCTTCCTTTGCTACCTAAGCAACTACACCTAAGGTAGTGAACCTATCAATGCAGCTTAGTGCAATGGTGAGTATCAAGGTCATATTCCTCGGGAACGGTAAAGCCCAGAGTTACTACTTGTTCTCTGTTATTTAGCTTGGCAATTAAAGTGATTGATTTTTAACTAAACTAATAATTAATTAAGTGCAATAAACTACTAGCAACAATGAATGAAAGAAAATATATGGACGCAAGAAAAGTGAATCGATCAGGGAACCTATACTAATTGGCAAACACATAAAGGATAATGGATTAGTAAAATTGACTATGCTACCTGTGAGTGAATTCTAAGTTAAATTCAATTTCCCTCTCGAGACAATTAATTTTCTAAATTTGAGAATCTACCACTGGAATCTCTTCTTAATGATTGATTTCAGATTAGCTTTATTGATCTAATTCACCACTATTAAGGATAGTTACTCCTTAATCTAGCAATTAATTAACCTCATCTGAAAGAAAAAATTAATTTTTCTCTATGATTAGGTTCTAATTTCAATTATCATCTCTTGATCTCAAAAAGAAATTTAATTAGCATTCACAACGACATCTCGGAATGAAAAATTAAACAATACATGCATAACCGCAAAGAAGATCACAATATCAAATTCAGCATCCATGCAAATTAAAATAGTAATCCAACACAATCAGGGATCCCAATGGATTTTACAAATTTAGCCACACATATTTACAACAGTAGAAAATCCCAACAGCAAATCCATAAGACAATTCATCAGATAATCAATTATATAGGAGATAAAAATAGTAAAAATTATGCACGCCCTTGTCTTCTCAATTGCCTAATGGTTACTGCATGGATTGGTCACTGGAAAACCACCGAAAAACTGCCAAAAAACCTCTAAAAAAATACAGCTCAAATCTATCCAGAAATGGGTGGCGGGTCACTGGTCAACCAAGTCAGATCCGAAGTTCTCGGGTACCCGATGAATAACCACAACAACGGTGACCAGAACTGAGGCAAAAGGTCGCGAGGGAGGCTCTGAGCGACGGAGGATTAGTTTCTAGTGGTAGCTTAGACAGACGACACCGAAATCAGCTCTGAATGTGGATGGGTCGTGAATCAGGTCTGAAGCAGATCTCGTCGATCTGGGCTATTTTGGCAGTCGGTGAGCTGGGGGAAGCTGTGATTAGGTTTCCTGAAGTTACAGGGAGCAACAATGGCCAGTGGGTCCACTGAAAATCACTGTAGAATGCTATGAAGTGGACGGGCCTTCCTCTCGGGTCATGCATCTTCTCTCACCGATTTGCATCTTTCTGACGGCAATACACGGTGGTGGTGGCTTGCCCATCGTCCCCTGTTATTGGAGCAAGGTCGCACCACCGTGGACTCCACCCAAAACCATCTCTGTTCACTCGAAGCTCTACGGGTCTCACCTCTCTTGCGATGGGTTCAGGTATCCTACTGAAAATATTGTTCCAAGCTATTCTCCCCCAATATGTGCGCTGCACTGGCCTCCTATGCTTTTCTCACACAGGTTCTCACTTTTTTCCTCTAATTAGCCCAGTCAAAGGCCCAAAAAGCAAAATTGGCCTAAATGGCTTATTTTGGGTGCTCTGACGGCTATTTAGGCTTAAAATTTCTCTATTTGCTGATGATGACTTGATAAAATGCTTGAAAATAAAAAATAACGCAACTTAGGTGATTTTTAGAATAAAATTACTTAAAATGCTCATAAAATGGACAATTCACATCAAGCAATTTTGTATAAAACAAGACACATCAAAGTCTCACGATCTCCTGAATATACCAACGGGCTAATTTGTCCAAGGAGAAATTAATCTTATTGGGTAAGAAATGAGTAAACTTAGTTAATCGATTTATTATCACCCAAATAGCATCATTTCCTGACTAAGTCCTCGGTAAACCTACTAGAAAGTCAATAAAAATCTTATCCCACTTCCACTCAGGGATATTGAGAGGTTGTAACAACCTAGCAGGTTTCTGATGTTCAATTTTCACCTGTTAACACACTAAGCACTTAGTGACATACTTAACGATGTGGTTTTTCATGCCTGGCCACCAAAAATCTTCCCTTCAAGTCTTGATACATCTTAGTGGCACCAGGATGAATAATATAGTTGCTTCAATAGGCTTTCTCTAAGATTTTCTCCCTCAATTCCCTTAGACTTGGGACATAAACCTTGTTTTGAAAGGTCATTACCTTATTGGGCTTCTTATAGAATTCCCTTAAGTCTTTCAGGGGCTTTAAGAATTCATCCTCCTTTTGGGCCTCTAAGATCTGAGTTCTACAATTCCTCTCAATCCGTAGTTCACCTAAACATATTCTATCTAGTAGCACCAACGTGGATAAGCTCAAATTGCTAAAGCTTTCTATCAAACTCATTTCACTCATCATCATTTAAGCTATATGGAGGGATTTCCTACTCAGGGCATCTGCCACAAAATTAGCTTTACCTAGATGATATCTCAATTCAAAATCATAGTCCTTGATGAATTCCATCTATCTCTTCTGTCCCGTGTTTAATTCTTTATGATCAAAGAGGTACTTAAGACTTTTTTGGTCAATGAATACCTCAAACCTCGACCTATAAAGGTAGTGTCTCCAAATTTTCAAGGCAAATACTATAGCTGCTAATTCTAAGTCATGAGTAAGGTAATTACACTCATGGGGCCTTAATTGTCTAGAAGCATAAGCCACTACTTTTCCCTCTTGCATCAAGACACACCCTAGACCTTTCTTGGGTGCATCGCAGTATAGCTTAAACTTTTCCAAAGGATTTGGGATAATTAATACTAGTGCAGTGGTAAAAATTTCCTTCAAGGTTTGGAAACTATGCTCACATTCAGAATCCCACCTAAATGAAACATCCTTCTGGGTGAACTTGGTCATTGGCATCGCTATTTGCGAAAACCTCCGATAAACCTTCTGTAGTAACCGACTAATTAGAGGAAACTATGAATTTCAGTCATCGTTGTAGGTCTCTCCTAATGAACCACCACTTTAGTCTTACTTAGATCTATTGCTACCCCATCCTTGGTAATCACATGCCCTAAGAATTTAACTTCCTCTAACCAAAACTCACATTTCTCAAGTTTGGCATACAACTAGTTCTCTCTAAGTACTTGCAATACAATCCTAAGGTGTTGTTCATGTTCCTGCCTATTTCTAGAATATATAAGAATATCATCAATGAAAACTACCATGAAATGATCGTGGTAGGGTTTAAAGATACGATTCATGTAATCCATGAAAATAGTTGGAGCATTTGTCAACCCAAATGGCATTACAAGAAATTCATAATGCCCATACCTAGTCCTAAAAGCGGTCTTAGGTATATCCTTACTTCTCACTATAATTTGATGGTACCCTGACCTCTAATCAATCTTAGTAAACACAACTACTTCTCTTAATTGATCTAACAGGTCATCAATCCTAAGGAAGGGATACTTGATTTTCATG
Organism: Senna siamea; assembly: GCA_031216115.1. Lineage (NCBI taxonomy): Eukaryota > Viridiplantae > Streptophyta > Magnoliopsida > Fabales > Fabaceae > Senna > Senna siamea. The sequence goes on from CM062354.1 coordinate 13,118,113, forward strand.
GCCACTTTATTCAACTGCCTATAATCTATGAACATTCTCATACTTCTATCCTTTTTCTTCACAAATAACATTGGTACTCCCCATGATGAAGCACTGGGTCTAATGAATTACTTTTCTAGAAGGTCCTCTATTTGCATTTTCAACTCAATTAATTCTAAGGGAGACATCCTATAAGGTGGTATAGAGATCGATCCTGCTCTAGGGACTAACTCTATAGAGAATTTTACTTCTCTCTCCGGTGGAAGACTTGGATCTCCTCGGGAAAGACATTAGGGAACTCTCCAACTATAGGGATATTATCAAGCTTATGCTGACTCTCAACCTCAAGAGAACATAGGAAACATAATCATTGGATCTTTTCCTCTATACCCCTATTCACAGGTATAGTGTCCATAAAAGTCACAGACTTCTCAAAATAGTTTAGGACCATTTTATTAAAAGACAGCCAATCCATCTCAAGAATGACATCTAAATCCACCAAAGGTAGACAGATAAGGTCAAGAATAAAAGGCTTATTTTCAACAATGATAGGGCAATTTAAACAAGTTAAGAAATTTAAAATATGTTTTCTAGCTGTAGTAGTAATGGATAACTCATAAGGCTATTTAGTTACAAGTAAGTTAAATCTTTCCACACATTTATGGGAAATGAAGGAATGAGTGGCGCCATAATCAAATAGTACAATTAAGGAAACATTGTTTATAAAACACTAACATTTAATAGAATCATCGGATTGGTCTACCTCTTTGCCCTTGAGGGTGTAGACTCTCTCCTTAGTCAAAGGCTTAGTGGCCTCAGTTGGTTTCTTCCACAACGGGTACTTCTTGATGGAATGTCCTGGCTTATTGTACTTGTAACAAACATTCTGTCCCAGCAAATTAGCTTATTCCCATGATTCTTCCCACATCTACAACGTTTACCTAGTTGAAATCTCGATTTCTTACATTAGTAAAAAACACTTTGGTGGAATCTACAAGGTCTATCATGATTTCTCCTAGTGGTTAGAGGTTTGGAGGTCTCAGCTAGCTTTTTCCACAATGAAAACTCTTTAATATGGTGTCCCAACTTACCACACTTAAAGAAAATGTCCTTTCCCATTAGGCATGGTTTATCCCCGTGGTTTCTCCCACATTTTAGGCAAAAATTAGGCATTACTTCCCTCACCATTGGCCTCTTTGCTTCCCCAGCCTCTGTCTCTTCTTTTATTGTGCTTATAGGTAAGGCAGTTGTTATTTCTACCTTCCTGTAATTATCTAAGGAGAACTTGGGTAGTAATAGCAACTTGTTCCTTTATAGCTTCAACCACTCCCAACATGGCCTGTACTACACTAGCCAAATTAGCTCTGCTCCCTTTCTCCAATTCAGTATTCTTTCTAGGTGAGGCCCTAATTCACTCTATAAAATAGATATTACTAAGGTAATCAGACTCAATAACATAATATTTATAAGAGAAAATATGCCATCACAAGGAATATTGTCTACCCAAACCTAGCACTCTATTCCTCTAGTCAAAACATAGCACAAGTAGTCAATTACTTAGGCTCAGCTAACTAACCTGTAATAGCCTTTATCATGAGGAATCTACCCCATACTACATAATTAGCATTTATCACTACCAAGTCAGCTATATGCCAACCGTGGCAGCCATGCTCTAATACCAACTAATGTAACACCCCCTTTAACCTATGATTCCTTTTAGTTGTTTAAAAGGTATAATATATATATCATAATAATGGTGTGTTACTATTACTTTTATCTAAGTAATAGGACCTACACATCTGGTACACACCAGTACACTTGTCAAAAATTAATCTCAGTAGCAATGCAACCTGTTTTAAAATCCACTGACCTGTACCACCGTACTTATACAAAAAATCTCTACATTCTTTTCATCATAAAAACATAATATACTATTGGGATGCAGTGCATACATCATACTCTCATGTCATGTGCTTAAATTTATGTATGTATAGGTAAAACATATTAACTTTATAATATGGAATGTCCATTCATCATCATTTTCATCACAAAACATTACCAAGGGTAATAAACATGCCTTTTCATTTTACCTATAAGTAGGAGAAACAATTATAACATACGAGTTATCGGGAGCATCGTCAAGTGAACAACTCCACGTACCACTGCATATACGAATGAGCTATCCTAGTGACTAATTGTGCCACTACAATAATTCTACTGTATAAGTATTATCTGAGGTATCCCCAGCTGGATCCAAGTACAATCTTGATAAATCATAAGATCATTGTAAAACCTTTGAACAAGTCTATCCTCTCCACTTTCACCGATCATGAGGCTGTGGAATCATCACCTTTTACCAATGGATAACACTCCTGGTATGCTATTCTCTAACATATATAATAGAGTGATTCTGCTTATGCTCATGGTTGTGCTTAACCCTAATTAAGTGTTTCTTAATGGCCTTTGGAAGATTACACTAACTTAGAGTTCGTAACTATCATGACATTTTTAAAATCATCTAAGTTCAAGTGGATGTTTAACCATCCCTATTTATGGCACAAATGTGGAATGCCCAATGTTCATGCCATGCCGACAATCGGTCACTTAATCATAAGCCTATTTACTACTAGTGCATATGTTTAGAATACTTCAGTATTTCCTTTCTCATGTTTTTCCACTCCCTTTGTATCACTATCACAAGGATCCTCTCATCCAAGTGACACGTGACCTTATCTTTTTCACATTACCCAAAAGTATGTAGTTTCCTGGTATGGTTATGCTGTGAGCCTAAAATAAAGTGGTATGGAGGATTATTAAGCTTAATCTTTGGTAAAAATCACGGTTCACATGCTGGAGTGCTATTAGTCGACTGGTGGAAGACTGGCAGTCGGCAGATCGCTCTCTGGCATCCTCGATTTGCAAAATAATGGGCTGGCAGTCGACTGATGGAAGGTTGGTAGTCAACTGGTCACTCTCTGGAATGCTTCCTAAGAAAAATGAAGAACAAGACAGTTGATTGCTAGGGCTACTAGTTGACTATTATGTAGAAAACTCAGACTCAGCAGTCGACTGATAGGGCTACCAGTTGACTACTACGTCTAAGTATGCATTTATGGGTTTCTTAGGAATAGGATAGTCGGTTGCCACATGCTACCAGTCAACTATTATGTCTTTCACCAGTTCTGAAAATACATTTTTGAGATTGTCAAGCCTAGATTTCAGTTCATTTCAAGTTTAAAAACATATAAGCTTAGTTTGTAATGTTTGTAACACCCGTTTAGTCTATGGTTCCTTTTGGTTCTTTAAAGGATATAATATATGTTAATATCATACTAGTAGTGTGTTACTGTTACATCTACCTGAGTAAATTTAAACTTTTTACAAAGTTAGTTATTTGAGTGCAGTTGGGTCGGGTCTCTACTCTCAGGTTTACACTCATTCTCACAATAGAATGAAATAATGTCATACATCAGTTACTCTAGCTAGATATACAAACATCATGCGTATTTACTTCCATAATTAACATAGAATAACTATCGGGGCATGAAGGCAGCAACCTACCACTCAAACCCCATCAAACATGTCTATTCATAAATTCTAGCTAATCCATATACATCTAATCAATATAGGCTATACATGAGCTAAATTATGGTAGCACTTCATAAAAAATCATGAAAGCTAGACTAATAAATTAAAAGCCTATACTATTTAAAATAACTTTCTTAAAATACCCATGGAGGGCGCCTCTCCTCAGATTACCTCCATCTCCAGCTGATGCGTACAGATATGATACACATTAACATTTTTTTGAGAATTGAATCTCAGTAGCAAGCAAACCTATTTTAAAATCTAATGACTTGTACCACCATAATTATATGGACATACTTTGCATTGATCATCTCAAATTCAAAATATAACATTTGCTATCAAGATGCAATGCATGAATTATACTTTCATGGTTTGTGCTTAGGTGTATGTATGTACTTTGAAACATGTGAAATTAAATCATGGGATGTTGTCTCAATATCATGCTTTATCATAAAAACTTGCATCTTATACATTTCATGTGGTAACATCAACATATTCATCTTTAAAACATAATAAGAATCATACATATACATTAAGAGTTATCAGAAGTGCTACCTAATGACTACCTCTATGTACCACTTCATACATCCATACATAACTTGGTGACTATTTAGCCACTATATATTTTTGTTTGTACTATCTGGAGCATCCCCCAGTGGATCCAAGTACCGTGTGGTCATTTTTCTCTCACAAATCATTCCAATATAGTGGGATTTAATTTACCCCATAAGGGACTGCCTATGATGTGGTCATTGCCCTTTTATTGATCACTTCATGTACAGCGAGAATTTATCTCCCTTTCTACCCCATAAGGGATTGCTTGTTTAACTCATGGGATCATATCTCAATATACTATTCACTAATGTATATACTAGGATGATTATGCTCATGCCATGGTTATGCCTAACTATAAGTATGTGTCTACTTTAATAGCCTTGAAAATTGCACTAACTTAGAGTTCGCAACCATCATGGCATTTTTAAAGTTATCTAAGCTCAACTAGATGGTTACCCACCCAGCGTATGGTACAACAGTGGAACTCCCAAGGCCGTTCCATATCAATGATTATTCACTTAATCATGAGCCTATTTATCCTAATACATACCCTAGGAATACTCCCCTCCTTTTGATCTTTCATGGATTCCTTTCTTTTTCTTTCACTATCACAAGGATCACCATGTCCAATGTGATTCTTACAAGGAACACCATGTCCAAGTAAGTTGTACCTTGAATGTTACATGTTACCAATACATCCTAGGTTTTAATCTTGTGTTTGGGTGAGGTTATAGGCCACTTCTCCATCAAAATCAAGGTATATAGTTCATGTTCTGTCGTTTTGGGACTGGCAGTCAACTGTCCTTGAGCTGGCAGTCGGCTGCTAGTTCTCTATCTAAGATGGAAAGCCAACCTGAGAGTAACCAGTCGACTATTTTGGGCCTAACAGTCAATTGCTAGCTTGCTGTAAGCCCAATAGTCGGCTACTAAGGTTTGCTAGTCGACTGATACATTATGGGTACAATTTTTAGGTAACGAAGAACATGACAGTTAACTTCTAGGGTTGGCAGTCGACTGCTAGTGCTCTGTACTGCATAAAAACATCTGATCTACCCAGATTTTTGGCCCCAAAATATGAATACAACTCATATAAAAGATTGATGAACTTAATGTTAACATCTAGGCATCATTTAACATTCACAAACAACCCACATTTCCATTACAATTCTCCTAATACCAAGATTAAACCTCCTGTTTGCACTTAAGGCAAAACTAAACTTTCAGACATCATTTACAAGCATAACAAGCACACCCATTTAGCAAGCAATACTCCATAGACATTTAAAACATAGAGAATGCAAGTTTAAACCATAATACAACTTAAAACATTCATAAAAATCATTTTTAGTTAAGAGCAAAAATTTTATAAAAATGGGGTTTAGGTTTTGCTGCTACCTTAGTCTCTCTTGCCCTAAGCCACTCTCTCTCTCTCTACTCACCCTTCTCCTTCTCTCTCTAAGTTTGTTCAAGCTTGAGTGATATGAGGATGTTTAGGGTTCAGCTAGGGTTTAAGTGTAGTTTAATTATTTGTATTTTATCCCTTGAATCTTTTTCCAATATTTGCTTGGCTAAACTTGCCCTTTCAAATTGGTCCCTAGTCATAATTTAACTCAGATTTTATTTCTTTCAACTAGGTCCCTGATCTAATGCAACTACATGTAAATTAATGCAACATATACAAGCATTTAAATTTAAAATTAACAAACATATCTTAATCATATTAAGAGCAAATGTTATATAGTTTCCATGCCAAACATTATGCATATAAGGAAAACTAGCATATTCTACTAGATGAATAACAACCCAATCCTTTCCATCATTGACAAGCACAAATCAGCATAACATTTCAACAAGCAGCACCCAATAGAAGTGGAAAACATATAGAATGTAGGTTTAAACCCCAAACATAGTTCACATCATTCACAAATAGCATTTCTCAGCAAAAGTAAACATTTCATAAATGAGGTTAGGTTGAGTTGCTACCTAGATTTCTTGAAGAAATATGCGTGTATAGTGTGTTAAAATGGCCTTCCCTTGCTATAAAACAAATCCCTAGCCTTAAATCACCCTTCCTTCAAGCTTATCACTTCTCTTTTGCTCTAGTTTAATCTCTCAATCTCTACTCACCCTTATTCTTCTCTATCTAAAATCTATTGAAATTTGGGTTATGTTAGGGTTTTAGGGTTTTTAAAATATAAGTCTCGCTATTTGCATTCTAATCCTTGGCTCATTTGTGACTTTGGCCTAATTAAACTTTCCCTTTTTAATTTAGTCCTTAGCCACACTTTAAATAAGCTTTTATTTCTTTCAACTAAGTTCCTACACTAATGCAACTATATGCAATTAATGCAACATACACAAGCATGTAAATTTAAATTAACAACTAACAAACATCTCTTATACATATTAAGAGAGGATGTTACAATTGTGTCTTTCAAGACCTTCACATAGGGAGGAGGATTGGTAGTGGTAGGTTGTATGATGGCTTGTACGTGATCGATGATGTTCGAGACTCAGGACAAGCCCTTCTCGGAGTTAATAAGGCTGTCAATCATGAAATAATCTAGTGGTATAGGCAATTGGGACATCCATCATGTTTTGTTTTAAAGAAACTTTTTTCCAATTTGTTTTCAAATCTTAATGTTGAAACCTTATTTCATGATGCTTGTGAATTTGCCAAGCATACTCGAACCTCTTATCCTTTAAGTAATAATAAAAGTTTAATTCCTTTTATGACTATTTATTCTGATGTCTGGGGTCCTACTCAAATTGTTTCTTTAACTAGTTGTCGATGGTTTGTTACCTTTATAGACTATTGTACCCGCACCACTTGGGTTTATTTAGTAAAGTCAAAAAATGAAGTTTTTTCTTGCTTTCAGTCTTTCCATAAGATGGTCTGTACTCAATTTAATGCTAAGATAAAAATTTGAGAATTGACAATGGCACTGAGTACATAAATAAACACTTTGAGACTTACTTGGAAAATAATGGAATTATCCATCAAACCAGTTATCCTTATACTAGTGCCCATAATGGAGTGGCTAAAAGGAAACATAGACACCTATTAGAAGTGGCCTAGTCCCTCATGCTTGTAACGTCTATAACACCCCTATTAGCCTATGGTTCCTTTTAGTTCTTTGAAAGATATAATATATATATATATATAATAATACTAATGTGTTACTATTACATCTACCCTAGTAAATTTTAAACTTTTACCAAGTTGATTAATTGAGTGACATTTGGGATCGGGTTCTACACTCAGGTGCTCACTTTTAATCACAGTGAAATACTAGATCACACACACACACACATATATACATATTGATGTGTCTTATTTTATACATATTTTCTTGATGTTAATTGTCTATTTTATGAGCATTTTATGTAATTTTATTCTAAAATTCACCTAAGTTGCATCATTTTTATTTTAAAGCATTTTATCAAGTCATCATTAGCAAACAAAGCAATTTTGAGCCTGGACAGTCTTTAACGCACCCAAAATAGGCCGTTTGGGCCAATTTTGCTTATTGGGCTGAGCTAAAGCATTATTGGGCCTTGGACCGGGCTGGAGGAGCATGGATTGGGATAGAGGAGGAAAGTGTCACGCATTTTAGGAGACAAACCCAAGAAAGAGAAGAGTAGTGTGCATTTCTATCGTGAGAGAGGAAATGACTCAAGAAGAGAGGCATGGAGCAAGTGGTCAATTCCAGGCAGAGATCCATAATAGCACGACATTGATCCAATAACAAGAGATGATAGGCGAGACACTGCCATCGTTTGTAGCCTCTGAAAACCTTTAGACTTGCACGACCTAAGACCACAACCCGTCCACATTTGCGGCTATTCTGCGACATTTTTTGATTGACCCACCATCTGTGGCTACTCCTATAACCTTAACCAACTCAACTGCGACCTTCCCTCAGCTCGTTGGCCACCGCAGCGTGCCAGATTGGAAGATCTGAGATGGACGTGAGACGCGATCCAAGAGAGATTTTGCGACCTATCCAACACTGTTCATCCGAGCTGCCACCAAAAATCACCCCTCCTTCACTCGACGCCTTGTTCGTGACCTTTCGACTCATCTCCAGTCGCCGTTGCAACAGTTTTCCATCGGGTACCAGAGAATTAGAGATCTGAACTATTTTGACCTATGACCCGAGACCCATTTTTTGGATAGATTTGAATTATTTTTTTTGGCAATTTTCTAGTGCTTTTTTAGTGATATTTTGGTGGTTTTCTAGCAACCATTCTGTACAGTGACCTTTAGGCATTTGAGAAGACACGACTTGTATAAATAATACTATTTTTATCTCCTATTTAATTAATTATCTAATGGATTATCTGCTATTGGAATTGTCTGATGTTATATTTGGCTAAATTTGCAAAATCTATTGGGGTTCCTGATTGTGTTGGTATTCTATTTTAATTTTTATGGATATTGATTCTGATGCTATAATCTTCTTTGTGATTATGCATGTATTGTTTAAGTTTTCATTACAAGACATCGTTGTGAATGCTAATTTAATTTATTTTTGAGATCGAGAGACGATAATTGAAATTGGAACCTAATCTTAGAGAATAATTAATTTTCACTTAGAGATGAGGTTAATTAATTGATGGATTAAGAAGTAGCGACTCTTAATAGTAGTGGATTTGAATGATAATGCTGATCTAAAATCAACTGTTAGGAAGAACCAACCAGTGGTAGGTTTATAGGTCTAAGATATTCATTGAGAATGACAGAGAATTTGAATTTAACTTAGAATTCACTCACAAGTAGCATCATTAGATTCAATAGTTCATTGCCCTTAATGTGTTTTCCAACTAGTATAGGTCCCCAGTGGGTTTGCTTTTATTACCTCGGTATATTCTCTTTCGTTCCTTATAGCTGGATATTGTTTATTGCATTTAATTAAATATTAGTTTAGTTAAAAATCAATCACTTTAATTGTTAGGCTAGATAACAGAGAACAAGTAGTAACTTTAGGCTTTCCCATTCCCATGGGATACAACCTTGGTACTCACCATTGCAATAGACTACATTGATAGGTTCACTGCCTTAGGTGTAGCTGTATTGGCAGAAGCAGCACATCAAGTTTTTGGCGCCATTGCAGGGGACCTTTGATGAAAACTAGCATGAAATTGCTATTTTTTACTTTAGCCACTTTTATTTGTTTTATTTTTTTTTGTTTCTAGTTAGTTGTTTCTTTCATTTCACTCAGTTATTGGCTTTTATTAGTTTTGTTTTATCTTTTGTTTCTTTTATTTTTGATTAATTATTTTGCTATTTAGTTGTTTATTTTATTATTATTATTTATTTGTTTTGTGTTTTTTTTAGTTATTGGGTTTTATTTGTTTTATTTCATTTTTGTTTTGATTTATTAGTATTTGATCTAGTTATTGGGCTATTTCATTGTTGTTGGTTTCAGGTAATTTATAACCATGGATTCTTTGTCAGTATTGGTAGCTCAAATACAAAGGGAGCTTTTGGCCAAGCAAATTTATCAATGCTTGATGCCAGATTAGGCCACACAATTTGGTTGAGTTCTATGGTGACCCACATTATAGTGAACACTGTAATGATTGAGGTATGTTTTCTAATCCTTCCACTTCTCTCTTTTCTCCTTACACTGTTTCTGCTGATTTCAAATAGGTTGATTATATAGGGAATGCCTAAGTCAGCAAAACGATCCTTACAAAAATACATACAACTTTGGGTGGATAAGCTATCTAGATTTCAACTAGAGAAACGACACTACCCAGGATTTACCTAATTTTCAATGGTTGTACCAACAACAACCAAAAACAAATTGCTCCAAATAAATTTCCTCAAGGATAAGAGAATGAATCCAATTTAGAGGAAATGATCATGAAGTCTGTGTCTACTTTAGAGAGCAGGTTCCAGCAAACGGACACAATTCTTAAAAATCAGTAGGCCTCCATGCAAAACATAGAATTTCAAGCAGGCCAAAATTTTAAGATGTTGGCTGAAACATAGCCAAAGACGCTCCCCAGCACCACAGAGTCCAAACCAAGGGAGCATTGCAATGCTATCACTCTGACATTTGGTAAGTAAGTATCTGACCCTTTAACATTGACTGATGATTATACTATTAAATAGGATGTGTCAGTCAGTAAAGAGTTAGAGCCTAAGGTAAGTGAGCTAGTGAAAATGAAGGACAAGAGTCCTACGAGTGAATATAGCTCACCTATTCCATACCTTACTAGATTAAAGCAAGAGAAGGTTTAGTCTGACTTAGCAACCTCTTTAAAACATTCTTTTGATCATGATAATCTTGTTTATCCTATAGATGTCTTAAATGATGTTATTAAGTCTGAATGGCAGGAATTCTTGCTTAATAACCCTTTATAGGTAACATTGCAGGGAGATGAATAAGAGTTGTCCAATGAGCAAGTGTTGGAACAACTTACTCATCTGCTAACTACTGAACCTAGCATCTAACTATACTGACCATTTTGTTTCTTTTGATAGGTCAAAGTTGTATAAGGTGAAAATTTTGATAGAGGACCCCTTAGTCCTAAAATTGAAAGAATCACCTAAGCACTTAAGCTGCATTCATTTATATGAGGTGGAGAAGCTACAAATGATTATAACAACTAACCTGATCCTTATTGAAGGGGATGTAATTTTGGCACCTCTCAGGGACCGTCTTAGGGTACTTATTTACAAGATTCCTCTACCTGTCCCATTTCTACCAGAGCGAGATAAAACTTAAACAATTTATTTTGTTTTATTTTATTTTATTTTCTGCTAATAATAACTTTGAGACTATTGGATTTTCTATTTGTTCTAGCTTTGTGTTTTTAATTTGGGATACCAACCCAGCTGTACACTGAGGGCAATATGATCCTCAAGTGTGGGGTGGGTATATGTTATTGATTTATCTATATCTTTTTTTTTTTGGATACCCTTGTGCTGTACATTGAGGACAGTGTAATCCTCAAGTGTGGGGTGGTACACATCTATTATTTTGACCTTTTTTTTTCTTCTGTTAGTTCAGGATACTACATATTGATGCTACTTTTTTGTTGATGTTGTATTTATGCTGATAGTAGATATAGAACAAGAGACTTGATTTTGCTTGACTATATGCACTTAAGTTTTGTTTGTCTTTGAAGCATTTATAATTCAATTTATGAATTGGCAGAATTTGTTCCCATTAATTCATGTTGGAAAACAGATAGTAATGTTTAATGCATCATATTGGTCGAGTTATATCAGTCACCCCAGGCAGGTTATATAGGTGGTACTTAATTATTTTTCAAATTGTGTAAATTTTGATTTAGGATGTTGATAATACAAATTGCATGCACTTCTTGACTTACAATTCAGTTAAAATTTTTTTTTTAGAACCATATGCAATTTTACCACACTTCAAATGTGAGATTTGAGCTTATTTTGAGTATTCATTACAAGTATGCTCCTGACTTTCTTGTGTGAGTGTGCATCTTGCTTGATTTTGCCTTTATAACTTTCCCTGTAATACTTTTGAAAGTTGCATGAACTTTTGAATATCAAGAGATGATTTGGGTAACTTAGGATACACTACTTTTGGCCAAAAAGCCTACCTTCTGTGTTTTCCTTAGTTGGCTACTATTGAGCCTTGACATTTTTATTCACTTTTTGCACCTTTTCTCCTCATATTCATTTTTCCTCACCTTATATGTTGAAAATTGTGTGATTTACTATTTATATTTGGATTAAAGTGCATTGTCTTAATGGATGATAATTTACCAAGTCTTTTCTTCAGATGCTCCCTTCAATCCAAAGTTTTTTAGTAGCAGGACTGCATTTTTGAGAAAAAAAAGACCAAAAAAAGAGAGAAAAGAATATATATATACATATTTATGAAGAGCAGTCTTTATTCTTTTTCTCATTGGATACGTTACTCTTTGAGCATCTCCTATTTCATTGAAAACTTGGTGAAAATTTTTGTGTTCAACACTTTATTGCTATTAATCCTTTGAGTCTTCATCATGTTAAAATTTCATGAGTTCTAGCATATCTATCACCTCTTCCCAAAAATGTTCGTCACCTTTACCTTGACTACATTACAACCTTGTCAAGACCCTTTGATCTTGGTATTCAATTTTTTGAAAGTAGTAGAGATGAGATTTATGAGCAAGCATATAGAAGGCAGATTCTTGTACAAATTGTTTGAGGGATTTGTACTTTACCCTTATATACTTTGAGTGATTTGAGTGATCCCTATGAAGCTTTGGTTTTTAAATTTTTGTTATTGAATTACAAGTTAAGTTGTGTATGCGTTGTTATTATTTCTATCCTATGTTAAGGTTGTGCAATTTGATTTATGATTGAGTTTCACTTGGGATGTGTTACGTATCATTAAATGTGGTTTAGATATGATTTTTGAGGAACTATTGCAGTTTGATTAAAGACTGAGTTAGTGTTTTCTTGTGGACAAGCAAAAGCTTAAGTGTGGGTGATTTGATGTGTCTTATTTTATATATATTTGCTTGATGTTAATTGTCTATTTTATGAGCATTTTATGTAATTTTATTCTAAAAATCACCTAAGTTGCATCATTTTTATTTTCAAGCATTTTATCAAGTCATCATTAGCAAACAAAGTAATTTTGAGCCTGGACAGCCTATAGAGCACCCAAAATAGGCCATTTGGGCCAATTTTGCATGTTGGGCTGAGCTAAAGCCTTATTGGGCCTTAGACCAGGCTGAAGGAGCATGTATTGGGGGAGAAAAAGAGAGAGCCACATGTTTTTGGAGACAGACACGAGAAAGAGTGGAGTAGTGTGCATTTTTATTGTGAGAGAGGAGAGGACTCGAGAAGAGAGGTGTGGAGCGCATAGGTGGTTCTGGATAGAGCTTTGTAGTGGCGTGACATCGATCTAGTGATAGGACATAACAGGTGGGACACTGTTGTCATTCGTAGCCTCCAGAAACCTTCAGACCCACATGACCCAAGACCACGACCCGTCCACGTTCATGGCTGTTCTGAGGTGTTTTTTAACCAACCTACCATCTGTGGCAACTCCTCCAACTTCAGGTAACTCAACTGTGACCTTCCCTCAACTCGCCAGCCACTACAACGTGCCAGATCGGAAGATCTAAGAGGAACCCGATATGCGATGTAGGAGAGATTTCATGACTTGTCCGATACCGTCCGTTTGAGCTGCCACCAGAAATCACTCCTCCGTCGCTTGACGTCTCGTTTGTGACCTTTAGCCTTATCTCCAGTTACCGTTGTAGCATTTTTTTGTTGGGTACCTGAGAACTCGAGATCTGACCCATTTTAACTCGTGACCCGCGACTCGTTTTCTAGACATATTTGAATTATATTTTTCTGGCAATTTTCTGGCAAGATTTTGGTGGTTTTCAGGAAACCATTCTCTACAATGACCATTGGGAATTTGAGAAGACAGGGCTTGCATAAATTATACTATTGTTGGAATTTTCTGTTGTTATGTTTGTCTAAATTTGTAAAATCCTTTGGCGTTCTTGACTGTGTTGGCATTTTGTTTTAATTTGTATGGATACTGATTTTGATGTTGTGATCTTCTTTACTATTATTCATTTATTGTTTCAGTTTTCATTACGAGGTGTCGTTGTGAATGCTAATTTGATTTCTTTTTGAGATTGAGAGATGATAATTGAAATTGGAACCTAATCGCAGAGAACAATTAATTTTCACTTATAGATAGGTTAATTAATTACTCCATTAAGAAGTAGTGACTCTTAATAGTAATGGATTAGACTGATAATGCTGATTTAAAATCAACCATTAGGAAGAACAAGCCAGTGGTAGGTTTATGAGTCTAAGAAATTCATTAAGACTGACAAAGAATTTGAATTTAACTTAGAATTTACTCACAAGTAGCATCATTAGATTCAATAGTTCATTACCCTTCATGTGTTTGCCAACTAGTATAGGTCCCTAGTGGGTTTGCTTTTCTTGCCTCAGTATATTCTCTTTCATTCCTTATAGCTGGTTATTGTTTATTGCATTTAATTAATTATTAGTTTAGTTAAAAATTAATCACTTTAATTGTTAGGTTAGATAACAGAGAACAAGTAGTAACTCTGGGCTCTCGTTCCTATGGGATATGACCTTGGTACTCACCATTGCACTAGACTGCATTGATAGGTTCATTGCCTTAGGTGTAGTTGCAATGGTAGAAGTAGAACATCACATAACTTAACCTAAATAGCTATACATAAACATGCATAAATACTCATTAATGATCTATAATTTATGTAATTTGAGTGTGGAGGTAACAACTCTGCCACTCAAACCCCATCAAATTTTGTATCCATAAATTCAGACTAAAACATATACATCTAAATCAATATAGGCTATACATGAGAAAATTTTTACTAGCCTTTCTCAAAAATTATAAAGACCAGTACAATTTAAACATGTGCCTATACTATCCAAAATAAACATTTTCATGTGCCCCCATGAAAGGTACTTCTCTCCTGCTTACCTTCTCTTCTAGTAAAAGGACCTACACATCTGGTACATGCTAGCACTCATGTGAGAAATAAATTTTGGTAGCAATGCGACCTGCTTGAAAATTACTAACTTGTACCACTGTGATAACACAGAAACATCTCTACATTCTTTTCATCATAAGAACATAGTACATACTATAGGGATGTAATGCATGTAACATATTCTCATATCATGTGCTCAGATTTATGCAAGTGCCTTTAAAACATATAAACCTTGAAACAAGGGATGTCCATTCATACATCTCATCATAACGTTCGTGTAAAACACATTGTGGGATAGTAAACATGCCTTTACTTTAAACATATGAGTAGGAAAATAACACATCATAAGAGTTATCAGGAGCGTCACCTAGCGAACCACTCCACGTACCACTGTCTATATAAATGAGTTTGTGACTATTTAGACACCCTTTAGCTATAACTCTAGCTTTAACTTTAACTTTAACTTTAACTTTAACTTTTTGTACATTCTGAGGTGTCCCTCAGTTGGATCAGAGTACCATCTCATAACCAGCGAGATTGTTGTCAACTCTACTCAATATCTCCCTTCCCCTTATGGGACTAGTTATCAACTCATGGGATCACCGTCAACTCTACCTGAATCATTTCCTCTCTGATTTTGGGCAGATCATAATACTATGGAATCACCATACCCTTTTGATGGATCACACTTTTGATACCCTATTCTCTATATATACACGGGGTGACTCAGCTCATGTCCCTGGTTCTGTTAACTCTAAGTATGTGTTTCTTAAATGGCCTGTAGTAGATGACACTAACTTAAAGTTCACAACCATCACGATGTTTTTGAAATCATCTAAGTTTAAGTAGATGTTTATCCATCATAATTCATGGCATAATCATGGAATGCCCAATGAACATCCCATACTGACAATCGATCATTCGATCATGAGCTTATCTACCACTAGGCATATGCTTGGAATACTCCCTTCTTTCCTCTCTTATGTGTTCTACTATCTTTATTTCACTATCATAAGGATCTCTTCATCCAAGTGACTCGTGACTCTATCCTTTGCATGTACCCCCTACATCCCAAGTTTAGATCATTTGTTTGAGTGAGATTTTGGGCTATTTTCCTCTTAAAATGGTCCTTTGAGCTCATTAGCTAAGTTAAAGGGCTGGCAGTCAGCTACTAGCTCACTGTCCAATTTCCCCTGTCTTGGCCAAGATATACTAGTCGGCTGCTTAGGGCTTAGCAGTTGACTGTTATCCTCGACTCCCAGGGGCTAACAGTCAGCTGCTAGATTTCTGGAAAATTTTTTGGAAAATGAAGAACACAATAGTTGACTTCAATGTGCTGGTAGTCAACTGCTAGCATTTTGTCTTACATTTCTGGGTAGAAGATGAGCGTGACAATCGACTTCTAAGGCTAGTAGTCATCTCCTAGCACTCGGTCTATTCTAAAAAACATTGTTTCTCCCAGATTTTATCCCAAAAACTTTTTCTCAAACTATTTTCTTACGACATGAACTCAAAGCCAACATTTAAACCTCATTTAGCAGTTATAATAGACCTAAAACTCAACTTAACATATCTCAAAGCTAAGATCAAACCACATTTTTGCACTTAGGGCAAAAGCCCAGTTTCACAATCAATAACAAGCATAAATGAGCATAACCATTCAGCAAGCATCACCTAATAGCATTTAAAAATATAGAGAATGTAGGTTTGAACCCCAAACTTAAGTTAAAACATTCAAAAATCACATTTATTAACAAGTTGCAACATATTTCAGAAGTGGGGCTTTGGGTTGAGTTGCTACTTGGATTTAATCCAAAAGTGTTCGTGCATGATGTGCTCAGAGGTCTTTCTTATGCTATGAGAGCAATCCCCATCCTCAAATCACCCTTCCTCCTTAAAAAATCTTTCTCTTTTGCCCTAACTCAATACTTTCTCTCTCTAATTGCCCTTTTCTTTCTCTCTCTAGGAATGCTAAAGTGTGAGTTTTGTAGGTTAGGGTTTTAGGGTTCCTGAATATTAACTCTCCCTATTTCCATTTTAGTCCTTAGGCATTTGATGAATTTGGCCTTACTTAGTTTTTCCTTTTCAGTTGGGTCCTTGGTCACACTTTAATTCAGCTTTTATCCCTTTCAATTTAGTCCTTGTACTAATGAAACTATATGCAATTAATGTAACATACCCAAGCATTTAAAATTAAATTAACAACTAACAAAAATCTCTTAATCACATTAGGAGTGGATGTTACATTTCTCCCCTCTTTTAAAACAATTTCTTCCTCAAAATTAGAACATACCTATTTGAATAACTTAGGGTAAGACTTCCTTATATCCTCTTCTTTCTCCTAGGTTGCCTCTTGTGGAGATGACTGATCCCATAAGACCTTAACCAGAGGAATGACCTTGTTCGTCAATTGCTTGACCTCATTCCCAATAATTCTTAAAGGTTTTGGATGATAAGTTAAATTCTCTTTTAACTATACTATGCTAGCGTCAAGAATGTGGGATGGGTCATGGATGTATTTCCAAAGCTGCAAGACATGAAAAACATTTTATCCCTGATCATTCTGATTTGGTATATAGTTTGGGATTTAACTTTTTGGATGGGCTCTACCTATACTAGTGACCAGCGATACCCTAAGGAAAACAAGATCCCCTTCATCGAATTCTTGTGGTCTCCTTATTTTGTCGGCATATTTCTTCTGTCTATCTTAGGCTCTAGCCATCTTATCCCTGATCATTCTGATTTGGTCTATAGTTTACTGAACCAATTCTGGTCTAAGTAATTATTTTTCCCTACCTCAAACCAACGAAGAGGTATTCTATACTTTTTCCCATATATAGCTTTATAGGGTGCTATCCCGATGCTAGAATGGAAACTGTTATTACATAAGAATTCTATCAATGCTAGTCTTTGGTCCCAACTCCCTTTATGCTCCAAGGCACATGAACTCAGCGTATCCTCTAAAGTCTGGATAGTCCTCTCTGTTTGTCCATCCTTTTAAGGATAATAAGCGGTACTCAAGTTTAACCTAGTATGAAAAGCTTCTTAGAAGGCTCTCCAAAATTTAGAGGTAAATATTGAATCTCTATCTGAGACAATGATAGTAGGGATCCCATGAAGTCTCACTATCTCCTAAATATACAAAAGAGCTAGTTTGTCCAAGGAGAAGTTGATCTTAATGGGTAGGAAATGTGCAGACTTAATTAAGCAGTCTACTATCACCCAAATAGCATCATTTCTTGAGTCATGGGTAAACATACCAAAAAGTCCATAGAAATCTTATCCCACTTCCACTCAGGGATATCCAGAGGTTGCAATAATTCAGCAGGTTTCTAATGTTCAATCTTCACCTACTGACACACTAGGCACTTAGCGACATACTTAGTGATGTGCTTTTTCATGCTTGGCCACCAAAATCTTCCCTTCAAGTCCTGATACATCTTAGTAGCACCAGGGTGAATGGTATAATTGCTCTTATGGGCTTCCTCTAAGATTTTTCTCCCTCAATTCCCCTAGACTTGGGACATAAACCCTATTCTGAAAGGTCATGATCCCATCGGCCTCCTTATGGAATTCCTTTAGGTCCTTAAGGAACTTTAACAATTCATCTTCCTTTTGGGCCTTTAGAATCTGAGTTCTAACGTTGATCTCAATCCTCAATTCACTCAGGTATATCTTATCTAGCAGCATCAGAGTGGACAAACTCAGATTCCTAAATTTTTCAATCAAGGTTATCTCACTTATCATCATTTGAGTTGCATAGAGAGATTTCCTACTTAGGGCATCTGCCACAACATTGGCTTTGCCTGGATGGTATTTCAACTCAAAGTTATAGTCCTTGATGAACTCCATCCATCTTCGCTATCTCATGTTTAACTCCTTCTAATCAAAGTGGTACTTTAGACTTTTGTGGTCACTAAATACGTCAAACCTAGACTAATAAAGGTAGTGTCTCCAAATCTTCAAGGCAAACACTATGGCTGCTAATTCTAGGTCGTGAGTGGGATAATTGCCCTCATGAGGCCTTAACTGTCTAGAAGCATAGGACAATACCTTTTCCCCTTGTGTCAAGGCACATCCTAAACCTTTATTGGATGCATTGTAGTATAGCTCAAATTTATCCAAAGGATTTGGGATAATTAGCACAGGTGCAATGGTTGACCTTTCCTTCAAGGTTTGGAACCTATGCTCACATTCAGAATCCTACCTAAATGGAACATCCTTCTAGGTGAACTTAATCATTGGCATCGCTATTTGTGAAAACCCTTAGATAAACCTTCTATAGTAACTGGCCAATCCAAGGAAACTATAAATTTTAGTCATCATTGTAGGTTTCCCTTAATGAACCACCGCTTCAATCTTACTTGGATCTACTACAACCCCATCCTTGGTAATTACATACCATAGGAATCTCAATTCCTCTAGCCAGAACTCGCACTTCTCAAGCTTGGCATACAACTGTTTCTTTCAACGAACTTGCAGCACCATCCTAAGGTGTTGTTCATGCTCTTCCCTATTCCTAGAATATACAAGAATATCATCAATGAACACTACCACAAACTGATCAAGATAAGGTCTAAAGATGCGATTCATGTAATCCATGAAAATAACTGGAGCATTGGTCAGACCAAAAGGCATTACAAGAAATCCATAATGCCCATACCTAGTCCTAAAACTAGTCTTAGGTATACCCTCACCTCTCACTCTGATTTGATGGTACCCCAACCTCAAATCGATCTTAATAAACACAGCTCCTCCCCTTAGTTGATCTAACATATCATCAATCCTAAGGAGGGGATACTTGTTTTTCACTGTCACTTTATTTAACTGCCTATAGTCTATGCACATTCTCATACTTCCATCCTTTTTTTTTACGAATAATGCCAGTACTCCCCATAATGAAGCACTGGGCCTAACGAATTGGTTTTCTATGAGGTCTTCTATCTGTACCTTTAACTCACTTAATTCTAAAGGAGACATCCTATATCGTGCTGTAGAGATTGATCTCACCTAGGAACTAACTTTATAAAGAACTCCACTTCTCTCTCTAGTAGAAGACTAGATCTCCTGGGGAAAGACATCTGGGAACTCTTTAACTATAAGGACACTATTAATCTTATGCTGACTCTCAACCTTAGAAGAACATAGGAAACATAATTGTTGGATCTTTTCCTCTGTACCCCTATTCACAGGTATAGTGTCCATAAAAGTCACAGACTTCTCAAAACAATTTAAAACTACCTTATTAAAAGACAGCCAATCCATTCCAAGGATAACATCTAAGTCCACCAAAGGCTAACAGATAAGGTCAACAAAAAAAGGTTTACTTTCAAAAATGATAAGGCAATTTAGGCAAGTCAAAGAAGTCAAAAATTTTTTTTCAGCCACAGTAGAAATGGATAATTCATATGGCAATTTGGTTATAGGTAAGCTCAATCTTTCAACACATTCATAGGAAATGAAGGAATGAGTGGTGCCAGAATCAAACAGTACAATTAAGGGAATATCATTTATAAAACACTGACCTTTAATTGAATCGTTAGATTGGTCTACCTCTTTGCCTTTGAGGGTGTAGGCTCTCCCTCTAGTCAGAGGCTTAGAGGCCTCAGCTGGTTTCTTCCATAGCAGGCATTCCTTATGAAATGTTTCGGCTTACCACACTTATAACAAACATTCTGTCCTTGCAAGCATGGCTTGCTCTCGTGGCTCTTCCTATACTTAGGGCAGCTGTCTAAAGTACTTTACCCAATCATGGGCTTTTTTTTGGATTGGATCTTACCAAATTTTCTCTTCTTTCCCTTGGCAAAATCTAGCTGGGATTTCCTCTTAAGGGGATTGAACTCTTTTTTCCCCTTCCGAGTCTCTGCTAGGCTCTTTGAAACTATGCGACATTTGTTAGCTACTATAGTATAGTTCCTTATCTCTAACAGAGCCACAATGCTCCTCAATTCTAGATTTAGCCTAACCTATAAGTGTATGGCCTTCCATGCATCATCCTGCCTCACCTACAAATAAAAGGAGAACTTATATAGCTCCTCAAACTTTGCTAGGTAATCATCAAAGGACATGGGGCCTTGTCTTATCTTCATAAATTCTATCTCCTTCTCATTCCTTGTGCTCTGGGGGAAGTATTTCTCCATGAATGCCTCCTTGAAAGAATCCCAAGTGATTTAGACTCCTTAGGCCTCCATCAATTGCTTGGCCCCCTTTCACCAATGCTCAACCTCTCAAACTAGCATGTACGTGGAGAACTGAACATTTTGTTCCTTTATACTCCTTAGAACTGTAAATAACTTCTCTATCCTTGCCAACCACTCTTCTGCCAGCTTTGGGTTAAACTCACCCCTAAAGGAAGGAGGCTTGGCTTTTTGAAACTCAGACCACCCCTTGTAGGCTTGATCCCTGACTAGTTTACCCTCAAGGTTAGGGTTGTGGTTCCCATTTCTATCCTCCTACATCTGCCTTAGTATTTCAGTAGTGGTAGCTGCCTATTGGATGGCAACAACAGGCTGTCGAGTGGTAGCAATGGCCTGTTACCTCATGCCCCTACCATCCCTATAAGGGTTTACATAACCCCAGCTAAGTTCGCTTCACCATCTTTGTCCCTTGTACCATTTCTCTTGGGAGGCGCCATAGCTTACTCTTTAAAAAAACATTATTGAGGTGATCAGTCTCATTAATGGAATATTTATAAGAGAATATATAGCTCTATAGAAAATATTGTACATTTAGCACTCCATTCCTCAAGTCAAAATATAACACAAGTAGTCAATTGCCTAGGCTCAGCTAACTAACCTGTAGTAGTCTTTATCATAAGGAAACTACCCATACTACCTAATTAGCATTTATCATTACAAAGTTAGCTATGTGCCAACCATGGTAGCTGTGCTCTCATACCAACTAATATGCAACGTTTGTAACACCCCCTTGGCCTATGGTTCCTTTTAGTTCTTTAAAAGATAGAATATATATTTAATAGTAGTGTGTTACTATTACATCTACCCGAGTAAATTTTAAACTTTTACCAAGTTGATAATTGAGTGCAATTTGGGATTGAGTTCTACACTCGGGTGCTCACTCTCAAATGCAGTGGAATACTAGATCACATAAATATATATATACATAACTTAACCTAAATAGCTATACACAAACATGCATAAATACTCATTAACTATCTATAATTTATGTAATTGGAATATGGAGGCAACAACCTTGCCATTCAAACCACATCAAATTTTGTATATATAAATTCAGACTAATCCATATACATCTAAATCAATATAGGCTATACAAAAGAAAATTTTTACTAGCCTTTCTCAAAAATTATAAAGACCAGTACAATTTAAACATGTGCCTATACTATCTAACATAAACATTTTTAGGTACCCCCACGAAGGGTACTTCTCTCCTGCTTACCTTCTCTTCTAGCCAAAGGACCTACACATCTAGTACATGCCAGCACTCATGTGAGAAATGAATCTCAGTAGCAATGCAACTTGCTTGAAAACTACTAACCTGTACCACCGTGCTAACACAGAAACATCTCTACATTCTTTTCATCATAAAAAAATAATAAATACTATGGGGATGCAGTGCATGCAATATATTCTCATATCATGTGCTCAGATTTATGCTAGTGCCTCTAAAACAAATAAACTTTGAAATAAGGGATGTCCATTAATCATCATCTCATCATGACGTTCATGTAAAACATATTGTGGGATAGTAAACATGCCTTTACTTTAAACATATGAGTAGGAAAATAACACATCATAAGAGTTATTAGGAGCGTCGCCCAGCGAACCACTCCACGTACCACTGTCAATATGCATGAGTTTGTAACTATTCAACGACCCTTTAGCTATACCTCTAGCTATAACTTTAACTTTTTGTACAATTTGAGGTGTCCTCAGCCAGATTTGAGTATTATCCCATAACTAGCAGGATAATTGTCAACTCTACCCAATGTCTCCCTTCCCCTTATAGGATTGGTTATCAACTCATGGGATCACTGTTAGCTCTACCCAGATCATTTCCTCTCTACTTTTGGGCAGATCATAATACTATAGAATCACCATCCCCTTTTGATGGATCACACTCTTGGTATGATATTATCTATATATACACTAGGGTGACTCGGCTCATGTCCATGATTATTCTAACTCTAAGTATGTGTTTCTTAAATGACCTTTGGAAGATGACACTAATTTAAAGTTCACAACCATAGTGGTGTTTTCGAAATCATCTAAGTTTAAGTGGATGTTTAACCATCCTAATTCATGGCAAAATTGTGGAATTCCCAATAGTCGTCCCATATCGACAATCGATAACTCGATAATTAGCCTATCTACCACTAGGCATACGCTTGGAATACTCCCCTCTTTCCTCTCTTATGTATTTTTCTCTCTTTATTTCACTATCACAAGGATCTCCTCATCCAAGTGACTCATTGTAACACACTATATTCTTGCAATTATATTTAAAATTATGATTTAATCAGATAAATTGCCATAAATTGTATCCAATTACTGTATGAGTTAATATTTAGAATAAATATTGGAAAGGGTGACATCACATAGAATTAAGGTGTGTATTTTAATTCTTCTTCCCTTTACCTAGCCTAATTGCCAATGAGAAAAGAAAACTAAATACCCATATGTAATTACACATGTACATAGGGAAAAGGAAAGAGGAATAAGGCATGCAAAAAATATATGCATACATGTGTGTGTAAACATGCAAATTGAGGAGTGTGTGACAAGTATAGCATTTAAATATACACATGTGGCAAATATAGCATTTAAATACATATATATACATATATATATTGGGTAATGTGGCGACATGGGAAAGAGAGGAGGGGACATGAGAGACAAGTTTTTCCCCTTCCCTTATGTTGCCTCTAACTTGCCCAAGAGGAGGAAAAAGCCCACGTGTGCTTGCATGAGACATGAGCCTTACGTGAAATGAGGATGGAAAGAAGGAGTGTCATATTTAAAAATATATATGCACATGGCACAACGTGGCAAAGAGGGAAGAAAGAGAGGGAGGACGTATACTATCGGATTTCATTTTTCTAGATATCCGAGTGACCATGAGGTAGGTGGAATAAATATATACTTAAAACATGTAGCACTTTAGAAGGAAGGTAGCCGAATGAGTAAGGCCACAAAGTAAGAAAAAAAAATGAAAGAGGAGAAAAGGAAAGTGTAGCCTTAACTTGGAGTAGAAGTAATGTGAAACACAAATTCATATTCCTTATTTCCCTTTAATGTGCTCAAGTGGCCAAGGCAAGTTGCAAGAAAGTGCAATTGTACTTGAAAGCACACTCATGGAAGTCAAACAATAATAATATTAGAGAAGAAATGAAGATGGCATGAATGAATAGAATTGAGGAATTAGGAAAGGAAAACAATTAAGCAAGGAAAAAGGAAAGAAGGGAGAAACCATGTGAGTGTGGCGTATGGAAGAAATAATCCATGATTTCCTTCCCATCCTTCCTTACATGACCGAGTGGACAAGGGAAAAAGGGTGCAGGATTTTGTTTGAAGGTACACATGTAGCAGCCATAATAATTACAAAGGGAAGAGTGCATTATGTGGAGTAAGGAAAATAGAAGTAGAAAAAAAAAGTAGGTGCAACATTAAATTAAGAAGAAAACCCAAGTGTACAAGCAAGGTGGGCTATACTTGAAAGTACTCTTGTAGCTAGGAAATTTTCTATTACATGGACACACACACGGCACAAGAGAAGGAGAGAACAACGTGGGAAATGGAGCTGTATGGTTTCCCTCTCTCCTACCCATTGACGTGCCCATGTATCCAAACTAAGGAGTGCAAGTAAAGGGACCTAAAGGTACACGTGTAGCACAAGATAACTAAGACTAAGCAAACGGGAGAAGAGGAGAAAGGGCAACATGAAGATAGGGAATGGGTTGCACTTAGACCTCACGTGACAATAATAAGAAAAGGAAAGGAAGATAAAAGAGGAAAGGGGGATTTTCATTGTGACATACATACACCACATGGCAAGAGAGAAAGAGACAAAGAGAAAGAAAGAGAGAGCAGCATGAGTTTAGAGAGCATAAAGAAAAGTTGTGAGGAAGGAGGGCTAAGCTAACCAAAGACAAGAAAGGGACCAAGAAGCTAAGGAGCAAGGGAAGAATTCAAAGGGAGAGCTAAGACACTCCCCTTAGTTCACCATCAAGTAGGTTAACAATTTTAAGATTGTGTTCCATGCTTTAGTATATGCAATCAACATGTTTTTACAAGTTTTCTATGGAACGTGATTGTCTTCCCTACATTTTTGATGAGATGCACGTTTTTTTGGCTAAGCATGTGTGATTGATTTGGGATGCTGGCTGATGTGATGAAATGAATGATGTTATCATGTAAGGATTTTGAATAGTTAGTGATATTGGCATAATAGAAATGGATGCATGAGTTTGACCATTATTCCCCATGAAACCCTTTTTGGCCGAATAGGAGATGAAATTTTTTATTAAGGGGTGTGAAAGTTTAGTTGTGATTGGGGAGTAAAATGACCATAGAGGAAGGAGACTATACCATTTTAATGATGATAGTTAAGGAATAAAAGAGGAAATTTGAATTGCAAAATTAACCAATTTCCCTAGGCCAAGTCTATGGAACTTATTCTTGAAGGTTATTAGCATTTTAGAAGAAATGTACATTAATATTACCTTTCAAGAAAGGAGAGTTTATTCTTGAAGTTATTAGAATTTTATGAGAAATGTACATTAATATTAATTTTTAAGAAAGGAGAATTTATTCTTAAATTTATTAGAATTTTATGCGAAATGTACATTAATATTAATTTTTAAGAAAGGAGAATTTATTCTTGAAGTTATTAGAACTTTATAAGAAATGTACATTAATATTAACTTCCAAGAAAGGGGAATATATGCTTGAAATTATTACAATTTTACAAGAAATACAGATTAATATTAATTTTCCAAGAAAGGGGAATTTATTCTTGAAGTTATTAGAATTTTATAAGGGATGTACAGTAATATTCTCTTCCAAGAAAGGAGAAGTTATTCTTGGAGTTTATTAGAATTTTAAAAAGATGTACACTAGTATTATTTTTCAAGAAAAGGAAAATTTCCCTTGAAACTTGTTAAAGATTTTTATAAAGGTGGCCAAGTGTGTGCAAAGATTTATAAAGGTGGCCAAGTGTCCACAAGTGCCCAAGTGTGCACAAAGATTTATAAAGGTGGCCAAGTGTCCACATAGTGCCTAAGTGTGCACAATGATTCTAGAAAGGTGGCCAAGTGTGCACAAGAGATTTTTATAAAAGTGGCTAAGTGTTCACAAGTGCTCAAGTGTGCACAAAGAATTATAAAGGTGGCCAAGTGTCCACATAGTGCCCAAGTGTGAACAACTATTATATAAAAGTAAGTTTTAAGAATGATAAGCATAAATGGTTTTGTTAATTTTATGATAGCATGTTTAATAGCATACAAAGATGTTTTATTTGAAAGAATAGTATTTTATCACATTGACATTTAAATTGGTCACACAATGCTTGCCAATTTATAATGATGAATCATGCTATGTTTTTATATATACACAAAGAATGTAGAATTAAATATTTTGTTTCTTACACCCTGATACATATTAGTTAATTTTCAAACTCTAAATTGTTAGGCTACTGGGAAACCTATGTTTCTCATTTCTATGCTAATATGTATTAGAAGCGGACGCTTAATAGGGTCGGGGAGAGAGAAGTTTTGTTTTGGTTAAAAGAAAAATTTTTGTAACCCTTATTTTGGATCCTATTCTAGATACATTTTGGGTTAGAATTTGGACTATTCTTTTGGCTGTGTATGGGAAATGTAAATGGGAAATTACCAGGGAAAGGACCGGTCAATTCCTAGTAATTTGTAAAGGGGTCTGAGTGATAGGATTGTTGTCTCTTGACTCCTGACAGACGAGTACTTCATATATCCTGGTACATATCTTTAAAGGATGTAATAGACACTATTGGACATTTATCAGTTGTAATGTAAGAGTTTTAAATTTTTGCTATGTAGTATAGCATTTTAAACTCTACTGTGCATATGAGATTTAATCTGAGCAAAAGATCCCGAACCTAATTCACCTTAATAAAACTTAATGGTATAACTCCTCCGACTTAATAATAAAAGGATAAGAATAATGTATTGAACTTATCTGTTTACACCGGAGGAAATGTAATACTAGATAAGGGCGTTACACTCGTGACTTTATCCTTTGCATGTACTCACTACATCCTAGGTTTATATCACTAGTTTGAGTGTGATTTTGGGTTATTTTCCTCTTAAAATGGTCTTTTGAGCTCATTAACTAAGTCAATGGGCTGGCAGTCGATTGCTCTCTTACTGGCAGTCGGCTGCTAGCTCATTGTCCAATTTCTCCTGTCTTGGCTGAGAGCTACCAGTTGGCTAGCAGTCGACTGTTAGCATTCTATCTTGCTTTTCTAGGTAGAGGATGAGCACGATAGTCGACTTCTCGCGCTAGCAGTTGGATGCTAGCACTCAATCTGTTTTAAAAATCTTTGTTTCACCTAGAGTTTTACCATAAAAACATGTTCTCAAACTATTTTCTCAAGCCATGAACTCAAAGCTAACATTTAAACATCATTTAGCAGCTATATCAGATCCAAAACTCATCTTAACATATCTCAAAGCTAAGATCAAACCATATTTCGTACTTAGGGCAAAAGCCCACTTTCACAATGAATGAAAAGAATAAATGAGCATAACCATTCAACAAGCATCACCTAATAGCATTTAAAAACATAGGGAATGTAGGTTTGAACCCCAAACTTAACTTAAAGCACTCAAAAATCACATTTATCAGCAAGTTGCTGCATATTTCAGAAATAAAGCTTTGGGTTGAGTTGCTACTTGGGTTTAATTTGAAAATGTGCATGTATGATGTGCTAAGAGGTCCTTCACGTGCTATAGGAGTAATCCCCAGCCTCAAATCACCATTCCTTCT
Source organism: Senna siamea (assembly GCA_031216115.1). Taxonomy (NCBI): domain Eukaryota; kingdom Viridiplantae; phylum Streptophyta; class Magnoliopsida; order Fabales; family Fabaceae; genus Senna; species Senna siamea. The sequence continues at coordinate 13,145,733 of CM062354.1, forward strand.
TCAAAAATCTCCCCTTTTACCCTAACTTAGCACTCTCTCTCTCTACTTGACTTTCTCTTTCTCTCTCTAGGAATGCTGAAGTGTGAGTTATGTGGGTTAGGGTTTTAAGGTTCCTGAATATTAACTCTTCTTATTTGTATTCTAGTCCTTGGGCATTTGGTGAATTTGGCCTTATTTAGTTTTCCTTTTTTAGTTGGGTCCTTGGTTGCACTTTAATTCAACTTTTCTCCCTTTCAATTTAGTCCCTGTACTAATGCAACTATATGTAATTAATGCAACATGTCCAATCATTTAAATTTAAATTAACAACAAGCATCTTTTAATCACATTAAGAGCAGATGTTACAATGCTCACCATGCACTTACCCAAGCCTTATTAAGGGGATGATATTTTAGCTGCTACATACCTTATAAACTGCAGGTCTATAAAAATCCTTGATTTTCATAGTCCTCTTAAAGTTTTAAAAGGTAAAAGAGACTATGTTATCCCACTCAAAGTGTTTGGTTGTGTTTGTTTTGTTCATACTAGGAATACTAGAAAACTTGATTCTAGAGCCCTTAAATGTGTTGACATACACAAGGAGGGACTAGCTAGAAAGAGCTGAAGAAGCCATCATACAATTTGCTAAATCTTCTAAATCCTCCTCCACTGGTGAGTTATATATATTCCCTAATGATTTAGATCTACCTATTGCTTATAGAAAAGGAGTCAGATCTTATACCAAACATCCTATGTCTGATCTTGTTTCTTATGACTCCTTGTCCCCATCATATAGAGCCTTTGCCTTGTCTATTTCCTCTATGTCTATTCCACAGGATTATAAGGAAGTTGTTACTAATCCCAAGTGGAAGCAAGCGATGATTGAAGAAATGAAGGCTTTGTCCAAGAATAAGACTTAGGCCTTTGTCCCTTCTCCACCAGATAAGAAATTGGTAGCTTGAAAATGGGTATTCACTATGAAATATAAAGAAAATGGTTTGATAGAACGATTCAAATCTAGACTAGTGGCCAAAGGGTTCACACAAACTTATGGAGTAAACTATTATGAGACCTTTTCTCTAGTTACAAAAATGAACTTTATTAGAATTTTGTTATCTTGTGCAGCTAATCTCGATTTGGACTTGTACGAATTTGATGTCAAGAATGGAATTCATTTCTTCTTGGATACTTTGAAGAGGAAGTGTATATAGAGATCCCACCTGGGTTTAATAATGAATAGAGTCAAGGAAAGGTTTATAAATTGAAGAAGGCTTTATATAGACTAAAATAGTCCCCAAGAGCATGGTTTGACAAATTCAGTAATGTGATGGTTTCATTTGGCTATCATCAAAGCAATGCTAACCATACCCTCTTTGTAAGACATCAAAAGGGCAAAGTCACTCTTCTCATCATCTATGTTGATGATATAGTAATGACTAGGGATGATAAACAAGAGATGTCCTGGTTGAAGAAGCTATTGGCACAAGAATTTGAGACCAAAGATCTCGGTAAACTACAGTACTTCTTGGGAATTGAGGTTGCTAGATCAGAGAGAGGAATCTTTATTTCTCAAAGGAAGTATAGTTTGGATCTTTTAGAAGAGACTGGCATGTCAGGGTGCAAACTGACAGAATCCCCTATTGAGAGTAATCATAAACTACAATCAGGGGCTAGGAAGTCAGTTGATAAGGAGAGATACTAGAGGTTGGTCAGAAAACTTATTTACCTCCCTCACACTAGACCAGACATAGCCTATGCAGTCTAGTCATTTAGTTCATGTATAATCCTCAAGAATCCCATATGCAGGCTATCTTTTGCACCTTGCAATATCTAAAGTCTAGCCCAAGGAAAGGATTACTTTTTTCCAAACATGGTCACCACTAGATAGAAGCCTTTATAGATGTAGATTGGGTCAGATCATTAGATGATAGAAGATCTACATTTGGCTACTGTATGCTTGAAGGAGTAAATTTGGTTACTTGGAGAAGTAAGAGGCAAAGTGTCATTACTAGATTTGGTGCATAAGCTAAATACAGAGCTATAGCCCAAGGAGTTTGTGAACTTATGTGCATACAGAAGTTATTAGAAGAACTGAGGCTATTGGAAAATGAGAAGTTAACCTTGTATTGTGATAAAAAGTCTGCTATTAGTATAGGTCATAATCGAGTTCAGCATGATCGAACAAAACACATTGAAATTGAGAGTCACTTTATCAAAGAGAAGGTTACTAGTGGAATACTAAGCCTAGTTTATGTGACATCAGAAAACTTGCTTGTTGATGTATTTACCAAAGGTATTAGCAAACAAATGTTTCATACACTCGTTTGCAAGTTGGGCATGTGTGACATCTTTACACCAACTTAAGGGGGAGTGTTGACTAACTCTATTAGACTTATTAGGCCTAATTAGGCTTTTATTCTAATAGCGTGATTATAGGATTTTATTCTGTAATTATTGTATTATCATTGTCTATATATTTGTAACAAAATGATTGAATAATACAAGCAAATATTCAGTCAATTAAAATCTTCAATAACCTTAATACATATAACATAATCTCAAAATATAACCTTAATATATATGTAGTCTTTATACAAATAATGTAATACCCTACCTCTATAAGTAAGAATCATACATGCCCTATAGAGATAGTATGCTACTAACATATCTTTACTTAACTACCCGAGTTCAATTTTTAAATTAAATACTCAAAATCTTTAAGAAATTCAGTTTCAAGTTTAGGGTTGTATTTGAGATTCTCACTTGTATGTATACATACATATATGTGGCAACGAAAATATAAAAACTCTAAGATATATTCATATATATAAGTTAGAGGTTCCTATATACAACTCTACATACATATTTACATAGTTTCAAAATACTAGGTGAGAACTTAAGAAATGATGTCAGCTTTCTTCAAGACCACCTAACCCATTGTGTGATAACTATTACTATGGTATAGAGTTAACACACTTATATAAATATTTCAGGTACAAGTAGGCTCTACTCTCTTATTCGATATATATATATTTACATACCCTAGCCGCTTATGTCCTTCCCAAAATAGCCTAGGGGTAGTGGAGCACTAAAAAGAAAATCACTTCCTTGACCACACTAACCCACTAGGGGTGGTGCTGCATCCACAATGTAAATCATTATTTCCCTAATTCAGTGGAATACCCTACTCTAGGTATGTGCACAACTTCTATCTCCACTTTAATAGTGACAGAGCACCTAGGCATCTGGATATATCAACACACAGGTGAGATAAGATCTTAGTAATAAAAAAATCAAGTTAAAAATTACCCTCGATGGTACCAACTGTGAAAACACAAAAAACTCTTACATTCGAGTTCATTTCAAATCATAAATGTAACCCCCCAATCCAACAGTTCCTTTTAAGTTGATTAAATAATATAAACTATATACTGTAAGATTTGTGAATTACTACTTCCCTTATCCGAGTCAATTCTTAATTATTTATCAAGTGAATTAAAAATTATTATTGGTTTGGGCTACTACACTCGAGATCTCACATGTTATGCAACAGAAATAAAACATATTAGTTAAAATGACATACATATGCATACATATATTCATATACATCAACATTCATTTACAGTGTATACATATCATTCACTAGACATATATCTATGGATATGTGAGAGTGTTAGCTAGGGTAAGGAGACAACAAGCCAGTCACTCATACCCATTTAACAAAAATAGCTAGTGGATTCCTAGCTCACATATCCTAATACATATATGCCCTTATCCTATACATCACAATCTATTCTCCTAATCCTTTTACCAAAATATATCATAAGGATTCAGGGTATTGGGAATACCAAAAACTTTTTGCTCTAATACTTCATGTAATCAGGGTGAGGGAAGAACTTCCCGTACATATATGATCCATAGTTCTTTAATAATAGGGAAATACCCCAAAAGGGTATTTTAACCAGCTCTATCTCTATCTCAAGTAGGATCTGGTATCTAGGCATCTGATACAAACTAGCATTTTTATAAGAATAAATCTTAGTAGCATTAATAACCAGTTTTTCAAAATAGCTATTTTGTACCACCGTAAACTCATAAAAAAATTCTACATTCTTTTTCATAAAACCATACATCTATTGCGTTATCCTGTATAACATTTCATTTAACATTCATACTTGCATGCATAAACTTAACTAATAGCATACTGGTAACATAACATCATTCATATAACTTTCATAATAACATAAAGAGCAATAAGGAAATAAGAGCACTTCTCATTGGCCTCTGCCAATCATTATAGATTGGCCTCTGCCAACCATTATTATAATTATAATCATATAATTGCATAATAAGAGAAATCTGGAGGGGCAACATGTGCACCACTCCATGTTTTCACATATGTATTGTGGCAACTCTACGGAATAACCCTTGACTGCATATAACATTTGTGTACATTCTAGAGCATCCTCCAGTGGATCCAAGTACCATAAGGTCCCCAACTCTGGTTTTCACACATTAAGTACATACTTGGGTCCTCAAAATGCTATTCATAAATATATATATGGGTGAATCGGTGCATACTATAGTTCTGTAAATTCTAAGTATGTGACTTTTCATTTACATTGCCGATTAAGTCACTAACTTACAATTCACAACTATCACCAAAATCGTGGAATGTCCCATCACCGTCCCATACCAACAATCAGTCATTCAGATATGAACCTATCTACCACAAATATATATATTAAGAATACAATTTTCATTTCTCTTATGCATTCTTGCTCTTTCCTTTTAACTTTCATCACTTTCATGTTCTTTCTCATTTACATTCAACGTATATGTTACCTTGCTTGTAATTTGATTTTAATCTCTAGTTTGGATTTAGTTTTTGGGCTAGATATCATTCAAATATATCATTAAGTTCATCTTTTCATCACAAAAGATGGCAATCGACTGGTATTACGCTACAAGTTGATTGATTGCGTTCTGTCTAAATTTTCAAAATTCCAAACAAAGAGTTATCAGTCAACTTCTAGGTGTCGGCAGTCGTCTGTTAGCTTACTGTTGGGTCCGAAAGTCGACTGCTGGGTCGGGCAGTCGGCTGCTATATTCTTAGAAGTTTCTAAAAAAATGAAGAACATGATAGTCGACTTCCAGGTGCCCAGCAGTCGACTGCGCATTCTATATAAGTTTTTGGGTATATCAAGAACACGACGATCATTCTTTGCAAGGCGATCGGCTTTGTGTCTTTTGTTTTGTGAATTGCCGTTGACCCAAAATTTCAATCCAAAAACTTGTTTCTAAACCCATTTTGAAATTGATGAACTCAAGATAAACTCCTTAGCAAAATTTAACACAAGAAAATAGCCTAAAACATCATATAATCTTGTCCAAATCTAATATTAAAACTCATTTTCATTCAAGTTGAAAAAGCCATTTCTCAGAAACAATTTTTAGCATGCACAAGTATTTTCAATTGGTTAAAAATACCCAATAGTGATTAAAAATAATAAGAATGCAGTTTTCAATCCCTTTTTCTTTTAAACAAGTTCAATTTTGTAAATTTCAGTAATATGAACAGCAAACTCCAAAATAAAGGGATTGGGTTATTATGCTACGTTAATCCACGTTTAATTAATGTTTGGATGCTGGTTAATGTTGTAGATGCCTTCTTAATCTCTTTTCTAACCTTAAACCTTGCTAATGAGATTTATTACCTTTTTCCTTTAGCTTCTCTCTCTAGCTCGTCCACAGACTCTCTCTAAAAACTCAGGATTCAAGATGAAATGGAAGGGTTCTGAGGTGTTCACATATTTATAGGTGATCCGGCCCTTTGTAATTTTACTTCCAATTCCTGACATTCGACCCAAAATGATAATTCTTCCAACTATATGTTAAATTACTATTTTGTCCCTAGCTTACTGATGGGAAGCTTTCAAAATTCTGTTGCTACAGGAAATCCTTTGGCTAAAATTGCGATTGTCATACCTAAACTCTTCCACTTTTCAATTTAGTCCTTTTATTCATTATAATCAATTTTCTCACTCATTTCTAGTCCAATTCTTGCACTCATGCAACTATATGCACGTTAACATAACATAAATGCAACATACACAAGCAATTAACTAAAATTAACAAACATCTCTTAAAATTTAGGAGCGGATGTTACAATAAACATACATACCTTGGATAATATGCAAGTACTATGCTATGCTATATTAAGTATTAAAAGTACATTGATGCGTCCTATTTTATACATATTTGCTTGATGTTAATTTTCCATTTTATAAGCATTTTATGTAATTTTATTCCAAAAATACTTAATTTTTCATTATTTTCATTTTTAGGCATTTTATCAAGTCATCATCAACAAACGAAGCAATTTCAAGCCTGGACAGCCTTCAGAGCACTTAAAATAGGCCATTTGGGCTAATTTTGTTTATTAGGCCTTGGATTAACCTTATTGGGCCTTAGACCGGGCTGGGAATAGGAAAAAAGGAGCTGACCGTGTGAAAGCATCATATACCCGAGCTTCGAACAGTAACCCGTGGATCTAACTTCCATCATGCGAGAGAGAGAGAGAGAGAGAGACCGTGTGCATCGCGTGAACCTTCGGCGGACTTCCACAGTGGTGCAGTGACATTCTAGTGTTAGAGGACAATGAGTGGGACATCTCCGTCAATGCTAGCCACTGGAACACGCCAGAATGGTGGAGTTTTCACGATGAATTGCTCAACCTGAGAGAGCAACCTGTTCGAGCTCAAGCTTCTTTGTGGCTTTTTTGGCCAATCCACCGCCCGCCGTTGCCCCTACAACCTTCAATGACTCATCCACCACCTTCCTTCATCTCACCAATTGTCGAAACACCCCAGATATCGAGATCCATAACAGACTTGAGGATCTTACCCGTCTGTGTTTATAGCTATTTTTGCCGTCATTCATCCAGTCTATTACTAGAAACTGCCCCTCCAACACTCAGCGCCTTGCCTACTACCTTCCACCTCAGCTCTGGCCACCGTTGCAGCTATTTTCTGTTGGGTGCCTAAGAACCCAAGGATCTGACCCATTTTTTGATCTAACCCATGAAGGCTTGAATCGATCAGTCCAAAAGTTTAGATTTTCTGGCAGTTTTCCAGGGAGATTTTGGTGGTTTTTTTGTGACAATTCTATGCAGAGAGCATTAGGCAATTGAGAAGACAAGACTTGCATAAATTTTTACTGCTTTTATCTACTTTTTAATTAATTGTTTGATGGATTATCTGTTGTTGGAATTGTTTGCTGTTTTAAATATGTGTGGTTGAATTTGTAAAATTCATTGAGGTCCCTGACTGTGTTGGATTACTATTTTAATTGCATGGATGTTGAATTTAGTTGTGTGATCTTCTTTAAAATTATGAATGTATGTATTAGCTTTATTTATGAGACGTCGTGATAATGCTAATTAGATTCCCTTTTGAGATCGACGGATGATAATTGGAATTGGAAAACTAATTGTAAGGAACAATTAATTATCACTTAGACCTAAGGTTAATTAATTATTGGATTAAGAGTAGCTAAAAGTTATTTCTTAATAGTGGTGAATTAGACCGATAATACTGATTTAAAATTTACCATTAGGAAGAATCAGCCAATGGTAGATTTTAAGTTTAAAAAATTCATTAAGATCGACAGAGAATTTGAATTAAATTTAGAATCCACTCTCAAGTAGCATAGTCAAATTTAGTAATCCATTATCCTTTTTGTGTTGCCAACCAATGTAGGTTCCCTGATGGGTTTGCATTTCTTGCCTCTATATATTTTCTTCCGTTCCTTGTCACTGGCAATTTATTGCACTTAGTTAATTATTAGTATTAGTTAAAAACCAATCACTTTGACTTTTAGGTTAGATAACAGAGAACAAGTAGTAACTCTGGACTTTCTCGTTCTTGAGGAATATGACCTTGATAGTCACCATTGCACTAGGTTGCATCGATAGGTTCATTGCCTTAGGTGTAGTTGCTTAGGTAGCATTAGCAGCACACATCAAGTTTTTGGTGCTGTTGGCAAGGAACATTTTGTGGAAACTAGGGTGAAATTGCTATTTGTTACTTTAGCCACTTTTATTTGTTTTTTTGTTGTTGTTGTTTCAGTTAGTTTTTTGTTTCGTTCCATTCATTTTGTTTTTATTTTTGTTATTGGTTTTTATCTATTTTATTTTATTTTTGTTTTGATTTATTACTCTTTGATCTAGTTGTTGGGCTGTTTCATTGTTGTTGGTTTCAGATAATTTATAATCATGGATTCTTTATCAGTCCTGGCTACTCAAATACAAAGGGAGCTTCTGATCAAGCAAATCTACCCATCCCTAATGCTAGAACAGGTAGCATAAGTTGGTTGTGAGTTTTATGGTGATGTGCATTATAGTGAACACTATAATGCCGGAGGTATGTTTGTTAACCCTTCCACTTCTCTCTTCTCTCCTTACACTGTTTCTACTAATTTCGAATAGGTTGATTATATAGGGAATGCCCTCAGTTAGAAAAATGATCCTTGCAGCAATATATACAACTCTAGGTGCATGAGTTACCCAAATTTCAACTGGAAAAATGACATTGCCTAAGATTCACTTGATCTTCAATGGTGGTACCAATAACAACCCTAAAAACAAACTGCTCTAGATCAATTTCCTCAAGGGTAAGAGAATGAATCCAATTTAAAGGAAATGATTATGAAGTCTGCGTCCACTTTTGAGAGCTAGTTCTAGCAAATGGACATAATCCTTAGAAATCAACAGGCGTCCATTCAGAACATAGAATATCAAGCAGGCCAAATTTTTAAGATGTTAGCTGAAACACAGCCAGAGACTCTCCCTAGCACCACAGAGTCCAAACTAAGGGAGCACTATGATGCTATCACTTTGACATCTAGTAAGCAAGTATCTGACCCTTTACCATTGACTGATGATTATATTATTGAATAGGATGTTTTAGTCAGTAAAGAGTCAGAGCCTGAAGTAAATGGGCCAGTGCAAATGGAGAATAAGAGTCCTATGAGGAAATATAGCTCACCTATTCCAAACCCTACTAGAATGAAGTAGGAGATGGTTTATTTTGACTCAGAAACTTCTTTAAGACACTCTTTAAATCATGATGATCCTATTTATCCTGTGGATGTCTTAGATGATGTTATTGAGTCTGAATTGTAAGAATTCTTGCTTAATAACCCTTTGCAGGTAGCATTGCATGAAGATGAGGAAGAGTTGTCCAGCGAGCAAGTGTTAGAACAACTAGCTGATTTGCTGGCTATTGAGCCTTGCAGCTCTACTGATCCTCTTGTTTCCTTTGACATGCCAGAAGTGCAGAAGGTTGGAACTTCAATTGAGGACCCTTTAGTCCTAAAATTGTAGGAATTACCTAAGCACTATGGACACTCATATCTGAAGGGGGTAAAGGAACTGTTAGTGATTAGAGAAGCTGACCTGATCCCTCAAGTGTGGGGTGGGTATATGTTACTGATTTGTTTGTTTTCTTTTTCTTTTGGGATACCTTTTTGCTGTATACTGAGGAAAGTGTAATCCTTAACTGTGGGCTGGTGTGCTTTTATTATTTTGACTCCTTTTTTCTCTGTTAGTTCAGGATATTGCATATTGATGCTAGTTTTTGCTGATGTTGTATTTATACTGATAGTAGATATAAGATAGGATACTTGATTTTGCTTGACTATATGCACTTAAGTTCTGTTTGTCTTTTAAGCATTTATAATTCAGTTTATGAATTGGCAGAAATTGTTTCTCTTAATTCATCTTGGAAAAACAATTAGTGATGTTTAATGCATTATCTCGGTCGGGTTATACCGGTCACCCCAGTCGGGTTATACAGGAGGTACTTAATTATTTTTCAAATTGTGAAAATTTTGATTTAGTATGTTGATAATGCAAATTACATGCACTGCTTGACTTACAATTCGACTGAAGTAATTTTTAGAACCATATGCAATTGTACCACACTTAAAATGTGAGATTTGAGCCTATTTTGAGCATTCATTACAGTTATACTCTTGACTTTCTTGTTTGAGTGTGCATTTTGCTTGATTTTGCCTCTAAAACTTACTCTGTGATACTTGTTGAAGTTGCATGAACTTTTGAATATTAAGAGATGATTTGGGCAACTTAGGATACACTACTTTTGGCCAAAAAGCCCACCTTCTGTGTTTCCCCTAGTTGGTCACTAAGCCTTGACATTTTCTTCACTTTTTACACCTTTTCTCCTCATATTTATTTTTCCTCACCCTATATGCTAGAAATTGTGTGATTTACTGCTCATATTTGGATTAAAGTAGATTGTCTTGATGGATGATAATTCACTAAGTCTTGTCTTTAGATGCTTCCTTCAATCCAAAGTTGTTTAGTAGCAAGACTACATTTTGGAATAAAAAAGAGAAAAAAAAAAGAAAAAAGCAGTCTTTATTCTCTTTCTCATTGGATATGTTACTCTTTTAGTTTCTCCTGTTTCATTGAAGTCTTAGTGAAAATTTTTGTGTTTAACACTTTGCTACATTTAATCCTTTAAGTCTTCATCATGTTGAAATTGCTTGAGTTTTAGCATATCTATCATCTCTTCCCAAAATTTTTCCTCACCTTTATCTTAACCATAACCTTGTCAACACCCTTTGATCTTGGTGTTCAATTGTTCACAGTAACAGAGATGATATTTATGAGCAAGCATATGCTAGGCAGATTCTTATAAAAATAGCTTGAGGGATTTGTACTTTACCCTTATACACTTTAAGTGATTTAAGTGATCCCTATAAAGCTTTGGTTCTTAAATTTTTGTTATTGAATTGCAAGTTAAATTTTGTATGCGTTGTTATTATTTCCATCCTGTGTTAATGTTGTACAATTTGATTTATGATTGAGTTTCACTTGGGATGTGTTAAGTATCATTAACTATGGTTTGGATATGATTTTTGAGGAGCTATTGCTATTTGTTTAAAGACTGAGTTAGTGTTTGCTTGAGGATAAGCAAAAGCTTAAGTGTGGGGTGATTTGATGTTTCTTATTTCATACATATTTGCTTGATGTTAATTATCCATTTTATTCCAAAAATCACCTAAATTTGCATCATTTTCATTTTCAGACATTTTATTAAGTTATCATCAACAAATAGAGCAATTTCGAGCCTAGACAGCCTTCAGAGCACTTAAAATAGGCCATTCGGGCTGGCCTTACTGGGCCTTAGACTAGGCTGGGAATAAGAAAAAGGAGCTGATCGTGTGAAAGCATCATATAACTGAGCTTGGAACAGTAAGCCATGGATCCAACTTCTATCGTGCGAGAGAGAGAGAGACCGTGTAGATCGTGTGAACCTTTGGGGGACTTCCACAGCTACACGACGATGTTCCAATGTTAGGGGACAATAAGCAAGACACCGCTATCTATGTCAGCCACCGAAATGTGCTAGAATGGTAGAGTTTCGGTGATGGATCGCACGACCTGAAAGAGCAACCCATGTGAGCTCAAGCTTCTCCACGACATTTTTTGGCTAATCCACCAGCCCCCGTCAGCCCTGCAACCTTAAGCGACTCATCCGCCACCTTCCCTCAGCTCTTCGGCCACTGAAATGCCCTAAATCGTGAGATCTATGATAGACCCGAGGATTTGACTCATCCTCGTTTGCAGCTATTTTTGCCATCGTCCGTCCGGTCTATCACCAAAAAAAGCCCCTCTATTGCTCAACACCTCGCCCATGACCTTTTACCTCAGCTCCAACCACCGTTGCAGCCTTTTTTCGTCGGGTACTTGAGAACCTAATGATCTAACCCATTTTCTAACCCGACCCGTGAAGGCTTAAATTAGGCAGTCTGAAAATTTAGATTTTCTGACAGTTTTCCAATGAGATTTCAGTGGTTTTTTTATGACCATTCTGTATAGAGGCCATTGGGTAATTGAGAAGACAAGACTTGCATAAATTTGTACTATTTTTATCTTATGTTTAGTTAATTATTTGATGGATTATTTGCTATTGGAATTGTTTGCTGTTGTAAATGTATGGCTGAATTTGTAAAATTCATTGGGGTCCCTGACTGTGTTGGATTGCTGTTTTAATAGCATGGATGTTGAATTTAGTTATGTAATCTTCTTTACAATTCTGAATGTATGTATTAGCTTTATTTATGAGACATCGTGATAATGCTAATTAGATTCCTTTTTGAGATTGACGGATGATAATTGGAATTAGAAAACTAAATATAAGGAACAATTAATTATCACTTAGACCTAAGGTTAATTAATTGTTGGATTAAGAGTAGCTAAAAGTTATTTATTAATAGTGGTGAATTAGACCGATAATACTGATTTGAAATTTACCATTAGGAAGAATAAGCCAGTGGTAGATTTTAGGTTTAAGAAATTCATTGAGACCGACAAATAATTTGAATTAGAATTAGAATTCACTCACAGGTAGCATAGTCAAATTCAGTAATCCATTATCCTTTGTATGTTTCCAACTAGTGTAGGTTCCCTGATGGGTTTGCATTTCTTGTCTCCGTATATTTTCTTCCGTTCCTTGTCACTAGTAGTTTATTGTAATTAGTTAATTATTAGTGTTAGTTAAAAACCAATCACTTTGAATTTTAGGCTAGATAACAGAGAACAAATAGTAACTTTGTGCTTTCCCGTTCTTGAGGAATACGACCTTGATACTCACCATTGCACTAGGCTGCATCAATAGGTTCACTGCCTTAGGTGTAGTTGCATAGATAGCATTGGCAGCACACATCATACATCTTTTAGTTCATAGCATTGCCAGCCCTTTGGAGTCGACTGTCGAGGCTAGTAGTCAACTGCCAAGCCCTTAGCAGTCAACTGGTAGCTCTCGGCTAAGACAGGGGAAATTAGACAATGAGCTAGTAGCTGACCACCAACAAGAGAGCAGTTGACTGCCAGCCCTTTGACCTAGTTAATGAGCTCAAATGACCATTTTAATAGGAAAATAGCCTAAAATCTCACTCGAACTAATGATCTAAACCTAGGATATTGTGGGTACATGCAAAGGATAGAGTCATGAGTCACTTAGATGAGGAGATCCTTGTGATAGTGAAATAAAGAGAGCAGAAAACATAAGAGAGGAAAGAAGGGAGTATTCCAAGTGTATACCTAGTGGTAGATAAGCTTATGATCAAGTAATCGAATGTCGACATGGAACGACCATTGGGCATTCTATAGTTGTGCCATGAATGAGGATGGTTAAACATCTACTTTAACTTATATGATTTTGTAAACACCATGGTGGTTGTGAACTTTAAGTTAGTGTTATCTTCCAAAGGCCATTTAAGAAACACATACTTAGAGTTAGCAGAACCATGGATATGAGCCGAGTCACCCTAGTGTATATGTAGAGAATAGCATACTGGGAGTGTGATCCATATGAAGGCGATAGTGATTCCATAGTATTATGATCTGCCTAAAATCAGAGAGGAAATGATCTGGGTAGAGTTGATGGTGATCCCATAAGTTGATAGCCAATCTCATTTAAGGAAGACATTGGGTAAAGTTAACAACTATCTTGCTAGTTATGAGATGGTGCTCGGATTCAGCTGAGTGACACCTCAGAATGTACAAAAGGTTAAAGTTAAAGTTTAGAGGTGGCTAAATAGTCACAAACTCATGAATAGAGAAAGTGGTACATGGAGTTGTTTGCTAGGCGGCACTTCGATAACTCTTATGATGTGTTATTTCCCTACTCATATGTTTAAAGTAAAGGCATGTTTACTATCCCATAATATGTTTTATATGAAAGTTATGATGAGAATGATGAGGAATGAACATCCCACATTGCAAAGTTTATATATTTTAAATGTACATGCATAAATCTAAGCATATGACATGAGAATATGCTACATGTATTGCTTCCCAGTATTATGTATTATTTTTGTGATGAAAGAATGTAGAGATTTTTCTGTATGAGCATAGTGGTATAGGTTAGTAGTTTTCAAAGCAGGTTGCATTGCTACCAAGATTAAATTCTCACGTGTGTGCTGGCATGTACTAGATGTATAGGTTCCTAACTAGAGAGGAAGGTAAACTGGGAAGAGGTACCCCTTATAAGGGTACATGAAAGTTTATATTTTGAATAGTATAGGCATGTAGTAAATTAGTGTTAGCCATTATGATTTTTGAGAAAGGCTAGTATAGATTATCTCTTGTATAGTATATCTTGACTTAAATGTATATGGATTCACTAGTAACTATCGATAGGAAATTTGATAGGGTCATAAGTGGCAGGGTTGTTACCTCTATGCCCAATAGTTATTTAAGAATATTTATTGAATTAAGTGTGCATGTTTGTGTATAGTTATTTAGAGTAAAATACATATGTATATTTTCTACTGCAGTTCTTGAGTGAGAACCCGAGTGTTGAACCCAACCTAAATGGCACTTAATTAATACATTTGGTAAAAGTTTAAATTTACTTAGGTAGAAGTAATAGTAACACACTCAATTATGATATTTTCATACTATACCCTTTTAATTAATATAAAAGGAACCATAGGCTAAAGGGGTGTTACAGTATTAGTAGACCTATTATTATGAAATATTTTGGATATTTTGACTACTCTATCCTTCACCCTAAACCCTTTGGTGTCTCTCCGTCTAGTGACATTCTTTTTGTGTATATAAGGATGGACATATATATATGTGAAGATATGTGACCACTATCCACTAATAGGTTAATTTTGTACTGAGTCTGAGTGGTCACTACAAAAAACCAATAGTTTAGTTGCAATGTTTTAGCAATTTCTTTTTGAACCATCGCTAAAACAAGGTATAGCGATAGTTATGAAACTTTATTGTGACCGTCGCTTTTTTTTTTTTTAAATATAGTGACGGTTCTTTAATGAACCATTGCGAAATTATTGCAAAAGTTATTTAGCGATGATTATAGAATTGTCACTAAACTTCTGAAACTCTTTTAGAAAAGTTTAGATTTGCTTAAAAACACATATATGAACTTTTGGAGGTCTCATTTCATAAATAGAGTTGCTAGTTAAGAGAGGTGTTAAGTTATTGGAAAACACAGCCATCAGAGAGGTCACATGTTGTATCACCCCATATTTTCTTGGTTAGATTTAAATTAATGTTTCCTTAATTAATTAGATGAGTTGCGATAAAATGTGATGCAATTGTTTTAGTGATGTAATGAGGAATAAATGTCACAAGGGAAAGAATGGACCTAGGTATTAAGTAACGTGGAATGTTCATAAAAAGGGAACATGTGAAAATTAAGGTGTTTAATTTAATTCCCTATTTTTCTTCCTTTCGCCTAGCCTAATTGCCAAAGGAGAAAACCAAATTTAAAATAGATATATGTATACATGCACGGCAAGGACAAATGGGAAGTGTAACCGTGAAACCAATGGAAAATAGGAAGAAGCATGTAAATTTTTATATGTCACATGACAATGGAGAAGAAAGAATTCAACCTCCAATAAATATATATAAATGTGCATCGGTGAAGCAAGATTTAGTGGAGAGGGATTTATTTTTATTCTTATACTAATTAAAATAATGCTTCCATTTGGTGAAGATAAAAGTGAGAAGAGGAAGAAGAACATTGTAACACCCCATAATTTAATTAGCCTAAATTAATGGTCTTCAATTAAATGGATGGAATTAATGGTGTCATTAATGAATTAGTATGAATTGCTTTCTTGCTAATTAATTAGATGAATTAGCTTAAGGAGGGGCAAATTTTACTTGCATAGTTTAATAGGCCAAATGGTTATATTAAAAAGTAAGCTTGCATGAAAATTAGGTGCTTAGAATTAATTCTTTATTTTCCTTTTTAGTTATTTAGCCTAAGTACCAAGAGAGAAGTAATATAGGATGCAAATATTTAAGATATATGCATGTATGTGCCTTGTATGTTATCCCACGTGAAAGGAGGGAATGAAAATTATAATTTCATGCATGAAACCTCTAAGTCACACGTGAACTAAGAAGGAAAGAAATTTCATGTATCTTGTGTGTGGGACCAATGGAATATACAAAGGAGGATGGGAATTAAATTTTTAGCATGCAGAATTTTAATTGAATTGTTGCACATAGGACCACACATGAGGTTGGAATTATGGTTAGGAAAAAGAAGACAAAAGGTGTATAATTTTGCTCTATGAACCACATGAATAGGGATGTGGGAATTGCAAGGGAATGCATTTAAGAAAGGTGGGAGGAAGTAAAACTAATTTGACAAGTAAAGAGGTAACTTACAAGCAAAGGAAGGTGTACCAGCAAGTACACCTAGTGCATAATTTTTTTTGAAGAAATAAGCTTGTGTGAGCAACAAGGAACCCCACACATTATAACAATAAAAGGGGAAGAGGTGCAGAATTTTCTTGCACTCCCTCACACGCCAAAGACAAGAGAAAGAGGGATTTCACATGAAAAAAAAAGAAGAGAAATGGTAGCACCTAATCACCCATATGACTTATGAATTCATCCTCTCTCCTTTCCCTCTTACGTGACAAAGTGGGCAAGAGAGAAGAGTGTAGAAATTTTCTTACAAATGAGGGGAATGTAGCGTGAATGTGGGGAAAATAATAGGAATAAGAATAGGGCTGCACCTAAACTCAAAAAAAAAATGCCAAGTTGCAAGTAATTGTATACTTGAAAGTACACCTACAAGCATGATTGCCAAAAGCTAGGTGGCATATACACTAGGTGAGACACATGACCGAATAGAAATGTAGAGGGAAGGAAAGAAGAAGCAATGTGGCATGAAACATGGACACACATGTGGAGAAGAAGGAAAGGAAGTGGGAGTGGTGTAAAGGATAAGGAAATTGGAATGGTTTTTATGCATGACATGCCACCTAAGCAAGACATAAAAGAATGAAAAAAAAATTCATTCCATGCCAAACGTGAAGAGAGATAGAGAAATGGAATTGAAATTTTAGTCTCACTTGAAACATGCATACGTGAAGGGAAAGGAAACAAAAAGGGAGTTGAGAGTTTTATTTGTCTTAGGCATGAAACACACCCACACATGAAAATAGGGAAGAAGAGATAAAGAAAAGAAAAGATAAAGACATCAAGAGGGAAGAACTAAGGGATCAAGGAAAGAAGAAGCAAGAAAGAAGGCAAAGCAAGGGAAGCAAGGTAGGTTAACAATTCCAACAAACTCATGTTCCATGTTTTAGTAACTACCATGTTTTTCATAAGCCTTCCATGGAGCATGATGTTATTACCCTACATTCTTGATAAAATGCATGCTTTATTGGCTAAGCTTGTATGTTAAGTTGATGTGATGAAATGAGGATTGTATATGTATAGGGAATATATAATTAATAACATGCTTATAATGAACTAGGCTTGAGAATGAGGTAAAGGGAGGAATGAAAAGAATTTCCCTTAAGCCAAAAAAAAAATTCTTCTTGCACTTGGTAGACTTCTGTAAGAACTAATATTATTGTTATCATTCAAGAAAGGAAAATTTATTCTTACACTACAAAAAATATGGCTTTCAGTGGCGACTTTTCTGTGGCAACAAAAAAATTTGCCACTAAAAGTCCTTTTTTAGTGACGACTTTTTGTGTCGCCACTGAAAATCTTCAATGGCGACAAAATGTGTCACCATTAAAGACTTTCAGTGGCGACATTTAAAAAGTCGTCACTGAAGAGCTTCAGTGGAGACATTGAAAATGTCGCCACTAGAAGTATTAAGTGGCGACAGTATATGTTGCCACTGAAAATCTTTAGTGGCGACTTTTTAAAAGTCGCCACTAATGCATAAAGCTAAAAAAATTTTGAAGTGAATTTTTCGTTTTTTCTTCTCCCTCCAACACATTTCATCATAAATTTCATATTCCCTCCTTTTTAAAAAAATTTCTTCCCATCTCCCCTCTCTCTTTTCTTTCCCTCCTTTTTCCAAATTTCCTAAGTTAATTAAACTTACATTTAAAAATCATTTCATGCCTCTCTCTCTCTCTAGAATCTTCATCTTTCTTCCACTTTTTCCTTCTTCTCCAACTTAGGTTTACTTTCTACCACCACCACCACTTACTAAGGTCGCCATCGGTCAGTCACCGGCCATCCCCACCATCGTTCGTCGTTCAGGCAACACACAATAGCATTTATTTGCTGCAAAATGGAGGAACTCGAAGTTCCAATGGCTGGACCTTTTGGGCTACGAAAATGAGGAAAAGTTTGGGGGTTTTGTTAGAAAATTGGTGAGTAGTTAAAATCTTGTGTATATTTTATGTTTTTCATTTGTTTGAGTGAGCCTTGTATCTCCATTGTTGCTGAAAAATTACAGAAGAGAGAGAGAGCCACGGGTAGAGAGAGAAAGTGCAGTAAAAAACACTTAAAAAGCTACAAAATGAAGGAAAATGCAAGTAAAATGAGCTCCTTTGATTTGCACATTTTGAATGCACTTTGATTCTTTTTTTTTCCTCTCATTTCTGATTTGATGGCTGTAATGGGACTGATTTTAGCATTTAGAATGCCCAAAAAACTCAAAGGAAGCTTTGTATACTCCAATCTAAGCTTAGAAAACCATTTAGAGGCACTTTATGAAATTGGGACTAATCTGAAATTTTTTTAAATTGCTGGGGCGTTGCTGTAACCTCTGAAAATTTAATATGTTGTTAGAAACAATGGAAATGATGGAATAGAAGTGAAAAATGGGAGAAAAAAAGTGCAAAACCATTATTTGAGAAGAAAAGGACTAAACTACAAATTTTAAAAATTCTAGGTAATGAACTAAAATTCCTTAAATTTTGATATTTTCTGTGATATTGAGTTACATGGAGGCTCTCATATAAATTAAGGAGACTTTTGAGACCTTTAAGGACTACTTTCAAGACTAGGAAAATTTTAAGGACTAAATTGAAAAGATTCTTTTTATTTTGTTTAAGGAAAAAAACCCTATAATTTTGAAATTTTGAGTTAGGTCAAGTTTATTTAGTCTCCCAAAAGTATCATAATGATCTTAAGCAAGGAACTGAAATACAAGTTGTAAACTAGAATACAAACTTTTTATTTATTTGACTAAACTTTTTTTTAACAAAAGTCAAGGAGATTGAAATAAATGTTAACTTAGACAATATTGTTTATGATTTTGTTCCATTAGAAGAAATCCAAGGAAGGAACATAGATATAATAGGTTAGAGATTGTTATTTTAATTATTCAAGTTTATAAATTAGTATTTAGTGTGCATATTGTCTTATTTTTTGTTGATAATATATATTATGTTTTTTCTATAATTTATGACTCTTGTAATTTAATTTTATTATCATGAGACTAATTATATTTATTCTTAATGTTTTTATTTTAAATAGGGACAAAATTCAAGAAGAAACAATGATTCTACACAACAATGATGCTTTGAATGTTTTATATTTTATTTCAATTAGTTGTGTAATTATTATAAATTATTTCATTATTGATAATTGTAATATTAATAATTATTGACAATAATGTAACATTATTTTTGTGTAATATAATAGTATTTTGTTTTATAATTTTCTTTTGTAATACTCTTAAGATAATAAGAAATGAAAAAATAAAACAAAATATCAAAAAAAAAATAAATATACAAACCAGATGATTTAGTGGCGATATAAGGAAGTTGCCACAAAAAAGGGTTTCAGTGGCGACATACAAAAGTCGCCACTAAAGAAGGATTTAGTGGCGACAAAAAAGTCGCCACTGAAAGTGTAACAACCCCCTAATACGTCATACACGATGCTTATCTGATTAGCGGAAGCATATGGGTTAGTGTACATAATTATTCCCTATGTGGGAACGTCAAGGGATCGCTACTGGTTGAGCGTAACCCAAATAGACTCTCCGTTGCCCATTCGGATTCCGTTCAACCCTAATTCACATGCAGCTAACTAACTATACATACATACATCATACATTTCTCTGGAATGAAATCTAAAACTCATATACATGTCGCGTCATACATTCATACACGTTTCAACTCACATCCATAAGTTTACAGCGGTAAATCCTACCAAAAATCTGGCAGAGTTTCCTCTGTATTTTGATCATATCCCAAATACAGAATCACCTGTTTAAAAATCACTAGCCAGTATAACAACAACAGTAAACATAACCAATATAAATCCATACACAGCAACATCAATCCATCACTACAATCCATGCATACTATCTGAAACGATATATATACATTCAATCTAATCCATACAGAATTCATAAGAAACAGAATCCGATTAATAACAGCATTATCAAAGTATATATACAAATGATTCAAGCCTAAGCTAATCGTTCTCCGGTCTATCCTCAAGTCAGCTTCGGCTATCGTCTGGGCTCCTGCCCTTGTCCCTGTTCATCTGAGTAAACAACCTAATGAGATATAAATCCCAGTAGAATAATTTACAATTTAATTATCATTCGAAAACCAGTTGAATACTCAGCGGTGTGAACACCGAAATCGTCTTCCCGAAATCAGTTCAAAAACAGTGAAATACCTTTTCTTTAAAATCGTTCAAACACATGGAAATTGCGGCAATATATCACAATCATAAAATCCATTTCTTTTAAAATCAGTTATCAAAATCAAGTGAAATCCCATGCCCTGTGTATCTCAATCCACGTTGCCTACAAATCCGCTATAACCGAATCTAAATCATCTTCTAATTGCACGTAGTCTAGAAAGAATACCTCTCTTATCATTGGGTGTGATCCGTAACACCAATCACCCGAATCAAGCCTATATTGTGAGTGTGATCCGTAACACCAATCACTCACTCAAGGACCAGGTGAGAATCAACATCTAGGGCGTCCCCTAGCATGTGCACATACGCCAATTCTCATCCTCATACAGTCTATTCGAACTCACATGCACTCGGTCGGCTATTCCTCAAGGTTCTAGGGTATCACGCCTAAATCATAACGTTTCCCCGTGTAGGTTATCCACCCTTATACTCCCTAAACCTTTCTTAGGGTCGTCCTGGTTTAACGCGTAATCCCTAACTCAGTACAGGCTAAATCTGATAAAAATAGTTTCGTTTAAAAGCTTCCTGTATGAGGGATACTTAACGGCCGTCCCATACCGGCTATCAAGTACCCAACCCTAAGTAAATCCACCCTAAAGGCATCTAAATTCGATAAACAAGGTGTCTAACATGCAATTAGGGTTTTCAGCACACAGGCATGCAATTTTATCCCATCGAAAGTAGCACGCAAATCCATGCAAGTAATCTAAATCATTTAGGTATCCAACCAAATTAATTCTAGGGTTCGGGAAGTGTAAATTATCCTACCTAGTCTCTGGTCGCTCCAAATCAAGTCAGGATTCCACGAAATCTCGGTTTCTCAGCCCAATTAATTCCCTGGACCTAAAATTGAATATTTAGATTCGTCACGTCATCCGTTTTTCGATCCTAAATCCGATTACACAGTTACCTAGGTTAATTAGTTGCCTAGTTACGTTCGGCAGCTATTTCAGTCATATACCATTAGTTTTTGGGAAAATGGACCTTACCACTGTGCTCGGATGATGGAATTCTACGTCACGGTGGTCTCGGTTTCTCGAGATGCACGTCTAGAAGCTCCGGCACAGTGGCACATGGCGATGCATGGTGGTGCACGGCAGCGCACAGCGGGGAGATGCAGTTTGCCTCGAAAATCACACCACGGTGAAGCCCGCAAGCCCAGGAGTCCGAATACGGTGGTGGCACGGCGGTTCACGGCCGTTTGAGCGGTGTTTTCCGGCCATGAACTTTCTCGCACGGCAGACGACGTTTTGCCTCGATCCGAGCGCGTTCGGCCTCCTTTCGACGGCGCCGAGCTACTGGAGGAAGCTGGGAGCTCAGGCTACACTGTGGTGGGGGCGGTGAAGGTCAACAGCGTCGGATGGCGGCGATTCGAGCTGGGGAAGTTTCGCGCAATGGAGGGGAAAAACGGCATTTTTTCGGCGGCTCCGGCGGCCGTTGGTGGCCGTGGTTGGTTACTGGTGGTTGTGGGCAGTGAGGGCTGTCGGTTGGTACCCTTGGTGGCAGCCCACGGTGGCTGTGGTGGCAGTTCACGGTGGAGGAAGGTGGAGAGAGAAAAGAGAGAAGAGAGAGAGAGTGTGGTGAGGAGAGAGAGTGAAATGGGAGAAATGGAGGGAGTTTGCGTAATTTAAAGCCTCCAGGGGCGATTCTGACTTTTCCCCGGCCACCCGAGGATGTTTTAGGGTGTCGGAATCCTTCCAGAAGTTGGCACGCATTTCTATGCAAAAACTTTGGCCTTCGTCAACGAAATTGATGCACGAAACTCCTTCCGTCAGTTTCTGATTGCCGGATTGCATTTCTTTCTGTTTGATCGTGTTTCTGGCTTCAAATGACCTTCTGTGTCAAGTCATTATCCTTGAAATACGTGTCAGGCTTCGTTTGATTGGGATTAGGGTTAAAATCAAGTTTTATCTTTTAAAATCCTTTAAAAACTCTTTCGAATCTTTCCCGTTGTTACAGAAAGGACCTTCAGTGGCGACATAAAATGTCGCCACTAAATCTAAGTTTCTTTGGCAACTTTTAACTTTTAAATTTCAATTTCTGTGACGACAAATTTTATCTTTCAGTGGCGACAAATGTCGCCACTAAAAAATTTCAGTGGCGACTTTTCTGCTTTCAGTGGCGACTTTTGTCGCCACTGAAAGCAAAATTTTTTGTAGTGTTAAGGATAATGGAATTTCATAAGAAATATACATAAAGATGTGGTCTTTAAGAAAGAAGAAATTATTATGGAAATTATTAGAATTTTTAGAAAGAAAATGAATATTGGAATTAATTTCCAAGAAAAAGAAATTATTATAATTTTTTTAAAAAAATGTACATTGGAATTAATTTCCAAGAAAAAGAAATTAATATTGAAATTATTAGAATTTTATAAGAAATGTACCTTAGAAATAAATGCCCAAGATAAGAGAAATTATTCTTTAAATATGAAATTTTCGTAAGAAATATACCTTAGAAATTATTTCTAAGAAAAATAGAAATTATTCCTTAAATATTGAAATTTCCCATAAGAAATGTATGTTTACATTAAAATACAAGAAAGAGAGAATTATCCTTGAAATTAATAGCATTTCCAAATGAAGTACATTAATGATAATTTCCAAGAAAAAGGAATTTTATCCTTGAAGTTATTAAAATTTTAAAAGGGGTGTACACTAGTAATGATTCTCAAGAAAAGAAAATTTTCCCGTGATAATTGACAAAGAAATTTTAAAGGTGGCTAAGTGTCTACATGTGCCTAAGTGTGCACAAAGAAATTTTAAAGGTGGCCAAGTGCCCACATGTACCCAAGTGTGCACAAAGAAATCCTCAAGATGGCCAAGTGTCCACATGTGCCCAAGTGTGCACGAAGAACTTCCAAAGGTGGCCAAGTGTCCATGGTGCCCAAGTGTGCACAACCCATGAATAAAAGTAAATCAAGAATGATAAGCATAAAATGGATTTGATAACTGTATGATAATGCGTTTTATAGCATGCCAATATCTTTATGTGAAGGATATGTATTTGATTGCACTAGCATTTAAATTAATCATATATATATTGCTTGCCAATTTATATTTTTGAATTATGCTGTATTTTATTCCGAGAATGTAGACTTAAACATTTTGGTGCTTGCACGCTGATACATATTAGTTGGTTTAAAACCTGAGTTGTTAAGTTATTGGGGAACCTGCATTTCTCATTATATGCTAATATGTATCAGATGCAAACGCATAGCCGGCCTGAGAGATTGAGTCCTTTTTAGGTTAAAGAAAATTTTTGTAACTCCATATTTTTGGGCTCTAGTCTAAACATACTTAGTTTAGATCTAGGATTATTCTTTTAGCAGTGGACCTGAGATGTAATTAGGAAAGAAACAGGGGAAAGGATAGGTGAAGGACCAGTCCATCTTGGAAATTGTAAAAGGAGTCTGAGTGATAAAATTTTTGTCTCCTGGCTTCCCATGGACGGGTGCTTTGCATATCTTGATACATGTTACTATAGTGTAATGGACATTATAGAACTTATTTCATTGAATTGTATAATAGTTAAAATTTTGCTGTGTAGCATAAAATTTCTTTTATTCCACTGTGCATATAAGTTTATTTAATCTGAGCGAAAGATCTTGAACCTGATCCGCTTAATATAATTCAATGGTATAAACTGCTCAGAATTTAATTAAATAAAGGCTAAAGAAAATGTACAGAACCTATCTATTTATATTAGAATTAATGGTAATACTAGATAGGGTCGTTACAAACATGACTTTCATTTAACCATAAGGTAATAGAAATTGAGAAGAGAGAGAGAAAGAGAGACGTGGGGGAGCAGCCTTCCTCCTCTTCTTCCCTTTTTGCTTTATTTTCTCTTCCAATACCACATAGGCGAGAGATGGGTGAGCTTGTGTCAAGGTGCAGCTTGAATAAACTCAACTTCCTTTCCTTTGGCACCACTAAGTGATGGAGTTGACGTGTATGTAAAATGCTAGGTGTAACACCCCATGTTCTGCAAGCATATTTAAATTCATGATTTAATTCGATACATTGCCATGAAATGTGTCCAATTGTTGTGTGATGTAGTAATTTGAATAAATAATGGAAAGGATGACGTTGCATAAATTTTGAGGTGCTTGAAGTGCTTTAATAAATTTTGAGATGCTTGAGGTGCTTCAATAAATTTTAAGGTGCTTGAGGTGTTTGATTTAATCTTATGTAGCCAAATTAATAAAGGAAAGAAGCATGTAACATTTGAATAATTAAATACACATTTGATGGAAGAGGTCTTGACATGTAGGACGTGAGTTTTATATATATGTATGCACCCACACGGTAGGCACACTTGGAAAGGGATTGGGAAAATAAAGAGTTAAATAGATAAATATACATGTGTAAGTACATGCACAATAAAAAAGGGTGTACGATAAAGGCAATTCCTTTTCGAATTCGACAACTAAGAAGTAGAGATAGGAATTAAGTTGAAATGTTATATCGTGTAGCTTGCGTGAGAGATAAATCTAGTGTGAAGGAAATTTTATGTATGAATTCTCCTTCCCCTTGGCGCCACTTGATGGTGAACTTACGTAGGGATTAAATTTTGTTACAAAAAAAACATGTAGCAGCGTGAAATTGGCTTAAAGCTGTACCACTTTGTGTGAGAAGGGAAATTTACATAGACATGAATGATGTTAAGGGGGAAGAGCTTACGTGGCCAAGAGACTATCACCTTTTGTGTGAAAGAATGTGCAATTTAATGGGAATGCAAATTGCCAATGTGGGATGCTGGTCATTTCATGAAACAGTCATGAGGTACTTGATCTCCTTCCCTCCTTGTTGGTTAACCGGGTAAGCAACGCAATGGGTGGTAAGAATATATATATAAATAAGTGAAATGGAACTCCTTGTACACGTGTAACACCTTGCTTGCATCCACTTCATCCTCTCTTATTGGCACCTCTTGAAGGAATCAATATACACAAAGGACAAACGTGAGGAGCTTGCATAAATCATAAGAAGCCATAGACCTTGTGTACAAGAGAGGATTTTTTGTGACTTCCTTTCCTTCCTTGCTTGGCGTGACCAAATGGTTAATGTGAGGATGCAAGGAAGTTGTTAATGCTTGATTACACATAGGATTAGGGAATGACAAGAATGAAAAAGTAGAAAGTGGGAGTAGCATTCCATTCACACGAAGAAACAAAAGAAGAAGGGGCGTGGGTTACCTTGACCGAAAGGAAAATATGCAAAAGAGAGAGTAGCTACATTTGGTGACAGAGGGGAAGTGAATTACCCAAGGAAGAAAGAAACCAAGGAGCAAGGTAGCAAAGGAAATTCAAGAGAGAATCAAGACAAGCTACATTAGTTTCCTTGTGAGGTAGGTTAGCAATTTATTAAGTTATAATTCTATGATTTAGTATGCATGTTCAATGGCTTAGTTTCCATGGAATTTGAACCCTTGTCTACATTCTTGAGTTAGGAAAAATTTAATTGAGCTTGCATGATAAATATAAGGGTGGTTAATGCTTAACCTTAAATTTTTATTTCCTTAAGATCATGAGAAAACCTAGATTAAGGGATCATTTCAATGGTTTGGATTGCTTGGTTTGCTACTCTTAATATTAAAGTGGGTTGTGAATTCTATGATGGAACTAATGTTAAAAATGTAACTTGTGTAAAGAATAAAGACATCACCCAAAATATTGGGAAAATTTATGGTTATTGAAGATAATACATGAGAATATGAGAGAATTTATGATTATACATGTGATTATGGGAAAATTTAGGATGATTAATAATAATACATGTGATTATGGGAAAACTTGTGATGATTAATACTAATACATGTGATTATGGGAAAAGTTATGATGATTAATAATAATACATGTAATTATGGTAAAGTTATGATGATCAATAATAATACCTGTGATTATGGGAAAAGTTATGATGATTAATGATAATCCATGTAATTATGGGAAAGGTTATGATGATTAATAATAACACATGTGATTATGAGAAAAGTATGATGATTAATAATGATATATGTGATTATGGGAATTAATTGATTAAATTCATGATGAATATCAATGAGGAATAATAATGTTAAGGAAAAATCCTGATTAATACTGACTAACATTATTATGGAAAAGAAAATGTCTCATAGTAATAATATGAGTTAAAGAATGGAAAAGTGAAATGATGGAAAGGATAAAATACTAAATTTCTTCCTGGAAAGTGTCCATGAATTATGAGGTGTGGCCAAAGGTGCTCCATACCCGTGATCTAGAGTCCCGATGAGTTTATGTAAGTGGCCGAGTGTCCACAAATTATGAGGTATGGCCGAAGGTGCTTAACACCGGTGACCTAGGGAGGTGTGGCAGAAGGTGCTCCATACTCGTGATCTAAAGTCTCGATGAGTTTATGTACATAGCCGAGTGTCCACAAATTACGAGGTATGGCCAAAGGTGCTTCACACTAGTGACCTACGGAGGTGTGGCCAAAGGTGCTCCATACCCATAATCTAGAGTCCTGATGAGTTTATGTACATGGCCGTGTGTCCATGAATTACGAGGTGTGGCCAAAGGTGCTCCACATGAGTGACCTAGAGAGGTGTGGCTGAAGGTGCTCCACACACGTGACCTAGCGTTCACGTAACAAGCATAAGTGCTCTGATAGTTTCGTAATAACATCTGTAAGTTTATGAAAATACATGTCACTTGAAAAAGAGCTATCTAATTTGCTAATGACTCCTAAATTTATCATGCAGCACTTGTCAGTTTGCATTTAGGTGTAACATTATATTTAGCATCAGGAATTTAGTTGCCATATTTTGGTTCTTGCACCTTGGTACATATTAGTTGATTTTTAAAACTCTGAATTGCTAAGATACTGGGAAACTTATGTTTCTCACCTATGTGCTAATATTTATCAAATACGAACACGTAGCAGAGCCGAGAAGTAGCAGTCTTTTTTATTTAGGTGAGATTTTGTAATCCTCTATTTTTGGGTCTGAGATGTATCTGATTTAGAATAGGACATTTGTTTGGATTGTGTATATGAGGGGTATAGGGGAAATCCTGGGGAGCGGATATGTGAAGGACCGGTTCATCATTATAATTTGGAAGGGAGTCTGAGTGACAGGCTTGTTGTCTCCTGACTTATGATGGACGGGTACTCCATCTATTCAGGGATATGGTTATCAGCATGTAATGGAAATTACTAGACATGTAATATTTGAGTTCTATGATAGTTTAAATTTTTGTTGTGTAGTGTAGTATTTTTATTTCGTTATGCATGTAAGTTTTTATTTTGAGAAAAAGATCCTAAACCTAATCTACTTAATAAAAATTTAATGGTATAATTGCTTAAACATTAATCAAATAAAGAATAAGGATAATGTACCAAACCTATCTATTTACATCAGAATTAAGGGTAATACTAGATAGGAGCGTTACACTAGGACTAGAGGCCTGTGTGGAAGGTACACCCAGCATGTGATACAAGTTATCTTCTCTTCCCTTGTGTTTCCTTCAACGTGCCAAGAAAGGAGGTTAAGGAGTCCTTTGCATGGTCGTACGTTTGGCGTGAGGGAGGAGGATTACGTGACTTTCCTTTCTTCCTTTCCTTGGCATGACCGAATGGCAATGGCAAGAGTACAAGGAAAATAAAATGTAATTAAGTACATGTACAACCTAATGTAAGAGATGAGGTAACCTACAAGAAAGAGGTTTCATTAAACCATAGAGGTACGCATATGGCAAGTGGAAAAAGAGAAAGAGTAGCATGAGGAATGAAGTTGCGTGACTTCCCTCCTCCTTTCCATTGATGTGCCTGAGTGGCTAACCTAAGATTGCAAGGAAAATGGGGCTGCACTTAATTACACGAGAGGCCATGAAATAATAATAATGAGAAGGAAGTTAGTGTCCCATTTTCTTAGGCCAAATAGAAAATGTAAGGGAGAGAGGGAAGTGAAAAGGGAAGTAAATACACACACACACAACAAGTGCATCCAAAAGAATGAGGGCAGCTTGGCAAGGAAAAAGAAAAGTTCTTGTGATGGGGAAGGAGCTAGCTAGACGAGAGAAGAAGAAGAAGCAAGGGAGAAGGATATGATTCAAGAGAAACACTAAAAGACCTCCATCACTTTTGCACCACCTAAGGTAGGTTAGCAATTCCATGACTTGTGTTCCATGTTTTAGAACATATGCATTATGATTTGCTAAGCTTTCATGGAACATTAGTTGCTTCTCTACATTCTTGAAAATGTGAATGTCTCTTGGCTAAGGTTGCATGATAAATGGATGTGTTTGTTGATGTGCTAAAATGGATATTGTTATTATCATGAACGATCTATTGTTAGTAAAATTTAGCATGTATCATGGAAAGCTTTAACATAAGAAAGTGCTGAAATTTTTTTATTTTTCCATGACTAACATATGGTTTAAGTTGTAAACATCAAAATGAAGGTTGCTATCTAGAATTTGGTTTACAATTTATGCCATTGCTCTTGTTGGCATACTAAATCTGAAAGTGGCCTTTGTAAGCAGTGAAATGGCTTTATGAAATTATGCAAGAGAGATTACACTTCAGTTTTGGCTAAAAGAAAGAAAGAAAATATGGCTTAAGGTATAGTTAATTAGTTCACCCTTTTTGCACATAATAAGGCCCCACGTTATTTTTAAAATGTAAAAATGGAGAAAAATGTGTAAGCCTTAAACTTAGTGTGTAGCAAGAACCAAGAAAACTAGTAAAATAAATGGTTAATGGAAATGGTTGCACAAATTAAAAGTGGGAGAAAGTACCCTAAAAATTAATGCATAACGTAAAGAAGTTTAACTTATGGTAAGGAGGGAAAAATTTGACAATGTAACATGAAAAACCTAAAGGATTATTATCTTATCATGGTGGCCGAAACCAATGGCTCATTTTAATTTTAGTGGCTAAATCACTATGCTAATTGTATAGGGAATTATAAAGTGTGATGGATTATGGTTGCAAATTAATTTATAAAGACGGCTAAGTGTCCACGATTCTTAAGGTGTGGCCAAAGGTGCTCCACACATATGACCTAGTGAGGTGTGACCGAAAGTGCTTCACACTTGTGACCTAGTGTTCACAATTATACAAGTGGTCAAGTGTCCACAATTCTTAAGGTGTGGCCGAAGGTGCTCTAAACAAGTGACCTAGTGAGGTGTGACCGAAGGTGTTTCACACCCGTGACCTAATGTTCACAATTATACAGGTAGCCAAGAGTCCATGATTCTTAAGGTGTCGTCAAAGGTGCTCCACACATGTGACCTAGTGAGGTGTGGCCGAAGGTGCTCCACACTTGTGACCTAGTTTTCACAATTATAAAGGTAGCCAAGTGTCCATGATTCTTGAGGTATGGCCGAAGGTGCTTCACACATGTGACCTAGTGAGGTATGATCGAAGGTGCTTCACACCCGTGACCTAGTGTTCACAATTATAAAAGTGGCCAAGTGTCCACAATACTTGAGGTGTGACGAAGGGTGCTTCACACATTGAGATAAGGTAAGTTTTAAGAATGAAATGTATAATTAATCATTGTTGTTTCAGTTTTCTTTTAACATGTATGATCCCCTGAAAAGATGTTATGTGTGAAATGAGAATATCCACTTTATCACATTGACATTTCAAATACTCATGCACTGCTTGCCAAATCTGTATATGTGAATGAAACTATGTTTTAAATAACAGAAATGTAGATGAAAATTTTTTTGGTGCTTACACCCTGATACATATTAGTAGATTTTGAAATATTAAATTTTTAAGCTACTGGGAAACTTGTGTTTCTCATTCATGTGCTAATATGTATCAAATACGAAAGTTTAGCAGTGGTGGGGAAAGATGGAAGTCCCTTTTGTTAGGAGCATTTTGTATTCCTTTATTTTGGGACCTGATTCTATATATGTTTTTGGGATTAGAATTAAGACTATTATTTTAACTATATATAGTAAAAGGGAAATGGGAAATTGTCAGGAAAAGGATATGTGAAGGACCTGTTCACCCCTATTATTTGTAAAAGGAGTTTGAGTGGCAGGCTTGTTGTCTTCTGACTCCTTATGTAACAACGGGAAAGATTTGAAAGAGTTTTAAAGGATTTTGAAAGATAAAAACTTTATTTTAACCCTAATTCCAATCAAACGAAGCTTGGCACAAATTTTGAGGATAATGACTTGAAACAGAAGGTCGTTCGAAGCCAGAAACATGATCAAACGGAAAGAAATGCAATCCGGCGATCAGAAACTGACGGAAGGAGTTTCGTTCGTCAATTTCATTGATGGAGGCCAAAGCTTTTGCATAGAAATGTGTGCCAATGTCTAGAAGGATGCCGACACCCTAAAACACCCCCGGGTGGCCTGGGAAAAGTCAGAATCATCGTTGGAAGCTTTAAATTACGCGAATTCCCTCCATTTCTCTCATTTCACTCTCTCTCCTCACCACACTCTCTCTCTCCTCTCTCTTTTCTCTCTCCACCTTCCTCCACCGTGAACGGCCACCACAGCCACCGTGGGCCTCCACCAAAGGTACCAACTGACAGCCGTCACTGCCCACAACCTCCAGCAACCAACCACGGCCACCAACGGCCGCCGGAGCCGCCGGAAAAATGCCATTTTTCCCCTTCATCGCACGAAACTTCCCTAGCTCGAATCGCTGCCGTCCGTCACCGTTGACCCTCACCATCCCCACCACCGTGTAGCCCGAGATGCCAGCTACCTCTAATAGCTAGGCGCCGTCAAAAGGAGGCCGGACACGCTCTGATCGAGGTAGAATGTCGTCCGCCGTGCGAGAAGTTTCGTGGCCGGAAAACACCGCCCTAACGGCCGTGAACCGCGGTGCCACCACCGTATTCAGACTCCTGGGCTTGCGGGCTTCACCGTGGTGTGATTTTCAAGGCAAACCGCATCTCCCCGCTGTGAGCCGCCGTGCGCCGCCGTGTGCCGCCATGCCGGAGCTTCTTGACGTGCATCCCGAGAAACCGAGACCACCGTGACGTAGAATTCCATCATCCGAGCACAGTGGTAAGGTCCGTTTTCCCAAAAACTAATGGTATATGACTGAAATGGCTGCCGAACGTAATTAGGAAAATAATTAACCTAGATAACTGTGTAACCGAGTTTAGGATTGAAAATCGGATGACGTGACGAATATAAATATTTAATTTCATGTCCAGGGAATTAATTGGGCTCAGAAACTGAGATTTCGTGGAGTCCTGACTTGATCTGGAGTGACTGGAGACCAGGTAGGATAATTTACACTTCCCGAACCCTAGAATTGATTTAGTGAATACCTGACTGATTTAGATGACTTGTATGAATTTACGTGCTGCTTTCGATG
This sequence comes from Senna siamea, assembly GCA_031216115.1. Classification (NCBI taxonomy): domain Eukaryota; kingdom Viridiplantae; phylum Streptophyta; class Magnoliopsida; order Fabales; family Fabaceae; genus Senna; species Senna siamea. The sequence continues at coordinate 13,177,545 of CM062354.1, forward strand.
GGATAAATTGCATGCCTGTGTGCTGAAAACCCTAATTGCATGTTAGACACCTTGTTTATCGAGTTTGGATGCCTTTAGGAAGGATTTACTTAGGGTTGGGTACTTGATAGCCAGTATGGGATGGCCGTTAAGTATCCCTCGTACAGGAAGTTTTTAAACGAAACTATTTTTATCAGATTTAGCCAGTATCGAGTTAGGGATTACGCATTAAACCAGGACGACCCTAAGAAAGGTTTAGGGAGTATAAGGGTGGATAACCTACACGAGGAAACGTTGTGATTTCGGCGTGATACCTTAGAACCCTGAGGAATAGCCGACCGAGTGCATGTGAGTTCGAATAGACTGTATGAGGATGAGAATTGGCGTATGCGCACATGCTAGGGGACACCCTAGATGTTGATTCTCACCCGGTCCTTGAGTGAGTGATTGGTGTTACGGATCACACTCACAATATAGGCTTGATTCGGGTGATTGGTGTTACGGATCACACCCAACGATAAGAGAGGTATTCTCTCTAGACTACGTGCAATTAGAAGATGACTTAGATTTGGTTACAGCGGATTTGTAGCCAACGTGGATTGAGATACACAGGGCATGGGATTTTACTTGATTTTGATGACTGATTTTAAAAGAAATGGATTTCCTAATTGTGATATATTGCCGCAATTTCCATGTGTTTAAACGATTTTAAAGAAAAGGTATTTCACTATTTTCGAACTAGTTTCGGGAAGACAATTTCGGTGTTCGCACCGCTGGGTATTCAACTGGTTTTCGAATGATAATTGATTTGTAAATTATTCTACTGGGATTCATATCTCATTAGGTTGTTTACTCAGATGAACAGGGACAGGGGCAGGAGCCCAGACGATAGCCGAGGCTGACTTGAGGATAGACCGGAGGATGATTGGCTTAGGCTTGAATCATTTGTATATATACTTTGATGACGCTGTTAATTCTCAGATTCGGTTTCTTATGAATTCTGTATGGATTAGACTGAATGTACATATAACGTTTTAGATGATACACATGGATTGTAGTGATGAATTAATGTTGCTGTGTATGGATTTATATCAGTTATGTTTATTACTATTTTTGGACTGGCTGATGATGTTTAAACAGGTGATTCTGTATTTGGGATATGATCGAATTACAGAGGAAACTCTGCCAGATTTTTGGTTGTATTTACCGCTGTAAACTTATGGATTTGAATTGAAATGTGTATGAATGTATGACGCGACATGTATATGAGTTTTAGATTTCATTCCAGAGAAATGTATGATGCATGTATGTATAGTTAGTTAGCTGCATGTGAATTAGGGTTAAACGGTATCCGAATGGACGACGGAGAGTCTATTTGGGTTACGCTCAACCAGTAGCGATCCCCTGACATTCCCACCTAGGGAATAAGCATTTAAAATACCCCATATGCTTCCGCTAATCAGATAAGCATCGCGTATGACGTATTAGGGGGTCGTTACAATTATGGTATCAGAGCCCAGTTTGTCGGATCTTCTGGTTTAGTGGGCTTAGGACTTTAAATCTTTGGGCTTGCAGCTTTAGGGTTTTGATTGATTTGACTCTGGAATGATAGGACCTGATTTGAATTGATAATGAACGGAATGAATTTGATGTACTTCTGTTAACTATTGCTATGTGACTGATCTATTTGTTTCTGTCTCAGATAAGCATGGCAGAATCTAGCAGGGACGCCACCCGTAGGCCCAGAGGAAGGCCAAGGCACAGAAACCAGCGTGCGTCAGGTAGTGGTAGCATGGAGACTGAGGTTGACATGCGTGAGATGATGGAATCTATCAGATTAATGGCCAATGCAATGAGAGACCAGGCCACTACCAGTGCTAATGCAATGAGACAGCAGCAGGAAGATAGACAGACGAGAAATGACGGAGCCACTCAACAGGTGAATCCACTATATCAGGGATGGATTGAATTCCAGAGAGCAGGTCCATCTCCGTTTACAGGTGCCTCCGATCCAGCTGCTGTGGAAGCTTGGATAAAAGGAATTGAAAAGATTTTCAGGTTGTTGCAGTGCGACGATGAACAGAAGGTCACATATGCAACATATATGCTGAAGGGCGAAGCGAAACTTTGGTGGTGATGCCCAAAGAATCGATGGAGAGCCGAGGCATTCCACTGACTTAGGAATCTTTCAAGGGAGTCTTTATGGATCAATATATCCCTGAGAGCGTGAAACAAGCAAAGGAAGCACAGTTCCTGAAGCTCACCCAAGGAGGCAGGCCATTTGACGAGTATCTGAAACAGTTTGAGGAATTATCAAGATACTCTACTTACCTGCAAATGCATTACGATGAGGCTTGGAAAGCGAAGAAACTAGAAGAAGGCCTCGATTTGCCTATGAAGACTCAGTTAGCTACCCTGGAGATTTGAGACTTTTCCACACTGGTGAACAAGTGCCGAATTCTGAGCAAGAATTTAGAACAGAAACAGACTCAGAATATGACACAACGAACAGGGAACCAGCCCAGACAAGCGCCCAGAAATCTGAATGTAAGAAGCGGTATGTTTAAACCGCAACCAGGGGCCTCTAGTAGCAGTGAGAGGCGACCTGATAATACTCCTTGTCCGAAGTGTGGTACCAGACATCCAAATCAACCCTGCTGGCATCAGACTCCATTGCAATGCTACAGATGTGGAGGTACAGGACACATGGCCAGATACTGCCCTTCCACAGGGAATCAGCCGACATCTGGTAGCCGAAGACCACAGGCTCCAGGGAGAGTTTTTACCATGAATGCTGCCAATGTCGACAGGTCCTTGGGCTTGATGCAGGGTAGAGGTAAAATTTATAATTTTTCTTTAATAGTATTGTTTGATTCGGGTGCTACGCACTCATTTATCGCTAATGCATGCGTAGAAAGAATGAGATTACCTGTTCAAACCCTGCCCTGTGACCTATACATATCCACACCCTTGGGAGAGGCCACTATGTCCCCACGAATATGCCTAAACTGCCCCTTAACCATTGAAGATACTTTATTTCTTGTGGACTTAGTGTGTATACCATTGTCAGGGATCGACATTATTTTGGGAATGGATTGGTTGACTAGGAATCGGGTCTTGTTGAATTGTTCCGAAGGGACAATTACTTATCTGGATAATGTACCTGTACGTGGGAGTGACAGGGCTTGTGAGATAGGTGATATGTCCCTCAATCTCTCTGAGGTAGAGTTGCAGGATAGACTAAGTCAAATCCCAATCGTTAGTGACTTTCCGGAGGTATTTCCTTTGGAAATAAGTAAACCACCACCACCCAGGGAGATAGAATTCACCATTGACCTAATTCCGGGAGCGGGTCCAATAGCTATGACCCCGTATCGTATGGCCCTCGCAGAATTGAGAGAATTAAAAGTCCAAATTGAAGTTATGTTGGAGAAGGGGTTCATTAGACCAAGTGTATCACCATGGGGAGCTCCGGTCTTATTCGTAAAGAAGAAAGACGGGAGTTTAAGACTGTGTATTGATTACCGAAAATTGAATAAGGTGACCATTAAGAATAAATACCCATTGCCACGTATTGATGATTTGTTTGATCAGTTGCAAGGCGCAACTGTATTTTCTAAGATAGATTTAAGGTCAGGATACCACCAGATTAGGGTTAGAGAGGAGGATCTTCCTAAGACAGCATTCAGGACGAGATACGGCCATTATGAGTTCTTAGTGATGCCATTTGGATTGACGAATGCACCCGCTGTCTTTATGGATTATATGAATAGGATTTTCAGACCCTACTTAGATCAATTCATTGTGGTATTCATTGACGATATTCTAGTCTATTCCAAGACTCACGAAGAGCATGCCCAGCATCTTAACACGATGTTACAGATACTGGAAGAGAAACAATTGTATGCAAAGCTGTAGAAATGTGAGTTTTGGTTAGAAGAAGTGAAATTTTTAGGACATGTAGTAAATGGGAAAGGGATAGCGGTTGACCCAAAGAAAATTGAAGCAGTATTAGATTGGGATCGACCTAGAACGGTCACCGAGATTAGGAGTTTCTTGGGTTTGGCCGGCTATTATCGGAAATTCATTCAAGGATTTTCACAGATAGCTGTGCCATTGACCCGATTGACTCGGAAAGGGGTAGATTTTGAATGGAGCGAGCAGTGTGAAACTAGTTTTCAGATTCTGAAAGAGAAATTGACCACCGCTCCTGTACTAATTATTCCGAAACCCCTAGAACCCTTTACTGTATACACGGATGCATCTTTGAGAGGCCTAGGTTGTGTTTTGATGCAGGATGGGAAAGTTGTGGCTTATGCATCGCGACAATTGAAACCTGTAGAGGAGAACTATCCCACCCATGACTTAGAACTAGCTGCCGTTGTGTTTGCCTTAAAGATTTGGAGACATTACCTTTATGGCACGATATGCGAGGAATAGTGATCATAAGAGCCTTAGGTATTTGTTTGATCAGAAGGAATTAAACATGAAGCAGCGTAGGTGGGTAGAATACTTGAAAGACTTTGATTTTGAGTTGAAATATCATGCAGGGAAAGCAAATGTTGTGGCCGATGCATTAAGCCGAAAGTCACTACAACTAGCTAGTTTAATGATTAGTGAGATGAGGTTACTTGAGGATTTTGGGAACCTTACCCTCAATGTAATCTCATTTCCGCAAAGATTAGTGATGAGTGACTTTTTGATAACCTGCGAATTGAGAGAACTAATTAGACAAGCCCAACTTGAGGATGAATCCTTGGAGGTATATGCAGACCAACCTGATTTTGGACTAGCACCTGATGGAGTTTTAATGTTTAGGAAGAGGGTAGTAATTCTGAACTATCAGGAACTAAAGGAAAAAGTGTTAGCAGAAGCTCACAGAAGCCATTACACTATTCACCCAGGTATTTCTAAGATGTATCAAGATTTAAAGAGGAATTTTTGGTGGCCTGGTATGCGGAGAGATATCACGGATTACGTGAATGCCTGTTTGACTTGTCAATAGGTTAAGATAGAGCATCAGAAACCCGCAGGGCTACTTAAGCCATTAGAGATACCAGAGAGAAAATGGGATCAGATCACTATGGATTTTGTAGTTGGATTACCTAGAACACCAGCAGGATTTGATGCCATTTGGGTAATAGTGGATAGGTTGACCAAGTCTGCGCACTTTTTGCCTGTTAAGATGCGTTACACCATGGAGAAATTAGCCGAAGTATACCTTAGGGAAATTGTAAGATTACATGGAAAACCGTCAGGTATAGTATCTGATCGAGATCCTAGGTTTACTTCGAGATTTTGGCAATCCCTACAGCAAGCCTTAGGAACCCAGCTTAAATTTAGCATGACTTATCATCCTCGTGACCGCAAGGCCTCTGAGAGGACTATTCAAACCCTAGAAGACATGTTGAGGGCGTGTGTACTTGAGCAGAAAGGAAGTTGGGATAAACACCTGCCGTTGATAGAGTTTGCATACAACAACAGTTATCACTCTACCATCGACATGGCACCGTATGAGGCTCTGTATGGGAGGAGTTGTAAGTCACCTTTAAGTTGGGTAGAAATGGGGGAGAGTGCACTGTTGGGACCTGAAATGGTGCAAGAAACCACTGATCAAATTAAAATGATCAGGGAAAAGATGAGAGCTGCTCAAAAGAGGCAAGAATCTTATGCCAACAAGAGAAGAAGGCCTTTGGAATTTAACGAGGGAGATCACGTATTTCTGAGAGTGTCCCCCACCACGGGTATTGGTAGACAGATAAGGACTAAGAAACTAAGTCCTAGATTCCTAGGACCATTCCAAATTTTACAAAGAGTCGGTCCCGTTGCCTACCAAATTGCTTTACCTCTCCATTTGTCCAACTTACATGATGCTTTCCACGTCTCCCAACTTCGTAAATATATCCCAGATCCTGCGCATGTATTAGAGAATTAACCAATAATATTAAAGGAAAATTTGACTTATGAATCTACTCCTGTTCAAATCCTTGACTATAAGACTAAGCAGCTTCGAAGTAAAATAATCCCTCTAGTTAAGGTACTTTGGCAGGATGTAGCGTCGCAGGAGATGACGTGGGAGAAAGAAGATGAAATGAGACAAAGATATCCGTGAATCAAGCATGTGTATGAATTTTGGGGATAAAATTTCTTTTAAGGGGGGGAGAATGTAACAACGGGAAAGATTTGAAAGAGTTTTAAAGGATTTTGAAAGATAAAAACATGATTGTAACCCTAATTCCAATCAAACGAAGCTTGGCATGAATTTCGAGGATAATGACTTGACACAGAAGGTCGTTCGAAGCCAGAAACACGATTAAACGGAAAGAAATGCAATTCGGCGATCAGAAACTGACGGAAGGAGTTTCGTGCATCAATTTCATTGACGGAGGCCAAAGCTTTCGCATATAAATGCGTGCCGACATCTGGAAGGATACCGACACCCTAAAACACCCCCGGGTGGCCTGGGAAAAGTCAGAATCGTCCCTAGAGGCTTTAAATTACGCGAATTCCCTCTATTTCTCTCATTTCACTCTCTCTCCTCACCACACTCTCTCTCTCTCTTTCTCTCTCCACCTTCCTCCACCGTGAACAGGCCACCACGCCACCAGTGGGCCGCCACAGTACCAACCGACCCTCACGCCCACAACCTCTGACAACCAACCACGGCCACCAACGGCCGCCGGAAAAATGCCGTTTTTCCCCTCCATCGCGGGAAACTTCCCCAGCTCGAATCGCCGTTGTCCGTCGCCATTGACCCTCACCGCCCCCACCACCGTGTAGCCTGAGCTGCCACCTACCTCCAGTAGCTAGGCACCGTCGAAATGAGGCCGAACGGGCTCGGATTAAGGCAGAACGCCGTCCGCCGTGCGAGAAGTTTCGTGGCCGAAAAACACCGCCCAAACGGCTGTGAACCGCCGTGCCACCACCGTATTCGGACTCTTGGGCTTGCGGGCTTCACCGTGGTGTGATTTTTGAGGCAAACCGCATCTCCCTGCCGTGAGCCACCGTGCGCCACCGTGCTGGAGCTTCTGGACGTGCATCTCGAGAAACCAAGACCACCGTGACATAGAATTCCATCATCCGAGCACAGTGGTAAGGTCCGTTTTCCCAAAAACTAATGGTATATGACTGAAATGGCTGCCGAACGTAATTAGGCAACTAATTAACCTAGATAACTGTGTAACCGGGTTTAGGATTAAAAATCGGATGACGTGACGAATCTAAATATTTAATTTCATGTCCAGGGAATTAATTGGGCTTAGAAACTGAGATTTCGTGGAGTCCTGACTTGATCTGGAGCGATTGGAGACCAGGTAGGATAATTTACACTTCCCGAACCCTAGAATTGATTTAGTGAATACCTGACTGATTTAGATGACTTGTATGGATTTGCGTGCTACTTTCGATGGGATAAATTGCATGCCTGTGTGCTGAAAACCCTAATTACATGTTAGACACCTAGTTTATTGAGTTTGGATGCCTTTAGGAAAGATTTACTTAGGGTTGGGTACTTGATAGCTGGTATGGGACGGCCGTTAAGTATCCCTCATACAGGAAGCTTTTAAACGAAACTATTTTTATCAGTTGCTTTGTCTTGAGTTAGGGATTATGCGTTAAACCAGGACGACCCTAAGAAAGGTTTAGGGAGTATAAGGGTGGATAACCTACACGGGGAAACGTTGTGATTTAGGCGTAATACCCTAGAACCCTGAGGAATAGCCGACCGAGTGCATGTGAGTTCGAATAGACTGTATGAGGATGAGAATTGGCATATGTGCACATGCTAGGGGACGCCCTAGATGTTGATTCTCACCCATTCCTTGAGTGAGTGATTGGTGTTACGGATCACACCCAACGATAAGAGAGGTATTCTCTCTAGACTACGTGCAATTAGAAGATGACTTAGATTTGGTTACAGCGTATTTGTAGCCAACGTGGATTGAGATACACAGGGCATGGGATTTTACTTGATTTTGATGACTGATTTTAAAAGAAATGGATTTCCTGATTGTGATATATTGCCGCAATTTCCATGTGTTTAAAAGATTTTAAAGAAAAGGTATTTCAATGTTTTCGAACTGGTTTCGGGAAGACGATTTCGGTGTTCGCACCGCTGGGTATTCAACTAGTTTTCGAATGATAATTGATTTGTAAATTATTCTACTGGGATTCATATCTCATTAGGTTGTTTACTCAGATGAACAGGGATAGGGGCAGGAGCCCAGACGATAGCCGAGGCTGACTTGAGGATAGACCGGAGGATGATTAGCTTAGGCTTGAATCATTTGTATATATACTTTGATGACGCTGTTAATTCTCGGATTCTGTTTCTTATGAATTCTGTATGGATTAGACTGAATGTACATATAACGTTTTAGATGGTACACATGGATTGTAGTGATGAATTAATGTTGCTGTGTATGGATTTATATCAGTTATGTTTATTACTGTTGTTGGACTGGCTGATGATATTTAAACAAGTGATTCTGTATTTGGGATATGATCGAATTACAGAGGAAACTCTGCCGGATTTTCGGTAGTATTTACCACTGTAAACTTATGGATTTGAATTGAAATGTGTATGAATGTATGACGCGACATGTATATGAGTTTTAGATTTCATTCTAGAGAAATGTATGATGCATGTATGTATAGTTAGTTAGCTGCATGTGAATTAGGGTTAAACGGAATCCGAATGGACGACGGAGAGTCTATTTGGGTTACGCTCAACCAGTAATGATCCCCTAATGTTCCCACATAGGGAATAAGCATTTAGAATACCCCATATGCTTCCGCTAATCAGATAAGCATCGCGTATGACATATTAGGGGTTCGTTACTCCTTATGGACGGGTACTTCATATATCCTGGTATATGCTCACAAAAGGATGTAAAAAAAATTATTATTGGAAATTTATTATTTGTATTATATGTGAGTTTTATAAATCAGCTATGATGGATTAAATTTAATTTTCGCTGTGCATAAATTATGATTATCTGAGTAAAAGAACCCGAACCTAATGTGTAATAATAATACTTTAATGGTATGAATGCTCAAACGTTGTAAATGAATAATTAAGGCTAAGAATAATGTATTGAACTTATCTGGATACATTGGAGGAGTTGTAATACTAGATAAGGGCGTTACACATGTGCTAGAATGTCGTCGCCATTTGTTGTAATCTAGAACCATCATCCACTGTGATTTTAAGAGTGGGTCTTCTTCCAAGTTGGTATTTAGGGATTTTAAGCTTTAAATAGTGGCTTTGGTTTGATTTTTACCATGATTGTATTGGGTTTTTGCTGAAATGTTTAATTTCTATTGTGTTTTGCTTTATTTGTATGATTTTTACTGATTTATCTTTTTTAAAGAGGGAGATGTGAGTGTTTTGCGTGATTTTTTATTTGATTTTTACTATTTGTTATTGGGTATTGTTTCAAATGTGTAATTTTTGAGGGTTGTTGTTGTAAATGTATGACTTATATTGATTTTGATGGAGTTGTTATGTTTATGTAAAACATTGTATTAAAATATTACAATTGGTAGCTATTGTTTAGGTGTGATTGGTGTGTTGGTGTGGATTTTAGCATGCTTTTTAAACTTTAAGAAGATGAGTTTTGCTTAAAAAGTAATAACTTAATGATTTGTTAGTTAATTTTTTTATAATATTTTGTTGTATTTAACTTGATTATGTATGAATTTTTTTTAGCTTGATTATGCTTAGTTATATTTATATTATTATGTTGTATTTATTTTAATTTTGATGAATGTATCTTATTCAAAGAAAATATTAGCAAATATTACAATGTTAGCTATTCTTTAGGCATTGGTTCCCTTCACATTGTGTTTGCCATTTGTTATTTGTTATTAATTTTGATGAATGTGTAACACCCTTAGTTCTCTTTCTTTTAAATTATTGTTGCCTTAATTAATTGGATGACTTTGCCATAAAATGTGATGAAATTTCTCTGGTAAGGTAGTGTTTAGAATAAATTATCCCTTTTCTTTCTTGTTTTAGCCGAATTGAGATGTAAGTATAAAGAGAAGTAGGAGAGAGGCTTAATTTCTAGCAATGTGTTTTCCTTCCAAGTTACAACAAGCTTGCAAGAGGTAATTGATAATTGATTAAAGGAAGACGAAGTGATGCGTGTGGAAAGAAAGGAGAAATAAAAGGGAGGTGTTAGTGTAGCCTCTTTTTTTTCACATGAGCCGAAACTAGCATAGGAATGAAAAAGAACGTGAGGTATTATGTAAGTGAAGTAAGCCCTTCTTGTACCAAAATACTTGTAATATGTGTAAGGAAATGAAAGTAAAAGAGAATCATGACATGTAGGAAGAAAAAGGAAATTTGACTTCTTATTCTTCCTAGTCAATCGTGAAAGCCATTAAGAGTAGGTAAGAGAATTTGGATTTAATGAGATCTATATAGACCTATGGCAATAACAAAGGAGAAGAGGGAGGAGAGTGTAGCCTTCATGCAAGTGAATATATACATATATGGTGAAGAGGTGGAAGAGAGAAAGAGAGACGTGTGATATTGGCTTTCTTTCTTTTCTTCCCTTGCTTTTTAATTTCAAGGTGACTAAAAGTAGTGAATAAGCTTCTTGAATTACTTCTCTCCTTTCCTTCCTTTTGCTTAACCGAATAGCTAAAAGAGACAAAAAGGTTGAATTAACAATATATGTGTGCACGGTGAGAAGCATTAGGAAGAGCTTGACCTTTATTAAAAAATAATGCATATATGAGCCTAGGCATTCGGTGAAGGCAAAGAAGAATAGGAAATAAAATTTTAATGAGTTGTCCATGCATTTTATTCCTTTCGGCCGAATTTAAAGAAAAAAGGTGGCTAGGTTGGTTAAAGGCATTGATAGCAATTAAGGGTAGGAAAAATAAAGCTTAGAAGGAAATAAGGAAAATCATTTAGTGAAAGGGAGAGCAGCTTAGTATTTAGATACCACGGTGAAAGAGAAAGAGTATCTTGACAATTAAAGAAAAACACAGAAGCATTCGGTGAGAGGAGAAGAAAACTAGCTTGGCCGAGAAGGGGAGAAGCAAGGAAGTAAGATAAAATCCAAGAGAAATACCAAGGCACTTGCATCATTCTTGCATTAGTAAGGTAGCTTAGCAATTCTATAGTTTTTGTTTCATGAATTCAAGCATACTTATCATGATTTAAAGCTTTCATGGAACATTAACTTTTCTCTCTACATTATTTATGATATAATTCTTCCTTTGGCTAAGCTTGTATGGTAAATTGGTTATGCTTGTTGATGTGATGATGTGGATGTTGTTATTTCCATGAAAGAATGATTGTTGGGAAAAATTCAGCATGTATAATGTAAAACCCTAAGATGAGGAAGTGCTAAAATTTTATGTTCTTGGATGGTTAATGTACGTTTTAGGTTATAGACACCTAAGTGAAGGTTGTTACCTAGAATTTGGTTTAAAATTATGACATTACTTTTTTTTTTTGGCTTACCAAACCTGAAAGTGGCCTTTGTAAGGTTAATTGCTTGTTGAAAATTGTGTAAGAAAGATTACAATTCGGGTTTTACTAAGGGGAAAGAAAGAAAATATGGTAAATTAAGGTATAGTAAATTGTTTACCCTTTTGCACATAATAAATACCCACATTAGTATTGAAATGTAAGAATGGAGAAAGGTGTGTAACCTTAAATCTAGTCTGTAACATGAACAAAGAAAGTAAGTAAAATAAATTGCTAATGGCATGGTTACATAAATTGAATGTGGGAGAAAGTACCCTAGAAATTTTAATGCATAGCACCATTAGGTTGCAATTATAGAAAGGAGGGAAAAATGTGACAATGTGACATGAAAAATCCTAAGTTTTATTACTTTTTCATGGTGGCCAAAACCAATCTCTCACTTTAATATTGGTAGCCGAATCACTATGCTAATTGTGAATGCATTAGAATGTACCTTATAATGGCTAAATGCAAAGGAAATTGGAAGGATAATAATGAGATAAATTGTAGTGGTCAAGAGTCCACCATGTGACCAAGTGTTCACAAGTATTTATAAAAGTGGGCAAGAGTCCACAATGTGACCAAGTGTTCACAATTCTTACAAAAGTGGCCAAGTGTCCACATTTTTGAAGTGTGGCCGAAGGTGTTTCACACTTTAAAGCAAGGTTAAGAATGAATTTTATAGATAATCATTGTTTAATTCAATTGTTAATATGTATGCTTTCCCTAAAAATATGTCATACTTGAAATAGGAATGAACACCTTTGTCACATTAACATACCACTATATCATACAATGCTTGCTAATATGTGTATATGAATGGAACTATGTTTTAAATGATTTGAATGTAGAAGATATTGTTTTCTATGCTTGTAGAGTGGTACATGTCAGTAAGCTTTAAATTGTGAATTTTTAAGCTACTGAGAAACTAGTTTTCTCATTTATGTGCTGATATGTATTAGATGTAGATGTTTACCATTTTCATAGAGATGGAAGTGGCATTAAAAGAGGTTCTTTTATTAAGAATTTTTTGTATCACAAGAGTTTGAGTGGCAGAGATGTTGTCTCCTGACCCTGTGAAAAATTTTTATACAGTTCTTAGTTAAATATGACAGGATATGTAATATTGTATGAATGTATCTCTGATGTCTTACATTTTATTCTCACTGTGCTTATAATTTTTTATCTAAGCAGAAGAACTCAAACCTAATCCACTTTAATAATATTACGATGGTATGAATGCTCAGACGTTGTTAATAAATAATTAAGGTTAAGAATAATGTATTGACCTTATCTGTTTACATCTAAGGTGTTGTAATACTAGATAAGGGCGTTACATTAAGTTGGTATCGGAGCACAGTTACCTAGGATAGAAATGGGGTAAAATTTTTCTAGGAAGGGACTAGTTCAAGTTAGTTAGCTATAAATAAGTAGTTGATTAACCTGTAATTTATTGTGACTTAAGGAATGGAGTATTAGGTTTAGGAAGATAAAAGCTCCTGTTAGTGTTATATGTTATTTGCTTAATAATTTGTTATTGAGATTGATCACCTCAATAATACATGTTTTGTAGAGTAACAGTATGGCACCAATAAGGAGAAGTGGATCACAGGCCTAAAACACCGAGGTAGACATGAATGAGATTATACAGACAATGAGAGGCATGACAAAGGCCATGAGGGTTCAGGCTACAGCTTCCTCTCAGCAAGCTGTAGTCATAGCTGAAGCACTCCGCCAAATCCAGACTGATCAAAGTGAGGATACTTATAATGGGGCTAAACAGATGAGAACTCAAGTCTGTGGAGGCTAGATTGAATTCCAAATAGCCAGACCTTCTGTCTTTAATGGTGTGATGAATTCAAAGAAGATAGAAGAGTGGGTACAAAAGATGGAGGAGTTATTTGACGTATTAGGAAGCATTGAGTCACAGAAAGTATCCTTTACTGCATATCAGTTAGAAGGGGAGGCTAAATATTGGTGGAAGGCAATGAGACAGTTAATGGAAGTACAGGGAACTCAGATTACTTGGGAAAATTTTAAGGATGCATTCTTAGAGAAATACTTTCCTCAGAGTGAGAGAAATGCTAAGGAGGTTGAATTTATACAGATAAAATAAGGTGACAAACCATTTGAAAAACATCTAGTTCGGTTTGAAGAGTTTTCAAATTCTCTTTATATCTGAAATAGAGACCAGATGGGGCATGAAAGGCCATGCATTTAGAAAATAGTTTGAATCTTGAATTGTATCATAAGGTAGCATATCAGGAGATTAGAGATTACCTAACCTTGGTCAATAAATGTCGCATAGCCTCCAAGTCTTTAGCAGCGCTAAAGAGAGGGAAACAAGAAGCTGGATTCTTTAAGAGAAAGAACCCATCCGAATTCAACAAGGGTTATGACAATAAATTTCCAAAAAACCAGACAAGGAAGAGGCCAATGAACATCCCAATTTCTTAAAACAACTGTTTTAATTGTGGAAGAAATTATAGAGATAAGCCATGTCTAATGGGATAGAACGTGTGCTATAAATGTGAGAAGTCGGGGCATATCTCCAGAACTTTTCCTACCCTAAAGAAACCAGAAGAGATCACTTGACCTATTACCAAGGAAAGGGTGTATACCCTAAAGGGTAAGGAAGTGGCCTAGTTTGAAGATTTGATGAAAGGTACATGTTTTATTAACGATATCCCTTTAATTGTATTGTATGATTCTTGTGCCACCCATTCATTTATTTCATCAGATTGTGCTCAAAAACTAAAATTTCCAATAACCAGCCTACCCTATGAAATTTCCATAGCTATTCCTACTGATGAAAATGTGTCCACTTCATTAATTTGTTTAAACTGTTCTATTATGATTGAAAACAGAACTTTCATTGTAGACCTCATTTTTTTACCTATGGTTGAATTGGATGTTATCTTTGGTATGGACTGGCTCTCTTTTAATAATGTTGTTTTGGACTATTCAGCTAAATCTATGATTTTCATAGATACCAAACTAGTAAATATGGGGATTGAGAGGAAAAATCAAAGAATGAGTTTCTTGTGTTCCTCAAAAGTGGAAATTCAACAAAAGCTAGCAAATATTCATGTAGTTAGTGAGTTTCCGATGTATTCCCAAAAAAGATTACAAGTCTCCCACCAGAGAGAGAAATAGAGTTTTTCATAGAATTAATCCCTAGGGCAGGACTAATTTCCATAGCACCTTATAAGATGTCCCCAATTGAATTAAATGAATTAAAGTTGCAAATAGAGGATCTTTTAGCCAACAAATTTATTAGACCTAGTGTATCATCATAGGGAGCACCTGTATTATTTGTTAAAAAGAAGGATAGGAACATGAGGATGTGTATAGATTATAGATAGCTGAATAAGGTGACTATAAAAAATAATATTCTCTCCCTAGAATGGATGATTTGTTAGACCAATTGAGAGGAGCAATTGTCTTTTTAAAAATTGATTTGAGATCCGGGTATCATCAAATCAGAGTTAGAAGTGAAGACATACTTAAAGATTGCTTTTAGAACTAGATATGGACACTATGAATTTCGTATGATGCCTTTTGGCTTAACAAATGCTCTAGCTATTTTTATGGATTACATAAACCATATCTTTAGACCCTACCTCGATCAATTCGTAGTAGTGTTTATTGATGACATATTAGTGTATTCTAAAAATGAACAGGAGCATAAACAACATCTAAGGATAGTGTTACAAATACTTAGAGGAAAGCAATTATATGCCAAATTAGAAAAATTTGCTTTATGGTTAGAAGAAGTGAATTTCCTAGGACATGTGATTTCTAAGGAGGGAGTGTCATTTTAATCCTAGCAATACAAAAGCAGTAGTGAACTGGGAAAGACCCACTATTGTAACTAAAGTCAGGAGTTTCTTGGGGTTAGCAGGATATTATAGACAATTTATTCAAGGGCTTTTGCAAATAGCGATGTTTATGACTAAGTTAACCTAGAAAGATATTCCATTTATATGGGACACCAAACGTGAGCAAAGTTTCTAAACTTTAAAGGACAAATTGACCACAACACCTATCCTGATTCTTCTAGACTCTATAGAAACATTTGAATTATATTATGATGCATCAAAGAAAGGTTTAGGGTTCATCTTGATGCAAAGAGGAAAGGTAGTAGCTTATGCTTCTAGACAATTCAGGCCACATGAAAGAAATTATCCTACTTATGATTTAGAACTAGCAGCCATTGTATTTGCTTTAAAAATCTGGAGACATTACCTCGATGGATCTAAATTTGAAATATTTAGTGACCATAAGAGTCTTAAGTATCTATTTAATCAAAAAGAATTAAATATGAGACAAAGAAGATGGAGTTCATAAAAGATTATGATTTTGAACTTAAGTACCATCTAGGCAAAGAAAATATTGTGGTAGATGCTTTAGGTAGGAAATCTCTGCATTTGGCCCAAATGATGGTGTGTGAAATGGAATTAATAAAAAAATTTAGGAACTTGAGATTATCTACTCTGGTGTTACCTAACAGGATTTGTTTAAGTGAACTGAAAATTGAGAATACCCTTAGAGCCCAAATTCTTGAAGCTTAGAAGGATGATGAATTCCTTAAGTCCCTAAAGGATTTAAAGGAATTCATAAAAGAAAATGATGGAGTAGTAACATTCCATAATAGAATATATGTTCCTAAAACTGGAGGATTGAGAGAAATAATTTTGGAAGAAATTCATCAAAGCAAGTATACTGTCTATCCCGAAGCCACTAAAATGTATCAAGATCTCAAAGGAAGATTTTGGTGGCTAGGTATAAAGAAAAATATAGTAGAGCATGTAGCCAAATGTCTAGTATACTAACAACTAAAAACTAAACATCAACAAACTACAGGGTTACTACAACCCCTAGACATTCTTGAGTAAAAGTGGGATAAGATCTCAATGGACTTTTTAGTGGAATTACCTAGAACTTAGTCAGGAAAAATGCTATTTGGGTGATTGTGGATAGATTAACCAAATCAACACATTTCCTACCTATCAAAATTAATTTTTCCTTGGATAAATTAGCCCAATTATATATTTAGGAGATAGTGAGACTCCATGGAATTTCTACTAGCATTGTTTTAGATCGAGATCCTCGATTCACCTTTAGATTTTAGAGGGCTTCACAAGAAGCCTTTGGTACTAGATTAAATTTTAGTACCACTTACCATCCATAGACTGATGGGCAGAAAGAAAGAACCATTAAACTCTAGAAGACATGCTCAAGGCTTGTACTTTGGAATACAAAGGGAATTGGGAGCAAAATTTACCATTGATAGAGTTCTCCTATAATAATAGCTTGCACTCTTGTAACGACCCCGTTAATCATGCTATACATTCATCTATCAGAATAGTAGAAGCATACAATATTCTAAATAAAATTTTCACTTTTTCCATGTTAGGGAATGTCAGAGAGTCACTACTGGTTGAGTGTAACCTAAATAGACTCTTCTCGCAGTCCATTTAAATTCCACTCAACCATAAATCCTGTGCAACATTTCTATTATCACATTATAAACCATATCATACTCTGGAATATAAATTCTAATAACCATTCAAATATAATTGAGATATATTATATCATGGTACTAAATCCATTCATACGTTAATAAATAAGACTAAAATTCATAAAATTCATTATACACATCTATTCTCCCAAAAAATTTCCTACCAAGAATTCGGCAGTGTCCCCTAAAAATTAGACATTTTCCCATTTATACAATAGCCTAATCAACACATATATCTAGAAATTTCATCAATGTAACAAAAAATCAGCAATATAGATTTATATATATATATTCAAGCCTAATTTTAATTCCACATCACAGCTTTAAAATTCTCCAAGGATGTCCTGACATCCTTCTTCGACCCAGCTATCTCCTAGGCATTCCCTGTTCCTGGTCATTTGAGCAAATAACTTAATGAGATTATTATATCTTAGGAGAGCAATTTACATTTAAATACATACAAAACAATTAAATACTTAGCTGTAACAAAGCACAGAAAACGTCTCCCCACAAAATAGTTGAAATACATGTGAATTACTAAATACTTATAAATTCAAAGTGGATATGGGAAATCAATGCAAAACAGTATAATCAGTATAATATCTTTAATATGAAAAATCATAATACAGATCATGCCTAAAATTCTTATATATTCATCAATCACACATCTCATGTGATTATTCATTTCATGTTGCATGCTATTTTATCTGAAAACATGGTTTTAGTTCAGTGTGATCTGTAACACCAATCACCCGAAAACAACGTCCTATATTGTGAGTGTGATCTGTCACACCAATCACCCGAAAACAACGTCCTATATTGTGAGTGTGATCTGTCACACCAATCACCCGAAATCAACGTCCTATATTGTGAGTGTGATCTGTCACACCAATCACCCGAAAACAACGTCCTATATTGTGAGTGTGATCTGTCACACCAATCACCCACTCAAGGACCGAGTGAGAACCAACATCTAGGGCGTGCCTCAGCATGTGTACAATAGCTAATTCTCATCCTCATACAGTCTATATAGCACTACATATGCATAGTTGACTAATACTCAAGGTTATAGGATATTATACTTAAAACCAAAAAATCGCCGCGTATAGGTTATCCACCCTTTACTCCTTGAACCATTCATAGGGTTGTCCTGGTTTAATGAATAATTCCTAACATATGCAGACCGATTCAGATAAAATAAATCAATTTACAAAACCGTCTGCATAGGGGATATTCAACGGTTGTCCTATACCAGCTATTGAATATCCACCCTAAGTTAATCTGTCCCTATGGCATATAATCCCAATAGCCAAATCTAGCAAACATGCAACAAGCATTCTCAATACACAGGCAATCTTATATACTCATATATATAATTCTCATGTAAATCAATTATTTTTAGCACTCATCCCCCATTCAACACAAAATCATACTTAAATTAGTAATTCAAAACATCAATTAAAAGTCAGGGGAGTGTAGATTACTCTACCTTTTACCGTTTGCTCCTATTTGGACCAAGGTTTTTCATTTTTTCCTTCAGAGATTATTATCACAATTAGTTTCCTGAGGAAACAATCCAAATCTTATGCAAGTTTCCTTTCAATTACACTTTCTTATAATTAAATGCCTAATTTTTAATTCAGTCTAATATCTTAGCATAATCAAAATCAAAATCTACAAGAAAACATCCAATTGGAGTATTTTAAATTATACTGGAGGTTTTAGAAGTTTAAAAATTGATCCCTACTTCTTTCCAGCTGCTCCGACGATGGCACAAGGAGAAGCACGGTGGAGCATGGCAGCTCACGACGCAGATAATAAAAATTAGTCCAAAACGTAGCCCAAAGCATAAGGATGCTAGATCCAAGACCAATTCGACTAAAAATGGTGGTCTAACTATGATTTACTAGTGAAACGCAGTGGCACACAAAAATGTTTCTTCTCCAGTTATGGCAATAGCGGTTCTTCATCGATTGGTGGCTAACGGAGGAAGTGGGCAACTTAGGCTAGCTATTAGTGGTGGCAGTGGAGCCGAATGGCAATTTTTTTGGCCAAATCAAAGATGCAATGTCGGTTGGAAAAGATCTCATTTTCAGTGACTGCGGTGTCTATCGACAGTAGGGAATGGTAGCTGGAGCATTACTGTGACGAGCTATGTAATCCGACAGTGGTACATCGTGGTGTAGGCAACGACGAGTAATGATTCGATGGAGGATAGAGGAGCTACGCAATGAGAGTGGAAGGAAAGGGAAGTCGCGTGGGAGGAAAGAAAATGGACAGGAAGGAAGGAGATTTTGGCATTTTATGGCATTCAAGAGAATTTTAGTCTTTTCTCACTTAGCCCTAGATAAATTTTTTATGTATTTTCTAATTTAGGCAAGAATATGGGATAATGTGGAAGGGATTTGGAAATCTTCGAAGGATCTTAAGCCTTTTAAAAATATCTGCTAAGTTCTTGAAGATAGATAAAATTTTCTCCATCAGATAAATTTTTAACCCAAAAAAATCTCAAATTTAAACTACGAGCTCAGGAAAATATTCTTAATCACTTCCTAACAATATTTCAAGGTTTCCTATTATTTTTTATCCCAATTATTTAATTTTTAATCGGGTTATTACATTCTCCCCTTTAAAAAAATTTTGTCCTCAAAATTCATACCTGCAAACAATTCTGGATAATGTTGTCTCATCACATCCTTCTTCTCCCACGTCATCTCTTAAGATGCTACATCTTGCCAAAGTACCTTAACTAAAGGGATTACTTTATTCCAAAGTTGCTTGGTCTTAAAGGATTTGGACTAGATTCATAAGTTAAATTTTCCTTTAACATTATAGGTTGATTCCCCAATACATGCGCGAGATCTTAGACATATTTTCAGAGTTGCAAGACGTGGAATACGTCATGCAAATTTGACAGGTAAGGAGGTAAAACAATTTGGTAAGCGACTAGACTGACTCTTTGGAGGATTTGGAATAATCCTAAGAATCGAGGACTTAGTTTTTTTGTCCTTATCTATCTACCAAAACTTGTAGTGGGTGACACTCTCAGGAATACGTGCTCTCCTTCATTGAATTATAAGGGTCTCCTTCTCCTATTTGCATAGGTTTCTTGTCTCTATTGGGCAACCCTTATCTTTTCCCTGATCATCTTGATCTAATCAATAGTCTCTTGTATAATCTCTGGTCCCAACAGAGCACTCTCCCCCATCTCTACCCAACTTAAGGGCAATTTACAACTTCTCCCATATAGAGCAGCATATAGGGCCATACCTATGGTAGAGTGATAATTGTTATTGTAAGAAAACTCTATCAGAGGTAGGTATTTATCCCAACTTCCCTTCTGTTCTAGCAAAGAAGCCTTCAACATATCTTTCAAGGTTTGGATTGTTCTCTCAGACTATCCATCGATCTGAGGATGATAGGCGATGCAAAACTTAAGTTGGGTTCCTAATGCCTACTGTAGGGATTGCCAAAATCTCAAGGTAAACTTAAGGTCTCAGTTTGATACAATACCCGATGGTATCCCATGTAGTCTCAGAATCTCCCTAAGGTAGACTTAGGCTAGTTTCTCCATGGAATACCTAATCTTGATAGGTAGGAAGTGAACAAACTTGGTTAATCTATCCACTATTTCCCAAATGGAATCATAACCAACTGGTGTTCTAGGTAGTCTTACTACAAAATCTATAGTTACCTGATCTCATTTCCTCTCTAGTATCTCAGTGGCCTTAAGAACCCTGCAGGCCTTTGATGCTCTATCTTAACTTGCTAACAAGTAAGACAAGCATTCACAACATACTTCGAGATATCCTTTTGCATAAAAAATTCCTTTTTAGGTCTTGGTAAATCTTGGAAATACTATGAATGGTATAGTGGCTTCGATGAGCCTCTACCAACACTTTCTCCTGTAGTTCTTGATGGTTTGGAATTACTATCCTTTTCCTAAACATTAGCACTCATTAGGGGCTAACCCAAAATCAGGTTGGTTCACATAGATTCCCAATGATTCATCCTCTAGATAAGCTTGTCTAATCTGATTCCTCAAATCATAGCTTATTAGGAAGTCACTCATTACTAATCTCTTCAAAAATGAAATTACATTAAGGCTAAGATTCTTAAAGTCCTCAAGTAATCTCATCTCATCCACCATCAAATTGGGCTACTTGTAACGACTTCCTGCTTAATGCATCAGCTACTACATTCACTTTCCCTGCATGGTACTTTAACTCAAAGTTAAAGTCCTTCAGATATTCTACCCATCTTCACTGCCTCATATTCAACTCTTTCTAATCAAATAAGTACCTCAGGCTCTTTTGATCATTAACAACCTCAAAAATAGCCTCGTATAGATAATGTCTCTAAATCTTTACGGTAAATGCCACAATAGCTAATTCCAAGTTATGGGTAGGGTAGTTTTCCTCTGCAGGTTTCAGTTGTCTTGATGCATAAGTAACTACCCTCCTATCTTGCATTAAGACACATCCTAAACCTTTCATTAATGCATCTGTATAGACCGTAAATGGCTCTAAGGGGTTTGGGATTACTAAAACTAGAGCGATGGTTAACTTTTCATTTAGGGTTTGGAAACTATGCTCACAATGCTCGCTCTATTCAAAATCAACACCCTTATTAGTCAAGCGGGTTAATGGTAGGGCTATCTGAGAAAATCCTTATATAAACTTCCTATAATAACCTGCCAAACCCAAAAAACTCCTAACTTTAGTGACCATTCTTAGCTGACCTAATCTGATACTGCTTCGATTTTCTTAAGGTCTACTGAAATTCCTTTCCTATTTACCACATGACCTAAGAACTTTACTTCCTCCAGCCAAAACTCACATTTTTGTAACTTAGCATACAATTATCTTTCCTCCAACATCTGTAGCACCATGCTAAGATGTTGTACATGTTCTTCGTGAGTCTTAGAATAGACTAAGATGTCATCTATGAATACCACTACAAATTGGTCTAAGTAGGGTCTAAACATCCTATTCATGTAATCCATAAAGATAGGAGGCGCATTGGTCAGTCTAAACGGCATCACCAAGAACTCATAGTGACCATACTTAGTGTTAAATGCTGTCTTCAGGATATCCTCATCCCTAACCCTAATCTGGTGGTATCCTGACCTTAAGTCTATTTTAGAGAATACTATTGCACCCTGTAACTAATCAAACAAGTCATCAATTTGAGGTAAAGGGTATTTATTCTTGATGGTCACCTTATTCAACTACCTGTAGTCTATACATAACCTCAAACTCCCATCTTTCTTCTTTACAAATAAGACAGGAGCTCCCCATGGTGACACACTTGGCCTAATGAATCCCTTCTCTAATAGATCTTATATTTGGACCTTTAGTTCCCTTAATTCCACTAGGCTTATTCATTGCTATTGGGCCTGTACATTAGGTTAATGGTAAACTCTATCTCTTTTGGTGGGGGTAACCTACTTATTTCTAAAGGAAATACCTCTAGGAAATCACTAACAATGGGAATTTGGTTTAGTCTTTCCTACAATTCTACCTGAGAAAGGTTTAAAGAGATGTCATTTACCTCACATGCTCTATCACTCCCACCTATTGGTGTGGTATCCAAATAGGAAATTGTATTTTCAAAACAGTTCAACAAAACCTAATTCCTAGATAACCAATCCATTCCTAGAACGATGTCGATTCCAGTCAAAGGTAAACATACCAGGTCCACAATAAACAAAGATTCATCAATGGTAAAGGGGCAGTTTAAGTAGATTTGTGGGGATATGTTTGTCTCTCCTAAAGGTGTGGAAACATGTAGATCAAATGGCATGGTTTGCAAAGGTAAGTTTAATTTTTTCACGCATGCATTAGATATGAAAGAGTGCGTAGTACCCGAATCAAACAATACTATTAAAGGAAAATTATAAGTCTTACCTCTACCTTGCATCAATCCAGGCGACTTGTCAACATTTACTTTATCCAGAGTAAAGACTCTCTTTGGGGCTTGCAGTCTTTGGCCACAAGGATTCTACGAATTGCCATCGGTTGGAAAATATTTAGCATAGTGCCTTGTACCTCCACACTTGTAGCATCGTACTGGTGTTTGATGCTAACAGGGTTGATTTGGATGCCTTGTCCCACATTTTATGCAAATAGTAGCATCAGAGTGTTGGTTGCTACTAGACAACCCTTGCTAAGGTTTTGAAGATTCCACCCTTCATGGTTAAGTTCTTGGCCAGTTGCTTTTGTCAACAAGTAAATCTCCAATTTGCATTATGCTTTTCCTCCAAGCCTTTGCTGAGGATTTGACATTTACTTACCAACACTAAGAAGTCTCGTACTTCTAATGGGGCTATCTTTTTCCTCATCTGTAAATCTAAGCCTGCCTCTAATTAGGCTGACTTCCAAGCCTCATCAGGGTGTAACATCAGATAGGTGGAATATCTAGACAATTCTTCAAATTTTTCCATAAACTTTTTAAACGGTCTCCCTCATTGTCTAAGTTGCAGGAACTCTGTCTCCTTGGCCTGCCTAACACTTTTTGGAAAATATTTCTCCAGGAAAATCCTTTTGAAAGATTCCCAGGTGATAAGGATGTCTCGAGCCTCCATCAGTTATTTGGCTCCATTCCACCAGTTCTCAACCTCTCCCTTGAGCATAATGTTGCTTAAGTTACCTTCTGTTCATGAGTGCTATGCAACAGTCTGAATATCTTCTCTATACCCTTGACCCATTCTTCCACCATTGTGGGCTCACATGCACTTGAGAAAGCTGGCAATCCTGCCCTTTGGAACTCTAACTAGCCCTGGTACATCAGATTGTTATTCCTGTCATTTTTGTCACCTGATTATGACAGTCCTCCTGATACTGCCTCATCATATTGGAACTTGTGGCAGCTTGCTCCCTCATATCCTCTTCCATCATCCTTATTGTAACCCTTAAATCTTACATTTCCTTTTTAAGTGATTTAAATAATATAAGCAATGTACTATAAGATTGGTGAATTACTACTTCCTTTACCCAAGTTAAATTTTAAATAATTATCAAATGACATAATTAGTATTATTGGTCTGGGCTACTATGCTCGGGATCTCACACGTTATGCAACAAAAATACAATAATTAATTTACATAAAACATACATATATATACATTCATATTCATTTACAGTGTATACATATCATTCATTAGACATATATATATGGATATGTGAGAGTTTTGGCTAGGGTAAAGAGACAACAAGCCTGTCACTCATACCCATTTAACAAAAATAGCTAGTAGATTCCTAGCTCACATATCCTAATACATATATGCCCTTATCCTATACATCAAAACTATTCTCCTGATCCTTTTAACAAAATATCATAAGGATTCAGGGTATTGGGCATATCAAAACTTTCCTAGAACTTTACATACTCAAGGTGTGGGAGGAACTTCCCAAATATACACGACCTACAATTCATGAATAACAGGA
Source organism: Senna siamea (assembly GCA_031216115.1). NCBI lineage: Eukaryota > Viridiplantae > Streptophyta > Magnoliopsida > Fabales > Fabaceae > Senna > Senna siamea. The sequence goes on from CM062354.1 coordinate 13,201,981, forward strand.
AAATACCCTAAGAAGGGTGTAACGCCCTTATCTAATATTACAATACCTCTATTGTAAATAGATAAGTTCAGTACATTATTCTTAACCTTATTCATTTTTAACGTTTAAGCATTATACCATTAAATATTATTAAAGTGGTTTAGGTTCAGGTTCTTTTGCTCAAACCAAAATCATACGCATAGCAGGAATAAAATCAGAATACATCATAGCAGAATTTATATAACTGACATATAATACAAATGATAAAGGTCCATTAATGAATGCCCATTACATTCTTTGGTAAACATATACCAGGTTATATGAAGTACCCATCCATAACTAGTCAAGAGACAACAATCCTGTCACTCATACCCCTTTTAAAATAATAGGAATGAGCAGGTCCTTCACATATCCTTACCCCAATAATTTCCCATATCCTTTTCATATAGACAACCAAAATACTAGTCCTAATTCTAACCCAAAAATATATCTAGAATCGGACCCCAAAATAAGGAATTACAAAAATGCTTTTAACAAAGAGGACTCTCATCTTCCTCGGCACTACTAAACGTTTGCATCTGATACATATTAGCATAAAAATGAGAAACACAAGTTTCACAGTAACTTAACAATTGATTACTTTAAAAATCTACTAATATGTACCAGGGTGCAAGCACCAAAACATTTTCATCTACATTCTCGGTATTTAAAATGTAGTCTCATTCCCTCATACCAATTGGCAAGCAGTACATGATTAATAGAAATGTTAATGTGATAAAAGTAGATATTCTCTTTTGAGGAAAACCTCTTTTATGGAATCATACATGTAAAAATGAAACTGAAACAACAAGGATCAATTTTTCCTTTCATTCTTAAGAATTACCTTTATAAATTGGTTGTGCACATTTTGGCACCTTGTGGACACTTGGTGTAACACCCCATAATTTTAATTAGTCTAAATATATGTTCTTTAATTTATTGGATAAAGGTTTGCTTGTGTAAATTGGTATTCAAAATAAGTATGCCCTCAATTTGTAAGATATTTGATTTAGATTACCTTTCCCATTTTAGCCGAATTGAGGAAAGAAATAAAAGTGTAGCATGGTAAAATCTTTGGAGGTATATGGCAACTTAGATAAAGGGAAAGGCAAGATAGAATGCAATATTTAAACTATATCATGAGTATGTGCACATACAAGGGGAGAGGGATAAGAGTTTTTAATTATTTTATGCACATCCCATTATTTTCTTTCCATTTCTTTCAATTAAGGCGACCGAATAGACAAGGGAGAAATGTAGAATTTTTAAGTTAAATATGCATAGAGGTTTCAAGGGATGCATGTCAATAAAGACACGTGCAATTAGTGAAGATGGGGGGAAACTTTGTATATTTTGCATGCATTCGCTTTAAGTGAAGGGAGAAAGGAAAGAAGGAGGGTTACATTTAAAAATTATATATATACATTGCATGACTCGACAAGGAGGGAAGAAGAAAGGGGGAAACGTGTACCATTGGATTCCATTTTCTTTTCCTTGTACTTTATCCTAGGTAGCCAAGTGCTCATGAGGAAGGTGGAATAAATATACATTTAAAACATGCAGCAATTAAGGAGAAAGGTAGCCGAATGAGTAAGGCCACAAAGCAAGAAAAATGAAAGAAGAAAGTGCAGCCTTAACATGGAGTAGAAGCAATGTGGAGCACAAATTCATGTCCCTTTCCTCCTTTAACGTGTCTAAGGGGTTAACTCAAGGGTGCAAGGAAAGGTAAGGTGTACTTACAAAGCACACTTAAGTGCAGCCATAAAAACATATGAAGTAAAGAGTGTGCAGCGTCCTCCCCTTCATTTTGGCCAAATGAAGATTTAAGATAGAAAGGAAAGGGAGATAACTTGCAAGAAAGGAAAAGTGTACTTCCAAGTACACTAAGTGCAAAATTTTATAAGAGGAGTAAAAATTTAAATGAAGTAAAATATATATATGGAGGGGTACAATGAAGGTGAAGCGTGATTGAGTGCTTCAAGGAAATAGAGTGCAGAATTTATTTTTGTAAATTAAACATATATGGGAGAAGAAACATGTTCAGCCATGAAATGAATAAAGGAAAGAATAGAGTGTATCATCCTTCCCTTATCTTGGACAAATGGAAATGGAAATAGGAAAGGAAGGGAAGATGGCGTGACAATGGGGAAAAAGGCACCTTACAAGTAAAGAGAAGTGTACTTCCAAGTACACTTAGTGCACCATGAAAATTAGGAAAAGAAAGGAAGCAATTAACAAAAAGGGTTGCCATATTTGCAAGCAAGGAGGTGCAAGGTGCAAAAATTTGATGCCCTTCACATGCTAAAAGAAGAAAGGAAGGAGAACAGTATGCAGCCACTACACGATGGAAATGTGAAAAGAGAAGGGGTCTAGCATGAAGTTTTGGTTAAGAAAACACAAAGTTGCAAGGGGGGATAAGGGTGCACTTGAAGCACAAGCAAGTTTCTAATTGATTTATATAATCTTGTGAGCAATGAAGGTGAGCTAGCATGAACAACAAGTAGAGATGCATTAAAAACAAGAAAAGGGAAATAGGAACAAGTGCAGCATGAAGTTGGGAGAAGTAAACCAAGGTTGGCAAGAAAGGAGGTGTACATTAGGAGCCACACGTGAAGACCATTGGACAATAATGATAATCACAATAATAATTAAGAAGAAGGGGGTGATGTAGTGTGAAAGTGAGGGAAAAGAAATTAAAAATTTTATGCATGCCATGCCACCTAAGCAAGAGACAAAAAGAGTTGGGAGTTTCATGCAATATCCACACGTGAAGAAAAGAAAAGAAAAAGGCAGCATCCTACTTAAGGAAAATATACACACACAAAGGATAGTGTCCAAAGAAGAGAGAACTTGCAACGTGGGAAACCACATATACACACACATGAAAAAGAGAGAAAAGGGGAGAACGTGATAAAATCCTCACACACCTACACGGCAAGGGGAAATCAAAGGAGAGTAGCCACAATTAAGGAGACACACCCTCACACAATTAGTCAAGGCAAGAAGGGAAGGGACGCTAGTCAAAGAAAAGAAAGCAAAGTGTAAAGGAAAAGCCAAAGGGGGAGTCAAGCTAATCTCACCCTAGTACATCAACAAGGTAGGTTAACAATTTAAGATTGTGCTCCATGCTTTAGTTTATGCAACCAACATGTCTTTACAAGCTTTCTACGGAACATGATTGTTTCCTACATTCTTGACAATATGTATATATCTTGGCTAAGCATGTGTGATTGATTGGGATGTTGGTGGATGAGATGGCATGCTTATTACTGGAAAAAGAGATTAGGGTTAGATAATGCTAAATTCATAATGACCACGAAGGAAGGAAACCCTACCATTTAATGGTGTTAGTAAGAAATAGAAGAGGGAAATTGAATTGCAAATTGACAAATCTCCCTAGGCCAAGTCCATGAAATTTACTCTTGGATTTTATAAGCTATGCACCATGATATTAATTCAAAATATGGGAATTTATTATTGAAGTCATACGAGAGGATATTATTATTATTAGTGCAAGAAAAGAAAATATTTTAAAAATGCTAGAATTTTTATAAGAAATGTACATTATATTTAAGGAGAAATTATCCTTGAAATATTATAATTTTTTATAAGAAGTGTGCATTAGAATTGATTTCCAAGAAGGGAGAAATCATCCTTGAATTATTAGAATTTTTCATAGGAAACGTGCATTAGATTTTATTTCCAAGAAGAGAGAAATTATCCTTGAAAATATTAGAGTTTTTGTAAGAAATGTGCATTGGAACTAATTTCCAAGAAAGGAGAAATTATTCTTGAAAATATTAGAATTTTATAAGAAATGTACATAAAAATTTATTTCCAAGATAGGAGAAATTATTCTCGAAACTATTAGTATTTTTACAAGAAATGTACATTTATAGTAATTTCCAAAGAAAGGGAAAATTATTCATGAAATTAATAGAATTTTTATGAGAAGTGTACATTAATATTAATCTACAAGAAAGAGACATTTATTCTTAAATTATTTAGAATTTTAAAGAGAAGTACACTAATACAATTTTTCAATAAAAGAAAATTTTCCCTTGAAAATTGTTAAAGAATTATAAAGGTGACCAAGTGTCCACAAGTGCCCAAGTGTGCACAAAGAATTAGAAAGGTGGCCAAGTGTCCACATAGTGCCCAAGTGTGCACAATGACCCTAGGAAGGTGGCCAAGTATTTACATAGTGCCCAAGTGTGTATAGTGACCCTAGTAAGGTGGCCAAGTGTCCACATAATGCCCAAGTGTGCACAATGACCCTAGAAAGGTGGCCAAGTGTCCACAAGTGCCAAAGTGTGCACAAGAGATTTTTATAAAGGTGGCCAAGTGTGCACAAGAGATTTTTATAAAAGTGGCCAAGTGTCCACATAGTGTCCAAGTGTGCACAACTATTATATAAAAGCGAGTTTTAAGAATGATAAGCTGAAATGGTTTGTTAATAGCATGCAAAGATATTTTACTTGAAAAGAATATTATCACATTGACATTTAAATTGATCATACATTGTTTGCTAAGTTATGTTTATGCACGATGCTATCTTTTTATTCTAAGAATGTAGAATTAAATATTTTGGTGCTTGCACCCTGATACATATTAATTATTTTTAAAACCTAAATTGTTAAGCTACAGGGAAACTTGTGTTTCTCATTATATGCTAATATGTATTAGATGCAAACACTTAGCAGGAAAAGTTTCTTTTTGGTTTAAAGAAAATTTTTGTAACCCCTATTCTGGGTCTTAGTCTAGACATATTGTTTAGAATTAAGACTATTCTATTGGCAGTAAACATGAGATGTATACGGGATATCCCTAGGGATGGATATGGGAAGGACCAGTCCATCCTTAGAAAGTTGTAAGGGAGTCTGAGTGGCAGACATGTTGTCTCTTGACTTCCTATGGACGGGTACTTCATATATCCTGGTACATTTTTAAAAAAATGTAATGGACATTATTGGACATGTATTTATTTGAGTTACATAAAGGTTTTAAATTTCATTGTGTAGTTTAGTATATTTATTCTGCTGTGCATACGAGATTTAATCTAAGCAAAAGATCCCGAACCTAATAAGCTTAATATAACTTAATGGTATAACTGCTCAGACATTAATTAAATAAAAGGATAAGAATAATGTATTGAACCTATCTATTTGCATTGGAAGAATTGTAATACTAGATAGGGGTGTTACACTTGGCCACCTTTATAAATTAATTGTGTACACTTAGACACTTTGTGGACACTTGGCCACCTTTTTAAATTAATTGTGCACACTTGGGCACTTTGTGGACACTTGGCCACCTTTTTAAAGTAATTATGCACACTTGGCACTTTGTGGACACTTGGCCACCTTTTTAAATTAATTGTGCACACTTGGCACTTTATGGACACTTGGCCACCTTGATAAAATTAATTGTGCACACTTGGGCACCTTTTGGACACTTAGTCACCTTGATAAAATCAATTGTGCATACTTGGGCACTTTGTGGACACTTAGCCATCTTTTTAAATTAATTGTGCACACTTGCACTTTGTGGACACTTAGCCACCTTGATAAAATTAATTGTGCACACTTGGGCACTTGTGGACACTTGGCCACCTTGATAAATTAATTGTGCATACTTGGGCACTTATACATTCTATTGTGCACATTTAATGGGTAGGAAATGAGCATACTTAGTTAGCTTATCCACTATTACCCAAATAGCATCATTCCTTAATTGGGTTCTGGGTAGACCTACCACAAAATCCATAGAAGTCTTGTCCCACTTCTACTTAGAAAGGTCTAAGGACTGTAGTAACCTAGTAGGTTTTTAGTGCTCGATCTTGACCCGCTCACATACTAGACACTTAGCTATGTACTCTGCTATATGTTTCTTCATTCTTGGCCACCAAAACCTCTTCTTCAAATCTTGATACATCTTAGTGGCTCTAAGATGAATAGTATACTTACTTTGGTGAGCTTCCTCTAAAATCTTATCTCTCAATTCACCTGCCTTAGGAACATACATTATATTCTAGAAGGTTACCATTCCATCAGCCTCCCTTATGAACTCCTTTGGATCCTTTAGAGACTCTAGGAATTCATCACCCTTCTGGGCTTCTAAGATTTTGGCCCTAAGAGTGTTCTCAATTCTTAGTTCACTCAAACAGATTTTCTTAGGTAACATCAGAGTAGACAACCTCATGTTCCTAAATTTCTTTATGAAGTCCATTTCGCTCACCATCAGTTGAGCTACATGGAGAGACTTCCTACTCAATGCGTTTGCCATAATGTTTGCTTTGCCTAGATACTTCAACTCAAAATCATAATCCTTAATGAATTCCACCCACCTCATTTACCTCATATTCAACTCCTTTTGGTCAAAGAGGTCACTTAAGGCTTTTATGGTCACTAAATACCTCAAACCTTGACCCATAAAGGTAATGCCTCCAAATTTTTAGGGCAAATACTATGGTTGCTAACTCTAGATCATGGGTAGGATAGTTTCTCTCATGTGATCTTAACTGCCTAGAAGCATAGGCTACCACTCTTCCTCCTGGCATTAAGAGACAACCTAACCCTTTCTTAGATGTATCACAATATAATTCAAACTTTTTCAAAGGGTCGAGGATAATTAAAATAGGTGCAGTGGTTAATTTCTAATTCAAAGTTTGGAAGCTTTATTCACACTTTGTGTCCCACATAAATGGAATATCCTTTCGAGTAAGCTTGGTCATAGCATTGCTACTTGCAAAAATCCCTGAATGAACTGTCTATAGTATCCTGTTAACCTTAGAAAACTTCTAATTTCAATTACAGTAATAGATCTCTCCTAGTTTACTATTGCTTTAATCTTACTAGGGTCCACTAACACTCTCTCCTTTGAAATGACGTGCCCTAGAAACTTCACTTCTTCTAGCCAAAATTCATACTTCTCTAACTTAGTATATAGCTGCTTCTCTTTAAGTATTTGTAGCACTGTCTTGAGATGTTGTTCATGCTCCTGTCTATTCTTAGAATACACTAGTATGTCATCAATAAACACCACTACAAATTGATCGAGGTAGGGTCTATAGATACAGTTCATGCAGTCCATAAAGACAAATAGGGTATTTTTCAGGCCAAAGGGCATCACGAGGAATTCATAATGCCCATACCTAGTCTTAAAGGCAATTTTAGGTATGTCCTCATTCCTAACCCTGATTTGATGATACCCTAATCTCAAATCAATCTTAGAAAAGATAGTAACCCCTCTCAATTAGTCTAACAAGTCATTGATTCTAGAGAGAGGATACTTATTCTTCATGGTTACCTTATTCAGCTACCTATAATCTATTCACATCCTCATACTTCCATCCTTCTTTTTGAAAAATAGCATAGGTGCTCCCCATGATGACACGCTAGTCTAATAAATTGTTTTGCTAAGAGGTCCTCTATTTGTTCCTTCAATTCATTTAGTTTTATTGGGGACATCTTATAGGGTGCTATAGAAATTGGTCTTGCCCCAGGAATCAGGTATATAAAGAACTCTATTTCTCTCTCTAGTGGGAGACTAGTAATCTCTTCTGGGAATACATCAGGGAATTCATTGACTATAGGAATGGTTTCTAGCTTTTGCTGACTTTCCACTTTTGAGAACACAAGAAACCCATTATCTGGTTTTTCCTCTCTATCCCTATATTTACTAGTTTAGTTTCTATGAAGGTGACAGGCTTAGTTAAACAATCCAAGATGACATTGTTTGAAGAGATCTAATCCATAACAAGGATGACATCTAGTTCAACCATGGGTAAACAAATAAGGTATACAAGGAAGGTTCTGTTTTCAACCACAATGGAATAATTCAAACAAATTAAGGAAGTAAACACTTGTTCATTAGTAGGTACTGTTATGAAAAGCTCATAAGACAGGGTGGTTGTGGCTAGTTTTAATTTCTGAACACAGTCTACTAAAACAAAGGAATGGGTGGCACTAGAATCATACAATACAATTAAAGGAACATCATTAATGAAATACATACCTTTCATCAGATCCTCGGACTAGGCCTTCTCTTTACCCTTCAGGGTATATACCCTTCCCTTGGTAAGGGGTCTTATAGGTTCCTCTGGCTTCTTCAAGGTAAGACATACCCAAGAGATATGCCCTAGCTTTCCACATCTGTAGCACACATTCTGACCCATCAGATATGGTTTGTCTTCGTGACTCTGCCCACATTTCAAACATTTCTTATAGGCAGTTGGAATGTTCATTAGCCTCTTCCCTGTTTTGTTCCTTAGGGACTTATCACGACCCCTGTTGAATTCAGATGGGCTTTTCCTTTTCAGAAATCTAGATTCTTGCCTTTCCTTCTTTAGCGCTGTTAGGGACTGAGAGGCTATGTGGCACTTGTTAACCAATGTTGGGTAATCCCTGATCTCTTGGGATGCCACCTCATGATACAATTCAAGATCTAAACTATTTTCCAAGTACATGGCTTTCTATGCCCTATCCGGTCCCCACTTCATGTATGAAGAGAATTTTGATAACTCTTTAAACCTGGCTAAATGTTCCTCAAAGGGTCTACCACCTTGTTTGATCTGCATAAATTCACCCTCTTTAGCATTCCTCTCACTCTTAGGGAAGTACTTCTCCAAGAATGCCTCCTTGAAGTTCTCCCAATAGATCTGACTCCTTTGAGCTTCCATTAACTGCTTTATCCCTTTCCACCAATGTTTCGCCTCCCCTTCTAGTTGGTATGCGGCGAAGGAGACTTTCTACTACTCAATGCTTCCCAGTACTTCAAATAACTCTTCCATCTTCTGCACCCATTCTTCGGCCTTCTTAGAGTTCATCACTATGGTAAATATAGGAGGCCTAGCTCTTTGGAATTCAGTCCAGCCTCTACCAACTTGGGTTCTCATCTATTCGCCCCTCAGTTTGAATATCTTCACTCTGATTGGTCTGAGCCTGATGGAGTGCTTCAGCTGCAACTGTAGCCTAGGATCTTATAGCTTCTGCCATATCCCTCATGGTCTGCATAACCTCATTCAAATCGACCTCTTCATTTTGAGCCTGGGATTTACTCCTCTGTGTCGATGCCATACTGTCACTCTACCAAACAAGCATTACCGAGGTGATCAGTCTCAATAACAAATTATTAAGCAGAGAACATATGACACCAACAGGAGCTTCTATCTTCCCAAACCTAATACTCCATTCCTCAAGTTGAAAACAATATACAAGTTAGCTAACTGCCTAGGTGCAACCAACTAACCTAAACTAGTCTCTTCCTTGAGGAATTTTACCCCATTTCTATCTAGGTAGCTATGCTCTGATACCAACTTAATGTAGCACCATTATCTAGTATTACAATTCCTCCATTGTAAATAAATAATTTCAGTACATTATTCTTAACCTTATTCATTTTTAACATATGAGCATTATACCATTAAGTATTATTAAGATGGTTTAGGTTCGGGTTCTTTTGCTCAGATCAAACTCATACGCACAGCGAGAATAAAATCAGAATACATCACAGCAAAATTTATATGACTCACATATAATATAAGTGATAAAGGTCCATTAATGAATGTCCATTACATTCTTTGGTGAACATATACCAGGATATATGAAGTACCCATCCATAAAGAGTCAGGAGACAACAATCCTATCACTTAGACCCTTTTTAAAATAATAGGGATGAACAGGTCCTTCACATATCCTTACCCTGATAACTTCCCATATCCCTTTCATATACATAGCCAAAATACTAGTCTTAATTCTAACCCAAAAATATATCTAGAATCAGGACCCCAAAATAAGGAAATACAAATATGCTTTTAACAAAGAGGACTCCCATCTTCCTCGACACTACTAAACATCCGCATCTGATACATATTAGCATAAAAATGAGAAACACAAGTTTTCCAGTAGTTTAACAATTCATTACTTTAAAAATCTACTAATATGTACCAGTGTGCAAGCACCAAAACATTTTCATCTACATTCTCGATATTTAAAACATAGTCTCATTCCCTCATACCAATTGGCAAGCAGTACATGATTAATAGAAATGTCAATGTGATAAAAGTAGATATTCTCTTTTGAGAAAAACCTCTTTTATGGAATCATACATGTAAAAATGAAATTGAAACAACAAGGATCAATTATGCCTTTCATTCTTAAAACTTATTATATAAATTGGTTGTGCACACTTAGGCACCTTGTAGACACTTGGCCACCTTTATAAATTAATTGTGCACACTTGGGCACTTTATGGACACTTGGCCACCTTGTTAAATTAATTGTGTACACTTGGGCACTTTGCGGACACTTGGCCACCTTGATAAAATAAATTGTGCACACTTAGGCGCTTATGGACGCTTGGCCACCTTGATAAATTAATTGTGCACGCTTGGGCACTTATACATACATATGGCAACTACATTTCCTTTTATTTTTATCATTTTAATCTCTCTTGCATTTAGTCCTCATAAGGTACATTCTAATGCATTCATTATTAGATTGGCCACCAAGATTTGAATTGAAATATGGTTTTGGCCATTATGGAAAAATAATCTAATTTAGGATTTTTCATGTCAAGTTGCCATATTTTTTCCCATCCATACCATAAGTTAAACTTTATGACCTTATGCATTGATATTATTAGGGTAATTTCTCCCACATTTAATTTGTGTCACCATTACCATTAACACTTTATTCTACTTACCTTTTTAGTTCAAGTTACATACTAAAATTTCAGTTCTATATATTTGATTATTCTTACATCCCAATAGCAATGTGAATCTTTATTAGCCAAAGCCAAATCTTCTATATTCTAATTTTTCATAATTTTTTTCTCCTTTCCTTAGCTAACTGAATTTGTATCTTTCCTACACAAACTTTAAGCAAGCAAATTACTATCTTACAAAATCCACTTTTATTTTGATATCTATAACTTGTAACATCCCTTGGCCATACATAATATAAATTTTCCAGCCTTATCATGCCTTAGGGTTTTCACTATACATGCTACAATTTATCTTTAACAATGATCCTCCCATAAAAAAACAATATCAATTTTAGCTCATCAACAACCACATCTATTAACCATGCAAGCTTAGCCAAGAGACATTTACACTTTCAAGAATGTAGACGAGTAACTAATGTTCCATGAAAGTTTGAAAAATCATGATGCGTATATTCTAAAACATGGAACAAAAATCCAAATGAATTGCTAACCTACCTCAAGGATGAACCAAGTGGACTTGTCTTAACTTTCCTTTGAATCTTTCCCTTACTCCCTTGCCTCTTCTTTCCTTGGTCCACATAGCTCTTTCCCTCCTCACAAAACTTTTGTATTTCCTCTAACACTCATGCCACTCTATCTCCTTTTAGGATGCCCTTCCCGTGTGTGTGTGGTTTTCCAAGCTATGAAGTGCTCTCTCTTTCTCTTTTATTTTTTTTCCTACCGTGTGTGTGCATCCAAAAATAAAAATTTCAATTCCATTCCCTTTTGTCTATTCTCCTTACATTGCAGCCACACATGTACTTAAGTACACTCTATTTCCCATGCAAGCTTATACCCATTGCTCTACTCAGCCATATCAAGGGAGGGAAGGAAAGTCATGTGGGCTGCATACTCTAACAAAGGCATATAGCCCACACAAAAGTCATCTTCCTAGTAAGTAAGGCTTCTCACACAAGGTTTTACAATTGGATAAAGTACATGTAACCTACACTCCTCCCACAAGACTCACATTAAGCCTCATGCATGTGCATGCAGCCCCATTACTCGGTGGCATCAATGGAAAGGAAAGGAAAGAGGTTTACATAAGCCACCATTCCATGTAAGAGCCATCTTCACATAAGGTATGGGGTTTTGCATTTTAATTCCTTATGGTTTGATTGAACATTTAACTTCTTTCTCCTTACATTTTCCTTCACCGAATGCATATATATATATCTAGTGGTCCCCTCTTCTCTATTCCTATAGTTTCGTGGGTAAAAGAAATTCATATGCCTAGGTAAGCTCATCACTTGGTTACCTTGAAGATGGCACAAGGGAAGGAAAAGTTGGATTTAGGAAAGCTGCACCTTCATGCAAACTCACACATCACTTTGCCATCTTGTGTTGGAAAAGAAAATAAAATAAAAGGGAAAAAGGGGAAAAGCTAGTCCCACACACCTCTCCTCTTAGTATTTTACATGCACATGAACTTCATCATTTTTGGCGCCAAAGGAAAGGAAGGAAGAGGATGGCTTCACCGTCCATACATATATATATGTGCACATTTATTTAGATGATTTCTGCACTCCTTTTTATCGTTAATTTTTATTATTTAGCAGCCCTACATGTGACCAAGTATAAGCCATCTCCTTATACTCTTATGTCCTCCATTTGGTCACTTGGGGTTAAAGGTAAAAGGAAAATGCAAGGGAAATTTAGGGCCACACGTCACCCTCTCTTTCTCCCTTCTATCTTCATCACTAATTAGATGCATTATTTCAATTGGCATAGGAATTAAAAATGAAACCCCTTCTTGCTCTCTTGTCCTCTCGATTGAGCTAAAGAAAGAGCAGTCAATATTGGCTATATTCCATTCCTTTTCTTTCTTAAGGTCGAAGTTATCATCCTTCTTAAATTTAGCTTCCACAAAACTTCCTTTCTCACTTCTCTTGGCCTTGTATGAATATATTTATTTAAAATTTGGTTTTCTCCCTTGAAAATTAGGCGAAAGGAAGAAAAATAGGAATTTAAATTAAATACCTCAATTCCACATGTTTTACGTTAGGAACATTCCCTGCTACTTAATACCTAGGTCTATTATTTCCCTCGTGGCATTTATAATTCATTACATCACTAAATAAATTGCATCACATTTTATGGCCACTTATCCAATTAGTTAAGGAAACATTACTTTAAAACAAATCAAGTGAATGTGGGGTGTTACAAAAGGTATCTCCACTACTTCCACCTCTACTTCCAACACTATCTGAAATCTAGGCATCTGATATAAACCAGCATTTTTATGAGAATAAATCTCAATAGCATTAATAACCAGTTTTCAAAATAGTTAGTTTGTACCATCATAAACTTATACAGAAATTTTACATTCTTTTTCATAAAAATAACACATCTATTGGGTTATCTTGTACAAAATTTCATTTATCATTCATACTTACATGCATTGCTTACTCTATATACTCAGCTCATAGTATATATTTCATAAATTCATCAGAACATACAGGTAACGTAGCATCATTCATATAAATTCATTATAAAATAAAGAGCAATAAGGAAATAAGAGCACTTTTTGTTGGCCTCTGCGAAATATCATCATATAATTGCATAATATAAGAGAAATCTGGAGGGTCATCATGTGCACCACTCCATACTTTCGAATATGTACTCTGGCAACTATGCCCATTGGTAGTCCTTGACTGCATATCATATTTGTGTACATTCTAGAGCGTCCTCTAGTGGATCTAAGTACAATAGAGTCCCCACATTTTGGTTCCACACATTAAGTACATACTGGGGTCCCCAAAATGTTATTCATAAACAAATATATATGGGTGAACCAGTGCATACTATAGTTTTATAAATTCTAAGTATATGACTTTTCATCTACATTAGCCATTAAGTCATTAACTTATAATTCACAACTATCACGATACTCATGGAATGTCCAATCACTGTCCCATACCAGTAATTATTCATTCAGATATGAACTTATCTACCACATATACATATATTAAGAATACAATTCTCATTTCTCTTATGCATTCTTGCTCTTTCCTTTAAACTTTTATCACTTTCATGCTCTTTCTCATTTACATTCAAAGTATATGTTACCTTGCTTATAATTTAAGTTTAATCTCTAGTTTGGATTAATTTTTTAGGCTAGATATCATTCAAACATGTAATTAAGTTCATCTTTTCATCACAAAATGTGGCATTCGACTGGTATCACATTACAAGTCGACTAGTTGCATTCTGTCAAATCTTTGAAATTCCAAATAGAGAGCTATCAGTCGACTACTAGGTTGGGGCAATCGATTGCTCTGTTCTTGGGCATTTATGAAAAAGGAAGAACACAAAAGTCGACTGCTGCATAGTGGCAGTCAGTTGTTGCATCTTTCTCTGTTTTATGACTTGCAATTGACCTAGATTTTTAATCCAAAAACTTGTTTTTAAACCTATTCTGAAATTGATGAACTCAAGATAAACTTCTTAGCAACATTTAACATAAGAAAATAGCCCAAACATCACATAATCTTGTCCAAATATGAGATTCAAACTCATTTTCATTCAAACTGAAAAACACATTTTTCAGAAGCAATTTTAAGCATGCACAAGTATCTTCATTCGATTGAAAATACCCAATAGCAATTATAAACAATAAGAATGTAGTTTTTAATCCCTTTTTCTTTCAAACAAGTTTAATTTCTCAAATTTGAGTCATGTGAATAGTAAACTCCAAAATAAAGGGATTGGGTTATTATGCTACCTTTTTGTTTATTTCTAATCAGTGTTTGTTGACTAGAAAGTGTTTTGGAGTGATTTCCTAGCTCCTGGAATGCTTAAATCCAAGTAATAGTGTTTTTTACTCTAAATTCCTTCTCCTTCTCTCTCTAACTCATCGTCTCTCTCTCTCGAGTTTCAAAATTCAGGATGCAATTGAAGGGTTCTGAGGTATTCACCTATTTATAGGTGATCCGACCCTTTGCAATTATACTCCTAATTCTCAACCATTCAGCCTAAAATGATAATTCTTCCAATTATATGTTAAATTAACATTTTGTCTCTAGCTCACTGGTAGGAAGTTTTCAAAATTCTGTTGCTACAGTAAATATTTTGGCTAAAATTATGGCCTATTACCCCAAAGTTTTAGAAATTCTCACATCCATCCTCACTTCATCTTTTTCGTTTCAATTTTGTCCTTATTCTTTCTCTTCACCCAAAACTCTCATTCTAATGCATCTTCATATAATTTAATGCAACAAACAAAAACATTTAATTTATTAAAATAAACAAACATCTCTTAAATACGAAAAGAGCGGATGTTACACTTATAGAGTCCATCATATCCCTCATCAATATTGTCCCCCCTACTACTATTCCCTGGTGTCCTTTGACTTTTTTTTCTTGGCCTTCCTCTTGGCCTCCTCGTAGTATCTCTGCTAGCATTTGCCATGACTAACTGAAATAGAAAAAGAATTAGTTAGCCTCTGATAGCAACAATTATCAGCATAGTAGTAGATTTATTCCTAATATCTCAATTGCAAATCAAATACTATATATTCCAAAGTCAAATCAATTTCAAGTCCTAAAGCTGCAAACCCAGAAACATTCATAACCAATAAACCGATAAATCGAGCTCTGATACCACTCTGTAATGACCCCCTTAATCATGCTATACATTCATCTATCAGAATAGCGAAAGCATACAATATTCTAAATATATTTTTCACTTTTTCCATGTTAGGGTACGTCAAAGAGTCACTACTAGTTAAGTGTAACCTAAATAGACTCTTCTCATAGTCTATTCAAATTCCACTCAACCATAAATCTTGTGCAACATTTCTATTATCACATTATAAACTATATCATACTCTGGAATATAAATTCTAACAACCATTTAGATATAATTGAGATATATTATATCATGGTACTAAATTCATTCATACGTCAATAAATAAGACTAAAATTCATAAAATTCATTATACACATCTATTCTCCTAAAATATTTCCTACCAAAAATTCGGCAGAGTTTCCCCTAAAAATCAGACATTTTCCCATTTATAAAACAACCCAATCAACACATATATCTAAAAATTTCATCAATGTAACCAAAAATTAGTAATACAAATTTATATATATATATTCAAGCCTGATTTTAATTCCACATCACGGCTTTAAAATTCTCCAAGGATGTCCTGACATCCTTCTTCAGCCCAACTATCTCCTAGGCATTCCCTATTTCTGGTCATCTGAGCAAACAACTTAATGAGATTATTAGATCCCAATAGAGCAATTTACAATTAAATACTTACAAAAAAGTTGAATACTCAGCTGTGACAATATACAAAAAATGTCTCCCTACAAAATAATTTAAATACATGTCAATTAATAAATACTTATACATTCAAAGTGGATATGAGAAATCAATGTAAAACAGTATAATAAGTATAATATCTTTAATCTAAAAAATCATACTGAAGATCATGCCTGAAATTCTTATATATTCATCAATCACACATCTCATGTGATTATTCATTTCATGTTGCATGTTGTTTTATCTGAAAACATGGTTTTAGTTGGATGTGATCCATAACACCAATCACCCAAAAATAAGGTCCTATATTGTGAGTGTGATCCGTCACACCAATCACCCATTCAAGGATTAGGTGAGAACCAACATCTAGGGCATCCCCTAGCATGTGCACATTAGCTAATTCTCATCCTCATACAGTCTATATAGCATTACATACACATAGTTAACTAATACTCAAGGTTATAGGATATTATACTTAAACCAAAACATTGCCCTGTATAGGTTATCCACCCTTTACTCCTTGAATCTTTCATAAGGTTGTCCTAGTTTAATAAATAATTCCTAACAGGTGCAGACTAATTCGGATAAAATAAATCAATTTACAAAATTTTCTGCATAGGGGATATTCAATGGCTATCCCATATCAGCTATTGAATATCCACCCTAAATTAGTCTGTCCCTATGGCATATAATCGCAATAGCCAAATCTAGCAAACATACAACAACATTCTCAATACACAGGCAATCTTATATACTCGTATATATAATTCTCATGTAAATACATTATTTTTAGCATTCATTCCCATTCAACACAAATTATACTTAAATAAGTAATTTACAACTTTAGTTAAAAGTCAGGGAAGTGTAGATTACTTTACCTTTTATCATTTGCTCCTATTCGAACCAGGGTTTTTCCTTTTTCCCTAGAGATTATTCTCACAATTAGTTTTCTGAGGAAACAATTCAAATCTTATGCAAATTTCCTTTCAATTACACTTTCTTATAATTAAATGCCCAATTTTTACTTTGGTCTAATATCTAGGCATAAGCAGAATCAAAATCTACAACAAAACATCTAATTGGAGTATTTTAAATTATATCGAAGGTTTCAAAAGGTTGAAAATTGATCCCTGCTTCTTTCCAGCTACTCTATCAATAGTGTACGGCAGCTTACAGTGACGCACAGCAATACACAGTGGCGGATAGTGAAAATTAGTCCAAAACATAACCAGAAGCACGAGGATGCCGGATCTGGGATCAGTTCAGCTAAAAACTATAGTTTAACTATAATTTTTTGACGAAACGTGATGACACACGAAAAAATTTCTTCTCCAGTTGTGGTGCGTGGGGCGATTCTTCGCTGGTTGACAGCTGATAAAGGAAGAGGGCAACTTGGGCTAGCTGTTGATAGTGGCAATACAGCTGAATGGTGACGTTTTCTAGCCGAATTGAAGATACAATTCCTATTGGAAAAGAAGCTATTTTCAGTGACTATGGCATCCGTCGATGGTGGGGAATGGCAGTTGGAGCTCGACGACGACGATCTGTGTAATCTAATAGTGGTGCATCATGGTGCAGGTGATGGCAAGTAGTGTTTGACAGAGGATGGAGGACCTGCGTGATGAGAGTGGAAGGAAAGGGAAGTCGTGCGAGAGGAAATAAAATGAACAGGAAGGAGATTTTGGCATTTTATAGCATCTAGGGGCATTTTTGTAACATCTGCTCCTAAATTTTAAGAAATATTTGTTAATTTTAGTTAATTGCTTATGTATGTTGTGTTTATGTTATGTTAGCTTGCATATAGTTGCATGAGTGCAAGAATTAGACTAGAATTAAGTGAGAAAATTGAATGGAATGAAGAAAAGGACTAAACCAAAAAGTGAAAAAGTTTAGGTATGAAAATCGCCATTTTAGCCAAAGGATTTCCTGTAGCAACAGAATTTTGAAAGCTTCATGCTAGTGAGTTAAGGACAAAAAGTTAATTTAACATATAGTTGGAAGAATTATCATTTTGGACCGAATGGTTGAGAATTAGGAGTAGAATTGCAAAAGGGCCGAATCACCTATAAATAGGTGAACACCTCAAAACCCTTCCATTTGATCTTGAATCTTGAGTTTCTAGAGAGAGAGTGTGTGGACGACCTAGAGAGAGAAGCTAAAGGAAAAAGGCAGTAAATCTCATTTCTAGCAATATTTAGGGTCAAAAAAGAGATTAGGAAGGCATTTAAAGCATTAACCAGCATCCAAACAACATTTAAACACGGATTAAGGTAGCATAATAACCCAATCCCTTTATTTCAGAGTTTACTGTTCATACTATTGAAATTTGTGAAAATGAACTTGTTTAAAAGAAAAAGGGATTACAAACTACATTCTTATTGTTTTTAATCACTATTGGGTGTTTTTAACCGATTAAAAATACTTGTGCATGCTAAAAATTGTTTCTAAAAAATGAGTTTTTCAGTTTGAACGAAAATGAGTTTTAATCTCAGATTTGGACAAGATTATATGATCTTTTGGGCTGTTTTCTTGTGTTAAATGTTGCTAAGGATTTTATCTTGAGTTTATCAATTTCAAAATGGGTTTAGAAACAAGTTTTTGGATTGAAAATTTAGGTCAACGACAATTTATAAAATAGAGCAAAACGCAGCAACCAGCTGCCATAGTGTAGCATTCAACTGTCGTGCTCTTGAGATGCCCAGAATCATATACAGAATGCTAGCAGTTGACTGCCAAGCACCTGGAAGTCGACTGTCATGTCCTTCATGTTTCCAGAAATGCCCAAGAATAGAGCAGCAAATTGCCCCGACCCAGTAGTCGACTGTCGATGCCTAGCAGTCGATTGATAGCTCCCTATTTGAAAATTTGAAAATTTAGACAGAATGCAATCAGTCGACTTACAGCGTGATACCAGTCGATTGCCACATTTTGTGATGAAAAGATGAACTTAATAATATATTTGAATGATATCTAGCCCAAAACCTAAATCTAAACTAGAGATTAAACTCAAATTACAAGCAAGGTAACATATACTTTGAATTTGAATGAGAAAGAGCATGAAGGTGATGAAACTTAAAAGGAAAGAGCAAGAATGCATAAGAGAAATGAAAATTGTATTCTTAATATATGTATTTATGGTAGATAGGTTCATATCTGAATAACTGATTGCTGGTATGGGACGGTGATCGAACATTCTGCGATTATCATGATAGTTGTAAATTGTAAGTTAGTGACTTAATGGCCAAAGTAAATGAAAAGTCACATACTTAGAATTTACAAAACTATAGTATGCACCGATTCACCCATATATATATGTTTATGAATAGCATTTTGAGGACCCCAGTGTGTACTTAATGCGTGGAACCCAGAGTTGGGGACCTTATGGTACTTGATCCACTAGAGGATGCTCCAAAATATACACAAATGTTATATGTAGTCGAGGACTACCAGGCAGAGTTGCCACAGTACATATGCGAAAACATGGAGTGGTGCACATGTTGCCCCTCTAAAGTTCTCTTATTATGCAATTATATGATGATCGTAACAGTTTAGCTGCCCACTTGCAAATATTATCCCTTTGGGACACTGCCCCTCACGGTTTTCTTCTTCCTAGGGATACTGCCCCCAGGAAAATGCATCTATAAGGAAAAGGTATCCATACCTTTATAAGGCATGCTTAATTCCCCTTTCCAACCGATGTGGGACATTACAATCCACCCCCTTAGGGAGCCCGGCGTCCTTGCTGGCACACTGATCTGGGCCCTGGCTCTAATACCAATGTAACAGTCCAGCTGCCCACTTGCAGATATTGTCCACTTTGGGATACTGCCCCTCAAGGTTTTGTTCTTCCTAGGGATACTGCCCCCAAGAAAATGCGTCTACAAGGGAAAGGTATCCACACCTTTATAAGGCATGCTTCATTCTACTTTCTAATCGATGTGGGACATTACAATACTATTGTAACAACCCCATAATTCACAATACACTTACCTCTAACAGAGTAGTGGAAGCATATGGGTTTTCAAATAAATTTTTCATTTTTCCCTTATCCGGGAGTATTGGAGGGTCGCTACTGGTTGAGTGTAAGCCAAATAAACTCTTACCATCATCCATTCATATTCCACTCAACATTACTTCTTACGTAGCTATTTTATTTCCACATATAACCACAACATACTCTAGAATATCAATACTAAAACCATACAATTTAGAATACAAAATCTATTAACATTCAATTCAAATTTAATCAAATCTTCAAGCATTCATTTCAGAGGAAAATTGGGCAGAGTTTCCCTTATAAATTGAATGTTTCCCCAAAGTAAAAATAGTCAAAAAACTAGTAATTACATCCAGTCAAATCCAACAATAAATAGAACCATTAATACAGTTAATTACATAATCAATTCAAGCCTAAAACTACGCAGCAACGTCCTTCCATTATCCTGCTCCTGCCCAGTTATCTCCTAGGCATACCCTATTCCTGATCATCTGAGCAAAGAACTTTATGAGATAGTTAAATCCCAGTAGAGTAATTTACAATATACAGTTATAAAATAGCTGGATGCTCAGCTGTAACAAAGCATAGAAAACATCTCCTCGTGTTTAATTTAAAAGTCGGTGAATTACCTTATTCTTTAAAATGTTAAATTACATGGAAAATGATGCAATAACCAAAATGAGTATAACAATACATTTTCTGAAAATCCATACTAAAGTTCTAGTTTAAAATCCACGCCCGATGGTTTTCGCATACACATCAGTCACAAGTCTCATGTGATTATTTACAAATCTATCCAACTGTATGTTATTTTTACGAAAATCATTCTTTTTCGTTGGGTGTGATCCATGACACCAATCACCCGAAATCACGCCTATATTGTGTGTGTGATCCGTGACACCAATCACTCACTCAAGGACTGGGCAAAAATCAACATCTAAGGCATCCCCTAGCATGTGCACAAATGCCAATTCTCATCCTCATACAATCTATTCAAAACTACATGCACACAGTTGACCAGTTCTCAAGGTTCTAGGAGATTACACCTAAACTGTAATGCTTTGTCATATAGGTTATCCCCTCTTATACACCTTAAACCTTTCATAGGGTCATCTTGGTTTACCGTGTAATCCCTATCGAATACAGACTAAATTTAATTAAAAAATGATACATTTACAAAACCATATTCGGGATACTCAACGGTCATCCCATACTGGCTATTGAATACCCTACCTTAAGTCAACCCGTTCTTATGGCATCTAAGTCCGATAGCCAACAAATCTAACATGCAACAGGCATTTACAACACGCAAGCATACATAAATACTCATATATCTCAGCACACATTCTCATGCACCCAAACTATTTTAAAACAGGAATTCACAACGTCAAATAAAGTTCAGGGGAGCATAAATGACTCTACCTTCTTATTTTTTGCTCTTACAAAGTCCAGGGCTTCCCGTTTCCTCAAAAAATGAGCCTAGTTAGTTACCTGGGCAATTTAATTAAAATCTTAGGTGGTTTCCTATTCGATGAAGCTTTCCTACGTCAGATTACACATTTCCTAGGTTGATCAATTCTTACGCATGTTCAGAATTAAATTTCAATCAGAAAACATCAAATTGGGGCAATTTAAATCGTATCGAGGGTTTCGGAAGATAAAATTTTGGTACTGGGCACTTTCTGGCAGCTCCGACGATAGTGCACGGCAGAGCACGGTGGTGGCTGGCGGCTCACAGTGATGTACGATGGACGGTGACAGCTGAGGTCAAAAATTACACCAGAACGTAGCCCCAAACTCGAGGAGGCCAGATCAGGAGTCCGTTTGGTCATTCACGCCCATTTGGATGGCATTTTCTAGTGGCAAAAGTTGACGCACGACAGACTATTTTTGGTCTATTTTGGGCACGTGGCGGTGGCCTTTACCGGCTGACAACTGTCGGAGGAAGCTAGTAGCTCAGCCTTTCCAACGATAGAGGCAGTGTTGCTAGGCGACAAAGATCATGGCGGAGATCACTGTAGCGAATGGAGGAGAAAGCTAGCCATTTCTGGCCGTTGTGGCGTCTGTCGGTGGCCGGGGATGGCAGCTAGAGGTTAGAGATGTTGAGCTACACCGACAGCTGGGTTGGGTAGCGGTGTAGGGCAACATTTTTGGCCGTGCAAGGTGGCGCAAGGTAGAGGAGGCAAGGAGGAGAAAATGGAGGGAAGAGAGAGAAAGGAAAGAGGAAATGTGGAGGAAAAATGAAAGTTTTGAAATTTTAAAGCCTCTAGAGGCATTTTGGTCTTTTGCCACTTTGTCCGAGGAAATTTTCGGATGCCTTCTCCTATCCGGGCAAGGACACGGGTCCCCATGGAAGGAATTCAGGCTCTGCTTAAATGAATTAAAGCTCGTCACTTTATCTGCCAATCTCCTGACGCCGGGTTAGATTTTTCTCCGTCAGATCATATTTTAACTCCAAAACATTCCCAAATTTCTACCGTAGACTCAGAAAATTATACCGAATTCAATTTTAACAAAATTAAGGTTTAATTTGTCCAATTAAATTATTTTTAAAAGTTCAGTTTATTACAATGATGATTATGATGATGATTGGCAGAGGCTAATGAGAAGTGCTCTTATTTCCTTATTGCTCTTTATGTTATAATGAAAGTTATATGAATGATGCTATGTTACCTATATGTTTTGATGAATTGATGAGGTATATATCCTATGAGTTAAATTTATGCATACAAGTATGAATGTTAAATGAAATATTATACAGGATCACCCAATAGATGTATTGTTTTATGGAAAAGAATGTAGAATTTTCGTATGAGTTTACGGTGGTACAAACTAGCTATTTTGAAAACTAGATATTGTTGCTACTAGGATTTTTTCTCATAAAAATGTTGGTTTGTATCAAATGCCTAGATACTAGATCCTTCTTGAGATAGAGATGGAGTTAGTTGAAATACCTTTCCTAGGGTATTTCCCTATTATTAAGGAACTGTGGATCATATATGTATGGAAAGTTCTTTCCCCACCCTAATTACATGAAGTATTAGAATAGAAAGTTTTTGGTATGCCCCATACCCTGAATCCTTGTAATATTTTTGGTAAAAGGATCAGGAGAATAATTTTGATGTATAGGACAAAAGGCATATATGTATTAGGACATGTGAGCTAGGAATCCACTAACTATTTCTGTTAAATGGGTATAAGTGACAGGATTGTTGTCTCCTTACCCTAGCTAACACTCACATATCCATAGATATATGTCTAATGAATAATATGTATACACTATAAATGAATGTTGATGTATATGAATATATGTATACACATGTATGTTATTTTAACTAATATATTTTTATTTTCGCTGTGTAACGTGTGAGATCCCGAGTGTAGTAGCCCAAACCAATAATACTTTTTATTCACTTGATAAATAATTAAAAATTTGACTCAGGTAAAGGAAGTAGTAATTCACTAATCTTATAGTATATTACATATATATTATTATTTAAATCACTTAAAAAGAAACTGTAGGATTGGGGGGTTACACTGAGTTGGTATCAGAGCATTACTACCATGGCTAGTTAAAACTGGCTCGGTAGTGAAAGGGTAGATTCCTCAGGATAGAGACTAATGCAAGGTAGTTAGCTGAGCCATGGCAGTTGACTGGTTTGTATTATGTTTTGACTTAAGGAATGAAGTGTTAGGTTTGGGTGGATGATATTTCTAATTGGTGCCATATGATCTTTTATAAATAATATGTTATTGAGACTGATCACCTCGGTAATGTTTGTTTTATAGAGTGAATTATGGCCCCACTTAGGAGAAATACTGGGAAGGAAAAGGAAGGTGAGACCAATACGAAAAGAGTAATGCAAGCCATGATGGGATTGGCAGAGGCTATGAGGGAATAGGCTATTGCTACTGCCCAACAGGCTACTACTGCTACTCAACAAGCTGTAGCTACGGTTGAAGCACTTAGACATTTTCAAGAGAATAGACCTATGAATCCCAACCCAAATCCTGACGTTGGCCAAGTGAGAAACCAAGCCTATAATGGTTGGTATAAATTTTAGAGAAATAATCCTTCTTCTTTTAGGGGTGAGTTTAACCCACAGGCAGCTAAAGAATGGTTGCAAGAAATGGAAAAATGTTTTAAGGTCATAGGGAATACGGACAAACAGAAGGTATTGTTTGCTACTCACATGCTTGTTGGGGAAGTAGAATATTAGTGGAGAGGAGCAAAAAAATTACTGGTAGCTCAAGGGACCCAGATCACCTGGGAAGTTTTTAAAAGAGCGTATTTGGAAAAGTATTTCCCTAAGAACGTGAGAAACTAGAAAGAAATTGAATTCATGTAGTTAAATCAATGCAGTATGACTTTTGAGGAGTATTTAGCAAAATTTGAGGCACTGTCTAAATTCTCTTCTTATTTGGAACATCATCCAAATGAGACATGTAAAGCATTGCACTAGAAGCTGGGTTGAGATCAGAGCTAAAGAATGTTATTGCTCCGTTTGAAATTAGAAACTTTGCTATGTTAGTGAACAAGTGTTGAATTGTTTCTTAGAACCTGGCTGAAATAGAGAAAGAAAGACAAAGAGCCAATTTATTTAAAAGGAAACAACTTGGATCCTTCATAGGAAGGGAGAGTAGAAATGAGGGAAACCAAAAGGGGAAGAAACCTGTAGTGAGACAGGTAGTGCCTAATGCTTGTCCAAAGAGTGGAAAAAGTTATGGCAGACCTTGTAGATTCCAGTCGGGTGTGTGTTTTAAGTGTGAACAACCGGGTCATTTCATTAGAGATTTCCCTGAGTGGAAGAAATCAACTGAGCCCACAAGACCTGCTACTATGGGAAGAGTTTATACTCTCAAAGGTAAAGATGTGGTTCAGTTCGATGATATCATAAAAGGTAAATGTTTGATAAATGGTATATCTTTAATTATACTATATGATTCTAGCGCCACTCATTCTTTCATTTCTTGCGAATGTGTGCAAAGATTGAATTTACCTTTATTTAAATTACCCCATGAGTTATCTATTTCTACTACTGTAGGAGAGTGGGTATTAACTTCTTTGGCCTGCTTAAATTGTTCCCTTGTTGTTGAGAATAAGCCCTTCATTGTTAACCTCATTTGTTTACCTTTGGTGGGATTGGATATTATTCTTGGGATGGATTGGTTGTCTGTAAACAATGTGGTCTTGGATTATTCTAAGAAATATGTGACTTTTATAGATGTCGTGCCAGTAGTTAGGAAAATCGAGGAAGAGATCCAAGTAACTGGTTTTATGTGTTCTTCTAAAGTTGAACATCAGCATAAACTTAATGTTATTCCTTTAGTTTGTGAATTTGTGAATTTCCAAATGTCCTTCCCAATGAAATTGCAAGCCTTCCACCTAAGAGAGAGATCGAGTTTTCTATAGAATTAATTGCTAGCACGGGATCAATTTTTATAGCGCCTTATAGAATGTCTCCCTTAGAGGTAACAGAATCGAAGGTACAGATAAAGGATCTTTTAGGAAAACAATTTATTAAGCCCAGTGCTTCACCTTGGGGAGCACCAGTTCTATTTGTAAAGAAAAAGGATGGAAGCATGAGGTTATGTATAGACTATAGACAACTGAACCGGGTAACTGTGAAGAGTAATTACCCACTTCCTAGGATAGATGACCTATTAGAACAATTAAAGGAAGCTACTGTGTTTTCCAAAATTGATTTGAGGTCGGGATACCATCAAATCAAAGTGAGAACAGAAGACATACCTAAGACAGCCTTTAGAACTAGATATGGGCATTATGAATTTTTGGTAATGCCATTTGGATTAACGAATGCTCTAGCTATTTTTATGGATTACATGAATTGTATCTTTAGACCCTACCTAGATCAATTTGTGGTAGTGTTTATTGATGTAATTATTGTATATTCTAAGAGTAGTGAAGAGCATGAATATCATAAGATTGTATTACAGTTGCTTAGGGAAAAGCAATTGTATGCAAAATTATAAAAATGTGAATTCTGGTTAGAAGAGGTGAAATTCTTAGGTCATGTAATCACTAGAGATGGAATAATAGTAGATCCTAGTAAAATAGAAGCTGTAATTAGTTGGGAGAGACCCATAATAGTGACTGAAATTCAAAGTTTTCTTGGATTAGCAGGGTATTATAGGAGATTCATTCAACGATTTTCGCAAATTGCATTGCCCTTGACTAGATTGACAAGGAAAGATGTTTCATTTGTGTGGGATCACAAATGTGAAGATAGTTTTCAAATTTTAAAAGAAAAGTTGACCACAACACCTGTCTTAATAATCCCTGATCCCTTAGGAGATTTTGAATTGTATTCTGATGCATCCAAGAAGGGCCTAGGATGTGTCTTGATGTAGAATGGGAGAGTTTTCACATATGCCTCTAGACAATTAAGGCCTCATGAAGAAAATTACCCTACCCATGATTAAGAATTAGCAGCTATAGTGTTTGCTTTAAAAATCTGGCGACACCATTTGTATGGGTCGAGGTTTGAGGTATTTAGTGACCACAAAAGTCTCAAATATCTATTTGACCAAAAAGAATTAAACATGAGGCAAAGAAGATGGATGGAATTCTTAAAGGATTATGATTTTGAATTAAAGTACCATCTAGGAAAAGCTAATGTAGTGGCAGATGCACTAAGTCGGGAATCTCTCCACATGACTCAACTAATGATAAATGAAATGAGCCTGATAGAGAAATTTAGAAATATGAGCCTATACACACTGGTGTTGCCAGGTAGGACATGTATGAGTTAGTTAAAAATTGAGAATAACCTTAGAACTCATATATTAGAAGCTCAAAAAGAGTATGAATTCTTAAAGTCCCTAAAGGACTCAAAAGAATTCAAAAGAAGTGTCGATGGGTTAATAACTTTCTAAGATAGGATTTACATCCCAGATTTAGGCGGATTGAAGGATATAATTCTAGAAGAAGCCCATAAGAGCAACTATACTATTCATCCTAGTACTATCAAGATGCATCAAGATTTGAAAAAGAAATTTCGGTGGCTAGGCATGAAGAAGAAAATAGCTGAGTATGTTGCTAGATGCCTAGTATGCTAACAAGTCAAAATTGAACATTAGAAACCTGTAGGACTACTTCAACCTCTTGAGATCCCTGAATGGAAATGGGATAAAATTTCTATGGATTTTGTTAGGTGATTGTGGATAGATTAACTAAATTTGTACATTTCTTACCCATAAAAATAAATTTCTCATTAGATAAGTTGGCCTAATTGTATATACGAGAAATAGTAAGACTCCACGGAGTTCCTACTAATATAGTATCTGATAGAGATCTTAGGCTTACTTTTACATTCTAGAGAGCCTTGCAGGAGGCTTTTGGTACTAAACTTAGTTTCAGTACTGCTTATCATCCACAAACTGATGAACAAACTGAAAGAACTATTCAGACTCTAAAAGATATGCTTAAATCATGTACGTTAGAACAAAAAGGCAATTAGGATAGAAATTTACCTTTAGTGGAATTTACCTACAATAATAGTTTTCACTCCAGCATAAGGATGGCTCCTTATGAAGGCTTGTATGGAAGAAAATGTAGATCACCTTTGTGCTAGTTTGAAGTGGGGGAGAGACAACTATTAGGGCCAAAGTTAGTTCAACAAACCACAAATGAAATTAAGATGATTAAAGAAAAGATGGCTAAGGCCCAAGATAGGTAGAACGGATATACTGATAAAAGGAGAAGACCACTAGAATTCGATGAAGGAGATCGTGTTTTCCTTAAAATTTTTCCTATTATTAGTATTGGCTGGGCTATTAAGTCCAGAAAGTTGAGCCCAAGATACATTGGACCTTTCCAAATCTTGAAAAAGGTTGGCCAATCTACTTATCAAATTGCTATACCCCCATTTCTATCCAATCTCCATGATGTGTTTCATATCTCTCAACTTCAAAAATATCTTCCCGATCTTTCACATATTCTCGATGCCAGAATAGTATAATTAAAAGATAATTTTACTTATACATCAAGACCTTTAAAGATTATTGGCACTGAGACTAAACAATTAAGGAATAGAACTATTCCTTTAGTTAAAATTTTGTGGGATCAGTCATTGCCTTAAAAAGCTACGTGGGAGAAGGAAGATGATATGAGAAAAGTGTACCCATAGTTATTTGTGTAGGTACATATAAATTTCGAGGACAAAATTTCTTAAAAGGAAGGGAGAAATGTAACATCCGCTCCTAAATTTTAAGAGATGTTTGTTAAATTTAGTTAATTTCTTGTGTATGTTGCATTTATGTTATGTTAGCTTGCATATAATTTCATGAGTGCAAGAATTAGACTAGAATTGAGTGAGAAAATTGAATAGAATGAAGAAAAAGACTAAACCAAAAAGTGAAAAAGTTTAGGTATGACAATTGCCATTTTAGCCAAAGGATTTCCTGTAGCAACAGAATTTTGAAAGCTTCCTGCCAGTGAGCTAGGGAAAAAATGGTAATTTAACATATAGTTGGAAGAATTATCATTTTGGACTAAATGGTTGGGAATTAGGAGTAAAATTGCAAAAGAGCCGGATCACCTATAAATGGGTGAACACCTCAAAACCCTTCCATTTCATCTTGAATGCTAAGTTTCTAAAGAGAGAGTGTGTGGACAAGCTATAGAGAGAAGCTGAAGGAAAAAGGCATTAAATTTCATTTCTAGCAAGATTTAGGGTCAGAAAAGAGATTAGGAAAGCATTTACAACATTAACCAGCATCCAAACAGCATTTAAACACAGATTAAGGTAGCATAATAACCCAATCATTTTATTTCGGAGTTTATTGTTCATACTATTAAAATTTGTGAAATTAAACTTGTTTGAAAGAAAAAGGGATTAAAAACTACATTCTTATTGTTTTTAATCACTATTGAGTGTTTTTAATAGATTAAAAATACTTGTGCATGTTAAAAATTGTTTCTGAAAAATGGGTTTTTCAGTTTGAACGAAAATGAGTTTTAATCTCAAATTTGGATAAGATTATATGATGTTTTGGGCTGTTTTCTTGTGTTAAATGTTGCTAAAGAGTTTATCTTGAGTTCATCAATTTCAAAATGGGTTTAGAAACAAGTTTTTGGATTGAAAATTTGGGTCAACAACAATTTATAAAATAGAGCAAGACTCAGCAGCCAGCTGCCATGGTGCAGCAGTCAATGTTGTGCTCTTAAGATGCTCAGAATCGTATACAGAATGCTAGCAGTCGACTGCCAAGCACCTAAAAATTGACTGCCATATTCTTTATATTTCTAGAAATGCCTAAGAATAGAGCAGTCGATTGCCCCCGACCCATCAATAGACTGTTAAGCCCAACAGTAAGCTAGCAGTCGACTGCCGACGCCTAGAAATCGATTATAGCTCTCTTTTTTGGAATTTTGAAAATTTAGACATAATGCAATTAGTCAACTTACAACGTGATACCAGTCGACTGCCAGCTTTTGTGATAAAAAGATGAACTTAATAATATATTTGAATGATAACTAGCCAAAAACTAAATCCAAACTAGAGATTAAACTCAAATTACAAGCAAGATAACATATACTTTGAATGTAAATGAGAAAGAGCATGAAAGTGATGAAAGTTAAAAGGAAAGAGCAAGAATGCATAATAGAAATGAAAATTGTATTCTTAATATATATATTTGTAGTAGATAGGTTCATATCTGAATGACTGATTGCTGGTATAGGACGGTGATCGAACATTCAACAATTATCATGATAGTTGTAAATTGTAAGTTAGTGACTTAATGGCCTAAATGAAAAGTCACATACTTAGAATTTACAAAACTATAGTATGCACCGATTCACCCATATATATATGTTTATGAATAGCATTTTGAGGACCCCAGTATGTACTTAATGTGTGGAACCCAGAGTTGGGGACCTTATGGTACTTGGATCCACTGGAGGATGCTCTAAAATGTTCACAAATGTTATATGCAGTTAAGGACTGCCAGGCAAAAATGTTATTATGCAATTATGTGATGATGCTTATGAAACACATTGTGGAGATTGGACAGAAATGGAGGTAAAGCAATTTGATAAGCAGATTGGCCAACCTCTTTTAGGATCTTGAAAGGTTCAATGTGTCTTGGGCTCAACTTCCTAGACTTAATAGCCCTACCAATACTAGTAATAGGAGAAATTCTAAGGAAAACGTGATCTCCTTCATCAAATTCTAGTGGCCTTCTTCTTTTATCAACATAAATCTTCGGTCTATCTTGGGCCTTAGCCATCTTTTCTTTAATCATTTTAATTTAATCTGTGGTTTGTTGTACTAATTCGGGTCCTAGTAGTTGTCTCTCCCCCACCTCAAACTAACACAAGGGTGACCTACATCTTCTTCCATATAAGGCTTCATAAGGAGCCATTCCTATGCTGGAGTAGAAACTATTGTTATAGGCAAATTCTACTAAAGATAAATTTCTATCCCAATTGCCTTTTTGTGCTAATGCACATGCTCTAAGCATATCTTCTAAAGTTTGAATAGTTCTTTTAGTCTGCCTATTAGTTTGTGGATGATAAGTAGTACTGAAACTAATTTTAGTACCAAAAGCCTCTTGTAAAGCTCTCCAGAATCTAGAAGTAAACCTAGGATCTCTATTAGATACTATATTAGTAGGAATTCCATGGAGTCTTACTATTTCTCATATATACAATTGGGCCAACTTATCTAATGAGAAATTTATTTTGATGGGTAGGAAATGTGCAGATTTAGTTAATCTGTCAACAATTACCCAGACTGCATCATTTCCTAATTGAGTTTTTGGTAAACGTACCATAAAATACATAGAAATCTTATTCCATTTCCATTCAGGGATTTCAAGAGGTTGTAGTAGTCCTGTAGGTTTCTAACGTTCAATTTTCACCTACTGACATACTAGGCATCTAGCAACATACTCAGCTATTTGCTTCTTTATACCTGGCTACCAAAATTTCTTTTTCAAATCTTGATACACCTTAGTAGTACCAGGATGAATAGTATAGTTGCTTTTATGGGCTTCTTCTAGAATTATATCCCTCAGTCCTCTTGAATCTGGGATATAAATCCTATCTTGGAAAGTCACTACCCCATTGAAACCTCTTTTGAATTCTTTTGGGTCCTTTAGGGACTTTAAGAATTCATTCTCTCTTTGAGTTTCTAATATCTGAGTTCTAAGGTTATTCTCAATTTTTAACTCACTTAAATATATCCTATCTTGTAAAACCAATGTAGATAGGCTCATATTTCTAAATTTCTCTATCAGGCTCATTTCATTTATCATTAGTTGAGCTATGTGGAGAGATTTTTTACTTAGTGCATCTGCCACTACATTAGCTTTTCCTGGATGGTACTTTAATTCAAAATCATAATCCTTTAAGAATTCCATCCATCTTTCTTGCCTCATGTTTAATTCTTTTTGGTCAAAGAGATATTTGAGACTTTTGTGGTCACTAAATACCTCAAACCTTAACCCATACAAATACTGTCGCCAGATTTTTAAAGCAAACACTATGACTGCTAATTCTAAGTCATGGGTAGGGTAATTTTCTTCATTAGGCCTTAATTGTCTAGAGGCATATGCGACAACTCTCCCATTCTGCATCAAGATACATTCTAAGCACTTCTTGGATGCATCACAATACAATTCAAAATTTCCTAAAAGATTAAGGATTATTAAGACAGGTGTTATGGTCAACTTTTCTTTTAAAATTTGAAAACTATCTTCACATTTGTGATCCCACACAAAAGGAATATCTTTCCTAGTCAGTCTAGTCAAAGGCAATGAAATTTGCAAAAACCCTTGAATAAATCTCATATAATACCCTGTTAATCCAAGAAAACTCTGAATTTTAGTCACTGCTGTGGGTTTCTCCCAACTAATTACAGCTTCGATCTTCCTGGGATTTACTATTACTCCATCTCTAGTGATTACATAACCTAAGAATTTCACCTCTTCTAACCATAATTCGCATTTTTCTAATTTTTCATACAATTGCTTTTCCCTAAGCAACTGTAATACAATTCTAAGATGATGTTCATGCTCTTCACTACTTTTAGAATTTACAAGAATGTCATCAATAAACACTACCACGAACTGATCAAGGTAAGGTCTAAAGATACGATCCATGTAATCTATAAAAATAGCTGGAGCATTCGTTAATCTAAATGGCATTACAAGAAATTCATAATGCCCATACCTGGTTCTAAAGTCTATCTTAGGTATCTCTTATATTCTGACACTGATTTGATGGTATTCCGACCTCAAATCAATTTTGGAAAACACATAAGCTCCTCTCAATTGATTTAACAGGTCATCTATCCTAGGAAGTGGGTATTTATTTTTCACAGTTACCCTATTCAGTTGTCTATAGTCTACACATAACCTCATACTTCCATCCATCTTCTTTACAAACAGAACTGGTGCTCCCCAAGGTGAAGCACTGGGCTTAATAAACTATTTTCCCAAAAGATCCTCTATCTGCACCTTCAATTCAGTTAACTCTAAGGGAGACATTCTATAAGGCGCTATAGAAATTGGTCCCGTGCCAGGAATCAATTCTATGGAAAATTCTATTTCTCTTTCAGGTGGAAGACTTGACATTTCATTAGGAAATACATCTGGAAATTCACAAACTACAAGAATAGCATTAAGTTTGTGCTGATGTTCAACTTTAGAAGAATACAGAAAACTAGTTCCTTAAATCTCTTCCTTAATTTTCCTAACTACCGGCATGGCATCTATAAAAGTCACAGATTTCTTGCAAGACTACATTGTTCGTAGACAACCAATCCATCCTGAGAAAACTATTCAATCCCACCAAAGGTAAAAAAATGAGGTCAATAATGAAGGGCTTATTTTCAACAACAAGGGAACAATTTAAGCAGACCAAAGAAGTTAATACCCGCTCTCTTGCGGTAATAGAAATGAATAACTCATAGGATAATTTAACTAACGGCAAATTCAATCTTTCCACATATTCACAAGAAATAAAAGAATGAGTGGTGCTATAATCATATAGCACAGTTAAAGATATATCATTTATCAAACATTTACCTTTTATTAGATCATTGGATTGGACCACTTCTTTAACTTTGAGAGTATAAAATCTTCCTATAGTAGGAGGTCTTGTGGGCTCAATTGACTTCTTTCACTCAGGGCAGTCTTTAATGAAGTGACTTGGTTTTCCACACTTATAACATATACCTGACTGGAATCTACAAGGTCCTCCATGACTTTTCCCATACTTTGGACAAGCATTAGGTACTGCCTATCTCACTATAAGTTTCTTCACTTCTGGTTTCCCTTATTTCTACTATCCCTTCCTCTAAAGGATCCAGGTTATTTCCTTTTAAAGAAATTTGCCCTCTATCTCTCTTTATCTGTGTTAGCTAGGTTCTGAGAAACAATGCAACACTTATTCACTAACATAGCAAAGTTTCTAATTTCAAATAGAGCAACAACATTCTTTAGTTCCGATCTCAACCCAGCTTCTAGATTCAATGCTTTCCATGTCTCATTTGGATGATGCTCCAAATAAGAAGAGAATTTAGACAATGCCTCAAATTTTGCTAAATACTCCTCAAAATTCATATTGCTTTGCTTTAATTGTATGAATTCAATTTCTTTCTAGTTTCTCAAGTTCTCAGGGAAATACTTTTCCATATACACTCTTTTAAAAACTTCCTAGGTGATCTGGGTCCCTTGAGCTACCAATAATTTTTTCACTCCTCACCACCAATATTCTGCTTCCCTAACAAGCATGTGAGTAGCAAATAATACCTTCTGTTTATCCATATTCCCTACGACCTCAAAAAAATTTTCCATCTCTCACAACCATTCTTCAGTTGCCTGTAGGTTAAACTCACCTATAAAGGATGGAGGATTATTTCTCTAAAATTCATACCAACCATTATAAGCTTAGTTTCTTGTCCAATTTTAGGATTTGGGTTATGATTTACCAGTCTATTTTCTTGGAATTGTCTAAGTGCTTCAACCATAGCTACAGCTTGTTGAGTAGCAGTAGTAGCCTGTTGAGTGGTAGCAGTAGCCTATTCTCTCATAGCCTGTGCGACTCCCATCATGACTTGCATTACTCTTTCCATATTGGTCTCAACTTCATTTTCCTTTCCCGTATTTCTCTTAAGTAGGGCCATAATTCACTTTATAAAAAAAACATTACCGAGGTGATCAGTCTCAATAACGTATTATTTATAAGAGATCATATGGCACTAATCAGAAATATCATCTACCTAAACCTAATACTTCATTCCTCAAGTCAAAACATAATACAAGCCATTCAACTGCCATGGCTTAGTTAACTACCTTGCATTAGTCTTTATCTTGAGGAATCTAACCCTTCACTACCAAGCCAATTCTAACTAGCTATCGCAGTAGTGCTCTGATACTAACTCAGTGTAACCCCCAATCCTATAATTTCTTTTGAAGTGATTTAAATAATATAAACAATATACTATAAGATTGTTGAATTACTACTTCTTTTACCTGAGTCAATTTTTAATTATTTATCAAGCAAAAATGCCCTTCCTATATAAAACATACACATATATATACATTCA
The DNA here is from genome assembly GCA_031216115.1 of Senna siamea. Lineage (NCBI taxonomy): Eukaryota > Viridiplantae > Streptophyta > Magnoliopsida > Fabales > Fabaceae > Senna > Senna siamea. Next base: position 13,236,611 of record CM062354.1, read on the forward strand.
CATTCATTTACAGTATATACATATCATTTAGTAGACATATATCTATAGATATGTGAGAGTGTTATCTAGGGTAAGGAGATAACAAGCCTGTCATTCATACCCATTTAACAAATATAGCTAGTGGATTCCTAGCTCATATACCTAATAAATATATGCCCTTATCCTATATATCAAAACTATTCTCCTGATCCTTTTACCAAAATATCACAAGGATTCAAGGTATGGGGCATACCAAAAACCTTCTACTCTAATACTTCACGTGATCAGGTGGGGGAAGGACTTCCCATCCATATTTGATCCATAGCTCCTTAATAATAGGGAAATACCCCAAGAAGGGTATTTCAACCAACTCTATCTCTATCTCAAGAAGGATTTGATATCTAGGCATTTGATACAAACCATCATTTTTATGAGAATAAACCTCACTAGCATTAATAACCAATTTTCAAAATAGCTAGTTTTTACCATCATAAATTCATATAGAAATTCTACATTCTTTTTCATAAAAGAGTACATCTAGTGGGTTATCCTGTATAACATTTCATTTAAGATTCATACTTGTATGCATAAGCTTAACTCATAGTATATATCTCATCAATTCATCAAAACATATAGATAACATAGCATCATTCATATAACTTTCATCATAACATAAAGAGCAATAAGGAAATAAGAGCACTTCTCATTGGCCTCTGCCAATCATCATCATCATCATATAATTGCTTAATAAGAGAAATCTGGAGGGGCAGCATGTGAACCACTCCATGCTTTCTAATATGTACTTTGGAAACTATACCTGGTAGTCCTTGACTACATATCATATTTTTGTACATTCTGGAGTGTCCTCTAGTGGATCCAGGTACAATAAGGTTCCCACCTCTAGGTTCCACACATTAAGTACATACTGGGGTCCTCAAAATGCTATTCATGAACATATATATATAGGTGAATCGATGCATTCTCTAGTTCTATAAATTCTAAGTATGTGACTTTTTATTTACATTGGTCATTAAGTCACTAACTTACAATTTACAACTATCACAATAATCACAAAATGTCCAATCACCATCCCATACCAACAATTAGTCATTCAGATATTAACCTATCTACCACAAATACATATATTAAGAATATAATTTTCATTTCTCTTATGCATTCTTGCTCTTTCCTTTTTAACTTTCATCACTTTCATGTTCTTTCTCATTTACATTCAAAGTATATGTTACCTTGCTTGTAATTTAAGTTTAATATCTCGTTTGGATTAAGTTTTTAGGCTAGATATCATTCAAATATGTCATTAAGTTCATCTTTTCATCACAAAAGGTGGCAGTCTACTGGTATCATGCTACAAGTTGACCGATTGCATTCTATCCAGATCTTCAAAATTCCAAACAGAGAGCTGCCAGTCAACTGTTAGGTGCCTAGCAGTCGATTGCTAGCTTACTGTTAGGCTCGACAGTCAACTATTAGGTTGGGGCAATCAACTGATCTATTCTTGGGCATTTTTGAAAAATAAAGAACGCGAAAGTCAACTTCCAAATGCCCCACAGTCAACTGCTAGCATTCTATATACATTTCTGGGCATCTCAAGAGCACGACAATTGGTTGCTGCGTCTTGCTTTATTTTATAAATCACTATTGACCCAAATTTTCAATCGAAAAACTTGTTTTTAAATCTATTTTAAAATTGATGAACTCAAGATAAACTCCTTAGCAACATTTAACATGAGAAAACTGCCCAAAACATCATGTTATCTTGTCCAAATCTGAGATTAAAACTCATTTTCGTTCAAGCTGAAAGACCCATTTTTCAGAAGCAATTTTAAGCATGCATAAGTATTTTCAATCGGTTAAAAATACCCAATAGTGATTAAAACCAATATAAATGTAGTTTTTATCCCTTTTTCTTTCAGACAAGTTCAATTTATAAATTTTTGTAATATGAATAGTAAACTCTAAAATAAAGGGATTAGGTTATTATTATACCTTTTGCTGATTCTAACCAGTATTTGTTGATTAAGTGTTCTGGAGTGATTTCCTAGCTCCTGGAATACTTGAATCTAAGTAATAGTGTTGCTTACTCACAATTCCTTCTCCTTCTCCCTAACTTGTCCTTTCTCTCTCTCTAGAGTTTTAGAATTGAGGAAGCACAATGAAGAGTCTAAAGGGTTGGCCTTTTTATAGGTAATCTGACTCTTTGTAATTTTTCTCCTAATTTATGACCATTCGGCCCAAAATGATAATTCTTTCAACTATATGCTAAATTACCATTTTATTCCTAGCTCACTGGCAGAAAGCTTTCAAAATTCTATTGCTACAGTAATTCTTTTGGCTAAAATTATGGCCTATTGTCCTAAAGTTCCAAAAATTCTCACATCCATCCTCACTTTATCTTTTTCCTTTCAATATGGTCCCTCTTCTTTCTCTTCGCCTAAAACTCTCATTCAATGCATTTATATGTAATCCAACGTAACACAAATGCATCATACACAAGCAATAAACTAGAATTAACAAACATCTCTCAAAATTTAGGAGTGGATGTTACAAGAACCATAGGCTAAGATAGAGACAGTGGAGATACCCCTTAATTTTCCTTTCCTCTCTCTCTCCTTCACACATTTTCTCTCTCTTCTCTCTCATTTTCGTGTGCCACCTCCTATCACTGAAACCACCACGCTGCGCTGTCAGCGGACCCTACCACCTGTGTAGCTTGATGCCGCTGACCTCTAACTACCATTCCCAACTGTCGACGGACACCATAGTGACTGAAAACAGCCACGTTTCCTCCCATCGCGAAATTGAAGCTTCGCAGTTATCTCTGTTGTCCGATGACGTTCAGCTATACCGCTGCCACCATCGGCTAGCCTAAGCTACCAGCTTCCTTCGCCAGTTGTCAGCCGGTGAAACACCGTCGCCACGTGTCATGAACAGAGGAAAACAGCTTTGACGGTCACCACCTTCTCCATCAGAAAATTACGGTTAAATAGCTGTGTTTCATCGAACGGACCCCAGATCCTACATCCTCGAGTTATGGGATACATTTTGGAGTATTTTTCAACCCCAACCGTCGTGCGCTGCCATGAGTCACTGTCCACCGCCGTGCTCTGCCGTGCGCTGTCGCTGGAGTTGATGAAATCAAATTTTAAGCTTTTAAAACCCCTAGTACAATTTAAAATACCCCAATTTGATGTTTTCTTGTGGATTTTGTTTCTGAATGTGCCTTAATGATTAGGCCGGAGTGTAAATTAGGCTTTTAATTGTAAAAAGGTAAAATTGTAAAGGAAAGAGAGAGAAGTGCAAACGAAAAATACACACTCACATGGCAAAGAAAAAAGAAAGGAGAACAGAGGAAGAGAGCATACACACTCACACAATTCCACTAAGGCAAGAAGAAGAGGTAGGTTTAGCCAAGGAAAGAAAGGAAGCAAGGTGTAGAAGGAGACCAAAGGAAGGGCCAAGATCATTTCTTTGTAGCCTACCATCAAGGTAGGTTAACAATTCTTACGATTGTGTTCCAGGTTTTAGTTTATGCAACCAACAAGTTTTTTTACAAGCTTTCTGTAAAACATAATTGCCTACCTACATTCTTGACAAAATGTATGTATGTTGGCTAGCATGTGTGATTGATTAGGATATTGGTGGATGAGATGACATGCATATTGTTGTTGGAAAAAGGATTAGGGTTAGATAATGCTAAATTCATGATGACCATAAAGGAAAGAAACCCTACCATTTAATGGTGTTAGTAAGGGATAAAAGAAGGAAATTGAATTGCAAATTAACCAATCTCCCTAGGCCAAGTCCATGAAATTTATTCTTGGAATCTATAAGCTATGCACCATTATATATTTTCAGAACAATATGAGAATTTATTATTGAAAGATAAGAAATTGTTCTTGACTTAGTAGAATTTTATAAGAAATGATATTATTATTATTTTCAAGGAAAGGAATTATTCTTGAACTTGATAGAATTATATAAGAAAATTAATTTTCAAGAAAGGAAAAATTATCCTTGAAAATATTAGAGTTTTTGTAAGAAATGTACATTGGAATTAATTTCCAAGAAAGGAGAAATTATTCTTGTAAACACTAGAATTTTTATAAGAATTGTACATTAGAATTAATTTCTAAGAAAGGAAAGATTATTCTTAGAAGTATTAGAATTTTTATAAGAAATGTACATTAAAATTTCATTCCAAGATAGGAGAAATTATTCTCGAAAATATTAGAAATTTTGATTTTTGAAGCTAATTTTCATTAAACGAAGCCTGGCACGTATTTTGAGGATAAGGACTTGACACAGAAGGTCGTTTGAAGCCAGAAACACGATCAAACAGAAAGAAATGCAACCCGGCGATCAGAAACTGACAGAAGGAGTTTCGTGAGTTTATTTCGTTGATGGAGGCCAAAGTTTTTGCATGGAAATGTGTGCCAACGTCTGGAAGGATGTCGACACCCTAAAACATCCTCAGGTGGCCTGGGAAAAGTCAGAATTGCCCCTGGAGGCTTTAAATTACGCGAACTCCCACCATTTCTCTCATTTCACTCTCTCCTCACTACACTCTCTCTCTCCTCTCTCTTTTCTCTCTCCACCTTCCTCCACCGTGAACGGCCGCCACAGCCACTGTGGGCCACCACCAAGGGTACCAACCGACATTTCATCGCCCACAACCTCCTCGCAACCAATCATGGCCACCAACGGCCGGAGTCAGCAAAAAGCCATTTTTCCCCTCCATCGCGCGAAACTTCCCCAGCTCGAATCACCACCGTCCGACGCCGTTGACCCTCACCGCCCCCACCATCGTGTAGCCCGAGCTGCCAGCTTCCTCCGATGGCTCGGGCCGCCAAAAGGAGGCCGATGCGCCGACCGAGGCGTAACGCCGTCTGGCCGGCGAGAAGTTTCATTGCCAGAAAACATCGCCCAAACGACCGTGAACCGCAGTGCCACCACCGTATTCGGACTCCTGGGCTTGCGGGCTTCACCGTGGTGTGATTTTCGAGGCAAACCGCACCTCCCCGCCGTGCGCCACCGTACGCCGCCGTGTGTCGCCGTGCCGGAGCTTCTGGACGTGCATCCCGAGAAACTGAGACCACCGGGACGTAGAATTCCATCATCCGAGCACAGTGGTAAGGTTCGATTTCCCAAAAACTAATGGTATATGACTGAAATGGCTGCCGAACGTAATTAGGCAACTAATTAACCTAGGTAACTGTGTAACCGGATTTAGGATCAAAAAACGGATGACGTGACGAATCTAAATATTCAATTTCATGTCCAGGCAATTAATTGGGCTGAGAAACTGAGATTTCGTGGAGTCCTGACTTGATTTGGAGCGACCGGAGACCAGGTAGGATAATTTACACTTCCCAAACCCTAGAATTGATTTAGTGAATACCTGACTGATTTAGATGACTTGTATGGATTTACGTGCTGCTTTCGATGGGATAAATTGCATGCCTGTGTGTTGAAAACCCTAATTGCATGTTAGACACCTTGTTTATCGAGTTTATATGCCTTTAGGGTAGATTTACTTAGGGTTGGGTACTTGATAGCCGGTATGGGACGGCCGTTAAGTATCCCTCAGACAGAAGCTTTTAAACGAAACTATTTTTATCGGATGTAGCTTTGTCTTCGAGTTAGGGATTACGCGTTAAACCAGGACGACCCTAAGAAAGGTTTAGGGAGTATAAGGGTGGATAACCTACACGGGGAAACATTGTGATTTAGGCGTGATACCCTAGAACCCTGAGGAATAGCCGACCGAGTGCATGTGAGTTCGAATAGACTGTATGAGGATGAGAATTGGCGTATGTGCACATGCTAGGGACGCCTAGATGTTGATTCTCACCCGGTCCTTGAGTGAGTGATTAGTGTTACGGATCACACTCACAATATAGGCTTGATTCGGGTGATTGGTGTTACGGATCACACCCAACGATAAGAGAGGTATTCTCTCTAGACTACGTGCAATTAGAAGATGATTTAGATTGATTCATAAATGATTTGTAGCCAACGTGGATTGAGATACACAGGGCATGGGATTTCACTTGATTTTGATAACTGATTTTAAAAGAAATGGATTTTATGATTGTGATATATTGCCGCAATTTCCATGTGTTTGAACGATTTTAAAGGTAAGGTATTCCACTATTTTTGACCTGATTCCGGGAAGACGATTTCGGTGTTCACACCGCTGAGTATTCAACTGGTTTTCGAATGATAATTAAATTGTAAATTATTCTACTGGGATTCATATCTCATTAGGTTGTGTACTCAGATGAACAGGGACAGGGGCAGGAGCCCAGACGATAGCCGAAGCTGACTTGAGGATAGACCGGAGGATGATTAGCTTAGGCTTGAATCATTTGTATATATACTTGATGATGTTGTTATTTATCGGATTCTGTTTCTTATGAATTTTGCATGGATTAGACTGAATGTACATATAACGTTTCAGATAGTATGCATGGATTGTAGTGCTGAATTGATGTTGCTGTGTATGGATTTATATTAGTTATGTTTACTGGCTGTTGATTTTTAAACAGGTGATTCTGTATTTGGGATATGATCAAATTACAGAGGAAACTCTGCCAGATTTTCGGTAGAATTTACCGCTGTAAACTTATGGATTTGAATTGAAATGTGTATAAACGTATGACGTGACATGTATATGAGTTTTAGATTTCATCCCAGAGTTATTATTGATGATGTACGTATGTGTATTTAGTTAGCTGCGTGTGAATCAGGGTTGAACAGAATCCGAATGGACAACGGAGAATCTATTTGGGTTACGCTCAACCAGTAGCGATCCCCTGACGTTCCCACATAGGGAATAAACATTCAGAATACCCCATATGCTTCCGCTAATCAGATAAGCATCACGTATGACGTATTAGGGGGTCGTTACAGAAAGAATCGGGGAAGGGATATGTGAAGGACTGGTCCATCCTAGTAATTTGTAAAGGGGTCTGAGTGATAAGATTGTTATCTCCTGACTTCTGACAGATGAGTACTTCATATATCCTAGTACATATATACAGAAATGTAATGGACATTATTGGACATGTATTTAATTGAATTACATGAAGGTTTTAAATTTTGTTGTGTAGTTTATTATATTTTTATCTATTCCACTGTGCATACGAGTTTTAATCTGAGAAAAAGATCCTGAACCTAATCCGATTAATATAATTTAATGGTATAATTGCTCAGAAATTAATTAAATAAAGGATAAGGGTAATGTACCGACCTATCTATTTGTAGCGGAGGAATTATAATACTAGATAGGGGCGTTACACATCAGGTACCCATTAACCCGCAACTCAGACACGATTAACAACCTATGGAGTTTGTTATTTTGGACAGATTTGTAGTTTACTTTCAGGTGGTGCTCCGGTGATATTTTGACAAGTTCTGGTGGTCATTCCCTACAGTATAATTGGGCATTTGAGAAAATAGGAACTGTGTATAATTTTTTTTATTTTTTTATCTCCTATTTAATTAATTGTTTGATAAATTATTTGTTGGATTTTCTGCTGGAAATATTTTCATGTGTGGCTAATTTTGTTAAACTCATTTGGTTCCTGACTATGTTGGATTGTTGTTTTAATTGCATAGATGTTGAATTTAGTTGTTTGATCTTCTTTATAATTATGAATGTATGTATTAGCTTTATTTACGAGACGTCGTGATAATGCTAATTAGATTCCTTTTTGAGATCAATGGATAATAATTGGAATTGGAAAACTAATTGTAAGGAATAATTAATTATCACTTAGAGCTAAGGCTAATTAATTGTTGGATTAATAGTAGCTAAACGTTATTTCTTTACAATGGTGAATTAGACCAATAATGCTGATTTAAAATTTACCATTAGAAAAAACCAGCTAGTGGTAGATTTTAGGTTTAAGAAATTCATTGAGACCAACAGAAAATTTGAATTTAACTTAGAATTCACTCATAGGTAGAATCATTAGATTCAATAGTTCATTACCCTTCATGTTTTTGCCAACTAGTACAGGTCCCCAGTAGGTTTGCTTTTCTTGCCTTAGTATATTATCTTCTGTTCCTTGTCGCTAGTAGTTTATTGCACTTAGTTAATTATTAGTATTAGTTAAAAATCAATCACTTTGAATTTTAGGCTAGATAATAGAGAACAAGTAGTAACTCTGGGCTTTCCCGTTCCTGTGGGATATAACCTTGATACTCACCATTGCACTAGGATGCATCAATAGGTTCATTGCCTTAGGTGTAGTTGCATTGGTAGAAGAAGCAAAGCAGCATATCATCTATCAATGGCATAATGCATGTAATTTGCTACTAACATTTAGTCATCACATCAATTTTCCCCATTTTTGCTTAACATAGGCCACTTTAATGTGCATATTAGGCCACTTTTCATAAACACATAAAGTTAGCTTTTTGAGGAAAAATTTACATATCTCCTAGCCAAAGCAAGAAAAGCATGAAAAATTGGCATTTCTAACCCATTTGGTTCATTTCTAGCATTATTTCTACCATTTAGAAATTATGGTAACAATTTCCATAATTATGCATAACACTTTCTCACACCTCAAATTAGGTAAGTGTTCATTAAGCCTTTCTTTCTCACACTTTTCCAGCTCATTTTCCATGCCAAGTGTGACAAAACAATGATCTTAGAACTTTACATCTTTAATTACAATTTTAAGGTGAAATGGTTAAACTTTAAAATGGTACATTTGCTAAAAACATAAAAATACCATATCTTTCTCTCTCCTCCTTTCTTAAGACTAAACTTATAAGGTTTTCTAGTCATTTTCAAATGCAATTTCAGCATCATTTGTATGGATTCTCTCAGCCAAGATGGGTAAGGCACACTTTCTTGGTTAATGGTGAAGTTAGAAGATGGGAAAAGTGTCAAGACATTAACCTAACTAAATTTTCTCTCTCCTACCATTTTATGGCAAGTTCTCTCACTATTTTTGGATAGATTTTCAAGCCAATTTTAGAACCCTCATCATGACAACCATTCGACCAAAGGGAGATAAGCATGGAAATGAAGTGTCTTCACCATTTTGCTTGCAAGACAATCATAAACAAATAGATCTCATGAAAAATCACCATTTTCTCACTCTAATACACAACATTTTAGCCATGGCAAACATTAGGGTTTTTCAAGAGTTAAGTTCCAATCTTGAGAAATTTCTATCTCTTATGTTATCAAGCATTTCAACATATCCATAGCCATAAACACAACAAGATTTCATCATATGCAAACCCCGTTCAAGTAAATCTTAAATAAGAATGTAGACAGTGAAAACCCTAACCCTCTTGCAAGTTTAAGAACACTTTAATCAAACTATAAAACTAGAAAATAAGGGTTTAGGCATGTTTAGCTACCTTGAAAATACAAGATTAGTGAAATTTCCTAGTTGGTTTGCCTTGAAATCCTTCTTCTCCAAGCTTGGATGTGTTTCGGCCAACACCTCTTCTTCGACTTCCTCTTCTCTTAAAGGAAGAAGATGACTTAAATTAGAGTTTTGGTGAGCCCTTGGTGTGAAATAACCAATTTACCCTTACTACTTTTCAAGAATGGCATCCAATCTCCTTAAGGTTATAATTTTGTAGAACTTCCATAGGCTAGGACAAGTTTGCCCTTATGAATTTTGAAATTCCAAATTTGCCCCTCATATTTTTGGAAAATTACCAATATGCCCCTAAGGAAATTACCCTTTTACCCTTCATGTCCAAATGCCCATTTTAACCCCATTTTTCACCCTTTTCGAGTTTAATGGGCAAAAATCACTTAAATAAAGTTTGATAAAACATATTTTTGTGAAATTACTAATTTATCCTTCTTTTGACAAAATTACCATTTTGCCCTTTCTGCTAATACCATGATATTCACCCTTATGCTTTCTCTTTTTGAAAATAAAAGGGTAAAGGTTTCAAAATTCTATTTCCTTAGAATATTTAAGTAAAAATTAAAATTTTCTATCTTATGTAAAATTACTAATATGCCCTTGGTACAAAATTACAACTTTGCCCTTTTTAGGGAAATTTGCCATTTTGCCATCAAAGTGGATATAATCACTTCACACGCTAAATTCTTCTCTCTTAAGTGAAAAGGGTAAAATTAATTAATTAAGATTCCATGAAATAATAAAATAAAGTTCATTTTTTCCTTTATGGTAAAATTATTATTTTGCCCTTCTTTACCAAATTTCTAAATTTTGCCCTTTTTATGACAAAAGTGGCTCTATTTTGATGAAAATGTCCATTCTACCCCTTTAATGAACCATCGTTAACATTACACAAATAATAACATCTTAATATTTCAATCAATGATAACAATAATATTATGATAAATCCCAAAGCATTAGAGGTTGATGTTACAATAGGGACCATTGAGGGATACCTGGATCCTCTGGGGGATGCCTCATATAATACCAGTGGCAGAATTGTCACATAGAATGGAAAGAAATGAACTCACTCATGTAAGTAGTAGTGCATGGAGTAGTTCACGGAATGACTCTTCTAATACTCTTATGTTTCTCTTACAGTGACTGTGGTGATAGCCAATGAATGATGATTGTTTTCCTTATTCATGAATGGACTATAATTTTGATTATTTACAAATGGAATGTGATTTAGTTTATTTATGAATGAAATGTTATTATGTTTATAATACTTAAATGATGATGGTGTACTGTATAAATGCTATATGTGGTTAACTATTATTCTGCATATTCATGAATGCATGCCATACACATATATATGATTCACATGTTACATCCCAATAGAATAAATTGTATTATAAAGTAAAGAATGTAGAAATGTTTTCTGTATCACTATGGTGGTACATACCAGAGTTTTCAAAATGGATTATTCGACTACTGGGAAGTATTTCTTATAATATTACTGGTATGTATCAGAAGCCTTGGTACATGATATGGATTGAGATTGATGTGGCTCTAGTAGATATACCATTCTTAGGGTCTTTCACGATATTACAAGGCATTTGGATAGTAGCAGTTATAAAAGTTCCTTCTCCCCAATAAGGATGGAGAATATGTCTTTCTTTTTTGGAAATTATTTAACTAAGTAGATAGTAGCCTTTTATCCTAATTCTTATATGTTTTTGGAATAGAATTAGGATAAATCATTTTTTGGATGTATATAATGAGAAAGGACATATGTGTATTAGGATATGTGTAAGTTACTATCCATTAGTAGGTAAATTTTAATATTGGGTTTGAGTGGCAGGTTTGTTGTCTCTTTACCCAGTATGATATGCAGACTTCACATATCTAGAAATATATGTATGACATTGTAAATATTTGATGAATGGACATATTAATGAGGTTTATCTTCCATTGTGTTGTTATTATTATAGTTCCATTGTTTAGTCTTTCTCTATGCAATGTATGAATAAAATATCTAAGTAAAAGAACCCAAACCTAATCAAATATTAAATGGTAATCAAAATCATACTTAGGTACTAATTAAGGATAAAAGTAAAGATAATACACTAGTCTTGAAGTGAGATGACTTATGTAAGAAACATTTAAAGAGAAAGGCTATAAGATTGGGGTGTTATAGATTCTGTTCTTGTGAATCACTAATCCCTAACTGATTGCGAACCTTTTTAGTACATTGCCCCCATTAATTTGCTCCTTAAGTTGAAGTAGTTCTAAATCAGTTTGGCTTACCTTACATATGTCAAACAACAATGAGTTTTCCATGTATGAAATGGTGCATAGAGCTCTATTTCCTTGACCTTCTTCCACTTCACTTAACCTCGATAGAACATCCGTTGCTTGATTATGTTTACTTGTCTTGTAAACAATGTCAAATTGAAAATCAAGTAGTTTAGAGAAATAAAATTGTTGTTCAGGAGTTCGGATCACTTGATGCATTAACTCCTTAAGGCTTTTGTTTTCAATCTTAATAAAAAATTTCCTCCCTAAGAGGTAATGTCTCAATTTGATCACTGCTTAAGTAATGGTGTATAGCTCCCTCACATAAGCAGAAACCAAGGATAGCTTTAGCGTGAGAATTTTTTTTAACTAAAGTATGCCATTAGATGACCTCCTTGAGATAGCACCTCACCAACTCCCCATTCTAAAGCATCAATCTCGATTAGAAATTCTTTATGAAAATTTAGTAAGGCCAATATGGGTGTTTTAGTCATCAACTTGTTCAATCTATCAATAACCTCTTAAGGTTTAACATTTCATTCAAAGTCATTCTTCTTGAGTAATTTAGTAAATGGATAGGTCACCTGAGCATAACCTCAGACAAACTTTCTATAGTAACCTATCAAGTCGAAGAATCCCCTTAGTTGCTTGACTATTTTTGGAGTAGGCTATTCTACCATCATTTGAGTCTTCTTTAGTTTAGCATGTACTCCCTAAAACTCTTGTTGTAAATAAGTATGTCATCAAAGAGTACATTAACAAATCTTCTTAAAAAAGGTTATACAACTTATTCATGGTAGCTTGAAAGGTGAAAGGGGCATTGGTGAGCCCAAAGGGCATCACCACAAATTTTAAATGCCTCAAGGGGGTCCTGAAGGCTATTTTATGTACATCACTTTCTTCCATCCTGATTTGATGGGACCTAAATATGAGATCTATCTTAGAGAAATACTATGCACCATTCAACTCATCCAAGATTTCATTAATATTATCCTTGATAGTGATGGTATTCAACGACTTATAGTAAACACAAAACCTCTAACTTCCATCTTTTTTCTAACAAAGAGAGCAAGTGAAGAAACAAAACTCTGACTTTGCCTTATCACCCTACTTGTTAGCATTTCCTAAACCAATTTTTCCATCTCATCCTTCTAAAAATGAGGGTATCTATAAGGCCTTATATTCATTGGAGTAAACCCTGAGTTCCATCTAATTTGGTAGTTGATTGGACTATTGGGTGGAAGGGCGTTTGGATAAAAAAAAAAGACTTTAACAAGTTTGCCTAATACAACTTGAATCTCAAGGTGGATCTCTTTGCTTTCTCCTTCCTTAACCTGTTGGTATACTTGTTGTAATTGGCAGAAGGTGGTTACTTTTTTATTATCAAGTAATTTAGCAAGTCCTTGATAACTAAGAGTGTTAGTACCTAGCAATTGTTGTTCTTGTAGTGATACATTCTAACCATTGACCATGAACTCCATGGTAATGTACGTGCTGCTTTTGGTATAATTCCAATGTTCTGACTAGTAGCGAAAGTCCTGCTTGGATTAATTTTGAGAGCATATTGCAACTTCATCTATTTTTACTCATGTTGTTTTGGCAAGGATACAATATGAAAATATTTATTGGGTTGGGCTAATAGTAATTGACATTTTAAATAATCCTTTAAACCAACTACAAAAAACTAATCAACCAAGGTTTTGATAGCTCAGTTACCTTAATGGATAGGTCCTCAAATTTGGATTGACATTCTTCTACAGTCCCATCTTGCTTAAACTCTTTCAATGCTACCTTGAGGTCTTCATATGAGGAAGATCCAAACCTTCGTAAGAGAGATTCAAGGAATTCATCCGTCATTGTATTAAGTTGTTCTTCATATTCCAAACCTTACTAGGGTTCCATACACATAAAATAACTCTTGGATTTTAAACACCCAATCTTTAGCAACCACTTCCATCAAAATGAGGGATCTCTACCTTCAATTCTTTTGTAATCAACTACCTTAGTTTCCCCACATCTCTTTGTGTGGAATGTAATATTCATTACTAAAATTAAAGGAGATTCCAAATTTTAATTAGGCATTTAGCAAACTAATTGTTTATTTGGTTGTTAATTTTGTCTCAGGAATTTATCCATATGAATTGTTACAAAATATGTGGTGTATGTGTCTATGTGAAATTCCTTTGGAATTTTCATTGAGATTTAGGGAAATCCTAGGAAAGTCACTAAATTAATACCATTTTAGGAAGTAACAGATAATTTAAATAGAAAGAAAATAAGAAAAACCTAATTTACAATGGAATAAGACAATTAACTTAAACGAGATCGATACGTATTTGTTAATAGTAAAATGGGAAAATTTTCCAAAATATTGGAAATTGAGATGTAACCTTATATGCCTAAGAATGAAACAAAAACAATACATGTGTGTAGATTAAATTAAAAATAATAGTAAAGAAATGTGGGTCAAAGAATAAGAAGAATAAAAGAAATGCCTTTTTTATACTTACTTGTAACCATTTGTCCCAAATGTCCTAGCTAAGGATTTAATCCCCTATGTATTGGCCTCCTACTTAACCCCTACGTCCCCAACCCCTTTACATTTAGAAGAAACCTATGTAGAAGGAAAAAGAAGTGATGGCTAAGAGTGAAGGAAAATAGAGCAAAACCAAGGGAAAGTTTTAGACTTTCTCCTCCTTTGTAGGATCCAAGCAAGCAAAATTAGGTTTTAGTGTAAAGGGAAGTGAGTCAAAGCTGTGGATAACCTTGCATATGGAGTTGCTAAAAAATCCAAAGAGAGAAACACTAAAGAATTAGACTCTACGGGACAAGGAACAAAGTAACAGAATAGAAGTTTAGGAAGGGAACCAAAATTAGCCACCTGAGGAGCATTCTACATTGAAATGCGTAGGATACCCTTATTGCCTTGGACTTTGACAATCATGTTTTAGGTATTTCCTCTCCCTTGTTTCCAATTGAACACTAGTTTAGATAGGTTTTTGGGATTGAAAAATGGTGCAGAATTTTAGAGAAACTGCGTGTATGTATTGTAGAAAAATTTATTTAAAAAATGTATCTATTTGTGTCTGTCGAAGGTAGTAAGTTGTAGAAGGGATTTTCTAATTTTAATGTGTATATATATAAATGCAAAGCTATTAAAAATATGGTGTTTTTTTATGGGTTCGAAAATATAAATGTTAAAGAATCTAGGATGAAATTATGAAGTGTAAACGATTATGGAAAAATTTTACTATGATGAAATTTCATTGAGGCACTTTGATGATAGTTAAAGATGGAGTTTTAAGGTTTGTAAACAAAATGAAATACTATAAAAATGTATATTAAATTAGTATTGAGTAGATTTTGGAAAAGGAAAAGGGAGAAAATAAATAACTATAGTTGTAACATCCCTTTCTAGTCTTATTATTACTTTTGATATTAATAGATAGGTTCGGTACATTATCCTTATCCTTTCTTTGTTTATTGTCTGAGCAGTTACGCCATTCAATTATATTGAGCGGATTAGGTTCAGGGTCTTTTACTTAGAATAAAATAAAACTTACATGCATAGTAGAATAAAAATGCTACACTACATAATGAAAATTTAAACTTATCATAGAGCTCACATAATACTCGTTCAGAAATTTCTATTACATGCTATTAAATGTGTCCCCGGATATATGAAGTACCCATCCCTCAAAAGTCAGGAGACAATAGGCCTATTACTCAAAGTCTCATACAAATCAAAGGGGACTGGTCCTTCACATATGTGTTTCCCCTATATACCCCAATACAACTCGTGTATATAGTCAAAATAATGTCCTATTCTAAATCAGATCTAATTAGGACCCAAAATAGGGGATTACAAAAATATTACTTGATCAAAAGAAATAGCTACCCCGCGGCCCTGCTACGCGTCCGTATTTGATACATATTAGCACATAGGTGAGAAACACAAGTTTCCTAGTAGCTTAGCAATTCAGAGTTTTAAAATTAACTAATATGTATCAGGGTGCAAGCACCAAAACATTTTATCTACATTCTTGATATTAAGCATAACATTTCACATAGTTATAAACTGGCAAGCACTACATGATAAATTTAGAAGTCAATAAAAATTGATAATTCCTTTTTGAATGGCACGTATTCTTATAACCTATCGGTGTTATTACTGGACTATCAGAGTGCTTATGCATGTTACGTGAATACTAGGTCACGAGTGAGAAACACCTTCGGCCATACCTCCCTAGGTCACCCGTGTGGAGCACCTTCGGCCACACCTCAAAATTTGTGAACTCTCGGCCATGTATATAAAATCCTCGAGACACCAGATCATAGGGATGGAGCACCTTTGGCCATCCCTCCCTAGGTCTCTCGTGTAGAGCACCTTTAGCTACACCTCGTAAATCGTGGACACTCGGCCACGTACATACAATCCTTAAGACACCAGATCACAGAGATGAAGCACCTTTAGCCACCCCTCCCTAGGTCTCTCGTGTGGAGCACCTTTGTAATACCCCATAATTTAACTAGTCTAAATTAAGGGTTTCCAATTAAAGGGATAGAATTTATGGTGCCAGTTAATTAATTGTTTTCTTACTAATGAATTTAATGAATTGGCTTAAGGAAGGAAAATTTTTCTTGCGTAATTTAATAGTACAAAATGTTTAGATTAAAAGGTAAGTTGCATGGAAATTTGATGCTTAATTTAACCCTTTATTTCCTTTTTAAGTTATCTAGCCTAAGTACCAAGGAAGGAGCAAAATAAAATGCAACTATTTAAATATATGCATGAGTATCCTTTGCATGTGCCATGCATGAAAGAAAGGAATGAGAATTAAATTTCTATGCATGGCAATCTCAAGCCACACATGAAGTTGTAAAGGGAAGGAGACTAAAAGCATTCATTTATATATATATACATGGCTTGCACGTGAAGGAAGAAAGGGAAGCAAGATGCAACAAATATATATATCTATATATGTATGTGTGGGTCATGTGAACTAAGAGAAAACCTAGCATAAAATCAATCCTTCCCTTATGCTAGGACACCACACGTGTAGTAGGAAAACCATTAGGTAGTGCAGAATTTTGTTGCATGAAAGACAAGTGAAGCCACATGAAAGGAAGGAATGGAAATTCTAAATTCATGCATGAAGCCTCCAACTCACACGTGAGTTAAGAAAGAAAGAAATTGCATGTAAATTGTTGCATGGGACCACACGCAAGGTAGGAAAGAGTGCAACATTTTT
The DNA here is from genome assembly GCA_031216115.1 of Senna siamea. Classification (NCBI taxonomy): domain Eukaryota; kingdom Viridiplantae; phylum Streptophyta; class Magnoliopsida; order Fabales; family Fabaceae; genus Senna; species Senna siamea. Next base: position 13,253,547 of record CM062354.1, read on the forward strand.
TTTTGTTGCTTGTGAAAGTGGACAAGCTAAACTTGCAAGGAAGGGAAAAACCATTTGTGCAAGCAAAGGCAAAGTGTACTTGCAAGTACACTTTATGCAAAAATAAATGCTTAAATATATAAAAGAAAGTGCAGAATTTTAATGAAAACAAGCAAACTTGTGGGAGAAGGCTACCAAAATCACAACAAAGAAATGAAGCATGACGTGAAGGGAAGGAACCAACATGTTGAGTTCCCTTCTCTTTCCCAACGTGAGCTTGGAAGGGAAAAAGGGGGGGCTGTACTTGAAAACATTTTATCAAATGTGTAAATTCCAAATTCATGGACTCACCCACACGGCACAAGAGGAAGAAAAGACAGCTGCATGGATTTTTCCTCTCTTTCTCCATGATGTGTTCCTTAGGCTAAGAAAAGAGACTTAATTGGTGCACATGACACATGGAGCAGCATGATTATGGAATACAAAAATAATAACCATTAAGGGAAAAGGAAGGTCTTGCATGAGGAATGCCTCATGTGGGGAGAAAAATTAATCAAAAATTCCCTTCCCTTGTTCAGATGCCATCACGTGAAGAATTGGGTGCAAATGCATGTGGCATACTTCCCCAACACACACACACACACACCTACTTGGAAGGAAAAAGAAAAAGAGAGAAAAAGGGAGTAACACCAAACCTTGAAAAGGAAGAAGCAAAGGTGGTCAAGAAGAAAGGAAAAAGGAGCAAAGAATCAAAGGAAAGCCAAGCAAACCTATCTTAGGGCACCAAAGAGGTAGGTTAGCAATTCCTTTATTTTAGTTCCATGAGTTAGTATACATGCTTCAAAATTTTGCTTCCATGGGACTACAGCGATTATCTTCATTCTTGATTTTGGGATAAAACTTGATATAGTATGCATGATAAATATAGGAGTTGGCTAAGGTGAATGAAATTAATGGGATTATTGAACATTTATGATTGCTAAATAAAATGCATGTGAATATGGGAAATAATTGACTAAGTTAGTATTAGAAATTATTGTTATGATCAACTATGAGAATAAGTAATGATGAACATTAGTAGGATAAATTGATTTTAGGGGTTTGAGACCAATGAGAATGACCATGGATAGGAAGAACATTACTATGGAAATTAATAGAATTGTAAGAAAGAAAATACATATATTGGAATTAATCCCAAAGCAAAGGAAATTATTAGGAAAATTATTATAATTTTAGAAGAAAAATATAAATGGGAATTACTTTATAAGCAAAAGAAATTATTGCGAGTTATTATTGAAGTTGTTGAAATTTTAGAAGGAAAAATGCACATCTGAATTAATTTCCAAGAAAAGGGAATTGAGATTGAGATTATTAAAATTTGGTAGGAAAATATACCTTAGAAATTGTTTCTAAGGAAAATAGAAACTATTCCTTAGATATTGAATTTTTCATAAGAAATGTTAGAGGTGGCCCTGCCCCTTTAAAGTGCCAAGTGTGCACCAGTGACCTATTGTGACGGGGCCGAAGATGCCCTATGCTCATGACCTATTGTTCATGATGAATTTATATATGTGGCCAAGTGTCCACAATTCATGAGGTATGGCCAAAGGCGCTCCACACAAGTGGCCTAGTGATGTGTCCGATTCTATACAAAATTGCTTGATGTGAATTGTCCATTTTGTGAGCATTTTGTGTAATTTTGTTATTAAAATCACTTAAGTTTGCTTCATTTTTGTTTTCAGGCATTTTATCAAGTCATCGTCAGCAAACGGAGTAATTTGGAGTGAAGGAAAATCCAAACATCGTACAAGAGGAGTCCCACGCGTGAAATGAAGAAAAAAAGGAAAAGAGTAGCGTAAAAAAGAGAGAAAAAGGAGCTCTATCATGAAAATGGCTGAAGTGAACAGTAAAAAAAAAGAGAGAAAAAGAGCTCCATCGTGAGAAAGGAAAAAGTGAACAGTAAAAAAAAAAAAAAAAGAGCTCTATCGTGGAGGAGGAAGAGAAGAGAGAACGCGACCCACACCCATCTCGCAAACCACCCAGCAACCCAATCGTGTGAGAGACCTGACCGAGCCACCACTGTCTCGGCCTTCTATGGTGCTCGTTCTCGGTGTCTAGCGCGGTGGAGATCCGCGAGAGAGAGGCGCGACCCGTTTGGGAACCCGATTGAGTTCGAGCTTCTTCGCGCGTTTCTCGGCCGTTCCACTGCTCGTCGTCGCCTCCTGCACCTTCAGGCAGCTCAGTCACACCGTCCGACAAGCCCTTAGCCACCGTAATACGACGGATCGCTTGACCCGAGACGGACCCGAGAGACGCGACCCGGTCATCTTTTGTGACCCGTTTGACTTCATTTGCTTCTTTGCCCACTGGAAATCATCCCTCTGTCGTGTGGTGCCCCTCCTGCAACCTTCTGCCGCAGCTAAGGTGGTTTTCAGAGCTATTTTCGGTCGGGTATCCGTGACCCATGACCCGACCCGATTGTGACCCATTGGACAGCTTCAAAATTGCAGTTTCTGGTCATTTTCCAATAGCTTTCTAGCGACTATTCTGCACTGTTTCATCTGTTGTTCAGGAGAAGAGGGACGTATATAAATTCTACATGGTTTTTCTCTTTGAATTGTGGATTTTCTGGGTTGTTTGGATGATTTTTATGTGGAACTAAATTGGCAAAACCCCTTGGGTCCTGAACTATGTTGGTAGACTGAATTTAATTTCCATGGATGGTTGAATATTGATTTCGTGATCTCCGTTACTGTTATGAATGACTGTTTATGTTTTCATTGGCAAGACATTGCATTAAAAGCTCTTTAGATTTCTTTTAATAATCGACAGATTTTAATTGAAATTGGACACCTGATTGTAGTGGACAATTTGTTATCGCTTAGAACTAAGGTTAATAAATTGTTGGATTAAGAAGTAACGACTCTTAATAGAAGTGAATTGGATCGATAATGCTAATCTAAAATTAACCAGTAGGAAAAACCAGCCAGTGGTAGATTTTAGGTTTAAGAAATTCATTGAGACCGATAGAGAATTTGAATTTGCATTAGAATTCACTCACAGGTAGCAGAATCAGATTCATTCATCCATTATCTTTCGTATTTACCAACTAGTTTAGGTTCCTAGTGGGTTTGCTGTTCTGTCTCAACTAATTCATCTTCTTGTTAATTAGCGCTGACTAGTGATTATTGCATTTAGCTTAGTTATTAGTTTGATTAGAATCGAAATTACTTTGAATTGGTAGGCTAAATAACAGAGAACAAATAGTAGCTCTGGGCTTTCCCGTTCCCGAGGAATACGACCTTGATTCTCACCATTACATTAGGCTGCATCGATAGGTTCACTGCCTTAGGTGTTGTTGCTAGATAGCATTGGCAGCAAGTATCAAGTTTTTAGCGCCGTTGCCGGGGAACTTTTGGTGAAAACTAGAGTAAATTTGCTATCTGTTACTTTAGCCATTTTTTATTTGTTATGTTTTGTTTTTGTTTCTGGTTAGTGTGTCTTTCTCTGCGTTCAACTATTAGTTTTTATTAGTTTCATTTTGTCCTTTTTTTATTTTAGTTTATTTTATTTATTTGGATTATTTGTTTTATTATTTTAGTAGGTTTTTATTTGTTTCGTTATTGTTTCTGTTATTGAGTTTTATCTGTCTTGTTTTACTTTTTGTTTTGGTTTATTACTTTTTGATCTGATTGGTGGACTGTTTCACTGTTATTGGATTCAGGTAGTTTATGACCAAGAGTTCTAATCCTGTACTTGTAGACCCTCTATCCGATCCGTAACATTTGTTGTGGACTCGTGCACCGTCGTCGGGAGGAGGTGCTAGTTGAGATATTGGAGGAGGAACCAATTGAGATCCCTGACCCTACATCACCAAAGATGGCAGCTGCAAATAATAATGACGAAGCCAATAGAACGATGTATGAGTTTGCTAGACCTTCATTGGAAGGGACACAGACGTGCATTACTTGGTCTACATTAGCAGCTAACAATTTTGAAATCAAGCCAAATGTGATTCAGATGGTGCAACAAACGGTACAGTTTGGAGGGATGCCCAGCGAAGACCCTAATGCCCACATAGCTAACTTCTTGGAGATATGCGACACTTTCAAGATTAATGGAACCACTGATGATGCCATTCGACTTAGATTGTTTCCATTTTCCTTGAGAGATAGAGCAAAGAGATGGCTGCAATCCCTACCACCTAACTCCATCACTACTTTGGAGACTTTGGCTGAAAAGTTTTTGTACAAATATTTTCCACCAGCTAAGACTGCAAAACTACGTAATGACATTTCTTCTTTTGTGCAGATGGCTGATGAGAGTATGTATGATGCATGGGAGAGGTACAAGGACTTACTGAGGTGTTGCCCACATCATGGATTGCCTGTGTGGATACAAGTGCAGACTTTCTATAGTGGTTTAAATACAGCCACAAGGCAGATGGTGGATGCGGTAGCAGGGGGTGCACTAAATAATAAAACCCCTGAACAGGCACAGAGTTTAATAGAGGAAATGGCCATGAATAACTATCAGTGGCAATCCTCAAGGGATAGGCTAGGACGACAGGGAGTGGTCAACCAGTCAGACTATCAACCTTGGCAACTCAAGTGGAGCTTCTGGCTAAGAAGATTGACCAACTCCAGATGCCAGTGCATGCAAAGACCGCCAAGTCACGAGTTCTGTGGTGGCCCGCATTATGGTGTCAATTGTAATACGGGAGGTATGTTTGCTAACCCCTCTTCTTCATTTTCTTCTCACAATGGTTCTTCTGATTTTGAACAGGTAGATTACATGGGGAACGCTCCGAGACAACAGAACAATCCATATAGCAGCACATACAACCCCGGGTGGAGGAATCATCCCAATTTTGGATGGAGAAACACTAATAACCAGGGCCCACTAGGTTTTCAGCGATTGCACTAACAAAGAACCCCAAAGAAGAAGTTACTCCAAGTCAATTTCCTCAAGGGCAGGAGAAGAAGCCCAATCTAGAGGAATTGATGATGAAGTTTGTGTCCACTTCAGAGAGCAAATTCCACCAAACAGACACAACACTTAGAAACCAACAAGCCTCCATTCAAAACTTAGAGAATCAGATAGGCCGGATTTCTAAGGTGTTGGATGAAAGACAGCCAGGGACACTCCCTAGCACCACCGAGTCTAATCCAAGGGAGCATTGCAAGGCTATCACTCTAAGATCAGGTAAGCAAGTAGCTGGTCCTTTACTTTTACCTACTGATGATCATAATGATGTGCAGGATACAAGTGTCAATAAGGACCAAGGGCCTGAGGTAACTAAGCCGGTGCAAGTTGAGGGCAAGAAGAGCCCCATAAGAGAGTACCAGCCACCCATTCCATACCCGGCTAGACTGAAGCAGGAGAAAGTAGATCAACAGTTTGGTAAGTTTCTTGATTTATTTAAGCAGCTGAGGATTAACCTTCCTTTTGTTGAAGCCATTTCTCAGATGCCTCGCTATGCAAAGTTCTTGAAGGAAATACTGAGCAACAAGAGGAAACTAGAGGATTTGGGACAGGTGACATTGAATGAGGAGTGCTCAGCAATCTTACAAAACAAGCTACCTGTTAAGAGGCGTGATCCAGGGAGTTTTACCGTACCTTGTGTAATTGGTGATCTGTCTGTCATGGATGCTTTAGCTGATTTAGGAGCTAGCATAAATCTGATGCCTACTAGCTTGTTTGATAGACTGGGATTGGGTGAGCCAAAACCTACTAGGATGAACATACAATTAGCTGATAGAACGGTTAAATATCCTAGAGGTATAGTTGAAGATGTCCTTGTAAAGGTTGATAAATTTATATTTCCTGTGGATTTTGTTGTGATGGATATAGAGGGTGAGAGTAGCGTACCCTTGATTCTAGGTAGGCCTTTCCTTGCAACGTCTAGGGCTATTATAGATGTCTGTGATGGGAAATTGAAACTTAGAGTAGGGGATGAAACTGTTACCTTTGACTTAGCTACCTCTGAGAGACAATCTTTAGATCATGATGATACTGTATATTATGTGGATGTCTTGGATGATGTGGTTGAATCTGAATAGCAGGAATTTTTACTTGATGACCCTTTACAGGTGGCATTACAAGGAGAAGAGGATGAGTTGTCCAACGAGCAAGTGTTAGAACAACTAGCTCACTTGCTAGCTGTTGAGCCCAAAGAACTTAAGCGATTCTTTTGTTTCTCTTGGCAGGTCAGAGGTGCAGAAGGTGAAACCTTCAATTGAGGACCCCCCAACCTTGGAATTGAAGGAGTTACCCAAGCACTTAAGCTATGCCTATTTGGATGAGGCAGAGAAGCTGCCAGTAATTATAGCAGCTGACCTGACACCTGAGGAGAGGGAGATGACTTTGACCTCTCTTAGGAAATACCCTAGGGCCTTTGCTTACAAGATGGCGGACATTCCTGGGATTAATCCTAGCTACTGTTCACACAAGATCCTGATGGAAGATAGCTATAGGCGGTGGTGCAAACACAGAGACGACTGAACCCAAACATGAAGGAAGTGGTGAAAAAGGAGGTAATTAAACTTCTTGATGCAGGTTTGATTTATCCTATCTCTGATAGCTCTTGGGTGAGTCCTATGCAAGTTGTACCAAAAAAAGGGTGGCATGACAGTGGTTAAGAATGATAAGGATGAACTTATACCCACTAGGACGGTAACAGGTTTTCGGGTTTGCATTGATTATAGGAGACTCAATGATGCAACCCGGAAAGACCATTTTCCTCTTCCTTTCATTGACCAGATGCTTGAACGTTTGGCAGGTCACATGTTTTATTGCTTTCTTGATGGTTTTTCAGTTACTGCATTCCCATTGCACCTGAAGACCAAGAGAAGACCACCTTTACCTGCCCATATGGAACGTTCGCGTACAGGAGGATGCCTTTTGGATTGTGCAACGCACCAGCCACTTTTCAGCGGTGCATGATGGCAATCTTCCATGACATGATTGAGGAGTCTATGGAGGTATTTATGGATGACTTCTCAATTTTTGGTAACTCCTTCTCCCACTGTTTGCTTAATTTAGAACATATGCTTGCAAGATGTATAGAAGCAAACTTAGTTCTTAATTGGGAAAAATGTCACTTTATGGTGAGAGAGGGGATTGTTCTTGGGCATAAGATATCACATGCAGGGATGGAAGTGGATAAGGCTAAGGTTGAGACCATATCAAAACTACCACCCCCTAGTTGATTAAGGTCGTTAGAAACTTCTTAGGGCATCTTTGGTTTTTATAGGAGATTTATTAGAGATTTCTCTAAGATTGCTAGGCCCTTAACTCAGTTGCTTGTCAAGGATGTACCTTTTGTTTTCGATACTGATTGTCTGCATGCATTTGAGTTACTAAAGGAATGACTAACCACAACCCCTATTATGGTTTCACCTAAGTGGGGGCTGCCTTTTGAACTAATGTGTGATGCTAGTGACTTTGCAGTTGGAGCTGTGTTAGGTCAGAGGATTGATAAAAAGTTCTAGCTAATTTATTATGTTAGCAAGACCTTGACTGATGCCCAGGAGCACTATACCACTACTGAAAAGGAATTACTTGCAGTGGTCTATGCTTTCGACAAGTTTCGATGCTATTTGGTGCTATCCAAGACCGTGGTTTACACGGATCATTCAGCCTTGAAGTATTTGTTCGGTAAGTATGATGCTAAGCCTAGACTCATTAGATGGATTTTGCTCTTGCAGGAATTTGATATTGAGATCAAAGATAAGAAGGGTGCGGAGAACCTGGCTGCAGATCACCTATCAAGGTTAGAGAATCCAAACTGGGAGGCCTTAGATGAGAGAGCCATTGATGATAACTTCCCAGATGAGCATTTGGAGATGGTTCAGGTATGTACTGATTCCCCTTGGTTTTGTGATTATGCTAACTATTTGATGGCAAGGGTTTTACCAAAGGGTATGACTACCCAGCAAAAGAAGAAATTCTTTGCTGAGTTAAAATACTACATTTGGGAAGATCCTTTCTTGTTTCGTATCTGTGCAGACCAAGTAATTAGGCGATGCATACATGGGGAGGAAGTCCACCAAATCCTGAAGCACTGCCATGAAGGACCAATGGGAGGCCACCAGGCTGCAAACCACACTGCTAGGAAGGTGCTTGAAGCAGGGTTTTACTGGCCAACCATATTCCAGGATGCTAGAGCATATGTCCAGGTTTGTGATGCTTGTCAGAGGTCAGGTAACATCTCTGCCCGTGATGAAATGCCCCAAACGAGTATGCAAGTGGTTGAAATCTTTGATGTGTGGGGTATTGACTTCATGGGCCCTTTTCCTTCCTCATCTGGTAATAAGTATATACTTGTGGCTGTTGAGTATCTTTCCAAGTGGCCAGAAGCTCAAGCGTTCCCCACTAATGATGCCAGGGTGGTGACTAGGTTCCTAAAAAAATTGTTTGCTAGGTTTGGTACACCTAGGGCACTGATTAGTGATAGAGGGACCCATTTCTGTAGCTCCCAACTTGAGAAAGTACTAAAACATTACGGGGTATCTCATAGGTTTTCAACACCCTATCACCCACAGACCAGTGGGCAAGTAGAGGTAACTAATAGGGGTTTAAAGAGAAACTTAGAGAAAACCGTAGGGGTGAGTAGGAAGGATTGGGCATCCAAATTGGATGATGCATTATGGGCTTTTAGGACAGCTTACAGAACTTCTACTGGATTTACACCCTATAGGCTAGTGTATGGAAAGACTTGTCATTTTCCTGTTGAATTGGAACACAGGGCACTTTGGGCCCTTAAAACATGCAATCTTGATGTTATTTCTGCAGGTAAAGAGAGGTTATGGCAGTTGGATGAGTTAGAAGAATGGCGCCACCAAGCTTATGAAAATTCTTCCATTTACAAAGCTCGAACCAAGAAGTGGCATGATCAAAGGCTGCGTGGCTCTAAAAATTTTCAGGTTAGAGATAGGGTATTACTTTATAACTCACGTCTTCGTCTTTTTCCAGGAAAGCTTAAGAGCCGATGGTCGGGACCATTTGTGATCAAGCAAGTCTTTCCCTATGGCACAGTGGAATTGCATCATCCTGACAAGGGAGATTTCAAAGTCAATGGCCACAGACTAAAGCACTACTATGGAGACCCATTGGAGGTCAAGGAGCGAGTGCATATGGTGCTTTACCTGAAAGAATGATAGAAGGAGCGAGTCCAGCTAAAAGACTCGAACAAAAAAAAAAAAAAGCACTATTTTTTATTTATTTATTTTATCTGTGTTATTTTACTCTTGTCTATTTTCTTCTTTTTCATTTTGTTGAGGTACATTAAAACTTTTAGATTTTCTGTGCTTGTTCTTTGTGCTTTCTACTTTTATTTCTATGGTATCCCCTTTAGTATTAATCGAGGACAGTGTGATCCTCAAGTGTGGGGTGGTGTGCCTTTATTTATTTATTTTTTTTTTTTGACTCATTTTCCCTCTACTAGTTCAGGCCGCCGCATATTGATACTATTTTTTGCTGATGTTGTATTTGTGTTGACAGTATATCTAGGACAGGATTCTTGATTTTTTGCTTGATTCTATGCACTTAAGTCTTTGATTGTCTTTTGAGCATGTATGATTCAGTCATGAATGGGCAGACATTGTTTCTCATAGTTTATGTTAGAAAGCAGTTTTAATGCCTAATGTATTCTTGACCACGGCCAGGTCATACCCATGTTGCTTGATTTTCTTTCATATTGTTCAATTTTGATTTAGGATGTTGTTAATGCAGTTTGCATGCACTGCTTGATTAGTAACTCATATGGAAATATTTGAGAATCATATGCAATTTAGCCACACTTCAAATGTGAGATTTGAGCCTAAGATAAGAATTTATCACAAATATGCTTTGAATTCTTTTTGTTGAGTGCGTATTTCACTTGATTATGTCTCTAGAACTTGCTCTGTAATACTTGTTGAAGTTACATAAACTTTTGAATATCAGATGATTTGGGCAACTTAAATTTTACACCTCATTTTCCTTCCTCAGTTAGCCACTTTTAGGGCCTTTACTTTTTCTTCATCTCTTGCATTTTACACCTCATTCCTTTCTTTTCACTATCTTCTTTCTTCCCCCCCCCCTTTTGCTGAAATTTGTGTGATTTATTCTTTGTACAGGGATTAAAATGCATTGCCTTAGTTGAAAATAGTGCACTAAGTTCTTTTTATCATTCTAGATGCTCCCTTCAATCCAAAAGTGTAAGCATGCAGGCTAATTATGAAAAAAAAAAAACAAAACAAAAACAAAAACAAAAACAAAACAAAAAAAAGAAAAGAAAAGAAAAGAAAAGAAAGATAATAATAAGAGTAGCCTGTCTGTTGATTTTATTCTCTGAGCATCTCCAACTTTATTGAAAACTTAGTAAGAATTGTTATGTTTAGAATTTGTTGCATTTAATCATTTAATCCTTTAATCCTTCTTGATGCTTTAATTGCATGAATTTTTAGCATCTATGCCTCTTCTACCAAAAATTTCTTCCCTACCATCACTTTAGTCTCATTACAACCCTGTTAAGACCCCCTTGATTTTGGTGTTCAATGTTTAGTGGTAGCGGAGATGAGATTTATGAGCAAGCTTATAGTAGACATATTCTTGTGAAGTTGCTTGAGGGATTTGTGCCTTACTCGTGTACACTTTGAGTGATTTGAGTAATCTCTTTGAGGCATTGATTCTTAAATAATTTCCATTGAATTGTTGGCTAAGTTGTGCATGCATCGTTATTATCTCCATTCTGCATCAAGGTTTTTGCAATTTAGTCGATAAATAAGTTTCACGGGGGTTGTGTTAGGCATTATTAACTGTGGACTAGGTTTGGACTTTTGAGAAATTGTTGCTGTCTATTTGAGGACTGAGTTAATGTTTGCTTGAGGACAAGCAAAAGCTTAAGTGTGGGGTGATTTGATGTGTCCGATTCTATACAAAATTGCTTGATGTGAATTGTCCATTTTGTGAGCATTTTATGTAATTTTGTTATTAAAATCACTTAAGTTTGCTTCATTTATCAAGTCATCGTCAGCAAACGGAGTAATTTGAAGTGAAGGAAAATCCAAACATCGTACAAGAGGAGTCCCACGCGTGAAATGAAGAAAAAAAGGAAAAGAGTAGCGTAAAAAAGAGAGAAAAAGGAGCTCCATCATGAAAAAGGCTGAAGTGAACAGTAAAAAAAAAGAGAGAAAAAGAGCTCCATCGTGAGAAAGGAAAAAGTGAACAGTAAAAAAAAAAAAAAAGAGCTCCATCATGGAGGAGGAAGAGAAGAGAGAACGCGACCCACACCCATCTCGCAAACCACCCAGCAACCCAATCGTGTGAGAGACCTGACCGAGCCACCACCGTCTCGGCCTTCTACGGTGCTCGTTCTCGGCGTCCAGCGCGGTGGAGATCCGCGAGAGAGAGGCGCGACCCGTTTGGGAACCCGATTGAGTTCGAGCTTCTCCGCGCGTTTCTCGGCCATTCCACTGCTCGTCGTCGCCTCCTGCACCTTCAGGTAGCTCAGTCACACCGTCCGACAAGCCCTTAGCCACTGTAATACGACAGATCACTTGACCCGAGACAGACCCGAGTGACGCGACCCGGTCATCTTTTGTGACCCGTTTGACTTCATTTGCTTGGTTGCCCATTGGAAATCATCCCTCTGTCGTGTGGTGCCCCTCCTGCAACCTTCTGCCGCAGCTAAGGTGGTTTTCGGAGCTATTTTCGATCGGGTATCCGTGACCCACGACCTGACCCGATTGTGACCCATTGGACAGCTTCAAAATTGCAGTTTCTGGTCATTTTCCAGTAGCTTTCTAGCGACTATTCTGCACTGTTTCATTTGTTGTTCAGGAGAAGAGGGACGTATATAAATTCTACATAGTTTTTCTCTTTGAATTGTGGATTTTCTGGGTTGTTTGGATGATTTTTATGTGGAACTAAATTGGCAAAACCCCTTGGGTCCTGAACTATGTTGGTAGATTGAATTTAATTTCCATGGATGGTTGAATATTGATTTCGTGATCTCCGTTACTGTTATGAATGACTGTTTATGTTTTCATTGGCAAGACGTTGCATTGAAAGCTCTTTAGATTTCTTTTAATAATCGACAGATTTTAATTGAAATTGGACACCTGATTGTAGTGGACAATTTGTTATCGCTTAGAACTAAGGTTAATAAATTGTTGGATTAAGAAGTAACGACTCTTAATAGAAGTGAATTGGATCGATAATGCTAATCTAAAATTAACCAGTAGGAAAAACCAGCCAGTGGTAGATTTTAGGTTTAAGAAATTCATTGAGACCGACAGAGAATTTGAATTTGCATTAGAATTCACTCACAGGTAGCAGAATCAAATTCAGTCATCCATTATCTTTCGTATTTACCAACTAGTTTAGGTTCCTAGTGGGTTTGCTGTTCTGTCTCAACTAATTCATCTTCTTGTTAATTAGCGCTGACTAGTGATTATTGCATTTAGCTTAGTTATTAGTTTGATTAGAATCGAAATTACTTTGAATTGGTAGGCTAAATAACAGAGAACAAACAGTAGCTCTGGGCTTTCCCGTTCCCGAGGAATACGACCTTGATTCTCACCATTGCACTAGGCTGCATCGATAGGTTCACTGCCTTAGGTGTTGTTGCTAGATAGCATTGGCAGCAAGCATCACCTAGCGAGGTGTGGCTGAAGGTACTCCATGCCCATGACCTAGTGCTCACGATAATGCTATATACGTGGCTGAGTGCCTACGATTTACGAGGTATGGCCAGAGGTGCTTTACACGAGAGACCTTGGGAGGGGTGGGCGAAGGTGTTCCATCCCTATGATCTGGTGATTCAATGAATTAATGTCCATAGCCGAGTGTCCACAAATTACGAGGTGTGGCCAAAGATGCTCTACATCTATGACCTGGTGTTCACATAACACACATAAGCACTCTAATAATTTCGTAATAATACCAATAAGTTTATGAGGATACACGTTATGTGAAAAGGAATTATAAATTTTTTTCAGCTTCTAAATTTATCGTGCAGTACTTACCCGTTTATGGTTATGCCTAATATTTAGAATGTAGATTAAATGTTTTAGCGCTTGCACCCTAGTACATATTAGTTATTTTTCAAAACTCTGCATTGCTAAGCTACTGGGAAACTTATGTTTCTCACCTCTGTACTAATATGTATCAGATACGGACGCATAGCTGAGCCGCAGGTTATCTATTCTTTGGTTGAGTAAGATTTTTTGTAGTCCTTTCTTTTGGGTCCTAGCTAGATCTGATTTAGGATATGAAATTATTTTGAATGTATACACTAGTTGTATTAGGGTATACAAGGGGAACAGATATGTGAAGGACCGGTCCCCTTTTATTTGTACAGTAGTCTGAGTGACAGACCTGTTGTCTCCAAATTTTCGAGGGATGGGTACTTCATATATCTAGGGGATACATTTAACGACATGTAATAGAAAGTTTCGAACATGTATTATGTGAATTCTTTGAAAAGTTTAAATTTTTGCAGTATAGTGTAGCATTTTTATTCTGCTGTGCATGTAAGTTTGTTTTCTGAGCAAAAGATCCTGAACCTAATCCGCTTAATATAATTAAATGGTATAGCTGCTCAGACATTAATCAAATAAATGATAAGGATAATGTATCGAACCTATCTATCGATATCGAAAGTAACAGTAAGACTAGATAGGGGCATTACAACCTTTGCCCACACCTCGTAAATCATGGTCACTCAACCACGTATATAGCATAGTCGCAAGCACTAGGTCCTGGATGGAGCACCTTCGGCCACACCTTGCTAGGCCACCCATATGGAGCACCTTTGGCCACACCTCAATAGGTCACTAGTGCACACTTAGCACTATGTGGGCGCAGGGCCACCTTTAACATTTCTTATGAAAATTTTCATATTTAAGGAATAGTTTCTATTTTCAGGAACAATTTCTAAGGTACATTTTCCTGTAAATTTCTAATAATCTCAATATTAATTACCTTTCTTGGAAGTATATTCCAATGTGCATTTTTCTTCTAAGAATTTCAATAACTTCGAAAATAATTTCCTTTTCTTGGAAATTAATTCAAATGTGCATTTTTCCTTCTAGAATTTCAACAACTTCAATAATAATTTCCTTTTTCTTGGAAATTAATTCTAATGTGCATTTTTCCTTCTAAAATTTTAATAACTTCAATAACAATTCATAATGATTTCCTTTGCTTGGAACTTAATTCCCATGTGTATTCTCTTTCTAAAAATTCTAATATACCAATTTCCTCTTTATTGGAATTAGTTCTATTGTACATTTTCTTTCTAGAAATTCTAATAATTTTCCTGATAATTACCTTTACTTGGAAATTAATTCCAATATATATTTTTTTCTTTCTAAAAATTCTAATCACTTCCATAATAATTTCCTTTGCTTAGAAATTAATTTCCATGTATATTTTCTTTCTAAAAATTCTAATAATTTTCCTAATAATTTCTTTTGCTTGGAAATTAATTCCAATATATATATTTTCTTTCTAAAAATTCTAATGATTTCTATAATAATGTTCTTTCTATCCACAGTCATCCTTATTGGTTTCAATCCCCCAAAATCAATTCTATCATGATAGTGTTCATCATTACTTAATCTCATAGATAATCATAACAAAAATTTCTAATACTAACCTAGTCAATTATTTCCCATAATCACATGCATTATTATTAGCAATCATAAATGTTCAATAACCGCATTAATTTCAACATGGAAATAACAAGTTCAATACAATATTAAGAGTAGTAAACCAAGCTAGCCAAACCATTAAATAAATTTCTAAATCTAAGTCCTCTCATGATCTTAAAGAAACAATAATTTAGAAACTAGCATTGGCCACCTTCTATCTTTATCATGCAAGCTCCACTAAATTTTTTTCTAAATTAAGAGTGTAGACCAAGGGTTCAAATTCCATGGAAGCTATAACATTGAACATGCATACTCAATCATGGAATAAGAATTTAACAAATTTCTAACCTACCTCTTTGGTGCCCTAAGATGGTTTTGCTTGGCTTTCCCTTGATTCTTTGCTCCTTTTTCTTTTCTTCTTGACCACCTTTGCTTCTTCCTCTTCAATATTTTGTGTTACTCCCATTTTCTCTCTTTTTCACATGTGTAGGTGTAAATTGTTGTTAGGCCTCTCGTCCTTTTCTCTCTTTTCTTTTTCTTTCGAGTAGGTGTGTGTGTGGGTGAAGTGTGCCACATGCACTGGCACACAATTCCTCATGTGATGGCGTCCAAACAAGGGAAGGAAACTTTGGATTTATTCAAGTTGTTTTTCTCTTTGTTTTTCCCCATGTGAGGCACTCCTCACGTAAGCCATTCCCTTTCCCTTAATGGTTATTATTTTTGTATTCCATAATCATGTTGCTCCATGTGTCATGTGAACCATTTGAATCTCTTTTCTTGGCCTATGGAACACGTCATGGGGAAGGAAAGGAAAATCCCATGCAACTGTCTTTTTCCTCCTATTGTGCCGTGTGGGTGTGACCGTGAACTAGTAATTTAAATATTTGGAAAAAAAATGCTTTCAAGTATAGGCCCCCCTTTTTTTCTTCTTCCAAGCTCGCGTCAATGGAAAGGGAAAGGGAAAATCAACGTGTTAGTTCCTTCCCTTCATGTCATGCTTCATCTCTTTGCTTATAATTTTGGTGTTAGCCTCCCCCTACAAGTTTTCTTGTTAGCATTAAAATTCTGCACTCTCTTTCATATATTTAGGTATATATTTTTGCACAAAGTGTACTTGCAAGTACACTTTGCCTTTGCTTACACACTTGGTTTTTCCCTTCCTTTCAAGTTTAGTTTATCTAATCCCACAAGCAACTAGTTTATATGCTAAAAAAAATTCTACTCTTTTGCCTTTTTTCCTTCACCATAATTTTCCTCTTCTCGTGAAGCTCCATGTATGCAAATTATATATATATATAAAAAATTTTGCACTTACCTAGTGACTTCCCTTCATCACATGTGGCATCCAACCAAAAAAGGTAAGGTTGATTTTATGCTAGCTTTTCCCTTAGTTCACATGACACACACACATATATATGGATATAGATATATATATTTTTGTTGCATCTTACTTCCCTTTCTCCTTTCACGTGAGAGCCATGCATGTATATATATAAAAATATTTGAATGCTTTTGTCTCCATTCCTTTACAACTTCATGTGTGATCGGGGTTGCCATGCATAAAGTAAAATTCCCACTCCCTTCTTTCATATAGAATACATGCAAGGCACACTCATGCACATGTTTAAATAGTGACATCTTGCCTTGCTTCTTTCTTAGAAATTCAAGAATCAGTTTTAAGCACTAAAATTTTTTTTGCAAGTTTACTTTTTAATATAACCCTTTTTGGACTTTAAATTATGCAACCTAAAATTTCCCCTAATTAAGCTAATCCATCTAATTAATTTGCAATTAATAATTAATTAAATGACACCATTAATTCCTTTCATCAAAGACCATTAATTTAGACTAATTACATTATGGGGTGTTACAATAGTCATATCTAGTATGGAAGTGGGTGTATAGGTGCAAGTACATGCAGATATATATTCATATGTATGTATGTATGTATGTATGTATATGATCATTGTCGATGCTTATAGAATAAATAGAGTCTTGATATATATGGGATTTCAATCATTGGCATAGGAAGGGAATGAAGTTAGAGGAGAAGAGTTTAGGCAAAAAATATATTTACATGACTAAGAAAAAAATAATAAAAACTTATTTTAAATAGGAATGGAAGAGAAAATGAAAAGAAAACTTACTTAAATAGGAATGCAAGACAAAATAAAAGAAAATAAAAGGTAGATAATTATGTGATGGAAGTAGCTACCTAAATAGAAAATCATAATAAAGTTTAGTTAAAAAAAAGAGAGAATAAATAACTAGATATGAAGATAGTGCATCCCATATACTTTAAATTTATTGGGGTGAATAAGATGAATAAATGAACTCTTGCTCATAAAACATAACATCAAATTAAATAAAAAGATAGAGTAGAAATTAGTCAGTTAATTTTGAGATGGTTGAACTTTTAAATTAAAAATTGGTATGCTAAATACTTGCTAGGAAAATTGTAACGGCCCCCTATTCCACAATACACTGTCCTCTAATTGCATAGCAGAAAGCATATGGGTTTATCTAAATGGTTGTTCCTGATATAGGAACGTCAGGGGATCGCTACTGGTTGAGCGTAACCCAAATAGACTTCCCGTTGTCCATTCGGATTTCGTTCAACCCTAATTCACATGCAACTAAACTAATTATACAAGCATTAATCATAAATTACTCTGGAATGAAAACTAAAATCCATATATACATCATATCAGGCATTCATATAGATTTCAACTTAAATCCACAAGTTTACAATGGTAAACCCTACCAAAAATTCGACAGAGTTTCCCCTGTATTTCGAGTGTATCCCAAAATACAACAGTCATCCTATTTATAGATATATAGCCAATCCAATACCAACAAAAAACATAAATTACAGAATACCAATAAACAACATCATCATTAATATATAGAACGCAATTGAAGCCTAGACTAAGCTGCTCTTCTGTTTGTCATCAAAGCATCGCCCAGCTAACGTCTAGGTCCCTGTCCCTGTTCCTGTTCATCTGAGTAGACAACCTGGTGAGATATAAAATCCTAGTAGAATAATTTACAATTCAAAATACAATTCAAAATCTGGTTGAATACTCAGCGGTGCAAGCACCGAAAATAACTTCCTAAAATCAGTTCAAAATCTGTGAAATACCTTTTCTTTAAAATCAATTTATCACATGGAAATCGCGGCAAATACTCATAATCATAAAAATCCATTTCTTTGAAAATAAGTCATAGAAATCAGGTTAAATCCCATGCCCAGTGTATCTAAATCCATCTTGGCCACAAGTCCTCTGCGACTAAATCTAAAATTGTCCAATTGCACGTCTTCTAGAGAGATTACCTCTCTTATTGTTGGGTGTGATCCGTAACACCAATCACCCACTCAAGGACCGGGTGAGAATCAACATCTAGGGCATCCCCTAGCATGTGCCCATACGCCAATTCTCATCCTCATACAGTCTATTTGAACTCACATGCACATGGTCGGCTATTCCTTAGGGTTCTAGGGTATTACGCCTAAATCACAACATTTCCCTGTGCAGGCTATCCCCCCTTATACTCCTTAAACCTTTCTTAGGGTCATCCTAATTTATCGCGTGATCCCTAACCTAGTACAGGTTAAATCTGGTAAATAATCTCATTTAAAAACTCCCTGTACTCAGGATACTTAACAACCATCCCATACTGGCTATCTAGTACCCTACCCTAAGTAAATCAGTACTAAGGGCATCTAAACTCGATAAACAAAACATCTAACATGCAATTGGGATATCCAGCACACAAGCATGCAATTTAGTCCATCGAAAGTAGCACGTAAATCTATGCAATTAAATCTAATTGTTCAGGTATTCACTAGGTCAAATCTAGAACTCGGGAAGCATAAATCATCCTACCTGGTCTCCAGTTGCTCTGAATCAATTCAGAACTTCACGAAATCCCAGATTTCGAGCCAATTTAATTCCCTGGACATTTACACGAATATTTAAGCTTTTCACATCATCCGTTTTATGATTCTAAGTCCGATTACCCTATTACTTAGGTTAATTTATTTCCTAATTGCGTTCGGCAGCTAATTCAATCAAAATTCATTAGTTTTTGGGGAATCAGACCTTACCAGTGTTGTCGGATGATAGAAATCTGTCTCAGGGTGGTCTCGGTATCTCCCGGTGTATATCAAGATTCTCCGGCATGGCGGCGCACGGCGGCATACGGCGGCACATGGCGGAGAGGTGCAGTTGACCTCGAAATTCATACCACGGTGAAGCCCGCAAGATGAGAGTCTAAATATGGTGGTGGCATAGTGGTTTATAGCTGTTTGGATGGCATTTTCTGGCCATGAAGAATGACGAACGGCAGACTGTAAATCCCTCAATCCGGGCGTGTCAAACCTCTGTTCAACGTCGGCGAGTTGGTGGAGGAAGCTAGCAGCTCAGGCTACACGCTAGTGGTGGCGGTGACGGCCAATGGTGGCAAACAACAGCGATCTCAAATGGCGAAAATCCCATGCGATGGAGGAGAAAAACGCCATTTTTCGGCGGCGCTGGTGGCCGTTGGTGGCTGTGGATGGGCTGCTAGAGGTCGAGGGTGGCGAGGGGAGTCGATTGGTATGCCAGGTGGTGGCTCACGGTGGCTCAGGTGGCGGCGCATAGTGGAAGAGAGAAAAGAGATAGGAGAGAGAATGTGAAGTGAATAGAGAGAGGGAATTGTGACAAATGGTTGAGTTTTTGGAAATTTAAAGCTTCCGGGGGCGATTTTGACTTTTCCTGGATCACACGGAGAAACTTCAGGATGTCGACTTCCCTCCAGACGTTGGCACGAGTTCCCATGGGAAGCTTTTAGCCTCCGTCAGTGAGATTGAAGCACGAAACATCGTCTGTCAGTTACTGATTGTCGAATTGCGTTTCTTTCCATTCGATTGTGTTTCTGACTTCGAATGGCCTTCCGTTTCAAACCTTCATCCTCAAAAGTCATGCCAGGCTTTGCTTACATGAGTTTATCGTGAAAATCAGGTTTTATCTTTTTAAAATAGTCTCGGTTATTACACAAATTTTACATACCATATGTGGGTAAATTTAAAAGGGGCCAAGTTCACGATATGAGACACAATTTTTAATATATGTTATTTCCTTGGTTTGTTTGGAGTGGATGTAACACCCTAGCCTAATCTACCCCAAGTTTCCTTAATAACATTTGTCTAATTTAATTAAAATAGACTTTCCTTTGAGTTGGCATATCACTTGTTTTTTTTAATTTCCTTATAAAATTATGTTACCTAATTAATTACCTTTCTATATGTACATATATATCTTATCCTTATTTTCATAAATGATATTTACCTACTTTTATTTTGTATCATATATTTTTTTATAAAATTTACTTTAACTTATTCTCATAATTCATTACCCATTTAAATAAAACACATACACATAAAAATATATAGAAAAATATATATTAATTTCATTCACAAGTAGTACAACCTTCATTGATACAGGAGATATTTACATACAACATTTGACATTCTGCCTGATTTCTATTACAACAAAATATCATAGGTTTATAGCCTTACAACATGTCTCTATTCACATAACTAAACCAAAATACATTCCAAAAGCATCAGGAAGCTAGTACAACATCATTTAAAAATATCTAGGTAGGTGGGGTCAGGGGTATCTCTATAACTGCAACCACAATGATGTCTTGGATGATTGTGATTGTTCCCGAAGTGGAACACTAACCATCATGACCTCAACCTCCAATACCAGATGATAACGAGGTATCTAAAATGTGTTAATAGGAGTGAGAATTTGAAAAATTCCTAGTAGGGTACAATCCATCATTTCAATCCACAAAATGCATGAATTTAAAATATTTCATAAGTTATTCATACAAGAGAAGTGAAAATTAAACAGATACAATCTGAGCTCATATGTGACTTCAGTCACCATAAAATCACCTTACTTTCATCACACATTGATCATTCATACTATATGCATGCCTTCACTTTAGCTTATTTGGAAGCACAAAAAGGAATGGGATCCAAGCATAAGGTCCTCAAAGCCCTATTCAGAACACTACATGTAATGCCCCTATCTAGTATTACTCTTAATTCTAATATAAACAGATGAGTTCGGTACATTATCTTTATCCTTTATTTAATTAATGTTTGAGCAATTATACCATTAAATTAATTTAAGTGGATAAGGTTCAGGATCTTTTGCTCAGATTAAAAACTTACATGCACAGAGGAATAACAAAAATTCTATACTACACAACAAAATTTAAACTTACGTACAATTCAATAAGTTTCATAATTAGAGTCCAATAATGTCTGTTACATTACAATCAACATATATCAGGATATATGAAGTATCCGTCCCTAAGAAGTCAGGAGACAACAATCCTGTCACTCAGACCCCTTTGAAAGATTTCCAAGATAGACCAGTCCTTCACATATCCCTTCCCCAATTCTTTCATAACTACATCTCAAGTCTACTGCCAAAAGGATAATCCTAGCTCTAAAGGAAGTAGGTCTAGACTAGGTCCCAAAAATAGAGGTTACAACATTTCTTAAACCTAAGAAAGAACCTGATCTCGCGGCCAGCTATGCGTTTACATCTAATACACATTAGCATAATAATGAGAAACACAAGTTTCCCAGTAGATTAACAATTCGAGTTTTAAAAATAACTAATATGTATCAGGGTGCAAGCACCAAAATATTTAACTCTACATTCTTGAAAATAAAATATCACATTATTCATAAATGTAAAATAGCAAGCAATGTATAATCAATTTAAATTTCAATGAGATAGAAATAATATTCTTTCAAGTAAGACATTTGGCTTGTTATAAAACACACTATCATAAAATTAACAAAGCATTTATGCTTATCATTCTTAAAACATACTTTTATATAAAAGTTGTGCACACTCGGGCACCCGTGGGCACTTGACCACCTTTAAAATTCTTGTGCACACTTGGGCACTATATGGACACTTGGCCACCTTCCTAGGGTTATTGTGCACACATAGGCACTACGTGGACACTAGGCCACCACCTAGGGTAATTATGCACACTTGGGCACTCTGTGGACACTTGGCCACCTTCCTAGGGTCATTGTGCACACTTGGCCACTATGTGGACACTGGGCCCTATGTGGACACTAGGCCACCACCTAGGGTAATTGTCCACAATTTGGCACTCTGTGGACACTGGGCCACCTTCCTAGGGTCATTATGCACACTTGGGCACTCTGTGGACACTGGGCCACCTTCCTAGGGTCATTGTGAACACTTGGGCACTATGTGGACACTGGGCCACCACCTAAGGTAATTGTCCACACTTTGGCACTCTGTGGACACTCGGCCACCTTCCTAGGGTCATTGTGCACACTTGGGCACTATGTGGACACTAGGCCACCACCTAGGGTAATTGTGCACACTTGGGTACTCTGTGGACACTTAACCACCTTTATAAAAATCTTTAACAAATCTCAGGAAAAATTTTCCTTTTATTGAAAAATAATACTAGTGTACATCTTTTTTTCTTAAAATTCTAAATAATTTAAGAATAATTGTCCCTTTCTTGGAAATTTGAAATTAATGCGCACTTCTCATACGAATTCTATTATTTTCATGATTGATTTCTCTTTTCTTTGGAAATTACTACAAATGTACCTTTCTTGTAAAAATACTAACATTTTCGAGAATAACTTCTCTTTTCTTGGAATTTAACTTTAACATACCATTCTTATAAAAATTCTAGTAATTTCCAGACTAATTTCTCCTCTCTTGAAGATTAATTCTCTCATATAATTTTATCAATTTCAAAAATAATTTCCTTCCTTGAAAATAATAAGAATATCCTTTCTTATAAACTTCTATCGACTCAAAAAAAGTTTTCTTTCTTCCAATAATAAATTCCCATATTTTTGAGAAATAATACTAAGGTGTCGCTTATAAATCACAAAATAAATTCCATGGACTCGGCCTAGGGAGATTTTTTAGATTGGAAATTCACTTTCCTTCCTTCATTCTCTATTAACACCCTTGAATGCTAGGGTTTCCTTCCTTCATTTTAAATTTAACACCATGCAACACTATTCTTTTTCCAACAACATACTTGTGCTATCTTATCTACCAACATCTTAATAAACCACACAAGCCAACCAACAGACATACATTTTGTCAAGAATGCTGGTACACCATTATGGTTCTAAGAAAACTTGTAAAACATGTTAGTTGCATCAATTAAAACGTGGAACATAATCTCAAATTGTTAACCTACCTTTCTTCCTTTGCTTTTTCATTCTTGATACATTTCCAGGCCCTTTTTCTTGGTAATTGTTCTTAATTAATTCCCTGGGCAAATAATTAAATTATTAGGCGGGTTTTTCTTTCAATTAGGCTTTAATACGTTGATTTATCAAATTCCTAGGTTGGCCTAATTCTTAAACATATCCGAGGTCCATTTCAACATGAAAATATCAAATTGTGGTATTTTAAACTGTACAGGGGGTTTCAAAAGCTTGAAATCTGATTCTGGCAGCTTTTCGGTAACTCTGGTGACGGTAAACGGCGGCGAATGGTGGTTGGGGTCGAAAGATACACCAAAATATAGCCCAAAACTCGAGGATTCCAGATCCGGGGTCCTTTCGGTGAAACATAGCTATTTAGATGGCATTTTCTGACATCGAAATGCGACACACGGTAGACTATTTTTCCCCTATTTTGGGCGCATGGCTGCAGCACTCCACTGGTTGAAAGCTGTTATAGGAAGCTGGCAACTTAGGCTGCCTAATGGTGGCGGTGGTGTGGCCGAACAGCATTGGACGACAGAGATCACGGCGGAAGAGGAATTTCACGATAGAGGGAGAAATAGGCTGCTTTTAGTGGCTATGGCATTCGTCGACGGTTGGGGATGGTAGTTAGAGGTCGTGGTGTCGAGTCAAGACTGGTGACAAGAACCGTGATAGCCTTGCAGGCGTTGATTCCGACAGTTGGTGGTGGCATTCAAAAATAAGAGAGAAGAGAGAGAAAATATATGGAGGAGAGAGAGAAGAAAGGGAAAATGAGAGGGAAAATGGGGATTTTTAAGTTTTAAGGCCTCTTGGGGAATTTTGGTCTTTTTTCCACTTTGCTCAGGGTAAATTCCAAATGTATTCTCCAATCTGGGCAAGATTACAGGCCCACATAGAAGGAATTTGGAGGTCTTTTGAAGAATTTAAGCCTTCTAAATTACCTGCTAATTTCCTAAAGCCGGACTAAGTTTTTTTCCCCATCAGATCAGATTTTTACTCTGAAAAATTCTCAAATTTTAACCACGAGCTCAAAAAAATATGCTACATTCAATTCTAACAAAATCTAAATTTATCTTACCCAAATAAATTTTATTTTTAAAAATCGGGTTGTTACATTCTCCCCCCTTAAAAGAATTTTGTCCCCAAAATGTATACCTACAAACAATTCTGGGTAACGTTGCCTTATCTCGTCCTCCTTCTCCCACGTCATCTCCTTAGATGCTACATCCTGCCAAAGTACCTTAACTAAAGGTATTACTTTATTCTGGAGTCGCTTGGTCTTAAAGTCTAGGATTTGGACAGGTGTAGATTCATAAGTCAAAATTTCCTTTAATATTATGAGCTAATTCCCCAATATGTGCGTGGGATTTGGGACATTTTTACAGAGTTGCGAGACATGGAATATGTCATACAAGTTTGACAGGTAGGGAGGTATTTATCTCAATTCTTTTCTGTTCTAGCACAATCCCTTAACATATCTTCTAAGGTTTATATTGTCCTCTCAGACTGTCCATCGATCTGAGGATGGTATGTGGTGCTAAACCTCAGTTGGGTCCCTAATGCCTATTGCAAGGGTCGTTAAAATCTTGAGGTAAACCTAAGGTCCCGATACGATACTATACCTGATGGTACCCCTTGTAGTCTCACAATCTCCCTAACATAAACTTGGGCTAGTTTCTCCATGGAATACCAAATCTTAACAGGTAGAAAGTGAGCATACTTGGTTAATATATCCACTATTACCTAAATGGATTCATAACCAGCTAGCATTCTAGGTAGTCCAACTACAAAATCCATAATTATCTAATCCCATTTCTTTTTTGGTATCTTTAGTGGCCTCCATAATCCTGCGGATCTTTAATGCTCTTTCTTAACTTACTGAAAAGTAACATAAGCATTCACATATTTTGCAATTTCCTTTCGCGTACCCGACCACCAGAAATTTCTTTTTAAGTCTTAATACATTTTGGAAATACTTGGATAGATGGTATAATGGCTTCAATGAGCCTCTGCTAACACTTTCTCCTTTAGTTCCTAATGGTTTGGAATTACTATTCTTTTCCTAAACATTAGTACTCCATTAGGGGCTAACCCAAAATAAGGTTGATTCAAATAAATCTCTAAGGATTCCTCCTCTAATTGGGCTTGTCTTATCCATTTCCTCAAATCACATCTTATTTGAAAATCACTCATGGCTAACCTATTTGGTAGTGAAATTACATTGAGACTTAGATCCCTAAAGTTCTCAAGTAATCTCATCTCATCTATCATTAGACAAGCCACCTGTAGGGATTTCCTACTCAGTGCATCAGCTACATCATTTGCTTTCCCTGCATGGTATTTCAACTCACAAGTAAAGTTTTTCACAAATACTGTACCCACCTTCTCTGCCTTATGTTCAACTTTCTCTGATCAAATACATACCTAAGGCTTTTATGATCACAATAAACCTTAAATCTTGCTCCGTATAAATGGTGTCTCCAATTTGTAAGGCAAAGACTACAACAGCTAACTCTGAGTCATGGGTGGGATAGTTTCCTCTACAGGCTTCAATTGCCTAAATGCATATACTACTACCTTCCCATCTTGCATAAATACGCATCCTAAACCTTTCTTTGATGCGTCAGTGTAAACCTCACATGATTCTGTGGGGTCTGTTATAACTAACACTAGAGCATTAGTCAATTCTCTTTAAGAGTTTGGAAACTCCTTTCATATTTCTCGTTCCATCTAAATTCTACACCCTTCCTAGTTAACTGGGTTAATGGCAAAGCGATATGGGAAAATATTTATATGGACTTTTGATAATAGCCTGCCAAACCCAGAAAGCTCTTAATCTCTGTAACTGTGCTTGGCCGATTTCAACTTAACATGTAACGCCCCTATCTAGTCTTATTGTTATCTTTGTTATCAAGAGATAGGTTCGGTACATTATCCTTATCCTTGATTTGATTAGTGCCTGAGCAGTTATAACATTCAATTATATTAAGTAGATTAGGTTCGGGATCCTTTGCTCAGAATAAAAACTTACATGCACAATAGAATAAAAATACTACACTACACAGCGAAAATTAAAAAACCTTCATGTAATTCAAATAAATACAGGTCCAATAATTTCCATTACATGCTAATAAGTCACATCCCCAGATATACGAAGTACCCGACCATTAGAAGTCAGAAGACAACAGGTCTGTCACTCAGACTCTTGTAAAAATGAAGGATGGTTCGATCCTTCAGATATATGTTTCTCTATATACCCCAAATACAACTCATGTATATAGTCAAAATATTGTCCTATTCTAAATCAGATCTAGCTAGGACCCAAAATAGGGGATTACAAAAAAAATCATACTCAATCAAAAAGAGACTGCTACCCCACAGCCCTGCTACGTGTCCGAATCTGATAAATATTAGCACATCGATGAAAAACACAAGTTTTCCAGTAGCTCAGCAATTCATAGTTTAAAAGAAACTAATATGTACCAGGGTACAAGGACCAAAACATTCAATCTATATCCTTGATTTTAGGTGTAATTTTACACATAACTGTAAACTGGCAATCATTGCATGATAAATTTAGAAATTAACGAAGATTATATATCTTTTCAAATAACACATATTCTTATAAGCTTAATGGTTTACTACAGAATTATCAGAGTGTTTATACGTGTTACATGAACACTAGGTCACGGGTGTGAATCATCTTCAGCCACACCTCTCTAGGTCACCCATGTGGAGCACCTTCGGCCACGTATATAGCGTAATTATGAGCACTAGGTCATGGGCATAGAGCACCTTTGGCCACGCCTCGCTTGGCCGCCCGTGTGGAGCACCTTTGGCCACACCTCATTAATCATGGACACTCGGCCACGTATAGAGTGTAATCATGAGCACTAGGTCCCGTGTGGAGCACCTTTGGCTATACCTCATAAATTGTGAACCCTCGACCACGTATAGAGCGTAATTGTGAGCACTATATCATTGGCATGGAGCACCTTCGGCCACACCTTGAAATTCATGGACACTCAGCTATGTATATAGCGTAATCGTGAACACTTGGCCTCATATAGAGTGTAATCATGAGCACTAGGTCGTGGGCATAGAGCACCTTCGGCCACGCCTTGCTAGGCTGCCCGTGTGGAGCACCTTTAACATTTCTTATGAAAATTCAATATTTAAAGAATAGTTTCTATTTTCCTTAGAACCAATTTCTAAGGTACATTTTACTATAAAACTCTAATAATCTCAATATTAATTTCCTTTCTTGGAAGTTGATTCCAATGTGCATTTTTCTTCTAAGAATTTCAATAATTTCAATAATAATTTTCCTTTTCTTGGAAATTAATACAAATGTGCATTTTTCCTTCTAAAATTCCAACAACTTCAATAATAATTGTCTTTTCTTGGAATTTAATTCTAATGGGCATTTCTCCTTCTAAAATTTCAATAACTTCAATAATAATTTTCTTTTCTTGAAAATTAATTCTAATGTGCATTTTTTCTTCTGAAACTTCAATAACTTCAATAGTAATTCATAATAAATTTTCGTTGCTTGGAAATTAATTCCCATGTATATTCTCTTTCTAAAAATTCTAATATTTTCAATACTAACTTTCTCTTTCTTGGTATTAGTTCTATTGTACATTTTCTTTCTAGAAATTCTAATAATTTTCCTAATAATTTCCTTTGCTTGGAGATTAATTCCATTATATATATTTTCTTTCTAAAATGTCTAATCACTTCCACAATAATGTCCTTTTCTTAGAAATTAATTCCCATGTATATTTTCCTTCTAAAAATTCCAATAATTTTTCTAGTAATTTCCCATAATCACATGCATTTTTATTAGTAATCATAAATGTTCAATAACCCCATTAATTTCATCAAGGAAATAACAAGTCCACTATAATATTAAGAATAGTAAACCAAGCTAACCAAACCATTAAATAAATTTCTAAATGTAAGTCCTCTCATGATCTCAAGGAAACAATAATTTAGAGATTAGCATTAGCCACCTTCCATCTTTATCATGCAAGCTCCATTAAATTTTTCCTAAATCAAGAGTGTAGACATGGGTTCAAATTCCATGGAAGCTATATCATTGAACATGCATACTCAATCATGGAATAAGAATTTAACAAATTTCCAAACTACCTTGGAAGTGGGCTAGAGAAAATATTATTGGCCTTTCCTTTGATTTCCTTGGTTTCCCCCATGAGTTCTTCTTTACTTCTTCCTTCCTTGATCTCTCAATTCTCCCTTGATGCCTCATGTTCTCCCTCTCTTTTCTCTCTTCTTCTTCTCTTTCTCTCCTTTCCCTTATTTTCATGTGTGGGTTATGGTATACCTCTCTTTTTTTTTATTTCCTTCTCTTGTTTGTTCCTTTCCTTATGTGTGGGTGTGTGTGTGTGGGTGTCTTTCATGAAATGGCTTCCCATTTGCTTCCTTTTCCCTTACTTCATGCCATCCCTTTGTATTCTATTTTTCACTTTCCTCCAAATAAATTCTGCACACTTTTGATATGTATATATATATATATTCCAATTCTTCTTTTCCTTTTCCTTTTTGCACATAGGCCATGCTTTCACATCGTGCATGCCTTCATTCTCTCTTTTCTTTTTCTTTTCATTGTTTTCCTTTTTGGGTTGCTTGAAAATTGGTTTTTCTTCTTTTTTTTCTTCCTTCCCATACGTTAGGTGCATCCCACAAGTCACTAGCTTTGTACAAAACTCTACACCTATTAGATTGCTTGTTGCCTTAGTGTTCTTTTTCTTGCAAGTTTACCTTTCCCACTTCCACAAGCAACCTTGGTATTTCCATTTTTTTTCTTTTTCTATTCTCTCTCCTTCGAAAATTTCCATTGTGTCATAGCATCACCTATAATATTCCTAGCTTCACACGATGGCCTTGATGCCTTTGCCTAGTTTTTTTCTTCCAAGGCCCACGTGGTTGCTTAAAAGGAAAGTTAAAAGAGATTTGTTTTCTTTCTCTTCCTCACCTTTACGTGAGAGACTTACATATATATAAAATTGCATTCTTCTTACTTCTCCTTCTTCTTCACGTGAAAGCCATGCACACACACACATGTATATGTATATATATATATAAATTGCATGCCTTCCCTCTTAACCTCACGTGTGGCCTTTATATTTCCATGCATAGAATTTTAATGTTCCTTCCTTTGGGTACTTAGGCTAGATAACAAAAGAAAACAAGGGGTTAAATTAAGAATCAATTTTCTTAGGTAATTTGCCTTTTGAATCTAAACAATTTAGCCATTTAATTATGCAAGTGAAATTGTTCCTTCCTTAAGCCAATTCTTAAATTTATTAGCTACAAGAAATTAATTTATTAAAATCATTAATTTAAGCTACTTGAATTAGGGGTGTTACATAACACAGCCTCAATCCTTTTGGGATCTACTGAAATCCCTGCTACATTCACTACTTGACTTAAGAACTTGACCTTCTCTAATCAGAATTCACAATTCTCCAATTTTGCACACAAATGCTTCTCCTTCAATATCTACCACACCATCCTGAGATGTTGTGTATGCTCTTTAGGAGTCCTAGAATAGATTAGAATTTCATCTATGAATACTACCACAAATTGATCCAAGTAAGGTCGGAGAATCCTATGCATATAGTCCCTAAACACTGCTGGGTATTGGTTAAGCCAAAAGACATCACTAAAAACTTATAGTGGCTATATCGGATACTTAAAGCTATCTTAGGGATATCCTCCTCCCTAACCCTAATCTGGTGGTATCCTGACCTCAGATCTACCTTGAAGAACATCGTTTCTCCCTATAGTTGGTCAAATAAGTCATCTATTCTGGATAGGGGTATTTGTTCTTAAGGGTCACTTTGTTCAGCTGACGGTAGTCTATGCATAACCTCTTACTCCCGTCTTTTCCATAAATAGAACAAGAGATTCCTAAGGTGACACATTGGGTCTAATGAACCCCTTTTTAATAGGTCCTCAATCTGTACTTCAATTCCCTTAATTCTATGGGTGTCATCCTATAAGGAAAAATTGAGATCAGTTCGGTGCCAGACACTAAATCAATGGTGAATTCAATTTTCCTATGTGGGGATAACTTCTCTATCTCTAAGGGAAACACCATAAGAAACTCCCTTACTATAGGAATGATGCTAAGCCTCTCTTGGAGTTCTCCTTAGAAACAGGTCAAAAAAATTTCATTGACTTTACTAAGTCTATCACCCTTAAATGTAGAGAGCTGAACCCTCTAAAATTCAATCCACCGACTAATAGCCTAGTTCTTTATTGGATCATTTTTAGGCTGAGTGTTCTCACTCCTGTCTTTTCTTAGAATACACCATGATATCTTCCATAAATACCATCATAAACTGATCCACGATATTGAACACATGTTCATCAGTTGGGACTACTATAGACAATTGCCAAGATAAACTAGTCACTAGTAACTTCAACCTTTGGATACAATCTTTTATCAAATCCTTAGACTGATTGCTTCTCCACCTTCGAGGGTATAAAACCTTCCACCAATACCTAGCCTCTCCTTCTAGCTGATACACAGCAAAGGAGACTATCTACTGCTCAGCATTACCCAGTACTTTAAACAACTCCTTCATCTTTTGTACCCATTCTTCCGCCTTCTTTGGGTTCATCAAACCAATAAAGGCAGGGGGTCTGGTTCTTTGGAATTTACTTCAGCCTCCCGTGACTTGAGTTCTCATCAGTTCAGCCTCATTCTAAGTATCTTCACTCCAATCAGTCTTGGCCTGACAGAGTGCTTCGGTTGTGACTACAGTTTGGGCTCTTATGGCTTCTGCCATTTATCTCATGATCCGCATAACCTCATTCAAGGCCACTTTCGTGCTTTGGGCTTGTGATCTGCTTCTCCGTGTCGATGTCATACTGTCACTCTACAAATCAAGTATTATCAAGGTGATCAGGCTCAATAATAATTGATTAAGCAGTTAATGTATAACACTAACAGGAGCTTCTATCTTCCCAAACCTAATACTCCATTCCTTAAGTTCAAAACAAAATACAAGCTAGTCAACCACCTAGGTACAGCCGACTAACCTGAACTAGTCTGTTACCTAAGGAATTTTACCCCGTTCCTAACCTAGGTAGCTGTGCTCTGATACCAACTTAATGTAATGCACCTATCTAGTATTACTCTTAATTCTGATATAAGCAAATGGGTTCGGTACATTATCTTTATCCTTTATTTAATTAATGTCTAAGCAATTATTCCATTAAATTAATTTAAGCAGATTAGGTTCGAGATCTTTTGCTCAGATTAAAAACTTATATGCACAGCGAAATAACAAAAATTCTATACTACATAGCGGAGTTTAAACTTTCGTACAATTCAATAAGTTTCATAATTAGAGTCTAATAATGTCTATTACATTACAATCAACATATATCAGGATATATGAAGTACCCGCCCCTAAAATGTTAGGAGACAACAATCCTGTCACTTAGACCCCTTTAAAAGATTTCCAAGATGGACCGGTCCTTCACATATCCCTTCCCCAATTCTTTCATAACTACATCTCAAGTCTACTGCCAGAAGGATAATCCTAGCTCTAAAGAAAGTAGGTCTATACTAGGTCCCAAAAATAGGGGTTACAACATTTCTTAAACCTAAGAAAGAACTTGATCTCCTGGCCAGCTATGAGTCTGCATCTGATACACATTAGCATAATAATGAGAAACACAAGTTTCCCAGTAGATTAAAAATTTGAGTTTTAAAAACAACTAATATGTATCAGGGTGCAAGCACAAAAATATTTAACTCTACAATCTTGAAAATAAAATATCACATTGTTCATAAATGTAAACTGGCAAGCAATGTATGATTAATTTAAATGTCAATGAGGTAGAAATAATATTCTTTCAAGTAAGCCATTTGGCATGTTATAAAACACACTATCATAAAATTAACAAAGCATTTATTCTTATCATTCTTAAAACATACTTTTATATAAAATTTGTGGACACTCAGGCACTCATGGGCACTTGGCCACCTTTAAAATTCTTAGTGCACACTTGGGCACTATGTGAACACTTGGCCACTTTTCTAGGGTAATTGTGCACACTTGGGCACTCTATGGACACTCGGCCACCTTCCTAGGGTCATTGTTCACACTTGGGTTATATGTGGACACTAGGCCACCACCTAGGGTAATTGTGCACACTTGGGCACTTTGTGGACACTTGGCCACCTTCCTAGGGTCATTGTGGACACTTGGGCACTATGTGGACACTAGGGCACCACCTAGGGTAATTGTGCACACTTAGGCACTATGTGGACACTTGGCCACCTCTCTAGGGTCATTGTGCATACTTGGGTACTATGTGGACACTAGGCCACCACGTAGGGTAATTGTACACACTTGGGCACTTTATGAACACTTGTCACCTTTATAAAAATATTTAACATATCTCAAGGGAAATTTTCCTTTTATTGAAAAATAATACTAGCGTACATCTTTTTTTCTTAAAATTATAAATAATTTAAGAATAATTATCCCTTTCTTGGAAATTTGAAATTAATGTACACTTCTCATATGAATTATATTATTTTCATGATTGATTTCCGCTTTCTTTGGAAATTACTACAAATGTACCTTTCTTGTAAAAATACTAACAGTTGTTAGAATAACTTCTCTTTTCTTGGAATTTAACTTTAATGTACCATTATTATAAAAATTCTAGTAATTTCCAGACTAATTTCTCCTTTCTTGAAAATTAATTCCAATATACATTTCTTACAACAACTTTAATATTTTCAAGGGTAATTTCTCCTCTCTTGAAGATTAATTTTCTCATATAATTTTATCAATTTCAAAAATAATTTCCTTCCTTGAAATTAATAAGAATATCCTTTCTTATAAACTTTTACCGACTCAAAAACAATTTTCTTTCTTCCAATAATAAATTCCCATATTTTTGAGAAATAATACTAAGGTGCGTCACTTATAAATTACAAAATAAATTCCATGGACTTGGCCTAAGGAGATTTATTAGATTGGCAATTCACTTTCCTTCCTTCATTCTCTACGAACACCCTTAAATGGTAGGGTTTCCAACATCTCAATAAACCATACAAGCCAGCCAACAGACATACATTTTGTCAAGATTGCAGGTACACCATTATGTTCCTAAGAAAACTTATAAAACATGTTGGTTGCATCAATTAAAACATGGATGCGATGAGAGATCAGGCCACTACCAGTGCTAATGTAATGAGACAGCATCAGGAAGATAGACAGACGAGAAATGACGGAGCCACTCAACATGCAAACCCACTGTATCAGGGATGGATCGAGTTTCAGATAGCAAGTCCATCTCCATTTATAGGTGCCTCCGATCCAACTGTTGTAGAAGCTTGGGTGAAAGAAATTGAAAAGATTTTCAGATTATTGCAATGTGATGACGAGCAGAAGGTTACATATGCAACATACATGTTGAAAGGCGAAGCAGAACTCTGGTGGACAGATGCCCAGCAACTGATGGAGAGCAGAGGCATTCCACTTACTTGGGAGTCATTCAAGAGGGTCTTCATGGATCAATATATCCCTGAGAGCGTAAAGTAATCAAAGGAAGCACAGTTTCTGAAGCTCACACAGGGAGGCAGGCCATTTGACGAGTATTTGAAATAGTTTGAAGAATTATCACGATACTCTACTTACCTGCGGATGCATTATGATGAGGCCTGGAAAGCAAAGAAATTAGAAGAAGGCCTAGATTTACCTATGAAGACTCAGTTAGCTACCCTGGAGATTCGAGACTTCGCCACGCTGGTAAACAAATGCCGAATTTTGAGCAAAAATCTAGAACAGAGACAAGCTCAAAATATGAAACAGAGAACAGGGAACCGGCCCAGACAAGCACCCAAAAATCTTAACGTAAGAAGCGGTATGTTTAAACCACAACCAGGGGCTTCTAGCAGCAGTGGAAGACGACCTGATAATAATCCCTGTCCGAATTGTGACACCAGACATCCGAATTAGCCCTGTTGGCATCAGACTCCACTTTAGTGTTACAAGTGTGGAGGCACAGGACATATGGCCAGATACTGCCCTTCCACGGGGAACCAGCCGACATCTGGTAGCCGGAGACCATAGGCTCCAGGGAGAGTCTTTACTATGAATGCTGCCAATGTCGATAGGTCTTCAGGCTTGATGCAGGGTAGAGGTAAAATCTAAAATTTTTCTTTGATAGTATTGTTTGATTCGGATGTTACGCACTCCTTTATCGCTGATGCATGCGTAGAAAGAATAAGATTACCTGTTCAAACCTTGACCTGTGACCTATACATATCCATACCCTTGGGAGAAGCCACTATGTCCCCACGAATATGCCTGAATTGCCCCTTAACCATTGAAGATACTTTATTCCTTGTGGACCTAGTGTGTATACCATTGTCTGAGATCGAAGTTATTTTGGGAATGGACTGGTTGACTTGGAATTGGGTCTTGTTGAATTGTTCCGAAGGGACAATTACTTATCTGGATAACGTGCTTGTGCGAGGGAGTGACAGGGCTTGTGAGATAGGTGATATGTGCCTCAATCTCTCTGAGGTAGAGTTACAAGATAGACTAAGTCAAATCCCAATCGTTAGTGACTTTTCAGAGGTATTTCCTTTGGAAGTGAGTAAACTGCCACCACCTAGGGAGATAGAATTCACCATTGAACTGATTCCGGGAGCAGGTCCAATAGCCATGACCCCATATCGTATGGCCCCCACATAATTAAGAGAATTGAAAGTCCAAATCGAAGATATGTTAGAGAAGGGGTTCATTAGGCCGAGTGTATCGCCATGGGGAGCTCTAGTCTTATTCGTAAAGAACAAAGACGAGAGTTTGAGATTGTGTATTGATTATCGGCAATTGAACAAGGTGACCATTAAGAACAAATACCCATTGCCACGTATCGATGGTTTGTTTGATCAGTTGCAAGGCGCGACTGTATTTTCTAAGATAGATTTAAGATCAGGATACCATCAGATTAGGGTTACAGAGGAGGATATTCCTAAGACAGCGTTCAGGACAAGATACGGCCATTATAAGTTCCTAGTGATGCCGTTTGGATTGATGAATACACCCGCTATTTTTATGGATTACATGAACAGGATTTTCAGACCCTATTTAGATCAATTTTTCGTGGTATTCATCGATGATATCTTAGTCTATTCCAAGACTCATGAAGAGCATGCCCAGCATCTTAGCACGGTGCTACAGATATTGAAAGAGAAACAATTGTATGCAAAGCTAGAGAAATGTGAGTTTTGGTTAGAAGAAGTGAAATTCTTAGGACACTTGGTTAATGGCGAAGGGATAGCGGTCGACCCAAAGAAAATTGAAGTAGTATTAGATTGGGATCAACCTAGAACGGTCACTGAGATTAGGAGTTTCCTGGGTTTGGCCAGCTATTATTAGAAATTCATTCAAGGATTTTTTCAGATAGCTGTGCCATTAACCTGGTTGACTCGGAAAAGGGTAGATTTTGAATGGAGCGAACAATGTGAGACTAGTTTTCAAATTTTGAAAGAGAAATTAACCACCGCTCCTGTACTAATTATTCTGAAACCCCTAGAACCCTTTACTGTATACACAGATGCATCCTTGAGAGGCCTAGGTTGCGTATTGATGCAAGATGGGAAAGTTGTGGCTTATGCATCGCGACAATTGAAACCTGCAGAAGAGAACTACCCCACCCATGACTTAGAATTAGCTGCCGTCGTGTTTTCCCTAAAGATTTGGAGACATTACCTGTATGGCGCTGTATTTGAGGTATATAGTGATCATAAGAGCCTTAGGTATTTGTTTGATCAAAAGGAATTGAATATGAGGCAACGTAGGTGGGTAGAATACTTAAAAGATTTTGATTTTGAATTGAAATATCATGCAGGAAAAGCGAATGTCGTGGCTGATGCATTAAGCCGAAAGTCACTACAAGTGGCTAGTTTAATGATTGGTGAAATGAGGTTACTTGAGGATTTTGGGAATCTTAGCCTCAACGTAATCTAGTTTCCGCAAAGACTAGTGATGAGTGACTTTTTGATAACCTGCAAATTGAGAGGATTGATTAGACAAGCCTAACTTGAGGATGAATCTTTGGAAGTATACGCAGACCAACCCGATTTTGGACTAGCACCTGATGGAGTTTTGATGTTTAGGAAGAGGATAGTAATTCCGAACCATCAGGAACTAAAGGAAAAAGTGTTAGCAGAGGCCCATAGAAGTCATTACACTATTCACCCTGGTATTTCCAAGATGTATCAGGACTTAAAGAGGAATTTTTGGTGGCCTAGTATGCGGAAGGATATCACGAACTACGTGAATGCCTGTTTGACTTGTCAAAAGGTTAAGATAGAACACCAGAAACCCGCAGGGCTACTCAAACCATTGGAGATACCAGAGAGAAAATGGGATCAAATCAATATGGATTTCGTGGTAGGATTACCTAGAACACCAGCAGGATTTGATGCCATTTGGGTAATAGTGGATAGGTTAACCAAGTCTGCGCACTTTTTACCTGTTAAGGTGCGTTACTCCATGGAGAAACTAGCCGAAGTATACCTTAGGGAAATTGTGAGGTTACATGGAATACCGTCAGGTATAGTGTATAGAGACCCTAGGTTTACTTCGAGATTTTGGCAATCCCTACAGCAAGGCTTAGGAACCCATCTTAAATTTAGCACAGCCTACCATCCTCAGACTGACGGGCAGTCTGAGAGGACTATTCAAACCCTAGAAGACATGTTAAGGGCTTGTGTGCTTGAGCAGAAAGGAAGTTGGGATAACACCTGTCATTGATAGAGTTTGCATACAACAACAGTTATCACTCTACCATTGGTATGGCACCGTATGAGGCTCTGTATGGGAGGAGCTGTAAGTCTCCTTTAAGTTAGGTAGAGATGGGGGAGAGTGCACTGTTGGGGCCTGAAATGGTATAAGAAACCACTGATCAAACTAAAATGATCAGGGAAAAGATAAGAGTGGCCCAACAGAGACAAGAATCCTATGCCAACAAGAGAAGAAGGCCTTTGGAATTTAATAAGGGAGATCACGTATTTCTGAGAGTGTCCCCTACCACGGGTATTGGTAGATAGATAAGGACTAAGAAACTAAGCCCTAGATTTCAAGGACCATTCTAAATTTTACAAAGAGTCAGTCTCATTGCCTACCAAATTGCTTTACCTCCCTATTTTTCCAATCTACATGATGTTTTCCATGTCTCCCAACTTCATAAATATGTCCCAGATCTTACACATGTATTAGGGAGTCAACCAATAATATTAAAGGAAAATTTGACTTAAGAATCTACTCCTGTTCAAATCCTTGACTTTAAGACTAAGCAACTTTGAAGTAAGATAATCCCTTTAGTTAAGGTACTTTGGCAGGATGTAGCATTGCAGGAGATGACATGGGAGAAAGAAGATGAGATGAGATAAAGATATCCAGAACTATTTACAGGTGTGAATTTTGGGGACAAAATTTATTTTAAGGGGGGGAGAATGTAACAACCGAAAAGATTTTTAAAAGATAAAACCTAAGTTTCAATGCAAATTCCAATCAAACGAAGCCTAACACGACTTTCAAGGATAATGACTTGACACGAAAGGTCGTTCGAAGTCAGAAATATGATCAAACGGAAAGAAATGCAATCTGGAGATCAGAAACTGACAGACAATGTTTCGTGCATCAATTTCACTGACGGAGGCCAAAACCTTCGCATGGAAATGCATGCCAACATTTGGAAGGATGCCGACACCCTAAAGTATCCCTGAGTGGTCCGAGAAAAGTACGAATCACTCCCGGAGGCTTTAAATTTCATGAATTTCCTCCATTTCTCTCAAAGCTCTCTCTCTCCTCACCACACTTTATCTCTCCTCTCTCTCCTCCTTCCTTCACCGTGAACCGTTGCTACGGCCACCGTGGGCCGCCACCCGGCACACCAATCGACAGCCCTCGCCACCCACAACCTCCAACGACCAACCACGGCCACCAACGGCCGCCAACACCGCCGAAAAACGTCACTTTTCTCCTCCGCTGCGCGAAAACTTTACCTGTCAGATCGCCGCCATCCATCACTGTTGGCCGTCACCGCCCCCACCACTGTGTAGCCAGAGCTGCCATATTCCTTTAGTAGATCGCTGACGTTGAATGGAGGCCGGTCGCGCCTGAATCTAGGTAATCTCTATCTGCCGTGCGTGAATCTTCGTGGCCAGAAAATGCCATCCAAACACCTGTGAACCGCCACGCCACCACCATATTCAGACTCTTGGACTTGCGGGCTTCACCGTGGTGTAATTTTTGAGGCAAACTGCACCCCTCCATCGTGCGCCACCGTATGCCATCGTGCGCCGCCGTACGGGAGTTTCTGAACATGCATCGGGAGAAACCGAGACCACCTCGAGACAGAATTCCATCATCCGAGCACATTGGTAAGGTCTGATTTCCCAAAAACTGATGATATTTGATTGAAATAGCTACCGAACGTAATTAGGCAATAAATTGACCTAGGTATTAGGGCTACCAGACCTAGAATTATTAAACGGATGATGTGACAAGTTTGAATATTCCATTTAATGTCTAAGAAATTAATTGGGCTTAGAAATCGAGACTTCACGAGATTCTGAATTGATTTGGAGTGACAGGAGACCAGGTAGGATAATTTACACTTCCCGAATGTTAGAATTGACCTAGTGGATACCTGAATGATTTAGATTATTTGCATGGATTTACGTGCTACTTTCAATGGAATAAATTTCATGCCTGTATGCTGAAAGCCCTAATTACATGTTAGATGTTTTAATAGCCGGTATGGGACGACCGTTAAGTATCCCGAGTACAAGGAGCTTTTAATTGACATCATTTTTACCTGATTTGGCCTGTACTGCATTAGGGATTATGCGTTAAACCAGGACGACCATAAGAAAGGTTTTAAGGAGTATAAAGGGTGATAACCTACACAGGGAAACGTTGTGGTTTAGGCGTAATACCCTAAAACCATGAGGAATAGCCGACCGTGAGCATGTGAGTTCGAATAGACTGTATGAGGATGAGAATTGGCGTATGTGAACATGCTAGGGGACGCCCTAGATGTTGATTCTCACCAGGTCCTTGAGTGAGTGATTGGTGTTACGGATCACAGTCACAATATAGGCTTGATTCGGGTGATTGGTGTTACGGATCACACCCAACGATAAGAGAGGTATTCTCTCTGAACGACGTGCAATTAGATGATGATTTAGACTTGGTTACAGCAAATTTGTAGCCAACGTGGATTTAGATACACCGGGCATGGGATTTTATTTGATTTTGAGTAATGATTTTAAAGGAAATGGATTTTTATGATTTTGCTTATCTGCCGTAATTTCTATGTGATAAAACGATTTTATAGATAAGGTATTTCACTGTTTTCGAACTGATTTCGGGAAGATGATTTCGGTGTTTGCATCGCTTAGTATTCAGCCAGATTTTGAACTGTATATGAATTGTAAATTATTCTACTAGGATTTTATATCTCACTAGGCTGTTTACTCAGATGAACAGGGACAAGGACAGGAACCCAGACGATAGCTGAGGATATCATGGTGATAAACAGGAGAATGACTTAGCTTAGGTTTGAATCGTCTTGTATATATATATACTTTGATAACGTTGTTGTATATTGGGTTCTGTCTTCTACATTTTCTGTAGTGATTGGATTGACTGTACATGTATAAAGCAGGTGTTTTATGTTGACTGTAATGATGGGATTGACATTGCTGTATATGGATTCCTGTCATTTATGTTTACTGTTGTTGTTGGACTGGTTGTGTAATTGTGAACAGGTGATTTTGTACTTTGCGTATGATCAAAATACAGAGGAAACTCTGCCAGATTTTTGGTAGGGTTTACTGCTGTAAACTTATGAATTTCAGTTGGAATGTATGTGAATGCATGATGTGATGTGTATATGAGTTTTGGATGTTGCATTTAATGATTGTACGCCGTATGTATGGGCTTTAGTTTTCATTTCAGAGGATTTTATGATGTATGTATGTATAATTAGTTTAGCTGCGTGTGAATTAGGGTTGAACGGAATCCGAATGGACAACGGGAAGTCTATTTGGGTTACGCTCAACCAGTAGCGATCCCCTAACATTCCCACATCGGGAATAACTATGTAAATCAACCCATATGCTTTCACTAATTAGATAAGCATCGCTTATGTCGTATTAGGGGGTTGTTATAGTAAGTAGGCTAGCCCCACCTAGAGAGATAGAATTTACCATTGACCTGATTTTGGGTGCAGGCCCAATAGCTATGACCCCATACCGAATGGCCCCAGTGGAATTGAGGGAACTAAAGGTCCAGATAGAGGAATTATTAGAAAAGGGATTCATTAGGTTGAGCGTATCACCGTGAGGAGTTCCTGTCCTATTCGTAAAGAAGAAAGATGAGAGTTTAAGGTTATGTATTGATTATCGACAATTGAACAAGGTGACCATTAGGAACAAGTACCCATTACCACGAATTGATGACTTATTTGACCAGTTGTAGGGTGCGACTGTGTTCTCCAAGATAGACTTAAGATCGGGATACCACCAGATTAGGGATAAAGAGGAAGACATCCCTAAGATAGCGTTTAGCATTAGGTACGACCACTATGAGTTTCTAGTGATGTTTTTTGGGTTGACTAATGCACCTTCTGTCTTCATGGACTACATGAATAGAATCTTTAGACCCTACTTGGATCAATTTGTGGTGGTATTCATAGATGAAATTTTGGTCTATTCCAAGACTCACGAAGAGCATGCCCAACATCTTAGCACGGTGCTACAGATATTGGAAGAAAAATAACTATATGCTAAGTTGGAAAAATGTGAGTTTTGGTTGGAGGAAGTGAAATTTCTAGGCCACATGGTAAATGGAGAAGGGATTGCTGTAGACCCTAAGAAAATCGAAGCAGTATTAGATTGGGGTCAACCAAGGACAGTCACTGAGGTTAAGAGTTTTCTGGGTTTGGTCAGCTATTACAGGAAGTTCATTCAAGGATTTTTCTAGATAGCCTTGCCATTAACCCGGTTAACTCAGAAGGGTGTAAACTTTGAATGGAGCGAGCAGTGTAAAGAGAGTTTCCAAACTTTAAAGGAAAAATTGACCATCGCTCCAATGTTAATAATTCTGAAACCCTTAGAACCCTTTATAGTATATACAAATGCATCAATGAAAGGTTTAGGATGTGTCTTAATACAGGATGGAAAAGTAGTGGCTTATGCATCGAGGCAATTGAAACCTACAGAGGAAAACTATCCTACCCACAATTTGGAATTAGCTGCCGTTGTATTTGCCCTAAAGATTTAGAGACATTACTTATATAGGGCTGAATTTGAGGTTTATAGTGATCACAAGAGCCTTAGGTACTTGTTTGACCAAAAGGAACTGAATATGAGGCAGAGAAGGTGGGTAGAATACTTAAAGGATTTTGATTTTGAATTAAAATACCATGTAGGGAAGGCTAACGTTATAGCAGATGCATTAAGCCGAAAGTCATTACAATTAGCCAGCTTAATGGTAGATGAGATGAGGTTACTTGAGGACTTTAGGAATCTCAGCCTCAACGTAATCTCGTTTTTGAAGAGATTAGTGATGAGTGACTTCCTGATATCTTGCGATCTAAGGGAACAAATTAGGCAAGCGCAACTAGAGGATGAATCCTTGGAGATATATGCAAACCAACCTGATTTTGGACTAGCCTCTGATGGAGTATTGATGTTTAGGAAGTGAGTAGTAATCCCAAATCATTAGGAGGGAAAAAGTGTTAGTAGAGGCTCATCGAAGCCACTATACTATCCACCCAGGTATTTCCAAGATGTATCAAGATTTAAAGAGAAACTGTTGGTGGCCAGGCATGCGGAAGGACATCATGAACTACGTGAATGCTTGTCTGACTTGTCAACAGGTCAAGATGAGATACTCCATGGAAAAATTGATCGAAGTATACCTTAGGGAAGTCGTGAGGCTACACGAAATACCATCTGGTATAGTTTCAAACTAGGACCCTAGGTTTACTTCAAGATTTCGACAATCCCTATAGCAAGCACTAGGAACCCAGCTTAAATTTAGCACAACCTATCATCCTCAGACTGACAGACAGTCTGAGAGAACAATCCAAACTTTAAAAGATATGTTGAGGGCTTGTGTGTTAGAACAGAAAGGAAGTTGGAATAAACACCTACCTTTGATAGAGTTTGCATACAATAAAAGTTATCACTCTACCATTGGTATGGCACCTTTTGCTGCTCTGTATGGGAGAAGCTGTAAGTCACCTCTAAGTCAAGTAGAAATGGGGGAAAGTACACTGTTGGGACCTGATATTGTACAAGATACTACTGATCAAATCAAAATGATCAGAGAAAAGATGAGGGCTGCCCAACAAAGACAGAAAGCCTATGCCAATAGGAGAAGGAGACCTTTAAAGTTTAATGAGGGAGAACATGTTTTTCTGAGAGTGTCCCCCACCACAGGTATTGGTAGACAAGTAAGGACCAGAAAATTGAGTCCAAGATTCTTAGGACCATTCCAAATTCTACAATGAGTCAGTCCAGTCGCTTACCAGATTGCCTTACCCCCATACCTATCTAATTTACATGACGTCTTTCACGTCTCGCAACTTTGTAAATACGTCCTAGACCTTGCGCATGTATTGGGGAATCAACCCATAGTATTAAAGGAAAATTTAACTTATAAATCTACACCTATACAAATCCTTAACTTTAAGAAAAAGTAACTCCAAAATAAAGTAATCCCTTTAGTTAAGGTACTTTGGCAGGATGTAGCATCGCAAGAGATGACATGGGAGAAGGAGGACGAGATGAGGTAACGATACCCAGAGCTATTCATAGGTATGAATTTTGGGGACAAAATTTCTTTTAAGGTAGGGACAATGTAATAAACTGAACTTTCAAAATAATTAAATTGGATGAATTTAATTAGGATTTTGTTAAAATTGAATTTGGCATAATTTTTTGAGATTACGGTTGAAATTTGAGGATTTTTCGAAATTAAAATCCAATCCGATGAAGGAAAATGTGACCCGGTAATAGGAAATTGACAGATAGAGTATAAAACTTCAGATCCTTAAATGGAGATCGAAACCCTTGTATGGGAACCCATGCCCTCACCTAGATCAAAGACGGCATCCGAAAGTTTTCCCAGGTGAAGTGAAAAAAGACCAAATTGCCCTTGAAGGCTTTAAACTTCCTAAAATTCCACAAAACCCTACCATTTCCCATTTTCCTTCTCTCTCCTACATTCCACTTTCTCTCTCCTCCCTTCACCATTGCGCGCAGCCACCACCGCCACCCTACACCATTTCCTGACCCAGCCACCGATGAAGTTCACCACCCTCGACCACCTACAACTAACCCGACGACCCACGAAATGACACGGCCACCGAGAAAAGCTTTTTTTCTCCCTTCGTCACAAATTCCTTCGGCTGCCGTGATCTCTATCATTTGGCGCCGTTCAACATCACCTCCCTCGCCATTGGGAAGGCCGAGCTGCCAACTTCCTCCGATAGCTCCCAGCCGTTGAACAAAACTGCCACGCGCTTGGATCGAGGCATTTTTTGTTCACCGTGCATAGAATTTTGCAACCGAAAAATGCCACCTTAACGGCCGAGAGCTGCCATACCAACCCCAGATTCAGACTCCTTATCTTGCATGCTTCATCCTGGTGTAATTTTTAACCTTAGCCGTACCCCTCTGCCATGTGCCACTGTGAGCCACCGTACGCCACCGCCGAAGAAGCCAGAAAGGATCCAGAATCAGATTTCCACATTTTAGAACCCCCGATACTATCTAAATTGCCCTAATCTAATGTATTATGACTGAATTGGATGTCGAACATGTATAGAAAATTTATCGACCTAGGAAAACATGTAATCAGACGTAGAAAAGTGCAATTGAATAAGTAACAGACTAAGACATTGATTTAATTGCCCAGGAAATTAATGAGGCTCGAATTCTGAGGATAAGGGAAGCCCCATATTTGATTAGGAGCAAACGGTAACCAAGTAGGGTAATTTATGCTCCCTTGATTTTAGATTAATTCCGTGAATACCGAATTGATTTAATTTGATTGCATAAAAATGCGTGCTACCTTCAATGAGTATAATTGCATGCTTGTGTGTTGTAGATTCCTATTGCATGTTAGAAAGACTTGGCTATCAGATTTAGATGCCATAGGAGTGAGTTGACTTAAGGTAGGGTACTTAATAGTCGGTATGGGATGACCATTGAGTATTCCAAGTGTAGAGGATTTTATAAATGTATTGTTTTCATTAGATTTAGCCTGTGTTCGTTAAGGATTACGCGGTAAACCAAGACGACCCTAAGAAAGGTTTAAGGAGTATAAGGGGGGATAACCTATACAGGGAAATATTTTGATTTAGGCATAATATCCTAGAACGCTAAGAACTAGTCGACTATGTGCATGTGATTCTGAATAGACTATATGAGGATAAGGATTGACATATATGCACATGCTAGGGGATGCCCTAGATGTTGATTCTCACCCGGTCCTTAAGTGAGTGATTGGTGTCACAGATCACACTCATAATATAGGTGTGATTTCGGGTGATTCGTGTTATGGATCACACCCAATGATAAAAGATTGATTTCTCATAAAATGACATGCAATTGGACGAATTCAGATACAGTCACATAAGACTTGTGACGGATGTGAATGTGAAAACCACTGGGCAATGGATTTGATTTAGATTTTATATTCATTGAATGATTACCTCATTTTTC
Source organism: Senna siamea (assembly GCA_031216115.1). NCBI lineage: Eukaryota > Viridiplantae > Streptophyta > Magnoliopsida > Fabales > Fabaceae > Senna > Senna siamea. Next base: position 13,298,275 of record CM062354.1, read on the forward strand.
ATGCTATTTTAATGATTTTTAAAGATAAGGTATTTCACTAGTTTTTCGAAATAAACACAGGAGTTGTTTTCGGTTCTTGCATTGCCGAGCATCCAGTTAGTTTTGAATATTTATTTACTGTAAATTACTCTACTAGGATTTAATTATCTCATGAGGTTTTTTGCTCAGATGGACAGGAACAAGGGCCTAGGAGATAGCTAGGCGAAGACTTAACGATAGACAGACGTGCAGCATAGTTTTACGCTTGAATTTGTTATTGTACATATTTAGGCTAATGATTATGTTGTTGGGTTTTATTGGATGTATTTATTGGATTGGTTAACTATTTGTATTTGGGAGATGTCCAGATTACAGGGAAAACTCTACCAAATTTTTGGCAAGAATTAATGTCTAAATTTCTGAGTTTTTGATGGATTGCATGTGAATGGATGTATATTCTATTTATGGTTATTAGTTTTAATATTCCAGAGCTTGTTGTGATGATTGCATGTGTATTTAGTATAGCTGCAGTTGATTTAGGGTTGAGCAGAATCCGAATAGATAACAAAAAAGTTTATTTGGGTTACGCTGAACCAATAGCAATCCCCTGACGTTCCCTGAAAGGGAAAAAGTAAAAAAAAAATATTTTGAAAACCCATATGCTTCTGCTACTTTGATAGAGGATAGTGTATTCTGGATTATGGGGTCGTTACAGGAGTTGGCTATGTTAAATGAGATTAATAATATTGATTGGGCATTTATGTTTGTAAAATAAATACATGTGAAGATGAAATAAGATAGATTAAGTTAGTATTGGATATTTATTGTCATGATCAGATAAGAAAATAATTAATGATGAATACCTTTATGAGGAATGAAATGGTGAGGGTTTAAGGTGAAGAATAAATTTCAAGAAAAGTAGAAATTATTATGGCCATTACAAATATTTTTAGAGGGGGATTTATGTGAGAATAAATTCTAAGAAAAGTGAAAAATATTATGACAATGATTAATATTTTTGGAGGAAAATTTATGTAAGAAAAATAGAAAATATTATGTTCATGATTAATATTTTTGGGGAAAAATTTATGTAAGAATAAATAAAAAATATTATATCCATTAATAATATTTTGGAAAGAAATTTATGTAAGAATAAATAGAAAATATTATGTCCATTAATAATATTTTGGAAGGAAATTTTATGTAAGAATAAATAGAAAATATTATGTTAATTAATAATATTTTTGGAAGGAAATTTATGTGAGAATAAATTCCAAGAAAATAGAAAATATCATGTTCATTATTAATATTCTTGGAGGGGAATTTATGTGAGGATAAGTTCCAAGAAAAGTAGAAAATGTTATGTCCATTGTTAATATTTAAAAAAAAAAAAAGGAACTTAGATCTAATTCCCCAGGAAAAAGTGCAATAGTATGGAACTTTCAAATTTATTCGAAAGCTTTGAGGAAATGAAACCTTTCCCTGGATAATAAGAGGGAGACGTAGGGTGACACTGCACCCTGCGGGGTTCCAAGTGTATACTAGTGGCCTAGCGAGGTGTGGCCGAAGGTGGTCCATGCTCGTGACCTAGTGTCCACGATCACGCTGAAACCATGGCCAAGCATTCACGTATTACGAGGTATGGTCGGAGGTGCTCTACACGAGCGACCTAGAGAGGTGTGGCCAAAGGTGCTCTATACTCATGATCTAGTGTCCCGAGGATTTCATGTACGTGGGCTGAGGGTCCATAATTTACGAGGTGTAGCCAAAGATGCTCCATACAGGCGGCCTGGCGTGCGCAACTAAAGGTGCTCTGTGCCTAAGACCTAGTGCTTGCGATCACGCTATATACGTGGCCGAGTGTCCACAAATTTTGAGGTGTGACCGAAGGTGCTCCACATGGGTGACCTAGGGAGGTGTGGGCAAAGGTGCTCCACCCCTATAATCTAGCGCTCACACACCATGTATGTACGTTCTGATAACTTCGTAATAATAAACTGGTATGCTTAAGAGAATACTGGTCATGTGAAAAAGATCTCTAACTATTGCTAACTACTAAATTTATCATGCAATAATTGCTTTTTTACAGTTATGTATTTTACTCCTAAATCAAGGATGTAGGTTGAACATTTTAAGTTCTTGCACCCTGGTACATATTATTTTCTTTTAAACTATGAATTGCTAAGCTATTGGGAAACCTGTGTTTTTCATCTATGTGCTAATATGTATCAGATACAGATGTATAGCAGGGATGCATGGTGGCAGTGTCTTTTGATCAAGTAAGGTTTTTGTAACCCCCATTTTTGGATCCTAGATATACTCGAATTAGAAGAAGACAGCTAATTTGATTGTATATGAGAGTGGTTCTGGGGATATCGAGGAAAACGGATATGTGAAGGACTGGTCCATCACTATTTTGTACGGGAGTCTGAGTGGCAAGCCTATTATCTCTTGACTTTCGAGGGATGGGTACTTCATATATCCGGAGACATGTACATCAGTATGTAATGATTATTATCGGACTTGTATTATTTGAAGGACTGTATTTTCATCGTGTAGTATAGAATTTCATTATTTCATTGTGCATGTAAATTTTATTTTTATCTGAGAAAAGCTCCTGAACGTAATTTGTTTGACATAAATTGAATGGTTTAACCACTCAAACAATAATTAGAAGGACAAGAATAATGTACCAAACCTATCTATTGATATCAAATGAACAACAAGACTAGATAGGGGCGTTACATGCGGCGAAAGAGGAATTTCAGGACAGAGGGAGAAATCGTTTGTTTTCGATAGCTGTGGCATCCATCGGCAGTCGGGGATGGTGGCTAGAGGTCAGGGGTGTCAAGCTGCACCAACAGCGAGGTCAGGTGGTGGCGCAAGGCAGCGATTCGGCGGTTGGTGGTGGTGCACAAAAATGAGAGAGAAGAGAGAGAAAATGTGTAGAGGAGAGAGAGAAGAAAGGAAAAATGAGAGGGAAATGGGATTTTGGAGTTTTAAGGCCTCTAAGGGCATTTTGGTCTTTTTCCACTTCGCTCGAGGTAAATTCTGGATGTATTCTCCGATATGGGCAAGATTACAGGCTCACATAGAAGGAATTTGGAGGTCTTTTGAAGAATTTAAGCCTTCCAAATTACCTGCTAATTCCCTAAAGTCGAACCGAGTTTTTTTTCCCCATCAGATTAGATTTTTACTTTGAAAAATTCTCAAATTTTAACCACGAGCTCAGAAAAATACGCTGCATTCAATTCTAACAAAATCTAAATTTATCTTACCCAAATAAATTTTATTTTAAAAAATTGGGTTGTTACACTACACTTCTAACCTCCTTCCCATTATATGATAGTTGCATTTTAAATAATTAAAACCAATTACCATAAAGGATATTCAAAATCATCCTATAGTAATTAGGAATATCCCTTCCAAATATTACTAATGTGTGGTATATATTAATAATAATATTATTTCTATTTTAATAGCCCTTCATCATTAAATGCTTTCTATGTTGCATTTTCTTCTTTAGACATCTTGGTTTTCTGAGTATGTTTCCCTTCCCTTTCGAACAATCTCTCACTTGGATAATATTAATCAATTTGTCAATATGATAAAAAAATTCTCTCTCTTGTGTTTCCAGCCAATAATTTGATAGGAGGATTCTACCGTGGCTTTTGTGATATGGGGTACTGTAACACCCCATAATTTGATTAGCCTAAATTAATGTTCTTGAATTAAATGCATGGAATTAATGATGCCATTTAATTAATTAGCATGAATTGCTTGCTTGCTAATTAATTAGATGAATTAGCTTAAGGAAGGGGAAAATTTTGCTTGCATAATTTAATGGCCCAAAATGGTTATATTAAAAGGTAAGCTTGCATGAAAACTTGGTGCTTAATTAAATTCTCTATTTTCCTTTTAGTTACCTAGCCTAAATACCAAGAGAGAAGCAAAATAAGATGTAACTATTTAAATATATGCATGAGTGTGCCTTGCATGTATCATGCATGAGAGAAGGGAAGGGGAATTTTATTTTATGCATGGCAATTCCAAGTCACATGTGAAGTTGCAAAGGAAAGGAGACTAAAAGTGTAACAACCCCCTAATACAACATACGCGATGTTTATCTGATTAGCAGAAGCATATGGGTTGATTTACATAGTTATTCTCGATGTGGGAATGTCAGGGGATCGCTACTGGTTGAGCGTAACCCAAATAGACTTCCCGTTGTCCATTTAGATTCCGTTCAACCCTAATTCACACGCAGCTAAAATAATTATACATACATACATCATAAATTACTCTGGAATGAAATCTAAAGTCCATATATACATCACATCATGCATTCATATACATTCCAACTTAAATTCACAAGTTTACAACAGAAATCCTGCCAAAAATCCAGCAGAGTTTCCTCTGTATTTCGAACATGCCCAAAATACAATAGTCACCTGTTCACAATAATACAACTAGTCCAACAACAATAGAAAATATAAATTTACGGAAACCAATTATACAGCATTATCATCAGAATATATATAATGTAATTCAAGCCTAGACTAAGCCATCCTTCTGTCTATCCTCAAGGCATCATCCGCTATCGTCTAGGTTCCTGTCCCTATCCCTGTTCATCTGAGTAAACAACCTAGTGAGATATAAAATCCCAGTAGAATAATTTATAGTTCAAAATACAATTCAAAATCTGGCTGAATACTCAGCGGTCGAACACCGAAATCATCTTCTCGAAATCAGTACAAAAACAGTGAAATACCTTATCTTTAAAATCGTTTTATCACATGGAAATTGCGGCAACTAGTAAAAATCATAAAAATCCATTTCTTTCTAAAATCGATACTTGAAATTAGATAAAATCCCATGCCCGGTGTATCTAAATCCACATTAGCCACAAATCTGCTGTAACCAAGTCAAAAACATCATCTAATTGCACGTCATCTAGAGAGAATACCTCTCTTATCGTTGGGTGTGATCCGTAACACCAATCATCCGAATCAATCCTATATTGTGAGTGTGATCCGTAACACCAATCACTCACTCAAGGACCGGGTGAGAATCAACATCTAGGGCGTCCCCTAGCATGTGCACATACGCCAATTCTCATCCTCATATAGTCTATTCGAACTCACATGCTCACAGTCGGCTATTCCTCAGGGTTCTAGGGTATTACGCCAAAATCACAACGTTTCCCCGTATAAGCTATCCCCCCTTATACTCCTTAAAACCTTTCTTAGGGTCGTCCTGATTTAACGCGTGATCCCTAACGCAGTACAGGCCAAATCAGATAAAAAAAATTGTCAATTAAAAGCTCCCTGTACTTGGGATACTTAACGGTCGTCCCATATCGGCTATCAAGTACCCTACCCTAAGTAAATCCGTCCTAAGGGCATCTAAACTCGATAAACAAAACGTCTAACATGCAATTAGGGTATTCAGCACATAGGCATGCAATTCATTCCATCGAAAGTAGCACGAAAATCCATGCAAATAATCTAAATCGTTCAGGTATCCACTAGGTCAAATCTAGGGTTCAAGAAGCATAAATTATCCTACCTGGTCTCCTGTCGCTCCAAATCAACTCAGAACTTCACGTAGTCTGAGTTTTGAGCCCAATTAATTTCCTGAACATTAAATTAAATATTCAAGCTTGTCACGTCATCCGTTTAACAATTCTAAGTCCGGTTGCCCTAATACTTAGGTAAATTTATTGCCTAATTACGTTTGGCAGCTATTTCAGTCAGATATCATCAGTTTTTGGGAAATTAAAACTTACCAATGTGATCGGATGATGGAATTCTGTCCCGGGGTGATCTCGGTTTCTCCCGATGTATGTAAAAAAGCTTTGACACAGCGGCACACGGCGAAGGGGTGCGATTTGCCTCAAAATTTACACCACGGTGAAGCCCGCAAGTCTAGGAGTCCGAATATGGTGGTGGCACGGCAGTTCACGGTCGTTTAGATGGCGTTTTTCGGCCACAAAAAATGACGCTCGGTTGACGAAAAAATCCTCCATCCGGGCACGTTGGACCTTCGTTCGACGTCGGCGAGCTACTAGAGGAAGTTGGCAGCTCAGACTACACGGTGGTGGGGGCGGTGACGGCCAACGGTGGCGGACGGCGGTGATATGAGCTGGCAAAGTTTTCGCGTGGTGGAAGAGAAAAGTGGCATTTTTCGGCGACGCTAACAGCCGTGGGTGGTTGCTGGAGGTTGTGGGTGACGAGGGCTGTTGATTGATGTGCCAGGTGGTAGCCCACGGTGGCTGTGGTGGCGGCGCACGGTGGAGGAAGGAGGAGAGAGAGGAGAGAGAAAGTGAGGTAAGGAGAGAGAGAGATTTGAGAGAAATAGAGGGAATCCGAGAAATTTAAAGCCTCTGGGGGCGATTCTGACTTTTCTCGGACCACCTGGGGATACTTTAAGGTGTCGGCTTCCTTCCAGACATTGGCACGTGTTTCCATGCAAAGCTTTTGGTCTCTGTCAGTGTAATTGACGCACAAAACGTCGTCTATCAGTTTTTGATCGCTGGATTGCGTTTCTTTCCGTTTGATCGTGTTTCTGACTTCGAATAACCTTCTGTTTCAAATCATTATCCTCAAAAGTCGTGCTAGGCTTAGTTTGATTGGAATTAACGTTGAAAATTAGGTTTTATCTTTAAAAAACTTTTTCGATTGTTACATTCTCCCCCCTTAAAAGAAATTTTGTCCCCAAAATTCATACCTGCTTGATTACGGGTATCTTTGCCTCATCTCTTCTTCTTTCTCCCACGTCATTTCCTGCGATGCTACATCCTGCCAAAGTACCTTAACTAAAGGGATTATTTTACTTCGAAGTTGCTTAGTCTTATAGTCAAGGATTTGAATAGGAGTAGATTCATAAGTTAATTTTTCCTTTAATATTATCGGTTGACTCCCTAATATATGTGCAGGATCTGGGACATATTTATGAAGTTGGGAGACATGGAAGACATCATGTAGGTTGGACAGATAGGGAGGTAAGGCAATTTGGTAGGCAACAAGACCGACTCTTTGTAAAATTTGGAATAGTCCTAGGAATCTAGGGCTTAGTTTCTTGGTCCTTATCTGTCTACCAATACCCGTGATGGGGGACACTCTCATAAATACGTGATCTCCCTCATTAAATTCCAAAGGCCTTCTTCTCTTGTTAGCATATGATTCTTGCCTCTGTTGGGCTACTCTCATCTTTTCCCTGATCATTTTAATTTGATTAGTGGTTTCTTGTACCATTTCGGGTCCCAACAGTACACTCTCCCCCATCTCTACCCAACTTAAAGGTGACTTACAACTCCTCCCATACAGAGCCTCATACGGTGCCATACCGATGGTAGAGTGATAACTATTGTTGTATGCAAACTCTATCAACGGCAGGTGTTTATCCCAACTTCCTTTCTGCTCAAGTACACAAGCCCTTAACATGTCTTCTAGGGTTTGAATAGTCCTCTCAAACTGCCTGTCAGTCTGAGGATGGTAGGCTGTGCTAAATTTAAGTTGGGTTCCTAAGGCTTTCTGTAGGGATTGCCAGAATCTCAAAGTAAACCTAGGGTCTCTATCGGATACTATACCTGACGGTATTCCATGTAACCTCACGATTTTCCTAAGGTATACTTCGGCTAATTTCTCCATGGAGTAACGCACCTTAACAGGTAAAACGTGAGCAGATTTGGTCAACCTATCCACTATCACCCAAATGGCATCAAATCCTGTGGGGGTTCTAGGTAATCCTACCACAAAATTCATAGTGATTTGATCCCATTTTCTTTCTGGTATCTCCAATGGTTGTAATAGCCCTGCGGGTTTCTGATGTTCCATCTTAACCTGTTGACAAGTCAAACAAGCATTCACGTAGTTCGTGATATCCTTCCGCATACTGGGCCACCAAAAATTTCTCTTTAAGTCCTGATACATCTTGGAAATACCAGGGTGAATAGTGTAATGACTTCTATGGGCCTCTGCTAACACTTTTTTCTTTAGTTCTTGATGGTTTGGAATCACTACCCTCTTCTTAAACATCAAAACTCCATCAGGTGCTAGTCCAAAATTGGGTTAGTCTGCGTATACTTCCAAGGATTCATCCTTAAGTTGGGCTTGTCTAATTAATTCTCTCAATTCGCAGGTTATTAAAAAGTCACTCATCACTAATCTTTGCGAAAACGAGATTACGTTGAGGCTAAGATTCCCAAAATCCTTAAGTAACCTCATCTCACCAATCATTAAACTAGCTAATTGTAGTGACTTTCGACTCAATGCATCGGCCACAACATTTGCTTTCCCTGCATGATATTTCAATTCAAAATCAAAGTCTTTTAGATATTCTACCCACCTATGCTGCCTCATGTTTAATTCCTTCTGATCAAACAAATACCTAAGGCTCTTATGATCACTATATACCTCAAATACCGTGCCATACAGGTAATGTCTCCAAATCTTTAGGGTAAACACGACGGCAGATAATTCTAAGTCATGGTTAGGGTAGTTCTCCTCTGCAGGTTTCAATTGTCGCGATGCATAAGCCATAACTTTCCCATCCTCCATCAATACACAACCTAGGCCTCTCAAGGATGCATTTGTGTATACAGTAAAGGGTTCTAGGGGTTTCAGAATAATTAGTACAGGAGCGGTGGTCAATTTCTCTTTCAAATTTTGAAAACTAGTCTCACATTGTTCACTCCATTCAAAATCCACCCCTTTCCGAGTCAACCGAGTTAATGGCACAGCTATCTGAGAAAATCCTTAAATGAATTTTCGATAATAGCCGGCCAAACCTAGGAAACTCCTAATCTCGGTGACCGTTCTAGGTCGATCCCAATCTAATATTGCTTCAATTTTCTTTGGGTCGACCACTATCCCTTCCCCATTAACCACGTGTCCTAAGAATTTCACTTCTTCTAACCAAAACTCACATTTCTCTAGCTTTGCATACAATTGTTTCTCTTCCAGTATCTGTAGCGCTGTGCTAAGATGCTGGGCATGCTCCTCGTGAGTCTTGGAATAGACTAAGATATCATCGATGAATAGCACGACAAATTGATCTAAATAGGGCTAAAAATCCTATTCATATAATCCATAAAAACAGTGGGTGCATTTGTCAATCCAAACGGCATCACTAGAAACTCGTAGTGGTTGTATCTTGTCCTAAACGCTGTCTTAGGAATATCCTCCTCTCTAACCCTAATCTGATGGTATCCTGATCTTAAATCTATCTTAGAAAATACAGTCGCACCTTGCAACTGATCAAAAAAGTCATCGATACATGGTAATGGGTATTTGTTCTTAATGGTCACCTTATTTAATTGCCGGTAATCTATACACAATCTCAAATTCCCGTCTTTCTTCTTTATGAATAAGACCGGAGCTCCCCATGGCGATACACTCAGCCTTATGAACCCCTTCTCCAAAAAATCTTCGATTTGGACCTTTAACTCTCTTAATTTCGATGGGGGCATACGATATAGGGTCATAGTTATTGGGCCCGCTCCTGGAATCAGGTCAATGGTGAATTCTATCTCCCTAGGTGGTGGCAATTTACTTATTTCCAAAGGAAATACCTCCAGAAAGTCACTAACAATTGGGATTTGGCTGAGCCTATCCTGCAACTCTACCTTAGAGAGATTGAGGGACATATCACCTATCTCACAAGCCCTGTCACTCCCTCGCACAGGTATGTTATCCAGATAAGTAATTTTCCTTTTGGAACAATTTAACAAGACCCGATTCCTAGTCAACCAATCCATTCCCAAAATAATGTCGATCCCAGACAATGGTATACACACTAGGTCCATAAGGAATAAAGTATCTTCAATGGTTAAGGGGCAATTCAGGCATATTCGTGGGGACATAGTGGCTTCTCCCAAGGGTGTGGATATGTATAGGTTACAGGGCAGGGTTTGAATAGGTAATCTTATTCTTTCTATGCATGCATTAGCAATAAAGGAGTGCGTAGAACCCGAATCAAACAATACTATTAAAGAAAAATTATAGATTTTACCTCTACCCTGCATCAAGCCCGAAGACCTGTCGACATTGGTAGCATTCATAGTAAAAACTCTCCCTGGAGCCTGTGGTCTTCGGCGCCACGGATGTCAATTTGGTTCCCAGTGGAAGGGCAGTATCTGGCCATATGTCCTGTACCTCCACACCTATAACACTGAAGAGGAGTTTGATGCCAGCAGGGCTAATTCAGATGTCTGTGCCACACTTCAGACAGGGATTATTATCAGGTTGCCTTCCACTGCTACTAGAAGCCCCTGGTTGCGGTTTAAACATACCGCTTCTCACATTAAGGTTTTTGGTTGCTTGTTTGGGCCGGTTCCCTGTTCTCTGTGTCATATTTGGAGCCTCTCTCTGTTCTAGATTCTTGCTCAGGATTCGGCACTTGTTTACCATTGTGGCAAAGTCTCGAATCTCCAAGGTAGCTAACTGAGTCTTCATAGGTAAGTCTAGGCCTTCTTCTAATTACTTCGCTTTCCAAGCCTCGTCATAATGTATTCGCAGGTAGGTGGAGTATCGTGATAACTCTTCAAATTGTTTCAAATACTCCTCAAATGGCCTGCCTCCCTACGTGTGCTTCAGAAATTGTGCTTCCTTTGATTGTTTTACGCTCTCAGGGATATATTGATCCATAAAGACTCTCTTGAAAGACTCCCAGGTAAGTGGAATGCCTCTGCTCTCCATCAGTTGCTAAGCATCTGTCCACCAGATTTCTACTTCGCCTTTCAACATGTATGTTGCATATGTGACCTTCTGTTCATCGTCGCACTGCAACAATCTGAAAATCTTCTCAATATCTTTCACCCAGGCTTCTACAACAGCTGGATCGGAGGCACCTGCAAATGGAGATGGACCTGCTCTTTGAAACTTGATCCATCCCTGATACAGTGGGTTTGCATGCTGGGTGGCTCCGTCATTTCTTGTGTGTCTGTCTTCCTGCTATTGTCTCATCACATTAGCACTGGTAGTGGCTTGATCTCTCATCGCATCAGCCATCAACCGGATGGATTCCATCATATCACATATGTCAACATCAGTCTCAATGCTACCACTACCCGAAGCACCCTGGTTCCTGTGCCTTGGCCTTCCTCTAGGCCTACGAGTGGCATCCCTGCTAGATTCTACCATACTTATCTAACATAGAAGCAAACAGATCAGTCATAACAACAACAGTTAACAGACAAACATTACATTCATTCCATTACTTATCAGTTCAAATTAGGTCCTAACATTCCAAAGTTAAGTCAATCAAAACCCTAAAGCTGCAAGCCCGAATATTCAAGTCCCTAACCCACTAAACCAGACGATTCGACAAATCGGGCTCTGATACCATAATTGTAACAACCCCCTAATACAACATATGCAATGCTTATCTGATTAGCGAAAATATATAGGTTGATTTACATAATTATTCTCGATGTGGGAATGTGAGGGGATCGCTACTAGTTGAGCGTAACCCAAATAGACTTCCCGTTGTCCATTCGGATTCCGTTCAACCCTAATTCACACGCAGCTAAACTAATTATACATACATGCATCATAAATTACTCTGGAATGAAATCTAAAGTCCATATATACATCACATCATGCATTCATATACATTCCAACTTAAATTCACAAGTTTACAACAGAAATCCTGCCAAAAATCCAGCAGAGTTTCCTCTGTATTTCGAACATGCCCAAAATACAATAGTCACCTGTTCACAATAATACAACTAGTCCAACAACAACAGAAAATATAAATTTACGGAAACCAATTATACAGCATTATCATCAGAATATATATAATGTAATTCAAGCCTAGACTAAGCCATCCTTCTGTCTATCCTCAAGGCATCATCCGCTATCGTCTAGGTTCCTGTCCCTATCCCTGTTCATCTGAGTAAACAACCTAGTGAGATATAAAATCCCAGTAGAATAATTTATAGTTCAAAATACAATTCAAAATCTGGCTGAATACTCAGCGGTCGAACACCGAAATCATCTTCTCGAAATCAGTTCAAAAATAGTGAAATACCTTATCTTTAAAATCATTTTATCACATGGAAATTGCGGCAACTAGTCAAAATCATAAAAATCCATTTCTTTCCAAAATCGATACTCGAAATTAGATAAAATCCCATGCCCGGTGTATCTAAATCCACGTTGGCCATAAATCTGATGTAACCAAGTCAGAAACATCATCTAATTGCACGTCATCCAGAGAGAATACCTCTCTTATCGTTGGGTGTGATCCGTAACACCAATCACTCGAAATCAAGCCTATATTGTGAGTGTGATCTGTAACACCAATCACTCACTCAAGGACCGAGTGAGAATCAACATCTAGGGCATCCCCTAGCATGTGCACATACGCCAATTCTCATCCTCATATAGTCTATTCGAACTCACATGCTCACAGTCGGCTATTCCTCAGGGTTCTAGGGTATTAGCCTAAATCACAACATTTCCCCGTGTAGGCTATCCCCCCTTATACTCCTTAAAACCTTTCTTAGGGTCGTCCTGATTTAATGCGTGATCCCTAACGCAGTACAAGCCAAATCAGATAAAAACAATGTCAATTAAAAGCTCACTGTACTCGGGATACTTAACGGCCGTCCCATACCAGCTATCAAGTACCCTACCCTAAGTAAATTCGTCCTAAGGACATCTAAACTCGATAAAAGAAACGTCTAACATGCAATTAGGGTATTCAGCACACAGGCATGCAATTCATTCCATCGAAAGCAGCACGTATATCCATGCAAATAATCTAAATCATTCAGGTATCCACTAGGTCAAATCTAGGGTTTGGGAAGTGTAAATTATCCTACCTAGTCTCCTGTCGCTCCAAATCAACTCAGAACTTCACGTAGTCTCGGTTTCTGAGCCCAATTAATTTCCTGGACATTAAATTAAATATTCAGGCTTGTCACATCATCCATTTAACAATTCTAAGTCCGGTTGCCCTAATACCTAGGTCAATTTATTGCTTAATTACGTTCGGCAATGATTTCAGTCAGATGTCATTAGTTTTTGGGAAATCAGACCTTACCAATGTGATCGGATGATGGAATTCTATCCCGGGGTGATCTCGGTTTCTCTCGGTGTATGTCCAGAAGCTCTATCACGGTGATGCACGACGGAGGGGTGCAGTTTGCCTCGAAATTTACACCACAGTGAAGCCCGCCAGTCCAGGAGTCCAAATATGGTGGTGGCGCGACGGTTCACGGCCGTTTGGATGGCTTTTTCCAATCACGAAAATTGACGCATGGCGGATAAAAAAATCCTCAATCAGTGTGCATCGGACCTCCGTTCGACATCAGCGAGCTACTGGAGGAAGCTGGCAGCTCAGGCTACACAGTAGTGGGGGCGGTGACGGCCAACGGTGGCAGATGGCAGCAATCTGAGCAAGCGAAGTTTTCGCGCGATGGAGGAGAAAAGTGGCATTTTTTTGGCGGTGCTGTTGGCCGTTGGTGGCCGTGGGTGGTTGGTGGAGGTTGTGGGTGACGAGGGCTGTCGATTGGTATGCCGGGTGGTGGCCCACGGTGGTTGTGGTGGCGGGGCAAGGTGGAGGAAGGAGGAGAGAGAGGAGAGAGAAAGTGAGGTGAGGAGAGAGAGAGATTTAAGAGAAATGGAGGGAATCCGAGAAATTTAAAGCCTCCGAGGGCGATTTTGACTTTTCTTGGACCACCCGAGGATGCTTTAAGGTGTCGGATTCCTTCCAGACATTGGCACGTGTTTCTATGTGAAGCTTTTGGCCTCCGTCAGTGGAATTGATGCACGAAATGTTGTCTGTTAGTTTCTGATCGCCGGATTGCGTTTCTTTATGTTTGATTGTGTTTCTGACTTCGAATAATCTTTCGTTTCAAATCATTATCCTCGAAATTTATGCCAGGCTTCGTTTGATTGGAATTAGCGTCAAAAATTAGGTTTTATCTTTTAAAAACTTTTTCGATTGTTACAAAAAGCATTCAAAAATTATTATATATATATATGCATGGGTTTCACATGAATGGAGAAAGGGAAGAAGGATGCAACAAAAATATATATATTGGTGTGTGTAGGTGTCACGTGAACTAGGAGAGAGGATAATGAAACACAAAATAACATATATTGGATGAGCCTCACATGAATTAGGAAGGCAAGAAGATACATGGACCTTAGAGGGGATTAAGGGACAATAGGAAGGAGGAAGAGAAATCAATTTTTGAATAAATATACATGAATCAATATGGTGCAAAATTTTAATATATATATATATACACACTACTACACAGCTAGTAGCCTTTGGAAGGGTGAGGAACAATAGCAATTGAAGACACATGAACAAGCACACATGAATTAAGGTTGGGAATAGAAGATGAAAGTGTGTAATAATTAAACTAAGGTGCAGCATTTTTTTTGCTTATGAGAGTGTACAATCTAAACTTGCAAGAAAGGAAAATACCAAGTGTGCAAGCAAATGCAAAGTGTACTTGCAAGTACACTTTGTGAAAATATATATATATATATCAAAAGTGTGCAGAATTTTCTCTTAGGAAAATGAAAATAGAATCCAAAGGGGAACCTTCGCACACTCACACGCCACCTAAGCCAAGAAAAAGACAAAAGGGAAGTTGAAAATTTGACTCTTATACTACAAGCCACATGTGAAGGGAGATAGAGAGATAAGAAAGGAATGGATTGCACATTTCTCCTCCCACACAACAAGCTATAATTGGAGAAAGAAAATATATATGTATACCACACTTAGATGTGAAGGTGACATGCCATCCTCTATCCTTCCTTAAGGAATAGTCGAATGAAGAAATGGAAAAGAATGTAATGTGGTTCATGTGAAGAGAGGAAAACAACACGTTGTGCTCTCCCCTTCCCTCCCCATTGACGTGTCCTACTAGCCAAATGGGAGTTTGGAATAAGAAAGGAGGGGTTGTACTTGGAAACACTTTTAAAATGTTTAAATTCCTATTTCATGGATACACCTACACGGCACAACAGAAGGGAAAAGACAGATGCATTGGATTTCCCTTTCCTTCTCCATGACGTGTTCCATAGGTAAAGCAAAGAGATACAAATGGTTCACATGACATGTGGGGCAGCAAGAGACAAAAGAATTGGAAGAGAATTTGGGTGGGGGTGGCAAGACTTAAAGGAACGAAGGAAGAAATGGAAGGAAATATATATATAATTTTATTTTCAATGTTGGAAGAATGCTCATGCCACCTGGACATAAAGAAAAGGGAAAATTTGAATCCCATAAGAGCATATACACGTCCCACCCTCTTGGCAAGTAGATAAGAAAAGAGAGAAAGAGAAAAGGGACGGGAGAGGAGCACGTGAAGTAAGGAAAAGTAAGGGAGTGAGAGTTTTTTTCCATGCAACATAATCATACGTGAGACAAAGGAGAAGAAGAGAAAACAGAAAAGAAGAAAAGAAGGGAAAAGAGTAAGAGCAAAGGAATTAAGGTAGATTAGCAATTTATTAAGTTCTAATTCCATGATTTAGTATGCAAGATCAATGATTTATCTTCCATGGAATTTGAACCCTTGTCTACATTCTTGATTTAGAAGAAAAATTTAATTGAGCTTGCATGATAAAGATAGAAGGTGGCTAATGCTTGACCTTAAATTGCTATTTCCTTAAGATCATGAGAGAACTTAGATTTAGAAATCTATCTAATGGTTTGGGTTGCTTGGTTTACTACTCTTAATATTGTAGTGAACTTGTGAATTCCATGATGAGATTAATGTTAATACATGTGACATATGTAAGAAAGAATGCCTTATCCAAAATAAATGGAAAATATATTATTACTAATAATAATGCATGTGATTATGGAACATTTATGATTGTTAATAATAATGCATGAGGTTATGGGAAATTTATGTTTATTCACAATAATGCATGTGATTATGAGAAATAATTGACTAGATTAGTAATGGATATTATTGTTATGGTTAACTATGAGATTAATTAATGATGAACACTATCATGAGAAATTATGAGTAATTAGTGTTGGATATTGAGATAGAAAATGATGGTTTAATAAGGATGGATATTATGTTATAGTTAAACTTTATGATTAAATTAATGATGAATTATATTGGGAAGAAATTTAGGCTAAGTATTGATAAACATTATTATGGGAAATTATTTGACTAGATTCAGGAGAAATATTGGTTTTAAGGATTGGAGACCAATAATGATAACTGATGATATGGGGAAATTATGGCTAAATTAATGGTAAACGTTGTTATGGGAAAAACCATGTTAACAAAGAGGAATAATGATGTTAAGGAAGAATCATGGTTAATAATGACAGACATTGTTATTATGGAAAAGAAAATTCCCCACTTCCATGATATGATTTAAAGAATGGGAAGAGAAAGTTTAAATGATAAAATATAAAATTCTCCCTTGAAAATTATTAAGGTTCTTATAATTGAAACATTTTATTCAAAATGGAGAATTAAATTAGTTTAGGCCAATTTGTCATCAATAAATATGACAAATAGATAATGGATGCCAATAGAAAAGAAATGCAACAAACATAGCAAAATCATAAAAAGATTCATGAATTATGAAGTGTGGCCCAAGGTACTCCACAAAAGTGACCTAGGGAGGTGTGGCTGAAGGTGCTCCATACCCGTGATCTAGTGTCCTGATGATTTTATATACGTGGCCAAGTATCCATAAATTACGAGGTGTGGCTGAAGGTGCTCTAGACGAGGGACCTAGGGAGGTGTGGCCAAAGGTGCTACATACCCGTGATCTAGTGTCCCGATGATTTTATATACGTGGTTGAGTGTCCATGAATTACGAGGTGTGGCCGAAGGTGCTCCACAAGAGTGACCTAGGGAGGTGTGGCAGAAGGTGCTCCATACCCGTGACCTAGTGTTCACGTAACATGCATAGGCGCTTTAATAAGTCCTTAATAACACCAGTAAGTTTATGAGAATACATGTCACTTGAAAAAGTGTTGCCAAATTTTCTATTAACTTCTAAATCTATCATGCAGTGCTTGTCAGTTTATAGTTATGTGTAATATTATGCCTAATATCAAGAATGTAGATTGAATGTTTTGGTGCTTGCACCCTAGTACATATTAGTTAATTTTTTAAAACTCTGAATTGCTAAGCTACTAGGAAACTTGTGTTTCTCACCTATGTGCTAATATGTATCAAATACGGACGCGTAGCAGGGCAGCGTGGTAGCAGTTCTTTTTTATTAAGTAAGATTTTTGTAATCCCTTGTTTTGGGTCCTAGCTAGATCTGATTTAGAATAAGACATTATTTTGAAATGTATTTAGGGGTATACAGGGGAAACATATATGTGGAGGACTGGTCCACCCTTAATTTGTACAGGAGTCTAAGTGACAGGCCTATTGTCTCCTGACTTATGAGGGACGGGTACTTCATATATCCGGGGACATGTCTATCAGTATGTAATGGACATTGCGAGACTGGTACTATTGGAAGTACGTGCAAGTTTAAATTTTCACAAATTTTCACTGTGTAGTATAGTATTTATTTTATTCTGCTGTGTATATGAGTTTAAATCTGAGCAAAAGATCCCGAACCTAATCTTTTTAATATAAATGAATGGTATAATAGCTCAGATGTTAATTAAATAAAAGGATAAAGAGTAATGTACCAAACCTATTTGGTTGCTTCGAAGGAATTGTTATACTAGATAGGGGCATTACAGGTATTATGAGTTGGTACTTCCCTCTGTTGCTGTGATGGTTTTTGTATCCTCTTCATCAAGCATGTATAACATTCTCTAAACTCATTCTATAAGATGATGCAATTTGAAATACACATATATTTGTATATGAGTATGTTTATTGCTTCAAATGGTGCTTGAGACTACTTCTTTTCCTTAAAAAATGACACCATAACCCCCATTAGTTTATTTTGATTCTATATATAATTCATTTTGAGTATAAGGGGGTTGATTCCTTTTTTGACACTTATGGTCTCTCATGTCTTTCTCTTGATTGTTCTGGGCATTATGAGTTGTAATCTCTACTACTTTCTTGTGTTCAACTATCGTCTTCAAGTATGTCATTTGACTATCTTTGTTCTTTTTCACTTGAGAAGAGAGTATTTGTAGGATGGGAAGTTTTATTAGTGATGATCCAAATGGATTATTTTTGTTGTTGTTGTTGTTATTATTATTATTATTATTATTATTATTATTATTATTATTATTATTAATTATGGCGATCCATATGGATTATTCCTCAACATTTTTTTTGGTCGATAAATATCTCTGTTTATTTTATTGTTTTCTCTCTTTTTCCATAATGTTGAATATTTCAATTTTTTTTGGTGATTTGATTTAATCATATTTTGGATTTCATTTGTAATTTTTAAATGATGGAAAACTTCCCCTTGTATAGATGATTAAAATGCCTGTGGAATGACATAAAATGATGTTAGAAAACCACTAGAAATGGTGAGTTGCTTGCTAGAGTTGAGTCCCATGACTTGACAAGAGGCTGAAGAAGACCACTATATTAGTTTAATAAAAAAACCCAAAATGACCCTGCTAAGTCTTGAACACGAGCTTTTTGGGTGCATATGGCATGGATTACATTTAAGAAAATACCTCTTTAATAAAAATTATGGTACTTTAAATGTTATTAATGTTGCCTTAATTGCATTTAATTGGAAAATTAAATCAATAACAATCCTAAGAAGAACCGAACCTATTTCATGCATGTTACTCAAGGCATCTTATACCATAGAGGTAATGTCTCTTAATTGCTATAGTGGCAGTTTATGTTTTATATATATTAATTGTATTTTATTTGAAAATTTAATTAATGATTAAGTCATCATTAATTCCTGTATTATCCCCTAGAGAGATCATTAGGGCTTTATTTATCAACTAAAATTTTGCACAAAAATAATTAAATATTTTACATCTAGTAGTTGTTAGTTCACCTATTGTGATCAAATTACTATGATGTAATTTTAGGATTAAAGCCTAATGAAAAATGATAAAATTTTATTAATTTCAATTTTGTTAAAACATTAATTGATAATGTTACAATCTAATTTGTGGATGAGAGGATAGTAGAATACAAGCCTTAATAACTTTATTGGGCCCTATACTCGAGTCTGATTGTCCTTAAGCCAAAAGAAATCTATGGTGGTTTCCCTGTGAGAACTTGAACTCTCTTGAGGCTATCCACTACGATCTTGCTTGGGTTATAGCCTATCATGTGGGCTTGACCGGTGTAAGAACAAATTCTTCACTTAGTTCAGGTCATGTGGTAGGGTCTCCATCTTGAAAAGATGGGGATAATCCATGAACCTTAAATCCTTAAGACATTAGTTTCGGGACTTTGAAGCCTTAAGAATCTAACTTTGGGCAATAAGGCACATATACAAATTATTAAAATTTTATTAATGTGTATTATATTGATTATGTAAATACCCTATTGGTATGGAAAAATCTATATAATTTGAGAATTTAAGACCATATGTTTTTGACTGGTCAAACAGATTAATGTTTACATAATATTATGTATCTTATTGATGTAAATATTATCAAAGCATTTTGTGATTTTATCATGAGCCAAATTATTATGAGCTTTCTTGGTTTATTATATCTTAGGACCCTTAGGCAAGATTATAATAAACAATCTTGTTATGATAGCTATATGAAATTGAGTTTTATGAAAGAAAACTTGTTTTAATAATTATGTTGACTAAAACATAATTAACGTTTCTTCATTTTTCATCTTTAGTTTCTTCAATTCAACAACTATCTATAGTGAAAACTCGGTTTAGGACTAATTTTGATAATCAAGAAAAATCCCTAAATTTTATCTAATTATTAAGAAATAGGATTTTGCTCTTAGAAAATCAAAGTCATGAGATTTAATTGACAATTCTAATATAGTAAAAGGGGCTCAAAATAAACAATGACACATTGAAATAGTATTTGTTTGAATGTTATCAAACATGTTATTAGCAAGAGTATCGAGTAAAGTATTCTAGAGAAGAATACTACTGCTGGCTATCTAAAGCTATTAGGGAAAAGTTTAAGGGAACAACAAGTGTTCAAATAAATCAAAACATATAAAGTAAGAATATTTTGTGGTTAAAGGGTGCAAAATAAGAAAATATCTATTGAGCACATTAGTACTAATTTCATGTGATCATTTAGCCAAGTGGAAGATTATTAGATTTCGTGATAGACTTAATGTTACCTTCACGACCACTTGAAGAGTTATAAGGTCTATGTTAAAATCTTTCTAAAAGTCACAATAAAACTATAGTCACAAATAATAAGATGTAGATATTTGACCAAAAAGTCATTTATTTATATTATGTTATGGGATGTACATTAACTAAAGTTAATGCATCCCTTGGTATTCTGGTATGGCTATATAAATAAATGGATTCCCACTTATTGACGTGAAATGGTATAGCTTTAATGAGCCTAGAAAAGAAAATTTAGTATGCAAGTTGAGTAGGACTATCAATGATTTGAAACAAACCTCTAGATAGAGTGGTACTTGAAATTTGATAACTAAGTTTGATAAAGTGATAACTATCACTTCACTTGGATGTGTTGATAATTCTTTTTTTGGTTAGTATGGCTATCAGAAGTTTAATGGAAGCAATTTTGTGACTCTTGTGCTTCATGCTCACAACATCCTTTTTGGACAAGAAGGGTAAGACGCACTTTCACGGCTAATGGTGAAGCTAGAAAATGGAAAAAGTGTCAAGACATTAACCAAACTAAATTTTCTCTCTCCTACAATTTTATGGCAAGTTCTTTCACTCTTTCTAAACACATTTTTAAACCAATTTCAGCACCATCACAAGAGCTAGTATTCAACCAAAGAGAGAAAAATAAGAAAATGGAGTTATCTCACCATCTTGCTTACAAGACAACCATATTCAAGTAGATCTCATGAAATATTACCATTTTCTTACTCTAATACACACCATTTCAGCCATGGTACACATTAGGGTTTTTCAAGAGTTAGGTTCCAATCTTGAGAAATTTCTATCTCTTATGTTATCAAGCATTTCAACATATCCATAGCCATAAATACAACACGATTTCATCATATGCAAACCCCATTCAAGTAAATCTTCCATAAGAATGTAAAGAGAGAAAACCCAACCTTCTTGCAAGTTTAAGAACACTTTAATCAAACCATAAAACAAGAAAATAAGGGTTTAGGCATGTTTATCTACTTTGAAAATGCAAGAAATGTTGAATTTCCTAAGTGTTTTGCCTTGTTTTTGCACTTCTTCTCCTTCCCTTGTGAGTATTTCGGCCAGCCCTTTCTTCTCCCCTCTTGCACGACTTCTTTCCCTTTTCAAGGTAGAAAAAGACTTAAATTAGGGTTTAGGTAAAATTACCAAAATGCCCTTGGTGTAAAATGACCATTTGACCCTTACTACTTCTCTTTTTCAAGAATGGCGTTCACTTTCCTTAGGATTGTAATTTTGTGAAACTTTCATAGGCTAGGACAATTCCACCCATATGAATTTTGAAATTCTAAATTTGCCCCTCATTACCAATATGTCCCGAAAGAAATTACCATTTTACCCTTTATGTCTAAATGGCCATTTTAACCCCATTTTTCACCCTTTTTCGAATTTAGTGAGCAAAAATCACTTAAATAAAGTTTCATAAAACTTATTTTTGTGAAATTACTAATTTACCCTTATTTTGGTAAAATTACCATTTTTCCTCTAAGGTAATTTTGCCTCTAAGAAAAAAATTACCTTTTTGCCCTTTATGCCAATGATATTATTTTTACCCTCATTCTTTCTCCTTTTGAAAATAAAAGGGTAAAGACTTCCCAATCCTATTTCCATAAAGTATTTAGGTAAAAATTAAAATTTTCTACCTTATGTAAAATTACTAACATGCCTTTGGGGTAAACTTATGATTTTGCCCTTTTCAGGAAAAATTGCCATTTTGCCATCAAAGTGGACATAATCACTTCCCACATTAAATTCTTCTTCTCTCAAATGAAAATGGTGAGAATCCTTAATTAAGATTCCATGAAATAAGAAAATAAAATTTATTTTCTCCATAATGATAAAATTACTATTTTGCCCTTCTTTACCAAATTTCCAATTTTGCCCTTTTTATGACAAAAGTGGTTCTATCTTGATGAAAGTGTCCTTTCTACCCCTTTAATAAACCATTCTTACCATTACACAATTAAAAGAATCCTAATATTCACTCAATAATAATAATAATATCATGATAAATCTTAAAGCATTAGAGGTGGATGTTACAGAAGCTATAAGGGAACAAGTTACTGTTACTACCTAAGCTCTCCTTAGACAGTTACAGGAAGGTGGAAATAACAACTGCCCTACCCCTAAGCATAGTAGAGGAAGAAGCAGAGGTCAGGGAGGCAAGAGGCCAATGGTAAGGCAAGAGATGCCTAATGATTGCCCAAAATGTGGGAGGAACCATAGAGATAGACCGTGTCTAAGGGGATAGGACATTTGTTTTAAGTGTGGTAAGTTGGGACACTATATTAAGGAGTGCCCAATGTGGAAAAAACTAGTTAAGACCTCTAAACCTCTAACCATGTGGAGAAACCATGATGGATCGTGTAGATTCCACTAAGGTGTATGTTATGAATGTAAGAAATCGAGATTTCAACAAGGTAAACGTTGTATATGTGGGAATAATCATAGGAATAAGCCATGTTTATTGGAATAGAATGTCTATTACAAGTGTGGTAGGCCGAGACATTTCATCAAGAGGTGCCCATTATGGAAGCAATCAATGAAACCCACTAAATCTCTAACTATTGGAAGAGTCAATACTCTCAAGGGCAAAGGACAGCTAACTCCAATGATCTTACTAGAGGTAAGTGTTTGATAAGCAATAAATCTTTAAAATTGTTGATTGATTCTGATAGGACTCATTCATTCATCTCTAATAAACTTGGGAAAAATCTATGAATATCTGTAACCTTTCTTCCCTATAGTCTGACTATCTCCACATTGGAGGAAGATCATGTTTTGGTGACATTAACTTGTTTGCCTTATTCTACCATAATGGGGGATAAATCCCTTCTTGGTGGTTTTATGGTTTTCCTATGTCTGACATAGGTAATGTCCTTGAGATGAGTAAGCTGTCTAAAATTGATGGGGCCCTGTACTATAACGATAAGGCTGGGATGTCAATGTGGTGAATAGGAATATTGAGGGTAGAAATTATAGAACAGGCTTCGTCTAATGTAGGGACACAACCTAAGATTTAGTATATCCTTATAGCGAGAATGTTTTCTATTTTGATGAGAAGTCAAGTTTACCATCTTAGGGTAAAGAAAAATTCTTGATTAAACGGGTTCCTAAAATGGGACCAATTCCTATAGTACATTAGAGGATGTTCCTTATAAGTCTTAAGGAAGATAAAGCCAGAGAGAAACCTTACACCTAAATATTTTATCAAATTTAGTGCTTTAACCTAGGGAGATTAGAAGATTGGTATTTGAGATTCATACAAGGATTTTTCAAATAGCGTGTCCTATGACCAAGTTAACTTGGAAGGATGTTCCATTTGGATAGGATTTTAAGTACCTCTTGATTAGAAGGAGTTAAACATGAGATAGAGGAGATGGATAGAGTTTATTAAGGATTATGACTTCAAGTTAAAATACCATCTAGGCAAAGCCAATGTTGTAAGGGATGCCTTGAGTAAGAAATCCCTCCGTATAGCTCAGATGATGGTGAGTGAGATGATTTTAATAGAAAATTTCAGTAATTTGAGCTTATTCGCATTGATGCTACCAAATAGAATATGTCTAGGTGAATTGCGGATTGAGAATGATCTTAAGACTCAGATCCTAGAGGTCCAACAAGGGGATGAATTCTTAAAGTCCCTAAAGGACCTAAAGGAATTCCATAAAGAGGTCGATGGGTTAATGGCCTTCCAGAGCAAGGTTTATATGCTGAGTTTAGGGGAATTAAGGGAGAAATCTTAGAGGAAGCCCATAGGAGCAACTATATTGTTCATCATGGTGCCACTAAGATGTATCAAGACTTGAAGGGAAGATTTTGGTGGCTAGGCATGAAAAAGCACATCGTTGAGTATGTTGCTAAGTGCCTAGTGTGTCAATAGGTGAAGACTGAACATCAGAAGCTTGCTAGATTGTTGCAACCTCTAGATATGCCTCAGTGGAAATGGTAGACTTTGTGGTAGGATTACCCAAGACTTAGTCAGGAAATGATGTTATTTGGGTGATAGTAAACCGATTAACTAAGTTTGTACATTTCCTACCCATTAAGATCAATTTCTTCATAGACAAATTAGCTCATTTGTATATTTAGGAGATAGTGAGACTTCATGGGATCCCTACTAGCATTGTCTTAGATAAAGACCCTAGATTTACCTTTAGATTTTAGAGAGCCTTCTAAGAAGCCTTTGGCACTAGTTTAAGTTTGAGCACTGCTTATCATCCTCAAATGGATGGACAAAATGAGAGAACTATCCTGACTTTAGAGGATATGCTTAGGTCATGTGCCTTGGAGCATAAGGGGAGTTGGGACCAAAGCCTAGCATTAATAGAATTCTCATACAATAACAGTTTCTATTCTAGCATAGGAATTGTACCCTACAAAGCTTTGTATAGGAGAAAGTGTAGATCACCTTTATGTTAGTTTGAGGTAGGGGAAAAGGCAATTGCTTAAGCCAGAGTTGGTCTGGAAAACTAAAAACCAAATCAGGATGATTAGGGATAAGATGGCTAGGGCCAAAATTAGCAAAAGAAAATTTAACTTATGATCCAAACCCTTAAGAATAATTGGGAGTGAGGTTAAGCAATTAATGAACAAGGTTATCCCTCTGGTTAATGTAACGCCCCTATCTAATATTACTCTTAATTCTGATATAAACAGATAGGTTCAGTACATTATCTTTATCCTTTATTTAATTAATGTCTGAGCAGTTATACCATTAAATTAATTTAAGAAGATTAGGTTCGAGATCTTTTGCTTAAATTAAAAACTTACAGGAACAGTGGAATAACAGAAATTCTATACTACATAGTGGAAGATAAACTTTCATACAATTCAAATAATAAGAGTCCAATAGTGTCCATTACCTTACAATTAACATATATTAGGATATATGAAGTACCCCTAGGAAGTCAGGAGACAACAATCCTGTCACTCAGACCCCTTTAAAAATTTCTAAGATGGATTGGTCCTTCCCATATCCCTTCCCTAATTCTTCCCCAATTACATCTCAAGTCCATCACCAAAAGGATAATCCTAGCTCTAAATGAAGTATGTCTAGAATAGGTCCCAAAAATAGGGGTTACAACATTTCTTAAACCGAAGAAAGAACTTGATCTCCTGACTTACTATGCATCCGCATCTGATACATATTAGCATATAATGAGAAACGCAAGTTTCCCAGTAGCTTAACAATTTGGATGTTTAAAAACAACTAATATGTATCAAGGTGCAAGCACCAAAACATTTAATTCTACATTCTTGAAAATAAAATAAAACATAACATAATTCATAAATAAAATTGTCAAGCAATGTATGATCAATTTAAATGTCAATAAAATAAAAATAATATTCTTTCCAGTAAAACATCTAGCATGTTATAAAACACATTATCATCAAATTAACAAAGAATTTATGCTTATCATTCCTAAAACATACTTTTGTATAAAAGTTGTGCACAATTAGGCACTATGTGAACACTTGGCCACCTTTATAAAAATCTCTTGTGTACACTTGGGCACTTGTGGACACTTGTCCACCTTTATAAAAATCTCTTGTGCACACTTGAGCACTTGTGGACACTTGGCCACCTTTCTAAAAATCTCTTGTGCACACTTGGTCACTTGTGGACCCTTGGCCACCTTTCTAGGGTCATTGTGCACATTTGGGCACTATGTGGACACTTGGCCACCTTCTTAGGGTCATTTTGCACACTTGGGCACTATGTGGACACTTGGCCACCTTTATAATTCTTTAACAATTCTCAGGGGAACTTTTCCTTTTATTGAAAAATAATACTAATGTACATCTGTTTAAAATTCAAAAATTTTAAGAATAAATGTCCCTTTCTTGGAAATTAATATCAATGTACACTTCTCATAAAAATTCTATTAATTTCATGAATGATTTCCCCTTTCTTTGGAAATTACTATAAATGTACATTTCTTGTGAAAATACTAATATTTTCGAGAATACTTTCTCTTTTCTTAGAATTTAACTCTAATGTACAATTCTTATAAAAATTCTAGTATTTTTAAGAATAATTTCTCCTTTCTTGGAGATTAATTCCAATTTACATTTCTTACAAAAACTTTAATATTTCAAGGATAATTTCTCCTCTCTTGAAAATTAATTTCTTATATAATTTTATCAATTTCAAGAATAATTTCCTTCCTTGAAAATAATAATTATATCCTTTCTTATAAAATTCTACTAATTCAAAAACAATTTCCTTTCTTCCAATAATAAATTCCCATATATTTTTAAAAAAATATATATTGGTGCGTAGCTTCTAGATTCCAAGAATAAATTTCATACACTCAGCCTAGGGAGTTTTATTCACTTGGAAATTCCATTTCTTTTCTTGATGTTCCTTACTCAATATACTTAAAAGGTAGGGTTCTTTCCTTGTGGTCACCACTAAGTTAACACCATTCAACCCTAATCCTTTTTCTAACAATATCTTCAGTTATCTCACCCATCAACATTTCAATAAACCACACATGCTAGCCAACATACATACATTTCGGTCAAGAATATAGAGACAACTTAAGTTCCATGGAAAGCTTGAATATAAACATTAGATTGCATAACCAGAATATGGAACAAAAGTTTAAATTGTTAACCTACCTTGCTTCTTTTCTCTTTGACTAACTCTCCCTCTTTTTTTTGATACATTTCTAGGCCATTTTTCAGCACCAATTTCATGGCATGCTCTCTGCCAAGTGGAGAGATCATAAGTTTTAGCAGGTTGTTCTCACGATTAATTTCCTGATAAAATAATTCAAATCTTATACAAGTTCCTTTCAATTCTTACTTTCCTACAATTAAATGCTCAATTTCCAATTCATCTAATCATTAAGGCATATTCAGAAATAAAATCTAGATGAAAACATCAAATTGGGGTATTTTTAATTGTACTGAGGGTTTCGGAAGCTCAAAATTTGATTTCAGCAACTTTCCACCAACTTCGGCAACAGCGCACGGTA
Source organism: Senna siamea (assembly GCA_031216115.1). Taxonomy (NCBI): domain Eukaryota; kingdom Viridiplantae; phylum Streptophyta; class Magnoliopsida; order Fabales; family Fabaceae; genus Senna; species Senna siamea. The sequence goes on from CM062354.1 coordinate 13,325,483, forward strand.
GAGCACGGCGGCTCACGGTGGCGCACGGTAGCTGAGGTCAAAAAATACTCCAAAATGTAGCTCATAACTTGAGGATGCCGGATACGGGGTCAGTTCGGCGAAACACGATGGTTTGATCCCGTTTTTTCGGTGAAGAAGGCAGCGGTCGTCGAAGCGTGTGGTGGTGGCATTTCATCGGCTGGCAGCTGACGAAGAAAGCTGGTGGCTCAGGCTACCCAATAGTGGCAGTGGTGTGGTTAAACGACGTTAGACAACAGAGATCATGACGGAGCTTAGAAATCGCGATGAGAGGAAACGCGACTATTTTCGGCCGTCATGGCATCCGTTGACGGTGGAGAATGGTAGCTGGAGGTCAGCAGCATCGAGTTGCATAGGTGGGGAGGTCCAATGGCAGTGCAACGCGGCAGTTCCAGTGGTTGGAGGTGGCACGCAAAAATGAGAGAGAAGAGAGAGAAAATGTGTGGAGGAGTGAGAGAGGAAAGGGAAAATGAGGGAAAATTATGGGGTTTTATGGCCTCTAGGGGCATTTTGGTCTTTTTTTGCTTTGCTCAAAGTAAATTTCATATGCATTCTCTAATCTAGGCAAGAATATAGGCCCATATGGAAGGAATTCAGAAATCTTTTAAAGATTTTAAGCCTTCCAAAATATCTGCTAAATTCTAAAAGCCAGATCGAGTTTTCTCCATTTTATAAGATTTTTACTCTGAAAAATTCTCAAATTTTAACCGTAAGCTCAGAAAAATACACTTAATTCAATTTCAAAAAAATCTAAATTTATTTTACCCAATTTAATTTATTTTAAAAATCAGGTTATTACACTCTCCTCCCTTAAAAGCATTTTGTCCCCAAAATTCATACCTGCAAAAAATCGAGTTATTAAAAATTAGGTTATTACAGTTAAGGTCTTATGGGATCAGTCATTTCTGTAACATCTGCTCTTTTCATATTCAAGAGATGTTTGTTTATTTTAATAAATTAAATGTTTGTGTTTGTTGCATTAAATTGCATATAGATGCATTAGAATGGGAGTTTTAGGTTAAGAGAAAGAATAGGGACTAAATTGAAATGAAAAAGATGAAGTGAGGATGGATGTAAGAATTTCCAAAATTTTAGGGTAATAAACCATAATTTTTGCCAAAATATTTATTGTAGTAACAGAATTTTAAAACTTTCCGCTAGTGAGTTAAGGACAAAATGGTAATTTAACATATATTTGGAGAAATTATCATTTTAGGCCGAATATTCGGGAATTAGAAGTAGAGTTACAAAAGGCTGGATTACTTATAAATAGGCTAACCCTTCAAACCCTTCATTATACTTCTTGAAGTTTGAACTTTAGAGAGAGAAAGAGAAGGAATTGTGAGCCAACAACACTATTAATTGGATTTAAGCATTCCATAAGCTAGGGAAATTTACCATAACACTTCCCAATCATGTCTTCCATGTATCCCAGCTCAGAAAATATAGCCCTGATCCCTCCCACATTCTTGACGCCAGTACATTACAATTAAAGGATAATCTGACATACAAACCAAAACCTTTACAAATCATTGGTACTGATGTCAAGAACATGAGGAATAAGACCATTCCCTTGGTAAAGGTCTTGTGGGACAAAACATCACCACAGAAAGCTACCTGAGAGAAGAAGGAAGACATGAGGAGAACTTATCTAGAGCTATTCACATGAGGTATGTATAAATTTTAAGGACAAAATTATTTTAAAAGTAGGGAGAAATGTAACACCCACCCCTAATACTTTGCATTTTATAATGACATTGTTATTATTATTATTTATGTGATGCTAAGGATGGTTCATCAAAGAGATAGAATGGAAATTTTCATTAAGATAGAATCACTTTTGCCATAAAGGGGTCAAAATTGAAAATTTAGTAAGGAAAGGTAAAATAGTAATTTTACCATAAAGAGAAAATAAATTTTTATTCTCCTATTTCATGAAATTATATTTAAGGACTTTCATTATTTTCATTTAGGAGAGAATAAGAATCTAGTTTGGGAAGTGATTATCTCTACTTTGATGGCAAAATGGCAATTTTCTCAAAAAAGGGCAAAACCATAATTTTACCTTAAGGGCATCTTAGTAATTTTACTTAAGGTAGAAAAAAAATTTAATTTTTATCTAAATACTCCATGGAAACCGAATTTAGAAGTCTTTACCCGTTTGTTTTCAAAAGGAGAAAGAATAAGGGTGAATATTGTGGTATTAGCATAAAGGGAAAAATGGTAATTTTTCTAAAAGAAGGGTAAATTAGTAATTTCACAAAAATAAGTTTTATGAAACTTTATTTAAGTGATTTTTTCCCATTAAATTCGAAAAGGGTGAAAAATGGGGTTAAAATGGCCATTTGGACATAAAGGGTAAAATGGTAATTTCCTTTGGGACATATTGGTAATTTTCCAAAAAGGTGAGGGACAATTCTGGAATTTCAAAATTCTTAAGGGCAGAAACGTCCCAGCCCATGGAAGTTCCACAAAATTACATTCCTAAGGAGAGTGAATGCCATTCTTGAAAAGGAGAAGTAGTAAGGGCAAATTGGTCATTTCACACTAAGGGCATTTTGGTAATTTCACCAAAACCCTATTTTACCCTTTATGACAACATACTTATTTTTACCCTTATTCCTTCTCCCTTTTAAACCAAAAGGGTAAAAGCCTTCAAACACAATTTCATAAAGTATTTAAATGAAAATTTTGGTCTTTCTTCTTTATGCAAAATTACTATTTTGCCCTCTTTGGTAAAATTATAATTTTACCCTTATGGTAAGATTAGTCCTATTTTGATAAATATGTCCATTCTACCCTTTTGGTAATTTATTCCTAACACCATATAAGCCATTACATTTACATAAACTATCATTAATAATAAAATAATAATATATTAAAATTACTAGACGCAGGTGTTACAAGTTAGAGACACAAAGAATGTAGGTTTAAACCCCTTTCTTAATTCAAATAACATTAAAATCATCATTTTCATTAAAACAAATAGTATTTTCAAAGATAAAGGGGTTAGATTGTTGGCTACCTTGTTTCTTGCTACAAAGTGTGCTGGTGATGCTATATGCCTTCCTAAACTTCCTTGCTACGAATTTTCACTTCAACTTGCACTGGAATTCACACTAGGTTACTTTTTCCTCACAATCTCTCTCTAACTCACCCTTTCTCTCTCTAGAAGGTCTGAAATTCGATTTTATGGTGGAAGGTTCATGATTTTAGGCTTTTGTAGGTGGTTCGATGTAGTTAGAAAAACTACAACCCTTGTCCAATGTTAGAGTTGAGTTTTGGTCACCCGGCCTCAAATGGCTATTTCTCTGGTCATATGGAGAATTACACTTTTACCCCTAAAATATTAGTAGAAAATTTCAAAAATTAGTTAGATACAATAACTCCCTTTTGACTAAAATTGCACTTTCTACCCCTTGGACTAATGGGGATTTACACAATTCCTTGAACTTAACTTTTTCCTTTTCATTCTTGTCCTTATCCTTTCCTTTTCATTTTAGCCCCTCACTCTCTTTCAATTTAGTCCCTTACTTTAATGCAACTATATGCAATCTAATATTGTATACACAAGCATTTAACTTATTTAATAACTAACAAACATCTCTCATAAATAAAAGGAGCGAATGTTACACAAAACTTACGTATGACTTAAGAGGGAAGGCTTAGAGACAACCATTTTCATCATCTTCATCTTCATCTAGAGAGAGAAACCTAAGAGTAGAGAGAGAAGTGAAGAAGAAGGAGATTTGAACTTACCAACTTAGGAGATCTAAAGTAGGAAATAGCAATCCAACTTCTAGGAGCATTATACTGCACAAATTAACAAGGCAATCAAAGAAATCACTCCCTTTTCTCTTGGGTAAAAGAACCCATTCTTCTCCATGAAAACTCTTTGTTATGTGTGAGTTAGGGAGATTAAAAACTTACATCCTTTGACTTACTTAATGGATATATGCTTGTGGAGCCTTATTTGAGTATAAACTATGCTTGAAATGTGATTAAGAGTGCAGGCTATGATTTTTTTCATCCATAAACACTATACTTTTTGTGTGGATTTGATTCCTAGCTTATGAAACTTAATTTCTGATGTATAGTGATGTTTCAAAAAGGGGAAAAGAATCTAAATTTGGTCTCAAATGAATCCTTAAAGTTTTCTTGAAGTGTTTAGAGCAAAAAATGGTGTAAAAATCAGATTTTCAACAAATTTTCCCAGAAAATCACAAAGAATTGGTGTCTTTGTAGCAGCTAAAATGCCTTCTCTCTATGGTGAACTTCTTCTAGTTTCTTCGTTGTGGCAAAAGCTTCTTCTCATTGTGGTGAACTACTTTTGTCCACTTTGTTGTAGCCAAGAGGTCTTTTTGCTGCTGCAAGGTGCTTTTCCATGCTTAAAAAGTTTTTAATTTGGATTTTTGCCTATTTTATTCCCCCAAACATCATTTAAAGGCTATGGAATCATCCAAAATCTATGATAATGTATTTGAAAAGTAATATGGAACAAATTTGAAGGGAAATAACTATAAAAATGTAGTGTAAGTACTCTTTTTGTATGGTTTAGTCTAGATAAGTTTTGGGTTGAATTTCTAGTAATTGGTATGGAACCATTATTAGGAATTTCAAAGTTTTGAAAATAAAATAGCCAATTAGCTTTAGAAAGAGTTGTGAGAAACACTGTGTTGATGGATAACCCTAAGTTAGTACCTCAATGGATACGGAGTTACCTACTTATAGTTAAATCAATCATGATCAAGGAACTTATTAGACAAGTGTATATAATATAGGGTATTAAGTTAAAGCAACATTGTCCTATCTCAACATAGTACGGGTGGACATGATTTGTCACCTAAGATAGAGGTGTGGTGTGTAACGCCCCTATCTAGTATTACAATTCCTCCGATATAAGTAGATAGGTTCAGTACATTATTCTTATCCTTTATTTAATTAATGTCTAAGCGTTTATACCATTAAGATTTATTAAGCGGATTAGGTTTGGGTTCTTTTGGCTCAAATCCAATTTCATATGCACAGCGAAAATAAAATACCATACATTGCAATAAAAATTTACAACTTTCATATCATTTAAATAATACATGTCTAATAATGTCCATTACAGTTTGGTAAACATATACCCGGATATATGAAGTACTCACCTAGAGGAAGTCAGGAGACAACAGGTCTATCACTCAAACTCCCTTACAAATTACTAAGAATGGACCAGTCCTTCACATATCCTCTCCCAGGCATTTCCCATGTACATCTCATATACACAGCCAAAAGAATAGTCCTAATTCTAAACCAAAATATATCTAGATTAAGACCCAAAATAGGGGTTACAAAAATTTTTCTTTTAACCAAAATGAAACTTCTATCTCCCAGCCCTGCTAAGTGTCCGTATATGATACATATTAGCATATAAATGAGAAATGCAAGTTTCCCAGTAGCTTAACAATTCGGGGTTTAAAATCAACTAATATGTATCAAGGTGCAAGCACTAAAATATTTATTTTTACATTCTTGGTATATATTATAAAACACAACATCATTCATAAATACAAATTAGCAAGTATTGTATGATCAATTTAAATATCAATGTGATAAAATAATATTCTTTTCAAGTAAAACATATTGCATGCTATAAAATGCATTATCATGAATTTAACAAAAAAATTTATGCTTATCATTCTTAAACTTGCTTTTATACATTAGTTGTGCACATCTGGGCACCATGTGGACACTTGGCCACCTTTATAATTCTTTGTGCACACTTGGGCACTTGTGGACACTTGGCCACCTTTTATAAAATCATTGTACACACTTGGGCACTATGTGGACACTTGGCCACCTTTATAATTCTTTGTGAACACTTGGGCACTTGTGGACACTTGGCCACCTTTTATAAAATCATTGTACACACTTGGGCACTATGTGGACACTTGGCCACTTCCTTTTTAAAATCATTGTGCACACTTGGGCACTTATGGACACTTGGCCACTTTTATAATTCTTTGTGCACACTTGGGCACTTGTGGGAACTTGTGGGCACTTGGCCACCTTTATAATTCTTTGTGCACACTTGGGCACTTGTGAACACTTGGCTACCTTGATAAAAATCTCTAACAAGTTTCAAGGGAAAATTTTCTTTTCTTGAAAAATAATACTAGTGTACATCTCTTTAAAATTCTAATAACTTCAAGAATAATTCCCCTTTATTGGAAATTAATATTAATATACATTTCAAATAAAAATTCTAATAACTTCAAGAATAATTTCCTCTTTCTTGGAAACTAATATTAATGTACATTACTTATAAAATTCTAATATTTCAAGAATAAATTCCTCTTTCTTGGAAAATTAATATTAATGTCCTCTCTTATAAAGTTCTACTAAGTCAAGAATAATTCCCTTTCTTGAAAAATAATAATAAGATCATCTCTTATAAATACTACTAAGCTTCAAGAATTATTTTGGCTTAATGGAAATGCAAGAAAATTGACTATGTTGCAAATCTAACTTCTATCTTCTATTCCTTAAATAACACCATTAAAATGGTGTAATCTCTTTCACCCATGGTCAATCCTTTAACCCCATCCATAAAAAAAGTTCAACATCAATTTAGTGTTAATTCTCATTTTCTATTCAGCTAAAAGGAGTCCCATGGGGAAAATGGTTCTCAAAATCATACCTCCCTTTTTATCATACTTAACCTTAGTTCATCATGATCATCTTATTAACTAAGCATCACCCTTACATAATAACAATATTCATTTCATCACATCAACCTATCATACAAACTTGACCAATAATACATGCATTTTATCAAGAAGGTAGGAAAGACAATCATGTTCCATGGAAAATAAAAACACCATGATTTCATATACTGAAGCATGGAACACAAATTTTAAATTGTCAACCTACCTCAAAGATGCACTAAGGTGGACTTAGCTTGACCTTTCCTTTGACTTTTCCTTGCTCCTTTACTTCCTTTCTTGATAACCTTCACTCCTTCCTCCTTACAACTTTGGTGTTTGACTTAGTTTCACGCCCTCACTCTCTCTTTCTCAAAGTTTTCTCCTTTTCTTTTCCTTGGCCCTCTTTCTCTCCCTTTTACTTTTTTTTTTATCTTTTTCTCTCCTCCCACTTGTGTGTGATGCTTGTATCCTAAAAGGCAACTCTCAATTCCTTTTGGATGCTATACGTGTGCTCTCTCTACAACTCACTTGCATGCCCTTGTCTCCTAGCCTTTCGTATGTTACAAGTGCAGCCTATAATAATCGAAAATGTTTTTAAAAGATAAAATCAAACTTTTGACACCAATTCCATTTAAAATGAGGCTGGCACGTATTTTGAGGTGATGGTTGAACTCTAAAAATGATCTGAAGTCGAAAACACGATCGAACAAAAAGAAATGCGATCCGACGATCAAGAATTGACAGATGAAGTTTCATACTTCAGTTTCACTGACAGAGGCCAAAATCTTTGCATGAGAACTCGTGCCAACGTCTAGAGGGAAGCCGACACCCTGAAGTTTCCCTGGGTGGTTCAGGAAAAGTCAGAATCACCCCTGGAAGCTTTAAATTTTCCAAAATCCCTCTATTTCTATCAATTCTCTCTCTTTCCTCCACCATGCGCCACCAGCTAAGCCACTGTGAGCCACCACCTGACATACCAATCGACTCCTCTCGCCACCCTCAACCTCCAGCAGCCACTCACGGCCACCAATGGCAGCTAGTGCCACAGAAAAAAGTCATTTTTCTCCTCCATCACGCAAAACTTCACCAACTGAGATCGCCGCTGTTAGCCACTGTTGGCTGTCACCACCACCACCAGCGTGTTGCCTGAGCTGCCAGCTTCCTTCACTAGCTCGTCGACGTTGAACGGAGGTCCAAACGATCGAAAAACATTGTCCAAACGGTCGTGAACTGCCGCGCCACCACCATATTCAGAATCCTCGTCTTGTGGGCTTTACCGTGGTGTAAATTTTGAGGTGAACCGCAACCCTCCGCCGTACGCTGTCGTGCAAGAGAATCTAAATATTCAACGGGAAACATCGAGCCCACCCTGGGACAGATTTCCATCATCCGATAACACTGGTAAGGTCCGATTCCCTAAAAACTAATGAATTTTGATTGAATTAGTTGCCGAACGCAAATAAGAAATAAATTGACCTAGGTATTAGGGTAATCAGACTTAGAATCGTAAAACGGGTGACATGACAAGCTTAAATATTCGTGTAAATGTCCAGGGAATTAAATTGGCTCAAAATCTGGGATTTTTTAAAGTTTTGAATTGATTCGGAGCAACATGAGACCAGGTAAGATGATTTACGCTTCCCGAGTTCTAGATTTGACCTAGTGAATACCTGAATGATTAGATTTAATTGCATGGATTTACGTGCTACTTTCAATGGGCTAAATTACATGCCTGTGTGCTGGATATCCCAATTGCATGTTAGATGTTTTGTTTATCGAGTTTAGATGCCCTTAGGACGGATTTACTTAGGGTAGGGTACTTGATAGCCGGTATGGGACGGCCGTTAAGTATCCCGAGTACAGGGAGTTTTTAAATGAGATTGTTTTTACCAAATTTAACCTGTACTGCGTTAGGGATCACACGATAAATTAGGACGACCCTAAGAAAGGTTTAAGGAGTATAAAGGGGGATAGCCTACACGGGAAAATGTTGTGATTTAGGCATAATACCCTAGAACCCTAAGGAATAGCCGACCGTGAGCATGTGAGTTCGAATAGACTGTATAAGGATGAGAATTGGCGTATGTGCACATGCTAGGGGATGTCCTAGATGTTGATTCTCACCCGGTCCTTAAGTGAGTGATTGGTGTTACGGATCACACCCAATGATAAGAGAGGTAATCTCTCTAGATGACGTGCAATTGGACGATTTTAGATTTGGTCACAGAGGACTTGTGGCCAAGATGGATTTAGATACACTGGGCATAGGATTTAACCAAAATCCTATGATTGATTTTCAAAGAAATAGATTTTTATGATTTTGAGTACTTGTTGCGATTTCCATGTGGTAAAATGATTTTAAAGAAAAGGTATTTCATTTATTTTAAACTGATTTCGGGAAGTTTTTTTCGGTGCTCGCACCGCTGAGTATTCAACCAGATTTTGAATTATATTTGAACTGTAAATTATTCTACTGGGATTTTATATCTCACCAGGTTGTTTACTCAGATGAATAGGAACAGGGACAGGAACCTAGACGTTAGCTGGGCGATCCTTTGGTGATAGACAGGAGAACATCTTAGTCTAGGCTTGAATGGCATTGTATATATTTTTACTGATGATGTATATTGGTTTCCTGTAATTTATATTTTCTGTTGTTATTAGACTGGATGTATACTGTTTAATGGATATATTCTGTTATGTTGACGACTGGTTGTGCTATTGGGATATGTCTGAATTACAGAGGAGACTCTGCCAAATTTTTGGAAGGATTTATTATTGTAAATATGTGAATCTAAGTTGGAATTTGTATGAATGCTTGATCTGATGTATATATGGATTTTAGTTTTCATTCCAAAGTAAATTATGATGTATGTATGTATAATTAGTTTAGCTGCATGTGAATTAGGGTTGAACAGAATCTGAATAGACAATGGGAAGTCTATTTGGGTTACGCTCAACCCGTAGTGATCCCCTGACATTCCCACATCGGGATTAACCATTTCAAAGATCCCATATGCTTCCGCTAGGTAGATATAGGATTGTGTATGTTGTATTAGGGGGTCGTTACACAGCCCCTCCTTTCTTTTCCTTATAAATTTGCATTTACTAAGTGTTCATGCCACCTTCCTTTTTTCCTCATGCCCTTCATTTCCTCCTTCCCTTACTTAATTATTATTATCATACTAGCCTCCATTCCCTTCATTCACACTGTACTCTTCCTTTTTCCTTTCTTTTGCCCTGTGGGAGCATGAAAAATTTTGCACCCTCTTACTTTACTTATTGCATGCGCTCACCCACAATACCTCATGTGGTGGCGTTCGAAAAGGGAAAGAGAATTTGGATTTATGCAAGCTGCACTTTATTTCCCACATTAGGCATATGCTCCACGCAAGCTATTTCCTCTTCTCTTCTTAGTTATCATTAATATTATTATTATCCAATGGTCATATTGCTCTAATTGTACTTTTAAGTACAAATCCCTTTGCTTACAAGTCTAACCTATCCCCTTTGTCATGCCATATGGTTGCATATGTGCTTGGTGGTATTTTAATTTCTTCTTTGCACCCTTGTTTTCAGAATTGAATAATCCCATTCGATTAATGGGATGCTTCTCTTTTCACATTGTATTTTTAAGTATAATTTTTCATTACTTGCAAGTGTGGCAATCCTTACTAGGCTACGATGGAGTTTGAAGGAGGAATTCATGCACCCTCTTCCTAATTTTATGTTTAATTTACATAAGAAAAATGCTGCACCCCTTCCCTTTGGCCACTCGGTCACATAAGGAAGAAAGGGGAGGAGATTATGGATTATCTCTTCCACACACCACACTCAAATGGTTCCTCCTCTCTTTCCTCTTTCCTTGCTTGGTGTCATCCCCCACTTGACATTTTCATATTATAATTGGTGAGGCTTTCTTGCTGCGTACATAATCATATTTTCAACTATAAAATTCTACACTTCATTCTTTCCCAATACATGTGCCTTCTTATATATATATATTGGCTGTACTAAGTGTACTTGCAAGTACACTTTTCTTTACTTGCAATCTTGGCATTACTTGTAGTTTAAGTGTAGCCCTCCTTACTTGTCAAATTTGGTTTTACTTCCTCCCACTTTTCACGTGTGCATTCCTTGAAATCTCCATGTTCCTAGCCGTGTGAATATATATATTTGTTGCACTCTTTCCTTTCCCTTTTGTTTTGTCTTAGTCACATGGGTGCATATATTTAAATATATATAACTCCTATTCTTCCCCAAGTGCATGAAATTGTAAATTGTCTATACTCCTTTCTATTTCCTTGTTGGCCATGGAGTCTATATTCAATTTAAAATTTACATGCTCCATCAATTTTCACATGCATCTACTCAATTTCCCTACACTTCCCTTCTTGGAATTTAGGTTACTAACGAGGAACATTCATTAAGCCCTTCAATTTGGAAAATTTTATTCTTAAAACCTTTATTATGATCATTAAATGACACTAGCAATTTACCACACTTTATAGCAATTTATCTAATTAATTACGAAAACATAAATTTAGATATAATTGAAAGGACATGGGGTGTTACATAATAATAAGGTGAGTGGATATAATCTCTAACCCAAGATAGAAGCACGATGATCTCCATCATAGCTGAATGGTCTTTCTAAGAGACTAGGGGACACCCTAGAGGTAAAAGCTAGCTAACCAATAAGAAGGAAAGAACTCATACAATGCTTACTAGAAAAGAAAGAATGTTATTATTGGCCAAGTATAACCATGTAAAAGTTATCTCATGATTGGCCAAGTAGAGCTATATGAAAGTTATTCTATTATTGGCCAAGTAAAGCCATATGAAAGTTATTTTATTATTGTCCAAGCGAGCCATATGAATGAAGGTTATTTCCATTATCTATTATGTTAAATGTTCATATTACTGTACTTTGATGATGTAAAGCATGAGTATATCTAATAATGCCCACCGAAAGATGTACTTTCAATACTTGATATGACATAGCATAGTAGTTGCATATTATCCAAAGTATTTATGTTTATGAATTGAAATGAAATTGAATGCAAGATTTTTTCTATGTTTTTCACAGCTAGTACCATAAAAAATAATCTTTAACTTAATTTCTTTTGGTTACTGGGATTTTATCTTACTTGTGCTTTGATGTGTCTAAATGCCTAGGTACTCTATCATTGTTAAAGTGGAGATAGAGGTTGTACATTTACCTATAGTATGGTACTACATTCATATTTGGCAAATAATGATCTATATTGGGGATGCTCCACTGCCCCTAGTGGGTTAGAGTGGTGGAGAGGATGACTTACCTTTTAGTGTTCCATGTAACATCCGCTCCTAGTATGATTAGAGAAATGTTTGTTAGTTGTTAATTTAATCTTAATGCTTGTGTATGTTGCATTAGTGCATATAATTACGTTAGTGTAGGGACTTAATTGAAGGAAATGAAATTCTAAGCGAAGAGTATGGCTAAGGAACCAAGTGAAAAGGAAAAATGTGCTAAGAAAACATGTAAAAAGTAACTCAAGGACTAAAGAGCAATTTCCCAAACTTCCTTGAAAATCGTGGCCGAACCCTAAACCTCTCACACAATTCTAGCAATAAAAAATTTTAGAGAGAGAAAGGAAAGGGTGAGTAGAGAGAGAAAAAGCTGAGTTTGTATATAGAGGAAGGGATTTTCAAAAGGAAAGGCGAATTTGAGGTTGAGGAGTTGTTCTACAACAAGGGGAGAACCTTTCTAACACATCAACCACACACATTTTGCTAGGAATCAAGGTAGCAATTTATCCTAAACCCTATTTCTAAATTATATAGAAGATTTACTGATAAATGTGATTTTGAATGTTTTAAGTTAAATCTAGGGTTTTAAAAACCTACATTCTATGTGTTTTTAACTGTTAGTAGGTAATGTATGCTGATTTACCTTGCTCATTTATGCTTATGAATGATTGTGAAGTTGGGTTTTTACCCTAAGTGAGAAAGATGTGGTTTGATCTTAGTTTCAGCATGTTAAGCTATGTTATAGGCATTTTATGAATAAGAAATGATGTTTGTATGTTGGCATTGAGTAAAATGATTTAAGAACACATGTGTTTTGGGACAAAACTCTGGGTTAAACCATAATTTTTCAAGTAAACTGAGTGCTAGAAGCCAACTGCTAGCCCTGAAAGTCAACTGTCATGTTTTTCCTTTTTTTCAAAAATTTTCTAAAAAAGGAGCAGCCAATTGCCAGACCCTTAGGAGTCGACTGTCAAGGCTAGCAACCAATTGCTAAGCCCTAGCAACTGACTAGTAACTCTTGGGCAAGAACAGGGATTTTAAACAATGAGTTAGCAATTGACTACCAACAAGGGAGAAGTTAATTGTCGGCCTCCTGATATAGAAAATGAACTCAATTGACTATCTTAAGAGAAAATTAGCTCAAAATCTCACTCAAACTAATGATCTAAACCTGGGATGTAGTGGTTACATGAAAGAGACAGAGTCACTCGTCACTTAGATTATGAGATCCTTGTGACAAGTGAAATGATAGAGTCACAATTCACTTGGATGATGAGATTCTTGTGATAGTGAAAGAGAAAGAGCAAAACACATAAGAGAGGAAAGAAAGGAGTATTCCAAGTGTATACCTAGGGGTAGATAGGCTCATGATCGAGTGACCCATTTGTCGGTATGGGACGACTGTTGGGCATTCCACCATTGTGCCATGAATTAGGATGGTTAGACATCCACTTGAATTAAGATAATTTTTGGAAAATATCGTGATGGTTACGAACTTTAAGTTAGTGTCTTCTTTCAACGGCCATTAAGAAACACGTACTTAGAACTAAGCAAGACCATGGACATGAGCCAAGTCACCCTAGAGTATATGTTAGAGAATAGCGTACTAAGAGTGTGATCTATTGGAGAGGGATGGTGATTTCATAGTATTATAATCTGCCCAAAAGTGGATAGGAAATGATCCGAGTAGAGTTAATAGTGATCTCATGAGTTAATAACCAATCCCGTAAGGGGAAGGGAGACATTGGGTAGAGTTGACAACTATCCCGCTGGTTATGAGAAGAAGGAGAAATAGGATGAATATAATTTTATATATATGCATAGCTCTCACATAAGGTTAGGAAAGAGGAAGGAAACCAAAATATATATATATAATACATGCGCCTACACATCACGCTACTCAGCCAAGAAAGGAAGGAAGAAAAAGTAATGCATGAAGCACATGAAAGGCAACGTGAAAGAGGGAAAGGAGAGAGTAAACTATATAGAAAATATATATATATCTCAATGAGCCCCATGTAGATTGAAAGGAAATTACATGTGTGTGGGTGCATCTTACTTACATCTCATGAGAAAAGGGAAAGAATGCAAGACTATTTTGTGCCACATGGGAAATAGGTTGCTTGTGAAGGTGGATAAACCAAACTTGTAAGAAAAGGGAACACCAAGTGTGCAAGCAAAAGCTATATGTACTTGCAAGTACACTTTAGCCAAATAAAAAAGAAAAGGAATACAAATATATATATATCTGTGTGTGTACGCTATACTCTGAGGGTACGTGTAATCCTTCCTTGAGGGATGATCGGATGAGGAAAAGGAAAAGAAATATGGAGAAGGAAAAGCAGCACGTCATTTTTCTCACTTCCCTTTGGCTTATCCCACAAGCCGAATAGCCTAGGGAATAAGAAGAAGAAGCTATACTTAGGGGACACTTGTAACATATTGAAGTCTCTAACAAATGGACACACTCCCACGGCATAAGAGAAAGGAAATACCACTGCAAGAATCTCGCCTTCTTTCCCTTCTCCATGACGTGTTTCATGGGCCAAGGAAGCAATTCAATGGTGTACATAACATGTGGAGCAGCATGATGATGGAAAATAAAAATAATAACCTTTAAGGGAAAGGAGAAGGCATGCTAAAAGACACCTCATGAAGGGAAGGATGAAAAGAAACACATGAAAATAATAAACCAAATTTCCTTCCCTTGCTTGGACGCCATCATGTGGGGAATGGTATGCACGGCTTTCCTCCCTCCCTCCACCTAACGTGTCCAACTAGAGAACCAAGGTTGCAAGAAATGTGTAGTGTACCCATTGGTACACGTGCAGCTATAAAGGAAAGAATTAGAAAGAAAATAAAACAAAAAAGAAAAGGAAAAGGAGAGGGAAGATGTGTGGGAATTTCCACTGTACACCGCACCACATAAGCATAAGGAAAAGGAAGGGAAGACTCACATTTTTCCCATATGCACCACACCTAATTGGACGTGCACCCTAGCAAGAAAGAGAGAACATCTAAACCCCACACACATACCCATTTATTTGGGAGGAAAGGAAAAGAAAGGAAAGGTAACCAAATTGGCAAGACAAGGGAGTGACCAAGGAAGGGCTAAGCTCATTTTTCTTAGTCACCAAAGAGGTAGGTTGGCAATTACTTTGCTTTAGTTCCCTAAATTTGCATTCATGTTTTAAAATTTTATCTCCATGGAACTAGAGAAATTTTCTTCATCCTTGATCCTAGGATAAAATTGATGTTGTATGCATGATAAACTTAGGAGTGGGCTAAGTTGAATAAAATTAATGAGGTTATGGAACATTCATATGGCTAAATAAATGCATGTGATGTTGAAATAAGATGGACTAAGTTAATTTTGGGAATTATTTCCATGACCACCTAAGAGATTCATTAATCATGAATACCATTATGAGAAATGTGAATGTGAGGGTTTCTGGAAAATAATGATCATGTATAGGAGGGACATGATTATGAAAATTATTAAACTCTTAGAAGGAAATTAGATGAGATTAAAATTTCAAGAAAAGTAGAATTATTGTGGCCATTGTTTGTATTTTTGGGAAGGAAATTTATGTGAGCTTAAATTTCAAGAAAAGTGGAAAATATTATAGCCCTTACTATTATTTTGAAGGGAAAATTTATATGGGATTAGATCCCAAGAAAAATAGAAAATATTGTGACCATCCTTATTAATATAGAGGGAAATTTATCTAAGAATGAATTTTAAGACAATTAGAAATTTTTATGCCCATAAGTAATATTCTCGGAGGGAAGATTTTGTAAGAATACATTAAAAAAAAATGGGAGATATCATTCCCATAATTAATATTTTGAGAGGAAATTTCTTAAGAATAAATTCAAAGAAAAATAGGAGAATATTAAGTCCATAAACAATATTATGAAAGGAAATTTATGTAATATAAAATTCCAAGGAAGATAGAAAAATGTTATGTCCATAAATAATATTATGGATGGAGATTTATGTGATATAAGATTCCAAGGAAAAATAGAAAATACTATGTTCACAAATAATATTATGAAAGGAGATTTATGTAATATTAAATCCTCAGGAAAAATGGAAAATGCTATGTCCATAAATAATATTATGGATGGAAATTTACGTAAGATTAAATTCTAAGGAAAAATGCGAAATCGTAGGGATGTTTCAAATTTATTCGAAAGCCCTGCGAAAACAAAACCTTTCCTAGTTAATAAAAGGGAAAATAGGGTGACACCGCGCCCTGCGGGGTCTCAAGTGTACACCGACGGCCTAGGGAGGTGTGGTCGAAGGTGCCCTATAC
This sequence comes from Senna siamea, assembly GCA_031216115.1. NCBI lineage: Eukaryota > Viridiplantae > Streptophyta > Magnoliopsida > Fabales > Fabaceae > Senna > Senna siamea. The sequence goes on from CM062354.1 coordinate 13,341,801, forward strand.
CTGTGATCTAGTGTCCTGAGGATTTCATGTACGTGGACTGAGGGTTCATAATTTACGAGGTGTGGCCAAAGGTGCTCCACACGGGCGGCCTGGTGAGGCACGGCTGAAGGTGCTCCGTGCCCGGGACCTAGTGCTCACAATCACGCTATCTATGTGGCCGAGTGTCTATGAATTTCGAGGTGTGGCCGAAGGTGCTCCACCCCTATGACCTAGTGTTCACACGACATATACGTATGTTCTGATGACTTCGCGATAATAAATCGGTAAGCTTAAGAAAATACTGGTCAGGTGAAAAAGAACTTTTACTATTGCTAACTACTAAATTTATCATGTAATAATTACCTGTTTATCAATATGTACTTTACTCCTAAATCAAGGTTGTAGTTTGAACATTTTTGGTGCTTGCACCCTGATACATTTTAGTTTCTTTTAAACTATAATTGCTAAGCTACATGGAAACTCGTGTTTCTCACTTATGTGCTAATATGTATCAGATTTGGATGCATAGCAAGGACGCATGGTAGTAGTATCTTTTTGATCAAGTAATTTTTTGTAAGCCCTATTTTTGGATCCTAAAAGTACTCGGATTAGAATAAGACAGCAAATTTGACTGTATATACGAGTGGTTCTGGGAATACTGAGGGAAAATGGATATGTGAAGGACCAATCCATTACTATTTGGTACGGGAGTCTGAGTGGCAAGCCTGTTGTCTCCTGACTTCCGCAGGATGAGTACTTCATATATCCGGGGATTGATACATCAGTTGTAATAAATATTATTATTAGATTGGTATTATTTGATTCATATGAAGGATTGTATTGTTATCGTGTAGCATAGAGTTTTTATCATTCCGTTGTTCATGTGAGTTATGTTTTTATCTGAGAAAAGGATCCCAAACTTAATTTGTTTAACATAAAGTGAATATTTAATTGCTCAGAAAATAATTAAAAGGACAAGAAGAATGTATTGAACCTATCTATTAACAGTGAAATGAACCACAAGACTAGATAGGGGCATTATAGTTAGCATATAGTGGCTGAATAGTCACAAACTCATTCATATAGAAAATGGTACTTGGAGTGTCCACTGGCCGGCCCTCCTGATAACTCTTATGATGTGTTGTTTACCTGCTCATATGTTTAAAGTAAAGTAATGGCATGTTCATACCCCACAATATGTTTTATATGAGAATTAATGATGAAATGATATTGAGATGACATACCATATTTTAAAGTTTACATTTTAAGAGCACATGCATAAAATTTGAGCAAATGTTATGAGAATATGCTGCATGCATGGCATCCCAAATGGCACACAATATGTCCATGTTTTATAATGAAAGAATGTAGAGATTTTTCTGTGTGGTCACAGTGGTACAGGCTGGTAATTTTAAAGGTAGGTTGCATTGCTACTGAGATTTAATTCTCACATGAGTGTTGGCATATATCAGATGTGTAGGTTTCACTAGGCTGGAGAGGAAGCTAAAGTATGAAGAAGTGTCCATTTTGGGCGCATAGAACTATTTATTTTGGATATTATAGGTACATGATAGAATTGGGCTAGCCTTCATGATATTTTTGAGAAAGGCTAGTAAAGGATTATTTTGTATAGCCTATTTTGAATTATCTGTATATAGATTAGCTTGAATTGATGGCTGGATATTGTGGTGGAAATTGAGTGGCAGGATTGTTGCCTCGATTTCCCAATAGGTTGAGTTAAGATTAATCTATGAGTATCATACATGTTGATGTATAGTTAAGTAAGATAATTATGTATATGTACATGATATTTATTCCACTACATTGTTAAGAGAGCTCGAGAGTAAAGACCAACCCAAATGGTACTCAATTAAACAACTTGGTAAAAATTTTAAAATTTACTCAGGTATATGTCACGATAACACACTATTAATATGATTATTATATATCTATACATGTGCATTATATCTTTTAGGTAAATTAAAAGGAACCATAGGCTAAAGGGGTGTTACGAGACATTACATTCCACTACCCTTAGCCTATGTTAGGAAGGCCATAGGGGCTAATGTAGATATATCAAATAGGAAGGTGGAACCTAGTTGTAACCTATGTTATGCTAACTTTCTACCTAATAACAGATATCCCATAATGGGTTAGGTGGTCTTGAGGGAAGTTGACATCATTTTCCTAAGTTCTCACCTAGTATTTTGAAACTGTGTGTACATGTATGCAAATTTGAACATAGGAATCACTAACTTGTATATATGAATATATCTTAAAGTTTTTATACTTTTGCTGCCATAAACATATATATATGTATACATATGAGTGAGAATCCTGAGTGCAACCCTAAACCTCAAATTGTACTAATTAAATATTTTAGGAAATTAATTTAAAATTGAACTGAGTAGTTAAGTAAAGTTATGTTAATAGCATCCTATATCTATGGGCTTATGTATGTTTTGTACCTATAGAGGTGGGGTGTTACAGTTTGTCTCAAGTAGCTTACATTGGTTAAATGTTGAAGAAATTCAACAGGCAGTCTTGTGCTACACCTATTTAGAAAAGGTGAGCAGTTTTACTGTCCTCAAGATAATGATGTGAGGATTAGGATGGATAAAATAGTTTTTTTGTTGGTAGCTTATATATACTCAAATTTCTACATGTCAAGACATAGCTTTTGCAATTTAGTGTGCTTGGTAAATATCTAAGTTTGGTAATGACCATTGTAGTGTTGTTAAGAAGGTCATGAGGTTCCTTTAGGGTACAAAGTATTATTTGACTTACAAGAAGTTTGAATCTTAGAAATTCTGGGTTATTTAGACTCGTATTTTGTCTTATGCATTGTTGATAAGTCTACTTCTGGATACATATTTATGATTTCTAAAGGAGTTATTTCATGGAAAAATGCTAAGCAACCTATTACAACTACCTCAATTATGGAACCAGAATATATTGCTTGTTGTGAGGCTAGCTTCTAAGTTTTATGGTTGAGGAATTTGATGTCTAGCATGAATCTTGTTGGTTATATATCATGCCCTCTAACCCTATATTGCAACAATTTGTCTACTTTATGCTTTTCTCAAAATATGCAAGAACTCTTGTCCCATTAAATAATTTGATGTGAAGTTCCTGATTTTTAGAGAAAATATTGTTAAATCTCATAATCGTTTGGTTCACATTTCTGGTGAACATATGCTATCAGATTTATTGACCAAAGGCTTACCCTTAAGAGTATTTAAAGTTAAGTAACTCATATGGGTTTGATAGAATCTTTTGATGTAGCCTTGGTTTGATGGGTGTAATATCCACTTTTCATGTTCTCAGGTATGTTATTAAATCTTAAATTTGGTAATTGCATACCTAAATGTTCATATATAAATTGCCTGATGTGCTACCAATGAACTATATGTAGCCACACCTTAAGGCAGTGCACCTGTCAGTGTAGTCTAGTGCAAAGGTGAGTATCACGGCCGTATCCCAAAGGAATGGGAAAGCCTAGAGTTACTACTTAATTGTTGTTATTTAGCCTAAGAAGAATAATGATGGATATTTTCAATTAACTAAATCTAATTATCACTATCTTGACTTTGGAGGGAAAGTAAGACAAGTGTTAAGACAGCGAGTTATCAAGTTACCAGGAAAGAAAACCCATTGGGGTCTTAGACTAGATGATATGTAAACTAAGGATAATGAGTTTATGAAATTGATTGTGCTACCTGTGTAAAACAAATCCAGATTTTTGATTGGTTTCAATGGATTTCTAAAACCTATACCTTCCATTGGCTATTCATGTCCAATGGTCAAGTTTAGATCAGTATTACTATTTATTGGGAGTTCCTCCTAGTCCAGCAGTAGTCAACCTCTTGGTCCAAGCGAAGATTAATTGTTCTTTGTAGTTAGTTTTCCAATTCCAAACATCATCGGTTATAGTATTTGAGAGGAATCTAGATAGTTTCCCTACAACATCTCATAATGAAAACTTGATTAATCTTTAACTAGAGGAAGATTACACAATTCAATTCATAACTCAATCATATTCAAATCAAAATATCAACATAGTCTAAGAACCCCAATTGGGTTCTACTAATCTAGCTACTCATGTTCATGAATAAAACAACAAAAAGTATAATAAGGGAAGAAGAATAGAATGAAAATAAAAACATCCTTATCTGTCAAATTTTAGATGACTAGTTTTGATTTTGATCTTCTTTCTTGATTATGCTTCTAGTTCCCTCTTGATGCTTCCCAATATCTTACTTTAACTCTTGATGGACTCTCCATGGCTTGTGACCTTTGTGGGGAGGCAAGGGAATTGAAGTATTAGGCTCTAAAGATTAGCAAGGATTGTCACAGTCCAAGCTACTCCAAGTGCTCCTAGTTTTCCTCTCCTTGAATGCCTTTAATTGATGCTTTTCTCTCCTAGCACCTTCTAGTGATGATTTTCTCTCCTTGTGCCTTCTCCTATTTATCAGCAAGGGAGGCACATCTCTAGGCTTCCACATGGCCATGTGGCAGCCTAAAAAGTAGCATGGCCGTATGGTAGCCCATGTGGAGAGCATGGCCATATTCTAGAAGAAATCCATCCATAGTGTGATTTTGGCCATTTCTTGGTTAGGGATTGTTGCTCTGGCCATGTAGAGAGGTGTGTTCTAGAAGTTTTAAGGCAGCATGGGCATGTGGTAGGGTGTGTTCTAGAAGAATCCATGCGTGGCCATGCTAAAAGGTGCATTTTGAGGTGCTTTAAGCCCTTAAACACTTGGTTTTGATTCATTTCGCTTCAAAACTGCTTTATACTTGGGAAAAGCTTTGATAACATGAAAAAAAGTGGAAACATTGGTAATTATACATAAAACACATAAGATATACTCCTAAAGTAAGTGGAATGTAACCAATAAATATGTATATTTATGTGCTTTTCATTGCCCTAGGTTTTCCTAAAGTGGAGAGGGACTAAACTAAAAGAAAAGTATAAGGACTAAAGTGAAAAGGAAAAAGGTCCCTAAAATATCTAAACGTAATGATTACTTTTAGAAAATATTTGGGCGTATTAATGACGCGTAATCATGACGTTTGAAAATATCTAAAATGTAATAATTTCTTTGAAAAATATCTTGGAAAAATATCTAAAGGCCATGATTACCCTAGGAAAATATCTTAAGGGCAAAATGGTAACTTTTACCCAAGGGAAAAGTGGTAATTTTTACATCAAGGGTAAAATAGTCATTTCACTTAGAAACTTTATAAAAATTTCACTAAAGGCTATCTCCTCACACTTTTCAAAATTTTAAGGGTAAATAGAGGGTAAAATGGTCATTTTGGCATAAGGGGTAAAATGATCATTTTCCCCTAAACTAAAAAGATGTCTTCTTCCATAGAAAGGAGAAGAAAGTGACAACAAAGGGGGAAAAGAGAGAGAGAGGCTAAGAGGTGAAGAAGGAGAAGAAGGAAGGAAAAAATCAAGGAAAATCTAGGCAAAAAAAATATTTCTTGCAAAATTAAGGTAGCTAAACAATCCTAACCCTTTTATTTGATGTTTTACAATTTCATTTGAATGATTGAAAAATTTTATGGCTACCATGAATAGTAAGGTTTTCTCACTATACATTCTTTTATGCTTGAAAATCAATTGGGTTTTGCTTATATGGTTGTATGGACATATTTATGATTGTTAGAATGGCTATTTGAATGGAATATTGAAATTTTATGGTTTGGTTCACCATATTCCATGACAAACCCTTGATGTTGGATGGCTTATGTAATGTTATGATTGGCCATGGATATGGAAGGAAATGATTTTTTTATGCTTGTATGTTGATGAAAATAGGAGAAAGGGAAGAAATGGTTTGAACCTCCCTTGTTTCTTCTCCTTTTTCTTAGTGGTCTGGAGCTTCATGGGATACCATGAAGGAAATTTTGCATAATATTGGTCTATATGGGTGTTTATTGTATTGGCCATAAGCAAGAGAGAGAGAGAGAAAGTTGTGTTTTGATGAAACTTCCTTGTTTCCCCTCCCTTTACACTTTGGTCGAGAAACTAATGAGACACCATAGAGAGAATTTGTATGATTTTAGCCCATATGTGTATCTATGGTTTTGGTCATGAGCAAGAGAAGGAATGAAATTGTATTTATGATGAAACTCTCCCATTTTCCTATTTCTTGCATCTTGGTCAAGAGCACCACGGAGAAATTTTACATGATTTTTGTCTGTGTGTATGATGCTTTGGTCATAAGCAAGCAAAAGGGAGAAAATGATATTTGCAATGAAATGATTAATAAATTACCTTCCATAGCCTTGACATTCCAATCATGAAAGTATATACCAACAAAAAGGGGGAACAATGTATTTATAGATACATATATTTATAATGTAAGAAAAGGATATTGATATGTATATATAGATATATTGTGAAAGTATAAAAGTGAAAGAAAGAAAAGAAAGGATATATATATATACATATACCTATGTATCATGAAAGAAGTCTCATGGAAATGAAAGAAAGAAAAGGTATATATATATGCATGTATGTATTCAAGAAGTATCATGAAAAATGAATGAAAGGAAAGGGATGAGAAATGAAAGGAAAGGAATGAAAACATAGAATGAAAAGGAAGAGAACTAAGTGGAAGTGTTTCCAATATATGTTCTAGGATAGATAGGCTTGTAACCGAGTGACCAATTGTCGATATGGGACAGCCGTTAGGTGTAACGCCCCTATTTAGTATTACAATTTCTCCGATGCAAACAGATAGGTTCAGTACATTATTCTTATCCTTTTATTTAATTAATGTCTGAGAAATTATACTATTAAGTTATATTAAGCGGATTAGGTTCGGGATCTTTTGTTCAGATGAAAACTCGTATGCATAATGAAATAAAAAGGAAATACTAAACTACACAGCAAAAATTAAAACCTTCATGTAATTCAAATAAATACATGTTTAATAATGTCCATTACATTTCTATAAACTTGTACCCAAATATATGAAGTACCTGTTCATAGGAAGTCAGGAGACAACAGGCCTATCACTCAGACTCCCTTACAAATTGCTAATGATGGACCGGTCCCTCACATACTCTGTCCAAAGGATTCCCATGTACATCTCATATATATAGCCAAAAGAATAGTCTTGAGTCCATACATACTATGTCTAGACTAAGACCCAAAATAGGGGTTACAAAAATTTTTCTTTAAATCCAAGAAGAACTTCTGTCTCCTAGCCCTACTAAGCGTCCGCATCTGATACATATTAGCATATAATGAGAAACACAAGTTTCCCAATCGCTTAACAATTCGGGTTTAAAATCAACTAATATGTATCAGGGTGCAAGTACCAAAATATTTAATTCCACATTCTTGAAAATAAAATACAGCATGATTCTTAAATAAAAAGTGGCTATCACTGTATGATCAATTGAGATGTTAATATGATAAAAATAATATTCTTTCAAGTAAACATTTGGCATGTTGTGAAACACATTATCATGAAATTTACAAAATTCCAATATTTCAAGGATAATTTCTAATGAAAAATTCCAATATTTCAAGGATAATTTCTCCTTCCTTGAAAATAAATTCTAATGTATATTTCTTATGAAAATTCTAATGTTTAGAATACTACCTCCTTCATTGAAAATTAATTCTAATATACATTTCTTATGGAAAATTTCAATATTTCAAGGATAATTTCTCCTTTCTTGAAAATAAATTCCATGTAACCTACTTGACACTTATTATACCCTCCATTGGCCATAACTTGAATTACCAATAAGCTAATTTAAAAATTTTCAAACAATTTTCCAAAACTCATTTCGCTAACCATGGCCTAAAGAGGAATTTTGTGCAAAAATCATCATTTTACATATAATCATTCCTTTAATCCCACTTTTATCATCCATAAACCATCAATCACCATTTATCCATAACAATCAAGGAAAAAAAAACAATTTGGCATGACATTCATGAATTTGGGGGTTTTAGGGCAAATGAAACAAAAATGGGAAATGAACATAGACACTTTCATAATTGAAATTAACCATCACAAACAACTCCATACTACCTTCTAAGCATTAATCCATAAAAATTTTGAGAATTTAAGAATGTAAACTTAAGAACATCACTAGTCATGTATTGTTCATTCAGCCATGAAAATCTCAAAAGCTTGGAAAAATCCATTGAAACATGAAATAAGTGATGGAAGAATGCTAAGCTACCTTGATTTACAATTTTTGGTGGATAAACCTTGAAGTTTCCTTGCTTTTTCTCCCTTATGAAACCTATGGTTTTTCTCCCTTCCAAAAGCCTTCACGTCGTCTTTGCTAAGAAGGAGAAGAAGAAGTAGTGTGACTTATTTAAAATGGCTAATATGACCATTTTGCCCTTGGTGGCAAAATGACCAAAATACCCTTCACTTTTTTCTTCTTAAAACCTTGAAATGCAAGGGTATTTTAGGAATTTTAAAGTGTTTCTTTAGGTAAAATTCCCCTTATGTCCTTGTGATGAAATTATCTTTTTACCCTTGGTGTCAAAATTACCATTTTACCCTTCATGGTAAAATGACCATTTTACCCCTCTTAAGTGCCAAACCAAAAAATATTTTTTAAAAAAAAATTTGGAAAAATATTCTAGAGGCAATTTCATAATTTTTTATATAAAAATTAGCCATTTTATCTGATAAAGAAATATTTTATTCTTATTTTCAGATAAAATTTTAACCGTTTTGCCCCTAAATATTTTTCTTGTAGCATTCATGACATTGGCATCATTTTCAAACCTCATAAATGTGTGCCATAAATGCACCTCAATTTGCGTGCTTACTATCAGGATATTTTGTGAAACAAATTTCCTTTCATTTTAGTCCCTAATCATTTTCTTTCAGTTTAGTCCTTCCTTTGTTTAAGGTAATATAAAATAATTTTTGGACTATTTTCCATGCATAAAAATATTGAGTCTAGGATTCTAAGACATACCTAATATCATAGAATTGAGGATATTACACTAATCTCCATTAGGCCAACATGAGGGAAAAGGACGCTGCACTTTTTTGTGTTTTACTTATGTATATAACTAGTTTCCTTCTTGCTTGCAATTGGTGCTTCCTTCCCTTACACGTTAGTTATGCTCCACTAGCAACTATATTCACATGTTGCGTAAAATTTTTGCACTACTTTTCCCTAGCCTATTCAGTCACGTGAAAAAGGAGGGAAAAATACATTATTTTCATGGTTTTAAATTGTAATTAAATGCTGCACTTTTCTTCCTCATGTTTTCATGGTTGTGGGGTCTAAGCATGTATATTTTTGCAGTAAAATTCTACACTCTTACTTTCCTTTTACTCCATCTTATGTGCATGTGATATATGTTTAATTGTGGCATCCCTTCTTCCAATTGCACATGTACTTTTCATGCATAAGAGAAATAGGCTTTCTATTCCCTTCTCTCACGTAGGATGCATGCAAGGCACACACATGCATATATATTTAAATTCTATCCTTCCCCATTCATGCTTAATCTTCCCCACTTGCACGTGCACACACACACATATGCACATATTTTAAATGTTGCATCTTATCTTGCTTTTTTCTTGGCACTTAGGCTAGGTGACTCAAAAGGAGAAATAGAGAATTAAATTAAGCACCTAATTTTATGCAAGATTATCTTTTAATATACCCATTTTGAGCCATTAAATTAGGCAAGAAGATTTTCCCTTCTTTAAGCTAAATCATATAATTAATTACAAAGCATTTAATTTGTAGCTAATCATTAAATGACACAAGTAATTACATCCCATTAACTAAAGAACATTAATTTGGACTAATTAAAGTTATGGGGTGTTACATTAGGCATTCCACAGTTGTGTCATAAATTTGGATGGTACAACATCCACTCAGGTATAAAAAAGTTTAGGAAACACCGTAATGATTGCAAATTCTAAGTTAGTGTAACCTAGAATAGCCAATCAAAAGGGGACATTTACTTAGAATTTAGCATAATCATGAGTATAACCCAAATCATCCTAGACTATATATAGGAAATAGTGTACTGGGAATGTGATCTACCGGTAAGGGGTGGTGATTCCATAGTATCATGATTCACCTTGAAAGCGAAGAGGAAATGATTTGTGAGGTCACAGTGATCTTGTAACGACCTCCTTATTCACAATACACAGTCCTCTATTTGCATAGCGGAAGCATATGGGTTTCTCTAAATGTTATTCCCGATATGGGAACATCAGGGAATCGCTACTGATTGAGCGTAACCCAAATAGACATTCCACCGTCCATTTAGATTTCGTTCAACCAAAATTCACATGCAGCTATACTAATTATACATACATTTATCATAAATAACTCTGGAATGAAAATTAAAATCCATATATACATCATATCAGGCATTCATACAAATTCCAACTTAGTTCCACAAGTTTACAGTGGTAAACCCTACCAAAAATTTGGCAGAGTCTCCTCTGCATTTCAAGTATATCCTAAAGTACAACAATCATCCAATTTATAAATATACAGCCAGTCCAATAACAAGAGAAAAGCAGAAATTTCAGAAGACCAATATACAACATCATCAGTATAAATATATATAATGCAATTCAAGCCTAGACTAAGCTACTCTTCTGTCTATCACCAAAGCATCGCCCAGCTAGCGTCTAGGTCCCTGTTCCTGTTCATCTGAGTAAAAAACCTGGTGAGATATAAAATCCCAGTAGAATAATTTACAATTCAAAATACAGTTTGAAATCTGGTTGAATACTCAGTGGTGAAAGCACCAAAAATAACTTCCCGAAATCAGTTCAAAATCCGTGAAATACCTTATCTTTAAAAATCAATTTATCACATGGAAAATTGCGGCCAATGCTTACAAATCATAAAGTCTATATCTTTGAAAAATCAATAATCAATAATCAGATTAAATCCTATGCCCAGGGTATCTAAATCTGTGTCGGCCACAAATCATCTGTGATCGAATCTAACGTCATCCAATTGCACGTCATCTAGAGAGATTTCATCTCTTATCATTGGGTGTGATCCGTAACACTAATCACTCGAATCTCGCCTATGTTGTGAGTGTGATCCGTAACACCAATCACTCACTCAAGGACCGGGTGAGAATCAACATCTAGGGCGTCCCCTAGCATGTGCACATACGCCAATTCTCATCCTCATACAGTCTATTCGAACTCACATGCACATGGTCAGCTATTCCTCAGGGTTATAGGGTATTACACCTAAATCATAACGTTTCCCCGTCTAGGTTATCCCCCCTTATACTCCTTAAACCTTTCTTAGGGTCGTCCTGATTTACCGCATGATCCCTAACGAAATGCAGGCTAAATCTGTTTAAAAATATATCTTTATAAAACTCATTGCACTCGGAATACTTAACGGCTGTCCCATATCGGCTATCAAGTAGCCTACCCTAAGTAAATCCGTCCTAATGGCATCTAAACTCGATAAACAAAACATCTAACATGAAAATGGGATATCCAGCACACAAGCATGCAATTTAGTCCATCGAAGGCAGCATGTAAATCTATGCAATTAAATCTAATCGTTCAAGTATTCACTAGGTTAAATCTAGAACTCGGGAAGCGTAAATCATCCTACTGGTCTCCTGTTATTCCAAATCAATTCAGAACTTCTCGTAATCCCAGATTTCAAGCCAAATTAATTCCCTGGACATTTACACGAATATTTTAGCTCGTCACGTCATCCGTTTTACGATTCTAAGTCCAATTACCCTATTTCCTAGGTCAGTTTATTTTCTATTCACATTTGGTAGCTAATTCAATCAAAATTCATTAGTTTTAGGCAAATCAGACCTTACCAGTGTTACCAGATGATGGAAATTTGTCTCGGGGTGGTCTCGGTGTCTCTCGATATATATCTAAATTCTCCGGCATGGAGGCGTACAATGACGCACGGTGATGTACGACAGTGCATGGCGGAAGGGTGTGGTTGGCCTCGAAATTTACACCACGGTGAAGCCCACAAGACGAGGAGTTCGAATATGGTGGTGGCGCGGTGGTTCACAGCCGGTTGGATGGCATTTTCTGGCCCCGAAGCTTTACGCACAACAGACGAAAAATCTTTCGATCCGGGCGCATTTGACCTTCGTTCAACGGCGGTGAGCTGGTGGAGGAAGCTGGCAGCTCAGGCTACATGCTGGTGGTGGCGGTGACGGCCAATGGTGGCTGATGGCGATGATCTTAGCTGATGAAGTTTTCACACGACAGAGGAGAATAACACCATTTTTCGGTGAGTCTGGCGGTCATTGGTGGCCGTGGGTGGCTGCTAAAGGTCGAGGGTGGCGAGGGGAGTCGGTTGGTTGGCCAAGTGGTGGCTCACGATGGCCCAGTTGGCAGAGCACAGTGGAAGAGAGAAGAGAGATAGGAGAGAGAAAATAGAGTGAGGAGAGAGAGAAATGTGGCAAATGGCGGGGTTTCGAGAAATTTAAAGCTTTCAGGGGCGATTTTGACTTTCCCGGACCACTCGGGGAAATTTTAGGACATTTTTGTTCATCCGAACTTTGGCACAAGTTCGCATGCAGAGATTTTAGCCTCCATCTATGAAATTGAAGTACGAAACTTCGTCTGTCAATTCCTGATCGCCAGATCGCGTTTCCTATCATCAGATCGCGTATCTGACTCCAAATGGCCTTCAGTTTCAATCATCGACCTAAAAGTTCGTGCCAAACTCAGTTTAAATGGAATTAGCGTCAAAATTTGGTTTTTATCTTTCAAAAATAGTTTCGGTTATTACATTCTCCCCATCTTAAAAGAAATTTTGTCCCCAAAATTCATACCTGTGAACAGGTCTGGGTATCGTTGCCTCATCTCTTCTTCTTTCTCCCAGGTCATCTCCTGCGACGCAACATCCTGCCAAAGTACCTTAACTAAAGGGATTATTTTACTTTGGAGTTGCTTAGTCTTAAAGTCAAGGACTTGTACAGGAGTAGATTCATAAGTCAAATTTTCCTTTAATATTATCAGTTGATTCCCTAATATATGCGCAGGATTTGGGGAAAATTTATGAGGTTGGGAGACGTGGAAGATATCATGTAGGTTGGACAAATAAAGAGGTAAGGCAATTTGGTAGCCAACGGGACCGACTCTTTGTAAGATTTGGAATGGTCCTAGGAATCTAGGGCTTAGTTTCTTGGTCCTTGCCTATCTACCGATACCCGTGGTGGGGGACACTCTCAAAAATACATGCTCTCCCTCATTGAATTCTAAAGGCCTTATTCTCTTGTTTCATATGCTTCCTGCCTCTATTGGGCAACTCTCATCTTTTCCTTGATTATTTAATTTGATTAGTGGTTTCTTGTATGACCTCGGGTCCCAACAGGGTACTCTCCCCTATCTCTACCTAACTTAAGGGTGACTTACAACTCCTCCCATACTGAGCCTCATAAGGTGCCATACTGATGGTAGATTGATAACTGTTATTGTATGCAAACTCTATCAATGATAGGTTTTTATCCCAACTTCCTTTCTGCTCTAGCACACAAGCCCTTAACATGTCTTCTAAAGTTTGAATAGTTCTCTCAGACTGCCCGTCAGTCTGAGGATGATAGGCTGTGGTAAATTTAAGCTGGGTTCCTAAGGCTTACTGTAGGGATTGCCAGAATATCGAAGTAAACCTAAGGTCTCGATCGAATACTATACCGGATGGTATTCTATGTAATCTTATGATTTCCCTAAGGTATACTTCGGCTAATTTCTCCATGGAGTATCGCATCTTAACAGGTAAAAAGTGAGTAGATTTGGTCAATCTATCCATTATCACCCAAATGGCATCAAATCCTGCTAGTGTCCTAGGTAATCCTACCACGAAATCCATAGTTATTTGATCCCATTTCCTCTTTGTTATCTCCAATGGTTTTAGTAGCCCTACGGGTTTCTGATGTTCTATCTTAACCTGTTGACAAGTCAAACAAGCATTCACGTAGTTCGTGATATCTTTCTGCATACCGGGCCACCAAAAGTTCCTCTTTAAGTCCTAATACATCTTGGAAATACCTGGGTGAATAGTATAATGGCTTCTATGGGCCTCTGCTAACACTTTTTCCTTTAGCTCTTGATGGTTTGGAATCACTACCCTCTTCCTAAACATTAAGACTCCATCAAGTGTTAGTCCAAAATCGGGTTGGTCGGCGTATACTTCCAAGGATTCATCCTCAAGTTGGGCTTGTATAATCAGTTCTCTCAACTCGCAGGTTATCAAAAAGTCACTCATCACTAATCTCTTCGGAAATGAGATTACGTTGAGGATGAAATTCCTAAAATCCTCAAGTAACCTCATCTCACCTACCATTAGGCTAGCTAATTATAGTGACTTTCGGCTTAAAGCATCCGCCATGACATTCGCTTTCCCTACATGATATTTCAATTCAAAATCAAAATCTTTCAGGTATTCTACCCACCTACGCTGTCTCATGTTCAATTATTTTTGATCAAAAAATACCTAAGGCTCTTATGATCACTATACACTTCGAATACTGCGCCATACAGGTAATGTATCCAAAACTTTCGGGCAAACACAACAGCAGCTAATTCTAAGTCATGAGTGGGGTAGTTTTCCTTTGCAGGTTTTAATTGTCGCAATGCATAAGCCACAACTTTCCTATCCTACATCAAGACGCAACCTAGGCCTTTCAGGGATGCATCTGTATATACAGTAAAGGGTTCTAGGGGTTTCGAAAGAATTAGTACAGGAGCAGTGGTCAATTTCTCTTTCAAAGTCTGAAAACTATTCTCACACTGCTCGCTCCATTCGAAATTTACTCCTTTTCGAGTCAATCGGGTTAATGGCAAGGCTATCTGAGAAAATCCTTGAATGAATTTCCTATAATAGCCAGCCAAACCCAAGAAACTCCTAATCTCGATGACCGTCCTAAGTCGACCCCAATCTAACACCACTTTAATCTTCTTTGGGTCTACCGCTATTCCTTCCCCATTTACCACGTGTCCCAGAAATTTAACTTATTCTAACCAAAACTCATATTTCTCTAGCTTAGCATACAATTGCTTCTCTTCCAGTATCTATAGCATCGTGCTAAGATGTTGGGCATGCTCCTCGTGAGTCTTGGAATAGACTAAGATATCATCAATGAACACCACTACAAACTGATCTAAGTAGGGTCTGAAGATCCTGTTCATATAGTACATTAAAATAGTGGGTGCGTTTGTTAATCCAAACAGCATCACTAGAAACTCATAGTAGTCGTATCTTATTTTAAACGCTGTCTTAGGCATGTCCTCCTCTTTAACCCTAATCTGGTGGTATCCTAATCTTAAGTCTATCTTAGAAAACACAGTCGCGCCTTGCAATTGATCAAACAAGTCATCAATACGTGGTAATGGGTATTTGTTTCTAATGGTCACCTTGTTCAATTGTCAGTAATCAATACACAATCTCAAACTCCCGTCTTTCTTCTTTACGAATAAGACTGGAGCTTCCCATGGTGATACACTTGGCCTAATGAACCCTTTCTCCAACATGTCCTCAATTTGGACCTTTAATTCCCTTAATTCTGCTAGGGCCATACGATATGGAGTCATGGCTATTGGGCCCGTGCCCAGAATCAGGTCAATGGTGAACTTTATCTCCCTAGGTGGTGGCATTACTTCCAAAGGAAATACCTCCGGAAAGTCACTAGAAATTGGGATTTGGCTTAGCCTATCTTGCAACTCTACCTTAGAGAGATTGAAGGACATATCACCTATCTCACAAGTCCTGTCACTCCCTCGTACAGGCACGTTATCCAAGTAAGTGATTGTCCTCTCGAAACAATTTAACAAGACCCGATTCCTAGTTAACCAATCCATTCTTAAAATAATGTCAATCTCGATCAAAGGTATACACACTAGGTCCACGATAAACAGGGTATCTTCAATGGTTAAGGGGTAGTTTAGGCATATATATGGGGACATAGTGGCTTCTCCCAAGGGTGTGGATATATATAGATCACATGGTAGGGTTTGAACAGGTAGTTTTATCCTCTCTACGCATGCATCAACAATAAAGGAGTGCGTATCACCCGAATCAAATAATATTATCAAAGGAAAATTGTAGATTTTACCTCTACCCTGTATCAAGGCCGAAGACCTGTCGACATTAGCCACATCCAGAGTGAAAACTCTCCCTGGAACCTGTGGTCTTCGGCCACTGGATGTTTACTGGCTCCCGCTAGAGGGGTAGTATCTGGCCATATGTCCTATACCTCCACACCTGTAACACTGAAGTGGAGTCTGATGCTAGCAAGGCTGATTCGGATGTCTAGTCCCACATTTTGGACAGGTTGTATTATCAGGTCATCTTCCACTACTGCTAGAAGCCCTTAGTTGCAGTTTAAACATATTGCCTCTCACATTGAGATTTCTGGTTGCTGGTCTTGGCTGGTTCCCTATTCTCTATGTCATATTCTGAGCCTGTCTCTGCTCCAGATTCTTACTCAGGATTCGACACTTGTTTACCAGCATGGCGAAGTCTCTAATCTCAAGTGTGGCTAGCTGAGTCTTCATGGGTAAGTCTAGGCCTTCTTCTAACTGCTTTGCCTTTCAGGCCTCGTCATAGTGCAGTCAAAGGTAGGTGGAGTATTGGGATAATTCTTCAAATTGTTTCAAATACTCCTCAAATGGCCTGCCTCCCTGTGTGAGCTTCAGAAACTGTGCTTCCTTTGATTGTTTGAAGCTCTCAGGGATGTACTACTCTATAAAGACTCTCTTGAAGGACTCCCAGGTGAGCAGAATACCTATACTTTCGATTAATTGCTGGGCACCTGTCCACCATAGTTCTACTTCACCCTTCAACATATATGTTGCATATGTAACCTTCTGCTCATCGTCACACTACAACAATCTGAAAATCTTTTCAATATCTTTCACTTAAGCTTCTACCGCAGCTAGATCGGAGGCACCTGAAAATGAGGATGGACCTGCTCTCTGAAACTCGATCCATCCCTAATATAATAGGTTAGCATGCTGGGTGGCTCCATCATTTCTGGTCTGCCTGTCCTTCTGCTGCTGTCTCATCGCATTAGCACTGGTAGTGGCTTGATCTCTCATCGCATCAGCCATCATCCAAATGGATTCCATCATGTCTCGTATGTCGATGTTAGTCTCCATGCTGCCACTACTCGAAGCACCCTTGCTCTTATGCCTTGCCCTTCCTCTGGGCCTGCGAGTGCCATCCCTGCTAGATTCTGCCATATTTATCTGACGCAGAAGACAAATAGATCAGTCATAACAGCAACAGTTATCAGAAAGGCATTAAATTCATTCTGTTACTTATCGGTTCGAGATCGCGTCCTAACACTCCAGAGTTACGTCAATCAAACCCTAAAGCTGTAAGCCCGAAGATTCATAATTCCTAACCCACTAAACCAGACGATTTGACAAACTGGGCTCTAATACCATAATTGTAACGACCCCCTTATTCATAATACACAGTCCTTTATTTGCATAGCGGAAGCATATGGGTTTCTCTAAATGGTTATTCCTGATATGGGAACGTCAGGGAATCGCTACTGGTTGAGCGTAACCCAAATAGACATTCCATCATCCATTTAGATTTTGTTCAACCCTAATTTACATGCAGCTATACTAATTATACATACATTTATCATAAATGACTCTGGAATGAAAACTAAAATCCATATATACATCATATCAGGCATTCATACAAATTTCAACTTAATTCCATAAGTTTACAGTGGTAAACCCTACCAAAAATTTGGCAGAGTCTCCTCTGTATTTCAAGCATATCCCAAAGTACAACAGTCATCTAATTTATAAATATACAGCCAGTCCAATAACAACAGAAAAGTAGAAATTTCAGAAAACCAATATACAACATCATCAGTATAAATATATACAATGAAATTCAAGCCTAGACTAAGCTACTCTTCTGTCTATCACCAAAGCATTTCCTAGCTAGCGTCTAGATCCCTATTCCTGATCATCTAAGTAAACAACCTGGTGAGATATAAAATCCCAGTAGAATAATTTACAATTCAAAATACAATTTGGAATCTGGTTGAATACTCAGCGGTGCAAGCACCGAAAACAACTTCCCGAAATCAGTTCAAAATCCGTAAAATACCTTATCTTTAAAAATCAATTTATCACATGGAAAATTGCGGCCAATGCTCACAAATCATAAAGTCTATATCTTTGAAAAACCAGAAATCAATAATCAGATTAAATCCCATGCCCAGGGTATCTAAATTTGTGTCGGCCACAAATCATCTGTGATCGAATCTAACGTCATCCAATTGCACGTCATCTAGAGAGATTTCATCTCTTATCGTTGGGTGTGATCCGTAACACCAATCACCAGAATCTTGCCTATGTTGTGAGTGTGATCCGTAACACCAATTACTCACTCAAGGACCGGGTGAGAATCAACATCTAGGGCATCCCCTAGCATGTGCACATATGCCAATTCTCATCCTCGTACAGTCTATTCAAACTCACATGCACATGGTCGGCTATTCCTCAGGGTTATAGAGTATTACGCCTAAATCATAACGTTTCCCCGTCTAGGTTATCCCCCCTTATACTCCTTAAACCTTTCTTGGGGTCGTCTTAATTTACCGCGTGATCCCTAACGAAATACAGGCTAAATCTGTTTTAAAATATATCTTTATAAAACTCATTGCACTCGGAATACTTAACAGCTGTCCCATATCGGCTATCAAGTAGCCTACCCTAAGTAAATCCGTCCTAATGGCATCTAAACTCGATAAACA
Organism: Senna siamea; assembly: GCA_031216115.1. NCBI lineage: Eukaryota > Viridiplantae > Streptophyta > Magnoliopsida > Fabales > Fabaceae > Senna > Senna siamea. Next base: position 13,360,546 of record CM062354.1, read on the forward strand.
AAACATCTAACATGCAAATGGGATATCCAGCACACAGGCATGCAATTTAGTCCATCGAAGGCAGCATGCAAATCTATACATGTTCCAAATCAATTCAGGTATTCACTAGGTCAAATCTAGAACTCAGGAAGCGTAAATCATCCTACTTGGTCTTCTATTGTTCCAAATCAATTTAGAACTTCTCGTAATCCCAGATTTTGAGCCAAATTAATTCCCTGGACATTTACACGAATATTTAAGCTCGTCACGTCATCCATTTTACGATTCTATGTCTGATTACCCTATTTCCTAGGTCATTTTATTTCCTATTCGCGTTCAGCAGCTAATTCAATCAAAATTTGTTAGTTTTAGGTAAATTGGACCTTAACAGTGTTGCCAGATGATGGAAATCTGTCTTGGGGTAGTCTCGGTGTCTTTCGGTGTATATCTAGATTCTCTGGCACGGCAGCGCACGATGGCGTATGGTGGCGCACGGTGGAGAGGTGCAGTTGGCCTCGAAATTCACACCACGGTGAAGCCCGCTAGACGAGGAGTCTGAATATGGTGGTGGCGCAGCGGTTCACGGCCGTTTGGATGGTGTTTTCTTGCCTTGAAGCTTTACACACGGAAGATGGAAACTCCTTCGATCCGGGCGTGTCGGACCTCCGTTCAATGGCGATGAGCTGGTGGAGGAAGCTGGCAGCTTAGGCTACACGCTGGTGGTGGCGGTGACGGCCAACGGTGGCTGATGGCGGCGATCTCAGCTGGCAAAGTTTTCACACGACGGAGGAGAATAACACCATTTTTCGGTGAGTCTGGTGATCGTTGGTGGCTGTGGGTAGCTGCTGGAGGTTAAGGGTGGCGAGGGGAGTCGGTTGGTAAGCCAGGTGGTGGCTCACGGTGGCCCAGGTGGCGGCGCACGGTGAAGGAGAGAAGAGAGAGAGGAGAGAGAAAATAAAGTGAGGAGAAAGAGAGAAATGTGGCAAATGGTGGGGTTTCGGGAAATTTAAAGCTTCTAAGGGCGATTTCGGCTTTTCCTGGACCACTCGAGGAAATTTCAGGACGTTGTCATTCATCCAAATGTTGGCACGAGTTCCTATGCAAGATTTTGGCCTCCGTCTATGAAATTGAAGTATAAAACTTCGTCTGTCAGTTCCTGATCGCCATATCACGTTTCCTGTCATCAGATCGCGTATCTAACTCCAAATGGCCTTCAGTTTCAATCATTGACCTCAAAATCCGTGCTAGACTCAGTTTAAATGGAATTAGCTTCAAAATTTGGTTTTTATCTTTCAAAAATAGTTCTGGTTATTACAGATCCTGTGAGCTTAATTTTTGAACGAATGGTTTATCCAATCCCGTTAAGGAAAAAAGGGATAAATCTCACTGGATGAGGGATGATTTGTCTATATGGAAGGGACCATTAAGGGGGACTTAGATCCACTGGGGGATACCTCAGATAGTACTAGTGGCAAAATTGTCACATGAATGGAATGAAATTATCTTGCTCATGTAAGTAGTATTATGTGGAGTAGTTCATTGGGTGACTCTCCCGATACTCTTAAGTTTCTCTTATATTGACTGTGGCTTTTAGCCAATGACTAATGAATGTTTTCCTTATGAAAGATGAATGTTTTCCTTATTTATGAATGGAATGTTAAGGATACTTAGCTGCTAATGATGTACCATATGAATATGTGGTGAATTGTTATTCTGCATACTCATGAATACATGCTATACAACTATATGATATGATTCATATGTTGCATCCCAATAGAATAGATATTATAAAGTAAAGAATGTAGAAATGTTTTCCTTATCACTACGGTGGTACATATCAAAGTTTTAAAAAAATAGATTGCCTAGCTACTGGGAATTATTTCTCATTATTATCTTGGTGTATACCAGATGACTAGGTACACCTCGTTACTGGAAATAGAGGTAGCTGTGGTTGACATACCTTTCGTAGGATTGTTCATGATATTGCAAGGAATATGGGTACTGGCAATTCTGGAGGTTCCTCTTCCCTAGAAACATGAAGAGTAGTTTCACTTTTTGAATAAAGATGTAATTTCTTAGGTTGTAGCCCTTTTATCCTAGTTCTCATATGTTTTTTGAATAGAATTAGGATAAGTTATTTTTGGATGTACATAATGAAAAGGGCATATATATCCAAATATGTGAAAGTTTTATCCACTAGTAGATAAATTTTGTAAAGGGTTTGAGTGGTATGTTTGTTGCCTCCTTACCTTGAGAAACTGAATGAACTTCACATATCCAGAAATATATGTATAACGTTGTAAATATTTTATGAATGAACTTTACTTTCCACTGTGTTGTAATTACTATTATTATGGTGATGTCACCGATTGTGTAACACCTATGTTCTTTCAATTATATTTAAATTTATGTTTTCTTAATTAATTAGATAAATTTCCATAAAGTGTGTTGGATTGCTAGTGTCATTTAATGATCATAATAAAAGGTGCTAAGAATAACATTGTCCAAATTGAAGAGCTTGATGAATGTTCCTCGTTAGTAGCCTAAATTCCAAGAAGGGAAGTGTAAGGCAATTGAGTAGATGCATGTGGAAATTGATGGAACATGTAAATTTTAAATTGTATGTTTATATATATATATATTAGACTCCACAACCAAAAAGGAAATAGAAAGGAGTATAGCCAATTTAAAATTTCATGCACATCCAATTGGCGAAGAATAGGAGTTTTATATATGCCCCCGTGACTAAGACAAAAAGGGGAAAAGAAAGAGGAATAAGGCATCCTAAATATATAGACATATCGGTGTACACGTGAAAGTGGAAAAAGAGACAAGAGTGTGAAGCATTTCAACATATACACGTGGAGTTGATAGAGGGTGTGAGTTTAAAATATAGGTATATATATATACCTACTCGACCAAAAGGAAGAGGGAAGAGATGTGTGTGTGGCAATTGTTTTATCCAAGGCAACCGAGAGAGGAGAGAAAGATGTTTAGGACATGTGAGATGCTTAAATAAAATTAAGGTACTTGGATCATTTTAGTGTGATGTATGAGACAATTGAGAAAGGAAAGAAAAGTGTAGCGTCCTTGCATGGCCGAATGGAAGTTTGAATTAGAAAAGCAAGGAAGGTGGCGTGATGGCCAATGGATTGAGGCAACTTGCAAGAAAAGAAAAGTGTACTTGCAAGTACACTTAGTGCAGCCATGAGAATTAGGGAAAAAGGAAAGAAAAAAATTAAGAAAAGAAGTACCAAATTTGCAAGCAAGGAAGTAAAAGGTGCAAAATTTTTCATGCTCCCACATGGCAAAGAAAAGGAAAAAGGAAGGAAGTGCAGCATAAAATTGGGAAGACACGTATGCTTTAAGGAAGCCTCACAAAATCATAAAAAATGCTAGTGGGGAAATAACACAAAGTAAGAAAAATGAAAAGAAGGGAGAAACTATGTGTGTGGCGTGTGGAAGAAGTGATTCATGATCTCCTTCCCTTCCTTCCTTACGTGACCGAGTGGAAAAGGGAAAAAGCGTGCAAGATTTTGTTTAAAGGTACACATGCAGTAGCCATAATAATTAAAAAGGAAAGAGTGCATCATGTGGAGTAAGGAAAATAGAAGTTTGAAGGAGAAAAAGAGGAAGGTGCAGCGTTAATTTGGGAAGGAGATAAACCACAGTTGCAAGGAAATGGTACCTAAAGGTACACGTATGGTTGCAATGTGAGGAAAGTAGACAAAAGGAAATGGAATGGAAATTGTATTTTATGCAAGGAACCATGCACATGGCAAGAGGAGAAAGGAATGAAGGAGAAAAAGAGTGTAACTTGCAAACAAGGTGGCATGAAGGAATGGGATAAACTAAACATACAGGCAAGGCCAATTGTACTTACAAGTACAAGGTGTCTAAGAAATAATTTTAATTAGGAATGACAAGAGTGTGCAGCCTATTGACTGAATGCATAAGGGAAAAGAAACTAGAAAAGGTATTTTTTTATCTACATGGATGCATGCACACATCACCCAAGCAAAGAGACAAGAGAGAGTTGAGAAAAGGGACCAAACTTCACGTGCACTAGAGAGGAAAAATAAAATAGAATAAAGGTAAATGTACATGGGACTTATGTAAGCCTTGCAAGCAATGGAATTAGAAATTGTAAGTTTAACACATGAGATGCACGTGTGGCACCCATCACTCAAATAGCCAAGGGAAAATGAAGTTGAAATTTCATGGGTAGCCTACATGCATATACACACACAAACACATCCCTAAAAAGGAGAGAGAGAAATGCGAGCCTTGGAGGAAAACACACCAAATTAGGAAGAAGAAGAGTGGAGTTTACCCAAAGAAACAAAGAAGAAAGAAGAAAGGAGCAAGAGGAGCAAGGAAGAGGTGAAGGAAGAAAGTCAAAGAGGAAGCCAAGTTAATCACACTTAGTGCATCATCAAGGTAGGTTAACAATTTTAAGGTTGTGTTCCATGATTTAGTATATGCAATCAACATGTTTTTACAAGCTTTCTATGGAACATGATTGTCTTCCCTACATTCTTGATAAAAAGCATGTTATTTTGGCTAAGCATGTGTGATTGATTGGAATGTGGTTGATGCGATGACATGAATATTGTTGTTGTGAAAGGATTAGGGTTAGATAATGTCATTTTCATGATAAACTATGACTATACATAAAAGGAATGGGTGGACGCTTTTGAAAACCATGCTTCCTCCATAAAAACACCCTTTTAGCTGAATGAGAGAGGAAAGTTACACAAAATTGGGCGTGAAATTTCTAGTTGTTCTTGGTGAAAAAATGATGTCCATGGAGGAAAGAAACTATGCCATTTTAAGGGTGTTAATGAAAGAATAAAAGAGGGAAATTGAATTTGCAAATTAACCAATTTCCTTAGGCCAAGTGCATGGTATTTACTCTTGGAGTTTATAAGCAATGCACCTTAATATTATTTCTCAAAAAGAAAGGGGATTTATTCTTGAAGTTTATAAGAAATGCACATCAATATTAATTTCCAAGAAAGGAGAATTTATTCTTAAAGATATTAGAACTTTATAAGAAATGTACATGAATATTAATTTCCAAGAAAGGGGAATTTATTCTTGAAATATTATAATTTTATAAGCAATATACATCAATATTAATTTCCAAGAAAGGAGAATTAATCCTTAAATTTATTAGAACATTATAAGAAATACACATTAATATTAATTTCCAAGAAAGGGAAATTTATGCTTGAAGTTATTAGAATTCTATAAAGGATGTACATTAATATTCTTTTTCAAGAAAGGGAAAGTTATTCTTGAAGTTTATTAGAATTTTAAAAAGATGTACACTAGTATTATTTTTCAAGAAAAGGAAAATTTTCCTTGAGACTTGTTAAAGATTTATAAAAGTGGCCAAGTGTCCACAAGTGCCCAAGTGAGCACAAAGATTTTATAAAGGTGGCCACGTGTCCACATGGTGCCCAAGTGTGCACAAAGATTTACAAAGGTGGCCAAGTGTCCACATAGTACCCAAGTGTGCACAATGAATCTAGAAAGGTGGCCAAGTATCCACAAGTGCCCAAGTGTGCACAAGAGATTTTAATAAAAGTGGCCAAGTGTCCACAAGTGTCCAAGTGTGCACAAAGAATTATAAAGGTGGTCAAGTGTCCACAGAGTGCCCAAGTGATATAAGATTAGGGTGTTATAGTGGGAGTCTAAATTGATGAGTTTTGATAAATACATTGCGTATTCCATTCGTTCAGATATTAAGACTCTTTTTATATCACTAGTTTTCCTAACGAATTCAGTGATCTTATGTTCTTTCAATTTTGAATTTTATATTATGAATGGATTTGTTCTATTTATATCATCTTAACTATATAGTATGTGTTCCATTCTTTCAAATATTGAGACTTTATTATATCACTAGTTTCCCTATCGAATTCAGTGATCATGTGTTGTCTCAATTTTGAACTCTTATTAAGTTAATCATGAATGGATTGGTTATATGGACTGATTGTGGGTAATCAGTGATAGGTTTGATTACTTACAAAGACTTTTAGTAGAAGACCCAACCTACAGTCTAGTACAAGTCAGTAACTATCTTATTAGATCACTAACTGAGAATAACAAAGAGAAAGAATCTTGTAGTCATGTTTTATTGATTATTTTGATGAATTAATTAATATTAATTAAAAATTGCCACTGTAACGACCCCCTTATCTTACTAGACATATATCAGAGTATATACTAGCGGAAACATAAAATATTCGGCCTTTCCCTTCAGCATATAAGTTTCATAGGTAACCTGTTGTTCATCTGTACTATGCAACAGTTGGAAGATTTTCTTTATCTCCTTCAATCATCCTTCCACAATTGCTGGCTCACTAGTGCCCAAGAACACTGGTGGTTTTGCTCTCTGGAACTCAATCCAACCTTGGTATAATTAGTTTTTGTTTCTATTATTCGCATCGTCATGACCACGACATTCCTCTTGGTATTGTCTCATCACATTAGCACCTATGGAAGCCTACTCTCTCATTGCATCTGCCATCGTTCGGAAAGAGTCCATCATCTTCCTTATGTCATCATCCCTGCTGTTACTTTCCCCATACCTTCTAGTTATGCCTTTTCGAGAGTTTTCCATAGTTTGTTGATAAAAAAGGAAAACCATTAGTTGTAGTAATAGCATCTAGCTATGACCACACGTTCATTCTTAATATCTCAATTTTTGACCAAAATCCTTCACTTTCCCAACTTAGGGAACATCAAAGGGCCGCTACTAGTTGAGTGTAACTCAAATAGACCTTCCTTATGGTCCATTCAAATTCCACTCAACCACCTATCTGGGGCAGCGATTCTAATATCATAATATATTACAACACATCACTTTGGAATATAAAATTCTAACAGTCATTCAGAAACAATTGAGATATTCTATTGCCATAAAAATAAATTCATATATATATACAACCATAGTTTATCAGCATCATTGTATAATTTCTGAAATCAAGACTTATACAATCCATTAACTTACTGCACTTCAAATCCAACACTTTACAGATCCTTTGGCATTGCCTGTTAACCTTAGCATCCCCTGTCTTGCCTAGCTATCTTCTAGGCATCCCCTGTTCCTGGTCATCTGAATTTAATTATATGTCAAGCACAATAAAGCTTGATGAGATATAAATCCTAGTAGAGCAATTTACAAAAAAAATTAGTACTTTCTAAAATAGTCATAGGTTTAGCTATGTCAAGCACAGAAATCAACTCCCTAATATCAATTCAATTATATGTGAACTACTAGGTGCTTTTCAAATGAGGGTAAATGTGGAAAAATTAATTCAAAACATGAGTATAGAATCTTAACTTCGTAAAAATCATACTTTTAAATCATGCTTGTAAATATCATACATATATACATCTATCACAAGTGTCATGTGATCATCTCAATTGCATGCTGTTTTATCTAAAACATGGTTTTGGTTGGGTGTGATTCGTAACACCAATCACCCGAAAACACACCCTATTTTGTGAGTGTGATCTGTAACACCAATCACATGCTCAAGGACAGGCGAGAGCTAACTTCCAGGGCATCCCCCAGCATGTGCACACTGCTAGTCTCATCCTCATACATTCTATATGGCAATACATACACATAGTCGACTAATACTCAAGGTCATGGGATACTATGGTTAAACCATAACTCACCTCGTATAAGCTATCCACCCTTTACTCCTTAAGCCTTTCATAGGGTTGTCCTGGTTTAATGTATAATTCCCAACAAATGTAGACTAATTCCATGAAAATAATCAATTTATAAATGGTCTGCATAGGGGATATTCAACAGTCGTCCCATACCAGCTTTTAATAGCCACCCTAAGCTAGTCTGTCCCTATGGCATATAACCCAATAGCTAAACTAGCAAACATGCAAAGAGCATCCCATTCGCAGGCAAATATTATCTATACTCACATGAAAATCTTAATAAATCAATCATTTTCAGTAAACATTCCCAAACAGTTTATAATTCATACTAAATATAGCAATTCACAATCATAAGTTAAAATTCAGGGAGTGTAAATTACTCTACCTTTATCGTTTGCTCTTCTTTTGATCAGGGTTTTCCTCCTTTACCTTAAGGTTATCTTTAAAATTGGTTTCCTGAGGTAATAGGTAAGGTTCATATTCCAACTTTCCTTAATTATTCATTTATGCAAATTCTATCTTAAGGTTTCACTAAGGTTTTCCCTAAATTCCAACTATTTCTTTGGTTTTCTATCACTCTTCTCATGTGATCCCCTTTAGGGTGGTGTGTGAACCTTATTTAATTAAAGTACAGGGATTTCTAAGCTCAAACCATGTTTTAAAACCATTTCTGTGCATCAAGGGAGCTACCAGTTGGGTGCTAAGAGCTAGCAGTTAACTGATTACTCTCTAGAAGGCTATATTTCGCAAGAAAGGGGCTCGACAGTCAACTGGTGCGCACCTGAGAGTCGACTGGTTCACCTCTGTGTGCGATTCTAGGCTTCACAGTGGCTCGACAGTCAACCGGTGCCTACCTGATAGTCGACTAGTGCCTGCTTAATAGTCAACTACTTAGGTGCTATATATAATCTTGAGTTTTCCACTGGCTCAGCTATTGACTGGTACCTACCTGGTAGCCGACTGCTGAGCTGCTATATGCATTTTTGGGTTTATGAAGAACACGATAGTCAACTGGTGCATGCTGGCAATCGACTCTTATGTTCTTTGACAGTCCAAAAATATGGGTTTTCATGAAATACAGCCTAGCTTACCCGTCTATAACATCTAAAATTCACATGAGCTTAGTCCCTACTTGTTCCCAAGTAAAACCCATAAATTTCTAAGTCCAAAACATCACTCAAATCCGAGAATCCAAATGGAACTATAAATCATGTATTTTAGTCCAGAAATCCATTTCTAACCTTAAATGAATCTTAAAGTCAATTTATTCAGTCTAAATCTCTGAAAATCCGAAATGCCCTATGTTTTTCCTACTTTCCTTTCCCTCTCTGATTTTGACAGACTTAGGGGAGTTTTAGAGTAGAAAGCTATTACTAAGTGATGCAAAAAAGATTTTCTAAGGATTCGATGAAGCATTCTTACTTCAAATTTGAGTTCTGGAGCTTCAATCTTGATTTCCTTCTCTTATCCCCTTTTTCTCTTCTCTGTCGTGCAGTCCCTCTCCACCTTAGGCTGGGAAATGTGTTGTTAAGGAGGGAAATGGTTTATATGAAGGGAGAAAGGTAATGGCATTAAGAACTTGCTCAAGGACCATCTTGCAATTTACAAAAATTTATATTTCAGTCCCTTTTTGCTACAACCTCCACTTCCTTATTTCATTTAAATCCTCATTTAACATTTCAAAATTATCATCATTATTAAAATTTTCAAAGGATCGGGTATTACAATCCTCCCCCCTTAAAAGAATTTGGTCTTCAAAATTCATACTTGTGAACAGTTTCGGGTAGCATTGTCGCATTTCGTCCTCCTTCTCACATGTCATTTCCTGTGTTGCTACATCCTACCACAATACCTTGACCAAGGGAATTACTTTATTCTGAAGTTGCTTAGTCTTAAAGTTTAGGATTTGGACAGGAGTAGATTCATAGGTTAAAATTTCCTTTAATATTATCGGCTGATTCCCTAATACATGAGTGGGATTTAGGACATATTTTCGGAGTTGTGAGACATGAAAGACATCGTGCAAGTTTGACAGGTAGGGAGATAGGGCTATTTGGTAAGCGATTGGACCGACTCTTTGTAGGATTTGGAATGGTCCTAAGAATCGAGGACTCATTTTCTTTGTCCTTATCTATCTACCAATACCTATAGTCAGCGACACTCTCAAGAATACGTGATTTCCTTCATTAAACTCCAAAAGTCACCTCCTTCTATTGGCATAATTTTCTTGCCTTTGTTGAGCTACCCTTATCTTTTCCCTGATCATCTTAATCTAATCAGTGGTCTCCTACACAATCTTTGGTCCTATCAGGGTACTCTCCCCCATTTCTACCCAACTAAGGGGTGATCTGCAACTTCTCCCATACAGAGCTACATACGGTGCCATACCTATGGTAGAGTGAAAATTGTTCTTATAAGCAAATTCTAACAAAGGTACGTACTTGTCCCAACTTCCCTTCTGTTGAAGCACACACGCCCTCAACATATCTTATAAAGTTTGGATCATTCTCTCAGACTGTCCATTAGTTTGAGGATGATAGGCAATGCTAAACTTAAGTTAGGTTCTTAATGCTTTCTGTAGGGATTGCTAAAATCTTGAGGTGAACCTAGGGTCTCGGTCTGATACTATACCTGATGGTACCCTGTGTAACTTCACAATCTCCCTAAGGTATATTTGAGCTAGCTTCTCCATAGAGTATTTAATTTTAATAGGTAGTAAATGAGCAGATTTGGTTAATCTATCCACTATTACCCAAATGGAATCGTAACCAATTGGTGTTCTAGGTAGTCTGACTACAAAATCCATGGTTACCTGATACCATTTCCTCTCTAGTATCTCCAGTGGTCTTAATAGTCTTGTGGGTCTTTGAGCTATATCTTAACTTGCTGACAAGTAAGACAAGCATTCACATATTTTGCAATGTCCTTTTGCATACCCGACCACCAAAAATTTCTTTTTAAGTCTTGATACATTTTGAAAATACTTAGGTGAATGGTATAGTGGCTTCGATAAGGCTCTGCTAACAATTTCTCTCTTAGTTCCTAATGGTTCGACACTACTATATTTTTCCTGAACATCAACACTCCATCAAGAGCTAGCCCAAAATCAGGTTGGTTCATGTAGACTCCTAATGATTCATCCTCTAGTTGGGCTTGTCTAATCTGCTATCTCAAGTCACAGTATATTAGGAAATCACTCATTACTAGTCTCTTTGGGAATGAAATTGCATTGAGGCTGAGATTCCTAAAGTCCTCAAGTAATCTCATTTCATTTATCATCAAACTAGCCACTTGTAAGGATTTCCTGCTTAATGCATTAGCCACCACATTGGCTTTCCCTACATGATATTTTAATTTGAAGTTAAAGTCCTTTAGGTATTCTACCCACCTTCTCTACCTCATATTTAATTCTTTTTTATCAAATAAGTACCAAGGCTTTTATGATCACTAAAAACCTCAAATACAATCCCGTATAGATAAGGTCTCCAAATCTTTAGGGCAATTACTATAGCAGCTAATTCCAAATCGTGGGTAGGATAATTTTCCTCTGAAGGTTTTAGTTGTATAGATGCATAAGCAACTACTCTTTGGTCTTGCATCAGGACACATCCTAATTCTTTCCTTAATGCATCTGTATAGACTATAAATAGTTCTAGGGGTTTAGGGATTGTGAGAACTAGAGCTGTAGTTAATTTTTCCTTCAAGGTTTAGAAACTACGCTCATACCGCTCATTCCATTCAAACTTAACTCCCTTCCTAGTCAGTCGAGTTAAGGACAGGGCTATTTGGGAAATCCTTGTATGAACCTCCAGTAATAGCCTGCCAAACCTAAGAAACTCCTAACTTCAGTGATTGTCCTTGGCTGACCCCATTCTAGTACCGCTTCTATTTTCTTAGGGTCTACCGAAATTCCTTTCCTATTTACCATATGCCTAAAAATTTCACTTCCTCTAACCAAAACTCACACTTCTCAAGTTTAGCATACAATTGCTTCTTTTCCAACAACTATAGCACCGTGTTAAGATGTTGTGCATGCTCTTCGTGAGTCTTGGAATAGACTAAAATATCGTTTATGAATACCACTACAAATTTATCCAAGTAGGGTCAAAAAATTCTATTCATTTAATCCATGAAGACAACAGGGGCATTGGTCAATCCAAAAGGCATCACTAGGAACTCATAATGACCATACCGAGTGCTAAATGCTGTCTTAGGGATATCTTTCTCCTTAACCCTAATCTAGTGGTATCTCGATCTTAAGTCTATCATGGAGAATATCGTTGTACCTTGTAACTAGTCAAACAGGTTATCGATTTGAGGTAATGGGTACTTCTTCTTAATGGTCACCTTGTTTAATTGGCGTTAGTCTATAAATAGTCTCATGCTTCCATCTTTCTTCTTTATGAATAGGACAATAGCTCCATAGGGTGATAGACTTGGCCTGATAAATGCCTTTGAAAGATGCCCATGTGAGTGTAGTGCCTCTACTTTCCATTAGTTTCTTAGCACCACTCCACCAATATTCGGCCTCTCCCTTCAGCATATAAGTTGCATAGGTAACCCATTGTTCATCTGTACTATGCAACAGTTGGAAGATTTTCTCCATCTCCTTCAGCCATCCTTCCACAACTGCTGGCTCACTAGTGGAACGTTGGTAGTCTTGCTCTCTGGAACTCAATCCAGCCTTGGTATAATTGGTTGTTGTTTCTATTATTCCTATCCTCATGACCACGACGTTCCTCTTGGTATTGTCTCATCACATTGGCACTTGCGGCAACCTGCTCTCTCATTGCATCTGCCATCATTCAGAAGGAGTCCATCATCTCCCACATGTCATTATCCCTACTGTTACTTTCCCCGTACCTTCCAGCTATGCCTCTGCGAGAGTTTGCCATAGTTTGCTGATAAAAAAGGAAAACCATTAGTTGTAATAATAGCATCTAGCTATGACTACACGATCATTCCTAATATCTCAATTGCTGATGAAAATCTATATATTCCAAAGTCAAATCAATCAATTTCCTAATGCTACAGACCTAGTTACATGCAAATCAACCTAAGTCCTTAATCACAACCAGGTGAACTTATATCGAGTTTTGAAACCACTCTATAACGACCCCCTTATCCTGCCAGACATATATCAGAGTATATACTAGTAGAAGCATAAAATATACTGAATAATTTTTCACTTAGGGAAGTCAGAGGGCCGTTACTGGTTGAGTGTAACTTAAATAGACCTTCCTCGCAGTCCATTCAAATTCCACTCAACCACCTATCTAGGGCAGCGATTCTAATATCATAATATATTATAACACATTACTCTGGAATATAAAATTCTAACAGTCATTCAGAAACAATTGAGATATTCTATTGCCATAAAAATAAATTCATATAAATAGACAACCATAATTTATCAACTTTATTATGTAATTTCTAAATCTAAGACTTATATAATCCATTAACCTACTGCACTTTAAATCCAACACTCTACAGATCCTTTGGCATTGGCTGTTAACCTTAGTGTCCCCTGTCTTTCCTAGCTATCTTCTAGGCATCCCTTGTTCCTGGTCATTTGAACAAATGACTTGATGAGATATAAATCCCAGTAGAGCAATTTACAAAAAAATTAGTACTTTCTAAAATAGTCATAGGTTCAACTATGTCAAGCACAGAAATCAACTCCCTAATATCAATTCAATTATATGTGAACTACTAGGTGCTTTTCAAATCAGGGTAAACGTGGGAAAATCAATTCAAAACATGAGTATAGCATCTAACCCTTATAAAAATCATACTTTTAAACCATGCCTGTAAATATCATACATATATACATCTATCACAAGTGTCATGTGATCATCTTCTCAATTGCATGTCATTTTATCTAAAACATGGTTTTGGTTGGGTGTGATCTGTAACACCAATCACCCGAAAACACGCCCTATTTTGTGAGTGTGATCTGTAACACCAATCACCTGCTCAAGGACAAGTGAGAGCTAACTTCCAGGGTGTCCCTCAGCATGTGCACACTGCTAGTCTCATCCTCATATAGTCTATATGGCAATACATACACATATTCGACTAATACACAAGGTCATGGGATACTATGGTTAAACCACAACTTCACCTCGTATAGTCTATCCACCCTTTACTCCTTAAGCCTTCTATAGGGTTGTCCTAGTTTAATGCATAATTCCCAACAAATGCTGACTAATTCCATGAAAATAATCAATTTATAAATGGTCTACATAGGGGATATTCAATAGCTGTCCCATACCATCTTCTGAATAGCCACCCTAAGCTGGTCTATCCCTATGGCATATAACCCAATAGCAATCTAGCAAACATACAAAGAGCGTCTCATTCACAGGAAAATCTTATCTATACTCATATGAAAATCTTAATAAATCAATCATTTTTAGTAAACATTCCTAATCAATTTATAATTCATACTAAAAATAGCAATTCACAATCATAAGTTAAAATTCAGGGAGTGTAAATTACTCTACCTTTACCGTTTGCTCCTCTTTTAATCAGGGTTTTCCTCCTTTACCTCAAGGTTATCTTTAAAATTTGTTTCCTAAGGCAATGGGTAAGGTTTATATTCTAACTTTCCTTAATTATGGATTTATGCAAATTCTATCTTAAGGTTTCACTAAGGTTTTCCCCAAATTCCCACTATTTCTTTGGTTTTCTATCACTCTTCTCATGTAATCCCCTTTACGACAATCTATGAACCTTATTCAATTAAAGTCTAGGGATTTCTAAGCTTAAACCATGTTTTAAAACCATTTCTGTGCATCAGGGGAGCTACCAGTCGGCTGCCAAGAGCTGGCAGTCGCCTGATTGCTTTCTGGAAGGTTATATTTCGCAAGACAGGGGCCCGACAGTTGATTGGTGCGTGCTTGATAGTCGACTGGTGTACCTCTGTGTACGATTATGGGCTTCACAGTGGCTTGATAGTTGATTGGTGCTTGCCTGGTAGTCGATTGCTGAGCTGTTGTATATAATCCTGAGTTTTCCAATGGCTCGGCGATCGTAGTACTACTGGCGATCATTGTTGAGCTGCTGTATGCATTTCTGGGTTTACGAAGAACATGATAGTCAACTGGTGCATGCTGGCAGTTGACTGTTCTGTTCTTTGACAGTCTAAAAATGTGGGTTTTCACCAAATACAACCCAGCTTACCCATCCGTAACATCTAAAATTCACATAAGCTTAGTCCCTACTTGTTCCTAAGTAAAACCCATAAATTTCTAAGTCCAAAACATCACTCAAATATAAGAATCCACATGAAAATCGAGTGAAAGAAAAACCTAACTTGATAAAATCTTATTCAAGCCTAAAAATCAATAGATGGAAGCTATATATCATGTATTTTAGTCCAGAAATCCATTTCTAACCTTAAACGAATCTTAAAGTCAATTTATTCAGTCTAAATCTCTGAAAATCTAAAATGCCCTATGTTTTTCCTACTTTCCTTTCCCTCTTTGATTTTGACAGACTTTGGGGAGTTTTGGATTAGAAAGCTATTACTAAGTGATGCAGAAAAGATTTTCTAAGGATTCGATGGAGGATTCTTACCTCAAATCCGAGTTCTTGAGCTTTAATCTTGATTTCCTTCTCTTCTCCCCTTTTTCTCTTCTCTCCCGTGCGATCCCTCTCTACCTCAGGCTTGGAAATGTGTTGGTAAGGAGGGGAATGGTTTATATGAAGGGAGAAAGGAAATGGCATTAAGAACTTGCTCAAGGATCATCTTGTAATTTACAAAAATTTATATTTTAGTCCCTTTTTGCTACAACCTCCACTTCCTTATTTTTTTTAAATCCTCATTTAAAATTTGAAAATTATCATCATTATTAAAATTTTCAAAGGACTGGATATCACACCCACAATATTAGCAGATCTATTGACAAAGGTTGAAATGAAACACGAGATCATTGAATTTGATAAAAATATTTCAATAGAGTTTAAAATTTAATACCGTTAGGATGGCTGGCACCCAAGAGGGGGTGATTAAGGTGTTATAAAATTTTTGCCTTTTGAAATATTAAAGAATAGCTAAAGAACTTTAAGGCAAAGGTATATAAGAGCTATATCAGTTTTAATAGCAGATGCAGGGAATAGTTCAGTGAGATTAACTAAAATAGAGCAACTCAAAGTAAGAGCAGAAAAGTGATGAATATAAGATCAGAAAATAATGTGCAAAAATGTAAAAGAGACAAAGATTTATCCTGGTTCAGCTTATCCAACAAAGCTTACATCCAGTCCCCAAGCACAACATGGGATTTTCATTATCACCACAAATTCAAATAGGTCACTTGTGAGCCATTACAAGTCTTTCTCACTTTCTCTTTTTCTGCTCTTTCAAGGAAAACCTTTCCTTGAATATCTCTCAACTTTTTAGATGAAAGAAGTTGCTTAATCAAAGAAACTCTCTCTCTTTCAGAGTATATATTACAAATGAAGAACTATAGATAATAATAGAAATTAGAGCTTAAAGAATTTTTTAGAGGATTTATTCAAAATGTGTGACTTCTTGTTTTAAAGCTTTCTAGAGGTTGTATTTATAAAGTTTTGCAAGAGTTTCATTAAAAAATCATTCAGAAACAAATCAAAGTGTATTTGTACAAAAATAGCCATTTGTACTTTCCTTGATGTCACCTTTATACCTTACAAGTTGACTGCCATAACCTACAAGTCAACTTACATGTTCTTCAGTTCAAAATTTGGTAGTGCAAGCAAGTAGCAGTTGATTGTTACTTTGTTGATAGTTGATTGGTGGCATTCTAGAAAAGAATTTTTACATTATAGTGCTATTGTAGTCGATTGCTATCCCATAGCAGTCGACTATCGTGCCTCCAGTGAAAGGCTTCCAGCTTAAAGTGCTCTATCAGTTCGTTGCTAGGGTCAAGTAGTCAACTAGTAGCTCTCTGTGAGCTAGTAGTTGATTAATAGAGTCCTGGTAGTCGAATTGTAGCCTTCTGTTTAAATTTTTCAAGGACCTATTTCTACCAGTTGACTACTATGATGTGCAAATTGATTGCTAGGTGAAAAAGTGGTATTTTTCAAGAAAAATTCATTTTGTAAGAGCCACTTAGTCTTTGGAAAGAAACCTCAAAAGTTTAGAAGAAGTTTTTGAGCTCAAGTTTCTATTTTACCTTTAAACATTTAGTCATAGCCTACTATTTAATAGTGCATTCTTTCTTCAATCATTTGGTGAGCTCTTAGACTAGATGTGTACCTAAAATATTTTAATTTTTTTGTAATCATCAAAACCTTTTCTTGAGTGTTTGCTTAATGGAGTCAACAATCTCTCCCTTTTTGATGATGATAAACACATTGGTTTTCATTAAGCACTTTGATATTGGGATTAGAGTGAAAAATATTAATTTAAAAAGACTCCCCATAAATTTATGCATAACTTTGTTATAATTTGGCACAGCGTCCCCTGAAAGGTACAAGGAGTTTAGTGTTGTCTCAGAAAAAGATTATGCAATTGATCTAAGCAATCATCATAATCAACAAAATAGATTCAATAAAAATCAAAGATACATTTAATAACTAGAGTTAGATATAAATTTTTCCTAGGCTAACTACTTCTAACCCTTTTTTCATCAACAAAAAGAGAGAAAGGGTAAGTACAATAAATAGCAGAAAGGAAAACCAATATATTCTGAGCCCCTTGATCCTGAAGGCTACTTAAATTGTTTTAAAAGCTCATTGTTGTCAGTGTTGGTAAGCTCTATGGCTGTGAGTCGTATGCCAAGATTAGTAACTTACCTTCTCAGCCTATTAAGTCTTGAATTGAAATGAGCCTCAAGAGAGTCAAAACATTGATCCAAAGTATCAAACCTTAAAAAGACAAAGACCTAAAAGTTTTGAAGGGCATCTAAAAATATGGAAGAGTTATAAGGATCAAAGGTGGGAATGGATGAAGGACCCTCATCATAGGCTAAAACATCCTTAAACTAATTTTGGGCAGCCTCTTTTTGTTCCCCTTGTTCCCTTCTTGGCTCTGAACATGTGACAAAGGCTTCTGTGCCCAAGCAACACCATGGTCACATAGTGGAATCTAGATAAAGTAGTCTCATCAATGGCATTGGACTCAAGATTTCCTCATCAAAGGCATCAATTTGATGCTTCTCAAGGATCCATATTGTAACCCCCCAATCCTATAGTCCATTTTAGTTGTTTAAATAATATAACACTATAAGATTGGTGAATTACTACTACCTCTACCTGAGTCAATTTTTAACTTTTTACCAAGTTAGATAATTAAGTGCCATTAGTTTGGTTTACTACACTCAGCTTGTCACATGTTACGTAGCGAAAATAATTGAAATAAAACATATATATATTTATTTTCATTCACATATATGATTAGTTATATACACAATAGTTACTTATCAAGACACGTATCTATAGATATGTGATTTTACAAAAACTAGTCAATTAAGGTAAGGAGGCAACAATCCTGCCACTCATACCCTTTTTCCTCACATATCCTTTTACATATATGCCTTCATGCTTTTCTTACATCAAAATATCTATCTACATGGCCAAAATATTCAAAATATCATCCTCTATCTCTTACAATATTGGGGGAATTTCTATTGCTAATAATACCCAAAATTCTTTAATGATAGGAAAGTACCCCAAAAAGGGTATTTCCACATAATCCACTTCAATCTCTAATAATACATCATATCTAGGCATCTGATACAAACCAGTATTTTTAATGAGAATAAATCTCAGTAGCAATAACAACTAATTTATAAAATCGCTAGTTTGTACCACCGTACTCATATAGAAAATACTCTACATTCTTTTCTCATCATCACGTAAAATATCATGGCTATTGGGATACTATGCATGAATGTCATCACATGTCATACTTATAAATGCATGTCCATTTCACCTCATATCCATTAACAGGATAAATTATCATATTATAATGGTAACATGATCATTCTCATATAAAAAAAATTTTCACATACCGAGCAATAAGGAAATCAGAGCATTTCTCAATGGCCTTAGCCAAACCCATAATCATTATAAAATAATAAGAGAAATTAGGAGAGTCGCCAAGTGAAAAACTCCATGAAATAAATTTAGCACTCATGAATAATTATTCTTTCTTTCTTTTCTTTCATTTCACTTGACTTTCCTCCAATCGTGGTCCACTTCAACTTCCATGTCCTATCTTAAGCATCCCCAAATGGATCCAAGTACTTAATGGGATCTCTACCACACCCCCTATCAGGTAGGTTACCCATAATGGTCCCTAACACACCCCCTATTTGGCAGATCATCCCTAAACCAGTATGATATCACCTCTGATATCTTACTTTTCCTTTCTACCCAAAATGGGACTGGTATATCTCAATACATGATTTTACTACCACCTTGGACAGTTCATTTTCTTACTCCGCACTCGCGGTTCATAAGGCTATAAGTCTATATGATCACCATCTCTCTCAGATGGATCATATTTCATCAGGCTATTCACAAGTAGATAAATCAAGGTGATTCACTCATACTATAGTTATGTGAAATTCCAAGTACATAACAATTTAAATGTGCCATCAAGTTCACTAACTTAGAATTTACAACTATCACAGTATTTTTGAAATAATTGATAACCTGATTGTGGAATACCTAATCATTGTCCTATACCAGCAATTAGTCATTCAAGTATGAACCTATCTACCATTAATCTATATACTAGGAATACAATTCTCACTTCTTTTATTTGTTTCTCATGCTTCTCATGCTCTTTCTCATTCATTCACAACCCTTATGTTACCTATTACATAATTCTAGGTTTAGATCCCTTGTTTAAGTGAAGTTTTGGGCTAATTACACTCTCAACTAAGTCACTGAGTTCATTTTTCCAAAATAGGTGTCGATAAGCTGAGTTGGCAGTTGACTTCTCACTCACTGGTATGCCAATTTTTCCAAACCCTAGAGATACCAATCAATTGTTACAAGCCTGACAATCGACTACTACGTTCTTAGAAATTTTTTGGAAAAATTTGAGCACAGTAGTCGACTTCCATGAGTTAGAAATCAACTGCTAAAGCTCTAGATGCATTTTTAGGCAAATCGAGAACATGAAAAATGGTTGCTAGGAGCTGGCAATCAGCTGTGTAACATCTACTCCTAATGTGATTAAGAGATGTTTGTTAGTCGTTAATTTAAATTTAAATGCTTGTGTATGTTGCATTAATTGCATATAGTTGCATTAGTACAGGGACTAAATTGAAAGGGATAAAAGCTAAATCAATGTGTGACCAAGGACCCAAGTGAAAAGAGGAAAGTTCAGCTAGGTAAATGCATGAAATGGCTAAAGACTAGATTAAAAATAGGGAAAGTTAAACTTTAGAAACCTTAACCCTAGCATGTAACTCCCTTATCTAGTATTACAATTCCTCTGATGTAAAAAGATAAGTTCAATACATTATTCTTATCCTTTCATTTATAACGTCTGAGCATTTATAGCATTACGTCTTATTAAAGTGGATTAGGTTCAAGCTCTTTTTGCTCAGATCAAATCTTATACGCACAGCAAAAATAAAATACCATACATCACAGCAAAATTTAAAACTTTCATATTACATACAATAAATGCCTATTACATCCTCTGAAAACTTATGCCAGGATATATGAAGTACCCATCCATAAGGAGTCAGGAGACAATAATCCTATCACTCAAACTCCTTTTAAATAATGGGGATGAACAGGTCTTTCACATGTTCTTTCCCCAGTAATTTCTCGTTTCCCTTTTCCCTATGTACAGCTAAAATAATAGCCCTAAATCTAATCCATATCTAGAATCAGGACCCCAAAAGTACAGGACTACAAAAATATTTCTATCAAAATTATGCCCTCTAATGCTAACTCTATCCTTCCCCGAGATTGCTAAACAGCTGGATTTGATACATATTAGCATATAAATGAGAAAACGAGTTTCCCAGTAGCTTAACAATTCATCATTTTTTTAAATATACTAATATGTACCAGGGTGTAGGCACTAAAACATTTTCATCTACATTCTCAGTAACTAAACATAGCCTCATTCACAAATACAAAATGGCAAGCATTACATGGTTATTTGAAATGTTAATGTGATAAAAGTAGATATCCTCTTTCAAGTAAAACATCTTTTCACTAGATTATGCAGGTTATCACATAAAAATAAATAAAAATCATTTATGCATTTCATTCTTAAAACTTACCTTTATAAATCGATTGTGCACACTAGGGCACCTTGTGGACACTTGGCCACCTTGATAAATCAATTGTGGACACTTGGCACTTTATGGACACTTGGCCACCTTTATAAAATTTATTGTGCACACTTGGGCACTTTTTGGACACTTGGCCACCTTTATAAAATTTATTGTGCACACTTGGGCACCTTGTGGGCACTTGGCCACCTTTATAAAATTTATTGTGTACACTTGGGCACTTTTTGGACACTTGGCCACCTTTATAAAATTTATTGTGAACACTTGGGCACCTTGTGGACACTTGACCACCTTAATAAAATTTCTTATGCACACTTGGGCACTTTGAACATACATATGGCAACTACATTTTCTTTTATTTTAACATTTTGATCTCTCTTGCATTTAGTCCTCATAAAATACATTCTAATGCATTAATGAGATCATGCCTTAAATTATAGGGTACATTCTCGATTCATACTATATGCTAATTTAAGGTTACATACCCTTCTCAATTCTTATATTTCAATACTATCATGAATCTTTATTAGCCAAGGCCAAATCTTTAGTATTCTAATTTGCCATAATTTTTCTCCTTTCCTTAGCTAGCCGAATTCCCATCTTTCTTACACCAATTTTCTGCAAGAAAAATTTCTATCTTACAAAAGCCACTTTTATTTTGGTATCTATAAATTGTGACATTCATTGGCCATAGATAATATAAATTTTCCAGCCTTATCATGCCTTATGTAATAACCCAATTTTTAAAATAAATTAAATTGGGTAAAATAAGTTAGATTTTGTTAGAATTGAATTAAGCATATTTTTTTGAGTTTGTAGTTAAAATTTGAGAATTTTTTGGAGTAAAAATCTTATCTGACGGAGAAAACTTGATTTGGCTTCAGGAATTTAGCAAATATTTTGCAAGGCTTAAAAATCCTCAAAAGAATTCCAAATTCCTTCCATATGATCCTATATCCTTCCCTGGATCGAAAAATCCATCTGAATTTGAGTCCGGGCACAGTGGGAAAAGACCAAAATTCCCCTAGATGCCTTAAATGTTCAAAATTTCCTTACTTTCCTCTATGTTCCCCTTTTCCTTCTCTCTCTCTCTCTCTCCTGCGTGCGTCACCCTCCTCTGCCACCTTTACATGCCTGTCTGCCGTTCGACTGAGTTATCGCTGCCCGTCATTATCGAAAGGTTTAGCAGCTCAGCCTAATGCCGTAGCAAGCCACTGCAGCAATTGACGGCCACCTTAGTAGCTGAAAACAACGTGCATTTCCCCTCTATCATGATTTCAAAGCCCTGCCATGATCTTCGTCGTCTGACACCATCTGGCCATACCACCACCACCATTAGGTAGCCTGAGCTGCTAGCTTCCTTTGCCAGCTTCCAGCTGGTGGAACACCACCGCCACACGCCATGAACGGAGGAAAACAGATCCGTCTGATCATTTCTTTCTTCACTGGAAAAACGCAGTCAAACCGCTGTGTTTCACCAAATGGACCCTGGATCTAGTATCCTTGAGTTACAGGCTACATTTTGGAGTATTTTTTGACCCTAGTCGTCATTTGCCATCGTACGCCACCATGAGCCACCGTCCATCGCTGTGCTCGGAGTTGCTAGAAAGTTGCCAAAATCAAATTTTGAGCTTCCGAAACCCCCGTTACAATTTAAAATACCCCAATTTGATGTTTTCCTATAGATTTTGTTTTCGAATGTGCCTGAATGATTAGACCAAAGTGAAAATTAAGCATTTAATTGTAGGGAAGTAAGAATTAAAAGGAAGAAAGGTGTAGAAGGAGATTAAAGGAAAGGCTAAGATCACTTCCTTCTAGTCATCCTTGAGGTAGGTTTACAATTCTTAAAAATAGTATCCCAAGATTTCATACGTGTATGCCATGTTTCTACAAGCTTTCATGGGACATTGTTGCCATCTTACATTCTTGATATTATTTATGTTTTGCTGGCTAAATCCGCATGATAGAGTGGTATGTGGGTATATGATAAAATGAATATTGATGTTGTGGAAGTTAGTTAATAATGTTACCATGATAAACCATGGTTAAGCATACTAGAAATGGATGCATGCCCTTGAAAACTAATTTCTCCATAATGGGAGTGTTAGAGATGTCATTATAGAAAGTGTGAACTTCGGCTATAATCGTGTAAATGCAAGTAAGGTAACCATATTCTAATGAAAGGGAAGACATATCTATTTGCTCAATGAAGCCAATTTCTTTGTCAAGGTTTAATTATGTTATGGATACATTAGATCCTAAATAGAAAAAGTGAAATATAGAAATAAATGATTCTAGTTTTAAGGGTAATATTTTAAGAACTATAGAAAAAACAATGAAACGTATTACTAGATGATTCCAAGCTTAATGGTGATATTTTAAGATTAGAAAAAGAGAAATGCATTGTTAAATTATCCCAATTTAATGGTGATATTTTAAGAAAAAAGAAAAGGGAAATGTATTATTAAATTATTCCAATTTAATGGAGATATTTAAGGACTAGGAAAAGGGGAAATTTAAATGGTTAACCACTCAATCCCCTTGAGTTTCCTTAAGGCCAAAATCATGGAAATTCTTCGTTGAAAACTATTAAGATTTTATAAATGAGACATTATTTAAGACTGGGGAATTAAATTAAATTAGGCAAAGAATTGTCAGAAATAAATGTGATAAAGAGACATTGTACACTGATAGAAAAAGGGAAAACGCAACTGATAAGGGAAAACATAGATATGTACATGATTTACGAGGTGTGGCAAGGGTGCTCCACACAAGTAGGTTAGCGAAGTGTGGCCGAAGATGCTCCATGCCCGTATATGTGGCCGAGTGTCCATGATTTATGAGGTGTGGCCAAAGGTGCTCCACACGGGTAGCCTAGCGAGGTGTGGCCGAAGGTGCACCATGCCCATAACCTAGTGCTCGCGATTACGCTATATACGCGACCGAGTGTCCACAGATTACAAGGTGTGGTCGAAGGTGCTCCACACGAGTGACCTAGTGAGGTGTGGCTAAAAGTGATCCATACCAATGACCTAGAGTTCACGATGATTTTATGTACGTGGCCGAGTGTCCATAATTTACGAGGTGTGGCCAAAGGTACTCCACACTGGTGCCCTAGCGAGATGTGGCTGAAGGTGCTCCATGCCCATGACCTAGTGCTTGTAATTACGCTATATACATGGTTGAGTGTCCACAGATTACGAGGTGTGACCAAAGGTGCTCCACACGGGTGACCTAGTAAGGTGTGGCTAGAGGTGCTCCATACCCATAACCTAGTGCTCACAATGATTTCATAAAGGTGGTCTAGTGTTCATATAACACCCCAGGGCGCTCAATTAATCTAGACTGATAAATGTAAAAGTTAATACATAAGCAATTTTTTTAATCACGCGATAACGTGTATAATTTTATTTGAATATGTGTCATTTGAAAGAGGATACCTGATTTTTATGTTGACATCTAAATTTATCATGCAATGCTTACTTGTTTACATTTATGAATAACATTATGTTTTAATATCAAGAATATAGAATGAAATGTTTTGGTGCTTGCACCTTGGTACATATTAGTTATTTTTAAAACTCGAATTGTTAATCTACTGGGAAACTTGTTTTTCTCATTACTATGCTAATATATTTCAGATACGAATGCTTAGCAGGGTCGGGAGATAGAAGTTCCTTTTTGGTCTAAGAAAAATTTTGTAACCCCTATTTTTGGGTCCTAGTCCAGATATATTTAGTTTATAATTAGGATTATTTTTTACAGCAGACATGAGATGTAAATTGGAAAGAACCAGGTAAAGGATATGTGAAGGATCGGTCCATCCTAGTAGTTTATGAAAGGGTCTGAGTGATAGGATTGTTGTCTCCTGACTCTTGATGGACGACTACTTCATATATCCTTATACATGTGTACAGAAATGTAACAGACATTATTGAACATATATTTATTTGAATTACATGAATATTTTAATTTTTGCTATGCAATTTAGTATATTTTTATCTATTTCGCTATGCATACGAGATTTAATCTGAACAAAAGATCCTGAACCTAATCTGCTTAATATAACTTAATGATATAATTGCTCAGACATTAATTAAATAAAAGGAATAAGAATAATATATCGAACCTATCTAATTATATCGAAATTAATGGTAATACTAGATAGGGGCGTTACACCTTAGGATTTTCACTATACATGCTACAATGTATTTTTAGCAATGATCCTTTCATAAAACAACAATATCAATTTAGCACATCCACAACCACATCTATTTACCATACAAGCTTAGCCAAGAGGCATTCACATTTTCAAGAATGTAGACAAGCAACTAATGTTCTATGAAATCTTAGAAAATCATGATGCTTATATTTTAAAACATGGAACAAAAGTCCAAATGAATTGCTAACCTACCTCAAGGATGATCCAAGATGGAATTGTCTTGACCTTTCCTTTGAACTTTCCCTTCCTCCCTTGCCTCCTCTCTCTCTCGGCCAAGTAGCTCTTTCTTCCTTCACAAACACTTTGTTCCTCTTCCAAGCTGTTCTCACTCTCCTCCCTAAAATGTTCTTGTCGTGTGTGTACCTATGTTTAATGAAATCCCCCTTACCTTGTGTATGTTGCCAACTCGACTAAAGATGGGACATTGCACTCCTTATCCTTAATTATTATTATGATTATTATCCAATAGGCCTACGTGTGGTTTAGTGCAGCCTATTGTCCTTGAAATTTTATATTTCTCGCCACTATCTTCCTCTTTTTCTTACTTAATCATGGCTGCAAGTATACTTTTAAGTACACTTTACATTACTTGCAAGCTTGGTAATCCCACCAGGCTACGTTAAAGGAAGGAAGGAAGGAAGTCGCTAGCTTCATGCTTACACGCAAGGCTTTTCCCTTACATTCCCATTCGGCCAAGTTAAAGGAAGGAAGGAAGGAAGTCACGAAATCCTCCTCCCTCACGCCACACGTACAGCCATACAGCTACATGGTTGGAAGTATAATTTATTTCCCATGTAACTCCTCACTTGATGGCACCAAAAGGGAGGAATGCAAGGGATGCTCACAAGACCTAAATTTCCTACAAGGCACACGTGAGTTTCCATTCTTGGGCATGTTGGAGGCAACACAAGGGAGGGAAAGAAAGCTTGTATCACACATTTCCTCCCTTTCTCTTCCATTTCCTCCACCAACCATACACACATATATGCATTTTTTATTTTAAATAAATTATGCACTCTCTTTTCTAACTTGCTGCATGCATATATATATCCCCATTTGATTGCATTGGAGATGACACAAGAGAAGAAAGCTAGCTTTACATGTCTCTTCCATTTTGCCACCTCATTCAATGTGTATATATATTTTTAATGCTACATTTCATCTTGTCCTTTCCCATTTGTCCTAGCTGTGTGGGTATATATATTTATTAAAAAAAAACTCCTATCCTTCACCAATTGCACGTGCATATGCTCATTTTTTTAATGGACGTTAACCTCTTTCCTTTCCCTTCTTAATTTCCATGTTGCCGTGAATGAAGGTGTATTTGGTTTTGACCAAAGTCCAATTCCCTTATGTGTGTTTTATTTCACTCACTCTTTTCCCTTGGCAATTCTCCTAGAAAAGGAAAGAAGGAAGGAAAAATTAAATCAAGCATTTTATGGAGTGTTATCCTTTAGCACATCTATTCTACCCATTAAATTGCACAAACAATTCACCACACTTTATGGTAACTCATCTAGTTAATTAAGAAAACATAAATTTAAGACAAATCAAGAGAATATGGGGTGTTACATTTCTCCCCTCCTTAAAAATAATTTCGTCCTCGAAATTTATACATACCTCATGTAAATAACTCTAGATGCGCTTTGCACATATCCTCCTCTCTTTCCCAGGTAGCTTCTTGTGGTGATGTGCGATCCCAAAAGATCTTTACCAGGGGAATGGTCTTATTTCTTAGGGTCTTGAACTCAGTACCAATGATTTGTAAAGGTTTTGGCTGATAAGTTAGATTATTCTTTAATGACAAAGTACTGGTGTCAAGTGTATATAAAGGGTCAGGTATGTATTTTCTGAGTTGGGAGACATGGAAAACATTATGAAGGTTTGAAAAGGGTGGGGGAAAGGCTATCTGGTATGCTGATGGACCTTTATTATTTGAAAAGCTCCAATGTATCTGGGACTTAGCTTTCTAAACTTCATAGCTCTACAAATCCCAATAGTCGGGGATACTTTTAGAAAAACATGGTTTCCTTCCTCAAACTTTAGGGGTCTTCTTCTTTTATCAACATAGCTCTTTTGTCTATCCTAAGCCTTTGCCATTTTCTTCCTGATCATTTTAATTTGATCAATTTTCTGTTGCACTAACTTAGGACCTAATAATTGCCTCTCACCCACTTCATACCAACATAATGGGGAGCTATACTTCCTCCTATGTAGGGCCTTATAGGGTGTTATACCTATGCTAAAGTGGGAACTATTATTGTAAGAAAATTCAATTAATGGTAGACTTCTTTCCCAATTTCCTTGATACTCTAAAATAGAAGCCCTAAGAATATCCTCTAAGGTCTGAATGGTTCTTTCTATCTGTCCATGTGTTTGAGGATGATATGCTGTATTGAAACTTAATCTAGTTTCAAAGGCTTCTTGTAGGGCTTTCCAAAATCTGGAGGTAAATCTGGGATCCCTATTTGAGATGATGCTAATGGGCACATCATGAAGTCTCACTATCTCCTGAATATATAGCTGTACTAATATATCCAAGGAGTAGTTAATCTTAAAGGGTAGGAAATGAGAAAACTTAGTTAGCCTATCCACTATTACCCTAATAACATCATTCCCTGATTGGGTTTTAGGTAGACCTACCACAAAATGCATAGAAATCTTGTCCCATTTCTACTCAGGAATGTCTAAAGGCTGTAATAACCCAGCAGGTTTTTGATGCTCAATCTTGACCTGTTGACACATTAGACACTTAGCTACGTGCTCTGCTATATGCTTCTTCATTCCTAGCCACCAAAATCTCTCCTTCAAATCCTAATACATCTTAATGGCTCCAGGATAAACAGTGTATTTACTTTGGTGAGCTTCCTCTAATATCTTATCTCTTAGTTCACCTGCCTTAGGAACATACATTCTATTCTAAAAGGTTACCATTCCATCAGCCTCCATTCTGAACTCTTTTGAATCCTTTAGGGACTCTAGGAATTCGTCACCCTCTTGAGCTTCTAAGATTTGGGCCCTAAGAGTGTTCTCGATTCTTAATTCACTCAAGAATATTTTATTAGGTAACACCAGAGTAGAAAAACTCATGTTCTTAAATTTCTTTATTAGGTCCATTTCACTCACCATCAATCAAGCTACATGGAGAGATTACCTACTCAATGCATCTACCACAGTGTTTACCTTGCGTGGATGGTACTTCAACTCAAAATCATAATCCTTAATGAATTCGATCCACCTCCTTTGCCTCATATTCAACTCCTTTTGGTCAAAGAGGTACTTGAGGCTTTTATGGTCATTAAATACCTCAAACCTCGACCCATAACGGTAATGCCTCTAAATATTCAAGGCAAATACTATAGCTACTAACTCTAGATCATGGGTAGGATAGTTTCTCTCATGTGGTCTTAACTTCCTAGAAGCATAGGCTACCACTCTCCCTCTTTACATCAGGACATAGCCTAACCCTTTCTTAGATGCATCACAATATAATTTGAACTTGTCCAAAGGATCAGGGATAATCAAAACAGGTGCAGTGGTTAATTTCTCCTTCAAAGTTTGGAAGCTTTGTTCACACTTTGTGTCCCACACAAATGGAACATCCTTCTAGGTCAACTTGGTCATAGGCATCGCTATTTGCGAAAATCTCTAAATGACCCATCTATAGTATCCTGCTAACCCTAGAAAACTCCTTATTTTAGTCACAGTAGAAGGTCTCTCCCAATTTACTACTGCTTCATCCTTAATAGGGTCCACTAACTCTCCCTCCTTTGAAACCACGTACCCTAGAAACCTCACTTCTTCTAGCCAAAATTCACACTTCTCTAACTTAGCATACATTTGCTTCTCTCTAAGAATTTGCAGCACTATCCTAAGGTGTTGTTCATGCTCCTGGCTATTCTTAGAATACACTAGTATGTCATCAAGAAACACCACTATGAATTGATTGAGGTAGGGTTTAAAGATGCGGTTTATGTAGTCCATAAAAATAGCTGGAGCATTTGTCAAGGCAGAGGGCATCACGAGAAATTCATAATGCTCTTACCTAGTCCTAAACGCAGTCTTAGGTATGTCTTCATTCCTAACCTTGATTTGATGATACCCTGATCTCAAATTAATCTTAGAAAAGATAGTTTCCACTCTCAGTTGGTCTAACAGGTCATCGATTCTAGGGAGAGGATACTTATTCTTCACAGTCACCTTATTCAGTTGCCTATAATCTATACACATCCTCATATTCCCATCCTTCTTATTTACAAAGAACACCGGTGCTCCCCACGATGACACACTAGGTTTGATAAATCGTTTTGCTAAGAGGTCCTCTATTTGCTCCTTCATCTCATTTAATTCCATCGGGGACATCCTATAGGGTGCTATGGAAATTGGTCCTACCCTAGGGACCAGGTTTATGAAGAACTCTATTTCTCTCTCTGGTGGGAGACTAGTAATCTCTTCTAGGAATACATCAGGAAATTCATTGACTACAGGAATGGTTTCTAGCTTTTGCTGACTTTCCACTTCTGAGGAACACAAGAAACCCATTCTCTGGTTTTTCCTCTCAATCCCCACATTTACTGGTTTAGTATCTATGAAAGTCACAGACTTAGTTAAACAGTCCAAGATGACATTATTTGAAGAGAGCCAGTCCATACCAAGGATGAAATTTAGTTCAATCATAGGTAAACAGATCAGGTCTACAATGAAAGGTCTATTTTCAATCACAATGGAATAGTTTAAACAAATCAATGAAGTAGACACATGTTTCATTAGTAGGTACTACTATGGAAAGTTCATAAGTCAGGGTGGTTGCTGGTAATTTCAATTTCTAAACATATTATACTAAAACAAAGGAATGGGTAGCACCAGAATCATACAATACAATTAAAGGAACATCATTAATAAAAACACATACCTTTCATCAGATTCTTAGATTGGGCCACTTCCTTACCCTTTAGGGTATACAACCTTCCCTTGGTAAGAGGTCTTCGGGTGTCGTCTGGCTTCTTCAGGGTAGGACAAACTCAGGAAATATGCCCCTGTCTTTCCATATTTGTAGCACACATTCTGACCCATCATACACGGTCTGTCTCTATGATTCCGCCCACACTTCGAGTAATTAGTCTAGGATGTTGGAGCATTCATTGGCCTCTTCCTAGTCTGATTCCTAGGGAACTTACTATCACGACCTCTGTTGAATTTGGCGGGATTCTTTCTCTTAAGAAATCTGGCTTCCTGCCTCTCCTTCTTCAGTGTTGCTAGGGACCTAGAGGCTATACAACACTTGTTGACCAATGTTGGGTAGTACCAGATCTCCTGGGATGCCACCTCATGATACAATTCTGGATTTAAATTGTTCTCCAAGTGCATGGCTTTCCATGCCCCATCTAGTCTTCAATTCAGGTATGAAGAGAACTTTGATAGCTCGTCAAACCTGGCTAAGTGTTCTTCGAAGGGTCTACCATCCTATTTTATCTGCATGAACTCATCCTCCTTAGCATTCCTCTTGCTCTAAGGAAAATACTTCTCTAAAAAGGCATCTTTGAAACTCTCCCAAGTGATCTAGGTCCTTTGAGCCTCCATCAACTGCTTCATCCCTTTCCACCAGTATTTAGCCTCCCCCTCCAGTTGATATGCTGTAAAGGAGACTTTCTGTAGTTCAATGCTCCTCATTACCTCGAATAACTCCTCCATCTTCTGTACCCATTCCTCTGCCTTCTTCAAGTTTATCACCCCGTGAAAGACAAGAGGTCTAGCTCTTTCGAATTCGGTCTAGCCTCCACTGACTTGGGTTCTTATTTTTTCAACCATAATTTGAGTATCTTCACTCTGATTAGTTTGATCCTGACAAAGTGCTTCAACTGTGAGTGCAGTGTGAACTCTTATAGCTTCTGCCATATCCCTCACGATCTGCATAACCTCATTCAAATTCACTTTTGTGTTTTAGGCCTGTGATCTGCTTCTTTGTGTCATTGCCACACTGTCACTCTACAAAACAAGTATTACCGAGGTGTTCAATCTGAATAACAATCTATTAAGCATATAACATATAACACCAATAGGAGCTTCTATGTTCCCAAACCTAATACTCAATTCCTCAAGTTCAAAATAAAATACAAGTTAGCCAACCGCCTAGGTACAACCAACTAACCTGAACTAGTCCCTTCCTTGAGGAATTCTACCCTATTTCTATCCTAGGTAGCTGTGCTCTGATACCAACTTAATATAATGCCCTTATCTAGTATTATAATCCCTCTAATGTAAATAGATCAGTTTGGCACATTATTCTTATCCTTTCATTTATAACGTCTGAGCATTTGTACCATTACATTTTATTAAAGTGTATTAGGTTCAGGTTCTTTTTGCTCAGATCAAATCTCATATGCACAAATAAATAAAATACCATACATCACAGCGAAATTTAAAACTTTCGTATTACATACAATAAGTGTCTAATAAATGCCTATTATAACCTTTAAAAACTTATACCAAGATATATGAAGTACCCATCCATAAGGAGTCAGGAGATAACAATCCTATCACTCAAACTCCTTTTAAATAATGGGGATGAATAAGTCCTTCACATATCCTTTCCCCAGTAATTTCTCGTTTTCCTTTTCCCTATATATAGCCAAAGTAATAGCCTTAATTCTAATCCATATCTAAAATTAGGACCTCAAAAGTACAAGACTACAAAAATATTTCTATCAAAAGTATGCCCTTTAATGCTATCTCCATCCTTCCTCGAGATTTCTAAATAGTTGTATCTAATACATATTAGCATATAAATGAGAAAACGAGTTTCCAGTAGCTTAACAATTCATCATGTTTTTTAAAATCTACTAACATGTACCAGGGTGTAGGCACCAAAACATTGTCATTTACATTCTCGGTAACTAAACATAGCCTCATTCACAAATACAAAATGGCAAGCATTGCATGGTTATTTGAAATGCCAATGTGATAAAAGTAGATATCCTCTTTTGAGTAAAACATCTTTTCATTGGATTATGCAAGTTTTCACATAAAAATAAATAAAAATCATTTATGCATTTCATTCTTAAAACTTACCTTTATAAATCGATTGTGCACACTTAGGCACCTTGTGGACACTTGGCCACCTTGATAAATCAATTGTGGACACTTGAGCACTTTATAGACATTTGGCCACCTTTATAAAATTTATTGTGCACACTTGGGCACTTTTTGGACACTTGGCCACCTTAATAAAATTTATTATGTACACTTGGGAACTTTGTGGACACTTGGCAACCTTAATAAAATTTATTGTGCACACTTGGGCACTTTATGGACACTTGGCAACCTTTATAAAATTTATTGTGCATACTTGGGCACTTTGTGGACACTTGGCCACTTTAATAAAATTTATTGTGCACACTTGGGCATTTTTTGGACATTTGGCCACCTTAATAAAATTTATTGTGCACACTTGGGCACTTTGTACATGCATATGGCAACTACATTTTCTTTTATTTTAACATTTTAATCTCTCTTGCATTTAGTCCTCATAAAATACATACATATGGCACTTTGTACATACATAGGGCACTTTCTCGATTCATACTACATGCTAATTTAAGGTTACATACCCTTCTCAATTCTTATATTTCAATACTATCGTGAATCTTTATTAGCCAAGGCTAAATCTTCTATATTCTAATTTGCCATAATTTTTCTCGTTTCCTTAGCTAGCCGAATTCCCATCTTTCTTACACCAATTTTCCACAAGAAAATTTCTAACTTACGAAAGCCACTTTTATTTTGATATCTATAACTTTTAACATTCATTGGCCATACATAATATAAATTTACCATGCAAGCTTTTTCAAGAGGCATTCACATTTTCAAGAATGTGGACAAGCAACCAATGTTCAAAGAAAGCTTAGAAAATCATGATGCATACATTTTAAAACATGGAAAAAAAGTCCAAATGAATTGCTAACCTACCTCAAGGATGATCCAAGATGGAATTGTCTTGACCCTTCCTTTGAACTTTCCCTTACTCCCTTGCCTCCTCTCTCTCTTGGCCAAGTAGCTCTTTCTCCCTTCACAAACACTTTGTTCCTCTTCCAAGATGATCTTACTCTCCTCCCCAAAATGTTCTTACTGTGTGTGTACCTATGATTAATGAAATCCCTCTTACCTTGTGTATGTTGCCAACTCAACTAAAGATGGGACACTGCACTCCTTCTCCTTAATTATTATTATGATTATTATCCAATAGCCCTATATGTGGTTTAGTGAAGCCCATTTCCCTTGAAATTTTGTATTCTCACTTGGTTAAAGGGATGCTACCTTCAATCTCCTCATTAGCATTTCATGGCTTCCTAGGTAATGAAGTGTAGCCCCCCCTTTTTCCTTGCAATTTGTGTTTTATCTTGTATTCACGCCACCATCTCCTTTTTCTTACTTAATCATGGTTGTAAGTGCACTTTTAAGTACACTTTACATTGCTTGCAAGCTTAGTAATCCCATTAGGCTACGTCAAAGGAAGGAAGGAAGGAAGTCGCCAGCTTCATGCCTACACATAAGGCTTCTCCCTCACATTCCCACTCGGCCAAGTTAAAGGAAGGAAGGTAGGAAGTCACGAAATCCTCCTCCCTCTTGCCACACGTACGGCCATACAGCTACATAGTTGGAAGTATAATTTATTTCCCATGTAACTCCTCACTTGATAGTGCCAAAAGGGAGGAATGCAAGGGATGCACGCAAGACCCAAATTTCCTACAAGGCACGTGAGTTTCCATTCTTGGGCATGTTGGAGGCAACACAAGGGAGGGAAAGAAAGCTTGTATATCACATTTCCTCCTTCTCTCTTCCATCTCCCCCACCAACCATACAAACATATATGTATGTTTTATTTTAAATAAATCTGCACTTTCTTTTCTAACTTGCTGCATGCATACATATATATATCTATTTAACTCCCCCATTCGGTTGCATTGGAGATGACACAAGAGAAGAAAGCTAGCTTTACACGTCTCTTCCATTTTGCCACCTCATTTAATGTGTATGTAGATTTGTAATGCTACATTTCATCTTGTCCTTTCCCATTTGTCCTATCCGTGTGGGTATATATATTTATTAAAAAAAACTCCTATCCTTCACTAATTGCACGTGCATATGCTCATTTGTTTTAATGGACGTTAACCTCTTTCCTTTCCCTTCTCAATTTCCATGTTGCTGTGAATAGAGGTGTATTTTGTTTTAACCAAAGTCCAATTCCCTTATGTGTGTTTTATTTCACTCACTCTTTTCCCTTGGCAATTTGGCTAGAAAAGGTAAGAAGGAAAGGAAAATTAAATGAAGCATTTTATGCAGTGTTATCCTTTAGCACATCTATTCTACCCATTAAATTACACAAACAATTCACCACACTTTATGGTAACTCATCTAGTTAATTAAGAAAACATAAATTTAAGACAAATCAAGAGAATATAGGGTGTTACATAGCACACACAACTCAAACCTTAGAATTTTTCTAGAGAGAGAGAAGGGTGAGTAAAGAGAGAAAATACTGAGATAGGGCAAAAGGGAGAAGATTTCCTTAAGGAAAGGCCAGATTTGAAGCTAAGGGACTGTTTTACTGCTTAGAAAGTATCATCTAAGCATCAAATATATGTCCATTGCAATGAAAATACAAGGTAGCAGCAAAACCTAAAACCCATTTTCATGAAACATTGCTCTTAACTAAAAAATTGATGATTATGAATGTTTTAAGCTGTATTGGGGTTAAAACCTGCATTCTCTATGTTTTAAATGTCTATTGGGTAATGCTTGCTGAGTGGGTTTGCTTGTAAGCTTGTAAATGATTTTTGAAAATGCAGTTCTGCCTTGAGTGTGAAAATGAGGTTTAATCTTTGTGTTAGGTGAAATGTAATGGAAATGTGGGCTATTTATTAATGTTAAATGATACTTAGATGATAACATTGAGTCCATAAATCTTTTGCATGAGTTGTAACTATGTTTTGGGACCAAAAATATGGTATATCAGATGTTTTTACACAATACAAAGCACTAATGACCAACTTTCAGAACCTAAAATTCGACTGCCATGTTCTTTGTTACCTAGAAAACGTACCTAGAATGCATCAGCCGACTGCTAAACCTTAGCAACTGAT
The DNA here is from genome assembly GCA_031216115.1 of Senna siamea. Lineage (NCBI taxonomy): Eukaryota > Viridiplantae > Streptophyta > Magnoliopsida > Fabales > Fabaceae > Senna > Senna siamea. The sequence continues at coordinate 13,395,828 of CM062354.1, forward strand.
TTTCAGGCTCACATTGAGCTATCAATTGACTGCCAGGCTTGTAACAGTTGACTGGCTAATCTTGAGTTGGCTCCCATTTTAGATAGAATGCGTCAGCCAACTGCCAGACCTTAACAGCCAACTGTCGGGCTCACGGTGAGCTACTAGTTGACTGTCAAGCCTATAACAGTCAACTAGTTACTCTCCATTTGGCTTCCTATTTCAAACAAAGAGCTAGCAGCCAACTGCCAGTGATGGTGCAGTCGATTTCCAACCCAAAATAAAAGAAAATGGACTCTATGCCTTGATTTTGATGGAGAATTAGCCCAAACTCCCACCCAAACACAAGATTGAATCTTGGGATGTAATGGTAACAGGTAACAATCAAGTTATGACTTACTCGGACGTGATGGTCCTTGTAAGAATCACATTGGACATGGCAATCCTTGTGATAGAGAAAGAAAAAGAAAGGAATCCATGGAAAAGAAAAGGACGGAAAAGAAAAGGATGGGAGTATTCCTAGGGTATGTATTAGGATAGATAGGCTCATGATTGAGTGACCAATAGTTGGTATGGGATAGCCTTGGGAGTTCCACGATTGTACCATGAATTAGGATGGTTAAACATCCACTTAAATTTAGATAGTTTTTAGAAACGCCTTGATGGTCACAAAATCTAAGTTAGTGCAATTTTCAAGGCCATTAAAGGGAACACATACTTACAGTTAGGCATAACCATGGCGTGAGCTGAATCATCCTAGTGTATACCTTAGTGAATAACATATCGGGATATAATCCCATAAGCTAAATAAGTAGTCCCCTATGGGGTAGGAAGGGAAGTAATTCCTGCTGTATGTAGAATGATCTGCGGTAAGGGCAGTGACCACTATCATTGGTAGTCCCTACGGGGTAGGAAGGGAAGTAAATTCCCGCTATATATGGAATAATCTACGGTAAGGGCAGTGACCACATCGTACTTGGATCCACTGGGGGACGCTCTAGATAGTACAAAAATGTATGATGGTTGAATAGTCACAAAGTTATGTATGTGGGTATTAAGTGGTATGTGGAGGTAGTCACTGGGCAACACTCCCGTTACATCTCATTATATGTTTGATTCCTGTTCATAATTTTAAAGAAGAATATGTTGATGTTACCATATGGAATGTATTAGATGAAAGTTTTATGATAAAGCATGAGATTAAAATGACATCCCATGATGATTTAATTTCACATATTTTAAAGTACATGCATATACCCAAGTATAAACCATGATAGTATAATTCATGCATTGCATCCCGATAGTAAATTTCATATTTTGAATTTGAAATGAGAAATGCAGAGTATTTCTATATTATTATGATGGTACAAGTCAGTAGATTTTGAAACAGGTTTTCTTGCTACTGAGATTCAATTCTTACATAAATGCTGGCGTGTATCAGATGTGTAGGTACCAACTGGGAATGGAGGTAACCTGAGGAGAGGTACCCCCATGGGTATTTTGAGGAAGTACAACTAATAGCTCAGGCTTTTACCTTAATGGGCTAGCCTTTATGATTTTTTGGATGTGTTAGCATAATTTATTTCATGTATAGCCTATAGCATATGTATGATCATAGAAATTGACTACATTAATTAGTGAACACTTGGATGAGGATCATGAGTGACAGGGATGTTATTTCTATGTCCCAATAGTTATTCTATGTTAATTGTGAAAGTATTTACGCATGATGCTTGTATATATATATATAGCCAGAGTAACTTATGTATCATATTAGTTTATTCTACTGCGAGATAGAGTGTAAACCTAAGAATGGAGACTCGACCCTAACCTTACTCAGATAATTTAACTTGTAAAAAGTTTAAATTTACTTTGGTAGAAGTAATAGTAACACCCTCAATTATGATATTTACAGACTATACCCTTTAATAATATAAAAGGAACCATAGGCTAAAGGGTGTTACAAGCTGGTATATTATACTCTATTTTTCAAACTTGCAATTGACCTAGATTTTTGCCCATGAATCAGTTTATAAACCCTCTATGATAATCAACAACTTAATACCAGAATATAAGTATCATTTATCACACAAAAATAGACTAGGTTACCATTTAATCTCACTCAAAGCTTGGATTAAACCTCATTCTCAAAAACCCATTTCTCATAATCTGATTTATACATGCATAGGTATATTCATGTAGTTTAAAACACCCAATAACACTCAAAAAATCAAGAATGTAGTTTTAATCCCTCTCTTACTTTAAAAAACATCAAAATCATCATTTTCGTCAACATGAATAGAAATTCAAAATTAGAGGGATTAGGTTGTTTGACTACCTTAATTCCTTGCTTGTAAGTTGATTATTGTGTTAGATGGCTTCCAAATCACTTTCCTAGATTCAAATCCTGCTAGAAGTGGAGATTTGATTCTTTCTCCTTTATTTTCTCTCTCTACTCGGTTTCTCTTTCTCTCTCTAGATTTTCTTGTTTCAGGATAGAAATGAGACTTCTGATATTGTCACCTATTATAAGTGGTCTAGAAAATGAAAATTTTGATCCCAACTCTAGATTTGGCTTAAAATGAAAATTTCTCTAGCCACATACCAAAATACCATTTTTCCCCTAAACCATTGGTGGGAAATCTCAAAATTCTGTTGGCTATAGTAACCCTTTTGGCTAAAATTATGTTCTATACACTTAACCTTTTCCCTTTTGCACTTCGATCTTTATCCACTTTCATTTTAATTTCTCACTTTGATTTAGTTCAATTTCTGTACTAATGTAACCATATGTAATCTCATGCAACATACACAAGCAATTAACTAAAAATTAACAAACATCTCTCATAGAAATAGGAGAGGATGTTACATTTCTCCCTTCATTTTAAGAAATTTTGTCCTTGAAATTTATACATACCTAATTAAAAATTTCTGAACAATTTCTTCTCATCTCCTCTTCTTTCTCTTAAGCTGCATCTTTTGGAAATGATTGATTCTATAATACCTTCACTAAGGGAATAGCCTTACTTATCAATTTCTTGACCTCAATACCAATGATTTTCAAAGGTATTGGATTATAAGTCAAATTATCTTTTAACTTACTGTACTGGCATCAAGAATATGGGAGGAATATGAAAGGTATTTACGAAGTTGAGAAACATGGAGGTTAGACAAAAATAGGGGTAAAGCAATCTAGTAAGCGGATGGACCGATTCTTTTTTAAGATTTGATAGGGTTTAATGTATATAGGATTTAATTTTCTAGACTTAATAGCCCTACTAATACCAGTAAATAGGAAAACCCTAAGGAATACATGATCCCCTTCTTCAATTTCTAGTGGTCTTTGTAACATCCCATACTTTCTTAACTGTATTAAAAATATCAAATGGATAGATATTAATGTAAAAATTTTCTGTTTCTCTTAGCCTTATTTTCGACAACTAGAAAAAAGAAAAGTAGACAAAGGATAAGAGAAAAGAAGGGAAGGAAGTTATGACTTTATATAGTAAGAGAGCTAAATCCTTCATTTTCAATTAAATAATACACGTGGGAAAACATTACGAAAACCGAATAAAAAGGGAAATAAATAATGCATGAACAAGAAAAGGAATGGATGGAAGAGTGATAGCGAGATACCTTTTTTTTCTTCCCTTGCCTCCCACTTTAAAATGATTAAGAGATTGCTTACAAGGCATGATATGTGATCCCATTTTTCCATCCTTTTTCCTAACCGAAAGAGTGAGTCATGAATAAATATAAATATAGGGATAATTAAAGCTCAGACTACACATGTAACTAAAGCAGAATGGAAGGTAAAATCATAATATGGTCATAGAAAGAATTCGATGAACAGAGAAAAGGAAAAGACGTGTAGAAGCATTCCACACTTCTTATCTTCATTCCATGCAGCATTTAAATTCCATTATAGGATGGGAAGGAGACATGCATACGGTGGAGAGGTGGAAAAGTGAGGGAGGGACGTGTGGAATTGCATTAATTCTCTTTCCTTGCTTTGCTATTCCCTTCTCGTAAAGCATGATGAATGAGTTGCTTAATCCCTTGTCAACATTTTCTTTTCCTTCCTGTGACATGCTACTGCCAAACCAACTGAGAGCTACTAAGAGAAAATAGCCATATAATAAACATCCTTTCCTAGCCTTAGGATGATCGACTAAACTTAGAATAGGCATAATTAACTATACCATGTATTGCACATAAGGAAAGATAAATTGATAAGAGTGCATAGAAGCCATTCAGTTATTAAAAAAAAAAAGAAGGAAGGAGGAGGAAAAACGCACGGACAGAACGAAAGGAAGGAAGCTGGACCGAAGGAAAATGCACACGTTCATTACACCACTTTTGCAAGCACAAGGTAACTTAATAATTCTCTTACTTTTGGTTAGAAAATAAGGAATCACAAAGAAAAATACTGGGTCCTAAAACTAGGAATGGAATGCCTACAACCCTTCTTATACTAGGAAAATATTCATACTTTCTAAATGGGGCGAAGAATTAGGGAATAAATGGGGAGTGTCATTTGCGAGACATGGGTGGAGAGTTTAGATATATAGGTATCTTTTCATTGTTTTAGTGGGATAAATGGCAAGTCTGAAATCATCCTATGTATAATATTTATATGAGTTTAAATGGTAGTTTAACATGTCAATATAAGATGGTATAAAGCGATGAAGGGAGTTCATACAATAATATGGTATGTGGCTTGGTATGAGTAGTTAAATAGAGGATATATGAATAAGGTAAAGGAGGTAAATCATATAGATAAAAATCTGTGATTTTTGATAGGATTCCATAGAAGAAATTATGGTATGCATGAATTGATTATATATATATAAATCAATTGTGTAGTGTTGGGATTTCAACGTGTAGCATGGTTGTAATTATTTCATAGACTAAATTGTTGTGAGTAGAATTTAAAGTATATAATAATCCTTTTTGATGCTAGAACATGAAGTATGCATGGAGGAAATTAATACATGGAAGGAGATTATGGTAGAAAACAATTAGTCTTTATAGGTGACAAGTTATTTAAATGAAGGGTGGAAGAGTTAAATGCCATTTACTCAATTTAGGCTATAAAAGATAAATAAGAATAATGAAAGTATTATTAATAGAATGACACATGGATAGAAAAATTTTATGGGAGATAGCGTGAATTATAAAATGGTGATAGAAAGGAAGTAGACATAGAAAAGTGGATTAAAGAAAAATAAAATAATAATAATAATAATGACAAATAAAATACTCATTTTACTAAATATGAAATTCATGGAATATAGTTAATTAAGTATATTGAATAAGGTGAATCAAGAACAAAATGGAAAATGTAGTGGAGTGTTAGGGTAATCTAAGATTTTAAATGAAAGTGAAAGGACCAAATGAGTAAATTAGTTATGAACATATCATGCTGAGGTCTAAAAACAAAAATTAAAATGCCACGTATATGTAGTGTCCAGTATAATGATAGTAGTGATTAACATGTATGAGTGACCAAGTGTTCACTTATCTCAAGAAAGTGGCCAAGAGTCCACAACGTGACCAAGAGTTCACAAAAACTATATAAGTGGCCAAGAGTCCACCATGTGTCCCAGTGTACACATGAAAACTTTAGTGGCCAAGTGTCCACTTTTATTGCAGGATGTTACGAATGTGCATACACACAAGGTAAGTTTTAAGAATATGAATTATATATATATTGATAATTACTAGTTAATGTGATTACTATTTAGAATTATGTTCTTGCAAAATGAATAATGTTACTGCATTGATAAATCACTAAAGATCTTCTGTGCTTGCATAGTGGTACATGTCAGTACAAATTTAAATTATGAATTGTTAAGTTACTAACAAACTAGTTTTCTCATTTGTGTGTTGATATGTATCAGATGCAGGTAATTAGCGAAGTCCTGGGTAATATGGAACTAGCATTAAGGAAGGATTTTGTAAGAATGTTTTATAACTAAGGGTTTGAGTGACAGAAATTATGTTGTCTCCTGACCCTAAGTTAAGTGTTAGTAACACTGAGAGTAAGGCACTATTGTAGTATTTACAGACATATTGTAACGTAGTCACTTTATTCACTGTAAATTGTATTTTGCCTTCACTGTGCTTATAAGTTTTATTTGAGTCAAAGAATTTATATTTAGAACTAAATGATATGGTGATGGAAGGGACGCTCAGATATTAATTGTGAGTAAATAAGGATAAGAATAAATGTAATGACTTTATCTGTTTACCAACGCTAAGTTGTAATACTGGATAAGGGTGTTATAGTCTTCTCCTCTTATCAACATAACTTTTCTACCTATCTTAGGCCTTAGCCATCTTTTCTCTTATCATTTTAATTTGATCTGTAGTCTGTTGGACTAACTCAGGCCCTAGCAATTGTCTCCCCCCACCTCAAACCAACATAATGGTGGCCAACATTTCCTTCCGTATAAGGCCTTATAAAGAGCCATCCCTATACTAGAATGGAAACTATTATTATTAGTAAATTCAATTAATGACAAACTCTTATCCCAACTTCCTCTCTGTTCTAATAGACACATCCTAAGCATGTCTTCTAAAGTTTAAATAGTTCATTCAGTCTGCCCATTAGTTTGTGGATGATAAGCAGTACTGAAACTGAGTTTAGTACCGAAGGCCTCTTGTAACACTCTCAAGAATCTAGAAGTAAATCTATGGTCTCTATCAGATACTATATTAGTGGGAACTTCGTGGAGTCTCACTATTTCTTGCATATACAATTGGGTTAACTTATCTAATGAGAAATTTATTTTAATGGGCAAAAAATGTGTGGACTTAGTTAGTCTATCAGCTATCACCCAAATTGCATCATTTCCTGACTGAGTTCTAAGTAAACCCACCAAAAAATCCATGGAGATTTTATCCCATTTTCATTCAGGAATTTTGAGAGGTTGTAATAATCTTGTAGGTTTCTGATGTTCAATCTTCACCTACTAGCTTACTAGACATTTAGCAACATACTCAGCTATATGTTTTTTCATACTTGGCCACCAAAATTTCTTTTTCAAATCTTGGTACATTTTAGAGGCACCAAGATGGCCAGTATAGTTGCTCTTATGGACTTCTTCTAGAATTATGTTCCTCAGTCCTCCTGACTCTGGAACATAAATCCTATCTTGGAAAGTCACTACCCCATTAATACCTCTTTTGAATTCTCTTAGGTCCTTTAGGGACTTTAAGAACTCATCTTACCTTTAAGCCTCTAATATTTGAGTTTAAGGTTGTTCTCAATTTTTAACTCACTTAGATATATCCTATCTGGTAACACCAGTGTGGGTAGGCTCATATTTCTAAATTTCTCTATTAGGTTCATTTCATTTATCATTAATTCAACTATGTGGAGGTATTTTCTACTTAGCGCATTTACCACTATTTTTGCTTTTCCTATATGGTATTTTAACTTAAAATCATAGTCTTTAAGAAATTCCATCCATCTCTTTTACCTCATGCTTAATTCTTTCTAATCAAAGAGATATTTAAGACTTTTTGCGGTCACTAAATACCTTAAACCTAGACCCATACAAATAGTGTCTCCAAATCTTTAAGGCAAACATTATGGATGCTAACTCTGAGTCATGGTAGGATATTTTTCTTTAGGAGGTCTTAGCTGTCCAGAGCATACGCTACTACTTTCCCCTTTTACATCAAGACACACTCTAAGCCCTTCTTGGATGCGTCACAATATAGTTTGAAACTTCCTAAGGGATCAGAAATTGTTATGACAGGTTCTGTAGTTAATTTTATTTTCAAGGTCTGGAAACTATTTCAACATTTGGAATTCCACACAAATGGAACATCTTTCCTGGTTAATTTTACAAAGGCAATGCGATTTGCAAAAATCCTTGAATAAATCTCCTATAATATCCTGCTAATCTAAGAAAACTCTAGATTTCTGTCACTGTTATGGGTCTCTCCCAACTAACTACTACCTCTATCTTACTAGGATCTACTACCACTATATCTTTAGTGATTACATGCCTTAAGAATTTTACCTCTTCTAACTAGAATTCGCACTTCTCTCACTTGGCATACAATTACTTTACCCAAAGCAACTGTAGCACAATCTAAAGGTGATGTTCATGCTCTTAACTACTTTTAGAATATACAAGAATGTCATTTATAAACACTACCATGAATTGATCAAGGTAGGTTCTAAAGACACGATTCATGTAATCCATAAAAATAACTGGAGCATTTGTCAATCCAAATGGCATTACAAGAAATTCATAATGCCCATATCTAGTTCTAAAGGCTGTCTTAGGTATATTTTCTGTTCTCACTCTGATTTGATGGTACCCCGACCTTATCAATCTTAGAGAATATAGTAAAACCTCTCAATTGATCCAAAGGTCATCTATTCTAGGGAATGGGTATTTATTCTTTTTCAGTTACTTTATTTAATTACCTATAATCTATATATAATCTCAAGCTCCCATCTTTCTTTTTCAAAAATAAGACTAGTGCTCCCCAAGGTGAAGCACTAGGTCTAATGAATTGTTTCCCTAAGAGATCTTCTATTTGTATCTTCAATTCACTTAACTTTAAGGGAGACATTCTATAAGGTGCTGTAGAAATTGGTCTTGTGCCAAGAATCAATTTTATAGAAAACTCTATCTCTCTTTCAGGTGGAAGACTTGAAATTTCTTTGGGAAAGACACCGAGGAATTCACAAACTACAAGGATAACACTAAGTTTATGTTGAATTTCAATTTCAGAAGAACACATAAAACCCATTATTTGGATCTCTTTCTCAATTTTCCTATTCATCGATATGGTATCAATAAAAGTTATAGATTTCTTTGAACAATTTAAGGATAACAAGTTCATCCCAAGAATAATATCCAGATCGATCAAAGGTAAGCAAATGAGATCTACAGTAAAATGCTTATTCTCAACAACAATCGGCAAATCTAAGTAGGCCAAAGAAGTCAAAACCTGCTTTCCCACAATAGTAGAAACAAATACCTCATAGGGTAATTTAGATAAAGGTAAACTCAATCTTTGCACACATTCAAAAGAAATGAAAAATGAGTGGAACCAGAATCATACAATACATTTAAAGATACATCATTTATTGAACATTTACCTTTCATCAGATCATTGGACTGAGCTACTTCCTTTCCCTTGAGAGTATAAACTCTCCCAATACTTATAGGTCCTGTGGGTTCAACTGGTTTCTTCCACTTTGGGCAATTTCTAATAAAATGATCGGATTTTCCACATTTATAACAATTATTTTGCTAGGCTTTACAAGGCCCATTATGATTCTTTCCACATCTCAGATATACATTAAGCATTGCTTGCTTGATTATCAGCCTGTTTCCTCCCTGGCCTTTGTCAGATCTGTAGTCTCTTCCTCTAAAGAATTCAGGTTACTTCCTCTTGAGGAAATTAGCTCTTTATTTCTCTTTCTCGAAATCTGCCAAATTCTGCGTAATTATCTAACATTTGTTTACCAATATGACAAAATTTCTAATTTCCATTGGAGTTGCAACATTTTTCAAGTTTGCCCTCAACCCAGCTTCCAAACACATGGACTTCCATGCCTTATCCGGTCGAAGCTGTAAATAAGAGAACTTAGAAAACTCTTCAAATTTTACCAGATAGTCATCAAAAGGCATATTACCCTATTTTATCTGCATAAAGGCTATTTCTCTTTCATTCCTCACATTCTGAGGAAAATACTTCTCCAGAAATATCCTCTTAAATTATTCCTAAGTAATCCAGATTCCTTGAGCCTCCATCAGTTGTTTAGCTCTTCTCTACTAGTGTTCAGCTTTCCTAGTCAGTATAAATGTGGAAAACAAAACTTTTTAGGTATCAGTGCTCCCACATCATCTCCATTAGCCATTCCTAGGCTATTTTAGGATCAAACTCACCCCTAAAGGCGAGAGGTTTTGATTTATGGATGTAACATCCCATACTTTCTTAATTATGTTAAACATAACAAATGGAAAGATTTTAAATTCTATTTCTCTAAGTCTCACTTTAGACAACTAGATAAAAGAAACGTAAATAAAAGATAAGGGAAAAGAAACGAAGGAAATTATAATGAGATAAGTTTTTCCTTTGTAATTAAATAGTAACACTTGGGAGGACATTAAGAAGATCGAATGAAGAGAGACATACGTAACGCAAGAATGAAGGAAAAGAACGGATGAAGGTGTGATGGTGAGATGTTTTTCATTATCTATTATTTTAAAAAGGATTGAGAGGTTGCATACAAGTTACGTAATTCCCTTTTCCCTCCTTTATACAAACCGAAAGAGTGAATGATAAACAAAAATAAGTATAAGAATAATTGAAGCCAAGGGATTACACGTGTAGCTAGAGAAACATAAAAGAGAAAGATTAATATAAGGATGAAAGGATTTGCTGATGAAGAGAGAGAGGAAAGAGAAAGACACGTAAAATGATGGCATACCTCTTATTTGCATTCCATGCAGCATGCAATCCTATTTATGAAAGGAGAAGAAGACATGTACATGGGGAAGAGGTGGAGAGGTGAGAAAGCGACGGGTGGAGCGACATCCTTCTCTTCCCTTGCATTGTAACTTCCCTCCCATGAAATGCAATGAAGGAGCTACTTAATCCCTTATCCTTCTTTTCTTTCTCATCACATGCTATTGCCAACCCAACCGAGAGCTACTAAGAGAAAATAGCCATATAATAAACATCTTTTCCTAGCCTTTAGGATGACCGACCAAACTTAGAATAGGCATAATTAATTATACCTATGTGTTGCATATAAGGAAAGATAAATTTGTAAGAGTACAGGGAATCCATTCAGTTATAGTAAGAGAGGAAGGAGGAAGAAAAACCTAAAGGTAGGAGGAGAAAAACACATGGACAGGACGAGAGGGAGGAAGCTAGATCGAAGGAACACGCACACGGCAATTGCACCACTTGTGTAATTGTAAGGTAGCTTAGCCATTCCATTACCTTTGGTTTTAATATGAAAAAAATTTTGAAAAACCATCCTGTGTCCTAAGGCCGTGGATGGAATGTATACAATTTGTCTTATATTTGGGAAATATATATAGATGTATTTATTAAAGGTCTTGGTGGAATAAATGGAAATTCTAAGGTTTATTTTCTGGATGGCATTTAAAGGAGCTTAGGTAGGAGTTTGGTAGGTAAATGAAAAGGGATACAAGATCATAGATGAGCTCGTGCAATAGAGTAATGCATGGAGTGATATAGTTAGTTACGTACTTAAAGAATATATGAATATGGTAATGGAGGGATACTACACGTAGAGGATTCCATGGAAGAAAGTATTGTGAACGTAAATGGATGTTTATATATAAGAGTAAACCTTAAATGGAACGTGATGTTGAAATATAAGATATTGTATAGTGTAGTTATTTAATAGAAAGAAATGTTGTGAGCAGAATTGTAACATACAACAACCCATTTTAACCCAATAAAACGCTAGAATATGAAGTAGAGCGTGGATATAATCAGTATTTAGACAGAAATTGTTGTGGAAGATAATTATCCTAGATAAGAAACAAGTTACTTAAATGTAATAATTCATTTTAATCAAATAAGGAGCTGGAAAATGAAATATAGCATGAATATAATTAAATATGGAAAGAAATTGTAGTGAGAGGTAATTATAATATATAAGAGACAAACTACTTAAATGTAAGGCTGGAAAGTAAAATACTATATAATAAATTAAGGCTAGAGGAAGACTAATAATAATAACATTAAGATTATTGGTGACATAAGAACACACGGATAGGAGAAAATTATGTTAAAATAAGTGTACGATATACAATGGTAAAGAAGTGGGAAATAGACATAAAATTTTGATTTACAAAAATGCACATTTTTACTAGTTATAGAATTCATTGCATATAGCTGGTGTAATCATATTGGATAGGGTGAATTAAGAAAATAAATTTAGGCTTGTGGTAAGGTGAATTAATACTTTAAATAGGCATGAAAGGGACAAAGGACTAATCTAGTTATGAATATGTCATATTATGGTCTAATAATTAAATTATAAGGTATAAGTTGTATCAATCATAATAATAATAATGATTGAGATGTATGAGGAGCCAAGTGATCACTGATTTCAGGAAAGTAGCCAAGAGTCCACAATGTGACCAAGAGTTCACTAAAACTACGTAAGTGGCCAAGAGTCCACTATGTGACCAAGCGTTCACATGAAAATTTTAGTGGCTAAGTGTCCACTTTTATTACAGGTTGACAAGAATGTGACATATATACAAGGTAAGTTTTAAGAATGAGAAATCCTTATATATGTATATTGATGATGATTGACTAATTTAATTGCTATTTATATCTATGTTCCTGCAAAATGACTCTTGTTACAGCATTGATAAGTCAATAATATTTTCTGTGCATGCACAGTGGTACATGTCAGTGCAATTTGAATTACGAATTGTTAAGTTACTGAGAAACTAGGTTTCTCATTTGTATGCTGATGTGTATCAGATGCAGGTAATTAGTGAAGTTCTGAGTAAGATGGAACTAGCATTAAGGAAGGATTTTGTAAGAACGTTTTTTAACTAAGGGTTTGAGTGACAGAAATTATGTTGTCTCCTAACCTTAAGTTAAGTTTTGATAATACTGGAATTAAGGCACTATTGTAGTATTTACAAACATATTGTAACGTAGTCATTTCATTCCTGTTAGAATATATTTTACCTTCGCTATGCTTATAAGTTTTATCTGAGTCAAAGAATTTATATTTATAGAATTGAATACTAATATGGTGATAGAATGAACGCTCAGATATTAATTGTGAATAAATAAGGACAAGAATAAATGTAACGACTTTATCTATTATCAACTCTAAGTTGTAATACTGGATAAGGGTGTTACAATGGAACTTTAATCATCCTTGATAATTTGGATTCCCTACTTATCCCCTAATAGGATTTGGGTTGGGCCGGGCATTGGTTTCATTTTCCTGAAATTGTCAGAGGACCTGGGTAGTAGCTGCAACTTGTTCCCTCATGGCCTCAGCTACCCTCATCATAACTTGCATCACTCTCTCTATATTACCCTCTCCTTCCTTCTCCTTTCTAGTATTCTTTTTAGGTGGAGCTATATTTCACTCTAAAAAACAAACATTACCGAGGTGATTAGTCTCAATAACATAATATTTATCAGAGATTATATGGCACCAATAAGAAATATTGTCTACCCAAACCTGGCACTTTGTTCCTTAAGTCCAAAACAAAATACAAGTCAATTAACCACCATGGCTCAACTAACAACCCTACATTAGTCTCTATCCTGAGGAATCTACCCTTACTACTTAATCATCATTTATCACTATCGAGTAAGCTATGTGCTAACCATAGTAGCCATGATCTGATACCAACGAAATGGAACCCCTTATTCCTATAGCCCCTTTTAGTTATTTAAATAATATAATGCAATACACTATAAAGTTGGTGAATTACTACTACCTATACTTGAGTCAATTCTTAACTTTTTACCAAGTTAGATAATTAAGTGTTATTAGTTTGGGTTACTACACTCAGGTTGTCACATGTTACATAGCAAAAATAATTGAAATAAAACATATATATTCATTCACATATATGATTAGTTATATACACAACAGTTACCTATGAAGATACATACCTATAGATATGTGAATTTACAAAAACTAGTCAATTAAGGTAAGGAGGCAATAATCCTACCACTCATACCCCTTTTCCTCACGTATCCTTATACATATATGCCTTTATGCTTTTCTTAGATCAAAATATCTATCTACATGCCCAAAATATTCAAAATATCATCCCTTGTCTCTTACAATACTGAGGGAATTTCTACTACTAATAATACCCCAAATTCTTTAATGATAGGAAAGTACCCCAAAAAGGGTATTTCCATATAATCCACTTCAATCTCCAATAATACCTGGTATCTAGGCATCTGAAACAAACCAGCATTTTTAATGAGAATAAATCTCAGTAGCAATAACAACCAATTTATAAAATCACTAGTTTGTATCATAGTACTTATATAGAAAATACTCTACATTCCTTTCTTATCATTATGTAAAATATCATGGCTATTGGGATGCTATGCATGAATGTCATCACATGTCACACTTATAAATGCATGCACATTTCACCTTATATCCATTACACAGGATAAATTATCATATTATAATGGTAACACGATCATTCTCACATAAAAACATTTTCACATACGGAGTAATGAGGAAATTAGAGCATTTCTCAGTGGCCTTAGCCAAACTCATAATCATTATAAAATAATAAGAGAAATTAGGAGAGTCGCCAAGTGAACAACTTTATACATTAAATTTAGCACTCATGAATAATTATTCTTTCTTTCTTTACTTCTATTTCACTTGACTTTCCTCTACTCATGGTTCACTTCAACTTCCATGTTCTATCTAAAGCATCGCCCAATGGATCCAAGTACTCAATGGGTCTCTTCCACACTCACTGTGGTCTCTACCACACCCCTTATCAGGTAGGTTACCCCTAATGGTTCTTGCCACACCCCCTATCTGGAAAATCATCCCTAAACCAGCAAGATTGATATCACCTCTGATATCTTACTTTCCCTTTCTACCCAAAATGGGACTGATATATCTTAGTACACGAGTTTACTGCCACCTTGGACAATTCATTTTCTTACTCCGCACTTGCGAATCATAAGGCTAAAAGTCTATATGATTACCATCTATCTCAGATAGATCATATTTGATTAAGCTATTCACAAGTAGATAAATTAAGCTGATCCGGCTCATACTATATTTATGTGAAATTCCAAGTACATGACTCTTTCAATATTTCATTAAGTTCACTAACTTAGAATTTACAACTATCAATGTAGTTTCAAAATAATTGATAACCTGACTGTGGAATACCTAATCACTATCCTATACCGACAATTAGTCATTCAGGTATAAACCTATCTATCATTAATCTATATACTAGGAATACAATTCTCACTTCTCTTATTCATTTCTCATGCTTCTCATGCTCTTTCCTTTTTAATTCTCATCTGATTTCATTCTTGCTCTTTCTCTTTCATTCACAACCCTCATGTTATCTATTACATAATTCTAAGTTTAGATCCCTTGTTTGAGTGAAGTTTTGGGCTAATTACACTCCCAGCTAGGTCACTGAGTTAATTTTTCCAAAACAAAGGCTGACAAGTCGACTTCCACCCTCTGGAAGTCGACTTCCCACTCACTGCCTGACCAATTTTTCTAAACCTGAGAGCTAGCAGTCGACTGCTACAAGCCCAACAGTCAACTGCTACGTTCATGGCAATTTTATAGAAAAATTTAAGCACTGTAGTCGACTTCCACAAGTTGGCTGTTAACTGTTAGAGCTCTGGATGCATTTTTGGGTAACTCGAGAACATGACAGTCAATTGTCTATATTATACTCTATTTTTCAAACTTATGGTTGACCTAGATTTTTGCCCAAGAACTAGTTTATAAACCCTCTCTGATAATCAACAACTCAATATCAAAATATAAGCACCATTTATCACATAAAAATAGCCCAAGTTACTGTTTAATCTCACTCAAATCTTAGATTAAACCTCTTTCTCAAAAACCCATTTCTTATAATTTGATTTAGAGATGCATAAGTATATTCATGCAGTTTAAAACATCAAATAACACTCAAAAAATCAAGAATGTAGTTTTAATCCCTCTCTTACTTTAAACAACATCGAAATCTTCTTTTTCATCAACATAAACAGCAATTCAAAATTAGAGGGATTAGGTTGTTTTGTTACCTTAGTTCCTTGCTTGTAAGCTGATTATTGTGTTAGATGACTTCTTAATCACTTTTGTATATTCAAATCATGCTAGAAGTGGAGATTTGATTCTTTCTCCTTCACTTTCTCTCTTTAATCAGTTTCTCTTTCTCTCTCTAAATTTTCTAGTTTTAGGATAGAAATGAGGCTTCTGATATTTTCACTTATTTATAAGTGGTCTAAAAATTGCAAATTCTGATCCCAAATCTGGATCATTTAGCTCAAAATGACAACTTCTCCGACCATATACCACGATTCCATTTTGCCCATGAACCATTGGCGGGAAATCTCAAAATTCTGTTGGCTACAGTAACCGTTTTGGCTAAAATTGTGTTCAAAATGACAACTTCGATCCTTATCCACTTTCATGTTAATTTCTCACTCTGATTTAGTTCAATTTTTGTATCAATGCAGCTATATGCAATCTAATGCAACATACACAAGAAATTAGTTAAAAATTAACAAACATCTCTTATAGAAATAAGAGCAGATGTTACATATATGATCAATGAGTTATACAAGAGGAAAGCTTTCTTAATCTGAGCACTGCTCATCATCTTCTCCATAACAAAATAGGGGAAACTAGATCATGGAATCTAATAGGGAAACTGATGATATACAAAAGTCTTAATATCTGAATGAATGAAATACGTAATGTATACGTCACAACTTATAAAAGAATCAATCTAGACTTCCACTAGACCAAGGAATATCAAAAGATTCTATCAAATTCATATGAGTTACATGATTTTTAAATACTCTTACGGGTAATTCTTTGGTTAAAAAAACTTGTTATCATATGTTCACTAGAAATGTGAACCAAATGAGTCTGAAGTTCAACAATATTTTCTCTATAATAAACAAGAACATCACATCAAAGTGTAGTGGGACTAGAGTTCCTACAAATTTTGAGAAAAAGTATAAATTAGACAAATTGTCGCAATACATGGTTAGAGGACGTGACATAGAATCAACAAGATTCATGCCATATATCAAATTCCTCAACCAAAGACTTGGCTACTAGCCTCACAACAAGAGACATTCTTCTTCCATAATTGAGGTAGCTATAATAGATTGCTTGACACTTTTCCACTAATCAACTCCTCTATACATCATAAAGATGTGTCCAAAATTAGAATTACAATCAAAATGTATAAGGAATAATTCAAGTCTGAATAACCCACAATTTCAAAGATTTAGACTTCTTGTAAGTCATCAATTAATTCTTTATACCTTAAAGTTACCTCATAGCCTTCTTAATAGCTCTCCAATGGTTATGTAAAAACTCAGATATATGCCAAGCACACTAAATTGCAAAAGAAATGTCTATATGTGTACATAGTTAAGTATACACAAGGCTACCAATAACAAAAACATGAAATTTTATCTATCGAAGTCCTCTCATCATTATTTTAAGGACACTGAAATTGTTCACCTTTTTTAACAGGTGCAGCACAAGGAGCATAGACTTCATGTTAAACTTCTTCAACATTCAATCAATGTAAGCTACTTGATACAAAATAAGAATGCCACGAGACCTATCACAATGAACCTAAATTCCCAAAACATAAGTGGTCTGACTTAGGTAGCATGATAACATGTATTTTGTCTTATTCAAATAACTCATAAAATTCTTAACTAAAATGGATGTCATAAACATGAAACAAGTAAGTCACTGAATTGCTTCCATACCACTTCTGATAGTCATACAGACTAAAAGCATTCTTAACACACCCAAGCGAAGTGATAATCATCACTTCATCAAACTTAGTGAAGTTATCAAATTTCAAGTTGATGCGCTGCCAATGCAACTATGTAACAACGGGAAAGATTTGAAAGAGTTTTAAAGGATTTTGAAAGATAAAAACTTGATTTTAACCCTAATTCCAATCAAACGAAGCCTGGCACGAATTTTGAGGATAATGACTTGACACAGAAGGTCGTTTGAAGCCAGAAACACGATCGAATAGAAAGGAATGCAATCTGACGATCAGAAACTTACGAAAGGAGTTTCGTGCATCAATTTTGTTGACGAAAGCCAAGACTTTCATATAGAAATGCGTGCCAACGTCTGGAAGGATTCTGACACCCTAAAACATCCTCGGGTGGCCTGAGAAAAGTCAGAATCGCCCCTGGAGGCTTTAAATTACGCGAACTCCCGCCATTTCCCTCATTTCACTCTCTCTCCTCTCTCTTTTCTCTCTCCACCTTCCTCCACCGTGCACGGCTGCCACAGCCACTGTGGGCTGCCACCAAGGGTACCAACCGACAGCCCTCACTGCCCACAACCTCCAGCAACCAACCACGGCCACCAACGGCCGCCAGAGCCGTCGAAAAAATGCTATTTTTCCCCTCCATCGCGTGAAACTTCCCCAGCTCGAATCGCCACCGCCCGTCGCCTTTGACCCTCACCGCCCCCACCACCGTGTAGCCCGAGCTGCCAGCTTTCTCCAGTAGCTCAGCGCCGTCGAAAGGAGGCCAGGCGCGCCTGGATCGAGGCAGAACGTCATCCGCCATGCGAGAAGCTTCGTGGCCGGAAAACACCGCCCAAACGGCCGTGAACCGCCGTACCACTACCATATTCAGACTCCTGGGCTTGCGGGCTTCACCGTGGTGTTATTTTCGAGGCAAACCGCACCCCTCCGCCGTGCGCCATCGTGCGCCTCCGTGTGCCGCCGTGCCGGAGCTTCTGGACGTGCATCCCGAGAAACCGAGACCACCGTGACGTAGAATTCCATCAGCCGAGCACAGTGGTAAGGTCTGTTTTCCCAAAAACTAATGTTATATGACTGAAATGACTGCCGAACGTAATTAGGCAACTAATTAACCTAGGTAACTATGTAATTGAGTTTAGGATTGAAAATTGGATGACGTGACGAGCCTAAATGTTTAATTTGATGTCCAGGAAATTAATCAGGCCCAGAAATCGAGACTGCGTGGAATTCTGAAGTGATTTAGAGCATTCAGAGACCAGGTAGGATAATTTACACTTCCTGAACCCTAAAATTGATTTAGTGAATACCTAAATAATTTAGATGACTTGTATGGATTTGCGTGCTACTTTCGATGGGATAAAATTGCATGCCTGTGTGCTGAAAACCCTAATTGCATGTTAGACACCTTGTTTATCGAATTTAGATGCCTTTAGGGCAGATTTACTTAGGGTTGGGTACTTGATAGCCGGTATGGGACGTAGTTAAGTATCCTAAATGCAGAAGCTTTTAAGCGAAACTATTTTTATCATATTGCTTTGTCTTGAGTTAGGGATTACGCGTTAAACCAGGACGACCCTAAGAAAGGTTTAGGGAGTATAAGGGTGGATAACCTACACGGGGAAATGTTGTGATTTAGGCGTGATACCCTAGAACCCTGAGGAATAGCCGACCGAGTGCATGTGAGTTCGAATAGACTGTATGAGGATGAGAATTGGCGTATTTGCACATGCTAGGGGACGCCCTAGATGTTGATTCCCACCCGGTCCTTGAGTGAGTGACTGGTGTTACGGATCACACTCACAATATAGGCTTGATTCGGGTGATTGGTGTTACGAATCACACCCAACAATAAGAGAGGTATTCTCTCTAGACTACATGCAATTAGAAGATGATTTAGATTCGGTTATAGCGAATTTGTAACCAACGTGGATTGAGATACACAGGGCATGGGACTTCACTTGATTTTGATAACTGATTTTAAAAGAAATGGATTTTATGATTGTGATATATTTCCACAATTTCCATGTGTTTGAATGATTTTAAAGAAAAGGTATTTCACTGTTTTCGAACTGATTTCGGGAAGACGATTTCGGTGTTCACACCGCTGAGTATTCAACTGGTTTTCGAATGATAATTAAATTGTAAATTATTCTACTGGGATTCATATCTCATTAGGTTGTGTACTCAGATGAACAGGGACAGGGGCAGGAGCCCAGACGATAGCCGAAGCTGACTTGAGGATAGACCGGAGGATGATTATCTTAGGCTTGAATCATTTGTATATATACTTTGATGACGCTGTTATTTATCGGATTCTGTTTCTTATAAATTCTGTATGGACTAGACTGAATGTACATATAACGTTTCAGATAGTATGCATGGATTGTAGTGATGAATTGATGTTCTTTGTGTATGGATTTATATTAGTTATGTTTCTTCTTTGTTGTTGGACTGGCTGTTGATTTTTAAACAGGTGATTCTGTATTTGGGATATGATCAAATTACAGAGGAATCTCTGCTAGATTTTTGGTAGAATTTACCGCTGTAAACTTATGGATTTGAATTGAAATGTGTATGAACGTATGACGTGACATGTATATGAGTTTTAGATTTCATCCCAGAGTTATTATTGATGATGTACGTATGTGTATTTAGTTAGCTGCGTGTGAATCAGGGTTGAACGGAATCCGAATGGACAACGGATAATCTATTTTGGTTACGCTCAACCAGTAGCGATCCCCTGACGTTCCCACATAAGGAATAAACATTCAGAATACCCCATATGCTTCCGCTAATCAGATAAGCATCACGTATGACGTATTAGGGGGTCGTTACAAACTACACCTAAGGCAGTGAACCTATTAATGCAATCTAGTGCAATGGTGAGTATCAAGGTCATATCCTATGGGAATTGGAAAGCCTAGAGTTACTATTTATTCTCTATTATGTCGCCTAAAAGTCAAGGTGATTGATTTCTAACTAAACTAATGACTAACTAAATGCAATAATAATTAACCAACAACAATGAATGGAAAAGGGAATTTATCAAGGCAAGAAAAGAAAACCCACTAGGGACTTGTACTAGCTGGCAAACACATAAAAGATCATGGATTATTAAATCTAATGATGCTACCTGTGAGTGAATTCTAAACTAAATTCAACTTCACTGTCGTTGCAATTGAATTTCTTAAACCTAAGAACCTAGCACTGAAATGTCTTCCTAATGATTGATTTTAGATTTGCATTATTGTTTTAATCTACTACTATTAAGAGTCGTTACTTCTTAATCCAACAATTAATAACCTTAGTTCTAAGTGAAAATTAATTATCCTTTACAATTAGATTTCCAATTCCAGTTAAAATCTCTCGACCACTAAAATAAATCTAAACATCATTCGTTACAACATCTTACAAAGGAAACTTAAACATTCATTTATAATTGTAAAGAAGATCAAATAATCAAATTCAATGTCCATACAATTAATACCAAAATACCAACATAGTCAGGAACCCCAATGGGTTTTACAAATCTAGCTACTTATGTTCATTGTCCAAATAGCCAAAAAATCAAATATATAGAAGAAATAAAGAGTTAAAAACATGTACGTCCCTCTTCTCTCAAATTTTGGATGGAACAGTACAGACGGTCACTAGAAAATAGCACGGACTATCGTAGGATAGCTCTTCCAATCTCCTAGAATACGGATTCTAGCTACTGCCTAACAGAGCAACATAGGTTAGGTTGCGGGTTACTGGAGGAACAACACCAATAGAAGGTCGAAGGATAGATGAACACCACGGATGGGACGCCTAAGGATAGACGAGCGGTGATGTATGAAAGATCTGATGAAAAACCACAGACGGGTCATGGTTCACTTAGAATTCCATGGATGGGTTATGATTTGATGGCTAAAGTCGATGGCAGTGTCATAATAGTCATTCCCTAGTCACCGAAAAGCCTCTCATCACCACTCTTAGTCAAAGGGAGGTTAAAATCTTGTGCCCTAGGAAGCCTGATAGAGCGAAATTGAAACTTTTTATTATAGAAAAAACTCTCCAAAAAATCTCCCTCAGCCTCACTCAAATGTCACAGATCGATTACCTAATGAATTGCGTGATCCTTTCTTGTTACCGGTAATCACTCACCTGCAAATCACTCCTCAAATGCAAAAGAAGCGCTCCTAGAGTCATGGATGCTTCCCTTATCTTGCGTTCAAATGCATGACCCATCTCTCTTAGTCCAACACGGGTGTCATGCTTAGGCGTAACACAGGTGGATTGCCCAAAGGTGCCATAAGGGTCTACTAAAGGCTGTCTAATTCTAAAATTGCTCTATTTGCTGATGATGACTTGATAAAATGCATAAAAATGAAAAAGGGTACAAACTTAGATGATTCTTAGAATAAAAATACATAAAATGCTCCTAAAATAAACAAATAATATCAAGAAAATATGTGTAGAATAAGGCATATCACAAGTACCACTCTATCTAGGAGCTTATTTCAGACGATAGATATTCTTGTTCAGCTTCCATACTAATCACTAAATGTTTCCTTTTGGGCTCGATAAAGTCATCATCTTATTTCATGTCAATAAGTGGAAACCTATTGGAAATCTATTTATGTGTATAATCACCAGAATACAAAATGATGCACTACTGAAGATTTCAACATAGACTATATAACATTTTAAGTGGTTATGAAGGCCACACTAAGTCTATCATGAAATCCAAAATTCTCCCACTTGGCCAAATGATCACATGAAATTGGTACTAATGTGTTCAATAGGTATGTTCTTATTTTGCACCCTCTAACCACAAAATATTCTAACTTTATGTGTTTTGATTTATTTGAACACTTGTTCTCTTAAAATTTTCCCCTGCATCTTTAAGATAATCGACATCAGTATCTTTTCTAGAATAATTCATCAATACTCTTGCAAAATACTGTTCGAAATAAAGTTTTCACTATAGATAGTTGCTGAATCTAAGAAACTAAATATTACAAAATTAAGAAACATGAATTATGTTTCAATCAACATAATTATTAAAACAAGGTTTCCTTAACAAGCAATCATAATAAGATTTTTTATTATAATCTCACCTAAGGGTCCTAGGCTATAATAAACCAAGAAAACTCATAATAATTTGGCTTATGAGAAAGTCACAAAAAGCTTTGATAATATTTGCATCGATAGGATACATAATATTATGTAAGCATTTAGCTCTTTGACCAATCAAAACCATGTGGTCCTATTTTTTCAAATTATATTGATTTTTTCATATCGATAAGGTATTTACATCAATATAATACATTAATATGTGCTTTGTTAGCCAAAGTTAGATTCTTAAGGCTTCAAAGTCCTAAAACTAAAGTCTTAAGGATTTAAGGTCCTTGGATTATCCCCATCATTTTAGGATAGAGACTCCACCACATGGACTAAACTAAGTGAAGAATTTGGTCTTACACCGGTCAAGCCTACATGATAGGTTACAACCTAAGAGAGATTATAGTGTATAACCTCAAGAGAGTTCAATTTCTCACAGGAAAACCACCATAGTTCTCTTTTAGCCTAAGGACACCTAGATTCGGGTATAGGGCCCAATAAACTTATTAAGGCTTGTATTCTACTATCCCCTCATCCACAAAGTGGATTGTAACATTAATCAATTAATGTTTTAACAAAATTTTATTAATTTTTGAAATATTTGACGTTATGGAAAAAGAGAGAAAACATTGGAATAAATAGAGATATTTATAGACCAAAAAAATGTTGAGGACTAATCCATATAGATTGCCACAAATAGTAATAATAACAATAATGCATTTGGATCATCACTAATAAAACTTTTCATCTTGCAAATACTCTCTTCTCAAGAGAAAAAAAAAGATAGTCAAAGGACATTGACTTTTCTAGTTGCATACCAAAATATTAGTCATTATTCAATAACCAATCTAATGACAACACATGAAAGAGAATGTAAATTGAACTGAGATTCATCCAAAATCAAAATTATTAAAAAAATTAAGACAAAACTAGAAATCTACAATAAAATGAAACAAAGATGCCATTAATTTGCAAGAAACAGATATGGGTAAAAGCTTTGCATCAAAGTATACTATAAAATACTATGAACCACATCTCATTAATCGTTGATTAAAATAATGAGAACAAAATGTCAATAATCATGAATCTTGTTTGTGGCAGTATATATATAAGCAAAAAATCCATGTTCTGATACCATTTGCAAGATTACACATACCCTATACATACACATACACACACACACACACATATATATTGCATATGACTAGAATAAACAAAATAGAAAAAAATCCATGTATAAAAGATTAAGCAAATTAATCAAGATATAGGATGTATGAATTAAAACATACTTGAAGACTATAGTTGAACATAAGAAAGTAGTAGAGATTACAACCCACAATGCCCAAAACAATCAAGAGAGAGACAAGAGAGACCAAGAGTGTAAAAATGGAATAAACCCTCTTATACTCAAAATGAATTATACATAGAATCAAAATAAATTAATGAGGGTTATGATTTTGTGTTTTAAGGAAAAGAAGCAATGTTAAGTAACCTCAAATCCTTTTATTTCATGTTATTAAAATAATTTATTAATTTTAATAGTATAATTAATTAATGTTAATTCAAATTTACAACATTTTAGTCCTATTTATCTTCTCTTTTCCTTTTACCCCTCTCTTTTCTTTTTCTCTCCTTTATTTAAACATTTCAAGTTATTTCTTTTCCTACTTGTTTTGTTTACCTCTTGTTTAGAAATCTCCCCTTATTTTTTATACTTGAATCCCTAAATGGTAACTCTAGTTTTTCTACTTCCTAAATTCCCTAAAGTAAATATCCTAAGTGTGTATAAACCCCTCCTCGATTTAATTTCCAATGTCCCTTTTTCTTTTCTTACCTTTCCAAAGAAATTTACTTATTTCTTTTACTAATTCTTTCTATAGATTAATTTAATTAATTCTCCCTATTTTATGCATTTTGTTTATTTTCCCTAAGATTATATCCTTCTTGTCTTTTATAAAATTCTAGCTGTGATTATTCTAAGAAGAAATCCCAATTAAGGTGTTACCTAAAAGCCCATCCTCCTTATAGTACCCTAAGGTGATGTTCTCCTCTTCTTCTTTTTCCTCTTTATTTTATTTTCCTTTAGATCTCAAATTTTCCCTCTCTTTCTCATTTTATTTGGTCCTAAATCCCCTTATCCTTTAGTTACCATGTAACATCTGCTACTAATATGATTAAGAGATGTTTGTTAGTTGTTAATTTAAGTTTAATGTTTGTGTATGTTGCATTAATTATATATAGTTGCATTAGTATAGGGACCTAGTTGAAAGGAAATAAAGCTGAGTTAAAACATGACTCAGGACTAAATTGAAAAGGAAAAACTGAGTGAGGCTAAAGTAACAAATGGCTAAGGACTAGAGGGCAATTAGCAAGAGTTACCATTTCCAAACTTTAGCATTTTTAGAGAGAGTAAGAGAAGGGCAAGTGGGGAGAGAAAGTACTGAGTTAGGGCAAAAGGGAAGGGATTTTCTAAAGGAGGAATGGATTTGAGGCTAGGGATTGATCCTACAGCAAGAGGAGGATCATTTGAGCATAGTATACAAGCACATTTTTAGAAAAATCTAGGTAGCAACTCAAACTAAACCTCATTTCTGAAATGTTCAGCTCTGTGCTAGAAAAATGTGATTTTGAATGTTTTAAGTTAATTTAGGGGTTTAAACCTACATTCTCTATGTTTTTAACTGTTATTAGGTGATGCTTGCTAAATAGTTATGCTCATTTATGCTTGTCATTGATTGTGAAAGTAGGCTTATGCCCTAAGTGTGAAAACATGGTTTAATCTTAGTTGAAGTGCTATTAAGTTAAGTTTTGGGTCTGTTATAAAGACTATATGATGTCTAAGTATTTGTGTTGAGTTCATAGCTTGAGAAATTGGCTTGAAAAAATGTTTTTGGAGTAAAAAAATCTAGATTTAACAGTGAGTTTTATAGCAGATAGAACACTAATAGAAGACTGCTAGCCCTAAAAGTTGACTGTCGTGTTCTTCATTTTACAAAAAATGTTTTTGAAGGCTAGCAGCCAACTGCCCCCCTCTAACAAACAACTGTTAGGCCTATTTTTTGCTAGCAGTCGACTGCTAAGCTATTAATAGCAAACTAGTAGCTCTCAGCCAAGACAAGGTAAAGAGGATAGTAGACTAGCAGCCGACTGCCAGCATGGGATCAATCAACTACCAGCCCACTATTTTAGATAGTAAACTCAATGACCTATTGTAAGAGATAAATAGCCCAAAATCTCACTCAAACTAAGGATCTAAGCCTAAGATGTAGAGGGTAACATGTAAGATGTAAGATTCGCATGTTATTAAGATGAGAGGATCCATGTGATAGTGAAATGAACAAAGCAAAAAACATAGGAAAGGAAAGAGGACAACATTCTAAGCATATGGATTAGTGGTAGATAGGCTCGTGATCGAGTAACCAATTGTCAGTATAGGATGGTTGTTGGGCATTCCACTATTGTGCCATGAATTAGGATGGTTAAACATCCACTTGAACATAAATGATTTTGAAAACACCGTGATAGTTGAGAACTTTAAGTTAGTATCTTTCAACGGCCATTTAATAAATACATAATTAGAGTTAAGCATAACCATGGACATGAGTCAAATCACCCTAGTTTATATGTTAGAGAATAGCATACCAGAGCGTGATCTATCATAAAAGGATGGTGATTCTATAGCCCATGATTTACGTAAGTAGAGTGGAGGAGACTTGTTTAGAGTTAGATAATGATCCTATAAGTTGACATACCAGCCCTAAAAAGGACGAAAGGATATTCTCTTGCTAGTCAGGAGTGATCTATTAGAGTTGACAGGGACCATGTAGAGATTTATACTAGGCCCATAAAGGATGAAAGGGATATCAACCCTTTGGTCAAGGAATGATTTGCAAAAAGGGCAGGGACCATTAAGGGGTACTCGGATCTGGCTAGGGGACACCTTAGATAGTGCCAGTGGTAGAATTGTCACATACAATGTTAAGTTAACTCATGCTTGAATGAAGTGGTATATGGAGCCATTTTTTGGGCGATAATCCCAATAACTCATATGAAATGTTTATTTCTTCTGCTCATATGTTATATGAAAATGCATGTTTGTTATCCCATGCAATGATTTATATGAAAGTTATGAGAGAATGATGACGAATGAGCATCTTATATTTCAAAGTTTATATTTTTCAAATGTAAATGCATATATATAAGCATATGATATGAAGTATGTTGCATGTACTCCATTCCAATAACATATGTATTATGTTTTCTGATGAAAAGAATGTAGAGATTTTCCATACACATACGGTGGTATAGGTTATTAGTTTTCAAGATAGGTTGCATTGCTATTGAGATTAATTTCTCATATAAATATTAGCGTGTACTAGATGCGTAGGTCTCTGGCTGGAGATGAAGGTAACTTGGGAAGAGGTACCCATCCTAGGGGTACATAGAAATATCTATTTTGGATAGTATAGGCATATGTTCATTTGGTACTAGTCTTTATAATCTTTGAGAAAGGCTAGTATAGATTGTAACATCCACCTCTAATACTTTGGGATTTATTATGACATTATTGTTATTATCGATTAAACATTAAGATGTTATTATTTATGTACTGATAAGAATGGTTCATTAAAGGGATAGAATGGACATTTTCATCAAGATAGAACCACTTTTATCATAAAAGGGTAAAATTAGAAATTTTGGTAAAGAAGGGTAAAATAGTAATTTTACTATAAAGGAGAAAATAAATTTGATCTAATTATTTCATGGAATTACATTTAAGGACTTTTACCATTTTCATTTAAGAGAGAAGAAGAAATAAATGTGGAAGTGATTATGTCTACTTTGATGACAAAATGGTAATTTTCCCTAAAAAGGGCTAAGTTGTAATTTTGTCTCAAGGGCATATTAGTAATTTTTCATAAGATACAAAAATTAAATTTTCACCTAAGTATTTCATGGAAATAGTATTGGAAGGCTTTTACTCTTTTATTTTAGAAAGGAGGAAGAATAAGGGTAAAAATAATTATATTGACATAAAGGGCAAAATAGTAATTTTACCTTAGGGGCAAAATGGTGATTTTACCAAAGAAGGGTAAATTATTAATTTCATAAAATAAGTTTTATGAAACTTTATTTAAGGAGTTTTTGCCTACCAAACTCGAAAAGGATGAAAAGTGAGGTTAAATTGGCCATTTGGACATAAAGGGTAAAATGGTAATTTTCTTAAGGATATATTTATAATTTTCCAAAAAGTTGAAGGGTAAAATTGTCATTTCGAAAAGTATGAGGGCATAATGGTCCTAACCTATAAAAGTTCGATAAAATTACAATTCTAAGGGGAGAGTGCCATTTTGAAAAAGAGAAGTAGTAAGGGTAGAATAGTCATTTTACACCAAGGGCATTTTGGTAATTTCACCTAAACCCTCATTTAAGTCATCTTCTTCCTTTAAAAGATGGAGAAGTCGAACACAAGAAGCAGAAGAGAGGCTGGCGAAATCCATTACCAAGGAAGGAGAAGTGCAAAATCAAGCTAAAACACTTGGAAGATTACACTTTCCTTACATTTTTATGGTAGCTTAACAATCATATAACCTTAGTTTCATGTTTTATAGAAAGATTATAGTGTTTTTATGTTCATGAAGTCTAGGGTTTTCTCTCTCTACATTCCATAATGATTGCTTTTTATACTTGGCTATGCTTGCATGGAAATATTGTTGTGTTTGTGAGGATGGTAATATTTGTATGCTAGAAATCATGAAAGATTGAATTTTGGCATCTTTGGTACCAATTTCATGGAAAACCCTAACCTTTAAAATGGTTGAAATGGTATGGAAATGAAAGAGAAAATGTTGATTTGGGATGAGATCTACTTGAATATGAAAGCCTTGAAAGCAAAATGATGGAACAATTCCATTTTCCCTTACTTTCTTACCTTGGCCGAATGCTTCCATGTATATTGGTGAACTGTTTGCTTGAAAAAGTGCCTAAAAATGGTGGAAGAAATTGTTATGAGTTAGAAAGAGAGAGAAAATTATGTTAAGTTGATGTTTTGGCACTTTTACCATTTTCTAGTTTCACCATGTATATTATATGTACGCATGATTTGATAATTCCACTGTGATTCTTGAGTGAGAACCCGAGTGTAGAACCCAACCCCAAATGGCACTCAATTAATAAACTTGGTAAAAAGTTTAAATTTACTCAAATAGAAGTAATAGTAACACACCATTATTATGATATTTATATATTATAGTCTTTAATTAATGTAAAAGGAACCATAGGCTAAGGGGGTGTTACATACCATCCTCATTTTTTCCATTTACAATCACATATCCTCTCCCTTTTTCTAACTATCTCTTCGCTCTACCATTTTTCTTGCATTCCATGAAAATGCCATTCTATGGTCTCTTCCTCAACAATACAACATCTTTCCTCTTTGAATGCTACTCTTCCTTGACATGCAAGAGATGATCGAGGTGCTAATGACCTTTTTCTCTTAAAATCCTACCCACAATGGACTTAAACTAGCTAGGGTGTAGGGTTTTGGCAATTTTCTCTACTGCCCTATTTCACACTTCTCGACTTCTACCCCCAATGCTCAAGAGTTCCTTCTAAATGAAGGAGAGGAAGACATGATATAGGTATATGGGGGTAATGCAGTTGGGTATATTTTCTTAAAGTTAGGTTACTAAGGGAATTATTTTTGAAGTTGGTATAATTGGGTACATTTCTCTTTTGTTGTCCCTTCATGACAATTTCCTTTCTCTCTTCTCTTTTTTTTTTTTTTTATAATTTCGTAATTTTTTTTATTCCTCATTTTCTTCATTCCTATATTTCTGAAATGTCTCACAAGATTACTAGACCTAATTTCTTTATCTTGTTTTTTCTTAATAATTTAGGAGGCTTTTAATAAAAATTCTTTTTATCTTATATTTCTTGCTTCTCATAAAATTTCCTAATTTTTCCTAATTAAACTAAAATAGATCTTACTTCCTAAAATTCCATAGGAATTACACACATCACATCATATTCACAAAATTTTCACAATGTTCAATTAATTAAATTTCATGCTAAGTAGGATATAATATATGTATGTTCATATTTCAATTTTCATACACTTAATTTTCTTGATTTAAATTTAAAGGTTTTTATTTTGAGCATTTTCCCAGGGTGGATATTACTGATGCCATGTGTGTGCTACCAATGCTACCTAAGCAACTACACCTAAGGCAGTGAACCTATTGATACAACCTAGCACAATGGTGAGTATCAAGGTCGTATCCCACGGGAACGTGAAAGCATAGAGTTACTACTTGTTTTCTGTTATCTAGCCTACAATTCAAAGTGATTTTGGTTCTAGTTAAACTAATAACTAAGCTAAATGCAATAATAACTAGTCAGCACTAATTGACAGGAAGAGCAATTAATCAAGAAAAAAAGTAAACCCAATGGGAACCTAAACTAGTTGGTAAACACGAAAGATAATGGATGACTGAATCTGATTCTGCTACCTGTGAGTGAATTCTAATTCTAATTCTAATTCTCTATCAGTCTCAATGAATTTATTAAACCTAAAATCTACCACTGGCTAGTTCTTCCTAGTGGTTGATTTTATATTAGCATTATCGATCTAATTCACTACTATTAAGAGTCGTTACCTCTTAATCCAGCAATTTATTAACCTTAGTTCTAAGCGATAACAAATTGTCCATTACAATTAGGTGTCCAATTTCAATTAAAATATGTCAATTTTTAAAAGAAATATTTAGAGCTTCAATTACAACGTCTTGTCAATGAAAACATAAATAGTCATTCATAACAATAACAGAGATCACATAATCAATATTCAATCATCCATGCAACTTAAACTCAGGATACCAACATAGTTCAGAACCCAATGGGTTTTACAAGTTTAGTTACACAGAAACATCATCTAATAGTCTAGAAAATCCACAATTCAGAGAAATAATAGTGTAAAAATTATATATGTCCCTCTTCTCTTGAATGGTAGATGAAACAGTGCAGAATAGTCATCGGAAAGCTACCAGAAAAGGACCAAAAAATACAATTTCAAATCTGTCCAATGGGTCACAACTAGGTTGTGGATCCCAGATGAAAAATGGCTTCATAGACCACTAGAGCTGTGGTGGAAGATTGCAGGAGAGGTGCCTCATGACAGAGGAATGATTTCCAGTAACTAATGGGGCGGATGACGCCAGACGGGTCACAAAACACGATAGGATCGCGTCACTCAGGTCTATCTCGGGTCGCGCAATTCATCGCGTTACTGTGGTTGATGATGGGTCAGAAGGTGTGACTAGGTTGCCTGAAGCTGCAGGGAGTGACAACGAGTAGTGGGTTGGTTGAAAAATACCATAAAATGCTACGAACTTGGATAGATTTCCTCTCGGATTACATGTCTTTTCTCACTATTTTGTTGCTTTCTAACGGCAATGGGCAATGGTGGTGGGTTGCCCATCGTCTCTTGCTGCTAGGGTGAGGTCACGTTGCCGTGGAGCTCTGGTTGGACGCTCCATTCGGGTCTTCTCTCGCTCGGGTCTCCAACGCATGGTGGGTTCTCCTTGGGTGTGCGCTACTGTGAACTGTTCAATGCTAAAGTCTTCCCCCTTTTGCATGCTGCTCTGGATTTTTCTTCTAAAGCCACACGGGTCCTCCACTTTCTCTCTCAAATCAATCCGGTCCAATGCCCAATAAGGTCGGTCCAAGGCCCAATAAGTAAGATTGGCCCAAATGACCCAAAATGGGTGTTTTGACTTTAGAAAATCTTCATTTGTTGATAATAGATTGATAAAATATCTGAAATGCAGTAAGATACAAGTTTATGTGATTTTTAGACTAGAAATACACAAAATACACATAAAAATGGATAGAAAATATTAGGTAAGATTGTGTAAAATAAGACATATCAATCACCCCACACTTAAATCTTTGCTTGTCCTCAAGAAAACATTAGCTCGGTCTTTAAACAAACAACAATAGTTTCTCAATGTCCATACCTAGTCCACAATTAATATTTCCTAACACATCCCCCATGAAACTTAATCATAGACTAAATTGCAAAACCTTGACACAAAATGGAGATAATAATGATGCATACACAACTTAGCCAACAATTCAATGCTAATTATTTAAGAACCAATGCCTCTCAGAGATTACTCAAATCACTCAAAGTGTATTCCGGTAAGGTACAAATCCCTTAAGCAACTTCACAAGAATATGTCTACTATATGCTTACTCATAAATCTCATCTTTGCTACTGCTAAAAAATTGAATACCAAAATCAAGGGGTCTTACAAGTTGTAATGGGGTTAAGGTGATTGTAGGGAAGAAATTTTTGGTAGAAGTGGCATATATGCTGAAAATTCATCCAATTTAAGCATCATGAAGGATTATATGATAAAATGCAACAAATGCTAAACATAAAAATTTTTACTAAGTTTTCAATGAAGTTGGTGATGCTCAGAGAATACAATATCAACAGACAGACTACTCTTATTATTATCTCCTCTTTTTTTTCTTTTTCATTTTTTTTATATGTAGTTTGCATGCTTACACTTTTGGATTGAAGCGAGCATCTGGAATGATCAAAAGAACTTAGTGTAATATCATCAATTAAGGCAATGCCTTTTAATCTCTAAATAAAGAGTAAATCACTCAAATTTTAGCAAATGGGGTGAAGAAAGAAGACAGTGAATGGAAAGGAATATGAAGTGTAAAATGTAAGTGATGAAGGAAAAGTCAAGGCCCAATAGTGGCTAACTAAGGATGACACATAAGGTAGGCTTTTTGGCAAAAAAAAAAAATAGTGTATCCTAAGTTACCCAAATCATCATATATTCAAAGGCTTATGTAACTTCAACAAGTATTACAGAGCAAGTTCTAGAGACACAATCAAGTGAAATACACACTCAAAAAAAAGGATTCGAAACATATTTATAATGAATGCTTATCTTAGGATCAAATCTCACATTTGAAGTGTGGCTAAATTGCATATGGTTCTCAAATATTTCCATATGAATTATCAATCAATCAATGCATGCGTACTACATTATCAACATCCTAAATCAAAAATTGAACAATTTGAAAAAAAAAAAGTCAAGCAGCACTGGTATGACCCGGCCGTGGTCAAGAATACATTAGGCATTAAAACTGCTTTCTAATATGCACTATAAGAAACAATGTCTTCCCATTCATGACTGAATCATACATGCTCAAAAGACAATCAAAGACTCAAGTGCATAGAATCAAGCAAAAATCAAGTATCTTATCCTACATCCTCTATCAGCATAGATACAACATATAACCATCTGAAACTAACTCAAGAGAGAGAGCCAAAATAATAGAAAAGAGTCTAAAAGATCAAAATAATGGCAATGGATACCCACCCCACACTTGAGGAACACACTGTCCTCAGTGTACAGCAAAGGGGTATCACTAAATGAAAATCTAAAGCAAAAATAAACAACAAATCCAATAGTCTTAAAGTACATCATAAGAATGAGAAAGACAAAATTAAAGGGAAATAAATAAAAACAAAAAGGAAAAGATTGCTTCTTTTTATCAAAGTCTTTTAGTTGGACTCATTCCCTTAATCATTCTTTCAAGAAAAGAACCATATGCACTTTTTCCTCGACCTCTAATGGGTCTCTATAGTAGTGCTTTAGACGCTGCCCATTCACTTTGAAATCTCCTTGGTCAGGGTGATGCACTTCAATTGTACCATAAGGGAAGACCTGCTTGACCACAAATGGTCTTGGCCATCAACTCCTAATCTTTCCTGGAAAAAATATGAAAACGTGAGTTATAAAGTAATACTTTATCTCCCACCTAAAAATCTTTAGAGCTACGAAGCCTCTGGTCATGCCACTTCTTAGTTTGAGCTTTGTAAATGGATGAGTTTCCATAAGCTTAGTAATGCCATTCTTATAGCTCATCTAGCTGCCATAATCTCTCTTTACCTACAAAACTAACATCAAAATTACATGTTTTAAGAGCCCACAATGCTTTATGTTCTAGTTCAACAGGTAAATGACAAGTCTTTCTATATACTAGCCTATATAGTGTAAATCCAGTATAAGTTCTATAGGCTATCCTAAAGGCCCAAAATGCATCACCCAATTTGGATGCCCAATCCTTCCTGCTCACCCCCACGGTTTTCTCTAAGATTCTTTTTAAACCCCTATTAGTTACCTCTACTTGTCCACTGGTTTGCGAGTGATAGGGTGTTGAAAACCTGTGAGATACTCCATAATGTTTAAGTACTTTCTCAAGTTGGGAGCTACAGAAATGGGTCCCTCTATCACTAATCAGTGCCCTAGGTGTACCAAACCTAGCAAAAAAAATTTTAAGGAACCTAGTCGCAACCTTAACATTATTAGTGGGGAAGGCTTAATCCTCTGGCCACTTAGAGAAATATTCAACAGCTACCAGAATATACTTATTACCAAATGAGGAAGGAAAAGGGCCCATGAAGTCAATACCCCAAACATCAAAAATTTCAACCACTTGTATACTTGTTTAGGGTATTTCATCACTGGCTGAGATATTACCTGACCTCTGACAAGCATCACAAACCTGGACATATGCTCTAGCATCCTAAAATATGGTTGGCTAGTAGAACCTTGCTTCAAGCACCTTCCTAGCAGTGTGGTTTGCAACCCGGTGCCCTCCCATTGGTCCTTCATGGCAATGCCTCAAAATCTGGTAGATTTCTTCCCCATGTATGCATCTCCTGATTACTTGGTCTGCACAAATACGAAAACAAGAAAGTATCTTCCCAAATATAGTATTTCAACTCAGTAAAGAATTTCTTCTTTTGCTGGGTAGTCATACCCTTTGGTAAAACCCTTGCAACCAGATAGTTAGCATAATCACAAAACCAAAGGGAATCAGTACATACCTGAACTACCTCTAAATACTCATCTGAGAAGTTATCATCAATGGCTCTCTCACCCAAGGCTTCCCAGTTTGGATTCTCCAACCTTGATAGGTGATCTACAGCTAAGTTCTCCGCACCCTTCTTATCCTTGATCTCAATATCAAATTCTTGCAAGAGCAAAATCCATATAATGAGTCTAGGCTTAGCATCATGCTTACCGAACAAATACTTCAAGGCTGAATGATCCGTGTAAACCACGGTCTTGCATAGCACCAAATAGCATCGAAACTTGTTGAAAGCATAGACCACTGCAAGTAACTCCTTTTCAATAGTGGTATAGTGCTCCCAAGCATAAGTCAAGGTCTTGCTAGCATAAGAAATTGGTTGGAACTTTTATCAATCCTCTGACCTAACATAGCTTTAACTGTAAAGTCACTAGCATCACACATTAGTTCAAAAGGTAGCCTCCACTTAGGTGGAACCATAATAGGGGTTATGGTTAGTCGTTCCTTTAGTAACTCAAATGCATGCAAACAATCAATATCAAATACAAAAGGTATATCCTTAAAAAGCAACTGAGTTAAGGGCCTAGCAATCTTAAAGAAATCTCTAATAAATCTGCTATAAAAACCAGCATGCCCTAAGAAACTCCTAACAGCCTTAACAAAATTAGGGGGTAGTAGTTTTGATATGGTCTCAACCTTAGCCTTATCTACCTCCATCCCTGCATGTGATATCTTATGCCCAAGAACAATCCCCTCTCTCACCATAAAGTGTCACTTTTCCCAACTAAGAACTAAGTTTGCTTTTATACATCTTGCAAGCATACGTTCTAAATTAAGCAAATAGTGGGAGAAAGAGTTACAAAAAACTAAGAAGTCATACATAAATACCTCCATAGACTCCTCAATCATGTTATGGAAGATTTCCATCATGCACCACTGAAAAGTGGCTGGTGTGTTGCACAATCCAAAAGGCATCCTTCTATAAGCGAACGTCCCATATGGGTAGGTAAAGGTAGTCTTCTCTTGGTCTTCAGGTGCGATGGGAATCTGAAAATAACCTAAAAAACCATCAAGAAAGCAATAAAACATGTGACCTACCAAACATTTAAGCATCTGGTCAATGAAAGGAAGAGTAAAATGGTCTTTCCGTGTTGCATCATTGAGCCTCCTATAATCAAAGAAAACCTAAAAACCTGTTACCGTCCTAATGGGTATGAGTTCATCCTTCTCATTCTTGACCACTATCATGCCACCCTTCTTAGGTACAACTTGCACAGGACTTACCCAAGAGCTATTAGAAATAGGATAAATCAAACCTACATCAAGAAGTTTAATTACCTCCTTTTTCACCACTTCCTTCATGTTTGGGTTCAATCGTCTCTATGACTGCACCACTAGCCTATAGCTATCCTCCATTAGGATCTTTTGTGAAAAATAGCTAGGATTAATCCCAGGAATGTCTACCATCTAGTAAGCAAAGGCCCTAGGGTATTTCCTGAGAGAGATCAAATTCATCTCCCTCTTCTCAGGTGTCAAGTCAGTTGCTATGATTACTGGAAACTTCTCTGCCTCATCCAAATAGGCGTAGCTCAAGTTCTTGGGTAACTCTTTCAATTCCAAGGTTGGGGGGTCCTTAATTGAAGGTTTTACCTTTTGTACCTCTGACCAATCAAGAGAAACAAAGGGGTTAGTAGAATTGCTAGGCTCGATAGCTAGCAAATGAGCTAGTTGTTCCAACACTTGCTCGTTGGACAACTCATCCTCATCTTCTTGTAATGCCACCTGTAAAAGGTCAGCAATTAAAAATTCTTTCAATTCAGACTCAACCACATCATCCAAGACATCCACAGAATATACAATATCATCATAATCTAAATATTGTCTTTTCGAGGTAGCTAAGTCGAAAGTAACAATCTCATCCCCTACTCTAAGTTTTAGCTTCCCATCGCAGACATCTATAATAGCCCTAGACATTGTAAGGAAAGGCCTACCTAGAATCAAGGGTACGTTACTCTCACCCTCTGTTTCCATCACAATAAAATCAACAGGAAATATAAATTTATCAACCTTTAGAAGGACATCTTCAACTATACCTCTAGGATATTTAACAATTCTATCAGCCAATTGTATATTCATCCTAGTAGGTTTTGGCTCACTCAATCCTAGTCTATCACACAAGCTAATACGTATCAAATTTATGCTAGCTCCTAGATCAACTAAAGCATCCATGACAGACAGTTCACCGATTACACAAGGCATAGTAAAACTCCCTAAATCACGCCTCTTAACAAGCAGCTTATTTTGTAAGATTGTGGAGCACTCCTTATTCAGTGTCACCAGCCCCAAGTCCTTTAGTTTCCTCTTGTTGCTCAATATTTCCTTCAAGAACTTCGTATAGCGAGGCATCTGCAAAATGGATTTAACAAAAGGAAGGTTAATCCTCAGCTGTTTAAATAGATTAAGAAACTTACCAAATTGCTGATCCACCTTCTCCTACTTCAGTCTAGCAGGGTACGAAATGAGTGACTGGTACTCTCTTACAGGGCTCTTCTTGCCCTCAGCTTATACCGACTTAGTTGCTTTAGGCTCCAGGTCCTTATTGACAGTTTCATCCTGCACATCAGTATTATCATCATCAGGTAAAAGTAAAGAACCAGATACTTGCTTGTCTAATCTTAGAGTAATAGCCTTGCAATGCTCCCTTGGATTAGACTCTATGGTACTGGAGAGTGTCCCTAGCTGTCTTTAAGCCAACACCTTAGAAATCTGGCCTATTTGGCTTTCCAAGTTCTGAATGAAGGCTTTCAGGTTTCTAAGTGCTATGTCTATTTGATGGAATTTTCTCTCTGAAGTGGACACAAACTTCATCATCAAGTCCTCCAGATTGGGCTTCTTCTCTTACCCTTGAGGAAATTGATTTGGAGTAGCTTGCTACTGGTGCAATTGCTAAAAACCTAGTGGACCCTGGTTATTAGTATTTCTTCATCCAAATTTTGGATGATTTCTCCACCAAGGGTTGTAGATGTTGCTATAAGGGTTATTATGCTATCTTAAGGCATTCCCCATGTAATCTACCTGTTCAAAATTAAAAGAACCACTGTGAGAAGAAAATGAAGAAGAGGGGTTAGCAAACATACCTCCCACATTACAATTGACACTATGATGCTGGCCACCACAGAACTCATAGCTTGACTGTGCTGCTTGCATTGGCATTTGGAGTTAGTTGATCTTCTTGGCCAGAAGCGCCACTTAAGCTGCCAAAGTTGATATAGAGTCTGACTGGTTGACCACTCCTTATTGTCCTAGCTTATCCCTTGAGGATTGTCATTGATAGTTGTTTATAGCCATTTCCTCTATTAAATTCTGTGTCTATTCAGGGGTTTTATTATTTAATGCACCCCCTACTGCCGCATCCACCATTTTCCTTGTGGTTGTATTTAAACCATTGTAAAAAGTCTGCACCTGCATCCACACAGACAATCCATAATGTGGGCAACACCTCAGCAAGTCTTTGTACCTCTACCATGCATCATACATACTCTCATCAGCCATCTGCACAAAAGAAGAAATGTCATTACGTAGTTTTGCAGTCTTAGCTGGTGAAAATTATTTGTACAAAAACTTTTCAGCCAAAGTCTCGCAAGTAGTGATGGAGTTAGGTGGTAGGAATTGTAGCCATCTCTTTGCTTTATCTCTCAAGGAAAATGGAAACAATCTAAGCCAAATGGTGTCATCAGTAGTTCCATTAAGCTTGAAAGTGTCACATATCTCTAAGAAGTTGGCTATGTGAGCATTAGGGTCTTCGCTGGGCATCCCTCTAAATTGTACCTTTGCTGCACCATTTGGATCACATTTGGCTTGATCTCAAAATTATTAGCTGCTATTATAGGTTGAGTAATGCATGTCTGTGTCCCTTCCAATGAAGGTCTAGCAAACTCGTACATCATTCGATTGACATCATCATTATTATTTGCAGCTGCCATCTTTGGTGATGTAGGATTAGGGATCTCAATTGGTTCCTCCTCCGATATATCAACTGGCACCTCCTCCTGACGACAGTGTGCACGAGTCCACAACAATCGTTCTGGATTGGATAAAGGGTCTACAAGTATAGGATTGGAACTCTGCGTCATAAACTACTTGAATCCAAAAACAGTGAAACAGCCCACCAACCAGATCAAAGAGTAATAAACCAAAACAAAAAGTAAAATAGGACAGATAAAAACCAATGATAGAAACAAAAACAAAGCCAATCAAAACCCACTAAAATAGTGAAATAATTAATCTAAAAATAAAATAAAATAAATAAGAGACAAAATGAAATTAATAGAAGCTAATAACTAAACGAAGAGAAAGACACAACTAACCAGAAACAAAAATAAAACAGAACAAATAAAAGTGGCTAAAGTAAAAGATAGCAATTTCATTCTAGTTTTCACAAACAATCCCTGGCAACGGCGCCAAAAACTTGATGTTATGTGTGTGCTGCCAATGCTACCTAAGTAACTACACCTAAGGCAGTGAACCTATCGATGTAGCCTAGCGCAATGGTGAGTATTAAGGTTGTATCCCACAGGAACGGGAAAGCATAGAGTTACTACTTGTTTTATGTTATCTAGCCTACAATTCAAAGTGATTTCGGTTTTAATTAAACTAATAACTAAGCTAAATGCAATAATAACTAGTTAGCGCTAATTTACAGGAAGAGGAATTAATCAAGACAGAAAAGCAAACCCAATGGGAACCTAAACTAGTTGGTAAACACGAAAGATAATGGATGAATGAATCTGATTCTGCTACCTATGAGTGAATTCTAATTCTAATTCTAATTCTTTGTCGGTCTCAATGAATTTCTTAAATCTAAAATCTACCACTGGTTAGTTCTTCCTAATGGTTGATTTTAGATCAGCATTATCAGTCTAATTCACTACTATTAAGAGTCGTTACTTCTTAATCCAGCAATTTATTAACCTTAGTTCTAAGCAATAACAAATTGTCCGTTACATTTAGGTGTCTAATTTCAATTAAAATCTGTCGATTATTAAAAGAAATCTAAAGAGCTTCCATTACAACGTCTTGTCAAAGAAAACATAAACAGTCATTCATAACTGTAACGAAGATCACATAATCAGTATTCAATCATCCATGTAACTTAAACTCAGGATACCAACATAGTTTAGAACCCAATGGGTTTTGCAAGCTTAGTTACACAGAAACATCATCCAACAGTCTAGAAAATCCACAATTCAGAGAAATAATAGTGTAAAAATTATATACATCCCTCTTCTCTTGAACGATAGATGAAACAGTCTAGAATAGTCACCGGAAAGCTGTTGAAAAAGGAGCAAAAAATACAATTTCAAATCTATCCAACAGGTCACAACTGGGTCAGGTTTCAAGTCGTGGATCCCTGACAAAAAATGACTCAACAAACCACCGAAGCTACAGCGAAAGGTTGCAGGAGAGGTGCTGCACAATGAAGGAATAATTTTTTGTGGCCAACGAGGCGAATGACGTTAGACGGGTCACGAAACATGACCGGATCGCGTCACTCAGGTTCATCTCAGGTTATGCAATCTGTCGCGTTACGGTGGCAAGTGATGGGTCAAAAGGTGCGACTGGGTTGCCTGAAGTTACAGGGAGCGACGGCTGGTGGTGGGTCGGCCGAAAAATGCCCAAAACGCCGCAAACTTAGATGGATTTCCTCTTGGATTGCACACCTTTTCTCGTCATTTTATTGTTTTCTGATGGCAATAGGAAGTGGTGGTGGGTTGCCCATCGTTTCTTGCTTCTGGGGCGAGGTCGCATTACCGCAGAGCTCCAATCGGATGCTCTATTCGGGTTTTCTCTCCCTCTGGTCTCCAACGAGTGGTGGGTTCTCTTTGGGTGTGCGCTACTGTGTACTATTCAATGCTAAAGTCTTCCCCCTTTTGCACACTACTCCAAAATTTTCTTCTAAAGCCACACAGGTCCTCCACTTTCTCTCACAAATCAATCCAGTCCAAGGCCCAATAAGGCTGGTCCAAGGCCCAATAAGCAAGATTGGCCCAAATGACCCAAAATGGGTGCTTTGACACTAGAAAAGCTTCATTTGCTGATAATAGATTGATAAAATACCTGAAATGCAGTAGGATACAAGTTTAGGTGATTTTTAGAGTAAAAATACACAAAATACACATAAAAATGGACAAAAAATATTAGGTAAGATTGTGTAAAATAAGACATATCAATTACAATGGATTTCAAGGTTAGTATTGGATGATTATTAGTATTTTGTATGTTAATTAATGTTAGGTGTGTCTAGTGTTAATTCCCATATAGTGGAGGAGAGAAATTAAGTGGGTTATCCTAAAGGGTCTTAGGGATAACTTATATTCTATACTCCACTGTACCTTAAGTACACTAAGAAAACTGCATATAATATGAATGGTATAGAAATGTAAGATTTTGCAAATGCCTAAGGTTGGAGAAGACCAAGTAAGAGCTTAATGTAAAGAAATGAACTGATGTATGACGTGCCCAAGACCTAAAATTTGTTGTAGGTAAATTTAAATAAGACAAGTATGCATTGAGAAATTTTTGTATTTTATTATCACAATGACGACATATTTGGAATGTGATTAGAATCATTCGGTGCATGCATGAAGTGTACATTAGTACTTATATAGACCTGTATCCCATCGAGAATTTCAAATTCTAATCCCTATTGACATGTATATATATGACTTGCTATAACTTAATTTTGGAAATTGAAGTGGTTATGATTAGCATCCCACTACTAGGGACCTTCACTGTAATGACCCTCTTACTCATTCTATATACTTATCTATCAAAGTAGTAGAAGCATACAAAGTTCTGAATAAAGTTTTCACTTTTCCCATGTTAGAGAATGTCAGAGAGTCACTACTGGTTGAGTGTAATCCAAATAGACTCTTCTCACAGTCCATTCAAATTCTACTTAACCCTAAATCCTGTGCAGCATTTCTATAATCACATTATAAACCATATCATACTCTAGAATATAAATTCTCACAACCATTCAGATACAATTGAGATATACTACATCATGGTACTAAATCCATTCATACGTCAGTAAATAAGACTATAATTCATTATAAAAATCTGTTCTCCCAAAAAATTTTCTACTGAAAATTCGGCAGAGTTTTCCTTAAAAATTAGACATCTCCCTTTTATACAACAGCACAATATTGAACAAAATCCAGCAAATTTATCAATAAAACCAAAAATCAGCAATACAAATTCATAAATATATATTCAAGCCTAATTTCTACATCCACAATGTAACACCCATGTTCTTTCAATTATATTTGAATTTATGTTTTATTAATTAATTAGATAAATTGCCATAAAGTGTGGTGGATTGCTAGTGTCATTTAATGATCATAATAAAAGGTGCTAAGAGTAACATTGCCAAAATTGAAGAGCTTGATAAATGTTCCTCATTAGTAGCCTAAATTCCAAGAAGGGAAGTGTAGGGCAATTGAGTAGATGCATGTGGAAATTGATGGACCATGTAAATTTTAAATTGTATGTATATATATATATTAGACTCCATGGCCAACAAGGAAATAGAAAGGAGTATATCCAATTTAAAATTTCATGCACATCCAATTGGTGAAGAATTAGAGTTTTATATATGCCTCTGTGACTAAGACAAAAAGGGGAAAACAAAGAGGAATAAGTCATCCCAAATATATAGACATATGGGTGTGCACATGCAAGTGGGCAAAGAGAGAAGAGTGTGAATCATTTCAACATATACACGTGGATTTGATGGAGGGTGTGAGTTTAAAATATAGGTATATATATATACCTACTCGGCCAAAAGGAAGAGGGAAGAGATGTGTGTGGTAATTGTTTTGTCCAAGGCAACCAAGAGAGGAGAGCAAGGTGTTTGGGACACGTGAGATGCTTGAATAAAATTAAGGTACTTGGATCATTTTAGTGTGATGCATGAGACAATTGAGAAAGGAAAGAAAAGTGTAGCATCCTTGCATGGCCGAATGGAAGTTTGAATTAGAAAAGCAAGGAAGGTCGTGATGGCCAATGGATTGAGGTAACTTTCAAGAAAAGAAAAGTATAGTTGCAAGTAGACTTAGTGCAGCCATGAGAATTAGGGAAAAAGGAAAGAAAACAATTAAGAAAATAAGTACCAAATTTTCAAGCAAGGAAGTACAAGGTGCAAAATTTTTCATGCTCCCACACGGTAAAGGAAAGGAAAAAAGAAGGAAGAGCAGCATAAAATTGGGAAGACACGTATGCTTTAAGGAAGCCTCACAAAATCATAAAACATGCTACTGGGGAAATGACACAAAGCAAGGAAAAAGAAAAGAAGGGAGAAACCGTGTGTGTGGCGTGTGAAAGAAGTGATTCATGATCTCCTTCCCTTCCTTCCTTAAGTGACTGAGTAGACAAGGGGAAAAGGGTGCAGGATTTTGTTTAAAGGTACATATGCAGCAGCCATAATAATTAAAAAGGAAAGAGTGCATCGTGTGAAGTAAGGAAAATAAAAGTTTGAAAGAGAAAAAGAGGAAGGTGTAGCATTAATTTGGGAAGGAGATAAACCATCGTTGCAAGGACATGGTACCTAAAGGTACATGTATGGTTGCAATATGTAACACCCCTTATCTTACCTCAACAATGTCATATTACTTCCTTAGATAAGTGGTTACATTAATTCTAGTCTTTAATTATATTTAAAGTTCCCGAGCATCCAATCCATAATAGATTTATTTTGCAATTAGGTTGGGTTCTCATGCTCAGGTGAAATGCTTTGGCACAGCGGAATATAAAACATTAAACACTACAGTAGATTACATACAAAAACTTTTCGTATATACATATACAAATACATTATGATATCTATTTAGTACATCGTTTCATATAAAGACACTGGGATAGATGAAGTACCCATCCTGAAGGAGTAAGGAGACAACAAGCCTGTCACTCATACCCCTTTTTCAAAATAGTATGGGAGAATCGATCCTTCATATATCCATATACATATGCCTCTTTTTCTGTCTATATATAGCCAAAATATTAGTCCTAATTCCAATTCCCTAAAACAAGGAATTAGGACTCCAAAAAGTTGGGCTATAGCTCTATATTTAAGTCCTCATCTACTCCATCGGGAATTCAAAAATAGTGATAACATACACATTCTTGATAATAGTAAAGTTACCCAAGAAAGGGATATCCATTGTATCTAACTCCACTTCAATTACCATGCAATATCTAACCATCTGATACATATCAGTTCAGTAATGAGAATTGTATTCCCAGTAAACAAACAACCAGTTTATTTTAAAATGACTGACATGTACCACTGCAATAATGCAGAAAATACTCTACATGAAATTTAATTTCAAAACTCTTTTCATATATACACTTGGATATGATTCATTATGGAAACATGTGTGGATGCAGCTATAGAAATGAAATACACATTCAATCAGTTCATTCATGGAATAGGCTATAAGCATTCAATGTTTAAATATCATAATCATATTCACATAAATCACATCTTTGTAATGCATATCGTAACATATAATAAACCTCAGCTTTTAGGAGATAGACACCAGATCATTCACCCTGCCTCTTCTTCCTTGGGAGTATACAAAAGATCATTCCCCACAAGGAAGCCTCATTTTAGGAATGGATGCATCAAATCATTCCTCCTCATTAATACCTTGGGAGTATACAGAAGATCATTCCCTATAAGGTAACTTTCCTGGAAGGTAAACATTGAATCATTCCTCCCCTTCATAGGCCTCAGTTTCAGGGATCATTCACTAGGTCATCCCTTCTCCTCCTTTCAATTCCCTGGGGCACATATCAATCATTTCCCACTAGGGGACCTTAACCTCGCATTTCACATTGCATCAAGCAATTTTATGCCATTCTTTACCTCGCATTTTACATCACATCATGCATTTTCACGCTATTCTTTAACTGTGTGTTTCACATCACATCAAGCATTTTCTTGTCATGTAGACATCTTTTACATAAATGTAAACATTCCAT
Source organism: Senna siamea (assembly GCA_031216115.1). NCBI lineage: Eukaryota > Viridiplantae > Streptophyta > Magnoliopsida > Fabales > Fabaceae > Senna > Senna siamea. The sequence goes on from CM062354.1 coordinate 13,440,419, forward strand.
TGATAATAGCACAATAATGCGATACAAACACTTTTACATAACATATGCCTATTCAGGTGGTATCTCAAGCCACTTCCAATGGACACATAAGATTGGCCATTCTAGGGAAAATGCCACATTCCATTCAGCCAAGTCATGAAAAATATGAGAATGTGGCACTTTTAACTCATTTGGTTCCTTTTTAGCATTATTCTCATCATCTAAGCATTTTGGCAACACTTTCAATAATTATGCCTAACATTTTCTCACACCTCAAATTTGTGTAAGTGTACTTTAAGTCATCCTTTTTCATGCTTTTCTAACTCATTATTCATATCAATGATAACCATACATCTAATCTTACAATTTCACATTTTTAGGCATACCTTTAAAGTGAAAAAGTAAGACTTTAAATTGACAACATTACCTTAGGTATAACTTGCCATGATTTTCTCTCTCTTCTTTTCTTAGAACTAGACATATATAGTCTCTAAGTAAATTTTTAAGAACAATTTCAGTATCATTCATATGCATTCATTCGGCCGAGGTGACTAATGCACACTTATTTGGTTATTTGTGAAGCTAGACAATAAGAGAAATACCCAAATGCAAAGTTAATTGAACTTTCTCTCTCTTACCATTTTCTAGCACTTTCTCTCACTAGTTCTAACACAAAGTTTTGCCAAAATTCAGCACCAACATGAACCCTAGCATTCGGCCAAAGTGAGAAAACAAGCAAAAGTGGAGTGGTTTCATCAATTCCCTTCCAACACAATAACATTCATGCAAAAACCATGCAAAATACCATTTTCTCACTCTAAAAAGTACAAATTTAGCATTTACATAATTTAGGGTTTAGAAAAGTCAATTTCCATTCATGCAATCTTACCATCTCATGAGTTTCCATACTTTCCAACATATCTATAGTCACAACCACAAGTGATTTCCAACATTTTTCACATCCAAGTAGGAAAATCTACCATACACATGTAGAGAGAGAAATTGTCACCTTTCTTACAATTTTGAAAACATCATAAATCTACCATAAATCATGAAAATAATTGCATAAGGTTGTTCATCTACCTTGAAAAGCCAATGGATATGTAATTCCCCTTTTAATTTGATGTAAGCTTCTTCTTCTCCAAATCAGGATGGATTTCAGCCACTTCCTTCTTCTTCTCCCCTTCTCACGCCATTTCTAGTAGCTAGGAAAAGAAATAGGCTGAATTAAAGTTGGACTTATTTACAAAAATGCCATTCTTGCAAATTTTTGTCAACTTCATCCTTTTCCTTTTCTTTTTATAACAATGGCATTGTCTCTCCTTACCATTGTAATTTCATGCAACTTCCATGGGCTGGGACTGTTCTGTCCTTCCAGAAATTTGAAATTGCATAGTGGTCCCTCAACTTTTCAGAATTTGCATTTTAGTCCCTAAGAAAAGTGCAGTTTTGCATTAAGTCCAATTTGGCCATTTTTGCTTCCTTTTTCATTCTTTTCAGTTTCAAGGAGTAAAAATCACTTAAATAAAATTCCATAAGGCTCTTTTCCATGAATTTACTAATTTACTTTTATTTTAGCAAAATTATAATTTTTTCCCTAAGGCAAAATTACCTTTTTACCCTTTATGCTAAAACTATCATTTCACTCTCATTCTTTCTTTTTTTGATCAAGAATGAGTAAGGATTTCTAATTCCCACCTTAATAAAATATTTAGGGTAAAACTACAATTTTCTCACATCATATAAAATTACCATCATAACCATGTGTGAAATTACAATTTTACCCTTCTTAGGGAAAATTGTCCTTTAATATTAACATAAGTAATTTCTTACATAACTAGACTCTTCTTCCCTCTTAAATGAAAATAATAAGAGTCCTTTGTCATAACTTCATGAAATAAGAGAATTAACTAATTATTCATTTCATGGTAAAATTACCATTTTACCCTTCCTTACCAGATCTTCAATTTCATGCTTTTATCACAAAAGTGATTATAAAATGATAAAAGTGTTCATTATAACTCCTTACTAAATCATCCTTAACCCTGCACAATTAATACTAAAATGATAACAACAACAACATCATCATAAGTTACAAGTGTTAGGAGCAGATGTTACACAATGTGAGGAAAGTAGACAAAGGGAAATGGAATGGAAATTGTATTTTAATGCAAGGAAGCATGCACATGGCAAGAGGAGAAAGGACTGAAACGAGAAAAAGAGTGCAACTTGCAAACAAGGTGGCGTGAAGGAATGGGATGAACTACACGTACAAGCAAGGATAATTGTACTTTCAAGTACAGGGTGTCTAAGAAATAATTTTAATTAGGAATGAGAAGAGTGTACAACCCATTGACTGAATGCATGAGGGAAAAGAAATTGGAAAAGGCATTTTTTATCTACATAGATGCTTGCACACGTCACCCAAGAAAAGAGACAAGAGAGTTAAGAAAAGGGACCAAACTTCACTTTCACTAGGGAGGAAAAGTAAAATAGAATAAAGGAAAATGTGCATGGGACTTACATGAGCCTTGCAAGCAATGTAATTAGAAATTGTAAGTTTAACACATGAGATGCACATGTAGCACCCATCACTCAAATAGCCAAGGGAAAATGAAGTTGAAATTTCATGGGTAGCCTACATGCATATACACATACGGACACATCCCTAAAAAGAAGAGAGGAAATGTGAGCCTTAGGGCAAAACACACCAAATTAGGAAGAAGAAGAGTGGAGTTGACCCAAAGAAACAAAGAAGAAAGAAGAAATGAGCAAGAGGAACAAGGAAGAGGTGTTGGAAGAAAGTCAAAGAGGAAGCCAAGTTAATCCCACTTAGTGCATCATCAAGGTAGGTTAACCATTTTAAGGTTGTGTTCCATGCTTTAGTATAAGCAATCAACATGTTTTTCAAGCTTTCTATGGAATATGATTGTCTTCCCTACATTTTTGGTAAAAAGCATGTCATGTTGGCTAAGCATGTGTGATTGATTGGAATGTGGTTGATGGGATGACATGAATATTGTTGTTGTGAAAGGATTAGGGTTAGATAATTTCATTTTCATGATGAACTATGACTATACATGAAAGGAATGGGTAGATGCTTTTGAAAACCATGCTTTCTCCATACAAACTCCCTTTTAAGCAAATGAGAGAGGAAAGTTACATGAAATTGGGTGTGAAATTTCTAGTTGTGCTTGGTGAAAAAATGATGTCCATGGAGGAAAGAAACCATGTCATTTTAAGGGTGTTAATGAAAGAATAAAAGAGGGAAACTGAATTTGCAAATTAACCAATTTCCTTAGGCCAAGTCCATGGTATTTACTTTTGGAGTTTATAAGCAATGCACCTTAATATTATTTTTCAAAAAGAAAGGGGATTTATTCTTGAAGTTTATAAGAAATGCACATCAATATTAATTTCCAAGAAAGGAGAATTTATTTTAAAGATATTAGAACTTTATAAGAAATGTACATGAATATTAATTTCCAAGAAAGGGGAATTTATTCTTGAAATATTAGAATTTTATAACCAATATACATCAATATTAATTTCCAAGAAAGGGGAATTTATCCTTAAAGTTATTAGAACATTATAAGAAATACGCATTAATATTAATTTCCAAGAAAGGGGAATTTATTCTTGAAGTTATGAGAATTCTATAAGGGATGTACATTAATATTCTTTTTCAAGAAAGGGAAAGTTATTCTTGAAGTTTATTAGAATTTTAAAAAGATGTACACTAGTATTATTTTTCAAGAAAAGGAAAATTTCCCTTGAAACTTGTTAAATATTTATAAAAGTGGCCAAGTCTCCGCAAGTGTCCAAGTAAGCACAAAGATTTTATAAAGGTGGCCAAATGTCCACATGGTGCCCAAGTGTGCACAAGAGATTTTATAAAAGTGGCCATGTGTCCACAAGTGCCCAAGTGTGCACAAAGATTTATAAAGGTGGCCAAGTGTCCACATAGTGCCCAAGTGTGCACAATGATTCTAGAAAGGTGGCCAAGTGTCCACATAGTGCCCAAGTGTGCACAACTATTATATAAAAGTAAGTTTTAAGAATGATAAGCATAAATGGTTTTGTTAATTTTATGATAACGTATTTAATAGCATACAAAGATGTTTTATTTGAAAAGAATAGTATTTTATCACATTGACATTTAAATTGATCATACAATGCTTGTCAATTTATATTTATGAATTATGCTGTGTTTTTATATATACACCAAGAATGTATAATTAAACGTTTTGGTGCTGGCACCCTGATACATATTAGTTGATTTTCAAACTCTGAATTGTTAAGCTACTGGAAAACTTGTGTTTCTCATTTATATGCTAATATGTATCAAATGCGAACGCTTAGCAAGGCTGGGGAGATAGAAATTTCATTTTGGTTAAAAGTAAAATTTTGTAACCCTTATTTTGGATCCTAATTCTAGATATATTTTGGATTAGAATTAGGACTATTTTTTTGGATGTGTACATCAAATGTAAATAGGGAATCGTTGGGAAAAGGATATGTGAAGGACCAGTTCATTTCCATTATTTGTAAAGGGGTCTGAGTGACAGGATTGTTGTCTCCTAGCTCCTGATTGACGGGTACTTCATATATCCTAGTATATGTACTCATAAGATGTAATGGACATTCATTTATTGGACATAATTATTTTGTATGATATGAAGTTTAAATTTTTGTTTTCTAGTATAGTATTTTATTTTTGCTATGCATTTAAGATTTAATCTGAGCAAAAGATCCTGAACCTAATCCACTTTAATAAAACTTAATGGTATAACTGCTCAGACTTAAAAATAAAAGGATAAGAATAATGTACCAAACTTAATTGTTTACATAAGAGGAAATGTAATACTAGATAAGAGCGTTACACATAACACAATGTTATCATTCTCCAAGGATATCCTAACATCCTTCTTCTGCCCAGCTATCTCCTAGGCATTCCCTATTCCTGATCATCTGAGCAAACAACTTAATGAGATTATTAGATCCCAATAGAGCAATTTACAATTAAATATTTACAAAAAATTGCATACTTAGTTGTGCCAAGGCACAGAAAACGTCTCCCCAATCGGTTTTAATACATGTGAATTACTAAATACTTTTACATTTAAAATGAATATGGGAAATCAATGCAAAATAATATAATGAGTATATTATCCTTAATCTGAAAAATAATACTAAAAATCATGCCTAAAATTCTTATATATTCATCTATCACACATCTCATGTGATTATTCATTTCATCTCAAGTTGCATGTCATTTTATCTGAAAATATGATTTTTGGTTGGGAGTGATCTATAACACCAATCACCCACTCAATGACTGGGTGAGAATCAACATCCAGGGTGTCCCCCAGCATGTGCACAATAGCTAATCCTCATTCTCATATAGTCTATATAGCACTATATACTCATAGTCAACTAATACTCAAGGTTGTAAGATATCATACTTAAACCAAAACATCGCCCTGTATAGGTTATCCGCCTTTTACTCCTTGAACCTTTCATAGGGTTGTCCTGGTTTAATGAATAATCCCTAACCAATGCAGACCAATTTAGATAAAATCAATCAATTTACAAAACCATCTGCATAGGGGATATTCAACGGCCATCCCATACCAGCTATTGAATATCCACCTTAAGTTAGTTCGTCCCTATGGCATATAATCCCAATAGCCAAATTTTAGCAAACATGCAACAAGCATTCGCAATACACAGGCAATCTTATATACTCATATATATAGTTCTTATGTAAATCAATTATTTTTAGCACTCATTCCCATTTAGTACAATTCATACTCAAATCAGTAATTCATAACATCAGTTAAAAGTTAGGGGAGTGTAGATTACTCTACCTTTTACCATTTGCTCCTATTAGGACTAGGGTTTTCCTTTTTCCTTAGAGGTTGCTCTCACAACTAGTTTCCTTAGGAAATAATTCAAATCTTATGCAAGTTTCCTTTCAAATACACTTTCTTATAATTAGATGCCTAATTTCTACTTCAATATAATCATTGAGGCATATAGGAATCAAAATCTACAGGAAAACATCAAATTGGAGTTTTTTAAATTGTATTAGTCTAAAACATACCCTAAAGCTTGAGGATGCCAGATCTGGGATCAGTTCAGCGAAAAAAGGTGCTTTAACCGTGATTTTTTGGCGAAATGTGACAGAGCTTCGAAAATGTTTCTCCTCCTTTCAAGGCGTGTGGCAAAGATTCTTTGCTAGTTTGCAACTGTCAGAGGAAGAAGGCAACTCGGGCTAGCTGTTGGTGGTAGTGGTGCAGCTAAATGATGACATTTTTTTGGCTAAATCGAAGAAGAGAATAGTCGAACAAAAAAGAGAAGAAACTGCGAAATGTGGCCGCTGTGGTGGCTATCGGTGGTGGGGGATGGCAGCTGGAGCTCGATGGCGACAAGCTACATAAGTGGCGCGGTCCAGTTGTGGTGCAGCACAAAAATTCTAATGACAGTAGCATCGCGCGATGGTGAGAGGGAAGGAAAGAGTGAAGTCGCGTGGGAGAGAGAGAGGAAAGGGCAAAATGAGAGAAAATAAAGAAAATTTGAATATTTAAGGCATCTAGGGGCATTTTGGTCTTTTTTCACTTTGCCCTAACTAAATTTTGGATGCATTTTCTAATCTGGGCAAGAATATAAGATCATATGAAAAGAAATTTGGGAATTTTTAAGGATCTTAAGCCTCCCAAAAATATCTGCTAAATTCCTAAAGGCAAATAAAATTTTCTCCATCAGATATAATTTAATTTTGAAAATTTCTCAAATTTTAATTGCAAGATTAAGCAAATTTTCTTAAATCAATTCTAAAAAAATTTCAATTTATTTTATCCAATTTAATTTATTTTTAAATCGAGTTATTACATTCACCATTATACAGGAGATTACTATGATATCCTTAATGGACATAACCCCCTCCCTCACCAACTTTTGTACCTTAAGGAGATCATGTGATACCTTCTTGGCATATTTTGATGTATTTTGACATATTTTGGTTGTAATATAGTATACAGTATTGTGTAAGGCCATTTTCCTTTCTTTCTTTCTTTTGGCATTTTTTGAAAATCAGGCAGATGACTATGAATGTATATGAGTTGGATGGCAATGTAAGCCACTGTTTAGAGTGTAGAAATGGTAACAATGCACTAAGAGAATTTATAATCATAAGCCTTATGGATCATGCCTGCATGTTCAAAAAAATTACATGAATGCAAACACTCATCATGGAAAAAAAGAGAGAGAAATTATGCTATATGTGTGTGTGTTGTTGTAAAATGTTAGACATTTAGAAATCAATGTTAAATGGACTTTAATAAATAAATAGAACAAAATAGGAAAAAAAAGGAGAGATTTTGTATATAACTAAAGGCTATACCTAACTACCAAAAGGGTATAGACAAAACATATTTAAGATTTCTGTAAGTTTCCCTTGATCTCTGCCATAAGACCAAATTAAGAGTCAAAATATATATGGAAAATATAGGCATGTAGAAGTAGCAATTAGCATTAAGTTAGAATTAACATACCAACTTAAATAGATCAAGGAATAAAAATGCAAGAGTTTTCCTCAAATTTAAGTTGGGATGTTACAATATGGCATCAGAGCAGAGATTTAGATAGATCCTAGTCATAAAAGAAATAGAGGCAGTAAAGAATAAGCTAGAATGGGTTATTATGGTCTCAATGTAATGTGATTTGGCTATTGACCGAACCTAGGCAATTAGTTCAGCTAAAACATTGCCTGTATAAGGAAATTTTAGGTATGTCAATAGGAAGAAAAGTAAGTCCCTTATTGTTGATATGTTCTTCTCTAATACAATTTATATTATTGATATTACAATTTTGAATTAAAATATCATATGAGAAAAAGAAAATGTAATGCCTGATGCCTTAATTATAAAATCTTTAAAAATAGCCCAATTGATGATAAATGAAATGGAATTGATTGAGAATTTTAGAGATTTGAGTCTGAATGTGGTCACTACCTTAGAAAAACTTGTGATGAATGAGTTTCGAATAGATTGTCAGTTGATGAATCAAATTAAGAAAGCATAAGAAAAGAATGAAATTTCAAAAATAATAAAGGATCAACGGGATATTAGTGAGGCACAAGATGGGGTAATATTATTTAGGAATAGGATTGTAATTCCCAATAATCTAGAATTGAAAAGGAAAATTTTGGATGAGGCACATCGTAGTAAGTATGTCGTTCACATAGGAACCACTAAGATGTATCCAGAATTAAAATGAATTTTTTTGTGGTTGGGAATGAATAGAGATATAGCTTCCTATGTGACTTGTTGTTTAACCTATCAACAAATTAAAATAGAGCACCAAAAGATCTTAGGAGTTACAACCCTTAGAAATACCAAAATGGAAATGTGATCAAATTACAAAAGATTTTGTGGTAGGATTACCTAAGACTCCTTTAGGATGTGACTCCATATAAATAGTGGATAGGTTAGCAAAATTAGTCCATTTTCTACTTATCAAACTAAGCTATTCTCTAGATAGATTAACACAAATGTATCTCAGAGAAAGAGTGAGATTACATGGGGTACCCATAGGAATAGTTTCTAACCGAGAACCTAGATTCACCTTTAGATTTTGGCAAGACTTGTAACAGGAACTAGGGATCCAAATTCATTTTAGCAAAGCTTACCATCCCCAAACTAATGGACAAATAGAAAGAACCATTCAGACCCTACAAGACATGTTAAGGGCATGTTTATTTTGGAGCAAAAAGAAAAATAGGAAAGGTACTTGCCTCTTGCAAAATTTTTATATAACAACAGCTACCACTCTAGTATAAGTATGGCACCTTTATGAAGCACTATATGGAAAGAAATGTATATCCCCTCTTTGTTATGTTTAAGTAAGGGAAATAAAACTATTAGGACCTAAATTGGCGCATCAAACTTCATATCAAACTCAAATAATTAGGGAAAATTAAAATTAGCTCAACATATGCAAGCCACTTATGCCAATAAAAGAAGGAAAATTTTGGAGTTCAAGGTAGGAGAACATGTGTTCCCAAAAATACTCCTACTATCGGGATGGTTAAGACAATTAAACCTAAGAAATTGTGTCCTTGATTTTTATAACCTTTCTAAATCACTAAAAGAATCGCCATGTTACTTACCAATTATCCTTACCCCCAAGATTGTCCAACATCCATAACGTCTTCTATAACAACCACTCCTTCCATACCTGAGAGATGTTTCCTTACTACATTAGCTGTATGTAGTTGCATTAATGGGAAACTAAATTGAAAAAAAAAAGAGCAAGTACTTGAATGAAAGAAAAAGGTTTAGTAAGAAAAGTTATATAGGCTTTCAATACTTCATGGGTAACAAACTATAATTTAAGCCAAAATATTTACTGTAGCTACTAGATTTTTGAATTTACCTGCCAATAGTTCAGGGGAAAAATGGTAATTTGGTATATAGCTAGCAAAATTATCATTTTGAGTTGAATGATTAAGAATTAGGATCAAAAATTGTAATATCTATACCACCTATAAATAGGTAGAAATATGATACCTTCTCATTTCTATCCTGAATTTAAAATTCTAGAGAGAGAAAAGAAGCTTTAGAGAGAGAAGGAGAGAGATTGAGAAGGAAGTGGAGATTATACTATGATATGAAGCGCAATTTAGTAGCAGGAAGATTTAAGAAGGCATATACCATCACTAGCATATCATTTTACACAAAATAAGGTAATAAACAACATAATCCTCTCTATTTTGAAATTACTGCTCATATACTAAAAATTATGATTTTCATGTTATTTAAACGAGAGAGGAGGCTAAAAACTACATTCTTGATGTTTTAAACTGCTATTGGGTGTTTTAAACTACATGGATGTACTTATGTATGGTTAAATCAGATTATGAAAAATGGGCTTTTATCTATTGAATGAAAATGAGGTTTAAGCCATGAGTAAGATTAAAAGGTAACTTGGGTTGTTTTTATGTGATAAATGATGTTTATATGCTAGTATTGAGTGGGTGATTATCATAAATGGGTTACAAACAAGTTTTTGGGCAGAAATCTAAGTTAATAGCCAATTTGAAAAGTAGAGTATAACATAGCAACCGACTGCTAGCTCCTAGAAGTCAACTATCGTGTTCTTTAGTTGCCCAAAAAACACATAACGAGTGCTAGCAGCTGACTACCAAAGGGTGGAAGTCGACTATCATGCTCATCATTTCTAGAAAATAACCAAGAATAGAACAGTCGACTGTCAGGCCCATGGCAGTTAACTTGCAGCCCTTGAGTTCAAAAAAATTGGCCAGATAGTGAGGGCAAAGTCGACTTGCTAGCCCCTATTTTTTCAAAATGAACTCAATGACCTAGCTTAAAGTCCAATTAGCCCAAAACTTTGCTCAAACAAGGGATCTAAACCTGGAATGTATAATGGGTAACATTTAGGTTAAAAGTGACAGAGAAAGAGCATGAATGAAATGAGAATTTAAAAAGGAATGAGCATGTGATATTCAAGAGAAATGAGAAAGTATTCCTAGTGTATGGATAGTGGTAGATAGGCTCATGTTGAGTAACCGATTGTCGGTATGGGATGACAGTTAGACATTCCACAGTTAAATTAAATGGTTATGAAAACACCATGATGGTTACTAATTTTAAGTTAGTGAACTCCCTCATGATTAGTTAAAAGAGTCACATACTTAAAGTTAGACATAACTACAGTATGAGTTGAATCACCCTAATCTATAAACTTGTGAATAGTATTTTGGGAAATGATCTATGGAAAATAGTAATCCCAAATATGCAAGGAAGGAACTGCCAAGGAAGTGGACAAGTGGTAATAAGGAGGATATTCTATTAAAATTGGTTATTCATTGTAGGATCTGCTATAGTGGTGGGGTAGGGACTTTTGTGGAGGTGTTGAGGATGGTTGCACATATGTCGTATTATCAAGGGAAGATTTGCTAGGGAAGTGGGCAAGGACTTTGTGGTTCATGACAAAATCTAAGGAGGATCTGCTAGAAAGGTGGGGGGCCCATGTAGTGGAGATGAGTAGGATTGTACTTGGATTCACTGAAAGACACTTCAAATAGTACACAAATAGCAGTCAAGAACTATAAATAGTTAAGAACCACGAGAAATTCACCTATAAGTGATGGTTAATAAGAGGAGTAGTCTGCTCGGTGATTCTCTTGATTTCTCTTATTATGATAATGAGTTGGCAATGGCCATGATAATATGCTCTGGATTCCTTATGCATGCTCTGTGTTTATATGTGAATATAACCATGTTACGATTATGATATATCCTGTGTAATGGATATGTAAGTCGATTATAATGTGATAATATATCTTGTGTGATGGGTATGTGATGTTGCATTCATAAGTATGTGATATAATTGTATTCATGCATGGTATCACAAGAGACATGATGTATTATCTAAGTATCAGAAAAGAATGTAGCGCATTTTTGTATGATTATGATGCTACAAACTAGTGGATTTCTAAAACAGGTTGTTTATTGCTACTGAGATTTATTCTCTTTAAATGCTAGTTTGTATTAGATTCCTAGATTCCATATGGTAGTAGAAGTAGATGTTGATTGGGTAGACATACCCATATTAGGGTATTTTATGGTGATAAAGGAAGTCTGGGTTATTTTAGTTATAGAAATTCCCCAATCGCCCCCAACTACAAGAAGACTGGATATACAAGATTAGCGTGGGAGTTTTATATTTTAACATATAAATATGTAATGCCCAGTACCCTAATCCCTTGGTATTGTTTTAGGAAGGGAACAGGATGATGATGTTTGGTGTGTGAAATGAGGGCATATATGTATTAGGATATATGAGATAAACATCCACCAGTAGGCTTTTTCTTATATGGGTATAAGTGGCAGGTTTGTTTTCTCCTTACCTTGATTGACGAATCTCACATATCTAAAGGTATATGTCTTGTATCACTAAATTATGAATATTGTAAATGAAATATGTATGTGTACATATTTAAAATTATTTATATCAATTTTATTTCAATTATTTTCTATTGTGTAACGTGTGAGCACCCAAGTGTAGAAATCCCAAACCAAATGGCATTTAATTATTAACTTGGTGAATTTTAAAATTTAATCATGTAGAGGTGGTAGTAACTCACTAATCCTGTTGTATATTATATATGTAATTAACTAAAAGGAACTATAGGATTGGGAGCGTTACATCTTCCTTGTGTCTCAACTCCACAAATATATTCCTAATCTCACATAAGTTCTTCCAAATAGCACAATACAGTTAGAAGAGAACTTAACTTATCAGTTGGAACCTGTTGAGATTCTGAAATTTGAAACCAATAAACTATGAAGCAAGAACATTCCTTTAGTCAAAGTATTACGAAAAACTCAACCATCCAAGAAGCAACTTGGGACAGAGAGGATAAGATGGGGCAAAAGTATCCCACCTTGTTCACAAGTATGTTTGAATTTTGAGGGGAAAATTATTTAAAGGGGGAAAGAATCATAATATTCTTTACTAAAATTAAACGAGATTCCAAATTTCTAATTATGGGAAATTTAGCAAACTAATTTTTTATTTGATTATTAATTTTATCTCAAGCATTTATGTGAGTGAATTGCTACAAATTTTGTTGTGCATGTGTGCGTGTGAAATTCCTATGGAATTTTCATTTAAATTTAGGGAAATCCTAGGAAATTCACTAAATTAATAGCATTTTAGGAAGTAATGGATAATTTAAATAGAAAGAAAATAGAAAAAACTAATTTACAATGGAATACGAAAATAAAATTAAAAGAGATAGATACCTATTTGTTAATAGTAAAATGGGAACTTTGTCCAAAATATTGGAAATTAAGATGTAATCTCATATGCCTAAGAATGAAACAAAATAAAATACACGTGTAGAATGAAATTAAAAAAAAAAATAAAGAAATGTGGGTGAAAGAATAAAAGGGTCAAGAATAAAAGAAATGCCCTTCCTTTACTTATTGTAACCATTTGTCCCAAATGTCCCACTTAAGGATTTAATCCCCTATGAATTCCACCTCCTACTTAACACTTACGTGCCCCAACCTCTATGCAACCCCTCAATCTTATAGTCTCTTTTAGTTATTTAAATAATATAATACAATACACTACCTCTACTCGAGACAATTTTAACTTTTTACCAAGTTATATAATTAAGTGCCATTAGTTAGGGTTACTACACTCGGGTTCTCACATGTTACAAGTGAAAATAATTGAAATAAAACATATATATATTCATTCACATATATGATTAGTTATATACACAACAATTACCTATTAAGACATATACCTATAGATATTTAAGTTTACAAAAATTAGTCAACTAAGGTAAGGAGGCAACAATCCTACCACTCATACCCCTTTTCCTCACATATCCATTTACATATATGCCTTCACGCTTTTCTTACATCAAAATATCTATCTACATGCCCAAAATATTCAAAATATCATCCCCTGTCTCTCACAATATTGAGGGAATTTCTACTGTTAATAACTCCTGAAATTATTTAATAATAGGAAAGTATCCCAAAAAGGGTATTTCCACATATTCCACTTTAATCTCCAATAATACCTAGTATCTAGGTGTAACACCTGCTCCTAATAATTTGCATTCTACAATGACATTATGATTATTAAGAATTATGTGGTGATAAGGAGGGTTCATTAAAAAGATAAAATGGACATTTTCATCAAGATAGAGTCACTTTTGTCATAAAAGAGCAAAATTGAAAAATCTGGTAAAGAAGGACAAAATAGTAATTTTACCATGAACGGGAAAATTAATTTAATTTTCTTATTTTATGAAATCACATTTAAGTGCTTTCATCATTTTCATTTAAGATAGAAAAAGAACTTAGTTTGGGAGTTAATTATGTCCACTTTGATGGCAATTTTCCCTAAAAAGGGCAAAGTCATAATTTGACATAAAAGGGCGTATTAGTAATTTTATATAAGGTAGAAAATTTTAACTTTTACCAAAATACTCCATGGAAATTGAATTTAGAAGTCTTTACCCATTTATTTTTAAAAGGAGAAAGAATAAGGGTGAATATCATGGTATAGCATGAAAGGTAAAATGGTAATTTTTTCAAAAGAAGGGTAAATTAGTAATTTAACAAAAATAAGTTTTATGAAACATTATTTAAGTGATTTTTCCCATTAAATCCAAAAAGGGTGAAAATTGGGGTTAAAATGGCCATTTTGACATAAAGGGTAAAATGGTAATTTCATTAGGGACATATTGGTAATTTTCCAAAAAGATGAGGGGCAATTCTAGAAATTCAAAATTCTTAAGGGCAGAAACGTCCCAACCCATGGAAGTTTCACAAAATTACATTCCTAAGGAGTGTGGATGTCATTCTTAAAAAGGAGTAGTAAGGGTAAATTGGTTATTTCACATCAAGGGCATTGTGGTAATTTCACCAAAACCCTAATTTAAGTCTTCTTCCTTTAGGAGAAGAAGATGTAATAAACAAAATTTTTTTAAAATGATAAACTGAATAAAATTGATCGTGATTCTTTAAAATTGGTTTCGGCACAATTTTCTAAGATTTCAGTTGAAATTGAGGACTTTTTCAGAATCAAAAACCTAATTCAATTTAAGAAAACACAACTCGGCATTAAGAACCTGATAGACAGAGTTCCGGACTTCGGTTCCTCAAACAGAGGTTGAAACGCGTGCATGGGAAACTGTGCCCACGACTAGATCGAAGACAACATCCAAAAGTTATCCTGGGAGATGTGGCAAAAGACGGAATCACCCTTGGAAGCTTTAAACTTCCTAAACATCACAATTTCCCTCATTTTCCCACCTTCACTCTCTCTTTTAACTTTATTTTCTCTCTATTCTCTCTCCTCCTCCTCTCTCTCTCTCTCTCCTCTCACCACCGTATACGGCCACCACTGCCACCCTGGGCCACTGTCTGACCTACCAACAGACGCGCCTCACCAACCTCAACCTCTAGTAGCCACCCACGGCCACCAACGGTCGTCACCCTTGCGGGAAAAACTCAATTTTCCTCCTCCATCGTGAATTCCTTACGCTGCCATGATCTCCACCGTCCGGTGCCGTTAACCATCACTGCCCCCGCCATTGTGAAGGCTGTAATAACCGAGATTGTTTTTACAGATTAAAATCAAATTTTGACGCTAATTTCATGTAAACTGAGTCTGGAACAATTTTTAAGGTTGACGGCTGAAACCGAGAGGCTTTTAGGAGTCAGAAATGCAATCTGATAAAAAGAAACGCAACCTGGCGATAAAATACTGATAGAAAGAGTTTCGGGCTTCAGTTTCTCAGACAGAGGCTGAAACCTCTGCATGGGAACTCGTGCCAACGTCCGGATGGAAGAAGACATCCCGAAGTTTCCCTGGGTGGTCCAGGAAAAGTCAGAATCACTCCCAAGAGCTTTAAATTCTCCATAACCCCGCCATTTCCAACATTTCTCTCTCTCTCCTCACTCTATTTTCTCTCTCCTCTCTTTCTTCCTTCCTCCACCATGTGCCACCACCAGGGCCGCCGTGGGCCACCACCTAACCCACCAACCGACACACCTCACCACCCTCGACCTCCAGCAGCCACCCACGGCCACCAACGGTAGCCAGAGTCGCTGAAAAACGTAGCTTTTTCTCCTCCATTGTGTGATTCTTCGCCCACTGTGATCTCTACTGTCAGCCACCATTGGTCGTCACCACCACCACAAGTGTGTAGGTTGAGCTGCCAGCTTCCTTCCCCAGCTCATCGCCGTCGAATAGAGCTCCGACGCGCTCGGATCAAGGAAAATTATGTTCGTCATACATCGACTTTTGGGGCCAAAAAATGCCGTCCAAAAGGCTGTGAACCACCGTGCCACCACCAGATTCGGACTCCCCATCTTGCGGGCTTCACCGTGGTGTAATTTTTTAGGCAGACCGTACCCCTCCGTCTTGAACCACCGTGCGCTATCGCCGAAGAAGCCAGAAAGACAACTAGACTGTCCCAAAACAGATTTCCATCATTTGGCACCCTCGGTAAGGTCCGATTCACCTAAACCTAATGATTTTTTATTGAATTGGCTGCCGAACTTGAATAGGAAATAAATCGACTTAGGAAATTGTGTAATCGGACTTATGACCGTAAAATTGATGACGTAAAGAGCTTAAATATTCATTTAAATGCCCAAGAAATTGATTAAGGTCGAAATCTAAGGATACGAGAAGTCCCAGATCGAATAGGAGCAAACAGAGACCAGGTAGGATAATTTACACTTCCCGAACTTTAGATTTTACCTTTTGGATACCTGAACGATTTAGATTAATTTCATGGATTTACGTGCTGCTTTTGATAGACTAAATTGCATGCCTGTATGCTGGAAAATACCCTTCGCATGTTAGATGATTTGCCTATCGAGTTTAGATGCCCTTAGAACGGATTTACTTAGGGTAGGGTACTTAATAGCTGGTATGGGACGGCCGTTAAGTATCCCAAGTGCAGGGGATTTTTATAAAGATATTATTTTAACCAGATTTAGCCTGCACTGCATTAGGGTCACGCGATAAATCAGGAAGACTCTAAGAAAGGTTTAAGGAGTATAAAGGGGCATAGCCTACATGGGAAAACATTGTGATTTAGGCGTAATACCCTAGAACCCTAAGGAATAGCTGACCATGTGTATGTGAGTTCGAATAGACTGTATAAGGATGAGAATTGGCGTATGTGCACATGCTAGGGGACACCCTAGATGTTAATTCTCACCCAGTCCTTGAGTGAGTGATTGGTGTTATGGATCACACTCACAATATAGGCGAGATTCGGGTGATTGGTGTTACGGATCACACCCAATGATAAGAGATGAAATTTCTCTAGACGATGTGCATTTGTTTGATTTTAGATACGGTCGCAGATGATTTGTGGCCGATATGGATTTAGATACACCGGGCATGGGTTTTGACTCGCTTTCGATTACCGATTTTCAAAGAAAAAGATTTGATAATTTTTAGAATTTGCCGCAATTTCCATGTGATAAAATGATTTTTAAAAGATAAGGTATGTCACGGATTTTGAAATGAATATGGGAAGTTGTTTTCGGTGCTTGCACCACTAAGTAATCAACCAGTTTTCAAACTATATGATTGAATTGTAAATTATTCTATTGGGATTTCAATATCTCACCAGGTTGTTTACTCAAATGAATAGGAACAGGGGCCTAGACGCTAGATGGGCGATGGCATTGATGATAGACAGAAGAGCAGCATAGTTCTAAGCTTGAATTGTGATGTATATATATATATGCTGTGGATATTTGTATTGGATTATGTAATTATGTTTTCTTTTGCTATTGAATGGATGATTGTTTGTACTTTGGGATACATTCGAGATATAGGGGACACTCTGCCAGATTTTTAGCAAGGTTTATTGTTGTAAATGTATGTAATTAAGTTAGAATTTGCATGAATGGATTGTATGCCTGATGTATGGATTTTAATTATTATTCCAGAGTATATTGTAATGACTGTATGTGTAATTAGTATAGCTGCGTGTGATTTTGGGTTGAACGAAATCTGAATGGATGACGGAATGTCTATTTGGGTTATGCTCAACCAGTAATGATCCCCTAACATTCCCATATCGGGAATAACTATTTCTAAAACCCATATGCTTCCGCTAGGCAGATAGAGGATAGTATATTGTGGATTAGGGGGTCGTTACAAAGGCTGAGCTGCCAGTTTCCTCCCATAGCTCACAGCCATCGAATAGAGCCACCACGCGCCCGGATCGAGGGGATTATCGTCCAATGTACGTGAAGTTTCATCACCAAAAAATGTCACCGTAACAGTTGAGAACCGTCGCGCCAACCCCAGATTTGGGCTCCTCATCTTGAGGGCTTCACTCTGGTGTAATTTCTGAGCTTAACTGCACCCCTCCGTCGTGTGCCACCATTGGAGAAGTCAGAAAGATGCCAGAAGCCAATTCCCACCTGTTGGAACCCTCGATATGATCTAAATCGCCCTAATTTAACGTATTTTTGACTGAATTGGATGCCAAATCTGTATAGAAACCTATAGGCTTAGAAAAACGTGTAATTAGACCTAAGAAAGTGAAATTGAGCACGTAACGGACTAAAGTATTAATTAAATTGCCCAAGAAATTGATTAAGCTTGAATTTCGAGGATATGAGAAGTCCCAGATCGATTAGGAGCAAACAGAGACCAGGTAGGATAATTTACGCTTCCTGAACTTTAGATTTTACCTTTTGGATACCTGAATGATTTAGATTAATTTCATGGATTTACGTGCTGCTTTCGATGGACTAAATTGCATGCCTGTATGCTGGAAAATACCCTTCGTATGTTAGATGATTTGCTTATCAAGTTTAGATGCCATAGGGATGGATTGACTTAGGGTAGGGTACTTAATAGCTGGTATGGGACGGCCGTTAAGTATCTTAAGTGTAGGGATTTTATAAATATATTGTTTTAACCAGAATTAGCCTGCATTACGTTAGGGATCAAGCGGTAAATCAAGAAGACCCTAAGAAAGGTTTAAAGGAGTATAAGGGGGGATAGCCTATACGAGGAAACGTTGTGATTTAGGCATAATACCCTAGAACCCTAAGGAATAGCTGACCGTGTACATGTGAGTTCGAGTAGACTGTATGAGGATGAGAATTGGCATATGTGCACATGCTAGGGGACGCCTTAGATGTTGATTCTCACCCAGTCCTTGAGTGAGTGATTGGTGTTATGGATCACACTCACAACATAGGCGAGATTTCGGGTGATTGGTGGTATGGATCACACCCAATGACAAGAGATAGCATTTCTCTAGATGACATGCAATTGGATGGTTTTAGACTCGGTCACATATGACATGTGGTAGATACTGATTTAGAAACACCGGGTATGGGATTTGACTCAATTTTACTACAGATTTTCAGAAAAATAGACTTTTATAACTATTGAAAAAATTGCCTCGATTTCCATGCTAAATAATGATTTTAAAAGATAATGTATTTCACTAATTTCAAACTGAACACAGGAAGTTTGTTTTTGGTGCGTGCACCATTGAGTAATCAACTAGTTTACGAATAGTATGATTAATTGTAAATTATTCTACTGGGATTTAAATATCTCATAAGGTTGTTTGATCAGATGAACAGTAACAGGGGCTTAGACGATAGCTGGAAAAAGGCGTGATGATAGACGGACGAACAGCTTAGTTCTAGGCTTGAATTATGATGTATATATTCTGTTGATGTTTTGTATTGGATTATGTAATTACTAGTTTTATTTTGCTGATGGACTGGATGTAAATTTCTGAATTGTTGTCTGTTTGTACTTGGGAAATGTTCAAAATACAGGGGAGACTCTGCCAAATTTTTGATAGGGTTAATATTGTAAATGTTTAAGTTTAAGATGGAATTTATATGAATGGATTGCATGTTTATGTATGGAATCTAGTTTTATTATTCCAGAGTTTATTATGATGTTTGCATGTGTAATTAGTATAGCTGCATTCGATTTTGGGTTGAATAGAATTTGAATGGACGACGGAATGTCCATTTGGGTTAAGTTCAACTAGTAACAATCCCTTGACGTTCCCATATCGGGAATAACTATTTCAAAAACCCATATGCTTCCGCTATGCAGATAGAGGATAGTATATTGTGGATTAGGGGTCGTTACAGAAGAAGTCGAACAAGTGAGGGAGAAAGGGTGCTAGCCGAAAGCTTTCCTAAGCTTGGAGAAGAAGGATTTCAAGGCAAAACAACTTGGAGATTCCACTCATCTTGCATTTTTAAGGTAGCTAAACATGCCTAAACCATTCTTTTCTTGTTTTATGGTTTGTTTAAAGTGTTCTTAATCTTGTAAGAATAATGGGTTTTCTCTCTCTACATTCTTATGGAAGATTTTCTTGAATGGGTTTGGAATATGTTGAAATCTTGTTGTGTTTATGGCTATGGACATGTTAAAATTCTTGATAACACAAGAGATAGAAATTTCTCAAGATTGGAACCTTACTCTTGAAAAACCCTAGCTTGTACCATGGCTGAAATGGTGTCTTAAAGAGTGAGAAAATGGTGGTTTTGCATGAGATTTACTTGAATATGATTGTCTTGTAAGCAATATGGTGAAACAATTCCATTCCCATGGTTTTCTCCACTTGGCCGAGAACATGACATTGTATGAGTGTTGAAAATGGCTTGAAAATGTACCAAGAAAGAGTGAGAGAAAGTGTCATAAAATGGTAAGAGAGAGAAAATTTAGTTAGATTAATGTCTAGGCACTTTTCCCATTTTCTAACTTCACTATTAACCATGAAAGTATGGTTTACTTTCCTTGGCCAAAAGGAGTCATGCATTTGGTGTTGAAAATGCTCTTGAAAAATGACTAAGGAACCATATAAATTTAGTCTTAGGAAAAGAGGAGAGAGAAAATTATGGTATTTTTATGCTTTAGCAAATTTTACCATTTTAAAGTCATACTAACCCACCTTAAATGTGCCTAAGTATGTGAAATTGTAAGATAATGTATATTCTCATATCTAGCCTGAAAATTGGACTAGAAAAGTGTGTGAAAGGAATGCTTAAAGTGCACTTACCCAAATTGAGGTGTGAGAAAGTGTTATGCATAATTATGGAAATTGTTACCATAATGTCTAAATAGTAGAAATAATGCTAGAAATGAACCAAATGGGTTAGAAATGCCATTTCCTCATGATTTTCTTGCCTTGGCCGAATGCTATGTGAAATTTCTCTTAAATGGCTAAACTTATGTATTAATAGAAAGTAGCCTAAAGGTGCCACACAAAATGGCCTATGATAAGTGAAATAAGGAGAAATGATGAAATGATTAATTATGGATGATAAATAGCATGCAATTTTACCATTGATAGAAATATGTTCAAAACCATGTGAATATGATTGAATGGCATAAAAATGCTTATTGTATTTAAGAAAGGCAAGATGAAAACCCTGAGGAGGAATGACCTGGTGTATACCTCCAAGACTAAAATTCTGAAGAGGAATGATCTGATGTATACCTCCTAAGAATAACACCTTGTGGGGAATGATCTAGTGTATACTCCCAAGGAATTAAGTTTTAAGGAGGAATGATCTAGTGTACACCTTCAAAGAACAAAACCATGTGGGGGAATGATCTGGTGTACACCTCCAAAGAATAAAACCATGTGGGGGAATGATCTAGTGAATACCTCCGAAGAGTAAAACATTTAGGAGATATTATGATTTATATTGCATGAATGTGTTATAAGTAAGAATGGTTGATGTATGTGAATGTTGAAAGCTTGCTATTCATTTCATTAATGATATTACATATTGCATATCTCATGTTCATAGATCTATATACACATGACATACCCATATAATTATATGAAAAGAATTTTGAAACTAAATAGAATGTAGAAATGTTTTTTGCATTCGTACAGTGGTACATATCAGTTATTTTAAAGGAATGGTTTGTTTAGCTACTGGGAATATATTTCTCATTATTATACTGATATGTATCAGATGCCTAGATATTGTCTACTCCTGGAGATCGAGATAGCTACAGTGGAAGTCCCCTTCTTAGGGACTTTCACCATATTGAAAGATATATGTATTATGTCTATTATAGAACTTCCCCCAGAGTAAACGGGGCACTTTAATTATGTATGTGTAGCCCTTCATTTTGGTCTTAATTCTATATGTTCTTTTTGGGTTAGAATTAAGACTGCTATTTTTTTGGCTGTATATAGAAAATGGAAAAAGGGCAATTACAAGGGAAAGGATATGTGAAGAACCTGTTCATCCACAGTATTTAGAAAAAGGAGTTTGAGTGACAGGCTTGTTGTCTCCTTACTCCTTATGGGTGGGTACTTCATATATCCTGGTATATATATACAAAATGATGTATCATATAGTTATTATATATATGGTATGAAAATTTTTATAAATTTCACTATGATGCTTTAGCAATTTTATTTTCGCAGTAGAATATCCCGAACCTAATCAAATATTAAATTACTGATGGATTAAATGCTCAGAAAAATTATTTTGATAAAAAGGTAAAGAATAATGTAACCACTTATCTAATCATATTATATGACATTGTTAAGTTAAGATAAGGGGTGTTACACTAGGAATCTGATACAAACCAACATTTTTAATGAGAATAAATCTCATAGCAATAACAACCAATTTATAAAAATACAAGTTTGTACCACCATACTCATATAGAAAATACTCTACATTATTTTCACATCATCATGTAAAATATCAAGGCTATTGGGTTGCTATGCATGAATGTCATCACATGTTATACTTATAGACGCATGTGCATTTCACCTCATATCCATTACACAGGATAAATTATCAGATTATATTGGTAACATGATCATTTTCACAAAAAAACTTTTTCACATATAGAGCAATAAGGAAATCAAAGCATTTCTCATTAGCTTTAGCCAAACTCATAATCATTATAATACAATAAGAGAAATTAGGATAACCGATAAGCAAACGACTCCTTGCATTAAATTTGGCACTCATGAATAATTACTCTTTTTTTTCTTTTCTTTTCTTCTATTTCACATTACTTTCCTCTACTCATAGTTCACTTCAACTTCCACGTACTATCTGAAGTGTCCTCCAATGGATCCAAGTACTTGATGGGGTCTCTGCCATGCTTATTGTAGTCCTTACCACACCTCCTATCAAGTAGGTTACCCCTAATGGTCCCTGCCACACCCCTAATCCAACAATAACCTAATGGTCCCTACCACACCCCCTATCTAATAGATTATCCCTAAACCAACGAGATTGATATCACCTCTGATTCTTACTTTCCCTTTCTACCAAAATGGGACTAGTATATCTCAACACATGAGTTTATTGCCACCTCAGATAGTTTATTTTCTTACTTCGCACTCGCAGATCATGAGGTTATAAGTCTATATGATCACCATCTATCTCAGATGGATCATATTTCATCAAGCTAATCATAAGTAGATAAATTAAAGTGATTCGGCTCATACTATAGTTATGTGAAATTCCAAGCACATAACTCTTTAAATTGGCCATCGTGTTCACTAACTTATAATTTACAACTATGATGGTATTTTTGAAATAATCGATAACTTAACCATGGAATACCTAATCACCATCCCATACCGACAATTAGTCATTCAAGTATAAACCTATCTACCATTAATCTATATACTAGGAATACAATTCTAACTTCTCTCATTCATTTCTCATGCTCTTTCCTTTTTAATTCTCATCTCATTTCCTTCTTGCTCTTTCTCTTTCATTCACAACCCTCATGCTACCCATTACATAATTCTAGGTTTAGATCCCTTGCTTGAGTGAAGTTTTGGGATAATTACACTTCTAGCTAGGTCATTGAGTTAATTTCTCCAAAACAGGGACCGACAAGTCAACTTTCACCCTCTAGCAATCGACTTCTCGCTCACTGCCTGGCCAATTTTCTAACCCCAAGAGCTACCAGTCAACTACTACAAGCCTAACAGTCGACTACTACATTCTTGGCGATTTTTAGAAAATTTTGAGCATGACAATTAACTTCCACATTTTGGCAGTCGACTGCTAGAGCTTTGGATGTGTTTTTTAGGCAACTAAGAACACAACAGTCGATTGCTAGGAGCGGGTAGTTGGCTATTATATTATACTCTATTTTTGAAACTTGCAGTTAACCTAGATTTTTTCCCAAGAACCCGTTTATAAACCCTCTCTGATAATCAACAACTCAATACTATCATATAACCATCATTTATCACATAAAAATTGCTCAAGTTATAGTTTAATATTACTAAAATCTTGGATTAAACCTTATTCTCATTCAATAGGTAAAGCCCATTTCTCATAATCTAATTTAGATATGCATAAATATATTCATGCAGTTTAAAACATCCAATAACACTCAAAAACATCAAGAATGTAGTTTTAATCCCTCTCTTACTTTAAACAACATCATTTTCATCAACATGAATAGTAATTCAAAAATAGAGAGATTAGGTTGTTTTGCTACCTTAATTCCTTGCTTGTAAGCTAATTACCGTGTTAGATTCCTTCCCAATGATTTTTCTAGATTCAAATTTTGCTGGAAGTGGAGATTTGGTTCTCTCTCCTTTACTTTATTATCTCTCTAGATTTTCTAGTTTTAAGATAGAAATGAGGCTTCTGATATTTTCACTTATTTATAGGTGGTCCAAAAATTACAAATTCTGATCCCAACTCTGGATCATTTAGCTTAAAATGATAATTTCTCTGGCCACATACTAAAATACCATTTTACCCTTGAACCATTGGTGGGAAATCTCAAAACTCTGTTGGCTATAGTATCATTTTTGGCTAAAATTGTGTTTTATACACTTAACCTTTTCCCTTTTGTACTTTGGTCCTTATCCACTTTCATGTTAAATTCTCACTCTAATTTAGTGTAATTTCTATAATAATGCAGTTATATGAAATCTAATGCAACATATACAAGCAATTAATTAATAATTAACAAACATCTCTTATAAAAATAGGAGCAGATGTTACATTTCTCCCCTCCTTTTAAGAAATTTCGTCCTCAAAATTTGTACATACCTAATTAAAAATTTCTAGAAAATTTCTTCTCATCTCTTATTCTTTCTCCCAATGATGTATGCTTGCTACCTATGCAACTACACCTAAGGTAGTGAACCTATTGATGCAATCTAGCATAATGGTGAATATCAAGGTCCTATCCCACGGAAAAGAGAAAGCCCAGAGTTACTACTTGTTCTCTGTTATCTAGCCTAGCAATTAAAGCAATTGATTTTTAACTAAAATAATGTCTAACTACAAGCAATAATTACTAGTGACAGTGAATGAAAAAAGAAATGTGTCAAGACAAGAAAAGCAAATCCATTGGGGACCTGTACTAGTTGGAAAACACATAAAGGGTAATGGACTATTGAATCTAATGATGCTACCTGTGAGTGAATTCTAAGTTAAATTCAATTTCCCTCTTAAGACAATTAAATTTCTAAACCTAAGAATCTACCACTGGAATCTCATCCTAATGATTGATTTTAGATCAGCCATATGATTCTAATTCACCACTATTAAGAGTAGCTACTCCTTAATCCAGCAATTAATTAACCTCATCTCTAAGTGAAAATTAACTATTCTCTGCGATTAGGTTCTAATTTCAATTATCATCTCTCGATCTTAAAAAGAAATCTAATTACCATTCACAACAATGTCTCGTAATGAAAACTTAAACAATACATGCATAATCGCCAAGAAGGTCACAGCATCAAAATCAATATCCATAAAAATTAAAACAAAATACCACCACAATCAATAACCCCAATGGATTTTACAAATTTAGCCACACATAACAACATACAATTCCAACAGTAGATAATCCATCAGACAATTAATTAAATAGGAGATAAAAATAGCAAAATTTATGCAAGCCCTATCTTCTCAAATGCCCAATGGTTACTGTACAGAATAGTCACCGAAAAACCACCAGAATCTCGTTGAAAAATTGCCGAAAAAATTAATTTCAAATATATCTAGAAAGCTCCATGGGTTGCAAACAAGTCAGATATTAAGTTCTTAGGTACCCGACAGAAAATGGCTGTAATAACGACTGGAGATAAGGCAGAAGGTCATGGACGAAGCATTGAGTGATGAACAACAATTTTTAGTGGCTAATTGGACAGACAGCATCAAACGAGTCACAAAATCACTCCTGGATTGCGTCTTGGGTTTATCTCAGATCTTCAGATATAGAGCGCTGTAGTGGCCAGTGAGCTAAGGGAATGTTGCGATTGAGTTGCCTAAAGTTGTAGGGATGGCCACAAATGGTGGGTTGAAAGGAAAATGTTGCGGAGAAGCTACAAACTCAGACGGGTTGCAAATTGGTTGTACAGGTTGCTCACTGAAACTCCACAATTTTGTGGTGTTCTAGTGGCTGAAACTGATGGCGATGTCTCACTTATTGTCTCTTATCACTAGCACACTGTCACGCCACCACAGAGCTTCGGTTGGATGCTCCAAAATCTCGGTCTTCCTTCTCTTTTGCGCGATGCACGGTCTGGGTCTGTATTACTGTTCCAAGCCTTTTTCTCCTTTTTCCTCACGCGAGTCTTCTCCCTAAGGCTGGTTCACCCACAATCTAGGCCCATTAAGGACATTGGCTCAACCTAATAAGAAAAATTAGCCCAAAGAGTCCATTTTTGGTGCTTTAAAGCTGTCCAGGCCCAAATTTACTCAATTTATTGATACTGACTTGATAAAATGCCTGACTTGATACTAACTTGATAAAATGCCTAAAAATGAAAAAAGACACACACTTAGGTGATTTTTAAAATAAAAATACATAAAATTCTTAGAAAATAGACAATTAATATCAAACAAATATGTATAAAATAAGGCACATCACCCAGGTTGC
This sequence comes from Senna siamea, assembly GCA_031216115.1. NCBI lineage: Eukaryota > Viridiplantae > Streptophyta > Magnoliopsida > Fabales > Fabaceae > Senna > Senna siamea. The sequence continues at coordinate 13,466,882 of CM062354.1, forward strand.
CTCTTGTGGAGATGATTGATTTCATAATAACTTCACTAAGGGAATAGCCTTACTTCTCAATTGCTTGACCTAAGTACCAATGATTTTCAAAGGTTTTGGATTATAATTCAAATTATCTTTCAATTGAACTGTACTGGCATCAAGAATATGAGAGGAATCTGAAAGGTATCTATGAAGTTGAGAAACATGAAATACATCATGGAGGTTAGACAAAAATAGGGGTAAAGAAATCTATTAAGCGAATAGAAAGATTCTTTTTAAGATTTAATAGGGTCCAATGTATCTAGGATTCAATTTTCTAGACTTAATAACCCTACCAATACCAATAATTGAGGAAACATTGAGGAATACATGATCCCCTTCTTCAAATTCTCGTGGTCTTCTCCTCTTATCAACATAACTTTTCTGCCTATCTTGGGCATTTTTCCATCTTGTCCCTGATTATTTTAATTTGATTTGTAGTCTATTAGACTAACTCAGGCCCTAACATTTGTCTTTCCCCCACCACAAACCAACATTTCCTTCCATATAAGGCCTCATAAGGAGCCATCCTTATGATGGAATGGAAACTATTATTATAAGCAAATTCTATTAATGACAAAATCTTATACCAACTGCCCCTCTGTTCTAATACACATGCCTTAAGAATGTCTTCTAGAGTTTGAATAGGTCATTCAGTTTACCCATTAATTTTTGAATGATAAGTAGTACTGAAAATGAGTCTAGTACTGAAGGCCTCTTACAAGGCTCTCTAGAATCTAAAAGTAAATGTAACGTCTCTATTAGATGCTATATTGGTGGAAAATTTGTAGAGTCTCACTATTTCTTACATATACAATTGGGCCAACTTATCTAATGAAAAATTTATTTTAATGGGCAGGAAATGTGTAGAATTAGTTAGTTTATCAACTATCATCCAAATTACATCATTTCCTAACTGAGTTATAGGTAAACCCACCACAAAATCCATAGAGATTTTATCCCATTTCCATTCAGGGATTCAAGAGGTTGCAATAATCCTATAGGTTTGTTATGTTCAATCTTCACCTACTGACATACTAGACATCTAGCAACATACTCAGATATATGCTTTTTCATTTCTAGCCACCTAAATTTCTTTTTCAAATATTGGTACATTTTAGTTGCACCAGGATGGACAGTATAGTTGCTATTATGTGCTTCTTGTAGAATTATGTACCTCAGCCCTTCTGACTTTGGAACATAAATCCTATCTTGGAAAGTTACTACCCCATCAATACCTCTTTTGAATTCTCTTGGGTCCTCTAGGGACTTTAAGAACTCATCTTCCCTTTAAGCCTTTAATATATGAGTTCTAAGGTTGTTCTCAAATTTTAAACTCACTCAAATATATTTTATCTGGTAACACCAATGTGGATAGGTTCATATTTCTAAATTTCTCTATTAGGCTCATTTCATTTATCATTAATTAAGCCATTCTACTTAATACATCCGCCACTACATTTGCGTTTCTTTGATGGTATTTTAATTCAAAATCACAGTCTTTAAAAAATTATATCCATCTCCTTTGCCTTATATTTAATTCTTTCTAATCAAAGAGATATTTAAGACTTTTGTGGTCACTAAATACCTCGAACCTAGACCCATACAAATAGTGTCTCCAAATCTTTAAGGCAAAAACTATGGCTACTAACTCTAAGTCATGGATAGGATAGTTTTCTTCATGAGGTATTAGCTGTCTAGAGGCATACACTACTATTTTTCATTTTGCATTAAGACACACCATAGGCCCTTCTTGGATGCGTCAAAATACAGTTCAAAACTTTCTAAGGGATCAAAAATTGTTAAGACATGTGTTGTAGTTAGTTTCTCTTTCATGGTTTGGAAACTATGTTCACACTTGGAATTCCACACAAATGGAACATCTTTCTTAGTCAATTTAGTCAAAGGCAACGTGATTTGCGAAAACCCTTGAATAAATCTCCTATAATACCCTGCTAATATGAGAAAACTTTGGATTTCTATCACTATTGTGAGTCTCTCCCAACTAAATACTACCTTTGTCTTACTAGGATCTATTTCCACTCTATCTTTGGTGATTACATGCCCTAAGAAGTTGGCCTCTTCTAACCAAAATTCGCACTTCTCTAACTTGGTATACAATTGCTTTTCCTAAAGCAATTGTAGCACAATATAAAGATGATATTCATGCTCTTTACTACTTTTAGAATATACAAGAATGTCATTTATAAACACTACCACGAATTAATCAAGGTATGGTCTAAAGATATGATTCATGTAATCCATGAAAATAGCTAAAGCATTTGTCAATCCAAATAGGATTAAATGAAATTCATATTGCCCATATTTGGTTCTAAAGGTTATCTTAGGTATATCTTCTATACTCACTCTGATTTGATTATACCCCGATCTCAAATCAATTTTAGAAAATACTGTAGCTCCTCTAAGCTAATCTAATAGATCATCTATTTTGGGGAATGGGTATTTATTCTTTACACTTACTTTATTTAATTGCCTATTGTAACGACCCCCTAATACGACATACGCGATGCTTATCTGATTAGCGGAAGCATATGGGTCTTTCTAAGTAGTTATTCCCGATGTGGGAATGTCAGGGGATCGCTACTGGTTGAGCGTAACCCAAATAGACTTCCCGTTGTCCATTCGGATTCCGTTCAACCCTATTTCACGTACAGCTAAACTAATTATACATACATACATCATAAATTACTCTAGAATGAAACTAAAGTCCATACATACGGCGTACAATCATTAAATGCAACAACTGAAACTCATATACACATCACGTCATGCATTCACATACATTCCTAACTCAAATCCACAAGTTTACAGAGGTAAACTCTATCGAAAATCTGGCAGAGTTTCCTCTGTATTTCGAACATACCCAAAGCACAATAATCACCTGTTTACATTCACACAACCAGTCCAACAACAGCAGTAAACATAAATGACAGAAATCCAGATACAACAAATTCAATCCCATCACTACAGTTAACATACAACACCTGCTTTATACATGTACAGTCAATCCAATCACTACAAAAAAATAGGAGACAAAACCCAATATACAGCACGTCATCAAAATATATACAAGACAGTTCAAGCCTAAACTAAGTCGTTCTCCTATTTATCACCAATGCATCTTCATCTATCATCTAGGTTGTGAGTGTGATCCGTAACACCAATCACTTACTCAAGGACCGGGTGAGAATCAACATCTAGGGCGTCCCCTAGCATGTGCACATACACCAATTCTCATCCTCATACAGTCTATTTGAACTCACATGCTCACGGTCGGCTATTCCTCAGGGTTCTAGGGTATTACGCCTAAATCACAATGTTTCCCCGTGTAGGCTATCCACCCTTATACTCCCTAAACCTTTCTTAGGGTCGTCCTGGTTTAACGCGTAATCCCTAACGTAGTACAGGCTAAATTTGATAAAAATAATCTCATTTAAAAACTCCCTGTACTCGGGATACTTAACGGTCGTCCCATACCGGCTATCAAGTATCCAACCCTAAGTAAATCCGTCCTAAGGGCATCTAAACTCGATAAACAAAGTGTCTAACATGCAATTAGGGTTTTCAGCACACAAGCATGCAATTTATTCCATCGAAAGCAGTACGCAAATCCCTGCAAATCATCTAAATCATCCAGGTATCCACTAAGTCAAATCTAGGGTTCGGGAAGCGTAAATTATCCTACCTGGTCTCCTGTAGCTCCAAATCGCTTCAAAACTTCACGTAGTCTCGGTTTCTGAGCCCAATTAATTTCCTAGACATTAAATTAAATATTCAGACTCGTCACGTCATCCATTTTTTTATCTTAAGTCCGGTTATCCAAATACCTAGGTCAATTTATTGCCTAATTACATTCAGCAGCTATTTTAGTCCAATATCATCAATTTTTGGGAAATCAGACCTTACCAATGTGATCAGATGGTGGAATTCTATGTCGGGGTGGTCTCGGTTTCTCCCGATGCACGTCTAGAACCTCCGGCACGATAGTGCACGGCGGTGTACGGTGGCGCACGGCGGAGGGGTGCAGTTTACCTCGAAAATTACACCATGGTGAAGCTCGCAAGTCCAGGAGTCCGAATATGGTGGTGGCACGGCGATTCACGGCCGTTTGGATGGCGTTTTCTGGCCACGAAAGTTGACGCACGGTGGAAAGAGATTACCTCGATCCGGGCACGTCCGGCCTCCGTTCGACGTCGGTGAGCTACTGGAGGAAGCTGCCAACTCAGGCTACACGGTGGTGGGGGCGGTGACGGCCAACGGCGACGGACAACGGTGATCTGAGCTGGCGAAGTTTTCGCGCAGTGGAGGAGAAAAGTGACGTTTTCCGGCGACGCTGGCGGCCGTTTGTGGACGTGGGTGGTTGCTGGAGGTTATGGGTGGTGAGGGCTGTTGATTGGTATGCTGGGTGGCGGCCCACGGTGGCTGTAGTGGCGGTTCACGGAGGAGGAAGGAGGAGAGAGAAAATATGGTGAGGAGAGAGAGAGGTTTGAGAGAAATGGAGGGAATTCGAGAAATTTAAAGCCTCTAGGGGTGATTTCGACTTTTCCCAGACCACCCGGGGATGCTTTAGGGTGTCAGCATCCTTCCAGACGTCGTCATGTGTTTCCATGCGAAGGTTTTGGCCTCCATCAGTGAAATTGATGCACGAATTGTATTTCTTTCCGTTTGATCGTGTTTCTGATTTCGAACAACCTTCTGTGTCAAGTCATTATCCTTGAAAGTCGTGCCAAGCTTCGTTTGATTGGAATTTGTGTCACAAATTAGGTTTTATCTTTTAAAAATATTTCCGGTTATTACACCTATAATCTATACATAATCTCAAGATCCCATATTTCTTTTTCACATATAAGACTGGTGCTCCTCATGGTGAAGCATTAGGTCTAATGAATTGTTTCCCTAAGAGACCTTTTATTTGTATATTTAATTCACTCAACTCTAAGGGAGACATTCTATAAGGTGCTATAGAAATTGGTCCCGTACTAGGAATCAATTCTATAGAAAACTCTATCTCTCTTTTAGGTGGAAGACTTGAAATTTCTGTGGAAAATACATCTAGGAATTCACAAACTATAAGAATAGTATTAAGTTTTTGCTGAATTTCAATATCAAAAGAATAGATAAAACCCATTCTTTGGATCTCTTCCTTGGTTGTCCTATCCCCCAGTATGGTGTCTTTAAAAGTCACAGATTTCTTTGAACAATCCAAGACTACATTTTTTAAGGACAACCAGTTCATCTAAAGAATAATATCCAGATCGATCAAAGGTAAGAAATTGAGATCTAAAATAAAAGGGTTATTCTCAACAACAATCGAGCAATCTAAGCAATCCAAAGAAGTTAAAACCTATTTTCCTACAATAGTGGAAACAAATACCTCATAAGGTAATTTATATAAAGGTAAACTCATTTTTCCACACATTCAAAAGAAATGAAAGAATGAGTGGCACCAAAATCATATAGTATAATTAAAGATACATCATTTATTGAACATTTACGTTTCATCAAATCATTGGACTGAGCCACATCCTTTCCCTTAAGAGTATAAACTCTCCTTTATAGGTTCAACTAGTTTCTTCCACTCTGGGCAATTTCTAATAAAATGACCTGATTTTCCACATTTATAACAATTGTTTTGCTAGGGTTTATAAGGCCTACTGTGATTCTTTCCACATCTCAGACAGACATCGGGCATTGCTTGCCTCATCATTGGCCTATTTCCTCCCTGACCTTTGTCAAATCTATAGTCTCTTCCTCTAAAGGATCCAGATTGCTTCCTCTTGAGGAAATTAGCTCTCTGTTTCTCTTTCTTAGCATCTGCCAAATTCTGTGTAACTATGTGACATTTGTTTACCAATATGGAAAAATTTCTAATTTCCATTAGGGCTACAACACTTTTCAAGTCTGCCCTCAGCCCAACTTCCATCCCTCATCCGGTTGAAGCTATAAATAAGAAGAAAACTTAGACAACTCTTTAAATTTTTTTAGATAGTCATCAAAAGGCAGATAAGCCTATTTTATTTGCATAAAGGCTATTTCTCTTTCATTCCTCACATTCTGAGGAAAATACTTCTTCAAAAATACCCTCTTAAATGATTCCTAGTTAATTTGGATTCCTTGAGCTTCCATTAGTTGTTTGGCTCCTCTCCACTAATGTTTAGCCTCCCTAGTTAGCATAAATGTGGAAAACAAAAATTTTTGAGCATCAGTGCTCCTAAAGAGCATAAATAGCTTCCTTGTCTCCATCACCCATTCCTCGATTATTTTGGGATCGAACTCACCCCTAAAGGCAAGAGAGTTTGATTTATGGAACTCTGACCATCCCTTAAAATTTAGATTTCCTACTTATCCTCTAATAGGAGTTGGGTTAGGGTGGGCATTTGTTTCATTATCCCAAAACTGTCAGAGGATTTGGGTAGTACCTATAACTTGTTCCCTCATGGCCTTAGCTACCCCTATCATAACTTGCATAACTCTTTCCATATTACCCTCTTCTTTCTTCTCCTTCCTAATATTCTTTCTAGGTTGAGCCATATTTCACTATACAAAACAAACAATACTGAGGTGATCAATCTCAATAACATAATATTTATTAGATATCATATGGAACTAATAAGAAATACTGTCTACCCAAACCTAGCACTTCATTCCTCAAGTTAAAACACAATACAAGTCAATCAACTGCCATGGCTCAGCTAACTACCCTGCATTGGTCTTTATCCTGAGGAATCTACCCTTACTATCTAATCATCATTTATCACTATCAAGTCAGGTATGTGCTAACCGTGGTAGCCATGCTCTGGTACCAATTAAATGTAACCCCCAATCCTATAGTGCCTTTTAGTTATTTAAATAATATAATACAATACACTATAAGATTAGTGAATTCTTACTACCTCTACCCGAGTCAATTTTAACTTTTTACCAAGTTAGATAATTAAGTGCCATTATTTTGGGTTACTACACTCGGGTTCCCATACGTTATGCATTAGAAATAATTGAAATAAAATATATATATTCATTCACATATATGATTAGCTATATACACAACAGTTACTTATTAAGACATATACCTATAGATATGTGAGTATACAAAAACTAGTCAACTAAGATAAGGAGGCAATAATCCTACCACTCATACCCCTTTTCCTCACATATCCTTTTATATATATACCTTCATGCTTTTCTTACATCAAAATATCGATCTACATGCCCAAAATATTCAAAATATCATCCCCTGTCTCTTACAATACTAGGGAAATTTCTACTACTAATAACTCCTAAATTTCTTTAATGGTAGGAAAGTACCCCAAAAAGGGTATTTCCTCATAATCCACTTCAATCTCTAATAATACCTGGTATCTAGTCATCTAATACAAACCAACATTTTTAATGAGAATAAATCTCAATAGAAATAAGAACCAATTTATAAAATTGCTAGTTTGTACCCCATACTCATATAGAAAATACTCTACATTCTTTTCTCATCATCATGTAAAATATCAGGGCTATTGAGATGCTATGTATGAATTTCATCACATGTCATACCTATAGATGCATGGGTATTTCACCTTATATCCATTACACATGATAAATTATCATATTATAATGGTAACATGATCATTTTCACATACAGAGCAATAAGGAAATCAGAGCATTTCTCAATGGCCTTAGCCAAACTCATAATAGTATAATACATTAAGAGAAATTAGGAGGATCGACAAGCGAACGACTCCATGCATTAAATTTAACACTCATGAATAATTATTCTTTTTTTGTCTTTTCTTTTATTTCACTTTACTTTCCTCTACTTGTGGTTCACTTCAACTTCTATGTACTATCTAGAGCATCCCTCAGTGGATCCACGTACTCGATGAGGTCTCTGCCACACTCACTGTGGTTCTTACCACATGTCTGTCATGTAAGTTACCCCTAATGTTCCCTACCACACCCCCTGTCTGATAGATCATCCTTAAACCAACATGATTGATATCACCTCTGATATCTTACTTTCCCTTTCAACCCAAAATAGGACTGGTATATCTCAACACACGAGTTTACTGCCACCTCAAACAGTTCATTTTCTTACTCTGCACTCGCAGATCATGAGCCTATAAGTCTATATGATCACCATCTATCTTAGATGGATCATATTTCATAAGGCTATTCACAAGTAACTAAATTAAGGTGATTTGGCTCATACTATAGTTATGTGAAATTCTAAGTATATGACTCTTTAAATTGGCCATTATATTCACTAACTTAGAATTTACAACTATCATGGTATTTTCGAAATAATTGGTAACTTAACCATAGAATACCTAATCATCATCCCATACCGTTAATTAGTCAATCAAGTATGAACCTATCTACCATTAATCTATACACTAGAAATACAATTCTAACTTCTCTTATTCATTTCAAATTCTTCTCATGCTCTTTCCTTTTTAATTCTTATCTCATTTCATTCTTGCTCTTTCTATTTCATTCACAACCCTCATGTTACCCATTACAGAATTCTAGGTTTAGATCCCTTATTTGAGTGAATTTTTGGGCTAATTACACTTCCAACTAAGTCATTGAGTTCATTTTTCCAAAACAAGGGCCGGCAAGTCGACTTCCACACTTTGGCAATCAACTTGCCGCTCACTGCCTGGCCAATTTTCCAAACCCAAGAGCTACCAGTTGACTACTACAAGCCCAATAGTCAACTGCTACGTTCTTTGGAAAATTTTCAGCACGGTAGTTGACTTCTACGACTGGCAGTCGACTACTAGAGCTCTAGATGTGTTTCTAAGTAACTCAAGAACACGACAGTCGACTGCTAAGAGTGGGTAGTTGACTACTATGTTATACTCTATTTTTTAAACTTTCAGTTGACCTAAATTTTTGCCCAAGAACCAGTTTATAAACCCTCTCTAATAATCAACAACTCAAAACCAGCATATAAACATCATTTATCATAAAAAAAATAGCTAAAGTTACCATTTAATCTCACTCAAATCTTAGATTAAACCTCATTCTCATTTAAGAGGTAAAAACCCATTTATCATAATATGATTTAGACATGCATAAGTATATGCATGCGGTTTAAAACACCTAGTAATACTCAAAAACATCAAAAATTTAGTTTTGATCCCTCTCTTACTTTAAATAACATAAAAATCATCATTTTCATCAACGTGAACAGTAATTCAGAATTAGAGGGATTGGGTTATTTTGCTACCTTAATTCGTTGCTTGTAAGTTGAATATTGTGTTAGATACCTTCCTAATCACTCTTATAGATTCAAATCCTGCTGGAAGTGGAGATTTGATGCTTTCTCCTTCACTTTCTCTCTTTACTTGATTTCTCTTTCTCTCTCTATATTTTCTGGTTTCATCATAGAAATGAGGCTTCTGATATTCTCACTTATTTATAGGTGGTCCAAAAATTGCAAATTCTAATCCCAACTCTAGATCATTTACCTCAAAATGACAATTTCTCCGGCTACATACAAAAATACCATTTTGCCTTTAAACCATTGGTGGAAAATCTCAAAATTTTATTGGCTACAGTAACCCTTTTGGCTAAATTTGTGTTTTATACACTTAACCTTTTCCCTTTTTTACTTTGGTCCTTATCCACTTTCATGTTAATTTCTCACTCTGATTTAGTGCAATTTCTATACTAATGCAGTTATATACAATCTAATGCAACATACACAAGCAATTAATTAACAATTAATTAACATCTCTCATAGAAATAGGAGCAGATGTTACACGCTTTACATTCAGAAGAAATTCATTTAGAAGGAAAAAGAAGTGTTGGTCGAGAGTGAGGGAAAATAGAGCAGAACCAAGGGAAAGTTTTAGACTTTCTCCTCATTCGTGTGATCCAAGCGAGAAAAAGTGGGTTTTAGTGCAAAAGGATGTGAGTCAAAGCTGTGGATAACCTTGCATGTAGAGTTGCTACAAAATCCAGTGAGAGAAACACCAAAGAAAGACTCTAAGGGACAAAAAACAAAGGAACAAAATAGGAGTGTAAGAAGGGAACTAACATTAGCCATCAGAGGAGCATTCTGCACTAAAATGTGTAGGATACCCTTCTAGAATTACCTTGCACTTCAACAATCATGTTTTGGGTATTTCCTCTCCCTTGTTTCCAGTTTAAAACTAGTTTAGATAGGTTTTGGGGACTAAAATTGATAAGAAAATGGTTCAAAATTTTAGAGAAATGTGTATATGTATTGTAGAAAAATTTATTTTAGAAATGTATCTATTTGTGCGTCCCAAAGGCAGTACTGTGTAAGTTGTAAAAGGATTTTCTAATTTTAATGTATATACATAAATACATAGCTATGAAAAATCTAGTGATTTTGTATGGGTTCAAAAATATAAATGTAAAAGAACCTAGGATGAAATTATAAAGTGTAAATGGTTGTGGAAAAACACTATTATGATTAAATTACACCTAGGCACTTTGATGATCGTTAAAGATGGAGTTTTAAGGTATGTAAACAAAATGAATTGTTGAAAAAGTGTAGATTAAATTAATAATGCATAGATTTTGGAAAAGGAGAAGGGAGAAAACAGAGAACTAAAGCCATAGGTAGTAAGAAGGTGGGTGTATAGGTGCAAGTATATGTAGATATATACATATACGTATATGCTTATGTATATATGTATATGATTGATGCATATAGAATAAATAGAGTCTTGGTATATGTGGGATTTTGCTCATTAGCATAAGAAGGGAATGAAGGTAGAGAAGGAGAATTTAGGTGAAAATATATTTACACAGCTAAGAAAAAAATAATAACTTATTTTAAATAGGAATACAAGAGAAAATAAGAGAAGGGGATATGGAAAACTATATTATGGAAGCTCAATATGAAAAGAAAACTTACTTAAATTGGAAAGAAAGAGAAAAGAAGAGAAGGGGATATAGAGAACTATATTATGGGAGCTCAATATAAAAAGAAAACTTACTCAAATCAAAATGCAAGAGAAAATAAGAGAAGGGGAGATAGATAACTATATTATTGGAGCTCAATATAAAAAGAAAACTAACTCAAATCGAAATGCAAGAGAAAAGAAAAGAAAAGAAAAGGTAGATAATTATGTGATGGAAGTGCCTATCTAAATGGAAAATCTTAATAAAGTTTAGTTAAAAAAAGGGAATAAATAATTTGGTATGAAGATAGTGTATCCCATATGCTATGAATTTAATAGGGTGAGTAAGATGATAAAATGAACTCTTGCTCATAAAACATAACATCAAATTAGATAAATAGATAGAGTAGAAAATAGTCACTTAATTTTGAGATGGTCAAACTTTTAAATTAAAATTTGGTATGCTAAATACTAGCTAGGCAAATTATACTTTACCATATGTGGGTAAATTCAAAAGGGACCAAGTTCATGATATGAGACACTATTTTTAATATATGTTATTTCCTTGGTTTTTCTGGAGTGGATGTTGGTAGTTAGTATGGGATGATTATTTTTATTCTATATGTTAATTAATGCTAGGCGTGTCTGGTGTTAATTCCCATATAGCAGAGGAGAGAAATTAAGTTGGTTATCATAAAGGGACTTAGGGATAACTTGTTTATATTCTATACTCCATCATACTCAAAGTATGCTAAGAAAAATTCATATAATATGAATGGTACATAAATGTAAGATTTGGAAAAGGGCCAAGGTCATAAAAGACCAAGTGAGAGCTTAATGTAAAGAAATGAACCGATGTATGATGTGCCCAAGACCCAAAAGTTGTGATAGGTAAATGTAATTAAGCAAAGTATGTATTGAGAAATTATAGCATTTTATTATTGCAATGTCGGCCTATTTGGAATATGATTGGAATGATTTGATGCGTGCATGAAGTGTACAATAGTATCATATAAACTTGTTGTAACATTGACTCCTTCCATATATGAGAGATGTTTACTAGTTTTTAATGAAGTTAAATACTTTTGTATATTACATTAGATTGCATGTAGTTGCATTAGAATGAGAAACTAAATTGAAAAGAAAAGAGCAAGGACTTGAATGAAAGGAAAAGGTTTAGTGAGGAAAGTTATGTAGGCTTTCAAAACTCCAGGATAGTAAACCATAATTTTAGCTGAAAGAGTTATTGTAGTGACCAGATTTTTGAAACTTCCTATCAATAATGTAGCAAAATGGTAATTTTGCGTACGGCCAGAGAAATTATAATTTTGAGCCGAATGATCGAGAATTAAGATCATAGTTATAATTTCTAAACTACCTATAAATTGGTGAAAATATCATAGTCCTCTTTTTCTATCCTAAACTTCAAAAATTTAGAGAGAGAAAGAAGGGCTTTTAGAGAGAGAAAGTTAGTAAAGGTAGAGATTTAAAGTAAGAGTCGTAGCAGAAAAATTTAGAAAGGCATCTGATATCATATACACACACCTTTTGTCAAGAAGCAAGGTAGCAACAAACTAATCCTCTATATTTCAAAAAAACTATTCATGTGATAAAAATTATGATTTTCATGTTATTTAAGCTAGAAAGGAAGTAAAAAAATACATTCTTGATGTTTTTAACTGTTGTTGGTGTTTTAAATTGCATGGATGTACTATGTATGCTTAAATCGAATTATGAGAAATGGGTTTTTACCTATTGAATGACAATAAGGTTCAATCTAAGATTTGAGAAATTTGGGTTATTTTTATGTGATAAATGAGGCTTATGAGAAATTGGCTATTTTTATGTGATAAATGATTCTTAAGTGAAAATTTGGGTCAACAGCCAATTTTAAAAATAGAGTATAACATAGCAGTCACCTACCCAATAGTGGAAGTCGACTTTCATGTTCTTGAGTTACCCAGAAACGAAATCCTAGCATTAGCAGTTGGCTGCCAGCCTCTGGAAGTTGATTGGCATGCTCATCTTTTCCAGAAAATCACCAAGAACATAGCAGCCGACTGTCGGGGTCATGGCAGTTGACTGGTAGCCTTTGGGTTTGGAAATTTTACATGATAGGGAGCAAAAGGTCAATTTCCAGGTGGGAGTAAGTCGACTAGCTGCCCTCTGTTTTGGAACATGAACTCAATGACCTAGTTTAAAGTATAATTAGCCCAAAATTTCACTCAAATAAGGGATTCAAACCTAGAATATATAAATGGTAACATATGGGTTAAAAGTTAATGAGAAAGCGAATGAGAAAGAGCAAGAATATTATGAGAATAAGAAAGGAATGAGCATGAGACATGAAAGAAAAATGAGAAAGTATTCTTAGTATATGGATATGCAGTAGATAACTCATGCCAAATGACCAATTGTTGGTATGGGACAACTATTATGTAACACCCCAATCTCAACTAATTGGAATTACTTGTGTATCTTGGTGACTAGAATAAATGAGAACATTTTTATTATGCTTGATACATTTGACATGCTTGCACTAATTTCTTCTTACTAACCAAAGCACAAAAAGGGAAGGAGTATAGCCAATCCAAAATTTCATACATGTTCAATTGGGGAAAAATGGGAGTTTTATGTTTTATATAGGTACACCACGTGGCTAAGATAAAAAGGGAAAAGGGAAGAAGAATAAAGCATTTAAGAATAATATATATTCTCCCATCAAATGAAGTGGCAAGGTGGAACCACTTGTACCTTGCATGAAATGCAAGTTTTACATGAGGATAGTCTCTAATCATGTGTGTGTTATATAAATATAAGTATGCATAGGTGTGTCTTACATGCAAGGGAGGGTTTACATGAAAAGAGAAGGGAAAGGTACACAAGGGATGCAATAATTAAATATATATGCACATAAGGTGGAGTAAAAAGGAAGCAAGAGTGCAAAAGTCTAAGGACACATGCAAAGGGGAAGAGGAAGTGTATGGCAATTGCAAACCTACATGTGAAATTGATGGAGCATGTGAATTTTTAAAGCGTAAATATATATATGTGTGTGTGTTGACCTACACGGCCAAAAGGAGAAGGAAGAAGAGGGATAGCATTCCCTTTAGCCTTAATTTAAAATGGCCAATGGGTAATAGGAGAATAGCAAGGGATAAAATGCTATACTTGATGACATGTGGGATTATGAAAATATAAATAAAAAGGTGAAATAATTAAGCATGGAGTGCAACAAATTTATACAAAAGTTATAAAAACTACACGGCTAGGGAAGGAACAACATGTGAAACACGTGCCCCTCCCTTGAATTTTCTTCCAACGTGGAAAGAAAGGGAATCCACGTGTGTGTGTCTTGCATGCATCCTACGTGAGAGGAGTGATTTAGGTACAAGGGAGGAATAAAATATAAGATTAGTTCATGCAACAAGTAAAACACAAGAAAAGAGAGAGGTGCAGAATTTTAGAGTGCACAACATGGCTAGAAGGAAGAGAAAGCATGCATATGTAGTTGCTTGTAGGGGTTTTGGAGTGCAGCATCCTTGATGGCCAAAATTGCAAGCAAGAAGTTACAAGTGCAGAATTTTTTAACATCCAAATGTAGTTTCTTGTGGGGGGAACTAACATGCAAGGAAAGGAAATGAGAAGGGAAAGAATTTAAGTATAAATATGCATGTCCAGCCAATGGATAAGAGAAAGAGAGAGATGTGCATAAATGATCTCCCTCCTTTCCTTCTCTTGAATTTTTCCTCAAGACAACCAAGTAATCATGAATAGATGGAGGAAATAAATATATAAAAGTATGCTGCAAGTTAAAGGAGAGGGTGCAAATTTTAATTAAAATAAAATACAAATGGGAATGCATATGGGAGCAAGAGGGCAGCGTTAGGCTAGGAAGAAGGAAGCCCAAGTGTGCAAGCAACCTAAGGTGTACTTACAAGTACACATGCAGCAGCCATACTAATTAGAATAAAAAAGAGAGAAGAGAAGAAGAAGGCAGCGTGTGGTTCACGTATATGGAGAAAGAAAATGGAAATAAAAGTGGGCAGCACTTGGGAAGTGCACGTGTAGCATCCACATGCAAGAAATTTGGTAACTTACAAGAGGGGGAAAAGAAAGGGAGGCAGTGTCCATTTTACCAAGAGAAAATATGACATGTTATGGACAAGAGCTACACCCAATTACACGTAACGCCACTCATTAGGAATAAGAAAAGAGGAAGATAGTATGCAACGTAGGGGAAACTACACATACATACACGTGAAAAAGAGAGAAAGGGAGAGAAGGTGAAAAAATTCCCACATATACATGGGAATTTCCTCTAAAAGGGAAAGGGAGCAGCTTGGAGAATTAAAAAAGTGTTAGGTGAAAAGCTTGACCAAAAAAGGAAAAGAGCAAAGGAAGCAAGGTAGGATAGTAATTCATTAATTTTAGTTCCATGACCTAGTATGCATGCATGATGATTTTGCTTCCATGAAACTTGAATAATTGTCTGCATTCTTGAAAGAGGAGTGACACTTGATTAGCTTACATGATAAATACATGAGGGGGGTTGATGCTTAAATATTAATAATGTTATTTTCTCAAAATCATGAAAGGGCCAAGAACAAGAGATCATTGTAATGGCATGTGTTGTTTGGTTTATGACTCTTAGCATTAGAGTAAACTTGTGATTCCATGATAAAATTATTGTTAGTAAATGTAACGAGTGTAAAAAAGGAAACTTTAAACCAAAATAATGTGGGAAAATTTATGGTTAGTAATAATGATACACATGATTATGGGAAACTATTTGACTAGATTAATGATGAATATTGTTATGGGGAAATTATGGCCAATTAATGGTGAATGTTGTCGTGGAAAAATATGGTTAGCAATGATGAATATTAGGGTTATGAAAAATTATGGATAATTAATGATGAACATTGTTAGGAAAATTTGGCTAGTTAATGATGTGCTAAGTATAGGAGAGAAATTCTCCCATTTTAAAGGTATTATTTAAAGAATGGAAAGAGTAAAAATTAAATGATAAACCATGAAATTTCCTTGAGTTTCCTTAGGCCTAAAACCACTAAATTCTCTGTTAAAAATTTAGTAAAATTTTATAAGAGAAATATATATTATTTAAGAATGGAGAATTAAATTAATTTCAGCAAAAATTGTCATAAATAAATATGACAAAGAGGTATTGCAAACCGATAGAAAAGAGATATGTAACAATCGAAAGAATTTGAAAGATTTTTAAAGATAAAACCTCATTTTCGACGCAAATTCCAATCGAACAAAGCTTGGCACGAATTTCGAGGATGGTAATTCGAAACTAAAGAGTTTTTAAAGATGAAAATCAGACTTTGAACCCTAATTCCTTTTAAACTGAGGCTGGCACATATTTCGAGGATGAAAATTTGCAACGAAAGGTCGTTCGAAGTCAGAAACACGATCAAACGGAAAGAAATGCAATCCGGCGATCAGAAACTGACAACAGATGTTTTGTGCATCAATTCCACTGACGGAGGCCAAAACCTTTTCATGGAAATGCGTGCCAACGTCTGGAAGGATGCCAACACCCTAAAGTATCCCCGGGTGGTCTGAGAAAAGTTGGAATCGCCCCCGGAGGCTTTAAATTTCCTGAATTCCCTCCAATTCTCTCATATTTCTCTCTCTCCTCACCACACTCTCTCACCTCTCTCTCCTCCTTCCTCCACCATGAATCGCCGCTACAGCCACCGTGGACCGCCACCCAGCATACCAATGGATAGCCCTCACCACCCACAACCTCCAACAACCACCCACGGCCACCAACGGCCGCCAGCTTCGCCGAAAAATGCCACTTTTCTCCTCCACCGTGTGAAAACTTCACCAGCTCAGATCACCGCCGTCTATCGCCATTGACTGACACCGCACCCACCACCGTGTAGCCTGAGCTGCCAGCTTCCTCTGGTAGCTCACCGATGTCGAATGGAGGCCAGACGCGCCAGGGTCGAGGGAATCCCCGTCTGCCGTATGTCAACTTTTGTGGCCAAAAAATGCCGTTCAAACAGCCATGAACCGCCACGCCACCACCATATTCGGACTCCTGGACTTGCGAGCTTCACCGTGGTGTAATTTTTGAGGCAAAACGCACCCCTCCGCCGTGCGCCACCGTACACCATCGTGTGCTGCTGTGTCGGAGCTTCTGGACGTGCATCAGGAGAAACTGAGACCACCGTAACACAGAATTCCATCATTCGATCCCATTGAAAATTAATTAGGCTCAGAAATCGAGAATACGTGAAGTTCTGAAGTGATTTGGAGTGACAGGAGCTCAGGTAGGATAATTTACGCTTCCCAAATCCTACATTTGACCTAGTGGATGCCTGAATGGTTTAGATGATTTGTGTGGATTTACGTGCTGCTTTCGATGGGATAAATTGCATGCCTGTGTGCTGAAAATCCTAATTGCATGTTAGACACTTTTTTTATCGAGTTTAGATGCCCTTAGGACAGATTTACTTAGGGTTGGGTACTTGATAGCCGGTATGGGACGGCCGTTAAGTATCCCTAGTACAGGGAGTTTTTTAAACGAGATCATTTTATCAGATTTAGCCTGTACTGAGTTAGGGATTACGTGTTAAACCAAGACAACCCTAAGAAAGGTTTAGGGAGTATAAGGGTGGATAGCCTACAAGGGGAAACATTGTGATTTAGGCGTAATACCCTAGAACCCTGAGGAATAGCTGACTGTGAGCATGTGAGTTCGAATAGACTGTATAAGGATGAGGATTGGCGTATGTGCACATGCTAGGGGACGCCATAGATGTTGATTCTCACCCGGTCCTTGAGTGAGTGATTGGTGTTACGGATCACACTCACAATATAAGCTTGATTCGGGTGATTGGTGTTACGGATCACACCCAATGATAAGAGAGGTATTCTCTCTAGACGACGTGCAATTAGATGATGATTTAGACTTGGTTACAGCGGAATTGTGACCAACGTGGACTTAGATACACCGGGCATGGGATTTTATTTGATTTTTGATGATTGATTTTCAAAGAAATGGATTTTATGATTTCGATTAATTGCCGCGATTTCCATGTAATAAAATGACTTTTAAAGATAAGGTATTTCACTATTTTTAAACTGATTTCGGGAAGATGATTTCGGTGTTCGCACCGCTGAGTATTCAACCAGTTTTCGAATGATAATTGAACTGTAAATTATTCTACTGGGATTTTATATCTCATCAGGTTGTTTACTCAGATGAACAGGGACAGGGACAGGAACCTAGATGATAGATGAAGATGCATTGATGATAAACAGGACAACGAATTAGTTTAGGCTTGAACTGTCTTGTATATATTTTGATGACGTGCTGTATATAGGGTTCTGTCTCCTATGTTTTCTATAGTGATTGGATTGACTGTACATGTATAAAGCAGGTGTTGTATGTTAACTGTAGTGATGGGATTGAATTTATTGTATCTGGATTTCTGTCATATATTTTTACTGATATTGTTGGACTGGTTGTTTGAATGTAAACAGGTGATTTTTGTACTTTGGGAATGTTCAAAATACAGAGGAAACTCTGCCAAACTTTTGGTAGGGTTTACCACTGTAAACTTGTGGATTTGAGTTGGAATGCATATGAATGTATGACGCGACGTGTATATGAGTTTTATATTTCATTCCAAAGTAATTTATGATGTATGTATGTATAATTAGTTAGCTGCATGTGATTTAGGGTTGAACGAAATCTGAATGGACGATGGGAATTCTGTTTGGGTTACGCTCAACCAGTAGCGATCCCCTGACATTCCCACATCGGGAATAACTCTGTAAAATACCCATATGCTTCCACTAATCAGATAAGCATCGCGTATGTCGTATTAGGGGGTCGTTACAAGATACACAACTAACAAGGGAAAACATAGGAAAGTACACAATTATGAAAAGAAATGTGGCTAAGTGTCCACAATTTACGAGGTGTGGCCAAAGGTGCTCTACACGAGTGACCTAGTGAGGTGTGGCCGAAGATGCTCTATGCCTGTGACCTAGCATTCATGATGAATCCATATACGTGGCCCAGTGTCCATAATTTACTATGTGTGGCCAAAGGTGCTCTACACAGGTAACCTAGTGAGGTGTGGTCGAAGGTGCTCTATGCCCGTGACCTAGCGTTCACAATGAATCCATATACGTGGCCTAGTGTCCATGATTTACGAGGTGGGGCCAAAGGTACTCCACACAAGTGACCTAGTGAGGTGTGGCCAAAGGTGCTCCATACCCGTGATCTAGCATTCACGATGAATCTATATACGTGGCCGAGTGTCCACAATTTACGAGGTATGGCCAAAGGTGCTCCACACGGGTGACCTAGTAGGTGTGGCTGAAGGTGCTCTATACTAGTGACCTAGCGTTCACGATGAATCTATATACGTGGCCGAGTGTCCACAATTTACAAGGTGTGGCCGAAGGTGCTCCATATAGGTAACCTAGAGAGGTGCGGCCAAAAGTGCTCCATACTCGTGACCTAGTGTCCACGTAACACCCCAGGGTGTTCAATTAATCCATAATGGTAAGTGTAAGAATTTAATGCATAAGCACTCTGTTTAATTTCGCAATAACACATATAATTTTATGAGAATATGTTCACTTGAAAAAGGGATACCTTATTTTCACATTGACTTCTAAATTTATCATGCAATGCTTGCCTATTTGTATTTATGAATAATGTTACGTTTTAATATCAAGAATGTAGAATAAAATGTTTTGGTGCCTGCACCCTGATACATATTAGTTGATTTCTAAACCCTGAATTGTTAAGTTACTGAGAAACTTGTGTTTCTCATCTATGTGCTAATATGTATCAAATACGAATACGTAGCAAGGCCGGAGGCAAAAGTTCCATTTTGATTTAAAGTGAGATTTTTGTAATCCTTATTTTAGGTCCTAGTCCAGATATATTTGGTTTAGATTCGGACTATTCTTTTGACTGATATATGAGATGTACATGGGATATCCCTAGGGATGAATATGTGAAGGACCGTTCCATCCTTAGAAATTTGTAAAGGAGTCTGAGTGACAGACCTGTTGTCTCCTAACTTCTGATGGACGGATACTTCATATATCTGGGGACATGTTACCAAAATGTAATGGACATTATTGGACTTGTATTATTTACATTACTTGAAAGTTTAAATTTTTGTTGTATAGTATAGTGTTTCTTTTATTCCGCTATGCATACAAGTTTTAATCTGAGCAAAAGATCCCAAACCTAATCCACCTAATGAAACTTACTGGTATAACTGCTCAGACATTAATTAAATAAAAGGATAAGAATAATGTACCAAACATATCTGTTTGCATTAAAAGAATTGTAATACTAGATAGGGGCGTTACACATTAGGCATTCCATGGTTGAACTAAATGATTTTTGAGAATCCCATGATGGCTACTAATTTAAGTTAGTAAACTCCCTTAAGGCCAGTTTAAAGGAGTCACATACTTAAAGTTAGACATAGCCATGGTTTGAGCCATATCACTCTAGTATATATGATTGTGAATACCAGGGGATGAACTGCTGGAGAGGTGGTCAGTGACTCTGGTGTTTTGAAGATGGGGGAAGGAACTACCAGGAGACAAGTAGGAACCCTCATGCGGGTGTTGAGGATCGATTATACTTGGATCCACTGGACATGCTCCATATAGTACATTGAGAAGGGTAAATGACCATGAGAATGTTGCAAATGGTAAATGGCCACAAGAATATTGCAAACGGTTTATGATCGCAAGAAAATTGCAAATGTTCAAGAACCATGAGAATATTACAGATGGTCAAAATCACAAGAAACCTTTTATAAATGATACTGAGGAGTTATTCGCTCAACCACTCTCGATTCTCTTTTTATGATAATTATTTGGCAATAGCCACAAGATATGCTTTGATTTCCTTATATATATGCTCTTGTTTATATGTGAATATAACCTTGTTGCCATTATAATGAGATAACGTATCCTGTATGATGGATATGAGATGAGTGGCATTTGCATTCATAAGTATGAGATATAAATGCGTGGGTCATGCATGGCATCCTAATAGACATGATGTCTGATTTGATGATAAAAGAATGTAGTGTATTTCTATATGATTATGGTGCTACAGACAAGAGAATTTGTAAAAATAGGTTGTTCTACTCCTAAAAAATTATTCTCATTAAATGCTGGTTTGTATCAGATGCTTAGATTTCAGGTCCTACTAGAGGTAGAGGTGGAGGTAGTGGAGATAGCCTTCTTGGGGTATTTCCCAGTTATTAAAGCATTGTGGATTTTTTTTGTATTAGAAGTTCCTCTCACACCTTAGCTATATAAAGTTAGGGGATTGTACATTAAATTCTAACATGTAAATAGTTAAGATAGGCATACATGCCTATTACCCTGATCCTTTATGATTCTAAAAAGGGGTATGAGTGACGGGGTTATTTTCTCCTTACCCTAGTTGTCAACTCTCATATATCTATAGGTATATGTCTAATGTAAAGAAACTATGTTGTAAAAGAATCATGTATATGTATGAATGTGAACATATATATATTATTCTATTTATTTTCGTTGCATTACGTGTGAGAATTCTGAGTGTAGAAGCCTAAACTAATAGCACTTAATTAATTAACTTGGTACAAGTTAAAATATACTCGAGTAGAGGTAGTAGTAACTCACTAATCCTGTAGTATATTATATTATAATATTTAATTAACTAAAAGGAACCATAGGATTGGGGGTGTTACACTTGTATCTTATTGAGAATTTTAAATTCTCACCCCTGTTGACATGTATATAGATGCCTCGCTATCACTTAATAATCATAAGTCATGTGGATCATGCCTGCATGTTCAAAAAAATTACATTAATGCAAACACTCATCATGAAAAACAAAAGAGAGAAAGTATGTTGTATGTGTGTGTGTTATTATAAAATGTTGGACATTTAAAAATCCTTGTTAAATGGACTTTAATTAAAAAAAAAAGGGCCAAAATAGAAACAAAAAAAAAGGAGGATAGATTTTGTATATATATATATATATATGGAAAATAAAGGCATGAAAAATGGGAAATTAACAAGTTAGAATTAACATACCAACTTAAATAGATCAAGGAATAAAAATACGAGAGTTTTCCTCAAATTTAAGTTAAGATGTTACATGGAACTACTGGAGTTTTCTATAGGCCTGCCTTGCAATACTCTTCGTAACATGTCGTTGATATTTTGCATTGCTTGTCTATTTTCCAATGCTATAAATTCTAGTGCTACCAACCTTTCTTTTGCCACCCTTTATCTCTCAACTTGAACCCTTTGCATTTTTGCTATTACTTCCTTGTTTCCCCTTAAAGTCTCCTTCATTTTATCTTGTCGAGTTCCTTCTACCATGAAATCTCTCAATGAAAGCACCAATGGTACACTAACACTACCAAATTGAATTACTCTAATCCTCAATTTTGATACACTAGTAATAAAAACAATAAGAAACAACGCAATATGGATTACACATAAAAGAAACACTCAAATTACCAAAAAATAGGAAAAGGAAATGAAAATACTCTTTTTTTGAGTATAGGACACTCCACATTATTAATCTTCCAAAATGATTAGTTAAAAATGACTGTAATCTTCTATCATTCATTAAAAAGGCTTTATCTAACAAAATTTTTGTCATTTTCTAAATTTCCTCTTTGTATAATGACCTCTTACATCTCAGAAGAGTCACTCCTTCACTCCATATTGTAATCACGTGTCCATTGAGGCTTGTTTGTTTACCCTGCTACCCCTTTTAAGATCTTGTTTCTTTTCTTCTTCTTCTTATGTTTCTAAGCTAACTTCCACCTCCTTATACATGATTGGTCTCAGTCCTACACCAGCATCCTTTGGGCTTAGATCAAATGGGCCCTTTGTTGTGTCACTATGTTTAACAATACAACAAAAATATGAGGTATCGGTAATCAAACTCTTACTAGTGAGAGAAGTAGGGGTTAGCTTGGTACATGTGTTTATTAATTCACAGTTGATAGTTGAACATATGATTGGTGTATATAAATTATGAGGTACTTTTATTATCAAATACTCTAAAAAACTAAAGAACTCATGAAAGAATTTGATAGCATCAAAGTTAAACATGTACCAAGGTCAAAAAATATGAGAGTTCAAGAATTATCAAAATTGGAAACATTAGAAAATTAGAAAAGGATTAAATTATTTAAGTTGATCTTAGGACAATACTTAGAATAAAAAGACTTAGTGGTACTATGCATCAAGGAAATAGTAAGTTAGATGAATATAATTAAAGGCACATAAAAAATGTGGCAATTGCCAAAAGATGAAGAAGTAGCTCAGGAAGTAATGAAAAAGGCAACTAGATACATTGATTTCAGACCTTTTCTTAGACGACTACTAATATGTGTAACTCTAGAAGAGGTGATCAAATGAAGGCAATGGGTATTATTGGTCTACACCTGACTTTAAAGCATAAGAATATGTTAAAAAAAATATAAGAGCCAAGGGTTTGGAAATATTATCCATATTCCAAGTAAGGAGTTGTATATAATTAATTAAGAGCTCTTATATCTTCATAAAGTGGGGAATTGATATCTTATGACCCTTAAAACAATAGTTGGGAGGAAGAAAATGCTATGTAGTTTTCATTGACCACTTTACCAAATTGATGGAAGCAAAATTTATAGACTCAATCACTGAGGTTCAAGTGATTTTATTAATATAGCAAAACATATTAAAAAGTTTGAGGTCCCTTACAATATTAATTTTTCACAATCAAAAGGAATTAAGCATTTCTATTTCCTAATGGAAGGAAATGAACTTATGAATTGAATCCTTGTAAGACTGAATGTTTTCTAGATGATTTTAAATCAAATAGTAACTTTGGAAAAAAGGGAAGAAGTATGGCATCGAATTCTAGCCTTGGAAGTCAACTATCATGTTCTTCAGAAACCAGAAAACTCAAGTCTAGAATGTGGAAGTTGATTGCCAGCTTATGCAAGTCGATTTCCAGCTCTAGGGCTTGCTTTCCTGTTTTGGAAAAGAGCTACAAATCAACTGCCAGAGCCCTAGAAGTTGATTTACAGCTTCTTACTTTGGAAAATGAGCATTTAACGTAGATTTTTCTTTGAAGGCAACAACAAGACAATTTATCTAATCAAACTAAATAAGTAGAACGCTTCGGAGTAGTTGGGGGCTATAGGTTGACCAAAAATAATAGTAAAGGAGAGTTGAAAAGCCTTTTTAAATATATGCACTAGGATTAATTAGAATCCTGATTGGATGACCAATAGTTGATATAGGATGACCATTATGAATCCCGCAGTTGAAACATGACTTAGGACTGCAAAAGATCCATCTAATCCTAAAATGTAAAAATATTATGTAAGTAGCTAATCCTAAGTTATTTTACTCTGATAGCCATAAAGTTACTTACTTATGGTTTAACTCACCTTGACTTGGAATCTATTTCCCTTGTATATATGTTTGTGAATCATGTACCTAGAAAATGATCCATCATTAAAAAGGTGGTGATTCTCTTAGCAATATTGACTCGCTACATAATGACCAATGAGTGGGTAAACCTGACCTACCAAGGAAAGGGGGAACAGTGATGTTTTTACCAAGTAACCAGGGGACATTCAAGGGGTATAGAGCTAGTGATTGTACAATGAACTCATTCAATAGGTTCTATGATCGAGGTATGTTATGGTTAGCACGAGGGGCAACTAACACAGGTGTGTTCCTTTGGGAAGTCCTTGTCCTGGTAATTATCAACTGAAAAGTTTCTTAGTTTTAAGCTTATGAATTTACTGGCCTGTGTGCCTATATAATATTATGATGTGTCATTTCTTATCCATATTTAAAAGCAAGTTCCTACTACTATGTTCTACCATGATTCATGTAGAAATTTCCCATGATATTATCTGTTTAGTCCACTTCATTGTACATGGCATGACATATATTGTAATGCATCCATTATCTTTGAAATATAATAAAGAATGCATGTTTTCTCATGTGATTCAAGGTTGGTACCATCAACGATAAGGTTTTCTCAACTAGTTTACTTGATTACTGAGTTTCAAACACACTTGTGCGTTAATGTGTCCAGATGACTAGGTACACCCTTATAGTGGAGATAGAAGTAAAGGTATAAAAAGTGTCAAGCCTTAAATACTACATCTTGATCAAAGGAGTACTCATATGGATTGTGACAAGACTACTTAACCCCCAGCGAGTTAAGGTGGTAGATGTAGTAGAGTTACCTTTCTTCTTAGCTTCCCCCACTCACACACACACCCTTAGCCTATTTTGTTATGGCTACGGGGTTAGTAGTTGTTGTATAAATATGAGTGTGAAATTCTTTTTGGTATATGCATATATATATACAAATAGAAATATTGTATCCCATAATAGGTAGGTAGTCTTAAGGGATAGGCCTGCTATCGCCAAAGCTCTCACCTTATATTTTGATGTATGTAAATATTATCTCTATTTTATATAGTTCTAACCATGTTATACAGATATATGTAAGTGACCTTATTATGCTTTTGCTATTGCAATAGAAATGAGTAAGATACCCTACAGACAGAAATGTTAAATAAACTATTTAAATCATCTTGGGTAATTAATTAAAATTGAACTCGGGTAGTTAAAGTGAATAGACAAGATAGTAGTGCACGGCCTCTAAATGGACACTTATGAGCCACTATAGTAAACTCTCAACACTTTCTTTCCTAACTCTGTAACATCCCCCAAGCAGTTGACTATGTCTTTGTATGATTACATGCATGCAATTGAGATTTAACTATCACACAAGGTTATTTAAAACCATGATAGAGAGTTTAGCTAAAAAACCATGTCAAGATGAGGCCCGATTTCAGAGAAATTAAGATTTTAGGAAAGTGGTGCCTTTAGGTAATTTAACCCAAAAGGTAAATGGCATATTAAAGTGAAAATATTGGGGAAATAGATCATTGAAATAATTAAAATAGAAAAGTAGTATAAGAAGGGAATGCATTTCCCAACTCCTAACAATTTTCATTCTCACCTCACGGACCTTCTAGAAATTATTTTCAAATTTCACTTAACTAATTTTCTTCCCGATTTGAAAACTATTTAAGGGAGTTAGGGAGAAAAATCTTTAGGATAGGAGCCAGAGGGAGAGTGAGATCGAAGAGATAGAGAAAAGGGCAAGAAAATTAAAGGAGAAGAAGAGATCAAAGGGGTAGATTGGAAAGAAACAACAATTGAATTGAATCACTAACTCTAAGAAGCAAACAATGCAAAATTGTGAAGGTAATCAAGCAGAAATCACATCTTCACTTTTTGGTTGAAATACCTATTTGTGCATGCTTCAATTAAAATGACTAAAGCAATGGTTAAAATTGCTCTTGAGAAGATGTAAGCTCGCATTCTTTGTTTTTCCTACTGGATGTGTCCCTTTTTTATGCTTTCATGTGGTTGGATTGCTGAAAATAATGAGATGAAATATGGGTCATGCTTTCTCTTTATTTCATAGCTATATATCCTTGATTGTGGATTATTTCTAACTTAAACACCCTAAATTTAAGGCATGTTTTTGGCCTTAGCATAAGGAAAAGGCCCATGAATTAGAGCTATAACGCATAAGTTAGAGGTCAAAAAGGATTAAACAATGCCTTAGAAAATAAAGCATGAATGTGGCAGTCAACTTCAATACCTTAGAAGTTAAATTTTATGTTCTTCATGCCTAGAAAATCTAGGTCCAAAACTTGAAAGTTGACTTGTAGACCTGGACATCGACTTCTAGCCCTCTAGAAGTCGACTTCCATCTCTCAACCAAGCCCCTGTATTGGCAGAAAGCTACAAGTTGACTCCTAAGCCTCTAGAAGTTGACTTGCAGCTGCCTGTCTTGAAAAATGGACCTAAATATTAAAGCACCTAAAGAGTAATATGGTACAAGAATGTAAGGGAAATAACAAGAAAAGAAGAGCTAAATGTACTTTTATTATATGCTCTAGTCGACTCCTAGGCTACGAGTTGAATGACTGGTAGTCAATTTTAGACGATCATCAAGAGTTCCACGGTTAAACCCTAAAGTAGGATGGTAAGACATCTGTAACATCCGCTCTAATTATAAATAAAGAGATGTTTGATAATTTTTAATTTGATGTATAATGCTTGTGTATGTTGCATTAGTGCATATAGTTGCATTAGCCTAAGGATTAAATTGAAAGGAAATATATGAAGGTTTAGCAAGAGGTGACTGGGGACTCAATTGAAAAGGGAAAAAAATGAGTGAGTCTAAGAGTGCAAAATGACTCAGGGACCAAACAGCAATTTCTCCAAACTTTTTTAAACCCTAGCTATAGCCCTAAACCATTTACACACTTTCACCATCTGCATTTAAGAGAGAGAAGTAGAAGGGATGGGTAGAGAGAGAAAAGGGCGAGCTAGGGCAAGAAAGGAGAGATTTTTCTGAAGGAAAGACAGATTTGAGGCTAGAAATCAGTCCTACAATAAGGGAAGAGCCTTTCAAACACATCAAACACACATTTGCAAGGAATCAAGGTAGCAATCCATCCTAAACCCCTTTCTTTTCTGAAATGTTTATTGTTGATGAAAAATATGAATTTCTAAATGGTTAAACTAAGATTGGGGTTAAACCTACATTCTATATGCTTTTCTATTTCTATGGGATTTTATGTTGCTAAATGTATGCTCATATATGTGCTTGTAATGGATTGGAAGGGCTTGGTTGTGTTCATCTAAAGATATAGACTAGTTTTCCTTGACTATACCGTGTTTGAGCTAATGGATGAGAAAGGTTCAATGAGAAGAAATTTTTTACATGGAAACTAAGCTCATGTGTTTAAAATTGAAAATAGAATGCATTCTAGACTGGGTATTATCAAAATTATGTTTTCTGAGCTGCAGCAAAGCATAGAAACCAACTGCTAAATGTAACACCCCAAAATTGGTTAGTTGGTCTAAACTAGTGTTTACTCAATTAATTGGAATTACTTGTGTAGCTTGGTGACTAGAATAAATGAGAACATTTGTTTATTGTTTGAAATGCTTGATAGATTTGACATGCTTGCATTAATTTCTTTTTACTAACCAAAGCACTAAAAGGAAAGGAGTATAGCCAATTCAAAATTTCATACATGTCCAATTGGGGAAAACAAGGAGTTTTATATTTTATATATAGGTAAACCACGTGGCTAAGATAGAAAGGGAAAAGGGAAGAAGAATAAAGCATTTAAGAATAATATATATACACCCATCAAATGAAGTGGCAAAGTGGAACCACTTATACCTTACATGAAATGCAAGTTTTGCGTGAAGATGGTCTCCAATCATGTGTGTTACATAAATATAAGTATGCATGGGTGTGTCTTGCATGTAAGAGAGGGTTTATGTGAAGTGAGAAGGGAAAGGTACACAAGGGGTGTGATAATTAAATATATTATGCACATAAGGTAGAGTAAAAAGGAAGCAAGAGTGCAAAAGTCTAAAGCACACGTGAGGTATGGAAATATGGTTAAGAAAAGAAGACAAAAGTGCAACCTTTATTTAAATCAAAACCCATGTAATGCAAGCTTTTCCCTCTCTCCTTTAACTTGTTTAAGCAGCTAACCTAAACTTGCAAGGAAGTGAAAATTCTACTTAAAGTACAATGGAAACAACCATGAAATGAAAAAAATAAAGCATGTGGCATCTTCCCTTCACTTTGGCCGAATGAAAATTGAAATAGTAAGGAAAGGGAGGTAACTTGCAAGAAAGGAAAAGTGTACTTGCAAGTACACTTAGTGCAGAATTTTATGTGAGGGAAATAAGATTGAGTAGGCAATAAGAAAGCCTTACACATTAAAAAGGAAGAGAGGGGTGTAACCATGCAATAAATAAAAGAAAGAAAAGGTGTAGCATTTTTTTTTAGCCAAGTAGAAAAACGAAAGTGAGAGGGGGATTTCATATGAAGGAGAAAAAATTTAATAAGGTGCAACATGAGGTTCACGAAAATGAAGAGAGAATTGGAAATTTTATATTGCCTATACACACACACACCCACACGGCAAGGGAAAGGAAAAAGGAAGCAACTGCAGCGTAAATTTGGGAGAAGTAAACCAAAGTTGGCAAGAAAGGAGGTGTGCATTAGGAACCACACGTGAAGACCATTGGGCAATAATAATAATCACAAAAATAATTAAGGAGAAGAGGGAGAGTGCAGCGTGAATATTGGACCAAGAAACATAAAATTAGCAAGGAAAGTGGGTTGCACTTAGGCCACACGTAACAAGGGAAAGAGAAAGTGGAAGAGGGCAGCATGGATATTAAATAATAATCATAATTAAGGAAAAAAGGGCAGCGTCCCATATAGCTAAGAGGTATGACAAAATAACAAGCAAGAGAAGGGACTTCATAAGGCATTAAGACCAATACACATGGAAAAAGAAAAAGGAGAAGAGCAACTCACATTTTGGAAAGAGGACACACCCATTCGGTCAAGGCAAGGAGGGAGAGATTTAGTCAAAGAGAAAGGAAGCAAGGTGTAGAAGGAGATCAAAGGAAGGGTCAAGCTAAGTCCATCCTAGTCATCCTTGAGGTAGGTTAACAATTTAAGATTGTGTTCCATAATTTAGTTTATGCAACCAACATGCCTTTACAAGCTTTCTATGGAACATACTTGTTTCCTTACATTCTTAACAAAATGTGTGTATGTTGGCTAACCATGTGTGATTAATTGGGATGTTGGTGGATGAGATGTCATGTGTATGGTTGTTGGAAAAGGATTACGGTTAGGTAATGTTAAATTCGTGATGACCATAAAGGAAAGAAACCCTACCATTTAATGTTGTTAGTAAGGAATAAAAGAAGGAAATTTAATTGCAAATTAACAAATCTCCCTAGGCCAAGTCCATAAAATTGATTATTGGAATCTATAAGCTATGCACCATAATATTAATTCCAAAATATGGGAATTTATTATTGAAGTTTATAAGAGAGGATATTATTATTGTTGCAAGAAAGGAAATTGTTCTTCACTTAGTAGAATTTTATAAGAAAGGATATTATTATTTTCAAGGAAGGAAATTATTCTTGAACTTGGTAGAATTATATAAGAAAATTAATTCCAAGAAAGGAGAAATTATCCTTGAAAATATTAGAATTTTTATAAGAAATGTACATTAGAATTAATTTCCAAGAAAGGAGAAATTATTCTTGAAAACATTAGAATTTTTATAAGAAAGGTACAATAGAATTAATTTCCAAGAAAGGAGAAATTATTCTTGAAAATATTAGAATTTTTATAAGAAATGTACAATAGAATTAATTTCCAAGAAAGGACAAATTATTCTTGAAATATTAGAATTTTTATAAGAAATGTACATTTAAATTAATTTCCAAGAAAAGAAAATTATTCTTGAAGTTATTGGAATTTTTACAAGAAATGTACATTAACATTAATTTCCAAGGAATGGAAAATTAATTAAGAAATGTACATTAATATTAATTTCCAAGAAAGAGGAATTTTATTCTTGAAGATATTAGAATTTCAAAGAGATGTACACTAGTATTAATTTTCCAAGAAAAAGAAAATCTCCCTTGAAAATTGACAAAGAATTTTAAAGGTGGCCAAGTGTCCACACGTGCTCAAGTGTGCACAAAGAATTTTAAAGATGGCCAAGTGTCCACATGTGCCCAAGTGTGCACAAAGAATTTTAAAGGTGGCCAAGTGTCCACACGTGCCCAAGTGTACACAAAGAATTTTAAAGATGGCTAAGTATCCACATGTGCCCAAGTATGCACAAATAATTTTAAAGATGGCCAAGTGTCCACATACGCCCAAGTGTGCACAAAGAATTTTAAAGGTGGCCAAGTGTCCACATGTGCCCAATTATGCACAAAGAATTTTAAAGGTGGCCAAGTGTCCACATGTTCCCAAGTGTGCACAAAGAAATATAAAGGTGGCCAAGTGTTCACATGTTCCCAAGTGTGCACAAAGAAATATAAAGGTGGCCAAGTGTCCACATGCACAAAGAATTTTAAAGGTGGCCAAGTGTCCACATGTGCCCAAGTGTGCACAAAGAATTTTAAAGGTGGCCAAGTGTCCAAATGTGCCCAAGTGTGCACAAAGAAATATAAAGGTGGCCAAGTGTCCATAAGTGCCTAAGTGTGCACAAAGATTTGAAAAGGTGGTCAAGTGTCCACAATGCCTAAATGTGCACAACTAATGTATAAAAGTAAGTTAAAGATGATAAGCATAAATGGTTTTAGTTAATTTTGTGATAATGCATTTTATAGTATGCCAAGATGTTTTATTCGAAAGAAATATTATTTTCTCACATTAACATTTATCTTGATCATAAATTGCTTGCCAATTTATCTTTATGAACAATGCTATATTTTTATTTTCAAGAATGTAGAATTAAATATTTAGTGCTTGCACCCTGATACATATTAGTTGATTTTAAACCTGAATTGTTAAGCTAGTGGGAAACTTGTGTTTCTCATCCATATACTAATATGTATCAGATATGGACGCTTAGCAGGGCCAGGAGATAGAAGTTTCATTTTAGTTTAAAGTGAGATTTTTGTAACCCCTATCATGGGTCCTAATCATGATATATTTGGTTTAGACTTAGGACTATTCTTTTGGCTGCATATATGAGATGTACATGGGATATCCCTAGGAAAGGATATGTGAAGGACTGGTCCATCAGTCAAAATTTGTAAGGGAGTCTGAGTGACAGACCTGTTGTCTCCTGACTTCCTATGGACGGGTACTTCATGTATCCGAGGACATGTTTACCAAAATGTAATGGACATTACTGGACATGTATATTTGAACTATATGAAATTTTAAATTTTTGATGTGTAGTATAGTAATTCTTTTTATTCTGTTGTGCACACAAGATTTAATTTGAGTAAAAGATCCCAAATCTAATTCGCTTTAATGAAACTTAATGGTATAACTACTTAGACATTAATTAAATTAAAGGATAAGAATAATGTACCGAATCTATCTGTTACATTAGAGGAATTGTAATACTAGATAGGGGCGTTACACTAAATATGGGGCAGTCGATTGTCGTGTTCCTAGAGAACCTAGAAGTGCAGACAGAGGCTTAGCAGCCGACTGCTAGATTCCTAACAGTTGACTGTCGGGCCTGGGTTTGTGCTAAGCAGTCGACTAGCTATCCTAGCAATCGATTGTCATGCTCGTATTTTTCCTAG
This sequence comes from Senna siamea, assembly GCA_031216115.1. NCBI lineage: Eukaryota > Viridiplantae > Streptophyta > Magnoliopsida > Fabales > Fabaceae > Senna > Senna siamea. Next base: position 13,499,041 of record CM062354.1, read on the forward strand.
GGTACATTCCAGCAAGTCACCAGCCGGCTGCCAGCTAGCTTACTGTGTGGCACCTGAGGGATAGAGAAAGCCATCAGTTGACTACTAGCCTTCCAGCAGTTAACTGGCAGCCCTCTAGCTTGCGAAATGAGGTTTTTAATGGCAATTGAGTTTAGTAATTATTCATACTAACAACATGGGTAATCAAGGGAACTAGGAGTTTTGGCTAATGTGCAAAGTATAGAGTCACTTTTTACTTGGATGAGAATCATCCTTGTGATAGTGATACAAAAAGGAAGTGGAGAGACATCTAAAAGGAAGAGTGAAGTATCTTAGGCATATGCATTAGTGGTAGATACGCTTATGATTTGAGTGACAAATTGTTGGTATAGGATAGTTGTTGGCATTCCACGGTTGTGCCATGTATTAGGATGGTTAAAATCCACTTGAACATAGATAATTTTGAAAACACCATGATGGTTATGAACCCTAAGTTAGTGTGTCTTCCAAGGGCCATTAAGAAACACATACTTAAGGTAAAAGCATAACCATAGGCATAAGCCAAATTACCCTAGTGCATATGTTAAAAGATAGCGTACCGGGAGGGTGATCCACCTCGAAGGAATGGTGGTGATCCCTGGGCCTCATGATCTGTGGAAGTAGAGAGGATATGATCTGTTTGAAGGAATACAATAATTCCATGAGTTATAGAGAATGTACAAGTAGATCTAGCTGAGGGATGCCTCAAATGTACTAAGGCAGTATTTTACTGTAATGACGCAATAGTCACAAAGATGGCTCATTCATGTATGTAGTGGTACGTGGAGCTGTTGCTAGGTGACACCCCCGATAGCTCATATGATGTGATTGTTTTCTTCTGTTTAAAAGGCATGTTAATACTGTAAAGGAATGTTTTATAATGAGAATGATGATAAGTGCACTTCCCATGTTTTTAAAGATAATATGTTTGATGAATATGCATATGTATGAGTACACAACATGATTAAATGCTACATGCACTACATCCCAATAGTATGTGATATGTTTTATGAAAGAATGTAGAGTTTTTCTTGCGAGTATGGCGGTACAAATCAATGGATTTTGTAACAGGTTGCATTGCTACTAAGATTCTTTTCTCATGATAGTGTTGGCATATATCAGATGTGTAGGTTCCCCTTGGGCTGGAGATGAAGGTAAAGTATGAAGAAGTGTCCAATTTGGGCATAAAGACTATTTAATTTGAATGGTATAAGTACATGGTAGGATTGAGCTAGTCTTCATGATATTTTGAGAAAGGCTAGTGTAGGATTATTTTGTATAGCCTATTCTAACTTATTGTATAAGAATTAGGCTAGATTGATGAATAGACTAATTGATAGGGTTATGAGTGGCAGAGTTGTTGCCTCCATGCCCAATAGTTAATTAACTATATTAATTAAGAATTCATGTTTATGTATAGTTAATCTAGGTGTATTCTATATATATTTATTTCGATGCAATATTGAGAGAACCCAAGAGTAGAGACCAACCCAAATGGCACTCAAATAATCAACTTGGTAAAAGTTTAAAATTTACTCGTGTATAAGTGGCAGTAACACACCATTATTATGATAATTATATACATTATACCTTCAAACACTTAAAAGGAACCATAGGCTAATGGGGGTGTTACAACATCCATTCAAACCTAGCAAGAATTTTGAAAACACATGTTGCTGGTTAACCCTAAGTTAGTTTACTCTGGCGACCATAGAGTTGCCTTCTTAGAGTTATACCAACCATGATTTGAGAACCTATCGGTTTAATGTATATATTAAAAGTTCATATATCTAGAAAATGATTCACCCCAATAAGTGATGATTCTTAAGCAACATTGACTCATCCAAGTGAACGAGTTGAGGCGATCTAGCCCTAATAGAGAGGCCCAGTAATCCAATGAGATGAAGAATGTTGGTACCTATAAATAGGGGATGCTCTGGGTTATAGAGCTAGCACTACACAATAAAACTCATTCAATGTTGGCTAGAAAGTTATGATGGGCCCAGTGACCCATATTTATGAAAGTGATAAGTTATTTCTAGCCTAATTGTATGAATGACCATATTACTTTATTTGAATTATATGAAGTATGAGTAACCCACAAAAGACATGCATGATGATTATTATTATTATACTAAATTTCCAATACATGACATGGCATGGTACAGTAATTGCATAACATCCATTCGAATTCTAAAATTATTTATGAATTATGAATTGAATGCAAGAATTTTTTGTGTTTCTCATTATCGGTACCTTCAACGGTATTTTCTAACCTAATTTCTCTTAATTACAGGGATTATTTCTCACATGTGTGTTGATGTGTCTATATGGTTAGGTATACACTTATGGTAGAGATAGAGATTGAGGTATTTGAGGTCCCTGGCCTCGGATACTTCATTCAGGTTTGAAAGGTCCTAATGTGGATCATGGATATACCACCTACACCCATAATGGATTAAGGTGATAGGTAGATGAGGTTTCTTTCCTTTTTGGCACCCTACTACTTTTAAGTATATTTATGTATATATTTTACTAACTAATCTTTTGGTCCCAGCCTATCCCATAATGGGAAAGGTGGTCTTTAAGGGATAGACTTGTTATTCCCCAAGGCTTTCACCTTTATTTTGGTATATGTATATACTTACATCAATATTTGTAATATAATCTTATATTTTTCTGAGTTTATGTAGTAAATTAATTATGCTTCTGCCAATGTACATATATGAGTGAGATACTCGATTGAAACCTAAACTTCAAAGTGAACTAATTAAGGATCCTAGGCATAAATCTAAAATTGAACTCGGGTAGTTAATTAAGAAGATAAGACAACAGCATTCCACCTCTACAAGCTATTATATGTTAAGCACTTGTAGAGATGAGGTGTTACAAATTTACTCAAGGAAAACCTTTCTTTGGGATTTTCACACTCTTTCTAACATGATGAAGATTTTTTTTTCAAAAGAAACACTCTTTCTAGAGTTTTTCAAATGAGTGTCTTATGGTTATTTGGTATCGAATCTTTGTGAATTATTAGGAGAAAATTTATAAGGTTTCCCTTAAGCTACAAGAACTAGAAAGTAGTATTAATGGAGTATAGAAATAATGTGCATATGAACCAAGTACAAGTAAACTTTTGATTATATATATGGCATTATTTATGAAACTTATTTATGTACATTTAATGATTAACTTTTTTGCATTTGAAGACAAAGTTTGCCATCAATACCTAAGCTCATAAATAATTCATATTAAAATCAATTGGTGATAAATGGAAGAATGGCAAAATAGCTCTGTATAAGTGTGCTAATAATGGTACTCGAACAAAGGAACAAATATTAGTCAAGCCTCCCGATAGAATACCAAGAGAACAATAGGCATCATTTGTATAATATGGTCATGACCCAAAGACATTGGTAAGAATACTTTAAAATTCTTAAAACTATTTGTGTAATCTTATTAATCGTGTTTTCAAATTTAGTCTTGCAATGATTAGGATGCCTCAAGGATAAACAAACAAAAATAGAGCAAAACAAGTGACACCTCACACTAGAGGGTCAAAGAGTCTAGTTAGAAGAAAACCTGAGATGTTAAGGTTACTTTTTTGTGTAACAATGTGCGTAACACTCATTATTATATAATTTGTAGCATTTGGTTTATGACAAAATACCTGTATTGGTGTAGGAAATTTAAAGAAGTCCCTCTGTGTTGCAAGAAAGGGGCATTGAGATTAAAGTGAAAAGTATAAAGGAAGCTAGGGGTGGATTTGGAAATATAGCTAGGGAAGATTACTGTAGCTAACTGAATTTTGAAACTCCTTGCTAATATTGCAAAGGTAATGAGGTGATTTCATCATTTCCTAACTAAGGTGCTAGAGAAGTGAGCTTGAGACTAAATTGTAGAACCTATTTCTTCTCTTCCTTATACCACATTTTCCCCAAACTCTACTTACCACCCCCTAGATAGACTTGAGGAGAGAGAGAGGATAGATCCCCTTCAAATTTTTAACTAGAGAGAGAAAGAGAGGGTTATCTTTTAGAGAAAGAAAGAGGAATTTAGAGAGAGAACAGGGAATCTAAGGCAAGGGAAACACCATTTGAAGCTTTAGAATCGCTCTAGGATCACTACACTACTTAGCTAGACCACTATTAGCACAATTATAGCAAGTTAAGGTAGCTAAATCTCCTTTTCTCACTCATTTTCGAAATGTATTATTCATTTTGGTAAAAGTGTCATTTTTTTGTTATTTTTGAGTAAAATGAGGGACTAAAACTTACATTCTCTGACTGATTTAATTCTATTGGGTGATAAATGTTAATTTATTGTACTTATGATGGCTTGTATGGTAGATCAAAGATTTTATGTATTGTTCATGCAAAAATCATAGGAATTCGAAAGACAGAAAAGCCCAATAGAATTTAAAATTTTAATTCGAAACCCAACTATGGATTTACGCAGAAGCCTAATTGAAGTAGGGATAAAGATCTTTACCTCTTCGTGGCTGGGGTGCTATCTGTAGATTGTTAAATCATAAGCATGAAACTGCTTTTATGCCTATACGATATCTGTAATGCCCTTATCTAGTATTACAACTCCTCCGATTGTGTCCAGATAAGTTTGGTACATTACTCTTAACCTTAATGATTCATTTGCAGCGTTTAAGCATTTATACCATTAAGTATTATTATTATTATTATTATTATGGATTAGGTTCAGGTTCTTTTGCTCAGATCACCATACTTTATGCACAGTGAAAATTAAGTTAAATACATCACAGTGGAATTTATAAAACTTTTATATTACAAATAATAAATGTCCAATAATAAATGTCTGTTACATCCTTCTGTGAACATATACTAGGATATATGAAGTACCCATTCATAAGGAGTCTGGAGACAATAAGCCTGTCACTCAAACTCCTTTTAAAATAATGGGGATGAACAGATCCTTCACATATCCTTTCCCCAATGATTTTCCTTTTTTCTTTACTATACACAGCCAAAAATAACAGTTCTAACTCAAATCTAAAAACAATATAGATAGAATCAGGACCCAAAATAAAGGAATACAAAATGCTCTTAACAAAAAGGGACTTGCATCTTCCCTCTGCATTTCTAAACGTCCGCATCTGATACATATTAGCATATAAATGAGAAAAAAAGTTTCCCAGTAACTTACAATTCATCATTTTAAAACTACTAATAGTACCAGTGTGCAAGCACAGAAAATATTTTCCATCTACATTATACTCATTTAAAACATAGTCTCCTTTATATATACCGATTGGCAAACATTACATGATTATTTGAAATGTCAATGTGATCAAAGTAGATATTCTCATTTCAAGTATAACATCTTTTCATGGGATCATACATGTTAAAACTAAAATAAAAAATGATCAATTATACATTTTATTCTTAAAACTTACCTTATCTCAATGTGCGAAGCACCTTAGGTCACACCTCAAGAATTGTGGATAGTTGGCTACCTTTATAAAATAATTGCGAACACTAGGTCACCAATGTGAAGCACCTTCAGTCACACCTCACTAGGTCACATTGTGGACACTTGGCCAACTTTTTAAAATAATTATGAATACTATATCACAAGTGTGAAGCACCTTCGGTCACATCTCATTAGGTCACATGTGTGGAGCACCTTCAGCCACACCTCAAGAATTGTGGACACTTGGCCACCTTTATAAAATAATTATGAACACTAGGTCACAAGTGTGGAGCACCTTCGACCACACCTCAAGAATTGTGGACACTTGGCCACCTTTATAAAATAATTATGAACACTAGGTCACAAGTGTGGAGCACCTTCGTCCACACCTCACTAGGTCACATGTGTGGAGCACCTTTGGCCACCTTTATCATTATGAACACTAGGTCATGGGTGTGAAGCACCTTTGGTCACACCTCAATAGGTCACATTATGGACACTTGGCCACCTTTATAAATTAATTTGCAGCCATGATTCATTACACTTTATAATCCATTTACACTTAGCATAGTGGTTCAACCACTAGAATTTAAAATGAGCCATTGGTTTCAGTCACCATGATAGGATAATAATTCGTAAGGTTTTTCATGCCACATTTTCAAAATTTTCCCTTCTTTCTATGTTTTAAACTTAATGTCACCATGCCTTAGAATTTCTAGGATACTTTCTCTCACCTTCCATTCTTTTTTTTAGTTATATCATTGGTAATTTATTTTACTTATTCTCTTGATTCATGTTATATACTAAGTCTAAGGCTACACAAAGTCTCCATTCTTACATTTCAAAACCAAGGTGGGTTCTTAGTATGTGTGAAAAGGATAAACCATTTGCCATATGTTAATTTATCATTACATTCTCTCCATTTCTTAACTAAACCAAAATGTAACCTTCCTCACACATTTTTCAGCAAGCTTTTCCATGCATTACAAATGTGACTCTCAGGTTTGATAGGCTAACAAGGGTAACGCCATGGTTTTAACCAACATCTAGATAGTATACTCCTTTTAGGTATTTTTAACATAAGACCTACATTAATCATGCAAGAACATAAAATTCTGCCACTTTCTTATCCTAGGTTTTTGCATGATGATGCTAAAATTTTTGTAACAACCATTCTCTCATGGAAATAAACAACATACACATCATCACATCAACAAATACAACCAAATCATCATGCAAGCTTAGCCACAAAAACATTCACATATTCAAAAATGTAGAGAGGAACTAATGTTCCATGGAAACTTGTAAAAACATGTTGAACATATTCTTAACCATGGAAAAAAATTTCAAGAATTGCTAAGCTACCTCAAGGATGAAATCAAGTGGAATTTGTCTTAGATTACCTTTGGAATTTTTCCCCTTACTTCCTTGCTTCTTCTTCTCTCAGCTAGCTAGCTCCTTTGTCCCTCACGAAGGCTTTTCTTTTTCCTTGCCAAGTGGCTCTCTTTTCTTTTTAGGTGCAATTTCCATGTGCGTGTATTCACTTCCTTCCCCCCTTTGTGTATTTTCTATTTGGCCAAAATGGGACACTACCTTCGTCCTCATTATTATTATCTAATAGTCTCACGTGTAGTTAAGTGCAGCCCATTTTCCTTGAAATTTCTCTCTTCTATCTAATGGTTAAATGGGATGCTACACCTCCTTTTAGGTTTGTTTTTAATTGTCCTTATATTACAGCCACACATATACTTAAGTACACTCCATTTCTCCATGCCATCTTATACCATTTGCTCCACTCGGCCACGTCTAGGAAGGGAAGGAGTGAGGTTCACACAAGACACCATTACACGTTGGCTGCACCTTCCACACAAGACTCATGTATTAGCATTTTACTTGTATAAGTAAATCCCTCACTCAGTGGCGCCAAAGAAGGGAAGGAAAGAAAGTCATGTAACTCTATTCCTCACGCAAGATGTATGGCCATGAAAGGGACTCCTTAATCTCCTTTCTTGGCACATTGAAGGCAACACAAGGGAAGGGAAGATAACTTGTATCACACGCCGGATGTATCTTCCACAAAAGTTGTACTTGGGTGCTGCACTTTCCTTTCCTTCACTGATTGCATATATGGGTATTAAATTGTTTTTCTCTCTTCCCAATTTTCTATTGTTTCATGGCATTACCAATGACACTCCTATATTATGTAATTGTGAAGCTTGTTGCATGCATATATATATATATATATTTAACTCCACCTATCTCATGAGTACTTGGTTACCTTGAAGAAAAGTCAAGGGAAGGGAAGGAGGAAGGCTATCCTTACACGCCTCTCTCTTTCTCTCTTCCACCGAATGCACATACATGTATATATTTTTAAATTCTTTCCTTTCCCAATTGTCCTTTTCATGCATATATATATAGATTTTTAATTTGGTTTTCCCCCTTTTGCTTCCTTAATGTCACAATTCCCTCTTGCTTTTATTTTACTCCACTAAATGCATGTGTATATATATATATAATTAATGGATGCTAACCTCATTTCTTTCCCTTCTCAATTTCTATGTTGCCATGTATATAGGTGTATCTAGTTTTGACCAAAGTCCAATTCACTTATCATATATGTATATTTTATTCCACTCACTCTTTCCCTTGGCAATTAAACTAGAAAAGGAAAGAAGGAAGGAAAAATTAAATCAAGCACCTCAAGGAAGAAAGTGTCTTATTTATTCTAAACACTAAGTTACACAAGCAAATTCATCATACTTTATAGCAAACTCATCTAATTAATTAAGGAAACATTAATTTATACTTATCAAGAGAATATGGGGTGTTACAGTATCCACTCGAACTGAATGAACCACTCTTCACTCAACCTCTTTTAGAAGGTATGACAACATACTTAAGGAGAGACCTTGCTTCTTTCCATATCACATATATAGGCAAAAAGTGACTTTGTGTAACCCTAGTGTGATAAGGAGTGTTTATAGGCTTAAACTAATTAATCATAATCTAACTCGGTTAAACTTAAGCCCAATATGTAATATAATATGCTAAAGTCTAAAATGATGCCATCTTTATATTACTTTAATATTAAGATGTGAACTGTAATATAATATATAATTATATTAAGCAAAATTTTATTATATTAACCTCAATTCATCCTGCTTTATTGTGCAACCTTGTAGATTCATATTACATTAGCAGTGACAAAAAAAACTTTTTTTCAAGATCACAAACAATGAATGACATCTAGCAATACATCACTGCTACCCATGTAATGAGAATGTCTGTGATTTTAAATCTGTGACCAAAATCCATATGTAACTTAATCCCTTTTTTACGAATATCCAAGTTGAACTTAAGGGATGGAAGATGTCATTCCCTTTTAAATGCAACTTATGTTTCTTGATTCCTTGGTGGACTAATTAATAACAAATGAATTAATATCACATATTGATTTATTTGAGCATGATCATGCATTTCTTAGTCCCTTCTTAATCAAGGTGCCCATGGATATATCACCTCTAAAGGAAGGACAAAATCTCGTCTACATCACCCATATCCCTCTGCATGGTAAGCTACATGCCCAAATACTACCTATTGGATCACCTTATTAAAGATGACTTTAAACAATATCGCAATACATAACTTATCATGTAGGAATCATAATGACTTTAGGTCAAATGATTATATACATTATGGTCGCTTTGAGAAGTACTTATGACAATCCTTAAGAATACATGTAGCACCCTTACTGTGGGTATATCCAATATATGTGTTCTCTAACAAATATACCCATATAATGACTTGACATCACATATCCATGACTTTAGTCATCAATCAAAGTACATGCTAGTCTCACCATATTATTTCTATCCTAGTTTGCAATAATACTTGACTAGGGACAATTTTAAGAACAGTCAAAAACCTAATACTTGACTGCTAGGTCCCTAGCAATTGACTATTGAAAATGATTTCAAAAATACCATGTTGGTTGTGAATTCCAAGTTAGTGTACTCTATATGGCTAATGGAAGGTCATATACCTAGAATTAAGCATAACCATGGCTTGAACTGAATCACCTTAGTATATACACTTCTGAATAGCATAGTAGAAACGTAATCCACTAGTAAGGGGTGGTTATTCCATAACCTCATGATTTTTCTAGGTTGGAGATTAAGTGATCTACGTAGAGTAGTGATCCTGTAAGTTGGATATGATTCATCCAAGAGAGGGAAGGTGATCCATATGTTTATACTTGGATCCACTAGGAGATATCTCAGATAGTACTGTGGTTGGATACCACCATGGTATAGTACCACTAGAGTGCTCATTCATGAAGAGCTTTGGGGTACTCACAAAGATAAAAGGAAGTTTTTTTGTTGGGCGATGTCGTCAAAGAGATGCACATTGAGCTAAGCTCCTAGTTCTTTCTTTTACATGATGAAGAAAAAGGCCTGAGATTGAGTTTTTATGTGAATTCCCTAAATGTGAAATTGAGACTGATCATGTTACAATGTTCTATGAATGCCTTATAAATTATGATGTTGATTGTTAGGATGATGCTATAAGAAATGCATGAACATGCTTTGAAAAGTTTGAGAAGTTCATTTAAACTATAGATGCATTCATAAGTACATACCATGAGAATATGAATCATGCATTACACCCAATAAGTGATTATTTATGTAAATGAGAATGCGAAGAATGTATGGATTTCTGTATGTGTATAGCTAGTACCATCAGTGGCTTTAAACAAGTGGTTTGGCTACTAAGATTATCAATCTCACATTTTCGCTAATGTATCCTAATACTCTAATATCATGTTCTTTTCAAGATTGAGACTGCCATAGTGTAGGTTCCATTTATGGGACCAATTACCAGTATGAGGGATGTATGGGTCATGCTGGTGATGGAGGTACCTCTCATAGTACCTCCGATGGGTGGACTGGTACCAAAGCAGCCCTTATATTAGTAGATCCTTTAGGTTATAGCTATTTTAAGTATTTTGGTTATTCTATCCTTTTCAAAGGTCTTATATTATTTTTTGAGTGACCTATGACATTCTTTTGTTGTAAATAGAAAAGGGTAAATATATATGCAAGGATATGTGGCTCATATCCATTAGTAGGTTTATTTTGGGCACAATCCAATTGGTAGATGTAATCCCTGGTCCCTTGGAATTTCTAATAATGATTATAATTTTGAAAGGTCATATGAAGATTTGAAATAAGATGAAGGAGATTAGGGTTGAAATATGAGGGACTAAAGTGTAATTTCCTTATTTTGCTAGAAGGTCCCTGAAGTGTAGCTATTTCACATTTTCCTTCCACATATACTCCTGGACTCCCCACACCAAAAGAAAGGACCGGCTAATAGAGAAAGAAGAAGGAGAAGGAATAGGAAAAAGGAGAGAAAGGGGAAAAGTTGAGGAAATCAAGATTGAAGTCTCTAAACTCGGAGTTAAGGTAAGAATCCTTCTTCTAGGCTATAGATAATCACTTAAACATCATATAAGGATAGGTTTCTGCCCCAAATCTTTTAAAAATCTGAGAGAGAAAGAGAAAATATGAAAAATAAGGCATTTCAAATTTCCTCTGATTTTGAGTAAATAAATCGATTTTGAGGTTTTCTTAAGGTTAGGAAGTGATTTTTGCACTGAGAGGCACGATTTATAGCTTTTATTTGTTGATCTCTAGGCTTAAACCAGAATTTTTAAGTTAGGTTTTTCTTCCACTCAGTTTACATGTAGATTCTTTGATTTGCTTGATTTTTTGGATCTAAAAAAGTATGGGTTTTTGTGCAAAAATGATTAGGGATTAAGCTCATATAATTTTTAGATGCTATGGACTGGTAATCTGGGCTACATTCTATGAAAACTAGCATTTTTAGACTGTCAAGAACATAACAATCGACTGCCAGCATGCACAAGTCGACTATCGTGTTCTTCGCAAACCTAGTATTGCACACAATGACTTAGCGATCGGCCAAGCATACACGATCGACCATCGAGCCCTTTGTGAAGGCCAAAATCACACACAGAGGTGCGCCAATCGACTGCCAGGCATGCGGCAGTTGATTATTGGGCCACTATCTAGCGAAACTTAGTCTTCTAGAGAGCAATCAGCTGACTACCAGCTCCTGGCAGCCGACTGGTAGCTCCCCTTAGGTGAAAAATGGTTTTAAAACATGATTTAAGTTTGGAAATCCCTAGTATTGATTTGAATAAGGTTCAAACCTCATCTTACATGGGAATCACATGAGAAAAGTGATAGAAAACCAAAGAAATAGTAGGAAAAATGGGAATTTAGAGAGAACCTTAGTGAAACCTTAGGATATGATTTGCGTAGTGTATAATAGGAAGGAAATGGTGTAAGACTTGAGTTGTTTTACCCCAGGGAACTGATCTAGAAGGCAACCTAAAGGTAAAATAGGGAAACCTTATTCAAGAAAAGAGCAAACGGTAAAATGGTAGAGTAATCTACACTCCCCTAACTTTTAATTGATGTTGTGAATTATTGTTTTAAGAATGAATTGTGTATTGAATGGGAATGATCGCTAAACATGATTGATTTAATTAAGATTTTCATAAGTATAGAAAAGTCTTGCTTGTGTATGAGATGCTCATTGCATGTTTGCTAGATTTGGCTATTGGGTTATATGCCATAGTAACGGACTAGCTTGGGGTGGACATTCAATAGCCGGTATGGGATGACATTGAATGTTCCCTATGCAGATTGTGTTATTAATTGATTATTTTATTTGAATTGGTCTGCATTTTTTGAGAATTATTCACTAAACTAGGAGAATCCTATGGAAGGTTTGAGTAGTAAAGGGTGGATAGCCTATACGAGGTGATGTTTTGGTTTAAGTATAATATATTGTAACCTTGAGCATTGGTTAACTATGTGTATATATTGTCATATAAACTGTATAAGGATGAGATTAGCAATATGCACATGTTGGGGGATGCCCTGTAAGTTAGCTCTCGCCTGTCCTTGAGTGGGTGATTGGTGTTATGGAACACACTCACAAAATAAGGCATTGTTTTCGGGTGATTGGTGTTACAGATCACACTCAACCAAAACCATGTTTTAGATAAAACGACATGTAATTTGAGATGATTGATCATATGAGATGTGTGATAGAATTACATATGAGATTTTTCAGGTTTTAAGTATGACTTTTCATATTTAAAGATAACTCATGATATGTTTTTCATTGATTTCCCATGTTTATTATAAGTTTGATAGTATTTAATAATTTACTTGTTTTTGAACTGATCTACAGGGAACTATTTTTTGTGCTTGACACAGCTAAGTATGCAACTAATTTTGAAAGTAATTAAACTGTAAATTGCTATACTGTGATTCATATAATCTCATTAAGTTGTTTGCTCAGATGATCAAGAATGGAGGATGCCTAGGAGATAGCTGGGCATGGAAGGAATGCCAAGGATACCAGGCAAAGCCAGAAGAATTGTATAGTACTAAGCTAGATCTATAGTAGGCTTAAGATTTTGTATATATATTTATTGATGGATGTCTGGGATTTGGAATTTATAAAATGAATATGATGAATGATGAATCAAATTATGGATGTATGGACTTAGTAATTATGGCATAGTATATCTCAATTTTTTTTGAATGGCTGTTAGAATTTATATTCTAGAGTAATATGGGATGATATATTGTGATATTAAAAATTCTGCACCGGATAGGTGGTTGAGTGGAATTTGAATGGACTAGGAGAAAAGTCTATTTGGGTTACAGTTAACTAGTAGCAGCCCTCTGACGCTCCCTAAATTGGAAAAGTGAAAAATTTACTGTAAATTTCTATGCTTCTGCTAATATATACTCTAAAGTATGTAAAGTAGGATAAGGGGGTCATTACAGTAACCATGTTGCCTCTAGATTCCAAGGTTAATTTTATAAAATATCAGAAGCCATATATCTAGATATATATGCCCAATAGATGAAATGTATGAATAAGCTAAGGACTAGTCATGAAAAGGGAAGGAATATCATATATGATCATATGTATATACGCAATGTCATATATTAGTCATTAGTATGCTTATTATGTTGTGACTATATACATGTGTATGTGTTAGAGCCTGAGTGTAGAGAGTCAAACCTATCTAAACTAAATATAACTAATTTGGTAAAAGTTAAAATTTACTTGGGTAAAGAAGTTAATAACACACCTATTTATGTATATAAATTATAAACGTAATCTTCATTGAAGGAACCATAGGTTGTGGGTGTTATAATGTTTTATTTTGTTATAAATTAGATTAGATTACAATTATGTTATATTTGTAGGAGATTGAGCAAGGGGACCCAATTAGTAGAGGAGTTCTTTAGTTAGCAACATATAAGAAAGCTGATGGGTCTATTGTAAATGATGCAATTAAAAGCATAATTTTAAGTGTTGATTATACCTAAATACAATTCAAAATTATGTGCTGGTTGTGTAAATGTTAGATTCATTTGTATGTGTTGTTTAAACTTGTGATGCAACTAGAAGTGTTGCATTTACTTGTTAGTATTGTTTAAATTTGTGATGGATAATGTGCTAGTTGTGTAAGTGTTGGATTTGTTTGTTAGTGTTGTTTAAGCTTGTGATGCAACTAAAAGTATTGGATTTTCTTATTAGTATTGTTTAAGTTTGTGATTGATTATGTGATGGTTGTGCAAGTGTTGGATTTTTTTGTTTGTGTTGTTTAAGCTTGTGATGCAACTAGAGGTATTGGATTTGCTTGTTAGTGTTTTTTAGTTTGTGATTGATTATATGTTAGTTGTGTAAGTATTGGATTTTTTTGTTAGTGTTGTTTATGCCCTTGTTCTGTTGATTTCTTGTAAATCCAATTGAAAGTGATGAGCTAAATTTGTTAGTATTATTTAAGTTTATGATGTAACTAAAATTATAATTCTTAGTATTTAAATTGGTCTGATTGTTATATATATATATATATATTGTGTAATGCCCCTATCTAGTCTTATTGTTAATTTCAATAGCAGTAGATGGGTTCGGTACATTATTCTTATCCGTTATGTTTAATTATTTTCTGAGCAGTTATACCATTCAATTTATGTTAATCAAATTAAGTTTGGGATTTTTTCTCAGATAAAAATAAAAACTTACATGCACAGTGGAATAATGAAATTCTATACTACGCAGTGAAAATACAGACTTTCATATGATTCAAATAATACAAGTCTGATAACATTCCTTACATATTGATGTACATGTCCCCGGATATATGAAGTACCTGTCCCTCAGAAGTTAGGAGACAATAGGCCTGCCACTCAGAATCCCGTACAAAATAGTGATGGACCAGTCCTTCGCATATTTTTTTTCCCCGGCAAACCCCATAAGAACTCATGTATACAATCAAATTAGTTGTCCGATTCTAACTCGAGTACATCTAGGACCCAAAAATGGGGTTACAAAAACCTTACTTGATCAAAAGAGCATTGTCACCACGCGTCCGTATCTGATACATATTAGCACGTATATGAGAAACACAAGTTTCCCAGTAGCTTAGCAATTCATAGTTTAAAAGAAACTAATATATACCAGGATGCAAGCACTAAAACGTTCAATCTACATCCTTGATTTAGGCATAATATACATAACTGTAAATAGGCAATTATTGCATGATAAATTTAGTAGTTAACAAAAGTTAGAGATCTTTTTCCCATGAGAAGGATTCTCTTAAGCATACCGGCTTATTATTACGAAATTATCAGAGTGTTTATGCATGTTGTGTGAACACTAAATCACAGGGGTGGAGTGCCTTCGACCACACCTCCCTAGGTCACCTATGTGAAGCACCTTCGGCCACACCTCATAATTTGTGGACACTCGGCCACGTATATGGCGTAATTGTGAGCACCAAGTCCTGAGCACGGAGCACCTTCAATCGCACCTCGCTAGGCCGCCCGTGTGGAGCACCTTTGGCCACACCCCGTAAATTGTGGACACTCGACCATATACATGAAATCATTGGGACACTAGATCACAGGTATGAAGCACCTTCGGCTACACCTCCCTAGGTCACTCATGTGGAGCACCTCTAGCCACACCTAGTAATGCATGGACGCTCGGCCACGGTTACAGCGTGATCACAAAAGCTAGGTCACGGGCATGGAGCACCTTCGGCCACGCATCGCTAGGCCGTCGGTGTATACTCGGGACCCCGCAAGGCGTGGTGTCACCTTACAGCTCTCTTTTATTATCCAGGAAAAGGTTTCCTTTCTTAGATTTTACCATTTTTGTACTTCCCTAAAAATGCCATTAGTCCCCAGGATAATTTTTTTTTCTTCTCTTTCTTTTTTTTTAATGTAATTATATTTGTTTTATAGGAAGTTCACCATTTGAGGAACTGTTGCTACCTCTTAGAATAACTTCTAAGGTATATTTTCTTAAAACTTTTGAATAAGTTCGATAACTTCCACACTATTTCTCCTTTTCCTGGTAAATTATATCTAATATAAGTCCCTTCTAAAATACTAGTAATGGCCATAAAATTCTATTTTTCTTAGAAATTAAATCTCATATAATTTAATAACTATAAAGTTTCTACTTTTCTTAGAAATTAAATCTTATATAATTTCCTTCCAAAAATACCAATAATAGCCATAAAAATTCTATTTTTCTTGGAAATTCACTCTCATATAATTTAATAGCCATAGAAATTTTACTTTTCTTAGAAATTAAATCTTATATAGTTTCCTTCCCAAAAATACCAATAATAGCCATAAAAATTTTATTTTTCTTGGAATTAAATCTCATATAATTTAATCGCTATAAAATTTCTACTTTTCTTGGAAATTAAATCTTATATAATTTCCTTCCAAAAATATCAATGATAGCCATAATAATTTTACTTTTTTTGAAATTTATTCTCACATAAATTTCCTTCGAAAAATACTAATAATGGCCATAATAATCCTACTTTTTTTGAAATTTAATCTCCTATAAATTTTCCTCCAAAAATACTAATAATGGCCATAATATTTCTACTTATCTTAGAATTAAATCTCATATAATTTCCTTCTAAAAGTTTAATAATTTCCATGATAATGTCCCTCCTAGCCATGATCATTATTAACCTTAAACCCTCACAATCGCATTCCTCATAATGGTATTTATCATTAATTAGTTTCTCAGGTGGTCATGATAATAAATTTCCAATACTAACTTAGTCCATCTTATTTCATCATCACATGCATTTATTTAGCAAACATAAATGTCCAATAACATTATTAATCTCATTCAACTTAGCCAACTCCTAAGTTTATCATGCATACTATATCAAGTTTCATCCTAAAATCAAGAATGAAGAGAATTACTCTAGTTCCATGGAAGCAACATTTTGAGACATATATGCTAACTTATGGAACTAAAACAAAGAAATTGCTAACCTACCTTTATGGTGAGCTTAAAAAGAATTGATCGTGCCCCTCCTTAGTCTCCTTTTACTCCTTGTTTCCTTACTCTTTTCTTCCTTGGTCTCTCTTTCGCATGAGGTTGTGTAGCATGCATGAAATGAACTTTGAACTTCCTCTTGCTCCCCTTCACGTGTGGTTTGTTGTGTTCATGGAAAGTCAACCTTTCAACTCCTCCCTTTTCTTGTTTACTGAGATGGTGGGTATGGGTATCACCAAAGGAGAGTCTTGACTCTCTTTTCTTTATGCTTAGGTGGCGTGTGCAAGAAGAATAAATTTCCAAATTTCACTCCCTCTTATTTGGTCAAGGCTACTTGCTTTCCTTCTTCTTCACGTGTGCCTATCCTTCACGTCACACTTATCTTTCCTTTCTTATTTTCTTTCATCCAAGCCAAGGAAGGAGGGCTGCACTCTTTCCCTTTTTTCTCTTCTCCTTCACTCCAATTCCCTTTCCTTGTAAATTCTTATTTTATGTACACATTGTAGCTTAGGTGGCGTGTGCCTCTCGTCCTTCTCTCTCTCTTTTCTTCATTTCAAATTCCCATTCGGCTTATTGGAAGGACGTGGGATGCTGTACTTAATTTCTCCTTGGATGGAGTTACCGTGTAGCATGCATTCTTACCTATTCTCCCTTTTTATTTCCAACATGCTCATACATATATATATATAAATTCTGCACTTGTACTCCCTTACTTGCAACCTTGGTCTTGCCTTTCCTTGCAAGTTTAGATTGTCCAATTTCACAAGCAACCAAAAAAAAATTTGTTGCACTCTTTCCTACCTTTCGTGTGGTCCCATGCCACAATTTACATGATTTTCTTCCCTTTATGGCTCACGTGTAGCTTGGAGGTTTCATGCATGATTTTAGCATTCCCATCCCTTCCTTTCACGTGGCTTCACCTATTTTTCCATGCAACAAAATTTTGCACTACCTAATGGCTTTCATACTTCACGTGTGGCATCCTAGCACAAGGGAAAATGGCTTTGTTTGCTAGCTTTTCCCCTTTGTTCATGTGGCACTCATGTATGTGTGTATATATATTTTATCCTACCTTACTTCTCCTTTTCTTCTTCACGTGAAAACCATGCACATATATAAAAAAAAAAACATTGAATGCCTTTAGCCCTCTTAACCTCATGTGTAGCATTAAGATTTGCATGCATAAAATTTAATGCTCCTTCCTTTGGTACTTAGGCTAGATAACAAAATAAAATGAGGGTTTAAATTAAGCATCAAATTCTTATGTAACTTTTCTTTTTAATCTAAACAATTTGGCCATTAAATTATGCAAGTGAAATTTTTCTTCCTTAAGCCAATTCTTAAATTCATTAGCAACAAGAAATTAATTTATTAACACCCTAATTCTATCCATCAATTTAAGCTAATTAATTTATGGGGTGTTACATATTATAATTTAATGTTGTGTAGGATAAGATTTCGAGCTATAAGTCTGTGGGTACTTCTTCCCAAGAAATTTCATATTTAAACTTGTTGGCTATGGCTCTTGGAAGCTAGAAGTACTCAGGATGGGTACAAGGGTTAGGATTGGGTCCCTGCTCATCCCAAGTCTTAGGACATCTCACTCGTTCATATGGTAGGATTAACTCATTTGGTCCATCATATGCAAAGCTACAAAATGAAGTTGCAAGACTACACCACCAAATGGAGGATAAGGATAAGTTGGATTGAAGGAGGGATGCAGCCATGACATTCTTACTTCAATTTCAAGGACACCTACTTAAACTTGCTAGCTTCAATATTCAACAGGTAAATTTAAGTTTGTTTCTTGATTAAAATATTTTATATATTAACAACAATAATTCAAATTGTGTTTCAAATACCTGATTAAGGACATGGATCAACTAAAGTTTTCTAGAAGTCTCTAACATCTAATGATCAGAGGACTCGACAATAACCATAAGATTTTTAGATGATAGGGTGCAACTAGGAACATTTAAAGACCAATTTGCAAATGCTACTAATTGACAAAGTACTATGAGTTATGATGCTTTTTTAATAGTTAATTATATTATTAATTTTTTCATTTTAGATAACTTATGATATAAAATGTTATCTAGGTTAATTTAGAAGTATTAATAAAAATTTTTGAAATTTTTTTAAAAAATCTAGTGGATTTAGCAGTGGTTACAACTGCCAGTAGATACATTAAAATTTACTTTGACATAATTTTGTGGTGGTTATAACTGTCACAAACTGTTTAATGGAAACACTTAGTAATAGTTTTAATCGTCTCAAAATATCATGACCAAATTTAGTGACAATTATACAATTGTCACTATAATAAAAATAAAATAGGACACAATTTTGCCATAGTTGTAAATCGTTACTAAATATTAGATTGCAATGATTATTCCAACAATTATTTAAAACAATGGTTAAATACCTTGCAATGATCATTTTAGTTGCAGTTCATCAAACCATGGCTAAATAATTTAGCCATGGTTAAAATCAAAACTAAATCCAAAAGTAATTGTCGCAAAATCACAATAATTTTGTATTGTATATATGGTGTGCTAACTCTTGTATTCACTAGTAGGTAACTAACATGAGTTGAGAGATATTTTTTGTTACCACCAGACTTTTTTTTATAATTGTATATTTATATAAATTCACATGTATATATATATGTATAGAAAAACTTTTATATGTGTTTGTATGCTTATTATAATTCCGTTGATGTCATAAAGTTAATAAATACAAGTGAGTGAAAGTGTAGTGGCATCAACTAAACCTCTTTATTACTTAATAAATTCATAAATGGCGAAAATGAACTTCAACTAATAGGTAGTAACATGTCAATCTATGAGTCTATCATATGATTATCAATATTAAATCAAGATAAAATAGATTATAGGCCAGGGTGTTACATATATACATTATGAAGAGAGAAAATAAATATTTGTATTTGTACCCAAATAAACATGTAAGTTTATTCATAAAATATGTACCAAATTGAGTTCAAATGTATGTAGCATAGTGATATATGGAAAGTAATAATTATTAATAAGGGAACTTACTATTGTGATCCTTATAATGTATTTGTTGGTTATTTGATTTGCATTTTGAAATTAGCATTCAAACTAAGTGGGAGAATGTGAGTGTTTTTATTTTAAAAACCAATTAAGGTCCTTCATGACCATTGATGTATATTATTTTCCATTATGAGTTTTAATGCAAGAGTTCTAAGAATTGGTGGATAGTTAGAATTTAGGGTTTAGATCCTCTCAATTTAAGAAATAATATATTTCTCTACATTTAGAGCGAGATAAGAAGGAAAAAAACATTTGGTCCCCAATTCATTCAGAATGAGTCCTGTGGGTCATTTATTTTTTTCTTTCTATTTATCTCTAAATGTAGAGAAGTGTATCATTTTTCAAATGTAGGGAATTCAAAATCTATAATTTGAAAGACTTTATGTAAGACTTTACTCATTAATGAGAAGATCTTGCTATCTTTGTGTCTCTTTATATTTGTGTTGGTTCATGATTAAAATAGCACTTGATGGTTACTCAAATACCCATGCTTCAACACGAGGATCTTGTAGAGAATCAAGGCCAAGGAAGTAACTCCTCTAGGTAACCTCTAGTTATGAAGTTAATATCCGGAGAGTCAGAGTAACAATTTAGTATACCAAGCAAGTGGTTTTCATTGGAGTGGGACTAGCTATTTATAGGTATTCAAGCGAGTATGGGACTACTGTGGATTATTAAAGGAAGTTAGCCATGATAAAGCGGGCAGACATGTCAATAACGCTTTTTCTACGAAAACTATTAGTAGTAATTGGATGGGGGACCAGACGAAGGGAATGATAGTGACATAAAACTAACTGAGCCACATCGGTCGATTGAGGTATGGTCATGAATATTATCTGCACTCAATTCTAACATGTTTTGGTAATTGATTGGTCAAAAAGTCTACTTCATTTTCTTTTTTTGTTTTTTATTTCTATTTTTTATTATTTATCTTTTCAACTAATTATACCGGGGTTGGTAGAATATATATCTATACGTATATATTATTTTATTACATATATATTTTATTTTTCACAACTACTTTTCACTAACTACAAATGCAACACCCCCAACCTTATATTCCTTTTATTAATTAAATAATATGAGATAATATAATATAAGTTTGGTGAGTTTACTACTGCCTTTACCCGAGTATATTTTTAACTTTTTCTAAGTAAAATAATTAAGTGCCACTAGTTTAGGTTTCTACACTCGGGTTTTCACACGTTACACAATAGAAATAAATAAAATAATTTAAATGAAATAGATTGATATAGAGATATTTACATTCACATTCAGAACATAATATTCATATATACATAAACAGTAGTGTGTGTTAGAAATATACCTATAGATATGTGAACCTGAGCAGGGTAAGGAAACAACAAGCCTGCCACTCCTACCCTATTTTAAGCAAAATTCTCTATCTCATATATCTTAATACATATATGCCCTTCTTACTTACACCAAAATTATTCTCCTGATCCTTTCAAAATACTAATAAGGATTTAGGAAAGTGGGCATATCAAAATACTATATACTCCTAGTTATGCATACAGTCAAGGGGAGGATAGTAACTCGAATACAAGTAGGACCCAAAGTCCAGTGATCACAGGAAAATGCCCCAAAAAGGGTATCTCCACTACTTCTACCTCTACTTCCAATAGCACCTGATACCTAGGCATCTGACATAAACTAGCTTAAATGAGAAAGATTTCTTAGTAGCATTAATCACCCGCATTTAAAAATAGATGCTTGTACCACCGTACGAATACGAAAATCCACTACATTCTTTTTCACAATAATTTAAAATATTATGCTATTGGAATAATGTACATAGATTATACAAATATCTCATGCATATACTTATGATTACACATACACTTCAATAGATATTCTTCACACAAGATGCGTTCTCAAATTGTAATGGTAACAACTCATATTCTCATGTCAGTATATAGAGTATAAACAAAGAAATCATGCAATTTGATATGGCCATAGTCAAAAGCATCACACAATAATCCTTTCAAATTTCTATTCATAAATGAGATTCTCTTCTGGTCATAAGCCACCTGCAATCATTCTCATGGTTTTCACTGTTAACATTTATTCTCAGGTTAACCATCAACATTTATTCTCAAGTTATCCGTCAGCAATTATTCTTGTGGTTAACCGTCTATAAAAATTTTCTTGGGTTAAAGCCAATTGCAGTTATTCTTGCTGTATAACCAATTGCATCCCTTCTAGCGGAATAACCAAATACATCCCTTCTCGCAGTATAACCAAATGCATCCATTCTTGCGGATCAACCATTTGTAGTTATTCTCATTTATGGTTTATGCTCATTAAAATTCTCTTGTTTCTCTTCTTTTTCTCATGATTTCTTAAGCATACAAATTTCTCATGTTACCCATTAAAGGTCAAGATTAAATCCTATATTTGAACGAAGTATTAGGCTAATTGTGTATAAAAAGAGGTTATTGAATCCAATTTCCTAAAGCAGAGAGCTATAAGTCAACTTCCAGCCTCCTGACAGTCGACTTCCAGCCTCCTGGCAATTGACTTCCAGCTTACTGCCCTAAAAACTTTTTAAACAATGAGCAATCAATCGACTTCTAGGACCCTAACAATCAACTTCTTTGTTCTTCACTAATTTCTGGAAAATAAGAACACAACAGTCGACTTTCAGCCCTTGGCAGTCGACTGCTAGTATTCTGGATACATTTCTGGGCAACTCAGGAGCACGACAATCAATTGGTAGAGCTTAAAAGTTGACTGCTACATTATGCTCTGTTTTGAAACTCATCATTGACTAATTATTTTAGCCCAAGAACATGTTTTTAAAATAGTTTTGATGATTAAAAACTCAATAACAGCATAAAAGCTTAATTTACCACTCAAAAATAGCCCAAACCACTGATTATTCATGTTCAAATCTTAGATTTAAACTCTTTCTTAAAAACCATGAAAAACCCATTTCTCAAATTTGCATTCATGCATTCACAAGTATATTTACAAAGTTGAGAAACATGAAAAACATTGTGGAGATTAGACAAAAATGGTGGTAATGCTATTTGATAAGCGGATGGACCTATTCTTTTTAGAATCTGGTATGGTTCAATGTATCTAGGATTCAGTTTTCTAGACTTAATAGCTTTACTAATACCCATAACTGGAGATACTCTAAGAAAAACATGATCTCCTTCTGTTAATTCTAATAGCCTTCCCCTCTTATCAACATAATTATTTTGCCTGTCTTGGGCCTTAGCCATTTTCTTCCTGATCATTTTTATCTGATCAATAGTTTGTTGAACTAATTCTGGCCCTAAAATTTGTCTCTCTCCCACTTCAAACCAACACAAGGGTGATCTGCATTTTCTCCCATACAAGGCTTCATGAGGAGCCATTCTTATACTAGTATGAAAACTATTATTATAGGAAAACTCTATTAAAGGAAAAATTTTATCCCAACTTTCTTTTTATTCTAATATACAAGCCCTAAGCATATCTTCTAATGTCTGGATCATCCTTTCAGTCTGTCCATCGGTTTGAGAATGATAAGCAGTACTGACGTTCAACTTAGTACCAAATGCCTCTTGCAAGGCTTTCTAGAATCAAGAAGTAAACCTAGGATCTCTATCTGATACTATACTAGTAGGTATTCCGTGGAGTCTTACAATTTTTTGTATATACAAGTGGGCCAACTTATCCAATGAGAAATTTATTTTAATATGTAGGAAATGTACAGATTTAGTCAATCTATCAACAATTACCCAGATTGCATCATTTCCCAACGGAGTTCTAGGCAAGCCAACCACAAAATCTATAGAAATTTTCTCTCATTTCCATTCAGGAATTTCTCAAGGTTGTAGTATTCCTGCAAGTTTCTGATGTTCAATCTTCACTTGCTGGCATATTAGGCATTTAGCAACATGCTCAGCTATTTACTTTTTCATACTTGGCCACCAGAAATTCTTCTTCAAGTCTTGATACATCTAAATGGCACCAGGATGAATAGTATAGTTGCTTTTATGAACTTCTTCGAAAATTTTATCCCTTAATTCTCCTAATTCAGGGATATTCAACCTTGTTTGGAAGGTTACTATCCCATCTATCTCTTTCTTAAATTCTTTTGAATCCTTTAGGGCCTTCAGGAATTCATCTTCTCTTTGAGCTTCTAAGATTTGAGTTCTAAAAGTATTCTCAATTTTCATTTCACTCAAGTACATCCTATATGGTAAGACTAGAGTGAATTGACTCATATTCCTAAATTGCTCAACCAAATTCATTTCACTCACCATCATGTGAGCTACATGAAGGGATTTTTGACTTAGAGCATCAGCCACTATGTTTGACTTTTCGGGATGGTACTTTAATTCAAAATCATAATCTTTAATAAACTTCATCCATCTCCTTTGCCTCATATTCAACTCTTTTTTATTAAAAAGGTATTAGAGACTTTTATGGTCACTAAATACCTCAAATCTAGATCCATAGAGATAGTGTCTCTAAATCTTTAAGGCAAACACTACGGCTACTAATTCAAGATCATGGGTAGGATAATTCTTCTCATGGGGTCTCAATTGCTTAGTCGCATATGCCACAACTTTTCTATTTTGCATCAAGACACACCCTAGGCCCTTCTTGGATGCATCACAGTATACTTCAAAATTTTCTAATGGATTAGGAATGATTAAGATAGGTGTGGTTGTTAGTTTTTCTTTTAAAGTTTGGAAGCTATATTCACATTTGGCATCCTACACAAATGAAACGTCTTTCCTAGTCAATTTAGTCAAAGGTAATGCTATCTTCAAAAACCCTTGAATAAATCTCTTGTAGTAACTGGTTAATCCGAGAAAACTGCGGATCTCCGTCACTGTGGTAGGTCGCTCCTAATCAACTATTGCCTCTGTCTTACTGGGATATACTGCTACTCCATCTCTAGTGATTACATGGCCTAAGAATTTTACCTCTTCTAATCAAAATTCACACTTTTCAAGTTTAGTATACAATTGCTTCTCTCTAAGCAACTGCAGCACAATCCTAAGATAATGTTCATGCTTCTCAGTACTTTTAGAATATACAAGAATGTCATCGATAAACACTAACATGAATTAATCAAGGTAGGGTCTAAAGATATGATTCATGTAATCCATGAAAATAATTGGAGCATTCGTTAATCCGAATGGCATTACAAGAAATTCATAATGCCCATATCTAGTTCGAAAAGCTGTCTTCGGTATGTCTTCTCTTCTCAAATCAATTTTGAAAAACACAGTAACCCCTCTCAATTGATCTAAGAGATCATCTATCTTAGGAAGTGGGTACTTATTCTTTATTGTTACCCTGTTCAGTTGCCTATAATCTATACATAACCTTAAGCTTCCATCTTTCTTCTTCACAAATAATACTGGGGCTCCCCATGGTGAAGCACTAGGCCTAATGAATTGTTTCTCTAATAAGTCTTCTATCTATACCTTTAACACTGCTAATTCTATGGGAGACATTCTATAAGGTGCTATAGAGATTGGTCCTGTTCCTGAAATCAATTCTATAGAGAACTCTATCTCTCTCTCAGCTGGAAGACTTAACATTTGAAAATTTACTCACTACAGGAATGACATCAAATTTATGCTGAACTTTAACCTCAAAAGCACATAGAAATTGCATTCTCTCATTCTTTTCCTCAGTACTCTTGTTTACAGGTATGGTATCTACAAAAGTCACAGATTTTTTTAAACAATCCAAGATTACATTGTTTGTAGACAACCAGTTCATCCCAAGAATAATGTCCAAATCCACTAAAGGTAAGCAAATCAAATCAACAACAAATGATCTGCTCTCAACAACAATAGAACAATTCAAGTAGGCTAAAGAAGTTAAAACCTGCTCTTCAGCTGAAATAGAAATGGATAGTGAATAAGATAAACTAATCACAAGTAAATTTAATCTTTTCACACATTCCAACTAAATGAATGAGTGAGTAGCGCCAGAATCAAACAGTACAATTAAAGATATACCATTAATCAAAAATTTACCTTTCATTAAATCATTGGACTAAGCCACTTCCTTACCTTTGAGAGTATTGAATCTTCCAGTAGTAAGAGGTTTAGCAGTATCACCTTGTCTCTTCCACAGTGAACAGTCTCTGATAAAGTATCCTTCCTTCCCACACCTATAGCATACACCCTGTTGTACCTTTGGTTATAGCCATTTTCAAGGTCCCTCATGACTTTTATGGCATTTAGGACAAACATCAGACATTATCGGTCTCACCATAGGCCTTTTCCCTTCCCAACCTTTACCAAATCTACCATCTCTCCTGAGAAAGATCCTGGTTGTTTTCTTTTGAAAAAGTTACTCTTTTGTCTTTCTTTCTTAGTTTCCACCAGATTTTTGGAAACTATGTGACATTTGTTTACCAACGTGGCATAATCTCATATTTCCAACGGAGTTACAATATTCTTCAACTCAGACCTCAACCCAGCCTCTAGGTGCATTGCTTTCTATGCTTCATCTGGTTGAAGTCTTAGATAAGAGGAAAATTTAGAAAATTCCTCAAATTTTGCCAGGTATTCATCAAATGTCATGTTGCCCTGCTTAATCTACATAAACTCAATCTCTTTCTCATTCCTCATATTCCGAGGAAAATACTTTTCAAGAAATTCTTCCTTGAATGAATCCCAAGTAATCTGCATTCCCTAAGCCTCAATTAGTTGCTTCACTCCTTTCCACCAATATTCTACCTCTCCGTCCAGCATATAGGTGGAGAATAAAACCTTCTAAGCATTAGTTGTACCGAGAACAACAAATAATTTCTCCATCTTTTTCAGCCATTCCTCAGCCAACTTCAGGTCAAGCTCACCCCTAAAATAAGGAGGATTTGCTTTTTTGAAATTCTGACCAACCATGATATATTATGTTTCCAGATTGTCTTTCTTAAGGATTAGGGTTATTATGGTTATTTCCCTGTTCCCAGAATTGCCTAAGGACATGAGTAATAGCTGCTACCTGCTCTCTCATAGCATGGGTAGTAGTAGCTGCCTGCTCTTTCATAGCTTCTACCATGCCCATCATAGCCTGCACTAGTCTCTCCATATTACCTTCTCCTTCTTTCTCCTTTCCAGTATTCCTCTTAGGTGAAGCCATACTTCACTCTACAAAACAAATATTACCAAGGTAATCAGTCTCAATAACATAATATTTCTAAGAGATCATATGACGCCAATAGGAAATATTGTCTACCCCAAACTTAGCACTCCATTCCTCAAGTCAAAACAAAATACAAGTTAGTGAACTGTCTAGATTTAGCTAACTAACCTGTACTAGTCTCTATCCTGAGGAATCTACCCTTTATTACCGAGCCAATGCTCAAACTAACCGTGGTAACCGTGCTTTGATACCAACTTAGTGCAACACCCCCAATCCTATATTCCTTTTATTAATTAAATAATATAAGATAATATAATATAAGGTTGGTGAGTTTACTACTGCCTCTACCCGAGTATATTTTTAACTTTTTCTAAGTTAAATAATTGAGTGCCATTAGTTTGGGTTACTACAATAGGGTTTTCACACGTTACATAGTGGAAATAAATAAAATAATTTAAATGAAATAGATTGATATAGAGATATTTACATTCACATTCAGTACATAATATTCATATATACATAAACAGTAGTGTGTGTCAGATATATGCTTATAGATATGTAAGCCTAAGCAGGGTAAGGAGACAACAAGCCTGCCACTCATACTCTGTTTTAAGCAAAATTCTCTATCTCACATATCTTAATACATATATGCCCTCTTTACTTACACCAAAATCATTCTCCTGATCCTTTCAAAATACTAATAAGAATTCAGGGAAGTGAGTATGTCAAAATACTATATACTCCTGGTTATGCATATAGTCAAGGGGAGAATGGTAACTCGAATACAAGTAGGACCCAAAGTCCAGTGATCACAGGAAAATACCCCAGAAAGGGTATCTCCACTAGTTCTACCTCTACTTCCAACAATACCTGGTACCTAGGCATATGATACAAACCAGCTTAAATAAAAAAGATTTCTCAGTAGTAATAATCACTCATATTTAAAAATATATGCTTGTACCACCGTACGAATACGGAAATTCACTACATTCTTTTCATAATAATTTAAAATATTATGCTATTGGAATAATGTACATGGATTATACAAATATCTCATGCATATACTTATGATTACACATACACTTCAACAGATATTTATCACACAGGATGTGTTCTCAAATTGTAATGGTAACAACTTATATTCTCATGTCAGTATATAGAGCATAAACAAAGAAATCATGCAATTTGATATGGCCATAGTCAAAGCATCACACAATAATTCTTTCAAATTTCTATTCATAAATGAGATTCTCTTGTGGTCATAAGCCACCTGCAATCATTCTCGTGATTTTCACCTTCAGCATTTATTCTTAGGTTAACTGTTAGCATTTATTCTCAGGTTATCCGTTAGCAATTATTCTTATGGTTAACCAACTGCAAAACTTTTCCTGGGTTAAAGCCAGTTGCAATTATTCTTGTTGTATAACCGATTGCATCCCTTCTTGCAGAATAACCAAATACATCCCTTCTCGCGGTATAACCAAATGCATCCATTCTTGCGGATCAATCATTTGTAGTTATTCTCATTTATGGTTTGTGCTCATTAAAATTCTCTTGTTTCTCTTCTTTTTCTCATGATTTCTCAAGCATACACATTTCTCATGTTACCCATTACAGGTCAAGATTAAATCTTACATTTGAGCGAAGTATTGGGCTAATTGTGTATAAAAAGAGGTTATTGAGTCTAATTTCCCAATGCAGAGAGCTACAAGTTAACTTCCAACCTCTTGGCAGTCGACTTCCATCCTCCTGACAGTCGATTTCCAGCTTACTGCCCAAAAAATGTTTCAAACAATGAGCAATCAGTTGACTTCCAGGACCCCGAAAGTCGACTGCTCTATTCTTGGCTAATTTCTAGAAAATAAGAACACGGCAGTCGACTTCCAGCCCTTAGCAATCGACTGCTAACATTCTGGATACGTTTTCGGGCAACTTAGGAGCACGACAGTCAACTGGTAAAGCTTACAAGTTGATTGCTACATTATGCTCTATTTTGAAACTTGTCGTTGGCTAATTATTTTAGCCCAAAAACATGCTTTTAAAATAGTTTTGATGATTAAAAACTCAATAACAACATAAAAGCTTCATTTACCACTCAAAAATAGCCCAAACCACCAATTATTCATGCTCAAATCTTAGATTTAAACTATTTCTTAAAAACCATGAAAAATCCATTTCTCAGATTTCCATTCATGTATTCACAAGTATATTCAATCTATTTAAAACATCCAATAACAATAAAAAAACACTAAGAATGTAGGTTTTAATCTCCCTAGAGTTCAAAATTATGAAAACTCAGAATTTTCCAACCATGCACAGTATTTTTTGAAAATAAGGGAGATAGGTGATTTGCTACCTTTTGTTGGTTTAAACTTGGTATTTGATGAAAGTAAAGTGTTCTGATAAGTTTTCATAGCTCTTGGAATGTTTAAATTCAATTAGATGCTTTCTTCCTTCACAATTCTCACTCTTTCTCTCTCTCTAGATTCTTAGACTTCAGGATGCAAATGAAGAGTTATGGAAGACTGGCCTATTTATAGGCAATCCGGCCTTTTGCAACTTTGCTCATAATTTCCGACCATTTGGTCCAAATTGATAATTATTCCAACTTTATGTTAAATGATCATTTTGTCCCTAACTGCCTAGTGAACATTTTTTTAGAATTATGTTGCTACAATGAATCATTTTGCTAAAATTATAGCTTATTGTCTTAAAGTTTTAGATATTCATACAATTTTTTACTATATTATTTTCATTTTTAATTTAGTTCTTAATCTTTCTTTTTCCTTAAAATTTTTATCATAATATAACTATATGTAATCTAATGTAACAAACACAAATATTTAATTTATTTAAAATTAATAAATATCTCTTAATGTGTAAAAGGAGTAGATGTTACGAGAAACATTTCTCTTCCAACAAATATATTATTTCTTACATTTCCAACACATTTCCAATTTTTAAACATATCAAAAACTATTTTTTAGAACGGATATTTTGTTAACGTACCTTTATTATAAACTTTCTAATATAGTCTAAAGAAAAATCAAACTGGGTAAGGAAAACAAATCTAATTACCCAACCGAGGAGATCCGATCCGATCTTTCCCGGTAGGTCCATTGGGTTGCCATCGTTGCCTCTTTCCAAGAAAAAAACAGACGCAGATCTAAAGTCGTGAAGACCGGCACATCCATTCTCTCTGCCAATACCCAGAAAGGGAAAAAAGCATTAA
This sequence comes from Senna siamea, assembly GCA_031216115.1. Taxonomy (NCBI): domain Eukaryota; kingdom Viridiplantae; phylum Streptophyta; class Magnoliopsida; order Fabales; family Fabaceae; genus Senna; species Senna siamea. The sequence continues at coordinate 13,529,377 of CM062354.1, forward strand.
ACTGTGGAAATGTCGAGCGACAGCGACGACGAGGATGAGCTCCTCCAGATGGCTCTGAAGGATCAAGCTCAACGAGATGTGAGTTATAGCAAATCTTCTGCTTCCTCCAATTCGCGCAAGCCCGTCGCAAACTACGTTCAGCCTCCGTCGTCTCACCCCAAGAAGCCTGCGCCTGTGGTCAATAGCAGTAGCGGGAAGCCGATGCAGAATAAGGGGGTAAGTGGGGCTCGGAGAGTTGTGGATGATGATGATGATTCAGAAGTGGAGATGCTCAGTATATCAAGTGGGGATGAGGATTCTGCAAGGGATCGAGTTGTGGGGTCGAAAAAACGAGGTGGTGTAACTGCAGCTGCTGGTGGCAGAGGAGGAGCGCAGGATGATGATCGGGCCTGGGATGGCGGGGAGCCCGGTTGCTGGAAGCATGTTGACGAGGCAGAGGTATGCGATCATTCGGGTTTATATAGGTGCCCAGTTTGTATAGTCGTGTTGAACAAAATTTCAACCGTCATAGTTAGGTGTTTGGCTTTGAAATATTTTTATTGCGGTGTGTATCTTTAGTAATAGGTTTTGGGTATTCTTGGTATGGAGTTTCGAGCTTTTTAGTGTTAAAATAGTGACCTTATCGGTATTTAATTTTGTCTATTATGCTTCTTTCATTATTTTATATATAGGCAATGGTGATTGAAGACGCTGTGACTAAATTGAAACAATTGAGTATGTTTGAGCTCATTAATATTGGAAGTACTGTTGATATTAATGATTCCTTGACTTATATTACACAATGATGGTGTGATTGTGCTGATATCCTCAACTGACAACCTCTATGGCTGGTGCCTTACGTGTGTCATAAAAGTAGCAAACAATAAAGTGGATTATGGTATTCGGTCTGTATACATTGTCCCTGTGTTGATGTGGAACAAAAATTTGCGGTATGAAATGACCAAATTTGGAGATAATATCCTTCAATATGTTGTAAGTGGTTTTACTTGATCTATTTATTTGCTTGGGAGAGGCAAGAATGAAAGTAAAGTCAGGGTTTTGAACTCATGAGAAGCAAGACTATGGTACGCAGTCCAGTCTTAATATAGTTACCTGGCTGTAAGTTACATTTAATAAGCCTCTTTTCTTGTTGATAGCTTAAATATTGATAGAATTTTTCTGTTTTTCAATTTTTTCATTTGACGCAAAAGAACAATTGAGTTGAGTTTTAGACTGATGAGTGATGAGAAATTTGGAACCACCAAAATTCTGATTTTGGACTTTTGAGAAGATGAAAGTAACCAATAAGTTGAGGCTTCTGGCCGGTCATTTTTAAGTTTGTAATTCACTCCCCAAATCCTCAGAGCTTTCTCTTTTACAAACCTATTTGGATGCACCAAGTGCTGTCTCTACGGTTAAGTCTTTCAGGGACAAAGTTACTTACTAGGATTTATGCAAATGTCATGTTGTAAATTTGTAGGTCTCACACATCTCTGTCTCTTGATATATGTAATATGTGCGGATCTAGCTTGGAAACAGTAGTCTACTTATTTTTGTACTCTTGGGCCACTTTGGTGTTTGTGGACAGTGGACCTAAACATAAGACAAAAATATTTAGTTAGTTCACTTGGTCAATATCTGTTTTGGAGAAGCTAAAGAGGTTTAAGCATTTTACCTCTATTCTCTCTTGTGTGGATCTTTTGTATTTGAGACTGGTATTGTAGTAACTAGTAGTATCTTGTAATTTCCAACATTGAGAGTGTACCTGCTATTAATTTGCTCCCTTACAAGTGTTTTGGTGGCAAATTGCTTATGAATGCTTCATCTTGATGTAGCCTTTTCATATAGTAGATTTGTTGACTTCTGTATTAGTTGTTTGACTGCAAATTACTTTATTGTTGTGTCTGATCCAATGAATGTGTTTTTGTTGTTGATATATAAAGAGCGTTGAACTTGCCTTTTATTTTGGCCAGCTTTGGTTTGCTGATATGTCTTTGTCTTTTGCTTTGTAATCTCTCTGTTTGGGTGTTTTTTGGTTTTTTTTGGGGGGGGGGGGAGGGGGTTTGGAAGGGAAGGAATCAAATGTAAACAAAACTGGATGGTGTGGTAACTTAAGTAATGATTTTCCCTTTTCCTTGTGTGGATGTTTGAAATAGATGAGGAAAATGAATTAGAGGGTTAAATAAAAAAATGATTAGTCATAGTACATTTTACAAATGCTAATCTTGAAACTTTTCTTGCTATTAAATTTGTGGGTTTTGGAAGGGATAAGGAGCATAAACACTCCGGTGATGTGCTATTCTAGCAACTCTGTGGTGTCTTTAAAGATAAACACCTCTCACCCCACCTTCTTTGGGATGGAATCACTTTCTTGACTTCTTTGTGGGTTTCTTCTGAAGGATTGTTTAGAGGGGTCTCCCTTATGGATCTCCAAAGGGATTGGAAGGCTTTATTATGTTAGCTGCTCATTTTTTCTTTCTTCTGCTCTTTTGTTTCTTTTTGTCGAGGACAGCATGTCCTCTTTCTTGTATTCTCTTGTAACTTCTCTGTTAATAAATTTCTTTTTTATCAAAAAAAAAGAAGTACATTTTACAAATAACCTTCGTTAAAATGATTAGTTGTAATTGTTTAGTTGGGTGTAATAGCAAAAGTATCTATCTGAACACCCCCAAAATTTGGGAAACTCATAAACGTTACTTTGGTGGGCTTTGGAAGATTATGAGTGGTTGTTGAAATTTGAAAACTACATTTTTTCCTTTCTTTATAACTAGGCAAACAAGGGGAAGGTCCTTTCCCTCCCTTATCCTCCATCCTATGATACCCTTAAAATTATGCTTTGTCCTATGTTCTCTATGGATCTTTATTAATAAAATATTGTCTTTTAACAAAAATGATTTTTTCTTCTTTGTGCCTACATGATGCTCACGTGTATATTCACACATGTTTCTGTACTTTATTCAAATTTAGAAACATTGGGGTTAGAGTTAGGCCTTACCACTTTTTATCCTCTCTGCCCCCTCTCTATTCCTAGTTGTCAGAGATGGTTTTCTCTTTGGTTTTGCTCCTGCCTGATGACCATATCTACTATCCCATTATCACATAGAGATGGAGTTCCTTTTCTTTTTTGTGGTTGATGAAGAAGTGACGTTCTTCGCCTTCTCATTGTTCATTTTTCATCTAGGAGATGCAATACTGCTTTTGTTCTGTTTTATTCTTTAAGGACTGTCGCATTCCTTTCCAGTTTGTTGTACTCCATCCGATGTTGCCACTATAAATAATCAGACATGGGAAGGTAAAAGCCCTTTGAGTAATGTACATCCACTGATAATTTGGGCTGACTAATGAAAACCAAATTCTAGCCTATTAGTGATGGCCTTGCTAATAATCTGAAACTAAACTTGCCATAATATCTAAATTCATGAGAGTTCTGGAGGACTTAATACATTGTCAAGTGGGAAGGGATTTAGTTTATGACTATCTTGTTTCTTGTGCTATAAGTGGACTGTTATTTACCTCAATATTTCTTCTTTTCCTATTTTTTTTAATATTTTTATTTCTGTGCTTGTTATTAATATTTCTTTCTGTTTAATTTAATGTAGTTGGGCTTCTTTGACAGCTTGCTCGTAGGGTTCGCGGAATGAGGGAATCTAGAACAGCACCAGTGGCTCAAAAATTTGAGCGCAAAGTTTCAGCACTGGGTAGAAAGGGACTTAACAACTTGCAGTCTTTCCCTCGTGGCATGGAATGTGTTGATCCACTGGGATTGGGGTAAACTTAATTCTGATACTTAACTTTGATTGCAGATGCACTGTTCCTGCTATTCCTCATTTTACCTTTTGACTTGTGTAGTTTCCACTTTCCACTATTTTCCATGTTTATTCAGTTTGAAGGATTCAATCTTTGTGCTTAATTGTTGTTGACAGGATCATAGACAACAGAACTTTAAGGTTGATCACTGAGTCTTCAGATGATTCTTCAATGAATAACAAAGATCATCTGGATGGCATCCTACGTGGTATTCTTTTTTGTTATTACATATTATGTAGCTTTTTAAATTGTTAAAGTTAGTTTCTTTACAGTATCTACATTAATAGAGTAAACTTACCAACAAAAATTATTTTTAATTTGAAAATGAAAATATATTTTGCATCCTGTTCAATGTGTGTTTGTGTGTGTATCAGAATCACAGGATTGTTTTTGTTGAAATTTGTTTTGACAGAAAGAACTTTTATTGAGAAGAGTTACAAAAGATGAGAATAAGTGATTTTGAAAAGGGAGAAGAGAAGAGAATAACAAGAATTTTTCAAATCAGTAGTATGAACTCAAATTTATCACTAACAGTGTTGTCAATGGCATACAGTGATAAATAATAGAAAGCCCAATTTTAAAAATAGGAAAAAAAGAACTAATAAAATAGTCATACTAAGAATAACATTGCTTGTTGCCAACTATGCAGTGGGCAACAGCGCACACACTGAAAGTCAGAAAAGTGCTAAAGTCATACTTCAGAAAAATGGCTTTGTGTTCATACTTCAAATCAGAAAATGTGGCTCTACAAGACTATTACACTAATAAAGCATAAAGAAAAAGAGGATTTTGTTTGTATGTGAAAAGAGTCTGCTACTATTAAGATATAAACATCACAATAAGTTCCGCAAAGTCTGTCTCAGATGCAGATACAGGGATATTGATAAAAGAAAAAGGAAGCAAAAAAGCCTTGCACACTACTATAAAACAATTAAAAAATACAATTTAAAATTAAAACTAATAAAAATATTGAAGTAACAAGTAGAAGAAAAGAGAAGAACAAAATAAAAACAAAAATGGAAAAAAGAAAAAGCAAACTATTAGAGACAAAAATTCCAAAAACAACAACAACAAACAAAGCTCTTTCCTGCTAAGTGGGGAGAGGCAAAAATTCCAAAACAAAACAAAAGAGAAAAATACAAATTAGAGGAAGGAAAAGGAGAAACTTATTTCCTTTCAGGTGTCAGGGTTGCTCTGTGTGTTTCAGGCCATTTTAGTTCTGTACTTCTTTTCTATAATCTGTTATACGTACTAAGTTGCTGGCGTTTTGTATTTATAAGACTCTTGAGCTTTGCTTTCAACTTTAATTACCACAGGAAAAGCCAAAAGTCACAAATACCCTTAGGATTAGCCTTGGGAAGTCAATCAGTTTTTCTATTGAATAAAAAAAACTTTCCTGCATTTAATTTCTATATTGTGCTATGGCAGTCACTAGACTAGAAGTGGACACCATGACAGTTCAATGTAAAGGCCACCACACCATGGAAGTCTCATGGCATTTTCTTCAGATTCTGTCATGCCATGGCGGACCATTGGCACGCTGACATTATATATTTTATTTGATGTTAGCCTATTTATAAGCAACCTAAATAACAAATCCGAATCCTATTAAAATGTTATGAATGGATAAAATCTCCCATGGCTCAAATTCCGTTATTGATAATTCCTTAGTAAACCCTACTTTATCCTAATTATCTAATTACAAATCCATAAAAAAAATTATAAATCCTTAAATCTGAAATGATAATTGCATCATTATTAAACAATAACATAAACATTTCTTAAAAAAAATATTTTTATGAAATGTATGGCTAGAGTGGAATGCTTGTATTTTTAAGGATTTCATTGTTTCTAGATGATCTATGGATAAGGATTCTGTTTGCAGCTTCTTTATGGCGTTTGGCTCAAGGAATTTTCTCATGGAGCCTTTCTTTTGGTTATGCTGAGGGATTGAGCATCTTTGTTGCATGTCTAACTTTCTTCGCCTATTTAGTTTTTGCATTATTGTTCAGTAATTCTATCTTTTTGGAGGATACTAGTCCTCTTCATTTGCATTTTTTTCTCTCTTAACCCAAAAAAAAAAAAGAAACAAATAATGTTAGTTATATTTTAATTAATAAACAGGTTTTACTTGATCTCTTGAGATAAAGGGGTAACTGGTGTTGTTTAGATTGGCTGGCAAACTTGTATCCATTGTTCGTGTGGTTAATAGCTTCTTTGATGCTATTATACAGAGAAATTGATGTATTTTTCGGAGAATTTTGATGCAAAGCTGTTTTTATCACGTATACATCAAGATACAAGTTCTGCTGACCTGGAGGCTGGTGCTCTCGCATTGAAAACTGATTTCAAAAGTCGTACTCAACAGAGAAAGCAGCTCGTTAAGGACAACTTTGACTGCTTTGTCTCATGCAAAACTACAATTGATGGTATGGACTTGATCCTTCCTTGGTATTTCGACCCTAATTTCAACTTAATTAAGCAAGCTATAATTCTTAGATTAGGCGGCAGGGTAGTCTTGTCATACTCAGTTTCTTTCTCTCCCTCCACAGATGTCCATCTATATGGGTAAAATGTCAATTTAATAGTGACAGTAGTTAGGAATATTTTGTTCATTTTAATGTGAAGCATGCTTTTTCATTTACAGATATTGAGTCAAAGTTAAAACGGATTGAGGAAGACCCAGAAGGATCTGGGACTGCCCATTTGTTTAATATTATTCAAGATGTCAGTGTGCAGGCTAATCGTGCTTTTCAGTCTTTACTTGAGAGACAGGTCTGTGATTTTTAAATTCTAGATACCTTGCTGCTGCTATTCTAGATTTTACAGTATTTTGTACTTCTGTCTTTGCTGAATTTTGTAGGCTCAAGCAGAAAAAATTAGGACTGTCCAAGGAATGTTACAGAGGTTCAGGACACTCTTCAACTTGCCAAGTACAATCCGTTGTAGCATTAGTAAGGGAGAATATGATTTGGCAGTCAGGGAGTACAAGAAGGCTAAGTCAATTGCTTTGCCATCTCACGTATAAAATTATCTCTATTGTTGTTTAGGCTTCTCTCTCTCAGGCATTGATTATTAATGTCTTGGAAAAGTCACATTCTTAATGCGCGTAACTAAAGTTCTTTTTACCAATGATTTAAAGACTGGACTGGTCAAAGAACTAACCTAGGCAGGGTTCATAGTTCAGTGGTTTGATTATGGTTGGACCAGTTTTTCTTTTAAAATATATATTTTATTAAATTTATAACAAAAATAGAATAATATAAATTTCATCTAGCACTCTATATATTAGTAGATATTTAAAAAGTAAAAATAAAAATAAATGTTTGATAACATTAATTATTTTAAGGAAATTTAGTAAATTAAAATTTTTATTTATTAGTTTTCAAAAGTATTTGATAAAAGTAGTTGAAGATTTAAAATTACTTTTTATTATTTTTGAATTGCTTACTTATATATCAGTACTAAAACATAATTGTCTTTGTTATATGAATTTAACTTTTTAAAAGAATTTTGAATTAGTGTACAATAAAAAGGGAAATGTGTTGTATAATATAGAAATTGAAACTTAGAACAGATAAAGTGGTTTGTCATAATGCCTGGTATGCCTGTGGTACCAAGTTCAAATCAAACCTTGTCTAGGCATTTTTGCAAAATTAAGCCTTCTGATTTGAGAATATGGATGACAAGGCAGCTTCACAAGCTGCTACTTCATCCAGTTCTGAACCCGTCTGGCTGGTGAATGGACTGGTTTGGTGTAAGGCTGGCCAGTTCGTTGTGTTGATGGGCAGTGGTTCTACAATCCAGCTCAGCTCTGCCCAGTTCCTGATCCTACTGGTTGAACTGGCTGTTCTGGTCCGAACTGAAAAGACTGCTTTTTAATTATTTTCCTTCTCAATTTTATCCTAGAATTAAGGGTATCTCAGAGTAAATGTTCTTGGATATCTGTGGCATGGTGTACATATGATATTTTCAAGGCACTAGTTAATAATAAAGAAAAACAATGTACTGCATTTTTCTTTGGTATTTAATTGACAAATCTTTTCCAATTTTTATTGAAAAGTAAGATTTTTTCTTTTCATTTTGAGATGAAAAATGCTGCAAAAATGTATTATATATTATTGTGAATGTTAGCCTCAGTAATGGCTTCAAATGTTAGAACCTTTCATCTTTCTGATTATGTATCTATCAAAATTTTGATTAGTAAGGCTGGTTCTACTATCCGCTCAGCTAGCAAACAAGCAAGAAAATTTGCTATGTTGGAGTGACTCCTTGACCCCCGTCATTTTCTTAGATTTTCTAGTATATATCTGTCTTGAAATGGTATGATGTCGTTTTAATGGACCTTGAGTGGTTGCACAACTTGTTTCATCATCTGAATATCCTACCACTCAGGAAAGAACTCCAGATATTTTTGCTTTTCAAGACATAGTGACATGGCCTATATGCTATATGTTAGTTAGAGTTTTATGGGTTTTTCTATATTTTTGGTAAATAATTATACTTCTAGAGAAATTTCTTAAAATTTGTGTACGTATATTCAATTGTTTGCTTTTTCATGTTCTTGATGGAATTAGTCTTTTTATGGTTATTCAGATTCAGGTGGGGATCCTAAAACGTGTTCTTGAAGAGGTTGAAAAAGTGATGCATGAGTTCAAATCTATGCTTTACAAGTCTATGGAAGATCCACAAATAGATATAACAAATGTAAGTTAGCTGGCTGAAATTAATTCAAAGAAGCATTGACCTGTCTGTATGGGAGGTTGTATTTTAAAGTTGCAAGTCAATATGCAATATTTTTGCTTGTGATGATTGGTGATGTTATTGTTTATCTTGCATCATTCTAAGCATAATTGTTGCATATGAAAATTGCTATGAAGAAAAGGGGGTTTAGGATCTGGAAATTTGGAGTCTAAAAATATTGCTGTGATTGGTAAATGACTATGGTTTTTCCTGCAAGATACTTATTTTGTACGGTATTAGGTTATTTGGGGTAAGTCTGGTGAGAACAGATGTTGAATATTTTTCTTATTACATTACAGACTTGGTACAAGGATATTTTTATACAATAAAACCCAATACAATTTGAAAGTTGACTAATCTAACATGGAAACATTTTAAAATTCATAACCCATAAATCAAGTGATTAAATAGCTTTAAAAGGAAATATCTATAAATGCTATTAATTACAACTTTAAACAGGGAGATTAAACCCCAGAATTTTAGTGTAACGACCCCTGATATCTCAATACATACATTAGAGTTATTATGAAGCTTGGAATTCTTACTACAAAAATTTTCCTTTTTCCTCAACAGTTGGATCGTTACTAGTTGAGTGTAACTTAAATAGACTCTTCTATTAGTCCATTCAAATTCCACTCAACCATCTCTACACGCAAAACATCTAATACCACAATTCATACAATTATGTACCTTAGAATATAAAATTCTAAAACATTCATTCAGGAACAATTGAGATATAATCTATATCAAAGCTACTATTAAACATAACTTTCCATTAGCTAATCACATTTCAACATAAGTGTTTCTATTACAAAATTTCACATCCTAGAACATTCATCAAAATAACCATACAGTTATCACTACATATACTCTTCCTGACCTACACGCCGATTCAAATTCCCTGCCTAAGGATCCAAAATCTACAACCCTTCTAGGTTGTATTGCGGCTTGAAATCAAATCTCAAGCCTAGCTAATCTCTAGGCATAGCCTGGCCGTAATCATCTGAACAAACAACTTCAAGAGATACAAATATCTCAGTAGAGTAATTTATAACTTTACAACTTTTATAAAAATAGTTGAAAGTTCAGCAGTATCCTTTATGGTACAGAAAACCTCGCTCCTGTATCATACCAACATACAAGTGAATTGCAAAATCCATATTCAAATTTTCATCTAACACATGAGAATTAACATGTTTTCATTAAAGCCATGCTTCACAAAATTCATATCAAAATCATAGAGTATAGGACCATATCTTAGTCAAACTATTATATTCATAATGCTTGTTATTCCATTTCAACTTCATTTGCATAAAAAGTTCCATGTTAATGCAAGAAGCACATAATCCTGCATATTCTCAGAAAATTAATATGCATATCATCCAACATTATAAAAATTTTCATCTCATAGCGTGCTGTTTTCTAATTCCAAGCTATCATCACACTTCTTTTTATCCATGTGATGGTCACATTTCCTTTTATCCATGTGACTAGGATTGTTATCACGGGGACTGTTTTCCCGGTGATTATCTCGCTTCCTTTTATCTACATGATATTGTCACACTTTCTTTTATTCATGTGACATGAGAATCTAACTTCCAGGGCGTCCCCTGATATGTGCACATCGCTGGTCTCATCCTTTACCTGACTATACAGCAATATATACAAATATGCGACTAATACTTAGGTTATAGAGCTTTACACTTAAATTAATACGTTTTTTCCGTCTAGACTATCCTCCCTTTACTCCTTAAAGTCTTCCATAGGGTTGGTTTAATGAGTAATATCTAACAAATACAAACCTTTCAAGTTAAAAACAATTACATTTTTATAAAGTAGTTTGCATGAGGAATACCTAATGATCGTCTCATACCAGCCATTAAATATCCACTCCAAATTTCTTCTGTCCCTATAAGCATTCAACCCAATAGCCAAATTTAAAACAAGCAGCAAAGAGTTCATTTCATGCTCTTCAATATACACAGGCCAATTCTCTATACTCATGGAAATCAGATACTAGCTCAAAATTTCATTTCATCAAATAAATTCCCATCTCAAAATAAATTTCTCATTTCAAAGCAAGCAATTCACATCATTATTTCAAAATTAGGGGAGTGTAGATTACTCTACTTTAATCGTTTATTCTTCCTTGATCAAGGCTTCTCTCTTTCCTCTTGGTATTTGCCTCACAAATCACTTCTTGAGAAACAAATCTAGATTTCACACTAGTACTTCACAATTATGCATTTATTGCATCATGCTTTCTATGCATTCTAGGCGTAAGGTTTCACTAAGAGGTAACTCTCCTCTTTCCTTTCCTATTTTGTTGTAACTCATTACCTAACATATGAAATCCTCATGTATGATGACATTTGAGCCTCAATTCGACCAACACTAGGGGATTCTAAGCTCAATTCTTGTTTTAGAAATCATTTTTCACATCAGAGGGTTGCTAGTTGGCTGCCAGGAAGCTAGCAATTGGCTGGTTGCTCTTTGGAAGGCTGCCAATCGACTGTTGTAAAGCCGGGCAATACCGGTGGCTCTGAATCTTGGACTGAAGACAAGAGTTCGACAATGATCGGGTAGAAGACTATCAGTCGACTGCTAGGCAGAAATTTGCATCCGACAGTCGAATGACGGAGCTAGCAATCAACTGCTGCGCCTCTGTATCAGTTTTTGGGTTTGTCAAGAACACGATTGTCGATTGATGCATGCGGTCAGTCGACTGTTATGTTCTACCATGGTTTAAAAATCCCAGATTTTTGAAATCATCCAGCCCAAAATCCAGTATTTTGTGAGCTTAGTTTCTAATCATTTTTTCCTAAAACCCAACCATTTGTACGCTGAAACATCAATGATACAAGCCAAATTATATATGCAACTTGAGTGAACAGTAAAACCTAACTTGAAAAATTTGATTCAAGCATAGAAAATGCTAAATGGAAGTTAAAAACTTCAACATTATGATTCAGAAACCTTTTCCTATCTCCAAGCATCTTCAAAATCCTCATTTCACACTAGAAAATTGGAATTCTTGAAGGAAAGGGGAATTTCTCCATTTTTGGCTAATCCTAACATTTCAGCAGATTCAAAGGATTCTAAGTGTAGTAATCTACTAAATGATGCATAGGGTGTTTGTCGAGTCATAGATGAAGAATTCTTACCTCAAATCCGACTATGGAAGAATTCCACTTTGCTTCCCTTCCCTTTTCTCCTCTGTCGTGGCTTTCCTCTCCTTCTGAACTGCTAGAATGTGCTAATGAAGAGGGAAGGAATGCATATAAGGGAGTCTAAAAGAGTTGTACGGTTGGAGCTTCAAGGACCATCTCACAAAAATGTGAAAATTACACTTAAGTCCTTCTTTCTTTTTAACTCCCAAGTTTCTTGTCTCATTTAAGTCCTTGAAGAAATTCTAAGATTATTCTCAATATTAAATTTGAAGGAAATGGATATTACATTTAGCACTTCCCCTCAAGCTAGGGAATAGATATTCTCCATCCCTAGCTTGCATATAATCTTTTGAAATGTTTTACTTGTCAAGTCCTTTGTTAGGATATCTGCTAGCTGGCTCTCTCGGAGATCAATCCACTATTTGGTTTCTCTTTTATGAAATGCCTATCCACTTCTACATGTTTGGTCCTGTCACGTTGGACTGGATTGTGGGCAATGCTGATTGCAGACTTATTGTCACAGTAAAGCTTCATAGGTGTCTCCCATTTTATTTTCAGATCATCTAAAATAATTTTTAGCCACAACAACTAACAAATTCCAAGTGCCATTGATTGAAATTCTGCCTCTGCACTAGACCCAGCAACCACTATTTCTGATAGACTCCAACAATAACTGAAAATTACTCACTGTGTATTCTGCTATTAAGGAAAAATAGGCAGATTAAGTGCCTTACAAAAAAGAAAACTCAGTACAGATATCACAGCAACACAGTAAAGGAAAACCAGAAACAACACACAACTCCTAGCATTTCGAGATGCTAGGTATCTCCCACACTTCTCCACATTACTGATAGTCTGCCCTCTCCCTTACTGAACACTCTCTTATTACAAAAGCTCCACTACTCACTCACTTGTGCCCAACCGTACTTAAACCGTTACTCACTACTTTTTCTTTCATCATTGCTTTTCTCCTCACTACCCATCTTCTGTTTAGGCCTTCTAGAATATACTTTGCTAATTGGGGGCCCATCACTACCCCCTCCTTTGAAAATCACCTGGTCCTCAAGGTGAAAAGAGGGAAATTGGGAATGAATAGCATCATAATTTTCCCAAGTGTTGTCACATTCTGGTAAACCAGTCCATTTGATCAAGATTTCCACCTCACCATTAGTGGGGGTCCTCCCTTTCCTAACCGCATCTGGTTGAACTTGAAGTTCCAACTCTTGAGTCAAGAAATGAGGAAGTTGTTGTTCTGAAATTGTTCCATGGAGCGTCTTCTTAAGCTGAGACATATGGAATGTTGGATGAATCTTGGCATGAGAAGGGAGTTCAAGTTTGAAAGCTACTGGCCGGTACTGTTTTAGCACCCGATAAGGTCCATAATACCTAGGTGCTAGCTTCTCGTTAGGGTGCTTAGCTAAGGATCTCTGTTTGTAGGGTCGGATCTTCAAGTACACCAAGTCTCCAAGCTCAATCTTCACATCCCTTCGTTTCTTATCTGCCTCTAACTTCATACGAACCTGAGCTAACTCCAAATCAGACTTCAACTCCTCCAAAATCAGGTTCCTGTCATGTATGGCAGTATTTACTTCATCTACTGGGGAAATAACATCATTGAACTTGAGTAGAAGAGGGGGATCTCTCTCGTAAACTGCTCTAAATAGTGTCATGCCAATTGCTCCCTGAAAATGGTATTATACCAGAATTCAGCCCATGTAATCCATTTAGGCCACTGTTTTGGTTTATCTCCTGCAAAACAATGAAGATATGTTTCCAAACAACAGTTCACCATAAAATAATGCTCTAACTTGAACATCCATCCGAGTGGATCCTCACCAGTGAAAATAGGTAACTCCAAACGACGAAACCGAGATAGCTCTTTCTCCTCTTCTCTCATTTTCTTATCTCCTACAGAATTTCCGATTGACCCTGATGGAATTTCATGCTGTCCGTCTGCTCCTCTGTCCCCATGACCCGTCACCATCCCTGTTCTAAGCTCAGCCACTGTTCACAAATGTCTAGCAAATAATCTTTCACCACCAACATCTCTTCTTTCTGTACCCTCTAACCCATCAACTCTGCCCTCCATTCTAGTGTTGACCATTACCTTCCACTACCTGCTCTGATACCAAAATGATAGAGACTCCAACAATAACTAAAAATTACTCACTGAATATTCTGCCATTAAGGAAAAATAGGCAGATTAAATGCCTTACAAAAGAGAAAACTCAGTATAGATATCATAGCAACACAGTAGAGGAAAACCAGAAACAACAAACACAACTCCTAGCATCCCACACTACTGATAGTCTGCCCTCTCCCTTAATCCTACACTCTTATTACAAAAGCTCCACTACTCACTCACACGTGCCCAACAGTACTAAAACTGTTACTCACTACTTTTTCTCTCATCTGCTTTTCTCCTCACTACCCATCTTCTGTTTAGGCCTTCTAGAATATACTTTGCTAATTGGGGGCCCATCAATTTCCAATAAGAAAAGTACAATAACCAGAGGTTGACGTCCTGTCTATAACTGAACCAACATAGTCTGCATCAGTATATGCTTTAATCTCCATCCTTGTTCCATTCTTGAACAGAATTCCTTTACCAGGACTACCTTTCAAATATTGCAAGATACAGTACTTCATGTAGATGATTCTTCCTAGGATTTTGCATAAACTGACTCACTACATTTACGGCATATACAATATCTGGTCATGTGTGAGACAAATAAATTAATTTTCCAACGAGTCGCTGGTACATGCCCTTTTCAACTAGTTCATCTTTTGTGCATTCTCAACCTATGATTCGGCTCAATAGTAGTGCCCAGTGGCCTATACCCCAATTTTCCTGTTTCCTTCAGCAAATCAAGGACATACTTTTGCTGTGAAACCAAAATTCCTTCCTTGGAATGAGAAACTTCTATTCCTAGGAAGTATTTTAGTTTCCCAAGGTCTTTTATCTCAAATTCCTTTGCCAAATACTTTTGCAATGCCTCTTTTTCATTTGGGTCATTCCGGTTAGAATAGGGTCGTCTACATAGACAATCAAGGCTGTAACTCCCCTTAAAGCTGAGTGTTTGATAAATAAAGTATGATCCCCTTGACTTTGTTTATAGCCCATTGCCAACATTACTTTGGTAAACCTTCCAAATCATGCTCAAGGTGATTGCTTAAGTCCATATAGTGCCTTTTTTAGTCTACACACTTAATTGGCTTTTAGATTCATACCCAAGCCTGGAGGGATTTCCATATAGATTTCTTCTTCAAGATCTCCATGTAAGAATGCATTCTTCACATCAAACTGCTGTAAAGGCCATTCAAAGTTGGCTGCTAGGGACAACAACATCCTAATTGTGTTCATCTTTGCTATTGGTGCAAAGGTTTCTTGATAGTCAACTCCATAGGTTTGAGTGTAACCCTTAGCTACCAGCCTAGCCTTGTGTCGTTCTATAGAACCATCTACTTTGTATTTTATTGTAAACACCCACTTGCATCCCACTGGGTTCTTTTCCTTGGGTAACTCCAATATTTCCCATGTTTTATTTTTCTCCAAGGCTTCCATTTCAACTGTTATTGCTTGTCTCCATTCTTCTTTGCTAAAGGCCTCGGACAAAGTTTGAGGAATAGCTTCACTGTTTAAGCGAGTGAGAAAATTTCTATGTGATGTCAACAATCTGTCAAAGGAAACAAATTGAGATATGGGGTGTTGTATGCACTTCCTAACGCTCTTTCTTGTTGCTATAGGCAAGTCTAAATCAGAAGCAGTAGGTGATTCATCAATCAAAACAGTAGATCTTTCATCAATTTGGGGGCTTACCTCATTTCCAAGAGACGATTCAGATTCTTGGAGTTGCTCATGCTTGGGAATAGTCACAGGCTTCATTCTTCTTGAGTACACTTGTGGTTTAGTGGGTCTGTCTGGCTCGTTAGGCTGGTCAGCCAGGATTTCTTTTTCTGGTGTAGCCAGTTTAGAGATTTGTGCAGGGGTTTTGTTGATTATTCTGGATGGGATATCTAGGAATAAGTCCTTATTTTTTCTCATTAATGGCTTCTAGAGAATAGCTTCCATGCTCATCAAATGAGACATCTGCAGAAACATAAGTTCTACGAGTAGGAGGATGATAGCACTTATACCCTTTTCTGTCACTTATACCCTTTTTGGTAGGTGAATACCCAATGAAAACACACTTGACATCTCTGGGATCAAGTTTACCCCAACCATGAGAATGAATGTGAACAAATGAGACACACCCAAAAGCTTTAGGGGATATTTTATTGGACATTTTGAAATCTGGATAGTATTGAGGCAGCATATCTATTGGACTTTTGAAGTGAAGAACTCAAGATGAAAGGCAATTTATTAGATGAGTGGCAGTAAGGACAGCTTCCCCCACAGGATGTTAGGAACATTTTTTTTGAAACAAAAAAGCTCGAACAGTAGCTAGCAGACGACCATTTTTTCTCTCAGCCACTCCATTTTGTTGAGGTGTATTGACACATGATGACTCATGAATAATGCCCTCTTTTTGAAGGTATGGGGACAAAAATTGACTGAAATATTCCCTGCCATTGTCAGTTCTTAACCTTTTAATTCCCACATTGAATTGATTTTTTACCATATTATGGAAAATGGGAAAGATGTCACTTACATCAGATTTTTATTTAAGCAAATAAACCCATGTGACCCAAGTGCAATCATCAATAAAAGTGACAAACCAACGAGACCCTGAAATGTTGAGTGATTGAGGTGGACCTCAAACATCACTATGAATCAAATAGAATGGAATTGTAATTCTTTTATTACTTAAAGGGATGGAAACACGTTGGTGTTTGGAAATTTCACAAATATCACACTGAAATTCATTGAAATTAACACCTTTAAATAGAGAAGGAAACATCATTTTTATAGTACTAAATGAGGGATGCCCAAATCTTGAGTGATGAAGCCATATCTGCTCCTTATTGGTTGGAAAGTTACTGGAAAGAAAAGAAAGGGTTGGGTTATCTTACTGGTTGCTGGGTAATTGGGGATGGTAAAGCCCATGATCTATTTTAGCAAGCCCAATCGTCCTCCTCGTACCTTGGTCCTGAAATACACAAGAATCACAAGAGAACACTACTTCGCTTTTTAAATCCTTTGTAAGTTGATGAATAGATATAAGATTTGTGGACAGCTTAGGTACATGCAGCACACTTCTAAGAGTAATGGATGGACTTAAAACAATATCTCCTTGTCCAGCAACAGTAGCTAAAGAGCCATCACTAACAGAAATTTTCTTATGACTCGAGCAAGGCTGATATGTGCTAAATTTATTGAATGAATTGGTCATATGATCAGTTGCCCCAGAATCAATTACCCATGAGTCTGAGAAATCTGAATTTGATGCACTTAAAGCATACAAGTGATGAAGCTGACCTGAATTTGCTAGGGAGCAAGTACTTGTTGATTTCTCCAATGAATCAAGAAGTGCTCTTAATCTTCCAATGTCTTCCTTGTTGAATTCATTTGGCTCTCCTCCTTTGATAGCTATATCCATGGCTTTGTCTTCTCAGCAATAAAGGCTGAGAAGTATGCTATGTTTTTTTAGTCTATAAAACAGAGCAAAGACGTCCAGCAATGAAGGCTGGAAAACAGAGATCAAGAGGCCTATTTAGGCTGTGATACCATGAGAACAGATGTTGAATATTTTTCTTATTACATTGCAAACTTAGTACAAGGATATTTATATACAATAAAACCTAATACTTCTCAGACTAATACCACCTAATATTCCTTTTATAAGAAAATATCTTGCCTATGAATCTATTAATTACAGCTCTAAACAGGGATATTAAACCCCAGATTTTTGGCATCTAGTTTGGATCATAATGGGTAGAATGTCAATCTAGCTCATTCAGTCTCTTGTACTAGCCTTTGGAAATTTATTTCTCAAGATCTTGCCAATTTTTCGGTCTCTTGTGTCCTTCGAATTGGGTGATAGCCTTTGAATTAGGCTTTGGGAGGATCTTTGGGGAGGAAATGTTCCTTGTTGTTGAGCTTTTCTGAGTTTGCATTGATTTTCTTTGTGCCATAATTCTCTCATCCAGTGTCTTGGGTCTTTTCAGGGGATTTTCTTCTTGGAATCTTCGTTTTGCTTGAAATCCTTGTGATAGAGAAGTTCATGAAATAGAGACTCTTTTACTTGACTTTGCTTTGGAATAAGTGGTGGGGAATGTGCAGTTTATGCTGTGATTTGGTGTATTTGGTTGGAAAGGAATGCTAGCCTATTTAAAGGTGCTTTGGTGACTCCAAATGAATTATAGGAAAGGGTTATATCCTTGCGTTCCTTTGGTGTTCAAGGTGTTAAAATTGCTGAAAAATTTACCATGAGTGTTCAGGCCATCTAGCCTCTGACACCATGAAGATAAGTCTGAGTTTAACCTTATCCTTGGTAAGATTTCAGGAAGAGATAGTGTGAAAAATAAAATAACATAATACAAGGAATGAGCTGCATTTAAATGGTTTAAATGCCTCAAAGATAAGGATAAAAAGAAAATAACAGCAACTAATGGAGAAGATAAAGATAATGTCTAAAGATCTCCGGAAATTTAAACAGTTATTTTATGTGTTGTTATCAAAATACTAGATAAAAGTGAAGTTTTCTGGATCACATTGAAGAAAGATCACTTAGATTTACTCTTTTATGAGTATCAATTTATTATTTGCATGCAATTGGACAAGACCTATCTATCAACTGAGATGACCAGTGATAGTGATTATGCATGTTGTTAATATGGTGATTAAGTTAGAGATGGTTGGCAGTGAGCTTTTTATCAAGATGCTAGCAGAGAATTTGATTTTCTGAAGCATGTAGATCATTCAATTTATCTCTGTGCCTGTTATTTTTTGTTTGCATGTTGCATTTGCAAAAGCAGAACTCAGTTATTTGCACAGCGAAGAGGACCAGTGAACTGGTGATAGTGATTTTATTATGTTAATGATATGGTGATCACTTTCTCTTTTTGTATATTTGTTTTCTATATTTAATGGTGACTCTAACACTGATTTTTTCATGTAGCTTGAGAATACTGTCAGGTTACTGGTGGAACTGGAACCTGATTCAGATCCAGTATGGCATTATTTGAATATACAGGTTAGCAAGTTTGGAATATTTTCTGTCAATTGGTGCTTATATTTACTGGTACAGCTTTTCAATGTATATTGAACAGTAATAACTAATTACTAAGGAAGGAAAAACAGATGACAGTTGCCAGAATGATGTTGGTAATCTTGTTGTAGATGTGCAGTGTAGACTTATTCTCTGTTGATGAAAAAGAAAGTTTCAGTGAAGAGAACAATATAAAAATAGATAAGATCTTCCTCCTAGAAAGCATGGACCCACCAACATGTTGGACAAGGACATGGAGATGGCCATGATATGTGTCCATGTGTCGGAATAAAAAAATATTTTTTGGCTCGAACACACTCCTGACATGGTTGGACACTGGCACAGCTAGGACATGGTTGGGACACAACTGAACATTGCTAGGATATGACAAGTTTTAGGCAATATTTTTGAAGATGATTGTATAAAGTCTATAGAAATTATGCTCCATGTGTTTTGGGAAGGGGCTTATAAAATGGAGGCATTGGCACATGTGACATTTCAAGGTTCTTTAAACCTATACATACAACAACAACAAAAACAACAAACAAAGCCTTTTCCCATTAGGTGGGCTTTAAACTTAGACATATAATATTATGATTTATGTCTCTTGACTTAGTAATTTTTAGTTATCTGTTGTCTCTAATTTTAGATTACCATTGGAATTATAATATATACACACATACATAGCTGTGTCGTATCCTATGCTGTAATTTTATGAATTTGGTATGTCTCCGTGTTCATGTCAATTATGGGCTTCATAGATCAAAATTAAAGAGTCACTAAAAAAAAAAAAAAAGCCAAGGCTCTTATTGCAAGAGAGCGTTCCAGTTCTGTTGAATATCTAGAAGGGACAACACCCCCCCAAAGAAAAAAAAAAATCACTTAATCCCATATAGATGCCTTAAAAGTAATCCTTTCCAAAAAAAGATTTGAAGAAGCTTATATTCTGTTCTAACCAAATAGGCCACAGTATTACAAAAAAGTGCACACTGCTGTAGCACTTTGTTATCCTTTCTTCACCGACATCCTGTTGTCTTAGTGACTATAAAACCTGTAAGTCTGTTGGATGGACCCAGGTCTCATTAAATGTATATTGAGTACTTACTATCTTACTGATTCTTATTTCCCATCCATGTAAAGTAAAACCCTTCTTGCCCTTCTGAAGCTTCAATTTCTAACTTGTCATTTTTATATTTCGTTGGAAGGCCAAATTGCTGAATCCATTGGATTTTTTTTGCTTTGGCAGAATCAAAGAATTCGTGGTTTGCTTGAAAAATGTACATTAGACCATGAAGCTAGAATGGAAACTTTGCATAATGAGTTGCGTGAAAGAGCTCTTTCTGATGCCAGATGGAGGCAGATTCAAGAAGAATTAAATCAATCTGTATGTGCAATTGTTAGGAAGTAATTTTTGTCTTATAACATTTGCAAGCTAGGTTCTAAAATTGGGGTTAACTTTTTCTTTTTAATGTTATTTCTATGACCCTTGTCAGTCAGATATTAACAACTATCCTAGTCTTGGTTCCCATCCAGTAGATTTAACTGTTGAAGAAGTTGATGCTTTTAGAGGAAGGTATATCCGCAGATTAACTGCTGTAATCATCCATCACATACCAGCCTTCTGGAAGGTTGCTCTTTCTGTTTTCAGTGGAAAATTTGCGAAGGTATTATCAGCATTTCCATTCATAAAGCAAATATTCATCCAAGTAAATATGTGTGATTTATATATTATTTAATTCTTTATTTTAAATAAAGGCATGGCTGGATTTGTGCATATTGTTATCTAGACCAGTGTTGTCAATGGCGTTTGGAGGTAAATAGTGGCAAGTCAAGAACCTACCATGGTGCCATGGCAGATGGCGTGGCAGCCGCCATGTATATGAACTGCTAAATTTTGTTTTTAAAAGCTTAAAAAAATTATATACACATAATTAATGAAAATAGGAAAAAATAGTAAAATATACATACTAAGAATATTTCCAACCATATAATGTCATCAATTAAAAACAGTGCCAATGTGCAACATCACAAGTAATAAGAAAAACAATCAAATCAAAATGAAAACAAATAAAACTTAAATGTCATAAATTCTGCCCAGAAAACCCAAATAAGGAAGGAATCTTAAGATCTTTGGATGTCTGAGTCCTTCAGCCATGTATTTCAGGCTTTCAGCTTCATGTCTTTTAGTTTTGAAATTAAGCTCCATATAATATATATAGTTTGACACCCTTGGTTAACTTCTCAAATTCAACACTTTTCTTGATAGAAAATCCATTTAATTGCCATGCTCTGCCATGGCAGCTGACATGCATGGCATCCACTTTAGTGTAGGATACAACATGGAGGTGTCACGTAAAGGCCACCATGTCATGCTCCTTGGCGTTTTCTTGAAAATCCTCCACGCCATTCCACCATTGACAATACTGATCTAAACTCTACCACAGCAATATTTTTGTGTCATATTTCAATCTGGATTATTTCAGCTGGCCATAGATAATTACATTTGTCATATATGTATGTATATTTTTTCTTTTCCAGTCTTCCCAAGTTCCTTCTGAATCAACTACCAACAGTTCAGTAAATAAAACTGAAGAAAAAGTTGGAGATATGAAATATTCAAGTCATTCTCTTGATGAAGTTGCAGCAATGATCTGCAGTACGATATCACTGTATGGAGTCAAGGTAATTGAGCTCTGTTCACCCTTTTATTTGCCTTTAAAAAATCTGTTCAATCTTTAAATAGTATTACTGGCCTGAAAAGTTAGTTTTTCTGATTTTGTCATTAATTATAGTCTTTTGATTGAATCCCTTGCCCTTTTTTCCTGTTTAAAACATTTGTCAAACCTTGCAGTCTTTCAATAGTAGGCTTGAAATGTGCGAAGAGTTATTATTGGTTTGAAGGGTTTGATAATACAGAAACAAAACTTCGAGGAAGTGTGCAGTTAATGGGACTCTTTGGTTTATCTGGTTGGTGAGGAATGCCTGTTTCTCAAGGGTATATCCTCACCTTCAAATATCTGATGGGATATAATTGTCTATATGGCTACACTTTATGTTAGTATCAAAATACATAAATAAACAAAGAACAAAATGAGTATTGCTCATAGAGTCCCAGGAATTTTATGTTAGTATTATTATTCTATACTCCCTTTTGTTTCTCTAAGATTAGGTGATGGTTCTTGTATCAAATTTTGGGAGAATGTTTGGCTGGAAGAAATTTCATACGGGGAGGTTTCTTCGTGCCTCTATAATCTTTTTTCTGTGTATAATGCACCTATTCAACATTTATGTATTATACAGATTATAGAGTCCATTTGTGTCTTAATGTTCATGATTTTGAATCCCTCTTGTTCCTTTAGTGTCCACAAAACTTCACACATTCTAGGCAGGAGAATCTAAACCCTTGATTCTTTAGGTGTATGTTCTATATATTATTCTTTCAATATCTAACTTACACACCTGTTAGGGAAAAATTATTCTAGATAATTCCATTAAGAAACTGTACAAATAAAGAAATATCAGCAATATGGTGAATGAGGAGGCTTGCAAATAGGTGAAACTCACATTGTGGCAGGCCCTCTCCTTATTTGTTTGTAATAATATGAAGATAGAGATAAACTACAATATAAACTGTGAAAGATAATGCTAAAGGATAATTAAGACTCTAAATAATGATGAACTCTAAGATTCAAGATAATGGTACAACAAAAAACAAAGCCTTTTTCCACTTGATGGAGTTGGCAATATGGATCAAGAGACACCAACATGTTGTATCTTGACTTATTTCTGTAGTTAGAATGTTGATAGTTTGATCCATCCTAATAGTTTTTCCTATTGTTTTCTTTGGTCTATCTCTATCTCTAGTTATTGGGTTATCTTCCATCTCATTTACTCTTTGTATAAGAGCTTCTATTGGTCTCCTTTGTATATGACTAATCTACCTAAGATGCATTTCTACCAACTTTTCTATGATAGGTGCTATTCCAACCTTCTCTCTAGTACAATAATTCTTAATCTTATCTTTTCTAGTGTGTGTACTCATCTAATGTAACATTCTCATTTTTGTGACATTGAATTTTTACTCATGTTGATTTTTTAGTACGTAAAATTCAGTACCATACAACAATGTTGGTCTTATAACTATGTGATAAAATTTTTTCTGAAGTTTGAGTGATATTTTTCTTTCACAAATGAAACCTAAGGCCTTCTTCCATTTCATTTACCTAAGTTAGACTCTATGATTTATGTCCCCCTCTATTTCTCCATTTTGTATAATTGTCTCCAAAAACTTAGAAGTTGTGATTTGTATGGAATGATCTCGAAGTTTTACCTCCGCTCTAGAATCATAGTACCTTTTGCTAAATTTATATTTAATATATATTCCATTTTACTTCGACTTATATTAAAAATCGTATGTTTCCAAAGCTTGTCTCCACATCTCTAGTTTTTCATACTTCTTTCCAATTTCCAATAAGGATTATATTTTCAGTGAAAAGCATGCACCATGGCACTGTCTCTTGGGTATGTTCAATAAGCACATCCAATACCAAGTTAAAAGGTAAGAGCTTCAAGCTGAATCTTGGTGTAGTCATATTATAGGGAAATCTTTCTTTGATTGCTTAAATATAAGCCACACAAAATTCTTTCTTTTTCAAAGCTTTCCACAATACATCTCTTGATACTCTATCATAAGCGTTTTCTAGATAATGTTAAACTTGATGAAGATAGACTCCAAATTCATTAGGAGTTCCACTTAAGTTTCTCAAATCTCCCTCTCAAGTTGAAGGTTATACAACATTCTACTCGTTACAAATAGAAGCAATTTAGTATTGAAAATGCATCTAGATTGGGGCACCTAGATACTGCATCACAACTCAAGAACTTCACAATAACTAGTACTTTGTCTAACGCAAGTCCTTGGCAGACAAACATCTCTTAGAATTCTTTTACCTACGGCCTCCTCAACATTTCCTAGCTGCTCCCTCAGCTACATTGTGTTGTCTTGTAAAGCGAAAGACTTGTGAATAATGCTCTTGTATGTCATTCATTCAGAGAATAGGTGTTTATACAGAAGGTAGTATGCTAACTAAGGAAAGAAAATAAATGGAATAATTCTCTATAATTGATTCCTAAGTTATAGCCTATAATCATGCCTATTTAATTACAAATATACAGCATTGATTCATATCTGTAACATTTAATTGATTCATATTTGCAACACTCCCCCTCAAGCTGGAGCATAGATGTTAATCATGCCCAGCTTGTTGCAAAGGTATTCCACTCGAGTACCATTTAGTGCTTTTGTGAATAAGTCTCCTAGTTGTTCTCCTGTCTTCACGTATCCAATAGAAATCGAACCTTCTTGAATCTTTTCTCTAATAAAATGACAATCAACCTCAATATGTTTAGTCCTTTCATGATAAACTGGGTTAAAGGCAATGTAAAGAGCAGCCTGATTATCACACCAAAGTTTTGATGGTGTAGTGAATTCTAACCCAACTTCAGTTAACAAGTGATGTATCCATAGAATCTCACATGTAGATTGTGCCATAGCTCTGTATTCAGATTCTGCACTGGATCGAGAAACTACATTTTGCTTCTTACTCTTCCAAGATACTAGGTTCCTAGCAACAAAAACACAGTAACTTGTAGTAGATCTTCTATCACGCTTCGATCCAGCCCAATATTGGCATCTGAAAAGCATTCAATGCAATTGTGCCCGTGGTTACTATAGAGTATGCCTAGTCTTGGTGCCCCTTTCAAGTAACACAAGATATGTTCAAGAGTTGCCCAATGTTTTATTGTAGGAGCAAACATTAATTGACTAACAATACTCACAGCATAAGCAATATTCAAACGAGTCACTGTGAGGTAGTTAACTTCCCTACTAACCTCCTGTACCGCTTTGGATCATCAAACGGGTCACCATCATCTTTAGTAAGATGATCATTTGGGATCATTGGAGTACTACATGGCTTGACTCCCATCTTTCCTGTTTCTGCAAGCAGGTCAAGAACATACTTTCTTTGCGACAAATAAATCTCCTTCTAATTCCTTAGTACTTCTATTCCTAAGAAATACTTTAATTGACCTAGATCTTTAGTATGAAATCTAGTATGCAAAAAGGCCTTTAGAGAGGAGATTCCTGTATTATCATTTCTTGTAATAACGATGTCATCAACATAGACAACAAGAAGAATAATACCAACCTTGGTTTGTCTGTAGAACACAGAATGATCACATTTGCTTTTGTTCAAGCCAAACTCTTTAGCTACCTCACTAAATTTTCCAAACAACGCACGAGGGCTTTGTTTCAAGTCATACAAAGATTTCTTCAGATGACATACCTTCCCATACTCCCCCGGAGCAACAAACCAAGGAGGTTGCTCTATATATACTTCTTCTTGGAGATCACCATGGAGAAAAGCATTTTTGATATCTAGCTGATGTAAAGGCCAATCATAAGAAGCAACGAGAGAGATAAAAAGACGAACGAAGCTAAGTTTGGCAACAGGAGAGAAGGTATCGGAGTAGTTGATGCCATAAGTCTGGGCATACCCTTTAGCAACTAAGCGAGCCTTAGGCCGAGCCACTGAGCCATCAGGGTTCATTTTAATTGCAAAAATCCATTTACACCCAATAGCCTTTTTTCCATCAGGTAAAGCCACTAGATCCCAAGTATGATTTGCATCCAGAGCATTGAGCTCCTCAAGCATTGCTGCTGACCAGCCAGGGTGGGAAAGAGCTTCTTTTATTGTTTTAGGTATGGAGATTGAGTCTAAAGAAGCAATAAGAGAACTAGACATAGGGGATAAGTGGTCATATGAAACAAAATTAGCAATGGGATAAGAAGATTGAGAACGAGTGCATTCACACTTACCTTTTCGAAGGCTAATGGGTAAATCCAAATCATTGAAGGGAGGATCAGATGACGAAGGAGGTGGTGTAGGACATGTATCATTATGAGTCTCTCGATGCCGACAGTAAACTTGAACAATCGGTGGACGAGATGCAGGAGGGATATCGGACTGAAGACCAGAAGAAATAGGACCATCATCAGGGCCGTCATCAAGAGGAACCGTTGCTCCCGAAGACTCAATAGGTGGGACTTTGTATATCAGCCAATTAGTGTCATCTTCAGTATTCACAGGAATGGGTTGGGGAGAGAAGAACGATATCTGCTTTGAAAAGTTCACATCATTGGAGACCAAGTACCGATTTAGATCAAGAGAATAACACCTGTAACCCTTTTGTAAACAAGAATACCCCAAGAAGACACACCGCAAAGCCTTAGGATCCAGTTTAGTCAGATGAGGTCAAACATCATGGACATAGCAAGTACTACCAAAAATGTGAGGAGCAATAGGAAACAACGGTTTGTGTGGGAACAAAACAGTGTAAGGGATGTCACCGTGCAGAATTGTGGAGGGCATCCGATTGATCAAAAAATATGCAGTGGATATTGCATCAGGCCCAAAAAGGTTTAAGAACTTGCTTTTCAAACATGAGAGCTCGAGCAGTCTCTAGAAGATGTCTATTCTTCCGCTCAGCAACCCCATTTTGGGCAGGAGTATCCACACAAGAGGTCTGGTGAAGAATCCCATGTTCAGACACAAATTTTTTAAAAGAATCTAAGACAAATTCCTTAGCATTGTCACTACGTAAGATCTGTACGGGTACATTAAACTGGGTTTTTATTTCAGCAAAGAAAGCAGAGAAGTGGGAAAGTACTCCAGAACGATGTTTCATAAAATAAATCCAAGTCATGCGAGAGAAATCATCCACAAAAATATCAAACTACTTGAAATCAGATTTAGATGGAATAGGGCAAGGTCCCCAAATATCCGAATGAACTAATTCAAAAACAGATTCAGCTCGTTTATTTATTCTAGGACTAAAAGAACTACGATGGTATTTCCAAACTAACACGATTCACACTCCAGTGAAGATACATGATGAAATTGAGGACATAGTTGCTTTAATGTGGATAAAGATGGATGGCCCAACTGACAATGAGCTTGAAATGGAGAATTAATGCTTGAGCAAGCAGCCAACTTTGGTTCCCATGCATCCAGAAATAGAGACCATTAGATACATGTCCTCTACCTATAATCCTCTTCGTCATAAGATCCTGAAAGAGACAATGATCAGGGAAAAATGAGATATAACGATTCAATTCCTTAGTGAGTTTACTGACATAAGGTTAAAAGCAAAATTAGGTAAACTCAATAAAAAGGAAAGGGTGATGGATGGGGACGGTGTAACAGTGCTAGACCCCTCAATGTAATAAGTGGAACCATCAACTATGGAAACAGGGGAAGGTGCCCTATGAGACCGAAAACTAGAGAAGATAGTGGGGTTACCTATCATATGGTCTATGGCACCTGAATCAAATGACCCACTTGTTTGAGGAAGAAATAAGACATGTGTTACCTGACTCGGCAAGTGTAGCAACTTTGTTAGTCTCCTTAACGGATTCTCGAAATTGAGAGAATTTTGCGTACTCATCAGCTGAGATGGTTACTGTTTTCTCACCCGATGAACTTGAGTTGATGGCAATATTGGTTGTTTGAGCTCTTTGATTACGATTCTGTAATTTCTCACAATACCTTTTTGTATGCCGCAATTTCTTATAATAGTGATAGATGATATTACTGGTATCAAAGGGTTTGTCTGTTCCCTTATTACCATTCTTCCTTCCTGCATCATATCCTTCTCCTCCTTTAGCAACAAAGACACTGGCTTGTGGAGTAGAAGGAGTACTCTCAGTACGTAGCACCCTACTAAAGACTTCTTGAAGGGAACTAATGTCTGAGCTAGAGAGAATATGTGATTTAGCAGTTTCAAATTCAGTAGGAAATCCAACCAAAAAACTCATGATTGCCATCTGTTCTCGCTGGACATGCTGGGTTTTAATGTTAGTGCTGAGTGGTAAAAGAACATTTAATTCTTCATCTGATCTTTTAAAGTCCATAAAGTAAGCAGTGAGAGTTTTAGTCTTCTTCTCAGCCCAATAGAAAGCCCTACACACTTCATACATGCAATTAATACTCCTTTTACTAGAATACAAAAATTCCAGATAACTCATCAGTTCTTTCACAAATTCACAGTGATTGGTAAGGCCAATGATATCATTCTCAATGGAATACCTTATTTGCAAAAATAAATGTGCATCATCTCTTAACCAGGTTTGTCTACTATTATCAGTCGGAGGTACTTTTTCCAAGTGGTCATCCTTATCAACACTTCTTAAATAAACTCTAATTGTCTTACTCCACTCAAGATAATTAGAGCCATTGAGCTTATTTTCAATAATTTTGGACATTGTAGGAATTATTTCACTAACAGTACCCTTTACTTCCCCCATATTCATCAAAAATGGAAATACTTGGTTAAGTACAGTGAAAACAGTATGCAATTCTCAAAGAAAGTACTCAATTATTTTTAGCAAGTGAACCAGCAAATCAACAACTCCAAAATTCAGCCAGAATAGATTGCAACATACCAAAACAGAGTGCAAAATCAGAGAACACACCAGAAATGCCAAAAAGAACAGAATGATACGTCAAAACAATGTGGAAAAAGAGGAGACTACACTAGTAATGTTACTATCTTTGTCGGAACGTGATTGGGTCTGGCCGGAATTTACGATGCCAGAAAAGTTACCTCGCCGTCAAGTCGTCCCCCCACGTGCTCTCACGCGTCGGTGCGTGAATTTGGTGCAGAATTCTTGTGGCGGCGCGTGAGACACACGCGTGCCACGAATCCTTGCCGGTGACTGGGGTTTGGCCGAACTTGTGATAGTGGAGGGTTCTAGGGCAGTGGTGAGAGCTAATGGTCACTAGACACGTGACCCAAAGGCTAAAGAGTGATTTAAAGCAAAAGGAAATCAGAGAACCGTAGGCAACGAAGTAACCATAGCTCTGATACCATGTAAAGCAAAAGACTTGTGAATAATGCTCTTGTATGTCATTCATTCAGAGAATAGGTATTTATACAGAAGGTAGTATGCTAACTAAGGAAAGAAAATAAATGAAATAATTCTCTATAATTGATTCCTAAGTTATAGCCTATAATCATGCCTATTTAATTACAAATATACAGCATTGATTCATATCTGTAACATTTAATTGATTCATATCTGCAACATGTCTAATCATAATGACACAGCTTTTGGAAGTCTTCAATCTACTCGAGTAGTCTCGCTTGACCTTCTCTTAGCTAGTCTTCAACACGTGGGTTGCTCACTATGGCACCCTAACACTAGTGTTGAATCTTTGAGCAACAACCACAACTTCAATTTGTGATGAATTTCTAGATATTTCAACTAGCAATTTTCAGATTAATTTGTAATCAGACATTGTCCAGATAGCTCAATTAAACAAACAATATGAGCTTAACCAACGAATAGAACTACCTTAACTATCTTGTGCTATTGGCACTTAACTTATGGCCATATTTTCTTTATTTTGTTGGAAAACATAGTGGGTTTGATTTTATGTAATGGCCTATAGCCATAATGGAGTACTGTTTCTGGTTATTTTCATTAGTTAAGTGACCATGGTGGAGTATTGTTTCATTTATTCTGGTTTACTTTCATTAGAACATTAAGAATTTCATATTTATTAGACAAACTGGATATTGTGTCTTACTGGAATAATCCTGAACACTAATACTAGTTAAAGGACCATTTTGAGGGCAGATGGGCACACTAATGACACCATTTGTCTACCATGCTATCATGTAAGCACTGTTAAGGGGGTCTGTGAAGTGTCTTTTATGGAGGTCACAAATAGGACAAACGTGACATATATTGGGAATTAAGGGATCAATTGGACCTCAAAAAAGTCAAGGGATCAAATTTAAGTAAATAAATACGGGACCAAAATGCTAATTAAGCCTTTGACTTAAGAACCTTTTTTTTTCCTTTTTCTTTTTTAATGATACTCTTTTCTGAGTTTGCTTTTGGAGGATGTCATACCCTCCTCTTTTATGTCTCTAGTCTTTCTTAATAATTTTTTTTTTGTTGAAAAAAAAAGAAGCAAGAGTAATTGTCTCCATAAAGAGGTTCTCAAAGTCATAGGGACAGGTAACCGTAACATTAGAAATGGATAGTTATTGTTGTCCTTGGACTGTGTGGTTTGGAATTTGGAAATATGGATCATCTTGTCTGTGTTCTTGTGCTATAAGGCTGGCAAAGTTACCTGTTAGTGGATATTCTTCCCTGTCCAAGCCTAGTTATTATACTTGAAACCTGTTTCTAGATAGATATCAGATCATGGGACTATCCTCATATCAAAATCACTTCCAGCCATTTAGAGAAGTAGTCATTGTAACATGGAATTTGTTTGACAAATAAAATGTAAACCATGTTCTGTCTTATTTCCTATATATGGCTTTATATAACTTATGCAGATATCTCTTGATAGTATACCTTTGCTGTAGGTTACTACCATTTTTGGTGATCTTGAAGAATCAAACATTCTTCGCTCATACATGAGTGATGCCATAGAAGATATAACTAAGGCATGCATAGCTTTAGAAGTGAAGGAAGCTGCTCCTCAGATTGCTGGTATCAATACTCTGAATCTGAGAATACTTTACATTTGCCAAGACTCTGAGTGCTTGTCTTTCATTTTCTTTCAGTGGCTGCTCTCCGAGCTCTTCATTCTGAGATTATAAGGATTTACATTCTAAGGCTTTGCTCCTGGATGCGAGCTTCTGCTGCACAGATTTCAAAAGATGAGACATGGGTTACTGTATCAATTCTTGAGAGGAACAAATCCCCTTATGCTATCTCATACTTGCCTTTAGCATTTCGTTCAGTTGTGGCTTCAGCAATGGATCAAATCAATTCGTAAGTCTAAATATCAGTACATAGGATTTGGTAGAGTTTTTTGTGAATGAAGATTATGCAATTTGATGTTTGACATCTAATGATCTTGTATGAGTAGTTAAAACTCTCTCCATGTTTATTTTGTCTATTAATTATGAAATTCTCCATAGTCTGATCATTGTTAATGTTGGTTTGGGTGCTGGAGAAAAGAATTGGGAGATGCATTCATACAGAATAGGCAATAGGCAAAGTCGTGGATTTTGGGAGCCGTTAGGTGGTGAGATTTAGAATTGCAAAATTGTAGGTTTCCTGATTATAAATTGGTCAGGCTGTGTTCATGTTTAAAGGCAAAAGAATGTCATACCTTAATTCATGTTAAAGAAGATTAGAAGGAAAACTTATTCCTAGGCAACTCATCAGAATGCTGATACAGCCCCTTTAAACTTTTTCCTTGGAGGTCCCACACAGTGACATAATGTAAAGATCTCTTCTATCTATTGCTAAATATCAAAGTAAAAAAAGGAAAAAGCTTGAAATTGACTACATTCGAAATTCTGCAGCAGATTAGCAGGAGATTGGAGAAATAGAGTTTGTTTCAGTGTTAAAAGTTGTGTATGGAACTGCTTATTAAGTTCAAAAACATGTTTATGAGTCAGAAAAGTCTTCACTTTATGATATGTGACAATTTAAAATGGGAGTTAATGGACTAATCACCCTGTGTGTCTATTTATAATTGTAAATTAGGCCAAAATACAAGGGTTAGTCTTCACTTTATTTATGTTGCATGTCATTTTCTAGTAGTTATCTGTTGTTCTGTTTTGCTGCACTATTTCCTTATTTTTAGTAAGCACTTAGGTGGGTATGACATTATAAATACCCTTTAGTTTCCCTTCATTTGGATCATAATATTACTCATCATTTTGTTTTGGGTTTGGTCCGACCTAGGACTATTTCTATTGAATAAACAGTCATTCAGATTCTGCAAAATTGCTTATTCAGTATTTACTGTCTTCTAGTTTTCGTTCTTAGAAATTCAGCCCCTATCATTTTCCCAAGGAGAAATTTCCCAAAAATTTGCAAAGAAAACTCTCCCAAAGATGCAGTGGAGTAATAAAATAAGTCTGTTTAAAGAACTCGCGCATTCTGTTCTATCCATATACACAACAAACCAGTAAAAGCAACTCAATGCAAAAGGATTTTATGTCCCTTTATGGTGCCAAAACTAACCAAATCACAAAAGAAATTTCCTGTGATCAAGTTTATTATACACAGTTTGACCTTTCTTCTTCAACCACTTTGCCTTAAGTTGCACCCGCAACGATGTCTTGTATTGATGCAAGGATGCTTAGCTCTTGTAGGCTATGTAATTTTTTTTTTTAACCCTTCCAGCGAAGGGTCAAAGATTAATTATACGTTGTATTGCCATATTCATCATTGGCAGTATAGTTTTTAGCTTTATTAATGGGTTTCAATGTGCCTTGGGTTTTATTGTAGTTTCTCTTGGAGCTTTCCATATTCAACTACCAAGTCCATGGTCACTCCCTACACTAGTTTATACACTTTTCAATATCCAGAATTGATATGTTTTTACTTAAAAAACTGGGTCTAGCCGTCAAGGTGGACAGAGTGTTTGGTTGGTTGAGTGTGGGGACTTCTTAAGTTAATGTCTATGATATTCAATTTCTAAGAGAAAGTGTTTAGTGTGAAGATATTATTTCTCTAGATATGATGGCGACCATCCATGCTGTGTATATATATGAGGAGGAATCAATTGACACCAGTGTAGGAATTGACACACTTAACACATCTCAATATCTTTTTATAGGAATTGATTTTTATTGATCTAACCATTGAATTAGAGATAATTGATCTTTCATGCCAAATGTTTTGAAAAATTGAGGAACAAGAACTACGTAAACAAATAGATTAAAGTCTCTTTATATTTGAGAGTTTTGTTGGAACATTAATTTTGTTGTATATTGTTGGGATACCAAACAATGTTAGACTGATGCAAATTTTGTATATATGATGTTTATGACTAGAACATTAAATCGAACAATGAATGCACTAAAAAAATAATCTTATAAAATGTTATTTAATGGTGTATGAAAAGAGAGGACTCTGAAGAATAATTCTCACTGTCGAATTCCATTTTTTTAGTATAGGGATTTATATACAGTATAGGAATCTAAACAAAGGATTAAATTCTATATAGTAAAATCCCTAAACATAAGGGATAATGAAAAGAAGGAAACAAAAATAAAGAATTAAATGTTTACAATTAAAGTTGAGTTAATCCTAATAAATGCACAAGTTGAACTTATTGAAGGCATAAATCAATCCCATAAATCATGGTATTGGTTCCATCTTCAACAGTCTTTAAGTTGGAGAATAGATGGTCATCATTCCTATCTCTTTATAAGTTCGTTAGTTAGAATGTTAGCTACTAGCTGAGTAGTAGGGATATAACAAATGCATATAATTTCCAAGTCAATCTTCTCCTTGATAAAGTGTTTATTCATCTCCAGATGGTTGGTTTCATGATGGACCAGGTTGTGGGCAATGCTAATTGTCGATTTGTTATCACAAAAAATCTCGTAATAGTTGAACTTGGAGCTTTTAATTATTCCATCGATCTATTCAGCTAAATTAGTTTGCTTGTACTTTGAGCCACTATTGTTAAGCTTGCCAGTTAACTTGTAAACTCGTGTTAAACTTGAACTTGTAGAAAGTTAAATTAAACTTCTGGGCCTAATGCCACAACTGCCGTAGATGAGGAAAAGCATGGGATAAGTTCTTTGTTGTGATAACCCTAATTGATCTTCATTATGATCTTGAACCTATTCGAGATCATATTTTGGATGGTTCTATTGTTCCCACTTTGGATGATGTTCTCACTTGTTTAGTAGGGGTTTTCTCCTTGCATTCTTCTACTATAGAGAAATTGATTTCTCCTAAGATCTGAGCTTTACGTGGAGGAAGACGAAGTGGCAATTGTAAACATCCTCAATGCACATACTGCAACAAGTTGGGTCACACTCAAAATGGCTGCTGGTCTCTTCATGATCGGCCACTTCCTAATACTAACATTGCATTGATACCATCCATTGAGACCCCTTCACCTGAGGAACAATCATCTCAATAACTGGGCTACATTCCCTTTTAAACTTGTCCATACATATGTTTGGGGTCAATGTCATGTTTCTTCTATTTCAAGCTTTCAATATTTTGTAATCTTTATTGATGACTAATTCTTGTTGCCCCTGGATATGTTTAATGAAAAATCTTTTTGAGTTATTTTCTATCTTTCAATCATTTTTTGCTGAAGTATAAAATCAATTTGGAACCTTTATATCTGTTTTATGAAGTGACAATGCTTGAGAATATTTCTGCATGTCTTTAAAAAATTGTATGTCTTCAAAGGGGATCCTTCAACAATCCTCATCGCTCAAACTCCATAACAAAACAGAGTTGCTGAGCGTAAGAACCATCATCTTATTGAAACTATTTGCACTTTACATGTTGATTATAATGCACCATTAACTTTTTGGGATGATGCTATTCTTACCGTTTGTTACTTGATCCATCGCATGCCTTCTTTTTTATTACAAAATCAAATTCTCCATTCCCTTCTATTTCTGAATCAATCACTTAACCTCCTTCCTCGTATTTTTGGTTGTACCTGTTTTGTTTAATCTAACTCCTAGAAAAGATAAACTAGCAGCCAAATCTATCAATTGTATTTTTCTTTGATATGCTCAGCTTCAAAGAGAATATTGATGTTATTCTATAGACACCAGACATTGTTTCATCTTTGTAGATATGACCCTTGACAAGATCCTTTGTGGGTTTCTTCCAATGGTTTGTTTAGAGGGATTTCCTTTATGGATCTTCAAGGGGATTGGAGGGCTTTATTGATTTAGCTTCTTGTTTTTTTCTTTCTTTTGTTTCTTCTTGGAGAGGACAGCTTGTCCTCCTCCTTGTATTCTCTTGTATCTTTTTTCTCTCTGATGAATTTCTTTTTTTATAAAAAAAATGGTATGACCCTTGAAACGATCCTTTTCTTCTCTTCATCCACTGTCGAGCACAATGTTGTGTTCAATGTTCTTCCTTTTCCATGCATTGAACCTCTTGAAGCCAATCCATTACCACTTTCTAACTTCTAGACTTACAAGTGTCGCCCACAGCTAGACCCTTTTGTCGGAACTTTTAATGTGCTTGTTGATGTGCCTCCTACTCTAATGCCACTTCTACCTCAGCCTTGTCTCCTCCTGACAGTTATCTCGTTGCCATAAAAAAAGGTATTCACTCAACTCATAGTCCTCATCCCATTTACAATTTTTTGAGTTATCATCATTTGTCTACACCTTATTGTGCTTTTGTGTCCTCTTTGGATTTTGTTTCCATTCCTAAGATTACTAGTGTGGCACTCTCTCATCCTAGGTGGAGGTAAGCAATGATAGATGAAATGGGTGCTTTGCATTCCAATGGCACTTGGGAACTAGTTTCTTTATCGGCAAGGAAATCCACTGTTGGGTGTCGATGGGTAGATTGATTGACTCAAGCCACCTTTGATTGCCAAATGCTATACTAAGATTTTTGGGCTAGATTATGGAGACACCTTTTCTCTCATGGCCAAAATTGCATCTGTCCATTTGTTCCTTCGCCTAGCTGCTATGCATCATTGGCCATTTTACCAACTTAATATAAAAAATGCCTTCTGTCATGGTGAATTAGAAGAAGTTTATATGGAGCAGTGACTTGGATTTGTTGCTTAGGGGGAGTCTAGGAAGGTATGTCGACTACTTCATTCTCTCTATGGGTTGAAACATTCTCCTCAAGCTGGGTTTGGTTCAGCTTAGTTATTCAAGATTTTGGAATGACTAGTAGTGAGGTAGATCACTTTGTTTTCTATTGTCACACTTAACGTAATCAGAGTATCTACCATGTTGTATATGTGAATGACATAGTCATTATTGGAAGTGATTAGGAAGGAATCCTTCAACTTAAACAACTGTTTAGACATTTCTAAACCAAAAATTTGGGAAAGCTTAAATATTTTTTTGGTATTGAGATGGCTCATGCTTGAGGTGGCCCAATTTAATATTGGTGTTGCTATCTCGTATAGAGAATATGCTTTAAACATATTGGATGAAACTAGCATGTCAGATTGTAAACCTATTGATGCTCCCACGGATCCACATGTCAAATTCTTACTAGGACAAGAGATCCTCTTACAGATCTTGGTAGATATTGCAGACCAGTTGGGAAGCTCAACTATCTCACTATTACTAAGCCATATATCTCTTTCGTTGTTAGTGTAGTGAGTTAGTTCCTATAATATCCATGTGATAGTCATTGGGTGTAGTGGTTTGCATTCTTAGATATATCAAAGGAGCACCTGACCAAGGACTGTTATATGAAGATAGAGGAAACGCTGAAGTGGTTGGTTATATTGATGTAGATTGGGTTGGATCTCCCTCTGAAAGGCATTCTACTTTAGGGTACTATGTCTTTATTAGAGGTAACCTAGTATCCTGGTTGAGCAAGGCACAAGATTTGGAAGCCAGGTCTAGTGCAGACGTTGTGTATTGAGCTATGATCCTAACAACTGTGAACTTATATGGTGATGGGCCCCCAATCATAAAGACATATGTTAGGAAAGGGAAAGATAAAACAAGAGGGGTTGATCCAGGACCAAAAGGGCAAGAGAGAGTTTATCATAGAAAGAAGAGAGGAGCAGAAAAGGAAATCGTAGGAGTAACTAACTCTGGCACTATGGCTGGCCAACCTTATATGGACTGAGTCTAGGAGGGAGGATAAGGAAAAACCTATCAGGAAGGTGGAGAGAGTCTGACCTCTCGAAAGTCAGGCAACCCTTTTTCATTACTTGTTATTTTGCTCATATTTCTGATACTATCTTCTATTCTGTACTGTGAGCTCTATTGCTGCCATTACTGTGTAAAGGGCTGGAGTAGAGTACTTTATATGAACTTATGAAGATATTGCTGTCTTTCAGTTCCTCTTGAGCTACGTTGTGCTGTTTTGTTGAGTGTTGTTAGTTCAGTAAAAAGGAGGGTCCTATCATATGGTTAAAGAAATTGATTGCCACTTTATTAGAGAGAAGATTTAGTCTAGATGTATTGCTACAAAATTTGTCAATTCAAATGATCAACTAGCAGATATATTCACTATGGGTTTAATATATATGTAACAAGCTTGGCACATATGATATATATGCTTGAGCTTGAGGGGGAGTGTTAGAATTATGGTAATATTAGAGTCCACATTTAATTAGTTGAATAGTCTATAGAATAGTTTCTTTGTTCAGTTTGTACTTCATTGTACTTCACTATTCCTTTACCTATAAATAAGACAAAGATGTAAGGAGCTACTCACGTATTCCACCAACACCTGGTTCTCTTCCCTCTACTTTATATATACAGTTTTAGGAATCTAAACAAGGAAATAAATTCTAATCTAGTAAAATCCTTAAACATAAGGGACAGCAAAAATAAAGGAACAAAACCAAGAAGTAAATATTTACAATTAAGGATATTAATTCTAATAAATGCATAAGTCAATCCTATTGAAGACATAAAGGAACCCCATAAATCATGGGATTGATTCCGTCTGCAAAATGCAAGAGTGGTTTTGTTTGACACTGGTGTCATTGATCTCTCTCTCTATTTAATCTATATATATGTCAAATTGGATGAGAACCCCTGCTATTACTTAGTATTTCTTTGATATAAAAAGCTTGTTAAGTCTGAGTAATTACTTTTCTCTTCAGGATGATCCAGTCTTTAAGGAATGAGGCAAAGAAGTCGGAGGATACATTTGCACAACTTCAAGAAATTCAAGAATCTATCAGACTAGCATTTTTAAATTGTTTCCTGGATTTTGCTGGTATGTTGGATGAGTTCATGTACAGTTATTTCAGGTGGCATACTTTTCCCGTTACAGACCTGTCCTGTTAAAAATCTTCCTTCTGTGATTGGTGGCCAGGTAATTTGGAGCGCATTGTAAGTGAGCTAAAGCAATATACACCAGACAGGGAAGGCTTCCTTTTACCCAATGGATATTCACATGAGTTTGAAGAAAATCTGTCTTCTGATCTTCATGGAGGTGTCACTGATCCCCACCAGCAGTTGCTAATAGTTCTAAGCAATATTGGATATTGCAAGGATGAGCTTTCTTATGAGTTGTATGGCAAATATGAACTTGTCTGGTTACATTCTAGGTACTTTGTCATTGTTGTTTCCTTTTTTTTTTTTTCATGAAAAGTGCTAGTAAGTTCTGAATGTATTTTTAAATGCAATTAAACAAATATTGTGGCATTCATTAGGATGCCTTACAATTTGTTTCATGTCAGAATTTTATCAGCATTATTTAACCTGTTAATCCTGTCTGTGCTGTTGTCTATACAAGAATTTACTTATCAGCTTGATATTTTTCAACCTAATGCTTTATACTATTTCTATTGTTCATACTGTTAAAGGATATGCCAAAATAGAATACATTGGCATTGCTTGATCCATGTAGCCGACCCTACTTAACTGGAAAAAGCTTTATTTGTTGTTGTATACTGTTAAAGGATGTGGGGTTTACGCTAGGAATTGTTTTCAGCTACAAGATGTGTTCTCTTGCTGCATCCCCCATGCATCTACATGGTTGCTTCATGCTATAGAATGTTTTCTGAACAATATAGTCTATTCATGCATTCTGGTCCTTGGTCTTGGCTCTATCTATTTCAGGGGAAAAGATGAAGCCGACAGTGATGTACAAGATCTTGCAATGTGTTTTTCCGGGCTTGAAGAGAAGGTCCTTGAACAATATACTTTCGCAAAGGTAATGAGGAAATATTTTTCTCTCTCAAATCCTGAAAAGAATTTTTTGTTTTGACAGGGTAGGGTGGAGTAGATGATTAGGTTAGGTTAGAGAATATGTTATAGGAGTTTCTAATCACTTTACTGGATAGCAGAAACCTCTACACTTGGTTCATGTGCAACAACTCTTTGGATTACATGGATAATCAAAAGAATTTGACCTATTCTAATTGACACTATTCATGATTCGTTGTTTCT
Organism: Senna siamea; assembly: GCA_031216115.1. Classification (NCBI taxonomy): domain Eukaryota; kingdom Viridiplantae; phylum Streptophyta; class Magnoliopsida; order Fabales; family Fabaceae; genus Senna; species Senna siamea. Next base: position 13,568,150 of record CM062354.1, read on the forward strand.
CACAAAGATCAACTTACGATCATATTTTCTCTTTCTTTCTTTTTATTTTTAAAGAAAAATCTAAGGTACTGATACTAATGGCTATCCCATATGCCGCAATAGTTATATATTGAGTCTTAAGACATCTATTCAACTAGTTAGAAGGTAATGGTTGGTTGGTTTGAAATACTCATGATTTCCATTTTACTTCTGGTTCTGGGAAATTTCTCTTTGGTTTAGTCAATTAAAACTCTAGAAAGCATCTAGTAGGGATAATTTTAACACTCTTCAAATGGCTGTATAGATTGTTGATATGACGTTCTCTTGTAGATTTGAAAGTAATCTCCTGATTAAACATGCTATCTATACTAATATTGCAATATTAGGATGATTGTCTAATAAGGAGTTTGCAAGGTCCTATTGGGCCAATTGTAAAAATATGTAAGTTGTGTCTAGTAGGGTTCTTAAATGTTTTTGTTGGTAGCATAGATATGGATTAGAAAGCTCCTATGAATTAGTGTTTTGTAGGGTTATGTAATAGTGAAATAAGAGCTTTAAGTGCTTCCCCTGGTCTGAGAAGTACCTGAGTTGCTTGCTACCTGTGAGAATAGCATGCAGTTTCTTCTTTTTCCCTAAGAAAGCCAGCTTGTAGATGTAGTCTGTACAGCCAATAATGGAGTAATAGACTTGTTTTGTTCTAAATTTCTGTCTACATAAATAGGCCAAAGGTAGGCAACAAATATGCCTTACCCTGGCCTATAATATAGGAGGGGCTAACCTGAATTCTAAAATATATAATAAAAAGGATAGGCAGCAGCATTTAAACCATTTAAACGCACAAAGGATAAAGATAAATAGGAAATAACTGCAACTAATCCGTAAAGATAAGAAAACGATCAGCAAAGATAAGTCAAGACACCTAACAAGCCCACTAATTTCAACAGTGGGACCTCTCCCCATTTCTCTTATCGTCTTATGGAAAGATCTTGAAAAAGGCCAAAGGGAAGCTTGTGTTGTGTAACTTCAGATTATTATTTAAGTATTGTATTCTGGAGTACAGTTGGAATACCTGAACTCTGAAGTTGCAGTTTAATATAGATTTTACTATCCTTCAAATTGGAATTGCTTTCACTTTATGCTAGTAACAATCTGTAAAACTAACTGGTTCAATATCGAGTTTGGTTCCAAAAACACTGTTAACAAAAGGAAGACATTAATATATTGCCCAAATAAAAATGAAGACATCTATATCTGCTAAAGTTATATAATTTTAAAATTAGGAAGTCAGTGCTCAGTATATTTGTCAATGCCAACCAAAAATGTATTTAGGAACAGATAGTCAATGATTGCTCAAATACATATGATTTGCTTTAAACTGTTCAACCTAACAGGCTTTATCCCTTGATGTGTGTGTGATGTGCTTTAAAAGCTCTAAGACGAATAGCTACCTTTTCTTGCATTGTGAAGTGACTAGGTATATATGAAATAAGATTGTTTGGCTTCTTTGAGGAGAGTTGGGTTTGTCCCACCTCATCTCGATTGGAAAAGAATCATCTTTTTGTCTTTGTGGGTTATTCCAATGGTTTATTCAGAGGAGTATCTAATGGATCAGGATTGGAAGGCCTTGCTCGTTTAAGATTCTTGTTTCTTTTCCTCATTTATATTTTTTTTGTCTTGTTTTCTTTTGTAGAGAATATCTTGTCCTCTATTCAACTAATCTTTTCTTTTATAATATATTTCTTTTTCTCATAAAGAAAAAGAAAAAGATAGTCAATGATTGGTCTACAATAAATCTTTTGTTACATATCTGCCAAACTCCATTCTTTTTCTGGAAAGTTTACAATTAAATCAATTACTGCTCCATAATCCTTAACAACCCAGACTGTGTTTTTGGAAAAAGTAGTGCTTTGTTTTCTTACTTTTATGTTCAATTTTTACATTTTTTGTATTTTCATTAGGCAAACTTGATCAGATCTGCTGCCATTAATTATCTGTTGAATTCTGGTATTCATTGGGGAGCAGCACCTGCAGTTAAAGTGAGTATTGTGATGATAGGGGTTATTGTAAATGTGACAGTTCTTATTATATTTGCTCCAAAATGTTTGTATCTTTTTCTGGAAAACACTTTTTTCTTAAATATAAAGTACCATTTTCAGGGTGTGCGTGATGCGGCAGTGGAGTTACTGCACACGTTAGTGGCAGTGCATGCAGAGGTACTTATTGCATTCATGTGGAAAATAAATCTTGTATTCTTTTTTTTTTTTTTTTAATAACAAGAATTTTATTAGAAGGGATAAAGATATCCCTACTAGAAAACAACAAACAACCTTTTTCCCACTAAATGGGATAGGCTATATAGATCAAACGACACTAATAATTTTTCCCTAAGAGCGTCTAATGACTTCTTCTGGACATGACCAAGTCACCTAAGGTGTGTTTCAACCAAATTTTTTACCCTAACTTTCTCTCTAATGTTGTCATTTTTAATTCTATTCTTTTTAGTGTGTCTACTGATCCAACACAATAATCTCATTTCTACGATAATGAATTTTTGCTTATGTTGACTTTTAATCGCCCTACATTCGATATTATACAACAACGAAGGTCTTATAGTTGTACGATAAAATTTTCTCTTAAGTTTGAATGGTACTTTTCTATTACAAATGACACCTTAAGCCTTCTTCCATTTTATTCACTCAATTTAGACCCTATGATTTACATCCATTTTTATTTTTTCATTATTTTGTATGATAGTCCTCAAATACTTAAAACTTGTTGCTTGTTGTATGGAATAACCTCCAAGTTTTACCTTCACTTTAGAATCAATCTACCTTTTACTTAATTTGCATTTCATATACACCGTTTTACTTCGACTTATATAGAAAACCAATGTTTCTAAAACAAGTTGTGGCTCCATCATATATATCTTTAATCGTTCAAATATAAATCACATGAACTCCTTTCTTTTCCAAAGCCTTCTACAATACATCCTTGGTACTCTATCATAAGATTTTTCTAAATCGATAAAGACCGTATATAGGTTCTTATGAGTTCTTTGATAATTGTTAATCAATCTTCTTAATAAGTATACCATCTCTATGGTTGACCTACTTGACATGAAACGAAGGTGGTTCTTTGTAATTTGGGTGTCCAACCTTAAAATCTCCGTTCAATGACCTTCTTCTATAACTTCATAATATTGCTCATGAGCTTAATCCCCCTATAATTTACTCAATTTTGTATTTCTTTCTTGTTTTTATACACAGGGATTAAAGTACTTTCCTTCATTTATCCAGAATTTTATTAGATCTCATTATTTCATTAAAGAACTTTGTTAGCCAACTTATCCCCTTTCTTCCTAATTTCTTCTACACCTCAATGGGTATATTATTTGGTTCTACTGCCTTTTGTACTCTTTAGACTTAGCTTACCAGCATGACAAGGAGACATGTGTCTTGCTTTGGAAAGTTGTGAAATTAATTTTTCCATCGTTCTTGGATATTTTGTTTCCTTACCAAGATATTATCTTCATCCTTAAAACATTTCACTTGGTTATATCTCGTCTTTCTCTCCCTACTCTTAGCAATCGTAAATATTCTTCTCTCCCCATCTTTGCTTTCCAAGGATTGGTATAACCCTTCACAAGCTCTATATCTGGCTTAAGACATTGTCTTCTTGATGTCTTTCTTAGTTACCTTATATTTCCAATTTTTATTATTCTTCTGAGTTTTATGCTTTATAGCAATCTCTTTTAAATTTAATCTTATTTTGCACATTAGCATCCCACCACAAAGATTCTGATAGGGATGAGGGTAGTATGGGATGCCCAAGTCCCACATCGAGTAAAATGGGATGCTCAGTGGGGTATTTAAGTAGCTTGGTTCTTCCCCTTCAATAGCTAGCTTTTGAGGGAGGGTTCCCCAAGCCACTTGGATCCTATCAATTGGTATCAGAGCTGGTTTGTCGACGACACGGAGAGGGCTACCTGCGGAGGGTTACGACTGCGAAGGGTTACGGCCGTGGAGGGGCTGACCCGCGAAGGAGTGAAGCAACGCCGAGTGAAGTGTCGCAGAGTGCAGCCGCCGAGTCGTCGGCTCTTCAAGGGCGGTACTATGATAAGGATGAGGGTAGTATGGGATGCCCAAGTCCCACATCGAGTAGAATGGGATGCTCGGTGGGGTATTTAAGTAGCTTGGTTCTTCCCCTTCAATAGCTAGCTTTTGAGGGAGGGTTCCCCAAGCCACTTGGATCCTATCAGATTCTTTTCCCGTTGGTCTAAAATCTCTTAATATACCCAATGTTTCTTTTGTGACATTCTTAATCCCTTTAACCATTTTGTTTCACATGTAGTTTGCACTTCCTTGTACTTTCCAAATCCCCTCTTTTAGCATCCTTCTTTGAAAATTCTCATGTGGTTCCACTCTCAAATGCCTCCATCTTGTTCCAGGACTTGGCTTTTAATTGTTTCTTTCAACTCTTCTCTTAGCATGTACATTTATAACCAAGACTCTGTGTTGGATAGTTAAGCTCTCCTTCGGTATGACTTTACAAGTGATACAAAGATTTCTATCTAGATTCCTTACGAAGAAGAAATTGATTTAGGAACATGTCACTCCACTCTCATATATGATGAGATGCTTTATCCTCTTTTTAAAACACATATTTGCTATAGTGAACTTAAAACAATAGCAACAACAACAAACTAAGCCTTTTCCCACTAAGTGGGGCCAGTCATATGGATCAAGTGACGCCAACGTGTTCTATCTTTTCTCATTTTACAGTTAAGTTATTAATACTTAAGTCCATCCTAGTAGTTTCCTATATTGCTTTCTTTGGTCTTCCCTTCTAATTATTGGGCTATCTTCCATTTGTTCAAATCTACTTATGGTAGCTTCTAATGGTCTCCTTTGTACATGACCAAATTATTTAAGACGCGTTTCTACTAACTTATATACGATAGGTGCTACCTTGACTCTCTCCAATACACTCATTCCTAATCCTATTATTTCTAGTGTGAATACTCATTCAACGCAACATTCTCATTTCTGCAACGTTGAATTTTTGCTCATGTTGACATTTTATTGCCTAACATTTAATACCATACAACGTAGGTCTTATAGTGAACTTAAAAACTAAAGAAAAATCTAAGATTGTTTTACCCTCTACATTTGCTTCTCCAATTTTTGTCCTACATGAGAACCTTTATATCCTCTAGCTTCACTTCCTACATGCCCATTTGGACCTCTTGCTAAGTAAATCTTCTCTCCTAATGATATTCTTTGTTTTAAACTTTCTAGGTCATTCCAAAATTTAATCTTACGATATTCTTTCTGTCTTGTGGTGCATAAACACTGATAACATTGAAGATGTCCCGATCAACTACAAGCTTTAGAGAAATTATCATTTCTCCTATTCTCCTTATATCCACTATTTGGCTCCTCCATTCTTTATCTACAATGGTACCTACTCTATTCCTAACTTTTGTTTCGTCAGCATACAATAGCTTAAAACCCAAAGTATTCAATTCTTTTTCTTTATCTCCTATCAATTTAGTTTCTTGTAGGAACAATACATTTATCTTTTTTCTAATTATAGTTTCTATTATCTATATCAATTTACCTATAAGTATGCCAATATTCCAAGTCCCAAAATGCATTCTACTCTTATGGATTAGCTTCTTTACACACACACATTCACAAAAGTATGAGAGCCATTGCTTATTTTTCACTTCATCTGGGCATTGATGCAGCTACTCTTGCTCATTTCACGCTGTACTTGAACCATACAAGGTGTTGTTTTCGGACAATGACTTAGCATTAATACATTAACACATTCACATCGATGATTCATAAAAGATTTGACAAAGTTTTACACTGGCTATAGACTATAACGCAACCTTCATCTTTTACCTAAGCTTGGAGCTTGGGATAAGCTATGATAGACAAATTTAGTATAGACAGAGTTATATCTCTTCTAGAAAAGGTTTGAAAAACAAATAGAGTGAGAAAAAAGAAAAGGAACACCAATACAGAAGATTTTATGAAAAAGCCCTCAAATCATTTTGTATGTCTACCAAGGAGACTCCTTGAAAAAAGTCATGTGCTAAATAGAAGATCATCAAAACATTGTTGTCTCAAGATAAATCTACAACAAGAACTAACAAAGCCTTTTCCCACTAGGTGAGATCGATTACATGGATCAAGTGATACTAACATGTTCTATCTTGGCTCATTTCTGTTGTTGGATTATTTATAGTCAAATTTATTTTATTAGTTTTTCCTATTTTTGTTCTTTTTATCTTCTCCTACTTTTAGTTATTGGACTATCTTCTATCTAGTTAACTTTACGTACAGGGACGTTTAATAGTCTCCTTTGTACATGACCAAACCACAAAAGTTCTTTTCTATTAATGTTTCTATGATAGGTGCTATCCCAACTTTTTCTATAATGCAGTCATTTCTAATCTTATCTTTTCTAGTATGTCCACTCATCTAATTTAACATTCTCATTTCTGCGATGTTGAATTTTTGCTCATGTTGATTTTTTATCGCCTAGCATTTAGTAATATATAACAATGCAGGTCTTATAGTAGTGTAATAAAATTTTTTCTTAAGTTTGAATAGTACTTTTCTGTCCTAAATAACTCCCGAAGCATTTCATCCTTCCAACTTAGACCCTATGATTTACGTACCCTTCTATTTCTTTATTATTTTGTTTTATAGTTCCCAAATATTTAAAACTAGTGGCTTTTTGTATGGAATGGTCTCCAAGTTTTATCTCCATCCTAGAATTAGTGTGCTTTTCACTAAAATTACATTCCATATATTCTCTTTTACGTCAACTTATACAGAGACTTTATGTCTCCATAGTTTGTCTCTAGCTCTCTAATTTTTTGTTTACTTCTTTGAAATCTCCAACAAGGAATCTATCATAAGAAAAAAAGCATGCACCTTGGTTTCACCTCTTGGATATCTTGAATGAGCATATCCAATGCTAAGGTAAAAGGGTAAGGGCTCAAAGCTGAACATTGGTGTAGTTTTATGGTTATAGAGGAATCTTTCATGGCTCCACCTTGCATACTCACACAAGTCATGGCCCCATCATATATGTCTTTGGTTGCTCAAATATAAGCCACACAAATTCCTTTCTTTTTCTAAAGCCTTCCAAACATCTCTCGTAGTACTCTATCATAGGCCTTTTCTAAATCAATGAAAACCATATACAGATTGTCTCAAGATAAATCTATCGAGGGAAATATTATTCTTTGAAACACTAGCATTTTGCTCCTACCAACAGAATGGAGCACACTATCTAAATCTTTCCCCTCTTAATCCGATCAAAATCCTTGGACTTATTCTAGAAAAAAAAAATTCAAATTTAGAGGGCATGGTCGATTTTCATAAATAATGCTAAAAAGCTCCTGTAAGCATAACTAGTTACTGTGAAAAGTAGAAATGAAGTTTGTTTCCAAATTAGATTATCAAATGACATGTCACATTCAAATAAGAAGGCATAGCCTTACTATTGTATGATTGTTTAACATGATAGCCTTAATCTTCAAATTGATCTTAGAAGGGACTACAGAATTCCAAATGGGCGAATCTGTTGTCTAAATTGTTTGGGAAAATTAAAACACCTTCTAAAGTAATGGCCTTTGTCGACAGCAGCACTTAATAGAATTAACACTAATGATTTGCTTTAGACTAGACATTCCAACAAACCCCTATCATTGGATGTTTGTGTGATGTGTCTTAGAAGTTGTGAGATGATTAACCATCTTTTTCATTGTGAAGTGGCTAGACATGTATGCCACAGACTGTTTGGCTACTTTGAAGAGAATTGGATCTGCCTAGTTGATCTTGGCACCTTTCTTGCTATCAAGGTTGTGGGCTTTGGGAGGGATAAGTAGCATAAAACACTTTGGCTATATGCAGTACTTGCAATTCTGTATTGTATTTGGTTTGAGCGGAATGTTAGAGTCTTTGATAATAAACACCTTCCACCTCACATTTGGAAAAGAATCATACTCTTGTCTTCATTGTGGGTTTCTTCTAATGGTATGTTGAGAGGGGTATCCCTTATGGTTATCCAAAGGGATTGGAAGGCTTTGCTGAATTAGAGTTTTGTTTCTTTTTGTTTGTTACTTTCAATTTGTAGAGGACCGCTTATCCTCCTTGTATTCACTTGTATTTATTCTTTCTTTTCAATAAATTTCTTCTTTCATTGAAAAAAAAAAAGAATTCGAAATGGGCTCTGAAGAAGAAACTTAGTGAAAATTTAATATTACATTCATTTTCCATTGAACTTATGTCAGTTGTATTATACATTTCTAGCTTTTTGATTAGTCTGTTGATGATGCATTGAGATTTATAGTCCCAAGCAAATCCCTGCTTTTGGAACATAGTTTTCAATTGTGGTTTTATGTCAAAATAATATTTGGTCAAGACTGATGCTCTGCAGATAGTTATTTTAATGCATTTGCACCAAAGTATTCTGGTGAGATGAATTGCTTTGCCACAGGTTTTTGCTGGTGCTAAACCCCTCTTAGATAAGACACTAGGCATTCTTGTGGAAGGCCTAATTGACACTTTGATCAGCATTTTTCATGAAAATGAAGCTGCAGATCTTAGGACACTCGATACAAATGGATTCTGTCAACTCATGCTGGAGGTATGTTATGGTACAGTGTCATGCAATTTTATTTGGGGGAAAGTATATTTAACTCTCATGAACTGTAGCCTTATTATAGTTTTAGTATTATGAAATTTAAAACAACAATCCCCCTAAACTCTCACAAAAAGTGAAAATGATACATATCAATTTAGGCTACTACAAAACGTCTGATTCTTACATAATACCTTGTATCATATATCCATCATTTTCCCAAAGCCCCCACCCCCCTCCCTTGCTTTTAGATTGGGGTTTCAACTTTTATGATAGTTTAGGGTGGGCGTTGGGTAAAGTGTTACGTTATAGTTTAGAGGGTTTATATTATATGCAGTTTAGTCTTCTCTTTATTTCGGTTTTCAGGCACTACGATAACAATGAGATTGTGAACAATGGTCATCCTAGTCTTGTTGCAGTTTGGGATGAGCATGGTGACAATTAATCGATTATTGATGTCGTATTAATATATTATGCTTGCTTTAATGCTCCAAGAGGGAAAATTTTAGTGTTTTAAATTTATATTGTTCTTGCCATGCAGTACATAAATACATTTGAAAATTTTCCAATCTTTAATATATATATCCAGTTTTTCCCCCTCTTTTCTCAATCCTTGCTCAATGAGGTTCTTTGCTAGCCTTTTACTTTAAATTTCTTTCTCGGGTTGAAATTGATGCTTTCCACACAATAGGAAGAAAAGCAAAACCCTCTTCCCATCCTTTTGATTGATGGAAACTAAGAATGAATTGCGTAAGAACAGAAGGTACATCTGTCATGCATGTTTTATGGTCTTTACCTGCAGTGGTTTACTTAGGCATGATGACTAAACTCAAATCCTAGCTCTGATGCTTGATCAACTGGTTTGCATTACTGCAGCTTGAATACTTCGAGACTATATTGAACCCATATTTTACATCTGATGCAAGAGAGTCCTTGAAATCTTTACAAGGTTTGCTCTTGGAGAAAGCCACTGAGAGTGTGATTGATGCAGTCGAAAATCCAGGACATAATCGTCGGCCAACACGTGGGAGTGAAGATGCTGTTGCAGATGATAGACAGCAAGGGACAACTGTATCCCCAGATGAGCTCATTGTAAGCAACTTCTTAATGTAATTTGGCTTTTATATCACATGTTCAAATCCTGTGGATGAGATAATCTTGGTCCCTTGATTTGACATGCTATATAGAGATGATGTTGTGTTTCAAATTGGAAGTGAAGTTTATTTTAATCGTGGCTTCACGTGTTCAGGAAAAAAGAATTTGATCTTGGTTGAAAAGCATGTATGAGGAATGGCTCGAGTTTAAGCTTTCATATTCATATGCTGAATTCTATTTCTAGATTTACTATTTAAAGCTGTGTATTTCAGGCTCTTGCACAGCAGTACAGCTCTGAGTTGCTGCAACCAGAGCTTGAACGGACCCGTATTAACACAGCATGCTTTGCGGAATCTATGCCTTTGGGCTCAGTGCCAGAACCAGCAAAAACTGCCTACTATTCCTTTAAGGTTTCAATGGATTCTAGCAGAAATTACAGAGGTACAAATAATACTGGATCCCCAAGTTTCTCACGGAGACAGCGATGAATAGTTTAGGAGTCATACTTGGTCTGTTTTCCTGTTATGTGCTTCTTTGTTATATTTTAGTTTATGTAGTTGATGGAATATTTTTTTTTTTGGGCATTATCATTTTTCTTTTCGTTGGCTTTCTTGGGATGAATGCCAGTTTTAACTATTGAGTTTTTGTCAGACAAAAAAATATTGAATTTGGTGCCATATTTGGGCATTTTTATATGCTATATAAACTTAAGTGCACTCAGTTATTGTTTTCGTTTTGTTCAGGGAATAAGGTTGGGTTTTCCATATTACAAAGTAGATATTAGGAGTGAGATTAACAGAATGGATCTTCCCCACGTGATAGAATAGGAGATTGAATTTAAATTCTCTTACTAATTTATCCACATTTTTCATCACTAGTCCATTGATAGTGGCTTAGTAGTTCAGAGCTTTCTACATCGTGTTAGTTAAAGCTTTAAGCCAGACATAGAGAACGGTTTTTAAATGCATGACACGAGATGGGTTCAAAGATGGATTGGCTTCAAGCTTGTAACTTTTAAATGCATTTTTATAAGTTTTAGGCCATATTTTTTTAATCAATTTTAATCACGAATAATTTGTATGATAAAAAGCCAAAACAAACTAATTAAGTTCATTTTTCATAGCAATCTTTTATCGACAATGTTGGTAGATTGTAAAAAATGATGTAATTGCAATGGTAGCATCAGTCATAAATAGAGAGAATACATGCAGAGAAAAATGAATCAAACAAATGTTACTTTGATTCCAATAAAGGATGACCTTGCATCCTTTTAGGTCATTAATATCTGCAATGCTTCACCACAAGATTATATCGAAGGCGCTAATAAATAGATTACAAAATGTGATGAAAGAACTTGTCTACCCATACCAAAGTGCTTTTGTGAAGAACTTGCAAATTCGGAACATTATTTCAGCTAGTGAGATCCTCCTTTATCTTAAGAAGGCTAAAAATTGTAAGAAATTTTGGGTTGCCTTAAAAGTAGATCTTTATAAGGCCAATAGCTCTTACAGGTTGTCCTTTGGAAAGCAAATTTTCCAAAACATTGGGTTTAAATTAATAATTAACTGTGTGAAATTGGTCTCTACTAGTGGGCTTTAGACAGGGAGATTTGATTTTCCCTTATTTATACTATGTATGAATGTTCTCTCTTTCACTCTAGTCAAAGGCCAAAATGGAAAGAGTATTATGGCGATAAAAGTTAGCAGGAATGCGTCACCCATAAACCACCTCTTGTATGTAGATGATAACTTTTTCTTCTTTAAGGTAGACATTCAATCCTATCAAGAGGTGAAAAAAGTGCTACACCAGTCGGATCTTTTCAAGGCATAAGGTCAACAATGAATAGTCAAAAATAAAGTTTAGTTCCAACACATCAAACAAGTTCATCAAAATGATGAGCAAAATTGTTGGATGCAAGGTCACAAATAAGTTTGAAAACTACTTGGATGGGAGAATAGATTTAGGGCATCGTGATAGCAGTCATACCTGTGAATAGCTTTGAGTATCGTTGTCTCATCTCGTCCTCCTTCTCCCATGTCATCTCCTGCGATGCTACATCCTGCCAAAGTACCTTAACTAAAAGAGATTACTTTATTTTGGAGTTGCTTAGTTTTAAAGTCAAGAATTTGTACAGGTGTAGATTCATAAGTTAAATTTTCCTTTAATATTATGGGTTGATTCCCCAATACATGCGCAGGGTCTGGGACGTATTTAAGGAGTTGCGAGACGTGAAAGACGTCATGCAAATTGGACAGATATGGGGGTAAGGAGATTTGGTAAGCGACTGGACTGATCCTTTGCAAGATTTGGAATGGTCTTAAGAATTTGGGGCTTAGTTTTCTAGTCCTTACTTGTCTACCAATACCCGTGGTAGGGGACACTCTCAGGGAAACATGTTCTCCCTCACTAAACTCTAAAGGTCTCCTTCTCCTATTGGCATAGGCTTCTTGTTTTTGTTGGGCAGCCCTCATCTTTTCTCTAATCATTTTGATTTGATCAATGGTTTCTTGTACAATATCGGTCCCAACAGTATACTTTCTCCCATTTCTACCCAACTTAGAGGTGACTTATAGCTTCTCCCATACAGAGCAGCATAAGGTGCCATACCGATGGTAGAGTGATAATTGTTATTGTATGCAAACTCTATCAAAGGTAGGTGTTTATTCCAACTTCCTTTTTGTTCTAGCGCACAAGCCTTTAACATGTCTTCTAAAGTTTGGATTGTTCTCTCAAAATGCCCGTCATCGGATCAAATTTTTAACTCTGAAAAATTCTCAAATTTCAACCGTAATCTCAGAAAATTACGCCGGATTCAATTTTAACGAAATCTTGATTAAATTCACCCAATTTAATTATTTCAAAATTTCCAATTTATTACGCTTCATACCCATGACATAGGGTTCACGATGATTTTATGTACGTGGCCAAGTGTCCACAATTCATGATGTGTGGCCAAAGGTGCTCCACATGGGTAGCCTAGTGAGGTGTTGCTGAAGGTACTCCATGCCTATGACCAAGTGCTCGCAATTACGCTATATACGTGGCCGAGTGTCCACATATTATAAGGTGTGGTCGAAGGTGCTCTACACGAGTGACTTAGTGAGGTGTGGCCGAATGTGCTTCATACCTGTGACCTAGGGTTCATGATAATTTGATGTACGTGGCTGAGTGTCCACGATTCACTATGTGTGGCCAAAGGTGCTCCACATAGGCGGCCTAGCGAGGTGTGGCCGAAGGTGCTCCATGCCCATGACCTAGTGCTCGCGATTACGTTATATACGTGGGAGAGTGTCCATGGATTATGGGGTGTGGCCGAAGGTGCTCCACACGAGTGACCGAGTAAGGTGTGGCTAGAGGTGCTTTATACCCATGTCCTAGTGCTCACGATGATTTCATAAAGGTGGTCTAGTGTCCACATAACACCTTAAGGCGCTCAATTAATCTAGATTGATAAATATAAAAGTTAATACATAAGCAATTTGTGTAATTACGCAATAACAAGTATAATTTTATTTGGATATATTTCATTTGAAAGAGGATACCTGATTTTTATGTTGACATCTAAATTATCATGCAATACTTGCCTGCTTGCATTTATGAATAACATTATGTTTTTAATATCAAGAATGTAACATGAAATGTTTTTAATATTAAGAATGTAACATGAAATGTTTTGGTTCTTGCACCCTGGTATATATTAGTTATTTTTTTTACTCAAATTGTTAAGCTACTAGGAAACTTGTGTTTCTCATTACTATGTTAATATGTATCAGATGCGGACGCATAGCTAGAGTGGGAGGTAGCAGTCCCATTTTGATTTAAGTGAGATTTTTGTAACCTTATTTTGGATTCTAGTTCAGATATATTTAGTTTAGAACTAGGATTATTCTTTTGGCAGTAGACATGGGATATTTGAAGGACCGGTCCATATTTGAAATTTTTAAAAGGGTTTGAGTGACAGGATTGTTGTCTCCTGATTTCTTATAGACGGGTACTTCATATATCCTGATACATGTAGACAGAAATGTGATTGACATTATTGAATATGTATTTATTTGAATTACATTAATATTTTAATTTTAGCTGTGTAATTTAGTATATTTTTATCTATTCCGTTGTGCATACGAGATTTAATTTAAGCAAAAGATCCCGAACCTAATCCGTTTAATATAATTCAATGGTATAATTGCCCAGACGTTAATTAAATAAAGTATAAGGATAATGTACCGACCTATCTGGTTGCGACGAAGGAATTGTAATACTAGATATGGGCGTTACAAGGAGGGCCATAATTTTCTCTTATTTTCATAGTATTGTTGCTTTAAAAGCCAACCCACCTTTACATCACGAATTAATAACCCTGAAATTTGAACTACTAAATGGTCTTAAAGTGGAGCTTACAATTGAAATCTAGACATCCCTAATTTAAAAATCCCTAAGAGAGGAAAAAGAAATTGAAAATTTTATTTTAATATTTTTTAAAAAATAATTTAAATTTAACAATTTTTATCTCATTTATTCTTATTAATTTAAACATATTTTAAATATTAAAAATGTTATATTCAAATTTAAATTAAAAAAATTAAATTTAAAATTTTACTCTCCTTCCCTCACTGCTCAATTAAAAAATCCTTAATTTAATGAATGTTGCTTATTGATTAATGGCACAAGAAATTCAACCCTCAATAAAAATAAAAAAGAAAAAGAAAATTATCAGATTGGATGTTAAATTGAGTGAATAATGTGACAAAAGGGTGAAGTTAGATAATTTAAACCTTGCTTTTATCAATAATGGAAGATGCTATATTTTTGTAACGAATAATGTTTAATTATACATATACTGACATAAAATTACAATATATAGTTAAAAATGATTCACTATAAATAAACATAAAATAAAATCTTATATAAACTATGAAATAATGTAAAATTATTGAGGATAAAAAAATGAACTTAATCAAGTGAAAACATAGGTATGCCTACCAGAGCTCCCTCAAAATCATTGAGGAGGTTTTTAAACATATTCTTAGAACAAACAATATCTACCAGCTTATAACTAGTGAGAAGAAAATTGATATCTCTTTCGATCAATGCAACATCCTTTGGCCATTTGTTTTTTGAGTTATTCATGTTGGAGACTCCGATTAGGAACAAGAATTTGTAACATCTGTCATTTGTGATCCCTAATGGCTTCTAAGGTTGCTCTAATTCCTTTTACAGAGATCAAGAATCTTGGTATCATAATTCCTAGTAGAGTTTCCTTTGTCTTCTATTTCTTTTCTATGTTGATAGAATTCTTTTCATTTCTCCATACATTCTATTCATATTTGGTAAAAGAGCAGTTCCTCTTGTCATCTTCCTTGTATGTACCACTTCTCTATGATCATTATTGTTCACGATATGTTTGACAGCTTGATTCACCATCTGAATGATACCCTTAGGCTCCCAAGTTTTTCCTTCAAAGTTATATTTAGTCCAAAAGAAGTATAAGCACCAACAAAAAATAACACATAGTCTGTAAACTCAAAACCGTTGCTTAGTTTCATGTGGCCATTGTTTGATCCATTTCGATCTTCTAAAATCCATTCTATCCAGTCTGGAACTCTATATTTTATTTTGTTTGACCTTAGCACTAGGTCCGATCCAAACCAAAAAGCTTGTTATATGACAAGTCAGGAGGAGATGTTCTGTATTTTCATCGTTGTCACAACCAAACACACAGTGTGTCATAATATTAAACCCTCTTGAAGTAAGGTTCACTTGAATAGGGAAGGAATTATAACATAGCTTCCATCCAAACATGATAATTTTCCTCGGGAGTTTCAGCTTAAGATACTCCATTTTCGAGAATGGTTGTCATTTTGCTGGATTATTTAATGGCATATATTATAGCCATCTCTAACTATATATGCCACAATCATTTCCATCCCAAAAATTTTTTTACTTCGATTGTGTCTTGAAGTTGGAATTTTCTTTTGCCTTAAAACTTCACTCCTATCTTAAATCTTTAATACTTTACCTTCATCCCAAATTTCGTTTCTTGTCAAAAGATCTTTTACTCTATTTAAATATGTACGTGTCCTAGTGGGTTGAGTCCAGAGATAATCATCTATATCAATTGATTCTCCATTTCTCACTTGCCAATTAAGGAGCAAAACTATATATTCTTCTAAATGGGAGAACTTGTTATGGACATGCTAATTTATGTTTCCTGTTTTTATCTCGATACTTCGCCTACAAGACTATGCTAAACAAATTATCCTCCTCACTATACATTCTTCATATTTTCTTAGGTAATAAAGCTTTGTTCATGTAACACTTAGAGTTGGCAAAACAGACCAACTCGGCCCACTTTTTTTTTTTTTGTAATTTTTTTTTCATATTTTTAATTATGAGCATCTGATTTTTTAAAGATTATTTTAGAAGTTTTGCTTATGCTTAACTTAATTAACTTTCAATTATTGAAATGAATTTATTGATATATGTAATTAACTAATTTTCTTAATTAGTTCATGTGTGTTTGATGCTAATACTATGATAAGTATTTAAAAAATATACAATTACAAGTTTAAAAGCTAATTCTCTAATAGTAGAAAGAAAATAATATAATTAATTTTATAATTAAATTAAAATTTAAAAGCTAATTCTATGATAGTGGAGAGAAATTAATATAATTAATTTTATATTACTTTTATAATAAATCAACTACATTAATTAAAATAAAAAGAAGAGAAGTGGATGAGAAAAGGTTTTTTTTTTCAATAAGCTAATTTTTTGACAATGGAAAGAAAATAAAATTTCATATATTAAATTATAAATTTTTTAGCATATTATATATTGTAAACTAAAGAATTTAAAAAACATAAAAAAAAAGGTTAAATGGGTTACTTGTGGATAACCCAACCCAAACCCATGTAACCCAAGAGTTTGATGGGCTAGGTCAAATTTGACTCGCATCTCTACGGGTTGACATTTTGCCAACCCAACCCACCACTTTTGGTGGGTTATATGGGTTGGACCTATATTAACAACTTTAGTAACACCCACACCTCTATAGTAATATCTATTAGCCCATAGAAGTGGAAGCATACAAAATATATATACAATTTGGTAGATGAAAACTATATATTTTTACAAGGTAATTATAAAAAATTTACATTTGTCAAAATAACAAATGCAAGCTTGGGAAATGACATTTTCACCTCCAAGACCACTTGACCCTTTATATGATGAATTGTCACTACAGTAAAAGAGTTATCATATATATATATATATATATATATATACATACATGCTAAATAAAAATTCTCACTCATATTTATACATCAACTGCCACTAAAAAAAAATTAGGTTTTAGTGGCAACTAAAAAAATGGTCACTAAAAGTCCACTTTCAATGGCAACTTTCAAAAGTTGCTATCAAAAGTTTTTTGTAATTATTTTTTACTTTTAAATTTGACTTTTGGTGGTAATAGTCGTAACCAATAACCTTTTGGTGACGATAATAGAGTTGCCACCAAAAAGCTTTCGGTAACGACTATTAGATAATCACCACCAATAATTTTTTGGTGGTGATTATAGAGTTATTACCAAAAAACTTTTGATAGCAACTATTTGATAGTCTCCATCAAAATTTTTTAAATTTTCTAATTTTTAAATTTAATTTTTGGTAGCTACTATCCATAGTTGCCACCAAAAGCCTTTTAGTAGCAACCATACAGTCGCCACCAAAAGGTTATTGGTGGCAACATTTGATAATCACTACCAAAGGTTTTAAAATTTTTTATATTTTTATTTTTAAATTCATTTTTTAGTGGCAACTCTCTATAGTTGCTATCAAAAGCCTTTTAATGACAATCCTATATAATCATCACCAATAACCTCATTGCTCAATTCTAAAATTTAGTTTTTGATAGCAACTATCGATAATAGCCACCAATAACCTTTTGGTAGTTACAATTGGCTCGTTATTAAAAGGTTATTGGTGACAATTAGTGATACTTGCCATAAAAAAATTTTAAGATTTTTATTTTTGAATTTTGCTTTTGGTGGCAACGGTTGATAGTAGTCACCAAAATTCTTTGAAATTTTTATTTTTAAGTTTTTTTTGTTTTATTTTTAATTTTATTTAATATTCTACTTCTTTATTTTTTTACTTGAATCGTTATTCAATTTTATATTTTTTTGTTTTTTTATTTATTATTAATTTTTATTTACTATTCTAGTTTTTATTTTCATTTTCATTTTCATTTAATTTTGATTTAATAATCTAAGTTTATTTATTTTATTTTAATTTTTTTAATATTTAATTAATTATTTTTTATTTAAATTGTTTAATATTCTACTTTATTTTAAGTTTGAAGAAGACATTTTTTTTTGACAAAATTTCCAAAATATTTGAAAATCAATTTAATTGTATTTATTTTTAGTTAAATTACCTAAATTTTATATATATATATGTATATATATATATAAGTTTATTTATGTTGTTTTTATTTACTTTGAATGTTTACACAAAAAAAAAAGAATTAATTATGACATTGTATTAGTGGTGCTTCTCTTAAAAGCGCTGGGATTTTTGTCTATTTGTGGCACTTACACAAGTATCATAAAATTTTTTTAATTTGTGGCACTCAATAATAATTACTGACACTTAAAGTATTTTTATATTTTTATATTATTTAATGATATTTATTAAACGTCACAAAGTTAAATAAATTATTGATATTTTTTAAGTGCCACAAAGTTCATTTATATTTGTAATTATTTTTAAAAAATTTTAAAATAATTTAAAACTACTTATTAAGCACAACAAAATTCTCTTATATTCATAATTATATGTTTTAAAAAGTTTTGTTAGCCACAAAAGTCCTTTATATTTATAATTATTTTTAAAAAATTTTAAAATAATTTGTTGACGCTTTTTTAACGTCAAAAAATACTTCATAAGTGCCCTTTATCAATAGTTTCACCACAAATTCACCATATTTCTCCAAACACGAAAAATTCAATTTTATTTTTGTTTTCCACCATTGCATACTCTGGAGCTAACGTCCTTTTGTGCGCGCGCATCTCTCCCTCCTTTTTTGGGTTTTATTTTCATTGAAACCAAGAGGCCTCTCTTGTCTCCCTCACTCTGTTCAGGGTTTATACTTTGTCCCAAACCCATTGTTGATGCCTCCAACACACCTCCTTGCTCTCCTCCATCAAATCTGCCATGGTCGCGCCGTCTTTGTTGTTGCCATCATCATCTCCGCCATGTACGAATTCTACATCGCTGTCCTTTTCACTCGTAATGTCTCAATAGTAGCGAAAACGAGCCACCCACATAGCCGAAGAGAGATAGCAGTGCCATGATAGAGCATATCCACCACAGATGCCGCGAATCAACTATACATCAAGCCAAGCCCAGCATCGCAACAACGTTCGACGCACCAACAGAGGTAATTCGATTCCTTTCATCTCGCATTTGCTTTGTTCAAATTATGAGTTGGTAGAATCTGTAGGACTGTATTTGATTTGCACATTGGAGATTTATTACGTCTTGAATTAAATCTATGATGGCTGAAAAATAGAGTTTTGGTATGAATCTGTGTTCGCCCGCAATGTCTTATTAGATTGATTGCTTTTGCTTTTGAAAAATTCGCACCATTCCTTAATGAGAAATAGATTACATTAATGGTAGGCTTAGTGCTATAGCCGTAAATAGCATAATTTGGTTTATTTTTGGGTTCCACTAAGTTGATGCATCTTGGGTGTTTGGTATATAGGAATTAAGTTTACAAAACTGAAGATCCACGGAAGGCTTGTTTGAAGTTACTTGTGTTTTGGGGTTGAACAGCAGATAGAGAGAGAAAGATGGGAAGATGAAACTGAGTGATTTCAGCGACTACTTTCATCTACCAATAGAAGTTGAAAAAAAGGAAAGTAAATTTATGCCCCACAGTCATGAAGAAAATGTGCCCTAAAGAAGGATTAGCAAGATGGCCACATAGAAAGGCTCCTTTACTATACTCTTTATCTTCTTTTGGTTATTTATACATGTATCTGATTGATAAGTTATACACACACACACACACACACACACACACCAAATAAAGAGCATAGTATTTATGTTATTAATTATTGTTTGACATGTATTTGGTCAATAGTTACTAATATTGTTTGTTAAACATATTATCTTAAGAGGAACTTTCAAGGTGCCAGTGACACGGAAAGGCTATTGGCAGGTTAGTTGTCAAGTTTTTTGTTTATCATTAATACTTTATTATACATTCTTCTCATTTCCTCTTTGTTAATTAGATTCTTTATGATAGTTTGACATGGGAGATGTACTTATTGATGGTAAATCCACTGATATGTGTAAGAAACATACAAGACATATACCTTAATGGTTCTTTTATGACATGATAGTACGTAATTAACTGGTTTGTGCTTTTATGATATTTCATTTCTTTTATGACATGATACTAAGTATCTATACTATTGAGAATTTTTAAGGATTAATAGCAAGATTTGGAGGCATTGAAAAATACTGTAACATATATGGTTCTTCTCATATATTGAGTTTTTGAAAAAACAGAATTTTGCATCAAAGTCAATATGCTTCCATTTTATTCCCTTCACAATCCATTAATTTTTCCTTAAAAAACCATTATACATTGTACAAGACAGACTTTGTGTTACCTTTTATTTATTTTGGTCTTCATCTTTCTTGTGTTACCTTTGGTGG
Source organism: Senna siamea (assembly GCA_031216115.1). Lineage (NCBI taxonomy): Eukaryota > Viridiplantae > Streptophyta > Magnoliopsida > Fabales > Fabaceae > Senna > Senna siamea. The sequence goes on from CM062354.1 coordinate 13,588,619, forward strand.
TGATATGGGATTATAGATTATGCTAATAGAAGATTGATTTTTCCACATATTATGCTATTATGCAGGTTTATTTTTTAAATAAAGTAATTGCTCTTTGTTTTGCGCATTGATTCATTTACTGGAATGATGTATGCAAGTAGTCTTAAATGATTGATGAATAGCATTTTAAGAAAGACTTTTATCACCATTTGCTTTATGTTATTAATTATTGTTTCACATGTATTTGGTCAGAGTTAGAGTTACTAACATTGTGTGTTAAACCTATTATCTTTAAAAGGAACTTTCAAGGTGTCATCTTTCTTAGCAGTTTTTTTTTTGTATTTTAGCTAACAATTTTCTTTCTAAGAGGAGTATGAAAAAGAAAATTGTAACCAAAATAAAACAATACGTTATTGGTAATTACTAATTAAGCCTAGAACTTGAATTTGAGATATTTTTCTTTATGTTGTTTTTCTCTTTGTTGGCTTAACTGCTTCATTTTAAATTCTGTTTGGAGTATATCCTTGATTATTTTGAAGATGGAGTGGGTTTTTACAGTGATAGTTACCTTCAGTTGCCAAGAGGTCAATATCTTTTTTAAATTCTGTTTGGAGTATATCCTAGATTATTTTGATTGAATTTCATGATTTATTTTATACTTTTTTGTTGTCCACTAGCTTGTTTCACTTATCAGACATTCTCTTGTGCTCTTTAATTCTTGATATAGGTGAAACTTGAAGTGCTTAATCATTTTACTAGATAACTTTCTAAGCATTGAGGTATGTCTTATTTGTGAGTATGTTGTTGAACTTTTCTTTATTCAAATGGTGATTGTTGGGCTCATTTCTAAAGTATAGATGCATCATTATGGACCCAACTTTATGTTATTATCTTTATCTCAAGGAGTGGTTTCAACTATGCTTACTTGTTTTAATTTGTTTTAATTGCTAATATGAGTTGATTAAAGTATTAAATTAGGAAAAGGAATTGATAAAATCTTCTCAGTCATTCATGTTGTACAGGTTCAAATTCTCTTGATGTTAAGAACTTTTGTTGATAGTAATTCTTGCTTAGAGAGATTTTGTTGATAGTTATTCTTGCTTAGAGAGATTTTTAACACTTAACATTTTAGATCCTGGTATTTGTTGTGGACTTGTGGGGTTACTATAGTTTCTGGTTAGATTTTTTAAAGTTGGTGGAATATTATTTAGTAGTGAAGTTTCTGTAATTTTTCTAGTCTTAATGTTAGCAAGCATAGCTAAAATTTCTTTGTATTGAATGTGTAGAGTATGAAAGGAAGATTGTTGGTGAAAAGGAAAAGGGAAATGAGAAATACCTTATTTTTGACAGTTTTGTTAATTCTCTTTGTAATATAATAAAGCATGGCTTTCTCCTGCCCTTTCCATCTTTTTTCTGTTATTAGTTTGTTTTTTGTGTGTATGTGCCTGTTTTTTAGTTAATTATGCATATGGCTAAACTCATACCTTGACTTAATGTTCAGATAACACACCAACGTAGCATATATGTTTTAGATACTCCAGGGGTCCTGGTTCCTAGTATCCCAAACGTAGAAATAGAGTTAAAGTTGGCTCTTGTAGGTAATATATCCATTAAGTGCGGCAAACCACTGCTGCACTTGTCAAGTGCAGCTCACCACTTCTGCACTTGTCAACTGCAGCAAGTGCACCAAGATTTTGAATTTTCATTTGTTATTTAGTCACCTTTAATAAAATTGTGTTTTTATAATACTTTGCCTTAATTCTCTCATCTTTAGTATGAAGAAGAGGGGATATTTCAATTACATAATCATCATTGCCGTTATAAGATGAAATTTGAATCTAAAGTTATTTTTACTGGTTGTTTTAATCTGTCAATGCCATTTTCATATTGTTTTAAGATTAAACTTTGGGTTTTGATAGAAAAACTTCTTAGGAAACTTTAGCCACTGGTTTCACATGAAAATTCTATTTGTAACTCAAGTTAGGCACAGAATACCATGAAGTACCCAGATTTACCCTTTGTGCAGACCTGGAACAGTTTGTGTCATTTAACCCTATCAAATCGGTTTAGAATCATGGAAAATTCTTTAGAACCCAATATTTACCTCTTTCCTAGGACAAGAAAATTTTCTAGAATTTTTATCAATGATTAGGAGGGTTCAATGCACTAAATCACGTCTTTGGTCTGAATCTTTCCTGAACAGAGTGCTGTTTTTATTATATGGACAAAAAGGGCCTAGAAACATTATTGAGCATGATTCTGTGATCTTTAGTTGGAATTGCTAGGACTGTTTCTATGAGCTTTAATCTCAAAGTATTCTATTAGAGCGAAACATGTGAGAGAAATTTAGGTTGTTTTGAGAAGTGATCATGAATGCCTTTGCATTTGCATCACGATTTTGCATTTTTTTTGGCATTGTAAAAATAAGGTATGTTTAAATTTTTTATTTTTACTTGCTTTTATATCTAAGAAATTTGATTTGCTTGTAATGCCCTTATCTAGTATTACAATCCCTCTGATGTATACAGATAAGTTCGGTGCAATATTTTTATCTTTTTATTATTAAGTCTGAGCAGTTATACTATTAAGTCTCATTAAAATAGATTAGGTTCGGGATCTTTTACTCAGATTAAATCTCATATGCACAGCGGAAATAAAATGTTATACTACACAGCGAAAATTTAAAATTTTTATATATTACAATTGATAAACGTCCAATAATCAATGTTCATTACATCTTTCAATGAATATAATTCGGGATATATGAAGTACCCATTCATAAGGAGTCAAAAGACAATAATCTTGCCACTCAGACTCCTTTTACAAATACGGGACAAACAAGTCCTTCATATATCCCTTCCCTCAGTAATTTCTCGTTCCCCTTTCATATACACAGGCAAAATAATAGTCTTAGCTTTAACCCCAACAAACATCTGGAATCAGGACCCAAAATAAGAGGTTACAAAAAATTTTCTTTGATAACAAAGAATTTCTATCTCCCTGGCACTGCTAAGTGTCTGCATCTGATACGTATTAGTATATAAATGAGAAATAGTAATTTTCCAGTAGCTTAACAATTCAGGGTTTAAAAATCAATTGATATGTATCAGGGTGCAAGCACAAAAAATATTTACTCTTACATTCTCAAATTTTGAAACTATAACCTTATTCATAAATATAAATTGGCAAGCATTGTATGATTAAATTAAATGTCAACATGACAAAATAATATTCTTTTCAAGTAAGACATCTTTGCATGCTATTAAACACGTCATAAAATTCACAAAAATCATTTATGCTTATCATTCTTAAAACTTACTGTTATAACTTGATTGTGCACATTGGGCACTTGTGGGCATTTGGCCACCTTTATACAATTCTCGTGCACACTTGGACACTTGTGGACACTTGACCATCTCTCTAAAAATCTCTTGTGCACACTTGAGCACTTTTGTGGACACTTGGCCACCTTTATAAAATTCTTGCACACACTTAGGCATTTTTGTAAACACTTGGCCACTTTTATAAAATTCTTGTGCACACTTGGGCACCTTTGTGGACACTTGCCCATTTTTATAAAATTCTAATAAATTTCAAGAATAAATTTCTCTTTCTTGAAAAATAATACTAATGTACATTTCTTTAAAATTCTAATGAGCTTCAAGAATAAATTTTTCTTTCTTAGAAAATAATACTAATATACATCTCTTGAAAATTTTAATAAGTTTCAAGAATAAATTTTTCTTTCTTGAAAAATGTTACTAATGTACATTTCTTTAAAATTATGACGAGCTTTAAGAATAAATTTTCTTTTCTTGCAAAATAATACTAATGTGCATCTCTTTATAATTCTAATAAGATTCAAGAATAAATTTCATGGACTTGGCCTAAGGAAAATTCAAAGAAAATGACTATGTTGCAATTCACATTTCTCATTTCTATTCCTTAAATAACCCCATTAAGATGGTGTAGTCCCTTTCATCCATGGTCATTTTTTTTTTTTACCAATCACAACTAAAAATTTCACATCCTAAAAATGTAAAGTTTCATCTTCCTCTTGGCCAAAAGGGGGTTTATGGAGGAAGGATGGTTTTCAAAGGCATCCATCCATTTCTATCATATTGAATCATAATTCATCATGTGAATAATCTTATTTAACCCTAATCCTTTCACAACAACAATATTCATGTCATCACCTCAACCAACATCCCAATCAATCACACATGCTTAGCCAACATAACATGCATTTTATCAAGAATGTAGGGAAGTCAATCATGTTCCATGGAAAACTTGTAAAAGCATGATGATTGTATATACTAAAGCATGGAACACAATCTTAAAAATTGTTAACCTTCCTCAATGATGTACTAGAGTGGTTTGATCTTGGCCCTCCTTTTGAACTCCCTCTTACACCTTGCTTCTCCTTTTTTCTTTGGCTAGATCTCTCTCTTCTTGTCTTGATCGAGTGTGTGGGTGTGTATGTTCTAGAGTGTGGAATGCTCTCTCTTTTCTTTATTTTCCTAGCTAGTGGGCATAACGTGTAGTTTAGGTGTTCTCTTCAAGTATGAAATGCTCTCTCTCTCTCTCCCTTTCTCTTGTCGTGTATGTGTGGGTCTTTTCAAAGCATGAAGTGTCCTCTCCTTTTCTTTTTCCCTCCCGAGTGTGTGCATGCATCCCTCTAAAAATACAATTTCCATTCCATTCCCTTTTGTCTATTATCCTTGCATTGTAGCCACACATGTCATTTGCATTTCCTTGCACTCTTTAGTTTAGCTACTAGGACACGCCAATGGGAAGGAGGAAGGGAAGCACAAAATTTGTTTTTCTTTATTCACGTGAACCTCACACTGCACTCTTTATTTTTTTTTAATTAGTATGGTTGTTGCATGTGTACTTATAAGTACACCTTATATTGCTTGCTAGTTGGGTAATCGTACTTGGCCAAGAAAATGGAATGCTGCACTTTCTTTTTTCAATCACTCTTCTCCCTTTTCTCACTTTAATTCGTCTTTTTCTTTTGTTTAAGCTGGAGTGTTTCCTTTATCATAGTTGATTATTGTCATGTACTTTCAAGTATAATTTACTTTCCCTACACCCTTTGCCTTAGCTTCTTGGTCACGTTAACGGGAAGGGAAAGAAGATAAATTAAGTGCAGCCCTCTTTGCTTACAAAATTGGGTAATCCCATTCGGCTAAAGGGAAATGGAACGCTGCACCTTTTTTGTTTTACTTGTAGCATGCATTTATATATCATAATTCTCTTCTTGCTTGCAAATTTGGTAATTCCTTTCCTTGCACGTTAGTTACACCCCACAAGCAATTACACTTGTATGTTAAATAAAAATTTTTGCACTTCTTCCTTAATTATTTTCCTTTGTCTTAATTCTCATGGCTGCACTAAGTGTACTTGTAAGTACAGTTTTCTTTATTTGCAAGTTTGCCTTATCCCATTGGTCACGCCACCTTCATTTCTTCTCTCATTGCATTTTCCATTCGGCCAAGGGAGTGGGACGCTGCACACGTTTTGGGCAGCCTAATTAAATTCTTACGTGAATTCATCAAGAAGTGGCGCCAAGGGAAGAAAGGAAAAGAATTCATGTAGGTCACCATCTCACATGATAGCCTCCCCCATGCAAGATATATTGTTTTGTATTTTAATTTCCTATATCTAGTTTCCATTTGACTCCACCGTACCCCTACATGTGTGCATGTTATTAAAAAAATTTTGCACCTTTAGCCACTTTCATATATATATATATATATATATTTCAATACTACACTCTTTCCTTTTCCCCATGTGCACGTGTAGGTACATATGGATATTTAGTTTGCTTTTCTCTTTGGCAATTAGGCTAGGTGAAGGGAAAAAGAATTAAAAAATTAAATTAAACACCTTAATTCTATGCAATGTCATCTTTTCAAATATTTATTCTAAATATTAAATCACACAAGCAATTGAACACACTTTATGGTAATTTATCTAATTAAATAAGAAAATATAAATTTAAATATAATTGTAAGAAACATTTCTCTCCTCCTTACAAATAATTGTCTTCGAAATTTATACATACCTTATGAGAATAACTCTAGATACGCCTTGCGCATGTCCTCCTCTCTTTCTTATGTGGCTTCCTGTTGTGATGTGCATCCCACAAGATCTTTATCAAGAGAATGACCTTATTCTTTAGGATCTTGACTTCAATACTGATAATTTGTACATGTTTTGGTTGATAAGTTAGATTATCTCTTAATTGTAGATTACTGGTGTCAAGTATATGTTAGGGGTCAGGTATGTACTTTCGGATCTGGGAGACATGAAAAATATTATGAAGGTTGGGCAGATGTGGAGGTAGGGCTATCTGGTATACTGATGGACCCACTCTCTTTAATATTTGAAAAGGTTTAATGTATTTGGGACTTAGTTTTTTAGACTTCATAGTTCTACCAATCATAATAGTTGAGGATACCTTTAGAAAAATATAGTTTCCTTCTTCAAAATCTAAAGGCCTTTTTCTCTTGTCAACATAGTTTTTCTATCTACTTTGAGCTTTAAGCATCTTTTCTCTGATCAGTTTGATTTGATCAGTGGTTTGTTGAACTAGTTCAAGCCCTAGCAATGGTTTCTCTCCCACCTCATACCAATACAAAGGAGATCTACACTTTCTCTTATACAGGGCTTCATATGGCGTCATCCCTATATTAGAGTGGTAGCTATTATTATAAGAGAATTCTATTAATAGCACACTTTGTTCCCAATTCCCTTGGTACTCCAAAGTACAGGCCCTAAGCATGTCTTCTAGAGTTTGGATGGTCCTTTCTTCTCCCCATCGGTTTGGGGATGGTAAGCGGTACTGAAATTTAGCCTAGTATCGAAAGCTTTTTGCAAGGCTCTCCAAAATCTAGAGGTGAATCGGAGATCTCGGTCCGAAACAATGCTAGTGGAAATCTCATGAAGTCGCACTATCTCTTGAATATATATTTGGGTTAATCTATCTAAGGAGAAATTGATTTTAATAGGGACGAAATGTGCTGATTTGGTCAGTCTATCCACAATTACCCAGATAGCATTTTTCCCTGACTGAGTTTTAGGTAATCCCATGACAAAATCCATTAAGACTTTATCCTATTTTCACTTAAGAATGTCTAGAGGTTGTAGTAATCCTGTAGGTTTTTTATGTTCAATTTTAACCTGTTGGCATACTAGACACTTGGCTATATACCCTACTGTCTTTCTTTATGCTTAGCCACCAAAATCTTCTCTTAAGATCTTGATACATCTTAGTGGCTCCATGATGAATAGTATACTTTGGTGAGTTTCTTTTAAAATTTTATCTCTCAATCCTCCTGTCTTAGGAACATACATCATATTCTGAAAGGTTATCATTCTATCGGCCTCCCTTATGAATTCCTTTAAATCTTTTAGGGACTTTAGGAATTTATCACCTTTCTGGGTTTATAAGATTTGGGCCCTAAGAGTGTTTTTAATTCTTAACTCACTCAGATAGATCTTATCAAGTAACACCAGAGTAGACAACTTCATGTTCCTCAATTTTGTTATCAGGTTCATTTCACTCACCATCAGTACCATCAGTCGAGCTACATGGAAGGGCTTTCTACTTAGTGCATCAACCACAATGTTTGCCTTGCTTGGGTGGTATTTTAGTTCAAAATCATAAGCTTTAATGAATTCTATCAACTTCTTTTGTCTCATATTCAATTCCTTTTAGTCAAATAGGTACTTGAGACTTTTATGGTCACTAAATACCTCAAACCTAAATCCATAGAAATAGTGTCTCCAAATTTTCAAGGTAAATACTATAGTTGCCAACTCTTAGTCATGGGTGGGATAGTTTCTCTCATGTGACCTTAGTTGCTTAGAAGCATAGGCTATTACTCTCCCTCTTTGCATTAAAACACACCCTAACCCTTTCTTGGATGCTTCACAGTATAATTCAAATTTCTCCAAAGGGTTTGGGATAACTAGGATGGGTGCAGTGATTAACTTCTCTTTTAGGGTTTGGAAGCTTTGTTTGCATTTTGTGTCCTACACAAATGGAACATCTTTCCGGGTCAACTTGGTCATGGGCATCGTGATTTACAAAAATTCCTGAAAGAACCGTCTATAGTATCCCGTTAAACCCAGAAAATTTCTGATTTTTCAGTTTACTACTGCTTTAGTCTTATTGGGATCCACTAATACAACCTCTTTAGAAATCACATGCCTTAGGAACTTGATTTCTTCCAACCAAAACTCGCACTTCTCTAGTTTAACATATAACTGCTTCTCCTTGAGTATTTGCAGCACTATTCAGAGATGCTGCTCATGCTCCTATCTATTCTTGGAATACACTAGTTTGTCATCAATAAACATTACTACAAACTGATCGAGGTAGGGTTTAAAGATGCGATTCATGTAATCCATGAAAACAACTAGAGCATCTGTAAGGCCAAAGAGCATCATAAGAAATTCATAATGCCCGTACTTAATCTTAAAGGCAGTCTTAGGTATGTCCTCATTCTTAACCCTGATTTGATGATACCCTAATCTCAAATCAATCTTAGAAAAGATAGTGGTCCCTCTTAGTTGGTTCAACAGGTCATCGATCATAGGGAAAGGATACTTATTTTTTATAGTTATTTTATTTAGCTTCCTATAGTTTATCTACATCCTTATACTCCCATCCTTCTTGACAAACAATACAGGAGCTCCCCACGATAACACACTGGGTCTGATAAATTGTTTTGCTAAGAGGTTCTCTATTTGCACATTCAATTCATTTAATTCTACCGAGAACATCTTATAGGGCTCTATGGAAATTAGTCCTGCCCTAAAAACTAGGTTTATGGAAAACTCTATCTCCCTCTCCTGGAGGAGACTTGGGATCTCCTCTAGGAACACATCTGTAAATTCATTGGCTAGAGGGATGATTTCTAGCTTATGCTAACTTTCCACTTCCGAGGAACACAAGAAATTCATTCTTTGGTTTTTTCTCTCGATCCCCATGCCTACTGGTTTAGTGTCTATGAAAGTCACTGACTTAGCTAAATAGTCCAAGATGACATTGTTTGAAGAGAGTCAATCCATACCAAGGATGACATGTAGTTCAATCATGGGTAAGTAGATAAGGTCTACAAGAAAGATTCTATTTTCAACCACAATGAGACAATTCAAACAAGCTAAGGAAGTAGACACATATTCATTAGTGGGTATTGCTATGGAAAGCTCATAAGGTAGGGTGGTTGCGAGTAATTTTAATTTCTGAACACAGTCTACTGAGATGAAGGAATGGGTGGCGCCAGAATCATACAATGCAATTAAAGGAACATAATTAATAAAGTACGTACCTTTCATCAAGTCCTCGGACTGGGCCACCTCTTTACCCTTCAGGGTATACACCCTTCCATTGGTTAGGGGTTTTGTGGGTTCCTTCGGCCTCTTTAGGGTTGGACAAACTTGGGAGATGTGCCCTAGCTTTTCGCATCGGTAACTCACGTTTTGTTTCATAAGGTACGGTCTATCTCCATGGTTTCACCCGCACTTTGAGTAGTTGCTTTGGGTAGTCAAAATGTTCATGGCCTCTTCCTTGCTTAGTGCCTCGGGAACTTCCTATCACGACCCCTATTGAATCTGGCTGGGCTCTTTCTCTTAAGGAACCATACTTCCTGCCTCCCCTTCTTCAATGCAGTTAAGGATCGGGAGGTTATTCTACACTTGTTAACCAGTGTCAGGTAATCCCTGATCTCCTATGTTGCCACCTCATGTTACAGCTCTGGGTCCAAGCTGTTCTCCAAGTGCATAGCCTTCCATGCCCAGTCCGGTCTCCATTTCAGGTATGAAGAGAACTTGGACAACTCTTCAAACCTAGCTAAGTGCTCTTCGAAGAGTCTACTGCCTTGTTTGATCTGCATAAATTCCCTCTCCTTCGCATTCCTCTTGCTTTGGGGGAAGTACTTCTCCAGGAATGCGTCTCTAAAACTTTCTCAAGTGATTAGGATCCTTTAGGCCTCTATCAGTTGCTTCATTTCCTTCCACCAGTACTTCGCTTCTTCGTCCAACTGGTAGGCAGCGAAAGTAACCTTCTGCGATTCGGCGCTCCCTAACACGTCAAACAATTCTTCCATCTTCTGGGTCCACTCTTCGGCTTTCTTCGAGTTTATTGCCTCATTAAAGACAGGGGCTCTGGCTCTTTGAAACTCGGTCCAACCTCTACCAACTTGGGTTTTGGTCTGTTTAGCCTCGGTCTGGGTGTCTTCGCTCTGAGTGGTCTGGGCCTAACGGAGCGCTTCAACGGTGACTGCAGCCTGGGCTTTCATATCTTTGGCCATATTCGTCATGGTCTGCATAACTTCATTCAAATCTATTTTCGTGTTTTAGGCCTGCGCTCTTCTTTGTGTCGGTGCCATATTGTCACTCTATAAAACAAATATTATCGAGGTGATTAGGCTTAATAACAAATGATTAAGCAAGAAACATATAACACTAACAGGAGCTTCTATCTTCCCAAACCTAATGCTCCATTCCCTAAGTTGTAAACAAAATGCAAGTTAGTTGATCGCCTAGGTACAACCAACTAACTTGATACAATCCCTTCCTTGAGGAATTCTATCCCGTTTCTATCTTAGGTAGCTGTGCTCTGATACCAACTTAATGTAATGTCCTTATTTAGTATTACAATTTCTCTGATGTAAACAGATAAGTTCAGTACATTATTCTTATCCTTTTATTATTAAGTTTGAGCAGTTATATTATTAAGTCTCATTAAAGTGGATTAGATTTGGGATCTTTTGCTCCGATTAAATCTCATATATATACTGAAAATAAAATGCTATACTACACAACAGAAATTTAAAATTTTTATATATTACAACTAATAAACGTCCAATAATCAATGTTCATTACATCATTCAGTGAATATAATTTGAGATATATGAAGTAGCCGTTCATAAGGAGTTAGGAGACAACAATTCTGCCACTTAGACTATTTTTACAAATACGGGACGAACAAGTCCTTCACATATCCCTTCTCCCAACAATTTTTCGTTCCCCTTTCATATATACAGGCAAAATCATAGTCCTAGCTCTAACCCCAGCAAACAGCTAGAATCAGGACCCAAAATAAGAGGTTACAAAAAAATTGTTTGATAAAAAAGAACTTCTATCTCCTTGGCACTGCCAAGCGTCCACATATGATATATATTAGTATATCCATGAGAAATACTATTTTTTTAGTAGCTTAACAATTCAGGGTTTAAAAATCAATTAATATGTATCTGGGTGCAAGAACAAAAAATATTTACTTCTACATTCTCAAATTTTAAAACCATTACATTATTTATAAATATAAATTGGCAAGCATTGCATGATAAATTGAAATGTCAATGTGATAAAATAATATTCTTTTCAAGTAAGATATCTTTGCATGCTATTAAACACGTGATCATAAAATTCACAAAAATTATTTATGCTTATCATTCTTAAAACTTACCTTTATAACTTGATTGTGCACATTGGGGATCTTGTGGACACTTGGCCATCTTTATACAATTCTCGTGCACACTTGGACACTTGTGGACACTTGGCCACCTCTCTAAAAATCTCTTATGCACACTTGGGCATTTTTGTGGACACTTAGCCACCTTTATAGAAGTCGTATGCACACTTGGGCACTTTTGTGGACACTTGCCCACTTTTATAAAATTCTAATAAATCTCAAGAATAAATTTCTTTTTCTTGAAAAATAATACTAATGTACATCTCTTTAAAATTCTAATGAGTTTCAAGAATAAATTTTCTTTTCTTGAAAAATAATACTAATGTATATCTCTTGAAAATTCCAATAAGCTTGAAGAATAAATTTCCCTTTCTTGAAAAACATTACTAATGTACATCTCTTTAAAATTTTAATGAGCTTTAAGAATAAATTTCCCTTAGAAAAAAAATACTAATGTGCATCTCTTTAAATTTCTAATAGGCTTCAAGAATAAATTTTCTTTTCTTGAAAAATAATACTTATGTGCATCTCTTTAAAATTCTAATAAGATTCAAGAATAAATTTTATGGACTTGGCCTAAGGAGAATTCGAGGAAAATGACTATGTTGCAATTCACATTTCCCATTTCTATTCCTTAAATAACGCCATTAAGATGGTGTAGTCCCTTTCATCCATGGTCATTTTTTTTTTTCACCAATCACAACTAAAAATTTCACATCCCATTAATGTAAAGTTTCATCTTCCTCTCGGCTAAAAGGGAGTTTATGGGGGAAGGATGGTTTTCAAAGGCATCCGTCCATTTCTATCATATTCAATCATAATTCATCATGAGAACAACCTTATCTAACTCTAATCCTTTCACAATAACAATATTCATGTCATTACCTCAACCAACATCCCAATCAATCACACATGCTTAGCTTACATAACATGCATTTTATTAAGAATGTAGGGAAGTCAATCGTGTTTCATGGAAAAATTGTAAAAGCATGATGATTGCATATACTAAAGCATGGAACATAGTCTTAAAAATTGTTAACCTACATCAATGATGCACTAGAGTGGTTTGATCTTGGCCCTTCTTTTGAATTCCCTCTTACACCTTGCTTCCCCTTTTTCTTTGGCTATATCTCTCTCTCCTTGTCTTAAACGAGTGTGTGGGTGTGTATGTTCTAGAGTGTGGAATGCTCTCTCTTTTCTTTATTTTCCTAGCTAGTGGGTATAACGTGTAGTTTAGGTGTTCTCTTCAAGTATGAAATGCTCTCTCTCTCTCCCTTTCTCTTCTTGCCGTGTGTGTGTGGGTCTTTTCAAAGCACGAGGTGTCCTCTCCTTTTATTTTTCCCTCCTGAGCGTGTGCATGCATTCCTCTAAAAATACAATTTCCATTCCATTTCCTTTTGTCTTTTCTCCTTGCATTGCAGCCACACGTGTCATTTGCATTTCCTTGAACTCCTTAGTTTAGCTACTAGGACACGCCAATGGGAAGGAGGAAGGGAAGCACAAAATTTGTTTTTCTTTATTCACGTGCACCTCACACTGCACTCTTTATTTATTTTTAATTAGTATGGCTGTTGCATGTATACTTATAAGTACACCTTATATTGCTTGCTAGTTGGGTAATCGTACTTGGCCAAGAAAATGGAATGTTGCACTTTTTTTTTTCAACAGCTCTTCTCCCTTTTCTCACTTCAATTTGTCTTTTTCCTTTGTTTAAGCTGGAATGTTTCCTTCATCATACTTGATTATTGTCATAATTGTACTTTCAAGTACAATTTACTTCCCCTACACCCTTTGCCTTAGCTTCTTGGTCACGTTAATAGGAAGGGAAAGAGGATAAATTAAGTGCAGCCCTCCTTGCTTACAAAATTGGGTAATCCCATTCGGCTAAAGGGAAATGGAACGCTGCACCTTTTTTGTTTTACTTGTAGCATGTATTTATATATAATTAATTCCCTCCTTGCTTGCAAATTTGGTAATTACTTTCCTTGCACGTTAGTTACACCCCGCAAGCAATTACACTTGTATGTTAAATAAAAATTTTTGCACTCCTTGCTTAATTATTTTCCTTTTTCTTAATTGTCATGGCTGCACTAAGTGTACTTGTAAGTACGCTTTTCTTTGTTTGCAAGTTTGCTTTATCCCTTTGGTCACGCCACCTTCATTTCTTCTCTCATTGCATTTTCCATTCAGTCAAGGGAGTGGAATGCCGCACATGTTTTGGTCAGCCTAATTAAATTACTACGTGAATTCATCATGAAGTGGCGCCAAGGGAAGAAAGGAAAAGAATTCATGTAAGTCACCATCTCACGTGATAGCCTCCCCCATGCAAGACATATTGTTTTGCATTTTAATTTCCTATATCTAGTTTCCATTTGACTTCACCGTACCCCTACATGTGTGCATGTTACTAAAAAATTTTTGCACCTTTAGCCATTTCCATATATCTATATATATATATTTATATATTTCAATGCTACACTCTTTCCTTTTCCCCATGTGCACGTGTAGGTACATATGGATATCTAGTTTGCTTTTTTCCTTGGCAATTAGGCTAGGTGAAGGGAAGAAGAATTGAAAAATTAAATTAAACACCTCAATTCTATGCAATGTCATCTTTTCAAATATTTATTTTAAATATTAAATCACACAAGTAATTGAACACACTTTATGGCAATTTATCTGATTAAATAAGAAAATGTAAATTTAAATATAATTGCAAGAACATAGGGTGTTACATTGCCAACTTTAGTTGGCTTTATATTTTTGGAGCATTGTTTCTTGTTACATCTTTCTTCACCTACATGAGGTTTAGGGAGAAATTCTTTAAATGTTGGTGGTGTCCTCATTCCATAGAAGCTACATGAATTTTTTTGCCTTCCTGATGAATACTGAGTTGGTATATGTTTTAAGATTTACGAGTTTAAATTTTGTTTCTTAAGAGAGTGCACCAAAAGTTTTGTTCTACTGCATTTCAATATGTAATTTTATGTTTTGGGTGATTTTTGGATTAAAACCTTTGTATAAACATTATGAACAAGTTTATGTATGAAATAATGACTGATTTATGATATTGTACAGTGATCTCTTAATAGATAATGGAAATATAGTTTACTAGTCAAAGTTTCAATCAGAAAATGGGCCTTTTTACTGTCGAATAGCAATAGGTTGTTTTTGTGAGCTTTAATGGGTTACTTTTGTGCTCTTTGCTATCAAGTGGTCAATCGCTTGTTTTATGAGATTAAAAGCATGAATATTACTCTTATGTTAGTTGTGTTTTATTAAGATTGGTGCATTTGACTTATTTACATATATGTTTTTTTGTTAGGGACAATTCAATATTCCAAATTTCACTAATAATATTAGGAGAATTGATGATGATTCAACCCAACAAGATGAAAGATTTATAGTTTTTCATTAAAATTGTATGTGTTATATTTGAACTTTGATTTTTTTTTTTGGACATGTCAGATATATGTTCACCATTTGTTAGATGTAATATTTTAACATAAACTTTATGTACGTTTAATAATAATTGTAATGAATTTTTTATGAAAGTTGAATGATTTGTACTTTCTAATGTTTTTGGATTCAATTGACTTGTTTGCATATTGTAAAGAAAAAAAAAGAAAAAAATTAATTATAATTTTAAAAAATTAATTTGACTTTTGGCAACAATTAAATTGTCCTTGAAAGTTATCTTTGGCAGCGATTATATTGCCACCAAAAGTTATCTTTGGTCGTGACACTTAAGTTGCCACCAAAAGAAATTTTTAGTGGTAACTAAGTCGCTATTGAAAGTGTCTTTTAATGGTGAGATTTGACACTTTCAATAGCAATTAAATCGCTAGTAAAAGTTTCTTTGGGTGGTGACTTTCAAGTTGCTACCAAATGTATTTTTTTGTGGCAATTTAGTTACTGTCAAAAGTGTTTTTAATGACATCTCGTTTTCACGAGAGCTTTTGTGATGACATATGAAACTTTAGGTAGCGACTTAATTGGTATTGAAAGACACCTTTGGCAGAGACTCGAAGGTCATTTATAAAAGTCTTCAAAAACAAGACCTTTGTTAGCGACTTGGTAGACTTAGTGGCGACTATGTAGTCACCACCTATACCTTTTTGGTGGTGACTAAAGTCAGATTTTTTGTAGTGTACTAACCCTCTGGCTATCAGCAAAACAAGCCAATGGAATGAGTGGGTTCTCATAAGATTATCAACCTCTTTCCACCTTATCCTATTGGGGGTGTAGGTGATATATCCACGATCCACACCATCAAGTCTCCAACCCTGATGAAGTACTCGAGGTCGGGTATCTCGATTACCTTCACCTTTAATTCCATGGTCATAGTCAACCTAACCATTTGGATACATCAATATACATGTGACATAAAAATCACAATAAGAAAGAGAAATCAGGTTAGAAATTACCACTGATGGTACTAGCCATGAATCACATGAAAAACTTTTGCATTCACGTTACATTTCAAAGTCGTAAAAATACTAGATAATATACACTCATCATTCTATGTTATGTCATGCATTGGAAATGAATCATAACAATCTTATATTTGTGGGTACAATCATGCTTCACATCATATAAAATACATATGGGCATTTATAAAATTTAGTGCAAATAACTCATAACTTTCATTCATATGATTCACTTGGCCTATCATAACATGACTTTCTTTTATAGCAAACATTGTATGAGTTCTTTCTTGATGGTTAGCTAGTTTTAACCCCCAGGGCATCCCTTAGTCTCTGTGCATTATTCTTAGGAAGACTATTCTACTGTGATGGAGATCATTGTGCCTTTATTGTGGGTCACAGATCATACTCACTGAATCACTACACCTCTTCTATGGGTTGGATCCTCTTTTGGATACATAACCCTCTAATATATATACTAGACTGATAGGTTCCTAGATCATAATTGGTTTAACTCTAAGTAGACAACTCATTGGCTATCAAAGTAAATAACTTAAGGTTAACCACTAACACAGTGCTTTCGCAACTTTTCTTTTTAAAGTTGAATGGATGTTTTACCATTCTACTTTATAGTTCAATAATGAAATTCCTAATGGTTGTCCCATACTGATCAATAGTCATTCAATCCGAAATTCATCTAAATTAGAGCATATAATAAGAGTGTTTTAAACTCTTCTTTTCTAGTTATTTCCCTTTCATTATTGTCTCATATTACTCCTTAGATGTGCGACTATATGATTTGGATGAGTTCCTAGTCTTTTCATAGTTTTTGGGAGAGGAAATAGTTCATTTTTTCAAAAACAAGGGCTATAAGTCGACTGGGGTCCAAAAGTAGACTTGTAACTTGTTGCCAAAATAGGGTCTTGGCGATGAGCAACAAGTCGACTTCTTAGAGACTGGAAGTTGACTTGTGGTCTGCAAGTCGACTGCCAGGTTTTGGACTTGCATTCCTAGGCCTGAAGAACACGAAAGTCAATTCCTAGGGTGTAAAAGTCAACTTCCATTTCATGCCTTATTTTAATAGTACTATTTGAAGTCAACTCAATTATGGACCTTTTCTCCTCACCAAAGCCAACAACATATGCCAAAATGAGGGTCTCTTAAGCTAAGAACAATTCAAAATCAAATATTCAAAGTCATAGAGGTAAAAGAAAAGTGAAACCCACATCTAAATCTTCATTTTAAAGAAATTTATCCACATACAAGCATAACAAAGCATACATCGAACATAGTTAAAGTAGAATGCAAGTTTAAATCTCTCTCAAGTCATTAAAAACACAAATTCATTCATTTACCCAAGTACGAAAAATGGATTTTAAAGTTAAGAGAGAGCAAGCTAGATTTTAACTTGATTACCTTGTTCTTACTGGTTTTGTGTGCTGATTAAGGTGTCCTAATTAGAAATTTAAGCTTTCTTGCAATTTCTTTCAACTCTAGCCTTAATTTCTTCTTCGTCCTCTCAATTTCCTTCTTCCTCTCTCTTCTTAGCTCCTCTCTTTAGGTTCAAATTTTTTGATCCTTCTCTCTCCTCTTCTCCTCTTATAAGGTTTTTAGAAGGGTTGAATTACAATTAACTGAAATTCAAAAATATTTGCTAAACAATACCTTAGAAAAATTGTGAATTTAAGAGTTTACAAAAGTTTTTCCCTTCATATACCACTGGTCTACTTTAATTTTTCATTTACCTTTTGGGTTATATTACCCAGATGTACCACTTGCTAAAAATATCATTTTCTCTCAAATCAGTCCTCGCTTCGACCTAATTTTTCAACCAAATTTTCAATCTGGTTGCTAACTTCCTTTATAGGCTATACCTCACCCTTAAGTACAAATATCATACCATTAAAATTTCAATTAGCTATTTGGGGATGATACAATTCAAATCCCTAATATTTTTAATTCCAACACCACTTTAATCAATAGGTTGACATAATTTGTGCCAAGTAATCATGTAAAGTTTATTACCATTTCTATCACTACTCCATATGAATCTTGAAAGAGTGGAGTCACATTAAGAGACTTCTTTATTTAAACATAACAAATGATATATTGGCATTGAGATCAAAACTAAATTGACTAAAGTTACTCTTCTAGCCTTGCAATTTATTATTACGCTTCTCTATGATTTTTAAGGGGGAGAGAATGTAATAAACTTGAATTTTTGAAATAATTAAATTGGGTGAATTTAATCAGGATTTCATTAAAATTGAATCCGACGCAATTTTTTGAGATTACGGTTAAAATCTGGGAATTTTTCAGAGTTAAAAATTTGATCCGATGAAGGAAAACACGACCCAATGTTAGGAAATTGACAGATAAAGTCTTGGACTTCAGTTCCTTAATTGGAGGTCGAAATTCTTGCATGGGAACCTGTGCCCTTGCCCGGATCAAAGATGGCATCCGAAATTTTTTTTGGGTGAAGTGGCAAAAGACCGAATTACCCCTAGAAGCTTTAAACTTTCAAAAAACTCTATTTTTCCTCTCATTTTCCATTTCCTCTCTCTCTCTTCCCTCTATTTTCTCTCTCTTCTCTCTCCTCCCTTCACCACCACACGTGGCCAATGCTGTCACCCTGCGCCGCCGTCTGACCCAGCCGTCGGTGCAGATCACCACCCTCGACCACCAACGACCAACCCCAGCCACCCACGGACGCCACGACTGCCAGAAAAGGCTTCTTTTTTCCCTCCATCATGAAATTCTCCACCCGCCGTGATCTCTACTGTTTGACGTCGTCTGGTGACACCACCCCCACCATTGGGAAGGCCGAGCTACCAGCTTCCTCCGACAGTTCCCACCCACCGAACGCTGCCACCATGCGCCCGGAATGGGGAGGAAATCGTCCACCGTGCGTAACTCTTCTCCGTCAAAAAATGCCACCTAAACGGTCGAGAACCACCAAACCAATCCCAGATCCGGACTCCTAATCTTACGAGCTTCATTCTGGTGTAATTTTTTTGACCTTAGCTGCACCCTTCTGCCGTGCGTCGCTGTGAGCCGCCATGCTCCATCCTGTGCTGCTGTCGGAGAAGCCAAAAAGGGTTCAGAATCAAATTTCCACCTTTCGGAACCCCTGGTACGATTTAAATTGCCCTAATCTAATGTTTTCTAACTGAATTGGATGCCGAATATGTATAAGAAAGATACCGGCCTAGGAAAACATGTAATCGGACATAAGAAATTAAATTGAATAAGTAATGGACTAAGACTTTAAGTAAATTGCCCAGGAAATTAACTAGGCTCAAATTTCGAGGATACAGGAAGCCCCGAATTTAATTAGGAGAAAACGGTAACCAAGTAGGGTAATTTACACTCTCCTGATGTTAAATTAACGTTGTGGATACCTGATTGATTTAATTTGATTGCATGCAAATGTGTGCTGCCTTCAATGAGTATATCTGTATGCCTGTGTGCTGTAAATTCCTATTGCATGTTAGAACGATTTGGCTATTGGATTTAGATGCCATAGGAGCGAGTTGACTTAGGGTAGGGTACTTAATAGTCGGTATGGGATGGCCATTAAGTATCCCGAGTGCAGAGAATTTTATAAATGTATTGTTTTAATTGGATTTAGCCTGTATTCTTTAGGGATTACGCGGTAAACCAGGACAACCCTATGAAAGGTTCAAGGAGTATAAGGGGAGATAACCTATACGGGAAAATGTTGTGATTTAGGCGTAATATCCTAGAACCCTGAGAACTAGACGACTGTGTGAATGTGATTACGAATAGACTGTATGAGGATGAGGGTTGGCGTATGTGTACATGCTAGGGGACACCCTAGATGTTGATTTTCACCCGATCCTTGAGTGAGTGATTGGTGTCATGGATCACACTCACAATATAGGCGTGATTTCGGGTGATTGGTGTCATGGATCATACCCAACGAAAAAGAATGATTTCCGTAAAACGGCATGCAATTAGATAGATTTAGATACGTTTACCTAAGACTTGTGACTGATGTGATTGTGGAAACCACCGGTCAATGGACTTTAACTAGATGTTCAGTATGGATTTTCAGAAAAATAGATTTTTATACTCATTTGATTTATTGTCTCGTTTTTTGTGTAATCTAACTATTTTAAAAGATAAGGTAATTCACCAACTTTTGAAATAAACACAGCGAGATATTTTTTGTGCTTTGTCACATCTGAGCATCCAACTATTTTGAAACTTATTTACTGTAAATTACTCTATTGGGATTTAACTATCTCATGAGGTTGTTTGCTCAGATGGACAGGAGCAAGGGCCTAGGAGATAGCTGGGCAGAAATTAAATGACAGAGGGACGTTGCAGCATAGTTTAGGCTTGAATATGTTATTGTAAATATCTGTATTAATAATTCTGCTGTTGTTGGATTTTTATTGCATGTATATACTAGTTTTATGACTGTTTGTATTTTGGGAGACGTCCGGTTTATAGGGAAAACTCTGCCGGATTTTTGGTAAAAAGGAATGTGTGAATTTTAGTTTAAGTTGAATTACATGTGGATTGTTTATATATTTTGATCTTATGGTTATTAGAATTGATATTCTAGAATGTTTTATGATTGTATGTGAATTTAGAATAGCTGCATAGAACTTAGGGTTAAGTGGGATCTGAATGGACAGTGGTAAAGGTCTATTTAGGTCACACTTAACCAGTAGCAATCCCCCGATATTCCCGAATCAGGGAAAAAGTGAAAAATTATTTTGAAAACGCATATGCTTTCGCTACTCTGATAGAGGTAAGTGTATTGTGAATTAGGGGGTCGTTACATTATAGCACCTTCGGCCACACCTCACTAGGTCACTCGTGTGAAGCACCTTCGGCCACACCTCATAATCTGTGGACACTCGGCCATGTATATAACATAATCGCGAGCACTAATTCATGGGTATGGAGCACCTTCGGCCACACCTCGCTAGGCCACCTGTGTGGAGCACCTTTGGCCACACATCGTCAATCGTGGACACTTGGCCACGTACATAAAATTATTGTGAACCCTATTTAACCAATAAGTAATTCTTAGTATTCAAGAGTGAATCAGTGTAATAAACAGATCAGATTCATCCATTTCAGGGATGAGAAAGTCAGTTAAAATTGGTCCTAGGTTCTATAATGATATATGATTATTTCATCGCAAGAGTGTACATGGGCAAATCTTAGGTCACAGTATAACTTAAAATATAACTGAAATGAAAAGAAAGTTTCATTTACATTCAGTTCTCATAAGGTTAATTGTAAATAACAGAAAATTCCCATTTGTTGGGGAAATTACATCGATTTACCTCCTATCAATTTGCTGATATAAGCTTTAATTTAGAATAAAAACATCACCAGTTTACCTCCTTTTCATTTACACAGTTATAGCCAAAGTTCACACTTTCTATAATGGCATCTCTAACACTCCCATTATGGCGAAATTAACTTTTAAGGGGCATGCATCCATTTCTAGTATGCTTAATCATGGTCTATCATGGTAACATTATTAGCTAACCAACATTTCCACAACATCAATGTTCATTTTATCATATACCCACATACCACTCTATCATGCGGATTTGGCCAGCAAAACATAAATAATATCAAGAATGTAAGATGGCAAAAATGTCCCATGAAAGCTTGTAGAAACATGGCATACACATACAAAATCTTGGGACACTATTTTCAAGAATTGTCAACCTACCTTGCTTTCTTTCTATTTGACTAAATCTCCCTCTTCTTCTTGGTACATTTTCAGGCTCCTTTTTCCTCGACAATTGATCCTAATTATGTTTCTTGAGAAAAAAATTCAAGTCTTAAACGAGTTTTCCTTTCAAAATTACTTTCATACGTTAATTTATCTAATTCCTAGGTCAGCCTAATTCTTAAACATATTCGAGGTCAATTTCAACAGGAAAATATCAAATTGGGGTATTTTAAAATATACCAAGGGTTTCAGAAGCTTGAAATCTAATTCTTATAGCTTTTCAGCAACTCCAGTGACAGCGCATGGCAGAGCACGGTGGCAGACGGCGGCTCGTGGTGGCAGATGGCAGCTGGGGTTGAAAGATACACCAAAATGTATCCCGTAACTCGAGGATGCTAGATCCGGGGTCTGTTTAGCAAAACATGACCGTTTAGACGGCATTTTTTGGTGACAAAACGCAATGCACAACGAATTATTTTTCCCCCATTCTAAGAGCATGCGCGCGGTGCTCTATCTGCAGGAAGCTGGCAGAGGAAGCTAGCATCAGGTTACCCAACGGTAGAGGCGGTGTGGTTGGACGACATCGGATGATGGAGATCACGACGGAAGAGGAATTTTGTGACAAAGGGAGAAATGGGATGTTTTCAATCGTTGTGGCATCTGTCGGTGGTTAGAAATGGCAGCTAGAGGTGGACGGCGTCGAGCTGCACTAGTGGTGGGGTCTAGCGGTGGTGCAAGGTAGCGGTTTCCGACAGCACAAGGTGGCACGCGAAAATGAGAGAAAAGAGAGAGAAAAGTAGGGAAGATAGAGAGAGGGGAAAGGAAAAAATGAGAGGAAAAATAGAGATTTTAGAGTTTTAAGGCCTCCAGGAGCATTTTAGTCTTTTCTCACTTTGCCCGGGGTAAATTTTGGATGTATTCTCTAATCTGGGTAAGATTATAGGCCTACATGGAAGGAATTCGGAGGTTTTTTGAAGAATTTAAGCCTTTCAAATTATCTGCTAAATTCCTTAAGCCAGATCGAGTTTTCCTCGGTTAGATAAAATTTTGACTCTGAAAAATTCTCAAATTTTAACCACAAACTCAAGAAAATATTCTTAATTCAATTCCAACAAAATATAAATTTATTTTACCCAATTTAATTTTTTTTTCCAAAAATCAGGTTATTACACCCTTGGTGAAACACTACTATTTTTTAGGGGAAAGATATTAGGTTTGCAATCACAAACTTAAATAATATAAATAAATTGTTAAATTATGCATAGACTCAATTAGTAAAAAGATGTAAGACTTCACAATATATTACTTAGAAAACAATTTCTATTAGATTCAAGTAACATACCATCATATGGTTTTTCACTTATCTGAATTTCATACATACTAAAACGATGAAAGCTACGTTTCTAGAGATTTCTATTCCCTTATTTTTATCATCCATTTGGTCTTATATGTTGCATAATATAGTAAGATATCTTAGTGTCTAATGTAATACCTCACTCATAAAGATAGTATTTACTATAGTATAAATATATCTTCCCATAGGAGTGGTATGCTACCTATTATCTTTTCACTTTTAATTTCTCCTTGAGTTCAATTTTATAATTTACCAGGATTATTAATTAATTGAGTTTCAGTTTAGGGTTTCACCCAGGTGTCTCACTCGGTTTAATCTGCATTAGTAGAAGATAATAAATTGAAAACTCACATGTAAAAAGTTTCATAAATATTTATAGAATTAATAGTATCAGTATTCATATACATATACATTCATATGCCCAAAACCATGAGAGCTCCAGAGATGACAAGCTCACCTCTTGAATTTTCAGAGAGTTATACTGGCTATATATCTTTATATACAGGTTTTCCATAATTTTCTATTCTTGTAGTTGCCACAGAAAATATTAGCTCTCTTAGCTTTACTAAAACATCACTATCCAAAGATAGGAAATGGAAACATATATATATACAGGTTTAAAAGTACAACTGGTGATACATCACTCTTCAACCCACTTAGGATACAGGAGGTCCTAACCCAAACCACAGGATCACCTCATCTACTAATAACATATGTGTAACACCCCAACCCTATATTTCTTTTTGGTGATTAAATAATATAATATAGGATTGGTGAGTTTACTACTGACTCTACTCGAGTATATTTTTAACTTTTTCTAAGTTAATAATTGAGTGCCACTAGTTTGGGTTACTACACTCGGGTTCTCACACGTTTACTCAAGTTCTCACATGTTACGCAGCAGAAATAAATAAAGTAATTTAAATGAAATAAATAGATATAGAGATATTCACATTCACATTCAATTGTACATAATATTTACACATACATATTTGTAGTGTGTGTAGACATATATCTATAGATATATGAGCTTGAGTAGGGTAAGGAGACAACAAGCTTGCCACTCATACCCTATTTTAAGCAAAATTCTCTATCTCACATATCTTAATACATATATGCCCTCCTTACTTACACCAAAATCATTCTCCTGATCCTTTCAAAATATTAATAAGGATTCAAGGAAATGGGTATGTCAAAATACTATATATTCTTAGTTATGCATACAGTCAAGGGAAAGGTGGTAACTCAAATACAAACAGGACCTATAGTCCAGTGATCATAGGAAAATACCCCAGAAAGGGTATCTCCACTATCTCTATCTTTACCTCTCACAGCACTTGGTACCTAGGAATATGACACAAACCAACTTAAAAGAGAAAGATTTCTCAGTAGCAATAATCACCTGTATTTAAAAATAGCTGATTGTACCATCGTACTGATACAAAAATCCACTACATTCTTTTTCATAATAATTTAAAATATTATGCTATTGGAATAATGTATATTGATTATACAAATATCTCATGCATATACTTATATACACTTCAATAGATATTCATCACACAATATGCATTCTTAGATTGTAATGGTAACAACTCATATTCTCATGTCAGTATATAGAGCATAAACAAGGAAATCATGCAATTTGATATGGCCATAGTCAAAAGCATCATATAAGAAATATTATAAATATTTCCATCCATAAATGAGTTTTCTCGTGGTTATAAACCACCTGCAATTGTTCTTGTGGTTTTCATTGTCTGCATTCATTCTCATGGTTAACCGCCAGCATTTATTCTCATGGTTAACCGTCAGTAATTATTAGTGGTTAACCATTTGTAAAACTTTTCCTAGATTAAAGCCAGTTGTAGCTATTCTCGTGGTATAACCAATTGCATCCCTTCTTGTGGTATAACCAAATGCATCCCTTCTCAAAGTATAACCAAATGCAGGTATTCTCGTGGATCAACCATTTGCAGTTATTCTCATTTACGATTCATGCTCAATTAAAATCTCTTGTTTTTCTTCTCTTTCTCATAATTTCTCAAATATTCTCAATTCTCATATGACGCATTACAATCTAAGATTAAATCTTACATTTGAGTGAAGAATTGGGTTAATTATGGATTAAAATAGGTTATTGAGTCAAATTTCCTGAAACAGAGAGCTACAAGTCGACTTCCAGCCTCCTGGCAGTCGACTTCTAGCTTGTTGCCCCAAAAATGTTTCAAACAGTGAGCAATCAGTCGACTTCTAGGACCCCGATAGTCAACTGCTCTGTTCTTGGCTAATTTCTAGAAAATAAGAACAGGTAGTCAACTTCTAGCCCCTGGCAGTCGACTGCTAGCATTCTGGATACGTTTCTAAGCAACTCAGGAGCACGACAGTTGACTAGTAGAGCCTACAAGTCGACTGCTACGTTATGCTCTGTTTTAAAACTCATCGTTGACCTATTACTTTAGCCCAAGAACATGTTTTCAAAATAGTTTTGATGCTTAAAAACTCAATAACAGCATAAGGGCTTCATTTACCACTCAAAAACAGCCCAAACCACCGATTATTCATGCTCAAATCTTTGATTTAAACTCTTTCTCAAAAACTATGAATAACCCATTTCTCATATTTGCATTCATGCATTAACAAGTATATTCAAGCACTTTAAAACATCCAATAGTAGTCAAAAACACTAAGAATGTAGGTTTTAATCTCCCTGGAGTTCAAAATTATGAAAACTCAGAATTTTCCAACCATGCACAATAAATTTCAGAAATAAGAGGGATAGGTGATTTGCTACCTTTCAGTTGATTTAATCTTGGTATTTGATGATAGTGAAGTGTTCTGGTAAGTCTTCCTAACTTCTGGAATGCTTAAATCCTCCTAACAGCTTTCTTCCTTCATAATTTCTTGACTTTGTCTCTCTAGCTTGTCCTCGCTCTCTCTCTCTAAGATTCTGAACTCAGGATGCAAAATGAGAGGTTCTAGAGACTTCACCTATTTATAGGTGATCCAGCCTTTTGCAATTCTACTCCTAATTCCTGACCATTCAGTCCAAATTGATAATTCTTCCAACTTTACGTTAAATGACCATTTCGTCCCTAACTACCTGGCGAGAAATTTTCAAAATTCTGTTGCTACAGTAAATCATTTAGCTAAAATTATGGCCTATTACCTTGAAATTTCAAAAATTCACACCTCTATCCTCACTTTATCTTTTTCCTTTCAATTTGGTCCCTATTCTTTCTCTTTACTTAAAACTCTCATTCTAATGCATCTATATGTAATTTAATGCAACAAACACAAGCACTTAATTCATTTAAAATCAACAAACATCTCTTAAGGCGTAGAGGGAGTAGATGTTACAATTCTCCTCTCCTTTAAAAAATTTTACCCTCTAAATTTAAAACGTACCTAAAGAAATAACTCTGGATGAATTCTTTTCATGTCATCTTCTTTTTCCCACGTGGCTTCCTACGATGATGACTGATCCCACAATACTTTTACTAGTGGAATTGTCTTATTTCTTAATTGTTTGACTTCAGTAACAATGATTCTTAAAGGTGAGAAGGATCTGGGATATATTTACAGAGTTGAGAAATATGAAAAACATTGTGGAGATTGGACAAAAATGGTGGTAATGCTATTGGGTAAGCAAATGAACCTATTCTTTTCAAAACCTAGTATGGTCCAATGTATCTAGGATTCAATTTTCTTAACTTGATAGCCCTACCAATACTAGTAATTGGAGATACTCTGAAAAAACATGATCTCTTGCTGCAAATTCTAAGGGTTTCCTCCTCTTATCAGCATAACTTTTCTGTCTATCTTGGACCTTAGCCATTTTTTTCCTGATCATTTTTATCTGGTCAGTCATTTTTTGAATTAATTTTGGCCCTAAAATTTGTCTCTCTCCCACCTTAAACTAACACAAGGGTGATCTACACTTTCTCCCATATAAGGCTTCATAAGGAGCCATTCCTATGCTGGTGTGGAAACTATTATTATAGGAAAACTCTATCAAAGGAAAAATTTTATCCTAACTATCTTTCTGTTCTAGTAAACAAGCCCTAAGCATATCTTCTAATGTTTGGATCATCCTTTCAATCTGCCCATCAGTTTGAGGATGATAAGTAGTATTGAAGCTCAACTTAGTACCAAATGCCTCTTGTAAGGCTCTCTAGAATCTAGAAGTAAACCTAAGATCTCTATCTGATACTATACTAGTGGGTATTCGATAGTCTTATTATCCAATGAAAAATTTATTTTAATAGGCAGGAAATGTGCAGATTTAGTTAATCTGTCAACAATCACCTAGATTACATCATTTCCTGATTGAGTTCTAGGCAAACCTACTACAAAATCCATAGAAATTGTCTCCCATTTCCATTCAGGAATTTCTATAGGTTGTAATGTTCTTATAGGTTTTTGATGTTCAATCTTCACATGCTGGAACACTAGACATTTAGCAATATACTCAGCTATGTGCTTTTTTATACCTGGCCACCAGAAATTTTTCTTCAAGTCTTGGTACATCTTAGTGGCACTAGGATGAATAGTATAGTTGCTCTTATGGGCTTCTTCCAAAATTTTATCCCTCAGTCCCCCTGATTCATGGATATACAATCTCGTCTGGAAGGTTACAATCCCATCTATCTCTTTTTTTAATTCTTTTTAATCCTTTAGGGACTTCAAGAATTTATCTTCTCTTTGAGCTTCTAGGATTTGAGTTCTAAAGGTATTCTTGATCTTCATTTCACTCAAGTACATCCTATCTGGTAATACTAGAATGAATAAACTTAAATTTCTAAACTTTTCAATCAAATTCATTTCACTCACCATCATGTGAGCTACATGAAGAGATTTCCTACTTAAACCATCTGTCATTACCTTCTTATTCTTCATTAAGATACACCTTAGGCCCTTCTTAGATGCATCACAATACACTTCAAAATTTTCTAATGGATCAGGGATGATTAAGATAGGTGTGGTTGTCAGTCTTTCTTTCAGAGTTTGAAAGCTATGTTCACATTTGGCATCCCACACAAATGGAACATTATTTTCTAGTTAATTTAGTCAAAGGTAATGCTATCTGCGAAAACCCTTGAATAAATCTCCTATGGTAACCAGCTAATCTAAGAAAACTATGGATCTCCGTCACTATGGTAGGTCGCTCCTAATCAATTATGGCCTTTGTCTTATTGGGATCTACTACTACTCCATCTCTAGTGATTACATGACCTAAGAATTTTACCTCCTCCAACTAAAATTCACACTTCTTAAGTTTAGCATATAATTGCTTCTCTCTAAGCAACTACAGCACAATCTTAAGGTGATGTTCATGCTCTTCACGACTTTTAGAATATACAAGAATGTCATCAATTAACACTACCACAAATTGATCAAGGTAGGGTCTAAATATACGATTCATGTAATCTATAAAAATAGTTGGAGCGTTCGTCAATCTGAATGACATTACAAGAAATTCATAATGCCCATATCTGGTTCTAAAGGCTGTCTGAGGTATGTCTTCTCTTCTCACTCTAATTTAATGGTATCTTGACCTCAAATTAATTTTGGAAAATACAATAGCTCCTATCAATTGATTCAAGAGATTATCTATCTTAGGGAGTGGATATTTATTCTTTATTGTTACCCTATTCAATTGTCTATAATCTGTACACAACCTTAAAATTCCATCTTTCTTCTTCACAAATAAGACTAATGCTCCCCATGGTGAAGCACTAGGTCTAATAAATTATTTCTCTAAGAGGTCCTCTATCTTTATCTTTAACTTTGTCAACTCTATGGGAGACATTCTATAGAGTGCTATAGAGATTGGTCCCATCCCCAAAATCAATTCTATAAAGAACTGTATCTCTCTCTCAGATGGAAGACTTAAGACTGCCGTGTTCTTATTTTCCAAAAATTAGCCAAGAATGCTAACAGTCGATTGCCAGGGGCTAGAAGTTGACTACCGCATTCTTATTTTCTAGAAATTAGCCAAGAACAGAGCAGTCAACTATTGAGGCCTGGAAGTCAACTGATTGTTTTCTATTCGAGATATTTATGAGGAAGTAAGCTAGAAGTCGACTGCCAAGAGACTGGGAGTCGACTTGTAGCTCTCTATTTTAGAAAATTTGACTCAATAACCTATTTTTAATCCACAATTAGCCCATTATTTCACTGAAATAAAGGATTTAATCTTGAATTGTAATGGATAATATGAGATATCAAAATGTGTGAGAAATTATGAGAAAGAGAAGAGAAATAAGAGATTTTCATTGAGCATAGACCATAAATGAGAATAACTGCAAATAGTTGATTCGCGAGAATAGCTGCATTTGGTTATACCACAAGAAGGGATGCAACTGGTTATACTGTGAGAATGGCTGCAATTGGCTTTAATCCAGGAAAATTTTTGCAAATGGTAAACCACGAGAATATTGCTGATGGTTAACCACGAGAATAAATGTTGATGGTTAACCACAAGAATCAATGCAGACGGTGCAAACCACGAGAATGGTTGCAGGTGGCTCATGACCATGAGAAAACTCATTTATGAATGGAAATATTTAAAGAATTATTTTGTAATGCTTTTGATGTTAGCTATATCAAATTGCATGATTTCTTTGTTTATGCTCTATATACTAATATGAGAATATGAGTTGTTACCATTACAATATGAGAAGGCATCCTATGTGATGAATATTTGTGAAGTACATGTGTAATCATAAGTATATGTATGAGGTATTTGTAGAATTCATGTATATTATTCCAATGGCATGATATTTTAAACTAAATTGTAAAAGAATGTAGTGGATTTCCATCTCTGTATGCTGGTACAAACAGCTAATTTAAATACAGCTAATTATTGCTACTGAGAATTATTTCTTATTAAAGCTGATTTGTATCAGATGCCTAGGTACCAGATGCTGTTGGAGGTAGAGATAGAAGTAGTGGAGATACACTTTCTAGGGTATTTTCCTATGATTACTAAACTATGGGTCCTATTTGTAACTGAGTTACCATCCTCTCCTTGACTATATGCATAACTAGGAATATATAGTATTTTGACATACCCATTTCCCTGAATCCTTATTGGTATTTTGAAAGGATCAGGAGAATGATTTTGTTGTAAGTAAAGAGGGCATATATGTATTAAGATATGTGAGACAAAGAATTTTGCTTAAACCAAGGCATGAGTGGCAAGCTTGTTGTCTCCTTACCTTGATGAGGCTCACATATCTATAGGTATATGTCTGACATATACTACTGTTTATGTATATATAAATATCATGTACGGTTGGATGTGAATGTAAATATCTTTATATCTATCTATCCTATTTATATTTCTTTATTTAATTCCGCTGCGTAACGTGTGAGAACTCGAGTGTAGTAACCCAAACTAGTGGCACTCAATTATTTAACTTAGAAAAAGTTAAAAATATACTCGGGTAAAGGTAGTAGTAAATTCATCAATCCTAAATTATATTATCTTATATTATTTAATCACCAAAAAGGAATATAGGGTTAGGGTGTTACAGGTAGGGCCATTAAATCCAGAAAGTTGAACCTAAGGTTTATTGGGCATTCCAAATCCTAAGAAAAGTTGATCAATCAAAATACAAAATAGCTTTGCCTCTGAAGTGAAGGTTGATTTAAGGCTAGTATTCGGTCCTACAGCAAGGGAGGATCATTTCTACAGATTATACACACACATTTTAGCAAGGAATCAAGGTACCAATTCATCCTAAACCCCATTTTTGAAATATCCAGAAAATTTATTGATAAATGTAATTTTGAATATTTAAAGTTAAGTTTGGGGTTTTAAAACCTACATTCTCTAAGTTTGGACTGCTATTGGCTAATGCTTATTGATTTATAATGCTCATTTATGCTTGTTGATGATTTTGAAAGTAGGCTTTTGCCCTAAGTCAAAAAATGTGGTTTGAGCTTAGTTTGAGATATATTAAGTTTTGGGCATTTTATGAATGTTAAATGATGTTTAAAAAGTTGACTTTGAGTTCATAGCTTGATAAAATATATGAGAATATGATTTTGAGGCAAAACTTTGGTGAAACAAGGATTTTTAGAAGAGACCAAGTGCTGCAGCTGACTGCCAGCCTTGGAAGTAGACTACCATGCTCATCATCTGCCTAGAAACATAAGACAGAACGCTAGTAGTCGACTACCAGACTCCTAGTAGTCGACTGTTGTGTTCTTCATTTTCCAAAAAGTTTTCTAGAAGGATAGGAATGGACTATCAGACCCATGGAAGTTAACTATTGTGTACTTATTTTTTAGAAAATTTTCCAGAAAGGGAGCAACCGACTGCCAAAACTCTGGAAGTCAACTGTTGAGGCTAGTAGCTGACTGCCTGTAACACCTCTTATCTTATCTTGACAATGTCATATAATAAATTCATATAAGTGGTTACATTATTCTTTACCTTTTATTTACAATAAAATTGCCTGAGCATTTAATCTATGAGTAATTTAATATAGAGTTAGGTCTGGGTTCTTTTGCTTAGGTAAATATACTTTATGCACAGCAAAAATAAAATTTCATATATCATAGCAGAATTCATAAAACATTCCATAACTGTATACATATCATTTAAATCTCTTGATACATATTCGTGGGAAATATCAACTATATACATATCTATAGGGGTAAGGAGACAACAATCCTGTCACTCAAACCCCTTTTTCCAAAAGAGTAGTAGTCCTAATTCTATCTCAAAACACCGATGGCAAAAGTTAGGATTAACGGCGTTACATTATAACATTTCTATTTACTGCTTACATCTACTAGATGAAACATCATTATGCAGATTCTATGCATTTGATACATATCATCACAATAATGAGAAATATATTCCTAGTAGATAAACATACTAGTTTATTTAAAACAACTGATATGTACCACTGTATGACTACAGAAAACAACTTTACATTTCATTTAGCATCAAATTCTTTTCATATAGATATATGACATATGTGAAACATATGTCTATGCCTATATAAACATGAGATACGCAACAAGTTATGTAATTCATGGGGTGGATAGCACTTTCAATGTTCACATAATTTAATCATGCTCACATAGGACATATTATTGCCATATAGATCATAACATCACATAATGCTTTAATTTAGAAAGGTATACACTAGATCATTCCTCCTGCAATTAATTCCTTGGGAGTATACATTAGATCATTCCCCACAAGGTAGCTTGCTAGGGAGGTATACATCAGATCATTCCTCCTTATGATTTTGGTCTCAGGAGGTATTCACCAGATCATTCCTCCCTTTATCTTTGATTTTTCCATTCACAAATACATTAAGCATTTATATGCTATTCAATCAATTTCACATGATTTTGAACATCTTTCTATCAATGGCAAAAGGTATAATAATTACCATTTATTCTTAACCATTACATCTTTTTCCAATCTTTCACTTAGCATAGGATATTTTTGGATAGCAACGTAGGCTAATTTCAATTAACACATGAATTTAGCCATTCTAGGGAAATTGCTACGTAGCATTTGGCCAAGGCAAGAAAAGCATGAGGGTTTGATATTTTTAACCCATTTGGTTCATTTCTAACATTATTTCTACCAATTAGGAATTTTGGTAACTATTTCCATAATTATGGGTAATGTTTTCTTACACCTCAGTTTTCTAGTAAGTGTACACTAAACCCTATTTTTACACATTTTCTAGTCCATTTTTCATGCTAAATTTGTCAATACATATTATATTTTAATTTCACATAGTTATGCACAATTTCAAAGGGAAATGGTAAGAAATTTGAAATGGTTCCTTTACTAAAACATAAAAGTACCATAATTTTCTCTCTCCTCTTTTTTTTATGACAAATTTTGCAAGGTTTTCTAGCCACTTTCAAATGAGATTTCAGCACCATTTACATGGGTCCATTTGGCCATGATAAATGTGACACATTTTCATGGTTTATGGTGAAGTTAGAAAATGGGAAAAGTGCTTAAACATTATCCTAACTAGATTTTCTCTCTTACCATTTTGTAACACTTTCTTACACTTTTTCTAACACCATTTTAACCAAATTTCAGCACCCATAATGGACTTAGCATTCAGCCAAAGAGGGAAAAGCAAGAAAATGGAGTTATCTCACCATCTTGCTTACAATACAACGATATTCAAGCAAAAACCATGCAAGAACAATATTTTCTCACTGTTAGAAACACCATTTCAACTTTAGTATAAGTTAAGGTTTTTCAAGACAAAGCTTCCATCCATGAAAAATTACTGTCTCTTATGTTTTCAAGATTTCAACATGTCTATAGCCATAAACACAAGTAGTTTTCAACATATTTCAAACCCATCCGAACAAATCAACCATAAGAATGTAGAGAGAGAAAAGCCATCCTTCTTGCAAGATTAAAAACATCATAAGCACACCATAGAACAAGAAAAGAATGGCATAAGTATGTTTAGCTACCCTGAAAATGCAAAATAAGTGAAATCTCCAAGTTGTTTTGCCTTGTTTTTGCACTTCTTCTTCTCCTCCTTGTATATTTTGGACCAGCCTCTCTATTGCCTCTCTTGCATGACCTCCCTCCCCCCTTAAGGTTGAAGATGACTTAAATTAGGGTTTAGGTAAATTACAAAAGTGCCATTAGTGTTAAAATGTCCATTTTATCCCTTTTTCTACAATGGCATTCTCTCTCTTTAGAAATGTACTTTTGTGCAACTTCCATGGGCTCGGATGTTTCTTCCTATTAAGAATTTTGAAATTGCATAGTGGTCCCTCAACTTTTTGAAAATTGCAAATAAGCTCCAAAAGAAATTGCCATTTTGCCATTCAAGTCCAATTGGGCATTTTAACTCATTTTTTCACCCTTTTTGGTTTTAATGTGTAAAAATCACTTAAATAAGATTTCATAAAACTTATTTTTGTGATTTTACTAATTTACCCTTCTTTTAGCAAAGTTACAATTTGGCCTCTGAGGCAAAATTACCCTTTTACCCTTTATGCCAATGTTAACATTTTCACTCTTATTCTTTCTTCTTTTGAGCAAGAATGAATAAAGGTTTCTAATTTCTATTTCCTTGAAATATTTAAGGTAAAAACTAGATTTTCTACATTATGTAAAATTACTATTATGCTCTTAGGGTAAAATTATGATTTTGCCCTTGTTAGGGAAAATTTCCCTTTTGACATCAAGAGCATATAATCACTTACATAATTAGATTCTTCTTCTCTCTTAAATGAAAATGATAAGAGTCCTTTATTATAATTTCATGAAATAAGAAAATTAAATAAATTTCCCTTTCATGATAAAATTACTATTTTACCCTCCTTTACCATATTTTTCCAACTTCGGTCTTTTATGTAAAAAATGACTCTATCTTGATGAAAATGTTTGTTCTATCATTTTAATGAACTATCCTCATCATCACATAATTAATAATAATAATGATGATATTAAAGAATTGTAAAGTATTAGGGGCGGATGTTACATTTCTCCCCCCTTTAAAAATAATTTTGTCCTCGAAATTGATACATACCTCATGTGAATAACTCTGAATAGGTTTTCCTCATGTCTTTCTCTTTTTCCTAGGTAGCTTCCTGTGGTGATGTTCTGTCCTACAAGACCTTTATCGGGAATGGTTTTATTCCTCAAGTTCTTGACCTTAGTACTGATGATTTGTAAAGGTTTTGGCTCATATGTTAAATTATCCTTTAATTGTACCGTACTGGTGTCAAGAATATATGAGGGGTCAGGGATATACTTTTTGAGCTGGGAAACATGAAAAACATCATGGAGGTTTGATAATGAAGGTGGTAAGACTATTTGATATGCGGATGGACCAACCCTCTTCAGAATTTGAAAAGGTCCAATGTATCTTGGACTCAGCTTTCTAGACTTCATAGCTCTACCAATTCTAGTAATTAGGGAGATTTTGAGGAAAACATAATCTCCTTCATCAAATTCCAATGGCCTCCTTCTCTTATAAGCATAACTCTTTTGTCTATCTTGAGCTTTTGTCATTTTCTCTCTAATCATTTTGACTTGATCAATTTTCTGTTGTACTAACTTAGGTCCTAGCAGTTGTCTTTCACCCACTTCATACCAACATAATGGGGATCTACACTTCCTACCATATAATGCTTCATAGGGTGCCATGCCTATGCTAGAGTGGAAAATATTGTTGTAAGAAAATTCTATCAATGGTAAACTCCTATCGCAGTTTCCTTTATACTCTAGAGTACAAGCCCTCAACATATCCTCTAAGGTCTGGATTGTTCTCTCTGTCTGTCCATTTGTTTGGGGATGATAAGTTGTACTAAAGTTCAATCTAGTCCCAAAGGCTTCCTGTAAGGCTTTCCAAAATCTAAAGGTAAATCTGGGATCCCTATCCGAGACAATGCTAATGGGTACACCATGAAGTCTTACTATCTCCTGAATATATAGCAGGGCTAATTTATCCAAGGAGCAGTTAATCTTAATGGCTAGAAAATAAGCAGATTTAGTTAATCTATCCATTATTACCCAAATAGCATCATTCCCTGATTGGGTTTTAGGTAAGCCTACCACAAAATCCATTGAAATTTTATCCCATTTCCACTTAGGAATATCTAATGGTTATAGTAATCCAGCAGGTTTCTAGTGTTCAATCTTTACCTACTGACAGACTAAGCACTTAGCCACATATTCTGCTATATGCCTTTTCATATCTGGCCATCAGAACCTTTCTTTTAAATCCTATACATTTTAGTGGCTCCAGGATGAACAGTATATTTACTTTGATGAGCTTTCTCTAATATCTTGTCCCTCAATCTGCCTGCTTTAGGAACATAAATTCTATTCTGGAAGGTTACCATTCCATCAACTTCCCTTATGAACTCTTAAAATCCTTTAGAGGCTCTAGGAATTCATCATCTTTCTGAGCTTCTAAGATTTGAGCCCTAAGAGTGTTCTCAATTCTCAATTCACTCACACATATTTTATTAGGTAACACCAGAGTAGACAAGCTCATATTCCTAAATTTCTCTATTAAGTCCATCTCACATACCATCATTTGAGCTACATAGAGGGACTTCTTACTTAATTCATCCACCACAATATTTTCCTTCCATGGATGGTACTTCAATTCAAAATCATAGTCCTTAATGAATTCCATCCATCTCCTCTGTCTCATATTTAGTTCCTTCTAATCAAAGAGGTATTTGAGACTTTTATGGTCACTAAATACCTCAAACTTAGACTCATAAAGATAATGCCTCCAAATTTTCAGAGTAAATACTATGGCTGCCAACTCTAGGTCATGAGTAGGATAGTTCCTCTCATGCAGTCTTAATTGTTTAGAAGCATAGGCCACTACTCTCCCTTCCTGCATTAAAACACATCCTAACCCTTTCTTAGATGCATCACAATATAATTCAAATTTTTCTAAAGGGTCTGGGATAACTAAGATAAGTGTAGTGGTCAATTTCTCCTTCAAAGTTTGAAAAATCTGTTCACATATTGTGTCCCACACAAATGGAACTTCCTTCTAGGTTAATTTAGCCATTGGCAATGCTATTTGCGAAAACCCTTAGATAAACCGTTTATAATATCCCGCTAAACCTAGAAAACTATGAACTTTTGTTACAGTTGTAGGCCTTTCTCAATTTAATATTGCTTCAGTTTTACTAGGATCCACTTAGACTCTATCTTTCAAAATCACATGTCCTAAAAATTTCACTTCTTCTAGCCAAAATTCACACTTTCTAACTTAGCATACAATTGTTTCTC
This sequence comes from Senna siamea, assembly GCA_031216115.1. Lineage (NCBI taxonomy): Eukaryota > Viridiplantae > Streptophyta > Magnoliopsida > Fabales > Fabaceae > Senna > Senna siamea. The sequence continues at coordinate 13,625,381 of CM062354.1, forward strand.
CCTAAGAATATCCAACACTATTCTTAAGTGTTGCTCATGCTCTTATCTGGTTCTGGAATATACAAGGATGTCATCAATAAACACTACCACAAACTGGTCTAGGTAGGGTCTAAAGATGCGATTCATATAATCTATAAAAATAGCTGGAGCATTTGTTAAACCAAATGGCATTATAAGAAACTCATAATGCCCGTACCTAGTCCTAAAAGCAGTCTTAGGTATGTCCTATTCTTACTCTGATCTGATGGTACCCTGACCTCAAATCAATCTTTGAGAAAAAAGTGGCTCCTCTCAACTGGTCTAACAAGTCATCAATTCTAGGGAGGGGATATTTATTCTTAATAGTTACTTTATTTAATTGCCTATAATCTCGCACATTCTTAAACTCTGATCCTTCTTTTTCACAAATAGTACCAGTGCTCCCTATGACAATGCACTAGGTCTAATGAACTATTTTTCTAAGAGGTCCTCTATTTGTGTTTTTAGCTCACTTAGCTCTATAGGAGGCATCCTATAGGGTGCTATAGAAATTGGTCCTGTTCTAGGAACTAATACTATAGAAAATTCCACTTCTCTCTTAAGTGGGAGAGTCTTAATCTCATCTGGAAACACATCAAGAAATTCACATACCACCGATATATCACTTAGTTTTTGCAAAATTTCAGCCTCTGTAAGACACAGAAAACTCATTCTTTGATTTTTCCTCTTAATCCCTTGATTAGCAAGTTTGGTATCTATAAATGCCACTGATCTAGTTGAACAGTCCAAAATAACATTACTAGAAGAGAGCCAATCTATTCCCAGATAACATCCAGGTCAACCAAAGGTAGGCATATCAAGTCCACATAGAAAGGCTTATTTTCAATTATAATAGAGCAATTTAAACAAACACAAGAAGTCAGAACATGTTCGTGGGTTAGGACGGCAACAGACACCTAATGCTGTGCTGCCAATGCTACCTAAGCAACTACACCTAAGGCAGTGAACCTATCGATGCAGCCTAGTGCAATGGTAAGTATCAAGGTCGTATTCCACAGGAACGGGAAAGCCAGAGTTACTACTTGTTCTCTGTTATCTAGCCTGGCAATTAAAGTGATTAATTTTTATATAAACTAACGTATAACTACAAGCAATAATAAACTAATAGTGACAAGGAACAAAAGAAAATATATGGAGGCAAGAAATGCAAATCCATCAGGGAACCTATATTGGTTGGCAAACGCACAAGGGATAATGGATTACTGAATCTGACTATGCTACCTGTGAGTGAATTCTAAGTTAAATTCAATTTCCCTCTCGAGATAATTAAATTTCTAAATATGAGAATCTTCCACTAGAATCTCTTCCTAATGATTGATTTGAGATCAGCCTTATCGGTCTAATTCACCACTATTAAGGATAGCTACTCCTTAATCCAGTAATTAATTAACCTTATCTCTAAGTGAGAATTAATTGTCCTCTGCGATTAGGTTCCAATTTCAATTATCATCTCTCGATCTCAAACAAAAATCTAATTAGCATTCACAATGACGTCTCGCAAAGAAAACTTAAACAATACATGCATAATTGCAAAGAAGATCACAACGTCAAAAATCAATATCCATACAGATTAAAAAGAATACCAACATAGTCAGGGACCCCAAATGGAGTTTACAATTTTATCCACACATATTTACAACAGCAAACAATTCCAACAACAGATAAAAATAGTAAAAATTCATGTAATTCCTGTCTCCTCAATTGCCCAATGGTCTCTGTATAGAATGGTCGCCGAAAAAACATAGAAAAAAGATCAAAAAATTTCCAGAAAAATGCTGAAAAAATAATCCCGAAGCTGTCCAACACTAAACAGGTCGTGGGTCGGGTCAGAAACGGGTTGGATCCTAAGGTCTTGGGTACCCGATGGATTTACACCTTTTTGGTGGGCTGGATGTTGGCGGACTACTGGGGAACACCGAGGATGGCACACGAACGGTAGAACAGATGAAAACCTGACGAAAAATATGAATGAGTCACGAAATGCAATCGGGTCGCGCCTCTCGGGTCGCGTCACCTCCATTGCGCATATGGTGGTTTGGGCAGTAATTCAGCATAGGCGGTGGTCGGACAGGCTCGCGGTGCAGTGGAATGGTAGTGGACGGTGCAGGAACGGTCAGATTGGGCTCCTTGCGCGCAGGTTACAAACTAAATCCTCACTCAGGTTTCTCTCTCCCTCGCATTACGGATGCTAGGAATGGGCACTGCAGACGGCCAATACAGTGGAGGACCGTCCACGGAGCCTTTCCAGTCATTGCACGACCTCTCTCAGCGGTAGTTCGGCATGGGCGTTGTGCGATTTTGCTTGAGTCGCTTCTCCCTTTCACGCGATGGGTCCATTTTTCGATGGGTCTCGAGTTACTATTCAAATCCGCACTAAAAATGTGTTGCTCAGGTCTCACGCACGCTGCTCGGGTTTTCACGCAGGTCAGCCCTTTTTTCCCCTAAATCAACCCAGTCCAAGGCCCAATTAGCAAAATTGGCCTAAATGGCCTATTTTGAGTGCTTTGAAGGTTTTCTAGGCTCAAAATTTCTCCGTTTGCTAATGATGACTTGATAAAATGCCTGAAAATGAAAAGAAGCAAACTTAGTTGATTTTAAGAATGAAATTACGTAAAATGCTCATAAAATGGACAGTTCTTATCAGGAAAATATGTATAAAATAAGACTCATTAAATCACCCACACTTAAGCTTTTGCTTGTCTTCAAGCAAACACTAACTCATGCTTTAAACAAACAGGAATAGTTCCTCAAAAATCATATCTAAACCACAGTTAATGATACCTAACACATCCCAAGTGAAACTTAATCATAAATCAAATTGCACAACCTTAACACAGAATGGAAAAAATAACAACGCATACACAACTTAACCTGCAATTCAATAACAAAAATTTAAGAACCAAAGCTTCACAGGGATCACTCAAATCACTCAAAGTGTATAAGGGTGAAGCACAAATCCCTTAAATTGTTTCACAAGAATTTGCCTACCATATGCTTACTCATAAATCTTATCTCTGCTACTGTGAAAAATTGAATACCAAGATCAAAGGGTCTTGACAAGGTTGTAATGTGGTTAAGATAAAGGTGAGGAAAGATTTTAGGAAGAGGTGATAGATATGCTAGAAGTCATGCAATTTCAATATGGTGAAGACTCAAAGGATCAAAAGCAGCAAAGTGCTAAACACAAAAATTTCCACCAAGTTTTCAATGAAACAGGAGATGCTCAAAGAATAACATATCCAATAAATAAGATAATGAAAATCACTTTTCAAAAATATTTATTTATTTATTTATTTTTTTCATTTTGTCTTTTTTGTCTTCTTTTTTTTATATATTTTTGCAATCTTGCTAATAAACAGCTTTGAATTGAAGGGAGCATCTGAAGAAAATACTTGGTGGAATGTTACCAATCAAGACAGTGCATTTTAATCCAAACATGAAGAGTAAATCACACAATTTTTAACATATAAAGTGAAACAGAAGACGATGTAGAGAAAAGTAATCTGAGGTGTAAAGGTACAAAAAGTGAAGGAAATGTCAAGGCTCAAAAGTGGCCAACTAAGGGAAACACAAAGGGTAGGCTTTTTGGTCAAAAGAAGTGTATCCTAAGTTGCCCAAATCATCTACTAATATTCAAAAAATCCATGCAACGTCAACAAGCATTACAGAGCAAGTTCTAGAGTCAAAATCAAGCAAAATGCACACTCAAACAAGAAATTCAAGAGTATACTTGTAATGAATACTCAAAATAGGCTCAAAGCTCACATTTGAAGTGTGGTACAATGGTATATGGTTCTAAAAAAAATTTCAATTGAATTGTAAGTTAAGAGGTGCATGCAATTTGCGTTATCAACATCCTAAATCAAAATTTTCACAAGTTGAAAAATAATTAAGTACCACCTATCTAACTCGACTGGGGTAACCAGTATAACTCGACCGAGATGATGCATTAAACATCACTAACTGTTTTCCATCATGAATTAAGGGAAACAATTTCTACCAATTCATAAATTGAGTTATAAATGCTTCAAAGACAAACAAAAATTAAATGCAAATAGTCAAGCAACATCAAGTATCTTGTCCTAGATATACTATTAACACAAATACAACATTAGCAAAAAGTAGCATCAATATGCAACATCCTGAACTCCCAAAGGAAAAAGGAGTCAAAACAATAGAAGCATACCACCCCACACTTGACGATTACACTGTCCTCAGTGTACAGCCAAAGGGTATCCCAAAAGAAAAGAAAACAGAAAAATCAACAACATATACACACCCCACACTTGAGGGTCACACTACCCTCAGTGTACTGTCGGGTTGGTATCCCAAATTAAAAACATAAAGCATAAACAAATAGAAAATCTCAAAGTCTCAAAGTCTCAAAGTTAAGATTAGCAGAAAATAAAATGAAATAAAATAAAATAAAAATTATTTAAGTTTTGTCCCGCTCTGGTGGGAATGGGAGAGGCAGAGGAATCTTGAAAATAGGTGCCTTGAGATGGTCTCTGAGAGATGCCAACATTACATTCCCTTCAGTAGGGATCAGGTCAGCTTTTATAATCATTTGTAGCTTCTCCAGCTCATACAATTAAATGTAGCTTAAGTGCTCAGGTGATTCTTTCAATTTTAAGATTGGGGAGTCCTCTATCAAAGGTTTCACCTTTTGCACTTCTGACCTGTCAAAAGAAACAGAATGGTCAGTGTAGCTGCTAAGCTCAATAAATTACTGGGCTTAGTAGCCACCAATTCAGCTAGTTGTTCCAACACTTGCTCGTTGGACAACTCTTCCTCATCTCCTTGCAATGCTACCTGCAAAGGGTTATTAAGCAAGAATTCCTGAAATTCAGACTCAATAATGTCATCTAAGACATCCATAGGACAAATAGGATCATCATGATCTAAATAGTGTCTTAAAGAAGTTGCTAAGTCAGAATAAACCTTTTCTTGCACCAGACTAGCAGGGAATGGAATAGGTGGGCTATATTCCCTTATAAGACTCTTGTCCTCCATTTTATTTGGCCCATTTATCTTAGGCTCTGATTCTTTACTGACTGGCACATCCTGTTCAATAGTATAGTCATCACTTGCTTACCAGATATCAGAGTGATAGCATCGCAGTGCTCCCTTGGTTTAGACTATGTGGTGCTGAGGAGCATCTCTAGCTATATTTCAGCCAACATCTTAAAAATCTGGCCTGGTTGATATTCTAAGTTCTGAATGGAAGCCAGTTGATTTCTAAGAATTATGTCCGTCTGTTAGAACCAGCTATCTAAAGTGGACACATACTTCATGATCATTTTCCTCCAAATTGGATTCATTTTCTAGCCCTTGAGGAAATTGATCTGGAGTAGTTTGTTGTTAGGGTTGCTATTGGTACCACCATTGAAAATTAGGTGAATCCTGGGTAGCGTTGTTTTTCCAATTGAAATTTAGATAACTCATCCACCCAAAATTGTATGTATTGTTGCAAGGATCGTTTTGCTGACTTAGGGCATTCCCCATATAATCGACCTGTTAGAAATCAGCAAAAACAGTGTAAGGAGAAAAGAAAGAAGTGAAAGGATTAGCAAACATACCTTTGGTGTCATAGTGTTCACTGTAATGCACGTCACCATAAAATTCACAACTAGCTTGTGCTGCCTGTTCTGGCATTAGGGATTGGGAAATTTGCTTAATCAGAAGCTCCCTTTGTATTTGAGTAGCAAAGACTGATAAAGAATCCATGGTTATAAGTTACTGAAACAAACAACAGTAAAATAGTCCAACAACCAGATCAAAGAATAATAAATTAAAACAAAATAGAGAAAAACCAATAACAAAAAAAAAAATGGAACGAAACAAACAACTAACTAGAAACAAAAACAAAATAAAAATAAACAAATAAAAGTGGCTAAAGTAACAAATAGCAATTTCACTCTAGTTTTCACAAACAATCCCCAGAAACGGCACCAAAAGCTTGATGTTATGCTGCCAATTCTACCTAAGCAACTACACCTAAGGCAGTGAACCTATCAATACAGCCTAGTGCAATAGTGAGTATCAAGGTCGTATTCCTCGGGAACGGGAAAGCCCAGAGTTACTACTTGTTCTCTGTTATCTAGCCTAGCAATTAAAGTGATTAATTTTTATATAAACTAACGCCTAACTACAAGCAATAATAAAATAATAGCAACAAGGAACAGAAGAAATATACAGAGGCAAGAAATGCAAATCCATAAGTGAACCTACACTGGTTGGCAAACACACAAGGGATAATGGATTACTGAATCTGACTATGCTACCTGTGAGTGAATTCTAAGTTAAATTCAATTTCCCTCTTGAGATAATTAAATTTTTAAATCTAAGAATCTACCACTGGAATCTCTTCCTAATGATAGATTTGAGATCAGCCTTATCGGTCTAATTCACCACTATTAAGGATAACTACTCCTTAATCCAGCAATTAATTAACCTTATCTCTAAGTGAAAATTAATTATCCTCTGCGATTAGGTTCTAATTTCAATTATCATCTCTTGATCTCAAACAGAAATCTAATTAGCATTCACAACGACGTCTCGCAATGAAAACTTAAACAATACATGTATAACCATAAAGAAGATCACAACATCAAAAATCAATATCTATACAAATTAAATAGAATGCTAACACATTCAGGGACCCTAAATGGAGTTTACAATTTTAGCCACACATATTTATAACAGCAGACAATTGCAACAACAGATAACCCATCAGAAAGTTAATTAAACAGTAGATAAAAATAGTAAAAATTCATGTAATTCCTGTCTCCTCAATTGCCCAATGGTCTCTGTACAGAATGTTCACCGTAAAACCACCAAAAAAGCACCAAAAAATTGCCAGAAAAGGCCAAAAGAATAATCCCAAAGTTGTCTAATGCTCCACGGGTCGCGGGTTGGGTCAGAAATGGGTCGGATCCTAAGGTCTTGGGTACTTGATGGATTTGCACCTTTTTGGTCGGTTGGATGTTGGCAAACTGCTGGGGAACACTAAGGATGGGACACGGATGGCAGAACGGATGAAAACCCAACAAAGAATACGAACGGGTTGCGAAATGCAACCGGGTTGCGCCTTTCAGGTCGCGTCACCTTCGTCACGGATATCGCAGTTTGGGGCCACGATTCGGAACAGGTGGTGGTTGGATAGGCTCTTGGTGCAGCTGAATGGCGATGGATGGTGCAGGAACGGCCAGATCGAGCTCCTTGCATGCGGGTTGCGAACCGGGTTCTCACTCAGGTTTCTCTCTCCCTTGCGTTACGGACACTAGGAACGGGCGTCGCGGATGGCCAAGATGGTAGAGGATCTTCTGCGAAGCCTCTCTGGTCATTGGTTGGCCTCTCTCGGTGGTGGTTCCGCACAAGTGTTGTGCGATTTTGCTCGGGTCGCTTCTCCCTTTCACGCGATGGGTCTGTTTCGCGATAGGTCTCGAGTTATTGTTGAAATCTGCACCAAAAATGCATTGCCTGGGTCTCATGCACGCTGCTTGAGTTTTCATGTAGGTCAGCCTATTTTTCCCCCAAATCAGCCCAGTCCAAGGCCTAATAAGGCTGGTCTAAGGCCCAATTAGCAAAATTAGCCTAAATGGCCTATTTTAAGTGCTCTGAAGGTTGTCTAGGATCAAAATTACTCCATTTGCTAATGATGACTTGATAAAATGCCTGAAAATGAAAATGAAGCAAACTTAGGTGATTTTAAGAATGAAATTACATAAAATGCTTGTAAAATGGACAATTCTTATCAAGCAAATATGTATAAAATAAGGCTCATCAACACCTCATAAGGTAAGTTAGACATATGTAAGTTTAATTTCTAGGCACAATAAGTGGAAATAAAAGAATGGGAAGTGCCAGAGTCATACAATACAATCAAAGGAACATCATTAATAAAGCATATACCTTTCATCAAATCCTCAGACTGAGCTGCCTCTTTCCCCTTAAGGGTATACACCCTTTCCTTAGTGGCAGATCTTGGGGCCTCAGTTGGCTTCTTTACAAGTGTGCAGTCTTTGGCATAGTTCTGATTTTTTGCATTTGAAACAGACATTCTACCCCTGTAAGCATGGTCTGTCCTCATGGTTCCTTCCATATGTTTGGAAATTCCCTGCAGTGGCCGTGAATTTCATAGGTCTCTTGCTTGTCTGACCCTTTATAAATTTACTATCTCGTCCCTTGCCATGACCAAAAGGTGCTTTTCTCTTGAGGTAACCTGATTCTTGCTTTCCTTTCTTCAAGACCGCCAGAGATCTGGAAGCAATACAACACTTGTTGACCAAGGTGGCATAATCCCAAATCTCCTGTGATGCTGCCTCATGATATAATTCAGGATCAAGGATATTTTCTAAATGCATAGCCTTTCATGCTTCATCTGGTCTCCACTTCAAGTAAGAGGAAAATTTTGATAATTCCTCAAACCGTGCCAAGTGTTCCTCAAAAGGTTAGCCTCCTTGCTTAATCTGTAAGAATTCTCCCTCCTTGGAATTACGTTCGCTCTGAGGGAAATATTTATTCAAGAAGGCTCCCTTGAATACTTCCCAGGTGATCTGTGTTCCCTTGAGTTTCCATTTATTGTCTGGTCCATTTCCACCAGTGTTTAGCTTCCCCTTCTAGTTGGTAGGTGGCAAAAGTAACCTTCTGCTCTTCCGTGCTTCCTAGCACTTCAAAGAGTTCCTCTATTTTTTGTAACCATTCCTTAGTCACATTGGAATCCAATTCGCCCTTAAATGTAGGGGGTCTAGCCCTCTGAAATTCGGTCCATCCTCCTATGTTTTGGTTCTTTTCTTGTTCATTTCTAGGCTGAGTAGTTTCACTTCTATTGGATTGAATCTGTCGAAGTGCTTCAGCTATAACTGTAGCTTGTTCAGATGTTGCTACAGCTTGAGCTCTCATTTCTTTAGCCAACCCTTTCATTGTCTGCATTATCTCAGACATGCTCACTTCATTATCTTGGCTCTGCTTTCCACTTCTCCTAGGTGGTGCCATTATGTTCTCTATAAAACAAACATCACTGAGGTGATCAGTCTCAATAATAGATCATTAAGTAGAGAATTTATAACACCTGTAGGAGCTGCTATCTTCCCAAACCTAATGCTTCATTCCTCAAGTTCAAAACAACATACAAGTTAGCTAACCGCCTGGGTACAACCAACTAACCTGAACTGGTCCCTTTTCTTGAGGAATCTACCCTTTCTTAACCTAGGTAGTTGTGCTCTGATACTAACTTAATGTAACACCTTTTATCTTATCTTGACAACATCATATAATAAATTTAGATAAGTGGTTACATTATTCTTTACCTTTTATTTACAATAAAATTGCCTAAGCATTTAATCCATGAATAATTTAATATAGAGTTAGGTCTGGGTTATTTTGCTCAGGTAAACATACTTTATGCACAGCAGAAATAAAATTTCATATATCATATCAGAATTCATAAAACATTCCATAACTATATACATATCATTTAAATCTCTTGATACATATTCGTGGGAAATATCAACTATATACATATCTATAGGGGTAAGGAGACAACAATCCTGTCACTCAAACCCCTTTTTCCAAAAGAATAGTAGTCCTAATTCTATCTTAAAACACCGATGGCAGAAGTTAGGATTAATGTCACTACATTATAACATTTCTATTTACTCCTTACATCTGCTAAATGAAACATCATTATGCAGATTCTATGTATCTAATACATATCAGCACAATAATGAGAAATATATTCCTAGTAGCTAAACATACTAGTTTATTTAAAACAACTGATATGTACCACTATATAACTACAGAAAACAACTTTACATTCCATTCAGTATCAAATTCTTTTCATATAGATATATGGGTATGATATATGTGAAACATGTGTGTATGCCTCTATAAACATGAGATGCGCAACAAGTTATGTAATTCATGGGGTGTATAGCACTTTCAACATTCACATAATTTAATCATGCTCACATAGGACATATTATTGCCATACAGATCATAACATCACATAATGCTTTAATTTGGAAAGGTATACACCAGATCACTCCCATCCATATTATTATATTCTTTGGACGTATTCACCAGATCATTCCTTCTGTAATTAATTCCTTAGGAGTATACATTAGATCATTCTCCATCACATAATGCTCACTGGGTATGGGTTTTGATTTGCTTTTGATTATTGATTTTCGAAGAAATGAATTTTTCTGATTTTAGAGCTTGTCGTGATTTCCATGCGATAATCTGATTTTTAAAGATAAGGTATTTCACAGATTTTGAACTGATTTTGGGAAATTGTTTTCGGTGCTTGCATTGTTGAGTAATCAACCAAATTTTGAACTATATTGTAAATTATTCTACTGGGATTTTATATCACACCAGGTTGTTTGCTCAGATGAACAGGAACAGGGACCTAAATGCTAGCTGGACGAGACATTGATGATAGGCAGGAGAACAGCGTAGTCTAGGCTTAAATTTACGATGTATATATATCTATGTTATGGATGTCTGTACTGAATGATGTAATTATGCGTTATTTTATTATTAAATTGGATGTATACTGTTTAATGGATATAATCTGTTGTGTTGATGACTAGTTGTACTATTGGGACAAGTTCAAATTACAGGGGAGACTCTGCCAGATTTTTGGTAGGGTTTACCGCTGTAAACTTGTGAAATTAAGTTTTAATTCGCATTAAATGATTGTATGCCGTATGTATGGATTTTAGTTTTCATTCCAGAGTAATTTATGATGAATGTATGTGAAATTAGTATAGCTACGTTTGATTTTGGGTTGAATGTAATCTGAATGGACAACGGAATGTCTATTTAGGTTACGCTCAACCAGTAACGATTCCCTAATGTTCCTATATCGGGAATAACCATTTAGAGAAACCGATATGCTTCCGCTATGCAAATAGAGGACTGTGTATTATGGATTAGGGGGTCGTTACAATTATGATATTAGAACCTAGTTTGTCGGATCGTTTGGTTTAGTGGGCTAGGGATTATGAATCTTCAGGCTTACAGCTTTAAGGTTTTAATTGACGTAACTCTGGAATGTTAGGACCTGATCTCGAACCGATAAGTAACGGAATGAATTTAATGCCTTTCTGATAACTGTTGCTGTTATGACTGATTTGTTTATCTTCTGTGTCAGATAAATATGGCAGAATATAGCAGGGATGGCACTCGCAGGCCCAGAGGAAGGCCAAGGCACAGGAACCAGGGTGCTTCAGGTAGTGACAACATGGAGACTAATGTTGACATGCGAGACATGATGGAATTTATTCGGTTGATGGCTGATGCTATGAGAGATCAAGCCACTACCAGTGCCAACGTGATGAGACAGCAGTAGGAGGACAGGCAAACCTGAAATGACGGAGCCACCCAGCATGCTAACCCATTGTATCAGGGATGGATCGAGTTTCAGAGAGCAGGTCCATCCTCATTTACAGGTGCCTCCGATCCAGCTGCGATAGAAGCCTGGCTGAAAGATATTGAAAAGATTTTTAGATTGTTGCAATGTAACGATGAGTAGAAGGTTACATATGCAACATATATGTTGAAGGGTGAAGCAAAACTATGGTGGACAGGTGCCCAAAAACTTATGGAAAGGAGGGGTATCCCGCTCACCTAGGAGTCCTTCAAGGGATTTTTTATGGAACAGTATATCCCTGAAAGAGTCAAACAATCAAAGGAAGCACAGTTTTTGAAGCTCACACAGGGAGGTAAGCCATTTGAAAAGTATTTGAAACAATTTGAAGAATTATCCCGATACTCCACCAACCTGCGAATGCACTATGACTAGGCCTGGAAGGCAAAATAGTTAGAAGAAGGCCTAGACTTACCCATAAAGACTCAGCTAGCCACACTTGAGATTAAAGACTTCTCCACACTGGTAAACAAGTGCCGAATCCTGAGTAAGAATCTGGAACAAAGACAGGCTCAAAATATGACCCAGAGAATAGGGAACCGGCCAAGACCAGCAACCAGAAATCTCAATGTGAGAGGTGGTATTTTTAAACCGCAACCAGGGGCTTCTAGCAGCAATGAAAGATGACCTGATAATACAACCTATTTGAAATGTGGGACCAGAAATCCGAATTAGCCTTGCTGGCATCAGACTCCACTTCAGTGTTACAGGTGTAGAGGTACAGGACATATGGCCAGATACGGCCCCTCTAGCGGGAGCTAGCAGACATCCGGTGGCCAAAGATCACAGGCTCCAGGGAGAGTTTTCACTCTGGATGCGGCTAATGTCGATAGGTCATTGGGCTTGATGCAGGGTAGAGGTAAAATCTATAATTTTTCTTTGATAGTATTATTTGATTCGGGTGCTACGCATTCCTTTATTGCTGATGCATGCGTAGAGAGGATAAAATTACCTGTTCAAACCCTGCCTTGTGATCTATACATATCCACACCCTTGGGAGAAGCCACTATGTCCCCACGTATTTGCCTAAACTGCCCCTTAACCATTGATGATACCTTGTTTATTGTGGACCTAGTGTGTATACCCTTGACTGGGATCGACATCATTTTGGGAATGGATTGGTTAACTAGGAATCGGGTCATGTTGAATTGTTCTAAGAGGACAATCACTTACTTGGATAACGTGTCTATGCATGGGAGTGACAGGGCTTGTGAGATAGATGATATGTCCCTTAATCTCTTTGAGGTAGAGTTGCAGGAGAGGCTAAGCCAAATCCTAATTGCTAGTGACTTTTTGGAGGTATTTCCTTTGGAAATAAGTAAACTGCCACCACCTAGGGAGACAGAGTTCACCATTGACTTGATTTCAGGGGCGAGCCCAATAGCCATGACTCCATATCGTATGGCCCCAGTGGAATTGAGGGAATTAAAGGTCCAAATTGAGGATATGTTAGAGAAGGGGTTCATTAGGCCAAGTGTATCACCATGGGGAGCTCCGATCTTATTTGTAAAGAAGAAAGACGAGAGTTTGAGACTGTGTATTGATTATCGGTAATTGAATAAGGTGACCATTAGGAACAAATACCCATTACCATGTATTGATGACTTGTTTGATCAGTTGCAAGGCGCGACTGTATTTTCTAAGATAGACTTAAGATTAGGATACCACCAGATTAGGGTTAGAGAGGAAGACATTCCTAAGACAACATTTAGTACGAGATACGACCACTATGAGTTTCTAGTGATGTTGTTTGGATTGAAAAACGCACCAGCCATCTTTATGGATTACATGAACAGGATCTTCAGACCCCACCTAGATCAGTTTGTAGTGGTGTTCATTGATGATATCTTAGTCTATTCCAAGACTTATGAGGAGCATGCCTAGCATTTTAGCATAGTCCTACAGATACTGGAAGAGAAGCAATTGTATGCCAAGTTAGAGAAATGTGAGTTTTGGTTAGAAGAAGTGAAATTCTTAGGACACGTGGGAAATGGGGAAGGAATAGCGGTAGATCCAAAGAAAATTGAAGCAGTATTAGATTGGGGTTGACCTAAGATGGTCACCGAGATTAAAAGTTTCCTGGTTTTGGCTGGCTATTACAGGAAATTCATCCAAGGATTTTCTCAGATAGCCTTGCCATTAACCCGGTTAACTTGGAAGGGGGTAAATTTCGAATGGAGCGAGCAGTGTGAGAATAGTTTTCAGACTTTGAAAGAGAAATTGACCACTGCTCCTGTACTAATTCTTTGGAAACCCCTAGAACCTATCACCGTATATACAGATGCATCCCTGAAAGGCCTAGGTTGCATCTTGATGCAGGATGGAAAAGTTATGGCTTATGCATCGCGACAATTGAAACCTGCAGAGGAAAACTACCTCACCTATGACTTAGAATTAGCTGCCATTGTGTTTTCCCTAAAGATTTGGAGACATTACCTATATGGGGCTATATTCAAGGTGTATAGTGATCATAAGAGCCTTAGGTATTTGTTTGATTAGAACGAATTGAACATGAGGTAGCGTAGATGCGTAGAGTACCTGAAAGATTTTGATTTTGAATTGAAATATCATGCAGGGAAAGTGAATGTCATGGCAGATGCATTAAGCCGAAAGTTACTACAATTAGCTAGCCTAATGATAGGTGAGATGAGGTTAATTGAGGATTTTAGGATTCTCAGCCTCAACGTAATCTCGTTTCTGTAAAGATTAGTGATGAGTGACTTCTTGATAACCTGCGAGTTGAGAGAGCTGATTAGACAAGCCCAACTAGAGGATGAATCCTTGGAAGTATACACCGACCAACCCAATTTTAGACTAGCCCCTGATGGAGTACTAATGTTTAGAAAGAGGGTAGTGATTCCAAACCATCAAGAGTTGAAGGAAAAAGTGCTAGCAAAGGCTCATCGAAGCCATTATACTATTCACCCAGGTATTTCCAACATGTATTAGGACTTAAAGAGGAACTTTTGGTGGCCCGGTATGCAAAAAGATATCATGAACTACGTGAATGCCTGTTTGACTTGTCAACAGGTTAAGATAGAACATCAGAAACCCGCAGGGCTACTGAAACCATTGGAAATACCATAAAGAAAATGGGATCAAATCACTATGGATTTCGTGGTAGGATTACCTAGGACATCAGTTAGATTTGATGCCATTTGGGTGATAGTGGATAGATTGACCAAGTCTGCTCACTCTTTACCTGTTAAGATGCGTTACTCCATAGAGAAATTGGCCGAGGTATACCTTAGGAAAATCGTGAGATTACATGGAATACCATCAGGTATAGTATCCGATTGAGACCCTAGGTTTACTTCGAGATTCTGGCAATCCCTATAGCAAGCCTTAGGAACCCAGCTTAAGTTTAGCATGGCCTATCATCCTCAAACTGACGGGCAGTTTGAGAGGACTATCCAGACCCTAGAAGACATGTTAAGGGCTTGTGTGCTAGAGCAGAAAGGGAGTTGGGATAAACACCTACTGTTGATAGAGTTTGTATACAATAACAATTATCACTCTACCATTGGTATGGCACCTTATGAGGCTCTGTATGGGAAGAGTTATAAATCACCCTTGAGTTGGACAGAAATATGAGAGAGTGCAATGTTGGGACCTGAGATCGTACAAAAAACCACTGATCAAATCAAAATGATCAGAGAAAAGATTAGGGTTGCCCAACAAAGACAAGAAGCCTATGCAAACAAGAGAAGAAGACCTTTAGAATTTAATGAGGGAGAGCATGTATTTTTGAGAGTGTCCCCCCCCCACGGGTATCGATAGACAGGTAAGGACCAAGAAACTAAGCCGTAAATTTCTAGGACCATTCCAAATCCTACAAAGGGTCGGTCCCGTTCCCTACCAAATCACCTTACCTCCCCATTTTTCCAACCTACATGATGTCTTTCACGTCTCCCAACTTCGTCAACATGTCCTAGATCCTGTGCATATATTAAGGAATCAACCAATAATATTAAAGAAAAATTTGACTTATGAATCTACTTCTGTACAAATTCTTGACTTCAAGACTAAGTAACTCCGGAGTAAAATAATCCCATTAGTTAAGGTACTTTGGCAGGATGTAGCATCACAGTAGATGAAGTGGGAGAAGGAAGACGAGATGAGGCAACAATACCCAGAGCTATTCACAAGTATGAATTTTAAGGACAAAATTTCTTTTAAGGGGGGGAGAATGTAATAACCAGCTATATTTTTAAAGATAAAAACTAGATTTTTGACGTTAATTATATGTATACTAGTTTTTGCACGATTATCGAGGATGAAGATTGAAATCGAAAGGCCGTTCGGAGTCAGATACGCGATATAAAGACAAGAAACGCGACCTAGTTATCAGGGACTGATAGACGGAGTTCCAGACTTTAGTTTCTCAGATGGAGGCTGAAACCTCTGCATGGGAACCCGTGCCAATGTTTGGGTGGATGGCGACGTCCCGACGTTTCCCTGGGTGGTCCGGGAAAAGTTAGAATCACCCCCGGGAGCTTTAAATTTTTCAAAAACCCATAATTGTTGCCATTTCTCTCTCTCATCACTCTACTTTCTCTCTCCTATCTCTCTTCTCTCTTCCACCGTGTGCCACCACCTGGCCTACCAACTGACTCCTCTCGCCACCCTCGACCTCCAGCAACCACCCACGGCCTCCAAGGACTGCCAGACTCGTCGAAAAATGACTTTATTCTCCTCTGTCGCGTGAGATTTTTGCCAACTGATATCGCCGTTGTCAGCCACCATTGGCCGTCACTGCCACCACCAGCGTGTAGGCCGAGCTACTAGCTTCCTCGCTCAGCTCGCAGCTGTCGAATGGAGCCTCCACGTACGCAGATTTTTGAGGCTGAAAAACACCATCAAAATGGCCATGAACAGCCGCACCACCACCATATTTGGACTCCTCGTCTTGCGAGCTTCACCGTGGCGTGATTTTTGAGGCCAACCGCACCCCTCTACTATGCGTCACGGTAAGCCACCGTGCACCACCGTGCTCCGCCGTGTCAGAGAATCTAGATATACATCGAGAGACACCGAGACCACCCCGAGACATATTTCCATCATTTGGAAACCCTGGTAAGGTCTGATTCACCTAAAAATAATGAATTTTGATTGAATTAGCTGCCGAATGTGAATAAGAAATAAAGTGACTTAGGAAATAGGGTAATCAGACTTAGGACTGTAGAACTGATGACGTGATGAGCTTAAATATTCGTGTTAATGTCCAGGGAATTAATTTGGATTGAAATTCGAGACTACGAGAACTTCTGAATTGATTTAGAGCAACAGGAGACCAGGTAGGATAATTTACGCTTCTCAAATGTTAGAATTGATTATGTGGATACCTAAACGCTTAGATTTGATTGCATGATTTACGTGCTGCTTTCGATAGACTAAATTACATTTCTGTGTACTGGGAATTCCATTTGCATGTTAGATGAATTGTTTATCGAGTTTAGATGCCATTAGGACTGGTTTCCTTAGGGTAGGGTACTTAATAGCCGGTATGGGACGACCGTTAAGTATCCCGAGTGCAAGGAGTTTTTTTTAAATGATATTGTTTTTACCAGATTTAGCCTGCACTGCGTTAGGGATCACGCGATAAATCAGGACAACCCTAAGAAAGGCTTAAGGAGTATAAGGGGGGATAGCCTACACGGGAAAACATTATGATTTAAGCGTAATACCCTAGAACCCTGAGGAATAGCCGACCGTGAGCATATGAGTTCGAATAGACTGTATGAGGATGAGAATTGGCGTATATGCACATGCTAGGGGACGCCTTAGATGTTGATTCTCACCCGGTCCTTGAGTGAGTGATCGGTGTTACGGATCACACTCACAACATAAGCGAGATTTGGGTGATTGGTGTTATGGATCACACCCAACGAGAAGAGATATAAATTCTCTGGATGACGTGCAATTGGACAATTTTAGATACGATCACAGATGAATTGTGGCCAATACGGATTTAGATACACTGGGCATGGGTTTTGATTTGCTTTTGATTATTGATTTTCGAGGAAATAGATTTTGATGATTTTAGAACTTGCCGTGATTTCCATGCGATAATCTGATTTTTAAAGATAAGGTATTTCAGGGATTTTGAACTGATTTCGAGAAATTATTTTCGGTGCTTGCACCACTGAGTAATCAACCATATTTTGAACTATATTGTAAATTATTCTACTGGGAGTTTATATCTCACCAGATTTTTTACTCAGATGAACAGGAACAGGGACCTAAATGCTAGCTGGGCGAGACATTGATGATAGGCAGGAGAACAACGTAGTCTAGGCTTGAATTTACGATGTATATATATCTGTGTTATGGATGTCTGTACTGAATGATGTAATTATGCGTTATTTTATTATTAAATTGGATGTATACTGTTTAATGGATATAATCTATTGTGTTGATGACTGGTTGTACTATTGGGACATGTTCAAATTACAGGGGAGACTCTGCCGAATTTTTGGTAGGGTTTACTGTTGTAAACTTGTGAAATTAAGTTGGAATTTGCATTAAATGATTGTATACCATATGTATGGATTTTAGTTTTCATTCCAGAGTATTTTATGATGAATGTATGTGAAATTAGTGTAGCTGCGTGTGATTTTGGGTTGAACGTAATCTGAATGGACGACGAAATGTCTATTTGGATTACGCTTAACCAGTAGCGATTCCCTGACATTCCCATATCGGTAATAACCATTTAGAGAAACCCATATGCTTTCGCTATGCAAATAGAGGACTGTGTATTGTGGATTAGGGGTCGTTACAACATCGAAGGAGTTGTATTACCAGATAAGGGCGTTACAGGGATAGTCAAACATCCACTTGAACCTACATGATTTTGAAAACACCATGATGGTTGCAAACTTTAAGTTAGTGTCATCTTCCAAAGGCCATTTAAGAAACACATACTTAGAGTTAAGCAAAAACATAGACATAGGCCAAGTCATCATAGGGTATACGTAGAGAATAGCGCACTAGGAGCATGATTCAGGTAAAGTTAACAGTGATCCCATAAGTTGATAACCAATCCCATAAGGGGAAGGGAGATGTTGGGTAGATTTAACGACTATCCCGTTGGTTATGAAATGGTACTCAGATTTGGCTAAAGGACGCCTCATAATGTACAAAAATTTAAAGACAAAGTTAAAAGCTAGAGTTAGATAAAGGGTGGCTAAAAAGTCACAAACTAATTCATATAGACAGTGGTGCCTGGAGTTATTCCTAGGTGACACTCCCTATTACTTGTATAGTGTTTTGTATCCTGCTTAAATGTTTAAAGTAAAGAGATGGCATGTTTACTATCCCATAATATGTTTTATATGAGAAGTTATGAGAAATATGATGAGATGATGTTGAATGAACTTGTATAAATTTGAGCATATGGAATGAGAGTATGTTACATGCATTGCATCCCAATAGTATATAGTATGTGTTATGTTATATGATAAAAGAATGTAGAGATTTCCATATAAATATGGTGGTACATGTTAGTAGTTTTCTAAGATAGGTTTTGCTACTGAGATTCATTTCTCATATGAATGCTAGCATATACCAGATATGTAGGTTCCTTGGTTGGAGGAGAAGGTAAGCAGGAGAGAAGTACCCTTCGTGGGGGTACCTGAAAATGTTTATTTTAGATAGTATATGTAACATCCGCTCCTAACATTTGTATCTTATGATGATGTTGTTGTTATTATTATTGTTAGCATTATTTGTGAAGGGTTAAGGATGATTTATTAAGGAGTTAGAATGAACATTTTTATCATTATATAATCACTTTTGTGATAAAAGAATGAAGTTGGAAATTTGGTAAGGAAGGGTAAAATGGTAATTTTACCATGAAATGAATAATTAGTTTAACTCTTTTATTTCATGAAGTTATGTCAAAGGACTCTTATTATTTTCATTTAAGAGAGAAGAAGAATCTAGTTATGCAAGAAATTACTTCCATTGATGTTGAAAGGCAATTTTCCCTAAAAAGGGTAAAATTGTAATTTCACACTATGAGTATGATAGCTATTTTATATGAGATGAGAAAAATTTAGTTTTTACCCTAAATATTCTATGAAGGTGGGAATTAGAAATCCTTACTCATTCTTGATCAAAAGAAGAAAGAGAGAGAGTGAAATGATAGTTTTAATATAAAGGGCAAAAAGGTAATTTTACCTTAGGGAAAAAATTATAATTTTTCCAAAAATAGAAGTAAATTAGTAAATTTATGGAAATGAGCCTTATGAAATTTTATTTAAGTAATTTTACTCCTTGAAATGGAAAAGAATGAAAAGGGGAGCAAAAATAGCCAATTTGGACTTAATGGCAAAAGGTACTTTTCTTAGGGACTAAAATGCAAATTTCAAAAAGCTGAGGGACCATTATGCAATTTCAAAATTTTGGAAGGGCAGAACAGTCCCAGCCCATGGAAGTTACATAAAATTACAATGACAAGGAGAGACAATGCCATTGTTAAAGAAAAAAAAAAGGATGAAATTGACAATTTAGCAAGAGTGGCATTTTTGTAAATAAGTCAAACCTTAATTTAGCCTATTTCTTCTCCTACATACTAGAACTGTCGTGAAAGGTGGAGAAGAAGAGGAAGTGGCCAAATTGCATTTTTGCCTTGGAGAAGAAGAAGCTTCCACCAAATCAACAAGGAAATCACACATCTATTAGCTTTTTAAGGTAGATAAACAATCCTATGCCATTATCTTCATGTTTTATGGTATGTTTATGGTGTTTTCAAACTTGTAAGCATGATGGCAATTTTTCTCTCTGCATGTGTATGGTGGATTTGCATGCTTGGATATGAGATATGTTGGAAATAACTTGTGGTTATGATTATAGATATGTAAGAAAGCATGGAAACTCATGAAATGGTGAATTTGCATGGATGGAACTTGATTTTATTAAACCCTAATTGGTGTCAAGGCTGAGTTTGTGGTTGTAAGAGTGAGAAAATGGTATTTTTGCATGGATTTTGCATGAATATTGTTGTATTGCAAGCAAAGTGACGAAACAACTCCATTTTTGCTTGTGTTCTCACCTTGGCCGAATTACTAGGGTTATAAGAGTGCTGAATTTTTGGCCAAATTTTATGTTAGAAAGAGTGAGAGAAAGTACTAGAAAATGGTAAGAGAGAGAAAGTCTAGTTAGATTTGCATTTAGGTACTTTTCCCATTGTCTAACTTCATAAGTACCCAAATAGATGTGCTTTAGTCACCTTGTCCAAATGAATGCATATGAATAATGCTGAAATTGCTCTTAAAAATGACTTAGAAACTATATATGTCTAGTTTTAAGAAAGGAAGAGAGAGAAAATCATGGCAATTTATATTTCAAGTAATGTTGCCAATTTAAAGTCTTACCTTTTGACTTTAAAAGTATGCTTAAAAATGTGAAATTGTGAGATTAGATGTATTGCCATCATTGATATGAATAATGAGTGAGAAAAGCATGAAAAAGGATGACTTAAAGTACACTTACACGATTTTGAGGTGTGAGAAAGTGTTAGGCATAATTATTGGAATTGTTGTCAAAATGTTTAAATGATGAGAATGATGCTAGAAAGGAATCAAATGAGTTAGAAATTCCATATTCTCATGTTTTCCTTGCCTTGGCCGAATGCAATATAGTACTTTCCCTAGAATGGCCAATCTTATATGTCCATTGGGAGTGGCCTGAGGTACACCCGAATCAGCCTATGTTATGTGAATGAAAAGGAAAATGATGTAATGGTCAAGGATGGATGATACTTAGCATATCTTTTGCTATTATCAGTAGAATGTTTATATTTATATACAAGTGTTTGAATGGCATCAAAATGCTTGATGTAATGTGAAAGGTAAGGTTAAATTTTCCTTTAGGGGAATGATCTGGTATATACCTCCTAAGAAAACTTCCTTGTGGAGAATGATCTGGTGTATACTCCTAAGGAAGGAAATGCAGGGGGAATGATCTAGTGTATACCTCCAAAAAGTACAGTTAAGTGGAAGGGAATGATTTTATGTATACCTTCCCAGAATGGAGAATTTATGTAATGTTATGTTATGTATTGTATGAACGCGGTTTATGTGATTATGATTATGACATGTAAACATTGAATGCTTGTAGTCTAATCCATGAACGACCTACTTGAATATGTATCTCATTTCTATAGCCACATCCACATATATTTTCATGATAAATCATATTCAAGTGTTTATATGAAAAGATTTTTAAAATTAAACTGCATGTAGGGTGTTTTCTGTATTATTACAGTGGTACATGTCAGTTATTTTAAAATAAACTGGTTGTTTATCTACTGGGAATGTATTTCTCACTTCTGAACTGATATGTAGCGGATGACTAGATATCACGTGGTAATCGAGGTGGAGTTGGACACGGTGGAAATTCCTTTCTTAGGAGTTTTCACTATTGTCAAGAATGTGTATGTTATCACTGTTTTTGAGTTTCCTATAGAATAGATGAGTACGTAAATATATAGCTATAGCCTGACCTTTTAGAGTCCTAATTCTTAGTTTTTTTTGGGGTTCGAATTAGGGCTGATATTTTTGGCTGTATATAGAAAGAAAAAGGGTACATGTATAGGGATATGTGAAGGACCTATTCACTCGTGGTATTTTGTAAAGGAGTATGAGTGGCAAGCTTGTTGTTTCCTTACTCCTTATGGATGGGTACTTCATCTATCCCAATGTATGTATACCAAACGATGTACTAAACAGATGTATAATGTATGTATATTAGAAAAGTTTTTTTTATATATTCTATTGTATTATTTAATATTTTATATTCCGCTGTGCCAAAGCATGTTACCTGAGCAAAAGAACCCAAACCTAATTGCATAACAAATCTATCATGGATTGGATGCTCAGGAGAAATAAATGTAATTAAAGACTAGGATTAATGTAACCACTTATCTAAATAAGCGTTGTGACGTTGTTAAGTTATGATAAGGGGTGTTACAGTATAGGCACATGTTTAAATTGTACTAGTCTTTATAATTTTTGGATAGGTTAGTCAAGATTATCTCTTGTATAGCCTATATTGATTTAGATGTATATGAATTAGTTTGAATTTATGTATACAAAATTTGAAGGTGTTATGAGTGGCACGGTTGTTGCCTCTATGCCTTAATGAGTTAAATTAAAGTTAATGAATGAGTATTTATGTATGTTTGTGTATAGCTACTTAGGATGAATTATGTATATGTCTTGGATCCGATATTCCATTGCTACTTGTGAGAGCCCAAGTGTAGAACCCGATCCCAAATGGCACTCAATTAATCAACTTGGTAAAAGTTTAAAATTTACTTGAGTAGATGTAACTATAACACTTTACTACTAATATATATTTATGTATTATATATGTTTTAAGTAACTTAAAAGGAACCATAAGCTAGAAGAGTGTTAGTTATATGATTTGGCTCGAAGCTGACATAGCGTTGGGTGAAATCCCATGGTTGAGTTCCTTTGCAATTTTTTAAATTATTTATATTGTAGTAGTAATGGAAGTTCCCCCTTCTCAGAGGAGGTTTGAGTGATGTTTATTTTTAGATTTGTATAGCAGAGAAAAGGGCATATATATTTGGATATATAGGATAATTATCTATTAGTAGGAATTAAAGTAAAAGGGGTATGAGTGGCTGGCTTGTTGCCTCCTTACCCTCAATAACTATATGATTCCACATCTCCAGAAGTATATGTATAATAATATAAATGTTGGATAAATGGAAGAATATATATACATGAATAAAGTTTAAAGTTTTCGCTGTTTTATTGTTAAAAATAAATTTTCTTCTATATATTAGTCTTCCACTGTGGATGAATGATGTAAATACCTGAGTAATAAATCACAGACCTAATCAAATATTAAATAAAATCCTATATTTTACTCTGGTAGTAATTAAGGACAAAGGTAAATATAGCATGCCAGTCTTGTAGCTAACAGTCATAAAAGAATATATATATATATATAAGAAATGCTATAAGATTGAGGTGTTATACATAAAACACGATAGTCAATTACTAAGGGCTGGCTATCAACCACCACGTTATACTCTATTTTCACAATGTATTGTTTGGTCCAATAAAGTATTTCAACATATTCAAAATTTATGGACTTCATCCCTACGTATCTGTGAGTATTATAACTCAAG
This sequence comes from Senna siamea, assembly GCA_031216115.1. NCBI lineage: Eukaryota > Viridiplantae > Streptophyta > Magnoliopsida > Fabales > Fabaceae > Senna > Senna siamea. The sequence goes on from CM062354.1 coordinate 13,649,026, forward strand.
ATTCAAGTTTTCTCGATTACCTCATTTTCTAACAAGTTTGTGAGTTTGTGAGTTTTTGGAAGGCCACAAATGTGTCCTATCGTGATTCCTATCAAATTCTCTAAGGTTCTAGCTCCAAGTCTCCTCTTCCTTCCTTCTTATCTCTTCTTTCTCTCTCTACTCTCTATCTATAAGTTTTTTTTGAACATTTTCTCTCTCTTCTAAGATATATATACCACTGGCAACTTGCTAAAGAAGGTTTTTTTACTTGATTTTGAAATTAATTGCCAAATGGTCCTTGGGACATTTTGTAAAATTATAAACTCATGGGAAATTTTGCCATGTTATGCCATCTCTAGTTTTGAATTCTTTCATTATTCCATTCTTATAATGTTTTCTATCCTAAAGTTCCACTTTTCACTTGGGTTTAATCCCCTAATCATGACACTCACCTTAAAATCTTCATTTCTCATAAACCAAACATTATTTCTGTCTAGCTTTTTAGCTTATTTCTCTATCACGACTATGTGTAGCCCTAGCTAACAATCAATTTCAAATGCATGCAAGAGAATTAGTGAAAAATTTAGACTAGCATGTTCAGGTTCTTGGAGGCAAATGTTACATATAACAGTGTTTCAAATAAATTTGCATATAATAAAAGATACTTATGAAAAAAATTATAGTCCTCTTACTAGTATTAGTAACTTAAGTTTAAAACAACCAATAATGTGATACTAATGGTATTTGAGTTAAGTAGGACGTTGGGAAAGCACATATATAGAAGCTAGGTACATATAGCTTCAAATAACCAAAGGTGTTCAAAACCTAAATTTTTGAAGTTATTGTGATATTTGAACCTATTTTCTGTCTCAAATTTGGAAGCAAGGCTTTCTCTAAAAGAAGATTAAGCATTCATTTGACTTGGTTTTGGACATTACGTAGAAGGAAATATGCTTCTAAATTTAGTGTATTACCAGTTGTACTTTTGATTTATTTAAGACATTGAAGATCATAGGTGTTGTTGAATATATTTCCTTATGCTTTTTTAAAAAAAAATATGTTTTAAAGATGCATTCAAAATGTCTATACAGGTTTTGCTCATGACTTTTACTTCAATTCCTATAAGTGAAAAAGATGTGTTTGATAAATGTAAGATTTGTTGAATTCAATGATCACATAGCATACCATAGCACATAGGTTTTGATGTTGGGATCATGTTCACATTTATTTTTAATATGGAAAAACATTTTAAAGTTTAAGAAAAGAGGTATTCAAACTAAAATTAAGGTCAAGAATCTAATTGCACAAGGAAAAGGTGTTTGACACCTCATATCACCCATTCTATAGAACAATTATCTTAAATCAATTATGTAAAATTCAATATGCCCTCTACTATATTTTAATTATCCTTATCAAATACATGCAAAAAAAAAAAAAGTTAAATGAAAAATATGGAAAGGAAATGAGATGAAGAAAATATTTATAAGGCGACTTTTGTAATAACCTGATTTTTTTAAATAAATTAATTGGGAAAAATAAATCTAGATTTTATTAAAATGGAATTTAGCATAATTTTCTGAGCCTGCGGTTAAAATTTGAGAATTTTTCGGAGTCAAAATCTGATCTGAAGGAGAAAAACTCGGTTCGGCTTCAAGGAATTAGCAAGCAATTTGGAAGGCTTTAAATCTTCAAAAGACCTCTGAATTCCTTCCATGTGGGCTTGTAATCTTGCCTAAATCGGAGAATACATTTGGAATTTACCTCAGGCGAAGTGGGAAAAGACCAAAATGCCCTTGGAGGCCTTAAACCTCCAAAATCCCCATTTTTCCTCTCATTTTTCCTTTCCTCTCTCTCTTCCCTACATTTTCTCTCTCTTTTCTCTCTCATTTTTGTGCCACCTTCAGTCGCCGGAACTGCTACCCTACATTGTCGCCGGACCTTACTTCCGATGCAGCTCAATGCCTCCCAACCTCCAGCCACCATTCCCCACCATACACGGACACCACAGCAGCCGAAAATAGCCTCATTTTCCCTCCGTCGCGAAAAGCGACCTCCATCGCGATCTCCACCGTCCGACCACACCGCTACCGCCGTTGGGTAGCCTGAGCTGCCAGCTTCCAGCCGATGGAGCGCCACTGCCACTACCTGAAATAGGGAAAAATAGTCTTTTCAACAGTGCACTTCATCATCGGAAAACGCCATCTAAATAGCCATATTTCGCCTAACAGACCCCGAATCCATCATCCTCAAGTTACGGGCTACATTTTGGTGTATCTTTAGATCCCAGCCACTATCCATCATTGTGAGCCACTGTCTGCCACCAAGCTCTGCCATGCGCCGTTGCCAGAGTTGCTGGAAAGTTGCCAGAATCAGATTTCAAGCTTCTGAAACCCCCGGTACAGTTTAAAATACCCCAATTTGATATTTTTCTATTGAAATTGACCCCAGATATGTTTAAGGATTAAACCAGCCTAGGAATTTGATAAATTGACGTAGGAAAGCCTAATTGAAAGAAAACCCGCCTAAGAATTTAATTATTTACCCAGGGAATTAATTAAAAGCAATTGCCGAGGAAATGGGAAATCCTAACCCAATTAGGAGAAAACAGTGAAAGGTAGAGTGATTTACACTCCCTTGAATTTTAAATTAACATTGTGAATGCCTGTTTTAGAATAATTTCATTTCATAGGAATACATGACGAAATATATGAGTATACGCATATGCCTGTGTGTTGAGAATGCCTGTTGCATGTTTGATATGTTTGGCTATCGGATTTATATGCTATAGGAACGGACTGACTTAAGGTGGGTATTCAATAGCTGGTATGGGACGGCCGTTGAATATCCCTTATGCAGACGATTTTGTTAAATGAATTATTTTTAATTAGATTAATTTTGCATTCGTTAGGGATTATTTGTTAAACCAGGACAACCCTATGAAAGGTTTAAGGCGTATAAGGGGGGATAACCTATACAGGGTAACATTTTGGTTTAAGTATAATATCCTATGACCTTGAGAATTGGTTGGCTATGCGTATGTAGTTCTGTATAGATTGTATAAGGATGAGAATTAGCGTTTGTGCACATGCTAAGGGACGCCCTGGATGTTGATTCTCACCTAGTCCTTGAGTGAGAGATTGGTGTCACGAATCACACTCACAATATAGGCGTGTTTTTAGGTGATTGGTGTTATGGATCACACCCAACGTAAAAGTATGTTTTCTGTAAAAATCGCATGCAATTGGAAAGAATAATGAATAGTCACATGAGACTTGTGACTGAGAAGTATATGAAAATCCCCAAGCATTAAATTAAATAAGATTTTCAATATAATTTTTCAGAATAAAGATTTTATGCTCATTATATCATTTGCATTAATTTCCCATGTGTTCTATATTTTAAGAATACAGTAATTCACATGCATTTAAATTGAATATGGGGAGATGTTTTCTGTACGTTGTCACAGTTGAGCATCCAACTATTTTAGTACTGTAAACTGTAAATTTCTCTACTGGGATTTAACCATCTCATGAAGTTGTTTGCTTAGATGAACAGGAACAGGGAATGCCTAGGTGATAGTTAGGCAGAAGCAGGATAACGGGATGACGTTATGGTGTAGTCTAGGCTTGAATTGTGTATATGTATATATTTGTACTATTGGTTGAATTCTGATGAATTTACTGGATGTATGATGGATTTGATTTTTGATGGTTTTTTTGGTTGTATTTTATGGATTTGGGCTATTTGTATTTAAGTAAAACATCCAGTTTTTAGGGAAAAATCTGCTGGATTTTCGGTAGGAAAACAGTATGGAAGAATGGTTTATTTTGAAATGAATTTGAATGGATTTAGTATTATAAATTTGTATGGTTATTAGTATTTATATTCCAGAGCATGTTATGGTTTGTATGTGATAATAGAAATGTTGCATAGGACATAGGGTTGAGTGGAATTTGAATGGACTGTGAGAAGAGCATATTTGGGTTACACTCAACCAGTAGCGACCCTCTGATGTCCCTTGATATAGGAAAAATGAAAAATTGATTTAAAACTTTATATGCTTCTGCTACTGTAATAGAGGTAAGTATATTATGAATTAGGGGGTCATTACAATAGTGGTATCAGAGCCTGGTTTATTGGTTAACTGGTTTAGTGAGTTATTGGTTGTGAATTCTCAGGCTTGCAGCTTTAAAACTTTAAATTGATTTGACTCTGGAATATCTAGGAATTGATCCGTAATTGAGATATTAGGAATGAATCTGCTGTTATGCTGTTAAAGGCTAATTAATTCTTTTTCTGTGTCAGTTAGCCATGGCAGATCCTAGCAGAGACAATACACAGAGGCTAAAAGGAAGGCTAAGACACAGAAGCCAAGGGGCACAGGGAAGTAGTAGCATAGAGACCAATGTGGATATGCGGGACATGATGAATTCCATCAGAATGATGGCAGACACAATGAGGGAACATGCTACTACGAGTGCCAATATAATGCGACAGAAACAGGGGGATCGTCAGAACAGGGATGACAGGAATAACCAGAACACTAACCAAATGTACCAAGGTTGGATAGAATTCCAAAGGGTAGGACCACTAGCATTCTCTAGCTCTTCTAAACTATTAGTTGTTGAAGGATGGTTGAAGGAGATGGAGAAAATCTTCTGACTCTTGCGTAGTACAGATGAACAGATGGTTACCTATATGATGTATATGCTTAAAGGAGAAGCATAACAGTTGTGGACTGGATCCCAACAGCTAATAGAGAGCAAAGGCATCCCACTCACTTTGGATTCCTTCAAGAGGATATTTCTAGAAAAATATTTCCCTGAGAGTGCAAGACAGGCTAAAGAAACATAATTCTTGCAACTCAGACAAAGGGGTAGGCCATTTGAAGAATACTTGGCTAAATTTAAAGAATTGGCCAGATATTCAACATACCTGAGGATGCATTATGATGAAGCCTGGAAGGCAAGCCAACTAGAAGAAGGGTTAGACTTTCCAATGAGAACACATATCGCCCCACTAGAGATAAGGGATTTCACAATGCTAGTAAATAAATGTCGAATTCTTCGCAAAAATCTAGAGCAAAAGCAGAACATGAATCAAAGAACAGGAAGCAGGCAAAAACAACCATCTAGAAATCTGAATGTGAAGGGCGGAATGTTTAAGCCACAACTAAGGTCATCCAACAGTAACAGACGTCCAGAGAGTGCAAATTGCTCGAAATGTGGAACGAGGCATCCAAACCAACCTTGCTGGCATCAGACATCAATACAATGCTATAAATACAGAGGTACAGGGCATTATGCAAAGTACTATCCATCAGGTCAAAGCTAGTAGAGTCCAGGTGGCCGAAGACCACAAGCTCTAGGGAGGGTCTTTACTCTGGATGCAGCGAATGTCGATAAGTCGCCCAGATTAATGCAAGGTAGAGGTAAAATTTATAATTTTCCTTTAATAATATTGTTTGATTCGGGTGCTACACACTCTTTTATATCTAATGCATGTGTGGAAAGAATAAAATTACCTCTACAAACCATGCCTGGTGATTTACACATTTCCACACTGTTAGGAGAGACCACCATATCTCCTTAAATATGCCTAAATTGTCCCCTTTCCATCGATGACACCCTATTCATTGTAGACCTTATATGCTTGCCTTTGACTGAAATTGACATCATTCCAAGAATGGATTGGTTATTTAGGAATCGGGTTCTATTGAATTATTCTGAAAGGACTAAAACTTATTTAGATACCTTGCCTGTACGTGAGAGTGATAGAGCATGTGAGATAAGTAATATTTCTCTAAATCTCTCTCAGGTAGAATTGCAAGAAAGGTTAAATCTAAGTCCTATTGTTAGTGATTTTTCAGAGGTGTTTCCTTTGGAAATAAGTAGGTTACCCCCACCTAGAGAGATAGAATTCATAATTGAACTGATTCCGGGTGCAGGCCCAATAACCATGACCCCATATAGAATGGCCCTAGCAGAATTGAGGGAACTTAAGGTCCAAATAGAATATTTGTTAGAAAAAGGATTCATTAGGCCGAGCGTGTCACCGTGGGGAGCTCCTGTCCTATTCGTAAAGAAGAAAGATGGGAGTTTAAGGTTATGTATAGACTATCGACAGTTGAATAAGGTGACCATTAGGAATAAGTACCCATTACCTTGAATAGATGACTTGTTTGACCAGTTGCAAGGTGCAACCATATTCTCCAAGATAGAATTAAGGTTAGGATACCACCATATTAGGGTTCAGAAGGAAGATATCCCTAAGACAGCATTTAACATTAGGTACGGCCATTGTGAGTTTCTAGTGATGCCATTTGGATTGACCAATGCATTTGTTGTCTTTATGGATTACATGAATAGAATTTTTAGATCATATTTGGACCAATTCGTAGTGTTATTCAAAGACGACATCTTAGTCTATTCCAAGACTCATGAAGAACATGTACAACATCTTAGCATGGTGCTACAGATATTGGAAGAAAAATAATTGTATGATAAGTTAGAGAAATGTGAGTTTTGGCTGAAGGAAGTGAAGTTTTTAGGCCATGTGGTAAATGAGGAAGGGATTTTAGTAGACCCTAAGAAAATTGAAGCAATATTAGATTGGGGTCAACCAAGAACGGTCACCAAAGTAAGGAGTTTTCTGGGTTTGGTAGGTTATTATAGGAAATTTATACCAGGATTTTCTCAAATAGCTTTGCCATTAACCCGGTTGACTAGGAAGGGTGTTAGTTTTGAGTGGAGCGAGCAATGTGAACATAGTTTTCAAACCTTGAAAGAAAAGTTAACCATCGCTCTAGTGTTAATAATTCCAAAACACTTAAAGCCTTTTTCAGTTTATACAGATACATCAATGAAAGGTTTAGGATGCATCTTAATGCTGGATGGGAGAGTAGTTTCTTATGCATCGAGACAATTGAAACCTGAAGAGGAAAATTATCCTACCCATGACTTGGAATTAGCTGCCATTGTATTTGCCTTAAAGATTTGGAGACATTAGTTATACGTGGCTGTATTCGAGGTCTTTAATGATCATAAGACTCTTAGATACTTATTTGATCAGAAGGAATTAAATATGAGGTAGAGAAGGTGGGTAGAGTACTTGAAGGACTTTAACTTTGAATTAAAGTACCATGCAGGGAAGGCTAATGTAGTAGCTGATGCATTAAGCAGGAAATCATTACAATTAGCCAGTTTAATGGTGGATGAGATGAGATTACTTGAGGACTTTAGAAATCTCAGCCTCAATGTAATTTCATTTTCAAAGAGACTAGTAATGAGTGACTTCCTAATAAGTTGTGATTTGAGGGACTAGATTAGACAAGCTCAACTAGAGAATAAATCTTTGGGAATCTATGTGAATCAACCTGATTTTGGATTAGCCCCTGATGGAGTGTTGATGTTTAGGAGAAGAATAGTAATTCCAGACCATCAAGAACTAAAGGAGAAAGTGTTAGCAAAGGTGCATCGAAGCCATTATACCATCCATCAAGGTATTTCCAAGATGTATCAAGATTTGAAAAGAAACTTTTGGTGGCCAAGTATGTGGAAGGATATCACGAAGTATGTGAATGCTTGTCTTACTTGTCAATAGGTTAAGATAGAGCATTAAAGACCCACAGAATTATTGAGGCCACTGGAGATACTAGAGAGAAAATGGGATTAAATAACTATAGATTTTGTAGTTGGACTACCTAGAACACCAACTGGTTATGATTCCATTTGGGTAATAGTGGATAGATTAACCAAGTCTGCTCACTTTTTACTTGTCAAGATTAGGTATTCCATTGAGAAATTAACCGAAGTATACCTTAGGGAGATTGTGAGACTACACAGGGTACCATCAGGTATAGTATTAGACCGAGACCCTAGGTTTACTTTGAGATTTTGGCAATCCCTACAGCACGCATTGGGAACCCAACTTAAGTTTAGCACCGCCTATTATCCTCAGACTGATGGATAGTCTGAGAGAACAATTCAAACCTTAGAAGACATGTTAAGGGCTTGTGTGCTAGAACAGAAAGGAAGTTAGGACAAATACCTACCTTTGATAGAGTTTGCTTACAATAACAGTTATCACTTTACCATAAGTATGTCACCATATGCTGCTCTGTATGGGAGAAGTTGCAAATCACCTTTAAGTTGGGTAGAAATGGAGGAGAGTACACTGTTGGGACCCGAGATTATACAAGAGACTACTAATTAGGTTAAAATGATCAGAGAAAAGATGAGGGTTTCCTAACAGAGACAGGAAGCTTACGCAAATAGGGGAAGGAGACCATTATAATTTAATGAGAGTGAGCATGTCTTCCTGATAGTGTCACCCACTACAAGTATTGGTAGACAAATAAGGACAAAGAAATTGAGTCCCTGATTCTTAAGACCACTCCAAATCATACAAAGAGTCGGTCCAGTTGCGTACCAAATTACTTTACCTCCCTACTTGTCAAACTTGCATGACGTATTCCACGTCTCGCAGTTCTGTAAATATGTTCTTTATCTCGCGCATGTATTGGAGAATCAACCCATAATATTAAAGAAAAATTTAACTTATGAATCTACGCATGTCCAAATCCTTGACTTTAAGACTAAGCAACTTTAGAATAAAGTAATCCTTCTAGTTAAGGTACTTTGGCAGGATGTAGCATTGCAGGAGATGACATGGGAGAAGGAGGATGAGATGAGGTAACTTTATCCAGAGTTATTTACAGGTATGAATTTTGGGGACAAAATTCCTTTTTAAGGGGGAGATAATGTAATAACCCAATTTTTTTAAATAAATTAATTGGGCAAAATAAATCTAGATTTTGTTAAAATGGAATTCAGCGTAATTTTCTAAGCTTGCGGTTAAAATTTGAGAATTTTTTGGAGGCAAAATCTGATTTGATGGAGAAAAAAATGGTATGGATTTAGGGAATTAGCAGGCAATTTGGAAGGCTTTAAATCTTCAAAAGACCTCCGAATTCCTTCCATGTGAGCCTGTAATCTTGCCCAGATTAGAGAATACATCTGGAATTTATCCCGGGCAAAGTGAGAAAAGACCAAAATGCCCTTAAAGGCCTTAAAACTCCAAAATCCTTATTTTTCCTCTCATATTTTCTTTCCTCTCTCTCTCCTCTCTATATTTTCTCTCTTTTCTCTCTCTCATTTTTGTGCCACCTTTAGTCACCAAAATCGCCGCCCTGTGTCGTCGCCAGACCCTGCCCTAGTGCAACTCAACGCCCCTGACCTCCAGCCACCATTCCTGATCACCGACGGATGCCACATCGGCCAAAAACAACCTTATTTTCCCTTTGTCACAAAAAGCCACCTCCGTCACGATCTCTAATGTCTGATGCTGTCTAGCCACACTGCTACCGCTGTTGGGCAACCTGAGCTGCCAGCTTCCTCTATCAGCTTCTAGCTGGTGGAGTGCAACGGCCATGTACCCAGAACGGGGGAAAAATAGTCCATCCAACCGTGCACTTCGTTGCTAGAAAACATCGTCTAAACAGTCGTGTTTTGCCAAATAGGCCTGGATCTGGTATCCTCAAGTTGCAAGCTACATTTTGGTGTGTCTTTCAACCCCAACTGCCGTCCACCGCTATGCTCCACTGTGCGTCATTGCTGGAAAGTTGCTAGAATCAGATTTCAAGCTTTCGAAACCCCTGGTACAGTTTAAAATACCCTAATTTGATATTTTCTTGTTGAAATTGACCCCAGATATGTTTAAGGATTAGATTGGCCTAGGAATTTGATAAATTGACGTAGGAAAGCCTAATTGAAAGAAAAACCCACCTAAGAATTTATTTTTTTCCCTGGGGAATTAATTAAGAGCAATTACCGAGGAAACAGGAAATCACAACCCAATTAGGAGCAAATGGTGAGAGATAAAGTGATTTACACTCTCCTGAATTTTAAATTGACATTGTGAATGCCTGTTTTAGAATAATTTCATTTCATGGGAATGCGTGCTAAAATATATGAGTATATACGTATGCCTATGTTGAGAATGCCTGTTGCATGTTTGTATTTAAGGGAAATGTCTGGTTTTTAGGGGAAACTCTGTTGGATTTTTAGTAGGAAAACAGTATGGAAGAATGGTTTATTTTAAAATGAATTTGAATGGATTTAGTATTATGAATTTGTATGGTTATTAGTATTTATATTCTAGAGCATGTTATAGTTTGTATGTGATAATAGAAATGCTGCATAGGACATAGGGTTGAGTAGAATTTGAATGGACTATGAGAAGAGTCTATTTGGGTTACACTCAATCAGTAGCAACCCTCCGATATTCCCTGATATGGGAAAAATGAAAAATTTATTTAAAACTTTATATGCTTTCGCTACTCTGATAGAGGTAAGTATATTATGAATTAGGGGGTTGTTACAACTTGACTTAAGTTGAAAACCTAGGGCTTACGTACCTAGTATGGCATTGAATTCCATATAGTTCAAATGCAAAAGGCATTTTAGTTGATTGATGATTTTTAGTAATTATTGTGAAAATAGGAGAAATAAAAATTAAGTGCATAAACCAAAAGAATAAGATTTGTGGGTTTGTTTTGGTTTACAAAATCAAGTTCTCACTATCTTGCTCTCTTCATTTTTCCTCTCCTTTGTTTGATTTGATTTTTTTTAAAACATGAATTTTATTTTCTTTCTAATTTTTGAAAAATTTTATTTTTTATTTTTGTAAAAAATTGTAAATAAAAAATTTTGTTATTAAAGGAAGAGAGGGTCTCTTTAAAAAAAATCTCTTTTTTATTGTTTTTCAAGTAAAATTTAAAAATTTGGCCTTAAAAAAGTAAAAATTAAAAAGAAAACATAAAGTCATTTTTCTATCGAAAAGAAACTTGTCTCCTCTCTCTCTCTCTTATAAAAAAATACAGTTTTTCTAATTTATTTTTTTAATATCTTAGATTTTTTTTTAAAAAAAAGGAAGTTCTAATAATAACTTATTATAAATGTTGAAGAGAATGAAAGTACTAATCCTTTTCTTAAAAGATTTTTTTTATAATTTTTAAAAGTTTTGACAAAGGAAATGTTAGATTATAGGTCGTTGGAATCTAATTTAATGAAAACTATATTAAGTGTTATTTGACTTGAAATAGGTAAATTTTGGGGAGATAAATGGCCTCACACGACCCTATTACTACACTTTCTATTTACCTAAAGAGACAAGTGGTTTAACGCTGCACACTTTAAATATTAAAAATTGAAATAAAATAAAATAAACAATAACATATATTTACATATTCACAAAATAAAAAATGTAGAAGAAATTGTATAACCAAGTATTCAACTTTCAGATTCTTTTGGGTCTCTTTCCATAAACTCTTATCAACATTTATACCCTTTCATGGTTTGTGTAACACCCCAACCTATAGTCTATTTTATTTGAATTATATCAATAAATAGTATAGTGTAGAATCATTGTAACATCTGCTCCTTCTATTCATGAGAGATGTTTGCTAGTTATTAAATAAGTTAATTGCTTCTGTATGTTGCATTAGATTGCATATAGTTGCATTAGAATGAGGGACTAAATGAAAAGGAAAGGACAAGGACTTGAATGAAAAGGAAAAGGTTCAGTTAAGGAAGTTATGTAGCTTTCATTAGTCCAGGGGTAGAAAAACGTAATTTTAACCAAAAGACAAGCTATGTGTAACGACCCCGTACTCCACAATATACTATCCTCTATCTGCATAGCGGAAGCATATGGGTTTTCGCAATAATTTTTCACTTTTCCATTCAGGGGAAAGATCCAGGGATCGCTATTGGTTGAGCGTAACCCAAATAGACATTCCGTCATCCATTCAGATTCTGTTCAACCAAAAATCAATTGCAACTATACTAATTACACATACAATCATTACAATAAACTATGGAATAGTAAACTAGAATCCATACATAAAACATGTAATCCATTTATACAAATTCCATCTCAATCTTACACATTTACAACATTAAACCCTACTAAAAATTTGGTAGAGTCTCTCCTGTATTTTGAACATTTCCCAAGTACAAACAGACAACAGTTTAGAAATTTACATTCAGTCCAACAACAAAATAAAACCAGTAATTACATAATCCAATACAAAACATCAACATAATATATACATCACAATTCAAGCCTAGAACTAAACTGCTCGTTCGTCTATCATCACACCATTTCCCAGCTATCGTTTAGGCCCCTTTTCCTGTTCATCTGAGCAAAAAACCTTATGAGATATTTAAATCCCAATAGAATAATTTACAATTAATCATACTATTCGAAAATTGGTTGATTACTCAGCGGTGCAAGCACCGAAAATAACTTCCCATATTTAGTTCAAAAATAGTGAAATACCTTATCCTTTTTAAAATCATTATTTAGCATGGAAATTGCGGGAAATATTCAATAAATATAAAAGTATGTTTTATAAAAATCTGTAACAAAAGAATTGAGTCAAATCCCATGCCCGGTGTTTCTAAATCCATATCGACCATAAGTCATATGCAACTGAGTTTAAAACCATCCAATTGCATGTCATCTAGAGAAATTCCATTTCTTGTCATCGGGTGTGATCCATAACACCAATCACTCGAAATCTCGCCTATGTTGTGAGTGTGATATGTAACACCAATCACTCACTCAAGGACCGGGTGAGAATCAACATCTAGGGTGTCCCCTAGCATGTGTATATACGCCAATTCTCATCCTCATACAGTATATTCGAACTCATATGCACATGGTCGGCTATTCCTCATGGTTTTAGGGTATTACGCCTAAATCACAACGTTTTCCCGTATAGGCTATCCCCTCTTATACTCCTTTAAACCTTTCTTAGGGTCATCCTGATTTACCGCATGATTTCTAACGTAATGCAGGATAATTCTGGTTAAAATAATATATTTATAAAATCCCTGCACTCGAGATACTTAAGGGCTATCCCATACCGACTATTAAGTAACCTACTCTAAGTCAATCCGTCCCTATGGCATCTAAACTCGATAGGCAAATCGTCTAACATGTAAAGGGTATTTTCTAGCATACAGGCATGCAATTTAGTCCATCGAAAGTAGTACACAAATCCATGCAATTAATCTAAATCGTTCAAGTATCCACAAGGTAAAATCTAAAGTTCGAGAAGCGTAAATTATCCTACCTGGTCTCTGTTTGCTCCAAATCGATCCGGGACTTCTCATATCCTCAGAATTCGAGCCTAATCAATTTTCTGGGCATTTAAATGAGTATTTTAGTCTGTTACATCATCGGTTTCACTTTTCTACGTCCGATTACACAATTTCCTAAGCCGATTAATTTTCTATTCATGTTCAGCATCAAATTTAGTCAAAATACATTAGGTTTATGTGATTTATACCTTACCGGGGGTTCCGAATGATTGAAATTTGTTTCAGAAAAGTTTTTGGATTTCCCTCATGGAGATGCATGGCGGCGACCGGTGACTCACAGCGGCAGCCAGTGGTGTTTTGGGTCGAAAATTACACCACGGTGAAGCCCTCAAGATGAGGAGTCCAAATCTGAGGTTGGCGCGGAAGTTCAAGGCCGTTTGGACGGAATTTTTTGGTGATGAAAAGTGACGCACAGTGGACGCCTTTTACCTCGATCCGGGTACGTGGCGCCTTCGTTTGGTGACTGCGAGCTGAGGGAGGAAGTTGGCAGCTCGGCCTACACACTGGTGGTGGTGGTGACGTCCAACGATGGCTGACATCGAAGATCACGGTGGGAAAAAAATCACGCGATGGAGGAGAAAGACGTCCTCTTTCCACTGATGGTGGCGGCCTTTGGTAGCCGTGGATGGCTGATGGAGGTCGAGGGTGATGAAGTACATCGATTGGTGGGTCAGGTGGCTGCCTACGGTGGCCCTGGTGGTGGCGCGCGGTGGTGGAAGGAGGAGAGAGAGGAGAGAGAAAGTGGAGTGAAGAGAGAGAGAAAAAGGATGGAAATGATGGGGATTGTGGGATTCCGGGGAATTTAAAACTTTCGAGGGCGATTCTGACTTTTTTCGGACCACCTGGGGAAACTTCTGGATGTCGTCTTCGATCCAGACAATGGCACAGGTTCCCATGTAGGGGTTTCAGCCTCCATTTGAGGAACTGAAGTTTGGAACTCCGTCTATTAGTCTTTTATCACCGGGCCGCATTTTCTTTCATCAGATTACGTTTATGACTTCGAAAAACCTTTCGGTTTCAACCGTCGACTTCAAAAATTATGCCAGACTTAGTTTTAACAAAATCATTCTCAAAATTCATTTTTAATCATTTAAAAATAATTCTGGTTATTACACTATGTAGCTACTAGATTTTTGAAATTTGTCGCCAAGGTTTTAAGGGTAAAATGGTAATTCTCCATATAACTAGAGAAGTTACTAATTGACGCCGGATGATCAAACTTGACCCTGACACTGAACAAGGGTTGTAGTATCTCTGACTGCCCAGGCCACCTATAAATAGAGGCCAACAATAGAACCCACCATTTTCCATCCTGAGTTTAGACTTTGTAGAGAGAGAGATAGAGGTTTTAGAGAGAGAAAGAGAGAAATTAAGAAGGAAGTGAGAATTATAGTTGAGCCTAAAGAGAGGATTAGTGGCACGAAAGTTAAGAAGGCATATACCACCACCAACATATCATTTAATCCAGCAACAAGGTAGCAAACAACCTAATCCTCTCACTTTTGAAAGTTGCTATTTTTCTTTTAAAAAATGGTGATTTTGAGATTTTTTAGGAAAGAGAGGTTCTTTATGTTTCTATCTTTTATTAGGTGTTTTAAGCCAATTAGATGTACTTAGAAATGCTTGTTTTTAGATTGTGTGAAATGGGTTGCACTGTTCACCATGGTTGACTTGAGTTTGAATCCATTGTGGTGGATGATTTTGATCATATAAATGAGTTTTGATGCAAGAAAAATGATGATTGTGCATTAGAAATTAATCTTATGCTTTTCTAAAATTAAAAAGAGGTAAAATCTACATTTTATAGCATTTCATACAAGTAAAATAAAGCCTCAAGATCCTGCAAGTTGACTTCTATGATCTTCAACTTGAAATTTTCCAATAAATAGCAGCTGACTACCAGCTCTTGGAAGCGGACTATCAAGCCTTCGGCGACCGACTATCAACTTACAGAAGTTTAACAGTCGACTAGTAGCTCTCTATTTGACAATAGTTGATTGCTACTATTCTGGCAGCCAACTTGTAGCATCCTGTTTGTGTTTTTCAAGGCTTTACCTCTATAAGCCGATTGCTATGAGGTGTAAGTCGACTGGTAGGTGGAAAAAGTAATGTTTTCATGATGAAATTTTTTTGAAAGAGCCACCCAGTCTCTAAAATAGAACCTTAAGAGTTTAGAAGAAGTTATGGAGTTTAAGTTTCTATTTTCGTAAAGGATATGCTCAGTAGAGTTAACAATTATATCATCACATAAGAAAAATGTAGTTTTTGGGTAACATGTAACATGGGTTGAAAAGAAAGAAAGGAAAATGTAAAAGAGAAAAGAGAAAAGTATTCCAAGTGTATGCATTAGTGGTAGATAGGCTTATGATTGAGTGATCGACTATTGGTATGGGATGGTCATTGGGTATTCCACGGTCGAACCATAAGTTTGGGATGGTGAAACAACCACTCAATCATAAATGATTTTGAAAACAATGTGATGGTTTCGAATTCTAAGTTAGTGATTTCTTCTATGGCCAACGAAAGGAATCACATACTTTGGGTTAAGCATAACCATATAATGAGCCGAATCACCTTAGAATATATGCTTGTGAATAACATGATGGAATGTGATCCATAAGTGAGGATGGTGATTCTGTAGCCTTATGATCCACAATGGTGGAGTAAATGTGATTTTTCAGAGGTGGCAGTGATCTTGTGAGTCTACCATCCCCTTTATGGGAGGAAAGGGAAATGAGGTATCTAAGGGATATCGATCTCGCTGGTCTGGAATTATCTATTAGAGTTGGCAAGGACTAGGGAGTGAGTGTCAGATAATTTGTCAAGGAAGGCAGGGACTACGATGTAGTTAGGATCCATTGGGAGATGCTCAAGATAGTATAGGGTAGACATTAGGCTGTTAGATGGTCAGAGACCACGAGACTTGACTCAAAACTCACTCATGAGTGTTAGTGAAGTATATAAACTTGTTTGCTGGGTGATGCTTTAGATGGCACATCTAATGATATGGAATTGGCAATTATTATGTGATTATTTTCCTTACTCATGTTATGAATGTAATATGCTTATGTTACCATGATTTATATATGTGATGAAATGACATATTTGTATTTGTTGATATCTAGTGAAACTATAACTGTTTATGCATTCATAAGTACATGTTATGAAGTTATGATGACATAATGACATAAATCATGCATTGCATCTAAATAGATACTATTTTCTAGATGATGAAAAGGAATACAGTGTATTTCTATATGATTATAGTGGTACAGGCCAATTTTTTTTAAAACAAGTTGTTCTGCTACTGAGATTTATTCTCACATAAATGCTGATGTGTATCAGATGCCTAGATGCCAGATGGTGCTAGAGGTGGAAGTTCAATTAGTAGAGATACCATTTTAAAGATATTTTATGCTAGTAAAGGAGATATGGGTGGATGGATATGCAAGATTAGTGTGATATTTTGTTTTTGTATTTTGACATGTAGATATTTGAAGTATAGTTGTACATGCCCAAAAACCTAATTCCTTATTATATTTTTGGAAAGGATTAGGATGCTGATTTTTGATGTACAAAGAATGAGAGTATATATACATTAAGATATATAGGCAAGGTATCCACTAGTAGGATTTTGCAGGGGGTATGAGTGGCATGGTTGTTGCCTCCTTACCCTAATTAGCCTCACATATCTATGGGTATATGTCTTGTATAAAGAATTATGTATGAATGTGAATGTATATGAAGATATCGATATATTTTATTTCATTTATTTTCACTACGTTACATGTGAGAACCCGAGTGTAGAAACCTAAACCAATTGGCACTTAACTATTTAACTTGGTTAAAGATAAAAATTACTCGGGTAAAGGTAGTAGTAACTCACCAATCTTATAAATAATTATATTATATTATCTAAATAACTATAAAGAAACTATAGTATTGGGGGTGTTACACTTAGTTGGTATCAAAGCATAGTTACCTAGGTTAAAAGTGTAGAATTCCTCAAATAGGGACAAGTTCAGGTTAGTTAGTTGAGCCTAGGCAGTTTCCTAGCTTGTATTATTTTAACTGGAGGAATGGAGTGCTAGGTTTGGGTAGAAAGTATTTATTGTTGGTGCCATGTATCTTTTTATAAATATTATGTTATTGAGACTGATTACTTCAGTAATGTTTGTTTTGTAGAGTAAAATATGGCCCCACCTATAAGGAATACTAGAAAGGAGGAGGAGAGTGAGGCTAGCCTGACAGGAGTGATGCAAGCTATGATAGGAGTAGCTAAGGCTATGAGGAAGCAAGCTACTGCGACTATCCAAGTTCTCAGGCAATTTCAAGAGGCTGGAACCCTAATGAAGGACAAGTGGGTAACCTAGTTTATCATGGCTGGTCAGAATTCTAGAAAGCTAAACCTCCTTCCTTTAGGGGTGAGTTTGACCTAAAGGTAGCTAAAGAATGGTTAAGGGAAATGGAGAAGTTGTTTAGGGTCCTTGGAAGTACAGACATTCAAAAGGTGTTATTTTCCACCTATATACTGGCTAGAAAGGCAAAACACTGGTGGAAGGGGGCAAAACAATTAATGGAGGCCTAAAGGATATAGATCACTTGAGATTTTTTTAAAGAAATTTTTTTAGAGAAGTATTTTCCTCAAAACGTGAGGAATGAAAAGAAATTGAATTTATGTAGATCAAGTAAGGCAGAATGACTTTTAATGAGTATCTGACTAAATTTGAGGAATTGTCTAAATTCTCTTCCTACTTGAAACTTCAACTAGATAAGGCATAGAAGGCCATGCATTTAGAAGCTGGGCTAAGGCTTGAGTTAAAGAGTACTATTGCTCCATTAGAAATAAGGAATTATGCCACAATAGCAAATAAGTGTCGCATAGTTGCCAAAAATCTAACAGAGATAGAAAAAGAAAGATAGTGAATGAATTTCCTTAAACAAAAGCAATCAGGACCTTTCAAGGGAAGAGACAGAAGGTTTGGCCAAGGTTAAGGAAGTAAAAGGCCAATGGTGAGATAGGGGGTACCAAATGTTTGCCCTAAGTGTGTAAAGAGTTATGATGGGCCTTGTTGATGGCAACAAGGTGTGCAATAAGGTGTTTGTTATAAGTGTGGGAGACAGGGAAATTTTGTTAAAGACTGCCTACAGTGGAAGAAACCAACTGATTCCAATAAACCTTTAACTACTGGGAGAGTCTTTTGTAACACCCCTTATCTTATCTTAATAATGCCATACAACATATTCAGATAAGTGGTTACATTATTTTTAGCTTTTTATCATATTAATTTTTACCGAGCATGTAATCCATCAACAATTTAATATATGATTAGGTTCGGGTCCTTTTTGCTCAGGTAACGTACTTTTGCACAACAAAAATAAATATCTTATTCATTACAGTGGAATTTATAAGAACTTTGATACCATGTATATATATATCATAATTGTTTGATACATAGTTCCACATACATGTTCTAGGACATATAGAGCACCCATTCTTAAGGAGTAAGGAGACAACAAGCCTGTTACTCAAACTCCTTTTAAAAAATACCATAAAAGAACAAGTCCTTCACATATCCTCTTACATCTGCCCTTTACCCTCTATGTACAACCAAAAAATGATAGTCCCAATTTTAACTCCAAAAAGAACATAGAGAATTAGGACCAAAATGTTAGGGCTACATACACATAATTATAGTACCTAGATCACGCTAGGGTCATTTCTATAATAGACATGATATAGATATCCTTTAGTATGGTGAAAGTTCCCAGGAAGGGAATTTCCACTATAGCTATTTCGATCTGCATAATTAAACAATATCTAGGCATCTAATACATATTAGTACAATAATGAGAAATATATTCCCAGTAGCTAAACAAACCATGTTCTTTTAAATAACTGATATGTACCACTATACGAATACAAAAAATAACTCTACATTTAGTTTAGTTCCAAAATTCTTTTTATACAGGTCTATGGGTATGACATATGTGAAACATGTGTGTATGCATCTATAAACATGAGTTATGCAACATATGATATCATTAATGGAATGACTAAAAAGTTTTCAATGTTCACATACTTTAAACATTCTCACATAGAACACATTCATACAATACAAACCATAATATCTCATAAATTCTTTACTCTTGGAAGGTATATACCAGATCATTCCTTCACATGATTGTGTTCTCTAGAGTTATAGACCAGATCATTCCTTCTGAACTTAATTCCTTGGGAGTATACACTAGATCATTCCCCACAAGGTGTTATTCTTGAGAGGTTTACACCAAATCATTCCTCCTCAAAATTCTAGTCTTTGGAGGTATTCATGAGATCATTCCTCCCTTGAGCTTTAATCTTGCCTTTCACAAGTACAGTAAGCATTTCTATGCTAATCAATCATGTTCACCTGATTTTAAACATATTTCTATCAATGGTAAAATGTATGCTATTTACCATCCATTCTTGACCATTACATCATTTCCCCTATTTTCACATAGTATAGGCCATTTTAGATGGCACGTTAGGTTACTTTCAATTAACATATAAGCTTAGCCATTTTAGGGAAAATTCTACATAGCATTCAGCCAAGGCAAGAAACTCATAAGGATTGGCATTTCTAACCCATTTGATTCATTTCTAGCATTATTTTTAACATTTAAACATTATGGTAACAATTTCCATAATTATGGGTAATACTTTCTTGCACCTCATTTTCATGTAAGTGTACATTAAGCCTTTCTTTCACACACCTTTCTAGCTCATTTTTCATGTTAGATATGACAATGCACATTATCTTACAACTTCACATACTCATACACATTTTTAAGGTGGGATAGTAAGACTTTTAAAATGGTAAAATGGCTAAAGCATAAAAATACCATAATTTTCTCTCTCCTCCTTTCTTAAGGCTAAATTTATATGGTTCCTAGGTCAATTTTCAAGAGCATTTTCAGCACCATTTACATACATCCATTCGGCCAAGGTGAACAAATCACACTTCTTGGATTAATAGTGAAGTTAGAAAATGGGAAAAATGTCTAAACATTAATCTAACTAATTTTCTCTCTCTTACCATTTTATGAAACTTACTCTCACTCTTTCTTGGTACATTTTCAAACCATTTTTAGCACCCACACAATGTCATGCATTCGGCTAAGTGGAGAAATCCATGAAAATGGAAGTGTTTCACCATATTTCTTGCAAGACAACCATATTCAAGTAAATCCCATGCAAATCCATCATTTTCTCACTCTTTAAAACACCATTTCAGCCTTGATACAATTAGGATTTTTCAAGACTAAGGTTCCAAGCATGAAAAATTTCTATCTCTTAGGTTATCAAGCATTTCAACATGTCCATAGCCATAAACACAATAAGATTTCAACATATTCCAAACCCATTCAAGCAAATCATCCATAAGAGTGTAGAGAGAGAAAAACCATCCTTCTTGCAAGAGTAAGAACAACATAAACAAACCATAAAATAAGAAAAGAATGGCATAGGCATGTTTAGCTACCTTAAAAATGCAAAATGAGTGGAATCTCCAAGTTATTTTGCCTTGAAAACCTTCTTCTCCAAGCCTAGATGTGTGTTTGGCCAGCCCTCTCTTCTCCTCTCTTCTTTGAAAATTTCAGCATCCTAAGGTAGAAAAAGACTTAAATTAGGGTTTTGGTAAAATTACCAAAATGCCCTTGGTATGAAATGACCAATTTACTCTTAGTACTTCTCCTTTTCAAGAATGGCATCCACTCTCCTTAAGAATGTAATTTTGTGCAACTTCCATGGGCTGGGACGTTTCTACCCCTTAAGAATTTTGAAATTGCATAATGGTCCCTCGTCTTTTTGGAATTTGAAAATATGCCCCTAAGAAAATTACCATTTTGCCATTTAAGTCCAAATGACCATTTTAGCTCCATTTTTCACCCTTTTTGGCTTTAATGTGGAAAAATCACTTAAATAAGATTTCATAAAACTTATTTTTGTGAATTTATTGATTTACCCTTCTTTTAGCAAAATTACCATTTTTTCCCTAAGGCAAAATTACCTTTTGCCCTTTATGCCAATGTTGTTGTTTTCACTCTTATTCTTTCTCCTTTTGAACATAAAAGGGTAAAGACTTCTAATTTCTATTTTCCTTGGAATATTTATGGTAAAAATTAAATTTTCTACATTATGTAAAATTATTATTATGCCCTTTGTAACACCCCTATCTAGTATTACCATTAATTCTGATATAAATAGATAGGTTTGGTACATTATCTTTATCCTTTATTTAATTAATGTCTGAGCAGTTATACCATTAAATTTATATCAAGCAGATTAGGTTTGGGATCATTTTCTCAGATTAAATCTCGTATGCAAAGTGGAATAGATAAAAAAATACTAAATTACATAGAAGAAATTAAAACCTTCATGTAATTCGAATAAATAAATACATGTCTAATAATGTCCATTACATTTCTGTAAACATGTATCAGGATATATGAACTACCCGTCCATAGGAAGTCAGGAGACAACAATCCTATCACTCAGACACCTTTAAAAATTTCAAAGATGAACTGGTCCTTCAAATATCCCATGTCTACTGCCAAAAGAATAACCCTAGTTCTAAAATAAATATATCTGAACTAGGACCCGAAATAGGGTTATAAAAATCTCACTTAAATCAAAATGGGACTGCTACCTCCTGCTCTGACTATGCATTCGCATTTGATACATATTAGCATAGTAATGAGAAACACAACTTTCCTAATAGCTTAACAATTCGGGTTTTAAAAAAAAAAACTAATATGTACCAGGGTGCAAACACCAAAACATTTCATTCTACATTCTTAATATTAAAGCATAATGTTATTTATAAATACAATCAGACAAGCATTGCATGCTAATTTAGATGTCAACATAAAAATTAGGCATCCTCTTTCAAATAAAATATATCCAAATGAAATTATACCTGTTATCGCGTAATTACAAAAATTGCTTATGTATTAACTTTTACATTTATCAATCTAGATTAATTGAGCGTTCTGGGGTGTTATGTGGTCACTAGACCACCTTTACGAAATCATCATGAGCACTAGGTCATGGGTATGGAGTGCCTCTGGCTATACCTCACTAGGTCACCCGTGTGGAGTACCTTCGGCCACACCTCGTAATTCATAGACACTCGGCCACGTATATAATGTAATCGCGAGCACCAGGTCATGGGTATGGAGCACCTTCGGCCACACCTCGCTAGGCCGCCCGTGTGGAGCACCTTCGGCCACACATTATAAATCATGGTCACTCGCCCACGTACATAAAATCATCGTGAACTCTAGGTCACGGGTATAGAGCATCTTCGGCCACACTTCACTAGGTCACTCGTGTGGAGCACCTTCGGCTACACCTTATAATCTGTGGACACTCGGCCATGTATATAACGTAATTGAGAGCACTAGGTCTAGGGTATGGAACACCTTTGGCCACACCTCACTAAGCCGCCCGTGTGGAGCACCTTCGGCCACACCTCGTAAATCGTGAACACTCAGCCACATACATAAAATCATCGTGAACTCTAGGTCATGGGTATGGAGTACCTTCGGCCACACCTCACTAGGTCACTCGTGTATAGCACCTTGGGCCACACCTCATAATCGTGGACACTCGACTACATATATAACATAATTGTGAGCACTAGGTCGTGGGGATGGAGCACCTTCGGCCACACCTCGCTAGGCCGCCTGTGTGGAGCACCTTTGGCCACACATCGTAAATCGTGGACCCTCGGCCACATATATAAACTCATTGTGAACACTAGGTCACCGGTGCACACTTGGGGTAATATGTGGGCGCTGGGCCACCTTTAACATTTCTTTAATTATCCCGTAAAAAGTTTCTTTTCTTGTGAATTATCATTAGCATACATCCTCTTTTTAAAGTCTAGTAACTTCAAAAATAACATTCCTTTTCTTGGAAATTACCATTAATATACTTTATTAGAGATGCTATTAATTTCTAGGAAAACTTTCTCTTTCTTATAGTTTAATGTAACTATACACTTTTTTTTGAAAATTCAATCTTTAAGGAGTAGTTTCTATTTTCCTTAGAAATAATTTCTAAGGTACTTTTTCCCACAAAATTCTAAAAGTCTTAATATTAATTTATTTTCTTGGAAGTTGATTTTAAATGTGCATTTTACTCCTAAAAATTTCAATAACTTCATTAATAATTCCCTTTTCTTGGAATTAATTCCAATGTATATTTTTCTTTCTAAAAATTTGAATACTTTCCATAATAGTGTTCCTCCTATCCATGGCCATCATTTTTAATCTTAAACCCTCAGAATCAAATCTCTCATGATAGTGTTCATCATTACTTAATCTCATAGTTGATCATGAAAATAATTTCCAATACTAACCTAGTCAATTACTTTCCATAATCACATGCGTTATTATTAGCAATCATAAATGTTCAATAACCCCATTAATTTCATCATGGAAATAACAAGTTCACTATAATATTAAGAGTAGTAAACCAAACTAACCGAACCATTAAACAAATTTCTAAATCTAAGTCCTCTCATGATCTTAAGGAAACAATAATTTATAGAATTGCATTTGCCACCTTCTATCTTTATCATGCAAGCTCCATTAAAGTTTTCTTTCTAAATCAAGAGTGTAGACAAGGGTTCAAATTCCATGGAAGCTATATCATTGAACATGCATACTCAATCATGGAATAATTTAATAAATTGCTAACCTACATTTCCACAACATGAATGTTCATTTTATCATATACCCACATACCAGGGCAGCGGTGTGGCCAAACGGCGTCAAACGGCAGAGATCGCGATGGAAGAGGAATTTCGCGATGGAGGGAGAAATAGGCTGCTTCCAGCCACTGTGGCATCCGTCGACGATCGGGGATGGTGGCTGGAGGTTGTGGTGATTTCAACGAAGCAAGGTGGCACGCGAAAATGAGAGATAAGAGAGAGAAAATGTAGGGAAGAGAGAGAGAGGAAAGGAAAAATGAGAGGGAAAATGGGGATTTGGGAGTTTTAAGGCCTCTAGGGGAATTTTGGTCTTTTCCTACTTCACCCAGGGTAAATTTTGGATGCATTCTCTGATCGGGGCAAGAATACAAGCCCATATGGAAGGAATTCAGAGATCTTTTGAAGAATTTAAGCCTTCCAAATTACTTGCTAATTCCTTGAAGCAAGATCGAGTTTTCTCTGTTAGATAAGGTTTTTACTCCAAAAAATTCTCAAATTTTAACGGTGAGCTTAGAAAAATATGCTGAATTCAATTCTAACAAATTCTAAATTTATTTTACCCAATTAATTTTATTTTAAAAATTGAGTTGTTACATCCGTAGGGTAAAATTATGATTTTGCCCTTTTCAAGGAAAATTGCCTTTTTGACATCAAATGCACATAATCACTTACATAACTAAATTCTTCTTCTCTCTTAAATGAAAATGGTGAGAGTCCTTAATGTGATTTCATGAAATAAGAAAATTAAATTAATTCTCCCTTTTATGGTAAAATTACTATTTTGCCCTTCTTTACCAAATTTTCTAGTTTCACTCTTTTCATGACAAAAGTGACTCTATCTTGATGAAAATGTCCGTTCTATCTTTTTAATGAACCCTCCTTATCATCACATAATTAATAATAATAATAATAATAATAATAATAATAATAATAATAATGCCATTATAAAATGCAAGTTATTAGGAGTAGGTGTTCCATCTTTACCCTTAAGGGTAAAGAAGTGACTCAGTCTGATGATTTGATCAAAGGTAAATGTTTGATAGGTGATGTATTTTTAATTGTATTCTTTGATTCTAGCGTAACTCATTCTTTCATTTCTTATGAATGTGTGAAAAGGTTAGGCTTGCCTATATCGAATTTACCCAATGAGTTGTCTTTTTCTACCCCTACTGGAGAACAAATTTTGACTTCTTTGGCTTGCTTGAATTACTATTGAGAACTAATCTTTTATTGTTAACCTTATCTGTTTACCATTGATTGATTTGGATGTGATTTTGGAATGGACTGGTTATCTGTAAACAATGTAATCTTGGATTGTTTAGGAAAATTTGTGACTTTTATGGACACCATGTCATACCCCTAATCCTATGATTCCTTTTAGTTAATTAAATAATATAATATAATATATAGGATTGGTGAGTTACTATTACCTCTACCCAAGTAAATTTTTAACTATTACCAATTAAATAATTAAGTACTACTAGTTTGGAGAATTTTATGCTCAGGTTCTCACACGTAATGTAACACCGCCAATCCTATAATTCCTTTTAGTTTATTAAATAATATCATATAATAGGATTGGTGAGTTACTACTTTCTCTGCCTGAGTAAATTTTAACTTTTACCAAGTTAAATAATTAAGTTCCATTAGTTTGGGTTACTACACTTGGGTTCTCACACATTACACAATAGAAATAATTGAAATAAAATATATATTCATTCACATATATGATTAGTTATATACATAACCGTTACCTATCAAGACATATACCTATAGATATATGAGTTTACAAAACTATTCAACTAAGGAAAAGAGGCAACAATTTTGCCACTTATACCTTTTTTCCTCAGATATCTTTGTATATATATGCCTTCATACTTTTCTTACACTAAATATTTATCTACATGTCCGAAACATTCAAAATATCGTCTCTAATCTTTTATTGTACAAGGGAATTTCTACTACTAATAACACCCGAAATTCCTTAATGACCTGAAAGTACCCCAAAAAGGGTATCTCCACATAATCCACTTCTATCTCTAGTAATATATAGTATCTAGGCATCTGATACAAACCAGAATTTTTAATGAGAATAAATCTCAGTAGCCATAATAACCATTTTATAAAATTGCTAGTTTATACCACATACTCATATGGAAAATACTCTACATTCTTTTCTCATCATGATATAATATAACAGGGCTATAAGGATGCTATGCATGAATGTCATCACATGTCATACTTATAAATGCATGTACATTTTAGCTCATATCCATCACACGGGATAAATTATCCGATTATAATAGTAATATGATCATTCTCATATAAAAAAATTTTCACATACAAAGCAATAAGGAAATTAGAGCATTTCTCAGTAGCCTTAGCCAAATTCATAATCATCATAATACAATAAGAGAAATTAGGAAAGTCACCAAGCAAAAAACTCCATGCATAAAATTTAACACTCATGAATAATTATTACACTTTACATTCTTCTACTCTACTCATGATTCACTTCAACTTTCATGTACTATCTAGAGCATCCCCCAGTGGATCCAAGTACTTAATGGTGTAATGTCCCTATCTAGTATTACAATTTCTCTGCTGCAACCAGATAAGTCGGTACATTATCCTTATCCTTTATTTAATTAACATTTGAGAAATTATACCATTAAATTATATTAAGCGGATTAGGTTCAGGATCTTTTGGTTATATTAAAACTCGTATACACAGCAGAATAGATAAAAATATACTAAACTACACAGCAAAAATTAAAACCTTCATGTAATTCAATTAAATACATGTCCAATAATGTCCATTACATTTCTGTATATATGTACCAGGATATATGAAGTACCCGTCCGTCAGGAGTTAGGAGACAACAATGCTGTCACTTAGACGCCTTTACAAATTACTAGGATGGACTGATCCTTCACATATCCCTTCCCCAGTTCTTTCCAATTTACATCCTATGTCTACTGTCAAAAGAATAATCCTAATTGTAAACTAAACATATCTGGACTAGGACCTAAAAATAGGGGTTACAAAATTTTCCTTAGACCAAAAAGAAACTTCTATCTCCCGGCTCTACTAAGCGTCTGTATCTGATACATATTAGCATAGTAATGAGAAACACAAGTTTCCCAATAGACTAATAATTCGAGTTTTAAAAACAACTAATATGTATCAGGGTGCAAGAACCAAAATATCTAACTCTACATTCTTGAAAATAAAAATATAGCATTATTCATAAATATAAACTGGCAAGTAATGTATGATCAATTTAAATGTCCATGAAATAAAAATAATATTCTTTCAAGTAAAACATCTGGCATGTTATAAAACACATTATCATAAAATTAACAAAGCATTTATATTTATCATTCTTAAAATATACTTTTATATAAAAGTTGTGCACACTTGGGCACTATATGGTCACTTGGCCACCTTTATAAAAATCTCTTTAACCATTCTCAAGGGAAATTTTCCTTTTATTGGAAAAATAATACTAGTGTACATCTCTTTAAAATTCTAAATAATTTTAAGAATAAATGTCCCTTTCTTGGAGATTAATATTAATGTACACTTCTCATAAAATTCTATTAATTTCATGAATGATTTCCCCTTTCTTTGGAAATGAATATAAATGTACATTTCTTGTAAAAATACTAATATTTTCAAGAATAATTTCTCCTGTCTTGGAATGAAATTTTAATGTACATTTCATATAAAAATTCTAATATTTCCAAGAATAATCTTTCCTTTCTTGGAAATTAATTCTAATGTACAATTCATATAAAAATTCTAGTATTTACAAGAATAATTTCTCCTTTCTTGGAAATTAATTCCAATGTACATTTCTTACAAAAACTCTAATATTTTCAAGGACAATTTTTTCCTTTCTTGAAAATTAATTTTCTTATATAATTCTATCAAGTTCAAGAATAATTCCCTTCCTTGAAAATAATAATAATATCATTTCTTATAAAATTATACTAAGTCAAGAACAATTTCTTTTCTTTCAATAATAAATTTCAATATTATTTTGAAAAAATATAATGGTGTATAGCTTATAGATTCTAGGAATAAATTTCATGTACTTGGCCTAGGGAGATCAGTTAATTTGCAATTCAATTTCCTTCTTTTATCCCTTTTCTTTCCTTTATGGTCATCATGAATTTAGCATTATCTAACCCTAAACCTTTTTGCAACAACAATATGCATGTCATCTCATCCACCAACATCCTAATCAATCACACATGCTAGCTAACATACATACATTTTGTCAAGAATGTAGGTAGACAATTATGTGCCATAAAAAGCTTGTAAAAACATGTTGGTTGCATAAACTAAAACCTGGAACACAATTATAAGAATTGTTAACCTACCTTGATGGTGGGCTACAAAGAAATGATCTTGCCCCTTCCTTTGGTCTCCTTCTACACCTTACTTCCTTTCTTTCCTTGGCTAAACCTCCCTCTTCTTCTTGCCTTAACCGAATTTTGTGGATGTGCATGCTCTCTTCCTCTTTTCTCCTTTCTTTTCTCTTTGCCATGTGAGTGTGTATTTTCTGTTTGCACTTCTCTCTCTTTCCTTTAAAATTTTACCTTTTTATAATTAAATGCCTAATTTACACTCCAGCCTAATCATTAAGGCACATTTAGATAAAAAATCTACAGAAAAACAACAAAATGGGGTATTTTAAATTGTACCGAGGGTTTTGGAAGCTTGAAATTTTATTTTGGCAACTTTCCAACAATTCCAGTGATGACACACAGCGGCAAACGACAGCTCACGATGGTTCACAGCAGCGGACGATGACTAGGGTCAAAAAATACTCCAAAATGTAGCCTGCAACTTGAGGATGCCAAATCCGGGGTCCGTTTGGCAAAACACAGCTGTTTAACCGCAATTTTTTGGTGGAGAAGGCAACGACTGTCAAAGCTATTTTCCATGGAGTGTGGCAGTGGCGTTTCACCAGCTGGTAGCTGGGGGAGGAAGCTGGAAGCATAGGCTAGCAGATAGTGGCAGCGATGTGCCCGGATGGTGTCGGACGGCAGAGATCACGGTGAGGCTTCGAATTCGCGATGAGAGGAAACACGGCTATTTTTCATTGATGTGGCATCCGTCGGTGGTCGGGAATGGCAGCTGGAGGTTGGTAGCGTCGAACTGCATGGGTGGCGGGGTCTGGTTGTGGCGTAGTGCAGTGGTTCCAGTGACTGGAGGTGGCACACGAGTGAGAAGGAGAGGAGAGAGAAAGAAAAGGAAAAATAAGAAAAAAATGTGAGGTTTTGAGATTTTGTAGCCTCTAAGGGCATTTTGCTCTTTTCCCATTTTGCTTAGGGTAAATTTCGGATGCATTCTCCGATCTAGGCAAGAATATAGGCCCATATGGAAGGAATTTAGAAATCTTTTGAAGATTTTAAGCCTTCCAAATTATTTGCTAAATTCCTGAACCTAAATCGAGTTTTCTCTATCAGATAAGATTTTTACTCTAAAAAATTCTCAAATTTTAACCGCAAGCTCAAAAAAATATGCTTAATTCAATTTCAACAAAATCTAAATTTATTTTACCTAATTTAATTTATTTTTAAAATTGGGTTATTACAAATTGGGTCTCTCCCACACCCTCTGTTAGGTAGGTTACCCCTAATGGTTCCTGCCACACCCCCTATCTAGCAGTAACCTAATGGTCCTTGCCACTCCTTTTGTCTAGCAAACCATTCTTAAACTAGCGAGATTGATATCAACTCTGATATTTTACTTTCCCTTTCTACCCAAAATGAGACTAATATATCTCAACACACAGGTTTACTGCCGCCTCGAACAGTTCATTTTCTTACTCTACACTCTCGGATCTTGAGGCTATAAATCTATATATGATTACTATCTATCTTAGATGGATAATATTTCATCACGCTATTCACAAGTAGATTAAGGTGATTCAGCTTATACTATAGTCATGTGAAATTCTAAGTACATGACTCTTTAAATTAGCCATTAAGTTCATTAACTTAGAATTTATGACTATCACGACATTGTGGGATACCAAATCACCATCCCATACCAGTAATTAGTTATTCCAGTATGAACCTATTTACCATTAATCTATATACTAGGAATACAATTCTCATTTCTCTTATTCCATTCTCATGCTCTTCCTTGTTAAATTCTCATTTCATTTAATTCTTGCTATTTCTATTTCATACACAATCTGTCATGTTACTCATTATATAATTCTAGGTTTAGATCCCTTGTTTGAGTGTAATTTTGGGCTAACCATGTTTCAAATAAGTCATTGAGTTTATTTTTCCAAAATGGAGACCTACTAGTCGACTTCCACCCACCTAGCAGTCGACTTGTAGCTCACTATCCTAAAAAGTTCTCAAACTTGAGGGCTACCGGTCGATTGCTACAAGCCTGACAATCGACTGTTCTATTCTTGGTAAATTTCTGGAAAAAATGAGCATGACAGTCAACTTCTAGCCTCCTGGCAGTCGATTACTACCACTCTGAATGCATTTATTGGCAACTGAAGAGCACGATAGTCGACTAGTAAGGGTTACAAGTTGACTGCTACGTTATGTTCTATTTTTCAAATCATCTGTTGACCCAAATTTTTGCCCAAGAACTTGTTTGTAAATCATTTTTAACCTTCCGTAACTCAATACCAGTGTGTAAGCACCACATAAAAATAGCCCAAACTACCATTTAATCTCACTCAAATCTTAGATTAAACCTTATTTTCACACAGTAGGTAAAAACCCATTTCCAATAATATGATTTTCACATGCATAAGTATATTCATGCAATTTAAAACACCCAATAACATTCAAAAAAATCAAGGATGTAGTTTTAATCCCTTTCTTACTTCAAATAACATTAAAATGTCATTTTCAGAATTCAAACAGTAAATTCAAAATTAGAGAGAATAGA
This sequence comes from Senna siamea, assembly GCA_031216115.1. NCBI lineage: Eukaryota > Viridiplantae > Streptophyta > Magnoliopsida > Fabales > Fabaceae > Senna > Senna siamea. The sequence goes on from CM062354.1 coordinate 13,679,871, forward strand.
TTTTTTTGCTACCTTAAGTGTAACATCTGCTCTAATTATGATTAAAGAGATGTTTGATGATTGTTAATTTAATGTTTAATGCTTGTGTATGTTGCATTAGTGCATATAGTTGCATTAGCCTAAGGACTAAATTGAAAGAAAATAAAAAGAGATTTAGTAAAAGGTAGGTAAGGACTCAATTGAAAAGGGAAAAGATAAGAGAGTCTAAGAGTGTAAAATGGCTCAAGGACTAAACAAAAGATTCCCGAAAATCCTTTAAACCTTAGCTGTAGCCAAAACGCCCCACACACTTCCACCACACTAGATTTTAGAGAGAGAAGCTGAAGGGGGCCGTTAAAGAGAGAAAGGGGCAAGCTAGGGCTTGAGAAGGGAATTTTACTGAGGAACATGTAGATTTAAGGCTAAGAATCAGTCCAATAGCAAGGGAGGATCATTTCTGACATATCCAACACACATATTTGCAAGGAATCAAGGTAGCAATCCATCCTAAACCCCTTTCTTTTCTAAAAAATTTACTGTTCGGCAAAATATGAATTTCTAATTGTTTAAACTAAAATTAGGGTTAAACCTACATTTTGTATGCTTTTCTATTTTTATGGGATGTTGTTTTACTGAATGTATGCTCATATATATGCTTGAAATGGATTGGAAGGGCTGTGTTGTGTTCATCTAGAGGTATAAACTAGATTTCCTTGAATGTACCATGTTTGAGCTAATGGATGAATGAGAAGTAAAGTTTGTTGTATAGAAACTAATCCCATGTCTTTTGAATTGAAAATGAAGTGCATCTTGGACTGGGTATTCTCAAAATTATGTTTTTTAAACTGTAGAAGAGCATAGCAGCCGACTGCTAAGTAGGGGTAGTCAACTACATTGTTCTTAGAAAATCCAGAAGTGTAGAAAAAGGCTTAGCCGCTAACTGCCATATTTCTAAAAGTCAAATATCGAGCCTGGGTCTTCACTAAGCAGTCGACTAGCCATCCTCGCAGTCGACTGGCCATCCTCACAGTCGACTGTCATGCTCTTGTAAACCCAGAAGTGTAGACAGAGGCTTAGCAGTCGACTGTCAGGCTTGAGTTTGCACTAAGCAGTCAACTGGCTATCCTAGCAGTCGACTGTCGTGCTTTTATTTTGCCCATGACACATTCCAGAAAGCCACCAGCCAGCTGCCTTTAGCACTTGAGGAATACAGAAAGCCACCAGCTGACTACTAGCCTTCCAACAGTCAACTGGCAGCCCTCTAGTTTTTGAAATGAGGTTTTTAATAGCAATTGAGCTTGGTAATTCTCCATACTAACTTAATTAAGGGCTCACAACATAGGTAAGCAAGGAAACTAGGAGTTTTGGGTGATGAAACCCTTGTGATAGTAAAAAAGAGAGAGAGTAGAAAACACAAAAAAGGAAAGAGGAAAGTATTCTCAATGTATGCCTTAGGGTAGATAGGCTCATGATCGAGTGACCGATTGTCAGTATGGGACGGCTGTTGGGCATTCCACGGTTGTGTCATAAATTGGGATGGTTAAACATCCCCTTGAACTTAGATGATTTTGAAAATACCGTGATAGTTGCGAACTTTAAGTTAGTGTCATCTCCCAAGGGCCATATGAGAAACACATACTTAGAGTTAAGCATAACCATGGGCATGGGCTGATTCACCTTAGAGTATATGTAGAGATAGCGTACTGGGAATGTGATCCACCTTGAAGGAATGGTTGTGATTCCATAGTATTATGATATGCCCAAAAGCGGAGGAAATGATTTGAGTAGACGAAAGGGAGGAATCCCGCTGGTCAGGGATGATCCATAGGAAAAAGGCAGGGACCATTAAGGTACTTGGATCCACTAAGGGACACCTCAGAATGTACAAAATTTAAGGCACGGCTAAATAGACATACGCTCATTCATATAGACAGTGGTGCGTGAAGTTGTTGCTGGGCGACTCTCCTGATTACTCTTAGGGTGTTTTATGTACTGCTCATATGTTATGAAAGTGAAATTATGGCATGTTTACTATCACACATGTGTTTTATGAGAAATGTTTTATGATGAGAATGATGATGAATGCACTCCCTATGCTTTAAAGATGACATGTTTTGATGAATATGCTTATGTATGAGTACACAATATGATTAAATGCTACATACATTACATCCCATTAGCATGTGATATGTTTTATGAGAGAATATAGAGTTTTTTCGTGCGAGCACAATGGTACTAGTCAATGGATAATGTCTAATCTAGGCACACAGACTATTTCTCACAATAGTGTTGGCATGTCCTATATGTGTAGGTTCTCTTGGGCGGGAGGTGAAGGTAAAGTATGAAGAAGTGTCCAATCTAGGAACACAGACTATTTAATATTGGATAGCTTAAGTACATGGCAGAATGAAGCTAGCCTTCATGATATTTTGAGAAAGGTTAGTGTAAGACTATTTTGTATAGCATATTCTAACTTATCTATATATGAATTAAGCTGGATTGATGAATAGACTAATTGATAGGTTATGAGTGGCAGGATTGTTGCCTCCATGCCCAATAGTTAACTAATTATATTTAATTAAAATGCATGTCCATGTATAGTTAATCTAAGGTTATTCTATATACATATATATATTTATTCTGCTACGATGTTGAGAGAACCTGAGAGTAAAGACCAACCCAAATGGAACTTAATAAATCAACTTGGTAAAAAGTTTAAAATTCACTTAGGTAGAAGTGATAGTAACACACCATTATTATGATAATTATATATATTATACCTTTAAACACTTAAAAGGAACCATAGGCTAATGAGGGTGTTACATTAAATCTCTCCTTTTAAATTGCTGGTGTGCTAGATACCTTCCTGAATGCATTTATGGATTCAATCTCCTCTAAAAATGGGACTTTGATTCTTTCTCCCTCACTTTCTCTCTCTAGATGCCCTTCACTTTCTCTCTCTAAAAGTTTAGAGTGATTGGATAAAGGAGAGAGAGTATGGATGGCTGCTTTATATAGGTAGTCCAGAATTTACAATTTGATCCTACTTTTTGATCATTTAGCTTCAAAATGGTAAATTTTTCCAACTACATACATAATAACCATTTTGCCCTTGAACCATAGTGCTAAAATTATGTGTTATACACTTAACCTTTTTCCCATTTGCACTTTGGTCCTTCTCCACTTTCAGGTTAATTTCTCATTCTAATTCAATTCAATTTCTATATTAATGCAACTATATGTAATCTAATGTAACACACAAGCAATTAATTAAAAATTCACAAACATCTCTCATAGAAATAGGAGCGGATGTTACATGTAATGCAGCAGAAAATAATTAAAACATTTGAAATAAACATATAAATATATGTATTTACATTCACATATAGGATTGATTTACATTAGTTACCATTTTTGTGTAATAGACATATACCTATAGATATGTGAGAGTGTTAACTAAGGTAAGGAGACAACAACCCTATCACTCATACCCATTTAACGAAACTTCTAGTGGATACCTATATCACATATCTCAATACATATATGCCCTTGCTTTATACATCCAAAAATCATCATCCTGATCCTTTCCAAAATATTGATAAGGATTTAGGGTATCAAGCATGTCAAAAATACACCTTTACAACCGTAAACCTCATGTAGTCAAGGGGTAGGGGGAACTTCTAAGACAAAAATAATCCATAGCTCTTTCACCACTGGGAAATATCCTAAGAAGTGTATTTCCACTATCTCTACCTCCATCTTTAACAAGACTTGGTACCTAGGCATCTAATAGAAACTAGCATTTCATATGAGAATGAATTTCAGTAGCAATAACAACCTGCTTTTTAAAATACACTGGCCTGTACCACTGTACTCATACGAAAAACACTACATTCTTCTTATCATCAAATAAAACATTATGCCAATTGGGATACAATGCATGAATCATACAGTTATATCATCTCATGTCTCATTCTCATACTTATACAATCATTACATATCCATCACATTACATATACATATATCATCAGATTATACCACATATCCATCACACAGGATATATATCACATTATAATGGTAACAAGGCATCACATAGAAACAAGAGCATAAACAAGGAAATTAGAGCATTTTCTTATGGTTAATGCCAAATCATGATCATCACAAGATTATACCAAGAGAAATTAGGAGAGTCACCGAGTGAACAACTCCTCATATATAACCCTCACTCGCAAGTGACTATCTCGTAGTTCGCAACTACTTGTAGTTCTCAACTGTAATATATTTATAATCTGATAGTCCTTGACTGCAATATATGCACATGCTATAGTGTCCTCTAGTGAATCCAAGTACATCCATCCATAACACCTCTATGAGGGTCTCTGTCCACCGCTTTGATAAATCATTCCCCGCCTCCAAGAACCATAAGGTCCCTACCCACCTCTCTGGCAAATCCTCCCCCACATATCCGGGATTACTGTTCTCAACAGATCATTTTCCCAAAAGACTATTCACAAGTATATAGAATAGGGTGATTTGGCTCATACTATGGTTATGTATAACTTTAAGTATGTGGATCCTTTAATTAGCCATAGGGAAATTCACTAACTTAAAATTAATAACCAACACGGTGTTTTCAAAACCATTTAATTTAGCCGTAGAGTGCCCCAATTGTTGTCCCATACCAATAATTGGTCACTTAATATGTACCTATCTACCACTATCTATACACTAGGAATACATTCTCATTTCTCTGGTAATTCTTATGCTAATTCCTTTTCAATTATCACATCATTCTTGCTCTTTTTCTTTCATTCTCAACCTTCTTGTTACCCATTATATATTCTAGGTTTAAATCTTTTGTTTGAGTGAAGTTTTGGGCTAAGTATGCATCAAACTAAGTCATCGAGTTCATTTTTCCAAAATAGAGGCTTACTAGTTGACTTCCACCCTTTTGGCAGTCGACTTGCAACTCACTACCTTAAAAATTTCTAAACCTGAGGGCTACCAGTCGACTGATACAGTCTGACAGTCAACTGCTATGGTCTTGGTAATTTTCCAAAACATATGAGCACGATAGTCGACTTTCAGCCTCTTGGCAATCGACTGCTAGCACTCTAAATGTTTTTCTGGGCAACTGAAGAGCACGATAGTCAACTGGTAAGGGCTATAAGTTGACTGCTATGTTATGCTCTATTTTTCAAATCATCCATTGACCCAAGTTTTTGCCTAAGAACTTGTTTGTAAATCATTTTTAACCTTTATTAACTCAATACTAGTGTGCAAGCATCATTTATCACATAAAAATAGCTCAAACTACCATTTAATCTCACTCAAATCTTGGATTAAACCCCATACTTATTCAATAGGAAAAACCCATTTCTTATAATCTGATTTCAGCATGCATAAGTATATTCATGCAGTTTAAAACACCCAATAGCATTCATAACCATAAAGAATGTAGTTTTTAATCCCTCTTTTACTTCAGATAACATTAAAATCTCATTTTCAGAATTTGAATAGAAAATTCAAAATTAGAGGTAATAGGTTGTTTTGATACCATATTTCCTTGCTGGTGAACTGATTATTGTGCTAGATGCCTTCCTAAACACTTTTTTGGATTCAACTCTGGTTGAAAATGAAGATTTGATCTTTTCTCCTTCACTTTCTCTCTCCATTCGGTCTCTTTTCCCTCTCTAAATTTTAGAATGCAAGGTAAGAAATGTAGCTTCTAGGACTTAGCCCTATTTATAGGCGGTCTAAGAATTACCAATTCTGATTATAATTCTTAATCATCTAGCTCATAATGATAATTTCTCCGGCCACATGCCAAATTACCATTTTGCCTATGAGCCATTAGGGGAAACATCAAAATCCTAGTAGTTACAGTAACTATTTTGGCTAATATTACGATAGGTTACCCTCAATTATGGAAATCTTACAGAGCTTCTTCCACTCAACCTTTTTCCTCTCATTCAAGTCCCCGCTCTTTTCTTTTCAATTTAGTCCCTCTTTCTAATGCAAATACATGCCATCTAATGCAACAAACACAAGCATTTAACTTATTTAATAATTAACAAAACATCTCTTAATAAATAGGAGGAACGGATGTTACAGACCATGCCTGTGAATAGGGATATAGAGGAAAAGAATCAAAAGATATACTTTATGTGTTCTTCTAAGGTTAAGGTTCAACATAAGCTCAATGATATCCCTATGGTTCGTGAATTTCTCGATGTCTTTCCAAAGCAAATCTTAAGTCTTTCACCTAAGAGGGAAGTAGAGTTCTCTATAGAGTTAGTTTTAGGAACGATACCAATCTCTATAGCACCCTATAGGATGTCTCCTTTAGAGTTGACCGAATTGAAGGTGCAGATAGAGGATCTCTTAGAGAAAAAATTGTTAGGCCTAATGCTTCACCATAGGGAACACTAGTGTTATTTGTGAAGAAGAAAGATAGGAGTTTAAGATTGTGTATAGACTATAGCAATTGAATAGGGTGACAGTGAAAAATTAGTATCCTATCCTTAGGATTGATGATTTGTTAGATCAGCTAAGAGGTGCTACTATCTTTTCTAAGATTGATTTAAGGTTGAGGTACCATTAAATCAGAGTTAGAGCTGAAGATATACTTAATACTACCGTTAAAACTTGGTATGAGCATTATGAATTTCTAGTAATGCCATCTGGATTGACGAATACTCCAGCTATTTTTATGGATTACATGAATCATATCTTTAGACCCTACCTTGATCAATTCATGGTAGTGTTTATTGATGACATTCTTGTATATTCTAAAAGTAAGGAAGAGCATAAACAACATCTTATGATTGTGCTACAATTTCTTAGGGAAAAACAATTATATGCCAAACTTGAGAAGTGTGAATTCTGATTAGAAGAGGTAAAGTTCTTAGGGCATGTGATTACAAAAGATGGAGTAGCAGTAGATCCTAGTAAGACAGAGGCAGTGGTTGGTTAAGAAAGACCTACCACAGTAATTGAAATCTGTAGTTTTCTCATATTAGCAGGTTACTACAGGAGATTTATTCAAAGGTTTTCATAAATCGCGTTGCCTTTGACAAGGCTGACCAGGAAAGATGTTCCATTTGTGAGGGATGCCAAATGTGAACACACTTTCCAAACTCTGAAGGAAAGACTAACGACTGCACCTGTCTTAACTATTCTCAATCCCTTAGGACATTTTGAATTATACTGTGACGCATCCAAGAAAGGTCTAGCTTGTGTCTTGATGCAAGATAGGAAAGTGGTAGCCTATGCCTCTAGAAAATTAATACCTCTTGAAGGAAATTATTTGACTCATGATCTTGAATTAGCAACGATAGTATTTACCTTAAAGCTTTTGAGACATTACCTCTAAGGGTCTAGATTTAAGGTATTTAGTGACCACAAAAGTCTCAAATATCTCTTCAATAAGAAAGAACTTAATATGAGGCAAAGGAGATGGATGGAGTTTATTAAGGATTATGATTTTGAATTAAAATACCATTCAGGGAAGGCAAATGTAGTGGTGGATGCATTGAGTAGGAAATCACTCAATGTAGCTTAGATGATGGTGAATGAGATGAACCTAATCAAGAACTTTAGGAATTTGAGTTTGTCTACTTTGATATTGCCAGATAGGATATACCTAAGTGAAATGAGAATTAAAAATAATCTTATAACTCAGATCCTATAATTCCAAAGAGAAGAGAAATTCTTAAAGTCCCTAAAGGACTCAAAGGAATTCAAGAAAGGAGCTGATGGGGTGGTAACCTTTCAAGATAGAGTATATGTCCTAGAATTAGGAGAATTGAGGAATAAAATCCTATAAGAAGCCTATAAGAGCAACTATACCATTCATCCTAGTACCACTAAGATGTACAAAGACTTGAAAGAAAATTTCTGATGGCCAGGTATGAAGAAGCACATTGCTGAGTATATTGCTAAATGTTTAATATGCTAGCAAGTAAAGATTGAACATCAAAAACTTGCAGGATTGTTGCAACCTCTAGAAATCCCTGAATGGAAATGGGATAAAATTGCTATGGATATTTTGGTGGGATTACCTAGAACTCAGTCAGGAAATGATTCAATTTGGGTGATTGTAGACAGATTAACTAAGTTTGCACATTTCTTATCCATTAGGATAAATTATTCATTGGATAAGTTAGCCCAACTATACATTCAGGAAATAATGAGACTCCATGGAGTACCCACTAGTGTTGTGTTAGATAGAGACCCTAGATTTATTTCTAGATTTTGGAAAGCTTTGTAAGAGGCTTTCGGTACCAAACTTAATCTCAATACTGATTATCATCCACAAACTAATGGGTAAACTGAAAGAACCATACAGACTCTAGAAGATATGCTTAGGGTTTGTGTCTTAGAACAAAAAGGGAGTTGGGATAAAAATTTTCCATTAGTGGAGTTTGCATACAACAATAGTTTCCACTCTAGCATAAGAATGGCTCCATATGAAGCCTTATATGAAAGAAAATGTAAATCACCTTCGTGTTGTTTTGAAGTGGGGGAAAGGCAATTGCTAGGGCTTGAATTAGTGCAACAAACTAAAGATCAAATAAAAATGATCAAAGAAAAGATGACTAAGGCCTAAAATAGGCAAAAGAGTTATGCTGACAAGAAGAGAAGATCACTAGAATTTAATGAAGGAGACCACATTTTCCTCAGGGTATCCTCAATTACTCGTATTAGTAGAGCTATTAAGTCAATGAATCCTAGATACATTGGACCATTCCAGATTTTGAAAAGAATTGGTTCATCTGTATACCAGATAACTTTAACCCCTATTTTTGTACAATCTCCATAATGTTTTCCATATATCACAACTTCAAAAGTATATTCCAGATCCTTCTCATATTCTTGATGCTAGTACAATACAGTTGAAAGATAATTTGACTTATCATCCAAAAAATTTGAAAATTATTGATACTGAAGTCAAGCAGTTAAGAAATAAGACGATTCCACTAGTGAAAGTTTTGTAGGATCAGTTGTTGCAACAAGAAGCTATGTGGGAAAAGGAAGAAGATATGAAAAGAACATACCCAGAGTTATTTGAGTAGGTACATTCTAATTTGAAGGAAAAAATTATTTTAAAAGAGGGGAGAAATGTAACATCTGCTCCTTCTAATTATAGATGTTTGCTAGTTATTAAATAAGTTAATTGCTTGTGCATGTTGCATTAGATTGCATATAGTTGCATTAAAATGAGGGACTAAACTGAAAAGAAAAGGATAGGGACTTGAATGAAAATGAAAAGGTTCAATTGAGGAAGTTATGTAGCTTTCATTAGTCCAAAGGTAGCAAAACATAATTTTAGCCAAAAGATGAGTCACTGTAGCTACCAGATTTTTGAAATTTTCTACCAAGGTTTCAGGGTTAAAATGTTAATTCTCTATATGATTGGAGAAGTTGCTAATTGAGGATGGATGATCAAACTTTACCCTGATACTGAACAAGGGTTGTAGTTTCTCAGACCGCCCAGACCCCTTATAAATATAGGCCAACATCAGAACCTACCATTTTTTAACCTAAGTTCAGACTTTATAGAGAGAGAATGAGAGAAATTAAAAAGGAAGTGGGAATTATAGTGTGACCTGAAGCGAGGATTATAACACCCCAATCTTATAGCCATTTCCCTTAAAAGCTTATTTTATAAACCATTATGCTATAAGACTGGTGTGTTACCTGTACTTTTATTCTTTGTTATTACCTGAGTTAAATTTTTAATTTTCATTTCATCTTAGATTAGGTTTGGGTTCCTTTACTCAAGCACTCTTTATTTATACATTGCACAGAGGAAGACTATATAACGAAAATTTCTAATAACACAGCAGAAGATGACACATCATTTATACATATACTTCTCATACATAAAGTTCTAGTTATACATAGGGTAGGGAGGCAACAACCTTGCCACTGAAACCCTTGTTAATACTTTGTTATTACTATGTATAGCTTTTACATACTATCAGAACCCATAATCCCTGCAGTTAATACTATGCTTGATTCTAGAAAGGACATGTTGGTCAATGTTACTTCTATCTCCATATGTAGGGTATACCTAAATATCTTATACATACCAAGATAATTATGAGAAATAGATTCCCAGTAGCCAAACAATCCATTCTTTTAAAAACCTCTAGCATTTATCACCGTAATAATATGAAAAAAAATCTACATTCTTTTCTTTAAAATATCATATAATACAAATTATTGGGATATCATGCATGACTCATATATATAAGTATGGCATATATTTATGAAAGCATAACATCATTCAAGGTAAAGAGAGTTTTCCATTCGTAACATTTCATAAACATAGTTCACCATTCATAACATTTCATAACATCATTTTGTAGTAACGCATCATATAGGTATCATGAATATATCAAATTCATAACATAGATATCATGAACACATGTATGTTTCATTTATCATCATCATAAGATCATAAAGATCATAACATAATAACATCAGGGAGAACATCCATAACATTATTGCTAATGCCACTTTCCTTATAAGAGAAACCTCATAAGAGAAACATCATAAAAGAAACATAAGAGTATCAGGAGAGTCACCTAGTGAACCACTCCACGTACCACTATGTATATGAGTGATTTTTCTTCAATCATGAACATCTTTAGTCAATGCTTGAGTTTCCTTAAGCATGAACACCTTTGGCCAATGCTTAAGTTGTATTATCTGAGTTGTCTCTCAAGTACTTACTTTATCCTTGAGCATGAGAATCTTCAATCAATGCTTAAGGTTATATGAGCACCTTCAGTCACAAGTACTGTAATACTCGGTCCTTTGAAAATTTTAATAATGATGATAATTTTGAAATGTTAAATGAGGATTTAAATGAAATAAGGAAGTGGAGGTTATAGAAAAAGGGATTGAAATATAAATTTTTGTAAATTGCAAGATAGTCCCTGAGCAAGTTCATAATACCATTTCCTTTCTCCCTTTATATACACCATTTCCCTCCTTACCAACACATTTCCAAGCCTGAGGTAGAGAGGAACCGCATGGGAGAGAAGAGAAGGAAATCAAGTTGAAGTTTTAGAACTCGAATTTGAGGTAAGGATCCTCCATCGAATCCTTAGAAAATCTTTTCTGCATCACTTAGTAATAGCTTTTTAATCCAAAATGCCCCTAAGTCTGTCAAAATCAGAGAGGGAAAGGAAAGTAGGAAAAACATAGGCATTTCAGATTTTCAGAGATTTAGACTAAATAAATTGACTTGAGATTTGTTTGAGGTTAGGAATTCATTTTTAGACTAAGATGCATGGTTTATAGTTTCCATTTGTTGATCTTTAGGCTTGAATAAGAACTTTTCAAAGTTAGGTTTCCTTCCACTCATTTTCATGCAGATTCTCTGATTTAAGTGATGTTTTGGACTTAGAAATTTATGGATTTTACTCAGTAACAAGTAAGGACAAAGCTTATGTAAATTTTAGATGTTATAGACTGGTAATTTGGGCTATATTTGATGAAAACTTGCATTTTTGCACTGTCAAAGAACAGAACAGTCGAATGCTAGCATGCACCAGTTGACTGTCGTGTTCTTTGCAAACCCATAAATGCATACAATAGCTCAGAAATCGACCGCCAGGAAGGTACTAGTTAACTGTCGAGCCACTGTGAAGCCCAGAATCGCACACAGAGGTGCACCAGTTGACTGCCAGGCGTGCACTAGTCAACTGTTAGGCCCCTGTCTTGCGAAATATAGCCTTCTAGGGAGTAATCAGCCTGGTAGCTCCTCTGATGCACATAAATGATTTTAAACATGATTTGAGCTTAGAAATCCCTGGTTTTTTTATCTGAGCAAGGTTTAAACATCATTATATATGAGAATTTCATGAGAAAAGTGCTAGAAAACCAAAGAAATGGTTAGGAGAAGTGGGAAACTAAAGGAAAATCTTGGTAAAACCTTAAGATAGGGTTGCATAGGTGCATGAGAGAAGGGATATGGCATTGAGATTGGAGTTGTTTGCCTCAGGAAATGATTGGTGAGGATAACCTAAAGATAAAAGAGGAGAATCCTATTCATAAAAGGAAAAAACAGTAAAGGTAGGGTAATTTACACTCCCCAACTTTTAACTTATGATTGTGAATTGCTATTTTTAGTATGATTTATAAACTGATTGGGAATGTTTACCAAAAATAATTGATTTACTAAGATTTTCATATGAGTATAAATAAGATTTGCCTGTGAATGAGATGCTCTTTACATGTTTGTTAGTTTTTCTATTGGGTTATATGCCATAGGGATAGACTAGCTTAGGGTGGATATTCAATATCTGGTATGGGACGGCTGTTGAATATCCCCTATGCAGATTGTTAATAGATTGATTGTTTTCATTGAATTAATCTACATTTTTTGAGAATTATGGATTAAACTAGGACAACCCTATGGAAGGCTTAAGGAGTAAAGGGTGGATAGCCTATACGGGGTGAAGTTGTGGTTTAAGCATCATATCTCATGACCTTGAGTATTAGTCAACTATGTGTATGTATTGCCATATAGACTGTATGAAGATGAGACTAGCAGTGTACACATGTCTGGGGACGCCCTAGAAGTTAGCTCTCACCTATCCTTGAACGGGTGATTGGTGTTACGGATCACACCCAACCAAAATCATGTTTTAGATAAAACAGCATGCAATTGAGAAGATGATCACATAAAACTTGTGATAGATGTATATATGTATGATATTTACAGGCATAATTTAAAAGTATGATTTTTATAAAGTTCAGATGCTATACTCTTGTCCTTGAATGAATTTTCCCATGTTTACTCTTATTTAAAAAGCACTTAGTAGTTCACATGTAATTGAATTAATATTGGGGAGCTGATTTATGTGACACAGCTGAACCTGCGACTGCTTTAGAAAGTATTAATTTTGTAAATTACTCTACTAGGATTGATATCTCATCAAGTCATTTGTTCAGATGACCAAGAACAGGGTATGCCTAGGAGATAGCTGGGCATGAGAAAGGGACGCTGAGGATGCAGAGCAATGTCAGTAGAAGTGTATAGTACTAAAACTAGAATTGTAGTAGACAGAGGGTGTTGTGTATATATTTGATGATGAGGTCTAGGACTTAGAATTTGTAAGAGAGATATAATGATTTGTGATGTAATTAATGATGTATGTATGAACTTGTTATTTATTGTATAGAATATCTCAATTGTTTGTGAATGGCTATTAGAATTTTATATTCCAGAGTAATGTGTTGTAATATATTATGATATTAGAATTGCTACACAGGATGGGTGGTTTAGTGGAATTCGAATGGATTGTGAGGAAGGTCTATTTGGGTTACACTCAACCAGTAGCGATTTTCTGACGTTCCCTAAGTTGGGAAGGTGAAAAATTTACTATAGATTTTTATGCGTCTGTTAGTATATACTCTGATATATGTCTAGTAGGATATAGGGGTCGTTACAAAGTGGTATCAGAGCTTGGTTACGAGTTCAGCTGGTTGTGATTAAGGATTTAGGTTGATTTGCATGTAACTAGGTCTACAACATTAGGAAAATGATTGATTTAACCCTGAAATATATAGGATTTTGATCAACAATTGAGATAATAGGAATGATCGTGTGGTCATGCTAGATGCTGTTACTACAACTAATGGTTTTCATTTTTATATCAGCAAACTATGGCAAACTCTCACAGAGGCACAACTGAAAGGTATAGGGAAAGTAGTAGCAGGGATGATGACATGAGGAAGATGATGGACTCTTTCTGAATGATGGCAGATGCAATGAGAGAGCAGGCTGCCACAAGTGCAAATGTGATGAGACAATACCTAGAGGAACACTGTGGTCATGACGATGGGAATAATAGAAACAACAACCAATTATACCAAGGCTGGATTGAGTTTCAGAGAGCAGGACCACAAGTGTTCTTAGGCATTGGTGAGCTAGCATTTGTGGAAGGATGGTTAAAGGAGATGGAGAAAATATTCTAACTGTTGCATAGTACAAATGAATAATGGGTTACCTAAGCAAATTATATGCTGAAGAGAGAGGCCGAATACTGGTGAAGTAGGGCTAAGCAACTAATGGAGAGCAGAGACACTCCACTCACATGAAAATCTTTTCCTGAGAGTGAGAGGTAGGCCAAAGAAACTGAATTCCTGCAGCTTAGACAATGGGGCAGGCCATTTGAAGAATATCTAGCCAAGTTTGAAGAATTAGCCAGATACTCAACTTACTTAAGGTTACACTATGACGAAGCTTGGAAAGCAAGCCAGCTAGAGGCATGGTTAGACTTGCATATGAAAACACAAATAGCCCTAATAGAGATAAGGGACTTTGTGACACTGGTGAATAAATGCCAAATCCTTAGTAAGAATCTAGAGGAAGGGCAGAACATAACTCAGAGAACGGGAGGCCAGCAGAAACAACCAGCTAAAAACTTGAATGCGAAGGGTGAAAATTTTAAACCACAACAAGGGTCATCAAGTAGCAATAAACGTCCTGAAGCTGCTAATTGCCCGAAGTGTGGGACAAAGCATAGGAACCAGCCCTGTTCGCATCAGACGCCGGTAAGATGTTACAAATGTGGAGGCACGGGACATTATGCAAAGTACTATCTAACGGTTGGAAGCCAGCAAAATCTAGGTGGACCAAGACCACAAGATTCGGGAAGAGTCTTTACTCTGGACGGAGCCAATGTTGACAAGTCACCCAGATTAATGCAGAGTAGAGGTAAGATTTACAATTTTTGATAGTATTGTTTGATTCGGGTGCTACGTACTCTTGCATATCTGATGCATGTGTGGGAAAACTTAACTTACCTTTACAAACCATGCCTTTTAATTTGTGAATTTCCACACCTTTAAGAGAAATAACTATATCCCCACAAATATGCCTAAACTGTCCCTTTTCCATTGATGATACCTTATTCATTGTGAACCTTGTATTCTTGCCTTTGACTGGGATGGACGTCATTCTATGGGTGGACTAGTTATCTAAGAATCGGGTCCCGTTGAATTGTTCTAAAAAGACTATCTCTTATTTAGATACCTTACTAGTAGGTGGGAGTGACAGGGCATGTGAGATAAGTGATATCTCCCTTAACCTCACTTAGGTAGAATTGCAAGACCAGATAAACCAAATTCCTGTGGTGAGATTTTTCAGAGGTATTACCCTTAGAGATAAGTAGGTTGCCACTGCCAAGACAGATAAAATTCATTATAGATCTGGTTCCGGGTACAGGCCCAATAGCAATGACCCTGTATATAATGGCCCCAGTGAAATTAAGGGAACTAAAGGTCAAAATAAAAGATTTGTTAGAGAAGGGATTCATTAAGCCGAGTGTGTCACCATTAGGAGCTCATTTCCTCTTGTAAAGAAGAAAGATGGGAGTTTAAGGTTATGTAAAGATTATTAGCAATTGAATAAGGTGACCATTAAGAATAAATACCCACTACCTCAAACAGATAACCTGTTTGACCAGTTACAAGGTGCAATGGTATTTTCTAAAATAGACTTAAGGTCAGGATATCACTAGATTAGAGTTAGGGAAGAACATATCCCTAAGACAACATTTAACACAAGGTATGGTCATTATGAGTTTCTAGTGATGCCTTTTGGATTAACCAATGCCCTTGCTATCTTCATAGATTACATGAATAGAATTTTCTGACCCTACTTGGACAAGTTTGTAGTGGTATTCATAGACGATATCTTAGTCTACTCCAAGACTCATGAAGAGAATGCATAACATCTTAGCATGGTGCTAAAGTTGTTGGAAGAGAAGAAATTGTATGTTAAACTTGAGAAGCGTGAGTTTTAGAGGAAGTGAAATTTTTAGGTCATATGGTAAATGGGGAAGGAATTTTGGTAGGCCCTAAGAAAATTGAAGTAGTACTATATTAGAGTCAGCCAAGGATAGTCACTAAAGTTAGGAGTTTGTTGGGTTTGGCAGGCTATTCAGGAAGTTCATGCAAGGATTTTCCCAGATAGCCATGCCCTTAACTCGATTGACTAGGAAGGGAGTTGAGTTTGAATGGATAGATCAATGTGAGCTTAGTTTCCAAGCCCTGAAGGAAAAATTAACTACAGCTCCAGTGCTCACAATCCCTAAACCCCTAGAACTGTTTAAAGTCTATACAAATGCATCAAGGAAAGGATTAGGATGTGCCCTGATGCAAGACCAGAGAGTAGTTGCTTATATATCTAGACAACTAAAAACTGTAGAGGAAAATTATCTTACCCACGATTTGGAATTAGCTACCGTAGTATTTGCCCTGAAGATTTGGAGACATTACTTGTACAGGGTTGTATTTGAGGTTTTTAATGACCATAAGAGCCTTAGGTACTTATTTGATAAAAAAAAATTAAATATAAGGTAGAGAAGGTGGGTAGAATACCTAAAGGACTTTAACTTCGAGTTGAAGTATCATGCAGGGAAAGCTAATGTGGTGGCTGATGCATTAAGCAGGAAATCCTTACAAGTGGCTAGTTTGATGATAGATGAAATGAGATTACTTGAGGATATTAGGAATCTCAGCCTCAATGTAATTTCATTCCCAAAGAAACTGGTGATGAGTGACTTCCTGATAGACTGTGACTTGAGAGAGCAGATGAGACAAGCCCAACTAGAGGATGAATCATTAGGAGTCTATATAAACCAACCTGATTTTGGGCTAGTTCTTAATGGAGTGCTGATGTTTAGGAAAAGGATAGTAGTGTCAAACCATCAGGAATTAAGAGAGAAAGTGTTAGCAGAGGCTCATCGGAGCCACTATACCATTCACCCAGGTATTTCCAAAATGTATCAAGACTTAAAAAGAAATTTTTGGTGGTTAGGTATGCGAAAGGACATTGCAAAATATGTGAATGCTTGTCTTGTCTTCAAGTTAAGATAGAGTATCAAAGACCCACAGGACTCTTAAGACCACTGGAGATATCAGAGAGGAAATGGGATTAGGTAACCATAGATTTTGTAGTCGGACTACCTAGAACACCAGTTGGTTACGATTCCATTTGGGTAATAGTGGATAGATTAACCAAATCTACTCATTTCTTGCCTATTAAAATTAGATACTCTATGGAGAAGCTAACTCAAATCTACCTTAGGGATATTGTTAGGTTACACAGGGTACTATCAGGAATAGTATCAGACTGAGACCCTAGGTTCACCTCAAGATTTTGGTAATCCCTATAGAAAGCATTAGGAACCCAACTTAAGTTTAGCACTGCCTATCATCCTCAAACCGATGGACAGTCTGAGAGAACGATCCAAAATTTAGAATATATGTTAAGGGCGTGTGTGCTAGAATAGAAGGGAAGTTAGGAAAAGTACCTAACTTTGGTGGAATTTGCTTATAATAACAATTTTCACACTACCATAGGTATAGCACCGTATGCCAATCTGTATGGGAGAAGTTTCGGATCACCCTTTAGTTAGGTAGAAATAGGGGAGAGTACCCTAATAGGACTAGAGATTGTGCAGAAGACAATTGATCAGATTAAGATGATTAGGGAAAAGATGAGAGTAACTCAACAAAGGCAAGAAAATTATGCTAACAGAAGGAGGCGACCTTTGGAATTTAATGAGGGAGATCATGTATTCTTGAGAATCTCATCTACTATGGGTATTGGTAGACAGATAAGGACAAAGAAACTGAGTCCTTGATTCTTAGGACCATTCCAAATCCTACAAAGAGTCGATCTAGTCGCCTACCAAATAGCACTACCTCCCTACCTGTCAAACTTGCATGATGTCTTCCATGTCTCGCAACTTTGAAAATACTTCCCAAATCCCACTTATATATTAGGGAATCAACCGATAATATTGAAGGAAAATTTAACCTATGAATCTACTCCTGTCCAAATCCTAGACTTTAAGCAACTTTGGAATAAAGTAATTCCCTTGGTCAAGGTATTATGGCAAGATGTAGCAATGCAGGAAATGACGTGGGAGAAGGAGGACGAAATACGACAATGCTATCTGAAACTATTCACAAGTATGAATTTTGAGGACAAAATTCATTTAAATGGGGAGGATTATAATACCCGATCCTTTGAAAATTTTAATAATGATGATAATTTTGAAATGTTAAATGAGGATTTAAATAAAATAAGGAAGTGGAGGTTGTAGCAAAAGGGACTGAAATATAAAATTTTGTAAATTGTAAGATGCTCCTTGAGCAAGTTCATAATGCCATTTCCTTTCTTCCTTCATATACACCATGTCCCTCCTTACCAACACATTTCCAAGCTTGAGGTAGAGAGGAACTGCACGGGAGAGAAGAGAAAAAGGGGAGAAGAGAAGGAAATCAAGATTGAAGCTCCAGAACTCGAATTTGAGGTAAGAATCCTCTATCGAATCCTTAGAAAATCTTTTCTGCATCACTTAGTAATAGCTTTCTGCTCCAAAAATCCCCTAAGTCTGTCAAAATCAGAGAGGGAAAGGAAAGTAGGAAAAATATAGGGCATTTTGAATTTTCAGAGATTTAGACTGAATAAATTGACTTTGAGTTTGTTTGAGGTTAGGAAATGATTTGAGTGATGTTTTTGACTTATAAATTTATGGGTTTTATTCGGGAACAAGTAGGGACTAAGCCCATGTAAATTTTAGATGTTATAGACTGGTAATCTAGGCTGAATGTGATGAAAACACGTATTTCTGCACTGTCAAAGAACAGAATAGGCGACTGCTAGCATACACCAGTCGACTATCGTGTTCTTTGTAAACCCAGAAATGCATACAGCAGCTCAGCAGTCAATTGCTAGGTAGGCACCAGTCAACCGTTGAGCCACTGTGAAGCCTAGAATCGTATACAGAGGTGCACCAGTTGATTTCCAAGTGCACACTAGTCAATTGTTGGGCCTCTGTCTTGCGAAATATAGCCTTTTGGAGAGTAATCAGCTGAGTGCCAGCTCTTGGCAGCCAACTGGTAGCTCTCCTGATGAACATAAATGATTTTAAAACATGATTTGAGCTTAGAAATCCCTGGTTTTTTATCTAAGCAAGGTTTAAACATCATCCCATATGAGAATTTCATGAGAAGAGTGCTAGAAAACCAAAGAAGTAGATAGGAGAAGTGGGAAACTAAAGGAAAATCTTGGTGAAACCTTAAGATAGGGTTGCATAAGTGCATGATAGAAGGGATATGGCATTGAGATTGCAGTTGTTTGCCTCAGGAAATGATTGGTGAGGATAACCTAAAGATAAAAGAGGAGAATCCTGTTCATAAAAGGAGCAAACGGTAAAGATAGAGTAATTTAGACTCCCTGACTTTTAACTTATGATTGTGAATTACTATTTTTAGTATGATTTGTAAATTGATTGGGAATGTTTACTAAAAATGATTGATTTACTATGATTTTCATATGAGTATAGATAAGATTTGCCTGTGAATGAGATGCTCTTTGCATGTTTGCTAGTTTGGCTATTGGGTTATATGCCATAGGGACATACTAGCTTAGGATGCATATTCAGTAGCTGGTGTAGGATGGCTGTTGAATATACCCTATGCAGATCATTTATAAATTGATTTTTTTCGTTGAATTAGTCTGTATTTGTTGGAAATTATGCATTAAACCAGGACAACCCTATGGAAGGCTTAAGGAGTAAAGGGTGGATAGCCTATACAGGGTGAAGTTATGGTTTAAGCATAGTATCCCATGACCTTGAGTATTAGTCGACTATGTGTATGTATTGCCATATAGACTGTATGAGGATGAGACTAGCAGTGTGCACATGCTGGAGGATGCCCTAGAAGTTAGCTCTCGCCTGTCCTTGAGCGGGTGATTGGTGTTACGGATCACACCCAACCAAAACCATGTTTTAGATAAAATGGCTTGCAATTGAGAAGATGATCACATGAGACTTGTGATAGATCTTCATATGTATGATATTTACAGGCATGATTTAAAAGTCTAATTTTTATAAAGTTCAGATGCTATACTCTTGTCCTTGAATGGATTTTCCCATGTTTACTCTTATTTAAAAAGCACTTAGTAGTTCACATGTAATTGAATTAATATTGGGGATCTGATTTCTGTGTTTGACACAACTGAACCTGCGACTGCTTTATAAAGTATTAGACTTGTAAATTACTCTATTGGGATTGATATCTTATCAAGTCATTTGTTCAGATGACCAAGAACAGGGTATGCCTAGGAGATAGTTGGGCATGAGAAAGGGACGCTGAGGATGCAGAGAAATGTCAGTAGAAGTGTATAGTACTAAAATTGGAATCGTAGTAGACTGAGGGTGTTATGTATATATTTGATGATGAGGTCTGGGACTTAGAATTTATAAGAGAGATATAATGATTTGTGATGTAATTAATGATGTATGTATGAACTTGTTATTTATTGTATAGAATATCTCAATTTTTTTTGAATGGCTGTTAGAATTTTATATTCCAGAGTAACGTGTTGTAATATATTATGATATTAGAATTGCTGTACAGGATGGGTGGTTGAGTAGAATTCGAATGGACTGTGAGGAAGTTCTATTTCGGTTACACTCAACCAGTAGCAACTTTTTGACGTTCCCTAAGTTGGGAAAGTGAAAATTTTCTTTTAGATTTTTATGCTTCCATTAGTATATACTCTGATATATGTCTAGTAGGATAAGGGGGTCGTTACAAGTACTATTGGGAATGCCCATCAGTGGATCTACCCTTATCCTTAGGCATGAGCTTCTTTGGTCAACGCTTAAGTATATGTAAAGACCAGTGGTACTTTATCCCTTAAGCATGAGCACCTTCAGTTAACGCTTAAGTTGTGAGCACCTTCAGTCACAAGTACCATCTGGGTATCCTTTAGTGGACCCAAGTACTTCCTTTCAAACTCATGGGATCATTGTCACCTTTATCTAGATCATATCCTATCCACTTTTGGGTAGATCATAATGCCATGGAATCACCACCCCTTACCGGTAGATCACATTCCTGATACGCTATCCTATACATATACTTGAGGATGATGTGACTTGTGCACATGGTTATGCTAAATTCTAAGTAAATGTCCTTTTCGTTGACCATATTAAGTTACACTAACTTAGAATTTGCAACCATCACGGTGTTTTCTAAAATCTTTATATCCGAGTGGATGTTTTACCATCCAAATTTATGACACAACTGTGAAATGCCCAATGGCCATTCCATACCGAAAATTGGTCACTTAGTCATAAGTCCATCTATCCTGAAGCATATATTAAAGATACTTCCTCTAATTTCTCTCCTTTCTTTTCTTTTATGTTTTCCTTTTATCAATTTCATTTTCATGATACCTATCTTAATTTCTTAAATATTACCCTTTCTTGTTTGACAACACTTTCAAAATTGGATTATATGGATATGGAATGTTATATATTCCTTTCATGAAATTTGTAACAAACATCATTATAGTCATACTCATTCATTCCTCTTTTTCTCTTGAATGTGGCCAGTACAATTCATCATATTTCCTTTCAAGATTTCATTTCCAAGTCTTGGCTAACACAAGGAAAAAGAGTGAGATCTTGGCTAAGGGTGGTTATTCCTTCCTTTTTTATAATTTATAAAATACATCATGAAAGTCTCTTGCTATAGCTACCCACTTCCTTTTTCTCTTGGAATTGGTTAACATAAAGGTTTAGCATTTTTCCTTCACAATTATAATAATAAAAATTCAACCAATCTAAGGGAAGTAAGAGTGGTGGTCTCGGCCTAGCTAGGAAAATGAGGGAAGAGAGGGAATTTCAAAAAAATCATTTTAAAACATTATTTTCTCTCTTTTTCTTGCTTATGGCCTAAGAGAAAAAAACACATAGGGAATTTATTCATGTGAAACTTTCCCATGGTGTCCCTTAAAGCTCTCGGCCACATGCCAAAAAGAGAAGAAACAAGAGAGTTTCAAGCCATTACTTCCCTTTCTTCCTTCTTTTCCATCATACAAACATAAATACGTGAATTTTCTTTTTATTGTACAAACATAAATACATAAATTTTCCTTTCTTTACCAATTTAGCCAAGGGAAGGAAGTGAGGGAAAAATGGGACTTTCATGCCATTTCTTCCCTTTCTTCCATCCTTTACATTATTCAAACATAGATACATCAATTCTCTTCCATTTTCATACAAATTTCCACACTTTTTGCTATCAAACATCAAGGGTTTCATCATGAACAAAGGTGAACTAACATTCATTTTCTTCAAAATTTCCATCTCAATAACATGAAAAACATTTATAAATACATAAAAAAACAATCATAAAATCAATACCCAATAGCAAATTCATCATAAAAGAATGTAGAGAGAGAAAATCCCATTTTCATGAAAGCCATAGAAATTCCATTCAAGCAAATTAATCCATAAAACTTGAAATAAAAGGGATAGGATTGTTTAGCTACCTTGATTTAGCAATAGAAGTGGTGTTTTTGTTGATTTTCCTTGGCTTTTCCTTAGATTTCTCCTTGTAACACCCACTCCTAATAGCTTGTATTTTATA
Organism: Senna siamea; assembly: GCA_031216115.1. Classification (NCBI taxonomy): domain Eukaryota; kingdom Viridiplantae; phylum Streptophyta; class Magnoliopsida; order Fabales; family Fabaceae; genus Senna; species Senna siamea. The sequence continues at coordinate 13,702,335 of CM062354.1, forward strand.
ATGGCATTTTTATTATTATGAATTATGTGATGGTAAGTAGGGTTCATTAAAAAGATAGAATGGACATTTTCATCAAGATAGAGTCACTTTTGGTTATAAAAGAGTGAAACTAGACAATCTAGTAAAGAAGGGCAAAATAGTAATTTTACCATGAAGGGGAAAATTAATTTAATTTTTTTATTTCATGAAATTACATTAAAGGACTTTCATCATTTTCATTTAAGAGAGAATATTTAGTTATGTAATTAATTATGTGCATTTTGATGTCAATATGGCAATTTTCCCTAAAAAGGGCAAAACTGTAATTTTACCCCAAGTAAATATTAGTAATTTTACATAATGTAGAAAATTTAAATTCTACCTTAAATATTCCAAGGAAATAGAAATTAGAAGTCTTTACCCTTTTATGTTCAAAAAGGAGAAAGAATCAGGGTGAAAATAACAACATTGGCATAAAAGGTAAAAAGGTAATTTTACCTTGGGGGCAAAATGGTACTTTTTCTAAAAGAAGGGTAAATTAGTAAAATCACAAAAATAAGTCTTATGAAGCCTTGTTTAAGTGATTTTTACCTATTAAATCCGAAAAGGGTGAAAATGGAGTTAAAATGGCCATTTGGACTTGAATGACAAATTGGTAATTTCCTTAGGGGCATATTGGCAATTTTTCAAAAAGATGAGGGACCATTCTGAAATTTGAAAATTCTTGAGGGCAGAAACGTCCCAGCCCATGGAAGTTGCACAAAATTACATTCCTAAGGAGAGTGGATGCCATTCTTAAAAAGGAGAAGTAGTAAGGGTAAATTGGTAATTTCACACCAAGGGCATATTGGTAATTTCACACCAAGGGCATATTGGTAATTTCACACCAAGGGCATTTTGGTAATTTCACCAAAATCCTAATTTAAGTCTTCTTCTTCCTTTAGGAGAAGAAGAAGTTGAAGAGAAGAAGAAAGGAGAGTCCTGGCCGAAACTTTCCAAGGGAAGAAGAGAAGAGAGAATCCTCCAAAACAAAAAGGAAACTTCACAAATCTCACACTTTTAAGGTAGCTAAACATGCCTAAACCATTCTTTTCTTGTTTTATCGTTTGTTTAAAGTGTTCTTACTCTTGCAAGAAGGATGGTTTTTATCTCTCTACATTCTTATGGATGATTTGCTTGAATGGGTTTGGAATATGTTGAAATCTTGTTGTGTTTATGGCCATGGATATGTTGAAATACTAGAAAACCTAAGAGATAGAAAATTTTTCAAGATTGGAACCTTAGTCTTGAAAAACCCTAGCTTGTACCAAGGCTGAAATGGTGTCTTAAAGAGTGAGAAAATGATAGATTTGCATGGGATTTACTTGAAAATGGTTGTCTTGTAAGCAATATGGTGACACACTTCCATTTCCATGGATTTCTCCACTTGGTCGAATGCATGACATTGTGTAGATGCTGAAATTGGCTTGAAAATGTACCAAGAAAGAGTGAGAGAAAGTGTCATAAAATGGTAAGAGAGAGAGAATCTAGTTAGATTAATGTCTAGGCACTTTTCCCATTTTCTAACTTTACCATTGATCAAAGAAGTGTGATTTACTCACCTTGGCCGAAAGGATTTATGTAAATGGTGCTGAAAATGCTCTTGAAAAATGACTAAGGAACCATATAAATTTAGTCTTAAGAAAGGAGGAGAGAGAAAATTATGGTATTTTTTTTATGCTTAGCAATTTTACCATTTTAAAGTCTTACTATCCCACCTTAAAAATGTGCATAAGTATGTGAAGTTGTAAGATAATGTGCATTTTCATATATAATATGAAAAATGAGCTAGAAAGGTTTGTGAAAGAAAGGCTTAATGTAAACTTACAAAAAAAATGAGGTGTGAGAAAGCATTATGCATAATTATGGAAATTGTTACCATAATGTCTAAATGGTAAAAATAATGCTAGAAATGAACCAAATGGGTTATAAATGCAAATTTCTCATGACTTTCTTGCCTTGGCTGAATGCTATGTAAAATTTTCCCTTGAATGGCTAAACTTATGTGTTAATAGAAAGTAGCCTAAGATGCCATCCAAAATGGCCTATGCTAAGTGAAAAGAGGAGAAATGATGAAATGGTCAATTATGGATGATAAATAGCATGTATCTTTGCCATTGCTAGGAATATATTCAAAATCATGTGAATATGATTGAAGAGCATAGAAATGCTTATTGTATTTATGAAATGCAAGATTAAAGCTCTGAGGAGGAATGATCTAGTGAATACCTCTGAAGACTAGAATTTTAAGGAGGAATGATCTAGTGAATACCTCCGAAGACTAGAATTTTAAGGAGGAATGATCTGGTGTATACCTCCCAAGAGTAACACCCTGTGGGGAATTATCTGGTGTATACTCCCAGGGAATTAAGTTTTAGGAGGAATGATCTAGTGTATACCTCCCAAGAGTAAAGCATTTAAGAGATATTATAATTTATATTGCATGAATGTTTTCTATGTGAGAATGGTTGAAGTATGTGAACATTGAAAGCTTGTTATTCATTCCATTAATGATATCACATGTTGCATATCTCATGTTCATAGATGCATACACACATGTTTCACATATGGCATACCCATAGATCTATATGAAAAGAATTTTGGAACTAAACTGAATGTAGAATTATTTTCTGTATTCGTGCAGTGGTATATATCAGTTATTTTAAAGAAAATGGTTCATTTAGCTACTAGGAAGGTATTTCTCATTATTGTGTTGATTTGTATCAAATGCCTAGATATTGCTTAATTATAGAGATTGAAATAGCTATAGTGGAAGTTCCCTTCCTGGTAACTTTCACCATACTAAAGGATATTTATATCATGTCTGTTATAGAAATACCCCAGAGTGAACTAGGTACTTTAGTTATGCATATGTAGCCTTATCATCTTGGTCCTGATTCTATATGTTCTTTTTGGGTTGGAATTAAGACAATTATTATTTTTTGGCTGTACATAGAAAGAAAAAGGGCAGATGGATGGGGAATATGTGAAGGACTTGTTCATCTATGATATTTTGTAAAAGGAGTTTGAGTGACAGGCTTGTTGTCTCCTTACTCCTTATGGATGGGTACTTCATATATCCTAGTATATGTATACAAAACAATGTATCAGACAATTATTATATACATAGTATGAAAGTTTTTATAAATTCTATTGTGTCACATGAAATTTTATATTTCGCTGTGCCAAAGTATGTTTACCAAAGTAAAAGAACCCAGACCTAATTATATATTAAATTACTGATGGATTAAATGCTCAGGAAAAATTAACAATATAAAAGGATAAGAATAATGTAACCACTTATCTGAATATGTTATATGACGTTGTTAAGATAAGATAAGGGGTTTTACACTCCTTCCTCCTCCTTCTTCTTCTTCCTCTCAGTTTTCCCCTCTCCCTTTCTCCTTCATGCCATCTTTTTCTTTCAAGAAGGAAATGGTGTCTTAATTCTTTTAATGGCAATTTACCAAATTGTCCTTGGTGTAAAATGACCATTTTAGTCTTCCTTCTCTTTTTCGAATTCTGGGGGAGTTTACCCTTCCATGTAATTTCCTAAATCATTTGTGTGAAATGTCCATTTTGCCCTTATGAAAAAATTACCATTTTGCCCTTTATGCCAAAATAACTATTTTACCCTTCCATGCCTTTATAATTTCAAAAAGTATAGGTAGATGCCCTTGAGGGAAATTATCATAAAGTTTCTAAGTGAAATTACTATTTTTACCCTTGAGGTAAAAATTACCATTTTACCCTTGGGTGAAATTACCAATTTTCCCTTGGGTAAAAATGACTATTTTGCCCTTAAGATATTCTCCAAAGGTTATCATGACTTTCGAATATTTTTCTCTAAATATTTTCTAACATAATCATGGTGTTTTAGATATTTTGAGACATCATGATTACACGTCATAAATGCATTAGATATTTTGGAAATGTAATGATGACGCTTGAGATTTTTTGAGAACTTTTGCTCTTTTCACTTTAGTCCCTATTCTTTTCTTTCAATTTGGTCCCTCTCTTTAGGAAAACCTAGGGCTATTTAAGTACAATCATGTAGGTATGCAATTGCTAAATTTAAGAATTTAAGAATTAATAATATATATGAGAATATAAAAGGTGGATATTACAAGGATTAGCAACAGGGAAGTTTAAGAAGGTATATACAACCATCAGCATATCATTTAATCCAGCAACAAGGTAGTAAACAACCTAATCCTCTCACTTTTGAAAGTTGCTATTTATATTTTTGAAAATGGTGATTTTGAGATTGTTTGGGTAAGAAAAGAGAATTAAAGCTACATTCTTTATGTTTTTATCCTCCATTAGGTGTTTTAAGCCAATTATATGTACTTATAAATGCTTATTCCAGATTATGTGAAATGGGTTGCACTGTTCACCATGGTTGACTTAAGTTTCAACCCATTGTGATGGATGATTTTGAGCATATAAATGAGTTTTGATGTAAGATAGATGATGATTGTGCATTAAAAATTAATCTCGTGCTTTTCTAGACTTGAAAAGAGGTAAAATCTACATTTTGTAGCATTTTATAGCAGCAAAATGAAGCCTCAAGATTCTACAAGTCGACGTCCATAATCTTCAACATGAAATTTTCTAGAAAATACATATAGTAGCTGACTTTAAGCTCTTGGCAGCTGACTGTCGAGCCTTCAAGAACTGACTATCAACTTAAAGAAGCTTAACAGTCGACTGCCTCATATCTGTAAGTTGACTCGTAGCTCTCTTCTAGCCAATAGTCGACTGCTACTATTTTGGCAGTCAACTTGTAGCATCTTGTTTTTGTTTTTCAATGCTTTACTTCTATAAGCCGACTTTTATGAGGTGTAAATTGACTGGTAGGTGGAAAAGTATTGTTTTCATGATGAAATTATTTTGAAAGAGCCACCTAGTCTCTAAAATGGAACCTTAAGTGTTTAGAAGAAGTTATGGAGTTTAGTTTCTATTTTCTTAAATGATATACTCAATAGAGTCAACAATTATGTCATCAGATAAGTAAAGTGTAGTTTTTAGGTACATGTAACATGGGTTGAAAATAAAGAAAGGAAAATGTAAAAGAGAAAAGAAAAAAGTATTCCAAATGTATGCATTAACGGTAGATGGCTTATGGTTGAGTGACCAACTATTAGTATGGGACAGTTGTTGGGCATTCCATGGTTGAACCATAAGTTTGGGATGGTAAAACATCCACTCAATCATAAATGATTTTGAAAACATCGTGAAGGTTTTGAATTCTAAGTCAATGAATTCTTCTATGGCCACCGAAAGGAATCACATACTTAGGGTTAAGCATAATCATAGCATGAGCTGAATCACCTTAGAATATATGCTTGTGAATAACGCACTGTGAATAACATGCTACAATGTGATCTATAAGTAAGGATGGTGATTCTGTAGCTTCATGATCTACAAGGTCAGATTAGATGTGATCTACCAGAGGTGGTAGTGATCTTGTCTACGAGCCCCTTTATAGGACAAAAAGGAAATGAGGTATTCGAGGGATATCAATCCTACTGGTTTGGAATGATCTATCACAGTAGGTAGGGACTAAGGAGCGAGTGTAGGATGATCTATCAGACAGGACAAGAACTACAGTGTACTTGGGATCCACTAGTGGATGTCCCAGATAGTCCAGGGCAGACGTTGGGCTACTAGATGGTCAGGGACCATGAGACTTAACTCAAAACTCACTCATAAGTGTTAGTGGAGCACATAGAGTTGTTCGCTGGGCAACTCTCTAGATGGCACATATGATGATATGGCATTGGCCATTATGATGTGATTGTTTTCCTTACTCATGTTATGAATGTGAATATGCTTATGTTACCATGATTTATATATGTAATGAAATGACATATTTGATATTGTTGATATCTGGTGAAACTATAACTGTTTATGCATTCATAAGTGTATGTTATGAGCTTATGACAGCATAATGAAATAAATCATGCATTGCATCCCTATAGATACTATTTTCTAATTGAAGATGAAAAGGAATGTAGTGTATTTTTGTATGATTACGATGGTCAGCTTAGTGGTTTTTAAAACAAGTTATTTTGCTACTGAGATTTATTCTCACATAAATTTTGGTGTGTATCAGATGCCTAGATGCTAGATGGTATTGGGTGTAAGTTCAATTAGTAAAGATACCATTTTTAGGATATTTTATGCTAGTAAAGGAAATATGGGTGGTCACAGTTATTGAAGTTCCCCCACTGCCCCCACCTATGGGAGGGATGGATATCTATAGGTATATGTGTTAAGATATGTGAATAAGGGCATATATGTGTTAAGATATGTGAGCAAGGTATCCACTAGTAGGATTTTGCAGGGGGTATGAGTGGTAGGGTTGTTGCCTCCTTACCCTAATTACCTCATATCTATATGTATATGTATTGTATAAAGAATTATGTATGAATATGAATGCATATGAAGATATCTATATATTTTATTTCATTTATTTCTACTATGTTGCATGTGAGAACCTGTGTGTAAAAACCTGAACCAATTGGCACTTAACTATTTAACTTGGTAAAAGATAAAATTTACTCGAGTAAAGTATTAGTAACTCAACAATCTTATAAATATTATATTATATTATCTAAATAACTAAAAAGGAACTATAGGATTGGGGGTGTTACACTCATAGATCAGTGTGTCATTACTTGCTACCTCGAATTCAATTTTTAATTCTTCCCAAGTTATTATTTAGGAGGATTTAGTTGAGGTCACTATAATTGGATATCTCATTCGCTCGTATAAATTAATGGATTACAAAAGTACAAACAAATACATGAAAGCTTCCAGTACCATAAAAGTAAGCCTGGAGATAACAACACCTGCCTCTCAGATGTTAGTTAGCATTAAAATTAGTGCATATACACAATACTTTCATAGCCCCTTCCCTATACAACAAAAACTAAGTAACTCAAGCATTTCCAAAAAGAACACCAAGTTGTAACATCTGTGCTTAAATAATTTATTAATCACAGTACTATTGTTTGTTAAATATAATATGACTTTCGTGCATGCGTTTGACATTGATTGCTACATTAGTGAGCATGTAGTTGCAATAGAGTTTCAATAGGAAGTTTTGGAAGAAAGGGATGAGAATGAAAGGAAAAGAAAGAATAATGTGGAAGGAAAGCTATAAACTAAGGGTGAAGGAGCAATTTTGAAAGAAAATAAATTTTCCTAATTTTAAGCTTAGGGATAGAAATACAATTTTATCCAAAATATTATTATGGAAAATAGAAATTTGAAGATTTCCCATCATGTGTTTCAGGGGTAGAAATGTAATTTTTACCATAGTGAAAATTTTGCTAAGTTTCAAAAATTATAAAAGTGACTTAAGGATGTTAACATAAGTTTTTCCCAATTATTTTTGAAGTAACTTTCTTTTTTCAAATGCTTCATAAAGAGTTACATCGCGTCTATCTATCCTTGATTCACGAACACCAAATGGTTTGTTAAGGTCCAAGGATTGCTTGTGTATCAAAGTCCTTGTGTCTTCTATTGGCTTGTTCTCTAAGGTCCTAGATTTGGTTGGCCTTGCCAAGGTGATTGGCTTTAAGAATATCTGATCTTATTCTCTTCCAGTGGCTGAGGACTTTATTCACCTCAAGTTTGTCTCCTCAGAATATGACTTCGTTCCTATAGTTATAAATGCTCTAACACATGAGGACTACATTCTGAAATTTTGATATGGGGGAATTGCAATGGTTGCCTATGTATCTGGATGGATAGAGAAGAAAGCCAATCTTGGATGTGGGGAAAAGAATAATGATCTATTCTCAAACCTATGTTTGAGGCAATACATAATGCACAGGTAAAAGGAAAATTTAACAGGAGGTAGTTGTCATCCTCCTTTTCCTCGCATCCAAAGGGCTAATCGCTGTTGATATTGTATCCTCTATGTTTTAAGGGGCCTCCAAACAGAAGCCCTTTATGGTAGAGTTTCCACCAAAAAAGGATGGTACATTGGGGGAGATTTGTCCTCCAAGCCTTGATCCACTTGTGTTCAGACCTAGAATTTAGGGTTATTAGGTCTTGAAATTAGTTATAAGCCTATTTGACTGAGAATTCCCCAGAGCTATTGATTTTCCAAGCAACCCTATAACATTCCACCCCTACAAGTGTAACATCTGCTCCTTTACGCATTAAGAGATGTTTGTTGATTTTAAATGAATTAAATGCTTGTGTTTGTTACATTAAATTACATATAGATGCATTAGAATGAGAGTTTTAAGTAAAGAGAAAGAATGGGGACCAAATTGAAAGGAAAAAGATGAAGTGAGGATAGAGTTGTGAATTTTCAAAACTTCAGGGCAATAGACCTTAATTTTAGCCAAAGGATTTACTGTAGCAATAGAATTTTGAAACTTCCTACTAGAGAACTAGGGACAAAATGGTAATTTAACATATAGTTGGAGAAATTATCATTTTGGGTCGAATGGTTAGGAATTAAGAGCAAAATTACAAAGGGCTAGTTACTTATAAATAGGTGAAGCCTCCAGTGAAGCCTCTAGAACACCTTATTGTGCAACTTCAATTCAGAAGTTTTAGAGAGAGAAAGGACGAGTTAGAGAAAGAAAGTTAGGAAATTGTGAAGAAAGAACATTGTAAAGTATATTTTAGCATTTCAGAAGTTAGGAAAACATCTCAGAACCCTTCATCATCATCAAATACCAAGTTTAAACCAGCAAAAGGGTAGCAAATTACCTCTCCCTTATTTTCAAAATTTACTGTGTATGGTTGGTAAATTCTGATTTTCATAATTTTAAACTCCAGGGAGATGAAAACCTACATTCTTAGTGTTTTTGATTGCTATTGGATGTTTTAAACTGATTGAATATACTTGTGAATGCATTAATGCAAATCTAAAAAATGGGTTTTCATGGTTTTTGAGAAAGAGTTTAAATCCAATATTTGAGCATGATTAATTGATGATTTGAGTTGTTTTCTTGTGGTAAACAAAGCTCTTATGTTGTTATTGAGTTTTTAATTATCAAAACTATTTTAAAAACATGTTCTTGGGCTTAAAATGATTAGGCAATGACAAGTTTTAAAATAGAGCAAGACGTAGCAGCCGATTGCCATGGTATAGCAGTTGACTATCGTGCTCCTGAATTTCCTAGAAATGTATCTAGAATGGTAGCAGTCGACTGCCAGGGTGTAACACCCCCATTAGCGTATGGTTCCTTTTAAGTGTTTAAAGGTATAATGTATATAATCATCATAATAATGGTGTGTTACTATCACTTCTACTTGAGTAAATTTTAAACTTTATACCAAGTTGATTAATTGAGTGCCATTTGGGTTGGTCTCTACTCTCGAGTTCTCTCAACATCGCAGCGAAATAAAAACATATATATGTATATAGAATAACCCTAGATTAACTATACGTAGACATGCATTGTAATTAAATATAATTAGTTAACTCTTGGGCATAGAGCCAACAATATTGCCACTCATAACCCATCAATTATTCTATTCATCAATCCAGCCTAATTCATATACAGTTAAGTTAGAATAGACTATACAAAATAGTCCTACACTAGCCTTTCTCAAATTATCATGAAGGCTAGCTTCATTCTACCATGTACTTACATTATCCAAATTAAACAATATGTTTGCCCAGATTGGACACTTCTTCATACTTTACCTTCACCTCTCGCCCAAGGGAACCTACACATTTGGTACATGCTAACACTATTGTGAGAAATGAATCTCAATAGCAATACAACCTGTTATGAAATCCATTGACCTATACCACCGTGCTTGCACGAAAAAACTCTACATTCTTTCATAAAACATCTCACATGCTAGTGGGATGTAATGCATGTAGCATTTAATCATGTTGTGTACTCATACATATGCATATTCATTAAAACATATCATCTTTAAAACATGGGAAGTGCATTCATCATCATTCTCATCATAAAACATTTCTTATAAAACACATGTGTGATAGTAAACATGCCATCATTTCACTTTCATAACATATGAGCATTACATAAAACACCCTAAGAGTAATCGGGAGAGTCACCCAGCAACAACTCCAAGCACCATTGTCTAAATGAATGAGCGCATGTCTATTTAGCCATGCCTTAACTTTTGTACATTTTGAGGTGTCCCCTAATGGATCCAAGTACCTTAATAGTTCCTGCCCCTTTCTAGCAGATTATCGCTGACCAGCGGGATTCCTTCCTTTTGTCCCAAATGGGGCTGGTATAACTCTCATAGGATCATCGTCAACTCTACCCGGATCATCTTCTCTCCACTTTTGGGTGGATCATAATACTATGGAATCACCACCATTCCTTCGAGGTGGATCACACTCCTGGTACGCTATTCTCCACATATACTCTAGGGTGAATTGGCCCATTCCCATAGTTATGCTTAACTCTAAGTATGTGTTTCTCGTATGGCCCTTGAGAGATGACACTAACTTAAAGTTCACAACTATCACAGTGTTTTCGAAATCAACTAAGTCCAAGTGGATGTTTAACCATCCTAATTTATGGCACAACCGTGGAATACCCAACGATCGTCCCATACCGACAATCGATCACTTGATCATGAGCTTATCTACCCTAAGGCATATATTGAGAATACTTTCCTCTTTCCCTTTTTGTGTTTTCTGCTCTCTCTTTGTTTTACTATCACAAGGGTCTCATCATCCAAAACTCCTAGTTTGCTTTCTTATCTATGTTGTGAGCCCTTAATTAAGTTAGTATGGAGAATTACTAAGCTCAATTGCCATTTAAAACCTCATTTTGCAAGCTAAAGGGCTGCTAGTCGATTGCTAGAAGGCTAGCATTCAGCTGGTGGCTCTTTGTAACCCTCAAGTGGCAAACAACAAGCTAGCATGCTGGCACTAGGTTGGTGGCTTACTGGAACATGTCTTAGGAAAAAATCAGAGCATGACAGTCGACTACTAGGATGGCTAGTCGACTTCTTAGTGTAAACCCAGGCCCGACAATCGACTGTTAGGAATTGGGCAGTCGGCTACTAGGCCTCTGTCTACACTTCTAGGTTTCCAAGAACATGATAGTCGACTGCGAGGATGGCGAGTCGACTGCTTAGTACAAAATCAGGCCTAACAGTTGACTACTAGGAATCTGGCAGTCAGCTGCCAAGCCTCTGTCTACATTTTTAGGTTTTCTAAGAGCATGGCAGTCGACTGCCCCATACGCAGCAGTCGATCGCCCCATACACAGCAGTCAACTGCTATGCTCTGATGTAGTTTAGAAAACATGATTTTGATAGTACCTAGTCTAAAATGCATTCCATTTTCAATTCTAAATGCATGAGCTTACTTTATATACAACAACCTTTACTTCTCATTAAACATTTCTCATCAATTAGCTCAAACATGGTACATTCAAGGAAAACTAGTCTATATCTCTATATGAACACAATCCAGCCCTTCCAATCAATTTCAAGCACATATATGAGCATACATTCAGCAACACAACATCCCGTAGAAATAGAAAAGCATATAGAATGTAAGTTTAGCCCCAATCTCAGTTCAAACATTTAGAAATTCATATACACTTTTTAGAAAAGAAAGGGGTTTAGGATGGATTGCTACCTTGATTCCTTGCAAATGTATGTTGGATGTGTTAAAAAGGCTCTTCCCTTATTGTAAGACTGATTTCTAGCCTCAAATTTGCCTTTCCTTCAGCAAAATCTCTCTTTCCTTGCCCTAGCTCGCCCCTTTCTCTCTCTACCTGTCACTCTACTTCTCTCTCTAAAAATACTAAAGTTTGAAAGTGTGGGAGGGTTTAGGGCTGCTGCTAGGATTTAAGGGATTCTGGGAAATTACTATTTGGTCCTTAAGCTATTTTGCACTCTTAGACTCCCTTATCTTTTCCCTTTTCAATTGTATTTCCTTTCAATTTAGTCCCTAGGCTAATGAAACTATATGCACTAATGCAACATACATAAGCATTAAACATTAAATTAACAATTATCGAACATCTCTTTAATCATAATTGGAGCAAATGTTACATAGGGGATGGAAGTTGACTGCCATGTTCTTATTTTCTAAAAATTAGCCAAGAACAGAGCAATCGACTATCGGGGTCCTAGAAGTCGACTGATTACTTTCTATTTGAGATATTTTTAAGGCAGTAAGCTAGAAGTCAACTACTAGGAGGCTGAAAGTTGACTTGTAGTTCTCTATTTTGGAAAATTTAACTTAATAACCTATTTTAATCCACAATTAGCCCAATACTACACTCAAATGTAGGATTTAATCTTGAATTGTAATGGATAACATGAGAAAGAAGAATATTTGAGAAATTATGAGAAAGAGAAGAGAAAAAAGAGATTTTAATTAAGCATGAACCATAAATGAGAGTAACTGGAAATGGTTGATCCGCGAGAATAGCTATATTTGGTTATACCACGAGAAGGGATGCAATTGGTTATATTGCGAGAATAACTGCAACTGGATTTAATCCAGGAAAAGTTTTGCAGATGGTTAACCAAGAGAATTACTGCTGACTGTTAACCACGAGAATGAATGCAGACGGTGAAAACCACGAGAATGATTGTAGGTGGCTCATAACCACAAGAGAACTCATTTATGAATAAAAATTTTGAAAGAGTTATATTATGATGCTTTGATTATGGCCATATCAAATTGCATGATTTCTTTGTTTATGCTCTATACTGATATGAGAATATGAGTTGTTACCATTACAATCTGAGAATGCATCCTGTGTGATGAATATTTCTTGAAGTGCATGTGTAATCATAAGTATATGCATGAGATATTGTATAATCCATGTATATTGTTCCAATAGCATAATATTTTAAATTATGATGAGAAAGAATGTAGTGGATTCCCATATCCGTATGGTGGTACAAATAGCTATTTCTAAACATAGGTGATTATTATTACTGAGAAATATTTCTCATTAAATGCTGGTTTGTATCAGATTCCTAGGTACCAAGTGTTGTTGGAGGTAAAGATAGAAGTAGTAGAGATACCCTTTCTGGGGTATTTTCCTATGATCACTGGACTATAGGTCCTATTTGTATTTGAGTTACCACCCTCCCCTTAACTGTATGCATAACTAGGAACATATAGTATTTTGACATGCCAAAAATGTATTAAGATATGTGAGATCAAAAATTTTGGTATAAGTAAGGAAGGCATATATGTATTAAGATGTGTGAGATGAAAAATTTTGCTTAAAACAGGTATGAGTGGCAGGCTTATTATCTCCTTACCCTGCTCAGGCTCGCATATCTATAGGTATATGTCTGCATACACTATTGTTATTTATGTATACATATTATGTACAGTTGAATGTGAATGTGAATATCTCTATATCTATTTATCTCATTTAAATTACTTTATTTATTTCCACTGCATAACGTGTGAGAAGCCGAGTGTAGTAACCCAAACTAGTGGCACTCAATTATTTAACTTGGAAAAAGTTAAAAATATACTTGGATAAAGGCAGTAGTAAACTCACTAATCCTATCACCTTATATTATTTATCTACCTAAAAGGAATATAGGGTTAGGGGTGTTACAACAAGTGCTTCACATATAATAGCCCATAAGGGTGGTGTGGTACTATCTTATCTTTCTAATTAACTTTCGGAGATTAATTTTAGATTAATGTCCAGGATCCTTAATCAGCTTTTTCTCTAAGGTCCTAGATTTGGTTGGCCTCACCAAGGTGATTGGATTTAAGAATATCTTATCTCATTCTCTTCTAGTGGTTAAGGACTTTATTCACCTCAAGTTTGTCGCCTCAGAATATGACTTCGTTCCTATGGTTATAAATGCTCCAACACATGAGGACTACGTTATGAAATTTGGATACGGGGGAATTGCGGTGATTGCCTATGTATCTGGATGGATAGAGGAGAAAACCAATCTTGAATGTGGGGAAAAGAATAATAATCTATTCTCAAACCCATGTTTAAGGCAAAACATAATACATAGGCAAAAGGAAATTTTAATAGGGGGTGGTTGTCATCCTCTTCTTCCTCGCATCCAAATGGGTAGTTGCTGCTGATATTGTATCCTCTATGTTTTAAGGGGCCTCCCAACGAAAGCCCTTTATGGTATAATTTCTATTAAAAGGATGATACGTTGGGGGAGATTTGTCCTCCAAGCCTTGATCCACTTGTGTTCAGGCCCAGAATTTAGGGTTATTGGGTCCCAAAATTAGTTATAAGCCTCTTTGACTGAGAATTCCCCAAAGTTACTAATTTTCCAAGCAATTCTTTAACATCCCACCCCTACAAGTGCTTCACATATAATAGCCCATAAGGGTGGTATGATACTATCTTATCTTTCTAATTAACTACCTGAGATCAATTTTAGATTAATGCCTAGGATCCTTAATTAGTTCAATACTAGATTTGGATTTCACATGGGTATCTCACTCTTATACATAAATTAGCAGAAAAAATATAATAGTTTACAAATACATAAATAATATTAATATAACCACATATACTAAGTATAATATTTAAATGGTTTCAAAAGATAAGCTGGGAGCTTAGGAGATAGCATACCTATCTTCTAAGACCACCTACCCATTATGGGATATCAGCTTTCTACTCTTCTTCATCATAGAGTTATATACATTCATAACAAGTAAAATAGCCACTCTTGCTATACATCAGCTATTAACCCTCTAACCATCAACAAAATAAGCCAAGGGTAAGAGTGAGATCCTAAAAAAAGAACTGCTAACTACCCTCCACCTTAACCCACTGGGGGTGTAGGTGGTATGTCTATAATTCACATCAAGACTTCTTCTACCCATATGAAGTATCTCAACCTAGGAACCTCAATTACCTCGATCTCAATCTCCATCATAAGTGTGTACCTAACCATCTAGACACATTAACGTACATGTGAGAAGTAATCTCAATAATCAAGAGAAATCAAGTTAGAAAATATCACTAATGGTGCTAGCCGTGAATTACACGCAAATTTCTTACATTCATATCACATTTCAAGTCATAAACATATTGGACGTTATGTAGTTACTAAGATATGCCATGCCATGTATTGAAATGCAGTGCAATAATCATATACTTAATAGGTATATTCTTGCTTCATATCATCAAGAACATAGTAATATGGACATTTATATAACTTGGTATAAAATAACTCATAACTTTCATTAATATGGTTCACTTGGCCCATCATAACACATTTTTCCTTTTTAGCAAACATTGTATGAGTTTTCTTTAATGATTAGTTAGTGCTTTACTCCTAGCGTGTCCTCTAATATCTCAATATCATTCTAGGATCACCATTCTACTGTGATGGATCCCCATATTACATCACTATGCCTCTATTGTGGGTCACATGTCATATCCACTCATTGAATCATTGTACCTTTATAATAGGTCAAATCATTTCCACTTGTTCTACTATGACAACACAATTCTGCTTAAGGATTTTTCTCTAGTTACATAACTCTCTAATATATAAATTAGACTAATAGGTTCTCAAATCATGGTTAGCTTAAATCTAGGTAGGCAACTTCATGGGCACCAAAGTGACTAACTTAGGGTTAACCACCGACACAGTGTTTTCACAACTCTTTCTAGGTTTGAATGGATATTTTACCATCCTTTTTTATAGTTTGATCATGGAACTCTTGATGCTCATCCCATACCGATACTGGTCACTCAACTTGGAATCTATCTAGACTAGTGCATATAATAGGAGTACTTTTGGCTCTTTTTTGTAGTTTTTTCTCAATTCATTGTCCCACATTGTTCTTTAAATGTTTTAATATTTAATTTGGATAAGTTTCTAGCTCTGGCACTATGTTTAAGAGAGAAAAGAGTCCATTTTTCAAAATGGAGGACCTATAAGTTGACTTCCAAGGACCTATAAGTCGACTTGGAGCTTTCTGCCCAATTGGGGGCATAGCTAAGAGCTAGAAGTCAACTTTAAAGACCTGGCAGTCAATGTCCAAGTTTTGGACATAGATTTTTTAGACACGAAGAACACAAAAGTCTACTCCTAGGGTTTGGAAGTTGACTTCCACTTTTATACTCTATTTTTTAAAAGTATTGTTTGATCCATTTTATCCCTCTAACATTAGGTTTTCACATAAAACTTACTTATAGACTTTTCTCCATCTTAAGGACAACATTATATGCCAAAATAGACCTTTTTAACCTAGAAACAATCCAAAATCTCATATCCACAGCTATGGAAGAGAGGGAAAGCAAAACCCACATTCAAATTTGAAATCTATGGCATCTTAATAGCATGCAAGGCCCAACAAGCACAAATTTAGCATATCAAATAGTGAATGCAAGTTTATATCACCCAAAATCAACTTAAAAACATGCATTTTGTACTTTCACATCAAGGGGGAAAATGGGATTTTACCCAAGGGAGAAGAGTTAGATTTCTTCTTGATTACCTCTATGATTTGTGCATTATTGTGTTCTTAAATGTTAGATTTATGGTATCTTTCACAAGTTCTTCAAATTTGATGGCTATTCTTACTTTTTCCTATAAATCTCTTACCTCTCAGTTTCTCTCTCTAGCCAAGTTTTTGATCTCTTCTTCTCTCTCTTCTTTGATTTTAAATGGTTTCTAATTAGGGGAGAAAATTCGATTATCTAAAATTCCAAAGTAACTGCTAATTTCTCCCTATGGTAAAAATGCAAATTTTGATAGTTTATGAAAGTTCTTCCTTCTGTATACCATTTTCTCGCTTTAAACCTCTCAAGGTTCCACTTGTCATAATTTGTTATTTTAATTTATTATTTATATTTTTAGGTTAAATTACCAAAAGGTACCACTTTCTTAAAATCACCATTTCTTTTAAACCATACTGGCCTATTTTTTCACCCAAACTCTTTGTCCTGATTTTAACTAGCCTTATGTTAAAGTTAAATTTCAAGCATATGTAGGAAATTATCTAGAAATACAAGTAGCTGCTTGGATGTTAGAAATCCTGTCAAGGGTATTTTTAATAGAAATAGGAATTTGAGCAATTCTTCTAGCATCAATTGGGGAAAAAAGATCTTGTACTTTCCCCATGTGCCTTTAAAAGTAACAAGCAAGGTTTAATGAAGCAAGTTCTTAGAGATGAAGTATATTTGGTCAAATTAGGCTTGGAATATGGAGTAAATCCTATCAACATAGTCTATCTATACTATTTAAGTTATATATCTATTTCATTGTGGGCTTAAGTTACTATTATTTAAGCCTAAATTTTTTTATTAATCATTAAAATTGTAAAATGAGCTATTTAACTTAAATACTTTTTTAGTCTATCCCATTAGCTTAAGGAAACCCTAGGTTACACTATATATTAGAATTAGAACCACTCTAGATCAAATCATGTTATTTTCTTGTTAAACAATTGTGAGAGTTTCTCTCTCTATCTTCATCAAAAATTATGGAGATTTCAAGTTAAGTACTTGTTATTTCCAAATCTCTTGATATATTGTTTCTTATTTCTATATAATCAATGGTCAATATTCTTTTCTTTTGATAATATTGGTTCTTGGTTCTCTATAATCAATGGGTCAATATTCCTACCTCTAAAACCTTCTTTGGATGATCCTAGGGATTTAATTTCCATATATTGTTGTTAGGTTTCATGGTGGGTTTGTGAGGTTCACCTCAATCTATGATATTAGCAACAAAAATCTTTTCTTGGAAACAAGATAGGTATAGCTTCCTACTCTCTTCTCCATGAACTAAGTAATGTTCATGTTGAGTGAAAATGTTTTTCTAGACATTTAATGGTTAAGAGAGTTAGAAAACTTACATTCTATACTTGTATACATGCTATTGGATGGTGTATGCTACTTGTATCTACCTATGGATGTTTATGTGAGTTTGTGAAATGGGTTTCTACCATAAGCTATAGGTATGTGTTCTAAGATAAGTTAAGTTGTATTTGTTATATATAAGATTGTATGGATGGTAAGAACTAAGCTTGTGGTTTGAAAAATACCAAAAGGGATTGGTTGAGTGTAAAAATAGACCATTTCAAACAAGGTGTAACATAATAGTTGATTTTCGAGGTCTTACTAGTCGACTTTTAGCTTACAATCCTTCAAGAAGATAATTCCACAGAGCTAACAATTGATCGATATCCTCTTAGAGGTTGACTATCGCATTCTTAGTCAACCTAAAAATGCATAGAACATAAAAGTCTACTTTTATCCCTCTAGAAGTTTTCAAGACCCAATTACATAGAAAGCTACTAGATGATCAAAAAACTCTTAATAGTCAAATATAAGTGTCTAAAATATGATAAGCTTAGTTGCTTCCTATTTGATATAATAAGGCCCCAAACCCCACCTAAGTGAGTTGACTATGAGTGATGGGTAATTTGGTACTTGAGTTATAGAAATAGAAAGAGATAATGAGAGCTTGAATTGATAATATTAAAGGAAATCACCTCTAACATCTGTACTCGTAGTAGATAGGCCTATGATCAAGTGACCGATAGTTAGTATGGGATGACCATTAGGCATTCCATGGTTGAGTCATAATTTATGATGGTAAAACATCCATTTTATGATTAAATGTTTGAATATATATTCATCATGATGGGTACGAATTCTAGTTTAATGAACTTTTTTAATGGCCAAATTAAGATTTTGTACTTAGAGTTAAGCATGACCATGAACAAATCATTCTAGTGTATATGCTTGTGGGTAACATAGTAGGAGTATGATCCATCTAGGAAAAGTGATTCCTTGGCTTCATGATCCATTTGGGATGAAGTGGTCATGAACTATTTGGGATAAGGATCCCGTGAGCTTTTAAAGGCCCATTTGAGACAATGTTCTTTTATACTTAAATCTATTAGGGGACACCTCAGATAGTACTTTGGTCCGGGATCATGATGTTAGCTCATTCATGGGTAGCTTGAGTAACACATTATAAGTGAAGGATATTTTTTTAGGGGATGCCTTCCTATGAGATGTTTGCTAGGCAATGCTCTTGATATTCTCAGTTTTGTGGCATTATGCCTTGTTTTAATGAAATGATTCCCTGTATCTTGTGATTTACATGTTCATATTATTGTGTTACTAGTTGAGATAATTGTGTGAGTATACCCTAGTTTGTAAAGTTTTACTCTATATATATAGAACTTTGTATCCATATGCACATAACATATCACTATATGGTGCATGCATTTCATTGGCTACCAAGGTCATAGTAGTTGGTTGGTAGCTCTCTAGAATTCAATGCCCTTAATAGGAGCCTAACTTTTTACTGGCAACAAGCTAACAGTTGGCCAATAGTGTAACACCCTTATCTTATCTCAAAAACGTCATATAAAATGTTTAGATAAGTGGTTACATTATTCTTAGCCTTTTTATCTTATTAATTTGCTCGAGCATTTAAATCCATCATTGATTTAATATATAATTAGGTTTGGGCTCTTTTGCTCAAGTACACATGCTTTTGCACAGCGAAATATAAAATTCTCATACATCACAATGGAATATATATAAACTTTCATATTACATATAAAGAAACTATCTATTACACCATTCAGTATACATTTACTAGCATATATGAAATATCCATCCATAAGGAGTAAGGAGATAACAGACTTATCACTCAAACTCCTTTCCAAAATATTGTGGATGAATAGATCCTTCACATATCCTTACCCCAGAAAGTGCCCCTTTCCATTTTTATATATAGCCAAAAAAATAGTAGTCCTAATTCTATCCTAAAAAGAACATGTAGAATCAAGACCAAAATGAAAGGGCTACAAATATATACTAAATGCCTAATTTACTCTAAAGGAAATTCAAAGATAGATATAACATAAATATCCTTTATAATAGTGAAAGTCCCTAAGAAGGGGACTTCCACTGGTGCTACCTCGATCTCCATGATTAAGCAATATCTAGGAATCTGATACATATCAATACAATAATGAGAAATATATTTCCAGTAGCTAAACAAACCAATTCTTTGAAATAACTTATATGTACCACTGTACGAATACGGAAAACATTTCTACATTCTATTTAGTTCAAAATTATTTTCATATAGATCTATGGGTATGACATATGTGAAACATGTGTGTATGAATCTATAAACATGAGATATGCAACATATGATATCATCAATGAAATGAATAAGAAACTTTCAATGTTCACATACTTTAAACATTCTCACATAGAACACATTCATACAATACAAATCCTACTATCTCATAAATGCTTTACTTTTGGGAGGTATACATCTGATCATTCCTCCACTTGATTGTATTCTCTGGAGGTATACACCAAATCATTCCTCCTGAACTTAATCCTTTGGGAGTATACACCAGATCATTCCCTACAAGGTCTCATTCTGGGGAGGTTTACACCAAATCATTCCTCCTCAAAATTCTAGTCTCTGGAGGTATTCACCAAATCATTCCTCTCTTTAGCTTTGATCTTGCCTTTCACAAGTACAATAAGCATTCCCATGCCATTCAATCATATTCACATGATTTTGGACATATTTCTATCAATGGCACAATTTCATTCTATTTATCATCCATAATTAATCTATTCATCATTTCCCCTCATTTCACTTATTAGAAGCCATTTTAAGGGGTACCTTAGGCTACTTTCTATTAACACATAAATTTAGCCATTCAAGAGAAAATCTTACATAGCATTCGGCCAAGGCAAGATAAGCATGAAGGATTGGCATTTCTAACCCATTTGGTTCATTTCTAGCATTATTTTTGCCATTTAAACATTATGGTAACAATTTCCATAATTATGGATAATGCTTTCTCACACCTCATTTTCTTGTAAGTGTACATTAAGCCTTTCTTTCACATACTTTTCTAGCTCATTTTTCATGTTAGATATCACAATGCACATTATCTTCCAACTTCACATACTTATGCACCTTTTTAAGGTGGGATAGTAAGACTATTAAAATGGTAAAATGACTAAAGCATAAAAATACCATAATTTTCTCTCTCCTTCCTTCTTAAGACTAAATATATATAGTTCCTAGATCATTTTTCAAGAGCATTTTCAGCACCATTTACATACATCCATTCGGCCAAGATGAATAAATCACACTTCTTGGATTAATGGTGAAATTAGAAAATGAGAAAAGTGCCTAAACATTATTCTAACTAGATTTTCTCTCTCTTACCATTTCATGACACTTTCTCTCACTCTTTCTAACACCATTTTAAACCAAATTTCAGCACCATTCCAAGAGCTAGCATTCGGCCAAAGAGGGAAAGATAAGAAAATAGAGTTATCTCATCATCTTGTTTACAATACAACCATATTCAAGTAAATCTCATGCAAGAACATCATTTTGTCACTCTTTAAAACACCATTTTAGCCTTGCCATAAGCTAGGGTTTTTCAAGACTAGGGTTTCATTCTTGAGAAATTTCTATCTCTTAAGTTTCCATGCATTTCAACAAGTCTATAGCCATAAACACAAGTAGTTTCCAACATATTTCAAACCCATTCAAGCAAATCAACCATAAGAATGTAGAGAGAGAAAGACCATCCTTCTTGCAAGAGTAAGAACACCATAAACAAACCATAAAACAAGAAAAGAAAGGCATAGGCATGTTTAGCTACCTTGAAAATGCAAATCAAGTAGAATCTCCAAGTTATTTTGGTTTGAAAATCCTCTTCTCCAAGCTTAGGAAGCTATTCAGCCATCACCTACTTCTCCTCTCTTCTTCGACCATTCTTGTAACTGTAACGACCCCCTAATACAACATATACACTCATAGCGGAAGCATATGGGTTTTCCAAATAGTTATTCCCGATGTGGGAATGTCAGGGGATCGCTATTGGTTAAGCGTAACCCAAATAGACTTCCCGTTGTCCATTCGAATCCTGTTCAACCCTAATTCACCTGCAGCTATGCTAATTGTACATACATACATCATAAATTACTCTGGAATGAAACTAAAATCCATCCATACATCATACAAGCATTCATACAAATTCTAACTTAATTTCACAAGTTTACAGCGGTAAACCCTACCGAAAATCGAACAGAGTTTCCTCTGTATTTCGAGTGTATCCCAAATACAATAGTCATCCTATTTACAGATATACAGCCAGTACAATAATAACAGAAAACATAAATTACAGAAGACCAATACACAACAACATCATTATAATTATATACAACGCAATTCAAGCCTAGACTAATTTGTTCTTCTGTTTATCATCAAGGCATCATCAGCTAACGTCTAGGTTCCTTTCCCGGTTCCTGTTCATCTGAGTAAACAACCTGATGAGATATAAAATCCTAGTAGAATAATTTAAAGTTCAAATACAATTCAAAAATCTGGTTGAATACTTAGCGGTGTGAGCACCAAAAATAACTTCCCGAAATCAATTCGAAATAAGTGAAATACCTTATCTTTAAAATCATTTTATCACATGGAAATTGCAGCAAATACTCAAAATCATAAAAATCCATTTATTTGAAAATTAGTCATAGAAATCATGTTAAATCCCATGCCCAGTGTATCTAAATCCATCTTGGCCACAAGTCCTCTGCGACCAAATCTAAAATCGTCCAATTGCACGTCATCTAGAGAGATTACCTCTCTTATCGTTAGGTGTGATCCGTAACACCAATCACCCAAATCTCGCCTATATTATGAGTGTGATCCATAACACCAATCACTCACTCAATGACCGAGTGAGAATCAACATCTAAGGCGTCCCCTAGCATGTGCACATACGCCAATTCTCATCCTTATACAGTTTATTCGAACTCACATGCACACGGTCGGCTATTCCTCAGGGTTCTAGGGTATTACGCCTAAATCACAACATTTCCACATCTAGGTTATCCCCCCTTATACTCCTTAAACCTTTCTTAGGGTCGTCCTGATTTATCGCGTGATACCTAACGCAGTATAGGCTAAATCTGGTAAAAATAATATCATTTGAAAACTCCCTGTACTCGGAATACTTAACGGCCGTCCCATACCAGCTATCAAGTACCCTACCTTAAGTAAATTCATCCTAAGGGCATCTAAACTCAATAAACAAAACGTATAACATGCAATTAGGATATCCATCACACAGGCATGCAAGTTATTCCATTGAAAGCAGCACGCAAGTCCATGCAATTAAATCTAATCGTTCAGGTATTCACTAGGTCAAATCTAAAACTCGGGAAGCGTAAATCATCCTACCTAGTCTCTTGTTGCTCCGAAACAATTCAGAACTTCATGAAATCTCAGTTTTTGAGCCAATTAAATTCCCTAGACATATAAATGAATATTCAAGCTCATCACGTCATCTGTTTTACGATTCTAAGTATGATTATCCTAATTCCTAGGTCAATTTATTTCCTAATTGTGTTCAGCAGCTAATTCAATCTGAATTCATTAGTTTTTGGGGAATCGGACATTACTAATGTTGTTGGATGGTGGAAATCTGTCTTGGGGTGGTCTCAGTGTCTCCCGGTGTATGTCCAGATTCTCTGGCATGGCGGAACACGGTGGCGTACGGTGGCGCATGGCGGAGGGGTACGGTTGGCCTCAAAATTTACACCATGGTGAAGCTCGCAAGACGAGGAGTCTGAATATGGTGGTGGCGCGGTGGTTCACAGCCGTTTGGATGACATTTTTTGGCCATAAAGAACGATGCACGACTGACAAAAAAAGCCTCGATTCAAGCGCGTTAGACCTCCGTTCAATGTCGGTGAGCTGGTGGAGGAAGTTGGCAGCTCAGGCTACATGATGGTGGGGGCGGTGAAGGCCAACGGTGACAGACGGCGGCGATCTGAGCTAGCGAAGTTTTCGCGCGGTGGAGGAGGAAAGCTGCATTTTTCGGCGGCGCTGGCGGCCTTTGGCGGCTGTGGGTGGTTGCTGGAAGTCGATGGTGGCGAGGGGAGTCAATTGGTATGCCTGGTGGTGGCTCACGGTGGCTCAGGTGGTGGCGCGCAGTAGAGGAAGGAGGAGAGAGAAAGTGAGGTGAGGAGAGAGAGAAAATTGATAGAAATATAGGGATTTCAGGAAATTTAAAGCCTCTAGGGGCGATTTCGACTTTTCCCAGACCACCCGGGGAAACTTTAGGATGTCGACTTCCCTCTAGACATTGGCACGAGTTCTCATGCGAAGCTTTTGGCCTTCGTCAGAGAAACTGAAGTATGAAACTTCGTCTGTCAGTCCCTAATCGCTGGATCGCGTTTCTTTCCATTCGATGTGTTTCTGACTTCAAATCGCTTTCCAAGTTCAACCATCACCTTGAAATACGTGCCAGACTTGATTTAAATGGAATTAACATCCAAGCATTTGATTTTATCTTTCAAAATAGTTTCAGTTATTACAGTAATGCCCCTATCTAGTATTACCATTAATTTTGATATAAACAGATAGGTTCGTTACATTATTTTTATCCTTTATTTAATTAAAGTCTGAGCAGTTATACCATTGAATTATATTAAGCGAATTAGGTTTGAAATCTTTCACTCAGATTAAATAAACTTACATGCACAGCAGAATAAAAGAAATTCTATGCTACACCGCAGAATTTAAACTTTGATACAATTCAATGAAATAAGTTCCATAATTTCCATTACACTACAGTAACATGTATCAGGATATGAAAAGCACCTGTCTATAGGAAGTCAAGAGACAAAAATCCTATCACTCAGACTCCCTTTACAATTTCCAAGATGGACCGGTCCTTCACCTATCCTTTCCCCTGTTTCTTTCCTAATTACATCTTAGGTCCACTGCCAAAAGAATAATCTTAGATCTAAACTAAGTATGTCTATACTAGGGCCCAAAAATATGGGGTTACAAAAATTTTCTTTAACCCAAAAAGGACTCGATCTCCTGACCCGGCTATGCATCCGCATCTGATACATATTAGCATATAATGAAAAACACAAGTTCCCTAGTAGCTTAACAACTCAGGTTTTAAACCAACTAATATGTATCAGGGTGCAAGCACCAAAATGTTTAAGTCTACATTCTTGGAATAAAGTACAACAAAATTCAAAAATATCAATTAGCAAGCAATATCTATATGATTAATTTAAATGCTAGTGCAATTAAATACTAATTTCTTCACATAAAAATATTGGCATGCTATAAAACGTATTATCATACAATTATCAAATCCATTTTATGCTTATCATTCTTGATTTACTTTTATTCATGGGGTGTGCACACTTGGGCACTGTGGACACTTGGCCACCTTTGGAAGTTCTTTGTGCACACTTGGGCACATGTGGACACTTGGCCACCTTGAAGATTTCTTTGTGCACACTTGGGCACATGTGGACACTTAGCCACCTTTAAAATTTCTTTGTCAATTATCAAGGGGAAATTTTATTTTCTTGAGAATCATTACTAGTGTACACCCCTTTTTAAAATTTTAATAACTTCAAGGATAAAATTCCTTTTTCTTGGAAATTATCATTAATGTACTTCATTTGGAAATGCTATTTATTTCAAGGATAATTCTCTCTTTCTTGTAGTTTAATGTTAACATACATTTCTTATGGGAAGTTTCAATATTTAAGAAATAATTTCTATTTTTCTTTAGAAATAATTTTTGAGGTATATTTCTTATGAAATTCTAATAATTTCAATATTAATTTCTTTTTCTTGGAAATTAATTCCAATTTTCATTTTCTTTCTAAAAATTCTAGTAATTCTAATAATAATTTCTTTTTCTTGGAAATTAATACCAATGTACATTTTCTTTCTAAAAATTCTAGTAATTTCGATAATAATTGAAATAATTTCTTTTTCTTGGAAACTAATTACAATGTGCATTTTCTTTCTAAAAATTCTAATAATTTCAATAATAATTGCCTTTTTCTTCGAAATGAATTCCAATGTACATTTTCTTATGAAATTCTATTACCCTTAAGAATAAATTTTCCTTTCTTGAATAATAACAATAATATTAATTCTTATGGAAGTCTACCAAGTTCAAGAAGAATTTTTGGCTTAAGGGAAATACTTTTCATTCCTCCTTTTACTTCATACTCAAGCTTAGTTCATTATGAGCATGTTATTAATTATATATCCCCTATACATATACAATCCTCATTTCATCACATCAACTTAACATACAAGCTTAGCTAATAAAGCATGCATTGTATCAAGAATGTAGGGCAATAACATCATGCTCCATGGAAGGCTTATGAAAAACATGGTAGTTACTAAAACATGGAACATGAGTTTGTTGGAATTGTTAACCTACCTTGCTTCTGTAACGACCCCCTAATACAACATACACAATCCTATATCTGCATAGCGAAAGCGTATGGGTTTTCTAAACAGTTATTCCCGATGTGGGAATGTCAGGGGATCTCTACTGGTTGAGCGCAACCCAAATAGACTTCCCGTTGTCCATTCAGATTTCGTTCAACCCTAATTCATGTGCAGCTAAACTAATTATACATGCATTCATCATAAATTACTCTGGAATGCAAACTAAAATCCATATATACATCATATTAGACATTCATACAAATTCCAACTTAATTTCACAAGTTTACAATAGTAAACCCTACCAAAAATCCGATAGAGTTTCCCCTGTATTTCTAGTGTATCCCAAAATACAACAGTCATCCAGTTGACAGATATAAAGCCAGTCCAATAACAGCAGAAAGCATAAATTACAGAAGACCAATATACAACATCCTCATTAAAATATATACAATGTAATTCAAGCTTAGACTAAGCTGCTCTTCTTTCTATCACCAAAGCATCACCCAGTTAACGTCTAGGTCCCTGCCCCTTTTCCTGTTCATCTAAGTAAACAACCTGGTGAGATATAAAATCCCAGTAGAATAATTTACAGTTCAAAATCTGGTTGAATACTCAGCGGTGCAAACACCGAAAATAACTTCCTAAAATTAGTTCAAAATCTGTAAAATACCTTTTTTTAAAATTAATTTATCGCATGGAAATCATGGAAAATTCTAAATTCATTAGGAATCTGTTTCTTTAAAAATCAGTACTCAAAATCAAGTTAAATCCCATGCCCAGTGTATCTAAATCCATGTTGGCCACAAATCCTCTGTGACCAAATCTAAAATTGTCCAATTGCAAGTCGTTTAGAGAAATCTCATCTCTGATTGTTGGGTGTGATCCGTAACACCAATCACCCGAATCTCACCTATGTTGTGAGTGTGATCTGTAACACCAATCACTCAATCAAGGATCGGGTGAGAATCAACTTCTAGGGCGTCCCCTAGCATGTGCACATACACCAATTCTCATCCTCATACAGTCTATTCGAACTCACATGCTCATGGTCGGCTATTCCTCAGGGTTCTAGGGTATTACGCCTAAATCACACCGTTTCCCCGTGTAGGCTATCCCCCCTTATACTCCTTAAACCATTCTTAGGGTCATCCTGATTTATCGCGTGATCCCTAACGCAGTGCAGGCTAAAATTGGTAAAACTAATATCATTTAAAAACTCCCTATACTTGGGATACTTAACGGACGTCCCATACCGGCTATTAAGTACCCTACCCTAAGTAAACCCGTCCTAATGGCATCTAAACTCAATA
Source organism: Senna siamea (assembly GCA_031216115.1). Classification (NCBI taxonomy): domain Eukaryota; kingdom Viridiplantae; phylum Streptophyta; class Magnoliopsida; order Fabales; family Fabaceae; genus Senna; species Senna siamea. Next base: position 13,729,913 of record CM062354.1, read on the forward strand.
AACAATTCATCTAACATGCAATTGGAGTTTTCAGCACACAGGCATGCAATTTAGTCCATCGAAAGTAGCACGTAAATCTATGCAATTAAATCTAACCGTTCAGGTATTCACTAGGTCAAATCTAGAACTCGGGAAGCGTAAATCATCCTACCTAGTCTCCTGTTGCTCCGAATCAATTCAAAACTTCTCGTAGTTTTGAATTTCTAGCTAAATCAATTCCCTGGATATTTACACGAATATTTAAGCTCGTCACGTCATCCGTTTTACTATTCTAAGTCCGATTACCCTATTATCTAGGTTAGTTTATTTCCTATTCGCGTTCGGCAACTAATTCAATCAAAATTCATTAGTTTTAGGCAAATTAGACCTTACCAGTGTTGTCGGATGATGGAAATCTGTCCCAGGGTGATCTCGGTGTCTCGGTGTATATCCAGATTCTCTGGCATGGTGGCACACGGCAGCGCATGGTGGCGTACAGCGGTGCATGGCAGAGGGGTGCGGTTGGCCTCAAAATTTACACCACGGTGAAGCCCGTAAAACGAGGAGTTTGAATATGGTGGTCACGAAGTTTTATGCACGATGGATGAAAAATCCCTCGATCCGGGTGTGTTAGACCTCCATTCAATGGCGGCGAGCTGGTGGAGGAAGCTGGCAGCTCAGGCTACACGCTGGTGGTGGCAGTGACGGCCAACGGTGGCTGATGGCGATGATCTCAGCTGGCAAAAATCTCACGCGACGAAGGAGAATAATGGCATTTTTCAGCGAGTCTGGCAGCCGTTGGTGGCTGTGGGTGGCTGCTGGAGGTCGAGGGTGGCGAGGGGAGTCGGTTGGTAGGCCAGGTGGTGGCTCACGGTGGCTCAGGTGGCGGCACGCGGTGGAGGAGAAAAGAGAGAGAGGAGAGAGAGAGAAATGCGATAAATGGCAGGGTTTTAGGAAATTTAAAGCTTTCGAGGGCGATTCTGACTTTTCTCAAATCAGCCGGGGAAACCTTCGGATGTCGGCTTCCATCCAAATGTTGGCACAAATTCCTATGCAGCAATTTTGGCTTCGGTCTGTGAAATTGAAGCACGAAACTTCGTCTGTCAGTTCCTGATCGCCAGATCGCATTTCTTTCCATTCGATTGTGTTTCTAACTTCGAACGGCCTTTCGTTTCAAATTGTCATCCTCAAAAGTCATGTCAGGCTTAGTTTAATTGAACTTAGCGTCAAAATTCAGTTTCATCCTTTTAAAATAGTTTTGGTTATTACATTCTCCCCCCTTAAAAGAAATTTTGTCTCTAAAATTCATACCTGTGAACAGCTCTGGGTATCGTTGCCTCATCTCTTCTTCTTTCTCCCACGTCATTTCCTGCGACGCTACATCCTACCAAAGTACCTTAACTAAAGGGATTATTTTACTAGGGAGTTGCTTAGTCTTAAAGTCAAGGATTTATACAGGAGTAGATTCATAAGTCAAATTTTCCTTTAATATTATCGGTTGATTCCCTAATACATGCGCAGGATCTGGGACATATTTACGAAGTTGGGAGACATGAAAAACATCATGTAGGTTGGACAAATGGGGAGGTAAGGTAATTTGGTAGGCAACTGGACTGGCCCTTTGTAAGATTTGGAATGGTCCTAGGAATCTAGGGCTTAGTTTCTTAGTCCATACCTGTCTACCGATACCCGTGGTAGGGGACACTCTCAGAAAATACATGTTCTCCCTTATGAAATTCTAAAGGCCTTCTTCTCTTGTTTGCATATGATTCCTGTCTCTGCTGGGTAACTCTCATCTTTTCCCTGATCATTTTGATTTGATCAGTGGTTTCTTGTATAATCTCGGGTCCCAACAGTGCACTCTCCCCCATTTCTACCCAACTTAAGGGTGACTTACAACTCCTCCCATATAGAGCCTCATAAGGTGCCATACCGATGGTAGAGTGATAACTGTTATTGTATGCAAACTTTATCAACGACAGGTGTTTATCCCAACTTCCTTTCTGCTCTAGCACACAAGTCCTTAACATGTCTTCTAGGGTCTGAATAGTCCTCCTTCACGTGTGGTTTCCTTTACTTCTTCTTTGAGTTCTTCCTTGTTTCTTCTTTCCTTTGTCTCTTAATTTTTCCCCTTGATGTCTCATGGCCTTCCTCTCTCTTTTCTCTAGTTCTCTATTTCACGTGAGGTTGTGTAGCATGCATGAAATGAACTTTGAACTTCCTCTTGTTTCCCTTCACGTGTGGTTTGTTGTGTTCATGGAAAGTCAACCTTTCAACTCCTCCCTTTTTTTTCTTTCCTTCTCCCTTTTCTTGCTTGCTGAGAGGATGGGGTATGTGTAGGACCAAATGAGAGTCTTGACTCTCTTTTCTTTATTCTTAGGTGGCTTATGCAAGAAAGATGAATTTCCAAATTCCACTTCCTCCTATTTAGTCAAGGCTACATGCTTCCCATCCTTCTTTCTCCTCTCTTTCACACTAACACCTCCTTTCCCTCTTTATGTGTGTGTGTATTATATATTTATTTATTTTGTTATTAATACAACCCTCTTCATTTTCTCTCTTTCTTGTATATTTTGGTTTACTTTCCCTAATTTCATGCTACTCCACTCCTTCCGGTGAGTGTGTTTTCCCAAAGCATAGTGTTCCCTCATTTCCCTTTTTTTTTATTCCGTGCATGTGCAGCATCCATTTTAAAATTACCAATTCCCAATTTCCATTCCCTCTTGTCTATTCCCCTCATACAATGCTACCACACGTGCACCCAGGTACAACCCATTTCCCAAGCAACTTACACCCATTGTTCTACTTGGCCACGTCAAGGAGGGAAGGGAAGTCTTGCAAGTTGCATCCTCTAAGCAAGGTGTACGACTGGCCAAAGCACACGTAACTTGTACATTTTCCACCAAAGCTCACGCCTCCTTATACATGCATGCTGCCTCATTTCTCCTTCCAAAATTTTTTTGTATTTTCCCTCACCTTCACACTGCACCTTCTCCACTTGTCTTTTGTCTCTACTACTCAATTGTCACATGTGTGCTTCTAAGTACACTTTGCTTCCTTTACACTCCACCTACACTAGTTCACGCCTAGGGAGGAAATCTCATGCTAGCATTCTCTCTTTCTTCTATTCTCCTCTCATGCTGCACTTCTCTTTCTAAAAATTTTTTTGCATGTTTAATTCCATCCAATGGATGGCGCCCAGGGATAGAAAGTCATGGAACACGCCACCTAATTGTAATATTGTGTATTTTACTTCCATTCCTTCATGTCTACATGGTCGTGGAGTTCATGCCTATATATATTTTATTTTTTTCAATAAAATTCTGCACCATTGTTGATGCATGCATATTCATTCATAAATAAATTTCCCTTCCTGCTTCCTATTGTTTATTGGTCCCACACACAAGAGACATGAAAGTTCTTTCCTTCTTAGTTCACGTGTAACTTGGAATTGCCATGCATAAAACAAAATTTCTATTCCCTTATTTCATGCAAGATACATGCAAGGCACATTCATGCCTATATTTAAATGGTTGCATCCTATTTTTCTTCTCTCTTGGTACTTAGGCTAGATAACTCAGAAAGGAAAATAAAGGATTAAATTAAGCATCAAATTCTCATGCAAACTTACCTTTTAATATAACCATTTTAGGCCATAAATTATGCAATCAAAATTTTTCCCTTAAGTTAATTCATTTAATTAATTAGCAAGCAAGCAATTAATTAAATGATGCCATTAATTATATCCATTTAATTAAAGACCATTAATTTAGGCTAATTAAATTATGGGGTGTTACAAATCAAATAATATTATATAATATACAATAGGTTTAGTGAGTTACTACTACCTTTACATGAGTAAATTTTAACTTTTACCAAGTTAAATAGTTAAGTGCTATTAATTTGGGGATTCTACACTCGAGATTCTTACAAGTATTGCAACATAATTTATTAAGAGAAAATATTCATACATATTTACATTTATACACATACATAATTCTTTTTACAATAATTATAATTTCTTTATATCAAACATATACCTACAAATATGTGAGAGTTGTCAACTAAGGAAAGGAGGCAACAACCTTGCCACTCATACCCATTTAACAAAAAGCCTAGTAATGGATATCTATCTCACATATCCTAATACATATATGACCTCCTTTTACACCAAAAATTATCCTCCTGATCCTTCCAAAAATAATCATAAGGAATTAGGGTATTGGACATCACATATTTACATGTAAAACTATAAAACTACTATGCTAATCTTGCATATCCACCCTTCTTGTAGGTGGGGGTGATGGGGGAATGTCTATAACTGAAATTACCTAGACTTCCTTTATTACCATAAAATATCCCAATATGGGTATGTCTACCCAATCAACCTCCACTTCTAGTAAAATCTAGAATCTAGGAATTTGATACAAACCAATATTTATATGAGAATAAATCTCAGTAGCAATAACAACCTATTTTAGAAAACTACTAATCTGTACCACCATACTTATATGAAAATACACTACATTCTTTTTATCATCAAATAACACATCTTGCCTATTGGGATACCATGCATAAATTATACAATTATTTCTCATACTTATGAATGCAACATCACATATTCATCACACAGAAGATATCATCTCACATATCCATCACACAAGATATATCATCTCACATATCCATCACATAGGATATATCATTAGATTGTAATGGTAATAAGGTTATATTACTATATAAATATAGAGCATACACAAGAAAACTAGAGCATATTGCTATGGCCATAAATAACATCATCGTAAAAGAGAACTCAAGATAGTCGCAGAGCAAACAACTCCTCATTTACAAAAATTCTCGCTTATAAATGAGTTTCTCATGGTCCTTGACCATCTGCAATTTCCTTGTGGTTCTTGACCATTTGTAGTATTCTCATGGTCTTTTAACCATCTACAATTTTCTCATGGTCCTCAACCATTTGCAGTATTCTCGTGATCTTTGACCATTTTAATCTTTTAAAATTCTTGCTCTTTCTCTTTTACTTTCAAACCACATGCTACCCATTACTTCTCGAGTTTACATCCCTGATTTGAGTGGAGTTTTAGGCTAATTATACTTCAAGCTAGGTCATTGAGTTCATATTCCAAAACAAAGTTCATTATCCATCACAGAGTCCAGCCAGTCGACTTCTATACATTAGCAGTCGACTTTCCATTCACTGTCCTATCAAAATTTTCCAAATTGTGGGCAACTAGTCAACTGCCATGACCTCATAGTTAGCTGCTACGTTCTTGGTAGTTTTTTAGAAAAGATGAGCATGCAAGTCAACTTTCAGAAGCTAGTAGTTAACTGCTAGAGCTCTATATGCATTTTTGGGCAATTGAAGAACACGATAGTCGACTTCAAAGGGTTGGTATTTGGTTGCTATGTTATACTCTATTTTTTAAGTTGGATGTTGACCTAGATTTTCACCCAAGAACTTGTTTGTAAACCCTTTTTGATAATTCTCGACTCAATACCAGCATATAAGCATTATTTAACACATATAAATAGTCCAAATTACTATTTAATCTCACTCAAATCTTGGATTCAACCTTATTCTCATTAATAGGTAAAAACCCATTTTTCATAATCTAATTTATGCATACATAAGTACATCCATGCAATTTAAAACACCTAATAGCAGTTAAAAACATCAAGAATGTAATTTTTACTTGCTCTCTAGCTTAAATAACATGAAAATAATAATTTTCAGGACATGAATAGTAACTTTCAAAATAGAGAGGAGTAGATTGTCTGCTACCTTATTGTTGCTTTAAAGCACATAAAAGTTTGCTTAAATGCTTGCGGGTATGTTGTCCCTACCTTAGGTATGTCAAATTTCTCCCTATGATTCTCTTCCTTCTTAGTTTCTCACTTTCTCTCTCTACCTCTTCTCCCTCTCTCTTTGAATTCTGATTTTAGGATAGAAATGGAAAGATTCTAATATTTTTACCTATTTATGGGCAGTACAGAGATTGCAACTTTTATCTTGGTTCTTTGATCATTTGCCTCAAAATGATAATTTCTTCGGCCATATGCCTAAATTACCATTTTTTCTCCTACCATTGGTGGGAAGTTTCAAAAATCTGGTAGCTATAGTAACTCTTTTGGCTAGAATTACAATTTGTTACCTTGGAGTATTGAAAGCTTATATAACTTTCCTCACTAAACCTTTTTCTTTCATTCAAGTCCCCCCTCTTTTCTTTTCAATTTAGATTCCCACTAATGCAACTACATGCAATCTAATGCAACATGCACTAGCATTTAACTTATTTAATAACTAACAAACATCTCTCATAAATAGAAGGAGCGGATGTTACACTATCACTCTAATCCTTTCTCCTTTCCATTTTCACCTTTATTTTACCTGGCTTTCTACTACAAATTCTAATGAAATTATATGCCTTATAATGCAACAATCAATGTCAAACATAGGCAATTAAGTTAGTTTATAATTTCCAACCAATTATTATAGTGTTTAAAGAGTGGATACTACATTTGTCTCCAAAATTGTCTCTTCAGTATGAATATATTGTAATAAATTATGGTACATAAGGTATAAAAACTGAAAGAAATGAAAAGAAAATATAAAATGAACTTGATCTTATAATTAAAATATATTTTAAAAAAGAATTATCATAAGGATATTATTGAAATTCTCACCTAAAACCATACCACTCGATTAATCATATTATAACATACAACCAGCTGAGAGTGGTTTACCCTACATTTTTTTAAAAGAACATCCAATCAATGGAGTGTTTTTAATAATCCTATCCACTTAACTCCATTAGTAACCACCTTATCCCATTTTCTTCAAACTTCCAACCAAGTCCTCAGTTAAGATGATTTCTAACCTCACTCAAGGGCTCTTCATGCTTTTTTAGGGCTTTAATCTAACTTCCATGATTGCTTAATATCCTTAACTTAATCATATTAGGCTACTAGGAAAATTGATACCAACTGGTACAATTTCTTAAACACGTAGATCAACCTTTAATCTTTAAATGCTACCATACTCACATGAGCAAATCATGTACTCACTTTAGTATAGGTGATTAGGGAAGATGAAACAACTAAATTAATAACAATCTTAAAATCCTAGATCAACTTTTATTCACTTGTATATTGTTAAAGAAATATGCATTCATATTTCACTTAAGGAATTGGAAAAAATCCATTTGCCCTGGTTAAGTACCACTCAAGATCAAGATCATAATTCTCTTTCTTTCCTTTATCTTACTTCCACTGCCTAGGGTGCTCAAACCCCATGTTTCTAATGTAACGCCCCTATCTAGTATTATCCTTAATTCTAATATAAACAAATAGGTTTGGTACATTATCTTTATCCTTTATTAAAGTTTGAGTAGTCATACCATTGAATTATATTAAGCAGATTAGGTTCGGGATCTTTCACTCAGATTAAATAACTTACATGCACAATGAAATAAAAGAAATTCTATGCTACACTACGAAATTTAAACTTTCATATAATTCAATGAAATAAGTTTCATAATGTCCATTACATTACAGTAAAAAAATACCAGGATAGACCGGTCTTTCACCTATCCTTTCCCCTATTTCTTTCTAAACTACATCTCAAATCCACTGCCAAAAGAATAATCCTAGATCTGGACTAAGTATGTCTAGAGTAGGGCCCCAAAGATATGGGGTTACAAAAATTTCTTAACCCAAAAAGAACTCGAACTCTCGGCCCAACTATGCGTCTGCATCTGATACATATTAGCATATAATTAGAAACATAAGTTTCCTAGTAGCTTAACAATTTAGGTTTAAAAAAAATTAATATGTATCAGGGTGCAAGCACCAAAATAATTAATTCTACATTCTTGGAATAAAATACTACATAATTCACAATATAACTGGCAAACAATACATGATCAATTAAAATGTTAATAGGATGAAAATAACATACTTGTAAATACTCATGTTGTGACTTACATTACCATAACAGTAACAATTTATTTAGGCTTATCCTTCTTAAATTTTTCCATGTACTTTAACTATGCACACTTGGGTACTCGTGGACACTTGGCCACCTTTAAAATTCTTTGTGCACACTTGGGCACATGTGGAAACTTGGCCACCTTCCTAGGGTCATTGTGCACACTTGGGCACTATGTGCACACTTGGGCACTATGTGGACACTTGGCCACCACCTAGGGTCATTGTGCACACTTGGACACTATGTGGACACTTGGACACTGTGTGGACACTTGGACACTATGTGGACACTTGGCCACCTTCCTAGGGTCATTATGCACACTTGGGCACTATGTGGACAATTAGCCACCACCTAGGATCATTATGCACACTTGGGCACTATGTGGACACTTGGCTACTACCTAGGGTCATGGTGCACACTTGGGCACTAGGTGGGCACTTGGCCACCTTTGAAATTATTTGTCAATTTTTCAAGGGAAATTCTCTTTTTCTTGTAAGTTTAATGCAAATACACATTTCTTATGGGAATTTGTAGTATTTAAGGAATAAATTTCTATTTCTCTTAGAAATAATTTCTAAGGTCTATCTCTTATAAAATTCTAATACTTTCAATATTACTTTCCTTTTCTTGAAAATTAATTTCCAATGTACAATTTCTTTCTATAATTCTAATAAATTCCATAACAATTTCTTTCTCTTGGAAATTAATTCCAAATGCATATATTCTTTCTAAGAACTCTAATAATTTCCATAATAATTTCTTTTTCTTGGAAAATAAATTCCAATGTACAATTTCTTTATAAAATTCTAATAAATTCTATAACAATTTCTTTCTCATGGAAATTAATTTCAAATGTACATATTCTTTCTATAAACTCTAATAATTTCCATAATAATTTCTTTTTCTTGGAAAATAAATTCCAATGTACAATTTCTTTCTAAAATTCTAATAAATTTCATAACAATTTCTTTCTCTTGGAAATTAATTTCAAATGTACATATTCTTTCTAAGAACTCTAATAATTTCCATAATAATTTCTTTTTCTTCATCTTTAGAAATAATTGCTAATGTTTATTTCTTACCAATATTTCTAGCCCTTTTTGAATACTCACTTTCCTTGCAAACATAACCTAAATGTTCTCTTGTGCCATCGAAAATAAATTTCCATGCTTTGAATCAAAGTCATAGTGCATAGCTTATAAAATTCCAAGAATGAATCGCATGGACTTAGCCTAGGGAGTTTTATTCATTTGGCAATTCCATTTCCTTTCTTTTTGTTCTTTACTTAATACACTTTAAAAATTAGGGTTTCTTTCCTTTGTGGTCATGCTAGCCAACATGGAACAAAAGTTTGAATTGTTAACCTAACTTGCTTCCCTTGCTCTTCCCCTTTTGATCACTTTTGCTTCTTCCTCCTTCTAATTCTTTGTGCTTCATGTGTACCCCCTTCAAAAGTTCTCCTAAGACTCTTCAAATCTCCTCTTCCTTCCCTTCTTCACATGTGATTTTTGCATGTATTTCTCAAGGGTGGGCTTCCCCTTGTCTCATGCCACTCTCTCTTCCTTTATTTCTTTTTCTTTCCTTTCCTCACGTGTGTGTATGTGTAGGTGGTATAAGAAGTGAAAATTTTCCCTCCTCTTTCCTTCCACGTGTGAATGCGGTATCAAAAGGAAGTTTCCCCCTCTTTTTCCTTGGTAATGTGTCCTTGCTTCCAATACCTACAAAATTTTATGCCATTCTCCTTTACTTTTCCCTCACTTCATGCCACCTCTTTCTTTGTTTTCTCTTCTCTCTTTTTTTTTGTTTTTATTTCTTTTCTTCCTTACTTAACGTGTGTATATCTCCTTGTGAGACTAAAATTTTAATTCCCATCTCTCTTTCTCCCTTCACGTGTGGTTTGTAGTATAGGAGTCAAATTTTCAACTTCCCTCTTGTCTTTTTCTGCTTAGGTGGTGTGTGAGTGTGTGAAGGTTCCCCTTTGCATTCTATTTTCATTTTTCTAAAAGAAAATTCTGCACACTTTTGAAATGTATATATATATTTGCACAAAGTGTACTTGCAAGTACACTTTTCCTTTGCTTGCACACTTGGTATTTCCCTTTCTTGCAAGTTTAGATTGTCCACTCTCACAAGCAACAAAAAAATGTTGTAACTTTTTTTAATTATTGCACACTTTTATCTCTTCTTCCCAACCTTAATTCATGTGTGCTTGATCATGTGTCTTAAATCGCTATTTGTTCCTCACCCTTCCAAAGACTACTAGCCGTGTAGTAGTGTATATATATATTATTTAATTTTTTTGCAATAAATTATGCACCATATTGATGCATGTATATTTATTCATAAATTAATTTCTCTTCCTCCTTCCTATTGTCCCTTGGTCCCACCTAAGGTCATGTATCTTCTTGCCTTCCTAATTCACGTGAGGATTATCCAAATATATGTTATTTTGTGTTTCATTCTTCTTTCTCCTAGTTCACGTGACACCTGCACACACACACAAATATATATTTTTGTTGCATCCTTCTTCCCTTTCTCCATTCACGTGAACCATGCATGAAGTTCATGAAAAAATTTTCTTCTTTCATCCATTTGCACGTGAAACCCATTCATATATAATAATAATAATAATTTTTCAATGCTTTTAGTCTCCTTTCCTTTTCAACTTCACGTGTGACTTGGAATTGCCATGCATAAAATAAAATTTCCATTCCCTTCTTTCATGCATGATACATGCAAGGCACACTCATGCATATATTTAAATAGTTGTACCTTATTTTGCTTCTCTCTTGGTATTTAGGCTAGGTAACTAAAAAGGAAAATAGAGAATTTAATTAAGCACCAAGTTTTCATGCAAGCTTACCTTTTTATAATAATTTTGGCCCATTAAATTATGCAAGCCCAAAAATTCATACTAATTCATTAATGACACCATTAATTCCATCCATTTAATTAAAAACCATTAATTTAGGCTAATTAAATTATGGGGTGTTACATTTAACTAACAATAAATATTTTCAATTCTTGGCTAATGGTAACTTTTATGGCTAAGACTAGGTCTAAGCTATGGTTGTTCTCCTCTATGAACATTAGCTACCTAAATTATCACCACACTTTTGCTGCCTACTCTAATTTGGTAACTCTTAAATTTTGTGACACTTACTATCCATGAGCTAAATGGGGTAGAGGGGTAGAAATTGACCTATAATTATACAAAAAAAAATTTAATTAGAGACAAAAACATTTTTTTTCTTTAATTTATAGTGATTTTCCCTCTAATATGTCTCAAAATAATAATAGGACCATAAAAATTAAAAAATAAAATTTATAGACAAAAATTAGAAAGGGAAAATGATGTGATGTAATTTTATCTATATTCCCTCTCTAATCTCAATAATATTTTTTTATAAAATAAATAATTTTTTCTATACTTATCCTTTTTTTTTATTATACTTCTCTTTCTTTATTGCAAGATATAGAAGTTACAAGAGATTAAAAACAAAACAACCATTAGTATAACCTATAAGGTAGTATTAGAGCAGGAGAAATTCCTTGTCACAGACCTTGATTTTGATGTGACCTATACTATTTAGAATCATGTGTGTTTCCTCCCCAACTATCACTATATGCTTGTCGAAACCTAAACCTTTGACAATATGGCAAGTGTAATGACCCCTATCTTCATACAAACATCAGAGTATCACAAAATGTGGAATTCTACCTTAAATTTTTATTTTTCAATAATAGTTAAGTTGTTACTAGTTGAGTGTAACCCAAATAAACCTTTCTATTTGTCCATTCAAATTCCACTCAACCACCTTTTACATGTAGCACATCTAATATCCCAATCCATACAATTATGTGCTCTAGAATATAAAATTCTAAAATATTCATTCAGGAACAATTGAAATATAGTTTATAAAATGCTACTAACATTTACTCTCTATAATTGATTCACATCCTAGAACATTAATCAAAATAACCATACAGTTGTCATTACATATACAAGTCCCAGCCTACATGCCGATTCAAATTCCCTGTCTAAGGATCCATGATCTATAGCTCTTCTAGGTTGTATTGCAGCTCCAAATCATATCTCAAGCTTAACTAATCTCTAGGCATAGCCTGGTCCTGATCATCTAAATAAAAAACTTAATGAGATATGGTTATCCTAGTAGAATAATTTACAAATTTATAATTTCATAAAACAATTGACAACCAACCTCATCTTCAAACTAATTCTTTTCAAGTTTTACTATTGTATTTCTCCTAATTTCCTTCCTATTTTCATGTCACCTATCACCCAACGCATGTAATTCTTATGTATGTTGACATTTGAGTCTTATTCTATTTGATTCTAGGGTTTTCCAAGCTCATTCCTTGCTTTAAAAGTCATTTTTCATGTTGGAGGGCCATCATTCGACTGCCATGAAGTAAGCAGTCAGTTGATTGCCCTTTGGAGGGCTGTCAATCAACAATCATGAAGCTAGCAATCGGCTGATAGGTCTTTGGAACCTTGGACTTTACTAGATAGTGGCCTACCAGTTGACTGATAAAAGGTTGCTAGTCGATTGCTAGGAAAAAATATAGGCTTGACAGTTAACTGATAAGGCTACTAATCGACTGTTGCGCCTCTGTATCAATTTTTAGGTTTGTCAAGAATACGATAGTCAACTTGTGCATGTTAGCAGTTAGCTGCTATGCTCTTCAACAGTTCAAAAATTTTAGTTTTCAAAATCGTCTAGCCTAGATTCCACAACATTACAAATTTAAAAAGCATAAGCTTAGTTTTTAACCATTTTTCCCCAAATCTTAACCATTTTTATGCTCAAATATCAATCATACAAGCCGATTTACACATTCAAGCTAGGTGAACAGTAAATCTATTCTCTAAATATGAAATCACCCTAAAAAACACTAAATGGAAGCTAAAAACCCCAACATCATGGTTCAGAAACCTTTTCTTATCTTTAAACAACCTAGAAATCATTATTTCATACCATAAAATCAGGAATTTCTAAAGAAAAGAAAATTTCTCCATTTTTGCTAATCCTAACATTTTAGTAGATTTGAGGGGTTCTAAGTGCAGTAATCTACTTCTAAATAATGCTTAGGATGTTTACCAAGCTAGAAGTAAGGATTTCTTACCTGGAATCTAGCTCTTTGATGCTTCCAATTTGATTTCCTTCTCCTTCCCCTTTTACTCGGTTTCCTTCCTTCCTTTCTCTCCTAAAGCTTCAGCTCTTTCTTTTGGCAATGAAGGAAAAGGCATATAAGAGGGAGGAAAATGGTGCAATAGTTGAAACTTCAGGGATCTCCTAGAAAATAGGAAAAATTACTCTTTAGTCTTTCTCCTTTTTTCTCCAAACTCCTTGTTCATTTAAATTCTTGAAATAAAAGTCTAAGATTATCCTCAAAAATAAATTTTAAGGAAGCAAATATTATAGCAAGCTAAGCTCCTATTAAGAATATTGATACTGAAAGTGAAGCGTGGGTTGTTGCCAATGAAGTTAACTTTATCTTTATTCCTCATAAGGCGATGTCTTGGATTGTCTGTGATCCCTCCTCTATAAGAGCTATCAGTGGAAGTAATCTTGCTTCCTTTAACATGTGTGTCATTAAGAGATTCCTTTTTTTCCTTTTACTATCTTTTTCGGTTGCACTAGATAATCTCAAGTTCCCTAAGAATGCTCACCTTTTCCACTCAATGCCTAGGTACCACACCCAAGTTTTCATTAAGCTCTCAACCCTAGTAGATCCAATAGTGCTTGTATACATTTAACATGTTTATGTGGGCTCTATTCCATTAGGTAATCACTAACTCTATGATAGGCCATATACCTTCAAAAATGATCTTGTTACTATGTGTAACACCCCCTTAAGTTATGGTTCCTTTTAAGCATTTAAAGGTATGAAATATATATTTATCAAAATAAAAATGTGTTACTATTACTTCTACCTGAGTAAATTTTAAAATTTTACCAAGTTGATTAATTTAGTGCATTTTAGGCTTAGAATCTACACTTGGGTTTTGCTCACTCTTGCAGGGGAATAGAATATATATATATATAGAATATACCTAGATTAGCTATACATAAACATGCATTTTGAGTTAAGTATAGATAAATAATTATTGAGCATGAAGGCAACAATCCTACCACTCATGACTCCATCAGCTAGTCTATTCATGAATTTAGACTAATTCATATACAACTACTTTAATATAGGCTATACAAAGTAAATCTTTACTAGCCTTTCTCAAAAATATAAAGGCTAGTACAATAATAACATATGCCTATAATATGTCAAAATCACCAATTTTATACACCACATGGAGGTACATCTTCCCACTTTACCTTCTTCTCCAACTCACGGGAACCTACATATCTGATACATGCCAACACTCATGTGAGAAATTAATCTCAGTAGCAATGCAACCCATCTTTAAAATTACCAGCCTGTACCACCGTGCTTACACGAAAAACCTCCACATTCTTTCATCATAAAATATAATACATAGCACATACTATTGAGGTATAATGCATGCAACATACTTTCAATCATGTGCTCAGATTTATGCATGTACATTTAAACATATCATCTTTTAAATAGGGGATGTCCATTCATCATCATTTTCATCATCACTTTCATAAACATATATGAGATAGTAAACATGCCATCATTTCATTTCCATAACATGTGAGCAGTACATAAAAAGCCCTAAGAGTAATTAGGAGAGTCACCCAGCAACAACTTCATGCACCACTATTTATATGAATGAGCACATGGCTATTTATTCATGCCTTAACTTTTGTACATTTTGAGGCATTCCCTAGTGGATTAAAGTACCTTAATGGTCCTTGCCCCTTTTCGGCAGATCATCCCTGACCAGTGGGATTCCTCCCTTTTGTCCCAAATAGGGCAGATCATAGTACTATGTAATCACTACCATTCCTTCGAGGTGGATCACACTTGTAACACCCTTATCTAGTATTATCATTAATTTTGATATAAACAAATAGGTTGGGTACATTATCTTTATCCTTTATTTAATTAATGTCTGAGCAGTTATACCATTAAATTATATTAAGGAATTAGGTTTGAGATCTTTTGCTCAGATTAAAAACTTACATGAATAGCAGAATAACATAAATTCTATATTACACAGCAAAAGATTAAACTTTCATACAATTCAAATAATAAGAGTCCAATAATTTCAATTACATTATAGTCAACATATATCAGGATATATGAAGTACCCTTCCCTAGGAAATCAGGAGACAACAATCTTATCACTCTGACCCCTTTACAAATTTCCAAGATGGACTAGTCCTTTACATATCCCTTCCCCGGTTCTTCCCTAATTACATCTCAAGTTTACTGCCAAAAGGATAATCCTAGCTCTAAATGAAGTATGTCTAGACAAGGTCCCACAAATAGGGGTTACAAAAAATTTCTTAAACCCAAAAAGAACTTGATCTCCCAAATTCTGCATGATCTCAGATCTGATACATATTAGCATATAATGAGAAACGTAAGTGTCCTAGTAGCTTAACAATTTGGATGTTTAAAAATAACTAATATGTATCAGGGTGCAAGAACCAAAATATTTAATTCTACATTCTTGGAATAAAATATAGCATAATTCATAAATATAAATCAGCAAGCAATATGTGATCTGTAACACTCCTATCTAGTCTTGTTGTTCATTCTGATATCAATAGATAGGTTCGGTACATTATTCTCATCCTTTTAATTATTGTCTGAGCTTTTAAACTATTCAATTTATGTTAAATGAATTAGGTTCGGGATCTTTTGCTCAGATAAAAATAAAACTTACATGCACAACGGAATTATAAATTTCTATGCTACAAGATGAAAATACAGTCTTTCATATGAATCAAATAATAAAAGTTTGATAACAATCATTACATACTGATGTACATGTCCCCGGATATATGAAGTACCTATCCCACAGAAGTCAAGAGATAACAGGCCTGCCACTCAGACTCCCACACAAAATAGTGATGGACCGGTCCTCTACATATCCGTTTTCCCCGTTATCCCCAGAACCACTCGTATACACAATCAAATTAGCTATCCTATTCTAATTTGAGTGCATCTAGGATCCAAAAACATAGGGGTTATAAAAACCTTACTTGATTGAAAGGTATTGCCACCACGCGTCCCTGCTACGCATCCGTATCTTATACATATTAGCACATAGATGAGAAACACAGGTTCCCCAGTAGCTTACCAATTCATAGTTTAAAAGAAACTAATATGTACCAGGGTGCAGGCACCATAAACTTTCAACCTACATCCTTGATTTAGGATTAAAATACATAATTGTAAACAGGTAATTATTGCATGATAAATTTAGTAGTTAACAAAAGTTGAAAATCCTTTTTCACATGACAAGTATTCTCTTAAGCATACCAGTTTATTATTACGAAATTATCAAAGCATTTATGCATGCTGTATGGACGTTAGATCACAAGAGTGGAGCGCCTTTGGCCACACATCCCTAGGTCACCCGTGTGGAGCACCTTCGGCCACACCTCGAAATTCATGGACACTTGGCCACATATGTAGCGTAATCGCGAGCACTGGTCTTGGGCACGGAGCACCTTTGGCCGCACCTCGCCAAGTTGCCCGTGTGGAGCACCTTTGGCCACACCTCACAAATTGTGGACACTCAGCCCACATACATGAAATCCGCGGGGCACTAGATCACAGGTATGGAGCACCTTCGGCCACACCTTCCTAGTCACTCATGTGGAGCACCTCTAGCCACACCTCGTAAGGCATGGACACTCGGCCACTGTTTCAGCACAATTGGGAATGCTAGGTCATAGGCATGGAGCACCTTCGGCCATGCCTCGCTAGGCCGCTGGTGTACACTCAGAACCCCGCAGGGCCTAGTGTCACCCTACACCTCCCTTTGTTATCCAGGGAAAGGTTTCATTCCTTGACGCTTTCGAATAAATTCGAAGCTTCCATACTATTTTGCTTTTTCCTGGGGAATTAGATCTAAGTTCCTTTTTAGAATAATAGTCATGGACATAAAATTCTATTTTTCTTGGAAATTTAATCTCCTCTTATTTAATAGCTACAAATTCCCACTTTTCTTGGAAATTAGATCTTACAAAATTTCCTTTCAAGAATATTACTAATGGCCATAGTATTTTCTGTTTTTCTTGGAATTTATCCTTGCATAATTTTTCCTCTAAAAATTTTAATAATGGACATACTATTTTCTTCTTATCTTGGAATTTATTCTCACATAAATTTCCCTCCAAAAATATTAATAATGGCTATAATATTTTCTACCTTTCTTAGAATTTATCTTCACATGAAATTCCCTCCGAAATATTAATAATGGCTATAATATTTTTTACTTTCTTAGAATTTAATCTCACATAAATTTCCCTTCAAAAATATTAATAATAGCCATAGTAATTTCTACTTTTCTTGGAATTTATCTTCACCTTAAACTCTCACAATTACATTCCTTATAAAGGTATTCCTCATTAATTATTTTCTTAAGTGGTCATGGCAATAACTTTCCAATACTAACTTAATCCATCTTATTTCTTCTACACATGTATTTATTTGGTAAACATAGATGTCCAACAACAATATTAATCTCATTCAACATAGCCAACACCTAAGTTTATCATGCATACTATATCAAATTTCATCCTAAATCAAGAATGAAGAAAATTACTCTAGTTCCATGGAAGCAACATTATGAAATATATATGCTAACTTATGGAACTAAAACAAGGGAATTGCTAACCTACCTTGCTTCCTTTGCTTCTTCCTTCCCTTTGATCACCTTTTTTTCTTCCTTCTTCCAAATGCTAGTGCTTCATGTGCCTTCTCCAAATGCTTTCCCAACCCTTGCAATTTTCTTCCCTTTTTCCTTCCTCTCTTGTGATTGTGTAATGTCTTTCCAAAGATGTCAAGTGCTCTTCCTTCCCTTTGAGTTTTTGCTTTTGGCTAGAGAGTGGCATTTTTCCCTCTCTTTCTTTTTATTATGCTCATTAATTAAAACTTCTGTGTAGCTTTAAAATCTTGAAAATTTGGTATTGATTAGTTCACCTTTCACGTAAGCTCCTTACTTCTTTGCCCTATACCATGCTGTGCATTGTGTATGTGTGTGTATTTTAAATCCTAATTCTCTCACGTATGGCCATCATTCGAATGAAGGGAGGCTGAAATGAGTAAAAGAATGAAAATCACGCCACCTTACTTCTTGCCCCTTTTATTATTATTTTCATTGTCTCCTTGTTCACATCACCTTTTCTCCCTTTCTCACCCTATGTCGTGCGTGTGTGTGTGTTTTAGTTTTCTATTTTCCTCATTCCCTTGTTGCCGTGTGTAATGGTATAGATACATTAAAAATTTTGCACATAATTAAGGTTGCTTGTTGCCTTAGTGTTCCTTTTCTTGCAAGTTTATCTTTCCCACTTCCACAAGCAACCTTGGTATTTCCATTTTTTTTCTTTTTTCTATTCTCTCTTTTCCTCCCTTTCTCGTGAAGTCCTATGTGTGCCTATATATTAAAAAAATTCTGAACTATCCCATTTCTTCCTTCATCACGTGTGGCATCCAATTCAAGGGGAAAGTTGATTTGTTTGTTAGTTTTTCCCCTTTGCTTATGTGGCACTCATGTATAGGTGTATACATATATTTTATTCCACCTTACTTCTCCTTCTTCTTCACGTGGAAACCATGCATATATATATATAAATTTGCATGCCTTCCTCCCTTTTAACCTCACATGTGGCATTAATATTTCCATTCATAGAATTTAATGCTCCTTCCTTTGGTACTTAGGCTAGATAACAAAAGAAAACAAGGGGTTAAATTAAGCATCAATTTTCTTAGGTAATTTGCTTTTTGAATCTAAACAATTTGGCTATTTAATTTTGAAAGTGAAATTTTCCTTCCTTAAGCCAATTCTCAAATTTATTAGCCACAAGAAATTTTATTTATTAACAACATAATTCTATCCATTAAAATCATCAATTTAAGTTAATCAATTTATGGGTGTTACATGATCAATTAAAATGCCAATAGGATGGAAATAATATACTTTCAAATAAACACATGCTGTAACATACATTATCATAACATTTACACAATATTTTGGCTTATCATTCTTAAATTTCTTTGTACTTTAGCTATGCACACTTGGGCCCATATGGACACTTGGGCACCTTTAATATTCTTTGTGCACACTTGGGCACTTGTGGATACTTGGCCACCTTTGATATTCTTTATGCACACTTAGACACTTGTGGACACTTGGCCACCTTCGATATTCTTTGTGCTCACTTGGGCACATGTGGACACTTGGCCACCTTTAATATTCTTTTGTGCACACTTGGGCACATGTGGATACTTGGCCACCTTTAATATTCTTTTGTGCACACTTGGACACATGTGGGCACTTGGCCACCTTTAATATTCTTTGTCAATTATCAATGGAAATTTTTTCCATTTTCTTAAAGGTTATTATTAGCATATATCCCTTTTTTAAATTCCAATTAGCTTTAAGGATAAAATTCCCCTTTTCTTGAAAAGTATTGTTATTAATTTATTTCACTTGAGAAAATTCTATATATTCCAAGGATACATTCCCCTTTTCTTGGGAATTAATGTAAATGTACAATTCTTATGAAAATTCTCAAATTTAAAGAATGATTTTTCCTTTATTGGGGATAAATTCTAGATGCACATTTCTTATGGAAAATTCCAAGATTTCAAGGAAAATTTCTCCTTCCTTAGAAATAAATTCTAATATTTGAAATACTAATTTTCTTCTTTCTTGGAAATCTATTCTAATGTACATTTCCTTTTTCTAAGGATTCTAGCATTTCCAAGAAGAATTTCTCCTTCCATAAAATTAAGTCTTTATGTATATTTCTTATAAAAATTCTAATGTTTAGAATACTTCCTTCTTTGTTGAAAATTAATTCTAATATACTTTTCTTATGGAAAACTTCAACATTTTAAGGATAATTTCTCCTTCTTTAAAAATAATTGCTAATGTTTATTTCTTACCAAAATTCTAGGATTTTTAGAATACTTACTTTTCTTACAATAATAATCTAAATTTTCTCTTGTGATATCAAAAATAAATTCCCATGTTTTGAATCAAAATCATAGTGCATAGCTTACAAATTCCAAGAATGCATTTCATGGACTTGGCCTAGGGAGATTTATTAAATTGGCTATTCCATTTCCTTTCTTTGTTCTTTACTTAACACACTTAAAAGGTAGGGTTCTTTATTTGTGGTCATCATGAGGTTAGCACCATCCAACCCTAATCTTTTTTTTTTCCAACAACATACTCATGCTATCTCATCCATCAACATCTCATTGAACCACACATGCTAGCCAACATACATACAACTAGGTCAAGAATGTAAGGAGGCAAGTTATATTCCATATAAAGCAAAAGAAACATGTTAGTTGCATAAACTAAGCATGGAACATAAATCTCAAATTGTTAACTTACCTCTTTGGTGCCCTAAGATGGTTTGATTGGCTTCCTCTTAATCCTTGATTTCCTTTCTTGATCAATTTCCCTCTTGATGTCTTCACTTCTTCTTCAAACTCACGTCCTCCATCTCTCTTCTTTCTCTCTTCATTTCTTTTTCTCTTCCTCTCTATTTTCACATGTGGGTGTGTTTCATGCCTAAGACAAAAGGAAGCTTTCAACTCCCTTTTTGTTTCCTTTACCTTCATATGTGCATGCCTCTTGTAAGACTAAAATTTCAATTCCATTTCTCTATCTTCTTCACGTGTGGCATTGCATAAAATTACCCATTCTTTTTGTCTCTTGCTTAAGTGGCATGCATTCATGAAAACCCATTCTACTTCCTTATCCCTCATACCACTCTACTCTTTCCTTTCTTTCTCTTTTTCTTCCCTTTCCTCATGTGTGTGTGTATGTATGTTTAGGTTACATGAAAATGAACTTTGACCCTCTCTTTTCCTTCCACGTGTGAATGTGGTATTGCATGCATGAAAAATGAAATTCCCACTTTTTCCTCCCTTGGTAACATGTCCTTGTGTCCAACATGAAAAATTTCATGCCATTCCCAATTGCTTTTTCCCCACTTCATGCTACCCCTCCTTTCTTTCTTAGTTCACGTGTGTCTTTGCATGAATTTTCCACACAAAAAATTTCCACTCTTTTGTCTTTTGCTTAGGTGGCATATCATAAAAAAACAATTTAAGTCTCTCTTCCCTCATTTCACGCCAAATTTTCCCTTTCCTTCTTAATTATTATTGAGTATCATTCTTGTCCAATGGTCTTTATGGGTGGCTCCTAATGCATACCTTCTCCCTTTCAATTCTTGACTTATTTCTCCCAAACTCACACTGCACTTGTCCTTTTCCTCCATGTGAACTCCTTGTCGTGTGGTGTGAGTGTGGGTGTATATAAATTCTCAATTCCCTCTTTCATCTCATGAAATTGTGTAGCCCATTTCTTCCCTCTTTCTCTTGTATTTGGCGTGTAAGGGAGTGGAAAAAATCCTGCACCTTTTCCCTTTTTATTTTTATAGTGTGTGGGGCTTCCTTGTTGCACACACAAGCTCATTTCCTTCCAAAAAATTTCTGCACTAAGTGTACTTGCTAGTACACCTTCCTTTACTTGCAAGTTACCTCTTCCCATGTTTTTTCCCACCTTTTTTCTCTTATTTTAATTTTCATTTAGTCTTTATGTCACCCTCCCTCCTTGTTTTCTTCAATTTCCATTTGGCCATAGTGGGAAGAAAAACGCTGCACCTTTTGTCTTCTTTTCCTAACCATAATTCCCTACCTCACGTGTGCTTCTCATGTGCAAAAATTCAATAAAAAAATTCTACACCTATTAGGTTACTTGTTGCAAACACATATATATAATCAATTTCCATCCTCTTCCCTATTGTTCTTTGGTCCCTCTCAAGGCACATGCATTGCCTTTCTTTCTTAGTGCATGTGAAATCCCCACACACACATATATAGATATTTAGGTGTTTCATCCTTCTTTCCAATTCCTTTCATGTGGCTTAGATTTTCCATGCAATAAAGTAGAATTTCCAATCCCTTCTCTCATGTAGGATGCATGCATGGCAAACACATGCATATATTTAAATTCCTTCCCTTCCCATGTATGCTTAACCTTTCCCACTTGCATGCACACACACATGCACATATTTTTAAATGTTGTAACCTATCTTGCTTTTCTCTTGGCACTTAGGCTAGGTGACTCAAAAGGAGAATTAGAGAATTAAATTAAGCATCTAATTTGGCTAAAATGGAGAGGTAATTTAAAATCCAATATTTTACAATTTGAGAGCATAATTAATTTAAATACCAAAATCACACAAGCAATTGCATCCAATTAATTAAAGAACATTAATTTAGGCCAATTAAATTATGGGGTGTTACAACACTCTCGGTACGCTATTCTCTACATATACTCTAGGGTGAATCTGCCTATGCCTATAGTTATGCTTAACTCTAAGTATGTGTTTCTCATATAGCCTTTGGGAGATGACACTAACTTAAAGTTTTCTACCATCAAAGTGTTTTCAAAATCATCTAAGTTCATGTGGATGCTTATCCATCCCAATTTATGGCATAATCGTGGAATGCCCAATGGTCGTCCTATACCGACAATCAGTTACTCGATCATAAGCCTATCTACCATAAGAAATACATTGAGAATACTTTCCTCTTTTCCTTTTAGTGTTTTCTACTCTCTTTAATTCACTATCATTCTCATCACCCAAGTGATTTGTGACTCTATCTTATACATGTTACTCACTAAATCCCTGGTTTAGATTGTAACACCCTTATCTAGTATTACAATTCCTCCAATAAAAATAGATAAGTTCGGTACATTATTCTTTAGCCTTTCATTTATAACGTTTGAGAATTTATGCCATTAAGTTTTATTAAAGTGGATTAGGTTCAGGTTCTTTTACTCAGATCAAATCTCATACGTACAGCGAAAATAAAATAGCATACATCATAGAGAAATTCAAAACTTTCATATTACATACAATAAGTGTCCAATAAATGTCTATTACATCCTTTGAAAACTTATACCAGGATATATAAAGTGCCTATCCATAAGGAGTGAAAGACAACAATTCTGTCACTCAAACTCCTTTTAAATAATAAGGATAAACAGGTCCTTCACATATCCTTTTCCCAATAGTTTCCCATTTCCCTTTTCTATGTACAGCCAAAATAATAATCCTAATTCTAATCATTTCTAGAATCAAGACCCTAAAAGTGTAGGATTACAAAACTATTTCTATCAAAAGTATACCCTCTAATGTTATCTCCATCCTTCCTCGAGGTTGCTAAATAGCTGGATCTGATACATATTAACATATTAATGAGAAAACGAGCTTCCTAGTAGCTTAGCAATTCATTCTTTTAAAATCTACTAATATGTACCAGGGTGCAAGCACCAAAACATTTTCATCTACATTATCGGTATTTAAAACATAGTTTCATTAACATATACCAATTGGCAAGTAGTTCTTGATTAATAGAAATGTCAATGTGATAAAAGTAGATATTCTCTTTTGAGAAAAAAAACCTCTTTTATGGAATATACATGTAAAAACGAAAATGAAACAACAAGGATCAATTATGCCTTTCATTCTTAAAACTTACCTTTATAAATTGGTTGTGCACACTTGGGCACCGTCAGTACACTTGGCCACCTTTATAAATTAGTTATGCACACTTAGGCACTTTGTGGACACTTGGCCACCTTTTTAAATTAATTGTGCACACTTGTGCACCTTGTGGACACTTGGCCACCTTTTTAAGTTAATTGTGCACACTTTGGCACTTTGTAGGCAAGTCCTTGATAAAATTAATTGTGCACACTTGGGAACTTGTGGACACTTGGCCACCTTTATAAATTAGTTGTGCACACTTGGGAACTTTGTGGACACTTGGCCACATTTTTAAATTAATTATGCACACTTGGGCACTTTGTGGACACTTGGCCACCTTGATAAAATTAATTATGCACACTTGGGCACTTATACATACATATGGCAACTACATTTCCTTTTATTTTTACCATTTTAATCTCTCTTGCATTTAGTCCTCATAGGGTATATTCTAATGCATTCATTATTAGATTGGCCACCAAGATTTGAAATGAAATATGGTTTCAACCACTATGGAAAAATAATCTAATTTAGGAACTTTCATGTCGAGTTGCCATATTTTTCCCATCCATACCATAAGTTAAACTTCATGACCTTATGCATTGATATTATTAGGGTAATTTCTCCCACATTTAATTTGTGTCACCATTACCATTAACACTTTATTCTTCTTACCTTTTTGGTTCAAGTTACATACTAAAATTTTGGTTCCATATATTTGATTATTCTTACATCCCAATAGAAATGTGAATCTTTATTCGCCAAAGCAAAATCTTCTACATTCTAATTTGTCATAATCTTTTTTTTTTCTCCTTTCCTTAGCTAACCGAATTTCTATCTTTCCTACACAAATTTTCAGCAAGCAAATTACTATCTTACAAAAGCCACTTTTATTTTGATATCTATAACTTGTAACATTCATTGGCCATATATAATATAAATTTTCCAGCCTTATCATTGTAACAACCGAAAGAGGTTTTAAAGGATAAAATTGAACTTTTAACCCTAATTCCTTTTAAACTGAGCTGGCACGTATTTTGAGGATGAGGATTTGCAACAGAAGGCCTTTCAAAGTCAGAAACACAAGCGAATGGAAGGAAACGCAACCCGGCGATCAGAAATTGACAGATGACGTTTTGTGCGTCAATTTCATTGACGGAGGCCAAAACCTTTGCATAGAAATGCGTGCCAACATCTGGAAGGAAGCCGACACCCTAAAGTATCCCCAGGTGGTCCGAGAAAAGTTAGAATCACCCCGGAGGATTTAAATTTCCCGAATTACCTCTATTTCTGTCAAATCTTTCTCTCTCCTCACCTCACTTTCTCTCTCCTCTCTCTCCTCCTTCCTCCACCGTGCGCCACCACTATAGCCATCGTGGGCCACCATCTGGCACACCAATTGACAGCCCTTGCCACCCACAACCTCCATCAACTACCCACGGCCACCAACGGCCGCCAGCGCCGTCGAAAAATGCCACTTTTCTCCTCCACCGCGTGAAAACTTCGCTAGCTCAGATCGCTGCCATCCGTCACCGTTGGCCATCATCGCCCCCACCACCGTGTAGCCTGAGCTTGCAGCTTCATCAGCAGCTCGCCAACGTCGAACGGAGGTCGGACATGCTCGAATTGAGGCAATCTCCATCCGCTATGCGTGAATCTTTGTGGCCAGAAAATGCCATCCAAACGGCCGTGAACCACCGCGCCACTACCATATTCGGACTCCTGGACTTGCGGGCTTCACCGTGGTGTAACTTTCGAGGCAAACCGTACCTCTCCGCTGTGCACCACCGTGCGTCGTCGTGCCAGAGTTTCTAGACGTGCATTGGGAGAAACCGAGACCACCCCAAGATAGAATTCCATCATCCGATCACATTGGTAAGGTTCGATTTCCCAAAAACTGATGATATCTGATTGAAATAGCTGCCGAATGTAATTAGGCAATAAATTGACCTAGGTATTAGGGCAACTAGACTTAGAATTGTTAAACGGATGACGTGACAAGTTTGAATGTTCAATTTAATGTCTAGGAAATCAATTGGCCTCAGAAACCGAGACTACGTGAAGTTCTGAATCGATTTGGAGCGACAGGAGACCAGGTAGGATAATTTATGCTTCCCGAACCCTAGATTTAACTTAGTGGATACCTGAACGATTTAGATGATTTGCATAGATTTTTGTGTTGCTTTCGATGGAATAAATTGCATGCATGTGTGCTAAAAACTCTAATTGCATGTTAGACGCTTTGTTTATCGAGTTTCGATGCCCCTAGGATGGATTTACTTAGGGTTGGGTACTTGATAACCGGTATGGGACGGCCGTTAAGTATCCCGAGTACTTGTAGCTTTTAATTGACATTGTTTTTACTTGATTTAGCCTGTACTGTGTTAGGGATCACGTGATAAATCAGGACGACCCTAAGAAAGGGTTAAGGAGTATAACGATGGATAGCCTACACGGGGAGACGTTTTAATTTAGGCGTAATACCCTAGAACCCTGAGGAATAGCCGACCGTGAGCATGTGAGTACGAATAGACTGTATGAGGATGAGAATTGGCGCATGTGCACATGCTAGGGGATGCCCTAGATGTTGATTCTCACCCGGTCTTTGAGTGAGTGATTGGTGTTACGGATCACACTCACAATATAGGCGAGATTCGGGTGATTGGTGTTACGGATCACACCCAACGATAAGAGAGGTATTCTCTCTTGATGACGTGCAATTAGATGACGATTTAGAATGGGTCATAAAGGATTTGTGGCCAACGTGGATTTAGATACACCGGGCATGGGATTTTATTTGATTTTGAGTAATGATTTTAAACGAAATGGATTTTTATGACTTTGATTATCTTCTGCAATTTCCATGTGATAAATTATTCTACTGGGATTTTATATCTCACCAGGTTGTTTACTCAGATGAATAGGGACAGGGACAGGAACCCAGACAATAGCTGATGATGCCTTGGTGATAAACGGGAGAATGACTTAATTTAATCTTGAATTGTCTTGTATATATATTTTGATGATGTTGTTGTATATGGATTTCTGTCATTTATGTTTTATGTTGTTGTTGGACTGGCTGTATAATTGCGAACAGGTGATTATTGTATTTTAGGTATGATCGAAATACAGAGGAAACTCTGCCAGAGTTTTGGTAGGGTTTATCGCTGTAAATTTATGAATTTAAGTTGGAATGTATATGAATGCATGATGTGATGTATATATGAGTTTTAGATTTCATTCCAGAGTAATTTATAATGTATGTATATATAATTAGTTAGCTGCGTGTGGATTAGGGTTGAACAGAATCCGAGCGGACAACGGGAAGTCTATTTGGGTTACGCTCAACCAGTAGCGATCCCCTGACATTCCCACATCAGGAATAACTACTTAGAAAGACCTATATGCTTCCGCTAATCAGATAAGCATTGCATATGTTGTATTAGGGGGTCGTTACAATTATGGTATCAGAGCCCAGGTTGTCAAATCATCTGGTTTAGTGGGTTAAGGACTTTGAATCTTCGAGCTTGCAGCTTTAGGGTTTCGATTGATTTAACTCTGGAATGTTAGGACCTGATTTTGAATCGATAAGTAACGAAATGAATTTAGTGCCTTTCTGTTAACTGTTGCTGTATAACTGATCTATTTGCTTCTGTGTCAGATAAGTATGGCAGTATCTAGTAGGGATGCCACCCGCAGGCCCAGAGAAAGGCTAAGGCACAGGAATCAGGGTGCTTCAGGTAGTGGTAGCGTGGAGTCTGATGTTGACATGCGTTATATGATGCGATGAGAGATCAGGCCACTACCAGTGCTAATGTAATGAGACAGCAGCAGGAAGACAGACAGACGAGAAATGACGGAGTCACTCAGCATGTAAACCCACTATATCAGGGATGGATCGAGTTTCAGAGAGCAGGTCCATCTCAATTTGCAGGTGCCTCCGATCCAGCTGTTGTAGAATCTTGGGTGAAAGATATTGAAAAGATTTTTAGATTGTTGCAGTGCGACGACGAGCAGAAGGTCACATATGAACATACATGTTGAAAGGTGAAGCAGAACTCTGGTGGACAGATGCCCAGCAACTGATGGAGATCCGAGGCATTCCACTTACCTGGGAGTCATTCAAGAGAGTCTTTATGGATCAATATATCCCTGAGAGCGTAAAACAATCAAAGGAAGCACAGTTCCTAAAACTCACACAGGGAGGCAGGCCATTTGAGGAGTATTTGAAACAATTTGAAGAATTATCACGATACTCCACCTACCTGCGAATGCATTATGACGAGGCCTGGAAAGCAAAGCAATTAGAAGAAGGCCTAGACTTACCCATGAAGACTCAGCTAGCCACATTGGAGATTAGAGACTTCGCCATGCTGGTAAACAAATGCCAAATCCTGAGCAAGAATCTAGAACAGAGATAGGCTCAGAATATGACACAGAGAACAGGGAACTGGCCTAGACAAGCAACCAGAAACCTTAACATGAGAAGCAGTATATTTAAACCGCAACCAAGGGCTTCTAGTAGCAGTGGAAGGCGACCTGATAATAATCCCTGTTCAAAGTGTGGCACCAGACATCCAAATCAGCCCTGCTGGCATCAAACTCCACTTCAGTGTTACAGGTGTGGAGGTACAGGACAAATGGCCAGATACTGCCCTTCCACTGGGAACCAGCCGACATCCGGTAGCTGAAGACCACAGGCTCCAGAGAGAGTTTTTACTATGAATGCTGCCAATGTCGACAGGTCTTCGGGCTTGATGCAGGGTAGAGGTAAAATCTATAATTTTTATTTGATAGTATTGTTTGATTCGGGTGCTACACACTCCTTTATTACTGATGCATGCGTAGAAAGAATAAGATTACCTGTTCAAACCCTGCCCTGTGACCTATACATATCCACACCCTTGGGAGAAGCCACTATGTCCCCACGAATATGCTTGAATTGCCCCTTAACCATTGAAGATACTTTATTCCTTGTGGACCTAGTGTGTATACCATTGTTAGGGATCGACATTACTTTGGGAATGGATTGGTTGACTAGGAATCAGGTCTTGTTGAATTGTTACGAAAGGACAATTACTTATCTGGATAACGTACCTGTGCAAGGGAGTGACAGGGCTTGTGAGATAGGTGATATGTCCCTTAATCTCTCTGAGGTAGAGTTGCAGGATAGGCTAAGCCAAATCCCAATCGCTAGTGACTTTCTAGAGGGATTTCCTTTGGAAATAAGTAAACTGCCACCACCTAGGGAGATAGAATTCACCATTGACCTGATTCCGGGAGCAGGTCCAATAGCCATAAACCCATATCGTATGGCCCCCGCAGAATTAAGAGAATTAAAAGTCCAAATTGAAGATATGTTAGAGAAGGGGTTCATTAGACCAAGTGTATTGCCATGGGGAGCTCTGGTCTTATTCGTAAAGAAGAAAGACAGGAGTTTGAGATTGTGTATTGATTACCGACAATTGAATAAGGTGACCATTAAGAACAAATACCCATTGCCACGTATCGATGAATTGTTTGATCAGTTGCAAGGCGTGACTGTATTTTCTAAGATAGATTTAAGATTAGGATATCACCAGATTAGGGTTAGAGAGGAGGATATTCCTAAGACAGCGTTCAGGACAAGATACGGCCACTACGAGTTTCTAGTGATGCCGTTTGGATTGACGAATGCACTTGCTGTTTTTATGGATTATATGAACAGGATTTTCAGACCCTATTTAGATCAATTTGTTGTGGTATTCATCGATGATATCTTAGTCTATTCCAAGACTCACGAAGAGCATGCCCAGCATCTTAGAACGGTGCTACAGATACTCGAAGAGAAGCAACTGTATGCAAAGCTAGAGAAATTTGAGTTTTGGTTAGAAGAAGTGAAATTCTTAGGACACGTGGTTAATGGGGAAGGGATAGCAGTTGACCCAAAGAAAATTGAAGCAGTATTAGATTGGGATTGACCTAGAACTGTCACCGAGATTAGGAGTTTCCTGGGTTTGGCCGGCTATTATCAGAAATTCATTCAAGGATTTTCTCAAATAGCTGTGCCATTAACCCGGTTGACTCGAAAAAGGGTATATTTTGAATAGAGCGAACAGTGTGAGACTAGTTTTCAAATTTTGAAAGAGAAATTGACCACCGCTCCTTTATTAATTATTCCGAAACCCCTAGAACCCTTTACTGTATACACAGATGCATCCTTGAGAGGCCTAGGTTGCGTATTGATGCAAGATGGGAAAGTTATTGCTTATGCATCACGACAATTGAAACTTACAGAGGAGAACTACCCCACCCATGACTTAGAATTAGCTGCCATCGTGTTTGCCCTAAAGATTTGGAGACATTACCTGTATGGCGCTGTATTTGAGGTATATAGTGATCATAAGAGCCTTAGGTATTTGTTTGATTAGAAGGAATTAAACATGAGGCAGCGTAGGTGGGTAGAATACCTAAAAGACTTCGATTTTGAGTTATCATGCAGGGAAAGTGAATGTTGTAGCCGATGCATTGAGCTGAAAGTCACTACAATTAGCTAGTTTAATGATTGGCGAGATGAGGTTACTTGAGGATTTTGGGAATCTTAGCCTCAATGTAATCTCGTTTCGCAAAGACTAGTGATGAGTGACTTTTTGATAACTGTGAATTAAGAGAATTGATTAGACAAGCCCAACTTGAGGATGAATCCTTGGAAGTATACGCAGACCAACCCGATTTTGGACTAGCACCTGATGGAGTTTTAATGTTTAGGAAGAAGGTAGTAATTCCAAACCATCAAGAACTAAAGGAAAAAGTGTTAGCAGAAGCCCATAGAAGCCATTACACTATTCACCCTGGTATTTCCAAGATGTATCAAGACCTAAAGAGGAATTTTTGGTGACCCGGTATGCGGAAAGATATCGCGAACTATGTGAATGCCTGTTTAACTTGTCAACAGGTTAAAATAGAACATCAGAAACCCGCAGGGCTACTGAAACCATTGGAGATACCAGAGAGAAAATTGGATCAAATAACTATGGATTTTGTTGTAGGATTACCTAGGACACCAGTAGGATTCGATGCCATTTAGGTGATAGTGGATAGGTTAACCAAATCTGCTCACTTTTTACCCGTTAAGGTGCGTTACTCCATGGAGAAAGTAGCCGAAGTATACCTTAGGGAAATTGTGAGATTGCATGGAATACCATTAGGTATAGTATCTGATCGAGACCCTAGGTTTACTTCGAGATTTTGGCAATCCTTATAGCAAGCCTTAGGAACCCAACTTAAATTTAGCACAGCCTACCATCCTCAGACTGACGGGCAGTCTGAGAGGACTATTCAAACCCTAGAAGACATGTTAAGGGCTTGTGTGCTTGAGCAGAAAGGAAGTTGGGATAAACACCTGTCATTGATAGAGTTTGCATACAACAACAGTTATCACTCTACCATCGGTATGGCACCGTATGAGGCTCTGTATGGGAGGAGTTGTAAGTCACCTTTAAGTTGGGTAGAGATGGGGGAGAGTGCATTGTTGGGACCCGAAATGGTACAAGAAACCACTTATCCAATTAAAATGATCAGAGAAAAGATGAGAATTTCTTAACAGAGGCAAGAATCATATGCTAACAAGAAAATAAGGCCTTTGGAATTTAATGAGGGAGATCACGTATTTCTGAGAGTGTCCCCTACCACAGGTATCGATAGACAGGTAAGGACCAAGAAATTAAGCCCTAGATTCCTAGGACCATTCCAAATTTTACAAAGAGTCGGTCCCGTTGCCTACCAAATTGCCTTACCTCCCTATTTGTCCAACCTACATAATGTTTTCCATGTCTCCCAACTTCGCAAATATGTCCCAGATCCTGCGCATGTATTAGAGAATCAACCGATAATATTAAAGGAAAATTTGACTTATGAATCTACTCCTGTTTAAATCATTGACTATAAGACTAAGCAACTTCGAAGTAAAATAATCCCTTTAGTTAAGTTCCTTTGGCAAGATGTAGCATCACAGGAGATGACGTGGGAGAAAGAAGAAGAGATGAGGCAAAGATACTTAGAACTGTTCACAGGTATGAATTTTGGGAACAAAATTTCTTTTAAGGGGGGGAGAATGTAACAACCGAAAGAGTTTTTAAAGGATAAAATTAAACTTTTAACCCTAATTCCTTTTAAACTGAGGCTGGCACGTATTTTGAGGACAAGTATTTACAACAGGTCTTTCAAAGTTAGAAACACAAGCGAATGGAAGGAAACGCAACCCCGCAATCAGAAACTGACAGACAACGTTTCGTGCATCAATTTCATTGACGGAGGCCAAAACCTTCGCATGGAAACACGTGCCAATGTCTGGAAGGAATTCGACACCCTAAAGTATCCCCAGGTGGTCCGAGAAAAGTCGAAATCACCCTCGGAGGCTTTAAAATTCTTGGATTCCCTCCATTTCTCTCAAATCTTTCTCTTTCCTCACCTCACTTTCTCTCTCCTCTCTCTCCTCATTCCTCCACCATGCGCCGCCACTACAGCCACCGTGGGTCGCCACCTGGCACACCAATCGACAGCCCTCGCCACCCACAACCTCCAGCAACCAACCACAGCCACCAATGGCCACCAGCGCCATCGGAAAATGCCACTTTTCTCCTCCATCGCGCGAAAAATTCTCCTACTCAAATCACCACCGTATGTCACCGTTGGCCGTCACTGCCCCCACCACCGTGTAGCCTGAGCTGCCAACTTCCTCCAGCAGCTCCCGGACGTCAAACGGAGGTCAGATGAGCCCGGATCGAGGCAATCTCTGTCCGTCGTGCATGAATCTTC
Organism: Senna siamea; assembly: GCA_031216115.1. NCBI lineage: Eukaryota > Viridiplantae > Streptophyta > Magnoliopsida > Fabales > Fabaceae > Senna > Senna siamea. Next base: position 13,762,397 of record CM062354.1, read on the forward strand.
GTGGCCGAAAAACGCCATCCAAACGACCGTGAACCACCGCGCCACCACCATATTCGGATTCCTGGACTTGCGGGCTTCACCGTGGTGTAACTTTCGAGGCAAATTGCACCCCTCTGCCATGCCAGAGTTTCTAGACGTGCATCGGGAGAAATCGAGACCACCCCGAGACAGAATTCCATTATCCGATCACATTGGTAAGGTCTAATTTCCCAAAAACTAATGATATCTGATTGAAATAGCTGCTGAACATAATTAGGCAATAAATTGACCTAGGTATTAGGGCAACCAGACTTAGAATTGTTAAATGGATGACGTGACAAGTTTGAATATTCAATTTAATGTCTAGGAAATTAATTGGGCTCAGAAACCGAGATTACGTGAAGTTATGAATCAATTTAGAGCGACAGGAGACCATGTAGGATAATTTACACTTCCCGAACCCTAGATTTGACTTAGTGGATACCTGAACGATTTAGATGATTTGCATAGATTTATGTGCTACTTTTGATGGAATAAATTGCATGCCTGTGTGCTAAAAAACCCTAATTGCATGTTAGACGCTTTGTTTATCGAGTTTCGATGCCCCTAGGATGGATTTACTTAGGGTTGGGTACTTGATAGCCGGTATGGGACGGCCATTAAGTATCCCGAGTACTGGGAGCTTTTAATTGACATTTTTTTTACTTGATTTAGCCTGTACTGCGTTAGGGATCACGCGATAAATCAGGACGACCCTAAGAAAGGGTTAAGGAGTATAACGATGGATAGCCTACACGGGGAAACGTTGTGATTTAGGCGTAATACCCTAGAACCCTGAGGAATAGCCAACCGTGAGCATGTGAGTACGAATAGACTGTATGAGGATGAGAATTGGCGTATGTGCACATGCTAGGGGACGCCCTAGATGTTGATTCTCACCCGGTCCTTGAGTAAGTGATTAGTGTTACGGATCACACTCACAATATAGGCGAGATTCGGGTGATTGGTGTTACGGATCACACCTAACGATAAGAGAGGTATTCTCTCTTAATGACGTGCAATTAGATGACGATTTAAACTGGGTCACAGAGAATTTATGGCCAACGTGGATTTAGATACACCGGGCATGGGATTTTATTTGATTTTGAGTAATGATTTTAAAAGAAATGGATTTTTATGACTTTGATTATCTGCCGCAATTTCCATGTGATAAAACGATTTAAAAGATAAGGTATTTCACTGTTTTCGAACTGATTTTGGGAAGATGATTTCGGTGTTCGCACTGCTGAGTATTCAGCCAGATTTTGAATTGTATTTGAACTGTAAATTATTCTACTGGGATTTTATATCTCACCAGGTTGTTTACTCAGATGAACAGGGACAGGGATAGGAACCCAGACGATAGTTGATGATGCCTTGGTGATAAACGGGAGAATGACTTAGTTTAGGCTTGAATTGTCTTGTATATATATTTTGATGACGTTGCTGTATATGGATTTCTATCATTTATGTTTTATGTTGTTTGTTGGACTGGCTGTATAATTACGAACAGGTGATTATTGTATTTTGGGTATGTTCGAAATGCAGAGGAAACTCTGCCGAATTTTCGGTAGGGTTGACCGTTGTAAATTTGTGAATTTAAGTTGGAATGTATATGAATGCATGATGTGATGTATATATGAGTTTTAGATTTCATTCCAGAGTAATTTATGATGTATGTATATATAATTAGTTAGCTGCGTGTGAATTAGGGTTGAACGAAATCCGAATGGACAACGGGAAGTCTATTTGGGTTACGCTCAACCAGTAGCGATCCCTTAACATTCCCACATCGGGAATAACTACTTAGAAAGACCCATATGCTTTTGTAATCAGATAAGCATCGCGTATGTTGTATTAGGGGGTCGTTACAATCATGCCTTAGGGTTTTCACTATATATGCTACAATTTATTTTTAACAATGATCCTCCAATAAAACAACAATATCAATTTTAGCTCATCAACAACCACATCTATTTACCATGCAAGCTTAGCCAAGAGACATTTACACTTTCAAGAATGTAGACTAGCAACTAATGTTCCATGAAAGTTTGGAAAATCATGATGCATATATTCTAAAACATGGAACAAAAATCCAAATGAATTGCTAACCTACCTCAAGGATGAACCAAGTGGACGTGTTTTAGCTTTCCTTTGAATCTTTCCCTAACTCCCTTGCCTGTTCTTTCCTTGGTCCACTTAGCTCTTTCCCTTCTCACAAAACTTTTGTATTTCCTCTAATACTCACATCACTTTATCTCCTTTTTGGATGCCCTTCCTATGTGTGTGTGGTTTTCCAAGCTATAAGTGCTCTCTCTTTCTCTATGTTTTTTTCTTGCCATGCCTGTGCGTGTAAAAATACAAATTTCAATTCCATTCCCTTTTGTCTATTCTCCTTACATTGCAGCCACACGTGTACATAGGTACACTCTATCTCCCATGCAAGCTTGTACCCTTTGCTCTACTCAGCCATTTCAAGGGAGGGAAGGAAAGTCATGTAGGGTGCATACTCCAAGCAAGGCATACAACCTACACGAGAGTTATCTTCCTAGCAAGTTAGGCTTCTCACGCAAGGCTATACGGTTGGACAAAGCACATATAACTTACATTCCTCCCACAAGACTTATGTTAAGCCTGATGTATGTGCATGTAGCCCCATTACTTGGTGGCGTCAATGGAAAGGAAAGGAAAGAGGTTTATGTAAGCCACCATTCCATGTAAGAGCCATCTTCATGCAAGGCATGGGGTTTTGCATTTTAATTCCCTAAGGTTTGATTGAATATTCAACTACTTTCTCCTCCTATTTTCCTTCACCAAATGCATATTTATATCTAGTGGTCTCGCTCTTCTCCATTCTTATTATTTTGTGGGTAAAATAAATTCATATGCCTAGGTAAGGTTATCACTCGATTACCTTAAAGATGGCACAAGGGAAGGAAAAAGTTGGATTTAGGAAAGCTGCACCCTCACGTAAACTCACTCATCTCTTGGCCATCTTGTGTTGGAAAAGAAAATAAAACAAAAGGGAAAAAAGGGGAAAAGCTAGTCCCACACGCCTCTCATCCTAGTATTTTACATGCACATGAACTTTATCATTTGTGGCGCCAAAGGAAAGGAAGGAAGAGGATGGCTTCACCGTACATACACATATGTGTGAACATTTATTTAGATGATTTCTGCACTCCCTTTCATCCATAATTTTTATTATTTAGCAACCCCACATGTGACCAAGTACAAGCCACCTCCTTGTACTCTTATGTCCTCCATTCGATTACTTGGGGTTAAAGGTAAAAGGAAAATGCAAGGGAAATTTAGGGCCACACGTCACCTTCTCTTTCTCCCTTCTATCTTCATCACTAATTAGACGCATTATTTTAATTGGCATAGGAATTAAAAATGAAAATCCTTTTTTTGCTCACTTGTCCTCTCGGTTGAGCTAAAGAAAGAGCACTCAATATTGGTTATATTCCATTCCTTTGCTTTCTTAAGGCCGAAGTCATCATCCTTCTTCTTAAATTTAGCTTCCACAAAACTTCCTTTCTCAATTTCCTTGGCCGTGTATGAATATATTTATTTAAAATTTGGTTTTCTCCCTTGGCAATTAGGCAAAAGGAAGAAAAATAGGAATTTAAATTAAATACCTCAAGTCCACATGTTTTACGTTAGGAACATTCCCTACTACTTAATACCTAAGTCCATTATTTCCCTCGTGACATTTATAATTCATTACATTACTAAAGAAATTGTATCACATTTTATGCCCACTTATCCAATTAATTAAGGAAACATTACTTTAAAACAAATCAAGTGAATATGGGGTGTTACATAGATCCTTAGTTTGAGTGAACATCTAGGCTAATTCCTTCTTAAAATGGTTAATTGAGCTCATTATAACATCAGAGAGTTGGCAGTCGACTTCCCTTTCTCTAGCAGTCGGCTGCTAGCTTATTGTCTATGTAATAACCAGATTTTTTAAAATATTAAACTAAATAAATTTGAGCTTGAGTTCACTAAAATTGAATTCGACATGATTTCGGAGTCGACAGTTGAAAACAAAGAATTTTTCAGAGTCAAAAACCTAGTTTGATTAAAGAAAACGCAACCCAGTGTTAAGAATTTGATAGATGGAGTTTCGAACTTCGGTTCCTCAGACGAAGGCTGAAACCTTTGTATGGGAACCCGTTCCATTACTCGGATCGAAGACGACATCTAGAAGTTTCCCTGGGTGATCTAGCAAAAGACGGAATCACCCTCGGAGGCTTTAAAATTTTAATTTCTCACAATTTCCATTCATTTTTACAAAACTCTCTCTCTCTTCACTATAATTTCTCTATCTTCTCTCTCCTCCTCTCACCACCGTGCACGGCCACCACCGCCACCTTGGGACGCTGTTTGACCTACCAACTGACGTTCCTCGCCACCCTCAACCTCCAGCGACTGCCACCGTCACTAGAAAAAGGTTATTTTTCTCCTCCATCGCGAAACCTTGGCGCCGTCGTGATGTCCATCATCCGGCGTCGTTAGCCGTCACTGCCACTACCACCGCCACCGTCACCGCCACGCACCCAGATCAAGGCAAAAGGCGTCCGTCATGCATCACTCTTCATCACCAGAAAACGTCGTCCAAACGGCTGAGAACTGTGGCGCAACCCCAGATTTGGACTCCTCATCTTGCAGGCTTCATCATGGTGTAATTTTTGAGCTCAACCGTACCCCTTCGCCATGAGCCGCCATGAGCCGCTGTGCACAACCATGCTCTCCTATGCCCTGCCGCTAAAGAAGCCCGAAAGACGCCAGAAGCAAATTCCCACTATTCGGAACCCCCAGTATGATCTAAATTGCTCTAATTTAACGTATTTTTGACTGAAACAGACGCCGAATGTGTATAAGAAACTTATTGGCTTAGGAAACCGTGCAATTGGATGTAGGAAAGCAAAATTGATTACATAACGAGCTAAAGTATAAATCTAATTGCCCAAGATATTGATTAGGCTCAGATTCCAAGGATACGAGAAGTCTCAAATTGATTAGGAGTAAACGAAAACCAGGTAGGGTAAATTACACTTCCTGAACTTTGGATTGATTCTGTGAATACCTGAACGATTTTAAATTGATTGCATGGAAATGTGTGATGCTTTCGATGGATATAATTTCATGCCTATGTGCTAGTATTGTCTGTTACATGTTAGACGATTTGGCTATCGGATTTAGATGCCATAGGGACTGATTTACTTAGGGTAGGACACTTAACATCCTGTATGGGACAGCCGTTGAGTATTCTGAGTGCAGGGGATTTTTATAAATGTTTGTTTTAACCAGATATAGACTGTATTTGTTAGGGATTACGCAGTAAATGAAGACGACTCTAAGACTGTATTTGTTAGGGATTAGGCGTAATACCCTAGAACCCTGAGGACTAGTCGATCGTGTGCATATAATTCTGAATAGACTATATGAGGATGAGAATTGGCATATGTGCACATGCTAGGGGATGCCCTAGATGTTGATTCTCACCCGATCCTTGAGTGAGTGATTGGTGTTACGGATCACACTCACAATATAGGCGAGATTTTGGGTGATTGGCATTATGGATCACACCCAACGATAAGAGATGGATTTTATCTAGATGACATGCAATTAGATAGATTCAGATAGGGTCACATAAGATTTGTGACCAACGTTTATTTAGAAACATCGGGAATGGGATTTGATTTGAATTAATTTGATTTTGATTACAAATTTTCTTGAAAATAGATTTTTATATTCATTGAATAATTATCTCAATTTTTGTGCTATTTAACGACTTTAAAAGATAAGGCATTCCATTGACTTTCGAAATGATCAAGGAAGTTATTTTCGGTGCTTGCACCGCTGAGCATTCGACTAGTTTTACTGTAATTTACTCTACTGGGATTTAAATATCTCATGAAGTTGTTTGCTCAGATGAACAGGGATAGGGGCCTAGAAGATAGCTGGGCAGACATTCGATGACCGACAGAAGTGAAGCTTAGTTCTAGGCTTGAATCTGATTGTATATATATACTGTTGATGATTCTGTTGTTAGATATATGTAATTACTAGTAGTTGTTGATTGTTGTTGGTTTTACCTGTTGAATTGAATTGTATTTGATGTATATTTTGGAATCAAATGACTATTTGTATTTGGGTGATGTTTAAAATACAGGAGAAACTCTATCAGATTTTTGGCAGGAAATTATAATTGAAATTTGGAATTTTGATGGATTACGTGTGAATTCATGCATGTTTGATTGATGGTTATTTGTTTAATGTTCCAGAGTTTATTATGGTGATTGTATGTATATTAGTGTAGCTGCAGTCAATTTAGGGTTGAACAGAATCTAAATGGACGAAGGAACAATCTATTTAGGTTACGCTCAACCGGTAGCGATCCCTTGAAATTCCTATATCGGGAAAAACTATTTTGAAAACCCATACGCTTCTGCTACTCAGATAGAGGACAACGTATCATAGACTAAGGGGCCGTTATAATTATGGTATCAGAGCCCGGTTTATTGATGGTCGGGTTTAGAGGGCTAGTGGTTGTGAATCTTTGGGCTTGCAGCTTTAGGGTTTTGATTGATTTGACTTTGGAATATTTAGGACCTAATTTTGAATGGATAAGTGAAGGAATGAATTTAATGTTTTGCCATTAACTATTGTTGTTTAAGACTGATCATCTTCTTTCTATGTCAGATAGCCATAGAAGAACCTAGCAGGGATAATACCCAGAGGCCAAGAGGAAGGCCAAGGCACAGAAACCAGGTCGCTTCAGGTAGTAGCAGCATGGAGACTAACGTCGACATGCGAGAGATGATGGATTCTATTCGGATGATGGCCGACGCCATGAGGGACCGAGCTACCACAAGCGCCAATATAATGAGGTAGCAACAAGAAGACAGGCAAACCCAAAACGATGGAAACACTCAGAATGTCAATCCATTGTATCAAGGATGGATTGAATTTCAGAGAGTAGGTCCACCTCCATTTTCAGGTGCCTCTGACCCAGCTGCAGTGGAAGCATGGTTGAAAGAAATAGAAAAGATCTTCCGCTTGTTGCAATACGACGAAGAACAAAAAGTAACATATGCAACATATATGTTGAAGGGCGAAGCAGAACGATAATGGACAGGTGCCTAGCAACTGATGGAGAGCAGAGCCATTCCGCTCACCTGGGAGTCTTTTAAGAGGGTTTTTATGGACAAATACTTTCCCGAGAGCGTCAGACAGTCCAAGGAAGCACAGTTTTTGAAGCTCACACAGGGAGGTAGACCCTTCGAGGAATATTTGGAGCAATTTGAAGAACTATCTAGATATTCCACTTATCTACGGATGCATTACGATGAGGCATGGAAGGAAAGTCAGGTAGAAGAGGGTCTAGATCCACCGATGAAGACACAACTTGCCCCGCTTGAGATTAGAGACTTCGCAGTACTGGTGAACAAGTGTCGAATCCTAAGTAAAAACCTAAAATCGAAGCAAAACATGACACAATGAACAGGTAACAGGCCAAGACCACCAGCTAGAAATCTCAATGTGAAAGGCGGGACGTTTAAACCGCAACTAGGGTCTTCAAGCAGTGGCAGTAGATGGCCTGATAGTGCACTCTATCCGAAGTGTGGGACCAGGCAGCCTAATCAACCTTGTTGGCATTAGACTCCAATTCAGTGCTACAAGTGTGGGGGTACAGGATACATGGCATAGTACTGCCCCTCAAGTGGAAGCCAGCAGGCACCAGGTGGTCGAAGACTGCAGGCTCCAGGGAGAGTCTTCACTATGGAAGCGGCCAATGTTGATAGATCATCTGGTTTGATGCAGGGTAGAGGTAAAATTTACAATTTTCCTTTGATAATTTTATTTGATTCGAGTGCCATGCACTCTTTTATTTCTAATGCATGCATAGAAAGAATAAATTTACCTATGCAAACCTTGCCCTGTGATTTATACATATCCACACCTTTGGGAGAAACCACTATGTCCTCATAAATATGCCTAAACTATCGATTAACCATTGATGATACCCTATTTATCGTGGACTTAGTGTGTATACCTTTGACTGGGATCGACATCATTTTGGGAATGGATTGGTTAATTAGGAATTGGGTTTTGTTAAATTGTTCAAAGAGGATGATTACTTACTTAGATAACGTGCCTGTGCGAGGGAGTGACAGAGCATGTGAGATAGGTGATGTGTCCCTCAAACTCTCTTAGGTAGAATTGCAGGATAAGCTAAATCTAATTCCAATTGTTAGTGACTTTTCGGAGATGTTTCCTTTGGAAGTAAGTAAACAGCCACCACCTAGAGAGATAGAATTTATCATTGACCTAATTCCGGGTGCAGGCCTAATAGCCATGACTCCATACCGAATGGCCCCAGCGGAATTGAGGGAATTAAAGGTCTAAATAGAGGAATTGTTAGAAAAAGGGTTCATTAGGCCGAGTGTGTCACCATGGGGAGCTCCTGTTTTATTCGTAAAGAAGAAAGACGGGAGTTTAAGATTATGTATTGATTATCGGTAACTGAACAAAGTGACCATTAGGAATAAGTACCCATTACCATGATCGATGATTTATTTGACCAGTTACAAAGTGCAACTGTGTTCTCTAAGATAGATTTAAGATTGGGATACCACCAGATGAGGGTTAGAGAAGAAGACATTCCTAAGACAGCGTTTAACATTAGATACGGCCACTATGAGTTTCTAGTGATGTCGTTTAGTTTAACTAATGCACCTGCTGTCTTCATGGACTATATGAATAGAATGTTTAGACCCTATTTGGATCAATTTGTTGTGGTATTCATAGATGATATCTTGATTTATTCCAAGACTCACAAAGAACATGCCCAACATCTTAGCATAGTGCTACAAATATTGGAAGAGAAACAATTGTATGCTAAGTTGGAAAAATGTGATTTTTGGTTGAAAGAAGTGAAATTTCTAGGTCACGTGGTAAAAGGACAAGGGATCGCAGTAGACCTTAATAAAATCGAAGCAGTATTAGATTGGGGTCGACCAAGGACAGTCACTGAGATTAGGAGTTTTCTGGGTTTCTGGCTATTATAGGAAGTTCATTCAAGGATTTTCCCAAATAGCATTGCCATTAACCCAGTTAACTCGAAAGGGTGTAAACTTTGAGTAGAGCAAGCAGTGTGAAGAGAGTTTTCAGACTTCGAAAGAAAAATTGACCACCGCTCCTGTATTAATAATCCCGAAACCCTTAAAACCCTTTACGGTATATACAGATGCATCATTGAAAGGTTTAGGATGCGTCTTAATGCAGAATGGAAAAGCAGTGGCTTATGCATCGAGGTAATGAAAACCTTCAGAGGAGAACTACCCTACCCACGATTTGGAATTAGCTGTTGTTGTATTTGCCCTAAAGATTTGGAGACATTACTTATGCGGGGCTATATTTGAGGTTTATAGTGATCACAAGAGCCTTAGGTACTTATTTGATCAAAAGGAATTGAACATGAGGCAGAGAAGATGGGTAGAGTACTTAAAGGATTTTGAATTTGAATTAAAATACTATGCAGGGAAGGCGAATGTTGTAGCAGATGCATTAAGCCGAAAGTCACTACAATTAGCTAGCCTAATGGTAGATGAGATGAGGTTACTTGAAGACTTTAGGAATCTCAGCCTCAATGTAATCTCGTTCCCGCAGAGATTAGTGATGAGTGACTTCCTGATATCCTGCGATCTGAGAGAGCAGATTAGACAAGCCTAATTAGAGGGTGAATCCTTAGAGGTATATGTAGATCAACCTGATTTTGGACTGGCCCCTGATGGAGCATTGATGTTTAGGAAATGAGTAGTGATTCCAAACCATCAGGAACTAAAGGAAAAAGTGTTAGCAGAGGCTCATCGAAGCCATTATACTATCCACCTAGGTATTTCCAAGATGTATCAGGATTTGAAGAGGAACTTTTGGTGGCCAGGCCTACGGAAGGACATCATGAACTACGTGAATGCCTGTCTGACTTGTCAACAGGTCAAGATAGAACATTAGAAACCCGCAGGGCTACAAAAACCACTGAAAATACCATAAAGGAAATGGGATCAAATAACCATGGACTTTATGGTAGGATTACCTAGGACACCAGCCGGTTATGATACCATTTGGGTGACAGTGGATAGACTAACCAAATCTGCTCACTTTTTGCCAGTTAAGATGAGATACTCCATGGAAAACTTAACCGAAGTATACCTTAGGGATATCATGAGGTTTCATGGAATACCATCGGGTATAGTTTCAGACAGAGACCCTAGATTTACATCAAGATTTTGGCAATCCTTGCAACAAGCATTAGGAACCTAACTTAAGTTTAGCACAACCTACGATCCTCAGACTGACGGGCAGTCTGAGAGAACCATCTAAACTTTAGAAGATATGTTGAGGGCCTGTGTACTAGAACAAAAAGGAAGTTGGGATAAATACCTACCTTTGATAGAGTTTTCATACAATAACAGTTATCACTCTACCATTGGTATAGCACCTTTTGCTGCTCTATATGGGAGAGACTGTAAATCACCTCTAAATTGGGTAGAAATGGGGGAAGGCACATTGTTGGGACCTGAGATTGTATAAGAGACCACTGATCAAATCAAAATGATAAGAGAAAAGATGAAAGCAGCCCAACAAAGACAAGAAGCTTAAGATAATAAGAGAAGAAGACCTTTAGAATTTAATGAGGGAGAACACATTTTCCTGAGAGTATCCCCCACCAAGGGTATTATTAGACAAGTGAGGACCAAAAATCTAAGCCCTAGATTCTTACGACCATTTCAAATCCTACAAAGGGTCGATCCAATCGCTTATCAAATAGCCTTACCTCCACACTTGTCCAACTTGCATGACGTCTTTCACGTCTCGTAACTCCACAAATACTCCCAGACCTTGCGCATGTATTAGGGAATCAACCTATAGTATTAAAGGAAAATTTAACTTATGAATCTACACCTTTACAAATCCTTGACTTTAAGACTAAGCAACTCCAAAATAAAATTATCCCTTTAGTTAAGGTACTTTGGCAGGATGTAGCATCACAGGAGATGACTTGGGAGAAGGAAGACGAGATAAGGCAATGATACCCAGAGCTATTCACAAGTATGAATTTTGAGGACAAAATTTCTTTTAAAGGGGGGAGAATTTAATAACCAGAATTTTTAAAATATTAAACTGAATAAATTTGATCTTAAGTTTGCTAAAATTGAATTTGACACGATTTCAGAGTCGACAGTTGAAAAAAGATAATTTTTCAGAGTCAGAAACCCAGTCTGATGAAAGAAAATGCAACCTAGCGTTAAAATTTGACAGATGGATTTTCGGACTTTGGTTCCTCAGATGGAGGCCGAAACCTTTGCATGGGAACCCATGCCATCGCTCGGATCGAAGATGGCATCCAGAAGTTTCCCCGGGTGATCTGGCAAAAGACGGAATCGCCCTCGGAGCCTTTAAATTTTTAATTTCTCACAATTTCTCTCTATTTTTACAAAACTCTCTCTCTTCACTCTAATTTCTCTATCTTCTCTCTCCTCATCTCACCACTGTGCATGGCCACCACCGCCACCCTAGGACGCCGTCCAACCTACCAACCGACGCGCCTCGCCACCCTCAACCTCCAGCAGCTACCCACAGCCACCAGCGGTTACCACCGTCGGTAGAAAAAGGTCATTTTTCTCCTCCATCGTGAAACCTTGGCACCGCCGTGATCTCTACCGTCCAGCGTCGTTAGGCATCACCGCCATTGCCATTGTGAAGGCTGAGCTGCCAACTTCCTCCCCTAGCTCACCGCCACCGAATGGAGCTCTCACGCACCTAAATCGAGGTAAAAGGCATCTGCTGTGCGTCACTCTTTGTCGCAGGAAAACGCCAACCAAATGGCCGAGAACTACCGCGCCAACCCCAGATTTGGACTCCTCATCTTGCGGGCTTCATCATGGTGTAATTTTTGAGCTCAACCGCACCCCTCTGCCATACGCCATCGTGAGTCACCGTGCACCACCACCAGAGAAGGCAAAAAGATGCCAGAAGTAAATTCCCACTATTCGAAACCCCTGGTATGATCTAAATTGCTCTAATTTAATGTATTTTTTACTGAAACGGACACCAAATGTGTATAAGAAACTTATCGGCTTAGGAAATCATGCAATTGGACGTAGAAAATCGAAATTGATTACATAACAAACTAAAGTATAAATCTAATTACCCAGGATATTGATTAGGCTCAGATTCTGAGGATACGAGAAGTCTCGGATTGATTAGGAGCAAACGAAAACCAGGTAGGGTAGATTACGCTTTCCAAACTTTGGATTGATTCTGTGAATACCTGGACGATTTTAAATTGATTGCATGGAAATACGTGCTACTTTTGATGGATATAATTGCATGCCTATGTGCTGGTATTGTCTGTTGTATGTTAGACGATTTGGCTATCCGATTTAGATGCCATATGGATGGATTTACTTAGGGTAGGATACTTAATAGCTGGTATGGGACGACCGTTGAGTATTCCGAGTGCAGGGGATTTTTATAAATGTTTGTTTTAACCAGATATAACTTGCATTTGTTAGGGATTACGCGGTAAACCAGGACGACCCTAAGAAAGGTTTAAGGAGTATAAGGGGGGATAACCTACCCTGGGAAACATTGTGATTTAGGCGTAATACCCTAGAACGCTGAGGACTAGTCGACCATGTGCATATTATTCCAAATAGACTGTATGAGGATGAGAATTGGCATATGTGCACATGCTAAGGGATGCCCTAGATGTTGATTCTCACCCGGTCCTTGATTGAGTGATTGGTGTTACAGATCACACTCATAATATAGGCAAGATTTCGGGTGATTGGTGTTATGGATCACACCCAACGATAAGAGATGGATTTTATCCAGATTACATGCAATTAGATAGATTCAGATACGGTCGCATAAGATTTGTGACCAACGTGTATTTAGAAACACCGACATGGGATTTGATTTTGATTACAGATTTTCTTAAAAATAGATTTTTATATTCATTGAATAATTATCTCAATTTTCGTGCTATTTAACAACTTTAAAAGATAAGGTATTCCATTGAATTGTATTTGATGTATATTTTGGAATCAGATGACTGTTTGTATTTGGGTGACGTTTAAAATACGGGGGAAACTCTATCGGATTTTTGACACGAAATTATAACTGAAATTTGAAATTTTGATGGATTACGTGTGAATGTATGCATGTTTGATTTATGGTTATTTGTTTAATGTTCCAAAGTTTATTATGGTGATTGTATGTATATTAGTGTAGCTGCAGTCGATTTAGGGTTGAACAGAATCTGAATGGACGAAGGAACAGTCTCTTTGGGTTACGCTCAACTGGTAGCGATCCCCTGACATTCCCATATCGGGAAAAACTATTTTAAAAACCCATATGCTTTCGCTACTCAGATAGAGGATAGCGTATCATAGACTAGGGGGTCGTTACAGTCTAACATTTCTGCTTTTGTCAGAAAGCTACCATTCGATTGCTAGGGCTTGGCAATCGGTTGCTAGCCTCGACAGTCGACTTCTAGGGGTTTAGTAGTCGGCTGCTAGTGTTATGACACACATTCCTAAGCAGAGGATAAGCACAGTAGTCGACTTCCATGGTTGGCAATCGGCTCCTAGCGCTCAGTTTACTTGAACGATTATAGTTTTACCCAAAGTTTGGCCCCAAAAACATGTTCTTAAATCATTTACTTAAACCATGAACTTAATGCCAGCCTTTAAACATCATTTTTCATTCATAAAATGCCTATAACATAGCCTAACATGTTCAAACTAAGATCAAACAACATCATTCTCACTTTGAGCAAAAACCCAACTTCAAAAATCATTCACAAGCATAAATGAACAAGGTAAATTAGCTCACATTACCCAATAGTAGTTAAAACACATAGAATGTAGGTTAAAAACCCCAAACTTAACTTAAAACATTCTAAATTTTTCATTTATTAGTAAGTTTTCTGAATATTTTAGAAATAGGGTTTAGGATGAATTGCTACCTTGATTCCTTGCCAAATGTGTGTGTAGGATGTGTTTAGAAGGCTCTCCCCTTGTTGTAGAACTTATTTCTAGCTTCAATCTCCCTTTTCTTCAACAAAACTCCCTTCTTGTGCCCTAACTCGCCCCTTTCTCTCTCTATCCTCCCTCTTGCCTCTCTTTCTAAAAGGATTAGAGTTGGAAGTGTGTAAAGAGTTTAGGGCTACAACTAGGGTTTAAGGAAGTTTAGGTAATTGCTATTTGGTCCTTAAGTTCTTTTGCACTCTTGGACTCACTCATATTTTCCTTTTCAATTTAGTCCATGACCACTTCTTGCTAAACCTTCATGTATTTCCTTTCAATTTAGTCCCTAAACTGATGCAACTATATGCACTAATGCAAGATACACAAGCATTAAGATTGACTTAACAACTAACAAACATCTCTTTAATCATACTAAGAGCAGATGTTACACTATGAATGTATTATACCAACATATTATAACTATTTCTTTGAAAGTAATGAGTCCTGTGTTGGGATCATCCTCCTTTTGACATGGTAGGGATGTTATCCATTGAGTGACATCCCTTTTCATGAGTTGATTTCTAATACCTAGGCCTAACCTAAACCAAATAGCTCATGAGAAATTACACTAAAAGAGGAGTTGGTTCTCATTTTCTTCCTAGTTGCATCCAAAGGGGCACCCTTAATCCAATCTCATCCACCAGCGTTTAAGCATTTTTGTCACCGAAAAGTCCTTTGTTATATAATTTCCACCTAAAGCCCAGTTAAATTCCATGTTACTTGGACCCTATTGAAATCCTTTAATGAGCTGATAATCGTTCTTCACCGTGTATTCCCTAGTGTGTGATCCTTTCCACACAATCTTGTCTAGGGCATCTATAGTAGAAATAGGAATTTTAATAATTTATTTGACTTGTTCAAGATAATAAAATATGTAAAAATTTTCCCTCTTTCAAGCAACCATGCTCATTGAATAGGTAGGTGAATTTACTAATATTAAGGTCTCTTTTAATAGGGTTCCACCAGAGCCTACTGTCCACCTTGACATTATGGTCATTCCCAATGCACCATTCATTTCTTTCCACCCCGAGAGTCTTTTTTTTAGTTTCTCTAGGATCACTTGGTAAGTCCTCCTTTTTCTTCTGCTGTGGTTGATGAAATCTCCTAGGTATTTTCCAAGATTATCCATTATTTTACAATTGAAGATTTGCCCCATCAATTTCTTAAAACGTCTCAGGCTATTGGGATTGAATACTATCTCAGATTTAGTCTCATTTGGTTTTATTCCTAACCACTACCCAAACTCTTCTAAAATTCCATTTAAGGCACTAATGTGGATATATCTGCCTTCATACTTATTAAAAGTTCATCTGCATAAAGAAGATGATTAACATGAGGAACGCCCATGCTAACCTTAATTCCTCTAATCAATTTTGAGTCCTAAGCTTTAATGAGATACCCTGAATAACACATTGTCACAGAGAATGATTAGGTGGGGAGATAGCGAATCCCCTTGTCTTAAACCTACCTTTAGGTAAAATAGGTCTAAGTGTACCCCATTAATAAAAAAATTGAATGAGGATGTGGAAACACATTGCATGATAACCTCAACTAAATAGGGGGAAATCTCATCACACTCTGAACTTCTTCTAAGAATAACCAATAACTTTTGTCAGACTCCCTTATGTAGTGAAGTAGCTGGTTAGCAATCAAGATGTTGTTTGTGATACACCTATCTTTGACAAAAGCATTTTGGAATAGGGTAATAAGGCTTTTCATTACATCTTGTAATATGTTGGTTAAGGTCTTTTTAATGAATTTGTAGACTACATTACACAAAATAATAGGGTGAAACTCTCTAAAAATTTTGTGGCACTTGATTTTCGGAATAAGAATAGTGTGGGATTGATTCAACTCTCTAGCAAGGAATCCTCTCCATAGGAAAAAGCCAACCATATTGGTTAGATCTTTACCTAAAATTTGCCAGAATTATTGGTAAAAGAATTTCGAGAGTCCATCAAGTTCTGGTGCTTTTGAACCATCTATCTAGAAGAAAGTTTTTCAATCTTCATTTTCTTCAAGGGTTTATTAATCTTGTCCAAATGGTGTTGTCAAAGTTAGGGAATTCTAGAGTTCTAAATGAATTCTAGAATGCCATCTCTTTTAGAAGAATCATCATTAGAGAAAATATATTTAAAGAACTCCATGCCTTTACTGAGTATGTCCTTCGTAGTGTAGTTCCAACTACCATCTGGATTCTCAATGACATGGATTTTATTCTTATTCCTTTGATGGGTGACTAGAGTATAGAAGTATTTGGTGTTTCTATCCCCCTTGATGAGCCATAATTTCTTTGCTTCTACACCCACATTAATTTTTTCAATCCAGAAGTAATTCAAGTTTTTTCTTTAGGATAGTCTCTTCATAAGTATCCAATGTAACGACCTCTTTTATATATTTACATTATCAGAGTAATTAAGAAGCATGAAATTCTCACAAGAATTTTTTCTTTTAAAAACTTATACCATTTAAGGCCTTTACTAGTTGAGTGTAACCCAAATAGACTCTTCTATTTGTCCATTCAAATTTCACTCAAGTACTTCTTATGCATAGCATACCTAATACCAAAATTCATACAATATCATATTCTGAAATACAAAAAATTCTAAACCATCCATTCATGAACATTTGAGATATAGACCACAATGGTGCAACTATAGTAAACTTTCCATTAGCTTAATATATGTAAACATAAATATCCCCAAATATTTAAATTTTCAGTTATCATTAAGGCCTTACCAAAATTTCGAAAGAGTTCCCCCTAAAAATAGGACATTTTCTCAATTTTACAATAGCCCAAAACATTGATTAAGTAAATAGACATATATTTAAAATTTCATATACAGCCCAAGGCCTTGATGATATTCGAAAACATTATCTAAAAACTCAAAATTTGCAAAATCTTTCAAGTTGCCCTCTCAGTTACTCAACCTCCTTCAACATCCTGTAAGTAATTTTATCCCAGGCCTAGCTAGTTCCTAGGCATATTCTGGCCCTGAGCATCTAAACATTCAATTGAATGAGATACAATTATCCCATCACAGTAATTTACAATTTAAAATTTTCAAAATCAATTAAAAGTTCAATTGTGCCCCTTTTAGTACAAAAAACCTCTCCCTTGTGGCTATATAATACATATGTGAATTGCACTTTCATAGTATAACATTATTAGAGCATATGGGAAATTTAACATTTTTCATTAATTTCATAACTCATAATTTCATCAAATTCATAGAAGTATAGGAGAGACATTATAATCAATTCATTATTTCATAATACCTATATTTCCATCTCAAATCTCATTTGCATAACCTTTCTCATGTTATTGCAAATACCACATAAGAATTGCATATTCTCTCAAAATCAATATATATAAATTTTTAGAAATTAAAATTCTTATCACATTGCATGTTGTTGACCAATCTCATTTTAATATTCACAGGGACCATTATCCTGGTGAATGTCACAGGACCGTCATCCATGTGACTGAGATTGTTGTCATCACGGGGACCATTATCCCAATGATTTTCATAGGACCATTATCCATATGACTAAGAATCTAACTATCAGGGCATCCCTTGGCACGTGCACATCATTCGTTAGTCTCTTTATGCACAACTATACAGTAATGTATACAAATAGGTGACTAATACTTAGGGTCATAGAGTTTTTTCACTTAAACTAATCTGTTTGCCCTGTATAGACTATCCTCCCTTTACTCCTTAAGTTTTTCATAGGTTTGTATTGGTTTAAAGAGAAACCTCTAACAAATACAGACCATCATAGATGAAAGCAATTGCATTTTTACAAAAATAGTTTGCATAAGGAACACTTAATGACCATCCTATACCAGCCATTAAATGTCCACCCTAAATTTTGTCTACACTTTAAGCATACAACCCAATAGTCAAATTAAAACAAGCAGCAAAGGATTTATCTGATGCTTTTCAAACACACATAGGTAATTTTCCTTATACTCATATGAAAACATTTCTATTTCACAATAAATGTCATCAAATATTTCCCATGTCATAAAACAATTTTATTTCAACCAAAACAATTCACATTATCCATTCAAAATAAGGGAGTGTAGATTACTCTACCGTAACCGTGATTTTCTTTCTTGAATCAGGATTTTTTCTTCTTTTCTCCTGGCTTAATTTCACATGTCACTTCTATCAATCCATGGGAAAATTTCAGCTTTCATACTTATTTCTTTCAAAGCATAATTGTATTGAAATTAAATTTCCATTCATTCTAAATCTCAATTTCACTCTTAATTTCACTCAATTCCTTCTTATATGTTTTTATTCTTTCATTAAAACCTCTTTTTGTTTCAAAATTCAGAACTTAACATATTTTTAGTTTTACCTAAGAAAATAAGTTTTCACTTTAGTCTCTAATTTATCCCAAATTTAGTTTTTCATTATAGAATTCTCTAATTTTTTCTATGAGACTTCTAGGAGGCTAAATAAACTTGTTCCAACAAAAATTTCCAGAATTTGCAGGATTTACACTACTTACATAGAATATAAAATCCTTTTAATTTAGTCCCTAAAAATTTTCTAATCTTGAAAGTAGCCCTTAAAGTCATAAAAATCTCCTAAATTCATACGAGAGTCTCTATGTAACTCAATATCATAGAAAATACCAAAATTTATGGAATTTTAGTTCATTACCTAGAATTTCCAAAATTTACATTTTAGTCCCTATTTTTCAAATGATGATTTTACACTCTTTTACTTCAATTTTCCACTCCAATCCAATCATAAGAATCTCCTAGGGACTAAAATTTATAAAAAAGCATCAAATTTGGAGAATTTTAGTTTATACTGAAAGTTTTGAAAAATTATAGTTTAATCCTTGTTTTCTTTCCAGTGGCTGATGTTGGTGGACAGTGGCAGTAATGGCACCGATGGTTGTCGGAAGTGTCATCAGTTGACTAAGGACCCAACAAAGCAGCTCACCGGTAGCCTATCGGTGTGCAATCAGAGATTGAAAGTCACGAACAGAGAGGGAAAATGGCGTTCATTTTGATCGAAAGTCCCTAAAAATTTTCTAATCTTTAAAGTAGCCCTTAAAGTCACAAAAATCTCCTAAATTGATATGAGAGTCTCCATGTAACTCAATATCAAAGAAAATACCAAAATTTATGGAATTTCAGTTCATTACCTAGAATTTTTAGAATTTACATTTTAGTCTCTATTTTTCAAATGATGATTTTGCACTCTTTTCCTTTAATTTTCCACTCCAATCCAATCATAAGAATCTCTTAGGGACCAAAATTTATAAAAAGGCATCAAATTTGGAGAATTTTAGGTTATATTGAAAGTTTTAAAAAATTATAGTTTAATCCTTGTTTTCTTTCTAGCGGCTGACAGTGGTGGAAAGCGGCAACAACGGCACTGATGGTTGTCGGAAGTGTCGTCGGTTGACTAAGGACCCAGCAACATAGCTCATCGGTAGCTTATCGGTGTGCAATTAGAGATCAAAAGTCACGAACAGAGAGGGAAAATGGTGTTCATTTTGGTCGCTACGATGGTCGTCGATGGTGAGAGATGGAAGCTGACGTACAACAGCAACGAGCAGAGCAGCAGCATGATACAGTGGTGTTGTGACATGATGATTCGGATGAAATAGGAGGATTGTGCATGATGTGAGGGAAAGGGAAAAATGGAAGAAAATATGGGAAAATTTGAATATTTAAGGTATCCAAGGGCATTTTGGTATTTTACCAATTTACTCTAGATAAATTTTGAATGCAATTATTTAATTCAAACAAAAATATGGAACAATATGGAAAGGATTTGAGAATTTTTAGAGTATCTTAAATCTATTAAAAATATCTGCTAAGTATCTCAAAGTGGATAAAAATTTTCTTATCAAATGAAATTTTTTTTCCAAAAATTTTCAAATTTGAGCTATAAGCCCAAAATAATTTACTTCACCACTTCTCAACAACATTTCAAGATTTCTATTAAAATTCTTCCTAATGTTTATTTATTAATTGGAGTTATTACATACACTCCTCTATTTTGCCTTGTTTAAGACTCTTGGACCCTCTTTCATCAAATTTTACCCTAGCCTCCGATTGAACTAAAGAGGACACCAACATCGACGAGACTCATGCCATACCCACTATCACCCTAACATATAGACCCTCATTCCTCTCATTTTACCCTAGCCTCTAATTAAACTGAAGAGGCCACCAGCACTGACGAGACTCATGCCACCACCTTTGAGTCTCTTACCACCGTCTACAAGTCTTGCTTCACCACCAATGAGTATCATGCCACCACTGGCATATCTTGTATTTCCATTATTAGCTTCTCTATTCAAAGATCCAAGATCGATTTTGTAACACCTTAGCTCTATAGGTGTTCAATATATATCAGCTAGTAGAGGCAGCATGTTACTATTTAGACTTCCTAATTAACTACCTAAGTTCAATTTTAAATTATTTCCAGGATCCATTATTAATTTAGTTTCAAGTTTGGGCTCCTCTAGGGTAACTCACTCGTATACATAGCACTAGCGGAAGCATAAAATATACAGTTAGATAAATGTAACTAATCACATTTATAAAGTAACCATACAGTATGTACATTTTAAAAATAATCGGTATGAGCTTGGGGAAAGTTATTTCTACTCCTAAGGTCACCGAACCCATTATAGGATACATTTTTGCTTCGATTAGAGAGAGTTATTATACTTACACACACACACATACACATCTATTAAAAAAAACTCCCACTTATATTTATACATCAACTCCTAAGCCTTTGTCTATCAGCAAAATAAGCCAAGGGTATGAGTGGGTCCCTAAAAAATAACCATTATCCTCCCTCCACCTTAACCCACTAGGGGTGTAGGTGGGATATCCAAAATCCATATAAGAACATCCTTAATCCTGAGTAAGTACCCGAGGTGGGGTACCTCAAATAACTCTACCTCTAGCTCTACTATCAACCTGAAACTAGGCATTTGGACACATTAATGCACAGGTGAGATAATAATCTCAAAAATTATGAGAAATTAGGTTAAAAATCATCTCTCCTTCACCTTCCCTTTAATTTCTTCTCTTCCTTTACCCTCCTCACTTTTAGATGCACCCTTGAACTCAATTACCTTACGAGAATCTTATCATGCGTTATGTTAAAGCTTTACTGTGTTCAAAATAGAATTTTTCAAGTCTTCATTTGATGCTTTTACTAAAAATTTTATGAACTATATAAGCCTTCTAAATAATGTAATGACCCCTCATTATATACATATATCAGAGTAATCATGAAGCATGAATTTTCCACTAAATTTTTTTTTCTTTCCTTATAAGGACTTATACCACTCGAGCAGTAACTATTTGAGTGAAACTTAAATAAACTCTTCTAATAGTCCATTCAAATGCCACTCAATTACCCTTTCTGTGTAACCCCTCAATCCTATAATTCATTTTTAATTATTTATAAAATATATTACAAGATTGGTGAATTACTATTACCTCTACCCGAGTCTACTTTTAACTTTTTACCAAGTTAAATGGCTAAGTGCCATTAGTTTGGGTTACTACACTCGGCTTCTCACATGTAACGTAATGGAAAATAAATTAAATTAACTAGAATAAAATAAAGATATTTATGCATACATTCACATTCATTTACATTAGTTACGAGTGCCATCCATTAAACATATATCTATGGATATACGAGCGTGTTAACTAGGGTAAGGAGACAATAAGCCTGTCACTCATACCCATTTGACAAAAACTACTAGTGAATTCCTAGCTCATATATCCTAATACATATATGTCCTTGTCCTATTTACCCAAAAATCATCCCCTTGATCCTCCTGAAATACCAACGAGGAATTCAGGTATCGGAGATGTCAAAATATCTATCTCTATGTCAAAATATTCAAACTAACACCTTTTACCCACTCACAAGAGAAAGGGGATTTCCACAACTATTAGTGCCCATAATTCCTTAATTATGGGAAAATACCTTAAAAAGGGTACTTCTACATATTCTACCTCTATCTCGAGTAGAACCTGATATCTAGGCATTTGATACAAAATAGCATTTTTAATAAGAATAAATCTCAGTAGCAATAATAGCTAATTTATAAAATTTAGTTTTACCAATGTAAACTTATATGGAAAACTCTACATTCTTCTCAAAATCATAAAAAATATCATAGCTATTTGGTTACCATACATGAAGATATTCATATTTTATACTTTTATAACTGCATGCATGGCTCATTTAATATCCATCCCATAAGACATACATATATCCATGAAACATAATCAGATTATAAAAAAATCAAATTTCATTAGTAACATGATTTCATTCTCATAAAGAGCATTAAGGAAATAAGAGCACTTCTCGTTGGTCTTCGCCAAATCACATTAAGCATCATATAATAATGACAATAAGATAAATCAGGAGGGTCATCAAGCAAACCACTAGACATTTTTTAATATGTACTCATAACTTTGGGCAACACATGCCATTGGTAGTCCTCAACTGCAATATCACATTCATGTACATTCTAGAGCGTCCTCTAGTGGATCCAAGTACAATAAGAGTCCCTACAATAAGAGTCCACACATGAGTACATAATAGGGCCCCTAAAATGCTATTCATGAGCATATACATTAGGATGATTTGGTGCATACTATAGTTATGTGAAATTCTAAGTATGTGACCTTTCATTTAAATTGGCTATTAAGTTCACTAACTTAGAATTTACAACTATCACAAAAATCGTGGATTGTCTAATTATCGTCCTATACCAACAATCAATCATTCAGCAATGAACCTATCTACTGCTAACACATATACTAAGAACATAATTCTTATTTCTCTTACTTATGCTTGCTCTTTCCTTTTTAATTCTCATTATACTCTTGCTCTTTTTCATTTAATTTCAAAGTATGTGTTACCATTCAATTTTTAGGTTCAAATTCCTTGTTTGAGTAGAGTTTCTTGGGCTAAATACCTTTGAAACATGTTATTAAGTTCATAATTTACTCACAGAGGTTAGGAGTTGGCTAGTGCCTTATTATCAGTTGACTGCTAACATTCTGTCCACTTACAAAATTTCAACCCGAGAGCTACCAATCAACTGCTACAATGTTGGGCGTCCGCTGTTAGCTTACTGTGGAGCTTGATAGTTGACTGTTAGAGCATGGCAGTTGGCTGTTAGCCTTTTGGGAAAATTTTGGAAAATGAAGAACATGACAGTTGTAATGACCCCCTAATACAACATACACCATCTTTTATCTATTTAGAAGAAGCATATGGGTTTCTCTAAATAGTTATTCCCGATGTGGGAATGTCATGGGATCGCTACTGGTTGAGCGTAACCTAGATACACCGGGCATGGGATTTAACCTAATTTCTATGACTGATTTTCAAAGAAATGGATTTTTATGATTATGAGTATTTACCGCGATTTCCATGTGATTATTTGATTTTAAAGAAAAGGTATTTCACAGATTTTGAACTGATTTCAGGAAGTTGTTTTCGGTGCTTGCACCACTGAGTATTCAACCAAATTTCGAAATGTATTTTGAATTGTAAATTATTCTACTAGGATTTTATATCTCACCAGGTTGTTTACTCAGATGAACAGGAATAGGGACAGGGACCTAGACGTTAGCTAGGCGATGCTTTGGTGATTGAAAGAAGAGCAGCTTAGTCTAGGCTTGAATTGCGTTGTATATATTTATACTGATGTTGTTGTATATTGGTCTTTTGTAATTTATGTTTTTCTGTTGTTATTGGACTGGCTGTATATCTGTATACTGGATGACTGTTTTATTTTGGGATACACTCGAAATATAGGGGAAACTCTGCCAGATTTTTGGTAGGGTTTACCACTGTAAACTCGTGGATTTAAGTTAAATCCATATAGGCTACAAGTCCTCTGAGACCAAATCTAAAATCGTCCAATTGCACGTCATCTAGAGAAATCTCATCTCTTATCGTTGGGTGTGATCCGTAACACCAATCACCCGAATCTCGCCTATGTTGTGAGTGTGATCCGTAACACCAATCACTCACTCAAGGATCAGGTGAGAATCAACATCTAGGGCATCCCATAGCATGTGCACATACGCCAATTCTCATCTTCATACAGTCTATTCGAACTCACATGCTCACGGTCGGCTATTCCTTAGGGTTCTAGGGTATTACGTCTAAATCACAATGTTTTCCCGTGTAGGCTATCCCTCCTTATACTCCTTAAACCTTTCTTAGGGTCGTCCTGATTTATCGTGTGATCCCTAACGCAGTACAGGCTAAATCTAGTAAAAATAATATCATTTAAAAACTCCCTGTACTCGAGATACTTAACGGCCATTCCATACCGGCTATTAAGTACCCTACCCTAAGTAAATCCGTCCTAATGGCATCTAAACTCGATTCATCTAACATACAAATGGGGTTTTCAGCACACAGGTATGCAATTTAGTCCATCGAAAGCAGCATGCAAATCCATGAAATTAAATCTAATCATTCAGGTATTCACTAGGTCAAATCTAGAACTCAGGAAGCATAAATCATCCTACCTGGTCTTCTGTTGCTCCGAATTAATTCAGAACTTCACAAAATCTCGAATTTTGAGCCAATTTAATTCTCTGGACATTTACATGAATATTTAAGCTCGTCACGTCATCCGTTTTATGATTCTAAGTCCGATTACCCTATAACTTAGGTCAATTTATTTCCTAATTGCGTTCAACAGCTAATTCAATCAAAATTTATTAGTTTTTGGGGAATCAGACGTTACTAGTGTTGTCAAATGATGAAAATCTGTCCCGGGATGGTCTCGGTGTCTCCCGGTGTATATCCAGATTCTCCGGCACGGCAACGCACGGTGGTGTACGGCGGCGCATGGTGGAGGGGTACGGTTGACCTCAAAATTCACACCACGGTGAAACCTGCAAGACGAGGAGTCCGAATATGGTTGTGGCATGGTGGTTCACGGCCGTTTGGATGACATTTTTTGGCCCCGAAGTTTTACGCAAGGTGGACGGAAAATGCCTCGATCCGGGTACGTCAGACCTCTGTTCAACATCGGCGAGCTGGTGGAGGAAGCTGGCAGCTCAGGCTACATGCTGGTGGTGTTGGTGACAGCCAATAGTAGAAAACGGGGGCGATCTCAGCTGGCAAAAATCCCACGCAATGGAGGAGAAAAATGCCATTTTTGGGCGGTGCTGGCGGCCGTTGGTGGCCGTGGGTGGCTACTGGAGGTCGAGGGTGGCGAGGGGAGTCGATTGGTATGCCAGGTGGTGTCTCACGGTGGCTCAAGTGGCAGCGCATGATGGAGGAGAGAGAAGGAAATGCGACAAATTGTGGGGTTTCAGGAAATTTAAAGCTTCTGAGGGTGATTCTGACTTTTCTCGAATCACCCAGGGAAACTTCAGGATGTCAGCTTCCATCCAGAAGTTGGCACGAGTTCCCATGTAAAGGTTTTTATTAGTAAAATTGAAGCACGAAATGTCGTCTGTCAGTTAGTGATCGTCGGATTGTGTTTCTTTCCATTCGATTGTGTTTCTAACTTCGAAAGGCCCTCTGTTTCAAACCGTCATCCTTAAAAGTTATGCCAGGCTTCGCTCACATGGATTTATCATGAAAATCGGGTTTTATCTTTTAAAACAATTCCGATTATTACAACAGTTGACGTCCAGGGGCTGGCAGTCAATTGCTAAAGCTCCGTATGTGTTTCTGGCAGCTCAAGAACACGACAGTTGACTGATTTGAGTAGTCGATTGCTATGTTATGCTCTATTTTATGTCTTACAGTTGACCTAAAATTTTTATCCAAAAACTTGTTTAAACTCCCATTTTGAAATTTATGAACTCAAAACCAACATGTGAGCATCATTTATCACATAAAATATAGCCCAAACACAACTTAATCTCTCTCAAATCTTGGATTTAATCTCATTCTCATTCATGGATAAAAACCTATATTTTATAATTTAATTTAAGCATGCATAAGTATATTCATATGGTTCAAAACACCTAATAGTTATGAAAAACACTATAAATGTAGTTTTAAATCCCTTTTTCCTCTAAAACATCTTCAAAATCATCAAGTTCAATTAGATGAACAATAACTTCAAAAATAAAAGGCTTTGGGTTATTTTGCTACCTTAAGTCGTTGTTTGCAAGCTGATTCTCATATTAGATACTTTCTTAGACACTTCTCTGGATTGAATTTCTACTGAAAGTGAAGATTTACTCTCTTGCTCCTTACTTTCTCTCTCGATTCGATTGCTCTCTCTCTAAAAGTGATGTTCAAATTTTAAGTAGGGAGGAAGTTTGACTTCTTGCCTTATATAGGCATCCCAAAATTTGCAAATTTTAATCTTAATCTCTAATCATTTAGCCTCAAAATGGTAATTTTCAAACTATATACATAATTGCCATTTTGTCTCTAAACCATTGGCGAGAGATTTCCAAAAATCAATTGGCTAAAGTAAGTCTTTTGGTAGAAATTGAAATTCTCATACTTGAACTTTTCCATTCTTTTAGATTAGTCCCTAACCTCTTTCAAGTCAATTACCTCGCTCTTATTTAATCCAATTCTTGTACTAATGCAACTATATGCAGTCTAATGCAACATACACAAGTAATTAATTAAAATTAACAAACATCTCTTATAGAAATAGGAGCGGATGTTACAATTCTCCCCTTCTTTTAAGAAATTTCATCCTTAAAATTTATACGTACCTATACAAAAATTTTGGAAAATTTCTTTTCATCTCCTCTTCCTTTTCCTATGTTGGGAATAGCCTTACAGAAATTGCTTGATCTCAGTACCAATGATTTTCAAAGGTTTTGGTTTGTAAGTCAAATTATCTTTCAATTATACTGTACTAGCATCAAGAACATGGGAGAGATCTAGAAGGTATTTATGAAGTTAAGAAATATGAAATATATCATAAAGGTTAGATAAAAATAGGTGTAAAGTGATTTGGTAAGCAGATGGACCGATTCTTTTAAGATTTGGTAAGGTCCAATGTATCTAGGATTTAATTTTTGGACTTAATAGCTCTACCAACACCAGTAATTGGGGAAACCCTGAGGAATACATAATCCTCTTTTTCAAACTCCAGTGGTCTTCTTCTCTTATCAGCATAACTTTTTTGTTTATCCTGGGCCTTAGCCATCTTTTCTCTGATTATTTTAATTTGAATTATAGGTTTTTGGACTAACTCAGGCCCTAGCAATTATCTTTCCCCTACCTCAAACTAACATAATGGTGACCAAAATTTCATTCCATATAAGGCCTAATAAGGAGCCATCCCTATACTAGAATGGAAACTATTATTGTAGGTAAATTCTATCAATGACAAACTCTTATCCCAACTTCCCATCTATTCTAATACATAGGACCTAAGCATGTCTTATAGAGTCTGAATAGTTCGTTTAGTTTGCCCATCAGTTTGTGGATGATAAGCAATATTGAAATTGAATTTATTGCCAAAAGCCTCCTGAAAGGCTCTCTAGAATCTAGAAGTAAACCTAGGGTCTCTATTAGATACAATATTAGTGGGAACTCCATGGAGTCTCAGTATTTCTTTTATATACAATTGGGCCAACTTATTTAATGAAAAGTTTATTTTGATGGCTAGGAAATGTGCATACTTAGTTAGTCTATCAACTATTACCCAAATTGAATCATTTCCTAACTGAGTCCTAGTTAAACCTACCACAAAATCCATAGAGATTTTATCCCATTTCCATTCAAGGATCTTGAGAGGTTGTAATAATCTTGCAAGTTTCGGATGTTCAATCTTCACCTGTTGGCATACTAGACATCGAGTAACATATTCAGCAATATGCTTTTTCATGCCTGGCCACCAGAATTTTCTTTTTAAATATTAGTACATTTTAGTGGCACCAGGATGGAAAGTATAGTGGATCTTATGGGCTTCTTCTAGAATTATGTACCTCAGTCCTCCTAACTCCGAAACATAAATCCTATCTTGGAAAGTCACTACCCCATCAATGCCTCTTCTAAATTCTCTTAGGTCTTTAGGGACTTTAAGAACTCATCTTCCCTTTAGGCTTTTAGGATTTGAGTTATAAGGTTATTCTCAATTCTTATTTCACTCAGGTAAAGCCTATCTGGAAACACTAGGGTGAATAAATTCAAACTCCTAAATTTCTCAATCAATTTCATTTCATTCACCATCATGTGAGCTACATGAAGGGATTTCCTACTTAGGGCATCGGCCACTACATTGGCCTTGACCAGATAGTACTTTAGTTCAAAATAATAATCTTTTAAAAATTCTATCCATCTTCTCTGCCTCATGTTTAGTTCCTTTTGGTCAAAGAGATATTTAAGACTTTTGTGGTCACTAAACACCTCAAACTTTGACCTATACAAATATTGTCTCCAAATCTACAAGGCAAACACTAAGGCTGCTAATTCCAAGTCATGGGTAGGATAATTTTTTTCATGAGGTCTTAGCTGTCTAGAGGCATCTGCTACTACTCTTCTATTTTGCATTAAGACACATCCTAGACCCTTCTTGGATGCATCACAATATAGTTCAAAACTTCCTAATGGGTCAGAAATAGTTAGAACAAGTGCCATGATAAGTTGTTCTTTCAACATTTGGAAACTATGTTCACATTTGGGACTCCACATAAATGGAACATCTTTCCTAGGTAATTTAGTCAAAGCCAACTCTATTTGGGAATAAATCTCCTATAGTATTCGGCTAATCCAAGAAAACTATGAATCTCCATTACCATTGTGGGTCTCTTCTAACCAACCACCGCTTCTGTCTTACTAGGATCTACTGATACTCCATCTTTTGTAATTACATAGCCTAAAGAATTTCACCTCTTCCAACTAGAACTCACACTTCTCAAGTTTGGCATACAATTGCTTTTCTCTAAGCAACTGTAGCACAATCCTAAGATGATGTTTATGCTCTTTACTACTACTTTTAGAATACACCAAAATTTCATAAATAAACACTATCATGAACTGATTAAGGTAGGGTCTATAGATACGATTCATGTAATCCATAAAAATAGCTTAAGCATTTGTCAATCCAAACAGCATTACAAGGAATTCATAATGACCATATCTGGTTCTAAAGGTTGTCTTAGGTATATCTTCTGTTCTCACTCTGATTTGATGATACCCCGACCTCAAATCAATCTTAGAGAATACAGTAGCTTCTCTCAACTAATCCAATAGATCATCTATTCTAGGGAGTGGGTATTTATTTTTCACCATTACCCTATTCAATTGCCTATAATCTATGCATAGTCTTAAGTTGCCATCCTTCTTTTTGACAAACAACATTGGTACTCCTATGGTGAAGCACTGGGCCTAGTAAATTGTTTCCCTAAAAGGTCTTCTATTTATATCTTCAATTCATTTAACTCTAAAGGAGACATTCTATAAGGCGTTATAAAAATTGGTCCTGTACCAGGAATCAATTCTATAGAAAATTCTATCTCCGTCTCAGGTGGAAGACTTAAAATGTCTTTGGGAAAGAAATCTAAGAATTGAAAAACTACAAGGATAACACTAAGTTTATGCTGGAATTCAATCTCAAAAGAACACAAAAAACTAATTCTTTGGATCTTTTCCTCAATTTTCTTATTTATAGGTATGGAATTTATGAAAGTTACAGATTTCTTAGAACAATCCAAGACTACATTATTTATAGACAACCAATCCATCCTAAAAATAATGTCCAATCCCACCAGAGGTAAACAAATAAAGTCAACGTCAAAAGGCTTGTTTTCAACAATAATTGAGCAATTTAAGCTACCCAAAGAAGTCAATACCTGCTTTCCTATAGCAGTGTAAATAGATTGCTCATGGGGTAATTTAGATAGAGGTAATTTCAATCTTTCCACACATTCAAAGGAAATGAAAGAATGAGTGGTGCTAGAGTCAAAAAGTACAATTAAAGATACATCATTTATTGAACATTTACCTTTCAACAAATCATCAGACTAGACTGCTTCTTTACCCTTGAGAGTATAAACTATTCCCATAGTGGTAGGTCTAGTGGGTTCTGTGGACTTTTTCCACTCGGGGTAATCTTTTATATAGTGGCCTTGTCTTTCACACTTGTAGCATACCTCTGACTGGA
The DNA here is from genome assembly GCA_031216115.1 of Senna siamea. Lineage (NCBI taxonomy): Eukaryota > Viridiplantae > Streptophyta > Magnoliopsida > Fabales > Fabaceae > Senna > Senna siamea. Next base: position 13,792,666 of record CM062354.1, read on the forward strand.
ATCTACAAGTTCCACCATGATTTTTCCCACACTTTGGACAAACATTAGGTACCACCTACCTCACCATAGGCTTCTTCCCTTTCTAGTTCCCTTCATTCCTGTTGTCCCTTCCTCTAAGGAATCTAGGTTGCTTCCTCTTAAGGAAGTTAGTCCTCTATCTTTATTTTTTTGTATCAGCTAGGTTCTGAGAAATAATGCGACGCTTGGTTACTAACATAGCAAAGTTTCTAATTTCAAATGGAGCAACAACGTTCTTTAACTCCAATCTCAACCTAGCTTCCAGATGTATGGCCTTCCATGCTTCGTTTGGATGAAGTGAAGAGAACTTGGACAACTTTTTGAACTTAGCTAGGTAATCCTCAAAAATCATATTACCCTACTATATCTACATAAATTTGATTTCTTTTTTATTTGTCACATTTTGAGGAAAATACTTCTCCAAAAATATCCTTTTAAACAACTCCCAGGTAATTTGGACCTCTTGAGCCTCTAGTAATTATCTCGGCCCTCTCCACCAATACTCTACTTCCCCAATTAGCATATAGGTGGAGAATAATACTTTCTGCTCATCTGTGTTCCCTAAAACCATAAACAACATTTCCATCTCTCTAAGTCATTCTTAAACTATTTGTAGGTTAAACTCACCTTAAAGGAAGGACTTTTGTTCTTCTGAAACTCAGGCCATCCATTATAAGCTTGGTTTCCCACTTGTCCACCTTTAAGAATCGAGTTATGATTCACATGCCTATTCTCCTAACATTGTCGGAATGCTTCTGCAGTAGCTGCAGCTTGTTGAGTATTAGCAGCAGCTTGTTCAATGGCAGTAGCAGCTTGCTCCCTCACGGCTTCCACCATTCCCACCAGAGTCTGAATAACTCCACTCAAGCTACCCTCATTCTCTTTTTCCTTCCCACTATTCTTTCTAGATGGTGTAACGCCCGTATCTAATATTACAATTCCTTCACTGCAACCAGATAGGTCGGTATATTATCCTTATCCTTTATTTAATTAACGTCTGAGCAATTATATTATAAAATTATATTAAGCGGATTAGGTTCGGGATCTTTTTCTCAGATTAAAACTTGTATGCACAGCAGAATAGATAAAAATATACTAAACTACACAATGAAAATTAAAACCTTCATGTAATTCAATTAAATACATGTCCAATAATATCTATTAAATTTTTGTATATATGTACCAGGATATATGAAGTACCTGTAACAACCGAAAAAGTTTTAAAGGATAAAATCAAGATTTTAACCCTAATTCCTTTTAAACTGAGGATGGCACGTATTTTGAGGATGAGGGTTCGCAACCGAAGGTCATTCAAAGTCAGAAACATGATCAAACGGAAGGAAACGCAATCCAATGATAAAAAACTGACAGATGACGTTTCGTGCATTAATTCCACTGACGAAGGCCAAAACCTTCACATGAAAACGTGTGCCGACATCTGAGAGGAAGCCGACAACCTAAAGGATCCCCGGGTGGTCCGGGAAAAGTCAGAATCACCCTCGGAGGCTTTAAATTTCACAAATTCCTTCTATTTCTCTCAAATCTCTCTCTCTCCTCACCACACTTTCTCTCTCTTCTCTCTCCTCCTTCCTCCACCATGCGCCGCCACCACAGCCACCGTGGGCCGCCATCTGGCACACCAATTGATAGCCCTCGCCGCCCACAACCTCCAGCAACCACCCACGGCCACCAACGGCCGCCAGCGCCGCCAGAAAATGCCACTTTTCTCCTCCACCGTGCAAAAACTTCGCCAGCTCAGATCGCCGCTGTCCGCCACCGATGGCCGTCACCGCCCTCACCACCGTGTAGCCTGAGCTGCCAGCTTCCTCCACTAGCTCGCCAACGTCGAACGGAGGGCGGATGGGCCCGAATCGAGGCAATCTCTGTCCGCCATGCGTGAATCTTCATGGCCAGAAAACGTCGTCCAAACGGCCGTGAACCGCTGCGCCACCACCATATTCGGACTCCTGGACTTGCGGGCTTCATCTTGGTGTAATTTTCGAGGCAAACTGCACCCCTCCGCTGTGCGTCGCCGTGCCGAAGTTTCTAGACGTGGATTGGGAGAAACCAAGACCACCCTGAGATAGAATTCCATCGTCCGATCACATTGGTAAGGTCTAATTTCCCAAAAATTGATGATATTTGACTAAAATAGCTGCCGAACGTAATTAGGCAATAAATTGACCTAGGTATTAGGGCAACCGGACTTAGAATTATTAAACAGATGACGTGACAAGCCTGAATATTTAATTTAATGTCCAAGAAATTAATTGGGCTCAGAAATCGAGACTACGTGAGATTCTGAATTAATTTAGAGCGACAGGAGACCAGGTAGGATAATTTATGCTTCCCGAACCCTAAATTTGACCTAGTGGATACTTGAATGATTTAGATTATTTGCATAGATTTGCGTGCTACTTTCAATGGGATAAATTGCATGCCTGTGTGTTGAAAACCCTAATTTCATGTTAGACGCTTTGTTTATTGAGTTTAGATGCCCTTAGGACGGATTTGCTTAGGGTAGGATACTTGATAGCCGGTATGGGATGGTCGTTAAGTATCCCGGGTACAGGGAGCTTTTAATTGACATTGTTTTTACTTGATTTAGCCTGTACTGCGTTAGGGATTACGCGTTAAACTAGGACGACCCTAAGAAAGGTTTAAAGAGTATAAAGGGGGATAGCCTACACGGGGAAACGTTGTGATTTACGCGTAATACCCTAAAACCCTGAGGAATAGCCGACCATGTGCATGTGAGTTCGAATAGACTGTATGAGGATGAGAATTGGCGTATGTGCACATGCTAGGGGATGCCCTAGATGTTGATTCTCACCCGGTCCTTGAGTGAGTGATTGGTGTTACGAATCACACTCACAATATAGGCTTGATTCAGGTGATTGGTGTTATGGATCATACCCAACAATAAGAGAGGTATTCTCTCAGGATGACGTGCAATTAGATGATGATTTAGACTTGGTTACAGCGGATTTGTAGCCAACGTGGATTTAGATACACCGGGCATGGGATTTTATTTAATTTTGAGTAATGATTTTAAAAGAAATGGATTTTTATGATTATCTGCCGCAATTTCCATGTGATAAAACGATTTCAAAGATAAGGTATTTCACTGTTTTCGAACTGATTTCGGGAAGATGATTTTGGTGTTCGCACTGCTGAGTATTCAACCAGATTTTTAACTGTATTTGAATTGTAAATTATTCTACTGGGATTTTATATCTCACTAGGCTGTTTACTCGGGTGAACAGGGACAGAGACAGGAACCCAGACAATAGCTGATGATGCTGTGGTGATAAACGGGAGAATGACTTAGTTTAGGCTTGAACTGTCTTGTATATATTTTGATGACATTATTGTATATGGATTTCTGTCATTTATGTTTTATGTTGTTGTTGGACTGGCTGTAGCGAATAGGTGATTATTGTATTTTGGGTATGATCGAAATACAGAGGAAACTCTGCCAGATTTTCGGTAGGGTTTACCGCTGTAAACTTGTGAAATTCAGTTGGAATGTATGTGAATGCATGACGTGATGTGTATATGAGTTTTGGATGTTGCGTTTAATGATTGTATGTCGTATGTATGGACTTTAGTTTCATTCTAGAATAATTTGTGATGTATGTATGTATAATTAGTTTAGCTGCTTGTGAATTAGGGTTGAACGGAATCCGAATGGACAACAGAAAGTCTATTTGGGTTACGCTCAACCAGTAGTGATCCCCTGACATTCCCACATCGGGAATAACTACTTAGAAAGACCTATATGCTTCCGCTAATCAGATAAGCATCGCGTATGTTGTATTAGGGGGTCGTTACAGTACCTGTCCATCAGGAATTAGGAGACAACAATCCTGTCACTCAGACCCCTTTACAAATTACTAGGATGGACTGGTCCTTCACATATTTCTTCCCCTGCTCTTTCCAATTTACATCCCATGTCTACTGTCAAAAGAATAATCCTAATTATAAACTAAACATATCTGGACTAGGACCCAAAAATAAGGGTTACAGAATTTTCCTTAGACCAAAAAGAAACTTCTATCTCCCGGCTCTGCTAAGCATTCGTATTTGATACATATTAGCATAGTAATGAGAAACACAAGTTTCCCAATAGATTAACAATTCAAGTTTTAAAAATAACTAATATGTATCAGGGTGCAAGAACCAAAATATCTAACTCTACATTCTTAAAAATAAAAATATAGCACTATTCATAAATATAAACTGGCAAGCAATGTATGATCAATTTATGTCAATGAAATAAAAACAATATTCTTTCAAGTAAAACATTTGACATGTTATAAAACACATTATCATAAAATTAACAAAGCATTTATGCTTATCATTTTAAAAACAAACTTTTATATAAAAGTTGTGCACACTTGGGCACTAGGCCACTTTTATAAAAATTTCTTGTGCACACTTGGGCACTTGTGGACACTTGGCCACCTTTATAAAAATCTCTTGTGCACACTTGGGCACTTGTGGACACTTGGCCACCTTTCTAGGGTCATTGTGCAAACTTGGACACTATATGGATACTTGGCGACCTTTCTAGGGTTATTGTGCACACTTGGCGACCTTTCTAGTATTATTGTGCACACTTGGGCACTATATGGACACTTGGCCATCTCCTACGGTCATTGTGCATACTTGGGCACTATGTGGACACTTGCCACCTTTATAAAAATCTCTTTAACCATTCTCAAGGGAAATTTTCTTTTTATTGGAAAAATAAAACTAGTGTACATCTCTTTAAAATTCTAAATAATTTAAGAATAAATGTCACTTTCTTGGAGATTAATATTAATGTACACTTCTCATAAAATTCTATTAACTTCATGAATGATTTCCCCTTTCTTTGGAAATTACTATAAATGTACATTTCTTGTAAAAATACTAATATTTTTGAGAATAATTTCTCCTGTCTTGGAATGAAATTTTAATGTACATTTCTTATAAAAATTCTAATATTTCCAAGAATAATCTTTCCTTTCTTGGAAATTAATTCTAATGTATATTTCTTATAAAAATTCTAGTATTTACAAGAATAACTTCTCGTTTCTTGGAAATTAATTCCAATACACATTTCTTACAAAAAATCTAATATTTTCAAGGATAATTTTTTCCTTTCTTGAAAATTAATTTGCTTATATAATTCTATCAAGTTCAAGAATAATTCCCTTCCTTGAAAATAATAATAATATCATTTCTTATAAAACTCTACTAAGTCAAGAACAATTTCTTTTCTTTCAATAATAAATTCCCATATTGTTCTAAAAATATATAATGGTGCATAGCTTATAAATTCCAGGAATAAATTTCATGGACTTGGCCTAGGGAGATTGGTTAATTTGCAATTCAATTTCCTTCTTTTATCCCTTACTAACACCATTAAATGGTAGGGTTTCTTTCCTTTATGGTCATCATGAATTTGGCATTATCTAACCCTAATCCTTTTTCCAACAACAATATGCATGTCATCTCATCCACCAACATCCCAATCAATTACACATGCTAGCCAACATACATACATTTTGTCAAGAATGTAGGTAGGCAATTATGTTCCATAGAAAGCTTGTAAAAACATGTTGGTTTCATAAACTAAAACCTGGAACACAATTATTAGAATTGTTAACCTACCTTGATGGTGGCCTACAAAGAAATGATCTTGGCCCTTCCTTTGGTCTCCTTCTACACCTTGCATCCTTTCTTTCTTTGGCTAAACCTCCCTCTTCTTCTTGCCTTAACTGAATTTTGTGGGTGTGTATGCTCTCTTCCTCTTTTCTCCTTTCTTTTCTCTTTGCCGTGTGAGTGTGTATTTTCCGTTTGCACTTCTCTCTCTTTCCTTTACAATTTTACCTTTTTACAATTAAACACCTAATTTACACTCTGACCTAATCATTAAGGCACATTCAAAAACAAAATATATAGAAAAATATCAAATTGGGGTATTTTAAATTGTGCCGGGGGTTTCAAAAGCTCAAAATTTGATTTCGACAACTTTCTAGCAACTCCAGCAATGGCGCATGACAGAGCACGATGGTGGACGATGACTCATGTGGAACACGGCAACGCACGGTGGCTGGGGTTAAAAAATACTGCAAAATGTAGCTCGCAACTTGAGGATGTCGGATCCGGGGTCCGTTCAGCGAAACACAGCTGTTTCACTGTGTTTTTCTAGCGAAAAAGGCGGCGGCTGTTAAAGCTATTTTCCTCTGTTCACGGCGCGTGGTGGCGGCGTTTCACTAACTAGCAGCTGGCGAAGGAAGCTGGCAGCTCAAGCTAGCTAATGGTGGTGGCAGTGTGGCCAGACGACGTCAGATAGCGTTGGACGGTGAAGATTGCAGTAGGGCTTTGAATTCGCGATGAGAGAAAACACAGCTATTTTCGGCTGTTGTGGAGTCTGACGGCGATCAAGAATGGCAGTTGGAGGTTGGCAACATTGAGCTACACAGGTGGCGAGGTCTGGTAGTGGCGCAGCATGGTGGTTCCAGCAATGGACAGTGGCACACGATAAAAAGTGAGAAAAGAGAGAAAATTTGTGAAGGGGAGAGAGAGGACAAGAAAAATGAAATGAAAATGTGAGGTTTTGAGATTTTGTGGCCTCTAAGGGCAATTTGGTTTTTTCCCGTTTTGTCTGGGGTAAATTTCAAATGTATTCTCCAATATAGGTAAGAATATAGCTCCATATAGAAGGAATTTGGAAATCTTTTGAAGATTTTAAGCCTTTCAAATTATCTGCTAAATTACTAAAGCTAGATTGAGTTTTCTCCGTCAGATAAGATTTTTACTCTGAAAAATTCTCAAATTTTAACCGTAAGCTCAGAAAAATATGCTTAATTCAATTTCAACAAAATTTAAATTTATTTTACCTAATTTAATTTATTTCAAAAATTGGTTTATTACATATGGGCCCATATTTCACTCTATAAAACAAATATTAGCGAGGTGATTAGTCCCAATAACATAATATTTATAAGAGATCATATGGCACCCATAAGAAATATTGTCTACCCTAAACCTAGCACATCATTCCTCAAGTAAAAACATAATACAAGTTAGTTTACTACCTAGGCTAAGCTGACTAACCTAAATTTTCTCTATCTTGAGGAATTTATCATTCACTACTGAGTCATCTATGTGCTAACCATGGTAGCTGTACTCTGATACCAACTCAGTGTGACCCCCGCCAATCCTATAGTTTATTTTTAATTATTTATAAAATATATTACAGGATTGGTAAATTACTACTACCTCTACTCAAGTCTATTTTTAACAAGTTAAATGGTTAAGTGCCATTAGTTTGGGTTACTATACTTGGGTTCTCACATGTAATGCAGCGAAAAACAAATTAAATTAAGTAGAATAAAAAAAAGATATTTATACATACATTCACATTCATTTACATTAGTTATGAGTGCCATCCATTGACATATACTTATGGATATTCGAGCTTGTTAGCTAGGGTAAGGAGACAACAAGCTTGCCACTCATACCCATTTAACAAAAACTGCTAGTGAATTCCTAACTCATATATCCTAATATATATGTGTCCTTGTCCTATTTACCCAAAAATCATCCCCCTGATCCTCCTGAAATACCAATAAGGAGTTAAGGTATCAGACATGTCAAAATATCTATCTATATGTCAAAATATTCAAACTAACACCCCCCACCCGTTCACAAGGGAGAGGGGATTTCCATAACTATTAGTATCCACAATTCTTTGATTATGGGAAAATACCCTAAAAAGGGCACTTCTACATATTCCATCTCCATCTCGAGTAGCACCTGATATCTAGGCATCTGATACAAACCAACATTTTTAATGAGAATAAATCTCAGTAGCAATAATAGCCAATTTATAAAATTACTAGTTGTACCACCGTAAACTCATACAGAAAATCTATATTCTTCTTAACATCATAGAAAATATCATAGCTATTAGGTTAACATACATGAATATATTCATATTTTATACTTTTATAACTACATGCATGGCTCATTTAATATCCATCCCACAGGATATACATATATTCATGAAACATAATTAGATTATACAAAAATTGATTTTCATTGGTAACATGATTTCATTCTCATAACGAGCATTAAGGAAATAAGAGCACTTCTCTTTGGCCTTCACCAAATCACATTAAGCATCATATAATAATGACAATAAGAGAAATCAGGAGGGTCGTCAAGCGAACCACTCCATAATTTTGAATATGTACTTGTAACTTTTGGCAACACATGATTGGCAGTCCTCGACTGTAATATCATATTCATGTACATTCTGGAGCGTCCTCTAGTGGATCAAAGTACAATAAGAGTCCACATATTAAGTTTGCACATGAGTACATAATAGGGTCTCCAAAATGCTATTTGTAACGACCCCCTAATACGTCATACGCGATGCTTATCTGATTAGCGGAAGCATATGTGGCATTTTGAATGTTTATTCCCTATGTGGGAACGTCAGGGGATCGCTACTGGTTGAGCGTAACCCAAATAGATTCTCTGTTATCTATTCAGATTCTGTTCAACCCTGATTCACACGCAGCTAACTAAATACACATACATATATCATCAATAATAACTCTGGGATGAAATCTAAAACTCATATACCTGTCACGTCATACATTCATACACATTTCAATTCCAATCCATAAATTTACAGCGGTAGATTCTACTGAAAATCCGGCAGAGTTTCCTCTGTAAATTGGTCATATCCCAAATACAGAATCACCTGTTTAAAACTCAACAGCCAGTCCAACAACAGCAGTAAACATACTAATATAAATCCATACACAGCAACATCAATTCATCGCTACAATCCATACATACTATCTGAAACGTTATATATACATTCAGTCTAGTTCATACAAAATTTACAAGAGACAGAATCCGTTAAATAACAGTGTCATCAGAGTATATATACAAACGATTCAAGCCTAAGCTAAATAATCCTCTGTTTATCCTCAAGTCAGCTTCGGCTATCGTCTGGGCTCCTGCCCCTGTCCCTGTTCATCTGAGTACACAACCTAATGAGATATGAATCCCAGTAGAATAATTTACAATTTAAATATCATTCAAAAACCAGTTGAATACTCAATGTGTGAACACCGAAATCGTCTTCCGAAATCGGTTCAAAACAATGAATACCTTATCTTTAAAATCATTTAAACACATGGAAATTGCGGCAATATATCACAATCAGGAAATCCATTTCTTTTAAAATCAGTCATAAAAATCAAACGAAATCCCATGCCCTGTGTATCTCAATCCATGTTGGTTACAAATCCATCAGAATCAATCTAAATCATCTTCTAATTGCACGTAGTCTAGAGAGAATACCTCTCTTATCGTTGAGTGTGATCCGTAACACCAATCACCCGAATCAAGCCTATATTGTGAGTGTGATCCGTAACACCAATCACTCACTCAAGGATCGGGTGAGAATCAACATCTAGGGCGTCCCCTAGCATGTGCACATACGCCAATTCTCATCCTCATACAGTCTATTCGAACTCACATGCACTTGGTCGGCTATTCCTCAGGGTTCTAGGGTATCACGCCTAAATCACAACGTTTCCCCGTGTAGGTTATCCACCCTTATACTCCCTAAACCTTTCTTAGGGTCGTCCTGGTTTAACGCGCAACCCCTAACTCAGTACAGGCTAAATCTGATAAAAATAGTTTCGTTTAAAAACTTCCTGTACGAGGAATACTTAACGGCCGTCCCATACCGGCTATCAAGTACCCAACCCTAAGTAAATCCGTCCTAAAGGCATCTAAACTCGATAAACAAGGTGTCTAACATGCAATTAGGGTTTTCAGCACACAGGCATGCAATTTTATCCCATCGAAAGCAGCACGCAAATCCATACAAGTCGTCTAAATCAGTTAGGTATTCACTAAATCAATTCTAGGGTTCGGGAAGTGTAAATTATCCTACCTGGTCTCCGGTCGCTTCAATTCAAGTCAGGACTCTATTAAATCTCGGTTTCTGAGCCCAATTAATTTCCTGGACATGAAATTGAATATTTAGATTCGTCACGTCATCCAATTTTCAATCCTAAACCCGGTTACACAGTTACCTAGGTTAATTAATTGCCTAATTACGTTCGTGACCATTTCACCATATAACATTAGTTTTTGGGAAAACGAACCTTACCACTGTGCTCGGATTATGGAATTCTACGTCCCGGTGATCTCAGTTTCTCGGGATGCATGTCCAAACTCAAAGCCGCAAGACACGGCGGCACACGGTGGTGCACGACGGTGAGGTGCGATTTGTCTCGAAAATCACACCACGGTGAAGCCCGTAAGCTAAGGAGTCCGAATACGGTGGTGGCACGGCGGTTCACGGCCGTTTGGATGGTGTTTTTCGGCCACGAAGAGTCTCGCACGGCGGACGGCGTTTTGCCTCGATCCGGGCGCGTCGGCCTCCTTCGATGGCGTAGAGCTCGAGGCGGTGGCGGCTGGGCTACACGGTGGTGAGAGCGGTGAGGTCCACGGCGTCAGGCGGCGGGCGAATCGGGGAAGCCGGCGATGGAGGGGAAAAACAGCATTTTTCCGGCGACTCCGGCGGCCGTTGGTGGCGGTGGTTGGTTGCTGGTGGTTGTGGGCAGTGAGGGCTGTCGGTTGGTACCCTTGGTGGCGGCCCACGGTGGCTGTGGTGGCTGTTCACGGTGGAGGAAGGTGGAGAGAGAAAAGAGAGAAGAGAGAGAGTGTGGTGAGGAGAGAGTGAAATGAGAGAAATGGTGGGCTTTCGCGTAATTTAAAGCCTCCAGGGGCGATCCCGACTTTTCCCAGGCCACCTGGGGATCTTTTAGGGTGTCGGCATCCTTCCAGACATTGGCACGCATTTCCATGCGAAAGTATTGGCCTCCATCAACGAAAGTGATGCACGAAACTCCTTCCGTCAGTTTCTGATCGCCGGATTACATTTCTTTCTGTTTGATCGAGTTTCTGGCTTCGAACGACCTTCTGTGTCAAGTCACTATCCTCGAAATACATGCCAGGCTTCGTTTGATTGGGATTAGGGTTAAAATCAAGTTTTATCTTTTAAAAATTCTTTAAAAACTCTTTCGAATCTTTCCCGTTGTTACACTATTCATGAGCATATATATTAGGGTGATTTAGTGTATACTATACTTACATGAAATTCTAAGTATGTGAACTTTTATTTAAATTGGCCATTAAGTTCACTAACTTAGAATTCACAACTATGACAAAAATTGTGGAATGTCTAATTATCGTCTCAGACTAGCAATCAGTCATTCAGTTATGAACCTATCTACTACTAACATATATACTAAGAATACAATTCTTATTTCTCTTACTTATGCTTGCTCTTTCCTTATCAATTCTCATTATACTCTTGTTCTTTTTCATTTAATTTCAAAGTACATGTTACTCTTCAATTTCTAGGTTCAAATCCCTTGTTTGAGTATAGTTTCTTAGGATAAATACCTTCAAAACATGTTATTAACTTCATAATTTACTCAAAGAGGTTGGCAATCGTCTAGTACCTTGTTATTAGTAGAATACTAACATTTTGTCCACTTTCAAAATTTCAACACAAGATTTACTAGTCGAATGCTACAGGGTTGGTAGTCGGCTGCTAGCATACTGTTGGGCCCGACAGTCGACTGTTAGAGCATGGTAGTTGGTTGTTAGCCTTCTAGGAAAATTCTAGAAAATGAAGAACACGAAAGTCGACTTCCAGGGGCTAGAAATTGACTGCTAGAGTTCTGTATGCATTTATAGATAGCTTAAGAATGTGACAGTCAACTAATTTGAGTTACCAGTCAGCTGTTACGTTATGCTCTATTTTATGTCTTGCGGTTGACCCAAAATTTTTATCCAAAAACTTGTTTAAACTCTCATTTTGAAATTTATGAACTCAAAACCAACAAGTGAGCATCATTTATCACACAAAATACAGCCCAAACACAACTTAATCTCTCTCAAATCTTGGATTTAACCTCTTTCTCATTCATAGACAAAAACCCATATTTTATAATCTAATTAAAGCATGCCTAAGTATATTCATACGGTTCAAACTAAGAATGTAGTTTTAAATCCCTTTTTCCTCTCAAGCAATTTCAAAATCATCAAGTTCAGTTATATAAACAGTAACTACAAAAATAAAAAGGATTGAATTATTTTGCTACCTTAATTCCTTGTTTGCAAGCTAATTCTTGTATTAGATTCTTTCCTAAAAACTTCTCTAGATTCAACTTCAACTGAAAGTGAAGATTTACTCTCTTTCTCCTTACTTTCTCTCTCTACTCGATTACCCTCTCTCTCTAGAAGTGATGTTCCAAATTTTGGGTAAGGAGAAAGTCTGACTTCTGGCCTTATATAGGCATCCTAAAATTTGTAAATTTTGATCTTAATCTCTAATCATTTAGCCTCAAAATGGTAATTTCCAAACTATATACATAATTATCATTTTTTCCCTAAACCATTGGTGAGAGATTTCCAAAAATTAGTTGACTACAGTAAGTCTTTTGGCAAAAATTGAAATTCTCATACTTGAACTTTTTCATTCTTTCAATTTAATCCCTAACCTCTTTCAAGTCAATTATCTCACTCTTATTTAATCCAATTCTTGTACTAATGCAAATATATACAGTCTAATGCAGCATACACAAGCAATTAATTAAAATTAACAAACATCTCTTATAGAAATAGGAGTAGATGTTACATTCCACACAACATATCTAATCCCACAATGCATACAATTATGTACTCTGGAATAAGAAATTCTAAAGCATTCATTCATAAACAATTTAGATAGATTTCCCATTATCTAGTTGCACCCCAACATGATTATCATTACAAAATCTCCACATCTTATGGAATCTATCAAAATAACCATATAATTATCTTTACATATACAATTCATGGCTTATATGCCACTTTACATTCCCTATCTACAATGTAGGATTTACAAATTCTTCTAAGTTGCCTTATAGCTCCAACCTCAGCCCAGCTAATTTCTACGCATATCCTAACCCTGATTATTTAAACAAACAACATAATGAGATACAATTATCCCAGTAGAGTAATATATAGTTGACAGTTTTATAAAATAGTTGAAAGTTCAGTTGTACCCTTTTTGGTATAGAAATCATCTTCCCTTAGTCATGTTTAACATACATGTGAATTGCAAAGTACTATAATCATTACATATATGGGAATTGAACATATTTCCATTGAAGCTATAATTCATAAAATTCATATCAAATTCATAAGAGTGTAAGACCATTACTCTGGTCAAAACATCATTTTCAAGGTTCCTGCAATTACATTTTAAACCATATTTACATAACAATTCTCATGTTAGTGTAAAAATCACATAAACTTGTATATTTGCATAACTCAATATGCATACCATCACAATCATTATAAAAATCATAATCTCATTCGCATGCTATTTTCTAATCTCAGGCTATCATCACACTTCCTTTTATCCATGTGACTGAGATTGTTGTTATGACAGGGACTGTCCTCCTATGATTATCACACTTCGCTTTATCCATGTGATATTGTCGTACTTTCTTTTATCCATGTGACATGAGAATCTAACTTTCAGGGTGTCCCCTATAACATCCGCTCCTAAATTTTGAGAGATTTTTGTTAATTTTAGTTAATTGCTTGTGTATGTTGCATTTATGTTATGTTAGCTTGCATATAGTTGCATGAGTACAAACTTGGATTAGAAATGAGTGAGAAAATTGACTAGAATGAAGAATAGGACTAAACTGAAAAGTGGAAAAATTTAGGTAAGACAATTACAATTTTGGCCAAAAGAATTATTGTAGCTAATAGAATTTTGTAATTCTCTCGCTTGTGAGCTAGGGACAAAATGGGAATTTCCTATATACTTCGAAATTTATCAATTTGAAGCCAAATGATTAGAAATTGTGAATCAAGGTAAGTGTTGGATTGTCATATAAATAGGGACAAGAGTCAGACTCCTTCATTTCACAGCTCAAGCTCCTATATCTAGAGAGAGAAAGTGGCTGAGTAGAGAGAGAAGTTAAAGGAGAAAGGCAGTGAATTTCAATTCTAGCAAGATTTGAAGTTATAAAAGTGATTTGGAAGGCATCTACAGCATAAATCAGCATTTAAACATCATGTAAACATCGTTTAAACACGGATCAAGGTAGCATAATAACCCAATCCCTTTATTTTAGAGTTTACTGTTCATATTACAAAAATTTGCAATATTGAACTTGTTTGAAAGAAAAAGGGATTAAAAACTACATTCTTATTATTTTTAATCACTATTGGGTATTTTTAACCAATTGAAAATACTTGTGCATGCTTAAAATTGCTTTTAAAAAATGGGTTTTTCAACTTTAATGAAAATGCGTTTTAATCTCAGATTTGGACAAGATTATATGATATTTTGGGCTATTTTCTTGTGTTAAATGTTACTAAGGATTTTGTCTTGAGTTCATCAATTTCAAAATGGGTTTAAAAATAAGTTTTTGGATTGAAAATTTGGGTCAACATCAATTCATAAAATAGAGCAAGATGCAGCAGTTGAGTGCCATGATGCAGCAGTTGACTGTCGTGCTGTTGAGATTCTAAAAAACACATACAGAATGCTAGCAGTCGATTGCCGGGCACCTGGAAGTCGGCTGATATCTAGCCCAAAAACTAAATCCAAACTAGAGATTAAACCTAAATTATAAGCAAGGTAATGTATACTTTGAATGTAAATGAGAAAGTGCATGAAAGTGATGAAATTTAAAGGGAAAGAGCAAGAATGCATAAGAGAAATGAAAATTGTATTCTTAATATATGTATCTATGGTATATAGGTTCATATGTAAATGATTGATTGCTGGTAAGGGACAGTGATTCAAAATTTCATGATTATCGTGATAGTTGTAAATTATAAGTTAATGACTTAATGGCCAATATAAATGAAAAGTCACATACTTAGAGTTTACAAAACTATAGTATGCACCGATTCACCCATATATATATGTTTATGAATGGCATTTTGTGGACCCCAATATGTGCTCAATGTGTGGAACCTAAATGTGGGGACTCTGTTGTACTTGGATCCACTAGAGGATGCTCTAGAATGTACACAAATATGATATGCAGTCGAAGACTACCGGGCATAGTTGCCAAAGTACATATTCGAAAACATGGATTGGCGCATATGTTGCCCCTCCAGATTTCTCTTATTATGCAATTATATGATAATGATGATGATGGTTGGCAGAGGCCAATGAGAAGTGCTCTTATTTCCTTATTGCTCTTTATTTTATAATGAAAGTTATATGAATGATGCTATGTTACCTATACATTTTAATGAATTAATGAGATATATATTATGATTTGGGCTTATTCATGCAAGTATGAATGTTGAATGAACTATTATACAAGATAACCCAATAGATGCATTATTTTATGAAAATGAATGTAGAATTTTTTTATGAGTTTACGGTGGTACAAACTAGCTGTTTTGAAAACTAGTTATTAATGCTATTGAGATTTATTATCATAAAAATGCTAGTTTGTATCAGCTACCTAGATACAAGGTCCTCTTTGAGATAGAGAAGGAGTTGGTTAAAATACCCTTCCTAGGGTATTTCCCTATTATTAAGGAACTATGGATCCTATATGTATGGGAAGTTCTTCACCCACCCTAATTACATAAAGAATCAGAGTAGGAATTTTTTGGTATACCCTATACCCTGAGTCTTTGTGATATTTTGGTAAGAGGATCAGAAGAATAGTTTTGATGTATAGGATAAGGCATATTTGTATTAGGATATGTGAGTTAGGAATCCACTAGCTATTTTTGTTAAATGATATGAGTGACAAGCTTATTATCTCCTTACCCTAGATAACACTCTCACATATCCATAGATATATGTCTAATGAATGATATGTATACACTATAAATGAATGTCGATTTATATATATGTATGTTTTATGTCAATTAAGTTAATGCATTTTCTACTACGTAATGTGTAAGATCCCAAGCGTAGTAGCCCATATCAATAATACCCATTATTTCACTTGATAAATGATTTAAAATTTAACTCGGGTACAAGTAGTAGTAATTCACCAATCTTATAGTATATTTTTTATATTATTTAAATCACTTTTAAAAGGAACTGTAGGATTGGGGGGTTACACTGAGTTGGTATCAGAGCATTACTACCACAACTAGTTAGAACTGGCTCGGTAATGAAAGGGTAGATTCCTTAGGATAGGGATTAATGCAGGGTAGTTAGCTGAGCTATGGAAATTGACTGGCTTGTATTATGTTTTGACTTAAGGAATAAAGTATTAGGTTTGGGTAGATGATATTTCTGATTGGTGACATATAATCTGTTATAAATAACATGTTATTGAGACTAATCACCTCTATAATGTTTGTGTTTGTAGAGTGAATTATGGCCCCACCTAGGAGAAATATGGGAAAGGAAAAGGAAGGTGAAACCAATATGGAAAGAGTTATACAAGTGATGATGGGAGTGGCAGAGGCTATGAGAGAACAGGCTACTGCTACCATTCAACAGGCTACAGCTACTACTCAACAAGCTGCAGCTATGGCTGAAGCCCTTAGACAATTTCAAGAGAATAAACCTGTGAATCCCAACCCAAGTCCCGAAGTTGGACAAGTGGGAAACCAAATTTATAATGGATAGCCTAAATTCCAAAGAAGCAACCCTCCTTCCTTTATGGGTGAGTTTAACCCACAGGTAGCAAAAAAGTGGCTTCAAAAAATGGAAAAGTTGTTTAAGGTCCTAGGGACTACTGATGAGCAAAAAGTATTATTCACTACTTATATGGTTACTAAGGAAGCCAAACATTGGTAGAGAGGAGTGAGAAAATTGTTAGAGGCCCAAGGAACCCAGATTACTAAGGAAGTATTTAAGAGTATATATCTAGAAAAGTACTTCCCTGAGAATGTGAGGAACCAAAAAGAAATTGAATTCCAATAGTTGAAACAGGGTCGCATGAATTTTGAGGATTACTTAGCTAAATTTTAAGAGTTGTCTAAGTTCTCTCCTTATTTGGCACTTTATCCAAATGAGGCATGGAAAGCTATACATCTGGAAGCTGGGTTACGATTGGAGATAAAGAATACTGTTGCTCCATTCAAAATTAATGCGATGTTAGTAAACAAGTGTCGCATTATTTCTCAGAACCTGGTTGACATAGAGAAATAAAGACAGAGGGCCAATTTCTTTAAAAGGAAACAACCTGGATCCTTTAGAGGAAGGGATAATAAAAATGAAGGAAACCAGAAAGGGAAGAAACTTATAGTGAGACAGGTAGTACCTAATGCTTGTCCAAAGTGTGGGAAAAGTCATGACGGACCTTGTAGATTCCAGTCGGGTGTGTGTTATAAGCGTGGACAACAGGTTCACTTCATTAAAGACTGCCCTGAGTGGAAGAAGTCAACTGAGCCCACAAGACCTCTTACTATGGGAAGAGTTTATACTCTCAAAGGTAAAGAAGTGGTCCATTCTGATGATCTAATAAAAGGTAAATTTTTAATAAATGGTATATCTTTAATTGTATTGTATAATTATGGTGCCACTCATTCTTTCGTTTCTTGTGAATGTGTGGAAAGATTGAATTTTCCTTTATTTAAATTGCCTAATGTTTGATAAGCCCTTTATTGTTGACCTCATTTGTTTACCTTTGGTAGGATTGGATATCATTTTCGAGATGGATTGGTTGTCTGCAAATAATGTAGTCTTGGATTGTTCTAAGAAATCTGTGACTTTTATAGATGTCATGCCAGTAGTTAGGAAAATTAAAGAAGAGATCCAAAGAATTAGTTTATTGTGTTCTTCTAAAGTTGAACTTCAGCATAAACTTAATGCTATTCTTGTAGTTTGTGAATTTCCAGATGTCTTTCCCAATGAAATTTCAAGTCTTCCACCTGAGAGAGAGATAAAGTTTTCTATAGAATTGATTCTTGGCATGGGACCAATTTCTATAGCGCCTTATAGAATGTCTCCCTTATAGTTAACTGAATTGAAGGTGCAGATAGAGGATCTTTTAGGGAAACAATTTATTAGGCCCAGTGCTTCACCTTGGGGAGCACCAGTTCTATTTGTAAAGAAAAAGGATGAAAGTATGAGGTTATGTATAGACTATAGACAATTGAACATGGTAACTATGAAGAATAAATACCCACTTCCTAAGATAGATGACTTGTTAGATCAACTGAGATGAGCTATTGTGTTTTCCTAAATTGATTTGAGGTCGGGATACCATCAAATTAGAGTGAGAATAGAAAACATACCTAAGATAGCCTTTAGAACCAGGTATGGGCATTATGAATTTCTTGTAATGCCATTTGGACTAACGAATGCTCCAGCTATTTTTATGGATTACATGAATCGTATCTTTAGACTTTACCTTGACCAGTTCGTGGTAGCATTTATTAATGACATTCTTGTATATTCTAAGAATAGTGAAGGGCATGAACAACATCTTAGAATTTTATTACCGTTGCTTAGGAAAAAGCAATTGTATGCAAAATTAGAAAAATGTGAATTCTGGTTCGAAGAGGTGAAATTCTTAGGTCATGTAATCACTCGAGATGGAGTAACAGTAGATCCCAGTAAGATTAAAGATGTAATTAGTTAGGAGAGACCCATAAAAGTGACTAAAATTTGGAGTTTTCTTGGATTAGTATGGTATTATAGGAGATTCATTCAAGGGTTTTCACAAATTACGTTGACTTTGACCAAACTGACTAGGAAAGATATTCCTTTTGTGTGGGATCACAAATGTGAAGATAGTTTTCAAATTTTAATGGAAAAGTTAACCACAACACCTATCTTAATAATCCCTAATCCCTTAGGGAATTTTGAATTGTATTGTAATATATCCAAGATGGGCCTAGGATATATCTTGATGCAAAACGGGAGAGTTGTCGCATATGGCTCTAGACAATTAAGGCCTCATGAAGAAAATTACCCTACCCATGATTTAGAATTGGTAGCCATAGTGTTTGCTTTAAAAATTTGGCGACATTATTTGTATGGGTCGAGGTTTGAAGTATTTAGTGACCAAAAAAGTCTCAAATATCTCTTTGACCAAAAAGAATTAATCATGAGGCAAAGAAGATGGATGGAATTCTTAAAGGATTATGATTTTGAATTAAAGTATCATCCGGGAAAAGCTAATGTAGTGGTAGATGCACTAAGTCAAAAATCTCTCCACATGGCTCAACTAATAATGAATGAAATGAGTCTGATATAGAAATTTAGAAATATGAGCCTATCCACATTGGTGTTACCAAATAGGATATATCTGAGTGAGTTAAAAATTGAGAACGACCTTAAAACTCAGATATTGGAAGCTTAAAGAGAACATGAATTCTTAAAGTCCTTAAAAGACCCAAAAGAATTCAAAAGAGGTGTCAATGGGGTAGTAACTTTCCAAGATAGGATTTATATCCCAATTTTAAGAAAACTAAGGGATATAATTCTAGAAGAAGCCCATAAGAGCAACTATACTATTTATCCTGGTACTACCAAGATGTATCAAGGTTTGAAAAAAAAATTTTGGTAGCCAGGTATGAAAAACCAAATAGTTGAGTATATTGCTAGATGCCTAGTGTTCCAGCAGGTGAAAATTGAACATCAGAAACCTGCAAGACTATTACAACCTCTTGAAATACCTGAATGGAAATGGGATAAGATTTCTATGGATTTCATAGTAGGTTTACCAAAAACTCAATTAGGAAATGATGCGATTTGGGTGATTGTAGATAGATTAACTAAATCTGCACATTTCCTACCCATCAAAATAAATTTCTCATTGGATAAGTTAGCACAATTGTATATACAAGAAATAGTAAAACTCCACAGAGTTCCTACTAATATAGTGTCTGATAGAGACCCTAGGCTTACTTATAGATTCTGGAGAGCCTTACAGGAGGCTTTTGGTACTAACCTTAGTTTAAGTACTACTTATCATCCACAAACTGATGGGCAAACTGAAAGAACTATTCAAACTCTAGAAGATATGCTTAGAGCATATACATTAGAGCAAAAGGAGAACTGGGATAGAAATTTACCTTTAGTGGAATTTTCCTACAATAATAGTTTCCACTCCAGCATAGGGATGGCTCTTTATGAAGCTTTATATGGAAGAAGATGTAGATCACCCTTGTGTTGGTTTGAGATAGGGGAGAGACAACTATTAGGGCCAGAATTAGATCAGCAAACCACAGATCAAATTAAGATGATTAAAGAAAAGAAGGTTAAGGCCCAAGATAGGTAGAAAATTTATGCTAATAAATTGAGAGTAGCACTAGAATTTGATGAAGGAGATCACTTTTTCCTTAAAATTTCTCTTATTACTGGTATTGGCAAGGCTATTAAGTCTAGAAAGTTAAGCCTAAGATACAATGGACCTTTCCAGATCTTGAAAAAGGTTGGCCAATTTGCTTATCAAATTGCTTTACCCCTATTTTTATCCAATCTCTACGATGTGTTTCATATCTCTTAACTTAGAAAATATATTCCCGATCCTTCACATATTCTCGATGCCAGAACTGTATAACTAAAGGATAATTTGACTTATACACCAAGATCTTTAAAGATTATTGGTATTGAGACTAAACAATTGAGGAATATAACTATTACTTTAGTAAAAATTTTGTGGGATCAAACGTTGCCTCAAGAGGTAACTTGGGAGAAAGAAGAAGAGATGAGAAGAAATTTCCCAGACTTATTTGTATAGGTACAAATAAATTTCGAGGATGAAATTTCTTAAAAGGAAATTGAGAAATGTAACATCCGCTCCTAAATTTTGAGAGATGTTTGTTAATTTTAGTTAATTGCTTATGTATGTTGTATTTATGTTATGTTAGCTTGCATATAGTTGCATGAGTACAAGACTTGGATTAGAAATGAGTGAGAAAATTGTCTAGAATGAAGAAGAGGACTAAACTGAAAAGTGGAAAAATTTAGGCATCATAATCGCAATTTTGGCCAAAAGAATTACTGTAGCTAACAAAATTTTGTAATTCTCCCGCTAATGAGCTAGGGACAAAATAAGAATTTCCCACATAGTTTGAAATTTATTAATTTGAGACCAAATGATCAGAAATTTTGAATCAATGTAAGAGTTAGATTGTCATGTAAATAGGAACAGGAGTCAAACTCCTTCATTCCACAACTCAGGCTCTCATTTCTAGAGAGAGAGTAGCCGAGTAGAGAGAGAAGCTAAAGGAGAAAGGCAGTGAATTTCAATTCTAGCAAGATTTGAAGTTAGAAAAGTGATTTGGAAGGCATCTACAACATAAATCAGCATTCAAACATCGTTGAAACACGGATTAAGGTAGCATAATAACCCAATTCCTTTATTTCAGAGTTTACTGTTCATATTATAGAAATTTGCAAAATTGAACTTGTTTGAAAGAAAAAGGGATTAAAAACTACATTCTTATTATTTTTAATCACTATTGGGTATTTTTAATCAATTGAAAATACTTGTGCATGCTTAAAATTGCTTCTGAAAAATGGGTTTTTCAGCTTTAATGAAAATGAGTTTTAATCTCAGATTTGGACAAGATTATATGATGTTTTGGGCTATTTTCTTGTGTTAAATGTTGCTAAGGAGTTTGTCTTGAGTTCATCAATTTCAAAATGGGTTTAAAAAAAAGTTTTTGGATTGAAAATTTGGGTCAACAACAATTCATAAAATAGAGCAAGACGCAGCAGCCGACTGCCACAGTGCAGCAGTTGACTGTCGTGCTCTTGAGATTCTCAAAAATGCATACAGAATGCTAGTAGTCGATTGCCGGGCAACTGGAAGTCGACTACCGTGTTCTTTATTTTTCCAAGAACACCTAAGAATAGATCAACTGACTGCCCTAACCTAGCAGTTGAATGTCGGGCCCTATAGTAAGCTAGCAGCTAACTACTAGGCACCTAGCAGTTGACTGATAGCTTTTTGTTTGAAATTTTTAGGGTTTAAACAGAATGTGACTAGTCAACTTGTAGCGTGGTAGCAGTCAACTGCCACCTTTTGTGATGAAAAGATGAACTTAATGACATATTTGAATGATATCTAGCCTAAAAACTAAATATAAACTAGAGATTAAACTTAAATTATAAGCAAGTTAACATATACATTGAATGTAAATGAGAAAGAGCATGAAAGTGATGAAATTTAAAGGGAAAGAGCAAGAATGCATAAGAGAAATGAAAATTATATTCTTAATATATGTATTTATGGTAGATAAATTCATATCTGAATGACTGATTGCTGGTATGGAATGGTGATTGGACATTTTGTGATTATTGTGATAGTTGTAAATTATAAGTTAGTGACTTAATGACCAATATAAATGAAAAGTCACATACTTAGAGTTTACAGAACTATAGTATGCACCGATTCACCCATATATATATGTTTATGAATAGTATTTTATGGACCCCAATATGTACTCAATGTGTGGAACCCAAATGTGGGGACTTTATTATACTTGGATCCACTGGAGGACGCTTTAGAATGTACACAAATATGATATGCAGTCGAAGATTACCAGGCATAATTGCCAAAGTACATATTCGAAAGCATGGAGTAGTGTATATGTTACCCTTCCAGATTTCTCTTATTATGCAATTATATGATGATTATGCTGATGATGATTGGCAAAGGCCAACGAGAAGTGCTCTTATTTCCTTATTGGTCTTTATTTTATAATACAACTTATGTGAATTATGCTATTTTACCTATACGTTTTGATGAACTGATGAGATACATATTATGAGCTGGGTTTATGCATGCAAGTATGAATGTTGAATGAACTGTTATACAAGATAACCCAATAGATGCATTGTTTTATGAAAAAAATGTAGAATTTCTACACGAGTTTAAGGTGGTACAAAATAGCTATTGTGAAAACTAATTATTAATGCTACTGAGATTTATTCTCATAAAAATGCTGGTTTATATCAGATACCTAGATACCAAATCCTCTTTAAGATAGAGATAGAGTTTGTTGAAATACCCTTCCTAGGGTATTTCCTTATTATTAAGGAACTATAGATCATATATCTGTGGGAAGTTCTTCTCCCACCCTGATTACATGAACTATCAAAGTAAAAAGTTTTGGGTATGTCCCATACCCTGAATCCTTGTGATATTTTGGTAAAAGGATTAAGAGAATATTTTTGATGTATAGGATAAGGGCATATATGTATTAGGACATGTGAGATAGGAATCCACTAGCTATTTTTGTTAAATGGGTATGAGTGACAAGCTTGTTATCTCCTTACCTTAGATAACACTCTCACATATCCATAGATATATGTCTAATGAATGATATGTATACACTATAAATGAATGTGGATGTATATATATGTATGTTTTATGTCAATTGAGTTAATGCATTTATGTTGCTAATATAACAGCCCCAATTTCAAAGCCATATTTAAAATATTATTTATTGAAAAATCCTTCACTTAAGAAACTGGCGTGTTATATACACTTCTATCCTTTATTTCTTGCCTGAGTTCTTTAAATATCCATTTATAGTATACATTTCATTAGGTTCGGATCCTTACTCAGGTATCATATCAATTATCAATACAGCGAAAGTCTAATAATCATACACCATAATCCATAAAAATTCAGGATAAATTTAAACTTTTTCCTTTACATACATTTACATCTAGTTCAACGTGACAACGTTGTTACATATACTGCAGGATATATGTAGTTTTCTTGCTTTCATAGGGTAAGGAGGCAACAAACCTGCCACTCATACCCTTTTTAACTATTTTTCATAAACTTGATATGTATGCCTTACATATCCATATACTTATATGTATCTCTAGCATAATATATATCATTCCATTTCTTGGGATGGGTAGCTAATCCCTTCTGTCTTATAGTACAATAATGGTCCTAGTCATCTGATACATACCAGAAAATAATGAGAAAATAATTTCTCACTAGTTACGCATTCCACATTTCATTTCTGAGCTATGGTATGTACCACCGTATGGTTACGGAAAACAATTTACATTCCTTATTCTTAAATTCCATCATTTCTAGGAAATGCTATAAATAAACTTGATCAATTTGTATAGGATGAAGTTTATGAGGTATATCAATAATATATCAGTTATAAAATAAAAACAGTATCAATTTCAGTCACAATCATAATTCACCATATACCGTTTAGTACCATAATCAGGAAAGTACATTCATTAAATTTCCATTCAGCCATAGATAATTTAGGAGAAACAACATTTACCATTCATGGAAAACTGCATTATTTATAAGGAAAATAAACATTCACATTTGGCTAAAAGCCATATTTTCAATTCAGAGAGACACAAGAGTATCAGAAGTATAAATTACTCCACATACTACAACGTGCATGAATGAGATAGCCGCTCTATCAAGTGTGTGACAATTCTGCCACTGGTACATCTGAGGCGTCCCTCAGTGGATCCGAGTACCCATTCACATTCAATGATCATGTCGTAAAGACAGATCTAAGTGGGAATTTCTCCCAGGGTTCAGTCAAACTAAGCTCATGGAATCACTGTTATTCACACAGATCATCTTCTCCCCGCTTTATGGGCGGTTCATGATGCCATAGATCACCATAACCTACATTATGGATCATTTCCCAGTATGCTATTTCCTATATATATCAACTAGGATGATTAGACTTAATCCCATAATTTTGCCAAATTCTAAGTAAATGTCCCCTGTTCAATTGGCCATCTAGGTTACACTAACTTAGAATTCACAATCATCACACCGATTTGCAAATTCTTTCATTCCGAGCGGATGTTTCACCATCCAAATTTATGATACAACCGTGGAATGTCCAACGGCCGTCCCATACCGACAATTGGTCACTCGGTTATAAGCGTATCTATCCTAGAACATATATTGGAATTACTTCCTCTATGTTTCTCTTTATTGAACATTCAAATATTTTCCTTCCATTCAATGTTTTCCAATACCATGCTATGTTTTTCCTTATCTATGTCATAAATCAATCCTTTTCTTTCCTCATTCATGATGATACTATCATTCTCACTTTCTAAAAAGAAAACCTTTAAATCTCAATAACAATTCCATTCTTGAATTTGTATAAAAAGGAAGGTTCATTCTTGGTCAAGACAAATCTTTAAGAAATTTAAGATTTTCGTACTTAACAATTTCTATTTGTCACTCTTGCCATATAATAAGCAAAATAAATTTACTTTTCCTTCCCATTTACACTAAATTCCCTTTTTCACATTTTATTGCATTTAAAGGGTTTCAAAGTTGAACATTTTCCATTTCCTACTTATTATTCCATTTTCCCCCTTTCTCACCTAATTATACATACCCAAGGTGTGTATAATCATTGTCTCCCCACACTTAAGCATGCACACAAATTGCTATAATTGCCAAGATTGCACAAGATATTCATTAAAATTTAATTGCAACGTCATATTATTTCCTTTGTATACTTTGACCAATTTCATTACATTTTTGTACAAAATTTTCCATAAATATTTCTATGTCCTAAAATTGGTCAAGTAGGCTACATGAAATTTAATGGGATCATTTTGCATGAAAATAATTGCCAATTAATCTTGCTTCAACCAAGACACACATATAGAAATTTCAACACACTTTCTTCACCAAAAACATGTATACTCTTGGTCAAGATGGGATTTTTAGGCAAAATTGGGCATTTCGACCAATTGACAATTATTCTACCCTCCATTGGCCATAACTTGAATTACCAATAAGCTAATTTAAAATTTTTCAAACAATTTTCAAAATCTCATTTTGCTAGCCATGGCCTAAAGAGGCATTTTGTGCAGAAATCATCATTTTTCATATAATCATTTCTTTAATCCCATTTTCATCATCTATAAACCATCAATCACCATTTATCCATAACAATCAAGGCAAAACAAACAATTTGAGATGACATTCATGAATTTGGGGTTTTAGGGCAAATGAAACAAAATTGGGAAATGAACATAAACACTTTCATAATTGAAATTAACCATCACAAACAACTCCATACTACTTTCTAAGCATTAATCCATAGAAAATTTGAGAATTTAAGAATGTAAACTTAAAAACATCACTATTCATGTACTGTTCATTCAGCCATGAAAATCTCAAAAGCTTGGAAAAATCCATTAAAACATGAAATAAGTGATGAAAGAATGCTAAGCTACCTTGATTTGCAATTTTTGGTGGATAAACCTTGAAGTTTCCTTGATTTTTCTCCCTTTTCTCCCTTATGAAGCCTATGGTATTTCTCCCTTCCAAAAACCTTCACGTCGTCTTTGCTAAGGAGGAGAAGAAGAAGTAGTGTGACTTATTTAAATTGGCTTATATGACCATTTTGCCCTTTGTGGCAAAATGACCAAAATACCCTTCACTTTTTCCTTCTTAAAACCTTGACATGTAAGGGTATTTTAGAAATTTTAAAGTGTTTCTTTAGGTAAAATCCCCCTTATGTCCTTGTGATGAAATTACCTTTTTACCCTTGGTGTCAAAATTACTATTTTGCCCTTTATGGTAAAATAACCATTTTACCCCTCTTAAGTGCCAAACCATTTTTTTTTTTTTTGAAAAATTTTGAAAAAATATTCTAGAGGTAAAATCATAATTTTTCAAATAAAAATTAGCCATTTTATCTGATAAATAAATATTTTATTCTTATTTTCAGATAAAATTTTGACCGTTTTGCCCCTAAATATTTTTCTTACAGCATTCATGACATTAGCACCATTTTCAAACCTCATAAATGTGTGCCATAAATGCACCTCAATTTGCGTGCTTACTATCAGGATATTTTGTGAAATAAATTTCCTTTCATTTTAGTCCCTAATCATTTGCTTTCAGTTTAGTCCTTCCTTTGTTTAAGCTAATATAAAATAATTTTTGGACTATTTTCCATGCATAAAAATATTGAGTCTAGGATTCTAAGACATACCTGATATCATAGGATTGAGGATATTACAGCTAACGTGTGAGATCTCGAGCGTAATAGTTCTGACCAATAATACCCATTATTTCACTTAATAAATAATTTAAAAATTGACTCGGGTACAGGAAGTAGTAATTCACCAATCTTATAGTATATTGTTTATATTATTTAAATCACTTTTAAAAGGAACTGTAGGATTGGGGGGTTACATCCCTTAACATATGCACATTGCTAGTCTCATCCTTTTCCCGAATATACAACAATATATACAAATAGGTGACTAATACTGAGGGTTATAGAGTATTACACTTAAACTAAAATGTTTTTACCATCTAGACTATCCTCCCTTTACTCCTTAAAGTCTTCCATAGGGTTGTATTGGTTTAAAGAGTAATCTCTAACGAATACAAACTAATTAAGATGAAAGCAATTACATTTTTACAAATTAGTGTGCATAAGGAACACTTAATGACATCCTATACTAGCCATTAAATGTCTACCCTAAATTCTATCTACCCTACAAGTATATAACCCAATAGTTAAATCAAAACAAGTAGCAAAGAGTCTATTTCGTGCTTTTCATCATACACAAGCAATTCCTCTATACTCATATGAAAACCATATTCTAGTTCAAAATTCATTTCATCAAATAAATTCCCATATCATAAAATAAATCTCATTTGAAAGTAAGTAATTCTTAATCAAGGCTTCCTTATTTCCTCTTTGAATTGGCCTCACAATTCACTTCCTAAAAAATAATTTAGATTTCACACTAGTCCTACTCAATTATGCATTTATTGCAATATGTTTCTTATACAACCTAGGCTTAGAGTTTTACTATAAGATTTCCTCCAAATTTATCCTATGAGGTTTGATAACTTGACTCTTATCTTTATCTTCCTACACTTATGTTACTTATCACCCAACCTATGAAATTGTCAAGTATGATGACATTTAAAGCCTCTTTCCAGCCAAGACTAGGGGTTTCTAAGCTCAATTCTTGCTTAAAAGATTATTTTCCATGTTAAAAGGCTACCAATCGGCTGCTACAAAGCTAGTAGTTGGCTGGTTGCTCTCTATAGGGTTGCCAATCAACTATCATGAAGCTGGCAGTCAGCTGGTGGCTCTCTAGAGTTTTGGATTTTGCAAGGCAGAAGGCTGCTGGTCAACTATTAGAAGTCTACCAGTTGATTGCTAGGCAAAAATTAGACCAAATATTCGATTGCTGAGGCTACCAATCAACTACTATATTCTTGTATAAATTTTTGTGTTTGTCAAGAACATGACAGTCGACTGGTATATGCTATCAATCAGCTATTATGTTTAATGACAGTTTGAAAAACCCAAGTTTTTAAAATTTCTAGTCCAGAATCTAGTGCTTTTTGGAATTAAAAGCTGTGAGCTTAGTTTCTAACCATTTTCTCCCAAATCCTAGCCATTTTCTTGCTCAGATATCAATCACACAAGCCAATTTACACTTTCAGATCAAGTGAACAATAAAACCTATTTTCCAAATCTAAAATCAGCTTAGAAAAATGCTTAATGGAAGCTAAAGACTCCAACATTATGTTTCAACAACCTTTTCCTATCTTCAAACAACCTCAATATCATCATTCTAACCCAGAAAATTAGAAATATCTAAAGAAAGGAAGATTTCTCCATTTTTACTAACCCTAAGCATTTCAGCAGATTTGATGTGCTTTAGGTGAAGTGATCTACTCCTAAATGATTCTAAGATGTTTCTATAAGTGTAGGTGAAGATTTCGTACTTGGAATTTAGCTATAGAAAGTTTCCAATTTGATTTCTCCTCTTTTCCCCCTTGTTCATTTTTCCTTCCCTTTTTCTTTCTTGGTGCAAGCTACACTTTTTGTTTGGTATGGGAAGGTGGGTGTGGTATATAGGAAAGGTAAATATGCTGATGAAGTATTAAGGACCTCCAAGTAAAACAAGAAATTTGCTTTTAGTCCTTGGGTTTCAAAATTCTCATGAGGTGCCCTTAATAACTATTTTCCATTCACCTTGGCCCCATAATAATTATTCAATTTAGTCTTTACATGAAGAAAATTCTAAGATTATTCTCTCCAAGTTTTGTTCTAGGATTTAGCCACTTAGTCCATTTACATCCTACTACTTTAGCCTCAAAAATAAATTTTAAGGTATTGGATATTATAATCCTCTCCCCCTTAAAAGAATTTTTTCCTCAAAATTCATACTTGTAAACAATTCTGGATAGCAATGTCTTATTTTGTCTTCCTTCTCCCATGTCATCTCCTGGGTTGCTACATACTCCCAAAGTACCTTGACCAAAGGAATTACTTTATTCTGGAGTTGCTTAGTCTCAAAATCTAGGATCTTGACAAAAGTATATTCATAAGTTAAATTTTCCTTTAATACAGTGGGTTGATTCCTCAATACATGCATAGGATCTGGGATATATTTTCTGAGTTGCAAGATATGGAAGATGTTATGCAAGTTTGAAAGGTAAGGAGGTAAGGCAATTTGGTAGGCAATTGGACTGACTCTTTTTAGGATCTAGAATGGTCCTAAGAATCATGGACTTAG
The DNA here is from genome assembly GCA_031216115.1 of Senna siamea. Taxonomy (NCBI): domain Eukaryota; kingdom Viridiplantae; phylum Streptophyta; class Magnoliopsida; order Fabales; family Fabaceae; genus Senna; species Senna siamea. Next base: position 13,822,259 of record CM062354.1, read on the forward strand.
TGTCCTAGTCTTTATTTGTCTACCAATACCCATGGTAGGTGACACTCTCAAAAACATGGTCACCCTTATTGAATTCCAAAGGCCTCATCCTCTTATTGGCATAGTTTTTCTGTCTCTGTTGGGTAACTCTCTTCTTTTCCCTGATCATTATTATCTCATCAGTAGTTTCCTATACGATCTTAAGTCCCAACAATATCTTATCCCCTATCTCTACCCAACTCAAGGGTGATTTACCACTCCTCCCATACAAAGCAGCATATGGTGCCATACCTATAGTAGAGTGATAACTATTGTTGTATGAAAACTTTATCAAAGGTAGGTACCCATCCCAACTCCCTTTTTGTTCTAGCACACATGCTATCAACATATCCTTTAAAGTTTTTATTATTCTCTCAAACTGTGAATCAGTCTGAGGATGATAAGTAGTGCTAAATTTTAGTTAGATTCCTAATGCTCTTTGTAATGACTGCCAAAATCAAGATGTGAACCTAAGGTCTTGGTCTGACACTATACGAGAGGGTACCTCATGCAATCTCACAAGTTCTTGCAGGAATAATTAGGTTAAATTTTCCATGGAATATTTAATCTTGATAGGTAAAAAATGAGCAGATTTGGTTAGTATATCGACTATCACCCATATGGAATCATAACTGACTGAGGTTCTAGGTAGTCATACTACAAAATCCATGGTTATTTGATCCTATTTCCTCTCCGATATTTTTAGTGGTCTCAATAATTCAGTGGGTTTTGATGCTTTATCTTTACTTATTGACAAGTACGACAAGCATTCACATACTTCACGATATCCTTTATCATATCTGACCACCAGAAGTTTCTTTTCAACTCTTGATATATCTTAGAAACACTTGGGTGAATAGTGTAATGGCTACGGTGTGCCTTTGCTAACAATTTCTCTCTTAGCTCTTGATGGTTTGGGATCACTATTCTGTTCCTAAACATCAATACCCCATCAATGGCTAACCCAAAATTTGGTTAATTTCCATAGGTACCTAGGGATTCATCCTCCTTCTGGGCTTTTCTAACCTGTTCCCTCATATCACAACTAATTCGGAAGTCACTCATGGCTTACTTATTCAGGAGTGAAATCACATTAAGACTAAGATCCCTAAAGTCTTCGAGCAATTTCATCTCATTTACCATAACGCTAGCTACTTGCAGGGACTTTCTACTTAATGCATCAACTACAACATTAGCTTTTCTGGCATGATCTTCAATTTAAAGTTAAAATCCTTTAGATACTCTACCCACCTTCTCTGCCTCATATTTAACTCTTTTTGATTAAACAAGTACTTAAGGCTTTTATGATCACTGAAAGCCTCAAATTTAGCCCCATATAAGTAATGTCTCTAGATTTTTAGGGCAAAAACCACATTAGCTAACTCCAAATCATGGGTGGGATAGTTTTCCTTTGTAGGTTTAAGTTACCTCAATGCATAAGCAACTACTTTCCTTGCTTGAATTAAGACACATCCTAAACCTTTTTTTGACATGTCTGTTTATACCTCAAAAGGCTCTACAGGGTTTGGGATTATTAATACTAGAGTGGTAGTTAGTTTTCCCTTCAAGGTTTGGAAACTAAATTCACATCGTTCACTCCACTCAAACTCAATGCCCTTTCTGGTCAATCGGGTTAATGGCAAGGCTAACTGAGAAAATCCTTGTATAAATTTTTGATAATAATCTACCAAACCTAGAAAACTCCTAATCTCAGTGACCTTTCTTGGCTGACTCTAATTTAGTAAATCCTTAATCTCTTAGGATCTACCAAAATCCCTTCTCTATTCACCACATGATCTAAGAATTTGACCTCCTTAAACCAAAATTCACATTTTTTCAACTTAGCATACAACTGGTTTTCCTTTAACATTTGTAGCACCATCTCTAAATGTTGTGTATTCTCTTTATACATATTGGAATATATTAAGATGTCATCTATAAATACCACTATAAATTGATCCAAATAGGGTCAAAAAATTCTATTCATATAATCCATAAAAATAGTAGGGGCATTAGTTAGTCTAAATGGCATCGCCAAAAGCTCACAGTGGCCATATTTTATGCTAAATGTTATTTTAGGAATGTCCTCACTCTTAACCCTAATTTGGTGGTATCTTGACCTCAAATCTATCTTGGAGAATATAGTTGCTCCTTGGAATTGGTTAAATAGATCATCTATTATAGGTAGAGGATACTTATTCTTGATAGTTACCTTGTTCAATTGTTGGTAATATATACACAACCTCATGCTCCTATCCTTCTTTTTCACAAACAAGACAAGAGCTCCCTAGAGTGACACACTAGGCCTAATAAACCCTTTTTCTAAGAGGTCCTCTATTCGAACCTTTAACTCCTTCAGTTCTATTGGAGCTATCCTATAGGCTGTCATCGATACTGGGCCGTATCAGGAATCAAGTCAATGGTGAATTCAATCTCTCTCGTTAGGGGTAACTTGACTATCTTTAAAGGGAATACCTGTAATACCCGGTCCCTTGGAAATTCTAGTAAGGATTATAATCTTGAAATGTCATATGAAGATTTGACATAAAATGAAGGAGATTAGGGTTGAAATAGGAGGAACTAAAGTGTAATGTCCTTATTTTGCTAGGAGGTCCCAGAAGTGTAGCTATTTCACCTTTTCCTCTCATCTATACACCTGGACTCCTCACACTAAAAGATAGGACTAGCTAATAGAGGAAGACGAAGGAGAAGGAACGGGCAAAAGGTGAAAAAGGGGGAAAACTGAGGAAATCAAGATTAAAGCCTCTGAACTCGGATTTAAGGTAAGAATTCTTCTTCTAGGCTATAGAGAATCACTTAAACATCATATAGGAATAGATTTCTACTATAATATGCCCTAAATCTGTCAAAATTTGAGAGGGAAAATGAAAATAGGAAAACATAGGGCATTTCAAATTTTCTATGATTTAGACTGGATAAATTGATTTAGATGTTTGTTTAAGGGTAGGAATGGATTTCTAAACTAAAATGATGAGTCTATTTGCTTCTATTGAGCAATTTTAAGGCTTAAAATAGAATTCTTAATTTAAGTTTTTCTTCCACTTGTTTTGCATGTAGCTTCTCTGATTTGGTTGATGTTTTGGACTTAAAAATGTATGGGTTTCATGCGGGAACGATTAGGGACCAAGATCATATAATTTTTAGATGTTATAGACTGTAATATGGGCCACATTCTATGAAAACTAGCATTTATGGATTGACAAAGAATAGAACAGTCGAATGCCAACATGCACAAGTCAACTGTAGTCTTCTTTGCAAGCCAAGTATTGCACACAACAACTTAGCAGTCGATTGTCAAGCATGCACCAATCGACTGTTAAGCCACTGTGAAACCTAGAATTGCACACAGAGGTGCACCAGTCTACTGCAAGGCATGCGACAGTCGACTGTTGGGCCACTGTCTTGTGAAACTTGGCATTCCAAAGAGCAATTAGCCGACTGCCATCTTCTGGCAACCGAATGGAAACTCTCCTAAATTAAGGAAATGGTTTTAAAACATGATTTGAGCTTGGTAATATCTAGTCTTGATTTGAATAAGGTTTAAAAATCATCTTACATGAGAATTACATGAGAAGAGGGATAGAAAACTAAAGAAGTAGTAGGAAAAATGGGAAATTTAGAGAAAACCTTAGTGAAACCTTGAGATAGGATTTACATAAGTGCATGATAGACGGGAAATAGTTTGAGACTTGAATTGTTTGCCTCAGGAAACTGAATGTGGGCATAATCCCAAAGTAAAAGAGGAAAATCCTATTCAAAAGAGGAGCAAACAATTAAAGGTAGAAAATCTACAATTCCCTAACTTTTAATTGATGCTTTGAATTACTGCTTTGTGTAACACCCACTTTTTCTTTTAATTTTTAAATCATTGTTTCCTTAATTATTTGAATGATTTTGCCATAAATTGTGATGAAAATGCTTTTGTGATGTAGTGTTGAGAATAAATGTTAAGAATGAACACCCTTTCTTTATTATTTTAGCCAAATTAACATGTGCGTGGGAGGAAGAATTGGAAAAGTGAGGATTTATTTATATTCATGTGTTTGTTCCTTGTCACCAAGGAGTTTGCAAGAGGGAATTTGTAATTGGTTAAAAGAATATGATGTTGATTCGTGAGGAAGGAAAGGAGAAATGAAAGGGATGTATGAATTTGGTTTTTTCTCCTTTCTTACATTGACCGAAACTAACATGTGAATGAAATGAAAAGTGTGCAATTTAAATTTTAATAATACATTGTTACTCCATTTGGTGAAGAAATGAGAAATAAGAATGGAAGGTGATGTATGATTTAAGTGAATTAATTTATTCTTTCGCCAAAGAGCTAGTAACATTTGGAAAGAAAGTTTAATTGTGAGAGTGACTTGGTAATGAAGAAAAGAAGAAAAGAAAAAGAGACGTGTGACACTTGTATTCTTCCTTTTCCTTTCATTCCTTTTGTCTTATCTTGACCGAGAATGTAGGTGGGAATGGAAAGAAGCATTTGGTGAAGAGGTGGGAGAGAGAAAGGGAGACGTGTTCCAATGGCTTTCTCTCTTTTCTTCTCTTTGCTTTTTATTCTTAATGTGATTGAGAGATGAAATGAAGGAATTTCCAAATGTGAATTTCATTCCAATTGCTCGGTCATGAAGCGGTCATGAAGCAGTCATGAAGCAAGTGAAGTAGTTCTTTAATATAATATGGATTTATCTTTCTTTGGTTTAACTAAAAGATAATTAATAAGAAGAATGAATGCGATGCTTTACCTTGACTTCTTTTCTTTCCTTCCTTTTTGTTTAACTGAATGGTCAAAAGAAGGGTTGAATTAAATATATATATATGTATACAATAAGTGAGAAGAGGAGCTTGGCAATTATTTAAAACATATAGACATTCGGTGATATCCATTAAGAATAGGAAATAAGGAAAAAGCACTCAGAGGAGAGGGAAGAAGGAAGGTTAGCCAAAAGGGAAAGAAATAAAGAACTAAGACAAATTCAAGGAAAACATCAAGGCACTTTCACTTTCATGCATTCCTAAGGTAGTTTAACAATTCTATAGTTTTTGTTTCATGATTTATAGTATGTTTATAAGGATTTAAAATTCTCATGAAACATAAAATTTCTATCTTTACATCCCTCAAGACGCAAACCTTTCTTTGTTTAAGCTTGTATGATGATTTGGTTGCAATTGTTGATGTGATGATGTGGATGTTGTTATTTCCATGAGAGAATAGTTGTTGCAAAAATTTCAGCATGCATCATGCAGAAACCTAAAATAAAAAAGTAGTCAAATTTTATTTTCTTGCATGGTTAATGTAGATTTTATGTTAAAGATACCTAAAGGGAGTATACTATCTAGATGTTGGGTTAAAACCATGGCATTACTCTCTTTAACCTACCTAAATCGAGAGCATCCCTTTTTGACATATAGAAATGCTTGCTAAAAAATGTATGGGAAAAGTCAACTTTCAGTTTAGTTAAAAGAAGAGAGAAAAGAATGGTAAATGGATGTGTGGTAACTTATCTACTCTTTTCATATGATAAATTTTTTATGTTATTGTCCTTTAGATGTAGGAGTGATAAAATGTGTGTAACCATAAAGTGTAGCATGTAAAATGAGCCAATGAAATAGGTAATAAGAAATGATTAATAGAATGGTTGTATAATTTGAATGTGAGGAAAAGTATTGATGTGCCTTATGTTATACATATTTTCCTGTTGTTAATTGTCCATTTTATAAGCATTTTATGTAATTTTATTCTAAAAATCACCTAATTTTGCATCATTTTCATTTTTAGGAATTTTATCAAGTCATCATTAGAAAAAGGAGTAATTTTTAGCCTGGACAGCCTTCAGAGCACCCAAAATAAGCCATTTGGGCCAATTTTGCTTACTGGAGCGAGTTGGTGCCTTATTAGGCCTTGGACCAGGCTGATTGGGGGAAAAAAAGGAGAGGACCCATGATTTTTAGGAGGCAGGTCCAAATCATCTTCTTCTTCATGAAAGCTACCCGTGCACGAGAGAGAGGGAGGCCGAGAGAGAATTGACACCGAGGGAGGCCAAGAAACTACTCGGAGAGGCTCCACGGATGGTCTTTCACTGTCTTGGCATCCATTGCATCCATTTTCAGCATCCGTAAAGCAAGCGGGAGAGAAACATGCATGAAGATCCGATTCATGAACCACGCAAGGAGGCCCGATCCATCCGTTTCTGCATTGTCTGCCACTGTTCCATTGCACTGCGAGCTTGTCCGACTACCGCTCGTGTCAAATCGCTGCCCAAACAGCCAGATACGCGAAAAAGGTGACGCAACCTGAGACAGACCCATTTTTCTGTTTCACTACCTAGCTCGTGTTTTTTGTAATGCCTTTATCAAGTATTACAAGTTCTCTAAAGTAAAAAGATAAGTTTGGTACATTATTCTTAACCTTAATTATTTAGCTACAACGTCTGAGCAGTTATACCATTAACTATTATTAAAGTGGATTAGCTTCGGGTTCTTTTGCTCAGATAACCATACTTTATGCACAGCAAAAATGAAATCAAATACATCACAGTGAAATTTATAAAACTTACATATAATACAAAAAATAAATGTTTGTTAGATCCTTTTGTGAAAATATACCAAGATATATGAAGTACCCGTCCACAAGGAGTCTGGAGACAACAAGCCTGTTACTCAAACTCCTTTTACAAATAATAGGGGTGAATAGGTCTTTCACATATCCTTTCCCCGAAAATTTCCTATTTTTCTTTACTATATACAGCCAAAATAATAGTCCTAATTCTAATCTAAAAACCATATATAGAATCATGACCTAAAATAAAGGAATATAAAATGCTCTCAACAAAAGAAACTTTCATCTTCCCCATCACTGCTAAACGTGCGCATCTGATACATATTAGCATATAAATGAGAAACACAAGTTTCCCAATAGCTTAATAATTCATTATTTTAAAATCTACTAATATGTACCAGGGTACAAGCACCAAAAACATTTTCATCTACATTCCTGTTATTTAAAACATAGTTTCATTCACATATACAGATTTGGCAAGCAGTGCATGAGTATTTGAAATGTCAATGTGATAAAAGTGGGTATTCTCATAACATCTTTTCATGGACTTATACATGTTAAAGAACTAAAATAAACAATGGTCAGGTATAAAGTTCATTCTTAAAACTTACCTTGTCTCAAAGTGTGAAGCACCTTCAGTCAGACTTCAAGGAATTGTGGACACTTGGCCACCTTTATAAAATAATTTTGAACACTAGGTCACAAGTGTGGAGCACCTTCGACCACACCTCAAGAATTGTGGACATTTGGCCACCTTTATCATTGTGAACACCAGGTCACGGGTGTGAAGCACCTTTGGTTACACATCACTAGGTCACATATACAAACATATAGCCACTACAAGGTCTTTTATTTTTATCATTTTAGTCTCCTTTGCATTTAGCCATCATAAGGTACATTCTCATGCATTCATTATTAGCATAGTGATTCGGCCACCAAGATTTGAAATAAAATATGGGTCTCTGTCACCATAAAAAATAATCAAACTTAGGATTTTTCATGTCGCATTGCCATATTTTTCTATCCTTACCATGTAAAACCCCTATTAGCCTATGGTTCCTTTTAAGTGTTTAAAAGTATAATGTATATAATTATCATAATAATGGTGTGTTACAATTACTTCTACCTAAGTGAATTTTAAACTTTTTACCAAGTTAATTAATTAAGTTCCATTTGGGTTGGTCTCTACTCTCGGTTTCTCTCAACATCATAGCAGAATAAATATATATATGTATATAGAATAACCCTGGATTAACTATACATGGACATGCATTTTAATTAAATATAATTAGTAACTATTGGGCATGGAAGCAACAATCTTGCCACTCATAACCCATCAATTAGTCTATTCATCAATCCACCCTAATTCATATACAGATAAGTTAGAATAGGTTATACAAACACTAGCTTTTCTCAAAATATCATGAAGGCTAGCGTCATTCTACCATACACTTATATCCAATATTAAATAGTTTGTGTGCCCAAATTGGACACTTCTTCATACTTTACCTTCACCTCCCGCCTAAGGGGACCTACACATCTGGTACATGCCAACACTATCGTGAGAAATGAATCTCAATAGCAACACAACCTGTTACGAAATCCGTTGACCTATACTACCGTGCTTGCACGAAAAAACTCTACATTCTCGCAAAACATCACATGCTAATGGGATGTAATACATGTAGCATTTAATCATATTGTGTACTCATACATAAGCATATTCATCAAAACATATTGTCATTAAAGTATGGGGAGTGCATTCATTATCGTTCTCATCATAAAAAATTTCTCATAAAACACATGTGTGATAGTAAACATGCTATAATTTCACTTTCATAACATATGAGCAGTACATAAAACACCCTAAGAGTAATTGGGAGAGTCACCCAACAACAACTCCGCGCACCACTGTCTATATGAATGAGCGCATGTCTATTTAATCATGCCTTAACTTTCGTACATTCTGAGGCATCCCTTAGTGGATCCAAGTACCTTAATAGTCCCTGACCCTTTTCGGCAGATCATCCCTTTTCAAGTACTTTTCATCCTAAACGGGGCTGGTATAACTCTCATGGAATCACCGTCAACTCTACATGGATCATTTCCTCTCCGCTTTTAGGCGGATCATAATACTATGGAATCACCACCATTCCTTCGAGGTGGATCACACTCCTAGTACGCTATTCTCTACATATACTTTAGGGTAAATCGGCCCATGCCCATGGTTATGCTTAACTCTAAGTATGTGTTTCTCATATGGGCCTCGGGAGATGACACTAACTTAAAGTTCATAACCGTCACGTTATTTTCAAAATCATATAAGTTTAAGTGGATGTTTAACCATCCCAATTTATGGCACAACCGTGGAATGCCTAACGACCATCCCATGCTGACAATCGGTCACTCGATTATGAGCCTATCTACCCTAAGGCATACACTGAGAATACTTTCCTCTTTCCCTTTTTGTGTTTTCTGCTCTCTCTTTGTTTTACTATCACAAGGGTCTCATCACCCAAAACTCCTAGTTTCCTTGCTTACCTATGTTATGAGCCCTTAATTAAGTTAGTATGGAGAATTACCAAGCTCAATTGCCATTAAAAACCTCATTTCGCAAGCTAGAGGGCTGCCAGTCGACTACTGGAAGGCTAGCAGTTGGCTGGTGGCTCTCTATATTCCTCAAGTTCCAAACAGTAAGCTAACGTTGGCAACTGGCTGGTGGCTTTCTAGAATGTGTCTTGGGCAAAATAAAAGCACGATAGTCGACTGCTAGGATGGCCAATCGATTGCTTAGTGCAAACCCGAGCCTGAAAGTCGACTGTTAAGAATTTGGCAGTCGGCTGCTAAGCCTTTGTCTGCACTTCTGGGTTTCTAATAGCACGACAATCAACTGTGAGGATGGCCAATTAAATGCTTAGTGTAGACCCAGGCCCGACATTCAACTGCTAGGAATCTGACAGTCGGCTGCTAAGCTTCTGTCTACACTTCTGGGTTTTCCAGGAACATGGCAGTCGAATGTCCCTACTTAGCAGTAGCTGCTATGCTCTGTTGTAGTTCAAAAACCATAATTTTGAGAATACCCAATCCAGAATACACTCCATTTTCAATTCTAAACACATGGGCTTAGTTTCCATACAACAAACTTTACTTATAATGAAACATTTTTCATCTATTAGCTTAAACATGGTACATTCAAGGAAATCTAGTCTATACCTTTAGGTGAACACAACCCAGCCCTTCCCATCAATTTCAAGCACATATATGAGCATACATTCAGCAACACAACATCCCATAGAAATAGAAAAGCATATATAATGTAGGTTTAACTCTAATCTCAGTTCAAATGATTAAAAATTCATATTTTTGCAGCAACAGTAAACTTTTCAAAAAAAAAAAAAGGGTTTAGGATGGATTGCTACCTTGATTCCTTGCAAATGTGTGTGTTAGATGTGTTAGAAATGATCCTCCCTTGCTATTGGATTGATTCCTAGCCTCAAATCTGCACCTTCCTCAATAAAATTCCCTCCTTAAGCCTTAGCTCGTCCCTTTTTCACTCTAGCAGCCCCTTCAGCTACTCTCTCTAAAATCTGGTATGGTGGAAGTGTTTAGGGGTTTTGGCTGCAGCTATGGTTTAAGGGATTTGGAGGAATTTGCTGTTTAGTCCTTAAGCCATTTTGCACCCTTAGACTCCCTCATATTTTCCCTTTTCAATTGAGTCCCTACCCACCTCTTACTAAATCTCTATTTATATCGTTTCAATTTAGTCCCTAGGCTAATGCAACTATATACACTAATGCAAAATACACATGCATTAAACATCAAATTAACTATCATCAAACATCTCTTTAATCATAATTGGAGCGGATGTTACATACCATAAGTTAAACTTCATGACATTATGCATTAATTTTTAGGGTACTTTCTCCCACATATAACTTGTGTGACCATTGCCATTAACCATTTATTCTACTTACTTTCTTGGTTCATGCTAGACACTAAATTTAAGGCTTACACACTTTGTTTCCATTTTTACATTTTAGTAAGAATTGGGGCATTATTATGTGCAAAAAGGTGAACTAATTAACTATACCTTAATTAACCATATTTTCTTTCTTTCTATTAGCTAAAACCGAAGTGCAATCCCTCTTGCACAATTTTCATCAATCCATTTCACACCTTACTAAGGCCACTTTCTAATTTGGTAAGCCAACAAGAGCAATGTCGTAAATTGCAACCCAAATTCTAGCTAGCAACCTTCATCTTGATGTCTACAACTTAAAACCTATACTTGTCATGAAAAAATACAAAATTTCAGCACTATCCTATGTTAAAGCTTTCCATGATACATGCTAAATTTTACTAACAATAGTTCTTTCATGATAATAACAATATCCATTTTATCATGTCAACAAACACATCCATTTACCATACAAGCTTAGCCAAGAGATATTCACATTTTCAAGAATGTAGAGAAGTAACTAATGTTCCATGAAAGCTTGGAAAATCATGATGCATATATTCTAAAACATGGAACAAAATTAAGAGAATTGCTAACCTACCTCAAGGATGAACTAAAGTTGAATTATCTTAACTTTCCCTTTGAATTTCCCTTGCTCCTTTGCTCCTTTCTTTCTCGGTCAAATTCACTCCCTCTCCCTTCACCAAATGTGTTTGTGTGTCTTCTCAAATGTGAAGCTGCTCTCTTTTCTCTCTTACCAAGTGTTATTGCCGTATTCCTCTAATTCTCTCTCCCTCTTGTATTTTGTTTAATCGACTAAATGGAATGCTACCTCCTCTCTCTTTTTTTTAATCATTAGTCATAGCTACACCTGTTAATTGCAACTTTGTATGCCGACCTTAACCACTTGATTACAGTAAAAGAAAGGAAAGGGGGAGGTTCATGCAGGCATAACTCCTCACGCAAGCCACCCTTCATGCCAAGCGTACGCCTCCTAAATGTATGTTTATTTAAATAAATTTTACACCTTTAGTCACTTGGTCACACCAAGGAAGAGAAAGGAGGGAAGTCACGCAATGCAAGATACACACTCTACTTTGTAACGCTCTTATCTAGTATTACAATCTTTCAGATGTAAACAGATAAGTGCGGTACATTATTCTTATCCTTTTATTATTATCATCAAAGCGTTTATACCATTAAGTTTTATTAATATGGATTAGATTCGGGTTCTTTTTCCTCAGATAAAATCTAATATACACAGCGTAAATAAAATACTATACTACACAGTAGAAATGTAAAGCTATAATACAAATGATCAATGTACAATAAGGTATATTCATTACATACTTCTATAATCAAATACCGAGATAGATGAAGTACCCGTCCATAAGGAGTCAAGAGACAACAAGCTTGTCACTCAAACCCCTTTTACAAATCATCAGTCTGAACAGGTTCTTCGCAAATCCCTTTCCCCGCTAAATTCCCCATTTACATTTCATGTACACAGACAAAAGAATAGTTCTAATTCTAATCCCAAAATACTTCTAGGATCAGGATCCCTAAAATAACAGGTCAAAAAAAATTTTCTTTTAACCAAAAAGAACTACTGACTTCCCCTGGCCTTGCTAAGCATTTTCATCTAATACATATTAGCATATAAATGAGAAACACAAGTTTCCCAGTTCCTTAACAATTTAGGGTTTAGAAATCAACTAATATGTATTAGGGTGCAAGCACCAAAATGTTTACTTTTACATTCTTGATATTAAAAACATAGCATTATTCATAAATACCAAGAGGCAAGCGTTGCATGATAAATTTAGATGTTAATGTAAAAAATCAGATCTCCTTTCCAAGGGAAACATTTTCTCATAGAATTATACATGTTATTGCAGAATTAACCAAAAATTGCTTATGCATTAAATTATTACACTTACTGCTATGGATAAATTGAGCACCCAGGTGTGTTACATGGACACTAGGCCACCCGTACAAAATCATCGTGAACACTAGGTCACGGGTATAGAGCACCTTCGGCCACACCTCACTAGGTCACACGTGTGGAGCACCTTCGGCTACACCTCGTAATTTATGGACACTTGGCTGCGTATATAAAATCATCGTGAACACTAGGTCACGAGTATATAACACCTTCAGCCACACCTTACTAGGTCACACGTGTGGATTACCTTTAGCCATACCTCGTAATTCATGGACAATCGGCCATATATATAAAATCATCGTGAAAAATAGGTCATGGGAATGGAGCACCTTTGGCTACACCTCACTAGGTCACACATGTGGAGCACCTTCAACTACACCTAGTAATTCGTGGAAACTTGGCCACATTTCTTTTCATAATTGTGTACCTTATGCTTTCCCTTGTTAGTTGCGTTTCCCTTTTTCTAGCAGCATACAATACCTCTTTGTCATATTTATTTAAGACAAATTTTGCCTAAATCAATTTAGTTCTCCATTCTTGGATAATATATTTCTCTTATAAAATTTTAATAAATTTTCAATAGAGAATTCCCATGATTTTAGCCTAAGGGAAACTCAAGAAATTTCATATTTTATCATTTAAATTTCCCTTTTTCCATTCTTTAAATAATACCATTAAAATGGGATAAGTCCTTTTCTATAATCAACACATCATCAACTAGCCATAACTTTCCCATAACAATGTTCATCATTAACTAGCCTTAATTTTCCCATAAATTATTCATCATTAAGTATCCATAATTTTCCCATAACAATGTTCATCATTAACTAGCCTTAATTTTCCCATAAATTATTCATCATTAAGTATCCATAATTTTCCCATAAACATTAGTATTCATCATTACTAACCATAATTTTCCCATGACAACATTCATTATTAACTAGTCATAATTTTCCCACATTATGTTGGGTTAAAGCTTCCTTTTTATACATATTACAGTTATGAACAATAATTTTTATCATGGAAATCACAAGTCTACCCCAATACTACAAGACATAAGCCAAGTAACACATGCCAATTCAATAATCTCTTGTTCTAGGTTCTTTCATGATTTAAAGAAAAAAACAAGATTAAGTTTTAAACATCAATCACCTTATTTATTTATCATGCAAGCTTAGTCAAGTGTCACTCCTATTTCAAGAATGTAGACAAGTACTCAAGTTCCATGAAAACAAAAAGTCATCATGCATGTACTTTAGATCATGGAACAAAATTAATGAATTGCTAACCTACCTCAATGGTGCCCTAAGATGAGTTTTGCTTGGCTTCCTCTTTGATCCTTTACTTTTTCTTTCTCGGTCAAGCTCCCTATCCCTTCACCCAACATGTTTGTGGTTTGTTTTAATTTTCCAAACTGCTCATTTTTCCTTTTTGGAGGGAATTGCCGTGTGTGTGTGTGGATTTTCCAAAATATGGAATGCCCTCTCTCTCTTGCTGTGTCCCCTTTACTATAATCCCTTTCTTGTATCTTTCTTCTTTGGTGAAAAATAGCATGCTGCACCCTTTCCTTTTTGGTTATTATTGGTTGTCATTGCTTAAGACTACACATGTATTTAAGTACACTCTTCCCCCCCCCCATGCAATTATGTACCATTGCTCCACTCATCCACATCAAGGAAGCGAAGAAGGGAACTCACGCAAACCTCACTTCTCCTTTTTATCCCTAATTATTATTATGCACTAGCCCCACGTGTACTTAAGTACACTCCACCTCAATGGAAATCTTACATTAGTGGCTTAACCACTTGGCCACGTTAAGGGAAGGGAAAATGAAAGGTTCAAGCAAGGTTCCTTACATGCAAGCTACACATTTCTTCACAAGGTGTACAGCTCACGCCAACTGTACTTAAGGGCTACACTTTCCTTTGTCTCAAGTATCTTAACTCTCATATCTTGGTGGCCTTGGACACGAACAAAGAGAAGGAAGGTAAGAAGGAAATTGCCACATGCCTCTCTCTCCTTTCTTCCTTTTTTTCGTATATATATATATATAATTCTTATGCCTATGGAGACTCATCACTCAGTGACTTTAATTAAAGAAATAAAAAGGAAGGAATGGGTGTGTGTTGGTTAAATGAATAAAAGAATCCAAGGAATAAAAGATAATTAGCCAATTTCGTACGTCCCCCTCACTTTCTTTATCGAGTGCATACATGGATATCAAATTATGTTCCTCTCTTCCCAATTTCCTAGCCGTGCGGTTATATAGGTTCATAAAAAAATTTATCTTCTCCTTCCTATTGCATGTGATGCTAATTCTTTTCCTTTTTTTATTAAAATAACTTATGCACTTTTGCATTAACTCCTCCCCTTGTATATTTTATCTATTTAATTGACATTTCATTCACATGCTTGACTCACCATGCTAAGTGGATCAAGGATGAAGTGCACGCCTTTCCTTTTTTTTTTCCCCATTGCTGTGTACATATCTATATATTGTTACTATGTTATACCCTTCTTTCTTTTCTCAATTTAGTCAAAGGGAGATGTAAATTAAATCAAGCACCTAAACATTTATGCAAGCAACTCAAATAAGCAAGTGTTCTTATTCATTCTAAACACTAAATCACACAACCAAATTTGTTATACTTTATGGTAAGCTTATCCAACTAATTAAGGAACCATTAATTTAGCTATAATTGAAAGAATATGGGGTGTTACACACTTCATGCAGGTTATACGGTCATGCAAGGGCTCTTTAATCTTCTTCCTCAGGCACGTTAAGGGTAACAAAAGGGAAGGGAAGGAAAACTTGCATCATATACCGAATGCACCTTCCATGTAAGCCTCTCGTCTTATATACATATATATTTTCTTTTTCTTCCTAGTTCACATGATGATTAGGTGGTGGAATTAAAGGAATAAAAGATGAGAATTTAAGCATCTCTCTTGCACTCTTGCTTCATCATACACACACACATATTTAACTATTTTTTGCCTTTGATTATTGAAATAAATTCTGCACCCTTGTATTAGCCACTTTCCTTTTGTATATTTTATCTATCTAATTGACAAGCTATTCAGTTAGGATGAGGAAAAAGTAATGATAGGAAGAAGGAAAGATTGAAATTCCCATACATTTCTTCTTCCTTCCAACCACCTTGTCGCTTCACTAGATATGCCTATATATATATTTCAATGCTACAGACTTCTTTCCTTTCCCAATTGCACGTTTATATTTTTAATTTAGCTTTTTCCTTTGACAATCAGACTAGATAAGGGAAGAAAAGAAAATTTTAAATCAAGCACGTCAAAGCTCTTAATTTTTTTTTTGTGGTGTTTTCCTTCCACTTACATTATAATTTGGTTGCCACAAGGAATGAAGGTGTTATCCTTTAGCATATTTATTCTAGATATTAAATCACACTAGCAAATTCCTCATACTTTGTAGAAAACTCATCTAATTAATTAAGGAAACATTAATTTAAACCCAATCAAGAGAATATGGGGTGTTACATTTTTCGTTGAGTTTTTGTTTGTTTTCATCGTCCGTGTGCCATCCTCGGTGTTCCCCAACTGTCTGCCACCATCCAAGTGATGGGAAAGGTGTAGATCCATTAGGTACCCGAGAACTCGAGATCCGACCCATTTTGACCCGACCCGCAAGCCATGGAGCTTTTAGATAGGTTTGAATTTAATTTTTCTGGCATTTTTCTGGCAAGTTTTGGTGAGATTTCGGTGGTTTTTCAATGATTATTCTGTACTGTGACCATTAGGCAATTGAGAAGACAAGACTTGCATAAATTTTTACTATTTTTATCTGTTGTTTAATTAATTGTTTGATGGATTATTTACTACTATAAATATGTATGGCTGAATTTATAAAATTCATTAAGGTCCCTAACTGTGTTGGTATTCTGTTTAATCTGTATGGATATTGATTTTAATGTTATGATCTTCCTTGTGATTATGCATGTATTGTTTAAGTTTTCATTATGAGATGTCGTTGTGAATGCTAATTAGATTTCTTTTTGAGATCGAGAGATGAAAATTGAAATTGGAACCTAATTGTAGAGAAGAGTTAATTTTCACTTAGAGATGAGGTTAATTAATTGTTGGATTAAGGAGAAGCTATTCTTAATAGTAGTGGATTAGACCGATAATGTTAATCTAAAATCAACCATTTGAAAGAACTAGCCAGTGATAGGTTTGTAGGTTTAAGAAATTCATTGAGACCGATAGAGAATTTGAATTTTAAATTAGAATCCACTCACAGGTAGCATAGTCAGATTTAGTAATCTATTATCCTTTGTGTGTTTACCAACTAGTAAAGTTTCCAATGGGTTTGCTTTTCTTGCCTCAATATATTTTCTTTTGTTCCTTGTAGTTGGTTATTGTTTATTGCATTTAATTAATTATTAGTTTATTTAAAAATCAATCATTTTAATTGTTAGGCTTCTCCTTCCTATGGAATACGACCTTGGTACTCACCATTGCGCTAGACTGCCTTGATAGGTTCACTGCCTTAGGTGTAGTTGCATAGGTAGTAACACATCAAGTTTTTGGCGCCGTTGCTAGGGATTTTTTTTGACAACTAGAGTGAATTTGCTTTTTGTTACTTTAGCCATTTTTGTTTTATTTTATTTTGCTTTCTTTTTGTTTTTATTTTTTTATTTGTTACTCTTTGATTTGGTTGTTGGGTTGTTTGGCCATCACTGGTTTTAGGTAATTTATAACCATGGATTCTCTATCAGTCTTGCTGCTCAAATACAAAGGGAGCTTTTGATCAAGAAGATTTACCAATCCCTGATGCCAGAACAAGCAGCACAATTTGGTTGTGAGTTCTGTGGTTACTCGCATTATAGTGAACACTATGATGCCAGAGGTATGTTTACTAACCCTTCCACTTCTTTTTTTTTCTCCTTACACTATTTCTGATAATTTTGAACAGGTCGATTATATGGGGAATTCCCTAAGTCAACAAAATGATCCTTACAGCAATACATACAACTCTGGGTGGATGAGCTATCTAGATTTCAACTGGAGAAATGACACTACCCAGGATTCACTTGATTTTTAATGGTTGTACCAACAGCAACCCCAACAACAAACTGCTCCAGATTAATTTCCTCAAGAGCAAGAGAATGAATCCAATTTGGAGTAAATGATCATGAAGTTTGTGTCCACTTTAGAGAGCAGGTTCTAGCAAATGGACACAATCCTTAAAAATTACCAAGCCTCCATTCAGAACATGGAATACCAAGTAGGCCAGATTTTTAAGCCATAGACGCTCTCAAACACCATAGAGTCTAAACCAAGGGAGCAGTGCAATTCTATCACTCTGACATCTAGTAAGCAAGTATCTAACCCTTTATCATTGACTAATGATTATACTATTGAACAGAATGTGCCAATCAATAAAGAGCCAAAGCCTGAGGTAAGTGGGCTAATGAAAATGGAGGACAAGAGTCTTATGAGGGAATATAACTCACTTATTCCAGACCCTGCTAGACTAAAGCAAGAAAAGGTTTATTCTGACTCAGCAACTTATTTAAGACACTCTTTAGATCATGATGATCTTGTTTATCCTGTGGATGTCTTAGATGACATTATTGAGTTTGAATTACAGGAATTATTGCTTAATAATCCTTTACAGGTAGCATTGCAAGGATATGTGTAACACCCCCAACCCTATATTCCTTTTAGGTGATTAAATAATATAAGGTGATATAATATAGGATTGATGAGTTTACTACTGCCTCTACCTGAGTATATTTTTAACTTTTTCTAAGTTAAATAATTGAGTACCACTAGTTTGGATTACTACACTTCGGTTCTCACATGTTATGCAGCATAAATAAATAAAGTAATTTAAATGAGATAGATAGATATAGAGATATTTACATTCACATTCAATTGTACATAATATTTTTACATACATAATAGTAGTGTGTGTAGAAATATACCTAAGATATGTGAGCCTGAGTAGGGTAAGGAGACAACAAGCCTGCCGCTCATACCCTATTTTAAACAAAATTATCTATCTCACGTATCTTAATATGTATATACCCCCTTACTTACACCAAAACTAGCCTCATAATCCTTTCAAAATACTAATAAGGATTCAGGGAAGTAGCCATGTCAAAATACTATATACTCCTAGTTATGCATATAGTCAGGGGGAGGGTGGTAACTCAAATAAAAATAGGACCCATAGTCCAGTGATCACAAGAAAATACCCCATAAAGGGTATCTCTGATACTTCGATCTCTACCTCCAACAACACCTGGTACCTAGGCATATGATACAAATCAGCATTTAATGAGAAATATTTCTCAATAGCAATAATCACCTGTACTTAAAAATAGCTATTTATATCACCGTATGGATACGAAAATCCACTACATTCTTTTTCATAATAATTTAAAATATTATGCTATTGGAATAATGTACATAGATTATACAAAAATCTCATGCAAATAATTATGATTACACATGAACTTCAACTGATATTCACCTGGACACGTTTCAGGGCAACTTAGGAGTACAATAGTCGACTAGTAGGGTCTACAAGTCGACTGCTACATTATGCTCTATTTTAAAACTCGTCATTAACCAATTATTTTAGCCTAAGAACAAGTTTTTAAAATAGTTTTGATAATTAAAAACTCAATAATAGGATAAAGGCTTCATTTACCACTCTAAGACAGCCCAAACTCTAATATCCTCAATTCTATGATATCAAGTATGTCTTAGAATCCTAGACTCAATATTTTTATGCCTAAAAAATAGTCCAAGAATCATTTTATATTTCCTTGAACAAAGGAAGGACTAAACTGAAAGGAAATGCTTAGGGACTAAAATGAAAGGACATTTGTTTCACAAAATATCTTGAGAGTAAGCACAAAAATCGAGGTGCATTTATGGTGCACATTTATGGGGTTTGAAAATGGCGCCAATGACATGAATGCTTCAAGAAAAAATTTATGGGCAAAATGTAACAACAGGAAAGATTTGAAAGAGTTTTAAAGAATTTTAAAAGATAAATTTCAATTTTTGAAGCTAATTTTCATTAAACGAAGCCTAGCACAACTTTCGAGGATAGTGATTCGAAACAGAAGGTTGTTCGAAGCCAGAAACACGATCAAACAGAAAGAAATGCAATCCGGCGATCAGAAACTGATGGAAGAAGTTTCGTGCGTCAATTTTGTTGACGGAGGCCAAAACTTTCGCATAGAAATGCGTGCTAACGTCTGGAAGGATGCCGACACCTTAAAACATCCTCGGGTGGCCCGGGAAAAGTCAGAATCGTCCTTGGAGGCTTTAAATTAAGCGAATTCCCTCCATTTCTCTCATTTTTCTCTCTCCTCTCTCTCTTCTCTCTCCTCCTTCCTCCACCGTGAACGGCCGCTACAGCCACCGTGGGCCGCCACCAAGGACACCAACCGACAGCCCTCACTGCCCACAACCTCCAGCAACCAACCACGGCCACCAACGGCCGCCGGAGCTGCCGAAAAAATGCTATTGTTCCCCTCCATCACGCGAAACTTCTCCTGCACGAATCGCCACCGTCCGTCGCTGTTAATCGTCACCGCCCCCACCACCGTGTAGCCCGAGCTGCCAGCTTCCTCCAGTAGCTCGCCACCGTCGAAAGGAGGCCGGACGAGCCCGGATCGAGGGAAACTCCGTCTGCCATGTGAGAAACTTCGTGGTCGGAAAACGCCGCCCAAACGACCGTGAACCGCCGCGCCACCACCGTATTCAGACTCCTGGACTTGCGGGCTTCACCGTGGTGTGATTTTCGAGGCAAACCGCACCCCTCCACTGTACGCCACCGTGCGCTGTCGTGTGCCACCATGCCGGAGCTTCTGGACGTGCATCGGGAGAAACCAAGACCACTGTGACACAGTATTCCATCATCCGGACACATTGGTAAGGTCTGATTTCCCAAAAACTAATGGTATATGACTGAAATGGCTGCCAAACTTAATTAGACAATAAATTGACCTAGGTATTAGTGTAACTGAATTTAGGATCAAAAAACGAATGACGTAACGAATCTGAATATTTAATTTCATGTCCAGGAAATTAATTAGGCTCAGAAATTGAGATTTTGTGAAGCCCTGACTTAATTTGGAGCGACTGGAGACCAGGTAGGATAATTTTCACTTCCCGAACCCTAGAATTGATTTAGTGAATACCTGAATGATTTAGATGACTTGCATAGATTTACGTGCTGCTTTCGATGGGATAAATTGCATGCCTGTGTGCTGAAAACCTTAATTGCATGTTAGACACCTTGTTTATTGAGTTTAGATGCCTTTATGACAGATTTACTTAGGGTTGGGTACTTGATAGCCGGTATGGGACAGCCATTAAGTATCCCTAGTATAGGGATCTTTTAAACGAGACTATTTTTATCAGATTTAGCCTGTACTGAGTTAGGGATTACGCGTTAAACCAGGATGACCCTAAGAAAGGTTTAGGGAGTATAAGGGTGGATAACCTACACGGGGAAACGTTGTGATTTAGGCGTAATACCCTAGAACCCTGAGGAATAGCCGACCGAGTGCATGTGAGTTCGAATAGACTGTATGAGGATGAGAATTGGCGTATGTGCACATGATAGGGGACGCCCTAGATGTTGATTCTCACCCGGTCCTTGAGTGAGTGATTGGTGTTACGGATCACACTCACAATATAGGCTTGATTCGGGTGATTGGTGTTACGAATCACACCCAACGATAAGAGAGGTATTCTATCTAGAGTACGTGCAATTAGAAGATGATTTAGATTTGGTTACAGCAGATTTGTAGCCAATGTGGATTGAGATACACAGGGCATGGGATTTTATTTGATTTTGATGATTGATTTTAAAAAGAAATGGATTTTATGATTTCGATAAATCGCCGCGATTCCATGTAATTAAATGATTTTTAAAGATAAGGTATTTCACTGTTTGCGAACTGATTTCAGGAAGATGATTTCGGTGTTCGCACCGCTGGGTATTCAACCGGTTTTTGAATGATATTTGAATTGTGAATTATTCTACTGGGATTCATATCTCATTAGGTTGTTTACTCAGATGAACAGGGACAAGGATAGGAACCCAGACGATAGACGATGATGTCGTGGTGATAGACAGGAGATTGACTTAGTTTAGGCTTGAATCGTTTTGTATATATATACTTTGATGACATTACTGTTTATTGGGTTCTGTCTCTTATGCTTTCTGTATGGATTGGACTGAATGTATATGTAATATTTCGGATAGTGTATATGGATTGTAGTGATGAATTGACGTTGCTGTATATGGATTTATGTTAGTTATGTTTATTGCTATTGTTGGACTGCTGTATGATTGTAACAGCTGATTTTTGTACTTTGGGAATGTTCGAAATACAGAGGAAACTCTGCCGGATTTTTGGTAGAATTTACCGCTGTAAACTTATGGATTTGAATTGGAATGTGTATGAATGTATGACGCGACGTGTATATGAGTTTTAGATTTCATTCCAGAGTAATTTATGATGCATGTATGTATAGTTAGTTAGCTGCGTGTGAATTAGGGTTGAACGAAATTCGAATGGACAACGGAGAGTCTATTTGGGTTACGCTCAACCAGTAGCGATCCCCTGACGTTCCCACATAGGGAATAATCATTTAGAATAACCCATATGCTTCCACTAATCAGATGAGGATTGTATATGTCATATTAGGGGGTCGTTACAATTATGGTATCAGAGCCCAGTTTGTCAGACGGTTGGGTTTAGTGGGTTAAGGACTTTAAATCTTCGGGCTTGCACCTTTAGGATTTTAATTGATTTGACTCTGGAATGACAGGACCTGATTTGAATTGAAAATGAATGGAATGAGTTTAATACATTTCTGTTAACTGTTGCTGTATAACTGATTTGTTTATTTTCTGTGTCAGATAAGTATGGCAAAATCTAGCAGGGATGCCACCCGCAGGCCCAAAGGAAGGCCAAGACACAGGAACCAGGGTGCTTCAGGTAGTGGTAGCATAGAGACTGAGGTCGACATGCGTGACATGATGGAATCCATCCAATTAATGGCCGATGCGATGAGAGATCAGGCCACTACCAGTGCAAATGTAATGAGACAGCAGCAGGAAGACAGACAAACGAGAAACGACAGAGCCACCCAACATGCGAATCCACTGTATCAGGGATGGATTGAATTTCAGAGAGCAGGTTCATCTCCGTTTACAGGTGCCTTCGATCCAGCTGTTGTGGAAGCTTGGGTAAAAGAAATTGAAAAGATTTTCAGGTTGTTGCAGTGCGACGATGAACAGAAAGTCACATATGCAACATATATGCTGAAGGGCGAAGCAGAACTGTGGTGGACAGATGCCCAGCAACTGATGGAGAGCTGAGGCATTCTACTGACTTGGGAATCTTTCAAGAGAGTCTTCATGGATCAATATATCCTTGAGAGCATGAAACAAGCTAAGGAAGCACAGTTCCTGAAGCTCACACAGGGAGGCAGGCCATTTGACGAGTATCTGAAACAGTTTGAAGAATTATCAAGATACTCCACTTACCTGCGAATGCATTACGATGAGGCTTAGAAAGCAAAGCAACTAGAAGAAGGCCTCGATTTACCTATGAAGACTCAGTTAGCTACCCTGGAGATTCGAGACTTTGCCACATTAGTCAACAAGTGCCGAATTCTGAGTAAGAATATAGAACAGAGACAGACTCAGAATATGACACAACGAACAGGGAACCGACCCAGACAAGCACCAAAAAATTTGAATGTAAGAAGCGGTATGTTTAAACTGCAACCAGGGGCTTCTAGTAGCAGTGGGAGGTAACCTGATAATAATCCCTGTCCGAAGTGTGGTACCAGACATCCGAATCAGCCCTGCTGGCATCAGACTCCACTTCAGTGTTACAGATGTGGACGTACAGGACACATGGCCAGATATAGCCCTTCAACGGGGAATCAGCCGACATCGGGTAGCCGAAGACCACAGGCTCCAGGGAGAGTTTTTACTATGAATGCTGCCAATGTCGACAGGTCTTCGGGCTTGATGTAGGGTAGACGTAAAATTTATAATTTTTCTTTGATAGTATTATTTGATTCGGGTGCTACGCACTCATTTATTGCTGATGCATGCGTAGAAAGAGTAAGATTACCTGTTCAAACCCTTCCCTGTGACCTATACATATCCACACCTTTGGGAGAAGCCACTATGTCCCAACGAATATGCCTAAATTGCCCCTTAACCATTGAAGATACTTTATTTCTTGTGGACTTAGTGTGTATACCATTGTCAGGGATCGAAATTATTTTGGGAATGGATTAGTTGACTAGGAATCGGGTCTTTTTGAATTGTTCCGAAGGGACAATTACTTATCTGGATAACGTACTTGTGCGAGGGAATGACAGAGCTTGTGAGATAGGTGATATGTCCCTTAATCTCTCTGAGGTAGAGTTGCAAGATAGACTAAGTCAAATCCTAATCGTTAGTGACTTTCCGGAGGTATTTCCTTTGGAAATAAGTAAACTGCCACCACCTAGGGAGATAGAATTCACCATTGACTTGATTCCGGGAGCGGGTCCAATAGCTATGACCCCATATCATATGGCCCCCGCAGAATTAAGAGAATTAAAAGTCCAAATCGAAGACATGTTGGAGAAGGGGTTCATTAGGCCAAGCGTATCACCATGGGGAGCTCCGGTCTTATTCATAAAGAAGAAAGACGGGAGTTTAAGACTGTGTATTGATTACCGATAATTGAAAAAGGTGACCATTAAGAACAAATACCCATTACCATATATCGATCATTTATTTGATCAGTTGCAAGGCGCGACTGTATTTTCTAAGATAGATTTAAGATCGGGATACCACCAGATTAGGGTTAGAGAGGAGGATATTCCTAAGACAGCGTTCAGGACAAGATACAGCCACTATGAGTTTCTAGTGATGCTGTTTGGATTGACGAATGCACCCACCGTTTTTATGGAATATACAAACAAGATTTTCAGACCCTATCAAGATCAATTTGTTGTGGTATTCATCGATGATATCTTAGTCTATTCCAAGACTCACGAAGAGCATGCCCAGCATCTTAGCACGGTGCTACAGATACTAGAAGAGAAGCAATTGTATACAAAATTGGAGAAATGTGAGTTTTGGTTAGAAGAAGTGAAATTCTTAGGACACGTGGTTAATGGGGAAGGGATAGTAGTCGACCCAAAGAAAATTGAAGCGGTATTGGATTGGGATCGACCTAGAACGGTCACCGAGATTAGAAGTTTTCTGGGTTTGGCCGGCTATTATCAAAAATTTATTCAAGGATTTTCACAGATAGCTGTGCCACTAACCCGGTTGACTCGGAAAGGGGTAGATTTTGAATGGAGCAAACAGTGTGAGACTAGTTTTCAAATTCTGAAAGAGAAATTAACCACTACTCCTGTACTAATTATCCCAAAACCCCTATAACCCTTTACTGTATATACAGATGCATCCTTGAGAGGCCTAGGTTGTGTTTTGATGCAGGATGGAAAAGTTGTGGCTTATGCATCGCGACAATTGAAACCTTTAGAGGAGAACTATCCCACCCATGATTTAGAATTAGCTGCCGTTATGTTTGCCTTAAAGATTTGGAGACATTACCTGTATGGCACCGTATTTGAGGTATATAGCGATCATAAGAGCCTTAGGTATTTGTTTGATCAGAAAGAATTAAACATGAGGCAGCGTAGGTGGGTAGAATATTTAAAAGACTTTGATTTTGAATTGAAATATCATGCAGGGAAAGCAAATGTTGTAGCCGATGCATTAAGCCGAAAGTCACTAAAACTAGCTAGTTTAATGATTGGTGAGATGAGGTTACTTGAGGATTTTGGGAACCTTAGCCTCAATGTAATCTCGTTTCTGCAAAGATTAGTGATGAGTGACTTTTTGATAACCTGCGAATTGAGAGAGTTGATTAGACAAGCCCAACTTGAGGATGAATCCTTGGAAGTATACGCAGACCAACCCGAATTTGGATTAACACCTGATGGGGTTTTGATGTTTAGAAAGAGGGTGGTGATTCCAAACCATCAGGAACTAAAGGAAAAAGTGTTAGCAGAAGCTCACCGAAGCCATTACACTATTCACCCAGGTATTTCCAAAGATGTATCAAGATTTAAAGAGGAATTTTTGGTGGCTCGGTATGCAGAAGGATATCACGAATTACGTGAATGCCTGTCTGACTTGTCAACAGGTTAAAATAGAACACCAGAAACTCGCAGGGCTACTAAAATCGTTGGAGATACCAGAGAGGAAATGGGATCAGATCACTATGGATTTCGTGGTAGGTTTACCTAGAACACTAGTAGGATTTGATGCCATTTGGGTAATAGTGGATCGGTTAACCAAGTCTGCGCACTTTTTACCTGTCAAGGTGCGTTATTCCATGGAGAAACTAGCCGAAGTATACCTTAGGGAAATCGTGAGAATACATGGAATACCGTCAGGTATAGTATCTGATCGAGACCCTAGGTTTACTTCGAGATTTTGGCAATCCTTACAGCAAGCCTTAGGAACCCAACTTAAATTTAGCACAGCCTATCATCCTCGCATCGACGGCGTCTGAGAGAGGACTATTCAAACCCTAGAAGACATGTTAAGGGCGTGTGTGCTAGAGCAGAAAGGGAGTTGGGATAAACACCTGCCGTTGATAGAGTTTGCATACAACAACAGTTATCACTCTACCATCGGCATGGCACTGTATGAGGCTCTGTATGGGAGGAGTTGTAAGTCACCTTTAAGCTGGGTAGAGATGGGGGAGAGTGCACTATTGGGGCCCGAAATGGTACAAGAAACCACTGATCAGATTAAAATGATCAGGGAAAAGATGAGAATTGCCCAACAGAGGCAAGAATCCTATGCCAACAAGAGAAGAAGGCCTTTGGAATTTAAAGAGGGAGATCACGTATTTCTAAGAGTGTCCCCTACTACGGGTATCGGTAGATAGATAAGGACCAAGAAACTAAGCCCTAGATTTCTAGGACCATTCCAAATCTTACTTTGGCCGTTGCCTACCAAATTGCTTTACCTCCCTATTTGTCCAACCTACATGATGTTTTCCACGTCTCCCAACTTCGTAAATATGTCCCAGATCCTGCGCATGTATTAGAGAATCAACTGATAATATTAAAGGAAAATTTGACTTATGAATCTACTCTTGTTCAAATCCTTGACTATAAGACTAAGCAACTTCGAAGTAAAATAATCCCTCTAGTTAAGGTACTTTGGCAGGATGTAGCATCGCAGGAAATGACGTGGGAGAAAGAAGAAGAGATGAGGCAAAAATACCCAGAACTGTTTACAGGTATGAATTTTGGGGACAAAAATTTCTTTCAAGGGGGGGGGGAGAATGTAACAACGGGAAAGATTTGAAAGAGTTTTAAAGGATTTTAAAAGATAAATTTCAATTTTTGAAGCTAATTTTCATTAAACGAAGCCTGGCACGACTTTTGAGGATAGTGATTCGAAACGAAGCCTGAAGCGTGCCGACGTCTAGAAGGATGCCGACACCCTAGAACATCCTCGGGTGGCTCAGGAAAAGTTAGAATCGTCCCTGGAGGCTTTAAATTACGCGAATTCCCTCCAGTTCTCTTATTTCCCTCTCTCTCCTCACCATACACTCTCTCTCCTCTCTCTCTTCTCTCTCCTCCTTCCTCCACCGTGAACGGCCGCTACAGCCACCATGGTCTGCCACCAAGGACACCAACCGATAGCCCTCACTGCCCACAACCTCCAGCAACCAACCACGGCCACCAATGGCCGCCGGAGCCGCCGGAAAAATGCTGTTTTTCCCCTCCATCGCGCGAAACTTCTCCTGCTCGAATCGTCGCCGTCCGTCGCCGTTAACCGTCACCGCCCCCACCACCGTGTAGCCTGACCTGCCAGCTTCCTCCAGTAGCTTGCCGCCATCGAAAGGAGGCCGGACGCACCCAGATCGAGGGAAACTCCGTCCGTCGTGCGAGAAACTTTGTGGCCAGAAAATGCCGCCCCAACGGCCGTGAACCGCCGTGCCACCACCGTATTCGAACTCTTGGACTTACGGGCTTCACCGTGGTGTGATTTTCGAGGTAAACCGCACCCCTTCACCGTGCGCCACCGTGCGCTACCGTGTGCCACCATGCTGGAGCTTTTGGACGTGCATTGGGAGAAACCGAGACCACTGTGACACAGAATTCCATCATCCAGACACATTGGTAAGGTCTGATTTCCCAAAAACTAATGGTATATGACTGAAATGGCTGCCAAACGTAATTAGACAATAAATTGACCTAGGTATTAGTGTAACCGGATTTAGGATCAAAAAACGAATGACGTAACGAATCTGAATATTTAATTTCATGTCCCGGAAATTAATTAGGCTCAGAAACTGAGATTTTGTGAAGCCCTGACTTGATTTGGAGCGACCGGACACCGGGTAGGATAATTTACACTTCCCGAACCCTAGAATTGATTTAGTGAATACCTGAATGATTTAGATGACTTGCATAGATTTGCGTGTTTCTTTCGATGGGATAAATTGCATGCCTGTGTGCTGAAAACCCTAATTACATGTTAGACACCTTGTTTATCGAGTTTAGATGCCTTTAGGACGGATTTACTTAGGGTTGGGTACTTGATAGCCGGTATGGGACGGCCGTTAAGTATCCCTAGTATAGGGATCTTTTAAAAGAGACTATTTTTATCAGATTTAGCCTGTACTGAGTTAGGGATTATGCGTTAAACCAGGATGACCCTAAGAAAGGTTTAGGGAGTATAAGGGTGGATAACCTACTCGGGGAAACGGTGTGATTTAGGCGTAATACCCTAGAACCCTGAGGAATAGCCGACCGAGTGCATGTGAGTTCGAATAGACTGTATGAGGATGAGAATTGGCATATGTGCACATGATAGGGGACACCCTAGATGTTGATTCTCACCCGGTCCTTGAGTGAGTGATTGGTGTTACGGATCACACTCACAATATAGGCTTGATTCGGGTGATTGGTGTTACGGATCACACCCAACGATAAGAGAGGTATTCTATCTAGACTACGTGCAATTAGAAGATGATTTAGATTTGGTTACAGCGGATTTGTAGCCAATGTGGATTGAGATACACAGGGCATGGGATTTTATTTGATTTTGATGATTGATTTTAAAAAGAAATAGATTTTATGATTTCGATAAATCACCGTGATTCCATGTAATTAAATGATTTTTAAAGATAAGGTATTTCACTGTTTGCGAACTGATTTCGGGAAGATGATTTCGGTGTTCGCACCGCTGGGTATTCAACCGGTTTTTAAATGATATTTGAATTGTGAATTATTCTACTGGGATTCATATCTCATTAGGTTGTTTACTCAGATGAACAGGGACAAGGACAGGAACCCAGACAATAGACGATGATGCCGTGGTGATACACAGGAGATTGACTTAGTTTAGGCTTGAATCGTTTTGTATATATATACTTTGATGACATTACTATTTATTGGGTTCTGTCTCTTATGATTTCTGTATGGATTGGACTGAATGTATATGTAATATTTCGGATAGTGTATATGGATTGTAGTGATGAATTAACGTTTCTGTATATGGATTTATGTTAGTTATGTTTATTGTTGTTGTTGGACTGGCTGTATGATTGTAACAGCTGATTTTTGCACTTTGGGAATGTTCAAAATATAGGGGAAACTCTGCCGGATTTTTGGTAGAATTTACCGCTGTAAACTTATGGATTTGAATTGGAATGTGTATGAATGTATGACGCGACGTGTATATGAGTTTTAGATTTCATTCCAGAGTAATTTATGATGTATGTATGTATAGTTAGTTAGCTGCGTGTGAATTAGGGTTGAACAGAATCCGAATGGACAACGGAGAGTCTATTTGGGTTACGATCAACCAGTAGCGATCCCCTGATGTTCCCACATAGGGAATAATCATTTAGAATAACCCATATGCTTCCGCTAATCAGATGAGGATTGTATATGTCGTATTAGGGGGTCGTTACAAAAAATGGTTAAATTTTATTTCAAAATCAGAATAAAATATTTATTTATCTGATAAAATGGCTAATTTATATCTGGAAAATTATGAAATTGCCGCTGGAATATTTTTCAAAATTTTTTCAAAAAATTTTTTTTTTGGTTCGACACTTAAGAGGGGTAAAATGGTCATTTTACTATGAAGGGTAAAATGGTAATTTTGACACCAAGGGTAAAAAGGTAATTTTATCACAAGGGCATAAGGAGAACTTTACCTAAAGAAACACTTTAAAAATCCCTAAAATGCCTTGCCATGTCAAGGTTTCAAGAAGGAAAAATTGAAGGGTATTTTGTCCATTTTGCTACCAAGGGCAAAATGGTTATATTAGCCGTTTAAAATAAGTCTCACTTCTTCTTCTTCTCCTCCTTAGCAAAGACGACGTGAAGGCTTTTGGAAGGGAGAAATACCATAGGCTTTATAAGGGAGAAAAGGGAGACGAAGGCAAGGAAACTTCAAGGTCTATCCACCAAAAATTATAAAGCAAGGTAGCTTAGCATTCTTCCATCACTTATTTCATGTTTTTAATGGATTTTCCAAGCTTTTGAGACTTTCATGGCTGAATGAATAGTACATGAATAGTGATGTTCTTAAGTTTACATTCTTAAATTCTCAAAATTTCTATGGATTAATGCTTAGAAAGTAGTATGGAGTTGTTTGTGATGGTTAATTTCAATTATGAAAGTGTTTATGTTCATTTCCCAATTCTTGTTTCATTTGCCCTAAAACCCCCAAATTCATGAATGTCATGCTAAATTGTTTGTTTTGCTATGATTGTTATGGATAAATGGTGATTGATGGCTTATGGATGATGAAAATGGGATTAAATGAATGATTATATGAAAAATGATGATTTTTGCACAAAATTTTTCTTTAGACCATGGCTAGCAAAATGAGATTTGGAAAATTGTTTGAAAAATTTTAAAGTAGCTTATTAGTAATTCAAGTTATGGCCAATGGAGGGAAGAATAAGTGTCAATTGGTTGAAATGCCCAATTTTGCCTAAAAATCCCATCTTGACCGAGAGTATGCATGTTTTTGGTGAAGGAAATGTGCTAAAATTTCTATGTGTGTCTCTTGGTTGAAGCAAGATTAATTGGCAATTATTTTTTATGCAAAATAATCCCATTAAATTCCATGTAGCCTACTTGACCAATTTTATGACATGGAAATATTTATGGAAAAATTTTGTGCACAAATGTAATGAAATTGGTCAAAGTATAAAAAGGAAATAATATGACATTGCAATTAAATTTTAATGAATATTTTGTGCAATCTTGGCAATTCTAGCAATTTGTGTGCACGCTTAAGTGTGGGGAGACAATGATTATACACACCTTGGGTATGTATAATTAGGTGAGAAAGAGGGAAAATGGAATAATAAGTAGGAAATGGCAAAGGTTTACCTTTGAAACCCTTTAAATGCAATAAAATGTGAAAAATGGAATTTAGTGTAAATGGGAAGGAGAAGTAATTTATTTCGCTTTATAAATTTTTATGTATGAAAATCTTAAATTTCTTAAGGATTCTTCTTGACCAAGAATGAACCTTCCCTTCTATACAAATTCAAGAACAGAATTGTTATCGAGATTTAAAGTTTTTCTTTTAAGAAAGTGAGAATGACAGTATCATCGTGAATTAGGAAAGAAAAGGATTGATTTATGACATAGATAAGGAAAAACATAGCATGGTATTGGAAAACATTGAATGGAAGGAAAATATTTAAACGTTCAATAAACAGAAAACATAGAGGAAGTGATTCTAATATAAGTTCTAGGATAGATAGGCTTATAACCGAGTGACCAATTGTCAGTATGGGATGGCCGTTGGGCATTCCACAGTTGTGTCATAAATTTGGATGGTGAAATATCCACTCAAAATGAAAGAATTTCAAAAACACTATGATGATTGCGAATTCTAAGTTAGTGTAACCTAGATGGCCAAATGAACAGGGGACATTTACTTATAATTTGGCAAAATTATGGGATTAAGCCTAATCATCCTAGTTGATATATATAGGAAATAACACACTGGGAAATGATCCATGATGTAGGTTGTGGTGATCTATGGCATAATGAACCGCCCATAAAGCAGGGAGAAGATGATCTGTGTCAATAACAGTGATTCCGTGAGCTTAGTTTGATTGAACCCTAGGAGAAACTCCCACTCAGATCTATCTTTATGACATGATCACTGAATGTTAATGGGTACTCGGATCTACTGAGGGACGCCTCAGATGTACCAGTGGCAGAATTGTCACACACTTGATAGAGCGGCTATCTCATTCATGCACGCCTTATATAGGCTTATAACCGAGTGACTAATTATCTATATGGGATGGTCGTTGGGCATTCCACAGTTGTGTCATAAATTTGGATGGTGAAACATCCACTCATAATCAAAGAATTTCGAAAACACTGTGATGATTGCGAATTCTTAGTGTAACCTAGATGGCCAATTGAACAGGGGACATTTTCTTAGAATTTGGAAAAATTATGGGATGAAGCCTAATCATCCAAGTTGATATATATAGGAAATAGCATACTAGGAAATGATCCATGATGTAGGTTGCAGTGATCTATGGCATCATGAACAGCCCATAAAGTGGGGAGAAGATGATCTGTGTGAATAACAATAATTTTGCAAGCTTAGTTTGACTAAACCCTGGGAGAAATTCCCACTTAGATATGTCTTTATGACATGATCACTAAATGTGAATGGGTACTCGGATCTATTAAGGGACGCCTCAGATGCACCAATGGCAGAATTATCACACACTTGATAGAGCGGTTATCTCATTCATGCACGCTGTAGTATGTGAAGTAATTTATATTTCCAATACTCTTGTGTCTCTCTGAATTGAAAATATGGCTTTTAGCCAAATATGAATGTTTATTTTCCTTATAAATAATACAATTTTCCATGAATGGTAAGTGTTGTTTCTCCTAAATTATCTATTTATGGTTGAATGGAAATTTAATGAATGTACTTTCCTAATTATGGTACTAGACGGTATACGGTGAACTATGATTGTGATTGAAATTGATACTATTTTTATTTTATAACTGATATATTATATATATACCTCATAAAATTTATCTTATACATATGACTGGTTTATTTATAGCATTTCCTAGAAATAATGGAATTTAAGAATAAAGAATGAAAACTGTATTCCGTACATATACGATGGTACATACCATAGTTCAGAAATGAAATGAGGAATGCGTAGCTATTGAGAAAATATTTTCTCATTATTTTCTAGTATGTATCAGATGACTAGAAATATTATGGTACTACAAGATAGAAGGAATTAGCTATCCATCCCAAGAAATGGAACAATATTTATTATGTTAGAGATATATATAAGTATATGGATATGTAAAGCATACATATAAAGTTTATGAAAAATAGTTGAAACGGGTTTGAGTGGCAGGTTTGTTGCCTCCTTACACTATGAAAACAAAAAAATTACATATATCCTGTAGTATATGTAACAACGTTGTAACTTTGAACCGGATGTAAATGTATGTAAAGAAAAGGTTCAAATTTATCCTGAATTTCTATGGATTGTGATGTATGATTAGTAGATTTCTACTTTATTGATGATGGAATGTGATACCTGAGTAAGGATATAAACCTAATTAAATCTATACTATAAATGAATATTTATAAAACTTAGGTAAGATATAAAAGATAGAAGTGTATATAACACACTAGTCTCATAAGAAAAGGATTTTTTAATAAATAACATTCTAAATATGGCTATGAAATTGGGGTGTTATATTTGTTGGTATCATAGAACAGCAGATTCCTAGGTAGAAAGGGAGTAGATTCCTCAGGGGATAGACTGATTTAAGTTAGATGGCTGACCCTAGGCAGTTAACTAACTTGTAATTTTGTTTAACTTGAGGAATGGAGAATTAGGTTTGGAAAGATAGTAGCTTTGATGGATGTCATTTACTTTCTATTGAATATTATATTGTTGAGATTGATCACTTCAATGATGTTTATTTTGTAGAATAGTTGTAACAACTCGATTTTAAAATAAATTAAATTGGGAAAAATAACTTTAGATTTTGTTTAAATTGAATTACGCGTATTTTTCTAAGCTTGTGGTTAAAATTTGAGAATTTTTTAAAATAAAAATCTTATCTAACAGAAAAAATTCTATCTGCCTCCAAGACTTTAGCAAGTATTTTTTAGAGGCTTAAAATTTTCAAAAGATTTTTGAATTCCTTCCATATGGGCCTAAATTCTTGCCTAAATCAAAAAACGTATCTAAAATTTACCTAGGGCAAAATGAGAAAAGACCAAAATGCCGTCAAGAAATTTAAAAACCCATTATTCTCTATTTCCTCCCATTTTCAGTCTTTCCCCCGTGCACTCTCTCTCTCTCTCTCTCACGCTCTCCTTTCCTCAAAAATTGCCCACTGCTTTCCATCCACCATCCGGCCGAGTTACCATTGTCTGTCGCTGGCAGAAGGTTCGGCAGCTCAGCCTGACGCTGCAGCAAGCCACCATAGCCACTGATGGCCACCACAGGCGCCGAAAAATGGCATTTTTCCCTCCCGTCGTGAAATCCAACCTGGGTCGTGAGCTCTGTTGTCCGACGCCGTCCGACCACACCACCTCCACCATTGGGTAGCCTGAGTTGCCAACTTCTAGTCGGTGGAGCATTATCGTCATGCGCCTGGAATTGAGGAAAATAGTTTCGTCAATCGCGCACTTCATTGCCAAAAAATGTCGTCAAAATCATCGTGTTTTGTCGAACGGACACCAGATCTAGTATTCTCGAGTTACGAGATACATTTTGGTGTATTTTTTAACCCCATCCGTCGTTCGTCACTGTGTGCCATCGTTCATCGTTGCCAAAATTTCTGGAAAGTAGTAGAAATCAAATTTTGAGCTTTTGAAACCTCGGGTATAATTTATAATACCCCAATTTGATGTTTTCCTGTAGATTTTGTGTCTGAATGTGCCTTAATGATTAGACCGAAGTGAAAAATTTAGCATTTAATTGTGGGAAGTAAGAATTAAAAGGGAGCAAGGTGTAGAAGGAGATCAAAGGAAAGGCCAAGAACACTTCCTTCTAGTCATCCTTAAGGTAGGTTGACAATTCTTGACAATAGTGTCCCTAGATTTCGTATGTGTATGTCATGTTTCTGCAAGATTTCATGGGGCATTGTTTGCATCTTACATTCTTGATATTATTTATGTTTTGTTGGCCAAATCCGCATGATAGAGTGGTATGTGAGTATATGATAAAATGAACATTGATGTTGTGGAAATGTTGGTTAGCTAATAATGTTACCATGATAGACTACGATTAAGCATACTAGAAATGGATGAATTCCCCTTAAAAACAAAAAACTAATTTTGCCATAATGAGAGTGTTAGAGATGCCATTATAGAAAGTGTGAACTTTGGCTATAACTGTGTAAACGTAAGTGAAGTAACCATATTCCAATGAAAGGGAAGACATGTCTATTTGCTCAATGAAACCAATCTCTTTGTCAAGGTTCCATTGTGTTATGGATACATTAGATCCTAATTAGAAAAAGTTAAATGTAGCAATAAATGATTCCAATTTTAGAGGTAATATTTTAAGAACTACAGAAAAAAAAGAAACATATTACTAGATGATTCCAATTTTAGAGGTAATATTTTAAGAACTACAGAAAAAAAAAAAGAAACATATTACTAGATGATTCCAAGCTTAATGGAAATAATTTAAGATTAGAAAAAGAGAAATGCATTGCTAAGTTATCCCAATTTAATAGGGATATCTTAAGAACTAGAAAAAGGGAAATGTATTATTTAATGATTCACCTTTTGATGGTGATATTTTAAGAACAAAGAAAAGGAAAATGTATTATTAAATTATTCCAATTTATTGGAGATATTTAAGGACTAGGAAAAAGAGTAATTTAAATGGTCAACCACTCAACCCCCTTGAGTTTCCTTAAGGAAAAAATCATGGAAATTCTTCCACGAAAACTATTAAGATTTTATAATTGAGACATTCTTTAAGAATGGAGAATTAAATTAAATTAGGCAAAGAATTGACATAAATAAATATGATAAAGATATATTGTACATCGATAGAAAAAGGGGAAACACAACTGATAAGGGAAAATATAGATAGGTACACGATTTACGATGTATGGCCAAAGGTGCTCCACACGGATGCCCTAGTGAGTTGTGGCCGAAGGTGCTCTATGCCCACGACCTAGTGCTCGCGATTACGCTATATACGTGATCGAGTGCCCACGGATTATGTGGTGTGGCTAAAGGTGCTCCACACAAGTGACCTAGTGAGGTGTGGCTGAAGCTGCTCCACACAAGTGACCTAGTGAGGTGTGGTCGAAGGTGCTCCACACAAGTGACCTAGTGAGGTATGGCTAAAGGTGCTCCATACCCGTGACCTAGAGTTCACAATGATTTTATGTACGTGGCCAAGTGTCTATGATTTACGATGTGTGGCCAAAGGTGCTCCACACAGGCGGCCTAGCGAGGTGTAGCCGAAGGTGCTCTATGCCCACGACCTAGTGCTTGCGATTATGCTATATGCGTGGCCGAGTGTCCACGGATTATGAGGTGTGGCCCAAGGTACTTCACATGAGTGACCTAGTGAGGTGTGGCTGAAGGTGCTCCATACCCATGACCTAGAGTTCGCGATGATTTTATGTACGTGGCTGAGTGTCCATGATTTACGAGGTGTGACCGAAGGTTCTCCATGCCCATAACCTAGTGCTCGCAATTATGCTATATACATGGCCGAGTGTCCACAGATTACGAGGTGTGGCCGAAGGTGCTCCACAGGGTGACCTAGTGAGGTGTGGCTAGAGGTGCTCCATACCCATGACCTAGTGCTCACGATGATTTAATAAAGGTGGTCTAGTATCCACAGAACACCCCAAGGCACTCAATTAATCTAGATTGATAAATGTAAAAGTTAATACATAAGTAATTTGTGTAATTATGCGATAACAGGTATAATTTTATTTAGATATGTTTCATTTGAAAGAGGATACCTAATTTTTATGTTGACATCTAAATTATCATGTAATGATTGCCTGATTGCATTTATGAATAACATTATGTTTTTAATATCAAGGATGTAGAATGAAATGTTTTAGTGCTTGCACCCTGGTACATATTAGTTATTTTTTAAAAAAAAACCCAAATTTTTAAGCTACTAGAAACTTGTGTTTCTCATACTATGCTAATATGTATCAGATGCGGACGCATAGCCAGAGCGAGAGGTAAGAGTCCTATTTTTATTTAAGTGAGATTTTTGTAACCCTATTTTCAGTTCCAGTTCAGATATATTTAGTTTAGAACTAGGATTATTCTTTTGGCAGTAGACATGGGATATTTGAAGGACCGGTCTATCTTTGAAATTTGTAAAGGGGTCTGAGTGACAGGATTGTTGTCTCCTGACTTCTTATGGATGGGTACTTCATATATCCTAATACATGCTTACAAAAATGTAATGGACATTATTGGACATGTATTTATTTGAATTACATGAAGGTTTTAATTTTTGCTGTGTAATTTAGTATATTTTATATATTCCGCTGTGCATACGAGATTTAATCTGAGCAAATGATCCTGAACCTAATCTGCTTGATATAAATTTAATGGTGTAACTGCTCAAACATTAATTAAATAAAGGATAAAGATAATGTATCGAACCTATCTATTTATATCAAAATTAATGGGAACACTAGATAGGGGCGTTACAATAGTGATGACACCCAAAAGGAGAAGCAATGTACAAGGTCAGAGTAGAGATGCAAACATGATTGATGTGATGCAGACCTTAATGGGAATGGTAGATGTTATAAGGGAATAAGCTATTACCACTAATAGACAAGCTGACGCCACAGCTGAAGTAGTGAGATAGAATAATGAGAGGGATATTCATGGAAACCCAAGAAATGACCAAGGAAGGAATCAAGGAAATAGAGGTTGGTCTGAGTTCCAGAATGCAAAACCTCCTTTAGTTATAGGAAGCTATGATCCAAAGGTAGTTGAAAAGTGGCTAAGTGAGTTGGAGAAATTTTTTGCAGTACTTAAGAGTAGAGAGGAACAGAAAGTTTCATATTCCATTTATATGCTAAAAGGTGAGGCAGAACACTGGTGGAAGGGGGCCAGATAGTTAATGGAATCCAAAGAGATTTAAGTTACATAGGAATCTTTCAAGGAAGCATTCTTGGAAAAATATTTCCCTCAGAACTTAAGAAATGCAAAAGAGATAGAGTTCATTCAGATTAAGCAGGGTAACTCATCTTTTGAACACCATCTAGCCAGATTTAAGGAACTTTCTAAATTTTCCTTGTATCTTAAGTTGAAACTCGATGAGACTTGGAAAGCAATGCATTTTGAAGGAAGCCTAAATCTAGAGCTGAGAAACGTTGTTGCATCACAAGAGATTAGGGATTTTGCTACTCTAGTGAACAAATGTTGTATAGCTTCTGAGATATTGATGATGATGGACAAGGAAAAAAAAAGGTCCCAGTTCTTGAAAAGGAAGATGACACAAGGGTTTGTGTCAAAGCAGAGGGAGTAAGTTTGCAAGGGGTCAGGAAGGAAAGAAACCTATAAACATGCCTGTATCTACAAACTGTCCTAAATGTGGGAAGAACTATGGAAATAAGCCTTGCTGGTTGGGACAAAACATCTGTTTCAAGTGTGGCAAACTGGGGCATCCAATAGAGAATCCCAGACCTACCACTAGAGGAAGGGGTTTTACTTTAAAGGGAAAAGAGGTAGCTCAGTCTGATGGTCTGATTAAAGGTAACTGTTTAACCAAAGATGTTGTTTTAATTATATTACATGACTCTGGCACTGCCCATTCCTTTATCTCTTTGAAACGTGTGGACCAATTGAGTTTGCCCATGACTATTTTACCTTATGAATTGTCAGTGTCCACCCCAAATGGAGAAAAAGTCTTAACCTCTTTGGTTTGTGTCAACTGTCCTGTTATGATTGAAAGTAAACCTTTTATGATTGATCTTATCTGCTTGCCTTTAGTAGATCTAGATATCATACTTGGTATGGAATAGCTTTCAATGAATAATGTTATTTTGGATTGTTTAACTAGGACTATGATTTTTATAGACACTATGCCAGTAAAGGGGAAAATTGATGAAAATAATAAGAGAATGTGTTTCATATGTTCTTCAGAGACTAAAAATCAGCATGACATTTCTAGTTTTCCAATTGTCTATAAATTTTTTGATGTATTTCTAGATGAAATCTCTAGTCTCCCATCTAAAAGAGAAATAGAATTTTCTATAGACTTAATCCCTGGAATGGGACCGATCTCTATAGCTCCATATAGGATGTCCCCATTAAAAATGAAAGAACTAAAGGTACAGATAGAAGATTTATTAGAAAAATAATTTATTAGGCCTAGTTCTTCGCCATAGGAGCACCTGTATTATTTGTGAAAAAGAAGGATGGGAGTCTAAGATTGTGTATAGATTACAGATAATTGAATAAAGTAACCATAAAGAATAAATATCCTCTTCATAGGCTAGATGACCTGTTAGATCAATTGAAAGGAGCCACAATATTCTATAAGATTAACTTAAGGTCAGGTTACCACCAGATAAGAGTGAGAAGTAAGGATGTCCTTAAGACAGCTTTTCGAACCAGATATGGACACTATGAATTTTTGGTAATGCCATTTGGATTGACTAATACTCCAGCTATTTTCATGGATTACATGAATTGTAACCTTACACCCTACCTATATCAGTTCATGGTAGTGTTCATTGATGATATTCTTGTGTATTCTAGAAATAGACAAGAGCATGATCAACATTTAAGGATTGTATTACAAGTGTTGAGAGGAAAACAATTGTATACAAAATTGTCAAAGTGTGAGTTCTGGTTAGAAGAAGTAAAATTTTTGGGACATGTGATCAGTAAAGGAGTCTCAGTAAATCCTAGTAAAACTGAAGTAGTGATAAAATGGGAGAAACCCTCAACTGTAACAGAGATCCGTAGTTTTCTTGGGTTAGTAGGATACTACAGAAGATTTATTCAGGGATTTTCACATATAGTTTTACCTTTAACTAAGTTGACCAGGAAGAATGTTCAATTTATATGGGATTCTAAATGTGAATATAGCTTTCAAACCCTGAAAGAAAAGCTGACCACTGCACCAGTATTAAGGATTCCTGATCCTTTAGGGCCTTTTGAGATTTATTGTGATGCATCTAAGAAAGGTTTAGGTTATTTCTTAATGAAAGAGAGAAGAGTGATAGCCTATGCCTTAAGACAGCTAAGACCTTATGAAGAGGACTACCCTACCCATGACTTAGAATTGGCTCCAGTAGTCTTTTCTTTAAAGATATGGCAGAATTATTTATATAGTTCTAGATTTGAGGTACTTAGTGACCATAAAAGTCTTAAGTACCTTTTTTATCAGAAAGAATTGAACATGAGGCAAAGAAGGTGGATGGAATTTTTGAAAGATTATTACTTTGAGTTAAAATATCATATTGGGAAGGCAAATGTAGTGGTAGATGCATTAAGTAGAAAATCTCTACACATGACTAAGATGATGATGGTTAATGAAATGAGTCTAATAGAGAAGTTTAGAAACTTAAATCTGTTCACTTTAGTGTTGCCAGATAAGATTTGTCTGAGTGAGTTAACAATTGAAAATACTTTCAAAACTCAGATATTAGAAGACCAGAAAGGATATGAATATCTTAAATCGCTAAAAGATCTTAAGGAATTTAAGAAAAAAGCTAATGGGGTAATGACCTACCAAAATAGAGTGTATATTCCAGAATCTGAAGGATTGAAAGAGGTGATATTAGAAGAAGCACACAAGAGCAATTATACAATTCATCCAGGAGCCACAAAAATCTACCAAGATTTGAAAGAAAATTTTTGGTGGCCTGGTATGAAAAGGCAAATAGCTGAGTATATTGCTAGATGTCTCATATGCTAGCAGGTAAAGATAGAACATCAGAAACCTACAAGACTATTGGAACCTTTAGAAATACCAGAATGGAAATGGGATAAGATTTCAATGGATTTTGTAGTAGGTTTACCCAAAACTCAAACAAGAAATGATGTTATTTGGGTTATAGTAGACAGATTAACAAAATCTACACATTTCTTGCCAATTAAAATAAATTATTCATTAGATAAATTAGCTCAAATATATATACAAGAAATTGTGAGACTTCATGGTATTCCTACCAGTATAGTTTTAGATAGAGACCCTAGGTTCACTTCTAGATTTTGGAAGGCGTTACTAGAAGCCTTTGAAACTAAATTAAGCTTCAGTACTGCTTATCACCCTCAGACTGATGGGCAGACTGAAAGAACCATTCAAAATCTAGAGGACATGCTTAGAACCTGTACATTAGAGCAAAAGGGAAGCTGGGATAGGAATTTATCTTTGATAGAATTTTCCTATAACAATAGTTATCACTCTAGCATAGGAATGACACCTTATGAGGCCTTGTATGGTAGAAAATGTAGATCACCTGTTTGTTGGTTTGAAATAAGAGAAAGACAGATATTAAGGCCAGATTTGGTACAACAGACCACTAACCAAATCAAGATGATTAGAGAGAAAATGACTAAGGCCCAGGATAGGCAAAAATTTTATGTTGATAAAAGAAGGAGACCATTGGAATTTGACGAAGGAAGCCATTTATTTTTAAAAGTATCCCCAACTGGTATATGTAGGGCTATTAAATCTAGAAAGTTGAGTCTAAGGTACATGGGACCTTTTCAAATTTTAAATAAAGTTTGTCTGTTAGCCTATCAGATAGCCTTACTGCCTTCATTTTCAAATTTACATGATGTATTCCATATGTCATAACTCTGAAAGTATATTTTCGACCCATCCCATATTCTTAATGCCAATATGATACAGTTAAAAGAAAACTTAACTTATCAACCTAAACCAATACAAATCATTGGTACTAACATCAAATACTTGAGAAGTAAGACCATACCTTTGGTAAAAGTGTTATGGGATTTGTTGTCGCCACATGAGGCCACATGGGAGAAAAAGGAGGACATGCAGAACAATTTTCTTGAGCTATTCATGTGATGATATATCGAATTTTAAGGATGAAATTTTTTGAAGGAGGGGAGAATTGTAATATCATCAATTCTATGATATCAGGTATGCCTTAGAATCCTAGACTCAATATTTTTATGCCTAAAAAATAGTCTAAGAATCATTTTATAGTGCCTTGAACAAAGGAAGGACTAAACTGAAAGGAAATGCTTAGGGACTAAAATGAAAGGACATTTGTTTCATAAAATATCCTGAGAGTAAGCACGCAAATTGAGGTACATTTATGGCACACATATATGAGGTTTGAAAATGGCGTTAATGTCATTAATGCTTCAAGCAAAACATCTAGGGGAAAAATGGTTAAATTTTATCTGAAAATAAGAATAAAAATTTATTTATCTGATAAAATGGCTAATTTTTATTTGGAAAATTATGAAATTGCCGCTGGAATATTTTTCCAAATTTTTTCAAAAAAAACTTTTTTTGGTTCGGCACTTAAGAGGGATAAAATGGTCATTTTACCATGAAGGGAAAAATGGTAATTTTGACACCAATGGTAAAAAGGTAATTTCATCACAAGGACATAAGGGTAATTTCACCTAAAGAAAAACTTTAAAAATCCCTAAAATGACCTTGCATGTCAAGGTTTCAAGAAGAAAAAATGAGGGGTATTTTGGTCATTTTTCCACCAAGGGTAAAATGGTCATATTAGCCATTTAAAATAAGTCTCACTTCTTCTTCTTCTCCTCCTAAGCAAAGACGACGTGAAGGCTTTTAGAAGGGAGAAAATCCATGGGCTTCATAAGGGAGAAAAGGGAGAAGAAGGCAAGGAAACTTCAAGGTTTATCCACCAAAAAATATAAATCAAGGTAGCTTAGCATTCTTCCATCACTTATTTCATATTTTTAATGGATTTTCCAAGCTTTTGAGATTTTCATGGCTGAATGAATAGTACATGAATAGTGATGTTCTTAAGTTTACATTCTTAAATTCTCAAAATTTCTATGGATTAAAGCTTAGAAAGTAGTATGGAGTTGTTTGTGATGGTTAATTTCGATTATGAAAGTGTTTATGTTCATTTCCCAATTCTTGTTTCATTTGCCCTAAAAACCCCAAATTCATGAGTGTCATGCTAAATTATTTGTTTTGCCTTGATTGTTATGGATAAATGGTGATTGATGGTTTATGGATGATGAAAATGGGATGAAAGGAATGATTATATGAAAAATGATAATTTTTGCACAAAATTCCTCTTTAGACCATGGCTAGCAAAATGAGATTTGGAAAATTGTTTGAAAAATTTTAAAGTAGCTTATTGGTAATTCAAGTTATGGCCAATGGAGGGTAGAATAAGTGTCAATTGGTTGAAATGCCCAATTTTACCTAAAAATCCCATCTTGACCGAGAGTATGCATGTTTTTGGTGAAGGAAATGTGCTGAAATTTCTATGTGTGTGTCTTGCTTGAAGCAAGATTTGGCAATCATTTTTTATGCAAAATGATCCTATTAAATTTCATGTAGCCCACTTGACCAATTTTATGACATGGAAATATTTATGGGAAAATTTTGTGCAAAAATGTAATGAAATTGGTCAAAGTATACAAAGGAAATAATATGACATTGCAATTAAATTTTAATGAATATTTTGTGCAATCTTGGCAATTCTAGCAATTTGTGTGCATGCTTAAGTGTGGGGAGACAATGATTATACACACCTTGGGTATGTATAATTAGGTGAGAAAGGGGGGAAATGGAATAATAAGTAGGAAATGGAAAAGGTTTACCTTTTAAACCCTTTAAATACAATAAAATGTGAAAAATGGAATTTAGAGTAAATGGGAAGGAAAAGTAATTTATTTTGCTTATTATATGGCAAGAGTGACAAATAGAAATTTTTAAGTATGAAAATCTGAAATTTCTTAAGGATTCTTCTTGACCAAGAATGAACCTTCCCTTTTATACAAATTCAAGAATGGAATTGTTATTGAGATTTAAAGGTTTTCTTTTTAGAAAGAGAGAATGATAGTATCATCATGAATTAGGAAAGACAAGGATTGATTTATGACATAGATAAGGAAAAACATAGCATGGTATTGGAAAAAATTGAATGGAAAGAAAATATTTGAATGTTCAATAAAGTGAAATATAGAGGAAGTGATTCCAATATATGCTCTAGGGTAGATAGCCTTATAACCGAGTGACCAATTGTCAGTATGGGACGGCCATTAAGCATTCCACGGTTAAGTCATAAA
The DNA here is from genome assembly GCA_031216115.1 of Senna siamea. NCBI lineage: Eukaryota > Viridiplantae > Streptophyta > Magnoliopsida > Fabales > Fabaceae > Senna > Senna siamea. Next base: position 13,866,147 of record CM062354.1, read on the forward strand.
TTTGGATGGTGAAACATCCGCTCAGAATGAAAGAATTTTGAAAACACTATGATGATTGTGAATTCTAAGTTAGTGTAACCTAGATGGCCAATTGAACAGGGGACATTTACTTAGAATTTGGCAAAATTATGGGATTAAACCTAATCATCCTAGTTGATATATATAGGAAATAGCATACTGGGAAATGATCTATGATGTAGGTTATGGTGATCTATGGCATCATGAACCGCCCATAAAGCGAGGAGAAGATGATCTATGTGAATAACAATGATTCTGTGAGCTTAGTTTGACTGAACCCTGGGAGAAATTCCCACTTATATCTGTCTTTATGACATGATCACTGAATGTGAATGGGTACTCAGATCCACTGAGGGATGCCTCAAATGTACCAGTGGCAAAATTGTCACATACTTGATAGAGCGGCTATCTCATTCATGCACGTTGTAGTATTTGAAGTAATTTATATTTCTGATACTCTTGTGTCTTTCTAAATTGAAAATATGGCTTTTAGCCAAATATGAATGTTTATTTTCCTTATAAATAATACAATTGTCCATGAATGGGAAGTGGTGTTTCTCCTAAATTATCTTTGGATGAATGGAAATTTAATGAATGTACTTGCCTAATTATGGTACTAGATGGTATAAAGTGAACTATGATTGTGACTAAAATTGATACTATTTTTATTTTATAACTAATATATTACATATATACCTCAAAAAATTTATCTTATACATATGACTAGTTTATTTATAGCATTTCCTAGAAATAATGGAATTTAAGAATAAAGAATGAAAACTGTATTCCGTACATATACGGTGGTACATACCATAGTTCATAAATGAAATGTGGAATGCGTAGCTACTGAGAAATTATTTTCTCATTATTTTCTGGTATGTATCAGATGACTAGGAACATTATGGTACTAAAAGACAGAAGGAATTAGCTATCCATCCCAAGAAATGAAACAATATATATTATGTTACAGATATATATAACTATATGGATAGGTAAAGCATACATATAAAGTTTATGAAAAATAGTTGAAACGGGTTCAAGCAGCAGGTTTGTTACCTCCTTACCCTATGAAAACAAAAGAATTACATATATCCTATAGTATATGTAACAACGTTGTAACTTTGAACTGGGTGTAAATGTATGTTAAGAAAAGGTTCAAATTTATCCTAAATTTCTATGGATTGTGATGTATGATTAGTAGATTTCCATTATATTAATGTTGGAATGTGATACCTGAGTAAGGATCCAAAACTAATTAAATATATACAATAAATGAATATTTATATAACTCAGGTAAGATATAAAGGACAGAAGTGCATATAACACACCAGTCTCATAAGAAAAGGATTTTTCAATAAATAACATTCTAAATATGGCTATGAAATTGGGGTGTTATACAAACCACTAATTTTACACTCTTTCCCAAAAACCATGAAAAACCCATTTTGCAAATTTGCATTCATGCATTCATAAGTATATTCAAGCAGTTTAAAACATCCTATAGCAATCAAAAACCACTAAGAATGTAGGTTTTAATCTCCCTCTAGTGTAAAATTATGAAAACTTAGGATTTTCAAAAACACACAATAAATTTTTGAAAATAAGGGAGATAGGTGATTTGATACCTTTCTGCTAATTTAAACTTGGTATTTGATGATGGTGAAGTGTTTTGATAAGTTTCTTTAGCTTCTAGAATGCTTAAATCAAATTAACAGCTTTCTTTCTTCATAATTCCAACTCTTTCTCTCTCTAGCTCATCCTCCTTCTCTCTTTCAAATCTCTGAATTGAAGTTGCACAATGAGGTGTTTTGGAGGCTTCACCCATTTATAGGTGATCCGATCATTTGCAATTCCACTCCTAATTCCCAGTTTGGCACAAAATGGTAATTTCTCTAACTATATGTTAAATTACCATTTCGTCCCAAGCTCATTGGCAGGAAGTTTTCAAAATTCTGTTGCTACAGTAAATCCTTTGGGCTAAAATTATGGTCTATTGCCCTGAAGTTTTGGAATTCTCACATCCATCCTCACTTCATCTTTTTCCTTTCAATTTAGTCCCTATTCTTTCTCTTCACTTAAAATTCTCATTCTAATGCATCTATATGCAATTTAATGCAACAAACACAAATATTTAATTCATTTAAAATTAACAAATGTCTCTTAATGCATAGAGGGAGCAGATGTTACAATTCTCTCCTCCTTTTAAAAATTTCGTCCCCAAAATTTGTATATACCTATTCAAATAAAGCCGGATAGACTTTTTTCATATCATCTTCCTTCTCCCACGTAGCTTCTTGTGGTGATGATTGATCCTACAATACCTTTACTAGTGGAATTGTCTTATTTCTCAATTGTTTGACTTCAGTACCAATAATTCTTAAAGGTCTAGGATTATAAGTTAAATTACCTTTCAATTGTACAGTACTAACATTAAGAATATGAGAAGGATCTAGGATATATTTATGAAGTTGAGAAACGTGAAAAACGTTATGGAGATTGGACAAAAATGGTGGTAATGCTATTTGATAAGCGAATAAGCCTATTCTTTTCAAAATCTGGTATGGTCCAATGTATCTAGGATTCAATTTTCTAGACATAATAGCCCTACCAATACCAGTAACTGGAGATACTTTGAGAAAAATATGATCTCTTTTTGCAAATTCTAATGGCCTTCTCCTATTATCAGCATAAAATTTCTATCTATCTTGGGAGTTGGCCATTTTCTCCCTGATCATTTTTATTTGATTAGTATTTTGTTAAACTAATTCTAGTCCTAATATTTGTCTCTCCCCTACCTCAAACCAACACAAGGGTGATCTACATTTTCTCCCATACAAGGCTTCACAAGGAGCCATTCCTATGCTAGTGTGGAAACTATTGTTATAGGAAAATTCAACTAAAGGCAAAATTCTATCCCAACTTCCTTTTTGTTCTAATATACAAGCTATAAGCATATCTTCTAATGTCTAGATTGTCCTTTTAGTCTGCCCATCATTTAGGATGATAAGCAGTACTGAAGTTTAACTTAGTACCAAATGCCTCTTGCAAGCCTCTTCAGAATCTATAAGTAAATCTAGGATCCCTATTTGATACTATACTAGTGGATATTCCGTGGAGTCTTTCTATTTCTTGTATATACAAGTGGGCCAACTTATCCAATGAGAAATTTATTTTAATAAACAAGAAATGTGCGAATTTAGTTAATCTGTCAACAATCACCCAGATTGCATCATTTCTCGACCAAGTTCTAGGCAAGCTATCTATAAAATCCATAGAAAATTTCTCCCATTTTCATTCAGGAATCTCTAGAGGTTGTAGCATTCTTGCAGGCTTTTGATGTTCAATTTTCACCTACTGGCATACTAGGCATTTAGCAACATACTTGACTATATGCTTTTTCATACCTAGCCACCATAAATTCTTCTTCAAATCTTGATACATCTTAGTGGCACCAGGATGAATGGTATAGTTGCTCTTATGGCCTTTCTCTAAAATTTTATCCCTCAATCCTCCTGATTCGGGGATATACAACCTAGTCTAAAAGGTTACTACCCCATCGGTTTCTTTCTTGAATTCTTTTGGATCCTTTAGGGACTTCAAGAATTCATCTTCCCTTTGGGCTTCTAGGATTTTAGTTCTAAAGGTATTCTTCATCTTTATTTCACTCAGGTACATCGTATCTGGTAATACTAGAGTGAATAAACTTAAATTCCTAAACTTCTCAAGTAAATTCATTTCACTCACCATCATGTGAGTTATGTGAAGGGATTTTCTGCTTAGAGCATCAGCCACTACGTTTGCCTTTCCTGGAAGGTACTTTAATTCAATATGATAGTCTTTAATAAACTCCATCCATCTCCTCTGCCTCATATTCAACTCTTTTTGATTAAAGAGGTATTTGAGAATTTTGTGGTCACTAAATACCTCAAATCTAGATCCCTAGAGATAGTGTCTCCAAATCTTTAAGGCAAACACTATAGCTTCTAATCCAAGATTATGAGTAGGATAATTCTTCTCATGGGGTCTCAATTGCCTAGACACATATGCTACTACTATCTTATCCTACATCAAGACACACCCTAGGCACTTCTTGGATTGTCACAATGCACTTCAAAATTTTCCAACAGATCAGGAATGATTAAGACAGGTGTGGTTGTCAGTTTTTCTTTTAGAGTTTGGAAACTATGCTAACATTTGGCATCCCACACAAATGGAACGTCCTTCCTAGTCAATTTAGTCAAAGGAAATGCTATTTACGAAAGCCCCTGAATAAATCTTCTATAGTAACCTGCTAATTTGAGAAAACTACGGATCTTCATCACTGTGGTAGTTCGCTCCTAACCAATTATCGCCTCTGTCTTACTTGAATCTACTGCTACTCCATCCCTAGTGATTACATGGTCTAAGAATTTTACCTCTTCTAACTAAAATTCACACTTATCAAGTTCAACTTACAATTGCTTCTCTCTAAGCAACTACAACACAATCTTAAGATGATGTTCATACTCTTCACTACTTTTAGGATATACAAGAATGTCATCTATAGACACTACCATGAACTAATCAAGGTAGGGTCTAAAGATATGATTCATGTAATCTATGAAAATAGCTAGAGCATTCATTAATCCGAATGGCATTACAAGAAATTCATAATGCCTATATCTTGCTCTAAAGGCTATCTTAGGTATGTCTTTTCTTCTCACTCTGATTTGATAGTACTCTGACCTCAAATAAATTTTGGAAAACATGGTAACCCCTCTCAATTGGTCTAATAGATCATCTATCCTAGAAAGTGGATATTTATTCTTTATCGTTACCCTGTCAATTACCTATAATCTATACAAAACCTTAAGCTTCCATCTTTCTTTTTCACAAATAATACTGGCGCTCCCCATGGTAAAGTACTAGGCTTAATGAATTGTTTCTCTAAGAGGTCTTCTGTCTGTATATTCAACTCCGTCAACTCTAAGAGAGACATTTTATAGGGTGCTATAGAGATTGGTCCCGTCCTTGAAATCAATTCTATAGAAAATTCTATACCTCTCTTAGGTGTAAGACTTAAGACATCATTGGGAAAAACATCCGAAAATTCACTCACTATAGGAATGACATCAAGTTTACATTGAACTTTAATCTCTGAAGCACATAGAAATTGCATTCTCTTATTCCTCTCCTTAACACTCCTATTTACTAGTAAGGTATCGACAAAAGTCATAGATTTCTCTGAACAATCCAAGATTACATTATTTATAGACAACCAGTTCATCCCCAGAATAATGTCCAAATCCACTAAAGGTAAATAAATTATATCAACAACAAATAATCTATTTTCAATAACAATAGGACAACTCAAGCAGGTTAAAGAAGTCAAAACCTGCTTTCTTGTTGGAATAGAAATAGACAATGGATAAGGTAAAATAGTCATAGGTAGATTTAATCTCTTCACACATTCTAATGAAATGAATGAGTGAGTAGTGCAAGAATCAAATAGTATAATTAAAGATATACCATTAATTAACATTTACCTTTCATTAAATCATTGGACTGAGCCACTTCCTTACCCTTAAGAGTATAGACTCTTCTAGTAGTAGGAGGTTTAGCGGTCTCACCCTGTCTCTTCCACATTAGACAGTCTCTGATAAAGTGTCCTTCCTTCTTACACTTATAACATATACCATGTTGTACCTTTGGTTGTTGCCATTTACAAGGTCCCTCATGAATTTTATGGCATTTAGGACAAACATTAGACATCACCAGTCTCACCATAGGCTTTTTCCCTTCCCGGCCTCTGCCAAATCTACCTTCTCTCCCTGAGAAAGATCTTAGTTACTTTCTTTTGAAAAAGTTACTCTTTTGTTTTTCCTTCTCAGTCTCTACCATATTCTTGGAAACTATGTGACATTTATTACTAATGTGGCATAATCTCATATTTCTAACGGAGTTACAACATTCTTCAACTCAGACCTCAACCCAGCCTCTAGGTGTATTACTTTCCATGCTTCATCTAGTTGAAGTCTCAGATAAGAGGAAAATTTAAATAATTCCTCAAATTTCGCTAGGTATTCATCAAATGTTAAATTGCCCTGCTTGATCTGCATAAACTCAATCTCTTTCTCATTCCTCACATTTTGAGGAAAATACTTTCCAATAAATGCTTCCTTAAATGAATCCCAGGTAATCTGAATTCCTGGAGCCTCCATTAGTTGCTTCGCTCCCTTCCACCAATATTCTGCCTTTCCATCCAGCATATAGGTAGAAAATAAAACTTTTTGTGTATCAATTGTACCAAGAACCACAAATAATTTCTCCATCCTTTTCAGCCATTCCTCAACCACCTTCGGGTCAAGCTCACCCCTAAAAGAAGGAGGATTTACTTTTTGGAATTCTGACCAAGCATGATATATTAGGTTTCCAGCCTGTCCTTCTTGAGGATTAGGGTTATTATGGTTATTTTCCTATTCCCAAAATTGTCTGAGGATATGAGTAGTAGTTGCTACCTATTCTCTCATAGCATGGATAGTAGTAGCTGCCTGCTCTTTCATAGCTTCTACCATTCCCAGCATAGCTTGCATTAGTCTCTCTATACAACCATTTCCTTCTTTCTCTTCTCTAGTATTCCTCTTAGGTACTGTCGTACTTCACTCTACAAAACAAACATTATCAAGGTGATTAGTTTCAATAACATAATATTTCTTAGTGCAAATATAGCACCAACAGGAAATACCTTTTACCCTAAACCTAGCACTCCATTCCTCAAGTCAAAACAAAATACAAGTCAGAGAACTGTCTAGATTCAGCTAACTAACCCCTATTAGTCTCTATCCTAAGGAATCTACCCTTTGTTTTTGAGCTAGTAATCAACTAACTGTGGTAACCGTGCTCTGATACCAACTCAGTGTAACACCCCTAACCCTATATTCCTTTTAAGTGATTAAATAATATAAGGTGATATAATATAGGATTGATCAATTTACTACTGCCTCTAGCCAAGTATATTTTTAACTTTTTCTAATTTATATAATTCAGTGCCACTAGTTTAGGTTACTACACTCGGGTTCTTACATGTTACGTAGAAGAAATAAATAAAGTAATTTAAATGAGATAGATAGATATAGAGATATTCTCATTCACATTCAACTGTAAATAATATTTATATATACATAACAGTAGTGTGTGCAGATATATACCTATTGATATGTGAGCCTAAGTAGGGTAAAGAGAAACAAGCCTGCCACTTGTATCGTATTTTAAACAAAATTCTCTGTCTCACATATCTTAATACATATATGCCCTCCTTACTTATACCAAAACCAACCTCCTGATCCTTTCAAAATACTAATAAGGATTCAGAGAAGTGGGCAAGTCAAAATACTACATACTCCTAGTTATGCATATAGTCAGGGGGAAGGTGGTAACTCAAATAAAATAGGACCTATAGTCCAATGATCATAGGAAAATACCCCAGAAAGGGTATCTCCACTACTATTATCTCTACCTCCAACAGCACCTGATACCTAGGCATCTGAAACAAACCAGCATTTAATGAGAAATATTTCTCAGTAGCAATAATCACTTGTATTTAAAAATAGTTGTTTGTACTGCCGTATGGATACGAAAATCCACTACATTCTTTTTCATAATAATTTAAAATATTATGCTATTGGAATAATGTACATGGATTATACAAAGATCTCATGCATATACTTATGATTACACATGCACTTCAATCGATATTCATTACACAGGATGCATTCTCAGACTGTAATGGTAACAACTTATATTCTCATATCAATGAAGAGAATAAACAAAGAAATCATGCAATTTGATATGGCCAAAATGAAAAGCATCGCAAAAGAAATCTTTAAATATTTTCACTCATAAATGAGTTCTCTCGTGGTCATGAGTCACCTATAATCATTCTCGTGGTTTTCACCATTTGCATTCATTCTCATGGTTAATCGTTAGCATTAATTCTCATGGTTAACCATTAGCAATATTTCTCGTGGTTAACCATCTGCAAAACTTTTCCTGGATTAAAGCCAGTTGCAACTATTCTTGCAGTATAACCAATTGCATCCCCTCTCGTGGTATAACCAAATGCATCCCTTCTCACGGATCAACCATTTGCATTTACTCTCATTTATGGTTTTTGCTCATTAAAAATCTCTTGTTTCTCTTCTTTTTCTCATAATTTCTCAAATATTCTCATTTCTCATGTTACTCATTACAATTCAAGATTAAATCCTACATTTGAGTGAAGTATTGGGCTAATAGTGGATTAAAATAAGTTATTGAGTCAATTTCCCAAAATTGAGAGCTACAAGTTAACTTCTAGCCTCCTGGCAGTCAACTTCCAACTTACTGTCCTAAAAATCTTTCAAACAGAAAGCAATCAGTCGACTTCTAGGACCTTGACAATTGACTGCTCTATTCTTGGCTAATTTCTAGAAAAAATAATGCGACAATCGACTTTCAGCCCTTGGTAGTCGACTGTTAGAACTCTGGATATGTTTTTGGGCAACTCAAGAGCACAACAATCGACTGGTAGGGTCTACAAGTCGACTGCTACGTTATGCTCTATTTTAAAACTCATCGTTGACCAATTATTTTAGCCCAAGAACATGTTTTTAAAATATTTTTAATAATAAAAAACTCAGTAATAGCATAAGGGCTTCATTTACCACTCAAAGATAGCCCAAACCACCAATTATTCATGCTCAAATCTTGGATTTACACGCTTTCTCAAAAACCATGAAAAACTCATTTTGCAAATTTGCATTCATGCATTCATAAGTATATTCAAGCAATTTAAAACATCCAATAGCAATCAAAAACCACTAAGAATGTAGGTCTTAATCTCCCTCTAGTGTAAAATTATGAAAACTCATAATTTCCAACCATGCACAGTAAATTTTGAAAATAAGGGAGATAGGTGATTTACTACCTTTCTACTGATTTAAACTTGGTATTTGATGATAATGAAGTGTTCTGATAAGTTTCCTTAGCTTCTGGAGTGCTTAAATCTAATTAACAGCTTTCTTTCTTCACAATTCCAACTCTTTCTCTCTCTACATTGTCCTTTATCTCTCTAAAATTTCTGAATTGAAGTTGCACAATGAGGTGTTTTGGAGGCTTTACCTATTTATAGGTGATTTGGTCATTTGCAATTCCACTCCTAATTCTTGACCATTCAGCCCAAAATGATAATTTCTCCAACTATCTATTAAATTACCATTTCTCCCCTAGCTCACTAGCAGGAAGTTTTCAAAATTCTGTTGCTATAGTAAATCCTTTGGCTAAAATTACAGTCTGTTGCCGTGAAGTTTTGGAAATTCTCATATCCATCCTCACTTAATCTTTTTCCTTTCAATTTTCTCCTTATTCTTTCTCTTCACTTAAAATTCTCATTCTAGTGCATCTATATGCAATTTAATGCAACAAACATAAGCATTTAATTCATTTAAAATTGAAAAATGTATCTTAATGCATAGAGGGAGCGGATGTTACAAGATGAGGAAGAGTTATCCGATGAGCAAGTGTTGGAACAACTAACTTATCTGCTGGCTACTTAGCCTAGCAGCTATACTGATCGTTCTGTTTCTTTTGATAGGTCAGAGTTACAAGAGTTGAAACTTTTAATGGAGGACCCCCTAGTCCTAAAATTGAAAGAATCACCTAAGCACTTAAGCTGCATTCATTTGTATGAGGTGGAGAAGATATAAATGATTATAATGGCTGACTTAATCCCTACTGATAGGGATATAATTTTGGCCTCTCTTAGAGACCATCTCAAGAAACTTGTTCACAAGATTCCTCCATCTCTCCTGTTTCCACTAGAGCAGGACAAAACTTGAGCAATTTATTTTATTTTATTTCATTTTATTTTTTGCTAATAATAATTTGAGACTATTGGATTTTCTATTTGTGCTTGCTTTATATTTTAAATTTGGGATACCAACCCAGCTGTACATTGAGGGTTATGACCCTTAAGTGTAGGGTGGGTGTATGTTATTGGTTTTTCTGTTTATTTTTCTTTTGGGATACCCTTTTGCTGTACACTGAGGATAATATAATCCTCAAGTGTGGGATGGTGTGCTTCTATTATTTTTGACTCTTTTTTCTTTTGTTAGTTCAGGATATTACATATTGATGCTACTTGTTACTGATGTTGTATTTATGCTGATAGTAGATATAAGATAGGATACTTGAAGTACTCATTACAAGTATTCATTACTTGAACTTTTGAATGTGCATTTTTCTTGATTTTGCCTTTAGACCTTGCTCTGTAATGCTCGTTAAACTTGCATGAACTTTTGAATATTAGGAGATGATTTGGGAAATTTAGGATACACTTCTTTTGGCCAAAAAGCCTAACCTCTGTGTTTCCCTTAGTTGGCCACTTTTGAGCCTTGACATTTCCTTCACTTTTTGTACCTTTATAGCTCACATTACTTTTCTTTACATCATCTTCTTTTTCACCTGATATGTTGGAAATTTTGTGATTTACTCTTCATATTTGTATTAAATGTACTGTCTTGATTGGTAACAATCCACTAAGTATTTTCTTCAGTTGCTCCCTTCATAGGAAAGCTATTTATTAGGAAGACTGCAAATATATATATAAAGAAAAAAGAAGATAAGAGACAAAGAAAAAAAAATATTTTTGAAAAGCGGTCTTCATTATCATGTTTATTGGATATGCAATTCCTTGAGCATTTCCTATTTCATTGAAAACTGGGTGAAAATTTCTGTGTTTAGCACTTTGTTGCTTTTAATCCTTTGAGTATTCACCTTGTTGAAATTGCATAACTTCTAGCATATCTATCACCTCTTCCCAAAATTTTTCCTCACCTTTATCTTAACCACAATGCAACCTTATCAAGACGCCTTGATCTTGGTATTCAAGTTTTCACAGTAATAGAGATGAGATTTATGAGCAAGCATATAGTAGGCAGATTCTTATGAAATAGCTTGAGGGATTTGTACTTTACCCTTATGCACTTTAAGTGATTTAAGTGATCCCTGTGAAGCTTTGGTTCTTAAATTTTTCTTATTGAATTGCAGGTTAAGTTATGCATGCATTGTTATTATTTCCATCCTGTGTGAAGGTTGTGCAATTTGATTTATGATTGAGTTTCACTTGGGATGTGTTAGGTATCATTAAATGTGGTTTAGATATGACTTTTGGGGAACTATTATTGTTTGTTTAAAGACTGAGTTAGTATTTGCTTGAGGACAAGAAAAAGCTTAAGTGTGGGGTGATTTGATGTGCCTTATTTTATACATATTTTCTTGATGTTAATTGTCTATTTTATGAGTATTTTATGTAATTTTATTCTAAAAATCACCTAAGTTTGCATCATTTTCACTTTTAGATATTTTAGCAAGTCATCATTAGAAAATGGAGTAATTTTGAGCCTGGACAGCCTTCAGAGCAACCAAAATAGGCAATTTAGGCCAATTTTGCTTATTGGGCTGAGTTGGAGCCTTATTGGGCCTTAGACCGGGCTTATTGGGAGAAAAAAAAAAGAAGACTCATAATTTTTAGGAGGCAGACCCAAATCATCTGCTTCTTCATGAAACAACCCGTGCGTGAGAGAGAAAGAGGCCGAGCAGCAACATAAAGAGGCTTCGCGAACAGTCTTCCACCATCTTAGCCATTCCCGGCATCCGTAAAGCGAGCAGGAGAGAAACTCGCATGAAGATCTAGTTCGCGAACCTCACAAGGAGGCCTGATCCATCCGTTTCTGCACCATTTTTCATTATTCCACTGCACCACGAGCTTGTTTGACTGCCGCCCAAACTGCCAGATATGTGACAAAGGTGATGTAACCCAAGACTGACACGTTTTTCCATTTCGTGACCCAGCTCATGTTTTCCATTGGGTTTTTGTCTATTTTTACCATTCGTGTACTGTCCTCGGTGTTCCTTATCTGTCTGCCGCTGTCCAAGTGATCGAAAGGGTACAGATCTATCAGGTGCCTGAGAACTCAGTATTTGACCCGCGACCCATGGAGCTTTTGGACAACTTTGGAATGGATTTTTCTGGCAATATTTTGGTGGTTTTTTTGGCAATCATTATGTACAATGACCATTGGGAAATTGAGAAGACAGGACTTGCATAAATTTTTACTATTTTTATCTACTGTTTAATTAATTTTCTGATGGATTATCTACTGTTGGAATTTTTTGCTGTTGTAAATATGTGTGGCTGAATTTGTAAAATTCATTGGGGTCCCTGACTGTGTTAGTATTCTATTTAATCTATATGGATATTGATTTTGATGTTGTGATCTTCTTGTGATTATGCATGTATTGTTTAAGTTTTCATTACGAGACGTCGTTGTGAATGCTAATTAGATTTCTTTTTGAGATCGAGAGATGATAATTGAAATTGGAACCTAATTGCAGAGAAGAGTTAATTTTCACTTAGAGATGAGGTTAATTAATTGATGGATTAAGGAGAAGCTATTCTGAATAGTAGTGGATTAGACTAATAATGCTGATCTAAAATCAAAAATTAGGAAGAACCAGCCAGTGGTAGGTTTGTAGGTTTAAGAAATTCATTGAGACTGACAGAGAATTTGAATTTAAATTATAATCCACTCACAAGTAGCATAGTCAGATTTAGTAATCCATTATCCTTTGTGTGTTTACCAACTAGTACAGGTCCCCTATGGGTTTGCCTTTCTTGCCTCAGTATATTTTCTTTCATTCCTTGTAGCTGGTTATTGTTTATTGCATTTAATTAATTATTAGTTTAGTTAAAAATCAATCACTTTAATTGTTTGGCTAGATAACAGATAACAAGTACTAACTTTGAGCATTCATGTTCCCGTGGAATACGACCTTGGTACTCACCATTGCACTAGACTGTATTGATAGGTTCACTGCCTTAAGTGTAGTTACATAGGTAGCAGCACATCAAGTACCATAATAATTTTAATATATGGTATCATTAGTCTTGAAAGGTAGAAATGATGGAAGAATGTGAAAAATTGGATATGAAAAACTTTAGATTCCACCCTTTCTCATGATGGCAAAAAGAAATCCCTCACTTTAGTCTTGGTAACTCAGTCAATATGCTAATTGTAGATGACTTATAATGTGTCTTACAATAGCTAAATGCAAGGAAAATTGGAAGGGTGATAGTTAGGTGAATTGTGGTTATTAATTGTATATATATAGGTGCCATTAATGTTCTTATGTTGGAAAATTTATGAGATTCTGGATGGCTAATCTAAGATCACATACCAATATACAATGACAACACAATCTTTCTTAAAAGTGGCCAAGAGTCCACAATGTGACCAAGTGTTCACTATTCTTGCAAAGGTGGCCAAGTGTCCACACATCTTGAAGTATAACCGAAAGTGTTTCACACTTCAAGACAAGGTAAGTTTTAAGAATGAAAGGAGAAGACAATCATCTATTAATTCGATTTTCTATATGCATGCATTAGTATAAATTTCAGTAAAATTCTTTATATGCTTTCTATGAAAATATGTTATAATTAAAATGAGAAAGTCCATTTTGTCACATTAACACACCAATTGGCCATTTGGGCATAAAAGGGTAAAATGGTAATTTTTCTTTAGGATATTTGTAATTTCTCAAAAATGTGAAGGGAAAAACTTTCGTTTTCAAAATTATGAGGGTAGAATGGTCCTAACCTATAAAAGTTCTATGAAATTACAATTTCTAGGAGAGAGGATGTCATTCTTGAAAAAGAGAAGTAGTAAGGGTAAAATGGTCATTTTACACCAAGGGCATTTTGGTAATTTACAAAACCATAATTTAAGTCATCTTCTTCCTTTAGATGAGGGAGAAGTCGAAATCAAGGGGGAGAGGAAAGGCTGGAAAAAAGCTACACCAAGTAAGAGTAAGTGGAAAATCAAGCTAGAACACTTGGAAGATCACACATTTATTACATTTTCAAGGTAGCTTAACAATACTAAAGCCTTAGTTTCATGTTTTATGGAAAGTTAAAGTGTTTTATATTTCAACAAACCTAGGGTTGTCTCTCTTTACATTCTTGTGGTGGATTTCTTTGAATGGTTTTGCGTATGTTGAAATATTATTGTGTTTGTGAATATGAACATAATGAAATGCTTGAAATCATGAAAGAATGAAATTTTCCATAGATGGCATTTGTTTCATGAAAAACCCTAACTTTTGAAATGGTTGAAATGGTATGGAAATGAAAGAGAAAATGGTGATTTTGCATGAGAACTACTTAAAAATGAAATCTATGTAAGTGTTGGATGGAAACCCATCCATTTTCTCCCACTTTCTCTCTTGGCCAAAAGCATCCACAAGTCTTCCTGAAATTATTTGCTTGAAAAAGTGTCTAAAAATGGTGGAAGCATTCGATATGAGAGAGGAAGAGAGAGAAAATTATGCTAAAGTGATGTTTTGGTAATTTTACTATTTTCTAGTCATGCCATTTAACCTTGAAAGTGTGCTTAAAATGTAAAAATGATGCAATGTGTGTAACTATATGTTTAGCATGGTAAATGAGTTTATGAAAATGAAGAAAAAGAATGGCTAAACGTAAAGATGCACATTTTGAATATAAGAAAAAGTGTCATGAAAATTTTAGTGTATGTTACCAATGTACTTAAATGATGAAAAGGATGGAAGAATGGGAAATAATGGCACAAAAATCCCATTTTTCCCTTGATGGCCAAAATTATGTGTTAATGGAAAGAAGTTTAAAGTGTGTTTTCAAATGGCCTATGTCAAGAGAAATGGGAAAAATGATGAAATGATTAGATATGAATGATAATTGCATGTATTATGCCATTGACATAAGTATGTTTTAATTTATATGAATATGAATGAATGACTTGAAATTTACATGCAAATGAGAAATGAAAGGCATTGAAGGTCACTAAGAAAGGGTGGAGAATGACACTATTAGATCCCCCTTGAGGTGAATATGTAAAGATTATGAATGTTATCCTAGGGGTGAGAGAACGACACTATTTATATCTTCCCCTAGAGATAAATAAAAAGGCAATGAATGTTGCCTGAAGGAATGGACAATGGCACTATTTAAGTCCTCCTAAAGGTCACTAAGAAAGGGTGGAGAATGGTACTAGTAGATCCCCCTTGAGGTGTATGTGATGGCACTCTATAATACCCTAGTAGTGGGACTTAATGGCACTATAAAGAGTCACCCAGTGGTAATGACTTGATGGCACTATATGATACCCTAGTGGTGGACTTCACAACACTAATAAAAGTCACCTTAGTGGTAAGGAATAAATGGCACTCAATTGTTATTATAGATAAGGTATGAATAAGGTGATGATAGATGATATATTAATGCTTAAAGATGTGTTTTTTTGATGAATGAAGCATGACATGAAATGTTAATACTCTCATATTTATAAATACACATGTACATATTTCACATAAAGTATGCCCATAGAATTGAATGGAAATTATTTTGAAAAGAATAGAATGTAGAAATGTCTTCTGTATCTGTACAGTGGTACATGCCAGTTATTTTGAAATTATATGGTTTGTTTAACTATTGGGAAGATTATTTTCTCATTATTGTACTGGTATGTATCAGATGCCCAGATATAGTGTGATGATGGAGATTGAAGTAGCTATAGTAGAGGTTCCATTTCTAGGAACCTTTACAGTCTTTAAGGATATTTATATTTTTGTAGTGTTTGAAATTCCTAATGTAAATCCACAAACTTCTAAGGTAATTATGAATAGGTAGCTATAGCCCTTTTGGTTCTAATTCTATATATGTTCTTTTTGTGTAGAATTAGGACCACTATTCTTTTTGGCTGTATATAGTGAAAAAAAGGGCATCTAATTGAAGTAGGATATATGACGAATATATCCATTAGTAGGAGTTTTTTTTGACAAAAGGGTATGAGTGATAGGCTTGTTATCTCCTTACCCTTATTTAAAAAGTTCTTCACATGTCTCCATTTATGTGAAGTACAGTGTAAATCATATATGATGATATACATACAATCATGCAACGTATTATAAATTCTGCTATAATAAATGAAATTTTATTTCCTCAGTGTTGAAGTATGTTAACTTGAGCAAAAGAACCCAAACCTAATCAAATAATTAATTATTGGTGGATTTAATGCTTAGGAAAAATGAAACAAAAAGGAAAAGAATAATGTAACCATTTATTGCATTACATTTTATGACATTGTCCCATAAAGATAAAGGGCGTTACAACCCCATTTTTCCCTTGATGGCTGAAATTATATGTTAATGGAAAGAATTTAAAGTGTGTTTTCAAATGGCCTACATCAAGAGAAATGGGGGAAATGATTAAATGATTAAATATAAATGATAATTGCATGTATTATGCCACTGACATGAGTATGTTTTAATTTATATGAATATGAATGAATGGCTTGAAATTTACATACAAATGAGAAATGAAAGGCATTGAAGGTCACCAAGAAAGGGTGGAGAACTATACTATAATATCCCCCTTGAGGTGAATATGTAAAGGTTATGAATGTTATCCTAGGGGTGAGAGATTGACACTATTACATCTTCCCCTATAGATAAATGAAAAGGCAATGAATGTTACCTAAAGGGATGGGCAATGACACTATTTAAGTCCTCCTAAAGGTCACCAAGAAAGGGTGGAAATGGCACTATTAAATTCCCCTTAAGGTGTATGTGATGGCACTATATGATACCCTAGCGGTAATGACTCAATGGCACTATAAAGAGTCACTTTAGTGGTAATGACCCAATGACACTATAAAGAGTCACTTTTGTGGTACTGACTTAAGGGCACTAAGCTACCCCTGCAGATATAAAAAGTATGAATGATTTGATGACATATCTGATGACAGATTATCTATGAATGCATGACAATGTGATGCCATTTAATTTGTTCATGGCATGAAATGATGATAATCTAATATTTACAAATTCATATGCATATGTTTCATATAAAGCATGCCCATGGAATTGAATGGAAAATGTTTTGAAAGAAATGGAATGTAGAAATATTTTTTGTATCCATATAGTGGTACATGCCAGTTATTTTAAAACTATATGGTTTTTTTAGCTACTAGGAAATTATTTCTCATTATTGCACTGGTATGTATCAGATGCATAAATCTAATGTGGTGATGCATCGAACTAGTAGATTTAAGGAGTAAATAGAAATTATGTAATGTAGCACTTTTAGTCTTAATTTTGCCATATGTATCTTGGGATAGAATTAGAACCACTATTCTTTTGGGAAACAGGGTTTGAGTGACAAGATTGTTAACTTTTTACCCCTATATATGAATACTTAACATATCCTAGGATGTGTATAAGAAAGTTCAAATGATATACATATAGTTATGGAAAGTTTTACAAGTTTCACTATGATGTATGGAATTTTCAGGGAGGACAGGTTACCTGGGAAGCATTCAAGGAAGTATTTTTAAACAAATACTTCACTCAAAGTGAAAGGAATGACAAGGAAGGAGAATTCGTGCAAATTAAGCAGGAAGGCAGGAAGTTTGAGGAACACTTAGCCTTGTTTGAAGAGTTGTCTAAATTCTCCACTTATTTGAAATAGAGACCAAATGGAGCATTGAAGGCCATGAATTTGGAGAGCAGTCTAAACCCTAAATTGTACCATGAAGTGGCATCCCAAGAAATCAAAGACTATGCTACTCTAGTAAATAAGTGTCGTATTGCTTCAAGATCCCTGGCAACATTGAAGAAAAGGAAATTAAAATCCAGCTTCTTCAAGAGGAAGGCACCATCAGAATACAATAAGGGGCGTGATAGTAAATTTGAGAAGGGTCAAACAGGTTAAAGACCCATGAATGCCTTAGCCACCCTAATCAACTGTTCAAAGTGTGGAAAGAACCACAGAGACAAACCATGCTTAATGGGACAAAATGTCTACTTCAAGTGTTGTAAATCAGCGCACTCTGCTAGAGACTATGTATTCCAGAAGAAGCCATCCGAGACCCCTAGACCTGTAACCAAGGGAAGGGTTTATACCCTCAAAGGTAAAGAGGTGGCTCAGTCCAAGGATTTGATGAAAGGTACATATTTTATTAATGATATTCCTTTAATTGTATTGTATGATTCTAGAGCTACCCATTCATTTATTTCTTTAGAGTGTGCCCAGAAATTGAAATTGCCTATGATAGCCTATCCTATGAATTTTCTATAGCACTCCCTACTAATGAATATGTTTTGACTTCATTGGTCAGTTTAAATTGTCCTATTGTGATTGAAAATAAACCTTTCATTATGGACCGACTCTTTTATAACAAAGTAATTTTGGACTGTTAGCTAATTTTGTGATTTTTATAGACACTAAATCAGAAAATAGGGGAATTCAGAGGAAAAATCAAAGGATGAGTTTTCTATGTTCTTTAGAAGTATAGATTTAACAGCGAATAGGGTTCTTCACAAGTGGAGATTCAACAGCGACTAGGTGATATCCCTATAGTTTATGAGTTCCCTAATGTGTTCCTAGAAGAAATTGTAAATCTCCCACCTGAAAGAGAAGTAGAATTCTCTATAGAGTTAGTTCTTAGAATGGGACCAATCTCTATAGCACCCTATAAGATGCCTCCTTTAAAGCTAAGTGAGCCAAAAGTGCGAATAGAAGACCTCTCTGCAGAACAATTCATTAGGCCTAGTGCCTCATCTTAGGGAGCACTGGTGTTGTTTGTAAAGAAAAATGATGGAAGCATGAGAATATATATAGATTATAGATAGTTAAATAAAATAACTGTGAAGAATAAACATCCCCTCCTTAGAATTGATGACTTGTTAGACCAATTGAGAAGAGCCACAATCTTTTCTAAGATTGATTTGAGGTCAAGATACCATCAAATCAGGGTGAGAGGAGGACATACCTAAGACTCCTTTTAGGACTAGGTATGTGCATTATGAATTTCTTGTAATGTCATTTGGTTTGACAAATGCTCCAGCCATTTTCAAGGACTACATGAACCACATCTTTAGCTTTATCTCGATCAGTTCATGGTAGTGTTTATTGATGACATTCTTGTATACTCTAGAAACTGACAAGAGCATAAACAACAATAGTATTGCAAGATACTATAGGCAATTTATTTAAGGGTTTTTGCAAATAGTAATGCCAATGACCAAACTAACCCAGAAGGATTTCCATTTCCATGGGACTCAAAATGATAAAGCTTTCAAACTTTAAAGGAGAAATTAACCACCACACCTGTCTTACTTATCCTAGACCCTTCAAAAAAATTTGAATTATACTGTGATGTATCTAAGAAAGGTTTAGGATGTGTTTTGATGCAAGGAGGAAGGGTAGTGGCCTATGCTTCTAGACAGTTAAGTCCCATGAGAGAAATTATCCTACACACGACCTAGAATTGGTAGCCATAGTGTTTGCTTTGAAATTTTGGAGGCATTAGCTTTATGGATCTAGATTTGAGGTATTTAGTGACCATAAAAGTCTCAAGTACCTCTTTGACCAGAAAGAATTGAATATGAGACAAAGGAGATGGATAGAATTCATTAAGGATTATGACTTTGAATAGAAATACCATCTAGGAAAGGCTAATATTATGGCAGATGCCTTGGGTAGGAAATCTCTCCATATAGCTTAGATGATGGTGAGTGAGATGGAATTGATGGAGAAATTTAGGAACATAAGTTTATCCACTTTAGTGTTACCTAACAAAATCTATTTAAGTGAACTAAGAATTGAAAACACTCTTAGGACCCAAATCCTAGAAACGCAAAGAGATGATGAATTCTTAGAGTCTCTAAAGGAGTCAAAGGAGTTCACGAAGGGGGCTGATGGAATGGTAACTTTCCATAATGGAATTTATGTTCCTAGAGCTAGAGGATTGAGGGATATGATATTAAAAGAGGCTTATCAAAGCAAATAAACCATTCATCCTGGCACCACTAAGATGAATCAGGATTTGAAGAAAAGGTTTTGGTGGCCAGGTATGAAAAAGCATATGAAGAGCATGTGGCCAAGTGTCTAGTATGTCAGTAAGTGAAGATTGAACATAAAAAACCTACTAGATTATTATATCCATTAGATATTCTTAAGTGGAAATGGGACAAAATTTTACAGGATTTTGTGGTGGGTTTACCCAAAACCTAATTAGGAAATGATGTCAAATGGGTGATAGTGGATAGATTGACTAAATCTGCTCATTTCCTACTTATTAAGATCAATTTCTCCTTAGATAAATTAGCCCAATTGTATATTCGGGAGATAGTGAGACTTCATGGCGTACCCATCAATATTGTCTCAGATAGAGATCCCAAATTTACCTCTAGATTTTGGAAAGCCCTACAAGAAGCTTTTGGTACTAGGTTGAACTTTAGTACCACATATCATCCCTAAACAGATTTACAAACAGAGAGGACAATCCAAACTTTAGAGGATACACTTAGGGCATGTGCCTTAGAGCATAAGGGAATTGGGATAAGAGCTTGCAATTGATAGAATTTTCCTATAACAACAGTTTTCACTCTAACATAGGTATGACATCTTATGAAGCTCTGTATGGGAGAAAGTGTAGAGGAAATTGCTAGGACCTAAGTTAATGCAACAGACCACTAATCAAATTAAAATGATTTGGGAGAAAATGGCCAAAGCTTAGGATAGGCAAAAGAGTTATACAGATAAAAGGAGGGGGCCACTCGAATTTGATGAGAGAGATCATGTTTTTCTCAAAATCTCCCCAATCACTCATATTGGTAAGGCTATAAAATCTAGAAAGCTGAGTCCTAGATACATTGGACCTTTTCAAATTTTGAAGAGAGTTGGTCCATCAGCATACCAGATAGCCTTGCCACCATCATTGTCAAACCTCCATAATGTCTTTCATGTATCCTAGCTCGAAAAATATATTCCAGATCCCTCACACATACTTGATGCTGGCACATTGCAATTAACGGATAATTTGACTTATCAGCCAAAACCTTTACAAATCATTGGTACTGAGGTCAAGAACCTGAGGAATAAAGTCATTCCCTTGGTGAAGGTCTTGTGGGATAAAATATCACCGTAGGAAGCAACCTGGGAGAAGGAAGAGGATATAAGGAGAAACTACCTAGAATTATTCACATGAGGTATGTATCAATTTGAGGACAAAATTATTTTAAAGGAGGGGAGAAATGTAACACCCACCTCTAGTATGTTTGATACTATTATTATTAACAATGATGATTCTTTATGTAAATTTTTGTGTGTTATGTGGTGTCAAGAATAATGCAATAAAGGGGTAAAATGGATATTTTATCAAGTAGCACTAGTTTTACCATAAAAGGGGTAAAATTGGAATTTTTCCAAGAAAGGGCAAAATGCTAATTGTACCTAAATAGGGATGGAGTATTAAATCCATAAAAAGGACTTTATGAAACTTTATTTGAGAATTTTTGACTTTATGGCCGAAAAGAGAAGAAAATAAAAGTGAATTGGCCATTTTAGACATAAAGGGTAAAATGGCAATTTTACCCAAGGACCTAAAGATAATGTTTGAAAAAGTTGAAGGGCAAAATGGGAATTCAAAATTTGAAAGGGCAAGGTAGTCACTTACTAGAAGGGTTCCATGAAATTACAATTTAAGGGAGAGAGGATGCCATTCTTGAAAAAGAGAAGTAGTAAGGGTAAAATAGTCATTTTACACCAAGGGCATTTTGGTAATTTCACCAAAATCCTAATTTAAGTCTTCTTCTTCATAAAGAAGACATTTTTTAAAAGGGAGAGGAAGAGAGGGTGTGACTGAGAGCTACCAAGGGAAGAAAAGGAGGGAAAATCAAGTAAAACATCGAGGAGATTTCACTTATCTTGCATTTTTAAGGTAGCTTAACAATCCTATAACCTTAGTTTCATGTTTTATGGAAAGATTAAAGTGTTTTATGTTCATGAAACCTAGGGCTTTCTCTCTCTACATTCCATAAGACTTTCTTTCTATACTTGGCTATGCTTGTTTGGAATTATGGTTGTGTTTATGATTATGACAATGTTTATATGCTAGAAATAATTAAAGATTGAATCTTGGCATGTTTGGTACCTAAGCTTTAATGAAAAACCCTAACTTTTGAAATGGTATGAAAATGAAAGAGAAAATGGTGATTTTGCATGAGAATATCTCAAAAATGGAAGCTATGTAAGCAAAAGAGTGAAACTCTTCCATTTCCTCTCATTTTCTCTCTTAGCTGAGAGCACCTAAGCTTAATGGTGCTGAAGTTTGCTTGAAAAATGTCTAAAAATGTTTGTGTTCGATCATGAGAGAGAAAGAAAGAGAAAATTATGTTATATTCATGATTTTGGCAAATTTCCCATTTCCTAACCATGCCATTTAACCTTGAAAGTGTGCTTGTAAATGTGAAGATGAAAGAACATGTGTATTTATGTGTTTGGCATGATAAATGAATTATGGAAGTAGGAAAAGAAAGGCTAAACATGTAACACCCTATAACTTTAATTAGTCGAAATTAATATCCTTTAAATTGGATGGAATTACTTATGTCATTTAATGATTAGCTATAAATTAAATAATTCATAATTAATTAGATAAGTTAGCATAAAGTGGGGGGGATTTGCTTGCATTATTTAATGGCTCAAATGGGTATGCTAAAAGATAATCTTGTATAAAATTGGGTGTTTAATTTAATTCTTTATTCTTCCTTTTGAGTCACCTAGCTTAATTGTTGAAGGAAAAGAAAATAAAAAATAACTATATACTTACTTGTGCAAATGGGGAAAAGGAAAGAAGAATGAAGCACTTAAAAATATATACATGAACTCATCCAAGGAAGTGGCAAAGTAGAGCCATGTGGGCCTTGAATAAAATGCAAGTCCTACGTGAAGTGAGAAGGGAAGGAAGGAGGACAACATTTAAAAAGCATATATATATATTCCTTGCATCAATTGGCAAAAAGGGAGAAAGAAGGGAGAGAATTTGTGTCTTGGGTTACTAGACATGCATGCATAATAGGCATGGCTTAATTGCAAGGAGGGAATTTAATATAAAAATAAATGTAGGCAGCAAGTAAAACCAAAAAGGTGCAAAATTTTCCATGCACCACACGGCTAGGAAGGCGTGAAAACACAGGGAATGAATGGCAATTGTATATGTATATAGATGCACACATGAATTTAAGGAAAAATAATTAAGAAAAGGAAACAAAAAAAAAGTGTAGCGTCCTTGATGGCTGAATGGAAATTAAAATAAGAGAAGGAAGGAAGGAAGATGGAGTAACCTATGGGAAGAGGTAACTTGCAAGAAAGGAGAAGTGTACTTCCAAGTACACTTATTGCAGAATTTTATGTGAGGAGTGGAAATTAAGATTTGTGTATGCAAAAAGAAAGCCTCACACATTATAAAAATCAATAAAAGAAAAGGTGCAGTGTGTGAAGTAAGAATGAAGGGAATGGAGGATGGTATTGTAACAACCTGATTTTTTTAAAATAAAATTTATTTAGGTAAGATAAATTTAGATTTTGTTAGAATTGAATGCAGCGTATTTTTCTGAGCTCACGGTTAAAATTTGAGAATTTTTTGAAGTAAAAATATGATCTAATGGGGAAAAAACTCGATCCGACTTTAGGGAATTAGCAAGTAATTTGGAAGGCTTAAATTCTTCAAAAGACCTCTGAATTCCTTCTATGTGGGCCTATAATCTTGCCTAGATCAAAGAATACATTCAGAATTTACCCCGGACGAAGTGGGGAAAAGACCAAAATGCCCCTGGAGGCCTTAAAACTCCAAAATCCCTATTTTTCCTCTCTCTCTTCCCTATATTTTCTCTTTATTCTCTCTCATTTTTGAGCACCACCTTGCGCCACTAGAACCGCCACCCTGCTCCAGCGCTGGACCCTGTCGCCGATGCAACTCGATGCCCCTGACCTCCGGCCACCATCCTGGATCACCGACGGATGCCATAGCAGTCGAAAATAACCCATTTCTCCCTCCGTTGCAAAATTCCTCTTCCACTGCGATTTCTACTATCTGGCCACACCAATGCCACCGTTGGGTAGCCTGAGGTGCTAGCTTGCTCCTCTAGCTTTCAGCTGATGGAGCAACGCCGCCACGAGCCCAAAATGGGGGAAAAATAGTTTGTTGTGCGTTGTGATTTGTCACCTGAAATCATCGTCTAAATGGCCGTGTTTCACTGAACGGACCCTAGATTCGGTATCCTTGAGTTGCGGGCTACTTTTTGGTGTATCTTTTGACCCTATCTGCCGTCTGTCACCATGCTCCGTCGTGTGCCATTGCCGGAGTTGTTGAAAAGCTGCCAGAATCAGATTTTAAGCTTTCGAAACCCCTGGTACAGTTTAAAATCCTCCAATTTGATTGTTTTTCTATCGAAATTGACCCAAAAAATGTTTAACAATTAGACCGGCTTAGGAATTTGATAAATTGAAGTAGGAAAGCCTAATTTAAAGAAAAACCCGCATATGAATTTAATTATTTACCCAAGGAATTAATTAAGAGCAATTGCTGAGAAAAAAAGGCTTGGAAATGTATCAAGAAAGAAGAAGCAAAGGAAGTAAGGTAGGTTAACAATTTGAGATTATGGTCCATGTTTTAATTGATGCAGCCAACATGTGTTACAAATTTTCTTAGGAACATAATGGTGTACCTGCATTCTTGACAAAATGTATGTCTGTTGGCTGGCTTGTGTGGTTTATTGAAATGTTGATAGATGAGATAGCACGAGTTTGTTGTTGGAAAAAGAATAGCATTGCATGGTATTAAATTCAAGCTAAAGGAAGGAAATTGAATTGCCAATCTAATAAATCTCCCTAGGCCAAGTCCATAGAATTTATTCTTGTGATTTATAAGTAACGCACCTTAGTATTATTTCTCAAAAATATGGGAATTTATTATTGGAAGAAAGAAAATTTTTTTTTTGAGTCGGTAGAAGTTTATAAGAAAGGATATTCTCATTATTTTCAAGGAAGGAAATTATTTTTGAAATTGATAAAATTATATGAGAAAATTAATCTTCAAGAGAGGAGAAATTGCCCTTGAAAATATTAAGGTTTTTGTAAGAAATGTATATTGGAATTAATTTTCAAGAAAGGAGAAATTAGTCTTGGAATTACTAGAATTTTTATAAGAATGGTACGTTAAAGTTAAATTCCAAGAAAAGAGAAGTTATTCTCAAAAATGTTAGTATTTTTACAAGAAAGGTACATTTGTAGTAATTTCCAAAAAAAAGGGGAAATCAATCATGAAAATAATAGAATTCCTATGAGGAGTGTACTTTAATTTCAAATTTCCAAGAAAAGGACAATTATTCTTAAATTATTAAGAATTTTAAGAAAAAAGATTTACACTAATATTATTTTTCAATAAAAGGAAAATTTCCCCTGAGATTTGTTAAAGATTTTTATAAAGGTGGCCAAGTGTCCACAGAGTGCCCAAGTGTGCACAATGACCCTAGAAAGGTGGCCGAGTGTCCACAGAGTGCCCAAGTGTGCACAATGACCCTAAGTGGTGGCCGAGTGTCCACAGAGTGCCCAAGTGTGCACAATTACCCTAAGTGGTGGCCTAGTGTCCACATAGTGTCCAAGTGTGCACAATAACCCTAGGAAGGTGGTCGAGTGTCCAAAAAGTGTCCAAGTGTGCACAATTACCCTACGTGGTGGCCCAGTGTCCACATAGTGCCCTAGTGTGCACAATAACCCTAAGAAGGTGGCCAAGTGTCCACAGAGTGCCTAAGTGTGCACAGTTACCCTAGGTGGTGGCCTAGTGTCCACATAGTGCCCAAGTGTGCACAATGACCCTAGGAAGGTGGCCGAGTGTCCATAGAGTGCTCAAGTGTGCACAATGACCCTAGGTGGTGGCCTGTGTCCACGTAGTGCCCAAGTGTGCACAAAGAATTTTAAAGGTGGCCAAGTGCCCGAGTGTGCACAACTTTTATATATAAAAGTATGTTTTAAGAATGCTAAGAATAAATGCTTTGTTAATTTTATGATAGTGTGCTTTATAACATGCCAGATGTCTTACTTGAAAGAATATTATTTCTATCTCATTGACATTTAAATTGATCATACATTGCTTGCCAGTTTACATTTATGAACAATGCGATATTTTATTTTCAAGAATGTAGAGTTAAATATTTTGGTGCTTGCACCCTGATACATATTAGTGTTTTTTAAAACTGGAATTGTTAATCTACTGGGAAACTTGTGTTTCTCATTATTATGCTAATGTATATCAGATGCGGACTCATAGCTGGCTGGGAGATCAAGTTCTTTCTTAAGTTTAAGAAATGTTGTAACCCCTATTTTTAGGGCCTAGTCTAGACCTACTTCCTTTAGAGTTAGGATTATCCTTTTGGTAGAAGACTTGAGATGTAATTGGGAAAGAATCAGGGAAGGGATATGTGAAGGACTGGTCCATCTTAGAAATCTTTTAAAGGCGTATGAGTGACAAGATTGTTGTCTCCTGACTTCTTAGGGATGGGTACTTCATATATTCTGATATATGTTGAATGCATTGTAATGGACATTATTGAACTCTAATTATGAAACTTATTGAATTGTACAAAAGTTTAAAATTCGCTATGTAGTATAAAATTTCTATTATTTCTCTATGCATGTAAGTTTTTAATCTGAGCAAAACATCCCAAACCTAATTTTCTTAATACAAATGAATGGTATAATTGCTCATACATTAATTAAATAAAAGGATAAGAAGAATGTACCAAACCTATCTGGTTGCATCAGAGAAATTGTAATACTAGATAGGGGCATTACAGGTATGATAATAATAATTAAGTAAAGGAAGGAGGGAACAAAGAACTTGATAAAGAAAAGAAGATAGGTGGCGTGAACACCAAGTAAAATGTAAATTTACAAGGAAAAGAAAGGAAAGTGCTGCACAAATTTCATGAGACAAAAGAGTAAGGGTTGCGTCTCATGATGGCCAAGTAGAATACATGAGGGGAATGGAAATTGTATTTTGTGAATGGAAACATGCACACGGCAAGGGAAGGGAAAAAGGAAGAAAATGCAGCGTTTGAGAGAAGTGGCATGAAGCAAGTGTCTAAGGTAGAGTGCAAGGGAAGTAAAGTGTACTTAAAAGTACACATGTGGCATAAACAAGAATAATTAATAACAAAGAGAGAGAGAGAGAGAGAGAGATGAAAGTGGCATCATGAAATGGGGGGAATTGGAAATGTTATTTTTCTTCTTCTTACAAGGATGCATGCACACGTGACCTAAAGAAAATAGACAAAGGGAGTTGAGAACTTCATTGTACGTGCATGCAACAACCCCACGGCAAGGGGAAAGCAAAGGAGAGTAGCCACAATTAAGGAGACACACCCCTACACCATCAGTCAAGGCAAGAAGATAAGGGACTCTAGTCAAAGGAAAGGAAGCAAAGTGTAGAGGAAAAGTCAAATGGGGAGTCAAGCTACTGTCACCCTAGTACATCAACAAGGTAGGTTAACAATTTAAGATTGTGCTCCATGCTTTAGTTATGCAACCAACATGTCTTTACAAGCTTTCTATGGAAAATGATTGTTTTCCTACATTCTTGACAATATGTATGTGTCTTGGCTAAGCATGTGTGATTGATTGGAATGTTGGTGGATAAGATGGTATGAATATTGTTGTTGGAAAAAAATTAGGGTTATATAATGTTGTATTCATAATGACCATGAAGGAAGGAAACCCTACCATTTAATGGTGTTAGTAAGAAATAGAAGAAGGAAATTGAATTGAAAATTGACAAATCTCCCTAGGCCAAGTCCATGAAATTTACTCTTGGATTCTATAAGATATGCACCATAATATTAATTCAAAAACCTAAAAATATATGGGGATTTATTACTGAAGTTTATAAGAGGGGATATTATTATTGTTTGCAAGAAAGGAAATTATTCTTGAAAATACTAGGATTTTTATAAGAAATGTACATTAGAATTAATTTCTAAGGAAAGGGAAATTATCCTTGAAAATATTAGAATTTTTCATAAGAAAAGTACATTAGAATTAATTTCCAAGAAAGGAGAAATGATCCTTGAAATATTAGAATTTTTCATAAGAAATGTACATTAGAATTAATTTTCAAGAAACAAGAAATTATTCCTAAAATATTAGAATTTTTATAAGAAATATACATTTACATTAATTGTCAAGAAAGGGAAATTATTCTTGAAGTTAATAGAATTTTCACAAGTAATGTACATTGATATTAATTTCTAAGAAAGAGAAAGTTTACCTTTGAAGATATTAGAATTTTAAAGAGATGCATACTAGTATTATTTTTCATGAAAAAGAAAATCTCCCTTGAAAATTTACAAAGAATTTTAAAGGTAGTGATGTGCTACCAATGAACTTATGTAGCCACACCTTAAGGCAATGCACCTGTCAATGTAGTCTAGTGCAAAGGTGAGTATCAAGGTCATATCCCACGAGAACGAGAAAGCTCAGAGTTACTACTTACTCGTTGTTATTTAGCCTAAGAAGAATAGTGGTTTATCTAACTAAATCTAACTACTACTATTGAGCTATGGAGAGAAAGTGAGGCAAGTGTTAAGATAGAGAATTATCAAGTTTCTAGAAAAGAAAACCCATTAGGATCTTAGACTGGATGATATGCAAACAAAAGATAATGGGTTATGAGATTGAATGTTCTACCTGTGTAAAACAAATCCAGATTTTCGATTGGTTTCAATGGATTTCTTAAACCTATACCTTCCATTGTCTATTTGTGTCCAATGGTCAAGTTTATATCAACATTAAGCTTTTTAGGAGTTTCTCCTAGTCCAGCAGTTGTTGACCTCTTGGTCCAAGCGAAGATCAACTATTCTCTCTAGTTAGTTTTCCAATTCCAAACATCATCGGGTAGAGTATTTGGGAGGAATCTAGATAGTTTTTATTACCATGTCTCATAATAAAAAGTTGACAAATCTTTAATTAGAGAAAGATCACACAATTCAATTCATAACTCAATCATGTTCAAATCAAAATATCAATATAGTCTAAGAACCTAATTGGGTTCTACCAATCTAGCTACTCAAGTTCATGAATAAAACAACAAGAAATATAATAAAGGAAGAAGAACAAAATGGAGACAGAATTAACCTCATCGGTCGAGTTTTGGATGGATAGCCTTAACTCTGAACTCCTCCTTGATTATGCTCCTAATTGCCTCTTGATGCTTCCCAACCTTTTCCTTCAATTCTTGATTGAATTTCCATGGCTTGTGACATTTGTGAAAAGAAAATGGAATTGAAGTATTAAGCTCCAAGGATTAGCAAGGATTGTCATACTCCAAGCTGCTCCAAGTGCTCTGAGTTTCCTCTCTTGATCGCCTTTGAAGTGATGCCCCTCCTCCCTTATGCCTCCTCCTATTTATAGGCAAGGAAGGCATCTCCTTAGGCTTCTACATGGCCATGTGGGTGACATGGCCGTGTTATAGGCCATGTGGGTCACATGGCCATGTTGTAGGCCATGTTCTAGAAGACATCCATCTGTGATGATTTTTCAGCCGTTCCTTGGTTGAAAATTGTTACTTTGGCCATGTAGGAAGGTGTATAAGATTTCTTTGTCATGTTGAGAGGTGTGTTCTAGAAGATTTAAGGCAGCATAGGCGTGTGGTAGGGTGTGTTCTAGAAGACTTCATGGGAGCCCATGCTAAAAGGTGCATTTTGAGGTGCTTTGAGCCTTTAGACACTTGATTTTGGTCCATTTCTCTTCAAAACTGCTTTATACCTAGGAAAAACTTGGATAACATGAAAATAGGTGGAGAAACAGGTAATTATACATAAAACACATAAAATATACCCCTAAAGTGAGTGAAATTTAGCAATTAAATATGTATAATTATGTGCTTATCATAATACCCCACACTTAAGCTTTTTCATGTCCTCAAGAAAACTTTATTTAATTAATAAGAAACAATAAGAGTTTTTCGTAGTCAATACATACTCCATAGTCTATGTAACTTGATGCTACATGATTCTTAACCATAATTCTATATGTTGCAGGCCCTTCACTAATAACAGAGATAGTTAGATTGAATGCACTTCCTCAACAAGCAATTCATTATTTGATTAGGAACCACTGCCTCACAGAGATCACTCAATGTCGCTCAGAAGTGTATATGGGTGAAGTGAAATCTCTCAAGCAATTTCATAGTACCATGCTTTCCATATGCTTGCTTATAAATCTCATCTCCACTACTTGTGAAAATTTGAATATTATGATCAAAGGCTCTTGACATGGTCGTAATGGGGCTTGAGGTAAAGGTAGGAGAAGAATTTTGGAGAAAAGGGTATAGATATGTTGAAAATTCATGTGGTCCTAGGGAGATTTCAAGGATTAAATGTAGTAGACATAGTTTTCACTAAGCTTTTTATCTCAGAGAATACCCTTTCCCAAGATAGTACAGAGATTGCTTTGATAATCATAATTTTTTTTTCTTGCTTTCTTTTTTTTTCTTTCCTTTTTTTCTTTTCTTTCTTTCCTTTTTCTCTTCTTCATATATTATATTATATTTTCTTTTTGTTTTTTGCAGTCTAGCAGTCTTTCTAATATTCAATCTTGGATAGAGAGTATATCTCAAAATAAAGGGAAGACTTAGTGAATCCTTATCTATTGAGATACTACATTTTAATCCAGATATGAAGAACAAACCATACAAATTTCAACATATCAGGTGGCAAAGAAAGGTATTGCAAAGGAAAAGAAGTGGAATATGGTGTGTAGGGTGTATATATAGAAGGACATGCCAAGGCTCGATATTGGTCAACTAAGGGAAACACATAGGGTAGGTTTTTTTTGTTATCAGTGGTGTAACCTAAGTTGCCCAATTCATGTCTGATATTCAAAAATTCATGTAATTTTGACAAGTATTACAAAGCAAGTTCTAGAAGCATAGTACAATGAAGTGCACCCTCAGCAAGAAAAATGTAGAGCATGTTTGTATTGAATGCTCTCTTGGCTCAAGTCCTCACATTTATAGGGTGTGGTTTTATAAGTTTCTTAAAATTTCTAATAAAATTGCCAGTCAAGTAATGCATGCATGTCTTCCTATCTATATTATCAACTATGAGTGTATGCAATGTAGAACATGTTGTAAGATGTGGGAGCATCTAGGTGCCATAGAATTATTTTTCTATATGAACTATGAAATGCATTTATTGTCTAATATGGATTTAAAAGAGTTTGACTTGCAAAAGTATAAGTGTGTTATAATTTATCCATGTTATGACTTAATATAAAGCAATGGTGAAGAAAATTACAATCACTAGTATTCTACCCTTTGGAATGCATATAGGAAAGCACTTATTTGCATTATGAACAAAGTAAAAAAATAAAGCAAATAAAAAAGAATAATGTAAACTAACATAAACTAAATGAACAAAGGAGAATGTAAACTAATCAAACTAAAAACTACTATACTAAAAATTCTTTTTTAAAAAAAAAATTATTTGAGATCAAATTAAATTGTATTCAAAAATTAGATTGAAATTGAATTAGAAAATTTATTTGAGAAGAAAGAAAACTTGAAATTAAACTAGGAGTCACCCCACACTTAAGACAAACATCGTCCTTGATGTATAGCAAAGGGGATATCTCAAAAGAAAATAAATAAGTTGGAAAGATACACAGAGAAATAAAATAGTTAAAAAAAATAAGGTACATGAACGAAAATAAAGTTAAAGAGAAGGATGAAGAAAAAGGGAACTTTAATTATTGCCTTGATCAGGTAGAGCTGGAGGAGGTGGAGGGCTTCTAAATGGAAGGGCTCTAGGGTGTTTTTGGCGAGTGGGTGAAGTTAATTCCTTCTTATCTGGTGTTAACTTAGCTGTTATGATCACAGGCTACTTCTTCACTGATCCATATATGTGTACCTAAAGTGCTTAGGTGGTTCTTTTGGTTTCAGGACAAGGGGGTCCTTAATTAAAGGTTTCACCTTTTGTACCTCTGATTTGTTAACAACAATAGAAGGGTTAGTATCACTGCTAGACTCATTAGCTACCTGCAAAGGGTAAGAAAGCAAGTTCTCATGTAGTTGCTTTTGCAAAGAGTTATTAGGTGATATTTCCTGCAAGTGAGGAGTGGTTATATCAAAAGTGACAGTTTCTTCCCCTACTCTAAGCGTTAATTTTCCATCAAAAACATCTATAAGAGCCCTAGATGTTGCAAGGAAAGGTTTGCCTAAAATTAGGGATATGTTACTTTCACCTTCCATATCCATTACAATAAAGTCAATAGGAAATATAAACTTGCCAACTCTTACTAGGACATTCTCAGTTATGCCCCTAGGATGTTTAATAGTCCTATCAGATAATTGTACAGTTATCCTAGCAGGTTTTAGTTTATTCAATCCTAATCTATCGAACAAGCTAGTAGGCATCAGATTAATTATAGATCCTAAATCAACTAAAGCATCTATAACAAGTAGTTTATTAATTACACAAGGTATAGAAAAACTCCCTGAATCATGCCTCTTAATAGGTAGATTGTTTTGTAAGATTGATGTTCACTCCTCAGTCAGTGTTACTAGCCCTAAATCCTTGGGTTCCTGTTTGTTACTTTCAGCTGTTCAAGTGGATTAATATACTTACAAAGTTGTTGAAAGAGTTTTGCCTGCTTTAGTCTAGCAGGGTATGGAACAAGTGGCTGGTATTTTTTTATAAGGCTTTTCTTGTCCTCACCTTGCACTGGTTTGCTAACCTCTAATCTTGGTTCCTTACTGACTGGCTTATTCTGTACAATAGTAGTATCATCAATCAATTATAAAGAACTAGGCTTTTACTTATCTGATAGCAGAGTGACAGCATTGCAATGCTCTTTTGGGTTTGGCTCTGTGGTACTGGGAGGCATCCCTGGCTGTCTTTCAACCAACAACTTAGATATCTGGCCTAATTGAGTTTCTATGTTTTGAATAGAGGCTTGTTGATTTCTAAGGATTGTGTCCATAGAGTACATATACTTCATCATAAATTCCTCAAAACTGGGCTTCTTTTCCTACCTTTGGGAAATTGATTTGGGGCTGACTTGCATTTGGGGTTCTTTGATCTTTGCCTTGGTAGTCTGGTGGAACTTGGGTGTTATTGTTTCTCCAACTAAAATTTAGATGATTTTTCCACCCAGGGTTGTATGTGTTGCTGTATAGGTTATTCAGCTGTCTTGGGATATTACCCATGTAATTTACCTGTTCTAAGTCAGCAGAACCCAAGTTAGATGAAAATGAAGTTGATGAGTTTGCAAACATACCTCCTCAATTACAATTTGCACCATAATGTATGCCACCAAAAAATTCACAGCCTGGCTGTGCTGATTGAACCGGCATTTGGAGTTGGTATATTTTCTTGGCCAGAAGCTCCGCTTGAGCTGCCAAAACCGATGTAGAATCTATCTGGTTGACCACTCCTTGCCGTTTTTCCCTAGAGGTTTGCCATTGGTAATTATTCATGGCCATTTCCTCTATCAAATTTTATGCCTACTTAGGGGTCTTATTATTCAGAGCTCCTCCTCCTACTGCATCCACCTTTTGCCTAGTGGCTGGGTTCAAACCACTACAAAAGGTCTGCACCTGCATCCATACAGGTAGTCCATGGTGTGGGCAACATCTTAATAGGTCTTTGTATCTCTCCCAAGCATCATACATGCTTTCATCATTCATCTGCACAAAAGAAGAAATATTATTATGCATCTATGCAGTCTTAGTGGGAGGAAAATATTTATAAAGAAAGTTTTTTGCCAAAGCATCCCAAGTGGTGATGGAGTTAGGAGGGATGGATTGCAACCATCTCTTACCCCTATCCCTTAGATAGAATGGAAACAACCTAAGCCTAATGGCATCATTGGTGGTTCCATTAATTCTAAAGGTGTCACATATCTCCAAGAAATTGGTGATATGTGCATTAGAGTCCTCACTAGGTAGCCCTCCAAACTGTATAGTTTGTTGCACCATTTGGATGATGTTTGGTTTTATTTCAAAATTATTAGCAGCAATGGTAGGCTGACTAATGCACGTTTATGTTCCTTACAATGAAGGTCTAGCAAAATCATACATTTTTTTGTTACCATCTTCATTATTATTGTTATTGGCCATCTCTCGCGGTGTATGAATAGGAATTTGAACTGGTTCCTCCTCAATGTGACGTGAACGTGATCTCAAGTTAAGATATCATTCAGGCTCAAAAAGAGGATTAGTTGGTTCAGGGTTTGTACTCTTGGTCATAAACTATTAGAGATAATTGATAATTTTAAATATTGAAAGAAACAAAAATTAAAGAAAAACTAAAGAAATTAAAATGGTAAAGGAAAAATAAAATAAAATGGCTAAAGTAATAATTCCTAATTTCACTCTAGTTTTCACACAAACAACCCCAGCAAAGGCACCAAAAACTTGATGTGCTACCAATGAACTATATGTAGCTGCACCTTAAGACAGTGCACCTGTCAGTGTAGTCTAGTGTAAAGGTGAGTATCAAGGTCGTATCCCATAGGAAGGGGAAAGCCTAGAGTTACTACTTACTCGTTGTTATTTAGCCTAAGAAGAATAGTGGTTTATCTAAACTAAATCTAACTACTACTATTGAGCTACGGAGAGAAAGTGAGGCAAGTGTTAAGGTAGAGAATTATCAAGTTTCTAGAAAAGCAAACCCATTGGGATCTTAGATTGGATGATATGCAAATGAAAGATAATGAGTTATGAGATTGATTATGCTACCTGCATAAAACAAATCCAAATTTCCGATTGGTTTCAATGGATTTCTTAAACCTATACCTTCCATTGGCTATTTGTGTCCAATGGTTAAGTTTAGATCAGCATTGAGCTTTTTAGGAGTTTTTCCTGGTCTAGCAGTTGTCGACCTCTTGGTCCGAGCGAAGATCAACTATTCTCTCTAGTTAGTTTTCCAATTCCAAACATCATCGGGTAAAGTATTTGAGAGGAATCTAGATAGTTTTTATTACCACGTCTTGTAATAAAAACTTGATTAATCTTTAACTAGAGGAAGATCACAAAATTCAATTCATAACTTAATCATGTTCAAGTCAAAATATCAACATAGTATAAGAACCCTAATTGGGTTCTACCAATCTAGCTACTCATGTTCATGAATAAAACAACAAGAAATATAATAAAGGAAGAAGAACAAAATGGAGACAGAAACACCCTCATCGGTCGAGTTTTGGATGGATAGCCTTGACTCTGAACTCCTCCTTGATTATGCCCCTAATTGCCTCTTGATGCTTCCCAACCTTTTCCTTCAATTCTTGATTGGATTTCCACGGCTTGTGACCTTTGTGAAAAGACAATGGAATTGAAGTATTAAGCTCTAAGGATTAGCAAGGATTGTCACACTCCAAGCTACTCCAACTGCTCTCAGTTTCCTCTTTTGATCGCCTTTGAAGTGATGCCCTTTCTTGGTTGGCCGTTCCTTGGTTGAAAATTGTTGCTCTGGCCGTGTAAGAAGGTGTATAAGATGTCTTTGTCATGTCGATAGGTGTGTTCTAGAAGATTTAAGGCAGCATGGGCATGTGGCAGAGTGTGTTCTAGAAGACTTCATGGGAGCCCATGCTAAAAGGTGCATTTTGAGGTGCTTTGAGCCTTTGGACACTTGGTTTTGGTCCCTTTCTCTTCAAAACTGCTTTATACCTAGGAAAAACTTGGATAGTATGAAAACAGGTGGAGACATGGGTAATTATACATAAAACACATAAAATATACCCCTAAAGTGAATGGAATTTAGCAATTAAATATGTACAATTATGTGCTTATTAGGTAGCCAAGTGTCCACAAGTTGCCAAGTATGCACAAGAGAATTTTTAAAGGTGGCCAAGTGTCCACAAGTGCCCAAGTGTGCACAAAGAATTATAAAGGTGGCTAATTGTCCACATAGTGCCCAAGTGTGTACAAAGATTTTTTAAAGGTTACCAAGCATCCACATAGTGCCCAAGTGTGCACAACTATTATATAAAAGCAAGTTTTAAGAATGATAAGCATAAATGTTTCTGTTAATTTTATGATAATATACTTTATAATGTGCAAAGATATTTTATTTGAGAGGAATATTATCTAATCACCTTAACATTTATTTTGATCATACATTGCTTGCCAAGTTGTGTTTATGAATAATGCTGTGTTTTTATATATCCCAAGAATGTAGAATTAAATATTTTGGTGCCTGCACCCTGATACATATTAGTTGTTTTAAACTTGAGTTGTTAAGCCACTAGGAAACTTGTGTTTCTCATTTATATGCTAATATATATCAGATACGGACGTTTAGCAGGGCCAGGAGATAGAAGTTTCTTTTTGGTTTATAGAAAAATTTTTGTAACAGAATTTTAGATCCTAGTCCAAATATATTTGGTTTAGACTTAGGACTATTCTTTTGGTTGCATATATGAGATGTACATGGGATATCCCTGAGGAAGGATATATGAAGGATCGGTCCATCCTTAGAAATTCATAAGGGAATCTGAGTGATAAACCTATTGTCTCCTGACTCCCTATGGACGGGTACTTCATATATCTGAAGACATGCTTATTAGAATATAATGGACATTATTGGAATTGTAATATTTGAATTACATGAAATTTTAAATTTCCCTTGTGTAGTATAGTATTTCTTTTTATTTCATTGTGCATACGAGTTTTAATCTAAGTAAAAGATCCTGAACCTAATCTACTTAATAAAAATTAATGGTATAACTGCTCAGACATTAATTAAATAAAAGGATAATAATAATGTATCGAACCTATCTATTTGCATTGGAGGAATTTTAATACTAGATAAGGACGTTACAAAACATATATATGCATATTTTGAGTATGAGAAAGTGTCATGATTAATGAATGAAAATTGTTTGGTAGAAAGCATGGAAGAAGGGGAACAAATAATTTGAAAATCCCTATCTTTCACCCATTTCTTTCCTTGGCCGAGAATATTACCCCATTTTCCCCTTGATGGCCGAAATTATATGTTAATAGAAAGAAGTTTAAAGTGTGTTTTCAAATGGCCTATGTCAAGAGAAATGGGTGAAATGATTAAATGATTAAATATGAATGATAATTGCATGTATTATGCCATTGACATGAATATGTTTTAATTTATATGAATATAAATGAATGGCTTGAAATTTACATGAAAATGAGAAATGAAAGGCATTGAAGGTCACCGAGAAAGGGTGGAGAATGACACTATAATATGCCGCTTAGAGGTGAATATGTGAAGGTTATGAATGTTATCCTAGGGTTGAGAGAATGACACTATTACATCTTCCTCTAGAGATAAATGAAAAGGCAATGATTGTTACCTGAAAGGATGGACAATGACACTATTTAAGTCGTCCTAAAGGTCACCAAGAAAGGGTACAAATGGCACTATTAGATTCCCCTTAAGGTGTATGTGATGGCACTATATGATACCCTAGTGGTAATGACTCAATGGCATTATAAAGAGACACTTTAGTGGTAATGACTCAATGGAACTATAAAGAGTTACTTTTGTGGTAATGACTTGAGGGCACTAAGGTACCCCTGCAGATATAAAAATATGAATGATGTGATGACATATCTGATGACAGATTATGTATGAATGCATGATAATGTGATTCCATATAAAATGTTCATGGCATGAAACAATGATAATCTCATATTTACAAATGCATATGTATATGTTTCATATAAAGCATTCCCATGGAATTGAATGGAAACTATTTTGAAAGAAATAGAATGTAGAAATATTTTTTGTATTTGTACAGTAGTACATGCCAGTTATTTTGAAATTGTATGGTTTGTTTAGCTACTAGGAAATTATTTCTCATTAAAGTACTGGTATGTATCAGATGCATAGATCCAGTATGGTGATGCACCGAACTAGTAGATTTAAGGAGTAAATAAAAATTATGTAATATAGAACTTTTAGTCATAATTTTGCCATATATATCTTGGGATAGAATTAGAACCACTATTCTTTTGGAAAAAGGGGTTTAAGTGACAGGATTGTTGTCTCCTTACCCTTATATATGAATACTTAACATATCTTGGGATGTGTATCAGAAATTTTAGATGATATACATATAGTTATGGAAAGTTTTACAAATTTCACTGTGATGTATGGAATTTTATTGCCGCTGTGCTTAAGTATGACAACTTGAGCAAAAGAGCCCAGACCTAATCAAAAAATTAATTATTGATGAATTTAATGCTCGGGTAAAGTTAAAAAGGTAAAGTTAAATGTGACTTTCTTATCTTATTAGATTTTATGAAGCCATAATGTAAATATAAGGGTGTTACATCCATGGCTAGTATCTCAGCCATAAGTGAGGGAGAGGGAGAGAATTAGTGTTTTACTCTATCATTTGCTATTTTGTCCTGTCTTAGCCAAGAGCATGTAAAGGGACTTGGTATGGAAAATGTTCACCATAACCATGACAATCCAAACATTTCATAATCATAAGCAACAAGAAGGGCTTCATGAACATGGTGAACCAAAATTCACATTCTTGCCATAAATCATTCAATAGAAATGCTTTTTCCTTGGTCTTTCCTTCACTTTTTCTCCTTACCCTTCTCCTCTTCTTCTCAATCATGCCCTCTTCTCCCTTGCTGTCGTGTTCTTTTTCTTTCTTTATGAAGAAGACGACTTAAAATATATAGGGGGTAAAATGACCATTTTTCCCCTTATGGAAAAATAACCATTTTGCCCTTCATTTTCCTTCAAAATTTTGAAAAGTGTGAAGGAATAAGCTTCATGAGAATTTTCATGATATTTTTAAGTAAAATGACTATTTTACCCTTAAGAAAAGAAATTACCATTTTACCCTTTATGCTAAAATAACTATTTTACAACTCACTTGCCTTTATAATTTTGAAAAAGTGGAGGTAGATGGTCTTGAGGGAAATTATTATGAATTATCTTTGTGAAATGACTATTTTACCCTTTTGATAAAAATTACTATTTTACCCTTGAGTGAAATTACCATTTGTCCTTGGGTGAAATTTGACTATTTTACCCCTAGGATATTTTTTGAAGTCATCATGGCCCCTAGATATTTTTCTCAAATATTTTTTGACATAATCATTACGTTCTAGATTTTTTCAGCCTCATAATTACGCGATTCTTATGCCAAGTAATGTTGATGCTTAGATATTTTAAGAAACTTTTCTCTTTTCACTTTAGTCCCTCTACTTTTCTTTTAATTTAGTCCCTTTCCCGTTTAAGAAGACCTAGGGCAATTTAAACAGATACATTTAGGTATGTAATTGCTAAATTTTAGAATTTAGAACATACCTAAAAATATGAAAGAGTAGATATTACAGTTACCCTGTTTCTTCCACTTTGGGTAATCCTTACGATAATGCCCTTGTTTCTCGCAATTGAAGCAAATATCTTGCTACCACCAATAGGATCTATCATGAATTCTTCCGCGTTTTGGACAAGCGTTAGGCACCGCCTGTTTCACCATTGGTCTGTTCCCTTTCTGAACTCCCCCATATTTATTGTCCCTTTCTCTAAAAGGTCTGGACGATTTCCTTTTCAGTAAATTAGTTCTTTGCTTCCCTTTCTCAACCTCTGCCAGATTTTTAGTGACTATGTGTCACTTATTTACCAATGTGGCATAATTTCTTATCTCCATTAGAGTAACTACACTTTTCAATTTTAGGCTCAATCCTACCTCTAAATGCATTGCTTTCCAATTCTTATCTAGCTAAAGCCTCAGATAGGAAGAGAACTTGGACAAATCTTCAAATTTAGCAAGGTAGTCTTCAAAATTCCTGCTACCCTATTTAAGCTGCATAAACTCTATCTCTCTCTCATTCCTCACATTCTGAGGAAAGTAATTTTCCAAATATACCCTCTTAGATTACCTCTTAAGCCTTCACTAACTGCTTGGCTCTTTTCCACCAATGCTCAACTTACCCGGTTAATATATATGTGGAAAATAAGACCTTTTGAGCATCAGTACTCCTAAGAATTATAAACAATTTTTCCATTTCCATCAACCACCCATCGGCTATTTTATGATTGAACTCACCCATAAAGGTAGGAGTGTTTGATTTATAGAACTCTAACTAACCATGATACACTAGGTTTCCTACTTATCCTTCATAAGGGTTAGGGTTGGGATGATTGTTATTCCCCTATTCTTGAAATTTCCTGAGGACCTAGGTAATAGTAGTAGCCTTCTCCCACATAGCCTCTATCACTCCCCTCATAGCCTGCATTACTCCTGTTAGGCTAGCCTCACTCTCCTTCTCCTTTTCAGTATTCTTCCTATAATGTCCACAATCCTATGGTTCCTTTTAGTCATTTAAATAATACAATATACTATAATCCACTACAGTATTGGTGAGTTATTACTACTTTTAACCGAGTAAATTTTTAACTTTTACCAAGTTAATTAATTAAGTGCCATTAGTTTGGGGATTCTACACTTAGGATTCTCACACGTACTATTGCAATGGAAAGTACTTGAAACAAAACATATATATGTATAGGTACATTCACATTCATATGAAAAATTCTTTTGCAATAACTATAAGCCATATTTATCAGACATATACCTATGGATATGTAAGTGTGTCGACTAGGGTAAGGAGACAACAAGCCTGTCACTCATACCCTGTTTAACAAAAGACTACTAGTGGGCTCCTATCTCACATGTCCTAATACATATATGCCCTTATGCTATACACCAAAAATTGTCATCTTGATCCTTCCAAAAATAATAATAAGGATTCAGGGCATCGGGCATGTCAAAATATGTAACCTACTACACTATTCTTAAAATTCCACCCCTCTTGCGGGTGAAGGTGATAGAGGTACTTCAACTACTGTGATCACCTATAATTCCTTAATCAAAAGTGAAATAACCCAAAAATAGTATCTCTATTACTTATACCTCAACCTCAAGCAATAACTAGTATCTAGTCAGCTGATACAAACCAGCATTTATATGAGAATGATTTCTCAATAGCAGAACAACCTATTTTGAAAACCACTAGCTTATACCATTGTAATCATACAGAAATACACTATATTTTTTTCTCATTAAATAACATATATCATATCTATTGGGATGCCATGTATGAATTACACATATATCTCATACTTATGAATGCAAATGCTACTTATCTCATATCCATCACATAGGATACATTAATCTCATCACAATGGCAATGGGCTTATATTCATACATCAATATATAGAGTATAAACAAAGAAATTAAAGCATATTGATATGGCCATAAGCAAAAACATCATAAAAGAGAAATCTTTAAAAATTCTCACTCATAAATGAGTTTTCTCGTGGTCCTTCACCATCTACAATATTCTCATGGTTCATGACCATCTACAATATTCTCGTGGTACTTGACCAGTTGCAGTATTCGTGTGGTCTTTAACCATTTGCAGTATTCTCGTGGTTTTCAACCATTTGCAGTTTCTCTCATTTATGGTTCATGCTCATCTCTTTTTTTTTTTTTAAATCTCATAATATTCTTATTCTTTCTCATTCACTTTTAACCTATATGTCATTATTTATACATTCTAGGTTCAAACCCCTTATTTGAGTGGAATTTTGGGCTAACCATGCTTTAAACTAGGTCATTGAATTCA
This sequence comes from Senna siamea, assembly GCA_031216115.1. NCBI lineage: Eukaryota > Viridiplantae > Streptophyta > Magnoliopsida > Fabales > Fabaceae > Senna > Senna siamea. Next base: position 13,907,753 of record CM062354.1, read on the forward strand.
TATTCCAAAATAGAGGACAACCATTCAACTTTCACCCCCTGGCAGTAAACTTTCAGCTCACTGTCCTGCCAAAATTTTTAAACCCGAAGGCTACTAGTTGACCGCCATAACCCCGATAGTCAGCTACTCTATTCTTTACAATTTTCTAGAAAAGATAAGGGTGACAATTGACTTTCATAAGCTGGCAGTCGATCGCTAGCACTCTATATGTATTTTTGGGTAATTGAAGAACACAACAGTCGACTTCTACCACCGGGCAGTCGACTGCTATGTTATACTCTATTTTTCAAATTAGCTTTTAGCCCAAATTTTCACCTAAGAACTTGTTTGTAAACCCTTTTTATTAATTCTCAACCCAATACCAACAAATAAGCATCATTTATCACATAAAAATAGCCCAAGTTACTATTTAATCTCAGTCAAATCTTGGATTCAACCTTATTCTCATCAATAGGTAAAAACCCATTTTTCACAATCTAATTTATGCATATATAAGTACATCCATGCAATTTAACATACCTCATAGCAGTTAAAAACGTCAAAAATATAGTTTTTACTTCCTCTCTAGCTAAATAACATGAAAATCATAATTCTCAGCATATGAATAGTAAATTTCAAAATAGAGAAGATTGGTTATTTGCTACCATGTTTTGGATTTAAAGCTTGTAGATGATTGTTTGAAAGTATGCTGGTGTGTCTCTCTAGCCTCTAGGATGCCCAACTTCATCCTGTGATTCTCTCTATTTGTTCTCTCTATTTCTCTCTCTAAACTTATAATTCAGATGACCAAATGGTGAGACTTCAAATATTTTGTCTATTTATAAGGGGTATAAAAATTACAATTTTGATCTTAATTCTTGATCATTCAGCTCAAAATGATAATTTCTCTGGCCATATGCCAAATTACCACTTTACCCATACACCATTGGTAGGAAGTTTCAAAAATCTGGTAGCTACAATAACTCTTTGACTAAAACTATGGTTTGCTACCCTAGAGTATTAAAAGCCTACATAGCTTCCCTAACTAAACCTTTTTTCTTTTCATTCAGATCCCTGCTCTTTTCTTTTCAATTTAGTTCCTGATTCTAATGCAACAACATGCAATTTAATGTAATAAACACATGCATTTAACTCATTCAAAAACTAGAAAACATCTCTTAAAAATAGAAGAAGCAGATGTTACAATTCTATCCTTCTTTTAAGAAATTTTATCCTTAAAATTTGTATATACCTATTCAAAAATTTTTGGAAAATTTCTTCTCATCGTCTTTTCTTTCTCCTAGGTTGCCTCTTATGGTGATGATTGATCCCACAACACCTTTACTAATGGAATGACCTTATTCCTCAATTGGTTGACCTCAATACCAATGATTCTTAGAGGTCTATGATGATATGTCAAATTATCTTTCAATTGTACTATACTGGCATCAAGGACATGAGAAGGATCTAGAATGTATTACGAAGTTGAGAAACATGAAAAACATTATAGAGATTAGACAAAAATGGAGGTAATGCTATTTGATAAGTGGATGAACCAATTCTTTTCAAAATCTAATATGGTTAAATGTATCTAGGATTTAGCTTTCTTGACTTAATAGCCCTACTAATACTAGTAATTAGAGATGCTTTGAGAAAAACATAATCACCTTTTGCAAATTCTAGTGGTCTTTTTCTCTTATGAGCATAACTTTTTTATCTATCTTAGGCCTTACCCATTTTCTCCCTGATCATTTTTATCTGATCAGTAGTTTTTTGAACTAGTTCTGGCCTTAATATTTGTCTTTCTCCCACTTTAAACCAACTTAGGGTGATCTACATTTTCTCCCATATAAGGCTTCATATAGAGTTATCCCTATGCTATAATGAAAACTATTATTGTAGGAAAACTCCATTAAAGGCAAACTCTTATCCCAACTCCCCCTTTGTTCTAAAGCACTGGCTCTAAGCATATCTTCTAGAGTTTGTATGGTTCGTTCAGTCTGCCCATCAGTTTGTGGATGATAAACAATGTTAAAATTGAGTTTAGTACCAAAGGCCTCTTGTAAGGCTCTCTAAAATCTAAAAGTAAACCTAGGGTCTCTATTAGATACCATACTAATGGGTAATCTGTAAAGTCTCATTATTTATTATATGTACAATAGGGCCAGCTTATCTAATGAAAAATTTATTTTTATGGGAAGGAAATTTATAGATTTAGCCATTCTATCTACAATCACCTAAATTACATCATTTCCTGATTGTGTTTTAGGCAAACTTACCACAAAGTCCATAGAAATTTTCTCCCATTTCCATTAAGGAATCTCTAGAGGTTGTAACATTTTGGTAGGTTTCTGATGTTCAATCTTTACCTGTTGGCAAACTAAGCATTTAGAAACATGCTCAGCTATATGCCTTTTCATACCTTGCCACCAAAAATTTTCTCTCAAGTCTTGGTACATCTTTGTGGTACTAGGATGAATAGTATAATTGCTCTTATAAGATTCCTTTAAGATTTTGTCTCTCAATTCCCTAAAATATGTGATATACAACCTATTTTGAAAGGTAATTACCCCATCAATTTCTTTCTTGAATTCCTTTGGGTCCTTCAAGGACTTTAAGAATTCATATTCCCTTTGGGCTTCTAAGATTTGAGTTCTAAGATGATTCTCAATTCTTGTTTCACTCAGGTACAACCTATATGACAACACTGAAGTAGACAAACTCAAATTCCTAAATTTCTCAATCAAACTCATCTCATTCACTATCATGCGAGCTATGTAGAGGGATTTTCTACTTAAGGCATCCACCACTACGTTTGCCTTTCTTAGATGGTATTTTAGTTCAAAATCATAATCCTTAATAAACTCCATCCATCTTCTCTGTCTCATATTCAACTCCTTCTGATTAAAAAGGTATTTAAGACTTTTATGATCACTAAATACCTCAAATCTAGATCCATAGATGTAATGTCTCCAAATTTGCAAGACAAACACTATATATATGTATTATGTTTTATAAATTCCACTGCAATGGATGGAATTTTATTTCCATTGTGCTAAAGTATGTTAACCTGAGCAAAAGAACCTAAACCTAATCAAATAATTAATTATTGATGGATGTAATGCTCAAGCTCATTTTGAACATAATAAGGTAAAGATAAATATGACATACCTATCCCATTACATTTTATGATATCATAATGTAAAGATAAGGGTGTTACATTAAAGTGGTATCAGAGCACAGTTACCTAGGCTAGAAAAGGTTAGATTCATCAAGGAAAGGACTAGTTCAAGTTAGTTAGTTGTACCTAAGTGGTTGGCTAACTTGTACTTTTTTTAAACTTGAGGAATGGAGTATTAAGTTTAGGAAGATAGTAGCTCCTACTTTTGTTATGTGTTCTCTTCTTGACAAGTTGTTTGAGACTAATCACCTCAGTGATGTTTGTTTTGTGGAGGAAAATATGGCACCTGTAACACCCCATATTCTCTTAATTAGTCTAAGTTAATGTTTCCTCGGTTAATTGGATGAATTTTCTTGTGTGAGTATATTTAGAATAAATATGCTAAAGGATAACACTTTCAATTCCTTAAGGTGCTTGATTTAATTTTTCTTTTCTTTCATTTAGTTAGTCAAATTTCTAAAGGGAAGAGGGAATTAAAGCTAAATCCTCACAGCAAGAACAATGGAGAAAGGAAAGAAAATAGGTTAGCATCTACTAGATATATATATGCACATGCATTCGATGGAATAAAATAAACGCAAGAGGGACGTATGACATGAAGGAAGTAAAAGGGGAAAACCAAATTAAATATCTATATATATGTGTGTGTATACATGCATGGCAAGGACAAATGGAAAAGGAAATATTTTTAAAAATATATATATATACATGTATTTGATAGAAGAGAAAAGGAGATAGGGACCAAATGGTTTTGCCAATCATTAGATAAAATACACAAGAGGGAAGCAGCCAAATATGTGTGTAGGTGTATGGTGGAGGCCAAAGGGGGAAAACTAGACATAGGGAATTGAAATAAAAAAGCCCAAAAGAAGGTGTAACATCTCATTTAACCATTAGATAGAAGGGAGAATTTTCTTTCTAATATACATGAATACAAGCATACGAGATGTGCATTGGGAGAGGGGAGTTAAGATTGCTTGAGACAATGGAAATGCATATCCACATAGCAATAGAACTTGGGAAGAGAGAAAAGAGTATCATATTCATATATGCAATTTGGTGAAGGGAAGGAAAGTGCAGCAACCAAGGACAGCTTGCATGGCCTTATATCTTGTGTGCATCCCTTGCATTCCTCCCTTTTGGTGCCACCAAGTGATGAATTTACATGGGAATTGAATTAAAATCCTAAATTGTGTAGTTGCATGCCATACTCCTGGCGTGAATAAGAAAGGAGCGTTTAAAACAAGTCTTCTTCTCCTCCATTGTGTTTCCTTCAACGTGCCTAAGAATAGAAACTCACGTGTGCATTAGATGAAACTTGGGTCTTGCGTGAAGGAGTAGCTTTCGTACCATGTGTGTGGTTAAATGTATATATATATGCATCCAGCAAGTTAAGCAACTTTAGAATTTTATAAGGAAATACTAAACGATGTAGCCATGTGAGAAGTGTAGCTTGCATGGAGCATGCCCTTTGCGTGTAAATATGAAGATGACGTGACTTCCTTCCTCCCTCGGCCTGAACAAATGAATAACCTAAGAGTACAAGGAGGTAGCTTGTACTTGGTCACATGTGGGGATGCTAAATAATAAAACTAAGGATGAAAGAGGGTAGCGTCCTAGGGGAGCCGAATGGGAATGTGAGGGAGAAGCCTTACGTGCAAGTATGAAGCTGGTGACTTCCTTCCTTCCTTCCTCTAACATAGCCTAGTGGGATTACCAAACTTGCAAGCAATGAAAATTATACTTAAAAGTACACATGTGGCAATTAGATAAAAATAATTAAGGAGAAGGGGGTAGCGTGACAAGTAGGTAATGTAAGAGTGCAACTAAATGGGTGTACTTAATACCAATAATAATAATAATAATTAATAATAATAAGGAGAGGTGGCATCTGATTGAGTGGATTAGATGACTTACAAGAGAAAGAGGAAATGAAGTATGATATGGCAAGAAAAAAAGGGGGAGAGAGCACTTCATATTAGAGAAAACACACCAACACATACGGAAAGGGAAAAAGAGAGAGTGTAGCGTGAGTATCAAAGAAAATTCAAAAGCTTGTGTGAGGTGAGGAAGAACTTGACCGAAAAGGAAGAAGCAAAGGAGTAAGGGAAAGATTCAACGAAAATTTAGCACAAGTCCACTTGTGTTCATCCTTGAGGTAGGTTAGCAATTCCTTGGCCTTTGTTTCATATTTTAAAACATATGTGTCTTGACTTTCTAAGCTGTCATGGAACAATAATTACTTCTCTACATTCTCACCAAAGTGAATGTGTCTTGGCTAAGCTTACATGGTAAATAGATGTGTTTGTTAATGTGCTAAAATAGATGTTGTTATTATTACAAAAGAACCTATAATAAGAGAGTATTGAAATATCATGTGTTGCATGGCTAGTGTCTCTTTGGGTTGGAATAGATGTTGTGATTTCCATGATAGAACTATTGTTGGTGAATGTAGCATGTATAAGAGAAAGCCTTAACTTAAGATAACATGGGAAAATTGTATCCTTGTATGATTAATAAATATGTTAAGTTATAGATACTAAAATAAAGATCTCTAGCTAGCATGCAATGGAAGAAAAAAAATTTGACATCCTCCTTGTTGATTTGCCAAATCCGAAATGGCCTTAGTAAGGTATGAAATATTTAATAAGAATTGGGTAAGGGAGAATTTGATTCGGTTGGGCAAAAAGAGAGAGAGAAAAATATGATTAAACAAGGTGTAGTTAATTATTTCACATCTTTTCACATAATAAAGATCCATACGATTATCAAAATGTAAAATTGAGAAAGATGTGTACCCTTAATGTTAGAATGTCGGATGAGTCAAGACGATAAGTAGAATAAATTACTAATGACAATGGTTACTTGTAACATCCGCTCCTAATAATTGCATTTTATGATGACGTTATTATTACTATTATTGTTAGTATTAATTATGGGATGTTAAGGATGATTTATCAAGGAGTTAGAATGGACATTTTTGCCATTATATAATCACTTTTGTGATAAAAGAATGCAATTGGAAATTTGGTGAGGAAGGGTAAGATATTAATTTTACCATGATGGGAAAAATTAGTTTAATTCATTTATTTCATGAAATTACATCAAAGGATTCTCATTATTTTAATTTAAGAGAGAAGAAGAATCTAATTATGTAAGAGATTACTGGCATTTGATGTCAAAAGGCAATTTCCCTAAGGAAGGGCAAAATCATAATTTCACCCTAAGGACATATTAGTAATTTTACATAATGTAGAAAATTTAAATTTAACATTAAATATTTTAGGAAAATAGAAATTTGGAATCTTTACCCATTTATGCTTACAAGAAGGAAGAAAAGGGTGAAAATGGTAACCTTGGCATAAAGGGCAAAATGGTAATTTTGCCTTAGGGGCAAAATTATAATTTTGATAAAATAAGGGTAAATTGGTAAAATCATAAAAATAAGTTTTATGAAATTTTATTTGAGTAATTTTAACATGATAAACTGAAAGGAGTGAAATGGAGCAAAAATGGCCAATTTGGACTAAATGGCAAAATGACAATTTCCTTAGGGGCTTATTTGCAATTTCTGAAAAGTTGAGGGACCACTCTATAATTTCGAAACTCTTGAGGGGCAGAAAATTCCCAGCCCATGGAAGTTGCACAAAATTACATTTTTAAGGAGAGACAATGTCATTGATGAAAAAGAGAAGAAAAAGGGACAAAATGTGCATTTTAGCACCAATGGCATTTTTGTAAATAACCCAAACTCTAAATTTCAGCCTTCTTCTTCCTCCATATGCTAGAAGTGTCAAAGAGGAGTGGAGAAGGAGAGAGAGGCCAATTTGCTTCATAGGCAAGGAGAAAGAAAAATTTCTCACCAAACAACTTGGAATTTACACTTGTATTGGCTTTTTAAGGTAGCTAAACATGCCTATGCCATTCTTTTCTTGTTTTATGGTGTGTTTATGGTGTTTTCAACTTTACAAGAATGATGGATTTTTCTCTCTCTACATTCTTATGGTTGATTTGCATGCTTGGGTTTGAAATATGTTGAAAACTACTTGTGTTTATGGCTATATTCATGTTGGAAAGCATGAATACCTAAGAGATGGTGAATTTGCATGGATGGAACCCTAGTCTTTCAAAACCCTAACCTACACTAAGGCTGAAATGTTATTGTGTAGAGTGAGAAAATGATGTTTTTGCATGGTTTTTGCTTCAATGTGATTGTGTTGTAAGTTAGATGGTGAAACAACTCCATTTCCTTGCATTCTTCACTTTGGCCAAATTGTTGCTTGTGTAAGGGTGCTGAAATTTGGTGGAATTTGGATAAATTGGTGTTAGAAAAAGTGTGAGAAAGTGTTAGAAAATGGTAAGAGAGAGTAAATCTAGGTAAGTTAGTGTTTAAGCATTTTTCCCATTTTCTAATTTCACCAATAACCATAAATGTGAGACTTACTCATCTTGGTCAAATTGATGCATGTAAGTGGTTCTGAAATTTTGCTTGAAAATGGCCTAGAAACCATATAAATTTAGTTCCAAGAAAAGAAGAGAGAGAAATTTATGGTAATTCTATGCTTTAGTCAATTTACCAATGTAAAGCCTTACCATTTTACCTAAAAGTGTGTATAAACATGTGAAGTTGTGAGGTTAGGTGTATAGTCATGTTTGGTATGAATCATGAGCTAGAAAATTATGAGGAAGGATGGCCTAAGGTGTATTTATCTAATTTTTAGGTGTGAGCAAGAGTTAAAGCATAATTATGGAAATTGCTACCATAATGTTTAATTGGTGAAATTAATGCTAGAAGTGCAGCAAATGGATTAGAAATGCTAATCCTTCATGCTTAACTTGCCTTGGCAGAATGCTATGTATAATTTTCCCTAGAATGGCTAAATTTCTATGTTAATTGAAAATAGCCTAAGGTGCCATCAAAATTAGCCTATGTTAAGTGACAAGAGGGAAAATGATGTAATGGTCAAGAATGAATAGTAAATAGCATGAAATTTTTGCCATTAATAGCCAGATGTCTAAAGTCATGTGAAAGTGACTGAATAGCATGAAAATGTTTAATGTAATTATAAATGCCAAAGTTAAAGATCAAGGAGGAATGATCTGGAGAATACCTCCTGAGACCAAAATTATGAGGAGGAATGATCTGATGTATACCTCCCTAGTGAGTTACCTTGTGAAGAATGATCTAATGTATACTCCCAAGGGATAAAATATAGGAGGAATGATCTGGTGTAAACCTCCAAAGAACACAATGATGTGGAAGGGAATGATCTGGTGTATACCTTTCCAAAGTAAAGTATTTCTGTGTAGCCATAAGTTGTATTGTGTGAATGTGATTTTGTGAATATGATTAAGGCATATAAGTATTGAAAGCTTGTTGTCCAATCCATGAATGACATAATTTGTTGCATATCTCATGTCTATCGATGTATACACACATGTTTCACATATGTCATACCCAAGGGTCTATATGAAAAGAGTTTGAAATTAAACTGAATGTAGAGTTAATTTTTTGTATTATTACAGTGGTACATATCAGTTATTTTAAATAACCTAGTTTGTTTAGCTACTGGGAAAATATTTCTCATTTTTATACTGATATGTATCAGATGCCTAGATATTATCTTATAATGGAGATCGAACTGGCAACAATGGAAATTCCCTTTTTAGGGACTTTCACTATTATAAAGGACGTTTATTTTATATTTATCTTTGAATTCCCTCTAGAGTAAATTAGATACTTAAGCATGTAGTCATAGCCCTTTCTTTTTGGTCCTGATTCTATATAGTCTTTTTAGGGTTAGAATCGAGACTGTCATTTTTGGTTGTACATAGGGGGAAAAGGGCATCTGTAGCAAGATATGTGAAGGACCTATTCATCCTTGATATTTTGTAAAGGAGTATGAGTGGCAGGCTTGTTGTCTCCTTACTCCTTAGGGAAGGGTACTTCATCTATCCTAGTATATGTATACAAAACAATGTATCAAATGGTTATGATAATGTACGTATAGTGGAAAAGTTTTTATATATTCTGTTGTAATGTATGTTATTTTTATATTCTGCTGTGCCAAAACATGACTACCTGAGCAAAAGAACCCAGACCTAATTGCATAATAAATTTAAGATGGATTAATGCTCAGGAAAAATTAATATAATTAAAAGCTAAGGATAATGTAATCACTTATCTAAATAAACATTATGACGTTGTTAAGATAAGATAAGGGGTGTTACATTACCTAAAGTGGAAGGTAGGGAAAAGGTACCCTAGAAATTCTAAGGCATAGGGCCATTAAATTTAAAATATAGAAAGAAGGGAAAATTTGACAATATAGAATGAAAGGCCTTAAGCACAATTAATTTATAAAGGTGGCCAAGTGTCCATAAAGTGCCCAAGTGTGCACAATTAAATTTATCAAGGTGGCCAAGTGTCCATGAAGTGCCCAAGTGTGTACAATTAAATTTATCAAGGTGACTAAGTGTTCACAAAGTGTCCAAGTGTGCACAATTAATTTAACAAGGTGGCCAAGTATCCAAAAAATGCCTAAGTGTGCACACTTAAATTTATCAAGGTGGCCAAGTGTCCACAAAGTGCCCAAGTGTGCAGAATTAATTTATAAAGGTGGCCAAGTGTCCACATTCCTTGAATTGTGACCAAAGGTGCTTCACACTTTAAGGTAAGGTAAGTTTTAAGAATGAAAAGCACAAACGATTATTGTTTATTTCAGTTTTAACATACATAATCCCATGAAAAGCTATTTTGTTTGAAAGAGAATATCTACTCTATCACATTGACATTTTAAAAAACCATGCATTGCTTGCCAATCTGAACATGTGAATAAGACTATGTTTTAAATAACTAGAATGTAGAAAAAAATGTTTTGGTGCTTGTACCCTGGTACATATTAGTTCATTTTACACTAAGGAATTTTTAAGCTACTAGAAAACTTGTGTTTCTCATTTGTATGATTATATCTATTAGATGCGGACTTTTAGTAGTGATGGGAAAGATAGGAGTTCTTTTTGTTAAATGCATTCTTGTAATTCCTTATTTTAGGTCCTAATTCTAGATATATATATATTTTTGGATTAGAATTAGCACTATCATTTTGGTTGTGTATATGAAAGGGAAACGGGAAATTGCTAGGGAAAGGATATGTGAAGGACCTATTCACCCCTATCATTTGTAAAGGGAGTCTGAGTGACAAGCTTTGTCTCCTGACTCCTTATAGATGGGTACTTCATCTATCCTAATATATCTTTACAAAGGATGTAACAGACATTTATTGGATATTTATTAATTTTAATATAGATGTTTTATAAATTTTCACTGTGATGTATGATATTTTATTTCCTTTATGCGTATGAGATTTGATATGAGCAAAAGAACCCAAATATAATCTACTTGACTAAAACTTAATGGTATGAATGCTCAAACGTTGTAAATAAACGGATTAAGAATAATGTACCAAACTTATCTGGTTACATCAGAGGAAGCGTAATACTAGATAAGGGCGTTACGACACCAAATAGTAGGAGTGGCACTCAAAATCGAGGAAATGATGTGAGTATGACTAAGATTATGCAGACTATGAGAGGAATGGCAGAAGCCATGAGAGTATAGGTCATTTTTACCTCTGAACAAGCTGTAGTTACTATAAAGATACTCTGTCAAAAGCAAATTGATAGGAGGGAGAATACACACCCAGAAAATGAACCAATAAGGAATCAGGCCATTGGTGGGTGGACTGAGTTTTAAAAGGCTAGACCTTTACTTTTAGAGATGAACTAGATTTTAAACTAGCAGAGGAATGGCTAAAGAAAATAGAGGAGCTATTTGAGGTGTTAAGGAGCACTGATGTCCAAAACGTTTCTTTTGCAACCTACCAGTTAGAAGGAGAAGCCAAATACTAGTGGAAAGGAATCAAGCAACTGATAGAATTTCAGGGAGGACAGGTTACCTAGGAAGCATTCAAGGAAGTCTTTATGAACAAATACTTCCCTTAAAGTGAAAGGAATGCCAAAGAAGGAGAATTCATGCAAATTAAGCAAGGAGGCAGGTCATTTGAGGAACACTTAGCCCATCTTGAGGAGTTATATAAATTCTCCTCTTATTTGAAATGGAGACCAGACAGAGCATGGAAGGCCATGCATTTGGAGAACAGCCTAGACCCTAAATTGTACTATGAAGTAGCATCCCAAGAAATCAGAGACTATGCTACTTTGGTAAATAAGTGTCGTATTGCCTCTAAATCCCAAGCAGCATTGAAGAAAGGGAAATAGGAATATAACTTCTTCAAAAGGAAGTCACCATCAGGATGCAGTAAGAGATGTGATAGTAAATTTGTGAAGGGTCAAAAAGGTAAAAGACCCATGAATGCCTTAGCCACCCCAATCAACTACTCGATGTATGGGAAGAACTATAGAGATAGACCATGCTTGATAGGGCAAAATGTCTACTTCAAGTGTGGCAAATTATGGTACTCTGCTAGAGACTGTGCATTTTCAAAGAAGCCAGTTGGGGGTCCAAGACCTGTAACCAAGGAAAGGGTTTATACCCTCAAAGGTAAAGAGATGGCTTAGTCTAAGGATTTAATGAAAGGTATTTATTTTATTAATAATATTCCTTTAATTATATTGTATGATTCTAGCATCACCTATTCTTTTATTTCTTTAGAGTGTGCCTAGAAATTGAAATTGCCTATGACTAGCTTACCCTATCAATTTTCTATAGCAGTCCCTATTAATGAACATGTTCTAAATTCATTAGTCTGTTTAAATTATCCTATTGTGATTGAAAATAGACCTTTCATTGTGGACCTTATATGTTTACCTTTGGTTAACTTGGATGTTATTCTTGGAATGGACTGGCTCTCTTCCAACAATATAATTTTGGACTATTCAACTAAGTATGTGACTTTTATACATACCAAACCAGTAAATAGGGGGATTGAGAGAAAAAAAAAATCAAAGAATGAGTTTTCTATGTTCCTTAGAGGTGTAGGTTCAGCAGAAGTTGGAGATATCCCTATAGTGTGTGAGTTTCCCAATGTGTTTCTAGAAAAGATTGTGAGTCTTCCACTTGAGAGAGAAGTTGAATTCTCTATAGAGTTAGTTCTTGGAACGGGACCAATCTCTATAGCACCTTATAGGATGTCTCCTTTAAAGCTAAGTAAGTTGAAAGTGCAAATAAAGGACCTCCTAGAAAAATAATTCATTAGGCCTAGTGCCTCATCATGGGGAGCACCGATGTTGTTTGTAAAGAAGAAGGATGGGAGCATGAGAATGTGTATAGACTATATGTAGTTAAATAAAGTAACTGTGAAGAATAAATACCCCTTCCTTAGAATTGATGACTTGTTAGACCAACTGATAGGAACCACTAAGATTGATTTAAGGTCAGGGTACCATCAAATCAGGGTAAGAGAAGAGGAAATACCTAAGACTACTTTTAGGACTACGTATAGGCATTATGAATTTCTTGTAATGCCTTTTGGTCTGACAAATGCTCTAACCATTTTTCATGGACTACATGAACTGCATCTTTAGACCTTATCTCTATCAGTTTGTGGTATTGTTTATTAATGATATTCTAGTATACTCTAGAAATAGATAGGAGTATGAACAATGCCTTATGATAGTGTTGAAAACACTTAGGGAGAAACAGCTGTATGCTAATCTAGAAAAGTGTGCGTTTTGGTTGGAAGAAGTGAAATTCCTAAGGCATGTGATTTTTAAAGATGGAGTTTCTGTAGACCCTAGTAAAACTAAAGCAATAGTAAACTGGGAAAGGCCTACTACTATGACCAAAGTACATAGCTTTTTGGGTTTGGCAGGGTATTATAGGTAATTTATTAAGGGGTTTTTGTAAATAGCGATTCCAATGACCAAACTAATGCGAAAAGATGTTCCATTTGTGTGGGACTCAAAATGCGAGCAAAGTTTCCAAACTTTGAAAGAAAAATTGACCACTGTGCCTGTCTAAGTTATCCTAGACCCTTTGGAAAAATTTGAATTATACTGTGATGCATCTAAGAAAGGTTTAGGATGTGCCCTAATGTAAGGACGAAGGGTATTAGCCTATGATTCTAGGCAGCTAAGACCTCATGAGACAAAATTATCTTACCCATGATTTAGAGTTAGTAGCCACAGTGTTTACTTTGAAAATTTAGTGACATTACCTTTATGGGTCTAGATTTAAGGTAATTAGTAACCATAAAAGTCTTAAGTACTTCTTTGACCAAAAGGAATTAAACATGAGGCAGAGGAGATAGATGGAATTTATTAAGGACTATGACTTTGAATTGAAATACCATCTAGGTAAGGCAAATATTATGGCAGATGCTTTAAGTTGGAAGTCCCTCCATGTAGCTCAAATGATGGTGAGTGAGATGGATTTGATGGAGAAATTTAGGAACAAGAGTTTATCTACTCTGGTGTTACCTAACAAAATTTGTTTAAGTGAGCTAAGAATTAAAAAAACTCTTAAGACTTAAATCTTAGGAGCTCAAAGAGATAATGAATTCCTAGAGTCTCTAAAGGATTCAAAGGAGTGTAGGAAGGGGGCTTATGGAATGGTAACTTTCTAGAATATAATTTATGTTCCTAGAGCTATAAGATTAAGGGATATGATATTATAAGAGGCCTATCAACGTAAATATACCATTGATCCTAGGACCACTAAGATGTATAAGTTTTTGAAGGAAAGGGTTTGGTGGTCAGGTATGAAAAAGAATATAACAGAGCATGTGGCTAAGTGCTTAGTATGTCAGCAAATGAAGATTAAACATTAGAAACCTGCTGGATTACTATAACCATTAGATATTCTTGAGTGAAAATGGGACAAAATTTCAATAGACTTTGTGGTGGGTTTACCTATAACCCAATCAGGAAATGATGCTATTTGGGTAAGTGTAGATAGGTTAACTAAGTTTACTCATTTCCTACCCATTCAGATCAATTTCTCCTTGGATAAATTAGCTCAACTATATATTCAGGAGATAGTGAGACTTTATGGAATACCTATTAGCATTGTCTTAGATAGAGATCCCAGATTTACCTCTAGATTTTGGAAAGCCCTACAAGAAGCTTTTAGTATTGGATTGAACTTTAATACTGCATATCATCCCTAAACAGATGGACAGATAGAAAGGACAATCCAAACTTTAGAGGATATGCTTAGGGCTTGTGCCTTAGAGTACAAAGGGAATTGGGATAAGAGCTTGCCATTGATAGAATTTTCCTATAACAATAATTTCCACTCTAGCATAGGTATGGAAACTTATGAAGCCCTGTATAGGAGGAAGTGTAGGTCCCCATTATGTTAGTATGAGATAGGTGAGAGGCATTTACTAGGACCTGAGTTAGTACAACAAACCATTGATCAAATTAAAATGATCAGAGAGAAAATGGCTAAAGCTCAAGATAGGAAAAGAAGTTATGTAGATAAAAGGAGGAGATAACTAGAATTTGATGAGGGAGATCATGTTTTTCTTAAAATCTCCCAACTACTAGTATTAGTGGGGTTATGAAATCTAAAAAGCTAGGTCCTAGATACATTGGACCTTTCTAAATTTTAAAGAGTGTTAGTCCATCAGCATACCAGATAGCCTTGCGACCATCATTATCAAACCTCCATAATGTCTTTCATGTATCCCAGCTTAGAAAATATATTCCTGACCCCTCACATATACTTGAGCCCAGTACATTACAATTAAAGGATAATTTGACTTATTAGCCAAGACCTTTACAAATCATTGGTACTGAGGTTAAGAACCTGAGGAATAAAGTCATTCCCCTTATGAAGGTCTTGTGGGATAAAACATCACTGTAGGAAGTAACTTGGGAGAAAGAAGAAGATATGAGGAGAACCTATCTATAATTGTTCATATGAGGTATGTAACACCCCTTGTCCTCTTGAATTTTAAAAATTTTGTTTCCTTAATTAAGTGAATGAGTTTGCCGTACAGTGTAATGAAATTGCTTTGATGATGTAGAGCTTAGAATAAAGATGTTGAAAGTGAACTCCTTTCTTACATGTTTTAACCGAATTATATGTAATTATAAAGAGAAGTAAGAGTAAGGTTTAATCTCTAGCAAGGTGTTTTCTTTCTCTCTTGTTTAAGAGTCAAAACTAATATATGAATGAAAGAGAACGTGAGGTATTATGTAAATGAATTTATCCCTTCTTGTACCAAAAGATTTGCAACATGTTGAAAGAAAATTAAAAGTGGATCAGTGATGAAGAAGGGAAGAAAAGAACAAAAGACATGTTGGACTTTTGTTCCTTCTCTTGTATTTCATTTCTTTACTTTACTAAGAAGACAAATGGAAAGAATGAAATCCGTGGAAATGATGGATACTTTACAATGTAGGAATTTTTGTTTCTTTTTATCTTACATTAGCTGAGCAATTAAAGGTGAGTGGAGGGAAAGCCTTACACACCTGAACGTAATCATTAAGATAGAAGAGAAGGAAATACTCGGCCATGAAAATTGAGGTGCTTACATTAAAAGTGAGGTGCTTGATACACTTAAGGTGCTTGAGTTCTTTCCTTACATTTCTTCCTTTTTGCCTAGCCGAATATTTAAAAGAAAAGTTGAATTAACTATATATAGGTGTGCACGGTGAGGATCCTTAGGAGGAGCTTGGAAATTGTTCAAAAACAAAACATAAGCTTAGGCAATCCGTTAAGGAAGATTGAGACATGTAAGAAGAAAAAGAGAATTTAATTTGTTCTTCTTATTTAACCATGAAATGCCATTGAAAGTAGAATGGAAATTGTATATTCTATTTAAATCTATATAACCATACGGCAATGAAAATTGGGAAAAGAGAAGAAATTTTAGCATTCAAGTGTATATATATATATAATTAGTGAAGAGGTGGAAGAGAGAAGGAGAAGTGTGTTTCAATAGCTCTCTTTCTTTCCTTCTCATTGCTTTTAATTAAAATGACCGATTGCTAAGATGTGTGTATTGCGTGAATTTCCTTTCTTTTCTTCCTTTGGCTTAATCTAAGTGATTGATTTATATATGTGTGTACAAGATTGCAAGGAAAGTTGATTTTATTTAATTACACATGTAGCTATAAGATAATAACAACTAAAAATAAGGAGAGTGTAGCATTCCATTTAACCGAATAAACAATATACAAGCGATGGAGTGAATTAAATGTACATATATACATGCATTAGGCAATTGCATTCGGTGAGAGGGAGAGCAACTTAGCATTTAGATACCACGGTAAGAGGGAGAGTAGCTTGACAATTAAACAAAACACACAATCGTTCGATGAGAGGAGAAGAAAAACTAGCTTGGCTGAGAGGGGAAGAAGCAAGGAAGTAAGATAGAATCCAAGAAAATTACCAAGGCACTTGCATCATTCTTGCATTAGTAAGGTAGCGTAGCAATTCTATGTTTTGATTTCATGATTTAAATTATGTATTATGATTTAAAGTTTTCTTGGAATCTAATTTTATATCTTTCCATTCCTTACGATGTAACGCTTTCATTAGCTAAGTTTGTGTGATGAATTGAATTAGTTGTGTTTATTGATGTGGTGATGGGGATGTAGCTAATTCCATGAGGGAATGGTTGATGAAAAATTCCAGCAGGCATAATGAGAAAGTTTAGAATTATAAAGTGTAGAAAATTTTTTTTATTAAATGGTCCATGTGTTTTTTTGTTTAAATTACCCAAAGGAAGCATGTTAGCTGAGATATGGCTTGAAACCATGATATAACTTTCTTTAATCTATTTAAACCAAGAGCATTTCTCTTGGGATATATAAGTATTGCTGAAAAATATAGACTAAGAGTTACCTTTCAGTTTGGTAAAATAAGAAAGCAAAGAATGATGAAGTATGTTTGTTATCTTGTATAGTAGTGTACTTAGATGTAAGATTGATAAAAGTGTAGGTAATTATCAAGTGTAGCATGTAAAATGAGTCAATAATATAAGTAAAAAGAAATAATTAATGAAATGATTGTATAATTTAAATGTGAGAAAAAGTACCCTAAGAATGCTAAAATATAGTATCATTAGTCTTGGAACGTAGGAAGGATCGAAGAATATGGACTATTGGGTAAGAAACACTTTAGATTTCACCCTTTATCAGGATGACCGAATGTAATCTCTTATGTTATTTATAATAGCCAAATCACTATGCTATTTGTAAATGAGTTATAAAGTGTCTTACAATAGCTAAAGTCAAGGGCAATAGTAGGATGAATTGTGGTTTCTAATTGTATGTTTGAGTGACCAAGTGTTCACCATTTTTATAAAAGTGGCCAAGAGTCCACAATGTGACCAAGTGTTCACCATTTTTCATAAAAATGGCCAAGAGTCCACAATGTGACCAAGTGTTCACAATTCTTACAAAAGTGGCCAAGTGTCTACATTTCTTGCAGTGTAACCAAATGTGTTTCACACTCTCAGGCAAGGTAAGTTTTAAGAATGAACATATATAGATGATCATTGAATATTTCAATTATCATTAATAGTTTATCACATTGACATACCAAAGAATCATACAATGCTTACCAATGTATTTATATGAAAGAGATTAATTAGTAAATGATGGAATGTAGAAGAAATTGTTTTTATTGCTTGCATAGTGGTACATGTTAGTAAGATTTAAAATGTTGAATTGTTAAGATACTAAGAAACTAGTTTTCTCATTTGTGTGCTAATATGTATAAGATGCAGATGTCTAGCATTTTCATAAAGATGGAAGTGGCATGAAATGAAGTTCTTTTATTAAGAGTATTTTATATCCTAAGGGTTTAAGTGATAGAGATGTTGTCTCCTGACCATAGGACAAGTTTTTGACAGTTCCCAGATAGATGAAATGTTTTAATACTTATGAAAGGATATTTAATGTTTTATGAATTTATCTACAATGCATTACATTTTATTTTCACTGTGCTTACAAGTTTTTATCTGAGCAAAGGAACCATAACCTAATCAATTTGAATAATATTGCGATGGTATGAATGCTCAGACATTATTAATAAATAATTAAGGTTAAGAATAATTTACCGACCTTATCTATTTACATTGAGACATTGTAGTACTAGATAAGGAAGTTACAAGGCGCGTTTCAATTTCAAGGATAAAATTTTAATAGAGGGGAGAAATGCAATACCCACCTCTAATATGTCTGATATTATTATTAATAATGATGATTCTTTATGTAAAATTTATGTGTTATGTGGTGTTAAGAATAATGCAATAAAGGGGTAGAATGGACATTTTCATCAAGTAGTACTAGTTTTACCATAAAGGGGTAAAATTGGATTTTTTTTCCCAAGGAAAGGGCAAGATAGTAATTTTACAATGAAAGAAAAGACAATAATTTCATCTAAGTACTTTAGGAAATGGTATTTGAAGGCTTTTACTCTCTTATCTTAGAAAGAGAGATGAAATGAGTGTAAAAATAAATATGTTGCCATGAAGGGCAAAATGGTAATTTTACCTAAATAGGAATAAATTATTAATTCCATAAAAGAGACTTTATGAAACTTTATTTGAGAATTTTAATGCTATGGCCAAAAAGAGAAGAAAATAAAAGTGGATTGGCCATTTTGGGCATAAAAGGGTAAAATGGTAATTTTATCTAAGGACCCAAAGGTAATTTTCAAAAAAGTTGAAGGGCAAAATGGGAATTCAAATTTTGAAAGGGCATGGTAGTCATTTATCATGAAAGTTTCATGAAATTACCATTGAAAGGAGAGAGGATGCCATTCTTGAAAAAAAAGTAGTAAGGGTAAAATAGTCATTTTACACCAAAGGCACTTTGGTAATTTCACTTAAACCCTAAATTTAAGTCATCTTCTTCCTTAAGGAGAAGAAGAAGTCGAACAAGGGGAGAAGAAGGGAGGAAGGCTGAAAGCTTCACAAGGCTAAGAGAAGAGCAAAATCAAGGCAAAACACTTGGAACATTCCACTTTTCTTGCATTTTTAAGGTAGCTTAACAATCCTAAAGCCTTAATTTCATGTTTTATGCAAAGATTAAAGTGTTTTTTGTTTCAAGAAACCTAGGGATTTCTCTCTCTACATTCTTATGTGGATTTTTCTTTGAATGGGTTTTGCTTATGTTGAAATATTATTTTGTTTGTGAATATGAACATGTTGAAAATGCTTGAAATCATAAAATAATGAAAATTTCCATGGATGGCACTTGTTTCATGAAAAACCCTAACTTTTGAAATGGTTGAAATGGTATGGAAATGAAAGAGAAAATAGTGATTTTGCATGAGAACTACTTAAAAATGAAAGCTCTATAAGTGTTGGATGGAAACCCATCCATTTTCTCCCTCTTCCTCTCTTGGCCGAGATCACCTAAGCTTAATGGTGCTAAATTCTACTTGAAAAATGTCTAAAAATGTTTGTGTTCAGTCATGAGAGAGAAAGAGAGAGAAAATTACGTTATTATGATGATTTTGGTAAATTTTCCATTTTCTAGTTATGCCATTTAACCTTGATAGTATGCTTAAAATGTAAAAATGATACAATGTGTGTAACTATATGTTTAGCATGGTAAATGAGTTATGAAAATCAAGAAAAAGGAAGGCTAAACATAAAGATGCACATTTGGATTTATAAGAAAAAGTGTCATGAGAATTTAAGCATATGGTACCATTATTCTTGAATGATGAAAAGGATGGAAGAATAGCATAAAAATTCGTAACTTCCACCTCTTTCTCACTTTGGCCAAGAGCATCACCCCATTTTCCCTTGATGGCTGAATCCATGTGCTAATGGAAAGAAGTTTAAAATGTGATTTAAAATGGTTAATGTCAAGAGGAGTAGTAAAAATGATGGAAAGATGAGATGTGAATGTTAATTGCATCTATTTGTGGTTTTAATGCCTAAATGCTTCAATTTCATATATTATGAATGCCAAATTTGATATTACATGCAATTGAGGAATGAAATGTATGGAATGACACCAATAAAGGGTGGAGAACGGCTCTGTAAAATCCCCCTTGAGGTGAACATGTAAAGGCTATGAATGTCATCTTAGGGGTGAGAGCACGACATTATTTACATCTCTCACTAAAGATAAATAACAAAGGCAATGAATGTTTCTAAAGGGTTGAAGAAGGGCACTATTATTCCCCTAAAGGACACCAGGAAAGGGTGGAGTATGGCACTATTAGATCCCCCTTGAGGTATATGTGAGGACACTATATGATACCTTAGTGGTAATGACTCAATGGCACTATAAAGAGTCACCCTAGTGGCAATGAATTGATGGCACTAAAGTACTATGGCAAATATAAAAGTATGAATGATTTGATGATGTATCTGAAGACAAATTTTGTGTGAATGCATGATGATGTACTTTATTGATAAATAAAGCATGACTATGTAATGTCATGTAGTATGTTCATGACATGTAATAGTAATAATCTCATATTCACAAATGCACATGCATATGTTTTATATAAAGCATGCATATGGAATTAAATGGAAATTTATTTGAAAGAAATGGAATGTAGAAATGTTTTTTGTATTCGTACAGTGGTACATATCATATATTTGAAAATGAATGGTTTGTTTAGCTACTGAGGAAATTATTTTCTCATTGCTATACTGGTATGTATCAGATGCCCAAATATAGTGTTATGATGGAGATTGAAGTAACTGTAGTAGAGGTTCTATTTCTAGGAACCTTTACAGTCTTGAATGTTATTTATATATTTGCAGTGTTGAAATTCCTACGACAAATCAACAGACTTAGAAAGAATATATAGCTATAGCCTTTTTGGTTCTAATTCTATATATGTTTTTTTTTGGATAGAATTAAGACCACTATTCTTTTTGGTTGTATATAGTGAAGAAGGGCATATAATTGAAGTAAGACATCTGAAGAATATATTCACTAGTAGGAATCTGTTTGGTAAAGAGGGTATGAGTGATAGGCTTGTTGTCTTGTTACCCCTCTAAATGAATATTTTACATATCCTAACTTGTGTATCAAATGGTGTAATGATATATACATATATATATGTATTATGTTTAATAAATTTCGTTACAATGGATGGAATTTTATTTTCACTGTGCAGAAGTATGTTAACCTGAGCAAAAGAACCCAAACCTAATCAAATAATTGATTATTGATGGATGTAATACCTGTTTCTTGAATCTTATTTTCAGAAATAATTTTGGAAATCTTTCTCTAATGGACTTAAATGAAATAAGAAAATTGGGGTTAAAATAAGAGGGACTAAAGTATAGTTTTCTTATTTTTTCTTGGAGGTCCCTGAAGTATGGCTATTTCACCCCTTATTCTTATATATATGTTTCTCCACCCACACCAAAAGAGGAAACCAAAACTCCAGCGAAGAAAAGAGGAAGAAAATTGGGCAAGACGAGAAAAAAGGAGGAAACCAAGGGAAATATGTCCATAGCTAGAGTTGAGGTGAGAAATCTTCTTCCATAGCTTGATAATCATCGAAGCATCATTTAAGAGGTAGATTTCCTTTCTTAGAATCCATAATTTGCTGAAATTTGAGGGAGAAAGTGAAAATATGAAAATAGTGCATTTTTGGATTTCTAATGATTTTAAGTAGGAGAAACTGATTTTGAGGTTTGCTTGAGGTTAAGAAATGACTTTCGAACTGAAATGCTAGGATTATTTACTTCCATTTACCAATTTCAAGACTTAAACCAGATTTTTGTAAGTTAGGTTTTTCTTTCACTCATTTTGCATGTTGGATTTTCTGAATGATTGATGTTTTTGACCTAAAAATTTATGGGTTTTGCACAGAAATGGTTAGGGACTAAGCTCATGCATTTTAAATTTGTTATGTAATGGAAATCTGGGCTGAAATCTTGAGAAAACTAGCATTGCTGGACTATTTAAGAACAGAATAGTTGACTGCCAGCATGCACTAGTTGACTGTTGTGTTCTTGGAAAGCTTAGAATTTGCATCCAGAGGCAAGGCAATCGACAGCTAAACATGCATCAGTCTACTATTGGGCCACTGTAAGCCTAGAAGTGCACACAAAGGTGTGGAAATCGACTGGTAGGCATGCAGTAGTTGACTGTCAAGCTATTGTCTTGTGGAGTTCAACCTTCCAGAGAGCAATCAGCTAACTGCCAGCCCCCTAATAGCCAACTGGTAGCTTCCCTGATGTGAAAAGTGGTATTAAAACATAAATTGAGCTTAGAAACCCCTGGTTTTGATTTGAATAAGGTTAAAAATATCATCATACATGAGAATTTTATGTGTTGAGTGATAAGTAATATAGAATAACAAGGAGAATGGGAAATTGGGAGAAAACCTTAGTGAAACCTTAAGATATAGAATTACATAAGTGTATATTTGAGGAAAAATAAAGCATAAACTTAACCTATTACCTCACAAAACAATTTGTGAGGATAATCCGAAGGTAAAAAAAGAAAATCTTGGTCAAAAGAGGAGCAAACGGTAAAGGTAGAGTAATCTACACTCCCTATCTTTGAACTGATATTGTGAATTGCTGGTTTAAATGAGATTTCTTTATTAAAATGGGAAATGGTTACTAAAATTAGTTGATAAATGTTAAGTTTTTTGAGTGTATAAAATACTACCTGTATGTACTAAGATGCTCTTTATTGCTTGATGAGATTGGCTATTGGATTATATGCTCATAGGGACAGACGAAACTTAGCATAGACATTCAATAACTGGTATAGGATGGCGTTGAATGTTCCTTATGCAGAATGCTTTATGAATCTATCTATTTTATATTAAATGGTTTGTATTCATTAGGGATGACTCATTAAACCAAGATAACCCTATGGAAGACTTGAGGAGTAAAGGGTGAATGGTATATATTGGTGACATTTTTGTGTAAGTGTAATGCTCTATAACTCTTAGATATGCTGCGCAGAAAGTGGTGGTTAAGTGGAAACTAAATGGACTAGAAAGAGAGTATATTCAGGTTACACTCAACTAGTAATGGCCCTCTGACTTCTCCATCATGGGAAAGGAAAGGAAAAATTTTTGAGGATATTTTATGCTTCTACTATATTACATACTAAGAATGTAAGATCTATGAAATGGGGTCGTTATGTAATATCCTCAATTCTATGATATCAGGTATGTCTTAGAATCCTAGACTCAATATTTTTATGCATGGAAAATAGTCCAAAAATTATTTTATATTACCTTAAACAAAGGAAGGACTAAACTGAAAGGAAATGATTAGGGACTAAAATGAAAGGAAATTTGTTTCACAAAATATCCTGATAGTAAGCACGCAAATTGAGGTACATTTATGGCACACAATTATGAGGTTTGAAAATGGTGCCAATGTCATGAATGCTGCAAGAAAAATATTTAGGGGCAAAATTGTCAAAATTTTATCTGAAAATAAAAATAAAATATTTATTTATCAGATAAAATGGCTAATTTTTATCTGGAAAATTATGATTTTGCCTCTAGAATATTTTTCCAAAATTTTTCAAAAAAAAAAAAAAAATTTTGGTCCGGCACTTAAGAGGGGTAAAATGGTCATTTTACCATGAAGGGCAAAATGGTAATTTTGACGCCAAGGGTAAAAAGGTAATTTCATCACAAGGACATAAGGGAAATTTTACCTAAAGAAACACTTTAAAAGTTCTAAAATACCCTTACATGTCAAGGTTTTAAGAAGGAAAAAGTGAAGGGTATTTTGGTCATTTTGCCACCAAGGGCAAAATAGTCATATTAGCCAATTTAAATAAGTCACACTACTTCTTCTTCTCCTCCTTAGAAAAGACGACGTGAAGGTTTTTGGAAGGGAGAAATACCATAGGCTTCATAAGGGAGAAAAGGGAGAAAAAGCAAGGAAACTTCAAGGTTTATCCACCAAAAATTGCAAATCAAGGTAGCTTAGCATTCTTTCATCACTTATTTCATGTTTTAATGGATTTTTCCAAGCTTTTGAGATTTTCATGGCTGAATGAACAGTACATGAATAGTGATGTTTTTAAGTTTACATTCTTAAATTCTCAAAATTTCTATGGATTAATGCTTAGAAAGTAGTATGGAGTTGTTTGTGATGGTTAATTTCAATTATGAAAGTGTTTATGTTCATTTCCCAATTTTGTTTCATTTGCCCTAAAACCCCAAATTCATGAATGTCATGCCAAATTGTTTGTTTTGCCTTGATTGTTATGGATAAATGGTGATTGATGGTTTATAGATGATGAAAATGGGATTAAAGAAATGATTATATGAAAAATGATTATTTTTGCACAAAATGCCTCTTTAGGCCATGGCTAGCAAAATGAGATTTTGAAAATTGTTTGAAAAATTTTAAATTAGCTTATTGGTAATTCAAGTTATGGCCAATGGAGGGTAGAATAATTGTCAATTGGTTGAAAAGCCCAATTTTGCCTAAAAATCCCATCTTGACCAAGAGTATACATGTTTTTGGTGAAGAAAGTGTGT
The DNA here is from genome assembly GCA_031216115.1 of Senna siamea. Taxonomy (NCBI): domain Eukaryota; kingdom Viridiplantae; phylum Streptophyta; class Magnoliopsida; order Fabales; family Fabaceae; genus Senna; species Senna siamea. The sequence continues at coordinate 13,932,340 of CM062354.1, forward strand.
TGAAATTTCTATGTGTGTGTCTTGGTTGAAGCAAGATTAATTGGCAATTATTTTCATGCAAAATGATCCCATTAAATTTCATGTAGCCTACTTGACCAATTTTAGGACATAGAAATATTTATGGAAAATTTTGTACAAAAGTGTAATGAAATTGGTCAAAGTATACAAAGGAAATAATATGACGTTGCAATTAAATTTAAATGAATATCTTGTGCAATCTTGGCAATTATAGCAATTTGTGTGCATGCTTAAGTGTGGGGAGACAATGATTATACACACCTTGAGTATGTATAATTAGGTGAGAAAGGGGGAAATGGAATAATAAGTAGGAAATGGAAAATGTTCAACTTTAAAACCCTTTAAATGCAATAAAATGTGAAAAAGGGAATTTAGTGTAAATGGGAAGGAAAAGTAAATTTATTTTGCTTATTATATGGCAAGAGTGACAAATAGAAATTGTTAAGTATGAAAATCTTAAATTTCTTAAGGATTTCTCTTGACCAAGAATCAACCTTCCTTTTTATACAAATTCAAGAATGAAATTATTATTGAGATTTAAAGGTTTTCTTTTTAGAAAGTGAGAATGATAGTATCATCATGAATGAGGAAAGAAAAGAATTGATTTATGACATAGATAAGGAAAAACATAGCATGGTATTGGAAAACATTGAATGGAAGGAAAATATTTGAATGTTCAATAAAGAGAAACATAGAGGAAGTAATTCCAATATATGTTTTAGGATAGATAGGCTTATAACCGAGTGACCAATTGTCGGTATGGGACGGCCGTTGGACATTCCACGGTTGTATCATAAATTTGGATGGTGAAACATCCGCTCAGAATGAAAGAATTTCGAAAACGCTGTGATGATTGTGAATTCTAAGTTAGTGTAACCTAGATGGCTAATTGAATAGGGGACATTTACTTAGAATTTGGCAAAATTATGGGATTAAGCCTAATCATCCTAGTTGATATATATAGGAAATAGCATACTGGGAAATGATCCATAATGTAGGTTGTGGTGATCTATGGCATCATGAACCGCCCATAAAGCGGGGAGAAGATGATCTGTGTGAATAACAGTGATTCCATAAGCTTAGTTTGACTGAACCCTGGGAGAAATTCCCACTTAGATCTGTCTTTATGACATGATCACTGAATGTGAATGGGTACTCAGATCCACTGAGGGACGCCTCAGATGTACCAGTGGCAGAATTGTCACACACTTGATAGAGCGGCTATCTCATTCATGCACGCTGTAGTATGTGGAGTAATTTATACTTCCGATACTCTTGTGTCTCTCTGAATTGAAAATATGGCTTTTAGCCAAATGTGAATGTTTATTTTCCTTATAAATAATGCAGTTTTCCATGAATGGTATGAGTGGCAAGTTTGTTGCCTCCTTACCCTACGAAAGCAAGAAAACTACATATATCCTGCAGTATATGTAACAACGTTGTCATGTTGAACTAGATGTAAATGTATGTAAAGGAAAAAGTTTAAATTTATCCTGAATTTTTATGGATTATGGTGTATGATTATTAGACTTCCGCTGTATTGATAATTGATATGATACCTGAGTAAGGATCCAAACCTAATGAAATGTATACTATAAATGGATATTTAAAGAACTCAGGTAAGAAATAAAGGATAGAAGTATATATAACACGCCAGTTTCTTAAGTGAAGGATTTTTCAATAAATAATATTTTAAATATGGCTTTGAAATTGGGGATGTTATACGTTACACCTATCCCATTACATTTTATGATATCACAATGTAAAGAAAATGGTGTTACAATTACAACCTCTCGAGATCCCTAAATGGAAATGGGATAAAATCTTTATAGATTTTGTGGTGGGTTTACCTAGGACTCAATTAGGAAATGATGTAATTTGGGTGATAGTTGATAGACTAACTAAGTCTGCACATTTCCTGCCTATCAAAATAAACTTTTCATTAAATAAGTTGGCCCAATTGTATATACAAGAAATAGTGAGACTCCACTAATATTGAATTTGATAGAGACCCTAGGTTTACTTTTAGATTTTAAAAAGTCTTACAGGAGGCTTTTGGCATTAAACTTAATTTCAATACTGCTTATCATCTACAAATTGATGGTCAGAATAAATGAACTATTTAGACTCTAGAGACATGCTTAGGGCATGTGTACTTAACTGAGGGAAAGTTGGGATAAAAGTTTGTCATTGATAGAATTTGCCTATAATAATAATTTTCATTCCTGTATAGGGATGGCTCCTTATGAGGCCTTATATGGAAGGAAATATAGATCACCATTATATTGTTTTAAGGTAGGGGAAAGACAATTGCTAGGACCTAAGTTAGTCCAACAAACTACAGATCAAATTAAAATAATCAGAGAAAAGATGGTTAAGGCCCAAGATAGATAGAAAAGTTATGTTGATAAGAGAAAAATACCACTAGAGTTTGAAGAAGGGGATCATGTATTCCTCAGGGTTTCCCTAATTGCTAGTATTGGTAGAGCTATTAAGTTTGGAAAATTAAATCCTGGATACATTGGACCCTACCAAATCTTAAAAAGAATTGGTTCATCCGCTTACTAGATCACTTTACCCCCATTTTTGTCTAACCTCTATAATGTATTTCATATTTCTCAACTTTGTAAATACCTTCCAGATTCCACCCATGTTCTTGATGCTAGTATAGTACAATTGAAAGATAATTTGACTTACAAATCAAAATCTTTGAAAATCAATGGTACTGAGATCAAGCAATTGAGAAGTAAGGCTATTCCCTTAGTAAAGGTATTATGGGATCAATTGTCACCATAAGAGGCAACATGTGAAAAAGAAGAGAAGATGAAAAGAAATTTTCCAAAAATTTGTCTATAGGTAAGTATAAATTTTGAGGACAAAATTTCTTAAAAAGAGGGGAGAATTGTAACATCCACTCCTATTTCTATAAGAGATGTTTGTTAATTTTAATTCATTACTTGTGTATGTTGCATTAGACTGCATATAGTTGCATTAGTGCAAGAATTGGATTAAATAAGAGTGAGATAATTGACCTGAAAGAGGTTAGGGACTAAACTGAAAGAATGGAAAAGTTTAATCATGAGAATTTCAATTTTTACCAAAAGACTTACTGTAGGCAACTAATTTTTAGAAATCTCCCACCAATTGTTTGAGGAAAAAATGGTAATTATGTATATAATTTGAAAATTACCATTTTGAGGTTGAATGATTATAGATTAAGATTAAAATTTACAAATTTTAAGATGCCTATATAAGGCCAAAAGTCAGACTTCCTCCTTGCACAAAATTTAGAACATCACTTTTAGAGAGAGCAATCAAGTAGAGAGAGAACGTGAGGAGGAAAAGAGTAAATCTTCACTTTCAGTAGAAGTTAAATCCAGAGAAGTGTCTAGAAAAGCATATAATACAAGAATCAGCTTACAAACAAGGAATTAAGGTAGCAAAATAACCCAATCCCTTTTATTTTTGAAGTTACTATTCATATAACTGAACTTGAAGATTTTGAAATTGTTTGAGAGGAAAAAGGGATTTTAAACTACATTCTTAGTGTTTTTAATCACTATTGGGTGTTTTGAACCATCTGAATATACTTTTGCATGCTTAAATAGGTTTCTGTCCATGAATGAGAATGAGGTTAAATCCATGATTTGAGAGAGATTAAGTTATGTTTTGGCTATATTTTATGTGATAAATGATGCTCACATGTTGGTTTTGAGTTCATAAATTTCAAAATGAGAGTTTAAACAAGTTTTTAGATAAAAATTCTAGGTCAACCGCAAGGCATAAAATAGAGCATAATGTAGTAGCAAACTGCTAACTTGAATTAGTTGATTGTCGCTTTCTTGAGCTTCCTAGAAATGCATATAGAGCTCTAGTAGTCAACTGCCAGGCCCTAGAAGTTGACTGCCACGTTCTTCATTTTCTAGAATTTTCCAAGCAGACTAATAGCTGACTGACATGCTCTAACAATCGACTGATGGGCCTAATAGTAAGCTAGCAGCCAACTGCCAACCCAGTAGTAGTTAACTGGTAGATCTCAGGTTGGAATTTTGAAAGTGGATAGAATGTTAGCAGTCGACTGGTAATAGGGTACCAGCCGACTGCCAGCCTTTGTGAGTAAATTATGAACTTAATAACATGTTTTGAAGGTATTTAGCTTCAGAGACTCTACTCAAACAAAGGATTTGAACCTAGAAATTGAAGGGTAACATGTACTTTGAAATTAAATGAAAAAGAGCAAGAATATGATGAGAATTGAGAAGGAAAGAGCAAGCATAAGAGAAATGAGAATTGTATTCTCAGTAAATGTGTTAGCAAGCATAAGTATGGGACAGTAATTAGAAATTCTACGATTTTCATGATAGTTGTAAATTCTAAGTTAGTTAACTTAATGGCAAATTTAAATAAAAGGTCACATACTTAGAATTTCACATAATTATCTGAATCACCTAATGTATATGCTCATGAATAGCATTTTGGAGATCCTATTATGTACTCAAGTGTGGACTCTTATTTTGGGGACTCTTATTGTATTTGGATCCAATCGAGGATGCTCCAGAATGTACATGCATATGATATTGCAGTTGAGGACTACCAATGGCATGTGTTGCCAAAAGTTATGAGTACATATTCAAAATTTTGGACTAGTTTGCTTGACGACTCTCTTAATTTCTCTTTTTGTCATTATTATATGATGCTTAATGTGATTTGGCGAAGGCCAATGAGAAGTGCTCTTATTTCCTTAATGCTCTTTATGAGAATGAAATCATGTTACCAATGAAAGTCAATTTTTGTATAATCTGGTTATGTTTCATGAATATATGTATATCTTGTGGAGTGGATATTAAATGAGCTAGGCATGCAGTTATAAAATTATAAACTATGAATATGTTTGTGTATGGTAACCCAATAGCTATGATATTTTCTATGATGTTGAGAAGAATGTAGAGTTTTCTGTATGAGTTTATGGTGGTACAACTAGCAGTTTTATAAATTGGTTATTATTGCTACTAAGATTTATTCTCATTAAAAATGCTGGTTTGTATCATATGCCTAGATATTAGGTGCTACTCGAGATGGAGGTGGAATATGTAGAAGTGCCCTTTTTAGGGTATTTTCCCATAATTAAGGAATTGTGGGTACTAATAGTTATGGAAATCCCCTCTCCCTTGTGAACGGATAAGGGGTGTTAGTTTGAATATTTTGACATATAGATAGATATTTTGACATGCCTGATACCTTGACTCCTTGTTAGTATTTTGGGAGGATCAGGAGGATCATTTTTTGGTATATAGGACAAGGACATATATGTATTAGGATATATGAGTTAGGAATTCACTATCAGTTTTTGTTAAATGGGTATGAGTGACAGGCTTGTTGTTTCCTTACCCTAGTTAACACAGTCGTATATCCATAAGTATATGTTTAATGGATGGCACTTGTAACTAATGTAAATGATTGTGAATGTATGTATAAATATCTATGTTTTATTCTAGTTAATTTAATTTGTTTTTCGTTGTGTTATGTGTGAGAACCCGAGTGTAGTAAACCAAACTAATGGCACTTAACCATTTAACTTGGTAAAAAGTTAAAAATAGACTCATGTATAGGTAATAGTAATTCACCAATCTTGTAATATATTTTATAAATAATTAAAAATGATATATAGGAATGGGGGGTTACAAAAACAACCTATTTTAGAAATCAGTGGTCTGTACCACTATAATCATACAGAAATATACTACCTTCCTTTTTACCATCCATTAGAAAAAATTATCTATTGGGATACAATGCATGATACATGCAATTATGCCATCATACTTTCTTAACATATATAGCATGTACATATGAATGCATATACAATTACAACCCACCAAATATCAACAATATATAATATTTCATTTCATCATGTATATTTGTCATGGTAATATGATCATAATCACATACAAGACATGAGTTGGGAAAACAATCACATCATAATGGCCAATGCCATATCATCATATCAAATATCGGGAGAGTCGCCCAGAAAACAACTCCACATGTTTCATTAACACTCATGGGTAAGTTTCGAGTTGAGTCTTGTGGTCCTAGACCATCTAGCAACCCAACATTTTCCTTGTACTATTTGGAGCATCCCTTAGTGTATCCCAAGTACATTGTAGTCCCTGTCCTCTTTAGCAAAGCATCCTACACTAACTCATTGCTTCCTGCCAACTCTGATAGATCATCATATGACTAGTGGGATCAATATCCCTTTGGATACCTCATTTCCCTTTTATCCTATAAAAGGATTGTTATAACTCATGAGATCATTGTTACCTTTGACAGATCATGAGGCTATAGAATCACCATCCTCACTGATGGATCATATCCTTGCATGCTATTCACAATCATATATTTGATGTGCTTGAGGTTAATTGTCCATTTTATGAGCATATTATGCCTTTTCATCCCCAGAATCACCTAAGTTTGTATCCTTTTTCATTTCAAGAGCTTACCAAGTCATCATTAGTGGTGGAGCCACTTTGGAGGCCCAAATAGCCTAGAAACATGTAATGTGGGCCTTAAAGCAATCTATGAACATTATTACATCCCGTGGACCTTGAAACACGGCCATTTAGGCCTTATGAAAAGTATGCTGTGTAAAAGACTTGAAAAGGAGAGGAAGGCCATGGCTTGAGGGATCATAATCCTTCTTGAATTATCTTCTTTCTAGAAGCTTATCATCTTTCTAGAAACATCATCATCTTTGAAGGAGTTTTAACTTATCATGATCTCTTTTGAAAACCCTATCATCCCTCTCATCCACTCATCATCTTTTAACTTATCCATTATCTTATCTTGTCCTATCTCATCATCTTTTAACTTATCCATTATCTTATCCTATCTCATCATATCTTATCCTATCTTATCTTATCTTATCTTATCTTATCTTATCTTATCTCATCCTATCTCATCATATCTTATCCTATCCTATCTTATCTTATCTTATCTTATCTCATCCTATCTTATCTCTTATCGTATCTTATCCTATCTTTTCTTTTGAAAAACCCTAGAATCCTTCTTGTCCAAGGATCCTCCTTGAAGATGGCTAGCTTCTTTCTATAAATACCCTAGTTTTAGCCTTGAAGGAGGAGAGGAAAAATCTTAGAAGAAGATATGACTTTGGAGAGCCATTTTGCTTAGAGCTGTGAGGTGCTTTAGGAACAAAAAGGGTGATGACTAGGAGACTACTTGAGCCCTTGAATATCTGACTTGCATCCTTGAAGTTCCATAGGAGATTGGGAGAGTGGATTTACATCAAGAGAACAATCACAACTTTGACTACTTGAAGATTGAAGAAGGTGGTGTTTTATCCTTGATTTGAGAAAAGAAAAGGGTGTATATGTTTTCTTTCCTTTCTCTCTTCTTGAATTTAAATTTGATGATTTTTGTACCCATGAACCTAAGTAGTTAGACTTGTAAAAGCTATTAGGGTTCCTTACTAAATTAGCATTTTGCTTTAAATTTATATGAACATTGGATTTGATTTTAAAACTTTCTTACACTTATGAATGAATGTAAATTTTCTTTACCAGACATTGTATGGAATATTATTTAGATTTCTTTTAGTTGCATTGAGAGGTCCTAATTGAAATTGGAACCCTAATTGCAAGGAACAATTGATTTTCACTTAGAGATAAGGTAAATTGATTACCTGATTAAGAACTTGCAACTCTTAATAGTGATGAATTAGAATGATAAGGTTAACCTAAAATTAACATTATAAAGAGATTTTAGTGATAGATTCTTAGGTTTAGAAATTTGATTATCTTGAGAGAGAAATTGAGTTTAATTAAGAATTTATTCATGGGTGCCAAAATTAGATTCAATAGTTCAATATCTTGTGTATGTTTGCCAACTAGTATAGGTTCCTTTTACGTTTGCTTTTCTTATCTTGATTGAATTTCACTCTACTTCATTGTCTCTAATCTTTGACAAGTTATTCTTAACCATTAGTTTAGTAGAAATCAATTCACTCTTCTTCTTAGGCTAGATAACAAGGAACAAGGAGTAGTTCTAGGCTTTTCCCATTCTCATAGGATACAACCTTGGTACACATCATTGCACTAGACTACATCGATAAGTTCACTGCCTTAAGTGTAGTTGCATTGGCAGCGCATCAAGTTTTTATCATCGTTGCCAGGGTCTTTTTGAGAAAACTAGACTAAGTTTGTTATTTTTTAATTTAGCCAATTTTTATATGTTTACTTTCGGTTCTATTTACTCTTTTATTCTACCTTTTGGTTGTTTTCCTTTTCCATTTGAACCTAGGTGGAATTTTCTATTTATGTTAGCCACTTCCATTTGTCTTATTCTACTCTTGTTTTTGGATAGTTCTTTGTATTTTTATCTTTCACGTTAGCTTTATTTCTATTATCATTTTTAATTTTATTCTTGCTTATTTTATTTTACTTTATTTGGTGTTATTTTATTTTTTTAATTATTTGTTCTTTTATTCTGCTATAGGGTAATTTTTCATTTTGTTTGTGGTTTCAGGTAGTTTATGATCAGGAGTTCTAATCCTATACCCATATATCCTCTACCTGAACCAAAATGATCTCTTATTCAGTTCAGGGCTTGTTTACACTAGGAGGAGGAGCCAGTTGAGATACCTGATCATACACCACCAAAGATGGTGGCTGAGAATGATAATGGTGACCACTGAACGATGTACAATTTCACTAGACCTTCCTTGGAAAGGACACAAACGTGTGTCACTCGATCTACAGTAGTAGCCAATAACTTCCAAATTAAGCCGTATATCATCTAAATGATCTAGCAGAATGTACAATTTAGAGGGATGCCCAGTGAAGATTCGAATGCTCACATCGCAAATTTCTTTGAGATATGCGATGATTTCAAGATAAATCAAACTGTCGAGATGTCATTCGGCTTATATTATTTCCATTTTATTTGAGAGATAGAGTAAAGAGATAGCTACAATTTCTCCCTTTTAACTCTATTACCACTTGGGAATCCTTGGCTAAAAAATTTTTATATAAATATTTTCCTCCAGCTAAGACTACTAAAATGCATATTGATATCTCTTCTTTTGTGGAGATGGAGGATAAGAGCATGTATGATGCTTGGTAGAAATACAAGGACTTGCTAAGATGATGCACACATCATGGATTGCCTATATGGATGCAGGTGCATACCTTTTACAGTGGTTTGAATGCAGCCACAAGACAGATGGTGGTGGTAGTAGCAGGGGCCACACTGAATAATAAGACCCCTGACCAAGCCAGCATCTGATAGAGGAAATGGCTATGCACAATTATCAGTGGCAATCCTCTAGGGATAGACCAGGATAGCAAGGAGTGGTCAACCAGGTAGATTCTATATCACTCTTAGCAGCTCAGGTAGAGCTTTTGGCCAAGAAGATTGACCAACTCCAGATACTTGTGCATGCAGCACAGATTGGCTGTGAATTTAGTGGTGGCCCGCATTATGGTACAAACTATAATGCAAGAGGTATGTTTGCTAACCCTTCCCATTCTTCTTTTTCTTTTAACTTGGCTACTACTGAGTTTGAACAGGTAGATTATATGGGGAATACCCCAAGATAATAGGGTAACCCTTATAGCAATACATTCAACCCTGGGTAGAGAAACCATCTTAATTTCGACTAGAGAAACAACAATACCCAAGGTTCACCAGGTTTTTAGCGACTGTACCAACAACAACCCCAACCCTAAGCCACTCCTAATCAATTTCCTCAAGGGTAAGAGAAGAAGCCTAGTCTAGAGGAATTGATGATGAAGTTTGTGTCTACTTCAAAAAGCAAGTTTCAACAAACAAACACAACCCTTAGAAATCATCAGGCCACCATTCAAAACTTAGAGAATCAAATAGGCCAACTTTCTAAAATGTTGGTTGAGAGACAACCAGGGACACTCCCCAACACTACCAAGTCTAATCCGAAGGAGCATTGCAAGGCTATTACTCTAAGTTTAGGTAAGGAAGTATTTGGGCCTTCACATTTAACAGATGATAATAATATTATTATACAAGAAACACTAGTCAGTAAGGACTTGAAACTTGAGGTAAGTAAACCGGTGCATAATAAGGACAAGAAGAGTTCTTTAAGCGAATACTAACCACCCATTCCATACCTTGCTAGAATGAAGTAGGAAAAGGTTAATCAACAATTCGATAAGTTTCTTGATCTATTTAAGTAGCTAAGGATTAACCTTCCTTTTGTTGAAGCTATTTCACAAATGACTCATTATGTGAAGTTCTTAAAGGAGATATTAAGAAACAAGAGGAAACTAGAAGATTTGGGGTAGGTAATGCTAAATGCAAAGTGTAATACTTTCTCCTTAAAAGTATTTTAGATGTGTTTTTATCAAAATGGTTCAATTAAAACAGGAAGCTCAAACTCTAAGATAATTTTGGAGAAGATTTTGAGAAATTTCATTTCTAAGTTTTGCCTCAAGGACTTAAATGAATTAAGAAAATTGGACTTAAGTGAGAGGGCCTAAAGAGCAATTTTCATATTTTGCTAGTAAGCCCTTGAAAATACAGCTACTCAAACCTTTTATTCCTTCCTATATGCTTCTTCCCTTCATACCCACACAAAGCTTCCAAACTCCAAGAAGGGAAGAAAGGAAAAATGAGTAGGGGAAAAAGAGGAAGGAAGTAAAGTGCAAATATTCCATAACCGAATTTGAGGTAAGAAATCTTTACCTATGGCTTACTAGGCACCTTAGCTATCGTTTAGGAGTAGATTACTTTCCCTAAAATGCACTAAACTTGCTAAAATTTTTTGAGATAGCAAAAATGGCCAAGTTAGGTTAATTGCGAAATCTTGGTGTTCTTGGCCTGAAATGATGATTTTGAGGTTTTTGGGAGTTAGGAAAAGGTTTCTATACTAAAATGCTAGAGTTTTTAATTTCCATTAAGCATTTTTTAGGCTTGAATTAGATTTGGAAAGTTAATTTTTACTATTCACTCATTTTGGGATGCATAAATCAACTTGTATAAGTGATATTTGAGCATGAAAATGGTTAGGATTTGGGGGAAAATGGTTAGAAACTAAGTTTGCATTTTTTAATCTAAAAAAATACTGGATTCTGAACTAGAAATTTCAAAAAGCTTAGTTTTTTCAAATTATCGCAAAACATAATAGCCAACTGATAGCATATACCAGTAGACTGTCGTATTCTTGACAAACCCAAAAATTTATACAAGAACGCAATAGTCGACTAGTAGCCTCAATAGTCGACTGTCGGGTCCAATTTTTTCCTTGCATTTGACTGGTAGCCTTTTAACAGTTAATCGACAGGCTGTTGTCTTGAAAAATCTAGAACTTTAAAGAGCTACAAGGTAATTGCTAGCTTCACGACAATCGACTGGCAGCCCTCCAGAGAGCAATCAACCAAATGATAGCTCTATAGGAATCAACTGACAGCCTTTTAACATGGAAAACAATCTTTTAAACAAGAATTAAGCTTAGAAACCCTTAGTCTTTGCTGGAATAAGGCTTAAAATGTCATCATACTTGAGAATTTCATCGGTTAGGTGATAAGTAACATGAGTGTAGGAAGGGAAAGAGAAGAGTTATCAAGTTGCCAAATCTCATAGTAGAAATTTGGAGGAATTCCATACTAAAACTCTAAGCTTTGGTTCCATAGGAAGTATATTGCAATAAATGCATATTTGAGAAGGATAGTGTGAAATCTAAATTATTTCTCAGGAAGTGAATTATGAGGCTAATTCAAAGAGGAAAAAGGAAGCCTTTATCAAGAAAGGAACAAACGATTAGAGTAATCTACACTCCGTTAATTTGAAAAGATGATGTCAATTTTTTACTTTGAAATGAGAAATGTATTTTATGAGATGGGAATTTATTTGATGAAATGAATTTTGAGCTAGTATATGGTTTTCATATGAGTATAGAGGAATTTCCTTTGTATGATAAAAAGCATGAAATAGAATCTTTGTTGCTTGTTTTGATTTGGCTATTGGGTTATATGCTTGTAAGGTAGACAAAATTTGGGGTGGACATTTAATGGCTGGTATAGGATGATTATTAAGTGTTCCTTATGCAGACTACCTTGTAAAAATGTAATTGTTTTCATCTTAATTGGTCTGTATTTGTTAGAGATTATTCTTTAAAGCAATATAACCTTATGGAAGACTTTAAGGAGTAAAGGAAAGATAGTCTAGATGGGGAAAACATTTTGGTTTAAGTGTAACACTCTATAACCCTAAGTATTAGTCACCTATTTGTATCTATTGTTGTATAGTTGGCAAAGGGATGAGGCTAGCAATGTGTAGATGTCAAGAGATGCCCTAAAAGTTAGATTCTCATGTCCCATGGATAAAAAGAAGTGTGATAATCATCAGGAGGATGGTCCTCATGGTAACAACAATCTCAGTCACATAGATAAAAGGAAGTGTGACCATCACTTGGATAAAAGGAAGTGTGATGATAGCTTTAGATTGGAAAACAACATGTAAACGAAATTATGATTTTTATAATGATTGTGATATTATGCATATTGATTTCTAAAAATATGTAGGTTTATGTGATTTTTGCACTAACATGAGAATTGTTATGCAAATATGTTTGAAATGTAATTACAGGCATTATAAAAATGATGTTTTGACCAGAGTAATGCTCTTAAGAATTTTATGAACTATAGCTTTGATGAAAAAATGTTCAATTCCTATATGTGTAATGATGATAGTATTTTACCATTCACATGTATGTTCAAGATGACTCAGGGGAGATGTTTTCTGTACCAAAAAGGTACAACTAAACTTTTGACTATTTTATAAAATATTAAATTGTAAATTACTCTGCTGGGATATTTATATCTCATTAAGCTGTTTGTTCAGATGATCAGGGCTAGGATATGCCTAGAAATTAGCTAAGCTGAGATGTATGTTAGAGTTGCAAGGCAACTAAAGGATGTGTAAATCCTAAATTGTAGACAGGGAATGTAAAGTGGCATATAGGCTATGAATTGTATATGTAATGCTGATTATATGGTTATTTTGATGGATGCTATAGGATATGGAAAGTAATGATAATCATGTTGGGCTGTGACTAGTTAATGGGAAATGTATCTCAATTGTTTATAAATGAATGCTTTAGAATCTCTTATTCCATAATACATAATTGTATAGATTGTGGTATTAGATATGCTATGCGAAAAGGGTAGTTAAGTGGCATTTGAATGGACTAATAAAAGAGCCTATTTGGGTTACACTCAATTAGTAACAACCCACTGAGTACCCAAAAAGGGAAAGGAAAAAATTTTTTACGGATTTTTGTGCCTCCTAATTATTCTGACATATGAGTATAAAGAGGGGTCGTTACACAGAGTGCTTAGCAATCCTACAAAAAAAGCTGCATATAAAAAGGTGTGATCCAGGGAGTTTTACTATACCCTGTATAATTGTTGAACTGCCTATTTTTAATGCTTTAGTTGATTTAGGAGCCAACATTAATCTGATGCCTACCAACTTGTTTAATAGTTTAGGAATGAGTGCGCCTAAGCCTAATAGGATGAATATACAATTAGCTGATAGAACTGTTAAATATCCTAGAGGTATAACTGAGGATGTTCTTATGAAAGTTGACAAGTTTATTTTTCCTTTAGGTTTTTTTGTGATGGATATGGAGGGTAAGAGTAGCGTACCTCTAATTCTTGGTAGACCTTTCCTTGCAACATCAAGGGCTCTTATAGATGTTTGTGATGGAAAGTGGCAACTTAGAGTAAGTGATGAGACTATCACTCTTGACTTAGCTACTTCAATAAGATAATCATTAGATCATTATGATATTGTGTACTCTATGGATGTATTAGATAATGTTGTTAAGTTTCTTTTTCAGGAATCTTTACTTGATGACTCTTTACAGATGGCATTTCAAGAAGATGAGAATGAGTTGTCCGATGAACAAGCATTGGAATAACCAGCTTATCTGTTGGCTAATGAGCCTAGCAACCCTACTAACACTCTTCTTCTTGTTGACAGGTCAGAAATGTAGAAGGTGAAACCTTCAGTTAAGGTTAGAATTAAAGGATTTACCCAAGAACTTAAACTACGCCTATAACACCCCCAATTTCATAACCTTATTTAAAATATTATTTATATAAAAAAATCCTTTACTTAAGAAACTAGAGTGTTATATACACTTCTATCCTTTATATCTTACCTGAGTTCTTTAAATATTCATTTATAGTATACGTTTCATTAGGTTCGGATCCTTACTCAGGTATCGCATTCAATTATCAATACTCCGGAAGTCTAATAATCATACATCATAATCCATAAAAATTCAGGATAAATTTAAACTTTTTCCTTTACATACATTTACATCCAGTTTAACGTGATAACATTGTTACATATACTGCAGGATATATGTAGTTTTCTTGTTTTCATAGGGTAAGGAGGCAACAAGCCTGCAACTCACACCCTTTTTAACTATTTTTCATAAACCTGATATGTATGCCTTACATATCCATATACTTATATGTATTTCTAGCATAATATATATTATTCCATTTCTTGGGATGGATAGCTAATCCCTTCTGTCTTGTAGTACCATAATGGTCCTAGTCATCTAATACATACCAGAAAATAATGAGAAAATAATTTCTCAGTAGCTACGCATTCCACATTTCATTTCTGAGCTATGGTATGTATCACCGTATGGGTACGGAAAACACTTTACATTCCTTATTCTTAAATTCCATCATTTCTAGGAAATGCTATAAATAAACCAGTCAGATGTATAGGATGAAGTTTATGAGGTATATCAGTAATATATCAGTTATAAAATAAAAACAGTATCAATTTTAGTCACAATCATAGTTCACTGCATACTGTTTAGTACCATAATCAGGAAAGTACATTCATTAAATATCCATTCAGCCATAGATAATTTAGGAGAAACAACATTTACCATTCATGGAAAACTGTATTATTTATAAGGAAAATAAACATTCATATTTGGCTACAAGCCATATTTTCAATTCAGAGAGACACAAGAGTATCGGAAGTATAAATTACTACACATACTACAGCGTGCATGAATGAGATAGCCGCTCTATCAAGTGTGTGACAATTCTGCCACTGGTACATCTGAGGTGTCCCTCAGTGGATCCGAGTACCCATTCACATTCAGTGATCATGTCATAAAGACAGATCTAAGTGGGAATTTCTCCCAGGGTTCAGTCAAACTAAGCTCATGGAATCACTGTTATTCACATAGATCATCTTCTTCCTGCTTTATGGGGGATTCATGATGCCATAGATCACCACAACCTACATCATGGATCATTCCCCAGTATGCTATTTCCTATATATATCAACTAGGATGATTAGGCTTAATCCCATAATTTTGCCAAATTCTAAGTAAATGTCCCCTATTTAATTGGCCATCTAAGTTACACTAACTTAGAATTCACAATCATCACAGTGTTTTCGAAATTCTTTCATTCCGAGCGGATGTTTCACCATTCAAATTTATGATACAACCGTGGAATGTCCAACGGCCGTCCCATACCGACAATTGGTCACTCGGTTATAAGCCTATCTACCCTAGAACATATATTGGAATTACTTCCTCTGTGTTTCTCTTTATTGAACATTCAAATATTTTTCTTCCATTCAGTGTTTTCCAATACCGTGCTATGTTTTTCCTTATATATGTCCTAAATCAATCCTTTTCCTTCCTCATTCATCATGATACTATCATTCTCCCTTTCTAAAAGGAAAACCTTTAAATCTCAATAACAATTCCATTCTTGAATTTGTATAAAAAGGAAGGTTCATTCTTGGTCAAGAGAAATCCTTAAGAAATTTAAGATTTTCATACTTAAAAATTTCTATTTGTCACTCTTGCCATATAATAAGCAAAAAAAATTTACTTTTCCTTCCCATTTACACTAAATTCCCTTTTTCACATTTTATTGCATTTAAAGGGTTTCAAAGTTGAACCTTTTCCATTTCCTACTTATTATTCCATTTTCCCCCTTTCTCACCTAATTATACATACCCAAGGTGTGTATAATCATTGTCTCCCCACACTTGAGCATGCACAAAAATTGCTAGAATTTCCAAGATTGTACAAAATATTCATTAAAATTTAATTGCAACGTCATATTATTTCCTTTGTATACTTTGACCAATTTCATTACATTTTTATACAAAAATTTTCCATAAATATTTCCATGTCCTAAAATTAGTCAAGTAGGTTACATGGAATTTAATGGAATCATTTTGCATAAAAATAATTGCCAATTAATCTTGCTTCAACCAAGACACACAAAAAATTTCAACACATTTCCTTCATCAAAAACTTTCATACTCTTGGTCAAGATGAGAGTTTTAGGCAAAATTGGGCCTTTCAACCAATTGACATCTATTCTATCCTCCATTGGCCATAACTTGAATTACCAATAAGCTACTTTAAATTTTTTAAAACAATTTTCCAAATCTCATTTTTCTAGCCATGGCCTAAATAGGAGTTTTGTGCAAAAATCATCATTTTTCATATAATCATTCCTTTAATCCCATTTTCATCATCTATAAACCATCAATCACCATTTATCCATAACAATCAAGGCAAAACAAAAAATTTGGCATGAAATTCATGAATTTGGGGGTTTTAGGGAAAATGAAACAAAAATGGGAAATGAACATAAACACTTTCATAATTGAAATTAACCATCACAAACAAATCCATACTACTTTCTAAGCATTAATCCATAGAAATTTTGAGAATTTAAGAATGTAAACTTAAGAACATCACTATTCATGTACTATTCATTCAGCCATGAAAATCTCAAAAGCTTGGAAAAATCCATTAAAACATGAAATAAGTGATGGAAGAATGCTAAGCTACCTTGATTTACAATTTTTGGTGGATAAACCTTGAAGTTTCCTTGCTTTTTCTCCCTTTTCTCCCTTATGAAGCCTATGGTATTTCTCCCTTTTAAAAGCCTTCACGTCATCGTTGCTAAGGAGGAGAAGAAGAAGTAGTGTGACTTATTTAAAATGGCTAATATGACCATTTTGCCCTTGGTGGAAAAATGACCAAAATACCCTTCAGTTTTTCCTTCTTAAAACCTTGACATGTTAGGGTATTTTAGAAATTTTAAAGTGTTTCTTTAGGTAAAATTCCCCTTATGTCCTTGTGATGAAATTACCTTTTTACCCTTGGTGTCAAAATTACCATTTTTCCCTTTATAGTAAAATGACCATTTTACTCCTCTTAAGCGCCGAACCAAAATTTTTTTAAAAAAAAAATTTTGGAAAAATATTCTAGAGGCCATTTCATAATTTTCCAAATAAAAATTAAACATTTTATCTGATAAATAAATATTTTATTCTTATTTTCAGATAAAATTTTGACCATTTTACCCCTAAATATTTTTCTTACAGCATTCATGACATTGGCATCATTTTCAAACCTCATAAATGTGCGCCATAAATGCACCTTAATTTGCGTGCTTACTATCAGGATATTTTGTGAAACAAATTTTCTTTCATTTTAGTCCCTAATCATTTCCTTTCAGTTTAGTCCTTTCTTTGTTTAAGGTAATATAAAATAATTTTTGGACTATTTTTCATGCATAAAAATATTGAGTCTAGGATTCTAAGACATACCTAATATCATAGAATTGAGGATGTTACAACGCCTACTTAGACAAGGGTGAGAAGCTGCCAATAATTATAACAGCTAATCTAACACCTGATGAGAGGGAGATGACTTTAGCTGTCCTTAAGAAATACCCTAGGGCCTTCATGTACAAGATTGCAGATATTCCCAAGATCAATCCCAGCTATTGGTCATGCAAGATTCTGATGGAGGATAGTTATAGGCCAGTGGTGCATCCACAGAGACGACTAAACCCGAACATGAATGAGATGGTGAAAAAGGATGTAATTAAACTTCTTGTCATAGGTTTGATTTACCCTATTTATAATACTCTTAGGTCAGTCCTGTGTAGGTTTTACCGAAAAAGGGTGGTATAAAAGTGGTTAAGAATGAGAAGGATGAGCTCATACCCACTAGAATGGTAATAGGTTTTCGGGTTTGCTTTGATTATATGAGGCTCAATGATGCAACCTAAAAATACCATTTCCCTTTCCTTTCATTGACCAGATGCTTGAATGTTTGGCAAGTCACATGTTTTACTATTTTCTTGATGATTTTTTAGGTTATTTTTAGAGTCCCATTGTACCTGAAGGCTAAGAGAAGACTACCTTTACCTACCCATATAGCACATTTGCCTATAGGAGGATGCCATTCAGATTATGCAATGCACCAACAACCTTTTAGCAATGCATGATGGCCATCTTTCAAGACATGATCGAGGAGTCTATGAAGGTATTTATGGATAACTTCTTTGTTTTTGGTAACTCTTTCTCCCATTGCTTGCATAATTTAGAACGTATGCTTGCTCATTTCATAAAGGCAAACTTAGCTCTTAATTGGGAAAAGTGTCATTTTATGGTGAGAGAGGGGATTGTTCTTGGGCATAAGATATCACATGCAAGGATGGAGGTAGATAGGACTAAGGTTGAGGCTATATCAAAACTACTATCCCTTAGTTCTGTTAAAGCTATTAGGAGTTTCCTTGGGCATACTTGTTTTTATAGGAGATTTATTAAAGATTTCTCTAAGATTACTAGGCTATTAATTCAATTGCTAGTCAAGGATATGCCTTTTATTTTTTATGATAATTGTTCACAAGCATTTGTGTTACTCAAAGAACGATTGACCACAGCCCCTATTATGGTTTCACCTAATTTGGGTCTACCTTTAGAACTAATGTGTGATGTAAGTGACTTTGCAGTTGGAGCTATGTTAGGTTAAAGGATTAATTAGAAGTTCCAACCCATCTACTTTGCTAGCAAGAACTTGACGGATGCCTAAGAGCATTACACAATTACTGAAAAAGAGTTATTTACAGTAGTCTATTCTTTTGACAAATTTTGATGTTATTTGGTGCTTTCCAAGATCGTGGTTTATACGAATCATTTAGCATCGAAGTATTTGTTTAGTAATCATAATGCTAATCCTAGACTCATTAGATGGATTTTGCTCATTTAGGAATTTGATATAGAGATTAAAGACAAGAAGGGTGCAGAGAACTTAACTGCAGATCACCTATTAAGGTTGGAGAATCCAGCCCTTAAAGCCCTATATGAGTAGGCTATCAATGATAACTTCCTAGATGAATACTTGGCTGTAGCTCAGGTAACCACTGATATCCCTTGGTTTGGTGATTATGCTAATTATTTGGTTGTAAGGGTTTTACCAAAAGGTATGACTACCTAGCAAAAGAAGAAATTCTTTGTTGAGTTGCAATACTACATTTGGGAAGATCCCTTTCTATTTCGTATCTGTGCAAACTAGGTAATCAGGTGATGCATATATGGGGAGGAAACCCTCTAAATTTTGAGGCATTACCATGAGGGACTAGCTGGAGGCCACTAAGCCATGAACCACACCACTAGAAAGGTGTTTAAGGCAGAGTTCTACTGGCCCACAATATTCCAAGATACTAGCGCATATGTCCAGGTTTGTGATATCTGTCAGAGGTTAAGTAATATCTCCTCCCATGATGAAATGCCCCAAACAAGTGTGCAAGTGGTTGAGATTTTTGATGTTTGGGACATTGACTTCATGGCTCCTTTCCCTTCACTTATGGTAATAAGTATATCCTTGTGGATGTCGAGTACTTTTCTAAGTGGCTAGAAGCTCAGGCTCTCCCCATTAGTGAAGTTAGGGTAGTTACCAGGTTCCTTAAGAAATTATTTGCTAGGTTTGGGACACCTAGGGCACTGATTAGTGATAGAGGGACCAATTTCTGTAACTCCTAACTTGAGAGAGTACTTAAACATTCTAAGGTATCTCACACATTTTCAACACCCTATCACCTACAAACTAGTGGCAAGTGAAGGTAACTATTAGGGGCTTAAAAAGAATGCTAGAGAAAATGGTGGGGATAAATAAGAAGGACCGAGTATCCAAGTTGGATAATGTATTATGGGCCTTTAGGACAGCCTATAGGACTTCTACTGGGTTTACACTATTTAGGCTTGTATATAGGAAGACTTGCCATTTACTTCTTGAATTAGAATAAAGGGCACTATGGTCCTTTAAAACATGTAATCTTGATGCTATTTCTGCAGATAAAGAGAGGTTATGGCAGCTACACGAGCTAAAAGAATGACGCCACCAAGCCTATGTAAATTCTTCCATATACAAAGCTAGAACTAAGAAGTGGCATGATCAAAGGCTGCATGGCTCTAAAGAATTCCAAGCAAGAGACAGGGTATTACTTTATAACTCACATCTTCATCTTTTTCTAAGAAAGCTGAGGAGTCAATGGTTAGGCCCATTTGTGGTCAAGAAGGTCTTCCCCTATGTCACAATTGAATTGCATCATCCTGAGAAAGGAGACTTCAAAGTAAATGGGCACCTGATGAAGCACTACTATGGAGACTCATTGGAGATCAAGGAACAAGTGCACATGGTGCTTTACCTACAAAAGTGATCAAGGGAATGAGTCTAGCTAAAAGACTCTAACAAAAAGAAGAAATCCTTTTTCTATTTTTTCTTACCTCGTCTTTCTTTCATTTTAATTATGATGTACTTTAAAGACCACTGGATTATTTTTTTACTTATTTTTTGCACTTTATGCATTTATTCTGCGATGTCTTGCCCTATTGCACACTGAGGATAGTGTGTTATTTAAGTGTGGGGTGGGCATCTATTATTTTGCTTTTATTTTGCCTTTATTTTAACTATTTTTTATTTTATTTTAAACCCTGCTGATGCAGTGATCATGGGATACTGATATGGTAGGATACTTGAAGTGATGCGTTTGAGTTTTTGTTTGTGGTTTCAGCATGCATGATTCAATTATTGAGCAGGCAATGATTGTTCCTCTCAAGTATGTGATGAAAAGCAGCTAGTGATATCTAATGCATCATCTAGGCCAAGTTATACTAGTGATGCCTAATTGTTTTTCAAACTGTTTAATTTTAATTTATGATGGTTCATCATGCAAATTGTATGCACTAACTTGATTAGTAATTCATTAAAAAAATTTAAGGACTATATTCAAAATTGCCACACTTCAAATGTAAGGATTAAGCTTATTCTAAGCATTCATACAATTATGCTCCTAATATTCCTTTGTGAGTGTGCATTTTACTTGATTCTATTTCTCGAACTTGCTCTATAATACTTTTTGAGGTTACATGAATTTCTAAATACCATGAGATGACTTGGGCAACTTAGGATACACTGTAGTTGGCTCAAAAGCCTGCCCCTTATATTTCCCTTAGTTAACCATTGTTAAGCCTTGCCATTTTCTTCATTACATACACCCCTTTACACCTCATATTCCCTTTCTTTACAATATCTTTTTTTGTCACCTTATATGCTGGAATTTGTGTGATCTGATCTTCATATCGGGATTAAAGTGCATTATCTTAATTGACGATAGTTCACCAAGTCTTTTGTTCATTTTAGATGCTCCCTTTAATCCAAAGTTGTATATTAGGAAAATTGCAAGATTGTAATGAAAAAAAGAGAGAAAAAAAGAAAAGAAAAAGAAAATATATATATGGTGAATTTCAAAGCAGTCTTTATTCTCTCTTTGGATATGGTACTCTTTCAGCATCCCCTATTTCACTAGGAACTTGGTGGGAATTATGTTAGCACTTTACTGCATTTAGTCCTTGGAGTCTTTTCTTTAGATCACATGAGTTTTTAGCATATCTGTTACCCTTTCTTCCTAAAATTTTCTCCTACCTTTACCTCAAACCCCATTACAACCTTGTCAAGACCCTTTGATTATGGTATTCAATTATTCACAATAGTGGATATGAGATTTATGAGCAAGCATATGGTAAGTGGATTCTTGTTAAAATTTCTCGAGGTACCTGTACTTTACCTTAACACACTTTGAGTGATTTGAGTAACCCTTACGAGGCATTGGTTCTTAAACTTGGACATTGAATTACTAGTAAAGCTGTGTATGCATTGTTATTATCTCCATTCTATGTTAAGATTTTGTAACTTTGACTTACAAAATAAGCTTCACTTGGGATGTGTTAGGCATTGATTAACTGTGGACAAGACATAGATTTTTTAAGAACTATTGCTGCTTGTTTGATGATTGAGTTGCTATTTGCTTGAGGATAAGCAAAAACTTAAGCGTAGGGTAATTAAATGTGATTTATTTTATACATATCTTTCTTGAGGTTAATTGCTTATTTTATGAGTATATTATGTGTTTTTATCCCCAGAATCACTTGAGTTTGTATCCTTTTTCATTTTAGGAGCTTACCAAGTCATCATCAGCAGTGGAGCCACTTTGGAGGCCCAAATAGCCTAGAAACATGCAAAGTGGGCCTTGAAGCAATCCATGAATGTTATTACATCCCATGGGCCTTGAAGCATGACAACTTAGGCCTTATGAAAAGTATGCCGCATGAAGGACTTGAAAAGGAAAGGAAGGTCGTGGATTGAGGGATCATAATCCTTCTTAAATTATCATCTTTCTAGAAACATCATCATCTTTGAAGGAGTTTTGACTTATCATGATCTCTTTTGAAAACCCTATCATCCTTCTCGGCCACTCATAATCTTTTAACTTATCTCTTATCTTACCTTATCTTATCCTATCTCATCTCATCTTATCTTATCTTATCTTATCTTATCTCATCTCATCTTTTCTTAACTTATCTCATCTTATCCTATCCTTTCTTCTAAAAAACCCTAGAATCCTTCTTGGTCGAGGATCCTCATTGAAGATGACTAGCATCTTTCTATAAATACCCTAGTCTTAGCTGTGAAGGAGGAGAGGAAAAATCTTGGAAGAAGCTATGACTTTGAACACCCAAATAGGGTGATGGCTAGGAGACTACTTAAGCCCTTGAATATTTGACTTGCAACCTTGAAGTTCTATGGGAGATTGTTAGAGTGGATTTACATAAAGAGAACAACCACAACTTTGAGTACTTGAAGATTGAAGAAGGTTGCGTTTCATCCTTGATTTGAGAAAAGAAAAAGGTGTATATTTTTTCTTTCCTTTCTCTCTTCTTGAATTTAAATTTGATGATTTTTGTACCCATGAACATGAGCAGTTAGACTTGTAAAACCCATTGGGTTCCTTTCTTGGTTGGCATTTTGCTTTAAATTTGTATGAACATTGGATTTGATTTTTAAACTTTCTTGCACTTATGAATGAATGCTAAATTTTCTTTACAAGTTGTTGTATGGAATATTATTTAGATTTCTTTTAGTTGCATCGAAAGGCCTTAATTGAAATTGGAACCTAATTGTAAGGAACAATTATTTTCACTTAGATATAAGGTAAATTGATTGCCAGATTAAGAACTCACAACTATTAATAGTGATGAACTAGAATGACTGACCTAAAATCAATCATTAGAAAGAGATTTCAGTGATAGAATCTTAGGTTTAAAATTTTGATTATCTCAAGAGAGAAATTAAGTTTAATTAAGAATTCATTCATGTGTGTCAAAATTAGATTCAATAGTTCAGTATCTTGTGTATGTTTGCCAACCAGTATAGTTCCCCTTTGGGTTTGCTTTTCTTATCTTGATTAAATTTTGCTTTACTTCATTGTCACTAATCTTTGGCAAGTTATTCTTAACCATTAGTTTAGTAGAAATCAATTTTCTCTTCTTCTTAGGCTAGATAACAAGGAACAAGGAGTAGGTTTAGGCTTTCCTGTTCCCATGAGATATAACATTGGTACTCACCATTCCACTAGACTGCATCAATAGGTTCACTACCTTAGGTGTAGTTGCATTGGTAGCATATCAGTATTCTCGGGTGAATCAACTTATGTCATGGTTATGCTTAACCCTAAGTATGTGACTCCTTTTGTTGGCCACAAGGAAGTTTACTAACTTAGAATTTGCAACTATCATAGTATTTTTGAAATCACTTATGATTGAGTGGATGTTTTACCATCCCAAATTTATGGTTTGACTGTGGAGTTCCCAACGATCATCTCATAACTATGGTTGGTGACTCAATCATAAGCCTCTCTACCACTAATGCATATACTTGGAATAATTCTCTCTTTTCTTTTCACGTTTTCCTCTCTTTCTTTTTGATATCATGTTACATGTTACCTAAAAATTATACTTTTCTTATGTGATGACACTATTGTTGACTTTATTGAGCTTACATTCAAGAAAATAGAAACTTAGACTCCATGTCTTCTTTTAGACATTTGGGAATTTCACTTTAAAGACTAGGTGGCTCTTTCAAAGCAATTTCTTCATGAAAAACTATGTTTTCCCACATAAGAGTTGACTTAGACTTCATAGCAGTCGGCTTGTAGTAATAAAATAGTAAAAACTCAAATAAAGAGCTACCGGTCAGCTTCCTAAATGCGAGTAGTTGATTGGCAGCTAATAGAGAGCTACCAGTCAACTATCAGCTTCTTGGTAGTCAGCTGCTAGTCTACTTCAGTCTGAAAATTAATCTCAAGAGTACGATAGTTGACTGCTATAGGCTGGCAGTCAACTAGTGTAATATCCGCATTTTTCCTATCTTCAAATACGTTTTAAATTTATAAATTTAGCAGTTTAATGCCTGAAAGATTGTAATTAAATTTTCCTAAATTTTTGAAAATGAGAAAGGGATCAAACTAAAAGAAAAAGTCAGGGACTAAAGTGAAAAGGAGAAAAGTTTCACTAAATGAAAAAAGTGTAATCATTACGTCTCCAAAATATCTCGCGCATTTATGACACATCATTATTATGTTGAAAAATATATAGAATGCAACTATAAAATATCTGAGAAAAATATCTGAAAGTCATGATGACTTTAGAAAAATATCCGAGGGTAAAATAGATAATTTTTATCTAAGGATAAAATGATAATTTTCACGCAAGGGTAAAATAATAATTTTGCCACAAGGGTAAAATATTCATTTTACTTAGAAAAAATAATGACAAATTCCCTCAAGGTTATTCCCATGAAATTTTTGAAATTATGGAAGAAAGTAATAGGCAAAATAGTCATTTTAACTAAAAAGGGAAAAATGGTAATTTTACCACTACGGGTAAAAATGGTAATTTTACTAAAAGGACAAAATGGTCATTTTGACAAGAAAAATTTTGTAAAATTCCAAGGATGTCCTTCCACTAATGCCATGGCTTTTTGTTGAAAATTTAAAGGGTAAAATGGTCATTTTCCACTAAAGGAAACATGGTCATTTTCCCCCTTAAACATAAAGCACGGCTTCTTCCTTTTCCAAGCAAATGCAAACCGATGTGAGGGAGAGGAGGAGGAAACTTAGAGCTTGAAGGAAGAATGAGAAGGAGCTAAAGTGAAGGAAAATCTAAGGGAAAGGCACTTTCATTGGCAAATCAAGGTAGTTAGATAATTCTACACCCTTTATTTCATGGTTTATTGTGTTTTTCATGCATTTAGAGAATTTTTCATAGCTGCCATGAATTTGGGGTTTCTCTCTCTACATTCTTATTTGCATGAAAATCTATTAGGTTATTCTTATTTTGTGTTATGATTGATGGTTTATTATAATATTATGATTTTAGGTACACCACTTCCATGAAATTCTCTTGTTGGATTTAATTATGTGAAGTGTGGATTGTCATGATTATGGTGGAAGAATGGTATTTCTATTCTTTTTTATTGATGAAAATGAGATAAAGGGAAAGATTGGAATGAAAGCACTTTGTTTCCCTTTTCTTTTGCTTTTGGCCGAGAGCATGTGATGACTTAGTGAATGAAATTTTGTTTAATTTTTGCCTATATGTTATGTTAGTGTTTCGGCATAAGTATAAGAGAGGGAAGGAAGTGATGTTGTGAAGAAACTCTTTGATTTGCCTCCTCTTGGTACATTGTCCAAGAGCATAAAGAGGGATTTGTGTAAAAATTTATTCATCTATGCATCATGGTTTTGGTCAAGGAAAAGGAGAAGGAGGAAATGATGAGTTAAAGGCTTCCTTGATGAATGGTTCACTATAATCATGAAATTCTCATTTTTAACTTGTATACCAACAAGAAAGAAAAAATATATCTATGTATTCATGTACACCTATTGTGAGAAAAGAGATGCCTATATGTAATCATAGATAGAATGAACAGAGAATGAAATGGAAATGGTGAAAGAAGGAATGGAGAGCCCTTAATGTGTAATGATAGTTGAATGGAAATTGTATGGAAATGGAAGAAAAAGTGATAGAAATGTAATAGTAAAATTGAAAAGAAGAAAGGAAGGAAGTATATAGCATGAAAACTTCACTTTTCCTTTACTTTCTCCTTTTGGTCGAGACTGCCCTTGTCTTGCCCTTGAAATGGTTTAAATTTTTGTAATGTAATTGTAAAGGATAGTATTAAAAATATCATGCTAACCAACTTCAAGGGAAGAAAAGTGGATGGTTAATGTGATTTTGACAATTTCTATAATAATTGTCTAAGAGAGAAGTTATAATCTTTCATATCCATACAATTTAATCATGAAAGGATTAACTTACACATAAGGGTTATAATTTGTTAAAGGCCTAGTATCATGAAAAAGAATGTAAGGAAACGAAATTAGAAATGAAAAGAAAAAAGGGAAACATAGAATGAAAAGGAAAACATAGACTGGAAAGAAAGAGATCTTAGAGGAAGTATTTTCAACATATGTTTGAGGATAGATAGACTTGTAGCTGAATGACCAATTGTTGATATAGGACGGAAATTGGGCATTCCACAAAGAATGTAAGAATTAGTGATGGAGGCAAATTCTAAGTTAGTGTAACCTAAAAATGGCCAAATTAAAAGGGCACATTTACTTAGAATTTAGCAAGATCATGGACACAAGCCAAATCATCCTAGTTTATATATGGAAAATAGCGTACTGGGAAAGTGATCCATTAAAAAAGTGGTGGCAATTCCATAGCACCATGATCTGCCTAAAACCAGTGAGGAAATTATCTATTTAAATGACAGTAATCTCGTGAGCTTAATTTTGACTAGATATTCAGAGAAATCCCATTGACTGGGGAATGATCTGTCTTTTAACAATGACCATTGATTGGAATAGGTAATTAGATCCACTGAAGGACGTCTAAGATAATACCAGTGGTAGAAATGTCACATGATTGAAACTAGAAATAAAATTATCTCACTCATGTGCGTAGGGGTACGTGGAGTAGTCCATTAGGCCACTCTCCCGATACTCTTAAGTTCCTCTTTCATTGATTGTGGCTTTTAGCCAATGATTGATAATTATTTTTGTAATATCTGCATTTTTCCAATTTCAGGTATGTCTTAAATTCCTAAATTAGCATTTTTATGCCTAAATAATTGTAATTAAATTGTCTTAATTTTCTATGAACAAAGGAGGGACTAAACTGAAAGAAAAGGAAAAGACCAAAGTGAAAAGAAAAAAATTTTATTAAAATAATAAGCGTCATTATTACTTGCATGTAAATCGAGGTACATTTATTATGCGTAATCATGATGCTAGAAAAATATCTAGATATTCTTAAAAAGTAATGATTACTTTAAAAAATATCTAGAGAAAATATCTAATAAGTAATGATTACCTTTAGAAAATATCTAGGGGTAAAATAGTAATTTATCATAAGGGTAAAATCATAATTTTACCACTAGGGCTAAAATGGCAATTTTACCAAAGGATAAAATTGTTAATTTAGAGGAAGGAAAATTGTGAAATTCCAATAAAATATTCTCCTTCATCTCATGGCATTTTCATTGAAATTGGAAGGCTATTTTGGTTATTTTGCCACCAAGGGCAAAATGGTCATTTTGGGCCAAAATATATGACATGGAGGCTTGAAGGAGAGAAAGCTATGAAGTGAATGAAATTGGAAGAAGATTACAAGTGAAGAAAAAGAAGCAACCAAAGTGATTTCCATTGCAAACTTGAGGTAGATAGACATTCCTATGCTATTATTTTCATGGATTAACTTCTTTTTCAAACTTTTCCTTTTTATTAATGGCTGCCATGAATAGTAGCAAAATTTTCTACATTCTTGATTTTCTTGATTTTCTATTGGAAAGATGTTTAAAGTGTTGGATGGATGCATTTTTAGGTGTTCTTGGAATTCATTGAAGTGTTATGTTGAATTTAAGAAATTTCCTTCCATTTTCATAAAAGAATTATTTTTCATAAAAGTAAGTTTTAATGCATGGATTGTCATGAAAAAAATGGGTAAATGATGTTTTATACCTAAAATACAATGGAAATGAGATAGGTAACTTTAATTGGTGAAAACAACTAGAGTTCCTAATTTTCCCTTGCTTGGCTGAGAGAAAACATAGGAAATTGAGAAGGAGAAATTTGTTATGAATAATGAAGAAGGGTGTTTCAGTTTTAAGGCAAAAATGGAAGGAAAGAAACATGTGAAATTTTGTCTCTTTCTTTCTTGTTTTAACTGAACTTAGCATGTGAGTGGAGTGGAAATTTACATATTTTATTTTATTCATAAAATGTTACTCCATTCGGTGAAGAGGTGGGAGAGAGAATTCGAAAGTGAGGTTTGATTAATATTAACTTATTTTCTTCTTGTCACCGAGGAGCTTGCAAGAGGGAAATGGAAATTGGTTAAGAAATGATGATGTTGACTCGTGATGTAGGAAAGGAGAAAAGAAGGAGACATGTTGCCCTTGTACTCTTTTGTTTTCCTTTCATTTCTTATTATTATTTTTCCACCATGAAGAAAAGTGAGAGGAAGATTTTAAATATAGTTTTAATATTGAAAAGCTTCATATATTTGGTGGAAGCTATATAAAAAGGAAGCTTTAATAAATTTATGTTGATTTCTTTCTATGTTAGCTGAAAAAGGTCTGAAAGAATGGAAAAAGGTGTTTTGTTTGTATTTAGTTTAGTTATAAGGGAAGAAAAAGGAGATTGATAAAGAAGAAAGTAATGATTTAGTCATATGGAAAGAGAGGAAAGAAGTAGACATGGCAAATTTGGTTTTGTCTTCTTTATTTTAACAAAAAACTTAAGTAAAGTGGAAGGAGAATTATATGATTTATATTTTTATGAAAAGGGCTATTTTCATTCGGTGGAGGTGATGAGAGAAAAGAGGAAAGCAATTGTTGGAATTAGTTGTGTTAATTTCCTTCTTCCTTAACCGAGATGCTTGTAAAAATTGAAAGAGAAGATTTTGTCTAAACTTTATTAAGATGAATTGAGGATGGCTCGATGAAGAAGGAAAAAGGGAAGAAAGAAAAGAGACAAAAATTGAATTTTCTTTCTTTAGTTTAGCTAAAAGACAAGTTAATAGGAAGAAACTTTGCAAACATATTTTAATAATGAAAATTCCCTTCATTCAGTGAAAGGAATAGGAAGAATGAATTTTTATTCTTTGCTTGGCTTCTTTTACTTTAGTAAATGATGGTTGTAACAACCGGAATCATTTTCAAAAGATAAAACCATATTTTCATGATAAATTCACGTAAGCAAAGCCTGGCATGACTTTCGAGGATAATGATTTGAAACAGAAGGTCGTTCGAAGTCAGAAACATAATCGAATGAAAGGAAAAGCGATCCAACGATCAGGGATTGACAGACAACATTTCGTGCATCAATTTAACAGATGGAGGCCAAAATCACTACATGGAAACTCGTGCCAACATCTTGAGGAAGCCGACATCCTGAAGTTTCCCCTGGTGATCCGGGAAATGTCAGAATCGCCCCCAGAAGCTTTAAATTTCTCGAAACCCCACCATTTGGCCTAATTCTCTCTCTCTCTTCACTCTATTTTCTCTCTCCTCTCTCTCCTCCTTCCTCCACCGCGCATCGCCACCTGAGACACCATGAGCCACCACCTGGCTTACCAACCGACAGCCCTCGCCACCCATAACTTCCAGCAACCACCCACAGCCGCCAACGGCCGCCAGCATCGTTGAAAAATGACGTTTTCCACCTCCATCGCACGAAAACTTTGCCAGCTGAGATCACCACTGTCCGCCACCGTTGGCTTTCACCGCCACCACCAGTGTGTAGCCTGAGCTACCAACTTCCTCCACCAGTGTGGCCGAAAAATACCATCGAAACGGCCGTGAACCGCCGTGCCACCACTATATTCGGACTCCTCGTCTTGCGGGCTTCACTTTGGTGTAAATTTTGAGGTAAACTGCACCCCTCCACCATGCGTCATCGTACGCTGCCGTGCACCGCCATGACAGAGCATCTGGACATACACCAGGAGAAACTGAGACTACCCCGGGATAGATTTCCACCATCTAATGAAACTGGTAAGGTCTAATTCCCTAAAAACTAATGAATTTTGATTGAATTGGCTGCCGAAAGCAAATAAGAAATAAATTGACCTAGGTATTAGGGTAACCGGACTTAGAATCATAAAACGGATGATGTGAAGAGCTTGAATATTCATTTAAATGTCTAGGGAATTTAATTGGCTCGAAAACTGGGATTTCGTGAAGTTCCGAATTAATTTAGAGTGACAGGAGACCAGGTAGGATGATTTACGCTTCCCGAGTCTTAGATTTGACCTAGTGATTACCTGAGCGATTAGATTTCATTGCATGGATTTACGTGCTTCTTTCGATGGACTAAATTGCATGGCTGTGTACTGGATATCCTAATTTCATGTTAGATGTTTTTTTTATCGAGTTTAGATGCCCTTAGGATGGATTTACTTAGGGTAGGGTACTTGATAGCCGATATGGGACGGCCGTTAAGTATCCCAAGTACAGGGAGTTTTTAAATGAGATTGTTTTTATCAGATTTAGCCTGTATTGCATTAGGGATCATGCGATAAATCAAGACGACCCTAATAAAGGTTTAAGGAGTATAAGGGGGGATAGCCTACATGGGGAAACGTTGTGATTTAGGCGTAATACCCTAAAACCCTGAGGAATAGCCGACCGTGAGCATATGAGTTCAAATAGACTGTATGAGGATGAGAATTGGCGTATGTGCACATGCTAGGGGACGCCCTAGATGTTGATTCTCACCCGGTCCTTGAGTGAGTGATTGGTGTTACAGATCACACTCACAATATAGGCGAGACTCTGGTGATTGGTGTTACGGATCACACCCAACGATAAGTGAGGTAATTTCTCTAGATGACGTGTAATTGGATGACGATTTGAGATTTGGTCGCAGAGGATTTGTGGCCAAAATGGATTTAGATACACTGGGCATGGGATTTTACCTGATTTCGATTCTTGATTTTCAAAGAAATGGACTTTATGATTTCGATTATTTGCCTTGATTTCCATGTAATAAAATGATTTTAAAGATAAGGTATTTCACTGATTTCGAACTAATTTCGGGAAGATGTTTTCGGTGCTCGCACTGCTGAGTATTCAACCAGATTTTAAATTGTATTTGAACTGTAAATTATTCTACTGGGATTTTATATCTCACCAGGTTGTTTACTCAGATGAACAAGGACAGGAACCTAGACGTTAGTTAGACGATGACTTGGTGATAGACAGAAAAGAAGCTTAGTTTAGGCTTGAATTGCATTGTATATATTTTCTTGATGATGTTGTATATTAGTTTTATGTAATTTCTACTTGATGTGGTTATTGGATTGACTGTATATGTATAAATCAGAGGACTGTTGTATTTGGGATATGTTCGAATTACAGAGAAAACTCTGCCAAATTTTCAGTAGGGTTTACCGCTGTAAACCTATGTAATTAAGTTAGAATTTGCATTTAAATGATAGTATACTGCATGTATGGATATTAGATTTCATTCCAGAGTAAATTATGATGTATGTATGTATAATTAGTTTAGCTGCATGTGAATTAGGGTTGAAAGGAATCTGAATGGACAACGGGAAGTCTATTTGGGTTACGCTTAACCAGTAGCGATCCCCTGACATTACCATATCGGGAATAACTATTTAGAAAAGTCTATATGCTTCCGCTATTCAGATAAAGGATTGTGTATGTCGTATTAGGGGGTTGTTACAATGGTAGGTATAACACCCCCAATTTCATAGCCATATTTAAAATATTATTTATTGAAAAATCCTTTACTTAAGAAATTGGTGTGTTATATACACTTCTATCCTTTATTTCTTACCTGAGTTCTTTAAATATCCATTTATAGTATACATTTCATTAGGTTCGGATCCTTACTCAGGTATCACATTCAATTATCAATATAGTGGAAATCTAATAATCATACACCATAATCCATAAAAATTCAGGATAAATTTAAACTTTTTCATTTACATACATTTACATCCAGTTCAACGTTACAACGTTGTTACATATACTGCAGGATATATGTAGATTTCTTGTTTTCATAGGGTAAGGAGGCAACAAACCTACCACTCAAACCCTTTTCAACTATTTTTTCATAAACCTGATATGTATGCTTTACATATCCATATACTTATATGTATTTCTAGCATAATATATATATTATTCCATTTCTTGGGATGGATAGCTAATCCCTTCCGTCTTATAGTACCATAATGGTCCTAGTCATCTGATACATACCAGAAAATAATGAGAAAATAATTTCTCAGTAGCTACGCATTCCACATTTCATTTCTGAGCTTTGGTATGTACCACGGTATAGGTACGAAAAACAATTTACATTCCTTATTATTAAATTCCATTATTTCTAGTAAATGCTATAAATAAACCAGTTAGATGTATAGGATGAAGTTTATGAGGTATATCAGTAATATATCAGTTATAAAATAAAAACAGTATCAATTTCAGTCACAACCATAGTTCACCGTATACCATTTAGTACCATAATCAGGAAAGTACATTCATTAAATTTTCATTCAGCCATAGATAATTTAGGAGAAACAAAATTTATCATTCATGGAAAACTGTATTATTTATAAGGAAAATAAACATTCATATTTGGCTAAAAGCCATATTTTCAATTCAGAGAGACACAAGAGTATCGGAAGTATAAATTACTCCATATACTACAGTGTGCATGAATGAGATAGCCGCTCTATCAAGTGTGTGACAATTCTGCCACTGGTACATCTGAGGCGTCCCTCAGTGGATCCGAGTACCCATTCACATTCAGTGATCATGTCATAAAGACAGATCTAAGTGGGAATTTCTCCCAGGGTTCAGTCAAACTAAGCTCATGCAATCACTTTATTCACACAGATCATCTTCTCCCCGCTTTATAGGCGGTTCATGATGCCATAGATCACCACGACCTACATCATGGATCATTTCCCAGTATGTTATTTCCTGTATATATCAACTAGGATTATTAGGCTTAATCTTATAATTTTTCCAAATTCTAAGTAAATGTCCCCTGTTTAATTAGCCATTTAGGTTACACTAACTTAGAATTCACAATCATCACAGTGTTTTCAAAATTCTTTCATTCCGAGCAGATGTTTCACCATCCAAATTTATGATACAACCATGGAATGTCCAATGGCCATCCCATATCGACAATTGGTCACTCAGTTATAAGCCTATATACCCTAGAACATATATTGGAATTACTTCCTCTATGTTTCTCTTTATTGAACATTCAAATATTTTCCTTCCATTCAATGTTTTCCAATGCCATGCTATGTTTTTCCTTATCTGTCATAAAGAAATCCTTTTCTTTCCTAATTCATGATGATACTATCATTCTCACTTTTTAAAAAGAAAACCTTTAAATCTCAATAACAATTCCATTCTTGAATTTGTATAAAAAGGAAGGTCCATTCTTGGTCAAGATAAATCCTTAAGAAACTTAAGATTTTCATACTTAAAAATTTCTATTTGTCACTCTTGCCATATAATAAGCAAAATAAATTATTTTTCCCTCCCATTTACACTAAATTCCCTTTTTCACATTTTATTGCATTTAAAGGGTTTCAAAGTTGAACCTTTTCCATTTTCTACTTATTATTCCATTTTCTCCCTTTCTCGCCTAATTATACATACCCAAGGTGTGTATAATCATTGTCTCCCCACATTTAAGCATGCACACAAATTGCTAGAATTGCCAAGATTGCACAAAATATTCATTAAAATTTAATTGCAACGTCATATTATTTCCTTTGTATACTTTGACCAATTTCATTACATTTTTGTACAAAAATTTTTCATAAATATTTCCATGTCCTAAAATTGGTCAAGTAGACTACATGGAATTTAATGGGATCATTTTACATAAAAATAATTGCCAATTAATCTTGCTTCAACCAAGACACACACATAAAAATTTCAGCACATTTCCTTCATCAAAAACTTGCATACTCTCAGTCAAGATGGGATTTTTAGGCAAAATTGGGCCTTTCAACCAATTGACATCTATTCTATCCTCCATTGGCCATAACTTGAATTACCAATAAGCTACTTTAAATTTTTCAAACAATTTTCCAAATCTCATTTTTCTAGCCATGGCCTAAAGAGGAAATTTGTGCAAAAATCATCATTTTTCATATAATCATTCCTTTAATCCCACTTTCATCATCCAAAAACCATCAATCACCATTTATCCATAACAATCAAGGCAAAACAAACAATTTGGTATGACATTTATGAATTTGGGGGTTTTAGGGCAAATGAAACAAAAATGGGAAATGAACATAAACACTTTCATAATTGAAATTAACCATCACAAACAACTCCATACTACCTTATAAGCATTAATCCATATAAATTTTGAGAATTTAAGAATGTAAACTTAAGAACATCACTATTCATGTACTGTTCATTCAGCCATGAAAATCTCAAAAGCTTGGAAAAATCCATTAAAACATGAAATAAGTGATGGAAGAAGGCTAAGTTACCTTGATTTACAATTTTTAATGGGTAAACCTTGAAGTTTCCTTGCTTTTTCTCCCTTTTTTCCCTTATGAAGCCTATGGTTTTTCTCCCTTCCAAAAGCCTTCATGTCGTCTTTGCTAAGGAGGAGAAGAAGAAGAAGGGTGACTTATTTGAAATGGCTAATATGACCATTTTGCCCTTGGTGGCAAAATGACCAAAATACCCTTTACTTTTTCCTTCTTATAACCTTGACATGCAAGGGTTTTTTAGGAATTTTAAAGTATTTCTTTAGGTAAAATTCCCCTTATGTCCTTATGATGAATTACCTTTTTACCCTTAGTGTCAAAATTACCATTTTTTCCCTTCATGGTAAAATGACCATTTTACCCCTCTTAAGTGCTAAACCAAAATTTTTTTTTTTTTTTTGAAAAATTTTGGAAAAATATTCCATATGCAATTTCATAATTTTTCAGATAAAAATTAGCCATTTTATTTGATAAATAAATATTTTATTCTTATTTTCAGATAAAATTTTGACTATTTTGCCCTTAAATATTTTTCTTTAAGCATTCATGACATTGGCGCCATTTTCAAACCTCATAAATGTGTGCCATAAATGCACCTCAATTTACGTGCTTACTATTAAGATATTTTATGAATCAAATTTCCTTTCATTTTAGTCCCTAATCATTTCCTTTCAGTTTAGTCCTTCCTTTGTTTAAAGTAATATAAAATGATTTTTGGACTATTTTCCATGCATAAAAATATTGAGTCTAGGATTATAAGACATACCTGATGTAATAGAATTGAGGATATTATAGTTGGCGATCATGAAGAAGGTAAAAAGGGAAGAGACTTTATAAAAAAATGTGTTTAACTTCTTTCTTGTTTAATAAGTGGAGAGAAAAATTCATAATCCTTATTTTAAATATACTTCCATTCGGTTATGATACAAAAGAAGAAAAATTAAGTGATTGAGAGAAAGCATGTAATCTTTTCCTTTTCCTTTCCATTTATTGGATAAGTCATTTAATTTTGTCAAGGTATGTTACTGACTTTTGGTTTCAAGTAAAGGGAGAAGAGAATAATAAGGAATTACCCATTATTTAAATTATTAGTTTCATGACATCCTTGCATTAGAAGTATGTGATTGTAAAATGGAAGGATAAATATCATGTGTATAGATATGTATGCATTATTAAAGAGCAAGAATATTTAGAAATGCATACATAAATAAAGACATAGTATCATGATAGACTTTAGAGAATAAAGAAGGGAAACAAAGAAAAGATAAAGGAAAACATAAATTATCAATGAGGAGAACTTAAAAGAAGTATTTCTAGTATATGTTCTAGGATAGATAGGTTTGTAACTAAATAATTGACTGTCGGTATGGGACGAAAATTAGTTATTCAACAAAATATGGAATTACAGTGATGATTGCAAATTCAAAGTTAGTGTAACCTAAAATGGCCAATAAAAAGTGGACATTTACTTAGAATTTAGCATAATCATAGGTACAAACCAAATCATCATAAGTCATATATTAGAGATAGCGTACTGGGAATATGATCCACTAGAAAGGGGTGGTGATTTCATAGCACCATGGTCTGCCAAAAAGTGGAGAGGAAATGATCTGTTTATAGGAAACAATGATCCCATGAGCCTAATTTTCAACATGTTATTAATTTGCTTAGAAGGAAGTAATTATGATATAGAGAGGTACTTGGATCCATTGGGGGATGCCTTAGATTGTACTAGTGACAATAGTCACACCACAGATATAGAGAAAATTATCTCACTCATGTATGTAGTAATATGTGGACAAGTTCACATAGTGGCTGTCCCAACACTCTTAAGTATCTCTATCATTGTACGTGGCTTAGCCAATAACATATGCCTATTTTCCTTATGTATTATGATTGTTTTCCTATGAATACTGATGTTGTTTACCCATGCAAGACTAACATGTTTTATGTTTATAATACTATGAAGATATCTGTATGATGAATTTACATGATACATTGATAAAGCTTCCAATCAAAAAGTGCATGTCATACATAATAATGCATTATCTCATGAATTCCAATAGAAATAATTGTATTTGAAAATAAAGAATGTAGAATGTTTTTGTATCACTACGGTGGTACATGCTAGTGTTTTTAAAAGATAACGGAATGTCTAGCTACTGAGAAATAATTTCTCACTATAATAACTAGTATATATCATATGGCAAGATATTTAATTTCGCTGGAAGTTGACATTTCGTTAGTAGAGATACCGTGGTTGGGTCCTTTCACATATGTCCAAAAAATCTATATAGTGTTTGCTACTGAGGTTCCTCCTGCATAGAGGAGACAGGATATATATCTTTTGTTATTAGATGTAGATAACTAAAACGTAGCTCTTTCATCCTGATTACATATATGTTTTGAGAAAAATTAGGGTGAGTCATTTTTGGATGTAAATATTCATAAGGGTATATATATCTGGATATGTGAAAGTAATGGTAACTGATAGATATTTTGTAAAAGGGTTTGAGTGGCAGGTTTGTTGCCTCCTTACCCTGAAGTATTGTAAATACTTAACATATCTAGAAATATATGCATGACGTTGTATCTATTATATGAAAATATATGATGTTTCTATGATATAAATGTTTTAAACATTTAGCTTTCCTCTGCGATGTAATTAAGTAAGAAACCTAAGTATTAAGTTCCAAACCTAATACAATATAAATTACCAAGATAATAATATTACTCAAGTTATAAATAAGGATAAAGATAAATATAATATCCTAGTCTTGTGGCAAATGAATATTCCATTAAGAACTATAAGATTGGGGTGTTATAGTTTTCCTTATGACTGGCAATGTTTTCCTTATGAATGATAAATATTTTTTCCCTATTTTGACTAGAAATGTATTTATAACTAGATATATTTTAAAAGCATGATACTAAGATGCCTTGACTAATGACTTTTAAGGTGAATTTTCCTATTATACATTCATATATATGCATGCCACACTTCTTCTGAAATGTATATGCACAACCAGTAAGATTTAAATGATAATTAAAAATGAGAGAATGTAGAAATATTTTTTATATCACTATGGTGGTACATATTGGAATTTTTAAAAGAAAAAGAATTGTCTAGCTACTGAGAATGCAATTCTCATGATTATGTCTAGTATGTATCAGATGACCGGTTACATGATTTTGCTTGAAGTTGACATAATGTTGGGTCAAATCCCATGGTTGAATTCCTTTACAGTTGTTTAAATTATTTATGTTATAGTAGTAATAGAAGTTCCGCCTTCTTAGAGGAGGTGTGAGTGATGTTTATTTTTGGATGTGTATAGCAGAGAAAAGGGCATATATATCAGGATATGTGGGATAATTATCCATTAGTAGGAATTAAAGTAAAAAGGGGTCTGAGTGGCAAGCTTATTGCCTCTTTTCCCTTAATAACTAGATGATCTCACATCTCTAGAAGTATATATATATAATAATGTAAGCATTGAATAAACAGAAGAATATATATACATGAATGAAGTTTAAAGTTTCTACTGCATTATTGTATAAATAATATTTTATTTATTCAGTCTTTCGCTGTGCAATGTTTTAAATGATATACATGAGTAATGAATCTCAAGCCTAATCTGTAATGACCCCCTAATACGTCATGCGCGATGCTTATCTGATTAGCGGAAGCATATGGGTTATTCTACGTAGTTATTCCCTATGTGGGAACGTCAGGGGATCGCTACTGGTTGAGCGTAACCCAAATAGACTTTCCGTTGTCCATTCGGATTCCGTTCAACCCCAATTCACGCGCAGCTAACTAATTATACATACATGCATCATAACTTTCTCTGGAATGAAATCTAAAACTCATATACACGTCGCGTCATACATTCATACACATTTCAATTCAAATCCATAAGTTTACAGCGATAAATTCTACCGAAAATCTGGCAGAGTTTCCTTTGTAATTTGATCGTATCCCAAATACAGAATCACCTGTTTAAATATCAACAGCCAGTCCAACAACAGTGATAAACATAACTGACATAAATCCATACACAGCAACATTAATTCATCACTACAATCCATGTATACTATCTGAAACGTTGTATGTACATTCAGTCTAATCCATACAGAATTCATAAGAAACAGAATCCGATAAATAACAGCATCATCAAAGTATATATACAAATGATTCAAGCCTAAGCTAATCATTTTCGGTCTATCCTCAAGTCAGCCTCGGCTATCGTCTGGGCTCCTGCCCCTGTCCCTGTTCATCTGAGTAAACAACCTAATGAGATATGAATCCCAGTAGAATAATTTACAAATCAATTATCATTCGAAAACCAGTTGAATACCCAGCGGTGCGAACACTAAAATCATCTTCCCGAAATCAATTCGAAAATAGTGAAATACCTTTTCTTTAAAAATCATTTAATTACATGGAAATCGCGGCAATATATCACAATTAGAAAATCCATTTCTTTTTAAAATCAATCATCAAAATCAAGTAAAATCCCATGCCCTGTGTCTCTCAATCCTCGTTGGCTACAAGTACGTTGTAACCAAATCTAAATAATCATCTAATTGCACGTAGTCTAGAGAGAATACCTCTCTTATCGTTGGGTGTGATCCATAACACCAATCACCCGAATCAAGCCTATATTGTGAGTGTGATCCGTAACACCAATCACTCACTCAAGGACCGGGTGAGAATCAACATCTAGGGCGTCCCCTAGCATGTGCACATACGCCAATTCTCATCCTCATATAGTCTATTCGAACTCACATGCACTCGGTCGGCTATTCCTCAGGGTTCTAGAGTATCACGCCTAAATCACAACATTTCCCCGTGTAGGTTATCCACCCTTATACTCCCTAAACCTTTCTTAGGGTCGTCCTGGTTTAACGCGTAATCCCTAACTCAAGACAAAGCAAATCTGATAAAAATAGTTTTGTTTAAAAGCTTCCTGTACGAGGGATACTTAACGGCCGTCCCATACCGGCTATCAAGTATCCAACCCTAAGTAAATCTGCCTTAAAGGCATCTAAACTTGATAAACAAGGTGTCTAACATGCAATTAGGGTTTTCAGCACCCAGGCATGCAATTTTATCCCATCGAAAGCAACACGTAATTCCATGCAAGTCATCTAAATCAGTCAGGTATTCACTAAATCAATTCTAGGGTTCGGGAAGTGCAAATTATCCTACCTGGTCTCCGGTCGCTCCAAATCAAGTCAGGACTCCACGAAATCTTGGTTTCTGAGCCCAATTAATTCCCTGGACATTAAATGGAATATTTAAACTTGTCACGTCATCCGTTTTTCAATCCTAAACTTGATTACACAGTTACCTAGGTTAATTAGTTGCCTAATTATGTTCAGCAGTCATTTCAGTCATATACCATTAGTTTTTGGGAAAATGTACCTTACCACGGTGATCGGATGATGGAATTCTACGTCACGGTGGTCTCGGTTTCTTGGGATGCACGTCCAGAAGCTTCGGCACGGCGGCACGCGGTGGCGCACGGCGGCGCATGGCGGAGAGGTGCGGTTTGCCTCGAAAATCACACCACGGTGAAGCCCGCAAGCCCAGGAGTCTGAATACGGTGGTGGCACGGCGGTTCACGGCCATCTGGGCGATGTTTTTTGGCCACGAACTTTCTCGCATGGCGGACGACGTTCTTCCTCGATCCAGGCGCGTCTGGCCTCCTTTCGACGGCACCGAGCTATTGGAGGCAGCTGGCAGCTCGGGCTACACGATGGTGGGGGCGGTGACGGTCAACGGCGACGGACGGTGGCGATTCGAGCTGGGGAAGTTTGGCGCGATGGAGGGGAAAAATGGCATTTTTCTGGTGGCTCCGGCAGCCGTTGGTGGCCGTGGTTGGTTGGTGGAGGTTGTGGGTAGTGAGGGCTGTCGGTTGGTACCCTTGGTGGCAGCCCACGGTGGCTGTAGTGGCCAATCACGGTGGAGGAAGGTGGAGAGAGAAAAGAGAGAGGAGAGAGAGAGTGTGGTGAGGAGAGAGAGTGAAATGGAGGGAATTCGCGTAATTTAAAGCCTCCAGGGATGATTCTGACTTTTCCCGGGCCACCTGGGCATGTTTTGGGGTGTCGACATCCTTCCATACGTTGGCACGCATTTCTATGCGAAAGCTTTGGCCTCCGTTAGTGAAATTGACGCACGAAACTTCTTCCGTCAATTTCTAATCGCCGGATTGTATTTCTTTCCGTTTGATCGTGTTTCTGGCTTCGAACGACCTTCTGTGTCAAGTCATTATCCTCAAAATTTGTGCCAGGCTTTGTTTAATGGAAATTAGCTTCAAAAAATCAAAATTTATCTTTTAAAATCCTTTAAAACTCTTTCGAATCTTTCCCGTTGTTACATAATCAAATATGGAATGGAAATCAATCATTTTACTCGGGTAATAATTAAGGACAAAGAGAAGGGTAACATGTCAATCTTGTAGCCAAATGGTTTATTAAGAAAATTATTTTCAAGAAAAGCTATCAAATTGAGGTGTCACAGCTGGCACTTACATTTTCTAGAAAATATAAAGCTAAAGAACACGACAGATACTACAAAATCTAGATTTCACCCCTTTTCTAGTCAAGACATGCATGAGATTAGTTTCTAATACCGAATTATCATATATCCTTCATCAAAACTCACATATATGCTCAAATTCATCCATCACAATGGATTCAAACTCAAGTAAACCATGGTGAACAGTGCAACCCATTTTGCAGAATCTAAAACAAAAAATTCTAAGTTCATCTAATTGGTATAAAGCACCCAATAGAAGTTAAAAACACTAAGAATGCAGGTTTAAATCCCCCTCTCAATTCAAAAATACCAAAAATAAATATTTTCAACCAAATGAAGAATATTTTCAAAATAGAGGGATTCACTTCTTTGCTACCTTGTTGTTGATTTAAAACACGTAAATGTTTGTTTGGAGACTGGCTGGTGTGTTATCCTTGCCTCTAGAATGTCAAACTTCCTCTTACAATCCTCTTCCTTCCCATGTTCTCACTTTCTCTCCCCAAAACCTTTATCTCTCTCTCTAGGAAATTCTGAAGGTATAGTTATGGTGAAGGATTATAATATTTACTCTTATTTATAGGTGGTCCGGGTGGTCAGAGAAACTATGACCCATATTCGATATTAGGGTCAAGTTTTAATCATTTGGCCTCAAGTAGCAACTTTCCTAGCCATATAGAGAATTACCATTTTGCCCTTAAAACTTAGGCAGGAAATTTCAAAAATCTAGTAGCTACAATAACTAGTCTTTCAGTTAAAATTATGTCTTGCTACTATAGAATATTGAAAGTCTACCTAACTTTCCCAACTAAAACTTTCCTCTTTGCATTTCAGTCCCTATTCTTCTTTCTTTCAATTTAGTCTGCCAATCATGCAACTATATGCAACTAATGCAACATACATAAGCATTTAACCTACTTAATAACTAGAAAACATCTCTCATGAATAGGAGAAGTGGATGTTACAATAAAGGCCTAAAGTGAGGTTAATTACTTAAATTTTGATATTTCTGTAAGCAGAGTAATTTCAAAATAGTTATATATGCTTAGATAGTTGTAACACCTACCTCCAATATGTTCGATACTATTATTATTAAGAATGATGATTCTTTATGTAAATTTTTGTGTGTTATGTGGTGTCAAGAATAATGCCATAAAGGGGTAAAATGGCCATTTTCATCAAGTAGCACTAGTTTTACCATAAAGGGGTAAAATTGGAATTTTCCCAAAGAAAGGGTAAAATAGTAATTTTACTATGAAAGAAAAGACAATAATTTCATCTAAGTACTTTAGGAAATGGTATTTGAAGGCTTTTACTCTCTAATCTTAGAAATAGAGATAAAATGAGGGTAAAAATAAATGTTGCCATGAAGGATAAAATGGTAATTTTCACCCTAAGGGCAAAATGGTAATTTTACTTAAAGAAGGATGGAGTATTAATTCCATGAAAAGGACTTTATGGAAATAAATGTTACATGAAGGATAAAAATAAATGTTGAGACTTTTTGATGTTATGGGCAAAAAGAGAAGAAAATAAAAGTGAAATGGCCATTTTAGACATAAAGGCTAAAATGGTAATTTTACCCAAGGACCTTAAGGTAATTTTTGAAAAAGTTGAAGGGAAAAATAGGAATTCAAAATTTGAAAGGGCAAGGTAGTCATTTACCTTGAAAGTTCCATGAAATTACAATTTGAAGGAGAAAGGATGCCATTGTAGAAAAGAGAAGTAATAAGGGTAAAATAGTCATTTTACACCAAAGGCATTTTGGTAATTTCACCTAAACCCTAAATTTATGTCATCTTCTTCCATAAGGAGAAGTAGAAGTCAAACAAGGGAGAAAGGAGAGGGTGCGGCTAAAAGCTTCACAAGGGAAAGAGGAAGAGCAAAATCAAGGAAACCACTTGGGAGATTCCACTTTTCTTGCATTTTTAAGGTAGCTTAACAATCCTAAAGCCTTAGTTTCATGTTTTATGGAAAGATTAAAGTGTTTTATATTTCAATAAACTTAGGGCTTTCTCTCTCTACATTCTTATGTGAATTTCTTTGAATGGGTTTTGCTTATATTGAAATATTGTTGTCTTTGTGAATATGAACATGTTGAAATGCTTGAAATCATAAAAGAATGAAAATTGTCATGGATGGCACTTATTTCATGAAAAACCCTACCTTTTGAAATAGTTGAAATGGTATAGAAATGAAAGAGAAAATGGTAATTTTGCATGAGAAATACTTGAAAATGAAAGCCATGAAAGCAAAAGAATGAAACACTTTCATTTTCCTTCACTTTCTCTCT
The DNA here is from genome assembly GCA_031216115.1 of Senna siamea. Lineage (NCBI taxonomy): Eukaryota > Viridiplantae > Streptophyta > Magnoliopsida > Fabales > Fabaceae > Senna > Senna siamea. The sequence goes on from CM062354.1 coordinate 13,976,007, forward strand.
TGTCCGAGAGCATCCACAAATCTTGGTAAAATTATTTGCTTGAAAAAGTGTCTAAAAATGGTGGAAGCAATCGGTATGAGAGGAAGAGAGTGAAAATTATGCTAAATCGATGTTTTGGCAATTTTACCATTTTTTGGTCATGCCATTTAACCTTGAAAGTGTGCTTAAAATGTGAAAATGATACAAAGTGTGTAACTATATGTTTAGCATGGTAAATGAGTTATGAAAATGATGAAAAAGAAAGGCTAAACATAAAGATGCACATTTTGGATAAGAAAAAGTGTCATGAAAATTTAAGCATATGGCACCATTGCTCTTGAATGATGAAAAGGATGGAAGAATGGGAAACTATGGCACAAAAATTCCTAGCTTCCACCTCTTTCTCATCTTGGCCGAGAGCATCACCCCATTTTCCCCTTGAAGATTAAATCCATCTGCTAATAGAAAAAAGTTTAAAATGTGATTTAAAATGGTCAATGTCAAGAGGAATGGGAAAAATGATGGAAAGATGAGATGTGAATGTTAATTGCATCCATTTGTGGCTTTAACACCTAAATGTTTCAATTTCATATATTATGAATGCCAAATTTGATATTACATGCAATTAAGAAATGAAATGTATGGAATGACACCAATAAAGGCTGGAGAATGGCACTATTAAATCCTCCTTGAGGTGAATATGTAAGGATTATGAATGTCATCTTAGGGTGAGAGCACGACACTATTTACATCTCTCCCTAGAGATAAATAAAAAGGCAAATGAATGTTTCTAAAGGAGTGAACCATAGTACTATTAATGTTCCCTTAAAGGACACTAGGAATGGGTGGAGTATGGCACTATTAGATCCCCTTTGAGGTGTATGTGATGGCACTATATGATATCATAGTGGTAATGACTCAATGGCACTATAAAGAGTCACTTTAGTGGTATTGAATTGAGGGCATTAAGGTTCCCCTACCGGTATAAAAGAAATGAATGTTGTGATGACAGATTATGTGTGAATGCATAACAATATGATGCCATATAATATGTTCATAGCATGAAACAGTGATAATCTCATATTTACAAATGCATATACATATATTTCATATAAAGCATGCCTATGGAATTGAATGGAAACTATTTTGAAAGAAATGGAATGTAGAAATGTTTTCTGTATTCATACAATGGTACATACCAGATATTTGAAAATGAATGGTTTGTTTAGCTACTAGAAAATTATTTTATCATTATTGTACTGGTATGTAACAGATGCCTAGATATAGTGTGATGAGGGAGATTGAAGTGGCCGTAGTAAAGGTTCCATTTCTAGGAACCTTTACAGTCTTGAAGGATATTTATATATTTTCAGTGTTTGAAATTCTTACTGTAAATCTACTGATGAGCCTTATTTTATACATAATTTCTTAACGTTAATTGTCTAATTTTTAAGCATTTTATGTAGTTTTATTCTAAAAATCACCTAAGGTTGCTTCGTTTTCATTTTCAGGCATTTTATCAAGTTATTGTCAACAAACGGAGCAATTTCGAGCCTGGACAGCTTTCAGAGCTCTTAAAATAAGCCATTTGGGCCAATTTTGCTTATTGGGCCTTAGACCGGCCTTATTGGGCCTTAAACCGGGCTGAATTGGGGAAAAAAGCAAGAGCCTCGTGTGGAAAAGGTGAGGCAGACCCGAAGACCCAATTTGGAGATCCAGACTGTGTGAAATGAAGGTGTGCAGCGCATTTTTAAATAGGAATTGAACAGTAACACGTGAGAAGACCTGAGCAACCCATCGTGAATCTATTACCCATTGCATACCTGAGTGCAGTGTTTTGTTTTGAAGCCATTGTGAATAGTAAAAGAGGACTTAAACTCGTGCAGTAAAAAGAAGGGATTAGAATTGGCATTGAACAACACATACCCGAGAGCTATCATAAAAGGGAGCCCATCACGCGTTAAAGACTCATTGTACGAAGTGAGTGAACCCGAGCAGAATCATGTGACATCGAGGGAAAAATGCTGCCGAGGGAGGCTGACTAGCGACCAGAGAGGCTCTACAGACGGTCCTTCACTGCCTTGGCCATCCGCGGCGTTGTTCACGGCATCTGTAACGCGAGAGAAAGCTCGTAACCCAGTTGTAAAACCCGTCTGAGTTTGAGCTCCTCTGTGCATTTTTTGGCTAGCCTATTGTCCACCGTCACACCTTGCAGCTTCAAGCAACTCCTCCGGCACCTTCCCATAGCTCACTAACCGCTGAATAGCTCAGATCAGAGAGATCCAAGAAGGATTCGAATCGCGACTCATCCACGTTTCGGAGCTAGTTTTGCCGTCGTCTTTCTGAGCCACCACCGAAAAGTGACCCCCCATCACTCAGCACCTCCCCTGCGACCCTCCACCCTAGCTCTGATCACCGATCCAGGAGTTTTTCATCGAGTACCCAAGAACTCAGATCCAACCCGGTTGACCTGCGACCCATGACCTATTTTCCTGGATAGATTTGAGCTACATTTTTCTGAAGGCTTTGTGACATTTTTCTGATGAGATTTTGGTGGTTTTCCGGTGACTAATCTATGCAGTAACCATTGGGCAATTGAGAATATAGGGGCATGCTTAATTTCTACTATTTTTATCTCCTGTATAATTGATTGTCTGATGAATTTTCTAATGGATTGTCTGTTGTTGGACTGTTTACTATCTGTAAATATGTGTGGATAAATTTATAAAGTCCATTGGGGTCCCTAACTATGTTGGAATGCTATTTTAATTGCATGGATAATTGAATGCTGGTTATGTGATCTCTGTTATTTTTATGAATGAATACTCATGCTTTCATTGACAAGACGTTGCAATGAAAGCTATTTAGATTTCTTTTTGAGATCGAGAGATGATAATTGAAATCGGACACCTAATTGTAATAGACAATTTGTTATCACTTAGAACTAAGGTTAATAAATTGTTGGATTAACAAGTAACGACTCTTAATAGTGGTGAATTAGATCGATAATGCTGATTTAAAATTTACCATTAGGAAGAACCAGCCAGTGGTAGATTTTAAGTTTAAGAAATTCATTGAGACCGATAGAGAATTTGAATTTGCATTTGAATTCACTCACAGGTAGTATAGTCAGATTCAGTAATCCATTATCCTTTGTGTGTTAGCCAACCAATATAAGTTCCCTGATGGATTTTCATTTCTTTCCTCTGTATACTTTCTTCCATTCCTCGTAGCTAGTATTTGTTTATTGCATTTAATTAATTGTTAGTTTAGGTAAAATTAATCACTTTAATGGTTAGGCTAGATAACAAAGAATAAGTAGTAACTCTGGGCTTTCTCGTTCCTAAGGAATATGACCTTGATACTCACCATTGCACTAGGCTGCATCAATAGGTTCACTGCCTTATGTGTAGTTGCTTAGGTAGCACTGGAAGCACGCATCATCTACAAACCTAGAAAGTAATTATCAATATGTAGCTATAGCCCTTTTGGTTCTAATTCTATATATGTTATTTTTGGGTAGAATTAGGACCATTATTCTTTTTGGCTACATATAGTGAAAAAGGTCATATAATTAAAGTAAGATATGTGAATAATATATCCACTAGTGGGAGTCTTTTTGGTAAAAAGGGTATGAGTGATAGGCTTGTTGTCTCCTTACCCTTATTTAAAGAAGTTCTTCACATGTCTTAGTTTATGTAAAGTACAGTGTAAATCATATATGATGATATATATATAATCATGCAATGTTTTACATATTCCACTGTAATGAATGGAATTTTATTTCTGTTGTGCTGAAAAATGTTAACCTAAGCAAAAGAACCCAAACCTAATCAAATAATTAATTATTGATGGATTTAATGCTCGGGTAAATTAATGAAACAATAAGGAAAAGAATAATGTGACCACTTATCTTATTACATTTTTCAAAGTTTGATATAAAGATAAGGGGTGTTACAATAATACCCATGGTGTAACAAACGAAAAGGTTTTTAAAAGATAACCTAATTTTTGACGCTAATTCCAATCAAACGAAGCCTGGCACGACTTTTGAGGATGGTAAATTGAAACGGAAGGTTGTTCGAAGTCAGAAACACTATCGAATGGAAAGAAACACAATCCGGCGATCAGGAATTGACAGACGATGTTTTGTGCATCAATTTCACTGACAGAGGCCAAAACCTTTGCATAGAAACACGTGCCAATGTCTGGAAGGAAGCCGACACCCTAAAGTATCCCCGGGTGGTTCGGGAAAAGTTAGAATCGCCCTCGGAGGCTTTAAATTTCCTGGAATCCCTCCATTTCTCTCAAATCTCTCTCTCTTTTCACCTCACTTTCTATCTCCTCTCTCTCTTCCTTCCTCCACCATACGCCGCCACCACAGCCACCGTGAACCACCAACAGGCATACCAACCGACAGCCCTCGCCACCCATAACTTCCAACAACCACCCACAGCCACCAACGGCCGCTAGTGCCACCAAAAAATGGCGTTTTCCACCTCCATCGCTCGAAAACTTTGCCAGGTGAGATCGCCGCCGTTCGCCACCATTGGCCGTCACCGCCCCCACCATCGTGTAACCTGAGCTGCCAGCTTCCTCCACTAGTTTGCTGACACTGAATAGAGGTCCGACGCGCCCGGATCAAGGCAGTTTCTCTTCACTGTGCGTAAACTTTCGTGGCCAGAAAATGCCGGTCAAACGGCCGTGAACTGCCGTGCCACCACCATATTCAGACTCCTGGTCTTGCGGGCTTCACCGTGGTGTAAATTTTGAGGCAAACTATACCCCGCCGCTGTGCGCCGCCATGCACCACCGTGCCGGAGCTTCTGGACATACACTAGGAGAAACCGAGACCACCCCGAGATAGAATTCCATCATCCGATCACATTAGTAAGGTCTAATTTCCCAAAAACTAATGAATTCTAATTGAAATAGTTGCCGAACGTAATTAGGCAATAAATTGACCTAGGTATTAGTGCAACCAGACTTAGAATTGTTAAACAGATGACGTGACAAGCTTGAATATTCAATTTAATGTCCAGGAAATTAATCGAGCTCAGAAACCAAGACTACGTGAAGTTCTGAATCGATTTGGAGCGACAGGAGACCAGGTAGGATAATTTACGCTTCTCGAGCATTAGAATTGACCTTGTGGATACCTAAATGATTTAGATTATTTACATAGATTTACGTTCTGCTTTCGATGGAATAAATTGCATGCCTGTGTGCTGGATATCATAATTGCATGTTAGACATTTTGTTTATTGAGTTTAGATGCCCTTAGGACGGGTTTACTTAGGGTAGGGTACTTGATAGCTGGTATGGGACGGCCGTTAAGTATCCCGAGTACAGGGAGTTTTTAAATGAAATTGTTTTTACCTAATTTGGCCTGTACTACATTAGGGATCATGCGATAAATCAGGACGACCCTAAGAAAGGTTTAAGGAGTATAAGAGGGGATAGCCTACACGGGGAAACGTTGTGATTTAGGCGTAATACCCTAGAACCCTGAGGAATAGCCGACCGTGAGCATGTGAGTTCGAATAGACTGTATGAGGATGAGAATTGGCGTATGTGCACATGCTAGGGGACGCCCTAGATGTTGATTCTCACCCAGTTCTTGAGTGAGTGATTGGTGTTACGGATCACACTCACAATATAGGCTCGATTCAGGTGATTGGTGTTACGGATCAAACCCAACGGTAAGAGAGGTATTCTCTCTAGATGACGTGCAATTAGATGACGATTTAGACTCGGTCACAGAAGATTTGTGGCCAATGTGGATTTAGATACACCGGGCATGGGATTTTATCTGATTTCGAGTATTGATTTTAAAAGAAATAGATTTTTATGATTTTGATTATCTACCGCAATTTCCATGTGATAAAATGATTTTTCAGATAAGTTATTTCACTGATTTCGGGAAGATGTTTTCAGTGCTCGCACCGTTAAGTATTCAACCAGATTTTGAACTGTATTTAAAATGTAAATTATTCTACTGGGATTTTATATCTCACCAGGTTGTTTACTCAGATGAACAGGGACAGGGACAGGAACCTAGATGTTAGCTGGACGATGATTTGATGATAGACATAAGAACAGCTTAGTCTAGGCTTGAATTACAGTGTATATATTTTGATGATAATGCTGTATAATTGGTCTTCTGTAAATTATGCTTTTTGTTGTTGTTGGACTGGCTATATAATTGTAAATAGGTGATTGTTGTACTATGGACATGTTTGAAATATAGAGGAAACTCTGTCAAATTTTCGGTAGGGTTTACTGCTGTAAACTTGTGTAATTAATTTGGATTCTGCATTTAATGATTGTATGCCATATGTATGGACTTTAGTTTTCATTCTAGAGTAAGTTATGATGTATGTATGTATAATTAGCGTAGCTGCACGTGAATTAAGGTTGAACGAAATCCGAATGGACAACAGGAAGTCTATTTGGGTTACGCTCAACCAGTAGCGATCCCCTGACATTCCCACATCGGGAATAACTACTTAGAAAGACCCATATGCTTCCGCTATTCAGACACATGATTTTGTATGTCGTATTAGGGGGTCGTTACACATGGAAAGATCCATAATGAGAGATAAACCTCTAAGAGGTGATCTTTGTGAGTTAGAAGTGATCCTTTAGGAGAAGAGCCACTAAAAAATGATCCTCTTGGAGGTTATTTCATTTTTATTGTAGTACTAGACCAATGTACACACTAGGGGGTTCCTTGGGTTAATAAGCCCACTAATGAAGGCCTAGGCTCTGAGAGCCAAGCTTAATGAAAAGAAAAAAAAAAGAATGAAGAAATGAGATAGTACGATATACAAAAAGAAAGCTATGAATAATACACAAGTAACCTAACAGTCAAACATCATTATATTGAATTATTGAGAATTATATGAATTTTTATCTCTTATCTTTATCGCATTATGCTTGGTATTTTAACTATGGATAACTATATATATTAATGAAGTGAAAAGGATATAAATTGTAATCTGTATGCTATACAGGTGGACCATCAATAAAATGTATTTATTTTATTACTTTTTTATGAATTACCATACTAAGAATTAAATTATCACATTAAACTGATGTGTTCAAATCATCATTACTCGATTCCACCTCTTACTTGAGATTAACCTGGTTGTGGTCAGTATCCAATTTTTGGGAAGCTTTACCATTATAATCGAGGTTAAAGTCATTACTGTGTTGGATGCCTTTTATACCACCTCTCCCACTTATCCTCCCATATAGTGATATAAGACAGACATATCTTTATTTTTTATGTAAAATGAATGGATAGCCTTGAGCAGACATGATATTTTTGGCATGTGTTCATATATATATATTGTAATATCCGCATTTTTTATATTTTTAGGTATGTTTTAAATTCTTAAATTTAGAAATTGCATATGTAAATTTCTATGTTTAAATTGCCTTAGAAGTTCCAAAGAGAATAAGGACTAAATTGAAAGAAAAGTAGAGGGACTAAAGTGAAAAGGGAGAAAGTTTCCAAAATATCTCAAATGTCATCATTACATTGGCAAAATATCTAGATGCATTTATGACGCGTAATCATGACATTTGAAAATATCTAAAAAGTAATGATTATGTTAGAAAATATTTGAAAAAAAAATATTTGAAGGCCATGCTAAGGGCAAAATGGTAACTTTTTACACAAAGGAAAAATGGTAATTTCACCCAAGGGTAAAATGGTAATTCTTACCTTAGGGGTAAAATAGTCATTTCACCTAGAAACATCATGACAATTTTCATGAAGGCCATCTCCCTACACTTTTTGAAATTATAAAGGTAAATGGAGGGCAAAAAGGTTATTTTGACATAAAGGGTAAAATAGTAATTTTTTCATAAGGGTAAAATGGACATTTACTTAAATGATTCATGAAATTACATGGAAGGACAAACTCCTTTTAGAATTCAAAAAAGAGAATAAAGAAAGGGTAAAATGGTCATTTTACACTAAATAAAATTTGGTAAATTGCCATTAAAGGATTAAAATCTCATCTTCTCCATGAAGGGAAAAGAAGTCGTGAAAGAGAAGAAGAGGAAGAAGGAAAAAGCTAAGGATTCAACCTAAAAACACCATTTCTATTGCAAAAATCAAGGTAGCTAAACAATCCTACCCCTTTAATTTCAAGTTTTATCAATTATTTTGCTTGAATGGAAATTTCTATGGTTTTCATGAAAAAGGGGATTTCTCTCTCTACATTCTTTCATGGTGATTTTGCTATTGGGTATTATGATTGTTTTGAATGTATTTTTGAATGTTTTGAATGTTATTCAAATGAAAATTTTGAAGAAGAGGATGATTGATAGCATAAAGTATGGAAATTTGTTTGAGAATGGAAGGAAATTAATGTAGTTATGCTTGAATGATGTTAAGAATGGAAGAAAGTTAGGAAATGGCATGAATGCCCATTTTTCCATCATTTCCTTCAAAGGGAATTCATGTATTTATGTTTGTATGATGGAAAGCATGGAAGAAATGGAATTAATGGCTTGAAACTCTCTTGTTTCTTCTCTTTTTGGCATGTGGCTGAGAGCTTTAAGGGACAACATGAGAAAGTTTCACATGAATAAATTCCCTATGCATGTTTTTCTCTTAGGCCATAAGCAAGAAAAAGAGAGAAAATAATGTTTTAAAATGATATGTTTGAAATTCCCTCTCTTCCCTCATTTTCTTAGCTAGGCTGAGACCCCACCCTCTTATTTCCCTTGGATTGGCTGAATTTTTGTTATGATAATTGTGAAGGAAAAATGCTAAACCTTTATGTTAACCAATTCCAAGAGAAAAGGATATGGGTAGCTTTGGCAAAAGACTTTCATTATGTATTTTATAAATTATAAAAAAGTAAAGAAAGAGCCTCCCTTAGCCAAGATCTTACCCTTTTTCCTTGTGTTGGCCAAGACTTGGGAATGAAATCTTGAAAGGAAATATGATGAATTATGCTAGCCACATTCAAGAGAAAAAAAAGGAATGAATAAGTATGGCAAGGGGTTATAATGATGTGTGTTATAAATTTCATGAAAGGAATATATAACCTTCCATATCCATATAATCTAATTTTGAAAGCATTGTCAAATAAGAAAGGGTAATATTTTGGAAATGCAAGATAGGTATCATGAAAATGAAAGTGAGGGAAGGAAAACATAAAAGAAAAGAAAGGAGAGAAACTAGAGGAAGTATCTTTAATGTATGCTTTAGGATATATGGACATGTGACCGAGTGATCAATTATTAGTATGGGACAGCCTTTGGGCATTCCACAATTATGTCATAAATTTAGATGGTAAAACATCTACTCGGATACAAAGATTTTAGAAAAAATCGTGATGGTTGCAAATTCTAAGTTAGTGTAACTTAGTATGGCCAATGAAAGGGACATTTACTTAGAATTTAGCATAACCATGTGCACAAGACACATCACCCTAAAGTACATGTATAGGATAGCGTACCGAGAATGTAATCTACCGGTAAGGGGTGGTGATTCCATAGTGTAACACCCACTTTTTCTTTTGATTTCTAGATTATTGCTTCTTTAATTATTTTAATGATTTTGCCATAAATTATGATTAAATGCTTTTGTGATGTAGTTGTTAGAATAAATGTTAAGAGTGAAAGAATGGAAATAGTCATCAAGTAGCACGAATTTTCCATAAAAAGGAAAATGAAGTTTTTAATAAATTCACATTTGTTTCTTCTTACCTTAGCCAAGAAGGTTTGTGAAAGTAAAAAAGGAAACATGTGAAATTGAGAAAGATAAATTAGTTATACATGATGAAGAAGAGTGTCTCGATTTAAGGCAAAAATGGGAGGAAAGAGATGTATGAAATTTTTTCCCTTTCTTTCTTGTTTTAACAGACTTAACATGTGAGTGGAGTGGAAATTGAAACTTTTATTTTAATCACAAAATATTCCTCCATTTGGTGATGAAGTGGGAGAGAGAATTGGAAAGTGAGGTTTGATTAATATTAACGTGTTTCCTTCTTGTCACCAAGGAGCTTGCAAGAGGGAAATGGCAGTTGGCTAAGAGATGATGTTGATTTGTGAGGAAGAAAAGGAGAAATGAAGGAGACATGTTGCACTTTTGTTCTTTTCTTTTCTTTTCCTTTCATTTCTTATTATTATTTTTGTTTCACCAAGAATACAAGTGAGAGGAAGATTTTAAACATAGTTTTAATATTAAAAACTTCATATATTCGGTGAAAGAGAATTTTGCTTCTTCTTCTTTCCATTTAACCATAAAAAAAATGTGAGTGGAGAGAGATTTTGGCATTTATTTAAATATATATATGCATACAGTGATAGCAATTGAGATTAGGGAAATAAATTTTATGAAGCTTACCTATGCATTTAACCATTTTGACCGAATTGAAGAGAGAAGTGGGCTAAGTCGATTGCATGCGGTGATAGCAATTGAGAGTAAGGAAATAAATTTTATAAAGAAGGAAAAGAACTCAGAGGGAGAAGGAAGAAGAGAGGTTAGTTGAAAGGGTGAGGAAACAAGGAACTAAGACAAAATCAAGGAAAACATCAAGACACTTTCACTTTTCTTGCATTCTCAAGGTAGCTTAACATTTATATGGTTTTTGTTTCATGATTTACGGTGTATTTATACTGATTTAAAGCTTTCATGAAACATGAACTTTCTCTCTCTACATTCCTCAAGATGAAAATCTTTCTTTAGGTAAGCTTGTATGATGATTTGGTTATATTTGTTGATGTGATGATGTGGATGTTGTTATTTCCATGAAAGAGTGTAACACCCCTATTAGCCTATGGTTCCTTTTAAGTGCTTAAAGGTATAATGTATATAATTATCATAATAATGGTGTGTTACTATCACTTCTACCCAAGTAAATTTTAAACTTTTTGCTAAGTTGATTAATCGAGTGCCATTTGGGTTGGTCTCTACTCTCAGGTTTTCCCAACATCGCAGCGGAATAATTATATATAAAATACACCTGAGTTAACTATACATAAACATGCATTCTTAATTAAATATAATCAATTAACCATTAAGCATGGAGGAAATAATCCTGCCACTCATAACTCCATAAATTAGTCTATTCATCAATCCCATCTAATTCTTATACAAATAAGTTAGAATAGGCTATACAAAATAATCCTACACTAGCCTTTCTTAAAATACCATGAAGGCTAGCTCTATTCTACCATGTACTTAAGCTATTCAAATTAAATAGTCTGCATGCTTGAAAAAGACACTTCTTTATATTTTACCTCTTTCTCTAGCCCAAGGGGACCTACACATCTGGTACATGCCAACACTATTGTGAGAAATGAATCTCAATAGCAATGCAACCCATTATGAAATCCATTGACCTATACCACCGTGCTCACACGAAAAACTCTACATTCTTTCATAAAACATATCACATACTGAGATATGCATATTGGGATGTAGTGCATGTAGCATTTAATCATGCTATATACTCATACTATAAACTCTACATATTAGGATGTAGTGCATGTAGCATTTAATCATATTGTGTACTCATACACATGCATATTCATCAAAACATATCATCTTTAAAGCATGGGGAGTGCATTCATCATTATTCTCATCATAAAACATTTCTTATAAAACACGTGTGTTAGTAAACATGCCAACATTTCACTTTCATAACATATGGTTCCTTTTAAGTCTTTTAAGGTATAATGTATATAATTATCATAATAATGGTGTGTTACTATCACTTCTACCCGAGTGAATTTTAAACTTTTTACCAAGTTGATTAATTAAGTTCCATTTGAGTTGGTCTCTACGGGTTCTCTCAACATTGCAGCAGAATAAATATATATATGTATATAGAATAACCCTTGATTAACTATACATGGACATGTATTTTAATTAAATATAATTAGTTAACTATTGGGCATAGAGGCTGTAACATCCGCTCCAAACACTTGCATTTTTTTGATGACGTTGTTATTATTATTATTGTTGGTATTATTTGTGGGATGCTAAGGATGATTCATTAAGGAATTAGAATGGGCATTTTATCATTATATAAGCACTTTTGTGATAAAAGAATGAAATTGAAAATTGGGTAAGGAAGGGTAAAATAGTAATTTTACCATGAAAGGAAAAATTTATTTAATTCTCTTATTTTATGAAATCACATTAAAGGATTTCCATTATTTTTATTTAAGAGAGAAGAAGAATCTGGTTACATAACTGATTATGTACAATGGATGCCAAGAAGGGAAAAACCTTAATTTTACCCTAAGGGCATATTAGTAATTTTACATAATGTAGAAAATATAATTTTTAACTTAAAATATTTCAAGAAAATAGAAATTAGAAATCCTTGTCCAATTATGCTTAAAAGAAGAAAGAAAAAGGGTGAAAATGATAACCTTGGCATAAAGGGAAAAAAGGTAATTTTTCTAAAAGAAGGGTAAATTAGTAAATTCACAAAAATAAGTTTTGTGAAATCTTATTTAAGTGATTTTTACACCATAAAGCCGAAAAGGGTGAAAAATAGAGCTAAAATGGCCATTTGGACTTAAATGGCAAAATGGCAATTTTCTTAGGGGCATATGTGAAAATTCTAAAAAGTTGAGGGATAATTCTATAATTTCAAAATTATTAAAGGGCAGAAATGTCCCAACCCATGGAAGTTGCACAAAATTACATTTCCAAGGAGAGTGAATGCCATTGATGAAAAAGAGAGAAAAAGGGGCAAAATGGACATTTTAGCACTAATGGCATTTTTGTAAATCACCTAAACTCTAAATTTCAGCCTTCTTCCTCAAGGTGCTAGAATGGTCGAAGATGAGTGGAGAAGAAGGGAGTGGCCGAATTGCTTCTTAGGCTTGGAGAAGAAGATTTTCACACCAAAATAACTTGGATATTCCACTTGTTTTACCTTTTCAAGGTAGCTAGACATGCCTATGCCATTCTTTTCTTGTTTTATGGTGTGTTTATGGTGTTTTTAATCTTGCAAGAATGATGGCTTTTTCTCTCTCTACATTCTTATGGTTGATTTACATGAATGGGTTTGAAATATGTTGAAAACTACTTGTGTTTATGGCTATATACATGTTGGAATGCTTAAAAACCTAAGAGATGGTAAATTTTCATGGATGGAATCATAGTCTTGCAAAACCCAAACCTATACCAAGGCTGAAATGGTATTGTATAGAGTGAGAAAATGATGTTTTTGCATGGTTTTTGCTTGAATATGATTGTGCTATAAGCAAGATGGTGAAATAACTCCATTTCCTTGTACTTTTCACTTTGGCCGAATTATTGCTTGAGTAAGGGTGATGAAATTTGGTTAAAATGGTGTTAGAAAAAGTGTAAGAAAGTGTTAGAAAATGGTAAGAGAGAGAAAATCTAGGTAAGTTAATGTTTAAGCACCTTTTCCATCTTCTAACTTTACTATTAACCATGAATGTGTGACTTACTCATCTTAACTGAATGGATGCATGTAATTGGTACTGAAATTTCATGGAAAAATGGCTAGAAAACCTTGCAAAATTAGTCATAAGAAAAGAGGAGAGAGAAAATTATGGTCCTTTTATGCTTTAGTAAAGGAATTATGTCACATTTCTTACCATTTCACTTTGAAATTGTGCCTAGTCATGTAAAATCGTAGAATAATATGTATTGGCAAATTTAGTATGAAAAATGGACTAGAAAGATAAGTGCAAGAGGGGTTATTACATACTCACAACAAAAAATGAGGTGTAAGAAAGCATTACCCATAATTATGGATATGGTTACCATAATTCCTAATTGGTAACAATAATGCTAGAAATATACCAAATGAGTTAGAAATGCCACTCTTTCATACTTATCTTGCCTTGGCCGAATGCTATGTAGGATTTTCCCTAGAATGGCTAAATTTATGTGTTAATTGAAAATAGCCTAAGGTGACATCAAAATTGGCCTATGTTAAGTGATAAGAGGGAAAATGATGTAATGGTCAAGAATGAATAGTAAATAGCATGCATTTTGCCATTGATAGCAAGATGTCTAAATTCATGTGAAAGTGACTGAATAGCATAAAAATGCTTAATGTAATTATGAATGCCAAAGTTAAAGATCAAAGGAGGAATGATCTGGTGAATACCTCTTGAGACCAAAATTATGAAGAGGAATGATCTGATGTATACCTCCCTAGCAAGCTACCTTGTGGGGAATGATCTAATGTATACTCCCAAGGGATAAAATGCAGGAGGAATGATCTGGTGTAAACCTCCAAAGAGCTTAATGATATGGAAGGGAATAATTTGGTGTATACCTTTCCAAAGTAAAGTATTTCTGTGTGGCTATAATTTGTATTGCCTATATGTGAGCTATATGAGATGACTGTTGAAAGTCTATTATCCATTCCATGAATAACATAACTTATTGCTTATCTTATCTTTATAAATGCATACACACATGTTTCACATATATCATACCCAGGGATTTATATGAAAAGAATTTTGAAATTTAACTGAATGTCGGGTTGTTTTTCTGTATTATTACAGTGGTACATATCAGTTATTTTAAGTAAACTGGTTTGTTTAGCTACTGAGAATATATTTCTCATTATTTTGCTGATATGTATCACATGCCTAGATATTGTCTAATCATGGAGATCGAGCTAGCAATGGTGGAAGTTCCCTTCCTAGGGACTTTCACTATCATAAAGGATATTTATGTCATATCTATCTTTGAATTTCCTTTAGAGTAGCTAAGCACTTTAGTATGTATCTGTAGCCCTTTTTACTTTGGAGTCCTAATTCTACATGTTCTTTTTGGGATAGAATTGAGACTGCTATTTTTGGCTATATATAAAGGGAAAAAAAGGGCATTTACTAGGATGAAGATATATGAAGGATTTATTCATCCTCAGTATTTTGGAAAGGAGTTTGAGTGATAGGCTTGTTGTCTCCTTGCTCCTTTTGGATGGATGCTTCATATATCCTAGTAAATGTATGTCAAATGATGTAACAGATAGTTTGTATATATAATATGAAATTTTTTATATATTTCGTTGTGATGTATGAAAATTTGATATTCCGTTGTGCCAAAGTATATTTACCTGAGCACAAGTACCCGAACCTAATTGCATAATAAATTTATGATGGATTAAATGCTCGGGAGAAATTAATGTAATTAAAGACTAAAGATAATGTAACCATTTATCTGAATAAGTATTATGATGTTGTTAAGATAAGATAATGGGTATTACAGAGGCAACAATCCTACCACTCATAACCCATCAATTAGTCTATTTATCAATCTAGCCTAATTCATATATAGATCAGTTAGAATAGACTATACAAAATAGTCGTACACTAGCCTTTCTTAAAATATCATGAAGGCTAGCTTCATTCTACCATGTACTTAAGCTATCCAATGTTAAATAGTCTGTGTGCCCAGATTTGACACTTATTCATACTTTACCTTCACCTCTCGCCCAAGGGGACCTACACATCTGGTACATGCCAACACTATCGTGAGAAATGAATCTCAGTAGCAATACAACCTGTTACGAAATTTGTTGACCTGTACCACCATGCTCTCATGAAAAATCTCTACATGCTCTCATAAAACATATCACGTGCTAATGGGATGTAATGCATGTATCATTTAATTATATTGTGTACTCATACATAAGCATATTCATCAAAACATATCATCTTTAAAGCATGGGGAGTGCATTCATCATCATTCTCATCATAAAACATTTCTCATAAAACATGTGTGATAGTAAACATGCCAAAATTTCACTTTCATAACATATGAGCAGTACATAAAACACCTTAAGAGTAATCGGGAGAGTCGCCTAGCAACAACTCGATGCACCACTGTCTATATAAATGTGCGCATGTCTATTTAGCCATGCCTTAACTTTTGTACATTTTGAGGCATCCCCAGTGGATCCAAGTACCATAATGGTCCCTGCCCCTTTCTGGCAGATCATCCCTGATCAGCGGGATTCCTCCCTTTCGTCCTAAATGGGGTTGGTATAACTCTAATAGGATCACCGCCAACTCTACCCAGATCATTTCCTCTCCGCTTTTAGGTAGATTATAATACTATGGAATCACCATCATTCCTTCGAGGTGGATCACACCCCCCATATGCTATTCTCTACATATACTCTAGGGTGAATTGGCCCATGCCCATGGTTATGCTTAACTCTAAGTATGTGTTTCTCATATGGCCCTTAGGAGATGACACTAACTTAAAGTTCGCAACCATCACAGTGTTTTTGAAATCATCTAAGTTCAAGTGGATGTTTAACCATCCCAATTTATAACACAACTGTGGAATGCCCAACGACCGTCCCATATCGACAATCGGTCACTTAATCATAAGCCTATCTACCTTAAGGCATACACTGAGAATACTTTCCTCTTTCCCTTTTTGTTTTTTTTGCTCTCTCTTTGTTTTACTTTCATAAGGGTCCATCACCCAAAAATCCTAGTTTCCTTGCTTACCTATGTTATGAGCCCTTAATTAAGTTAGTATGAAGAATCACCAAGCTCAATTGCCATTAAAAACCTCATTTCACAAACTAGAGGGCTGCCAGTCAACTGTTGGAAGGCTAGCAGTCAGCTGGTGGCTCTCTGTATTCCTCAAGTGGCACGCTGGCAGCCGACTGCTAGCTTTCTGGAATACGTCCTGGGCAAAATAAAAACACGACAGTCGACTGCTAGGATGGCCAGTCGACTGCTAGGAATCTGGCAGTCGGCTACTAAGCCTCTGTCTGCACTTCTGAGTTTCCAAGAGCATGACAGTTAACTACACCCAAGCCCAATAGTCGACTGCTAGGAATCTGGTAGTCAGTTGCTAAGCCTCTGTCTACACTTCTGGGTTTTCTAAGAACACGGCAGTCGACTGCCCCTGCTTAGCAGTCGGCTGCTATGCTTTGCTGTAGTTCACAAAACATAATTTTGAGAATACCCAGTCCAGATGCACTCCATTTTCAATTCTAAACACATAGGCTTAGTTTCCTTACAACAAACTTTACTTCTCAAAACATTTTTCATCCATTAGCTCAACACATGGTACATTCAAGGAAATCTAGTCTATACCTCTAGGTGAACATAACCTAGCCTTTCCCGTCAATTTCAAGCATATATATGAGCATACATTCAGCAATACAACATCCTATAGAAATAGAAAAGTATACAGAATGTAGGTTTAACCCCAATCTCAGTTTAAACAATTATAAATTCATATTTTAGATCAATAGTAAACTTTTCAGAAAAGAAAGGGGTTTAGGATGGATTGCTACCTTGATTCCTTGCAAATGTGTGTGTTGGATGTGTTAGAAATGACCATCCGTTGCTATAGCACTAATTTCTAGATTTAATCCACTCTTTCCTTCAATAAAAATCTCCCTTCTTTGCCCTAACTCTCCCTTTTCTCTCTCTACTTGCCCCTTCTACTTCTCTATATAGGAATGCTGAAGGTTAGAAGTGTGAGAGGGTTTAGGGTTGCTTCTAGGGTTTAAGGAATTTTAGGAAATTGCTATTTGGTCCTTGAGCTATTTTGCAGTCTTAGACTCTTTCATCTTTTCCCTTTTTAATTAAGTCCCTAGCCACCTCTTATTAAATCTCTATTTATTTCCTTTCAATTTAGTCCCTAGGCTAATGCAACATACACAAGCATTAAACATCAAATTAACAATCATCAAACATCTCTTTAATCATAATTGGAGTATATGTTACACTCTACATATACTATAGGGTGAATCGACCTATGCCTATGGTTATGCTTAACTCTAAGTATGTGTTTCTCATATGGCCTTTGGGAGATGACACTAACTTAAAGTTCGTAACTATCATGGTGTTTTCAAAATCATTTAAGTTCAAGTGGATATTTAACCATCCCAATTTATGGCACAACCATGGAATGCCTAACAGCCATCCCATACCGACAATCCGTCACTCGATCATGAGCCTGTCTACCCTAAGGTATACACTGAGAATACTTTTCTCTTTCCCTTTTTATGTTTTCTGCTCTCTCTTTATTTCAGTATCCTTAAGGTCTCATCATCCAAAACTCCTAGTTTCCTTGCTTAATTATGTTATGAGCCCTTAATTAAGTTAGTATGAAGAATTACTAAGCTCAATTGCCATTAAAAACTTCATTTTGCAAGCTAGAGGGTTGCCAGTCAACTGTTGGAAGGTTATCAATCGGCTAATGGCTCTTTGTATTCCTTGAGTACCAGATAGTAAGCTAGTAGTCAACTGCCAACAGTCTGGCAGCTGGCTGGTAGCTTGCTAGAATGTGTCTTGGCCAAAAATAAGAGCACGATAGTTTATTGCTAAGATGGCTAGTTGACTGCTTAGTGCAAACTTAGGCCTGATAGTCGGCTGCTAGGAATCTAGTAGTCGGCTGTTAAGCCTCTGTCCGCACTTCTGGGTTTTCTAGCAACACGACAGTCGACTGTCCCATACTCAGTAGTCAACTGTTAAGTTCCGCTATAGTTCAGAAAATAAAATTTTGATAATACCTTGTCCATAATGCACTTCATTTTCAATTCTAAACACATGAGCTTAATTTCCATACAAAAAAATTTACTTCTCATTAAACATTTCTCATCCATTAGTTCAAACATGGTACACTCAAGGAAAACTAGTCTATATCTCTAGATGAATACAACCCAACCCTTCTAATCAATTACAAGCACATATATAAGCATACATTTAGCAACATAACATCCTATAGAAATAGAAAAGCATACAAAATGTAGGTTTAACCCTAATCTCAGTTCAAAAATTTAGAAATTCATATTTTGCAGCAACAATAAACTTTTCAGAAAAGAAAGGGGTTTAGGATGGATTGCTACCTTGATTCTTTGCAAATGTGTGTCTAAGATGTGTTAGGAAGACTATCCCCTTACTGCAGGACTAATTCCTAGCCTTTAATATGCCCTTTTGCCTTCAGAAATCTCCTTCCCTGCCTTAACTGTAACACCCCATGTTCTTTCAATTATATCTAGATTTATGTTTTCTTAATTAATTAGATAAATTGCCATAAAGTGTGGTAAGTTGCTAATGTCATTTAATGATCATAATAAAAGGTGCTAAGAATAACATTGCCAAATTTGAAGGGCTTGATGAGTGTTCCTTGTTAGTAGCCTAAATTCCAAGAAGGGAAGTATAGGAAAATTGAGTATATGCACGTGGAAATTAATGGAGCATGTAAATTTTAAATTGTAGGTATATATAGATATTAGACTCCACGGCCAACAAGGAAATAGAAAGGAGTATAGCCAATTTACAATTTCATACACATCCAATTGATGAAGAATAAGAGTTATATATATATGTATATACACCCACGTGACTAAGGCAAAAAGGGGGAAAGGAAAGAAGAATAAGGCATCCCAAATATATAGACATATGGGTGTACACGTGCAAGTGGGAAAAGAAAGAAAAGTGTGAAGCATTTCAACATGTACACATGGAGTTGATAGAGGGTGTGAGCTTAAACTATAGGTATATATATATACCTACTCGGCCAAAAGGAAGAGGGGAGTGGAAAATGTATAGTAATTAAGTCTACACATAAAGACACACGTGCAATTGGGAAGAAGGGATGCAAAAATTAAATATATATATTGTGTGACACCCCTTATCTTATCTTAACAACGTTATGATACTCATTCAGATAAGTGGTTACATTGTCTTTAGTCTTTAATTTCATTAATTTTTCCAGAGCATTTAATCCATCATAAATTTATTATGCAATTAGGTCTGGGTTCTTTTGCTCAGGTAAACATGCTTTGTCACAGCAGAATAAAAATACATACACCACAATAAAATATATAAAGACTTTTCCACTATACATATATTATCATAACTATTTGATACATTATTCTGTATACATATACTAGGATAAATGAAGTACCCAATCCTTAAGGAGTAAGGAGACAACAAGCCTGCCACTCATACTCCTTTTACAAAATATCATGGAGGAATAGATCCTTCATATATCCTTATACATATGCCCTTTTCCCTCTATGTATAGCCAAAAAATGATAGTCCCGATTCTAACCCAAAAAAAAAGACTCTATAGAATCAGGATCAAAAATAAAGGGCTATGACTACATGCTTAGATGTCTAATTTACTCCAGAGAGAACTCAAAGATAAATATAACATAGATGTCCTTTACAATAGTGAAAGTCCCTAAAAAGGGAATTTCCACTGCAGCCAGCTCGATTTCCATTATTAAACAGTATCTAGGCATCTGATACATATCAGTACAATAATGAGAAATATATTCCCAGTAACTAAAGAAACCAATTTATTGAAAATAACTTATATGTATCACTGTAATAATACAGAAAACATCTCTACATTCAATTAAAATTTCAAACTCTTTTCATATAGACCTTTGGGTATGACATATGTGAAACATGTGTGTATGCATCTATAGACATGAGATATGTAGTAAATTAGGTCAATCATGGAATGGACAACAAGCTTTCAGTGCTAATATGTCTAAATCATATACACAAAAGTTATATTCATGCGATACAACTTATGGCCCCATAGAAATACTTTAATTTGGAAAGGTATACACTAGATCATTCCCTTCTACATCATGATGTTCTTTGGAGGTTTACACCAGATCATTCCTCCTACATTTTATCCCTTGGGAGTATACATTAGATCATTCCCCACAAGGTAATTTACTATGGAGGTATACATTAGATCATTCCTCCTCATAATTTTGGTCTCAAGAGGTATTCACCAGATTATTCCTCCTTGATCTTTAACTTTGGCATTCATAATTGCATTTAAGCATTTTCATGCTAATCAGTCACCTTCACATGAATTTAGACATCTTGCTATCAATGGAAAATTTTCATGCTATTTACTATTCATGCTTGACAATTATATCATTTTCCCTCTTGTCACTTAACATAGGCCAATTTCAATGGCACCTTAGGCTATTTTCAATTAACATAGAAATTTAGCCATTCTAGGGAAAATTATACAAGGCATTCGGCCAAGGCAATGGAATCATGAGAAAATGGCATTTTTAACTCATTTGGTTCATTTCTAGCCTTTTTCTTACCATTTAAACATTATGGTAACAATTCCCATAATTATGCCTAACCCTTTCTCACACCTAAAAATTAGGTGAGCACACTTTAAGCCATCCTTTCTCATATTTTTCTAGCTCATCATTACTACCAAACATGACAATACACCTAACCTCACAACTTCACATGTTTATACACACTTTTTAGGTGAAATGGTAATGCTTTACATTGGTAAAATGGCTAAAGCATAGGATTATCATAACTTTCTCTCTCTTCCTTTCTTGGCACTAAATTTATATGGTTTCTAGGCCATTTTCAAGCAAAATTTCAGCACCACTTACATGCATAAATTTGACCAAGATAAGTAAGTCACACATTTATGGTTATTGGTGAAATTAGAAAATGGGAAAATTGCTTAAACACTAACTTACCTAAATTTTCTCTCTCTTACCATTTTATAACACTTTCTTACACTTTTTATAATACCAATTTAACCAAATTCCACCAAATTTTAGCACCCTTACATAAGCAACAATTCGGCCAAAGTGAAGAATGCAAGGAAATGGAGTTGTTTCGGCATCTAACTTACAACACCATCATATTCAAGCAAAAACCATGTAAACAAACCATTTTCTCACTCTATACAATACCATTTCAGCCTTGATATAGGTTAGGGTTTTGCAAGACTAGGGTTCCATCCATGAAAATTCACCATCTCTTAGATATTCAAGCTTTCCAACATGTATATAGCCATAAACTCAAGTAGTTTTCAACATATTTCAAAACCAATCATGCAAATCAACCATAAGAATGTAGAGAGAGAAAAAGCCATCATTCTTGCAAAGTTGAAAATACCATAAACACACCATAAAACAAGGAAAGAATGGCATAGGCATGTTTAGCTAACTTGAAAAGCCAATACAAGTGTAATTTCCAAGTTGTTTTGGTGAGAAATTCTTCTTCTCCTTGCCTATGAAGCAACTCGGCCTCTCTCTCCTTCTCCACACTTCTTCGACACTTCTAGCACTTGGAGGAGGAAGAAGGCTGAAATTTAGAGTTTAGGTTATTTAGAAAAATGCCATTAGTGTTAAAATGTCCAATTTGTCCCTTTTTTTCTCTTTTTCAATAATGGCATTGTCTCTCCTTGAAAATGTAATTTTATGCAACTTCCATGGGCTGGGACTTTTCTACCCCTCAATAATTTCAAATTTTCAGAGTGGTCCCTTAACTTTTTAGAAATTGCAAATAAACCCCTAAGAAAATTGTCATTTTGCCATTTAAGTCCAAATGGCCATTTTTACTTCATTTTTCACCCTTTTTGACCTTATTGTGTTAAAATCACTCAAATAAGATTTCAAAAAACTTATTTTTATGATTTTATCAATTTACCATTATTTTAACAAAATTACAATTTTACCCCTAACGCAAAATTATCATTTTGCCCTTTATGCCAAAGATTATCATTTCACCCTTTTTCTTTCTTCTTTGAAGCATACTTGGATAAGGATTTCTAGTTTCTATTTTTCTTGAAATATTTAGGATAAAGTTTAAATTTTTTACATTATGTAAAATTACTAATATGTCCTTAGGGTGAAATTACAATTTTGCCCTTCCTTAGGGAAATTGTCTCTTGACATCAAATGCAAGTGATCTTTTACATAACTAGATTCTTCTTCTCTCTTAAATTAAAATATTGAGAATCCTTTGATGTAAATTCATGAAATAAGAGAATTAAATAAATTTTTCCCTTCATGGTAAAATTACTATTTTACCCTTCCTTATCAAATTTCTAATTTCATTCTTTTTATCACAAAAGTGATTATATAATAATAAAAATGTCCATTCTAACTCCTTAATAAATCATCCTTAACACCCCAAAAATGATACTAACAATAAGAATAGTAAAACATCATCATAAAAATGCAAGTGTTTGGAGCGGATGTTACATATTGCATGTACATTAAGTGGAGTAAAAGGGAAGCAAGAGTGCAAAAGATTCTAAAGCACACGTAAGGTATGGAAATTGTATATTTTACATGCACACATGCACCCACTCGCCAAGAGAGAAGGAGTGAACACAATATATGAGGAAATAGAAAAAAAAGAAAAAGAAAATGATTCTAAGTGGTGTCCTTTCCTTATGTTGGCTGAATGGGAATTGAATTAAAAAAAAGGAGAGATGGCGTGATGGACGAAGGGAAATGGGAAAAAGAGAAGAAAGGAAGGTGGAGTAACCAATGGGATGAGGTAACTTGCAAGAAAAGGAAAGTGTACTTACAAGCACACTTAGTGCAGCCATGAGAATTAGAAAAAAGAAAAAAGAAAGAAAGAAATTAACAAAAGAGTTATAAAAGTTGCAAGAAAAAAGGTACAAGGTGCAAAATTTTGATGACTTTCACACGTTAGAAGAAGAGAGAAAGGAGGGAATTATGTGTAACGACCCCCTAATACGTCATACGCGATGCTCGTCTGATTAGCGGAAGCATATGTGGCATTCTGAATGTTTATTCCCTATTTGGGAACGTCAGGGGATCGCTACTGGTTGAGCGTAACCCAAATAGATTCTCCGTTATCCATTCAGATTCCGTTCAACCCTGATTCACACGCAGCTAACTAAATACACATACATATATCATCAATAATAACTCTGGAATGAAATCTAATACTGATATACATGTCTCATTATACATTCATACACATTTCAATTCAAATCCATAAGTTTACGGCTGTAAGTTCTACCGAAAATCCGGCAGAGTTTCCTCTGTAATTTGGTCATATCCCAAGTACAGAATCACCTGTTTAAAACGTAACAACCAGTCCAACAACAGCAGTAAACATACTAATATAAATCCATACACCGTAACATTAATTCATCGCTACAATCCATACATACTGTCTGAAACGTCATATATACATTCAGCCTAGTCCATACATAAGTTACAAGAAACAAAATCTGATAATTAACAGTGTCATCAAAGTATATGTACAAACGATTCAAGCCTAAGCTAAATAATCCTCTGTCTATCCTCAAGTCAGCTTTGGCTATCGTCTGGGCTCCTGCCCCTGTCCCTGTTCATCTGAGTACACAACCTAATGAGATATGAATCCCAGTAGAATAATTTACAATTTAAATATCATTCAAAAACCAGTTGAATACTCAGCGGTGTGAACACCGAAATCGTCTTCCCGAAATTAGTTCGAAAACAGTGGAATACCTTATCTTTAAAATCGTTTAAACACATGGAAATTGCGGCAATATTTCACAATCAGGAAATCCATTTCTTTTAAAATCAGTCATAAAAATCAAATGAAATCCCATGCCCTTTGTATCTCAATCCACGTTGGTTACAAATCCACTGTAACCGAATCTAAATCATCTTCTAATTGCACATAGTCTAGAGAGAATACCTCTCTTATCGTTGGGTGTGATCCGTAACACCAATCACCCGAATCAAGCCTATATTGTGAGTGTGATCCGTAACACCAATCACTCACTCAAGGACCGGGTGAGAATCAACATCTAGGGCGTCCCCTAGCATGTGCACATACGCCAATTCTCATCCTCATACAGTCTATTCGAACTCACATGCACTCGGTCGGCTATTCCTCAGGGTTCTAGGGTATCACGCCTAAATCACAACGTTTCCCCGTGTAGGTTATCCACCCTTATACTCCTTAAACCTTTCTTAGGGTCGTCCTGGTTTAACGCGCAATCCCTAACTCGGAACAGGCTAAATCTGATAAAAATAGTTTCGTTTAAAAACTTCCTGTACGAGGAATACTTAACGGCCGTCCCATACCGGCTATCAAGTACCCAACCCTAAGTAAATCCGTCCTAAAGGCATCTAAACTCGATAAACAAGGTGTCTAACATGCAATTAGGGTTTTCAGCACACAGGCATGCAATTTTATCCCATCGAAAGCAGCACGTAATTCCATACAAGTCGTCTAAATCAGTTAGGTATTCACTAAATCAATTCTAGGGTTCGGGAAGTGTAAATTATCCTACCTGGTCTCCGGTCGCTTCAATTCAAGTCGACTCATGAAATCTCGGTTCGAGCCCAATTAATTTCCTGGACATGAAATTGAATATTTAGATTCATCACGTCATCCAATTTTCAATCCTAAACCCGGTTACACAGTTACCTAGGTTAATTAATTGCCTAATTACGTTCGTGACCATTTCAGTCATATAACATTAGTTTTTGGGAAAACGAACCCTACCACTGTGCTTGGATTATGGAATTCTACGTCCCGGTGATCTCAGTTTCTCGGGATGCACGTCCAGAAACTCCGGCACGGCGGCACACGGCGGCGCACGGTGGTGCACGGCGGCGCACGGCGGTGAGGTGCGGTTTCTCTCGAAAATCACACCACGGTGAAGCCCGTAAGCTCAGGAGTCCGAATATGGTGGTGGCACGGCGGTTCACGGCCGTTTGGATGGTGTTTTCCGGCCACGAAGAGTCTCGCACGGCGGACGGCGTCTTGCCTCGATCCGGGCGCGTCCGGCCTCCTTCGGCGGCCAGAGCCATCGGAGGCAGCTGGCAGCTCGGGCTACACGGTGGTGGGGGCGGTGAGGGTCCATGGCATCGGACGGCGGCGAATCGGGCTGGGGAAGCTTCGCGCGATGGAGGGGAAAAATAGCATTTTTCCGGCGTCTCCGGCGGCCGTTGGTGGCGGTGGTTGGTTGCTGGTGGTTGTGGGCAGTGAGGGCTGTCGGTTGGTACCCTTGGTGGCGGCCCACGGTGGCTGTGGTGGCCGTTCACGGTGGAGGAAGGTGGAGAGAGAAGAGAGAAGAGAGAGAGTGTGGTGAGGAGAGAGAGAGTGAAATGAGAGGAATGGTGGGCTTTCGCGTAATTTAAAGCCTCCAGGGGCGATCCCGACTTTTCCCAGGCCACCTGGGGATCTTTTAGGGTGTCGGCATCCTTCCAGACGTTGGCACGCATTTCTATGCGAAAGTCTTGGCCTCCGTCAACGAAAGTGACGCACGAAACTCCTTCCGTCAGTTTCTGATCGCCGGATTACATTTCTTTCTGTTTGATCGAGTTTCTGGCTTCGAACGACCTTCTGTGTCAAGTCACTATCCTTGAAATACGTGCCAGGCTTCGTTTGATTGGGATTAGGGTTAGAATCAAGTTTTATCTTTTAAAATTCTTTAAAAACTCTTTCGAATCTTTCCCGTTGTTACATTATGCACATGGATGCATGCAACAAGTAAAGCAAAAGAGAAGTGTAGAATTTTTCATGCTCCCACATGACAAAGGAAAGGGAAAAGGAAGAGTGCAACGTGAATGAAGGGAATGGAGGTTGGAATGATGATATGCATGCACAAAAAACCACATGTGAGGGAGGGCTCCTTGTTAATAATAATAGTAATTATCCAAGAAGAAGGAGTAATTAAACATGTAAGGGATAAAGAAAGAATGCAGCATGGAAATTGTATTTTTTTTAAAATACATGGAAGGGATCACACGCCACCTAACAAATAAGAAGAAAAAAAAATTTTGATTGAAAAGGGAATGGAGTGGCGTAAGAGAATGGAATTGGAAATTTTATTTTTCTTACATGGATGCATGCACACGCCACCTAAGCAAAGGGATAACAGGAGTTGGAATTTCATTTTTCCATGCATGCAACAAACACATGTGAAGAAATAAAAGAAAAAGAGAAAGAAAAGAGAGACTTCCATTTGGGATATACACACCACACCCTCACGAGAAGAAAGAAAAGAAAACGAGAAAGAGAGAGAGAGGGCATGAGTCTAAGCTAAACACCAAAGTTGTGAGGAGGAAAGAGTGAAGGTGATCAAGAAAAGAAGTAAATGGAGCAAGGTGTAGAAGGAGATCAAAGGAAGGGCCAAGATCACTTCTTTCTAGTCATCCTTGAGGTAGGTTAACAATTTAAGATTGTGTTCCATGCTTTAGTATATGAAATCATGATGTTTTTACTTTCCATGGAACATGATTGCCTTCCCTACATTCTTGATAAGATGTATGTTATGTTGGCTAAGCATGTGTGATTGATTGGGATATGGGTTGATGTGATGAAATGAATGTTGTTATTATGAAAGGATTATAAATAGTTAGTGATATTGTCATGATAGAAATGGATGTATGAGTTTGAGAACCATTATTCCCCATGAAACTCTTGTTGGGCGAGTAGAAGATGAGTTTTTCATTAAATGGGTGTGAAAGTTTGGTTTTGATTAGTGAGAAAAATGACCATGGAGGAAGGAGACCCTACCATTTGAATGGTGTTAGTTAAGGAATAAAATAAGGAAATTGAATTGCAATTTAACCAATTTCCTTAGGCCAAGTCCATGGAATTTATTCTTGGAATTTATAAGCAATACACCATAATATTATTTTAAAAGAAAATGGGAATTTATTCTTGAAGTTTATAAGAGATGCACATCAATGTTATTTTTCAAGAAAGGGAAATTATTCTTGAAGTTATTAGAATTTTTATAAGAAATATACATTGATATTAATTTTCAAGAAAGGGAAATTATTCTTGAAGTTGTTAGAATTTTATTATAAATGTACATTAATATTAATTTCCAAGAAAGGAGAATTTATTCTTGAAGATATTAGAATTTTATAAAACAATGTACATTAATATTAAATTCCATGAAAGGGAAATTATTCTTCAAGTTGTTAGAATTTTATTAGAAATGTACATTGATATTAATTTCCAAGAAAGCAGAATTTATTCTTGAAGATATTAGAATTTTATAAAGATGTACACTAGTATTATTTTTCAAGAAAAAGAAAATTTCCCTTGAAACTTGTTAGAAAATTTATAAAGGTGGCCAAGTGTCCAGAAGTGCCCAAGTGTGCACAAGAGAATTTTATAAAGGTGGCCAAGTGTCCACATAGTGCCTAAGTGTGCACAACTATTATATAAAAGTAAGTTTTAAGAATGATAAGCATAAATGGTTTTGTTAATTTTATGATAACGTGTTTAATACCAAACAAAGATTTTTTATTGGAAAAGAATATTATTCTATCACATTGACATTTAAATTGATCATACATTGCTTGCCAATTTGTATTTATAAACAATGCTGTGTTTTTATATATAATTACCAAGAATGTAGAATTAAATATTTTGGTGCTTGCACCCTGATACATATTAGTTGATTTTAAACCCCGAATTGTTAAGCTAGGGGAAACTTGCGTTTCTCATTTATATGCTAATATGTATCAGATGCGAATGCTTAGCAAGGTTGAGGAGATAGTAGTTTCGTTTTGGTTAAAGGAAAAAAATTTTGGTAACCCCTATGTTGGGTCCTAGTCTAGATATCTTTTGGTTTGGAATTAGGACTATTCTTTTGACTGTGTATATGAGATGTACGTGGGAAATCACTGGGAAAGGATATATGAAGGACTGGTCTAGCCTTAGCAATTTGTAAGGAAGTCTGAGTGACAGGCCTGTTGTCTCCTAACTTCCTATAGACTGATACTTCATATATCCAATACATGTTTATCAAAATGTAATAGACATTATTGGACGTGTATTATTTGAATTATATGAAAGTTTAAATTTTTGCTGCAATGTATGGTATTTTTATTTTCGCTGTGCATATGAGATTTAATCTAAGAAAAAAGAACCCGAACCTAATCTGCTCAATAAAATTTGATGGTGTAAACACTCAGACATTAATTAAATAAAGGATAAGAATAATGTGCCTAACTTATCTGTTTACATCAGAGAAGTTGTATTACCAGATAAGGGCATTACATTAACTCACCCCTTTCTCTCTCTACTTGCCCCTTCTGCTTCTATTTTTAGAAATGCTGAAGGTTGGAAGTGTGAGAGGGTTTAGGGCTTCAGCTAGGGTTTAAGAGAGGTTTGGGTATTTGCTCTTTGGTTTCTCATCTATTTTGCACTCTTAGAATCACTCACTTTTCCCTTTTCAATTGAGTCCTTAATCACCTCTTTCTAAACCTTCATTTATTTCCTTTCAATTTAGTCCCTAGGCTAGTGCAAGTATATGCACCAATGCAAGATATACAAGCATTAAACATCAAATTAACAATTTTCAAACATCTCTTTAATTATAATTGGAGCGGATTTGCAAAGAATGGTTGTTGTAAAAATTTTTAGCATGCATCATGAAAAACCCTAGAATGAGATCTTGCATGGCCAATGTATGTTTTATGTTAAAAACACCTAAAGGAAGCATGCTAGCTAGATTTTGGCTTGAAACCATTGCATTAACCTTTTTAACCTATCAAACCCGAGAGTGACCTTTTGTGATGTATGGAAGGGCTAGTTGAAAAATGTGTGAGGAGGGTTTCATTTCGGTTTTGGCTAAGAAAGAGGGAGAAAATAATGATAAATTAATGTATGGTGCATGGTTTATTTTTTCATGATAAATTTTCACGTTATTATTCTTGATATGTGAGAATGATGAAGTGAGTGTAACTATAAATTTAGCATGCAAAATGAGCCAAGAAAATAAGTAGAAGAAATGGCTAATTGTATGGTTGCATAATTTGAATGTGAGAAAAAGTACCATAACAATTTTAATATATGGTATCATTAGGCTTGAAATGTAAAGAGGATGGAAGAATGTGAAAATTTGACATGAAAAACCTTAAATTCCACTCTTTTCTCATGATGGCCGAAAGCAACCTCCCAATTTGGTCTTGGTAGTCGAATCCACAATGTTACCAAGTGTTCACAATCTTTCCTAAAAGTGGCCAAGAGTCCACAATATGACCAAGTACTCACAATTTTTCATAAAAGTGGCCAAGAGTCCACAATGTGACCAAGTGTTCACTATTCTTATAAGGGTGGCTAAGTGTCCACATTTCTTGAAGTGTAACCGAAGGTGTTTCACACTTTAAGACAAGGTAAGTTTTAAGAATGAAATGAGAATATAATCATTAATTATTTCGGTCTTCCATATGTATGTCTTAGTATAAATTTCAATAAGGTTCTTTATATGCTTTCTATTAAAATATGTTATATTTAAAATAAGAAAATCCATTTTTGTCACATTAACACATCAATAAATTATACAATGCCTGCCCATAAGCGTATATGAATGAGATTATGTTTTAAATGATTGGAATGTAGATGAAATTATTTTTTATGCTTGCACAGTGGGACATATTAATAAATTTTAAAATGTTGAATTGTTAAACTACTAAGAAACTTGTTTTCTCATTTATGTACTGATATGTATCAAATGTCGAGGTATAACATTGTCATAGAGATTGAAGTGGCATGGGTGAAGGTTCCTTTCTTAGGACTATGTATTAAATATTCATATGTAATGTAGCCCTTTGTTTGGTTTTGATTCTACGGTTATATTCCTTTTGGGTGGAATTAGGATTGTAATTCTTTTGGTTATGAATAAGAGAAAGGGCAGTAGTTATTTTAATATATGTGAAGAGTATATCCATCTTAGGAACATTTTAGATCACAAGAGTTTGAGTGACATACCTGTTGTCTCCTTACCCTTATGAAAAGTCTCTTCACAAATATCATTCTTAAATGATGTAATACTTCGGAAAGATATATGATGTCTGAATAATGTCTTTATGAATTTATTTCAGATGTAAGAAATTTTTATTTTCGTTGTGCTTACAAGCTATGATCTAAGCAAAAGAACCTGAACCTAATCAATTTTAATAATATTGTAATGGTATGAATACTCAGACGTTATTAATGAATAATTAAGGTTAAGAATAATGTACCAAACTTATCTGTTTACATTTGAGGTGTTGTAATACTAGATATGGGTGTTACATATAGCACCATGATTTGCCCAAAAATGAAGAGGAAATGATCTATGTAAGGTTGACAGTGATCCCGTGAAGTTAATTTAAATAATATTAAGTTGCCTATAGACAATAACTGTTAAATGGGTACTTTGATCTACTGGGGGATGCCTCAGATAGTACCAGTAGCAAAATTGTCACATAACTCGTTAAATTAACTCACTCATGTAGGTAATGGTACTAGAAGTAGTTCATTGGGTGACTCTCCCGATACTCATGTTTCTTTTCTAAGAAAAGTGGCATTAGCTATACTATTATAATTGTTTTTCTTTTTCCCTACTTTTATGACCTTTTTGATCCTATGATGATGAATGGAAATTTATTTATGTCCATGATACCGATATGATGCTTTCATTATGAAATGATATTACGAAATGATATTATTAATGGAGAACTATCTTCACATTAAATTATGTTTATGAAATCATAAATACATGCCATATTTGTATACATGAATATCCCAATAAATCATGAATGATATCCCAATAAATTATATGATATTTTAAAGAAAAGAATGTAGAATTTTTTCTGTATTATTAGTATGGTACATGCCAAAAGCTTTCAAAAGAATGGATTGTTTGACTATTGGGAATTTATTTCTAATCATTATCTTGGTATATATCAAATGACCAAGTATATCCTACTACTAGTACTAGAGGTAACATTGAGTGAAACGTCCTTTCCAAGATCATTCACAATATCACAAGGAATATGGGTTTGACAGTATGTAAAAGTTATATATGATAATAGTAAATATTAATAAGGTTTTGAGTGGTAGGGTTGTTGCCTCCTTACCTTATGTATGGACCAGAACTTTATGTATAAGGATTATATGTATTAATGATGAGTACATATATATAAATGATGTTTCATCTTTCATTGTGTTGTTAGAAATTTTCATTATATAGTCCTCTACTATACAATGTACAAATAAAGAATACTTGAGTAAAGGAATCCAAACCTAATCCTATTGACCTATTAAGAATTGGCTCTTAAAGATCTTTTCATGATAACAAAAAGATTGAATTATTTTAGGAAAATTCAAGTCCAAGGGCTCATCAAAGCAAACCAAGAAGAATAAGAATTAGATAAGTTATTAGGACTTGAATTGTAAAGGTATAATATAGAATTGACCTCAAAATCCTTTTCTTAACTTTTGAAAACTCTTTTCAAAGACTAAGTGGTTCTTACAAAATGAATTTTTCATCAAAAATACCAATTTTCCACCTAGCAGTCGACTTATACGCTCTAACAGTCGACTAGTAGAATTAAAGCTTTGAAAAATTCAAACAAAAGGCTCCAAGTCCACTGCCAGGACTCTATCAGTCAACTAATAGCTAATTGAGAGCTACTAGTCGACTGCTAGACCTTAGCAGTTGACTGCTAGTCCACTAGAAGCTAAAAGCCTTTCAATGGAGGCACGACAATCGACTACCATGATATAACAGCTAATCGCCAAAACTCTATTTTTGAAAAATTACTTTCTAGAATTCTACCAATCGACTGCCATCTAAGAGACAATCAACTATTACTAGCCTGCACTACAAAATTTTGAATTCAAGAACATGGAAGTCGACTGATAGCTTCTAGCAGTTGACTTGTAGAGTGCAAAGGTAACATCAAGTAAAGTATAAACGGCTATTTTTGTAGAGATACAATCTGATTTGCTCCTGAATGAATTTTTAACGTTTTCTATTGCAAAAATTCTATATATACAGTATCAAGAAAGCCTCAAACAACAAGTCACATTCTTCTAATTCAATCTTCTGAAAATCATCTTGAGCTCTTGTTGTTATTATCCTCCAGAACTCTTCACTTGTAACATCTACTCTGAAAGAGAGAGAGTTCCTTTACTTAAAAAAATTGTTTCATTTAGAAAGTTGAGAGATATCCAAGAAAGGTTTTCCTTGAAAGAGCTGAGAAAGATTTGTAGTGGCTGACAAGTGCCCTATTTAAACTTGTGGTAATAGTGAAAATCCCAAGTTGTGCTTGGGGACTAGAAGTAAGCTTTTCTGGATAACCTAAACCAGGATAAATCATTGTGTCCTTTACATTTTTGCACTTTATTCTCTAATTTTACATTCAGCACTTTATTTTATTGCTCTTACTTAGTCTTGCTCTATTTTTGTTAACTTAACTGAACTACTCTCTACATTAGCTATTTAGACTGATATAACTATCTATAGATCTAATCTAAAGTCCTTTAGCTAATTTAAAAAGGTAAAAATTTTATAACACCTAATTCACCCCCCTCTTGTGTGCCAGCCATTCTTGAAAAATCCAATATTAAATGGAAATTAAAAATCAAACTTAGGTAATAAATAAGGATAAAAGTGAAGATAGCATGCCAGTCTTGTAGCTATTGGATTTATACTGAAACCAATATATTTTATAAAGGAAAGGCTATAAGATTGGGGTGTTATATATATATTACTACATAGTCTGAATGCATGCCATATATGGGCTTTTATTTTGGATTATTTTGTAAATCAACATGTAAATTCCACTAAGGTGTATATTGTAACATCCAGTCCAAGCACTTAGACCATTTAGTGTGTAAATTAAGTAACACCCTTTGAGTATGCATGAAATTAGTTGTGAGCTAGAATAAAACTAGTTAAGATAGAAAGATAGATTGCAAAATTAGACCTAAATGAGGTTCAATTTGTAGGAAAGGAAGATTTGAACATAAGTGGTACATTTAGAGGAATAAAACCCAAGGGAGATATGGTACATTTGGGTAAAAAAGAATTAAGAGTGGTATTAAGAGTTAAAATGTCCCAATTATTTGGAAAAATTTCTAAGGAAGTTAGCCAACGTATATGTTGGCTGGAAAAGAGCTCAGATATTTTGAGCTTAGAAAGAGAGAGATGAGTTAAAGAGAGAATAGTTAAAGAGAGAAAGTGGAAGAATTAAAGGAAAAGCTTAAGAGAATCCGTGGCAACCTTAGGGAATAGACCTAAACTGATTTTAGACAAAATTTAATGCACAAATCCATTTGAAAACAAGAGGTAATCAAGCAAATCAAAGTCACTTATTTCTCTTTGTTTTTCAAAATGGGTTTAAGATGGAAATTTCTCTTAAAATGTTGTTTGAATGTTGAAATGGGGATTTATCTTGCATTGTTGGTGTGATTTTACTAGATGTATGCTTGTATGACTTTGCTTGTGCTTGATTTACATGAAATTGAAGGATTGAAATATAGGTTTTGCTTCTCTCTCCACTAAGTATGAAATTTCTTAGTTTGATTTGGATAGGGCTTAAAAACTTATTGTTTTTTATGTATGTTCTTAGCTTTAAAATGGGGAAAAGGTTTATGAATTGATTTGTAACAAAACCATATGACTTGGGGTAAAAAAAAATAAAAAAATGAAGTTTTAAAATAAGGCAAGAGCAAGGAAGTCGACTGCTTGCCCAAGGAAGTCGACTTTGTGTTCTTGAAACATAGAAATTCAAAACTAGTTGCAAGAATTCAATTATCGCACCAAAGAATTTGATTTCTTGCCAAGAAGTCGACTGCTTACACAAGGAAGTTGACTATTTACCCTCAGCTAAGTCCCCCATTTGTGACAAAAAGCTATAAGTCGACTGTTTGCTCAAGGAAGTCAACTTAGAACCCTTATTTGATGAAAAATGACCCTTTTTCCCATGTTTTTCCTCAAGAATAATAACAGCATGTAGAACACATTAAAGTAGTATGAGATTATAGGATGAGAAAAAATAACAACAAAGGAAAGCTAAAGTATTCATAAATATATGCACTAAGCCTAAATGGATTCCAGATTGGATGACCGATAGCTAATATGGGACGACTATTGTGAATCTTGAGGTTGAACCTTTGTAATGCCCCTATCTAGTATTACAATTCCTCCAATGCAAACAAATAGGTTTGGTACATTATTCTTATCCTTTTATTTAATTAATGTCTAAGCAGTTATACCATTAAGTTTCATTAAGCAAATTAGGTTTGGGACCTTTTACACAGATTAAAACTCATATACACATCGGAATAAAAAGAAATACTATACTACATAGCAGAAATTTAGAAATTTCATGTAATTCAAATAATAAAAATCCAATAATGTCTATTACATTTTGGTAAGCATGTCCCCGGATATATGAAGTACCCGTCCATAGGAAGTTAGGAGACAACAGGTCTGTCACTCAAAATCCCTTACAAATTTCTATGGATGGACCGGTTCTTCACATATCCTTTCATAGGGATATCCCATGTACATCTCATATATGTAGCCAAAAGAATAGTCCTAAGTCTAAACCAAATATATCTGGTCTAGGACCCAAAATAGGGGTTACAAAAATCTCACTTTAAACCAAAATGAAACTTCTATCTCCTGGCCCTGCTAAGCATCCGTCTCTAATACATATTAGCATATAGATGAAAACACAAGTTTCCCAATACCCTAACAATTCGGGTTTAAAATCAACTAATATGTATCAGGGTCCAAGTACCAAATATTTAATTCAACATTCTTGAAAATAAAAATATAGCATTTTTTTTATAAAGATAAATTGGCAAGAAATGTATGATCAAGATAAATGTTAATGTGAGAAAATAATATTTCTTTTGAATAAAACATCTTGGCATACTAACAAAACAATTTATGCTCATCATTCTTAACTTACTTTTATACATTAGTTGTGCACACTTGGGCACTATGGACACTTGGCCACCTTTTTAAATCTTTGTGCACACTTGGGCATTTGTGGACACTTGGCCACCTTTATAATTCTTTGTGCACACTTGGGCACATGTGGACACTTGGCCACCTTTAAAATTCTTTGTGCACACTTGGGCACATGTGGACACTTAGCCACCTTTAAAATTCTTTATGCACACTTGGGCACATGTGGACACTTGGCCACCTTTAAAATTCTTTGTCAATTTTCGAGGGAGATTTTCTTTTTCTTGGAAAATAATACTGGTGTACATCTCTTTAAAATTCTAATATCTTCAAGAATAAAATTCCTATTTCTTGGAAATTATTATTAATGAACATTTCTTATGAAAATTCTATTAGCTTCAAGATTAATTTTCCATTCCTTGGAAAGTAATGCTAATGTACATTTCTTGTAAAAATTTTAATATTTTCAAGAATAATTTCTCCTTTCTTGGAAATTAATTCTAAGGTACATTTCTTATAAAAATTCTAATGATTTCAAGAATAATTTCTCCTTTCTTGAAAATTAATTCTAATGTACATTTCTTCTAAAAATTCTAATATTTTCAAGAATAATCTCTCCTTTCTTGGAATTAATTTTTCCTATATAATTCTACCAAGTTCAAGAATAATTCCCTTCCTTGGAAATAATAATATATTTTCTTATAAAATTCTACTAAATCAAGAACAATTTCCTTTCTTGTAAACAATAATAATGAATTACAAATTAATAAATTTCCATATTTTTTTTTTGAATTAATATTATGGTGCATAGCTTATAGATTCCAAGAATAAATTTCATGGACTTGGCCTAGGGAGATTTGTTAATTTGTAATTCAATTTCTCTCTTTTATTCTTAAACTAAGACCATTAAAATGGTAGGGTTTCTTTCCTTTATGGTCATAATGAATTTCTAACCCTAAT
Organism: Senna siamea; assembly: GCA_031216115.1. Lineage (NCBI taxonomy): Eukaryota > Viridiplantae > Streptophyta > Magnoliopsida > Fabales > Fabaceae > Senna > Senna siamea. The sequence continues at coordinate 14,012,443 of CM062354.1, forward strand.
CCTTTCCCAACAACAATATTCATGCCATCTCATCCACCAACATCCCAATCAATCACACATGCTTAGCCAAGATACATGCATTTTGTCAAGAATGTAGGAAAACATTCATGTTCCATAGAAAGCTTGTAAAGACATGTTGGTTGCATAAACTAAAGCATGGAACATAAATCTTAAATTGTTAAACTACCTTGATGATGACTAGAATGGACTTAGCTTGACCTTTCCTTTGACTTTTCCTTGCTTCCTCCTCATTCCTTTGCTTTCTTTGCTTTCCTTCGTGATCACCTTTACTTCTTCCTCCTCACAATTTTGGTGTTTTTGTTTAAGCTCACACCCTCACTCTCTCTTTTTCTTTTCTTTTCTTTTTTGTTGTGTATTTGTTGTGTGCATCTCTCAAAAATGAAATTCCTTTCTCTCATGCTACTCCATTCCTTTTTAATTTTTCTTTTTCTTTCCCCCACGTGTGTTGGTTGCATGAAATTCCCAACTATTTTTGTCTCTTGCTTAGGTGGCATGTGCATGCATTCATCCACTTTCTAATTTCTTTTCCCTCCTGCCACTCTATTTTTTCTTTCTTTCTTTACGTGTGTTTTGGCATGTATCTCCCACACTTGAAAATTTCAATTCTCTTTTCTTTCTTCAAGTGTGGGTATTGGATGAGTGTGAAAAGAAATTTCAACTCCTCTTGTCCCTTTTTCTTAGGTGGCGTATGCAAGCATCCATGAATAATAAAAATGTAATTTCCCATTCCTTTTCCTTCATGGATTCGGTCCATAGCTGCACCCCTTTTATTTTTTATAATGTGTGGGGCTTTTTGTTGCATATACAATCCCATTTTTCACTCCTCACATAAAATTTTGCACTAAGTGTACTTGCAAGTACACTTTTCTTTGCTTGCAAGTTACCTCTTCCCATTGTTTTCTCCACCTTCCTTTCTTCTCTTATTTCAAATTCCATTCAGCCTTCACGCCACCTTCCCTTCTTCTCTTCTTCAAATTCCATTCAGCCAAAATGAAGGGAAGAACCACATGATTTATTTTTCCATTTCATGGTTGTTCCCATTGTACTTTAAGTAAAATTTTCACGTCCTTGCAAGTTTAGGTTAGCTACTTAAACAAGTTAAAGGAGAGAGGGAAAAGCTTGCATTCATACATGGTTTTTAATCCAAATAAATGCTACACTTTTTGTCTTCTTTTCTTAATTATATTTCCATACCTCACGTGTGCTTTAAAAGCTCTTGCACTCTTGCTTCCTTTTTTTCTCCACCAATTGCATGTGTGTCTTCATTGCCTTACGTCCCTTGAAATCTCTATGCATATTTTAAATTAAAAATTCTGCACTCCTTTGTTTCCTTACTTCCTTCCCTTCTCACTTCACGTAGGACTTGTGTTTTATGCAAGGGCCACGTGGGCTCTACCTTGCCACTTCCTTTGATGAGTGCATGTATATATTTTTAAGTGCTCTATTCTTCTTTCCTTTTCCCCATTTGCACGTGTAGGTATATAGGCATTTTTTGATTTTCTTTTCCTTTGGCACTTAAGCAAGGTGATACAAAAGGAAGAATAAGGAATTAAATTAAACGCCTAATTTTATACAAAATTATCTTTTAGCATACCCATTTTCAAGCCATTAAATTATGCAAGCAAATTCACTCCACTTTATGATAACTCATCTAATTAATTATGAAGCATTTAATTTATAACTAATTAAGGAATTTAGGGTGTTACAACATTGAATGAGGATGGTAAAACATCCATCTAATCCTAAAGGATATTGTGAAAATGCCTTGTAGGTAGCTAATTCTAAGTTAGTGTACTCTGCTGGTCATAGAGTTGCTTGCTTATGGTTAAGCTCACCTTAACCTGGAATCTATTTCTCTTGCATATATAATTGTGAATCATGGACCCAGTAAAATGACCCATCATAAAAATGATGGTGATTCTATTAGCAACATTAACTCGATGTGTGAAAGACTAGTGAGTGAGTAGATGAGGACTAAAATGAAAAGGGGCACAGCGACCAGTGAGGAAATAGATAAATGTTGATACCTAAGTTAAGGGATACCCTAGAGGTATAGAGCTAGTGTTCGGCAATGGACTCATACAGTGGGTGCTATGATCAGGGGGGACGTTATGGTTAGTAGAAGGGGCAACTGACATTGGTTCATCCTTTGGGCAGCCCCCGTCCTAGGAATTGCCAATCAAAAAGTTTCCTATCTCTAAAATTATGAATGTATTGGCCAAAGTGCCTTTATGTTGTTCATGCTGTGTTATTTCTTACCCATATCTAGTTACATGTTTGTACTATGAGGATTACATAGCCAAGACACTTGAGATATCCTAAGAAACACCCAGACATAACAACACTAATAGCAGAAAATGTAACATATGCTCTTTCTATTTATGAGAGATGTTTGTTAGTTTAAATAAGTTAAATGCTTATGTATGTTGCATTAGATTGCATGTAGTTGCATTAGTGGGAAATTAAATTGAAAAGTAAAGAGCGGGGACTTAAATTATAGAAAAAGGTTTATTGAGGAAAGTTTATAGACTTTCAATACTCCATGGTAGCAAACCATAATTTTAGCCAAAAGATTGGTTACTATAGCTACCAAAATTTTGAAATTTTCCACCAAAGTTTCAGGGGGCAAAATGGTAATTTGGCATATGGTTGGAGAAATTATCATTTTAAACCGAATGATCAAGAATTAGGATCAAAATTGCAATTTTTGGACCACCTATAAATAGGTGAAAATATCATACCTTCCCATTTCTATCTTGAACTTTAGAACCTAGAGAGAGGAAGAAAGAAGTTCTAGAGAGAAAAAGATAGATTGCAAAGGAAGTGGAATTTTTAAAGTGATATAAAGTAAGAAGTGTGCAACAGAGGAATCTAAGAGGACATCTGAGATTAATACTTCAGCTTTTACACGAAATAAGGTAGCAAACAACCTAATCCTCTCTATTTCAAAATTATTTTTCATATACTAAAAATTATGATTTTCATGTTATTTAAACAAGAGAGGAGGCTAAAAATTACATTCTTGATATTTTTAATTGCTATTGAGTGTTTTAAACTACATGGATGTACTTATGTTTGCTTAAATCAGATTACAAAAAATAGGCTTTTACCTATTGACAAGAATGAGGTTGAATTCAATATTTGAGTGAGATTAAACGGTAATTTAGGTTATTTTTATATGATAAATGATGCTTATATGCTAGTATTGAGTTGATGATTATCAGAAGTGGGTTACAAACTAGTTCTTAGGCAAATTTTGGGTCAATAGCCAATTTGAAAAATAGAGCATAACATAGCAGCTGACTACCAACTCTTAGAAGTTGACTATTGTGTTCTTCAGTTGCCCCTAAATGAATACAAAGCTTTAGTAGTCGACTGCCAATTGGTGGAATTCAACTGTCATGTTCATCTTTTCCAAAAAATTGCTAAGAATGGAATAATAGATTGTCGAGTCCATGGCAGCCGACTAGCAGCCCTCGAGTTTGAAAAATTGTGAGATAGTGAGCGAAAAGCCAAATGCCGGCTAGTGGAAGTTGATTGGCTAGCCCCTATTTTGGATAATGAACTCAATGACCTAGCTTGAAGTGTGATTAGCCCAAAACTACACTCAAACAAGGAATGAGCATGAGATATACAAAAGAAATGAGAAAGTATTCTTAGTGTATGAACAGTGGTAGATAGGCTCATGTTAAGTGACCGATTGTCGATATGGGATAGCCGTTGGGCATTCCATGGGTGAACTAAATGGTTTGGAAAACACTGTGATAGTTATTAATTTTAAGTTAGTGAACTCCCTTATGGCTAATTAAAGGAGTCATGTACTTAAAGTTAGACATAACCATGGTATGAGTCGAATCACCCTAGGCTATACTACTTGTGGATAGCATTTTGGGAAATGATTTATTGAAAATAGTAATCCCAGATATATAGAGGAGCATGTACACAAATTGTATTCAAGGATTGTCGAAAAATATATAGATTGTAGTTCAAAACTGTGGGTAGTCACAGACTATGAGAAACTCACTTGTAAGTGAGGGTTTAATATGAGGAGTAGCTTGCTGGTGACTCTGAATTTCTCTTCTTATAATCTTTTGTGATGATAAGGATTTGGAAATAGCCATGAAGATATGCTCTAAATTGCTTGTGTATGCTCTGTGAATATAATAACCCTATTACCATGATAATGTGATAATATATCCTATGTGATGGGTATGTACTGTTGCATTTATAAGTATGAGATATAATTATATAATTCATGCAATGTATCCCAATAGGAAAGATGTATTATTCGATGATAAAAAGAATGTAGTGTATTTTCATATGATTACGGTGGTAAAGACCAATGGATTTTAAAACAAGCTGTTATTGCTACTGAGATTTATTCTCATATAAATGCTAGTTTTTATTAGATGTCTATATACCAGGTACTAATAGAGATGGGGGTAGAGATCGTGGTGATACCCTTCTTGGGGTATTTCCCAGTGATTAAAAAATCATGGGTTATTTTTGTGTTGAAAGTTCCTCCCACACCCTAACTACATGAAGTTTAGAGTCTGTATAGTAAATTTTTGACATGCCTAATACCCTAACTCCTTATTATTATCATTTTTGGAAAGGATCAAGAAGGTGTTTTTTTTAATGTAAGAAACAAGGCATATATGTGTTAGGATATGTGAGATAGGTATCCACTAATAGGCTTTTTCTAAAGGGGTGTAAGTGACAAGGTTGTTCTCTCCTTACCATAGTTAACAACTCTCACATATCTATAAGTATATGTCTAGTGCATAGAAGTTATAATTATTGTAAAAGAATTATGAATGTGAATGTATATATATATTATTTCAATTATTTCCACTACGTTACTAGTGAGAATCTCGAGTGTAAAATTCCAAATCAATGACACTTAATTATCTAACTTGGTAAAAGTTAAAAATTTACTTGGGTAAAGGTAGTAGTAACTCACCAGTCTTATTGTATATTGTATTATATTATTTAATTAACTAAAAGGAACCATAAGTCTAGGGGTGTTACACTGAATTGGTATCAGAGCATGATTACCATAGCTAGTTAAGTACTGGCTTGGTAGTGAAGGGTAGATTCCTTAGGATAGAGACTAATGCAGTCTAGTTATTGGTGCCATATGATCTCTTATGAATATTATGTTATTGAGACTGATCACCTTGGCAATGTTTATTTTGTAGAGTGAATTATGGCCCCACTTAGGAAGAATAATGGGAAGGAGAAGGAAGGTAAGGGTAGTATGAGTAGGATGATGCAAGCCATCATAAGAATGGCTGAGGCTATGAGGAAACAAGCTGCAGCTACTACCCAAGTCCTCTGACATTTTCAGGGAGATGAAAATAATAACCGTCCTAACCCAAACCCTATTGGTGGACAAGTAGGGAATCTAGCTTACCAAGGATGGTTGAAATTCCATAAATCAAACCCTCCTTACTTTATCGATCCCAAGATAGCCAAAGGATGGTTGATGGAAATGGAGAAGTTTTTCATGGTCCTTGGGAGTACTGATGCTCAAAAGGTCTTGTTTTCTGCATACATGCTAACTAGGGAAGCTAAACATTAGTGGAGGGGAGCCAAGTAGTTAATAGAGGCTCAAAAAATCCTACTGAGAGTCGTTTAAGAGGATATTTCTGGAAAAATACTTTTCTCAAAATGTGAGGAATGAAAGAGAGACAGAATTCATGTAGCTTAAATAGGGTAAAAGGACTTTTGAAGACTACCTTGCTAAATTTGAAGAGTTGTCCAGAATCTTCAAATTTATCTGAAGCTTCAACCCGATGAGAATTGGAAAGCAATGTATTTAGAGGCTAGATTGAGCCCAAAATTGAAAAGTGCAGTTGCTCCAATAGAGATAATAAATTATGCCACACTGGAAAATAAGTGTCGCATAGTTGCCAAAAATATAGCAGAGGTTGAGAAAGAGAAGCAAAGAACTAACTTCTTGAAAAAGAAATAGTCCAGGGCTTTTAAAGGAAGGGACAACAGATTTGATAGAAATTAGAAAGGGAATAGGCCAATATTGAGGTACACAATGCCCAATGTCTATCCAAATGTGGTGGACCTTGTAAAGTCCAAAAAATACAACAAGGCATTTGTTTAAAATGTGGAAAATAGGGACATATTCACAAGGATTGTCCAAAGTGGAAGAAATAGGGTGACACCACTAGGCCTCCCACTACTAGAAGAGTTTATACCCTTAAAGGCAAGGAAGTGGCTTAGTTTGATAACTTAATGAAAGGTAAATATTTAATAAATGATGCATCTTTAATTGTACTATTTGACTCTAGCGCTACCCACTCTTTCATTTCATTAGAATCTATGAAGAGATTAAATTTTCCTATATCCAGTTTACCTTATCAACTGTTTATTTCTATTTTGATGGGAGAGCAGGTTTTGACTTCTTTTACCTGCTTAAATTGCCCAATTGTTTTTTAGAACAAATCTTTTATTGTTGATCTTATTTGCTTACCTTTAGTGGATTTGGACATTATTTTTGGGATGAATTGGTTGTTTGTAAACAATGTAATCTTGGATTGTTCAGAAAAATTTGTGACTTTTATAGATAACTTACTGGTAAACAAGAGTATTGAGGAAAAGAATCAAAGGATGCATTTTCTATGTTCCTTTGAGGTGGAGATTTAGCATAAGCTCAGTATTATCCCTATAGTTAATGAATTTCCAGAACTCTTTCCTAAAGAAATCTTAAGTCTTCTACCTGAAAGGGAGGTAGAATCCTTAGTCAAGCCTTTATATAGATAGAATAGGTACAACACACGTCCTAGGAATTGTCGATCAAAAAGTTCCTAGCTCTCAAATTATGAGTGTATTGGGCTAAGCACCTTCATGTTGTTTATCTTGTGTTATTTCTTACCCATATCTAGTTATATGTTCAAACTACTGGGTTCTAATATGAATAATTTGGAGATAAGCCATAAATTTTTTTGTTAAATTCAATTCATTTTACTTGGCATGATATTCACTGCATAGCATTGATTATATTTGGAAGGTGATAAGAATGCATGTTTTCATGGGTGATTCCCAACTAGTACCACCAATGGTAAGATTTTAAATTGGTTTACTTGATTACTGAGATTTTTATCTCGTTATGTATATTTGCGTGTCCAAATAAGTAGCTCTAATATTGATAGAGATGGTAGTAGATAGCACTCACATTGCAATGACCCTCTTATATACTTACCATCAAAGTAATTAGGAAGCGTGAAATTCTCTCAAAAATTTTTCTTTCTTAAAGACTTATACCTCTCAAGGTCATTACTAGTTGAGTATAACCCAAACAGACTCTTCTCTTAATCCATTTGAATTCCACTCAACTACCTCTTATGCGTAGCATATCTAATACCATAATTCATACAACCACATACTCTAGAATATAAAGTTCTAAACTATCCATTCATGAACATTTGAGATATAATTTATAGAAATGCTACTGAAATAATCTTACTATTAACTAATCACATTTCATTACAATTATCTCCATTGCATAACTTCACACAACCTATGGACTGCATCAAAATAATTATATAATTATCATTATATACATACAATCCCTAGCCTACATGCCATTATAAATCTCCTGTTTTTGAATTTAGAATTAACACCCTTCTAGGTTACCTTGTAGCCTTAATACACATCTCAAGCTTGGCTAATTTCTGGGCATATCCTAACCCTGATTATCTGAACAAACAACTTAATGAGATATAATTATTCCAGTAGAGTAATTTACAATTTACAATTTTCATAAAATAGTTAAAAGTTCAACTGTACCCTTTTATGGTACAGAAAACCTCTCCCTTATAGTTATAATAACACACATGTGAATTGAAATTTCATATTCTAGGCATTATCAATCGTATGGGAAATTTACATTTCGCATTTACTCATAAATCAGATCAAATACATCAAAATCATAAGAGTATAGGAGTATATTCAAATCAAAATCATTATTTCATATTACCTGTATTCTCATTTCAAATCCTATTTGCATAACATTTCTCGCGTTACTACAAATATCACATAAAAGCTGCATATTCTCTCACAATTGATATGCATATGTTTCAAGCAATTAACATCCTCATCTTAATGCATGTTATTTCCCAATCTTAATTTTACTATTCAAAGGGACCGTTATCCCAGTGAATGTCATAGGACTGTTATCCATGTGACTTGTAACGCCCTTATCTAGTATTACAACTCCTCTAATGTAAACAGATAAGTTCAGTACATTATTCTTAACCTTAATTATTCATTTATAATATCTGAGCATTCATACCATCGCAATATTATTAAAGTATATTAGGTTCGGGTTCTTTTGTTCATATCAAAACTTATAAGCACAACGAAAATAAAATATAATACATCTGAAATATATTTATAAAGCATTATGTATCTTTTCTTAAGCATTACATATGTTCAATTAACTGATAACTATAAAGAAACTTTTCATAGGGTCAAGAGACAACATCTCTGGCACTCAAACCCTTGTGGTACAAAATACTTCTAAGAAAAGAAACCTCCACTCATGCCCTTTCATTCTTTATATCAACGTTATGCCTCTGTATCTGATACATATTAGCATATAAATGAGAAAACAAGTTTCCTAGTAGCTTAACAATTCAAAATTTTAAAATCTACTAATATGTACCAGTGTGCAAGCACAAAAAGCAATTTCACTTACATTCCAATCATCTCAAACATAATTTCTTTCATATATATATACATTGGAAAGCATTATACAATTCATTGGTATGTGTCAATGTGATAAAGATGGTCATTCTCATATATCATATTTTCAGCAAAAGCATACATATAACGGTTGAAATAGCCAAGATCATCTATATATTCTAATTCTTAAAACTTACCTTGTCTGAGAGTGTGAAGCTTGTAACACCCCATAATTTTAATCAGTATAAATTAATGTTGTTTAATTAATTGGATAAAATTGCTTGTGTGATTTTGGTATTTAAAATAAATGTGCTTTCAATTTTATAAGATGTTGATTTAGATTACCTCTCCATTTTAGCCGAATTGGGGAAGGAAAGAAAAGTGTAAAAAATATATATATGTTCACACGGCTAGGAACATAGGGATTTCAAGGAATGCATGGCAATAAAATATAAGAAGACACACGTATTTGGGAGGGAATAAGTGCAGAATTTTATTTCTAACCAAGCACATCACATAGCTAGGAAAGGAAGGGTGAGATACAAATTCCTCCACCCCTTGTGTTGCCTCCAACGTGGGGAAAACCTCTTGCATACCTTGCATGCATGGGTTTTACGTGAAGTAAGGAAGGGAGGAACACGTGTAGCTAGGAAAATTAAGAAAAAGAGAAGTGCAAAATTTTTTCTTAGTTTAAATATGCATGGAGAAAGGAAATAATTTAATACTTTATATGCACAAGCCTTGGCCTTGCGTGATGTAAAAGGAAAGGTACCAAAAGTATGTGGGATGGTGAGGAAAAGAGGGAAGGTGCAGTCATGAAATAAATAAAGGAAAGGAAGAGTGAAGCGTCCTTGCGTGATGGCCAAATGGAAATTGGAATAAGAAAAGAAAAGAGGTGGTCTGACCCAGTAGCCAAAGGAAAGGGTGCAGAATTTTTGTTATATAAATTAAACATACAATTAAGAAGAGGTACGCTTGGCATGAAGGGAGGTGGCATGAAGAGGGTGCATGAATCCCTTCCTTTAACTTGTGGCTGAATGAGAAATACAAGGAGAAGGGAGAGATTCGAGTGGAACAAAAAAAAAGGGAGGGTGCAGCGTTATATTAGGAAGAAGAAAACACCAGTGTGCAAGCAACCTAAGGTGTACTTACAAGTACACATGCCACAACCATATTAATTAGAAAAAAAAAGAAGGCAGTGTGTGGTTCACGTATATGGAGAAAAAAAATGGAAATAAAAGTGGGCAACACTTAGGAGGTGCATGTGTAGCTAAGAAAGAATCCTAAAGGTAGATTGAGAAAAACATGTAGCCCTTTAACCGAATACAAAATGAAATGAAAGAGAGAATTAGAAGTTTTATATTGACTATGCATACACACACACCCACACGGCAAGGAAAAGGAAAAAGGAAGCAAGTGCAGCATGAATTTAGGAATAGGTAAATCAAAATTGTAAAGGGAAGTGCACATTGAAAACCACATGTGGGACTTATGGATAACAAGAATAATCAAGAGTAAAGAGGGAAACACAATGGAAACTAGGAAGAGGGCTGCACATGGCTTTAACCACACGGAAAGCAAGGTCAATGGTACCAAAGCACACGTGTGACCAAATGGAAATGTTAGCTAAAACACAAAATTTGCATAAAACTATACGTGGGAGGAAAATTGAAAGGGGCTTTTGACATACATGCAACACACTCACACGACAAGAGAGAAAGAGAAAAAAAATAAAGGGAAAGTGAGTAGCCCATAATTAAGAGAACCTCCACCCATTCGGTCAAGGAAAGGAGAGAGGGATTTAGTTAAAGAAAAAGGGAGCAAGGTGTAGAAGGAGACCAAAGGAAGGGCCAAGATCACTTCTTTCTAGTTCACCATCAAGGTAGTTTAGCAATTCATTAATTTTGTTCCATGATCTAGAGTACATGCATGATGACTTTTGCTTTCATGGAACTTGACTACTTGTCTACATTCTTGAAATAGGAGTGACACTTGACTAAGCTTGCATGATAAATACATGAGGTGGTTGATGTTTACAACTTAATATGGTTGTTTTCTTTAAATCATAAAAGAACCTAAAATAAGAGATCATGGAAATGGCATGTGTTGCTTGGCTTAGGTCTCATAGCATTGGAGTAGACTTGTGATTTCCATGACAAAATTATTGTTGTTATGGGAAAACTATGGTTAGTTAATGATGAACATGGTTATGGGAAAGTTATGGCTAGTTAATGATGAACGTTGTCATGGGAAAAATTATGGCTAGTTAATGATGAATATTGTTATGGGAAAATTAAGGCTAGTTAATGATGAACATTATTATGGGCAAATTAAGGCTAGTTAATGATGAATATTGTTAAGGGAAAATTAAGGCTAGTTAATGATGAACATTATTAAGGGAAAATTATGGCTACTTATTGATGTGTTGATTATGAAAAAGGAATTATCCCATTTTATTGGTATTATTAAAAGAATGGAAAGAGGGAAATTTTAATTGATAAAACATGAAATTCTCTTGAGTTTCCCTTAGGTCAAAATCATGGAAATTCTCCGTTGAAATTTATTAAAATTTTATAAGAGAAATATATTATTCAAGAATGGAGAATTAAACTAATTTAGGCAAAATCTGTCATAAATAAATAGGATAAAGAGGTATTATATGCTGATAGAAAAAGGGAAATGCAACTAAAAAGGGAAAGCATAGGAAGATACACAATTACAAAAAGAAATGTGGCCAAGTGTTCACAAATTACGAGGTGTGGCCGAAGGTGCTCCATACCCGTGACCTATAGTCCACGATGATTTCATATACGTGCCCAAGTGTCTATGAATTATGAGGTGTGGTCGAAGGTGCTCCACACAAGTGATCTAGTGAGGTGTGGTTGAAGGTGCTCCATACCCATGACCTAAAGTTTACAATGATTTCATATACGTGGCTGAGTGTCCACGAATTACCAAGTATGGCCGAAGGTGCTTCATACCCATAACCTAAAGTTTATGATCTTTTCATATACGTTACCGAGTGTCCACAAATTATAAGATGTGGCTGAAGGTGCTCCATGTAAAGTCCCACATCAGTTGGAAAGGAGAATGAAGCATGCCTTATAAGGGTGTGGATACCTTTCCCTTGTAGACACATTTTCTCCCTTGGAATGATCTGGGGTATACCAGGGGAAGGAACAAAAACTTGAGGGGAAGAGGGCGAGTCAGCCGTTACCAGCCCCAAAGAGGACAATATCTGCAAGTGGGCGTCAAGACTGTTATAGATGGTATTAGAGCCAGGGCCCAGATCGGTGTGCCAGTGAGGACGTTGGGCTCCCTAAGGGGGGTGTATTGTAAAGTCCCACATGGGTTGGAAAGGAGAACAAAGCATGCCTTATAAGGGTGTGGATACCTTTTTCTTGTAGACGCGTTTTCCCCCTTGGAATAATCTGGTGTATACCAGGGGGGAGGAACAAAACCTTGAGGGAAAGAGGGTGGGTCAGCCGTTACCAACCCCAAAGAGGATAATATCTGCAAGTGGGTGCCAAGACTATTACACTCCACACGGGTAACTTAGTGAGGTGTGGCCAAAGGTGCTCCATACCCATGACCTAATGTTCACGATGATTTCAGAAAGGTGGCCTAGTGTCCACGTAACACCCTAGGGTGCTCAATTAATCTATAAGCGGTGAGTGTAAGAATTTAATGCATAAGAAATTTGTTTGATTCCACAATAACACATCTAATCTTATGAGAATATGCTTCACTTGAAAAAGGGACATTTGATTTTTACATTGACATCTAAATTTATCATGCAATGCTTGTCTGTTTGTGTTTAAGAAATATGTTATGTTTTTTTTTACATTAAGAATGTAGAAGTAAATATTTTGGTGCTTGCACCCTGATACATATTGGTTGAATTCTAAACCCTGAATTGTTAAGCTACTGGGAAACTTGTGTTTCTCATTTATATGCTATTATGTATCAGATGCGGATGCTTAGCAGGGCCGGGGGAAGTCAGCAGTTCTTTTTGGTTAAAAGCAAAAGTTTTGTGACCTGTTATTTTGGGGATCCTGATCCTAGAAGTATTTTTGGAATAAAATTAAGACTATTCTTTTGTCTGTGTACGTGAAATGTAAATGGGAAATTTACTGGGGAAAGGGATATATGAAGGACCTGTTCAAACCGATGATTATGGATGGGTACTTCTTCTATCCTGGTATTTGATTACAAAAGGATGTAATGAATATACCTTATTGTACGTTGATCATTTGTATTATAGCTTTACATTTTTGCTGTGTAGTATAGTATTTTATTTTTGCTGTGTATATGAGATTTTATCTGAGCAAAAAGAACCCGAACCTAATCCATAATAATCAAAACTTAATGGTATAAACACTCAAACGATAATAATAAAAGCATAAGAATAATGTACCGTACTTATCTGTTTACATCAAAAAGATTGTAATACTAGATAAGGGCATTACAAAGTTCATTTGATCACTCTGCAAGGAATATGGACACTTGGCACTTTGGTAAGAATTGTGAACACTTGGTCACATTTTGGACTCTTGGCCACTTTATAAAATAATTGTATTGCAATTGTCTATTAATATGTGATCTTAGATTAGCCATCCATAATCTCATAAATTTTTCAGCATAAGAACATTATTGGCACATATATGGAAAATTTGCAATCACCATTCATCTAATTGTAACCTTTTAAATTTTCCTTAACTTTAACCATTATAATATATATTATAAATCATTTACCATTTACATGTCTCAGCCATCATGAGTATGGGTGGGATTTAATGTTTTTCATATCCCATTTGTCACATTCTTCCATCCTTTCTATAATTTAACCTAATGGTACCATTTCTATGGTACCTTTTTCCCACAATCAAATTATGTAACTATGCCATTAACAAATTATACTACTTACTCTCTTGGTTCATGTTACATACTAAATTTAAGGTTACCCACATTTTGCCATTCTTACATCTATGTAGAAAGGGTAAACAATTTACCATGTATTAATTTATTATGTAACAAAATAAACCATTTTCCATATGATATTTTATTATTATATTTTCTCTTTCCCTTTTTACCAAAACCAAAGTGGAATCCCTTTCCCCCACCATTTCTGCAATTCTTCCTAGATATCCATATGGAAGCTCTCAAGTTAGGTAAACTCAAAAGGATAATGCCTTAGTTTGAAATCAATGTATAACTAGTAAGCTTCCCTTAGGTCTCTTTAACATAACACATACATTAATCTTGTAAAAACATGATATTACAACACTTTCCCATGCTATGGTTTTTCATTATACATACTAAAATTTTCCATCAACCATTTCCTCATGGGATTAGCTACATCTACAGCACTACATCAACAACCACAACCAATTCCATTCATCAAACAAACTTAGCCAATGGAAAATTGCATTTTAAGGAATGTAGAGCTAGAAAATTTGATTCTATAAAGACTTTAAATCATACTACATAGTTTAAATCATGAAATCAAAACATAAAATTGCTAAGGTACCTCAAGGATGCAAGAATGATAAAGACGTCTTGGTGTTTCTCTTGGAGGTTATCTTACTTCCTTGCTTCTTCCCCTCTTAGCCAAGTTAGTCTCTCCTCTTCTCACTGAATATTTTTTTTTTGTTTAATTGTCAAACTACTCTCCCTCTCACCAAATGCAATTTCTGTATGCATACATATATGTACATTTAATTCTATACATTTATTGCCCATTCGGTTAACCCGAAAGCAAGTAAGGAATTACTTTCACTATGCACACACATTTATCTAAACCACCTTTCTTTTGTTTATTTTATTTATTTGATTTTGGCAAAGCTATTTGGTTTGGAAAAAAGGAAGAAAAGATAGAAGTGTTTCAAGCACCTTATTCACCATTCTCGGTTACCATGAAATCAAAAAAAGGAAAGAAAGAAGGAAATCTAATGTCACACGTCACTCCTTCTCCCTTCCACTTCTTCACATTTTCCACCTAACATGTATGTATATTCACTTAAATAAATTCTACACTCTCCTCCCTTCTCTCACTTGCTATTACCGTAGGTTTATATAGGTTTAATTAAAAAATTCAAACTCCCTTACCTATTCTTAATGGCTTTCACGGTTGGCTAGGAAGAATAAGAAGTCAAATTCCCATTTTCTTCCTACGTGTCACGATCTTCTCTTACTTTCATTGCCTTCACCGAGTGGCTTCTTTTCTCCTATTTAATTATCATGAAGTCCTCCTCCATTCACTCTTATATTCATGACCAAAGTGGGACAAAAAGAGAATTCTTCCCATTGCCTTCTTGGTACACTTAATAATAAGGAATGAAAAGAAAAGAAAGTGTACAAGTCCAACACGTCTCTTTGTCTTGTCTTCTTTCTTCATTACCGATCCACTTTCAACTTTATTTCCATATATTACAAGTCCTTTGGTGCAAGAAGGGATTAATTCATTTACACAATACCTCACCTTCTCTTTTATTTATCCTTTCTTTCCATACGTATCACCTTTTCTTACTTAATACCTATTTCTATTCTTTCACTTGTAACATTTATTCTACACTACATTACCAAAGTAATTTCATCACATTTTATGGTAGATTCATCCAATTAATTAAGGATACATGACATAAAAATAGCCTAAAGGATGGAGAATAAGGGGTCTTACATGACTGAGATTGTTGTCATCAAGGGACCATTATCCCAGTGATTGTTATAGGACCGTTATCCATATGACTAAGAATCTAACTATCAGGGCATCCCCTGGCACGTGCACATCATTCGTTAGTCTCTTTATCCACAACTATACAACAATGTATACAGATAGGTGACTAATACTTAAGCTCATAAAGTTTTCCACTTAAACTAATCCATTTGCCTCGTATAGACTATCCACCCTTAATTCCTTAAGTCTTTTATAGGGTTGTATTTGTTTAAAGAGTAACCTCTAACAAATACATAACATCATAGATGAAAATGGTTGCATTATTAAAAAAAATAGTTTGCATAAGGAATACTTAATAACCATCCTATACCAGTCATTAAATGTCTACCCCACATTTCATCTACACTCTAAGCATACAACCCAATAGTCAAATTAAATCAAGCAACAAAGGATTTATCTCATGTTTTTAAAATACATACAAGTAAGTTTCCTTATACTCATGAAAATATTTCTATTTCACAATAAATTACATCAAATATTTCCCATGTTATAAAACCATTTTACTTCAACTAAAACAATTCACATTATCAATTCAAAATAAGGGAGTGTAGATTACTCTACCTTAACTGTTTGTTCCTCTCTTGATGAAGGTTTTCCTTTTTCCTTTTTGACTTGATCTCATAAGGCACTTCCTGAGAAACAATCTAGATTTCACACTAGTCCTTCTCAAATATACATCAATTGCAATATGCTTTCTATGCAGCCTAGGTTTACAACTTACTATGGAATTTCTCTAAATTTCTCCTATGAGACTTGATAACTTGACAACTCTTCTCTTTCCCTTTCTATTTTTGTGTTACTTATCACCCACCCTATGTAATTCTTATGTATGATGACACTTTGAGCCTTATTTAAGCCAATACTAAGGGTTTACAAGCTCACTTCTCACTTTAAAAGTCATTTTTCATATTAGATGGCTACCAGTCAGTTGCTGTGGAGCTAGCAGTCAGCTGGTTGCTCTCTGGAAGGCTACTAGTGGACTCTTGTAAAGCTGGCAGTTGACTGGTGGCCCTCTGGAATCCTAGACTTCGTGAGATAGTAAGCTACCAGTCGACTGATAAAATACTATCTGTCAACTACTAGGTAAAAATTGAACCCAAAAATTGACTGATGAGGCTACCAATCGACTTTTGTGTCTCTATATGAAATTTTGGGTTTGTCAAGAACATGACAGTCAACTAGTACAAGCTATCAGTTGGCTGTTATGTTCTGCAACAATTTGAAAAGATAACTTTTCAAAATTTTCCAATCCAAAATCCAATATTTTTTTCAAGATTAAATATTATGACCTTACTTTCTAACCCCTATCAGCCATTCCCCCTTAATTTATAATCATTTTCATGCTTAAATATCACTCATACAAGTTGATTTACACATCCAAAATGGGTGAACAGTAAAACCTAACCTTCCAAATATGATTCAAGCTTAGAAAATCCTTAATGAAAGTTAAAGACTCTAGCATTTTAGTTTAGAAACCTTTTCCTATCTCTAAACAACCTCAAAATCATCATTCCAGGCCAAGAAAACCAAGATTTCAAAAATAACCTGACTTGGCCATTTTTTCTATCCCAGAAGATTTCAGCATGTTTGATGCATTTTAGAAGAAGAAATCTACTCCTAAATGATGGCCAAGATGTTTGCTCAGCTATAGGTGAAGATTTCTTACCTTAAATCTGGTTATGGAAGATTTCCACTTTGCTTCCTTCCTCTTTTTCCTCTGCTCATGACTTTCTCCCCTTCTTAGATTCTTTGAGCATTGTGTGGGTATGAAGGGAAGGAGCATATGGGAAGGAATAAAAGGGTTAGGTAGCTGAGCTTCAGGGACCTCCTGGCAATTTCAAAAAAGTTTTGCTCTTTTGTCCTTGCAGCAAAACTCAAAAAATGAATTCCTAAAAATCTTCTCTAAAATTATTTTAGAATTTTAGCCACTTGTTTTAGTTGGACTATTTTATAAAAACACATACAAAAATGTTTTATGGACCGAGCGTTACACACATAGCTACTTTAGTTACCTTTTTGTTTAGTTATAGGGTTATGTTGTAAGAACTGGTAATAGGATCTTAGTGAATCCAAATAGTGCACTAAATCGTTGTTTAATTTGGTGATGTATGCATTTTAAATATTTGGATAAATAGAATTATATGTAATAGTATTGATTATGGTTTGAAGGTATGAGTTTAGTAATTTAAATTAGTTTTCCACTGACATTTAAGTGTACGAGTAAGATGCCCAAGCTTAACACCAAACCAACTCAACTAATTAAAGGATCTTGGGTAATAATTAAAATTTAAACTCAAGTAGACAAAGCAAGTGACAAGAGAGTATCACGCCACCCTTATAAAGTTAATATATGTATGTATGGTACTTATAGAGGCGAGGTGTTACATATATGTATGGATATGTATTTTTTATGAGGACCATATGCATCTGTATGTTTATTTCTCATTATGCTTTAGTTCATCCTACCTAAAGTTTCGAGAAAGTATTTGAGAGATCACCAATTACATAGATGTAAATGAACATAAAATTTTAAATACTCGATTAAAATAAAAATGAAATTTTGGATTTTGATACGGGTTGTACATCAACTGAGGTGAAATAAAAATTAAATTTTTAAAATTTGAATTTATAAATCCCATGAAAAGCAAACCTGGGAAGAAATAAACTTTGAGAAAAGCCTAATTTAACAAGCCTAAGTCACCATTTTTAATTCCAAACCAACTATAATAATTACGTAACTCAAGGTTGAGGTGTTTCATCCCCTTTAACAAAAGTGGACAAGGATGAAGAAGGAGAACTCTTTGATGTCAGAAATTATAGAGATACAATTGGATCACTTATTTAGTTAATCATTAGTAGATCGGATATCATTTTTAGTGTGTGCATATGTGTATGGTTCTAAGCATGTCCCGAAGTCTCTCATTTTACTAATGTGAGAAGAATTTTTAGATATCTTATTGAAAACTATCACATGGGATTGTTGTAACCTAAGGGAAGCCTTGGTAATTTAGAAAGTTTTTCTATGCTAACTTTGCTAAAGAAATAATCATGGGACTTGTCAATTATTTGGTAATTCACTTGTTGGTTTAAAAGGAAGTAAAATTGTGTGGCTTTATCCAATGCTAAAGCTAATTACCTTGCTTCTAGTAGTTGTTATGTTCAAATCTTTTGGATGAAGCAACAATTTCAAGATATTGATGAAATTCTTGAGAATTTTCCATTACATGTGACAACACTAATGCTATGAAATTTCCTAAATTTAGCTTCAATTTTCCTAAGCATAGTAACACCACTCTATAAACTAACTTGCATATATAGAATAATATTTTCTTATGCACAAGATCCTTATGAGAGATAAGTGCAATGCATAATTATATTTCTCTAATAAGGCTTACTAAGAGGGATTTCAAGAAGAAGTGGAGTGTTTTTAGAAAGGCATTGGAGAATAGAAAACCCAAAGTTTTTGTTTCTACAAATTGAACTTGGTTACATCTTGAATTGTTAAGGGGTTTTATAGTAAATACCATTACTACAAGACAGAGGACATAAAATTCAAATGACTAAATACAGGATAATAATTTAAATTTTTATAGTTAAGATTACAAATATTACTCATTATTAAAGATAAACGGTGCATGATGACTAGGTCTTAGGCACATGATTTTTGAACCATTTCACATGGCTATCAAGGTGTGCTAGTAAGGTCTAATCCCATCACACTTTATTAATATGATAAGCTCATGTGAAGGAGAGAGATTAGAGTCTTTAGAAGAGTATAATAGTTAGACTTGCCATTTAAATAGTTCTTCATTTGAGTCTATAGTAAGGTCTTAGGAATCCTATTAATAATTATCTATAGGTTTTTTTGGAATGTACTCATCTAGTGAAGGTATGGATTTTCTCTTTGGTAATTTTCTCTAGATGAAAATTGGATCTAACCCTGTGTTGTGATCTAGCATTCTTAGCTCTCTTGGGATGAATTCTTCTAGTTGTGGCACAATTGAACTACAAATGACATGTTTGAATGGATCGTAATTGTTAATCTAGCATAGGAAAAATTTAAGGCTGTGAAGTATGTTTTGAATTTTTGTAATGAATTTTCTTGTAGTTAACCATTTATTCTTTCTCCATGTTCTAGAAATCATGGTTTTGTATCCTTTAGGAGTGTTACTAAGATGGTAGGTTTTTTGGACAATGAAAATTAATGAGATCATATGTGTGGTGAGGTAGGTATTCCATAGATTGTGGGAAATAATACTTTTCTTAGCTTTGTTCTCTAAGTTCTAAGAAGATGACTAAACCACTCTTTTTGGCAAACTAATCTTTTTAGATTTGCCCTAAACTACTCTTTTTGGTCAAGAGCATAAGTCCATATCTTTTGAAAATGGAAGTAACTGTTTGAGTTAGCTCATGTGTTCGTCTTCATTTTTTGAGAAAAGAAAAAATATCATCAGGGTAAACAAGGATGTGCTTAATAATTGGCTTGAATATCCTGGTTATAGCCTTTTGAAATAGAAAGGTGTAGTTTGAGGTCTAATAGTAGTCTAGTTCAATGGTAATAGCCATTTGGGATGCACAAGTTCATTTTAGGCCCATCTTCAAGCTTGATCATGAGTTGACAAAATCCATCTTTTAAGTTAAACTTAGAGAATATCTAAGCCCCCTTCAGTTGACAAATTCATCTTCAAGCTTGATCTTAAGTTCATAGTCCATTCTAGGTAAAGGAAATTTTTCATCCTTAAGAAAATTTTTAAAGGGAGTGTAATTAATGAATAATCTCTTTTTCCCCCATTTATATTCGAAAATTTTTTCAACATAAATTCTTGACATGACTAGTCAGAGGTTGTTGATTCTGAGTCCTTAATTTAGTAGCTTAGGGAATTCTTCATAAGTTAAAGCTATGTCTATGGGACTCATTCCTAGGTGTGTGGCCTTGGTTAGGTTAATGTCCTCATCCATATTAAAGGTTATTTCTATGAAGAACTCCCCATTCTTTTACAATAGAGAAGGATGCCTGAAATTGGCTTGTGACTTAGGACAAGATTTTAGGAGTTGGTTTTTTACTCCTTTACACTAATCTAAAGCATTGTGAAGCTCATACTGTAACGTCCCCCCTAAGCCATTTAGTCTTTAATTCTTAAAGATATAATTGTTGTGAGAAAGTGACATAGAAATCTAGAGAACCAAGTAACGAGTCAATTGACTATGAAAACGAGTCAAAATGAGATCTAGTTTAAGAGAAAATGACATTTTAAAAAAATTGTGCATTTAGGTAATTTAACCCAGAGGATAAATAAGGTATTAAAGACCTGGTAATAAAAAATGGAACGTTTAAGGAGTTTATTGTGAAAGTGATACATTAGAGAAAAAACTTTTTAAGATGGTGAAAATTCTTTTTTTTACCCAAGGACTAGTTAGCAACTATTTTTCAATTTTACATAATTGTCTTTTGGTTCCCATGCAACCCTACGTGACTTAAGTAGGGTTAGGCCTTCATATTTTCTCATTTCATCATCTTCTTCATCACATTTAGAGAGAGAAAAAGAGAGAGAGGCATGAGAGTTGAGAGAGAGATCAAGAAGCAAAAGGATTTAAGCCTTCAAACTTTGAAGATCTGAAGTAGAGGATAGCTGCAATGCCCTTATCTAGTATTACAATTCCTCCGATATAATTAGATAAGTTTGGTACATTATTCTTATCATTTTCTTTATAATGTCTGAGCATTTATTCCATTATGTGTTATTATTATAGAATAGGTTTGAGTTCTTTTACTCAGATAATCACACCTTATGCACAGCAAAAATGAAAATTTCATTTAGCACACCGAAAATCATAAAAATTACATAC
Organism: Senna siamea; assembly: GCA_031216115.1. Lineage (NCBI taxonomy): Eukaryota > Viridiplantae > Streptophyta > Magnoliopsida > Fabales > Fabaceae > Senna > Senna siamea. The sequence continues at coordinate 14,033,750 of CM062354.1, forward strand.
AATACAAATAATCAGTATTGAGAACATATACTAGGATATATGAAGTACACATCCATAAGGAGTTAGGAGACAATAATCCTGTTACTCAAACTCCTTTTACAATAATAATATGAACAGATCCTTCACATATTCTTTTCTCGACAATTTCCCGTATTCCTTTTATGTACACAGTCAAAATAATAGTCCTAATCCTAACACAAAATATATCTAGAATCAAGACCCCAAAAAATAAGGAATTACAAAAAATTTTGACAAAAAAAGAACTCCTATCTTCCCCGGTGCTGCTAAACATCCGCATCTAATACATATTAGCATACAAATGAGAAACACAAGTTTCCCAGTAACTTAACAATTTATTATAAAAACTACTAATATGTACCAGGGTACAAGCACCAAAAACACTTTTATCTACATTCTCGGTATTTAAAACATAGTCTTTATCATAAATATAAATTGGAAAGCATTACATGATTATTGGAAATGTCAGGGTGATAAAATAGATATTCTCTATTAAGTAAACATCTTTTTATGAAATTATGCATGTCATCATAAACAATTAAATAAAATCATTTGTGAATTTCATTCTTAAAACATACCTTTATAAATTGATTGTGCACACTTGGGCACTTTTGTAGACACTTGGCCACCTCCATAAAACTTCTTGTGCACGCTTGGGTACTTGTGGACACTTGGCCACCTTTATAAAATTTTTTTGTATCTTCCTATGTTTTCTTTTGTTCACTATGTTTCCCTTTTCTATCAAAATACAATATTCCTATTTCTCTATTTTACTATCAAGACACAATAACTATGGTTAAAATATAACCCTAGCCCTTATGTGTATGTTAACATTGTCATATTGGAATTTTTTGAATATGGAAAACTTTTATCCCTTTTTAAACTCTCTGTCATATTTATTTATGACAATGTTGCTTAAATCAATTTAATTATCCATTCTTGAAAAATAATAATAATATAAATCTCTTATAAAATTTTAATAAATTTGAAAGGAGAATTTCATTATTTTGGCCTAAGGGAAATTCAAGAAAATTGAATATTTTACCATTTAAATTTTTCTTTTTCTATTCTTTAAATAATACCATTAAAATGGTATAAACTCTTTTCCATAATCGACACATAATCCCTCATCTAAACATTACACAAAAGGATGCTAAGTGAACACTTTATATTATTTCACCAATCTTATTTTATTTAATTTTTAATATATCCATAAAACACCATTAGACATTAACTCTTCAAAAATTAACTTCAATGTGCAAATGGACATATTTTCCCTTTTCATTGGAATATTTGTACATCACTTGATTTTGCATGGTTATGGCAAAATTTCACACTATCAATTTAACAAAAATATTTCCATTACTTTTATGATTCTAGCCTTGCCTAAAGCCTCACTTTACATAGAAAATTCCCAATGAATTTCCTTCCCTTTCTTCCATGGCCTATTTTAACACCAATTACAAACTAAAAATTTAACATCAATTTAGTGTAAAATTTCATCTTCCTCTCATCCAAAAAGGGAGTTTCATGAAAGAAATGGTTTTCAAATTCATACTTCCATTTCTACCATATTCATCCATAGTTCATCATGATATTATCATTAACTAATCATAATCCTCCCATAAACAACAATATTCATTTCATCACATTAACCAACATACCAATCTATCATACAAGCTTAGCCAACAAGACATTCATAACATCAAGAATGTAGGGAAGAACTAATGTCCCATGAAAGCTTGTAAAAACATGGTGGATATATATTAAACCATGGGACACAAATTCAGGCTTGTTAACCTACCTCAATGATGGACTAAGATGGGCTTAGTTTAGCTTCCTCTTTGATTTTCTCCCCTTTACTTCTTCCTTGCTCCCTTGCTCATTTTTCTCTTGATCCACTTAGCTCTTTCCCTCTTCACAAAGCTTTTGTGTTTACACTAACACTCATGCCATGCTATCTCCTTTGGAATGCCCTTCTCGTGTGTGTGTGGTTTTCCAAGCTATGAAGTGCTCTCCCTCTCTATTTTCTTTTCTCCGTACGTGTGCATGCATGTATATTCCAAATACAAATTTCCTTTCGATTCCCTTTTTTTCTATTCTCCTCACATTGCAGCCACACATGTCCTTTAGGTAGCATTTAAATTTTCTTGCACTCCTTGGTTTAACTACTCAAGCACGTCAATGGAAAGGAGGAGGGAAGTCACATTTTTTTTATTCCTATGGTTGCACGTGTACTCTTCACATTGCTTTCACCTTTGCAATTTCACTCAGTCACGTTTTAAGGGAGGAAAGAAATCACACTGCACTTCCCTTTTCTTTAATTATTATTGTTTAATTGCTATAAGAGTACTTTTAAGTACAATTTGTACTTCCTTGCAAGCTTAAATTAGCCACTTGATCATGCAAAAGGGAGAGGAGAAGAAAGCCATGTATTGTAAGCTACACCTTAACTCCCATGCAAGTTTGTGTCATTTGTTCCATTCGGCTACTTTCAAGGAAGAGAAAGAAGGGAGAGAGTTCATGCAACCTCCTCACGCAAGCCACATATACATACATATTTTCTCTCTTTCTTTTTTTTTCTCCCTAGTTCAAGTGATGCTTAGGTGGTGGCTGCACTTCATTTTTCTTTTCTATCCTGAATTATTGTTGCTTAATTGCTGTAAGTGTACTTTCAAGTACAAATTACTTCCCTTGCACTCTTCCCTTAGCCACTTGATCACGCCAAGGAAGGGGAGGAGAAGAACTCACACTAGCTTCCCTCTTTCATTTCATTTTCTATTCGACCAACCAAAGGGACGCTACCTTCCCTCTCCTTAATATTATTTTATGGCTAAACTAAGTGTACTTTAAGTACAACCTTTACTTGCAATCTCACCTTAACCTATTTATCATGCCACCTCTCTTTGCACGCAAGACTCACACATGCATACTTAATTCTCTCACTTGGTGGCTCCAAAAGAAGGAAAGAAAGGGGAAACACGCAACCCACACGTAGCATTGTATTTTTATGTTTCAAATTCTGTAGTCTTTGTTCCCCCTCACTTCCACACTTATATTGATTTGGTTGCCCCCTTTTTGCACCCTACTCCCAAATACGCGTGTGTATTTATATGTATATTTAATTGCCACACATTCCTTGCATTTCTAAATGTTGTGGTTGTATATATCTTTCAATGCCACACCCCTCTCCTTTCCTCATTGTACGTGTGTGTACTTGTATTTTTAATTTGCTTTTCTTTTTTTTTTTGGCAATTAAGCTAGGCAAAAGGAAGAAGAAAAAATTAAGGAATCAAATTACACACCTTAATTACACATGGTCCCTTGTGACATTTATTACATCACTAAAGAAATTACATCAAATTTCATGGAAACTCATCTAATTAATTAAGGAAGCATTAGTTTAAATATAATTGAAAGAACATGTGGTGCTACAATAGCAATCTACCTTCTAGGAACATCAACTTGCATAAATCTTTAAGGTAATCAAAGAAATCTTCTCCTTCTCCCTTGGGTGTGAGAACCTATGTTCTTCTTTGCTGAAAATCATTGTTTAAATGGAGATAAGGAGATTTAAACTTTCATTCATGGATTTACTTGCTAGATATATGCTTGTGTAGCCTTTTTAAGGCTAATATATGCTTGAAAATATGATTAAAAGAGTGGGTTAACCAATTTTCTCCATGAACATACTTTTGGTGATGGATTTTGATTTCTAGCCTATGAAAACTTGATTTTTATTGTATGGTGATATTTTGAAAAAGGAAAAGAGTCTAAACTTGGTCATAAAAAAATTCATAAAGCTTTCATGAAGTGTTTTTGGGACCAAAATGGTTTAAACTCAGATTTTCTATAAATGTTTCCAAAAAATAGCAAAGTTCTAGAGACTCCACCGCAGGTCGCTATAGTTAAATGTCTCAGTAACTTTGTTGCGGCAAACTTGGTTTCTCGCCTTAGTGAAGTGTCTCTGTGTAGTTGGGCACAGCTAAGTGATCGGTTAGTCGCGGTGAACTACACATCATCCTTGAAACTCTTCTAAATTGATGTTTTGTGCCACCTCAGCATAGTGCAGGTAGATATGATCTGTAACCCATGGAGCAGTGCAATGATCTTGTGAGTGGAAATGATTTGTGACCCACAGAGAGGCACAGTGATCTCCATTGGGTAGTATGGTCTTTCAAAAATGTCTAAGGGATGCCCTAGAGGTAAAATCTAGCTAACCTTGTCAAATAAAGAGCTTATGCAATGTTTACTGGATGATTGTTTTATGATTGGCCATGTAAAGCCATATGAAAGTTGTTTTATGAATGGCCACGGAAAGCCATATGGAATTGTTTAGTCATTGGACATCAGAGCCATCCAACTGAAAGTTATTTCCATGAATATTGATATGAAATGTCAATAATACTATATTTTGATGATTTAAAGCATGAATATATCTAGTAATTCCTAAAAAATGATATATTTGACATGACATAATAGAGTAGTTGCATATCATCTAGTGATATTGTATTTATGATTTGAAATAAATATAAATGCAAGAGTTTTCCTCTATTTTTCACAACTGGTACCATTAATGGTAATTTTAAACTCGATTCTTTTGATTGTTGAGATTTATGTCTCACATGTTCGTTGATATGTCCAGATGCCTAGGTATTCAATAACAATTGAAGTGGAGATCAAATTATTCTATGTGCCAGGAGTAGGTTATTATATAAGACCTGGAGAAATTATGATCTATATTATAGATGCACTACCACCCCTAGTGGGTTAGAGTGGGAATAGATATAACCATCTTTTTGGATATTCCACCATCCTTGGCCTGTAAGAGAAAGCCTTAAGGAACTTGTATATACGTATAGTAAATAGAGGGTGGAACCTACTTGAAGTATACATGAGTTTACTAACCTTGAATCATAGGAACACATATCCCATCATGGATTTGGGTGGTCTTAGGGAATGATGGAACTTTTCTCCCAAGCTTGCACCTAATATTTTGACAACCTTGTAAATATGTTTATATGATGTAAATAGAAATTTATATAAGTATATCCTAGCTTTTATACTTCTATTACCATATACATCTAAATCATATACTAATATATATACGAGTAAGAATCCCGAGTGTAATCTTAAACCTGAAACTAAATTAATTTAAGGATTTTAGGCATTAATTTAAAAATTGAACTAGGTAGTTAAGGAAAGATATATGGTAGCACACCATCTCTATGGGATGAGTATGTCAGGTACCTATAGACCAGGGATGTTACACATAAAACTTAGGAATATTTGTAAACTTTAAGGATTAAGTTTTGAATCTTATTCCAGAAGATCTAGTGTAGAGTTCTTGTGCTTGCCCAATGATTTCCATTCCTATGAGAACATCTTTATTAGGAAGAAAGGAACCAATAACTTTGGTCCAGATAATGAAATATGAAAAAAATCAATCTTTTTCTTAGAGATCAATGAAGTATGAAAAGATTGGCAGTTGGATATTTAGAACCATTCTTTATGCTCCTTCCACTCACTTAGTGGTAAGATCTCAAGATTCATTAGTGTTCTTCTTGCCTTTATATCAATAAAGGTAATGACAATGATGGGCCTAACATATTTTTATGTAAGAACACTCATGTGAATGCATGATGTAATGGACGTAGTCTAATGCCCTTGGTCTACCTAAACGAGGTTAGATGTAGAATATGTGCTCTAGTTTTTCTCCTGGTGTTGGTTCATCCTTATCTGTATCTTTATTGGAATAGTTAAAATCATAGTCAGGTCTTCAGTGGGTATAATAATATTAATCAATTTGAAGACCTTGGATATTTTCTTCTTATAATTGCAATTCTTTTCAAAGTGTCCCTTTTTTCAAAAAGATAGCACCAGTCTATTCTCTTTTGCTTGTGGGATTTTAATTTAAAGAAGTGGTTTCTAGATTTTCTAGAAGGCTTTTTGATGGAGAATCTTTTCTTCTTTTATGTAATAGCCCCATTAGCCTATGGTTCCTTCTAAGTGTTTAAAGGTATAATGTATATAATTATCATAATAAGGGTGTGTTACTATCACTTCTACCCGAGTAAATTTTAAACTTTTTACTAAGTTGATTAATTGAGTTCCATTTGGGTTGGTCTTTATTCTCAGGTTCTCTCAACATCACAGCGAAATAAATATATATAGATTACACCTGGATTAACTATACATAAACATGCATTCTTAAGTAAATATAGTCAATTAACTATTAGGTATGGAGGCAACAATCCTACCACTCATAACCCCATCAATTAGTCTTTTCATCAATCCAGCCTAATTCCTATACAGATAAGTTAGAATAGGCTATACAAAATAATCCTACACTAGCCTTTCTCAAAGTATCATGAAGGCTAGCTCAATTCTACCATGTACTAATGTTATTTAAACCACATAGTCTGTATGCCCAGATTGGACACCTCTTCATACTTTATCCTCTTTTCTAGCCCAAGCGTACCTACACATCTAGTACATGCCAACACTATCGTGAGAAATGAATCTCAGTAGCAATGCAACCTATTACGAAATCCATTGACCTGTACCACCGTGCTCACATGGAAAACTCTACATTCTTTCATAAAACATATCACATACTATTGGGATGTAGTGTATGTAGCATTTAATCATGTCAAATACTTATACATATGCATATTCATCAAAACATATCATCTTGAAAACATAAGAAGTGCATTCATCATCATTCTCATCATAAAAAATTTCTTATAAAACATATGTGTGATAGTAAACAAGCCATCATTTCACTTTCATAACATATGAGTAGTACATAAAACACCCTAAGAGCAATCGGGAGAGTTGCCCACCAACAACTCCACGCACCATTATCAATATGAATAAGTGCATGGCTATCTAGTCATGCCTTAACCTTTGTACATTTTGAGGCGTCCCCCAGTGGATCCAAGTACCTTAATAGTCCCTGCTCCTTTCTAACAGATCATCCTTGACCAGTGAGATTACTCCCTTTCATCCCAAACGGGGCTAGTATACTCTCATGGGATCACCGTCAACTCTACCTGAATCGTTTCCTCTCTACTTTTGGGTAGATCATAGTACTATGGAATCACCACCATTCCTTTGAGGTGGATCACACTCCCAATACGTTATTATCTATATACACTCTAAGGTGAATCAGCCTATACCTATGGTTATGCTTAACTCTAAGTATGTTTTCTCATATAGCCTTTGGGAGATGACACTAACTTAAAGTTCGCAACCATCATAGTGTTTTTGAAATCATATAAGTTCAAGTGGATGTTTAACCATCCCAATTTATGGCACAACCGTGGAATGCCCATCCGCGATCCCATACTGACAATCGGTCACTCGATCATAAGCCTGTCTACCCTAAGGCATACACTGAGAATACTTTCCTCTTTTCCTTTTTGTGTTTTTTTCTCTCTCTTTGTTTCACTATCACAAGGGTCTCATCACCTAAAACTCTTAGTTTCCTTGCTTACCTATGTTATGAGCTCTTAATTAAGTTAGTATGAAGAATTACTAAGCTCAATTGCCATTAAAAACTCATTTCGCAAGTTGGAGAGTTGTCAGTCAATTGCTGGAAGGCTAGTGATCAGCTAGTGGCTCTCTGTATTCCTCGGGTGCCAGATGGTGACTTGTTGGAATACATCCTGGGCAAAATAAGAGCACGATAGTCCATTGCGAGGATGGCTAGTCGATTGCTTAATGCAAACCTGTGCCCGAAAATTGACTGCTAAGAATCTGGCAATCAGTTGCTAAGACTCTGTCTATATTTTTGTGTTACTAGGAACACGAAATCAACTGCCCATACTTAGTAGTCGACTGTTATGCTCCGTTGTATTTCATAAAACATAATTTTAAGAGTACCCATTCTAGAATGCATTCTATTTTCAATTCTAAACACATGAGCTTAATTTCCATACAACAAACTTTACTTCTTATTAAACATTTCTCATCCATTAGCTCAAATATGGTACATTCAAGGAAAACTAGCCTATATCTCTAGATGAACACAACCCAGCCCTTCCAATCCATTACAAGCACATATATAAGCATACATCCAGCAACACGACATCCCATAAAAATAGAAAAGCATACAGAATGTAGGTTTAACCCTAATCTCATTTCAAACATGTAGAAATTCATATTTTCCAACAACAGCAAAAATTTTAGAAAAGAGAGGGGTTTAGGATGGATTGCTACCTTGATTTTTGGCAGAATGTGTATGTTTGGTGTGTTATAAAAGCTCCTCCCTTGCTGTAGGACTGATTTCTAGCCTTAAATTTACCCTTCCTTCTTGCCTTAGCTCACCCTTTTATCTCTCTACTCGCCCCTTCTGCTTCTCTCTCTAAAAATGCTAAAGGTTGGAAGTGTGGAAGGGTTTAGGGCTTTAGCTAGGGTTTAAGAGAGGTTTAGGTATTTGCTCTTTGGTCCCTCATTTATGTTGCACTCTTGGAATCAATCACTTTTCCCTTTTCAATTGAGTCCCTAGCCACCTCTTGCTAAACTTTCAGTTATGAGAAATGGAAAACATCATGGATTTTCGATAAAAATAAAGGTAAGGCTATTTGGTATGCTGATTGACCAACCTTTCTTAGGATTTGGAATGGCCCAATATGCCTTGACTTCAATTTTCTAGACTTAATGGCCCTACCTATACCAGTAATCGATGATACCCTATGGAAGACATGATCCCCTTCATTGAATTCCAGTGGTCTCTATTTTTTGTTAGCATACTTCTTTTGTCTATCTTGTGCTCTAGCCATCTTATCCCTGATCATCCTAATTTGGTTTGTAGTTTGTTGAACCAACTCTGGTCTGAGTAACTGTCTCTCCCCTACCTCAAACCAGCACAGAGGTAATCTACACTTCCCCCTATATAAGGCTTCATAGGGTGTCATCCCCTATACTAGAATGGAAACTATTTTTGTATGAGAATTCTATCAATGCTAGGCTTTAGTCCCATTTTCCCTTATACTCTAAAGGCACATGACCTAAGCATATCCTCTAAGGTTTGAATGGTTATCTCCGTTTGTCTGTCTGTTTGAGGATGATATGCAGTACTCAAGCTTAGCCTAGTACCATAGGCTTCTTGAAAAGCTCTCAAAACCTAGAGGTAAATCTAGGGTCTCTGTCTAAAATAATGCTAGTAGGGATTCCATGGAGTTTCACTATTTCCTGGATATATAATTGTGCTAACTTTTCTATGGAGAAATTAATCTTAATGGGTAGGGAATGAGTAAACTTAGCTAATTGGTCTACTATCACCCAAATAACATCATTTTTTGATTGAATGCTGGGTAAGCTTACTACAAAGTCCATAGATATCTTATCCCATTTCCATTCAAGGATATTAAGAGGTTACAACAATCCAGTAGGTTTCTGATGTTCAATCTTCACCTACAGACACACTGAACACTTAGCAACATACTCAGCAATGTGCTTTTTCATGTTTGGCTACCAGAACCTTCCTTTCAAGTCTTGGTACATCTTAGTGGCACCAGGATGAGCAGTATAGTTGCTCCTATGGGCTTTCTCTAAGATTCTATCCCTGATTTCTCTTAAACTCGAGACAAAAACCATATTATGAAAAGTCATTATCCCATTTACCTCATTATGGAATTCCCTAAGTTCCTTTAGGGACTTTAGGAATTCATCCTCCTGTTAGGCCTCTAAGATCTGAGTCCTAAGGTTACTCTCAATTCACAATTCACCTAGACATATTATATCTGGTAGCATCAATGCGGATAAACTCAAATTTCTAAAATTCTCTATCAAGCTTATCTCACTCGCCATTATTTAAGCTATGTAGAGGGATTTTATACTCAAGGCATCTGCCACTACATTGGCTTTTCCTGGATGGTATTTCAGCTCAAAGTCATAGTTTTTAATGAACTCCATCCATCTCCTCTACCTCATGTTCAATTCCTTTTAGTAAAAAAGGTACTTAAGACTATTGTGGTCACTGAATACCTCAAACCTAGATTCATAAAGGTAATGCCTCCAAATCTTCAAGGCAAAAACTGTAGCTGCTAGTTCTAGGTCATGAGTAGGGTAATTGCACTCATGAGGCCTTAAATATTTAGAAGCATAGGCCACTACTTTTCCCTCTTGCATTAGGACACACCCTAGGCCTTTCTTGGATGTGTCACAATACAGTTCAAATATTTCCAAAGGATTTGGGATAACTAGCACAGGTGTAATGGTTAAACTTTCCTTCAAGGTTTGGAAACTATGCTCATATTCAGAATTCCATCTAAATGAAACATCCTTCCTGGTCAGCTTAGTCATAGGCATCGCTATCTGTGAAAGCCCTTGGATAAACCTTCTATAGTAACTAGCTAATCCGAGGAAACTACGGATTTCAGTCACCATTGTAGGTCTCTCCCAATGAACCACAGCTTCAGTCTTACTGGGATCTACTGCTACCCCGTCCTGGATGATCACATGCCCTAGTAATCTCACCTCCTCTAACCAAAACTCGCATTTCTCAAGCTTTGCATACAGCTGCCTCTCCCTAAGCACTTGCAACATTATCCTAAGGTGTTGTTCATGCTCTTGCCTATTTCTTGAATATACAAGAATATCATCAATAAACACTACCATGAAATGATCAAGGTAGGTTCTAAAGATACGATTCATGTAATCCATGAAAATAGCTAAAGCATTCATTAGACCAAATGACATTACAAGAAATTCATAATGCTCATCCTAGTCCTAAAAGTGGTCTTAGGTATATCCTCACCTCTTACTCTAATTTGATAGTACCCTGACCTCTAATCAATCTTAATTAATATAGCTACTCCTCTTAATTAATCTAACAAATCATCAATCCTAGAGAGTGGGTATTTATTTTTCACAATCACCTTATTTAATTGCCTATATTCTATGCACATTCTCATACTTCCATCCTTTTTCTTCACAAACAAGATTAGTGCTCCCTATGATGAAGTACTGGGCCTAATGAATTGCTTCTCTAAAAGGTCTTCTATCTGAACCTTGAGTTCACTAAGCTCTAAGGGAGACATCATATATGGTGCTATAGAGATCGGTCCCACTCTGGGAACTAACTCTATAGAGAATTCTACTTCTCTCTATGATGGAAGACTAGATATCTCCTCAGGAAAAACATCAAAAAACTCTTTAACTATAGGAATACTATCAAGCTTATGCTGACTCTCAACCTCAGAAGACCACATGAAACATAATCTTTGGATCTTTTCCTTAATACCCCTATTCACAAGCATAGTATCTATAAAAGTCATAGAATTTTTGAAATAATTTAAAACCACCTTATTAAAAGACAGCCAATCCATTCCTAAGATAACATCTAAATTTACCAAAGGTAGATAAGACCAACAGCAAAAGGTTTACTTTTAAAAATGATAGGGCAATTTAAACAAGTTAAGGAAGTCAAGAAATGTTTTCCATCCACAGTAGAAATCGACAATTCATATTAGAGTTTGGTCATAGGTAGGCTTAACTTTTACACACATTCATGAGAAATAAAGGAATGAGTAACGCTAGAATCATACAGTGCAATTAAAGGAACATCATTTATAAAGCACTGATCTTTAATAGAATCATCGAATTGGTCTACCTCTTTACCCCTGAGGGTGTAGACTCTCCCTCTAGTTAGAAGCTTAGGGGCCTTAGTTGGTTTCTTCCACAATGGGCATTCTCTGCTAAAGTGTCCTGGCTTGCCACACTTGTGGCAAACGTTTTGTCTAAGAAAATAAGGCTTATTCCCACGACTCTTCCCACACTTAGGGTAGCCATTCAAAGTAGTTTGCCCACCCATAGGCTTTTTCCTAATCAGTACCTCTTTCCCTTTAGCAGGGTCTTATGGCATTTTCCTTTTAAGGAGATTATACTTCTTTTTCCCCTTAGTAGCCTCTATTAGGCCCTTTGCTACTATACAACACTTATTTGCTAATAGGGCATAGTTCTTTATCTTCATTGGGGCTACAACATTCTTCAACTCCTGATTCAACCCAGCCCATAAGTGCATGGCCTTCCATGCTTCATTCTGCCTAACTTGCAAGTAAGAGGAGAACTTGAACAACTCCTCAAATTTTGCCAGATAGTCATCAAAAGACATGTTTCCTTGCCTAATCTTCATAAATTCTACTTCTTTATCGTTTCTTATGTTTTGAGGGAAGTACTTTTCCAAAAATACCTCCTTGAAAGAGTTCCAGGTGATTTGGACTCCTTGGGCCTCTACCATCCCCATCAAAGTCTACATTACCCCAGCCAAATTCACTTCTCCATCCTTATCCCTTGTACCATTTCTTTGGGAGGTACCATACTTTACTTTTCAAAAAATTATTGAGGTAATCAGTCTCATTAATAGAATATTTATCAGAGAATATATGGCTTCAACGGAAATACTGTACATTTCCCAAACCTACCACTTCATTCCTCAAGTCAAAACATAACACAAGTAGTCAACTGCTTAGGGTCAGCTAACTAACCTATAATAGTCTCTATCCTAAGGAATCTATCCATCCTACCTAGTTAGCATTTTTTGCTACCGAGTCAGCTATGTGTCGACCGTGGCAGCCATGCTCTAATACCATTAATGAAACACCCCCATTAGCCTATGGTTCCTTTTAAGTGTTTAAAGGTATAATGTATATAATTATCATAATAATGGTGTGTTACTATCACTTCTACTTGAGTAAAATTTAAACTTTTTACCAAGTTAATTATTTGAGTGCCATTTGGGTTGGTCTCTACTATCAGGTTCTCTCAATATCGCAACGAAATAAATATATATAGATCACATATGGATTGACTAGACATAAACATGTATTCTTAAGTAAATATAGTCAATTAACTATTGGGAATGGAGGCAACAATCTTGCCACTCATAACCCCATCATTTAGTCTATTTGTCAATCTAGCCTAATTCCTATATAGATAAGTTAGAATAGGCTATACAAAATAATCCTACACTAGCCTTTCTCAAAGTATCATGAAGGCTAGTTCAATTCTACCATGTACTTATTCTATTCAAATCAAAAAATCTGTATGCCCATATTAGACACCTCTTCATACATTACCTTCTTCTCCAACCTAAAGGAACCTACACATCTGGTACATGCCAACATTATCATGAGAAATGAATCTCTGTAGCAATGTAACCTGTTACGAAATCCATTGACTTGTACCACTATGCTCGCACGAAAAACTCTACATTCTTTCACGAAACATATCACATAGTATTGGGATGTATTGCATGTAGCATTTAATCATGTTATATTCTCATACATATGCATATTCATCAAAACATATCATCTTTAAAACACGGGAAGTGCATTCATCATCATTCTAATCATAAAACATTTCTTCTAAAACATGTGTGATAGTAAATAGGCCATCATTTCACTTTCATAACATATGAGAAGTACATAAAATACCCTAAGAGTAATCAAGAGAGTCGCCTAACAACAACTCCATGCACCACTATCTATATGAATGAGCGCATGGCTATCTAGTCATACCTTAACCTTTGTACATTCTGAGTGTCCCCCAGTGGATCCAAGTACCTTAATGGTCCTTGCTCTTTTTCGATAGATCATCCCTGACTAGCGAGATTCCTCTCTTTCATCCTAAACAGGACTGGTATACTCTCACGAGATTACCATCAACTCTACCCGATCATTTCCTCTCCACTTTTAGGTGGATCATAGTACTATGGAATCACCACCATTCCTTTAAGGTGGATCACACTCCCAGTACGCTATTCTCTACATGTACTCTGAGGTGAATTGGCTCATGCCCATAGTTATGCTTAACTCTAAGTATGTGTTTCTCATATGGCCTTTGGGAGATGACACTAACTTAAAGTTCGCAACTATCACGGTGTTTTCAAAATCATCTAATTTCAAGTGTATGTTTAACCATCCCAATTTATGGCATAATCGTGGAATGCCCAACAATCATCCCATACCAAAAATTGGTCACTCGATCATAAGCCATCTACCCTAAGGCATACATTGAGAATACTTTTCTCTTTTCCCTTTTGTGTTTTTTGCTCTCTTTTTCACTATCACAAGGGTCTTATCACCCAAAACTCTTAGTTTCCCTTCTTACCTATGTTTTGAGCCCTTAATTAAGTTAATATGAAGAATTACTATGCTTAATTGCCACTAAAAAACTCATTTCGCAAGTTAGAGGATTACCAGTTAACTGTTAGAAGGCTAGCGGTCAGCTAGTGGATCTCTTTATTCCTCGGGTGCCAGCTGGTTGATTGTTAGAATGCATCCTGGGCAAAATAAGAGCACGACAGTCGATTGTAAGGATGGCCAGTCAACTACTTAGTGCAAACCCAGGCCCAACAGTCGACTGCTAGGAATTTGGTAGTCGGCTGCTAAGCCTTTATCTGCACTTCTAGGTTTCCAAGAACATGACAATCGACTACCCCATACTTAGCAATTGGCTGTTATGCTCTACTGCAATTCAGAAAATATAATTTTAATAGTACCCAGTCTAGAATGCAATCCAATTTCAATTCTTAACACATGAGCTTAATTTTTATACAATAAACTTTACTTCTCATTAAACATTTCTCATCCATTACAAGCACATACATGAACACAACCCAGCCTTTCCAATCCATTACAAGGACATATATGAGCATACATTCAGCAATACAACATCCCATAGAAATAAAAAAGCATGCAGAATGTAGGTTTAACCCCAATCTCAGTTTAAACATTTAGAAATTCATATTTTCTAGCAACAGTAAACATTTTAGAAAAGAGGGGTTTTTTTTCTTGAAGAAGTAGCTTCTAGATTTTTCTTGGAGGCTTCATGGTGGAGGATAGGTATCTAAGGTGGTGTTGCTTCTTTTTAAAGAAGCTGGTGGAGCACCGTCAGTCTTTCTTTCCATACTTAATCTTTAGATAAGACTTATCGCAAATCTCATTTGAATTTTGGTTTACTTAATAATTAGGGTAAGAATTTATGCTCATGATGTGTCTTATTTTATACATAATTGCTTGATGTGAATTGTCCATTTTAAGAGAATTTTATGTAATTTTATTCTAAAAACCACCTAAGTTGCATCATTTTTGTTTTCAGGCATTTTATCAAGTCATCATCAGCAAACAAAGTAATTTTGAGCCTAGACAGTTCTTAGAGCACTCAAAATAGGCCATTTGGGCCAATTTTGCTTATTGGGCCTTGGGTTGGCCATATTAGGCCTTGGATCGGGCTGATTTAGGGGAAAAAAAGGGAAGACCCACGTGGTTTTTGCATAAGAGACCCAAGTAGCATTAACATACCTGAACCAGGAAGAGCATCACGAAAAAAGAGAGGCATGTGTGTGAAAGGAAAGCGGGAGATTTTGCACCATTCGACCAGAGTTCTGCAACAGTGCAACAGTATGCTGATGAAAGGGGACAACGATCGGGACACCGCCGTTAACTTCAGCCACTGGAACATCACAAAATTGCAGAGTTTCAGCGAGAGATTTGAACCAACCTGGTTCACAACCAGAGAGAGAACGCAAGGTTCTGCAGCATTTTTTGGCCAACCCACTGCCAATAATTATCCTTACAACCTTCAGAGACTTAGCCGCCACCTACCCCCAGCTCGCTGGCTGTCATAACGCCCTTGATTGCGAGATCCATTACAGACCAGAGAGACACGATCCGGTTGCATTTTATGACCCATCCATATTTTTCATCGGGTTTTCATCCATTGCGCCATTCGTGTGCGGTCCTCAGTGTTCCCCAACTATCTGCTGTCGTCCAATAGACCGGAAGGGTGCAAATCCATCAGGTACCTGAGAACTCGGGATCCAACCCATTTTGACCGGACCTGCAACTCGTTGAGCTTTTAAACAGCTTTGGATTTAATTTTTTTGACATTTTTCTGGGGAGATTTTGGTGTTCTTTCGATAACCATTCTGTACAGAGACCATTGGGAAATGGAGAAGACAGGACTTGTATAAATTTTTACTATTTTTATCATCTGTTTAATTAATTTTTTGATGGATTATCTACTATTGGAATTTCCTACTGTTGTAAATATGTGGCTGAATTTGTAAAACTCATTGGGGTTCCTGACTGTGTTGGATTGTTGTTTTAATTGCATGGATGTTGAATTTATTTGTGTGATCTTCTTTACAATTATGAATGTATGTATTAGCTTTTTTTATGAGACGTCGTGATATTGCTAATTATATTCCTTTTTGAGATCGACGGATAATAATTGGAATTAGAAAACTAATTGTAAGGAACAATTAATTATCACATAGAGCTAAGGTTAATTAATTACTAGATTAAGA
This sequence comes from Senna siamea, assembly GCA_031216115.1. NCBI lineage: Eukaryota > Viridiplantae > Streptophyta > Magnoliopsida > Fabales > Fabaceae > Senna > Senna siamea. The sequence continues at coordinate 14,050,086 of CM062354.1, forward strand.
GTAGCTAAAATTTATTCCTTAATAGTGGTGAATTAGACCGATAATGCTAATTTAAATTTTTCATTAGGAAGAACCAGCCATTAGTAGATTTTAGGTTTAATAAATTCATTGAGACCAAAAGAGAATTTGAATTAGAATTAGAATTTACTCACAGGTAGCATAATTAAATTTAGTAATCCATTATCCTTTGTGTGTTTACCAACTAGTACAAGTCCCCAGTGGGTTTACTTTTCTTGCCTCGGTATACTCTCTTCCATTCCTCGTCGCTGGTTATTGTTTATTGCTTGTAGTTAATTATTAGTTTAGTTAAAATCAATCACTTTAATTATTAGGCTAGATAACAGAGAACAAGTAGTAAATCTAGGCTTTCTCGTTCCCAAGGAATACGACCTTGATACTCATCATTGCACTAGGCTACTTCGATAGGTTCACTACTTAGGTGTAGTTGAATTGGTAGCACACATCAAGTTTTTGGCACCGTTGCTGGGGACCTTTTGTGAAAACTAGAGTGAAATTTCTATTTGTTACTTTAGCCACTTTTATTTCTTTTATTTTATTTTTGTTTCTAGTTAGTTGTTTGTTTCATTCCATTTGTTTTGTTTTTGTTTCCGTTGTTTGTTTTTATCTATTTTATTTTATTTTATTTTATTTTATTTTTTGATTTATTACTCTTTAATCTAGTTGTTGGGTTTTTTTGCTATTGTTAGTTTCTAGTAATTTATAACCATGGATTCTTTATCCATCTTGGCAGCTCAAATACAAAGTGAGCTTTTAGCCAAGAAAATTTATCAATTCCTAATGCCAAAGCAAGCCGTACAGTTTGGCTGCGAGTTCTGTGGTGGCCCGTATTTTGGTGTCAATTGTAATGTGGGAGGTATGTTTGCTAGCTCTTCTTCATTTTATCCTTACACTGTTTCTGTTGATTTCGAATAGCTTGATTATTTAGGGGATGCCCCAAGTCAACAAAACGATCTGTATAGCAATACATACAACTCTGGGTGGAGTAACCATCCAAATTTTGGATGGGTCAACAATACCCAAGGTCCACAAGATTCTCAGTGGCTACACCAATAGCACCAAAAGCACTCATAATCAATTTCCTAAAGGACAGGAGGAGTTCAGTCTTGAGGAAATGCTCATGAAATTTGTGTCTAACACAGACACAATCCTTAAAAATCAACAGGCCTCCATTCAGAACATGGAATACCAAGTAGGCCAGATTTTTAAGATGTTGGCTAACACACAGCCAAAGACTCTCCCCAACAACACAGAGTCTGAACCAAGAGAGTATTGTGATGCTATCACTTCAACATCTAATAAGCAAGTATCTAGCCCTTTACCATTGACTGATGATTATACTATTGAATAGGATGTGCAGCAAAGAGCCAAAGCCTGAGGTAAGTGGGCTAATGAAAATGGAAGACAAGTGTCCTGTGAGGGAATATAGCCCACCTATCCCATACCCTGCTAGTCTAAAGTAGGAAAAGGTTTATTCTGAATTAACAACTTCTTTAAGACACTATTTTGATCGTGATGATCCTATTTATCCTATGAATGTCTTAGATGGCGTTGAGTCTAAACTGCAGGACCTTGCTTAATAACCCTTTATAGGTAGCATTGTAAAGAGATAAGGAAGAGTTGTCCAACGAGCAAGTGTTAGAAAAACTAGCTGATTTGCTGGCTGCTGAGCTCTACAGCTTTAATAAGCCTCTTCTTTCTTTTAACAGGTCAGAAGTGCAGAAGGTTGGAACTTCAATTAAGGACCCCTTAGTCCTAAAATTACAAGAATTGCCTAAGCACTTAGGACACTCATATCTGAATGGGGTAGAAAAGTTGTTAGTGATTAGAGAAGGGTACCTGATCCCTACTGCAGGGGATATCATTTTAGCCTCTCTCAAAAACCACCTCAAGCCACTTGTCTTCAAGATTCCTCCTCCTCTCCCCTTTCCACTAGAGTGGGATAAAACTCAAGTAATTTTTATTTTATTTTATTGTATTTCATTTTATTTTTTGCTAATCATAACCTTAAGACTATTGGATTTTCTGTTTGTTTCTGATTTATGTTTTTAATTTGGGATACCAACTCAGCTGGATACTGAGGGTAATATGACCCTCAAGTGTGGGGTGGGTATATGTTATAGATTTTTCTGTTTTCTTTTTCTTTTGGGATACCCTTTTGTTGTACACTGAGGACAGTGTAATCCTCAAGTGTGAGTTGTGTGCTTCTATTATTTTGACCCCCTTTTCTTCTGTTAGATCAGGACACTGCATCTTGATGCTACTTTTTGCTGATTCTATATTTATGCTAATAGTATATATAGGACATGATACTTGATTTTGCTTGAGTATATGCACTTAAGTTTTATTTGTCTTCGGAGCATTTATAATTCAATTTATGAATTGGAAGAAATTGTTTCCCTTAATTCATATTGGAAAATAATTAGTGATGTTTAATGCATTATGTCAATCTGGTTATACCAGTCACCTTGATCGGGTTATACAGGTCTGGTACTTAATTATCTTTCAAATTGTGAAAATTTTGATTTAGGATGTTGATAATGCAAACTGCATGCACTGCTTGACTTATAATTCAGTTGAAATTTTTTAGAACCATATGCAATTGTACCACACTTTAAACGTGAGATTTGAGCCTATTTTGAGTATTCATTACAAGTATGCTCCTAACTTTTTTGTTTGAATGTGCATTTTTCTTGATTTTGCCTTTAAATCTTGCTTTATAATGCTTGTTGAAGTTGCATGAACTTTTGAATATTAGGAGATGATTTAGGCAACTTAGGTACACTACTTTTGGCCAAAAGGCCCACCTTCTGTGCTTCCCTTAGTTAGCCATTATTGAGCCTTGACATTTTCTTCACTTTTTGCACCTTTTCTCCTCATATTCATTTTTTCTCACCTTATATGCTAAAAATTGTGTGATTTACTCTTCATGTTTGGATTAAAATGCACTTTATTGATTAGTAACAATTCACCAAGTATTTTCTTCAGATGCTCCCTTCAATCCAAAGTCGTTTATTAGCAAGATTGCAAAAACATATAAAAAAAGAATAAAATATAAAATAAAATATGTTTTTTGAAAAACGTTCTTTATTATCTTGTTTATTGGATATGTTATTCCTTGAGCATCTCCTATTTCATTGAAAACTTGGTGAAATTTTTTGTGTTTAGCACTTTGCTGCTTTTAATCCTTTGAGTATTCACCATGTTGAAATTGCATGACTTCTAGTATATCTATCACCTCTTCCCAAAATTTTTCTTCACCTTTACCTTAATCCCATTACAACCTTGTCAAGACCTTTTGATCTTGGTATTCAATTTTTCACAGTAGTAAAGATAAGATTTATGAGCAAGCATATGGTAAGCAGATTTTTGTGAAATAGCTTGAGGGATTTGTACTTTACCCTTATACTCTTTGAGTGATTTGAGTGATCCCTGTGAAGCTTTGGTTCTTAAATTTTTGTTATTGAATTGCAAGTTAAGTTATGTTTGCGTTGTTATTATTTCCATCCTGTGTTAAGGTTTTGCAATTTGATTTATGATTGAGTTTCACTTGGGATGTGCTAGGTATCATTAAATGTGGTTTATATATGATTTTTTAGGAACTATTGCTATTTGTTTAAAGATTTAGTTAGTGGTTGCTTGAGGACAAGCAAAAGCTTAAGTGTGGGGTAATTTGATGTGTCTTATTTTATACATAATTGCTTAATGTGAATTGTCCATTTTAAAAGAATTTTATGTAATTTTATTCTAAAAATCACCTAAGTTGCACCATTTTTCATTTTCAAGAGTTTTAGCAAGTCATCATCAGTAAACAGAGCAATTTTGAGCCTAGACAGTCTTCAGAGCACCCAAAATAGGTCATTTGGGCCAATTTTGCTTATTAGGCCTTGGACTGGTCTTATTGGGCCTTGGACTAGGCTGATTTGGGGAAAAAAAGGGAGCACCCACGTGGTTTTTGAATAGGAGATGCGAGAAAGGCACGACAGCGTATCAGTGATGGGGCATGACAAGCAGGACAACACCATTGGCTTTAGCCACCAAAACACCACGAAACCCCAGAGTTTCTATGAGAGATCCAAACCAACCTGGTTCGCGACCCGAGAGAGAATGTACCATTCTGCTGCGTTTTCCAGCCAACCCACTATCACCAACCATCCCTGCAACCTTCAACGACTCACTCGCCATCTTCCCCTAGCTCACTAGCCGCTGCAATACCCCGAATCGCAATATCTGTGAAGGACCCGAGAGACGCGATCCGGTTACATTTCGTGACCCGTCCATTTCATAAGATTTAATTTTTTTGGCATTTTTCTAGCAGTTTTTTATGAGATTTCGGTGGTTTTTCGGTGACCATTCTGTACAGAGACCATTGGGCAATTGAAAATCCAATGCTTGCATAAATTTTTACTATTTTTATCATCTGTTTAATTAATTGTCTGATGGATTATCTGCTATTGGAATTGTCTGCTATTGTAAATATGTGTGGCTGAATTTGTAAAACTCATTGAGGTTCCTGACTGTGTTGGATTGCTATTTTAATTGCATGGATGTTGAATTTAGTTGTTTGATCTTCTTTACAGTTATGAATTTATGTATTAGCTTTATTTATGAGACGTCGTGATAATGCTCATTAGATTCCTTTTTTAGAAAAATAATTGTAAGGAACAATTAATTATCACTTAGAGCTAAGGTTAATTAATTGCTGGATTAAGAGTAGCTAAAATTTATTCCTTAATAGTGGTGAATTAGACCGATAATGCTGATTTAAAATTTATCATTAGAAAGAACCAGCCAGTGGTAGATTTTAGGTTTAATAAATTCATTGAGATCGACAGAGAATTTGAATTAGAATTAGAATTCACTCACATGTAGCATAATTAAATTCAGTAATCCATTATCCTTTGTGTGTTTACCAACTAGTACAGGTCCCCAGTGGGTTTACTTTTCTTGCCTTGGTATACTATCTTCCATTCCTTGTTGCTAGTTATTGTTTATTACTCGTAGTTAATTATTAGTTTAGTTAAAAATAAATCACTTTAATTATTAGGCTAGATAATAGAGAACAAGTAGTAACTCTAAGCTTTCCCGTTCCCAAGGAATACGACCTTGATACTCACCATTACACTAGGCTGCATCGATAAGTTCATTACCTTAAGTGTAGTTGCCTTGGCAACATACATTAGCTTGCATAACTTATCTACTATGGAAAGAAGTAATTGATAAATTTCTCCAAGGGTTACCTATGATAGTTCTTTGGCTAAGGTGTTAAAGGACTATTTATGTTCAAGCTAAAATTCTTCTCAGACTAAGGTAATAAATACTTGTTTAAGATTAGGTTGGTCATCTTCTCCAGGCATATAGAACTTTTTTTTTATTCTTTCATAATGCCTTTAGAGGTCTTTCTTTTTTTAAGGAGAAACATTTCATTTGAAAATTTTCTTGCTTACCCTACTTTTTACTTGTTGGTGATCTCCCATGAAATTTTAGTGGAGAAGTCCCAAAAGTTTTGCATGACTTTAGAGTTGAACTAGTTAGAGTTTCTAATATTCACCTAAGTGTAGAAACCATTATTTTGAGAGCACTAGTCAATTCAGAGAAGAATCACTTTAAAATTTCTTTGATGTTAGCATTTGCTTTGGTTAATTGTTGGTCTAGCCATGTACCAAACTCTAAGAATCCATCTCTCCATTTTTATAGTGTAATGTCTTCTATGGTAAACTAGGGATATTAATAATTTTGCTAAAGTGGTAGCAAGGGGCTTTTGTGTAACACCCCATATTCTCTTGATTGGTTTAAATTGATGTTCTCTTAATTAATTGAATGAGTTTGCTATAAGTATGATGAATTTACTTGTGTAATTTAATATTTAGAATAAATATGCTCAAGGATAACACCTTTTCCCTTATGGTAGCTGAATTATAATGTGAGTGGAAGGAAAACATCACATAAAAATTTAGGTGCTTGAGGTGCTTGATTTAATTTTTCTTTTCTTCCTTTTATCAAGCTGAATTACCAAGGGAAAGAATGAGTGAGAAAACTTGGACTTTAGTCAAATCTAGATGGACTCAAGGCAAGGACAATTGAGAAAGGAAAGAAGAGTATAACATTTAAATATATAGACTTGGTGAAGCGAAAAAATGGAAGAGAGAAGGAAGAAGCGTGTGCTACTAGTTTTCTCTTCCTTCCTTGTGTTATCTTCAAGGTAACCAAAAGATGAGACAATTGAGATGCTTGGAATGGAGTTAAGGTTCTTAACCCCTTTTCCTTTGACCTCACATAGGTCTCACGTGGACTAGATTAAAATACATAAATGTACAATGCTAAAAAGTGGATTTTTCGTGCATCCATTGGCGCCATGGAGTGAAGAGCTTACATAGGCATGAATAATGCTAAGGTAAGAAGCTTGCGTGATCGAGTGGTGTTACCAAACCAAATAAATGAAATACACAAAAAGGGAAGTAGGTAAAGATATATGTGTGTAAGGCGAAGCAAGTGTGCAAAATTTATTTAAATAAACAATACATGGATTGGACTAAATATATAAAGGCATACGGCAATAACTAATGAGATGGAAGGAAGGATAGTGTAGCACTCAAGTGTCCCTTGCATGAACCGTACAACCTTGCATGAAGGGGGAGGCTTGCATGACTTCCCTTCCTCTTTTCCTTGGTGTGACCGAGTGGCTAATGCAAGAGTGCAAGGAAAGTAAATTGTACTTAAGTAAACGTGGCCCTAAATAATGACAATTAAGGATGAAAAAAAAAGAGTGCAGCATGCCATTTGAACCGAATATAAAATACACAAGGGAGAAAGGGAAGTAAAGGGACACGGCAAGAGCATTTGACAAGAGAAAGAGAGCAGCTTGGCAAGGAAAAAGAAAAGCTCTCGTGAGGGGGAAGGAGCTAGCTAGCCGAGAGAAGAAGAAGCAAGGAAGTAAGGGAAAAATTCCAAAGGGAAAGCTAAGACAAATTCCATTTGATTTCATCCTTGAGGTAGCTTAGCAATTCTTTTAATTTCATTCCATGGTTTAGAACATATTCATCATGTTTTTTTAACTTTCATGGAACATTAGTTTCCTCTCTACATTCTTGGAGATGTGAAAGTCTCGTTGGCTAAGCTTGTATGGTAAATTGGATGTGTTTGTTGATGTTCTAGAATGGATATTATTGTTTTTATGGAAGGATTATTGTTGAAAAATTTAGCATGTATAATGAAAACCCTAGCTTAAGATAATGCTACAAAATTTGTATTTTGTATAGCCAATATATGTTTTAAGTTATAGATACCAAAATACAAATTGTTAGCTAGCATTTGATTAAGAAGTTGACATTTCCCTTGTTGTCTACCCAAAACTGAGAGTGGCCTTTGTAAGGTATGGAATTTCTTGTTAAATGTTGTGTAAGATAGATGACCATTCGGTTTTGGCTATGAAAAAGAGAGAAAATATGAGAAATTAATGTATAGTAATTAGTTTACCTTGTTGCACAAAATAAAGGTCTATATCATATTGGAATGTAAGGGTGAGTGATATGTGTAATCTAAATTCTAGTAGGTAAAAGGAAAGAAAATTGAGTAACAAAAGTAAGTAGAAGAACTTGCAAATGACATGATTACATAATTTAAATGTATAAGAAGGTACTATGGAAATTTTAATGCATGGTATCATTAAGTTTAAATTATAGAAAGAAGTAAAAGTGTGACCATATAACATGAAAAACCTTAGATTCCATTTCTCTCCCATAATGGCCAAATGTAATCCATTAGGTTATTTAGGATAACTGAGCCACTATGCCATAAAGTGATTTATAATAGTTAAAGTTAAGGGTAATGGTGAGATGAATTATGGTTGCTAATTGTAAGCATAAGTGGCCAAGTGTCCACATTTCTTGAAGTGTGATCGAAGATGCTTCACACTCGTGACCTAGTGTTCACAATTATGTTATAAAGGTGGCCAAGTGTCCACATTTCTTGAAATGTGACCGAAGGTGCTTCACACTCGTGACCTAGTGTTCACAATTATGTTATAAGGTGGCCAAGTGTCCACATTTCTTGAAGTTTGACTGAAGGTGCTTCACACAATGTGACCAAGTGTTCACAACTCTTACAAAGGTGGCCAAGTGTCCACATTCCTCGAAGTATGACTGAAGGTGCTTCACACTTTGAGGCAAGGTAAGTTTTAAGAATGAGAATATATAAATGATCATTAGCTATTTTAATAGTTATATGTATGTTTTTACAAAAAATATGATAATGAACATTTTATCACATTAACATTCCAAATGATCATGCAATGCTCGCCAATCTATATATTTAAATGAGACTATGTTTTAAATGAATGGAATGTAGATGGAAAAATGTTTTTTTGTACCTGCACACTGGTACATATTAGTAGATTTTAAAATGATGAATTTTTAAGCTACTGGGAAACTTGTTTTCTCATTTATATACTAATATGTATCAGATCCGAATGTTTAGCAATGTCGAGGGAAGATAGAAGTAGCATTAGAGAAAGTCCTTTTGTTAAGAGCATTTTTGTAGTCCTTCATTTTGGGTCATGATTCTATGTATTATTTTTGGATTAGAATTGGGACTATTATTTTTGGTTGTATATAGTAAAGGAAAAAGGGCAATTATTGGGGAAAGGATATGTAAAGAACCAATTCATCCCTAGTATTTTGTAAAAGGAGTTTGAGTGACAGGCTTGTTGTCTCCTAACTCCTTATGGACGGGTACTTCATATATCCTGGTATATGTTCATAGAAGGATGTAACAGACATTTATTATTTGACATTTATTGTTTGTAATATGAAAGTTTTATAAATTCCACTATGATGTATGAAATTTTAATTTCGCTGTGCATAAATTATGGTTACCTGAGCAAAAGAACTCGAACCCTGTCCACTTTAATAATACTTAATGGAATAAATGCTCAGACATTGTAAATGAATAATTAAGGTCAAGAATAATGTACCAAACTTATCGGGTTACATAAGAGGAATTGTAAAACTAGATAAGGGCGTTACATTTTGTCTACCAGTAGTGTTCTAGTCATTTTTTTGCATAACCATAGTCATAAGGATTTTCAATTATCGCTTCTTCTAGTCCTTCTTTATGATCCAATATGAAAATATTTGTAATGGAGGTAATATTTGTAAATTGGCCAGTGTTTAATTTTTTTAGGATTTCTATAGCTAAGGAGCCTTCATATCAAGATATGGTTGTTTAGAGAAAGTTAATGGCCTAAACTTGCTTATCTTTATAAAGGCTGGGGGGTCATGAGTACAATTTGGTTAATTGTTTTTGTAGAGATCAAAACCTTATGCCTAAGGATAGTGTGAAAGGAGGTTGTCTCAAGAATTTTTATATGACGGGGATGGTTCATTGATGCAAAGTCTTTGGTCTCTATGAGGAAATCTTTATGGGGATTGGATTGGTCTCGATCAAATTATTTCTCAAGGAGTGGCTCTTTTGAATATCTCAGAGGTCATTTGGTAGTTTTTCTTTTTTCTTTTTTGGCAGAGATTTGGTAGTATTTTGAATATTCATTCTGAGAAGAGTATGTGTATTTAGGTTGTGGTTAATATGAAGGAGTTAATATAGAATAGGGAGAACAGGTTCCATAGATAACCTTACTTTGGTTCTTTTGGCAATATCTTCCTCTATCTGACAAAATGTATCTACCTTACCTAAGTTTCTTTGTTGACAAACTCTAGCCTATAAAATTCTGTAGCCGAGAATTATCTTAGCTCATAATCAAGCTTACTAATCCTACTTTTGAGTTCTTCACACAAGTGGGAGTTTGAAGTGAAAATTCATCCTCCTTATAATTTTGTTGAGGAGATGTAGAAATATCATTCAATTTTGCATATATACTATTCTTTGTAGTTCTTGATTTTAAGCCCTTGTATTATAGCTCTACTAGCTTAGTACATCAGAGTCATCATGCTAGTGGTTTCTACTTCTGCTATAACCACAAATGGTTTATCATGGATTCTGCTCTTTATGTCTACATGCCTTCGTAGTGGTGGAAAATGCTCCTATAAAATGGAGTCATCAATTAAAGAAACCATCATCAAAGGGATAAGATTTTTTTTGGGTATTATTCTATCCTTTGCCTAATTAAATTTACAAACTTAGACCTCTGATTTTTTTACCTATAGTTTTTAGAGCTTAAGATCATTTTTGACTTGCTATGCTTCATAAGCTTCATCTAGCTAAACTATTCTTGGCCTTGAATTTCTCCATTCAACATATGATTGGCCTTTAAGTCTCTATCATAATGTCAAAGGGGAACTGCTAGTATGATTATCATCATCTTCATCTCCTTTAGATGTTGATATGAACCTAAATCTAGGGAGGTGAATTCTTCTAAGCTCTAGTGGGTAGTTTCTAGTCAATTGCTTTTCCTCCCATCTATATTCACAATATGTGTAACACATAGAGGGATCAACATACTAAATGAAGTGTTCGTTCACGTGAAAAATAGGTGAATGATGCATCTAGATAAATAAAATGGATGGGAAGTTTTTTTCTCTTATGTTTCTCTTTCATATATATGGCAACAATGGAGGCTTGGGACTAAGGGTCATCAATGGGGTGTAACGTGTTAATTTTTAACATATAGGAGAACAAAGGATCAATTTTAGAGAATGGAGTAATGGAATTTTTGGGTTGGTTTGGTTTTTTGAAGATTTTCTTTATGCTACCATCTTTTTGAGGGACAATGATGGAAGTTTCTATGGTGTGGATAGGTTGCTACTAATCAAATCTCTTTTTTAATAATCTATTAAACACTCTGTGGGCATTAATAGGAGCAAATTCTTTAAGTATCTTCTTTAGGATGTTAATAATGGTGGATGTTGTGTTGGCCTCTACCCTGATCATGAGAGAGTCCTCAATATAATTCATTATTTGGAGATTATAGTCATAGTCTTATAATTTGTAAATAATATGGTGGTGCATAGTTAGAATTATTATTTCTACTTTCTTTTGTGGTCTTGTATCTAAATCTAGAGTTACAACTTCTTTGAAAGGTTTGGATATTCTAGGCTAGCAACAAAGTTATGAAAATTTGTGAACATTGTGGTTTTAGCTTTCAGGCTTGTAACTACGACTCTGAGGAGAACTTTAGCATACTTTGTATTGCTTGTGTATACAAGGCTTGTCTTTGCAATAACAAGCTTTCCTTTTTAGTTGTGGTAGTTTGATGGTTCCATAATTAAAATGGGTGTAGTTCTTTTTATGTGATAAGAGAATGAGATCTAGAGAGATGTGGAGAGGATAATACATCTCTTCCTTTTTCTAGCAAGAATAGAACATTGGGTCATCTTCACTCCTTGGACATACTCCCAAATAGGATTAGTTTGTCTAAAAATTATTGATCTTATCCTTTTGGAGGTGACTTGTGGAGGATGGTCATAATACCCATAAGAATTTAAAATAAGAAGCATGAATCTAAAGAAGTCTATATAATGGGTTATTTTTACCAAGTTGTCTATGTGGTTAGAAAATATATCTTTACAATATTCTAGAATTTGGAAAAAGTATAAAGAAAGAGAAGTTGAGTTCCTAAAGGTTTGCTGAAGGAATCCATATGGTAATTAAAGAGTTCTTCCTTACTTTCCAATCTAACAACTAAGGTTGTTACAAGCCAAGGATTGTTATATATAGTCAGCTATACATTGATATAACAAACTACTTCCATTAATTGTGTAACAAGGAGTGAAAGCTCTCTTATGCCTATCAGGCAAAAACTATTTTGCTTGAATTTAGCGTCAACTTTCTTGAGTATTGTAACATTATTATGTAACTTGGATTTATGGACTAATTATACTTTGTTATGCACATGATCATTGTAACACCCTGTCTCTATAGGGTCTGTCATACATATAAATTCCTATAAAGACAATATGCTACTATCTTATCTCTTTACCTTTTAGCTACCCAAATTCAAATTTTAATTAATTACCTAGTATTTATTATTAATTTCATTCACAGAAATGGGTGTCTCTCGGGTGGCTCTAGCGTTCATAATCATCGGCAAAAGCTTAATATTTCTACAATATAATACCAATATTTACATATATACATTTCAAAATAAAATATTAGAGCTTATGAGGCATTGTACTCACCACATAAGACCACCTTTCCCATTATGGGATATTAGTGTACTATTTTTATATACACATTATACATAGTCAGAAAATAATTCCACTCTTTATAATACCCCCATTAGCCTATGGTTCCTTTTAAGTGTTTAAAGATATAATGTATATAATTATCATAATAATGGTGTGTTACTCTCACTTCTACTGAGTAAATTTTAAACTCTTTACCAAGTTAATTAATTTAGTGCCATTTGGGTTACTCTCTACTTTCGGATTCTCTCAAAATCGCAATAGAATAAATATATATAGAATACATCTGGATTAACTATACATAAATATGTATTCTTAATTAAATATAGTCAATTAACTATTGGGTATGGAGGCAACAATCCTACCACTCGTAACCCCATCAATTAGTCTATTCATCAATCCAACCTGATTCCTATACAGATAAGTTAGAATAGGCTATACAAAATAATCCTACACTAGACTTTCTCAAAATATCATGAAGGCTAGCTCAATCCTACCATGTACTTATACTATTCAAACTAAACAGTATGTATGCCTAGATTGGACACTTCATCATACTTTACCTTCTTCTCCAGCCCAAGGGGACCTACATATCTTATACATGCCAACACTAAAATGAGAAATGAATCTCAGTAGCAATGTAACATGTAACGCCCCTATCTAGTATTACAATTTCTCCGATGCAAACAGATAGGTTTGGTATATTATTCTTATCCTTTTATTTAATTAATGTCTAAGCAATTATACCATTAAGTTATGTTAAGCATATTAGGTTCAAGATCTTTTGCTCAAATGAAAACTTGTATGCACAGCAGAATAAAAAGGAAATACTAAACTACACAGTGGAAATTAAAACCTTCATGTAATTCAAATAAATACATGTCCAATAATGTCCATTACATTTCTGTAAACATGTACCCGAATATATGAAGTACCCGTCCATAGGAAGTCAGGAGACAATAGGCCTGTCACTTAGACTCCCTTACAAATTGCTAATGATGGACTGGTCCTTCACATATCCCATCCCAAGGATTCCCCATGTACTTCTCATCTATACAACCAAAAGAATATTCCTGAGTCCATACATACTATGTCTAGACTAAGACCCAAAATAGGGGTTACAAAAATTTTCTCTAAACCCAAAAGAACCTTCTATCTCTCGACCCTGCTAAGCGTCTGCATCTGATACATATTAGCATAAAATGAGAAATGCAAGTTTTCCAGGAGCTTAACAATTCAGGTTTTCAAAATAACTAATATGTATCAGGGTGCAAGCACCAAAATATTTAATTCTACATTCTTGGAATAAAAATATAGCATCGTGCATAAACATAAATTGGCAAGCAATGTATGATCAATTTAAATGTCAATGTGATAAAATAATATTCATCTCAAATAAAGCATCTTTGCATACTATAAAAAACATTGTTACAAAATTAACAAAAATATTTATGCTTGTCATTCTTTAAACTTACTTTTATATAATGGTTGTGCACACTTGGGCACTATGTGAACACTTGGCCACCTTTATAAAAATCTCTTGTGCACACTTGGGTACTTGTGAATACTTGGCCACCTTTCTAGGGTCATTGTGCACATTTGAGCACTATGTGGACACTTGGCCACCTTCCTAGGGTCATTGTGCATACTTGGGCAATATGTGGACACTTGGCCACCCCCTAGGGTCATTGTGCGCACTTGGGCACATGTGGACACTTGGCCACCTTTAAGATTCTTTGTGCACACTTGGGTACATGTGGACACTTGGCCACCTTTAGAATTCTTTGTCAAGTTTCAAGGAAAATTTTTCTTTTTCTTGAAAATAATATTAATGTACAATTCTTATAAAATTCTGATATCTCTAAGAATAAATTCTCCTTCCTTGGGAATTATTCTCAATGTACATCTTTTATGAAAATTCTAATATTTTAAATAATAATTTCTTCCTTCTTGGAAATTAATTCCAATGTATATTTTTCTTTCTACAAATTCTAATATTTTCAAGAATAATTTCTCCTTTCTTGAAAATTAATTTTTAATGTACATTTCTTATAAAATTCCAAGATCTTGAAGAATGAATTCTCCTTTCTTGGGAATTAATATCAATGTACATTTCTTATAAAATATGCTAATATTGTAAGAATATTTTCTCCTTTATGCAAAATAAATTCTAATGTATATTTCTTATGAAAATTCTAATGTTTAGAATACTTTTCCCTTCATTGAAAACTTATTCTAATATACATTTCTTATGAAAAATTTCAATATTTCAAGGATAATTTCTCCTTCCTTGGAAATAAATTCTAATGTATATTTCTTACAAAAATTCTAGCATTTTAAAATATTTTCTTTTCTTGCAATAATATCATAATCTCCTCTCATGACTTCGAAAATAAATTCCTACATTTTGAATCTAATATCATGGTGCATAGCTTATAAATTCCAAGAACAAATTTCATGGACTTGACCTAGGGAGATTTGTTAAATTGGCAATTCAATTTCGTTTCTTTATTCTTGACTAACACCCTTAAAGGATAGGGTTTCTTTCCTTTTTGGTCATCAAGAATTTAACACTATGCAACCCTATTCCTTTTCCAACAACATACTCATGTTATCTCATCTATCAACATTTCAATAAACCACACATGTTACCCAAAATATATACATTTTGGTCAAGAATGTAGGGAGACAATTTATGTTCCATAGAAAGCAAAAAGAAACATGTTGGTTGTAAAAACTAAGCATGGAACACAAAATCTCAAATTGTTAACCTGCCTCTTTGGTGCCCTAAGATGGTTTGCTTGGCTTCCTCTTTGATTATTTACTTCCCTTGCTTTTCTTCTTGATCTCCTTCACTTCTTCCTCTTCAAACCTTTGGTGTTTCTCTCAAACTCAAGTCCTCCCTCTCTCTTTTCTTTCTCTCTTCTTTTCTTTTTCTCTTTTTCTCCCTTTTCACATGTGGGTGTGTTGTATACATGAACAAAGTGAAATTCTCAACTCCCTTTTGTTTCCTTTCTTTTCACGTGTGCATGCATCCTTTTAAGACTAACATTTTCAATTCCAATTCTCTTTCTCTCTTCACGTGTGGCATTGCATAAAATTCCCCACTCTTTTTGTCTCTTGCTTAGGTGGTATGTCATGCATAAAATTTTTAAATCTCTTTTCCATCACTTACACGCTACCTTTTCTTCCCTTCTTTACGTGTGCTTTTTGACATGTATCTCCCACACTTTAAATTTCATTTATCTTTTCTTTATTCACATGTGGGAGTTGCTTGAACATGAAAGAATTTTCAACTCTTATTGTCCCTCTTTCTTAGTGTTCACGCCATCACCTCTCCATCTCAATATTGTCCATTTCAATTTGGCTATCATGTGAATCTTGGCCTTTTTTTTTTCAACTCTCTCCCTCTCCCTCACGCAAGGCCAAAGTGGGTGCATATAAAATATTTATTTATTTCCCTTCTCTGTGCATGTTTAAAGAAAAAAAATCTACACCTTATACTTCTTTGCTTGTAACCTTGGTATTTCTTTTCCTTGCAAGTTTAGGTTAGCTAGTCACACAAGTTAAAGGAGAGAGGAAAAAGCTTGCATTCTCATATGGGTTTTCTTTTATTTAAATAATGGCTGCACTTTTGTCTTCTTTTCTTGACCACATTTCCATGACTTCACGTGTGCATCCATACCATTGCCATACATTCCTTGCGTTTCCATGTGTACCTTTCCCTTCCTACTTCACGTAAGGCCCTAGCTTATGCATGTAAGGTGTTAAAATATTTCCTCCCTCCATGCATACTAAAAAAATTCTGCACTAGGTGTACTTCTAAGTAAACTTTCCTTTTCTTGCAAGTTACCTTTCTCCCATTGTTTACTCCATCCTTTTTTTCCCAAAACCTAATCTCCATTCAGCCAACATGGGGGAAAAGGATGCTGCACTTTTTTGTTTTTTACTTATGTATATAACTACTTTCCTTCTTGCTTGTAATTGGTGCTTCCTTCCCTTACACATTAGTTACACTCCACTAGCAACTATATTCACATGTTGCATAAAATTTTTTCACTCCTTATCCCTAGCCTATTTGGTCACGTGAGAAAGGAGGGAAGAATACATTCTTTTCATGGTTTTAAATTGTAATTAAATGCTGCACTTTTCTTCCTCATGTTTTCATGGTCATAGGGTCCAAGCATATATATTTTTGCAATAAAATTCTGCACTCTTGCTTTCCTTTTACTCTATCTTATGTGCATGTGATATATGTTTAATTGTGCCATCCCTTCTTCCAATTGCATGTGTACTTTTCATGCATAAGAAAAATAGGCTTTCCATTCCCTTCTCTCACATAAGATGCATGCAAGGCACACACATGCATATATATTTAAATTCTTTCCTTCCCCATTCATGCTTAATCTTCCCCACTTGCACGTGCACACACACACACACATGCACATATTTTAAATGTTACATCCTATCTTGCTTTTCTCTTGGCACTTAGGCTAGGTGACTCAAAAGGAGAAATAGAAAATTAAATTAAGCATTTAATTTTATGCAAGATTATCTTTTAGTATACCCATTTTGAGCCATTAAATTATGCAAGCAAATTTTGCCCCTCTTTAAGCTAATTCATCTAATTAATTACAAAGTATTTAATTTATAGCTAATCATTAAATAACACAAGTAACTTCATCCAATCAATTAAAGAGCATTAATTTAGACTAATTAAAATTATGTGGTGTTACATAACATGTTGCAAAATCCATTGACCTATACCACCATGCTCACACAGAAAACTCTACACTCTTTCATAAAAAATATCACATACTATTGGGATGTAGTGCATGTAGCATTTAATCATGTTATATACTCATACATATGCATATTCATCAAAACATATCATCTTAGAATAGGGGAAATTCATTCATCATCAATCTCATCATCACTTTCATATAAAACATATATGGGATAGTAAACATGCCATAATTTCATTTCCATAACATGTGAGCAGTATATAAAACACCCTAAGAGTAATCGGGAGAGTCACCCAGCAACAACTCTACGCACCACTATCTATATGAATGAGCGCATGTCTATTTAGTCATGCCTTAACTTTTGTACATTCTGAGGCATCCCCCAGTAAATCCAAGTACCTTAATGGTCCCTGTCCCTTTTCGACAGATCATCCCTGACGAGCGGGATTCCTCTTTTTCATCCTAAAAGGAGCTAGTATAAACTCATTAGATCACCATCAACTCTACCCGGGTCATTTTCTCTCCACTTTTGGGCAGATTATAGTACTATGGAATCACCACCATTCCTTTGATGTGGATCACACTCCTAGTACGCTATTCTCTACATATACTATAAGGAATCAACCATGCCCATGGTTATTCTTAACTCTAATTATGTGTTTTTCATATGGCCTTTGGGAGATAACACTAACTTAAAGTTCGTAACCATCATGGTGTTTTCAAAATCATCTAAGTTCAAATGGGTGTTGAATCATCCCAATTGATGGCACAACTGTGGAATGCCCAATGGCCATCCCATACCGACAATTAGAATACTTTCCTTTTTCTCTTTTTGTGTTTTCTACTCTCTCTTTACTTCACTATCCCAAGGGTCTCATTACCTAAAACTCCTAGTTTCCTTGCTCACCTATGTTATGAGCCCTTAATTAAGTTAGTATGAAGAATTACTAAGCTCAATTGCCATTGAAAACCTCATTTTGCAAGCTAGAGGGCTGCCAATCGACTGCTGGAAGGGTAGTAGTCAGCTGGTGGCTCTCTGTATTCCTCAAGTGCCAGACAGTAAGCTAGCAGTCACTGTTAGCTAGCTAGTTGCTTTCTTTAATGCATCCTAGGCAAAAATCAGCACATGACAGTTGACTACGAGGATGGCTAGTCGATTGCTTAGTGTAAACCCGAGCCTAACAGTCGACTGCTAGGAATCTGGCAATCGGCTGCTAAGCCTCTGTCTACACATCGGGGTTTCCAGGAACACGGCAATCAATTACCAATACGTAGCAGTCAGCTGTTATGTTCTGCTACCATTCAGAAAACATGATTTTGATAATACCCAGTCCAGAATGCATTCCATTTTCTATTCTAAACACATGAGCTTAATTTCCATACAAGAAACTTTACTTCTCATTAAATATTTCTCATCCATTAGCTCAAACATGGTACATTCAAGGAAAACTAGTCTATATCTCTAGATAAACACAACCCAGCCCTTCCAATCTATTACAAGCACATATATGAGCATACATCCCAGTAGCATAGCATCCCATAGAAATAAAAAAGCATGCAAAATGTAGGTTTAACCCCAACCTCAGTTTAAACATTTAAAAATTCATATTTTCAGCAATAGTAGACATTTCAGAAAAGAAAGGGATTTAAGATGGATTGCTACCTTGATTCTTTGCAAATGTGTGTGTAGGATGTGTTAGGAAGACTATCCCCTTGATGTAGGACTAATTCCTAGCATTGAATATGCTCTCTTGCCTTCAGAATCTCCCTCCTTTGCCCTAACTCGCCCTTTTCTCTCTCTACTTACCCTTTCTATTTCTCTCTCTAGAAATGCTAAAGGATGGAAATAGGTGTGGTTTAGAGCTTCAGCTAGGGTTTAAGGATAGTTTAGGTTATTGCATACCTTAGCTACTTTGCAACCTTGGCCTCACTTATCTTTTCCTTTTCAATTAAGTTGCTAGCGACCTCTTGCTAACCCTTCATGTATTTCCTTTCAATTTAGTCCCTAAACTAATGCAACTATATGTACTAATGTAACATACACAAGCATTAAACATTAAATTAACAATTATCAAACATCTTTTTAATCATAATTGGAGCGGATGTTACACTCTCCATATACATTATCTGTTATCACTCTAGCTATCAACAAAACAAATCAAAGTAATAATGGGGATCCCAAAATCCACTATCTACTATCCCACCTGTAACATTCGCTCCTAAATTTGAGAGATGTTTGTTAATTTTAGTTAATTGCTTGTATATGTTGCATTTATGTTATGTTAGCTTACATATAGTTGCATGAGTCCAAGAATTGAACTAGAAATGAGTGAGAAAATTGACTAGAATGAAGAAAAGGACCAAAATGAAAAGTGAAAAAGTTCAGGGATGAAAATCACAATTTTAACCAAAGGATTTACTGTAGCAACAGAATTTTGAAAGCTTCTCACCAGTGATTTAGGGACAAAATGGTAATTTAGCATATAATTGGAAGAATTATCATTTTGGGCCTAATGGTCAGAAATTAGAATCAAAATTGCAAAGAGTTAGATTACCTATAAATAGGCCAACCCTTCATTGTGCTTCCTAAAGGTTTGGATTCTAGAGAGAGAAAGTAAAAGAGCTAGAGAGAGAAGAAGAAGGAAGTGTGAGAAAACAACCTTGTTGCTTGGATTTAAGCATTCCAAGAGCTAGGAAATCACTCCAAAACACTTCCGAATCATCAAACATTGATTAGAAACCAGCAAAAAGGTAGCATAATAACCCAATCCTTTATTTCAGAGTTTACTATTCATACTACAGAAATTTGCAAAATTGAACTTGTTTGAAATAAAAAGGGATTTAAAACTACATTCTTACTATTTTTAACTGATTGAAAATACTTGTGCATGCTAAAAAAATTTTTTGAAAAATGAATTTTTCATCTTGAACGAAAATGAGTTTTAATCTCAGATTTGAACAAGATTATATGATGTTTTGAGCTATTTTCTTGTGTTAAATGTTGCTGAGAAGTTTATCCTAAGTTCATCAATTTTAAAATGGATTTAAAAACAAGTTTTTGGATTAAAAATTTGGGTCAATGGCAATTCATAAAATAGAGCAAGACACAGCAGCTGACTTTCATAGTACAGCAATCGACTGTCGTGCTCTTGATATGTCCAGAAATGCAAAAAGAATGCTAGCAGTCGACTGCCGAGCACCTAGAAGTTGATTGCTGTGTTCTTCATTTTCTAGAAACGCCCAAGAACAGAGTAGCCAACTCCCCCGACCCAGCAATTGACAATCAGACCCAACAGTAAACTAACAATTGACTGTCAGCACCTAGCAGTCAACTGATAGCCTTCTGTTTAGAATTTTGAAGATTTGGACAGAATGCAATCAGTCGACTTGCAGCATGGTACCAGTCGACTTCCACCTTTTGTGATGAAAACATGAACTTAATGATATATTTAACGATATCTAGCCCAAAAACTAAATCCAAATTAGAGATTAAACTCAAATTACAAGTAAGGTAACATATACTTTGAATGTAAATGAGAAAGAGCATGAAAGTGATGAAAGTTAAAAGGAAAGAGCAAGAATGCATAAGAGAAATGAAAATTGTATTCTTAATACATATATTTGTGGTAGATAGGTTTGTATCTGAATGACTAATTGCTGGTATGGAATGGTGATTGGACATTCCATGATTATCGTGATAGTTGTAAATTGTAAGTTAGTGACTTAATGGCCAAATTAAATGAAAAGTCACATACTTAGAATTTACATAACTATAGTATGCACTGATTCACCCATATATATATGTTTATGAATAGTATTTTGAGGACCCCATTATGTACTTAATGTGTGGAACCCAGAGTTGGGGACCTTATCGTACTTGGATCCACTGGAGGACACTCAATAATGTACACAAATATTATATGCAGTCGAGGACTGCTAGGCAGAGTTGCCACAGTACATATGCGAAAATATAGAGTGGTGCACATGCTACCCTTCCAGATTTCTCTTATTATGCAATTATATGATGACGATGATGATGATTGGCAGAGGCCAACGAGAAGTGCTTTTATTTCCTTAGTGCTCTTTATGTTATGATGAAAGTTATATGAATGATGCTATGTTACCTATATGTTTTGATAAATTGATGAGATATATACTATGAGTTAAGTTTATGCATGCAAGTATGAATGTTAAATGAAATGTTATATAGGATCACCCAATAGATATATTGTTTTATGAAAAAGAATGTAGAATTTTCGTATGAGTTTATAGTGGTACAAACTAGCTATTTTGAAAAATGGTTATTAATGCTACTGAGTTTTATTCTCATAAAAATTCTAGTTTGTATTAGATGCCTAGATTCCAAATAGTGCTAGAAGTAGAGGTGGAAGTGGTGGATATACCCTTCCTAGGGTATTTTCCTGTGATTCATGAAGTGTGGGTTGTGTCTATATGGGAAGTTCCTCCCATACCTTGAGGATGTAAAGTTCTAGGAAAGTTTTTGGTATGCCCCATACCCTGAATCCTGGTGATATTTTGGTAAAAGGATCAGGAGAATAGTTTTGATGTATAAGATAAGGGCATATATGTATTAGGATATGTGAGCTAGGAATCCACTAGCTATTTTTGTTAAATGGATATGAGTGATAGGCTTATTGTCTCCTTACCCTAGCTAACACTCCCATATATCCATAGATATATGTCTAATGAATGATATGTATACACTTTAAATGAATGTTGATGTATATGAATATATGTAGGCACATGTATGTTATTTTAACTAATATGTTTTAATTTTTGCTGTGTAATGTGTGAGATCTCGAGTGTAGTAGCCCAAACCAATAATACTTTTTAGTTCACTTGATAAATAATTAAAAATTGACTCGGGTAAAGGATGTAGTAATTCACCAATCTTATAATATATTGTTTATATTATTTAAATCACTTTAAAAGGAACTGTAAGATTGGAGGGTTACACTGAGTTGGTATTAGAGCACTACTACCACAGCTAGTTAGAACTGGCTCGGTAGTGAAAGGGTAGATTCCTCAAGATAGAGACTAATGCAAGGTAGTTAACTGAGCTATGGCAGTTGACTAGCTTGTATTATGTTTTGATTTGAGGAATGAATTATTAGGTTTTGGTAGATGATACTTCTGATTAGTGCCATATGATCTCTTATAAATAATATGTTATTGAGACTGACCACCTCGGTAATGTTTGTTTTGTAGAGTGAATTATGGCCCCACATAGGAGAAATACTGGGAAGGAAAAGGAAGGTGAGACTAATATAGAAAGAGTAATGCAAGTCATGATGGGAGTGGCAGAGGCTATGAGGGAATAGGTTGTTGCTGCTGCCCAATAGGCTACTGCTGCTACTCAACAAGCTGTAGCTACAGCTAAAGCACTTAGACAATTTCAACAGAATAAACCTATGAATCCCAACCCAAATCCTGATGTTGGACAAGTGAGAAACCTAGCTTATAATGGTTGGTATGAATTTTAGAGAAATAATCCTTCTTCCTTTAGGGGTGAATTTAACCCACATGCAGCTGAAGAATGGTTACGAGAGATGAAAAAATTGTTTGAGGTCGTAGGGAATATGAATGAACAGAAGGTATTGTTTGCTACTCACATGCTTGTTGGAGAAGCAGAAATTTGGTAGAGAGGAGCGAAACAATTATTGGTAGCTCAAGGGACCTAGATCACTTGGGAAGTTTTTAAAAGAGTGTATCTGGAAAAGTATTTCCCTGGGAACGTGAGAAATCAGAAAGAAATTCAATTCATGCAATTAAAGCAAGGTAGTATAACTTTTGAGGAGTATTTAGCAAAATTTGAGGCACTATCTAAATTCTCTTCTTATTTAGAGCATCATCCAAATGAGACATGGAAAGCATTGCATATAGAAGCGGGGTTAAGATCGGAGCTAAAGAATGTTGTTGCTTCTTTCGAAATTAGAAACTTTGTTGTGTTAGTGAACAAGTGTTGCATTGTTTCTCAAAACCTGGTTGAAACAGAGAAAGAAAGATAGAGAGATAATTTCTTTAAAAGGAAACAACTAGGATCCTTCAGAGGAAGGGATAGTAGAAATGAAGGAAACCAGAAGGGGAAGAAACCTGTAGTGAGACAAGCAGTACCTAATGCTTGTCCAAAGTGTGGGAAAAGTCATGGCGAACCTTGTAGATTCTAGTCGGGTGTGTGTTATAAGTGTGGAAAACTAGGTCACTTCATTAAATACTGCCCTGAGTGGAAGAAGTCGACTGATCCCTTAAGACCTCCTATTATGGGAAGAGTTTATACTCTCAAAGGTAAAGACGTGGTTCAGTCCGATGATCTGATAAAAGGTAAATGTTTGATAAATGGTATATCTTTAATTATACTATATGATTCTGGTGCCACTCATTCTTTCATTTCCTGTGAATGTGTGAAAAGATTGAATTTATCTTTATTTAAATTGCCCCATAAGTTATCTATTTCTACTACCGCAAGAGAGCGGGTATTAACTTATTTAGCTTGCTTAAATTGTTCCTTTGTTGTTGAAAATAAGCCCTTCATTGTTAACCTCATTTGTTTACCTTTGGTGGGATTAGATATCCTTTTTAGGATGGATTGGTTGTCTGTGAACAATATGGTCTTGGATTGTTCTAAGAAATTTGTGACTTTTATAGATTTCATGCCAGTAGTTAGGAAATTTGAGGAAGAGATCCAAGGAACTAGTTTTATTTGTTCTTCTAAAGTTGAAAATCAGCATAAACTTAATGTTATTCTTGTAGTTTGTGAATTTTCATATGTCTTTCCCAATGAAATTTCAAGTCTTCCACCTAAAAGAGAGATAGAATTCTCTATAGAATTGATTCCTGGCACAGGACCAATTTCTATAGCACCTTATAGAATGTCTCCCTTAGAGTTAACTGAATTGAAAATGCAGATAGAGGATCTTTTGGGGAAATAGTTTATTAGGCCCAGCGCTTCACCTTGGGAAGCACCAGTTCTGTTTGTAAAGAAGAAGGATGGAAGTATGAGGTTATGTATAGACTATAGACACCTGAACGAGGTAACTATGAAGAATAAATACCCACTTCCTAAGATAGATGACTTGTTAGATAAATTGAGAGGAGCTACTGTATTTTCCAAAATTGATTTGAGGTCTGCATACCATCAAATTAGAGTGAGAACAAAACATATACCTAAGATAGCCTTTAGAACCAGATATGGGCATTATGAATTTTTGGTAATGCCATTTGGACTGACTAATGCTTCAGCTATTTTTATAGATTACATGAATCGCATCTTAAGACCCTACCTAGATCAGTTTGTGGTAGTGTTTATTAATGACATTCTTGTATATTCTAAGAGTAGTGAAGAGCATGAACATCATCTTAGGATTGTATTATAGTTACTTAAGGAAAAGCAATTGTATGCAAAATTAGAAAAATGTGAATTCTGGTTAGAAGAGGTGAAATTCTTTGGTCATGTAATTACTAAAGATGGAGTAACAGTAGATCCTAGTAAGATAGAAGCTGTAATTAGTTAGGAGAGACCCACAACAGTGACCAAAATTTAGAGTTTTCTTAGATTAGCAGGGTATTATAGGAGATTCATTCAAGGGTTTTCGCAAATTGCATTGCCCTTGACTAGACTGACTAGGAAAGATATTCCTTTTGTGTGGGATCACAAATGTGAAAATAGTTTTCAAATTTTAAAAGAAAATTTGACCACAAAACTTGTCTTAATAATCCCTGATCCTTTAGGAAATTTTGAATTGTATTGCGATACATCCAAGAAAGACCTAGGATGTGTCTTGAATGAAAAATAAGAGAGTTGTCGCATATGCCTCTAGACAATTAAAGCCTCATGAAGAAAATTACCCTACCCATGATTTAGAATTAGCAGCCATAGTGTTTGCTTTAAAAATCTGGCGACACTATTTGTATAGGTCGAGGTTTAAGGTATTTAGTGACCATAAAAGTCTCAAATATCTCTTTAACCAAAAAGAATTAAACATGAGGAAAATAAGATGGATGGAATTCTTAAAGGATTATGATTTTGAATTGAAGTACCATCCAGGAAAAGCTAATGTAGTGGTAGATGCACTAAGTCAGAAATCCCTCTAAATGGCTCAATTAATGATAAATGAAATGAGCATGATAGAGAAATTTATAAATATGAACCTATCCACACTGGTGTTAACAGATAGGATATATCTAAGTGAGTTAAAAATTGAGAATAACCTTAGAACTCAGATATTAGAAGCTCAAAAAGAGGATGAATTCTTAAAGTCCCTAAAGGACCCAAAAGAATTCAAAAGAGGTGTCGATGGGATAGTAGCTTTCCAAGATAGGATTTATATCCCAGATTCAGGCAAACTGAGGGGTATAATTCTAAAAGAAGCCCATAAGAGCAATTATACTATTCATCCTGGTACTACCAAGATGTATCAAGATTTGAAAAAAAAAATCTGGTGGCTAAGTATGAAGAAGCAAATAGCTGAGTATGTTGCTAGATGCCTAGTGTGCCAGCAGGTGAAAATTGAACATCATAAACCTGCAGGATTACTACAACCTCTTGAAATACCTGAATGGAAATGGGATAAGATTTCCATGGATTTTGTTGTAGGTTTACTAAAGACTCAATTAGGAAATAATGCAATCTAGGTGATTGTGGATAGATTAACTAAATCTGCACATTTCCTACCTATCAAAATAAATTCTCATTAGATAAGTTGGCACAATTGTATATACAAGAAATAGTAAGACTCTACGAAGTTCCTACTAATATAGTATCTGATAGAGATCCTAGGTTTACTTCTAGATTTTGGAGAGCCTTGCAAGAGGCTTTTGTTACTAAACTTAGCTTCAGTACTATTTATCATCCACAAACTGATAGGCAGATGGAAAGAACTATTCAGACTCTAGAAGATATGCTTAGAGCATGTAAATTAGAGAAAAAAGGCATTTGGGATAGAAATTTACCTTTAGTGGAATTTTCCTACAATAATAGCTTCCACTCCAGTATAGGGATGGCTCCTTATGAAGCCTTGTATGGAAGAAGATGTAGGTCACCCTTGTGTTGGTTTGAGGTAGGGGTGAGACAACTACTAGGGCCAGAGTTAGTTCAACAAACCATAAATCAAATTAAGATGATTAAATAAAAGATGGCCAAGGCCCAAGATAGGTAGAAATTTATGTTGATAAAAGGAGAATACCACTAAAATTTAATGAAGGAGACTATGTTTTCCTTATAATTTCTCCTATTACTGGTATTGGCAGGGCTATTAAGTCTAGAAAGTTGAGCCCAAGATACATTGGACCTTTCCAAATCTTGAAAAAGGTTGGCCAATCTGCTTATCAAATTGCTTTACCCCTATTTCTATCCAATCTTCATAATGTGTTTCATATCTCTCAACTTCAAAAATATCTTCCTGATCCTTCACATATTCTTGATGTTAGAATAGTACAATTAAAAGATAATTTTACTTATAATCCTAGACCTTTAAGAATCATTAGGACTGAAGTCAAACAATTGAGAAACAAGACAATTTCACTGGTAAAGGTATTATGGGATCAGTTATCACCCCAAGAAGCTATGTGGGAGAAGGAAGATGATATGAGAAGAAATTTCCCAGAGTTATTGGTATAGGTACGTATAAATTTCAAGGACAAAATTTCTTAAAAGGAAGGGAGAAATGTAACATCCACTCCTAAATTTGGAGATATTTGTTAATTTTAATTAATTTCTTGTGTATGTTCTATTTATGTTATGTTAGCTTGCATATAGTTGCATGAGTGCAAGAATTGAACTAGAAATGAGTGAGAAAATTGACTAGAATGAAGAAAAGGACTAAACTGAAAAGTGAAAAAGTTTAGGGATGAAAATTGCAATTTTAGCCAAAGGATTTACTGTAGCAATAGAATTTTGAAAGCTTCTCGCCAGTGACCTAGGGACAAAATGGTAATTTAGCATATAGTTGGAAGAATTATCATTTTGGGCCTAATGGTAAAAAATTAGAAGCAAAATTGCAAAGAGTCGGATTACCTATAAATAGGCTAACCCTTCAGACCCTTCATTGTGCTTCCTAAAGGTTTGGATTCTAGAGAGAGAGAATGGACGAGCTAGAGAGAGAAGAAGAAGGAATTATGAGCAAACAACCTTGTTGCTTGGATTTAAGCATTCTAGGAGCTAGGAAATTACTCCAGAGTACTTTCCAATCATCAAACACCAATTAGAAACCAACAAAAAGGTAGCATAATAACCCAATCCCTTTATTTCATAGTTTACTGTTCATACTACTGAAATTTGCAAAATTGAGCTTGTTTGAAGGAAAAAGGGATTTAAAACTACATTCTTACTATTTTTAATCACTATTAGCTATTTTTAACTGATTGAAAATACTTGTGCATGCTAAAAATTATTTCTGAAAAATGGTTCTTTCAGCTTGAAAGAAAATGAGATTTAATCTTAGATGTGGACAAGATTTTATGATGTTTTGGGCTGTTTTCTTGTGTTAAATGTTGGTGAGAAGTTTATCTTGAGTTCATCAATTTTAAAATGGATTTAAAAATAAGTTTTTGGATTGAAAATTTGGGTCAATGGCAATTCATAAAACAGAGCAAGACGCAGCAGCCAATTGCCATGGTGCAGCAGTTGACTGTCGTGCTCTTGATGTGCCCAGAAATGTATACAGAATGTTAGCAGTCGACTATCAAGCACCTGGAAGTCGACTGTCGTGTTCCTCATTTTTCAAAAAAGCCCAAGAACAGAACAGCCGACTACCCTAACCCAGCAGTCAACTGTTGGACCCAACAGTAAGCTAGCAGTCGATTGTCGACACCTAGCAGTCAACTGATAGCCTTCTGTTTAGAATTTTGAAGATTTTGACAGAATGTCATCAGTTGACTTGCAGCTTGATACTAGTCGACTGCCACCTTTTGTGATGAAAAGATAAACTTAATGATATATTTGAATGATATCTAGCCCAAAAACTAAATCCAAATTAGATATTAAACTCAAATTACAAGCAAGGTAACATATACTTTGAATGTAAATGAGAAAGAGCATGAAAGTGATGAAAGTTAAAAGGAAAAAGCAAGAATGCATAAGAGAAATGAAAATTGTATTCTTAATATATGTATTTGTGGTAGATAGGTTCATGTCTGAATGACTAATTGCTGGTATAGGACAGTGATTGGACATTCTGCAATTATCGTGATAGTTATAAATTGTAAGTTAGTGACTTAATGGCTACAGTAAATGAAAAGTCACATACTTAGAATTTACAAAACTATAGTATGCACCGATTCACCCATATATATATGTTTATGAATAGCATTTTGAAGACCCCAGTATGTACTTAATGTGTGGAACCCAGAGTTGGGGACCTTATTGTACTTGGATCCACTGAAGGACGGTCCAGAATGTACACAAATGTTTTATGCAGTCGAGGACTACCAGGCAGAGTTACCATAGTACATATGCAAAAACATGGAGTGGTGCACATGCTGCCCCTTCAGATTTCTCTTATTATGCAATTATATGATGATGATGATGATGATTAGCAGACGCCAACGAGAAGTGCTCTTATTTCCTTATTGCTCTTTATGTTACGATGAAAGTTATATGAATGATGCTATGTTACCGATATGTTTCGATGAATTGATGAGATATATACTATGAGTTAAGTTTATGCATGCAAGTATGAATGTTAAATGAAATGTTATATAGGATCACCCAATAGATGTATTGTTTTATGAAAAAGAATGTAGAATTTCCATATGAGTTTACAGTGGTACAAAATAGCTGTTTTGAAAAATGGTTATTAATGCTACTGAGATTTATTCTCATAAAAATGCTAGTTTGTATCAGATTCCTAGGTTCCAAATAATGCTAGAAGTGGAGGTGGAAGTGGTGGAGATAACCTTCCTAGGGTATTTTCCTGTGATTCATGAAGTGTGGGTTGTGTATATATAGGAAGTTTCTCCCACACCTTGAGGATGTAAAGTTCTAGGAAAGTTTTTGGTATGTCCCATACCCTGAATCCTAGTGATATTTTGGTAAAAGGATCAGGAGAATAGTTTTGATGTATAGGATAAGGGCATATATGTAATAGGATATGTGAGCTAGGAATCCACTAGCTATTTTTGTTAAATAGGTATGAGTGACAGGCTTATTGTCTCCTTACCCTAGTTAGATATATGTCTAATGAATGATATGTATACACTGTAGATGAATATTGATGTATATGAATATATGTAGGCACATGTATGTTATTTTAACTAATATGTTTTAATTTTCTCTATGTAACATGTGAGATCCTAAGTTTAGTAGCCTAAACCAATAATACTTTTTAGTTCACTTGATAAATAATTAAAAATTGACTCGGGTAAAGGAAGTAATAATTCACCAATCTTATAATATATTGTTTATATTATTTAAATCACTTTAAAAGGAACTGTAGGATTGGAGGGTTACACCACCTCAACCCACTGGGTACGTTGGTGGCTGCACATCTATAATTCACAATAGGACATTGCCAATATAGATGAAGTACCCTAGGTCGAGCACCTCAAAGACTTCAACCTCCACATCTATCATAACCATGAAACTAGGCATCTGGACACATCAACATACAAGTGAGTTTGAGAAAACTTAATAATCAAGTTAACCAATTAAAAACTTACCATTGATGGCACCAGCTGGGAATCACCCAGAAAAATATGCATTCCTCACAATTCAACATCGAAGTATAAAAGTATGGATGATATGCATATATTCCATTTCATGTATAATAAAATGTGCCATCAAGAAACACCATAATCAATCATCATTATTTCACATCAAAACACTGTAGTATGAGAACATAATCAAAGCAAGAGATATCATGTCATAAATTTCATATAAATCACTAAGTCCTTATTTAACAATTTCATAATTTGAATAATAATATCTCTTTCTTTCAAATTGACTGCATCAACATCCTTTCTTTAAATTGAATGTCCCAACAACCTTTCTTTCAATTGACTACATCAACATCCTTTCTTTTAATTGAATGCATTAACAACATTTCATAACAGACATTCGATGTGACTATATCGTTAGCCACAACAAACATTAGATGAGCTTCGTTTGCGGTCTAGCCCCTTATACCCCTAGGGCATCCCCTAGTTATCTAGGTACCAACCATTATCCACTCATTGGTCATTGGCCTTATCAAAGTACCAAATCATTCCACTCACAATCGGCGAGCTATGACAACTAAGGGATCACCATAGTCATCAAACAGTGGATCATTTCCTTAGTTCACCATCGTCATCAAACGGTGGATCATTACTCAATGCCTGGGTTACTAACACATAGATTATAGGGATGGATTCTAGGTTAGGGTGAACCTAATCATAAGTAGCTAACTTAGAATTAGTTGCCCACTTGGTGTTATTCATGGGATTCACAATGATCATTCTATACCAGCCATCGATTCTCTAATCTAAAATCTACTCATTCCTAATGCATGTTTTATAAAACCACCTTTACTTTATCATGAGGTTGATCATCCTCATACCATAGTGCAATACTACTTTAAAAGTATTCTAATTTATTGATTTATGTGGATCCTTGACCTGTGGTTATTCTTATGGAAAAACATAGGAAAAAAGGGTCATTTTTCATCAAATAAGGATTGCAAGTCGACTTCCTTGAGCAAACAGTCAACTTGTAACTTTTTGTCACAAATGAGGGGCTTGGTCGAGGGTAAACATTCGACTTCCTTGGTTAAGCAGTCAACTTCTTGGCAAGAAATTGACTTATTGGCATAAAAGTCAACCTCTTGGCCCAGGTTTTGAATTTGTAGGTTTTAAGAACACAGAAGTTGACTTCCTTAGGCAAGAAATTGACTTCCTTGATCCAACCCTATTTTAAAACACTGTTTTGGATTCTTTTTTACCCCTAAATCATATGTGTTTGTTAAAAATCAATACATAAAACTTTTCCCCACATTAAATCCAATAACATACATAAAAAAAATAGTGCATTTTAAGGCTATATCTACATTAAACTAAGCAATTTTGTTCTTATAGGAAAGAGAAACTTAAACCCATTCTCAATCCTCCACTTCTATGCAAATTAATCATACACAAGGTCATACAAGTACACATCCATATGCAAATAGCATAAAATGTAAGTTAAATCCCCAAATTTACAGATTTAATCATCATTTAACGAAATTTCAATTTCTTGACCCATGTTCAAGGAAAGAGAAAAACATGGGATTTGTGGTTTCAGTGATTACCTTAAGTTCCTGAGAACTTGTGCTTGTGATTTGGAGTTTAGAAGTATTCTAGATGATCCCTGGTAGCTTCCCTCAATCATCTTTGTACTTGCTTCCTCTGTTTCTTCCTCTAGCTTCACTCTCTTTCTAGCTAGTTCATGAAGCCCCTCTCTCTCTCTCCTCTTTGATTTTTATAGAGTTTAGAAGGTGGGGAGGAAAATGCAGTCAGTGAAACTTCAAAGATATTTGTAACTTAATCCCTAGGGTCAAAATGTAAATTTACAAACTTCTAGAACATTATACCTCTTAATGCCATCTTTACATCTTATTGCTCTTAATTTACCAACTCATGAATTCTTCTTTTTACTATATTACATGTTCCTTCAAGAAATTTCCTTTAATATGACACTTATCGTCGAAACTCCATTTCTCCCAAAATAGACATCCCTTCGGTCTAGTTTTATAGTCAGTTCCTCTGGAATTGACTTATCTATATCAAGACATTAAGCTTACTGTAATCATATAACTACTAGTAAAGAAAAATTTAATTAAAGTAAAATTGCTGCAGGAGATGTTACAATTATCATGAGAGACAAGTGCATGGTATATTTGTATCTTTATTAAAGCATAAGCAACCCAAAGTTAGGAGGGATTTTAGGAAAACTAAGAGAGCCTGAAACTCTATATTCTCAACACTTAAATTATTAATATATACAAAAATAAAATATTATTATTATGAATTTATAGTGAATTATTACATCAAATTAGACCATTTATTTGTGATATAATAATATTGATTTTTTCTTCTCATATTATATAAAATTATTCATCTCTCTTAATATAGTCTTAATATGCATTATACATATACATATATATATATATTATAATGATTTTGAATAGTTGGTCTTATTTTATAATATAAAATATGTGATGTGAAGATATGAAAGAGAGAAAATAAATATAATAAAAAATTATAAGAGACAAATGAATTAAATAACTTTTTATTATTTAATTTATTATTTTAAAATTATAATAATTA
This sequence comes from Senna siamea, assembly GCA_031216115.1. Lineage (NCBI taxonomy): Eukaryota > Viridiplantae > Streptophyta > Magnoliopsida > Fabales > Fabaceae > Senna > Senna siamea. The sequence continues at coordinate 14,082,283 of CM062354.1, forward strand.
TTATTTCAAAACTATAATAATTATTATTTCATATTATATTTTAAAAGTTATAAAATATATATACACAGAATTCCTTAGTTTATATTATTTGAATTTGCTTGCGACAAAGGCATTGCAAGTCAATTTAAATTTAAAAATTTGAGCGAAATTAAATACTTAAATTTGTGAAAGTTTCAATAGCAAACTATATTTTGATTTTTCTCGCTTTTTTCTTATAAAAGTTACCGACAAATGCTTTTCCTTCTGTCCGTACTAATCCTACATACTAGGCTTGAGGACACTGCAATTTGCATCTAACAGAAAAAGAATCTTACAAATTCTGAGCATCAAAACGTTAATCTATACTCTAGATAAAGAACTTAACCATTCTTTTTCAGCTTGTCTCTCTTTCTCACAACACACATCATCAAACCCATTTGAGAAAGGACAACAACGTGCAGAATATAGTGCTTTAGCTTGCAAAGCGAAATGTAATATAATCATGAGAAGGAGAAAAACAAATTAAAAACGACTGAAGTTTTGCATCATTAAATGTTATTCATATGAACTTCAAAATGAAATCTTTCTTAACTGCCTCAGGAATCTAGGAAAGAAAAAAAAAATTACCCAGAAAAAATGTGGGGTTGATAGGAGTCTTTTTTATATTAGGGATGAGCATTCAGTTGGATCGATTTGTTTTAGTTTTATTATTTAATCAAACCAATCTAATTGAATAGCAACAAAAATTATCTAACCCATTTTAAGATAGATCAGTTGATCGATTTTTGAAAAAAAAAATTTAATTTTAAAATTTTCAATGTTAAATATTTCTTCATCATGATTATGAAAATATTTATTTGTAACTCAAAAATTCACATTAAAATTAATTGAAGACAATTTTAAAATAATTTTAACTATAAACAAGTAATAATTTATACTTAATATATTTAATATTATTAACTAATGTATAATATATTAAAAAATTTTAAATATTATTTTGCAATCAATTTGATCGGCTCAATTTGAATGTTCCATTCAATAACTGAATCGATTACATTGGATTTGTTAAATTCTCATTCACACCTAATTAATCAATCAGATTTAGTCAATTTGATGAAATCCATTCGGATCGACTCAATTAACATTGGGTGAAATTATATTTACTCACCTCTTAAATTTTTAGTACTTCAATAGTACTGAGTATATAATATTATATTTACTAATAATTCATACGTAATTTACTTTATATTTAAAAAAAGTTACATGATTTATTTAAAATTATGGTTGAATTAAAATTTAAATGAAAATGAAAATTATTTATTTATCAAAATATAAATAAGAATAATACTAAACTTAATAATTCTATACTAAAATATTAGAAATATTTCTGCAGATTGATCTGCCTTCATATTTAAAGGACCAGATAATAAAATAAAAACACAAAAAAAAAAATTAGTTTCTTTCACCATAACGAAAGAAAATATGTTATCTTAAAAAGGGAAAGATATCGAAATTAAGTCGATTTCATTAGTGCTAGCTAGCTATCAATAAAGCATTTGACGCAATTCCCCGTTTGAAGATTGAGATAAGAATAGTATGGAATCTACTTTCTCAGACTTGAAGAGGTAAAGTGCAATTAATCTTCCAGCAGAGGCATCAAATTGAAAGGAAATTAACATCATATGGTAAATAATTAATTACTATTTTACTTTCCAATTTATCATTCTTTCTTGATTATTTTTTCTTTTTTTTTTTTTTTGGGGTGAAGAGATTATTATTTTCTTACTTCTACATTCCTGCATGCTAAGCTACTAATTGACCTGAACCATTAACATTAGCATAGTTGCCTTAAATGAAATCATTAATTTGCAGCCCACAAAGTAAACGTTGTCAGAAGTTGTGAATGAGCTGAAATTGAAGCCTCCAAATGGATACTTATCTGAACTAAAACACAGATATTTTTAGATATATGGCTTCAATGGAAAAAAAATTTTTTGTCACATCCAATATGAGAAAATAGGTTAGGAAGTTACGTGACTACTTAAAAATTATTCATGGTGTGACAACAGATACTACATTTTATTTAATTATATTTCATTCAATCAGCCAGCGAAACTTGAGTCACTTGATAAAACCAAAAAGATATAAGGATTTAAGTGAGAGTTTTACAAAGAATAAAGTGACCTAGTTATTAATAAAGTGAAATGGTGCGATGTAAAAATAGAAAATAAAACAATTTATTCTAATGAGTGAAAATTTTAATAAAAAATTAATGATATATTTCATTCCCTACTTATTAAATATTAAAATATTATCAATAAGGTAGAAGAAATTAAAATAACAAAATTTCTAAAATTAAAATATTAAATAAGTTAAACTATTTTTAATTCACTCCACTCTATTAAATTCTTATATATTTAATAAATAATTAATATTATTAAACTATTCTAACCCACCTCACTCTTCTTAGTCGCCGGAGCATAGTGGGAATCTGAATTCCTTTTGCATAAGGAAGGTGTGTTACTGCTTGTACCCTAATAGGCCTTATATATATATATATATATATATATATATATATATTTATAGGTGCCTTGGCCTTTGCAAATATTGTGGGTGTGGTGTAGAGCTGAAAGAAATATTACGCATGTTACTAGCGCTAGCTTCGATGATGGATAGTGTTGAAACAACTTAACCTTTTACTGTTTTGTTTACCAAAAAGAAAGATTTCATTCAATTAATATGCAATAACAACATTGCAGTGAAGGGAAGGGTGAGAGGGAGAACTCAAAAATCCAGAAGTGAATTCTTCGGGAGATCATTTTATGGTTGGTGGTGGTGGTCCCCTTTTGAACCTGACCAATGATGTCCTATGGGTACTCTCTTTTGACCTGCTTTGACGCTATGGTGCCCCATATATATTCCTTGCAAGCCAATTAAAATGCGTGCGTGTGTGAGGAAGAGAGAGAGAGAAGAGGTGGTCCATTACTTTTATATGAGAATCCCCAGTAGCCATAATGATAATCCTCCCCCAATGCTACTGCTACTATGAATTTATAAGAGAGTTTTGTTAATCAGTATACTATTTAAGATTTTACTTTATTAATTAATAAAATATTTAATTATTTGAAACATATAAAAAATTAACAAACATTAGCTATTTAAGTAAAATCTTAACAAACATTAACTAAGATTAACAAAACTCTTATGTTATATAAATGGCCTTTTAGTTTTCCCAGAATCCCTTCCCTTTTTCTTTTGTTCCAGTCCACCCCCTTAATATAGCCAGAGCGCGCGTGTGTGTATCAGAAAGAACTAATTCCAAAGAAAGAGTGGTCAGTGACTGAGGACAGAGGACTGACGAAGAGGGTGCAAGCTCAATGTGACAATGATACGTGCTTAGACACTTCCATACCTATACTATATATCCAGATAAGCCTACATGTAGTGAATGAAGTAGTCACCTAGTTAAACCCTAATGGCTAGTGAGTAAATTCACTTAATTAGGAGATGTTTGATATATTATTCTTTTAGTATGTAACTAGATACTATGGAGATTCAATCTTAGGCCTGGTATGAAAATTTAAAGTTGTTATAAAAAGAATACACAATACATCTCGTTCTATTTCTTAAAAACGACCAAAAATTGGCAGGAAATGGCGTCTGAATTCCCTGCTGGGCGTTTTCCTGCTGGCGCTGTTGGGCGTTTTAGAAGCGATTTTTTTCATTGCTAAAGTTTTTTGCAACAAATATTATTGTAATTATAACTTTTGTTAAATTAATTATTTAAATAAAAGTTATAACAGCAATAATATTCGTTGCAATAATATTAAAACACACTTTAGCTACGGATAAAATCGCCGCTAAAAAGCCCAGCAGGAAGCCAATCGAACGCCCAGCAGGGGATCCAAAAGCCAGGAAATGGGAGATTGATCTTTATCTTTTGTTTTTCAGTAATATATTAAGAGATTACTATCCAGTATCTTAATGATATTGGTTAAGATTATATTTAATTAGTTGATAAAAAATTTAATAATTAAAAATTTATAAAAAGTTAACAAAAATAATAATTTTTAATATTAAAAAAATTTATCTTCTAATCATATGAATTTTAATAAGTGCGAGTATTTATTAGTAAAATTCATATAATTAAGATACAATTCAAAATGTTAGATGACACTAAGTATCTTGAAATTAGTGTACTAAATATAATATCTTGAATATCTTCAGAAATTCCATATACTAAGATCAAGACAATGATTTTAATAAACAACACCTTAATTTGATCGATGTATTTAGAGATACTAAAAGGAACATCGTTAATTTGATGGCCGGTGGGTTTAACCAGGAATAGATCGTCTGTGTGCATGCGTTTATGAAAGAAACTAATAAGTGATATGTAAGAAATTAATTCCATATACATGCATTTCGCAAGCCACTTGGGTATTTAATTCCATATATATGTATTGCGCAAGCCACTTGGGTATTTAACGTGCTAAGTAGTAGTCTTCATTAATTTGAAAACTCAAAAAAAACTGATCATGAAATTTGTATCTTAATTTTTTTGTTCTATATGTTAATTTTATGTTGAAATATCAAATAATAAATAAATTTTTAAATTGACCATCTTTTTCTTTCATGCCTGAGCAAATGGTTGAAGGAAGATAGGTTATCACATAATTTTTAAAGTTAAGACGAGTTTGGTATGTATGGTTCCATTGAAATGTCTTTCCACATGATTAGTTCTGAAAAGGTAAAATGGAAAAAACAAATCTCTTCAGTACTAAACCAACAATCACACTGCACAGTATATATAAAAATCTTGATCTATGAACCCTCCACCATGAGAGGGGCTGACACATATACAAGCCCCGAATTTCTAAAGGTACAAGGTAAGACTGACGAAGTTAATAGTCCAAATAACCTGAGTCATATTTCATATATATAAAATTACAATGCCCCACAAAGGGAACAAAAAACAATGAAATTATTTTACTAGACTTTCAAAATAACACTGATCATGTATATATATATATATATATATATATATCAGCAATGATTACCAACAATGTTCACTTAGGACTCTTAAGTAAATAAAAAAATTATGTTCGAGTGTGTATCAATGTACATATGACAAATACACACTACACGTAGCTTCTTGAGGCCATTAATGGTATAATCAGAGGTCATATGAAATGTTACAAAACTGGCAACAGCAAGTAATTTTATAACTTTCGTTAATATTAACATTGTCAGCCGGTTCTTATAAATTTATTATAATTTAAGATGGGATTCTTACAGTTCTCCCATGAAAATTCCTCAATTTTGAAATGCAATATTTTCCCCATGTTAATATCAGTAGTATGCGAGTGATACATTATATATGCATCTTCACCCAGTTTATTATTAAAAATAAGAGATAGAAAACTTTATACTACCATCATGAGTTTCTCCAATTTTATGAAAAAGAAGATAAAATTCATGTACCTCTTTTGTTCAGTCTTGGGGAAGCAAGGACCCTGTCGCTTTGAAAATGACAATGCCGTGCCTTGTGGAATAAGGACGCTATATATATATATACACTTATGATCTCAATAAGGACGCTATATATATATCATTAATTAGGGAAAAAAAGAGATTATAATCTCCATGTATGTACATGGAATATGCTTGGCTCCTCATACGCCATCCACGAAGGCCACCGAAACTACGGAGGGCTCTGCAAATGGCATACAGGGAGCCAGGCACATACGCATATCTATGCATATCAATGCCAGACACATTCATACAAACAAACATCATAATTGGATGCATCTATATATGAACTTTTGTTCCTCTCTTAATTCAATAATTAGCCTCAAAATCTCAAACTTAATCTCTATATATGAATACCTGCACATATATATATATATAATTATATATCGAGGGTTCTGAAATATGCTAGGACATGCGAGATTATGAATATTGAATATGCAAGATTATTTTACCAAAAGAATGATAATAATATGCTAGGACATGAAGTAGAACTACTACTGTAACCTGCATGGACATACATATGGATACAATGATATGATGAAGATGATGTTGATAATAAACAATGGAACCTCGATATTTCTATATATTATTCCATATATGGGGAAGATGAAACTGGAATTGATTGAAGAGATATGGCCTATGACTATATGAGCGAAGGGAACAAAAAGAGAGTATAGAGACAGAGAGAGACAGAGAAAAAAAATGAGAGGATATGGAGAAAAGGAGGTAAATATTTAGATCTATATTGCAGTCGCAGATGGAAGAGGAAACTAGGTCATAATCAAAAATGGGTTTCAACTTTCATAGCCCCACACAAACCTCCCCTGCTGAATTTGCTTAAAACAAGCAAAAACCAGCTGTGGGCTAGTTAAGCCTGGGAGGGGGGGGGGGGTTAAGGGTATGGCTAATAATAGAGAGAGGTCTGTGTGTGGTTTTCAGAGGGAAAGGAGGAAGATGTGGGGTTGTAGTTGCACCCTGAACCCAAGCTCTCCCCCACTAAATATAGACAAAAACACAGCAAGAGAAAGAGAGATGAGAGAGAAAGAGAGAGAAAGAGAGAGAGAGAGAGAGAGAGGAGGTTTATTAACCACGCAATTTCCAAAGCTATAACCTTATGGTGTTTGAAATCTCCTTTTCTGGGTCGTAAAGCTTAGTGTGCTTTTCTATTTCTCTGAAGCTCAATTTGTCTGGGAGCGCTTGGAACACATGGATTCCACATCACCCCTCAACTTTCTTTAAATAAAAATAAAGCTAAAGAGAGAAAAAGGGATAAATATTACCATAATGTGTTCTTTTCTTCCTTCTGCCATCATCTCTTCTTTTACATATATATATATATATATATTACTTTTCTTTTCTTTTTTGTGTAATCATATTTTATTACCAATTGATTAATATTTTACTACTTTGTGGCAGAGACAGCTTCGCACTAAACCCTTGTTTTGTTTAGATTTTAGAATAATCCTTCCCCACCTTGTCACCTAATTCACCACTTTATTTCTGTCCATTCAAATAGCAGCTGCTACATTAATTAATTTTCCTTTTTTGCTCTAGCATGTTAGGAAGTTAACAGGGAATGATATTTTCCTTGACAAATTAGTTGAGCTCTAGACTAAATCCTTTTGGAGTTTCTTCTTCCCGTAGATTTGTTATGTATGCCTTTTATAGCTTAGAAAACATTAATTCTAGGCATGTGTTAAATTATAATTATAGAAACTTTAAATTTGTTCGGGAAGATAATTTAATTTAAGGATCACTAGTCATAAGATTAACAAAGCCTTCTTATATCAATGATATAAAAAATAAGGGTAAAAGAGAAATATCATCAAATGTGATTTTTTCAATTAATATAATTAAAGTTTGATTTGTAATTAAAATTCAATATATATTGTGTTTAACAATTTGCCTAGCATAAATAAATAAAAAGAAACGATAGATTGCTCTCATTTTCTGGGAAAATGCTTAATTACATAATCATTTTTTAAATTATTAAAATGTGCACAGACAACTTTTAATATTTCTTAATGGTAGATCATATTTTATTTTAAATAGAATTTAATTATTAGAAAATATATTTTTTACATTTTTATGATTCAAATATTATTTATTTTGTGTTTAAAATCATAAAATTGATTTACTGTAAATTTTCATTAGATTTATGATATTTCCCATATTTATTGATATATATACATTTTATAGACATGATGGTTTTTAAATTTGTCAAATTTCTTATGATTTTTTTTGGTAAATATGTTTTAGTAATTATTTATTTATTAAATAATATTTAATAATTATATATTACATGAGGAATATAGTAATATTTTGATCAAAATAAATATAAACATAATGTATTAGAACTTTTATATATTTTTATAATAGATGGGACGTTGATTTAAATCATCAATCGGTGAGAGACAGTATTTTTATCAGGAAAAAAAAAACACATCAAATAATTTTTTTCCCCAATAACACATTGAATTTTAGGTGCAGATTTCAAAACATTTTGTAATGGAACTTAATTAAGAATTGAGAGACAGAAGAATTAAAAGGGTTACGAGGAAGAAAGCGAACTGGGAGACAGTAACTTTATTACGATGTCGTTCACAAATTATCTATTCTTTCCCTTTTGAATTTCCCAACTGCTTTTCAAAAGCAAGAATAATGGTATAATCTTGATGGACAGATTCATTATTTTGACAAATAATCACTTTGACTGACTTTTCAACCCATGGGCGCAATCATATCAACCCATGAAAAAAAGTATACTTTAAAAAAATATATTTTTTAATACTAAAAAAATACTTAAAATAATTTAGTATAAAGATTATAATATATTATTTAATTTATATATATATATACACACATTTTAGTTCTTCAACGTAAAATCTTAAGAAAAAAGTTGATATGAGATATTAATTACTCACGTTAATCATTAAAAATTGACTAAAATCTTATTCAAAATTTAACATACATATTAAGTTACCACTACCTAAGTACTCATTAATTTATTTTAGATAAAAGAAAATCAATTTTCTCTCATTTCCCACCAACAAATGGCAGTAGCAACCCCATGTCTGCTATTAGGCTTTTTAGAGTTAGTGAACGTGGATGGGAGCAATGTTAGGGTTGGGAACGTGTACAGCGAGGATGAGCTTGGCATTGAGGATTGAAAGATATTGAACTTGAAGGAAGTGAAGCTAATTGATATTAGATTTAATTAATCGCTGGAGTTGGTGTAACACCCTTATGTCAGTAACATTATATAAAATGTTTAGATAAGTGATTATATTATTTATAGTCTTTTTATCTTATTAATTTGCCCGAACATTTAAATTCATCATTGATTTAATATATAATTAAGTTTGAGCTCTTTTGCTTAGGTACACATGTTTTTGCATAGTAGAATATAAAGTTCTCATACATCACAACGGAATATATATATAAACTTTCATATTATATATAAAGAAACTGTCTATTACATCATTTAGTATACATTTACTAGGATATATGAAGTATCCATCCAGAAGGAATAAGGAGACAATAAGCCTGTCACTCAAATTCCTTTTTTAAATATTGTGGATGAATAGATCCTTCACATATCCTTACCCCAGTAAGTACCCCTTTCCCTTTTTATATTCAGCCAAAAAATAGAAGTCCTAATTCTATCCCAAAAAGAACATGCAGAATCAGGACCAAAATGAAAGGGCTAAGGATACATACTAAATGCCTAATTTACTCTAGAGGAAATTCAAAGATAGATATAACATAAATATCCTTTATGATAGTGAAAGTCCCTAAGAAGGGGACTTCCACTGTTGCTAGCTCGATCTCCATGATTAAGCAATATCTAGGCATCTGATATAGATTAGTACAATGATGAGAAATATATTTCCAGTAGTTAAACAAACCAATTATTTGAAATAACTGATATGTACCACTGTACGAATACAAAAAACATTTCTACATTCTATTCATTTCAAAGTTCTTTTTATACAAATCTATGGGCATGACACATGTGAAACATGTGTGTATGCATCTATAAACATGAGATATGCAACATATATTATCATTATTGGCATGAATGACAAGCTTTCAAGTTTCACATTTTTCAAACATTCTCACATAAAACACATTCATACAATACACATCATACCATCATAAATGCTTTACTTTTGAAAGGTATACACCAGATCATTCCCCTACATGCTTGTATTCTCTGGAAGTATACACCAGATCATTCCTCTTGAAACTTAATTTCTTGGGAGTATACACTAGATCATTTCTCACAAGGTGTTATTCTTGGGAGGTATACATCAGATCATTCCACCTCATGATTTTGGTTTTAGGAGGTATTCACCAGATCATTCCTCCCTTGAGATTTAACTTTGCCATTCACAAATACATTAAGCAATTCTAGGCTATTCAATCATTTTCATATGATTTAGGGCATCTTTCTATCAATGGCAAAATGTATACTATTTACCTTCCATTCTTGACCATTACATCATTTTCCCTCTTTTCACTTAACATAGGCCATTTTGGATGGCACCTTAGGCTACTTTCTATTAACACATAAGTTTAGCCACTTTAGGAAAAATTCTACAAGCATTGGCCAAGGCAAGATAAGCATGAAGGATTGGCATTTCTAACCCATTTGGTTAATTTCTAGCATTATTTTTATCATTTAAGAATTATGGTAACCATTTCCATAATTATGGGTAATGTTTTCTCAAACCTCATTTTCTTGTAATTGTACATTAAACCCTTCTTTCACACATCTTTCTAGCCTACTTTTCATGCTAAATTTGTCAGTGCATATTATCTTACAACTTCACATGCTTATGCACATTTTCAAAGTGAAATGGTTCCTTTGCTAAAAACATAAGGTTACCATAATTTTCTCTCTCCTCTTTCTTATGACAAATCTTGCAAGGTTTTTTAGCCATTTTCAAGTGAGACCTCAACACCATTTGCATAAATCCATTCGGCCAAGATAGATATGTCACATTTCCATGGTTTATGGTGAAACTAGAAAATGGAAAAAGTGCTTAAACATTGACCTAAATAGATTTTATCTCTCTTACCATTTCATGACACTTTCTCTCACTCTTTCTAACAGCATTTTTAACCAAATTTTAGCACCATTCCAAGACATAGCATTCGGCCAAAGAGGGAAAAGCAAGAAAATGAAGTTATCTCACTATCTTGCTTACAATACAACCATGTTCAAGTAAATTCCATGCAAGAACATAATTTTCTCACTCTTTAAATGTAACATCCGCTCCAATTATTATTAAAGAGATGTTTGATAATTGTTAATTTGATGTTTAATGCTTGTGTATGTTGCATTAATGCATGTAGTTGCATTAGCTTAGGGACTAAATTGAAAGTTTAGTAAGAGGTGGTTAGGGACTCAATTGAAAAGGAAAAAGTAAGTGAGGCCAAGAGTGCAAAATAGCCCAGGAACCAAAAAGCAATTTCCTAAACTTTCTTTTAAACCCTAGCTGAAGCCCTAAACTCTCCCATAATGCCCAAACTTCAAAAACTTAGAGAGAGAGAGAGAGAGAGCTAGGGCAAGAGGGAGAGGAAGAATTTTTGAAGGGAGAGGTGAATTTGAGGCTGGGAATTCATCTTATAGTAAGGGGAGAGTCATCCTAGCACACCAAACACACACATTTGCAAGGAATCAAGGTAGCAATCCATCCTAGACCCATCTTTTTCTGAAATGTTACTGTTGTTGGAAAATATGGATTTTTACATGTTTGAATTGAGATTGGGGTTAAAACTTACATTCTGTATGCTTTTCTACTTTGATGGGATGTTGTGTTGCTGAATGTATGCTCATATGTGTGCTGCAATGGATTGGAAGGGCTGGGTTGTGTTCATCTAGATATATAGACTAGATTTCCTTTAATGTACCATGTTTGAGCTAATGAACAAGAAATGTTTAATGAAAAGTAAAGTTTGTTGTATGGGAATTAAGCTTATATGTTTAGATTTGAAAATAGAATGCATGCTGGACTGGGTTTTATCAAAATCATGTTTTCTAAACTGCAGCGGAGCATAGCAGCCAACTGCTAAGTAGGGACAGTCGACTGCCTTGTTCTTGGAAAACCCAGAAGTGTAGACAGAGCCTTAGCAGCCAACTACCAGACACCTAGTAGTCGACTTTCGGGCCTAGGTCTGCACTAAGCAGTTGACTGGCCATCCTCGCAGTCGACTGTTGTGTTCTTGGAAACCCAGAAGTGCAAACAGATGCTTAGCAGCTGACTGCCAGTTTCCTAGAAGTCGATTATCGGGCCCAGGTTTGCACTGCAGTCGACTAGCAGCCCTAGCAGTCGACTGTCGTGCTTATAATTTTACCCAGAATGCATTCCAGAAAGCAACCAGCCGGCTGCCAGCATGCTAGCTTACTGATTGGCACCAGAGGATTACAGAGAGCCACCAGCCGACTGCTAGCCTTCCAACAGTTGACTGGTAGCCCTCTAACTTGCAAAATGAGGTGAAAATTGAGCTTAGTAATTCTTCATACTAACTTAATTAAAGGCTCACAACATAGGTAAGCCAGGAAACTAAGAGTTCTGGGTGATGATACCCTTGGGATAGTGAAAGAAAAAGAGAGCAGAAAACACAAAGAGGGAGAGAGGAAAGTATTCTCTGTGTATGCCTTAGGGTAGATAGGCTCATGATCGTGTGACCGATTGTCGGTATGGGACGACCGTTGGGCATTCCATGGTTGTGCCATAAATTGGGATGGTTAAACATCCACTTGAACTTAGATGATTTTGAAAAAAAACGTGATGATTGCGAACTTTAAGTTAGTGTCATCTCCTAAAGGCCATATGAGAAACACATACTTAGAGTTAGTCATAACCATGACCATGGGCTGATTCACCCCATAGTATATGTAGAGAATAGCGTACCGGGAGTGTGATCCACCTCGAAGGAATGGTGGTGATTCCATAGTTTTATGATCTGCCTAAAAGCGGAGAGGAAATGATTAGGGTAAATTTAACAGTGATCCCATGAGAGTATACCAGCCCCGTTTGGGACGAAAGGGAGGAATCTCGCTAGTCAGGGATGATCTACTGAAAAGGGGCAGGGACCATTATGGTACTTGGATCCACTGAGGGACGCCTCAGAATGTACAAAAGGTTAAGGCATGGATAAATAGACATATGATCATTCATATAGACAGTGGTGCGTGGAGTTGTTGCTGGGCGACTCTCCCGATTACTCTCAGGGTGTTTTATGTACTGCTCGCATGTTATGAAAATGAAATGATGTTATGCTTACTATCCCACATATGTTTTATAAGAAATGCTTTATGATGAGAATGATGATGAATACACTTCCCATGTTTACAAGTTGATTATTTTCAATGCACATGCATACACATAAGTATATAACATGATTAAATGCTTCACTCATTGCATCCCTATAGTATGTTATACATTTTATGAAAGAATGTAGAGATTTTCGTGCGAGCACGGTGGTACAGGTTAATAGATTTTGTAACTGGTTGTATTGCTACTGAGATTTATTTCTCACGATAGTGTTAACATGTACTAGATGTGTAGGTTCCCTTGAGTTAGAGGAAGGTAAAGTAGGAAGAAGTATACATTCCGAGTATACGAACTGTTTAATTTGAATAGCTTAAGTACATGATAGGATTGAGCTAGCCTCTATAATATTTTGAGAAAGGCTAGTGTAGGATTATTTTGTATAGCCTATTCTAACTTGTCTGTATATGAATTAAGCTGGATTGATGATTGGACTATTTAATGGGGTTATAAGTGGTAGGATTGTTGCCTCCATGCCCAATAGTTAATTGACTATATCCAATTAGAAATGCATGTTTATGTATAGTTAATCCAGGTTATTCTATGTATATTTATTCTGCTATGATATTGAGAGAACCCGAGAGTAGAGACCAACCCAAATGACAGTTAATTAATTCACTTGGTAAAAGTTTTAATTGGACTTGGGTAGAGGTAATAGTAACACCAATACTCTGATAATTATTTTCATATTATATCTTTTTAAATACTTAAAAGGAACCACAGGCTAAAGAGGGTGTTACATTAAAACTCCATTTCAGCCTTGGTACAAGTTAGGGTTTTTCAAGACTAGGGTTTCATTCTTGAAAAATTACCATCTCTTAAGTTTTCAAGCATTTCAACATGCCTATAACTATAAACACAAGTAGTTTTAAACATATTTCAAACTCATTCAAGCAAATCAACCATAAGAATATAGAGAGAGAAAGACCATCCTTCTTGCAAGATAAGAACACCATAAACACACCATAAAACAGGAAAAGAATGGCATAGACATGTTTAGCTACCTTGAAAATGCAAAACAAGTGGAATCTCCAAGTTGTTTTGGTTTGAAAATTCTCTTTTCCAAGCCTAGGAAGCTATTCGGCCAGCACCTCTTTCTCCTCTCTTCTTCGACCATTCTAGCATCCTAAGAAGAAGAAGACTTAAATTAGGGTTTTGGTAAAATTAACAAAATGCCCTTGGTGTAAAATGTCTCATTTACCCTTACTACTTCACCTTTTCAAGAATGGCATCCACTCTCCTCAAGAATGTAATTTTGTGCAACTTCCATGGGCTGGCACGTTTCTGCCCCTTAATAATTTTAAAATTATAGAATGGTCCTTTAACTTTTCAAAAATTGCATATATGCCCCTAAGGAAATTGTCAATTTGCCATTCAAGTCCAAATGGCCATTTTAGCTCCATTTTTCACCCTTTTCGGCTTTAATGTGTAAAAATGACTTAAATAAGATTTCACAAAACTTATTTTTGTGAATTTACTAATTTACCCTTATTTTAGCAAAATTTTAATTTTGCCCATAAGGCAAAATTACCTTTTTACCCTTTATGCCAATGTTATCATTTTCACTCTTATTCTTTCTTCTTTTGAACATAAATGAGTAAGGATTTCTAACTTTTATTTCCTTGAAATACCTAAAGTAAAAATTAGATTTTCTACATTATGTAAAATTACTAATATGCCCTTAGGGTAAAATTATGATTTTGCCCATTTTAGGGAAAATTTTCCTTTTTAACGTCAAATGCACATAATCACTTACATAACTAGATTCTTCTTCTCTCTTAAATGAAAATAATAAAAGTACTTAAATTTAATTTTATGAAATATGAAAATAAAAATTTATTTCCTCTTTATTGTAAAATTACTATTTTACCCTTCCTTACTAAATTTCCAATTTCATTTTTTATAGCAAAAGTGATTATGTATTGATAAAAATATCCATTCTAGCTTCTTGATGAACCATCCTTAGCATCCCATAATAATACTAACAATAATAATAATAACAACGTCATCATAAAATGCAATTGTTAAGAGCGGGTTTTAAAGTTGGATTGTGGGTCCGAGTCTGAGCTTGAACCCTTTTTTTCACATTATTCAGGCCTGCATTAAAAATATTTGAGTTTTGATGAGGATGAGCTTGGCAATGAGGATTGGAAGATATTGAGCTTAAAGGACGTGAAACTAATTGATATTAGGAGGATATTGAGCTTAAAAGAAGTGAAACTAATTGATATTAGATTTGATCATGAGTTGGGCTTTACATAAACATAATAGCAAAATGCACCAGCTAAAGACTTTTTGAAGCAATCCTAGAGTCATAATCAAAAGACACTTTTTTGATGACTTAGTCACCTCTTAAACTTTCATATCTTGCTACCAAAACTCACCGATAAAACTAGGTTGTAATTTGATGAATCAATTCTAGATAGACTGATTGTTTAGGGAACAAGAGAGATACAAGAGGTGGATGAATCCTTGCACCAAGAATAGATAAGGAATATACAAGAGGAAGGACTCCCCAAATGCACCTCTGATGTCTAAGTCAAAGAGGGTTAGAGAGCATAATAGCATAATAAGCTATAAAAGTGCAGGCATAATATGTATACTTGATACCAAAGGGTAAGGCAATATTTATAGATGAGACCAACATGTCATGGACACATGGAGTTCAATGGACACTTGCCGTTGAGCAACTCCTAGACAAGATCAAGGACATATCTAGGTGATTGAGCACATAAGGAGTAATCCCTAATGGTGGCCAGATTTGGTATTATCAAAAGTCCTCTAAGTCTATAGGTGTGAGTGCCTATGAACTTAACATCCTAGTACTTTGTTTAGGCAAAATGACATTTGAAAGGTGAATGCCCTTTTTGTTGTTAGAAGGGGTGAATCCCTTTGTTAGTTTAGTGTGGACGAATAACCTGATTTATTATTTTGCGAGTCCCCTAGTTCTGGGGTAACGCTATTTTGTAAGGGCTAATACGCCACACCTATTTTGTTTAAAGTTTTCAATTGTATATTCGTGAGGTGTGTGCTAAAAAATCACAAAAATTGAATTCGTTTGTTCAACATGCTTAAAAGCATTTTTAAGTGAATTTCCTAGAATGTAGGAGGGATTTCCTTAATGGCTTGAGTATTAAACATTTGGGTTGAGCTCAAGTTTTAGCTCAAAATTTTGCAAAAGCTTTTCTAGTCCCTTAGTCAATATAGGGAAAGCTTGGCTATGTTTTTCGAGTGATTATCTCTTGGTTGTATCTGTGCAAGAAGGCTAAAGAGCCCATAAAGTAGGCTGAAATTCTTGTAGAGAAGTTTGAAGAGATGATAGGTAGCGTAACCATCTTTTGATTGAAAGCATGTGCCTGAATGACATATTTTAAATATGAAAGTAAGGATAGGATCCTCTTTTTAAGAGGTGTATGTTTCGTGTTTCAGCAAAGCCTGCCTAATATTCACTCTCCCATTTTGAAGGAGATCAGTTGCTTAGATATGCAAGATGCTTAGAAGGGGTCAACTGCCCTTAATGGTGTCGAAAGGTTTTCTAGATGGCGAGGGATCGCCTTTTGACCTTTTAGTAAGATGGAGAGGCTAGTGGCAAAAGTTACAAAGCTTTCTAAGGTTAAAGAACATCTTTCTGACCCATTAGAAGGGGTCGATAGGCATGTGATGGAAGCTGAAAAAGCTTTTAAGGCAAGGGATCACTGAATGACCTTTTGGCAAGGTTTTGGGTGACCTAAGAGCTTTTGGCTTTCCTAATAAGGATGGTTCGCTTAAGGTGATTGGGTTGCATAATATGGTTAAATCTCCTAGTGAGTTTTTAATGGTTGAGCCAATTAGCTTTGCAATGATGGATTTTTTCCGGGTGATTAAATCACTTAGTGAGGTAAGTTTATTCATGGTAGTTAGGTCTCCTGGTGAGTTAGATCACTCAAGGCAGTAGATGGCCTAGCGAGGTTGAAGCACTCGAGGCAATTAGGTTGCTTGGTGAGGCCGATAGAAGATGAAATGCTTTTTGTTGGTGGGCAGGGGAGGGGGGAAGGATTGCTGCCTAATTCTTTTTCTTAGGGCCGAATGTAACACCCCAACTCTAAAGGTGTCATACATTATCCCTTAGAGATTGTGTGCTATTATCTTTGTCTCTTTACTTAACTACCCAAGATATACATATAACTAGCAAACTACTTATACACATAGATACAAGTGTTTTATAGAAGTGATTCAACATTTCTTCTAGCTATATACATAATTCTAATAGAAAAATATCTCTCACCATATCCTATATAACTCTAACCTTTCAGACATTTACAAACAAGCTAAAGGGATAGGTGAGAGTCTCAAAATACTATGCATCATAACCCCCTAGGTACTTGTACCAGCTCCACCTCAACCTCAACTACCAAAATATACCTAGGCATTTTGACACATCAAAGTACATGTGAGACATAATCTCAATAATCAAAAGGAACCATGTTAAAAATTTTCATTGATGGTATCAATCGTAAATCATGCTGAAAGCCCTTGCATTTTGTTCATTTCAATGTAAAACTTACTAGAGAATATGCAATGCTTATGCTATGTAAGATCATGCTTACTAGAGAATATGCAATGCTTATGCTATGTAAGATTATGCTTTAAATAATCATAATCATGTCAAGCTCAGTGGGTATGCTCATCATCAATCATTCTTTCATTTCATAGTAATATAAACATTTCATAACATTTAAAGAAAAATAGCATTCATATTTCATCCATGGGACTCCTTTGCCCATTAATAAGGAAAATATTCATCTTTCATTCATAGGACACCTTTGGTCCATATTAATACTTTGGCCCATTAATAGAGGGTGTACTCATGCAAGATAAGAAAGTAGTAGCCTATGTCTAGAGACAATTAAGACCACATGAAGGAAATTACACTACCTATGACCTAGAATTAGTACCTATAATCTTTGCCCTAAAGATTTGGAGACATTATCTTTATGGCATGAAGTTTGAGGTATTTAGTGACCACAAAAGTCTCAAATACCTCTTTGACCAAAAGGGTCTTAACATGAGACATAGAAGATTGATAGAATTCAATAAGGGTTATGAGTTTGAACTCAAGTGCCATTCAGGTAAAGTAAATGTAGTTGTTGATGCCTTGAGTAAGAAATCACTACATGTGGCCTACATAATAGTGGACAAGATGAAATTAATATAGAATTTTAGGAATTTGAGTTTGGCCACATTGATACTGCCTAACAAAATTTGTTTGAGTAACTTAAAAATAGATTGTGACCTTAAGCTTAGATTCTTAGCCCAATTAGAGGATGAATTCCTCAAATCTCTTTAGAACATGAGGGAACTTAGAAAAAACCTTAGATGGGGTAGTACAATTTTGAGATAGGATTTATGTCCCTAATAACGAAAACTTAAGAACAAGAATCCTAGAAGAAGCTCACAAAAGTAGTAACACCATCCATCTTGGCACCATTAAGATGTATCAAGATTTAAAATCTATATACTGGTAGGCCAAGAATGAAAAGAGAAATAACAGAGTTTGTAGCTAAGTGTTTGGTATGTCATCAAGTGAAAATAAAACACCAAAAGTTGATTGGCATGCTACAGCCTTTAGATATCCCTAAATAGAAATAAGATAAGATCACTATGGACTTTGTGATAGGATTACCAAGGACTCCATCTAGTTTTGATGCAACTTAAGTAATCATGGATAAGTTAACCAAGTCTGTACACTTTCTACCCATCAAGATAAACTATTCCTTGGACAAGCTCACTCAATTGTATATCTAAGAGATAGTTAGGTTGCATAGTATCCCTCCCCATATTGTATAAGACAGAGATCCAAGGTTTACTTCTAGGTTTTGGAGAGCATTGCAAGATCTATTTTGCACGAAGATAAACTTTAGTACTACATACCATCCCTCAAATAAATGGCTAATATGAGAGAACTATTTAAACCCTAGAACACTTGTTAAGGGTTTGTGCACTAGAGCAGAAAGGGGGTTGGGATAGAAATTTATCTCTAGTGGAATTTTCATATAACAATAGTCATCACTACAGCATAGGAATGGCTCTATATGAAGCCCTATATGGTAGAAAGCGTACATACCATATTTGTTGGTTTGAAGTGGGTAAGAGACAATCTCTAGGCCTATACCTTGTTTAAGAAACAATTGATGTAATCAAGATGATTAGAGAAAAGATTACTAAGGTTCTGGATAAACAGAAAAGCTATGCCAATAAGAGAAGGTGACCCCTTGAATTTGAGGTGGGAGAAAATGTGTTTCTCTAAATATCACCTTTAATAGGTATTGATAGGCCATAAAATCCAAGAAACTAAGTCCAAGATATTTGGGACCATATCAAATTTTGAAAAGAGTAGGTTCATCTGGGTATCAGATAGCTTTACCCCATTTATTTCGAACCTACATGATGTTTTTCATGTGTCTTAACTCAAAATATTTACCTTATCCTTCCCAGGTATTGGATGCCTAAGTAGTACAATAAAATGATAATTTAACTTATCATCCAAAACCTATAAGGATCCTAGATTCTGAAAACAAGCAACTAAGAAATAAGATCATTCCATTGGTAAAAGTGTAGTGGGATGAATCATCACCTCACGAAGCTATGTGGGAGAAAGAGAAAGATATAAGAACAACATATCCAGAGTTATTTGAGTAGGTATGCTTCTTAAATTTTGAGGATATAATTTTTTTAGTATGGGAGAATTGTAATATCCCTCGAATAGAAAACTAATAATTTTATGATATGATGCTTTTTTGAAGGGTTAATTATGGTTTATAAAGGAAGTTAGTTAGAATGAAAAAAAATTGGTTGAGAGACTAGGATGAAATGATGTCCAATTTAAGAGAAACGAAGATCTTTAGTAAAAGGCATAGTTGGGGTAATAAAACCCAAAGAGTTAGTAAAGAAATAAAGTGAAAATGTCATATATGAAGGGAAGAATTTTTGTAAACTTCTTTAAATTTTTAATTTCTTCCAAGGATTGATTAGCAAATAAGTTTGAACTTTAATTAATATCAAAATCATCATTCATGAAAACTTGATAAGAAAGAAAGAGGAGAAAGAAAGTCTAAAAGTTTGGATATAGGAAGAGAGAGAGAGAGAAACGAAAAGAGAGAAAGGTGGAAGAAGAAGAAGGGAAAGAGGCACGATCTAAGCTTGAAGAAAAATGTTAAAAGGCTTGAATCACTACCTAGAACACTAGCATCAACACACAAGAATCACCAATAACAAGGTAATCAAGTTGAAATATGATTTTCTCTCTTTATCTTGGAAACCCATTTTTCTAAACTTGGATATATGAATGAGTTTTGTGTTTTAATGACTTTAAGAGAGATTTAAGCTTACATTCTATGTTTTATATGCTAGATTAATGATTTGTCATGCTTGTATAAAGAAGAAATGAAGATTCAAGAAGTAGGTTATTTTCTCTTTCCTCTAAGAATTTCTAAGATTTGATTTAGATTATTTCTAGCTAGAAGAGTCATGGAAATTAAGTATGTTGTTGACCTAAGTGTAGGAAAAGAGTTTATGAATTTATTTATGAATTAAAAGCATGTGAAACTAGATGTTTTAGAATGATTTCAAATTCATAGAATGTTTATTGAAAAATTGGGTAACATAGTAGAAGTTGGTGTGTTTTTCAGGATGGCAGGTGACCTCCACAAGGGCGATCTCCTTAAGGCAGAGCTCCTCAAGGGTGAGCTCCTCTGGTATGAACTCATTTGGGGTGAGTTCCACAAAGTGAACCCTTATGGATGACCCATTAGGAAGGCCTAAGTGATAGACTTAGATTTGAACCATAAAGTGAACTCTATTGATGAAGCTATAAAGGCTAACCAATTACTTAGTTTTATATGGCCAACCTTAGGGTGATCCTTTTAAGAATAATTCATTGGAACCAATCCTTATAAGTAATCCTTGTGGGTGAACCTTAAGAGAAAAACTTATGATAGGTCTTAAGCAGTCCTCATGGATGAAACCCTATAGGTAAAGCCCTCATGGGTCAACCATATGGTCGAAACCCTTGTATGCAGTTCTTATAGGCGAGCTCCCATGGGTGAAGCCCTTTAGGTGTGTCTTAATGACCAGTCTTGTTCTTTAAAATCCTAGAAAACTCTAGAACTTAGTTATTTTCCTACATGGCATAACAAGTATTCTAGAAATAAATTCTAAGTCAAAAAAAGAACCCTTAGTGTATACTTTAGATTGGTTCTAGATTGAATGACCAATGGTCGATATGGGACGATCATTGGAGATTTCATGATTGAATTTTAGAACCGAATGGTAAAGAAACCATTTAACCTTAAAAGAATTGTCAAAACGTCATGTTGGTTGTTAACCTTATGTTAGCTTACTCTAATAGTTGTGGAGTTACCTACTTAGAGTTAAACCAACCATGGTTTGGGAACCTATCATCTAGGGTATATATTTTAGGATTATAAATAGATAAATATACATATGTGTGTATATATATATATATTCAAAAAGTAATTCTCCTTAAAGAAGAGGGATGATTTTTAAGAAAATTCTTCCCATAAAAGAGGAATAATTTTTAAACAAAGTATTAAGAGAATGATACACCCTATATAAGAGGGTTAAGTTTAAAGCAACTTTGTCTCGTCACATAAGAACGAGTGGACATGACCTATAACCTAGGATAGAGGTACAGTGATCTAGTGAGTGGATATGATCTATAACCCATAGTAAAGACACAATTATCTCCATCAGAGTAGAAGGGTCTTTCTAAGTATAATAATGTGTAACATTCGCCCCTAAGTAGCCAAATAGGGACCTTTTTTATTTAACTATGAGCAATTTAACCATATGAAGTAATGTATGAAATTCCTCATGGTTTTGGTAGAGACTAGAATTATTTTTCTTAAATAAACCATCAAGTTGGAAAGAGTAGAGAATAAAGGAAGAAAATTGAAATAAGAAGTAAAATATAAAAACTTCATAAAAATGAAATGTGAAGGTAAACAAAACGTAAATGTAAATGCTAATATAATGTGAATTTTAATTGTTTAAGCTTTTGATTTTATGAAGATGGCTTGTGTGTAATTCTTAAAAGTTACTAGGGATAAGATTTATTTTAATTATTCTATTAACACTAAAATATAAGAAATGAATATTTAAGAATTTATGAGGAAAGAAAAATTAACATAGGGAAACAATAAAAGAAGAATCCATCTAGCTATATTAACTTAAGTGGTAATTTCCTTAATAACCCAATATTAAAAATAATAACCAAATTAATTTACCCCTTTATGCTTATACCATGCCTCATTCCCCTCATTTATAAGGAATATTTGAGCAAAACAAAGAGAGAGAGAAGGATCATGAAGAAAATGACTAACCCAAGAAAGACTCACCAAAACTCAAATCCATTGCTTGGAAAACACCATCATGGGTAATATTCAAGTGGAAGGATGCTGTTTGGGCTGGAAACACTTTTGTAGAGGAGAAATGTTGCAATGGCAAATTGAAGCCTCGGTCATAAGGAAATTTTGGGCAAGAAAATCTGTAAGAGTAGCTCAAGAGCAAGGTAGGGTAGTTCTTTTATTTGGGTATGGCTTGTAAGAAGACTTCCCACGATATTTTATTCACATGAAAGCTATTTGTTTTTGGGTTGTGGTTATTAACTGAGATATAAATGTAGAAAAATTTGAGAAGAACTGAACCATGCAAACTTAGAGAGAAGTAGGAAAAATATTGCATTAGAAAATTAGGAAGAAACTTGATTTGGGTAGTGAAGTTATTAGGATTGTTATGAAAGTTTTCAACCACCTAATTAGTGCAGAATATTTAGAGTATATAAGGAGGGAGGAAGTTGTAAAAATGTACAAAACTTAGCACGCCTAAAATAGAACCAAAACAAGTAAAAAGGGAAATTATTAGGAGTAGAATAGTGTAGAATGATGAAGATGAATATAGGTTTTGCACCTAACTAGCAAGGGAAAAGGTATGGGAATGAAGATACCCTGTAGTGTTCATTAAATAAGGTAATTAAGTGTATAATAGGTGCCACCAAAAATGACTTAGTAGGAGAAAATTCTGTCAAAAACAAAATTTGTTGGGAGGATAGTGAAACTTTTAAAGATCCATGATGTAGTATATTGAGTGTAGATTTATATACAAAATATGGGGCTACTATGGTTCAGGTACATGGGTAGTTTAAACAAGGGGAAAGTGACAAAGAAATAGCATATTTGGGATTTAATTATGCAAAAAATAGAACATAGAAAATAGCCATGATGTTAGTAAGTTTAGGCTCTTAGTGTGGTGTAAAATGGGTGATTTAGGTGTATGAGTTTTTTTGGGTGACTACTTATCATATGTAAACCCACATGTTAAGGTTATTGATGATGGAGGTACTATAGGGTATAGAACACTACTAAGGAAAAATTTTAGAAGAAAAGGTGCAGATCAAGAAATAAGTATACTTTGGAATGTTTTATGTGAATTTTGTGCTTGCATGGCTGACTATATAGTGTAGGGAATTTGGCATACAAAATAGAGAAATTTTAAGATAAATAAAGGCTACAGGTAGAGGGAATTTCTATAGTAAATTGCAAAAATTGTTACTAAGAAGGTGGTGAAATGTAGGAGGTTTGAGTATGTATCCAAGTGTATAAGTGAGGGGAATGTTGGGGAGGAATTAAGGGCTATATTTGGGAAGTTGGGGACTCAAATTGTTGCAATAAAATACTATAGAATCTGTGTCTATAACTGATAGGAAAAGAGAATGGGTATTAGACATTTTGGTTACCATGGAAGGGAATTTGGATTAAAACTTAAAGATTTTTCCACTACAAACAATAATTCCTATAGCTATTCAAAGGGGAAGAAATTTTTGAAAGTGAATAAGTATGTTGAATTGAGAAAAACTAAAACCAAGAGAAAGATACATTAATAATAAAAGAAGGACTTACACTATTCATGCTCGAGAAGACCCAAGGGAGACCTTATAGGGAATTTTAACTATTAAAGTGCAATTAATCAAATGAATTTTAATTGTGAGATTTGAAAGAGGAATACCACATCTTATAATTAAAATAACCCAAAACAAAAGAAGGAAGAATTAGAAGAGATCACAAGACACCAAAATCTCATTCCATGTGAAGGTCATACTACATGAAAATATGATGAAGGGCTAAAAAATTATGGTGAATGATGCCTTTTTTATAATATGCTACATTTAAGATCATTTGGAATGAATAATTGTGATTAGTATGGGATAATTGTGAACATTCTGCATGTCAATTTGGTTGTCAAATTTTTTATAATTCAAGCTGCATATATTAGTAAAAGGGGAGATAAGTATAGAGTTCTAAATCATACCTTAAGAAAACTGTACTTAAACTCCATTCTTTTCTATAATTCTAATTTATTAAAATAATATGGATTTAGACAAAATAGCAAAACTTGGAGATGTGTTTGGTATGTGTATTGAGGACAATGAAATTTCATTGTATTATAAGGTTGATTGAGGTCAAAAAATCAACATCCAGCCTTTAAGAAGTTGATGAAAATCCCAAAGTAGAGGTAGGAAAACCTATACCCTCAACTCATATTTAATTGATACGCATAATTGATGTTATGTATAAGATATTGATGAATTAGATATCTGATCATGAAATTACCTGCTCTATGAATGTAACAAAGAAAGATACTATTTTCGATATATGTGTTCTTCTTGAAATGTTTGGGATGGGTATCACTAGCTAGTATGGGATTTTCATTCGTACCCTATATTTTTTAATTAACATATATCAGAAAAGAAAACTTAAGCTAGTTATCCTAAGGGCCTCAGAGATAATCTTCTTAAGTTTACCTTCTTCTGTAATTCTAAACTTATCAAGGGAACTTCATACATTGTGAATAGTAAGGGAAAGGGGAAACGACTCGTAGTAGGGGATCCCAATATGTTAAACCAAAAAAAGTTCATGTGCACGATAGGGGACGCCCTGGGATCAATGATTAAGGTCTCAATAGACCAACATAAGCCCCAAAGAAAAGTAAAGAATCACAATAAAGGTACTCTGGGAATACATATGATCACTGAAACGTGATGCAGATGTAGATTTTCTTATCAGATACTTTTAAAGGGTAAAATTTACATACTGATGATACATATTTATGATTAAACATCAAAAAGCATATTTAAAATGAAGTTGAGGTATTTTTGCATTCTGATGTAGTTGAATTATTAGCATAAATGTTTTATTAAAATTGTATAAGTTGTCCTATTGAGAATTTTATTCTCACAGTTTGTTAATGTCTAAGTACTAGTAGCTAACAATGGAAGCAATGATTGTGGATGATTCCATACTCACTAAATGTATTTTGAGTGTGCTCATAATGTGATTTAATTTTTTTGTAATGTTGTAAACCTATATGAGGCCAAGTTTATAAATGTTTTATACCCAGAGTTTAAAAATGTGACAGTTCGTATTATATAACATACTTTTATTTTAGTAATTTTGAGATTGATAGAATTAAATTATTAATCAGGTAGTAACATTCTAGTTTTAGTTGTAAATAACTTAAAAATTTATCAAGGAAAGTTTAAAATTTCCCTACAAAAATTAGTAACCACCACAAAATAAAAGGTAATTAAAGTAATTACCCTTATCTTGGACTAGGATGTTACATAATGCGCAAAGACTAAGGGACGTCCTTGAGGTTAAATCTAGCTAACCAAAGTATAAAAGAACTCATACAATGTTTGCTCTCAAAATGAAGTGAATGTTGATCATAAAAGAAAGAGATTAATGCTCCCAAAAAGGATAGAATGATTGATCATAAAATATCAATATAATTTCTTTTTTCAAGAAATCATCAAAGAAAGAGAATAATGCTCTCAAAACAAAGCGAATGTTGATCATAAAAGAACCATATATTTTCTTTTTCCAAGAAACATAATGGTAAATTGATCAAAGGAAGACAATAATACTCAAGATGGGGAAAGAAATATTGATAATAAAATATCAATATGGTGTAGTGGTTGGATTAAAACCATAGTGGGCGCCAATAATAAATCAATTCTGGATAGACTTATCGTTTAGGGAACATAAGAGATACCAGAGGTGGTGCAATCCTATACTAAGAACAGACAAGGAATGAACAGGGGGGAGGTGTAACACCCCCATTAGCCTATGGTTCCTTTTAAGTTTTTAAAGGTATAATGTATATAATTATCATAATAATGGTGTGTTACTATCACTTCTGCCAGAGTGAATTTTAAACTTTTTACCAAGTTGATTAATTAAATTCCATTTAGGTTGGTCTTTACTTCGGGTTCTCTCAACATTGCAGCGGAATAAATACATATATGTATATAGAATAACCCTAGATTAACTATACAAGGACATGCATTTTAATTAAATATACTTAGTTAACTATTGGGCATAGAGGAAACAATCCTACCACTCATAACCCATCAATTAGTCTATTTATCAATCCAACATAATTCATATACAGATAAGTTAGAATAGGCTATACAACATAGTCCTACACTAGCCTTTCTCAAAATATCATGAAGGCTAGCTTCATTTTACCATGTACTTAAGCTATAGAAATTAAACAGATTGTATGCCTAGATTGGGCACTTCTTCATACTTTACCTTCACCTCCCGCCTAGGGACCTACACATTTGGTACATGCCAACACTATTGTGAGAAATGAATCTCAGTAGCAATATAAACTATTATGAAATCCATTGACCTGTACCACCGTGCTCACACAGAAAAACTCTACATGCTTTCATAAAACATATCACATGCTAATGGGATGTAATGCATGTAGCATTTAATCATATTGTGTACTCATACATAAGCATATTCATCAAAACATATCATCTTTAAAGTATGGGGAGTTCATTTATCATCATTCTCATCATAAAACATTTCTCATAAAACACATGTGTGATAATAAACATGTTATAATTTCACTTTCATAACATATGAGCAGTACATAAAACACCCTAAGAGTAATCGGGAGAGTCGCCTAGCAACAACTCTATGCACCACTATCTATATGAATGAGTGCATGTCTATATAGCTATGCCTTAACTTTTGTACATTCTAAGGCATCCCCCAGTGGATCCAAGTACCTTAATGGTCCTTGCCCTTTTTTGAAAGATCATCCCTGACCAGCGGGATTCCTCTCTTTTGTCCCAAACAGGGCTGGTATAAATCTCATGGGATCACCGTCAACTCTACCTAGATCATTTCCTCTCCGCTTTTGGGTGGATCATAATACTATAGAATCACCACCATTCCTTCGAGGTGGATCACACTCCCAGTATGCTATTCTTTACATATACTCTAGGGTGAATCGGCCCATGCCCATGGTTATGCTTAACTCTAAGTATGTGCTTCTCATATTGCCCTTGGGGGATGACACTAACTTAAAGTTTGCAACCATCACGGTGTTTTTGAAATCATCTAAGTTCAAGTGGATGTTTAACCATCCCAATTAATGGCACAACCATGGAATGCCTAACTGTCATCCTATACCGACAATCAGTTACTCGATCATGAGCCTATCTTCCCTAAGGCATACTCTGAGAATACGTTCCTCTTTCCCTTTTTATGTTTTTTGCTCTCTCTTTGGTTTACTATCACAAGGGTCTCATCACCCAAAATTTCTAGTTTCCTTGCTTACCTATGTTGTGAGTCTTTAATTAAGTTAGTATGGAGAATTACCAAGCTCAATTGCCATTAAAAACCTCATTTCACAAACTAGAGGACTACCATTTGACTGTTGGAAGGCTAGCAGTCAGTTGGTGGCTCTTTGTATTCCTCAAGTGGCAAACAGCAAGTTAGCGGCCGGCTGATGGCTTTCTGGAATACGTGCTGGGCAAAATAAAAGCACGACAGTTGACTACTAGGATGGCTAGTCGACTGCTTAGTGCCAACCAGGGCCCGACAGTCAACTACTAAGAATTTGATAGTCAGCTTCTAAGCCTCTGTTTATACTTCTGGGTTTCCAAGAGCATCACAATTGACTGTGAGGATGGCCAGTCAACTGCTTAGTGCAAAACCAGACTTGACAGTCGACCACTAGGAATCTAGCAGTCTGCTGCTTACCTAGTCCAGGATGCACTCCATTTTCAATTCTAATCACATGGGCTTAGTTTCCATATAACAAACTTTACTTCTCATAAAACATTTTTCACCCATTAGCTCAAACATGGTACACTCAAGGAAATCTAGTCTATACCTCTAAATGAACATAACCCAGCCCTTCCCATCAATTTCAAGCACATATATGAGCATAGATTCAGCAACAAAACATCCCATAGTAATAGAAAAGTATACAGAATGTAGGTTTAACCCCAATCTCAGTTTAAACAGTTAGAAATTCATATTTTGCAGCAACAGTAAACTTTTTCGAAAAGAAAGGGATTTAAGATGGATTGATACCTTGATTCCTTACAAATGTGTGTGTTGGATGTGTTAGAAATGATCCTCCCTTGCTATTAGACTGATTCCTAGCCTCAAATCTTCACCTTCCTCAGTAAAATTCCCTCCTCAAGCCCTAGCTTGCCCCTTTCTCTCTCTAGCTGCCCCCTTTAGCTTCTCTCTCTAAAATCTAGTATGGTGAAAGTGTGTGGGGGTTTTGGCTACAGCTAGGGTCTAATGAATTTTTGGAAATTGCTATTTGGTCCTTGATCTATTTTGCACTCTTAGACTCCCTCATCTTTTTCCTTTTCAATTAAGTCCCTAGCCACTTCTTACTAAATCTTTATTTATTTCCTTTCAATTTAGTCCCTAGGCTAATGTAACTATATGCACTAATGCATCATACACAAACATTAAACATCAAATTAACAATCATCAAACATCTCTTTACTCATAATTGGAGCAGGTGTTATAGGAGGACTCTCCAAATGCACCTTCAATGCAAAGAGGGATAGAAAGCGTATTAGCATTGTGTGTAACACCCTTATGTAGTATTATATTTCCTCTGATATAAACAGATAAGTTCGGTACATTATTCTTATCCTTTTATTATTAAGTCTAAGCAGTTATACCAGTAAGTTTTATTATTATAGATTAGTTTCGATATCTTTTGCTTAAATTAAACCTTAAATGCACAGTATAAATAAAATACTACACATTACAGTGGAAATTTAAAACTTCATATCATATAAAATAATAATGTCCCATCAATGTCCATTACATTACCGTCCATCAAGAGTCAAGAGACAACAATCCTGTTATTTAGACCCCTTTACAATTAATGGGAATGAATCGGTCCTTCACATATCCTTTTCCCCAACAATTTCCCATGTTCATCTCATATACATAGCCAAAAGAATAGTCTTAATTCTAAACCAAAATATATCTAGAATAGGACCCAAAATAGGGGTCACAAAAATTTTTCTTTTAACCAAACGAAACTTCTTTCTCCCCGGCCCTGCTAAACGTCCACATTTGATACATATTAGCATATAAATGAGAAACCTAAGTTTCTCAATAGCCTAAAATTCGGGGTTTAAAAATCAACTAATATGTATTAGGGTGCAAGCACCAAATATTTAATTCTACATTCTTGGAAATAAAATCATAGCATTGTTCATAAATACAAATTGACAAGCAACAAACGATCAATTTAAATGTCAATGTGATAAAATAATATATATTTTTTCAAGTAAAACATCTTTGCATGCTATAAAATGCAATATCATAAAAAAACCATTTATGCTTATCATTCTTAAACTTGATTTTATACATTAATTGTGCACACTTGGGCACTATGTGGACACTTGGCCACCTTTGTAATTCTTTGTGCACACTTAGGCACTTGTGGACACTTGGCCACCTTTTATAAAATCATTGTGCACACTTGGGTACTATGTGAACACTTGGCCACCTTTATAATTCTTTGTGCACACTTGGGCACTTGTGGACACTTGGCCACCTTTTATAAAATCATTGTGCACACTTGGGAACTATGTGGACACTTGACCACCTTCATAATTCTTTGTGCACACTTGGACACTTTTGGACACTTGGCCACCTTTATAAAATCTCTAACAACTTTCAAGGGAAATTTTCCTTTTCTTGCAAAATAATACTAGTGTACATCTTTTTTTTTTTTTAAAAAAAATTCTAATAACTTTAAGAATAAATTCCCTTTTCTTGGAAATTACTATTAATGTACATTTCCATTAAAATTCTAATATCTTCAAGAATAAATTCCCCTTTCTTGAATAATAATAATATTAATATTAATATCATCTCTTATAAAAATTTCACTAAGTTTCAAGAGTTAATTTCTTTTTTGGATAATAATAATATCATCTCTTGTAAAATTCTACTAAGTTGTAAGAATAATTTTGTCTTAAGGGAAATTCAAGAAAATTGCCTATGTTGCAATTCTAACTTCCATCTTCTATTCCTTAAATAACACCATGAAAATGGTGTAGTCTCTTTCATCCATGGTCAATTCTTTAACACTAATCATAGCAAAAAGTTCAACATCAATATAGTGTAAAATTTCATCTTCTATTCGGCCAAAAAGAGTTCCATGGGGAAAAATGGTTCTCAAAATCATACCTCCCTTTTTAACATACTCAACCCTAGTTCATCATGATCATGTCATTAACTAGACATCACCCTTAGATAATAGCAATATTCATTTCATCACATTAACCTATCATACAAGCTTAGCCAATAATACATGCATTTTATCAAGAATATAGGGAAGACAATCATGCTCCATAGAGAACTTGTAAAAATATGGTAGTTACACATACTAAAATATGGAACACAATTTTTTTGAAAATTGTTAACCTACCTTGATGATTCACTAAGTGGGATTAACTTGGCTTCCTCTTTGACTTTCTTCCTTCACTTTTTCCTTGTTCCTCTTGCTCCTTTCTTCTTTCTTCTTTGTTTCTTTGAGTCAACTCCACTCTTCTTCCTAATTTAGTGTGTTTTCCCCCAAGGCTCACATTTCTCTCTCTCCTTTTTAGGGATGCGTCAGTGTGTGTATATGCATGTAGGCTACCCATGAAATTTCAACTTCATTTTCCCTTGGCTATTTGAGTGATGGGTGCCACACGTGCATCTCATGTGTTAAACTTAAAATTTATAATTCCATTGCTTGCAAGGCTCATGTAAGTCCCATGCACATTTTCCTTTATTCTATTTTATTTTTTCCTCCCTAGTGCATGTGAAGTTTGGTCCCTTTTCTCAATCTCTCTTGTCTCTTTGCTTGGGTGACGTGTGCATCCATCCATGTATAAAAAAAAATACCATTTCCAATTACTTTTCCCTCATGCATTCGGTCAATGGGCTGCACACTCTTCTCATTCCTAATAAAAATTATTTCTTAGACACCTTGTACTTGTAAGTACCATTTACCTCTCTTGCACTCTTCCCTTGTCCACTAGCTCACGCCAAAGAAGGGAAAGAAAGAGAAGAACCCATGCAGCTCAATTCCTCACGTATGGCTCCTCTTTCCTTTACAATTTCTACTTGGCTACAATGAGACGCAACCCTCATTCTTTTGTCTCATGAAATTTAGTGCAGCCCTTTCCTTGCAATCCTTGGTTTTTCTCCTTGAACACGTTAGTGGAAGGAAGGAAGTTATAATTAATCTTTCATTTTTAAAATTATGCACTCTTCTCTCTTTGCCTACTTGTCACGTATGGAAGGAAGGGAAGGAGATCATGGATTATTTCTTCCACACACCACACTCACACAGTTTCTCCCTTGTTTCCTTTTTCCTTGCTTTGTGTCATTACCCCACTAGCATTTTTATGAATTTTTTAGGCTTCCTTATAGCATACGTGTCTTCCCCGAATTAATGTTGCACCTCCTTCTTTTTTCATTTCCTTTTTTGTGTGAGAGCATGAAAACTCTGCACCACTTTTGCTTTACTTGTTGCATGCATTCATGTATATAATTCACTCCTTTCTCTCTTCTTCTAGCGTGTGGGAGGCATAGAAATGTTGCACATTGTACTTTCTTGCTTGCAAATTTGGTAACTCTTTTGTTAATTGCTTTCTTTCTTTTTTCTTAATTTTTATGGCTGCACTAAGTGTACTTGGAAGTACACTTTTCTTTTTACCTTCTCCCATTGGTCACTCTACTTTCCTTTCTTCTCTTATTCCAATTCCCATTCGGTCATCACACCGTCTCCCTTTCTTCTTTAATTCAAATTTTCATTCGGCCAAAATGAAGGGAAGGATGCCACAAGCATTCATTTTTCCATTTCATGGTTGTTCCCATTGTACTTTAAGTAAAATTTTCACTTCCTTGCAAGCTTAGTTTAACTACTTAAATAAGCTAAAGGAGAGAGGGAAAGCTTGCATTCATACATGGTTTTAATTTAATTAAATGCTGCATTTTTTGTTTTGTTTTCTTAATTATATTCCCTAACCTTACGTGTGCATCTATATACATATACAATTGCCATCTATTCCTTACGTTTCCACGTCTTCCTAGCCGAGGGGTTATATATATATAAACTCCCATCCTTCTTCCCATTGTCCCTTGGTCTCACGCAAGATACCTATGCTAGTATTGCTCATATATCTTTTCTTTTCTTCCTAATTGCACGTGTGCTGTAGAAAATTCTGCACTCTTGCTTCCCTTTTACTCCACCTTAAGTGCATTTGATATACATATATTTAATGGTTGCATCTCTTCTTTCCAATTGCACGTGTACCTTTCCCCTCTCACTTCACATAACTCTTCCTTCATGCAAGACACACCCATGCAAACTTAACTTTCTCCACTACACGTTTACATGCATACTTACATTTATGTAACACACATATGATATAAAGGCCACCTTCACGCAAAACTTGCATCTCATGCAAGGCACACATGGTTCCACTTACCACTTTAGCGAAAGGGGTGCCTATATATATATATTGGATTGTTTCATTCTTCTTTCTTCCCCCTTATTGTCTCGTGGGTGTATATACAAAAATATAAAACTTATATTCTTCACCAATTGCACGTGTGGGTATATATGGGTATTATAATAACCCAATTTAAATTAATTAAAGAATTGAGATAAAATATTTGGAGACCTTGAAATATTATTGGGAGACGATTAAGAAAATTTTCCTGGAGTCTGTGGTTTAAATTTGAGAATTTTTTGGAGTAAAATTATATATGATAGAGAAAATTTTATCTGCCTTGAGAAACTTTGTAAATAATTTTGAAAGGCTGGTAATAGTTTAAAAATTTCCAAATCCCTTCCATATCATCCTAAATTCTTGCCTAAATTGGAAAAAGCATCCAAAATTTATCTAGGGCAAAGTGAGAAAAGACCAAAATGCCCTTAGAAACCTTAAAATCCATTTTCTCTCAATTTCCTCTCCCTCCTATTCTCTCTCTCTCTCTCTCTCACGTCTCTCTTCTCTTCCCACTGCCCACCACCGTTCATCCACCAAACAATTGCCGCACCATCGCCTGTTGCCTTCGGAAGGCGCAGCAGCTCTGCCTGACACCGCAGCATGCGTCTGCAGCTCACCAAACCACCATAGCTGCCAAAAAATGACATTTTTCCCTCTCCATCTTGATTCCAAAAGCATCTTCGATCCGCCTAGTTTTGCATTGTTGGACTGCCGATGATCAGTTCTTAAGCTGCCCACCAACACCCCTGAGCTATTAGTGACCTCAGCCGCCGCTGTCACTGAAAGAAAAACAAGGAAGGCGTAGGGA
This sequence comes from Senna siamea, assembly GCA_031216115.1. Lineage (NCBI taxonomy): Eukaryota > Viridiplantae > Streptophyta > Magnoliopsida > Fabales > Fabaceae > Senna > Senna siamea. The sequence continues at coordinate 14,115,854 of CM062354.1, forward strand.
CTAAACTATAAATTTTCAAATTTTTTGGTATAACCTGAAATACTCTAAATTAATCGCTTTTTCTGCAATTTCTAGCTTCTATAAGGCTATTAGGAATGAATTGAAGGGATATATTGGAGAAAAATGATGAAAATCATAAATTTGAAAATAAGGACTAAATTGTAAATTTTTGGAAAAGTTTAATATGAAGTAGAATTGTAGAATTTGACGCATCCTTCTAATCCTTAGCTTAATTGGGACTCTTATGAATATATGGAATTGGAAAATGGAAGAAAATTACTAGAAAAGTTTCAATTTCAAGTTTAGGGACTAAACTGAAAAGACTGATGTAATCTGTTTAAGCAATGTAAACTGTGTACATTATGAACGTTTGAGTGAATTAAGTTCATTTAGCCTCCTAGAAGCATCATAGAGTGAATTGGATAATTTTATAGCTAAATACCAACGTTGGGATAAATAAGGGACTAAAGTGCAAAACTTATTATTTTTAGGCATTGAAAATAAGTTTTAATTCTGAACGTTGGTTATAAAAATGTATAGAGGTGACTTGAAGAATTAGTCTAAGGAAAAGAAGGAGAATCTTAAGTTAGGTGAAGGAAAACCCAATTGAAGGTAGAGTAATCTACACTCCCCTTTATTTTGATGAATGTTTAATGTGAATTGATTATTGTGATTGTGTTTGTGAACATGTATTGGGAAATGTGTACTGGATTATATGAACATAAGAAAAGACCTGCATGTGTTTGAAATGTATTTAAAAATTCTTTGTTGCTAGTTTTGATTGGACTATTGGAATTGTATACTTATAGTGTAGACGAAACTTGGGATGGATACTTGATAATTGGTATGGGACGGTTGTCAAGTTTTCCATATTCAGACCTGCTTTTAAACTTCCATTATTTGAACGCTGAAATGGTCTATATATGTTAGAGTTTACTCGTTAAACCAATACACCCTTATGAAAGACTATAAGGAGTAAAGGAGGAGAGTTTATAAAGGGGAATGGATTGGTTTAAGAGTAAAGCACTATGATCTTAAGTATTAGTCACCTATATGTATACGTTGCCTTATAGTCAGCATAAAGAAATGAGACCTATTGGTAATGTGCACATGATGGGGGATGCCCCTTATTGATATTAGGTTCTCAATCACAAGGAGGACGTTCCCTGTGATAGCAACAATCTCAGTCACATGAAGGACGATTCTGTGACAATCACCAGGAGGACGGTCCCCGTGATCTTAAAATGAGATTGGAAAACTGTAGGCAATGAATTTTGAATTAATTTATATGATTTTATTCAGCTATGTACAGATGATTGAAATCCTTATAGTAACGTAGTATAGTTATGTAATGGATATGAAAACTTAGCTACAGGCATTTTGAAAAATAATAATTTTTCATAAATACGTATACTCTTTGATTGAGAAAATGATTTTGATTTATGATTTTTGAATAGCCACTAGATTTCCCATGTTTATTGATTTCTGACAAATGAAGCTTCAATTCACATGTTTGATTAAATGAATAAATATGGGGAGAGGTTTTTTATACCTGGATAGGGGTATAGCTGAACACTCAGCTATTTTGAATAAGATAAATTGTATATTACTCTATTGGGATTCAAATCTCATTAAGTTGTGTGTTCAGGCAATCAAGGTTATGATGGCGCCAGGAATTAGCTTGAAATTAGCTATATTTACTGCGTAGAACTGCAAAAAGACAAGAAACCATGTTGTAGCTTATGATATTAAATTGTAAATGGCTTAATGGCCTTCATATGGATTTTATTAATCACTGAATATGTATTTGGAGATATTTATGTACTATTGTGGTAAATGATTAAGTTAATTAGTGTATCAAATGCAATGTATGAATGATATTTTAGATGTATATTCCAGAGTATGTTGATGGCTGTATTGTTTGATGATTTGAGGTATTAGATTAGTTGCGTAAGTATGGGGTTGAGTGAAATTTGAATAGGGATGGCTATTTAGGTTACACTCAACCAGTAATGGCCTAGAATGATGCATATTTTGAAAGGAAAAATTTTTCATAGCATTTCACACTTCCTAAATTATATGCTATGGTAAAGGGGTCGTTACAATTTGGTATCAGGGCCTGATTTTAATTAATTGTGGGAAATATGAAATTGATGTTAGGTTGATGATTGAATTACAGCTTTAGGAAATTTTGATTCTGAATTCTTAAACTCTAGAATATATAGACTTCAGTTTTGACATTTGAGATATTAGGGATAAACTTGATACTATGGCTTTATTGTTGTTGCCAAAAGCCTATTTGCTTCCTTTTGTATTAGTAAGCCATGGAAAATGCAGGAAGTGGTGTTACTAGAAGATTAAGAGGAAGGCTTAAAGGAAGAAGTAATAAAGATGAAGAAACGAGGGAAATGATAGATTCATTCAGAATGATGGCTGAGGCAGTGCGAGATCAGGCTATCACCAGTGTCAACCTTATGAAAGAAAACCAAGGAAGGCCTAATCCTGGACATGGACATAGGACTAATGAACAGGGTGACTATTTCATGTACCAAGGCTGGTTGGAGTTTCAGAAAGCAAGACCATTGGCATTCAAGGGTACATATGAACCTATGGCGGTTGAATAGTGGTTGAAAGAAATGGAGAAGATTTTTCAACCACTCCACAACACAGATGAGCAGGAAGTCACCTACGCCACTTATATGTTAAAGGATGAAGCAGAAAATTGGTGGAGTGGTGCAAGGCCACTAATGGAAAGCAGAGGCATTCTGTTGACATGGGAAACATTCAAACAAGCCTTTCTAGAGAAGGATTTCCCTAAGAATGTCAGACAAGCTAAGGAAATAGAATTCCTACTGCTTAAGCAAAGCGGTAAACCGTTCGAGGAGTATCTGGCTCAGTTTAAAGAGTTAGCCAGGTATTCCACATATCTGAGGCTATATCTAGATGAGGTTTGAAAGTCAAGATAGCTGGAGGCAGGCCTAGACTAGCAAATGAGGAACCAGATATCCCCGATGGAGATCTGAGATTTTGCAGTATTGGTAAAAAAATGCCAAATTCTGAGTTCCAATTTAGAGGGGAGGCAGCACATGAATCAAAGGTTCACTGCTCGACAGAAATAGCCTGCTAAGAATTTAAATGTCAAAGGCAAAGGAGGAAAATTTAAGCCACAAGTCATCTAGTGGTAATAGATGACCTGAAGTAACTAATTGTCCCAAGTGTGGAAGCAGGCATGGTAATGAACCTCGCAGATACAGAGCGTCCTTGACTTGTTTCAAGTGTGGGAAGATAGGGCATTTTGCAAGATTTTTCCCATTTGATGGAAGTCAACAAGGTCCTGGTAGATCAGGAGGGCCAAGACCACAAGACCCAGGGAGAGTCTTTACCTTAGATGGGCCGAACATTGAGGAATCACCAAGACTGATACAGGGTAGAGGTAAAATTTATGATTTTATTGTAATAGTATTGTTTGATTCAGGTGCTACGCGCTTTTTTATAGCTAATACATGTGTGGGAAAATTTGATTTACGTTTTCAAACTATGCCTTTTGACTTGTGCATTTCCACTACTTTGGGAAAATCAACTATTTCTACCCAGATTTTTTTGAATTATCCCCCATCTATTGATGACCACTTGTTTGTTATTGATCTGGTATGTTTGTCCTTGACTGGGGTTGATGTCATATTAGGAATGGATTGGCTGTCAAAGAATAGGATTGTGTTAAATTGTTTTGAAAAGAAGGTAGTCTATTTGGATGCCTTGTCGACGGATAAGGGTGATAGACTTAGTGAAGTTGATGAGATTTTTTTGAACTATTCCCAAGGAGAACTCCAAGAGAGGCTTAGCTTCATTCCTATAGTAAGGGAGTTTCCTACAATGTTTCCCTCAAAGATAGAGAGGTTACCCCACATAGGAAAATTGAATTTACCATTGACCTAGTGCCAAGCACCGGACCGATCTTAATCTTGCCCTATAGGATGGCACCCATAGAATTGAGGGAATTGAAAGTCAAAATAAAGGACCTACTGAACAAGGGGTTTATTAGACCTAGTGTGTCACCTTGGGGAGCTCCTGTTCTTTTGTGAAAAAGAAAGATGGGAGCATAATATTATGAATAGATTACTGTCAGATGAACAAAGTAAACATTAAGAACAAATACCCCTTACCCAGAATAGATGATTTGTTTGACCAATTATAGGGAGCAACTATGTTCTCCAAGATAGATCTAAGGTCATGATACCACCATATTAGGAATAGGGAAGAGGATATTCCTAAGATAGCTTTTAGTACCCGATATGGCCACTATGAGTTTTTAGTGATGCCATTCGGCTTGACCAATGCCCCAGTGGTATTTATGGACTACATGAACAAGATTTTCTGACCTTACTTGGATCAGTTTGTGGTGGTATTTATAAATGACATTTTGATCTATTCTAAGACTCCCAAAGAGCATGCACAACATCTTGGGAGGGTGTTACAGATATTGAAGGAGAAGCAGTTGTATGAAAAATTTGAAAAATTTGAAAAATGTGAATTCTAGTTAGAGAAGGTTAAGTTCTTAGGTTATGTGGTGAGTGCAGCAGGGATTTCGATGGATCCTAAAAAGATTGAGGTTGTGTTAAGTTGGAATTGGCCAAACACAGTTATAGAGATTATAAGCTTTTTGGGTTTGTAGGTTATTATCAAAAATTCATACAAGGATTTTCTCATATTGCTTTACCATTAACCCGATTAACTAGGAAGGGTGTAGAGTTTAGATGGAGTGAGAGATGTGAGAGGAGTTTCCAAACTCTTAAGGAGAAGTTGACTATAGCTCCAATGTTAGTTATACCAGACCCTACAGAACCATTTGAGGTTTACACTGATGCATCAAAGAAAGGTTTAGGATGCGTGTTAATGCAGGTTGGGAAGATAATAGCATATGCATCTAGGCAATTAAAGCTTGTAGAGGAAAACTATCCCACCTATGACTTAGAGTTAGTTACCGTAGTCTTTTCCTTAAAGATTTGGAGACACTATTTATATGGGGCAAGATTTGAGGTTTATAGTAATCATAAAAGCCTTAGGTATTTATTTGATCAGAGAGAGTTGAACATAAGGCAGAGAAGGTGGGTAGAGTATTTAAAAGACTTTAATTTTGAGTTGAAATATCATGCAGGGAAAGCAAATGTTGTAGCTGATGCACTGAGTAGGAAATCCCTACAGGTGGCTTGTCTGATGATAGATGAAATAAGATTACTTGAGGACTTTATGGATATGAGTCTCAATGTAATTTCACTGCTAAATATGTTAGCCATGAGTGACTTTTAGATAAGCGTGATTTGAGGGAACAGATAAGACAAGCCCAATTAGATGATGAATCCTTAGAGATTTATTTGAATCAACCTGATTTTGAGTTAGTTGAGGATGGGGTATTATTGCTTAGAATTAGGGTAGTAATCCTGAACCATCAAGGACTTAGAGAGAAGTTGTTAGTAGAGGCCCATCGTAGCCACTATACCATCTACCTTGGTATTTCTGAGATGTATCAAGAGCTAAAGAGAAAATTATGGTGGCCGCGTATAAGGAAAGATGTCACAAATTATGTGAATTCCTGTCTTACTTGTCAGCAGGTAAAGATAGAGCACCAGAATCCTGCGGGTTTATTGAGGCTACTGGAAATACCATAAAGGAAATGGGATTAGATAACCATGGACTTTGTAATGGGATTACCTAGGACACCTACTAGTTATGATTCCATTTGGGTGATAGTGGATAAATTGACCAAGTCTGCTCACTTCTTACCAATTAAGATTAACTATTTTTTAGAAAAATTAGCCTAGATTTACCTTAAGGAGATAGTGAGGTTACATAGGGTACCGTTTAGCATAGTGTTTGACCGAGACCGTAGGTTCACCTTTAGATTTTGGAAATCTTTACAAATAGTATTAGGGACCCAACTAAAGTTTAGCACCGCATACCATCCTCAAACTGATGGACAGTTTGAGAGGACAATACAGAACTTAGAGGATATATTGAGGGCGTGTGTGTTTGAACAGAAGGGAAGTTAGGACAAGTACCTACCTTTGATAGAGTTTGCTTATAACAATAGTTATCACTCTACAATAGGTATGGCACCGTATGCTTCTTCTTATAGACGAAGCTATAAATCACCCTTAAGTTGGGTAGAGATGGGACAGAGCACATTGTTAGGACCCGATATAGTTCAGGAGACCACTGAACAGATAAAGATGATTTGAGAGAAAATGAGGGTTGCCCAACAAAGACAAGAGAGTTATGCTAATAAGAGGAGGAGACCTCTGAAGTTTAATGAAGGGGATTATATGTTTTTGAGAGTATCCCTTACCACGAACATAGGCAAACAAATAAAGACTAAAAATTTAAGTCCTAGATTCTTAGGGCCATTCTAGATCCTAAAGAGAGTCGGCCCAGTCGCCTATCAGATTACCCTACCTCATTACCTGTCTAACTTGCATAATGTTTTTCATGTTTCCTAACTCAGAAAGTATGTTCCGAATCCCACTCAATGTATTTGGAAATCAACGTATATTATTAAAGGAAAATTTAACTTATGATTCTACCCTTGTTAGGATCCTTGATTTCCAAACTACGCAACTTCGAAATAAAGTAATCCCTTTGGTTAAGGTTCTTTGGCAGGATACAGTGAACCAAGACATAACTTGGGAGAAGGAAGATGATATGAGGCAACAATATCCAAAGTTATTCATTGGTATGAATTTTGGGGACAAAATTCCTTTAAAGGGGGAAAGAATGTACTAACCCAATTTAAATTAATTAAAGAATTGGGATAAAATATTTGGAAACCTTGAAATATTATTGGGAGGCGATTAAGAAAATTTTCCTGAGTCTATGGTTTAAATTTGAGAATTTTTTGGAGTAAAATTATATCTGCATTGAGAAACTTTGCTGATAATTTTAGAAGTCCTGTGATAGTTTAAAATTTTCCAAATCCCTTCCATATCATCCTAAATTCTTGCCTAAATCAGAAAATGCATCCGAAATTTATCTAGGGCAAAGTGAGAAAAGACCAAAATGCCCTTAAAAACCTTTAAATCTATTTTTCCTCTATTTTATCTCAATTTCCTCTCTCTCCCATTCTCTCTCTCTCTTGCGCGTCTCTCTTCTCTTCCTACTGCCCACCATCGTTCATCCACCAAACGGTTGCCGCACTATCGCCCATCACCGCTTGAAGGTGCAAAGACTCACTTGACTCCTGACACTTCATCTACAGCTTGTCGGACCACCACAGCCACCGAAAAATGATGTTTTTCCCTCTCTGTCATGATTCCCAAAGCGTCTTCAATCAGGCCAATTTTGCGCTGTTAGACTGCTGGTGATCAATGCTTAAGCTACCCAGCAACACCCTCGAGCTGTCAGTAACCTCATCCACCGCTATTGCCACTGCCAGTCGCTGGAAAAAGCCAAGGAAGGTGCAGGGACTAAACTATAAATTTTTAAAATTTTCTTTATACACTGAAATACTCTAAAATAATCACATTTTCTACAATTTCTAGCTTCTGTGATGCTATTAGGAATGAATTGAAGGGATAGATTGCAGAAAAATGATGAAAATTATAAATTTGAAAATAGAGATTAAATTAGAAATTTTGGAAAAGTTTGATATGAAGTAGAATTGCAGAATTTATTGCATCCCTGTAATCCTTAGCTTAATTGGGACTCTTATGAATATATGGAATTGGAAAATGGAAGAAAATTATTAGAAAAGTTTCAATTTCAAGTTTAGGGACTAAACTAAAAAGGCTGATGTAGTCTGTTTAAGCAGTGTAAACCATGTACATTATAAACGTTTGAGTGAATTAAGTTCATTTAGCCTCCTAAAAGCATCATAGAGTGAATTGGATAATTTTATAGCTAAATACCAACGTTGGGGTAAATAAGGGACTAAAGTGCAAAACTTATTGTTTTTAGACATTAAAAATAAGTTTTAATTCTGAACGTTGGTTATAAAAATGTACAGAGGTGACTTGAAGAATTAGTCTAAGGAAAAGAAGTAGAATCTTAAGTTAAGTGAAGGAAATCGCAATTTAAGGTAGAGAATCTCAGTCACATGGAGGACAGCCTGTGACAATCACCAAGAGGACGGTCCCTGTGATCTTAAAATGAGATTGGAAAACTGTAGGCAATGAATTTTGAATTGATTTATATGATTTTATACATCTATATACAGATAATTGAAATCCATGCAGTAATGTAGTAGCATTATGCAATGGATATGAAAACTTGACTGCAGGCATTTTGAAAAATAATAGTTTTTCATAAATACGTATACTCTTTGATTGGGAAAATGATTTTGATTTATGATTTCTGAATAACTAGATTTCCCATGTTTATTGATTTCTGATAAATGAACTTCAATTCACATGTTTGATTAAATGAATAAATATGGGGAGAGGTTTCTATACCCAGACGGGGGTATAGCTAAACACTCAGTTGTTTTGAATAAGATAAATCGTATATTACTCTACTGGGATTCAAATCTCATTAATTTGTGTGTTTAGGAAATCAAGGGCATGATGGCACCAGGAATTAACCTGAAATTGGCTATATTTACTATGTAGAACTGTAGAAAGATAAGAAGCCATGTTGTAGCTTATGATATTAAATTGTAAATGGCTTAATGGCCTTCATATGGTTTTTATTAATAACTGAATTTGTATTTGGAGATATTTATGTACTATTGTGGTAAATGATTAAGTTAATTAGTGTCTCAAATGCAATGCATGAATGGTAGTTTAGATGTACATTCCAAAGTATGTTGATGGCTATATTATTTGATGATTTGAGGTATTAGATTAGCTGCACAGGTATGGAGTTGAGTGAAATCTGAATAGAGACGGCTATTTGGGTTACACTCAACCAATAATGGCCCTAAACGATGCATATTCTGAAAGGAAAAATTTTTCATAGTATTCACACTTCCTAAATTATATGCTATGGTAAGGGGGTCATTACAAGTATTTAGTTTGCTTTTCTCCTTGGTAAATAGGCTAGGTTAAGGGAAGAAGAATTAAATTAAACACCTCAATTTTATGCAATGTCATCCTTTCCAACATTTATTTCTAAATATTACATCACATAAGAAATTGGACACAATTCATGACAATTTATCTGATTAAATCATAAATTTAAATATAATTGCATGAACATGGGTTGTTACACAGTGAGCTATAAGAGTAGTAGAATACGCATACCTGATACCAAGGGGTAAGACAATATTTATAAGTGAGACCAATATGTCATTGACACTTGGCATTCAGTGGGCACTTGCCATTGGGTGACCCCTAGCCAAGAGTAAGGCCTTATCTAGGCGATTGGGTATATAAGGGGCAATCCTCAATGATGGTTAAATTTGGTATTATCATCATTAAAAGACACTTTCAATGGCAACTCTGTTGCCACTGAGAGTAGATTTTGGTGGTGACTATCTTATAATTCCACCAAAAGTTGGATTTATGAATAAATAATGTAACAAAAACAACTTTCAGAGGTAACTGTTAAATATCACCACTAAAAGTTCACTTTCAGTGACCACTTTTTTAGTCGTCACCAAATAGTTCCCACTAAAACTCAATTTTTTTTAATAGTGAGCAATAAAGATTACTATCCGACTCACTCGTCTATCTAGTTAATTTATGACGAACACCTTAACTCTCTTATTAGTACTTGGCCAAAATTTCTTAAACTCGTAACACGTAAGTAAAACACCCTAAAATGTTTTTCAACCTTTAACCCATATTGAAAAGGATATTTGGTGAACCCCTAACTTCGTCCAAGTGGCCCATCATTTATGTTCTAACAATAAGCATTAAATGATTTTTGGAGTGTCTTTCAAAGCTGTAACATCCACTCCAATTATTATTAAAGAGATGTTTGATAATTGTTAATTTGATGCTTAATGCTTGTGTATGTTGTATTAGTGCATATAGTTGCATTAGTATAGGGACTAACTTGAAAGAATTACAATTCCTTAGTTGAGAGTGAGGCCAAGGACCTAAGTGAAAAGGGAAATTGTGCTGAGACAAAATGTGTAAAGTAAACCAAGGACCAAAGAGCAATTTCCTAAAATTTCCCTTAAACCCTAGCTATAGCAAAAACTCCCACACACTTTCAAACCTTCAGATTTTAGAGAGAGAAGCAAAAGGGGCGAGTAGAGAGAGAAAGGGACAAGTTAGGGCAAAGGAGGGAGATTTTACTGAAGGAAAGGACTGATTGAAGCTAGAAATTAGTTCTGCAGCAAGGGAGGTATCATTCCTAACACATCAAAGACACACATTTCACAAGAATCAAGGTAGCAATCCATCTTAAACCTTATCTTTTTTTGAAATGTTACTGTTGCTAGAAAATATAGATTTTCACGTGTTTGAACTGAGATTGGGGTTAAACCTACATTCTATATGTTTTTCTATTTTTATGGGATGTTGTGTTGCTGAATGTATGCTCATATATGTTCTTGTAATGGATTGGAAGGGCTAGGTTGTGTTCATCTAGAGATATAGACTAGATTTCATTGAATGTACCATGTTTAAGCTAATGAACGAGAAATGTTTAATGAAAAGTAAAGTTTATTGTATGGGAATTAAGCTCATATGTTTAAAATTGAAAATAGAATGCATTCTGGACTGGGTATTATCAAAATCATGTTTTTTGAATTACAACAGAGTCTAGCAACCGACTGCCAGATACCTAGCGATCATTGTCAGCCTGGGTGCACTAATCGATTGATCGCCATCCTCACGATCATTGTTGTGTTCTTGGAAACCCGAAAGTGCAGACAGAGGCTTAGCAACCGACTGCTAGGTTCCTAGCAGTCGACTATCAGGCCCAGGTTTGCATTGAGCAGTCGACTGGTAGTCCTAGCAGTCGACTGTGGTGCTCATATTTTTACCTAAAACGCATTTCAGAAAGCCACAAGTTGGCTGCCAGCGACTGTTAGCTTATTGATTGGCACCAGAGGATTATAGAGAGCCACCAGCCGACTGCTAACCTTTCAACAGTCGACTGGCAGCCCTATAACTTGCGAAATGAGTTTTTTAATGGCAATTGAGCTTAGCAATTCTCCATACTAACTTAATTAAAGGATCACAACATAGGTAGGCAAGGAAATTAGGATTTTTGGGTGATGATACCCTTGGGATAGTGAAAGAAAAAGAGAGTAGAAAACACAAAGAAGGAAAGAGGAAAGTATTCTCAGTGTATGCCTTAGGGTAGATAGGCTCATGATCGAGTAATGGGTGCTCGGTATAGGGACGACCGTTGGGCATTCCATGGTTGTACCATAAATTGGGATGGTTAAACGTCCACTTGAACTTAGATGATTTCAAAAACACCGTGATGGATGCGAACTTTAAGGTAGTGTCATCTCCCAAAGGCCATATAAGAAATACGTACTTAGAGTTAAGCATAACCATGACCATGGACTGATTCACCCTATAGTATATGTAGAGAATAGCATATTGGGAGTGTGATCCATTGGAAAGGGATGGTGATTCCACAGTATTATGATCTGCCCAAAAGCCAAGAGGAAATGATCTAGGTAAAGTTGACGGTGATCCCATGAGAGTTATACCAGCCCCATTTGGGACGAAAAGGAGGAATCCCACTGGTCAGGGATGATCTGCTAGAAAGGGGCAGGGACCATTAAGGTAATTGGATCTACTAGGGGACGCCTCCGAATATACAAAAGGTTAAGGTATGACTAGATAGCCATGCGCTCTTTCATATAGACAGTGGTGTGTGGAGTTATTGCTGGGTAACTCTCCTGATTACTCTTAGGGTGTTTTATGTACTGCTCGCATGTTATGGAAATGAAATGATGTTATGTTTACTATCCCACATATGTTTTATAAGAAATGTTTTATGATGAGAATGATGATGAATACACTTCCCATGTTTCAAAGTTGATATGTTCTAAATGCACATGCATACATATGATTATATAACATGATTAAATGCTACACTCATTGCATCCCATAGTATGTTATATGTTTTATGAAAGAATGTAAAGGTTTTCAGTGTGAGCATGGTGGTACAGGTTAACAGATTTTGTAATTGGTTGTATTGCTACTGAGATTCATTTCTCACAATAGTGTTGGCCTGTACCAGATGTGTAGGTCCCCTTGAGCTAGAGAAAGAAGGTAAGGTATGAAGAAGTGTCCAATCTGGGCATATAAAATGTTTAGTTTGGATAGTATAAGTACATGTTAGAATTGAGCTAGCCTTCATGATACTTTGAGAAAGGCTAGTGTAGGATTATTTTTTATAGCCTATTCTAACTTATCTGTATATGAATTAGCCTATTCTATTTAATGGGGGTTATGAGTGGCAGAATTGTTGCCTCCATGCCCAATAGTTAATTAATCATATTTAATTAAGAATGCATGTCTATGTATAGTTAATCCAAGTGTATGCTACATGTATTTATTCCGTTGTGATGTTGAGAGGACTTGAGAGTAGAGACCAACCCAAATGGCAGTCAATTAATCAACTTGGTAAAAAGTTTAAAATTTACTCAGGTAGAATTGATAGTAACACCAACACTCTGATAATTATTTTCATATTATAGTTTTTTAAAATAACTAAAAGGAACCATAGGATAGAGGGTGTTACAAAAGCTCCCTAAAACTTGTCACATTAAATATGCGACAATGAAAGCACCCCTCGACGCTTACTCAAATAAAACATAGCTTAGAGGCATGAAAAAAGTGAACATAAATTAAAGAAGGGGCTACCGGAGATCCAACACTATAATCAAGAATTTTTTTTCAAAATAAAAAAAAAGACAACAATAAAGTTATTATAAAATTCAACCCTGGGCATCCCCAAGGCCTTCAATGGGCACATTTTCACCTTGTGCACCATTAATCGACACCTCTTGAGCCTCCTATACCGCCACTTTGCTAAGCCTAACATCATTTTCATCCTCTTCTTCCCTAGTCGATGCGGGGAGATAGGCATCAAGGTTGAAGAACTCATCCAATGACCTCGTTTTTGGTGTGAGCTTTTCATCTTGCCATTATTTATGTTATTTCTCAGGTCTCCTTTTCAGGGGTCTAAATCGCTTTCTCATTGAAGGATTCCTTGAAGGGGTTTGTCCCCTCTAATTTTTCTTTTGATAGCAAGCCAGGATGTTAAACATTCAGCTAGGTTACAAGCTTCTTCCATCTAAAGTGGATGAATCCACGGGCCTATTCCATCTACATGTTATGATCATCTTCCGCATCTCAAAGTTTGATGTGAACCTTGACAACCTCATTTTTCGTGGCAATATTTTTTCCCAAAGTCGTTCAATTTCTTTCACGAGCTCCTCTTTCTTTAACTTTTTTGCCTCTTGTTCCTCTTAGTGGTCCTAGGCACTCTTCTTCATAGCTTCCTTTAACGACCTAATGTTGACTTTTGACGATGGAACTCATTAAGAATTTTCATCACATCTGCCACCTTTCTTCTTGGCCTTAATAATAGCCTACTTGAGTAATTGTACTCCCTTTGCCAAAGACTAAGTTAAAGTTAGACATAAACGCAAAGAAATTTCAAAGTAATAGATCAATTAATAAATGCACTTTAATTGTGTTAGAAATCTTATGGTACATAAACAAACCTACAAACACGTCCACCAAAGCTCTCACTACCTGCTTGGCAATCATCCCCATTCCTTATTTATTAATCATCTCCATATTTGATTAAAGATCCTTAGTGGGGATGATCAGCTCACTGTAGACACCCAAAGGGGTCAAACCCCTTGCCTAGGCTAATAGTGCACTCGTTGGTGTTAAGACTAACTTTCCCTTTTTGCTCACATTAGGCCTTCTTCTTTGGAGGCTCCTCTCCTTTCCCTTCCAATCACCCCTCGACAAACCAAGATTAACTCAAGATTAGTTTTAAAGGAGTAACTTGACTACTCGAAGTAGTGAGATCCACAAAATGTTGTTACTAAGAGTTAACCTCCTCTATTGTGCCCATTGCGACTGTTGCTTCACCTGCTCTTAATGTAACACCCCATTATTGTGACTATTTTTATATTCCTTAATTACTTAGATGAGTTTGTCATACAATATAATGAAAGTGATTAAGTGAAATAGAGTTTAGAATAAAGATGTCAAAAATGAATACCTTCCCTTCTTAAAAATACAAAATTGAAATACAAGTACAAGGAGCTTACAAGAGATAATGGATAAGTTAATAAGCAATTAAGAGTAAAGAAAACAATGTGATATGAGTAGCAAGAAAGAAGTATGCAAATTATAGTGGTTGGTAGATAAATTAGAAAGGAGAATGGAAAGGTAATATGCTAAGTAAGTGTAGTAACATTTTTAGAAGCTTATCACATTGAAAACAAAATGAATTTTAAAAAAGAGGGGACGTGTGACACTTTCATTCTTAAGTTTTCCCTTTCATTCTTTTTTTCTTACTTTAGCCATAGACATATGTATGAATGAATGATGAAAATTTCATCATCATGATTAAAAAGGGGGAACCATTCGGTGGCGGGAAAAATAAGTGAGGTGCTTGATTTAATTTTACTTTTCTTCCTTTTATCTAGCCGAATTGCCAAAGGAAAGAGTGAGTGAGAAAACTTGGACCTTAGTCTAAGCTATATAAACTCACGGCAAGGAAAATTGGGAAAGCAAAGAAGAGTATAACATTTAAATATGTATAAATTTAATGAAGCGGTAAAATGGAAGAGAGAAGGAAGAGACATGTAATACTAGTTTCTTTTCCTTTCCTTGTGTTATCTTCAAGGTAGCCGAAAGATGAGACAATTGAGATGCTTGGAATGGAATTAAGGTGCTTAACCCCTTTTCCTTTATTCCTTTGATTCCACCACATAGGCATCACGTGGACTAGATTAAAATATATAAATGTACAATGCTAGAATATGTATCTTGCATGAATTCATTTTCTTCCTTTCCTTTAGCGCCACCGAGTGATGGATTTACATATACATGTATAATGCTAAAACATGGGTCTTACGTGACATGTGCAGCTTACGTGAAATGGATACCTTGAATGAACCTCCTTTCTCCCTTTCCTTTGACATAACCGAGTGGGTAAGCTATATATATAAGATTGCAATTAATGTGGATTGTACCTAAGTACATGTGTGGCTATAAATTAATAACAATTAAGAATAAGAAATAGAGTGTAGCCTTTAGATACCACGGTAAGAAGGAGAGCAGTTGGAGAATTAAATTAAACACAAAAAAAAAACATTTGGTGAGAAGAGGAGGAGCCAATTTGACCAAGAAAAGAAGAAGCAAGGAAGTAGGGTAACCTCTAAGAGAAACACCAAGACACCTTCATCATTCTTTCATCCTTGAGGTAGCTTATCAATTCCTTTATTTGGTTTCATGGTTTAAATTTTATCCATCGTGGTTTTAAATCTTCCATGGAACACTAGCTTTCTTTTTTTACATTTTGAAAGAAGTGAAAGTCTCCTTGGCTAAGCTTGCATGATAAAATAAGGAGGTGTGTTGATGCGAAATAATAAGCATGTTTATTTTCATGAAAGAACTAGGTTGGAATGACTTGGCATGTATAATGGAAAACTTTAAATTATGCTAATGCTGAAAGTTGTATTCTTGTATGGTTAGCATATATCCTAGGTTGGTATATATATTCTTGGTAAGGTAGGAAATGGTTTGATGACATTTTAGTAAGAAAAATAGTCATTCAATTTTGGCTAAGTTTTTGTAATGAAGTACTTAGAATTAGAAAGTATAGGAAGATTATTTCTTAAATGGTCCATGTGGGTTGTTGAGTCTAAGTTACCTAAAGGAAACATATTACTAGATATAGCTTGAAACCATAATACAACTCCTTGTAATCTATGTAATTTAGGAACATTACTCTTAGAACAATATAGAAGTGTTGCTAAAAATTTAGAATAAAAGTTACCTTTTTAGATTGGTAAAAATAAGGACGTATGGTAAAATAAGAATTTAAGGGTTATTGAATATATGTGTATTGCCTTATCTAGCAATATACTTAGATGTAAGAATGACAAAGTATTCAATGTAGCACGTAAAATGAGTCAAGGACATAAGTAAAAAGAGATGACTAATGAGATGGTAGTATGATTTGAGACATGAGGAAAGGTATTCTAAGAATGTTAAATTATAATGTTATTAAGCTTACAAGTTAGAAAGGATGGAAGAATATGGAATAATGAATAGGAAACACTTGAAATTTCACCCTTTATCATGGTGGCCAAATATAATCTTTAAGATTAATTAGAATGGTCAAAGCATTATATTATTTGTAAAAGAATTATCAAGTGTCTTACCATAGCTATAGTTAAGATGAAAATGGCAT
Organism: Senna siamea; assembly: GCA_031216115.1. NCBI lineage: Eukaryota > Viridiplantae > Streptophyta > Magnoliopsida > Fabales > Fabaceae > Senna > Senna siamea. The sequence goes on from CM062354.1 coordinate 14,132,201, forward strand.
GATGAATTATGATTTCTAATTGTATGTGTAAGTGACCAAGCATTCACTAATTTTATAAAAGTGGCCAAGAGTCCACAATGTGACCAAGTGTTCACAATTATTTTATAAAAGTGGCCAAGAGTCTACAATGTGACCAAGTGTTCACAATTCTTACTAAAGTGGCCAAGTTTCCACATTTCTTGTGGTGTGACCAAATGTGCTCCACACTATCAAGCAAGGTAAGTTTTAAGAATGAGAATATATAGATAATCATTGGCTATTTCAATGGTTACATGTATGCTTTTTTTGGAAATATGATATACGAGAATGACCAAAATGTATATGTGAACAAGACTATGTTTTAGATGACGAGAATGTAGATGAAAATGTTTTCTATGCTTGTACACTGATACATATTAGTAGGTTTTAAACATGTGGAATTGTGAAGCTATGGAAAACTTGTTTCTCATTTATATGCTAATATGTATCAGATACAGAGATATAGCATTGACATAGAGACTGAAGGGGGCATAGGTGGAGGTTCCTTTTTGAAATATGTGTAGTCCTTCATTTTGCTCCTGATTCTATATGTTCTTTTTGGGTTAGAATTAGGACTGCTATTTTTTGTTGTATATAGAAAAGGGTAAAAGGGCAATTATGGGGGAAAGGATATATGAAGAACCTATTCATTCATAGTATTTTGTAAAAAGGAGTTTAAGTGATAGGCTTGTTTTCTCCCTACTCCTTATAGATAGGTACTTCATATATCCTGGTATATGTATACTGAATGATGTATCAGACAGTCATTATATATGATATGAATTTTTTTTGTAAATTTCGCTGTGATGTATAAGATTTTATTTTTGCTGTGTAAAAGTATGTTTACCTGAGTAAAAGGACCTAAACCTAATTATACATTAAATTATTGATGGACTAAATGCTCGAGCAAATTAACAAGGAAAAAAAAAAGGGGCTAAGATAATGTAACCACTTATCTAAATATGATATATGACATTGTTAAGGTAAGATAAGGGGTGTTACACTTAAAGGCATCAAGATCGATGTAACGTTCTAAAAAAATTGATAAGGTTAGGCTAAGAAAAAGAAGCAAAGAAACTTGAAAGGAAATGATTAAGGGTATCTAACCTGCCATTTAGACGAGAACATCTTTGACAAAACTAAGAGACTTTATGTCAAGGATCACCTGACACTTCTCTAAATTGGCTTCAATTACTCGCTACTTGATCATGAATTCGAGAAACTTGTAAGTGGATACACCAAAGCCGCACTTCACTAAGTTTAACTTCATCTGTGGGACTTGAGTACTTTGAAAATTTCCAAGAGGGTCGTTAGGTGTTGGGGTACTTTGGTGGATTTAACCACCTTTTCATCCACATAAACTTTGAGTTTTCTCTCGATCTGCTTTTCAAAGATGTCCATCATTCTCTGGTAAGTGGAACCTATATTCTTCAAGTCGAATTGCATCACCTTGTCACAATATACCCCCTTTTAGTGAGGAAGGAGGTGTAACAACAGGAAAGATTCGAAAGAATTTTTAAAGAATTTTAAAAGATAAAACTTGATTTTAACCCTAATCCCAATCAAACGAAGCCTGACACGTATTTTGAGGATAATGACTTGACGAGAAGGTAAGCTTGAAGCGGCTTCGATCAAGCGAGAAAAGAAATGTAATCAGCGATCGGCCAGCGGAAGGAGTTTAGATGCGTCACTTCGTTGACGGAGGCCAAGACTTTCGCATAGAAATGCGTGCCCAACGTGCGGAGGGATCTGAGCACCTAAAAGATCCCGGTGGCACAGGAAAAGTCGGGATCGCCCCTGGAGGCTTTAAATTACGCGAAAGCCCGCCATTTCTTCCATTTCACTCTCTCTCCTCACCACTCTCTCTCTCTCTTCTCTCTTTTCACTCTCCACCTTCCTCCACCATGAACGGCCACCACAGCCGTGGGCCGCCACAAGAGTACCAGTAAGCGGCCACTCAGCGCGCTGACCACCCGTGACCAACCACCGCCACCAGCGGCGGGAGCAGCCAGAGCGCCGTTTTCCCTCTCATGTCGAATTTCCCGGCCCGATGCGCCGTCGGCGCCGTTGACCGTCCACCCGCCCCCACCGCGTGTAGCCCGAGCTGCCGGCTGCCTCCGATGGCTCGGTAGCCAGTCGAAAGAAGGCCGAAGGCGCCCGGATCGAGGCAACACGCCGTCCGCCATGCGAGACGCTTCGTGGCCGGAAAACACCGTTCAAGCGGCCGTGAACGCGTAGTGCCACCACCGTGATCGGACTCCACGAGCTTCACGGGCTTCGCGGTGGTGTGATTTTCGAGACGCGCACCTCAGCGGAAAGTGCCCGCCTGCGTGCGCCGTCTTGTAGTGTCTTGCCGTCTTAGGAGTTCTGGGCGTGCATCAGGCGAGATCAAGGGACGTAGAATTCCATAATCCGAAACGCGATGGTAAGGTCAGTTTTCCCAAAAAGCGATGTTATATGATTGAAATGGCTGCCAGAGCGTAATTAGGCAATTAATTAACCTAAATAGCGTGTATGCAGGGTTTAGGATTGAAAATTGGATGGCGTGGCGAATCTAAATATTCAATTTCATGTCGAGGAATTAATTGGGCTCGAAAGCCGAGATTTCCACGAGTCTGATTTGAATTGAAGGCGGCCGGAGAACCAGGTAGGATAATTTACACTTCAGAACCCTAGAATTGATTTAGTGAATACCTAAGCTTGATTTAGGCGATTTGTATGGAATTGCGTCTTTGCTTCGATGGGATAAAATTGCATGCGTGTCTTTGAAAACCCTAATTGCATGTTAGACACCTTGTTTATCGAGTTTAGATGCCTTTAGGCGGTTATAGGGTTGGGTACTTGATAAGCCGGTATGGGGCAGTAGTTAAGTATTCCTCAGGGGAAGCTTTTAGCGAAACTATTTTTATCGGATTTAACTTTTTGTCTTGAGTTAGGGATTCTTGCGCGTTAAACCAGGGCGACCCTAAGAAGGTTTAGGGAGTATAAAGGGTGGATAACCTACTAGGAAGCGTTGTGATTTAGGCGTGATACCCTAGAACCCTGAGGAATAGCCGGCCAGGAGTGCATGTGAGTTGAATAGGCGTATGAGGATGAGAATTGGGCGTATGTGCACATGCTAGGGGGCGCCTAGATGTTGATTCTCACGGTCCTTGAAGTGAGTGATTGGTGTTCACGGATCACACTCACAATATAGGCTTGATTCGGGTGATTGGTGTTCACGGATCACACCCGGCGATAGAAGGTATTCTCTGCAGACTCACGTGCAATTAGAAGATGATTTAGATTGATTCTGATGGATTTGTAACCAGCGTGGATTGAGATACACGGGGCATGTAGGATTTCATTTGATTTTTATGGTGATTTTAAAAAGCAGATTTCCAGTTGTGATATATTCATAATTTCCATGTGTTTAAGCGATTTTAAAGATAAGGTATTCCCATTTTCGGTGATTTCGGGAAGACGATTTTCGATGTTCGCCCATTGAGTATTCAACTGGTTTTTGAATGATATTTAAATTGTAAATTATTCTCTGGGATTCATATCTCATTAGGTTGTGTACTCGGATGAAACGAGGACGAGCGGGGAGCCAGGCGATAGCAGAGTGACTTGAGATAAACGAGGATTATTTAGCTTAGGCTTGAATCGTTTGTACATATACTTTGATGAACCTTTATTAATTATCAGTTATATTTCTTGTAACTTATGTATGGACTAAATTTGAATGTATATATAGCGTTGAGGCAGTATGTATGGATTGTAGCGATGAATTAATGTTCACGATTGTATGGATTTATATTAGTATGTTTCACTGCTTTGTTATTGGGTAGTTATTACGTTTTTAAGCGGTGATTACTTGCCAGGATATGACCAAATTACGGAGGAAACTCTGCGGATTTTTAGGTAGAACTTACGTAGTAAACTTATGGATTTAAATTGAAATGTGGATGAATGTATGATGAGACATGTATATCGGTTTTAGATTTCATTCGAGTTATTATTGATGATATATGTATGTATTTAGTTAGGCGTTGCGTGTGAATCGGGGTTGAGCGGAATCACGAATGGATAACGGAGAATCTATTTGGAGTTCGCTCGACCGATGGCGATCTGACGTTCCCGCATAGGGAATAAACATTGAGAATGCCACGTATGCTTCCGCTAATCAGGCGAGCATCGCGTATGGCGTAGAGTCGTTACAATTATGGTATCGAGCCACATTTGCCGGATCTTACGGTTTAGTGGACTTAGGACTTTAAATCTTGGACTTGCGGCTTTAGGATTTTGATTGATTTGACTCTGGCATGATAGGACTGATTTGAATTGATAATGAGCGGAATGATTTTGATGCATACATTAATTATTGCTGTGGTACGATCATTTGTTCTGTATCGGATAAACATGGCGGAGAATCTAAGCGAGGGCGCCACCACGTGAGCCCTAGGGAAGGCGAACACGAAGCGAGTGCGTCGGTAGTGGTAGCATGGAGCGAGGTTGACATGCGTGAGATGATGGAATCCCCATCCAGTTAATGGCGCGATGCCATGAGAGAGCCAGGCCCTACCGGTGCAATGCAATGAGGCAGCGGCGGGATGATAAAGCCAGGCGAAGCAGCGGAGCCACCCAGCGGTGAATCCACTATATACCGAGGGATGGATTGAATTCGAGAAGGCGAGTCCATCTCTGTTCACGAGTGCCTCACGAACCAATTCTTTGTGGAAGCTTGGATAAAAGGAATTGAAAAAGATTTTTCGAGGTTGTTGCGGTCGGCGAAAAGCGAAAGTCACATATGCAACATATATCTTTGAAGAATATTGGCGAACTTTGGTGGGCGGATGCACGACAATTGATGGAAGCGAGGCATCCAGCTGACAGGAATCTTTCAAGAGAGTCTTCATGGATCGATATATCCTGGAGGCGTGAAACAAGCAAAGAAGCTCAGTTCACGAAGCTCACCAGGAGAAGCGGTAGTTTGGCGAATCACGAAGCAGATTTGAGAATTATCAAGGTACTCTGCCTACTGCGAATGCATTCTGATGAGGCTTGAAGCGAAACAATTAGAAGAAGGCCTCGATCTACCTATGAAGACTCAGTTGGCTACGGAGATTCGAGACTTTGCCAGCTGGTGAATAAGTGCGAAATTACGAGCAAGAATTTAGAAGCAACTTGAGGCTCAAAATATGACCACGTGCTGAGGCAAGCCCAGGACAAAGCGCCAATCTGAATGTATGAAGCGGTATGTTTAAACCGCAACCAGAGGCTTCTAAGTAGCAGTGGGAAGGCGACACGATAATACTCTTTGTCGAAGTGTGGTACAGACATCCAAATCAACCTGCGGCATCGGACTCCTCGAGTGTTATAGATGTGGAGGCCGCAGGACACATGGCGGCGATCTGCCCTTCCCGCGGGGAATCCGACATCGGTAGCGAAGACCACAAGCTCCAGGGAGAGTTTTACCATGAATCGCCAGCGTCGGGGTCCAGTCCGGGCTTGATCTGAGGTAGAGAGTAAAATTTATAATTTTTCTTTGATAGTATTGTTTGATTAGATTACTTCGCCTCCTTTATTCTTGATGCATCGTGAAACGAATGAGATTACTGTTCAAACCTTGCCCTGTGACCTATACATATCCACACCTTTGGGAGAAGCCACTATATGTCCCACGAATATGCCTAAATTGCCGCTTTAACCATTGAAGATACACTTATTTCTTGTGGACTTAGTGTGTATACCATTGTCGAGGGATCGGCGTTATTTTGGGAATGGATTGGTTGACTAGGAATCGGTCTTTGTTGAATTGTTCAGAAGGGACAATTACTTATCTAGATAGCGTGCACGTGCGTGGTAATGTGAGCTTGTGAGATAGGTGATATGTCCTCAGTCTCTCGAGAGTAGTGCGAGGATAGATTAAGTCAAATCCCGATTGTTAGCGACTTTCAGGAGGTATTTCCTTTGGAAATTTATGGCCACCACCACACAGAGAGATAGAATTCACCATTGACCTAATTAGGAGGCGGGTCCAATAGCTTTATGACCCGTATCGTATGGCCCCATGAGGTGAGAGAATTAAAAGTCCAAATCAAAGACATGTTGGAGAAGGGGTTCGATTAGGCCAAGTGTATCACCAAGGGGAGCTCAGGTCTTATTCGTAAAGAAGAAAGGCGGAGTTTAATGTGTATTGATTGAGCAATTGAATAAGGTGACCATTAAGAACAAATACCCATTGCCACGTATTGGCGATTTGTTTGATCGATTGCAAAAGGCGACATTGTATTTTCTAAGATAGATTTAAGGTCAGGATACCACAGTTAGGGTTAGAGAGGATATTCCCAAACTGACATTCGGGACAAAGATCTGGCCATTCACGAGTTTTTAGTGATGCCGTTTGGATTAACGAATGCACCGTATCTTTATGGATTATATGAGCAAATTTTTCGAGGCCACTATTTAGATCAATTTGTTGTGGTGTTCATTGGCGACATCTTAGTATATTCCAAGACTCACGAAGAGCATGCCCGGCATCTTAACGCGATTATTCTGAATCTTTGGAAGAAAACAATTGTATGCAAAGTGGAGAAATGTGAGTTTTGGTTAGAAGAAGTGAAATTTTTGGACGTGGTAAATGGGAAAGGAATAGCGGTCGACCCAAAGAAAATTGAAGCGGTATTAGATTGGGATCGACCTAGAAGCAGTCCACCAGAGATTAGAGTTTCTTGGTTTGGCGGGTTATTATCGGAAATTCATTCAAGGATTTTCACAGATATGTGCCATTGACTGATTAACTTTCGGAAAGGGTAGACTTTGAATGGAGCGACGTGTGAGACTAGTTTTCATATTACGAAGAGAGAAATTGACCACCGCTCTGTACTAATTATTAGAAACCCCTAGAACCCTTTGCGGCTATACAGGATGCATCTTTAAGAGGCTTTAGGTTGTGTGTTTGATGCGAGGATGGGAAGAGTTGTGGCTTATGCATCGCGCGACAATTGAAACACTGCGAGGAGGAGAACTATCCCACCATGACTTAAATTATTTGCCGTTGTGTTTGCCCTAAAGATTTGGAGACATTACGTATGGCGCGGTATGTCGAGGTATATAGTGATCGTAAGAGCCTTAGGTATTTGTTTGATCGGAAGGAATTAAATATGAGGCGTAGGTGGGTAGAATACTTGAAAGACTTTGATTTTGAATTGAAATATCATGCGGGGGAAGCAAATGTTGTGGCCGATGCATTAAGCGAAAATCACTACAACTAGCTTGATTTAATGATTAGTGAGATGAGATTACTTGAGGATTTTGGGAACCTTAGCCTCAGCGTAATCTCATTCATAAAGATTAGTGATGAGTGACTTTTTGATAACTGCGACCCAGAGAGAATTAATTAAACAAGCCTTCGAGGATGAATCCTTGGAGGTATATCATGACCAACCCGGCCGGATTAGCATTCTTTGATGGAGTTTAATGTTTAGAAGAGAATAGTAATCCCAAACCATCAAGAATTAAAGGAAAAAGTGTTAGCGAGCTCACGAAGCCATTACACTATCACCGGTATTTCCAAGATGTATCGAGGATTTAAAGAGAAATTTTGGTGGCTTTGGTATGCGGAAAGATATCACGGATTACGTGAATGCACATTTGACTTGTCAGCGAGGTTAGATAGAACATCGAAACCCGGCAGGAGGCTACTTAAGCCATTGGAGATACGAGAGGAAATGGGATCAAATCACTATGGATTTACGTGGTTGGATTACCTAGAACAGCCAGTGGTTGATGCCATTTGGGTGATAGTGGATAGGTTGACCAAGTCTGCACACTTTTGCTGTTAAAAGGTCGTTACTCCATGGAGAAATTAGCAGAAGTATACCTTAGAAATTGTAAGACTACATGGAATATCGTCGGGTATAGTATCGCGATCGAGACCACTAGGTTTACTTGAGATTTTGGCAATCCTGACAAGCCTTAGGAACCCGACTTAAATTTACTTGACCTACCATCCTGGTGTGGCGATCTGAAGGGACTATTCAAACCTAGAAGACATGTTGAGGCGTGTGTGCTTGAAACAGAAAGGAAGTTGGGATAAACACCTGCAGTTGATAGAGTTTGCATACAATATGATTATCACTCTACCATTGGCATGGCCGTATGAGGCTCTGTATGGAAGGAGTTGTAAAGTCACCTTTAAGTTGGGTAGAGATGGGGGAAAGTGCATTGTTGGGACTGAAATGGTGCAAGAAACCATGATCAAATTAAAATGATCGGGAAAAGATGAGCCCAACAGAGGCAAGAATCTTATGCTAACAAGAGAAGAAGGCCTTTGGAATTTGCGAGGGAGATCCGCGTATTTACGAGTGTCCCCCCACCCGCGGGTATTGGTAGTGCAGGATAAGAACTAAGAAGCTAAGTCCTAGATTCCTAGGACCATTCCAAATTTTACAAAGAGTCGGTCCGGGTTGCCTACCAAATTGCGTTACCTCCCCATTTTGTCCAACCTCATGATGTTTTCCACGTCTCCCAACTTAAGTAAATATGTCCCCGAGATCTGCATGTATTAGAGAATCAGAGATAATATTAAAGGAAAATTTGACTTATGAATCTACTCTGTTCAAATCCTTGACTATAAGACTAAGCGACTTGAGTAAAATGATCCCTTTAGTTAAGGTACTTTGGCGAGGATGTCGCATCGCGAGGAAATGGCGTGGGAGAAAGAAGATGAAATGAGACAAAGATATCCGAGCTTTTCTGGTATGAATTTTGGGGACAAAATTTCTTTTAAGGAAGAATGTAACAGCGGAAAGATTGAAAGAATTTTTAAAGAATTTTAAAAGATAAAACTTGATTTTAACTAATCCCAATCAAGCGAAGCGACACGTATTTTGAGGATAATGACTTGACACGGAAGGTCGCTTGAAGCGAAACTTGCAGTCAAGCGAGAAAGAAATGTAATCCGTGATCGAAGTAGCGGAAGGAGTTTGTCGTCACGCTACTAGTTGACGGAGGCCAAGACTTTCGCATGGAAATGCGTGCCAACGTCCTGGAGGGATGCCGAGCACCTAAAGATCCGGGTGGCCTGGGAAAAGTCGGGATCGCCTGGAGGCTTTAAATTCTGCAGCCAGCCATTTCTTCCATTTCACTCTCTCTCCTCACCACTCTCTCTCTCTCTTCTCTCTTCTCTCTCCACCTTCCTCCAGTGAGCAGCCACCCACGGCCAGTGAGCCGCCACCAAGGGTACCAGCAAGCGGCCCTCATTGCCCGCAACCACCGGCCAACCAGCCAGCCTGGCCGGCGAGGAGGCAGCGGAAAGCGTCGTTTTCCTGTCATGAAATTTCCCGGCCCGGAAATCCGTGCGAGTCAGCGCCGTTGGCCAATCCGCCGCCCCCACTGCCGTGTAGCGTGCCGGGCCTCCCGATGGCTTCGGCCGTCGAAGGCCAGGACGGCGCCGGATCGAGCAAAGCAGCCGTCGGCCGTCGCGAGACTCTTAGTGGCCGAAAACACCGTTCAAGCGGTAGTGAGCCGTAGATGCCACCACCGTGTCGGACTCCTGAGCTTACGGGCTTCAGTGGTGTGATTTTTCGAGACAAACCGCGCTCACCCGTCAGTGCCCAGTCCGCCGCCGTGCGTAGAGTGTCTTGGCCGTCTTGGGAGTTCTGGGCGTGCATCGGCGAGATCAAGGACGTAGGAATTCCATAATCCGAAACACGATGGTAAGGTCAGTTTTCCCAAAGCGATGTTATATGATTGAAATGGTGCCCGAGCGTAATTAGGCAATTAATTAACCTAGGTAAGCGTATGGCAGGGTTTAGGATTGAAAATTGGATGGCGTGGCGAATCTAAATATTCAATTTCATGTCGAGGAAATTAATTGGGCTCGAAGCGAGATTTCTGAGTCGATTTGAATTGAAGCGGCCGAGGAGACCGAGGTAGGATAATTTACACTTCAGAACCCTAGAATTGATTTAGTGAATACCTAAGCTGATTTAGATGATTTGTATGGAATGCGTCTTGCTTTCGATGGGATAAAATTGCATGCACGTGTCTTTGAAAACCCTAATTGCATGTTAGACACCTTGTTTATCGAGTTTAGATGCCTTTAGGCGGATTTACTTAGGGTTGGGTACTTGATAAGCGGTATGGGACGTAGTTAAGTATTCTGTCAAATGCAGAAGCTTTAAGCGAAACTATTTTTATCGATTTAACTGTCTTGAGTTAGGGATTGCGCGTTAAACGGGGCGACCTAAGAAAGGTTTAGGGAGTATAAGGGTGGATAACCTACAGCGGGAAGCGTTGTGATTTAGGCGTGATACCCTAGAACCACGAGGAATAGCCGGCCAGAGTGCATGTGAGTTGAATAGGCGTATGAGGATGAGAATTGGCGTATGTGCACATGCTTTGGGGGCGCTACAGATGTTGATTCTCACGGTCCTTGGTGAGTGATTGGTGTTACGGATCACACTCTCACAATATAGGCTTGATTCGGGTGATTGGTGTTACGGATCACCCGGCGATAAGAAATATTCTCTCTAGACTCGTGCGATTAGAAGATGATTTAGGTTGATTCTGATGGATTTGTAACCAGCGTGGATTGAGATACACGCAGCATGGGATTTCATTTGATTTTTATGGTGATTTTAAAAAGCAATTTCAGATTGTGATATATTACCGCAATTTCCATGTGTTTAAGCGATTTTAAAGATAAGGTATTCCTTATTTTATTGATTTCGGGAAGGCGATTCGGTGTTAACCATTGAGTATTCAGTTGGTTTTTGAATGATATTTAAATTGTAAATTATTCTCTGGATTCATATCTCATTAGGTTGTGTACTCGGATGAGCGGGGGACAAGAGCGAGGAGCCAGGCGATAAGTAGGTGACTTGAGGATAGACCAGAGGATTATTTAGCTTAGGCTTGAATCGTTTGTACATATACTTTGATGACCTTTAATTATCAGATTATATTTCTTGTAACTTATGTATGGACTAGGCTGAATGTATATATGGCGTTTGAGACGGTATGTATGGATATGTGATGAATTAATGTTACGGTGTATGGATTTATATTAGTATGTTTCTTCTTTGTTATTGGGTAGTTATTCACGTTTTAAGCAGGTGATTACTTGCAGGATATGACCAAATTCTGAGAGAAACTCTGCCGGATTTTAGTGAGAACTTAGGTAGTAAACTTATGGATTTAAATTGAAATGTGGATGAATGTATGATGAGACATGTATATCAGTTTTAGATTTCATTCCAGAGTTATTATTGATGATATATGTATGTGTATTTAGTTAGCTGCGTGTGAATCAGGGTTGAACGGAATCTGAATGGATAACGGAGAATCAATTTGGGTTACGCTCAGCGTGGCGATCCTGACGTTCCCACATAGGGAATAAACATTCAGAATGCCACATATGCTTCCGCTAATCAGACGAGCATCGCGTATGACGTATTAGGGGGTCGTTACAGGAGGTATTCTCTGTATCCCTCGGGTTCATCTAAATCTAATTGTACCTTAAAATCCATTGAGAAAGCTAAGCATGTGATGACCTGTCATGCCATTCACCAGTTTGTCATACTGGGGAGGGGCTAGGTGTCCTTCGGGTACAACTTATTTAGGTCGGTGAAGTCCACACATATTTTCCACTTCTCCCTCGTCTTTTTTACAATGACTACATTCTATAACCATGTTGGATACTTGTTTCCCAGATAAAACTAGTCATTAGCACCTTCTGTACCTTCTCATCAATCACCTTCTAGCACTTATCTCTAAATCTACACTTCTTTTAAATCATCGCAAGATGATCATGGGTGTTCATAGAGTGGCAAATGAGGTTATCATCAATCTCAGGTGGGTATGTTGTCAATCATCCAAGAGAAGACGTCTTTGTATCTAGTTAGTAGCTCCACCAACTCTTTTTTAGTGATTGGGTCTAACAAAGTCCCAATCTTTATTTCTCATTCATTATCTTCTCCATAAATATAGACTGTCATAAGATCCTTTTTAGGTTAGGGGCAGGCTTTGGGAATCTCATGTTGAAGGTTTATAACTTTCATCAAGCTCACCCCCTTCAGTAGTGGTAGTAGCTTCATCTTTCGAGGTAGCAACAGGAGTCTTTACCACCAGCAATGAGATCTACCTGAACTTCTCCTACGCCTACCTGAACTTTCAGACTAAGAGGAAGTCCCTTTATTTTGCCCACTAGAAATTACATTAATTACTTTATGCATATAGGGTTGGCAATTATCTATGTTCCTCATTTCCCAATATTTATCATTTCAACCCCTGTGTTTTATTTTCTTGTTATGACAATAAATGTAGTTGTTGAGTTTCCCCCATTGGATGAGATCTTTGATTTCATCCTTCAACTATATGCAATCATTTGTTAAGTGACCATAGTCACAATGGAAATGACAATACTTAGTGTAGTTCACATGCTCATTACTTCTTCTCTTCCTGCCCATAGGAGGAAATTAAATGATGTTTGTATTATATACCTCTTCTAGGATGGATGAGGGCGACTTGTTGAGGGATGTGTACAAAGAAAAGTGGCCTAAGGTGGCAATTATTTTCTCGAGTCCATTTCCTTCAAGCTCTTAGAAGTCTGCTTATCATCTTTTTTCGCCTTAGGACAATCATCCCAATGGCTCGATGTTAAGGTGTGCTTAGCAAGGTAAGCATTCTCCTAGATATATACCTATTTGCTTGCCTAAGGAGGTCATTGAGGTTCTCTAGGGGCCTATAAGTGACGAAGGAAAAGAATTGGTTGATTTAAAGACTAAATGTGATTATATAAATAACCACATAATTTTATAGGTTTCGTATTTCTACTACCTTGCTTAATTAAGCTAGGTAACTCTAAAGCGTCTCATTCTTCCCTTGGGACAATTCATTCAAGGATTTCTTGTAGACTTTGTGAGCCCTGTTAGTGTGTTGGAGAACAAGTGGTAGTTTTTGGAATTCAACATGTTGAGGATTGATATAGTGAAGTTACAAGTGTTGATGTGGTCTTGGGAATCCTTCTCCTTGTCATATAGTTTGATCTCCATAGCCATTTTGAAGTCTAAGAGGATATAGGCCTCCATCATGTGCGGAATGAATAGATGGCGAGCCTTCTTTGCAAGATCAGCTAGATTAATCTCTAGTAAAGAAGTGTGTGATTGTTCCATAAGGGGCCAAGCGAGTGATGGAACTTGTACCATGAGATGTGGATTCGAAGAGACTGAAACAAAAAATATGGTAGGCACCAAGGGTATAGTGGTTAGCTAATGTTGGGTGGGGCAAATAGTAACATCTGATCTGAGGGCTCCCACCATGGGGGCATTAGTGGAATTATTGAAACCACAAGAAAAATGCTTAATGTTATGAGAAGGTTTCCTAGTGCCATGAATAGAGCAAAGGCCAAAATTGGCTACAAATGGTAGTATGGTGGCATGGCCAGCTGCAAAATGTAAATTTCCAAGTCAAGGTATGAGTACACAAACTACTAATAGAGCTTATACAACTTTATTCGAAGAAGTATCAATACTTGGCATAAATAAGCAATGCAAGTTATGCATGGTGTGTTCAAGAACTGGGATGGTTAGAGGAGGACTAGTGAGGGGAGCAATAGAGGCATTATTCAAGGCCATCTTGAATTCAAGAAAGAGGATCTTCGAGGTGCAAGAAAGTGCGAGGGAGTGCAAGAAATAGGGAACGATGGTCTGAGTTGACCACAGTTGGTGTTAATGATGATTTAGTGTTGGACTAGATCACTAGAGTTATATGAGTATATTGGCAGGAGCTAAGAGAGACCTGCACACAATGAATAAAGTAAAGAATGTAGAGGAGATGTCTCCCTAATTTCACCTCTGATGCTAAAGTAAGTAAGAGAAACCTAAGTAATCAAGAATGTTCACGTAATTGGGTACCAATGGTAATCCCATATTTTTAATGCTTCTAGGTGTCAATTGTGACATCTGTTACTCTTATTTATTAAGAGATGTTTGTTAATTTTAAATAAGTTAAATGCTTGTGTTTGTTGCATTAGATTACATGTAGTTTTCTTAGAAGAAGGGACTAAATTGAAAAGAAAAGAACGAGGACCTAAGTGAAAAGAAAAGGTTTAGTGGAGGAAGCTATGTAAGCTTTCTATATTTTAAGGGTAGCTAACTATAATTTTAGCCAAAAGATTTATTGTAGCTACCAGAATTATGAATTTTTTCACCAAAGGTTCAGGCGCAAAATGGTAATTTTGTAGGTGACCGAAGAAATTATCATTTTGAGTTGAATGATCCAGAATTAAGATCAGAATGGTAATTCCCAGACCACCTATAAATAGGGCCAAATCCCAAAAGTCTCATTTCTCACGCTACACTTCAGAATTTAGAGAGAGAAAGAAGAAAAATTTTTAAAGAGAGTGTGAGAAATTGAGAGGTAAGTGGGAATTTGTAAGGTGTTTTAAAGTAAGAGGCTTGCAGCAAGGGGATCTAGGAGGACATCTAAGACTTTTATTCTAGTTTTGACACAAAATAATGTAGCAAAACAACCCAATCCCTCTAATTTCAAAAAACTGTTCATGTTAATAAAAATGATGCTTTTGATGTTGTTTAAAGTAAGAGAGGGAATAAAACCTACATTCTTGATGTTTTTGATTACTATTGGATGTTTTAAACTGCATGAATATACTTATGTGTAACACACCCTGTAACACCTCATAATTTAATTAGCCTAAATTAATGGTCTTTAATTAAATGGATGGAATTAATGGCGTCATTAATGAATTAGTAGGAATTTCTTGCTTGCATCATTTAATGGGCTAAATGGTTATATTAAAGGTAAACTTACACGAAAATTTGGTAATTAAAATTAATTCTTTAATTACCTAGCCTAAAAAACCAAGAGAGAAGCAATGTAAAATGCAACTATTTAAAAATGTGCATGAGTGTGCCTTACATGCATCTTGCATGAGAGAAAGGAATGAAAATTTTATTTCCATGCATGAGAAGTCAAGCCATACGTGAGGGACGTTGGCGTGAAGTATGCTACAAGTGGTGTAGAATTTTATTTTAAGAGATGGGGGCTATTGTGATAATAATCAATTAAAAGGAAAAGGGGAAGTGCAGCACTTTGCATAAAAATATATGCATGTATGTACACAGCAAAGGGGATGAAGGAAAGAGAAATTTAATCAAGATTTAATGGAATTAAGGTGATTAGCCCTCTCTCCTATGACCTCACGTAGGTTTCACATGGATTAAATTCCAATACATCAAGGAGCATGACTGAAATGTAGACTAGCATGGACTGCACTAAGTGAGGAACGTACATAAGCAGGTGAATTTTATATATCTAAACGGCAAAAGGGAAAGAACTTGAAAGAAAATATATATATAGGAGAGAGGAGTAGCTACCCATTATTGAGTGGTCAATGCACATGAGGGAATGAAGTTGGAAAAAAAAATTCAATCAAACCATAAGAAATTAAAGTACAAAATCCCATGCCTTGCGTGAAGTTGGCCATTACGTGGAAGGGTAGGTTACGTGAACCTATTCCTTTTCTTTCCATGGATGCCACCAAGTAAAAGGGGTTGCATGCAAGGCTTAATGTGAGCCTTGTGATAAAACATGAAATTTAATTGTAATGCAAATGGCACGTGAGAGTACAAAAGCAAGAAGACAAGAGGAAAAAAAATGGGGTGGCATGCGGCCCTTGCATTCCTCCTTGTTCGTGTACTAGGGGTGTATAGCAATTGAATTGGGATGGCAAATGTGGGCTGCTTGGGACCGTACCTCTTGTGTGTAAGCAAGAGGTAGCGTGACTTCCATTCATTCAACCTTCACTTCAGACGAGTGAAAGCTCTCACACATGCAAGAAAGAAAGAAAGAGTTGCACCTAAGCTACATGATAAGAATAATTAAAAAGGTAGAGGGTAGCATGCCATGATAGGGTTCAGACAATAGAAAAAGGGAATAGAATTAAAAATTTGAAATTTGTAACACACATATTAACACGACAAGAAGGGAAGCGAGAGCACTTCATAGTTTGGGAAACAACTCACACACAGGAAGGACAATTCAAGAAGAAGGTGGGGCATGAGTGCTAGTGAAAAATACACAAAATTTTGTGAGGAGGGGAAGGACTAAAATACCAAGGAAAGAAGAAGTAAGGAAGAACTCAAAGGAAAAGCCAAGAGTGACTCCATCTTAGGGCCTCTTTGAGGTAGGTTAGTAATTTATTAAATTCTAGTTCCATGATCTAGTATGCATGATTGATGATTTTGCTTCCATGGAATTAGGATCCTTGTCTACATTCTTAATTTAGAAATAATAAATGACTTAGCTTGCATGATGAATCTAGGAGATGTTTAATTCTTAAACCTAAAATGTGATTTTATTAAGATCATTAAATAACTTAGAATAAGAGCTCATTTCAATGATTGGGTGGCTTGGCTTACTACTCTTAATATTAAAGTAGACTTGGTATTTTCATAATGAAATTAATGTTAGTAAATGTAACACAAGTAAGAAAGAAAACCATACCCAAAGTGATTGGGGAAAACTTATGATTATTAATAATGATGCATATGATTATGGCAAATTAATTGACTATATTAGTGATGGGTAGTATTGTTATGGTTAACTTTAAGACTAATTAATTACGACCATATTTATGGGAAATTAATTGACTATATTAGTGATGGGTATTATTGTTATGGTTAACTTTAAGACTAATTAATGATGACCATATTTATGGGAAATTTATGGCTAAATAATAATGACCCTTGTTGTGGGAAATTGTGGTTAGCAAGGTTGAATGATGTTGATTAATAATGATAAACATTAATGTTGTGGAAAATAAATTCCCCCATTTTAATGATATGATTTAAAGAATGGAAAAGAGAATATTTAAATGATAAGATATAAAATTCTTTTGAATTTTCCCTAGGCTAAAATCATGAAAATTTTTCCATGAAAATTATTAAGGTTTTATAATTGAAACATAATATACAAAAATCAAGAATTAGATTGATTCAGGTCAATTTGTCATATGACAAATGGGTAATTTGTGCCAAGGGAAAAGAAAGACAACAAACATAGGAAAAACATAGAAGTGTCCATGAATTTCGAGGTGTGGTCGAAGGTGCTCCACACCGGTGACCTAAAGAGGCGTGGCCAAAGGTGCTTTATGCCCGTGATGTAATAACCCAATTTTTTTTAAAATAAATTAATTGGGTAAAATAAATCTAGATTTCTTTGAAATTGAATTCAAGGTATTTCTCTGAGCTTGCAGTTAAAATTTGAGAATTTTTCAAAGTAAAAATCTTATCTGATGGAGAAAACTCGATCTGGCTTCAGGAAGTTAGCAAGTAAATTGGAAGGCTTAAAATCTTCAAAAGATTTCTGAATTCCTTCCATATGGGCTTGTATTCTTGCCTAGATTGGAAAATGCATCCGAAATTTACCCCGAGCAAAGTGGAAAAAGACCAAAATGTCCCTGGAGGCCTTAAAACTCTAAAACTCTACCTTTTTCTCTCATTTTTCCTTTCCTCTCTCTCTCCTTCACACAATTTCTCTCTCCTCTCCCTCTCATTTTCGTGCCACCTCCAGTAGCAGGAATTGCCACCTTATGCCGTCGGCGAACCCTGCCACTACTGCAGCTCGACGCTGCTGACCTCCAGCTGCCATTCCCGATCGCCGATGGACGCCATAGCAGCTGAAAATAGCCGCATTTTCTTCTCATCGCAAAATCCAACCTCTGTTGCGATCTCCATCATTTGACATTGTCCAGCCACACCGCCGCCACCATCGGGTAGCCTAAGCTGCCAGCTTCCTCCGATAGCTTCCAACCGGTGGAATGTCGTTGCCACGCGTCCGGAACGGAGGAAAATAATTCCATCTGAGCACCATTTTTGTCGCTAGAAAATGCCATCAAAACTGTCGTGTTTCATCGAACGGACATCGAATTCGGCATCCTCGAGTTACGGGCTACATTTTGGTGTATTTTTTTACCCCAGCCACTGTCTGTCACCGTGCGTCACTGTGAGCTACCATCTGCCACCGTGCTCTACTGTGCGCCATCGCCAGTGTTGCTGGAAAGTTTTCGAAATCAAATTTCAAGCTTCTAAAACCCCTCATACAATTTAAAATACTCCAATTTGATGTTTTCCTATCAAAATTGACTCCATACATGTTTAAGGATTAGGCCGATCTAAGAATTAGATAAATTAACGTAGGAAAGCATAATCAAAAGGAAAACCTGTCTAAGATTTGACTTATTTACTCAGAAAACTAATTGGGATCAATTGCCGAGGAAAATGGGTTAAAAATGTACCAAGAAGAAGAGGGAGATTTAGTTAAAGAGAAAGGAAGCAAGGTAGGTTGACAATTCTTAAAAATAGTGTCCCAAGATTTCATACGTGTATGCCATGTTTCTACAAGCTTTCATGGGACATTGTTTCCATCTTACATTCTTGATATTATTTATGTTTGCTGGCCAAATCCGCATGATAGAGTGGTATGTGGGTATATGATAAAATGAATATTGATGTTGTGGAAATGTTGGTTAGTTAATAATGTTACCATGATAAACCACGGTTAAGCATAATAGAAATGGATGCATGCCCTTGAAAACTAATTTCTCCATAATGGGAGTGTTAGAGATGTCATTATAGAAAGTGTAAACTTTGGCTATAACCATGTAAATGCAAGTAAGGTAACCATATTCCAATGAAAGGGAAGACATGTCTATTTGCTCAATGAAGCCAATTTCTTTGTCAAGGTTTAATTGTGTTATCGATACATTAGATCCTAAATAGAAAAAGTGAAATTTAGCAATAAATGATTCCAATTTTAAGGGTAATATTTTAAGAACAACAGAAAAAAAAGGAAACATATTACTAGATGATTCCAAGGTTAATGGTGATATTTTAATATTAGAAAAAGAAAAATATATTGTTAAATTATCCTAATTTAATGGAGATATTTAAGGATTAGGTGATGTGTCTGATTCTATACATAATTGCCTGATATTAATTGTCCATTTTATGAGAAATTTATGTAATTTTATTCTTAAAATCACCTAAGGTTGCTTCATTTTCGTTTTCAGGCATTTTATCAAGTCATCGTCAGCAAACAAAGCAATTTAGAGCCTAGACAGCTTTCAGAGCACTCAAAATAGGCCATTTAGACCAATTCTGCTTATTGTGCCTTGGGCCAGGCTAATTGGGCCTTGGACTGGCCTTATTGGGCCTTGGACTGAGCTAGGAAGAGGAGAAAAGGAGCTATACCCAAGTGAAGCAGACGAGGAGCTGGGTGGATTTGAGAGGCAGCGTGAAAATAGTGGGAAAATTGGCATTGAAGAGTAGCTAGCATTCCATGCGTGAAAGGAGAGCAAAAGTGAACAGTACCATGGCATTTGAAAAAGAAAAAAGAATCTATCGTGCAAGGAGTAGCATTGAACAGTACTTGAACCATCCACCCATGAGTGACCCACACACAGCAAGAAGAAGCTGAATGCAAGAGAGAGAGACGACTAGAGAACTGCCGCCGAGGGAGGCCGACCAATAACTAGAGAGGCTTCACAGATGATCCTCCATCGCCTTGGCCATCAGCGGCGCCGTTCACGGCGTCCGTAAAGTGAGAGAAAGCTCGCGACCCGTTTTGGGAACCCGACTGAGTTCGAGCTCCTCTGCACTTTTTTTGGCCATTCCACAGCCCGTCGTCGCCCCCTGCACCTTCAGGAAGCCCAACCGCAGCTTTGCCCTAGCTCATCCGCAGCCGAACAGCCCAAATCAGAGAGACCCAAATTGTGACCCATTTTGCGATCTGGTTGAGTTTTCAGCTGCTTCCACCACCGTCCGTCTGAGCTGCCACCGGAAACTAGTCCTCTGTCGACCAGTGCCTCCACCGCGACCTTTCGCCCCAGCTCAAGCCGCCGTTCTATGCATTTTTTGGTGGGTACCCAAGAGCTCAGATCCAACCCGGTTGACCAACGACCCGTTTTTCCTGGACAGATTTGAGCTGTATTTTTCTAGAGGTTTTGTGACATTTTTTCGACAAGATTTTGGTGGTTTTTTGGCAACCAATCTTTGCAGGGGCGTGCATAACTTTAATTGTTTTTTCTCCTGTATAATTAATTGTCTGATGAATTTTCTAGTGGATTGTCTGTTGTCTGTATATATGTGTGGCTAAAATTGTAAATTTCATTGGGGTCCCTGACTATGTTGGATTACTGTTTAAATTTGTATGGATAATTGAATGCTGGTTATGTGATCTCCGTTATTTTTATAAATGAATACTCATGTTTTCGTTAGCAAGATGTTGCAAGGAAAGCTATTTAGATTTCTTTTTGAGATCGAGAGATGATAATTGAAATCGGACACCTAATTGTAACAGACAATTAATTTTCGCTTAGAGATAAGGTTAGTTAATTGCTAGATTAAGGAGTAGCTATCTTTAATAGTAGTGAATTAGACCGATAATGCTGATTTAAAATTTACCATTAGGAAGAACCAGCCAGTGGTAGATTTTAGGTTTAAGAAATTCATTGAGACTAACAGAGAATTTGAATTTGCATCAAAATTCACTCACAGGTAGCACAGTCAAATTTATTAATCCATTATCTTTTATTTATTTACCAACCAGTGTAAGTTCCCCAGTGGATTTGCATTTCTTACCTTCATGTATTTTCTTCTGTTTCTTATCACTGATAGTTTATTTGCACTTAGTTAATTATTAGGATTAGATAGAAACAATCACTTTGACTTTTAGGCTAGATAACAAAGAACAAGTAGTAACTCTGGGCTTTCCTGTTCCCGAGGAATATGACCTTGATACTCACCATTGCACTAGGCTGCATCGATAGGTTCATTGCCTTAGGTGTTGTTGCTAGATAGCATTGGCAGCATGCATCATTAGGAAAAGGGGAAATTTTAAATGGTCAACCACTCAATCCCCTTGAGTTTCCTTAAGGCCAAAATCATGGAAATTCTTCTTTGAAAACTATTAAGATTTTATAAATGAGACATTATTCAAGAATAGAGAATTAAATTAAATTAGGCAAAAGAATTTTCAGAAATAAATATGATAAAGAGACATTGTACACCGATAGAAAAAGGGGAAACGCAACTGATAAGGGAAAACATAGATAGGTACATGATTTACGAGGTCTGGCCGAAGGTGCTCCACACAAGCGGCCTAGCAAGGTGTGGCCGAAGGTGCTCCATGCCCATGATCTAGTGCTTGCGATTATGCTATATACGTGGTCGAGTGTCTACGGATTATGAGGTGTGACCGAAGGTGCTCCACACTAGTGACCTAGTAAGGTATGGCCAAAGGTGTTTCATACCTATGACCTAGAGTTCATAATGATTTTATGTACATGGATGAGTGTGTACGATTTACGAGGTGTGGCCGAAGGTACTCTACATGGGCGACCTAGCGAGGTGTGGCCGAAGGTGCTCCATGCCCATGACCTAGTGCTCGCGATTACGCTATATACGTGGCTGAGTGTCTACGGATTACGAGGTGTGGTCGAAGGTGCTTCATATCTATGACCTATAGTTCAAGATGATTTTATGTATGTGGTCGAGTATCCACAATTTATGAGGTATGGCCGAAGGTGCTTCACACGAGTGGCCTAGCAAGGTGTGGTCGAAGGTTCTTCATGCCCATGACTTAGTGCTCGCGATTATGTTATATACATGGCCTAGTGTCCATAAATTACAAGGTGTGGCCGAAGGTGCTCCACACAAGTGACCTAGTGAGGTGTAGCCAAAGGTGCTCCATACCTGTGACCTGGAGTTCACAATGATTTTATGTACATCACCGAGTGTCCACAATTTATGAGGTGTGGCCGAAGGTGCTCCATACCTATGATCTATAGTTCATGATGATTTTATGTACGTGGCCGAGTATCTACGATTTACGAGGTGTAGCCAAAGGTGCTCCACACGGGCGGCCTATCGAGGTGTGGCCGAAGGTACTCTATACCTATGACCTAGTGCTAATGATGACGCTATATATGTGGTTGAGTGTCTACAAATTACGAGGTGTGGGCGAAGGTGCTCCACACAGGTGACCTAATGAGGTATGGCCAGAGGCACTCCATACCCATAACCTAGTGCTCACGATGATTTCATAAAGGTGGTCTAATGACCACATAACACCCCAGGGTGCTCAATTAATCTAGATCGGTAAATGTAAAAGTTAATGCATAAGCAATTTGTTTAATCCCGCGATAACATGTATAATTTTATGTGGATATGTTTCATTTGAAAGAGAATATCTGATTTTTATGTGGACATCTAAATTTATCATGAAATGCTTACCTGTTTAGATTTATAAGTAACATGTTTTAATATCAAGAATGTAGAAAGAAATGTTTTAGTGCTTGCACCCTAGTACATATTAGTTATTTTTAAAACCTAAATTGTTAAGCTACTAGGAAACTTGTGTTTCTCATTATTATGCTAATATGTATCAGATGTGGACGCATAGCAGGGTCAAGAGGTAGCAATTCCATTTTGATTTAAGTGAGATTTTTGTAACCCTATTTCAGGTCCTAGTCCAGATATATTTAACTTAGAATTAGAATTATTGACATAGGATGTAAATAGGAAAGAACCAGGGAAGGGGTATGTGAAAGACCGGTCCCTCTTAGAAATTCTTTTAAAGGGGTCTAAGTGATAGTATTGTTGTCTCCTAACTTCTTATGGACGGGTACTTCATATATCCTGATACATGTTTACAGAAATGTAATAGACATTATTGAACATGTATTTATTTGAATTACATGAATGTTTTAATTTTTGTTGTGTAATTTAGTATATTTTTATTCGTTCCGCTGTGCATACGAGATTTAATCTGAGCAAAAGATCTCGAACCTAATTTGCTTAATATAACTTAATGGTATAACTACTCAGACATTAATTAAATAAAATAATGTACCGAACCTATCTAATTATATCAAAATTAATGGTAATACTAGATAGGGGCGTTACACATGACCTAGCGTTCACGATGAATTCATGTGCGTGGTTGAGTGTCTATGAATTTTGAGGTGTGGTAGAAGGTGCTCCATATGGGTGACCTAGGGAGGTGTGGTCGAAGGTGCTCCACACGGGTGACCTAGGGAGGTGTGGCCAAAGGTACTCCATACCCGTGATCTAGTGTACCGATAATTTTATATACGTGGCCGAGTGTCCACAATTTACGAGGTGTGGCCAAAGGTGCTCCACACGAGTGAGCTAGCGAGGTGTGGCCGAAGGTGCTCCATACCCGTGACCTAGTGTTCACGTAACACCTAAGGAATGCCAATTAATCCGTAACAATAAGAGTAAGAATTAATCGCATAAGCGCTTTGACAATACCATAATAACACATGTAATTTTATGAAAATATGTGTCACATGAAAAAGGAGTTATCTAATTTCCTGTCAACTTCTAAATTTATCATGCAACGCTTGCTGGTTTACATTTATGTGTAACATTATGTTTTAAAATCAAGAATGTAGATTGAATGTTTTGGTGCTTTCACCCTGATACATATTAGTTGACTTTTAAAACCCTGAATTGTTAATCTATTAGGAAACTTGTGTTTCTCATTCACGTGATAATATGTATCAGATCAGGATGCGTAGCAGGGCTGAGGAGTAGCAGTCTTTTTTATTAGGAGAGCAGTCTTTTTGATTAGGTGAGATTTTGTAATCCCTATTTTGGGTCCTAGCTAGACTTGATTTAGAATAGGATATTTATTTTAGACAATATACATGAGATGTATGTGGGCATCCCGGGGGATGAATATCTGAAGAACTGGTCTATCCCTAAATTATAAGGGAGTCTAAGTGACAAACCTGTTGTCTCCTGACTTTCGATGGACGGGTACTTCATATATCTGGGGACATGTTTATCAGTATGTAATGAACTTGATTAGACTTGTATTATTGGAATTACATGAAAATTTATATTTCTACTATAGCATAGAATTTATATTACTCCTCTGTGCATGTAAGTTTTAATCTGAGCAAAAGAATCTCAAACCTAATTCGCTTAATATAATTTAGTAGTGTAACTACTCAGACATTAATTAAATAAAGGATAAGGATGAACCTATCTATTTATATCAGATTTAATGGTAATACTAGATAGGGGCGTTACACCCCTAACCCTATATTCCTTTTAGATAATTAAATAATATAAGGTGATATAATATAGGATTGATGAGTTTACTACTGCTCATATTGTAATGGCAGCAGATAATAGTCACATATCAATATAGAGCATAAATAAAGAAATCAAGCAATTTGATATGGCCATAATCAAAAGCATCACAAAAGAAATCTTTAAACATTTCCATTTATAAATGATTTCTCTCGTGGTCATAAGCCACCTGCAATCATTCTCATGGTTTTCACCGTTTGCAACCATTCTCATGGTTAGCCATTTGCATTAATTTTCTTGGTTACCCATCTGCATTAATTCTCATGGTTAACAGTCTGCAAAAATTTTCTTATATTACAGCCAGTTGCAGCTATTCTCATGGTATAACCAATTACAGCTATTCTAGCATTATAACCAAATGCTATTCTCGCGATATAACTAAATGCAGCTATTCTCGCAGTATAACCAAATGCAGCTATTCTCACGGCATAACCATTTGTAGCTATTCTCGCGGATCAACCATTTATAGTTAGTCTCATTTATGATTTATGCTCATCTCATAAAATCTCATGTTTCTCTTTTCTTTCCCATTTATTCTCAAGAATTTTCAATTCTCATGCTAACTATTACATCTTAGGTTTAAATCTTACATTTGAGTGAAGTATTAGGCTAATTGTGGCTTAAAATAGGTTATTGAGTCTAATTTCCCAAAACAGAGAGCTACAAGTTGACTTCTAGCCTCCTGGCAGTCGACTTCCAACATGCTGTCCCAAAAATATTTCAAACGGAGAGCAACCAGTCGACTTACAGGGCGCCGACAGTCGACTACTTTTTTCTTGGCTAATTTCTAGAAAATAAGAACACAACAGTCGACTTCCAGCCCCATGGCAGTCGGCTACCAAAATTCTGGACACGTTTATAGGCAACTCAAGAGTACAACAGTCGACTGGTAAGGGTTACAAGTCAACTGCTACGTTATGCTCTATTTTAAAACTTGCAGTTAAGCAATTTTTTTAGCCCAAGAACATGTTTTTGATATGGTTTTGATGATTAAAAACTTAATAACAGTATAAGAGCCTCATTTACCACACAAAAATAGCCCAAACTACTGATTACTCATGCTCAAATATTGGATTTAAACTCTTTCTCAAAAACCATGAAAACCCCATTTTTCATATTTGCATTCAGATATTCATAAGCATATTTATGCATTTTAAAACATCCACTAGCCATAAAAAACCCTAAGAATATAGATTTTAACCTCTCTTAAACTTAAGCAACAGAAGAATCAAAGTTTTCAGTTATAAACAGTGATATTTCGAAAATGAGATTGGTGATTTGCTACCTTATTGTTGATTGTATGTTGGTTTATGATGATTGTGAAGTGTTCTGGCATGTTTTCCTAGCTCCCAAAATGCTTAAATCCGTTCAACCGTCTAGTTTTTTGACAATTCCTTCTCTTTCTCTCTTTAACTCGCTCTCTCTCTCTAGAATTTCAAAATTCAAGATGCCAAATGGAGGTTCTAAGGCTTCACCTATTTATAGGTGATTTGGTCCTTTGCAATTCTGCTCCTAATTTCTAACCATTCAGCCCAAAATGATAATTTTTCCAACTATATGTTAAATTACCATTTTATCCCTAGCTCACTGGTGAGAAGTTTTCAAAAATTTGTTGCTACATTAAATCTTTTGGCTAAAATTATGGCCTATTGCCCTGAAGTTTTGGAAATTCACACATCTATCCTTACTTCATCTTTTTCTTTTCAATTTGGTCTTGGTTCCTTCTTTTCCCTTAAAACTCTTATTCTAACTTATTTTAAAGCATCCATATGCTATTTAATACAGCAAACACAAGAATTTAATTCCTTTAAAATTAACAAACATTTCTTAATGTGTAGAAGGAGCAGATGTTACATTATGCATGCTGAAATCAAATAATGGAAATGAGTTTTTAGCTATTGAAAGAATATGAGGTTTAATCCAAGATTTGAGTGAGAATAATTGGTAGTTTGGGTTATTTTTATGGGTAAAATGATGCTTATATGCTGGTATAGAGTTGGTAATTCTTAGAAAGGGTTTACAAACAAGTTCTTAGGCAAAAATTTGGGCAAAACCAAGTTTGAAAAATAGAGTATAACGTAGCAGTCGACTTATAGCCCCTATGAATCGATTGTCATGTTCTTCGGTTGCCAAAAAACGTATACATAGTGCTAGTAGTCAACTGTCAGCCCCTTGAAGTCGACTGTCATGTGCATATTTTCTAGAAAATTGCCAAGAATAGAGCAACCGATTTTTGGGTGGAGCAGTCAACTGGTAGCCCTTCGGTTTGAAAATTTTTCAGGATAGTGAGATGCATGTCGACTGTCAGGTGGGTGTAAGTCGACTAGTCAATCTCTGTCTTGAATGGTAAACTCAATGACCGAATTTGAAGCATAGTTAGCCCAAAAATCCACTCAAACAAGCAATCTAAACCTAGAAATTTATAATAGGTAACATAAGGGTGAGAGTGAAAGAAAAAGAGCAAGAATGATATGAAAATTGAAAAGGAATGAGCATGAGAATCTCAGGAGAAATGAGAAATTATTCCTAATGTATGAATAGTGGTAGATAGGCATATATTGAGTGACCAATTGTTGGTATGGGACAATAATTGAGGCATTCCATGGTTAAATTAAATGGTTTTGAAAACACTGTGATGGTTATTAATTTTAAGTTAGTGAACTCCCTTATGGCCAATCAAAGGATTCACGTACTTAAAGTTATACAGAACCATGGTATGAGCCGAATCACCCTAGTCTATAGACTTATGAATAGTATTTTGGAGAAATGATCTTTTGAGAAGAGTACACCCAGATATACAAGAAAGGATTTTCCAGAGAGGTGGGCAGGGACTCTATAGTTCTTGGAGGTGGGGGATGATCTGTCAGAGAGGTGGATAGTGACCCTTGTGGAAGTATTATGGATGGATGTACTTTGAAGCATGTACATGAATTGCAATCAAGGACTGATAGATAATATATAGATTGTATCTAAGAACTACAGGTAGTCATGGACTACAAGAAACTCACCTATGAGTGAGGGTTATATATGAAGAGTTGTTTGCTCGGTGACTCTCCTAGTTTCTCTTGGTATAATCTTGTGATGATCATGATTTAGCATTAGCCATGAGAATATGCTCTGATTTCCTTATGTATGCTCTTGTTTCTATGTGATACCCTGTTACGATTATAATGTGATATATATATCTTGTGTGATGGATATGTGGCATGATATATCCTATTTGATGGATATGAAATATAATCTGATAATATATATCATGTTGAATGGATATGTGATGATTCTAAATTGCATGCATAGTATGAGTATGAGATATGAGACATAACTGTATAATTCATGCATGGTAACCCAATAGACTTGATTTATCATGTAATGTGAAAGAATGTAGTGTATTTTCGCACAAGTACGGTGGTACAGACCAATGAATTTTAAAGATAGATTATTATTGCTATGGAGATTTATTTTCATATAAAATGTTAGTTTGTATCAGATACCTATATATCAGGTGCAGCTGGAGATAGAGGTAGAGATGGTGGAAATACCCTTCTTGGGATATTTCCCAATGATTAAGGAATTGTGGATCCTTTTATCTTAAAAGTTCCCCTTACACCCTGACTATATGAAGTTTTAGGGTTGTATAGTGAAATTTTGACATGTTTGATACCCTGAATCCTTATTAATATTTTTGGAAGGATCAGGAGGATGATTTTTGGTTGATAGGATAAAGACATATATGTATTATGATATGTGAATTAGGAAACCACTAACGGTCTTTTGTTAAATTGGTATGAGTGACAAACTTGTTGTCTACTTATCCTAGTTGACACACTCATATATCCATGGTTATATGTGTGACAGGTGACACTTGTAAATATGATAAATGGATTATGTATGTGGATGCATATATATGTATGTATAAATATATATATATATATATATTACTTCAATTGTTTTAAATAATTTTTCGTTGCGACATTACGTGTGAGAATCCCAAGTGTAGAATTCTCAAACTAGTAGCACTTAATTATTTATTGCTTTTGAAAAATATATAATAAATTAAATTTATTGCTTTTAACACCAAGGAAATGATGAAATAAGTTATTTTTTTAGTAAAAGAAATTAATATTATTTTGAGGAATATTTTTGTCATCTTTTCATTTTAATTAAGGGAGTTTGTATAATTTAAGCATCAATGACAAGAGCAAAGAATCATTCATCCAAAAATAAAGGAGAATTTCTCAAGTTCCCAAAAGCAAGGGAAAATTTTTAAATTCTTCAAAAGAAAATTGGGAAAATTACATTTGCCTATTTTGATCTTTACCTCAAATTTTAATATCCCCAGTCGTCTATGAAAGTTGCAACTGATCCTCTAATCAATTAATCTCATTATATAAGTACTAAAATACCCTTCCCCTTTTCTCCTCTTTTTTATGTTGTCCTGTTCTTTTGTTTATGGCTTTCGTTGACCTTTAATCAAGTTGGTTTTCTTCCTCAAATATTTTTCGTCATCGCTTATATATTTGAAAAATCATTTATAAAATTTTGAAAGTCAAGATAGACTGGTTGGAAAAGATGAAGAGAAAAGGGAAGGTATTATTGTAATGGGCCTAATAGAAAAGGATTCCAACTGCAACTTACAATTGGAGACAAATATGTTTTCGATTACATAAAACAGATTACAGAAAGAGAAAGAACCATCCAAGGGAAAATTCAGAAAATTTTAATTCAACATACAGGGCCTAGCAACGGAAAATTCAGTGCTATTACATGACGTTAAGTTCATTTCCCGAGTACATCAAATGGTTCTTAGGAGGTTGGGACCGGAGTGGGATCATGTTCCATCTTAAATACTCAAAATTTCCACTCCCCAATTGGAGACAAATATGTGGATAAGGGTAAGTGTAATTTTTTCGGAAAATTTTAATTAAATTACCACACAATTATCTTATAATTTATTCTATACTAATCTAAAAATGACCTTTTTAATGTATTTAAAATATTTGCAAATATAATATATTAAATTGTCTCATCTAAATATTTTTGAATTATCTCAATTTCTATCTAAAATTATTAGTTAATAGACGCAAAACATGTGAAATTAATTTTAATAATAAATCTTATTTAAATGTGTGAAACCCATTTGAACAGTGGAATATCTCCCTTTTGTTTTGTCAGGCTGAATTAACAGGAGACTGGCAACATCAAACAGTACCCTTAGCTAATTCGGAACCAAGACATGGATGCTACTGAGTAAAATAAATATATTGAAGATAATTTTTTTTTCTTTTGGGTCAAACTGATATTTCATTGAGAAATAGGCAGAAAGGCCTTACGAAGATATTGAGCAAGGTACCAAATATAATAGATCATAATAAGTCAGTCTTAAAGTATAACGTACAAGAACACATGAGAGGCAACGCATCTTATTATGCACTAACTAAAGTAGAGATAATTTACATCCTTATCTTTACAAAAAAATAAATTTACAAATTCAAATGCAAGATAAACACAGGTATACAAGAAAAGACAACATACCTTTTAATTTTTTCTGAGGATTAAGTCTTTAAGTTGTCTTCATTATTAGAGTATTTTTCTTTTTTTACAGATCTAATGAATCTAAATGCAAATTTTCATAAAATAAAACATCTTACTCAAGAAAAGAGAAAACTTTTTTGGGAAGGAAATCTCTTCTAGAGAAGAGGAGATCCATCCAAAAAGAGGAAGGAGAAGAAGAAAACTCTTACATAAGAGGAGAGGAAACAAGATAACAGCATAAAAGAAAAACAAAAGAAAGAGGAGGCAGGGGCAACTCCTCAGAGGTGCCGCTCCCAGAAGAACCCTAGCAGACAGACGTGCTCTGATGATAAGTACAGTGTAGACAAAAAGGTAAAGCATTTAAATATAGTTTGGCTTTGGGAGCTCAAATTCACTATGAAACTAGGAGGAAGTGACTTTTGACAAGTCCAGTACCATTTTATCTCAAACTAAAACCCAACCCTGTTGTTACAAGTCTCAGTTTCCTGAACTTTAGAGGAGTTTAAACACAACAAACAACAAACTCTAACTATTGATACAAAATAACTTTTATTCGTGATAGAAATACGAATTAATTTTGTTCTGTACTTTTCCCCAATAGCCAACAGAAATAACCATATAGGGTTGAGTTTGATCAGTTCATACAAAAAGGGGGCGAAATAAATAAATTCAGGAACAAATAAAGCAATATACTCATTAATACTGATAAAAATAGAAAGGGCAAAACAAAGAAATGCAAGGGTTTTATAAAACATTGTAAATTGCAAGTATTCCACTAGTCTTTATAGATAGAATCTTTAACATTTTATTCTAACAGAATAAGAAGATACTGAGAGAGTATAATTCATCAACAGATTAAAATCTTCCCGGGGATATTGCTACCGTCCTTAACAGCAAACTATCTGAGAGCTCAGATCAGTATGTTTTCAACTCACAGGTTTTTAAAAGCTGACTCATGAGCTACCTTTTGTGGGATCAGTCTTGCCAAAAGTGCCTTATTATGACAGTGCTCCGTGTCAATAAAGTAGAAGTTCCCATTAGCCTTGAATGTCACAAAAGGCCTATTGGTTTCTGGTGGTCTAATATCAGAGAACTTAATTGTCTTCGGAATATAAGTTGCCAGCCAAGACATCATTTCCACCTCAAAGCTATCTGAACCAGGCTGCCACCTGAGTTTGTGAATGTAAGGGCTAACAAACCAGTGAAGAGCAGCAGTTGTAGAAGCACTGAGGAAAATTACAGATGATGCTACTGCACCCTTCAAGATGACATTCATATCGGGGGATGTCATGAAGGTTACAACTGGGCCCAGAGATACTGAGAGGCAGCAAGTTGAGAGAGACAAAAGTTTAACTTTCTTGATGGTGGATGAGATTGGACCATAATAAACAATTCCATTTTCCTTGCCATCTTCCCCCGATTGTCCCCTAGAAGAAGGTCCGATGCTAACCTTGTCGTCTTCCTCTGTTGTAGCAGCTTGGGATACCCATCTCCTTTGGATAGTGGTGAACTGAGTGAATGATTTGGCAGTGAGATTGGTGCTGATAACACGTCCACATGTCCAGGACCTAGAACAATGATAGGCTGAAGGATGGAGACAAACAAATAGAGAATTAAAATTTGTATAATTTGCAATTAAACAAGCTATAAATAGGTTATGAGCAGTCAGATGTTTAGAACCAATATCCCAGCAAAGTGATAAATATACTTTAAGTATAAAAGCTATGACTAATTTGATTTTGCTAAATTACATACAACTCGGTACTGAGCATAAACATGAATCACAAATTAAGACTCACAAGACTACAGAACATATGATACATGATAGTAGAAGTATAAAATGCGAAAGCATAACGTGTGGAGCCTTTAAATCGAAAATGGGGAAAAGATCAATGAAAATTGCTTTTGCTGAAAGCTTGACAGAACTTTTATCATTTTATATTCCCAAGTAAAAAAGACATTTTTGAAAAACTAGGAGAAATAAACTTGAGACGCAAGTCTGGCATATTACACACACCCCCATTTAACAAATTTGGTAACGAAGAAATATAGCATAACGGATATGGTGGCTAAAAAATCGTACATATTTTCCAAGCATAAATCTTTCAAAATAGTTACCAAATACAGCCTCATAAATTCTTTACCACAGTGGAATGCATAACTAACATTAGTATATCAAGATATTGACTTCTAGCTTTATGTCAATTGTCAAGCATGATTATAAATTTCACTCTCAGTTGTGAGATCAAGATGAACCACTTATAGCTTTAGATGAATCAGTTGAACTAAACGCTTCTAGTACAGGAGATGAATAGCTGATTAAGAAGCAGCTTAGTTCCTACTAATTTCTAGTCCCCCCCCCTCTTTTTTTTTTTTCTCTCTCATAGCCAAAACTTGTATTATATTATATTACATGATTTAGTAAAAACAAAATTGTAGCAAAGTTGGGACTCCCAGAACTAGGACATGAACGCCATATTTATTCCTGACTAACCAAAAAGAAGAACCACTCTGGTTGACAGCCTCTAAACAGATCATGATAGTCAACGGCAGTCAAGTCATCAACCATATTAAAATGGAAGAAGAAATAGAAAGAAAAAATTTTAAAAATACTTCTTTTGAAAGATATATTAGAAAAGCCTATTCCTTAGCTACAAAAGAGACACACAGCAAGCCAAACAGACCACAGATATCTTGTTCCCTTACCAAGATATTACCTTCTTCAACCTTCATACATTTCACTTGATCTATGTGTCTTGTCTTTCTCTCCCTACTCTTAACAAGCTTGAATATTCTTCTCTTCCCATATTTGGTTCCAAAGGATTGATATAACCCTTTATAAGCTCTATCTCTTGCCTCCGACACTGTCTTCTTAATGTTTTTCTTAGCTACTTTACACCTCTCCTAATTTTCATTATCTTTGCATGTGTGTCACGCTTTATAGCACTCACTTTTAACCTTAATCTTATCTTATACATTTGCATCCCATCACCAAAATCTCCTTCACCCAACAATTTTGTTGCGACATTCCTAATCCCTTCAGCCATAGTGTTCCAAATGTAGTTTGCATCTCTTTGTTCTTTCCAAATCCGCTCTTCTAACACCTTTCTTTAGAAGCTCTCACATGGTTCGCTTTCAAATGCCACAACCTTTATCCTAAGGCTTGTTCTTTTACTATTTCTTTTCACTCTTCTCTTAACATGAACGTCCATAAACAAGACCTTATGTTGAGTAATTAAACTCTCCCAGGTATGACTGTGCAGTCGGTTTCTATTTGATTTCCTTACCAAAGAGAAATCAATTTGGGAACATGTTGCTCCACTTTGGTACATGATAAGGTGCTTTATTCTCTTTCTAAAACATATGTTTCCTATAGTGAAATTAAAAGTTAAAAGTAAAATCTAAGATTGTTTTACCTTCTACATAGAGAGATATCAGAGATCTCACAAGGACCTATATATGATTTTCATCGATTTAGAAAAGGCTTATGATAGAGTACCGAGAGAGATGTTCTGGAAAGCTTTAGAAAGAAAGGAGTCCGGATATGGTACTGAATGCTGGATGATAAAATGTCAATATGAGCAAATATTCAACGTTACAAAAATGAGAATATTGCGTTGGATAAGCAGTCACACTAAAAAGGATAGGATTAGAAACGAGTATATTAGAGAGAAAGACGAGGTAGCACCTACTGTAGATAAGTTAGTAAAAACGCATCTTAAATGGTTTAGTCATATACAAAGGAGACCCCATTCAAGACTCCTGTATGTAAAGTTGACCAAATGGAAGATAGCTCAATAATTAGAAGTAGGGAAAAACTAAAGAAAATAATAGGAAAAACTATTAAGTTGGACTTAAGCATTAATAACTTAACTATAGAAATGAGCAAAGATAGTTGATGTCACTTGATCCATACAATCGAGCCCACTTAGTGGAAAAAGGCTTGGATTGTTGTTGTTGTTGTTGTTTTACGCTCTACATTTACCTCTCCGACATCATGTCGTCCATGAAAGCCTTCATATCCTCTAGCTTCGACCCTCACATGTCCATTTAGATCTCCTCCTAATAAAATCTTATCTCCTAACAGTATTCCCTATATTAAACCTTCTAGGTCCTCCTAAAATTGAATCTTATAGTGTTCTTCTAATCTTACTTCTGGTGCATAAACACTAATAACATTAAAGGTGTCTCAATCCACAACATGTTTTAAAGCAATTATTCTATCTCTTATTCTTTTTATATCCACTACCTTGTCCCTCCATTCTTTATCTACAAGTATACCTACTTCATTCCTAACTTTTGACTTGTTAGTGTATCAAAGCTTAAAACAAAAAGTATCTAATTCTTTTGCCTTCATTTGACACTATACTCAAGCCATATAGCAAGTTGTTTTCAAACAACAACCTAGGATTAACATGTTCACGTTGTTGATCTATATGTATAAAGATTCGACAAAGTTTTACATTGGCCATCAATTACCTAAAGTAACCCTCCTCTTTTATCCAAACTTGGAACCAGCTACGAAAGCCAAACTTAGCATAGTAATATGAAAATACATTGTCCAACTTCATAGTTTGTAAGTAAAAAAAAAAATATATATCAAAATCTTGTCACAACTAATGAGATAGTAGTATAGAAAATTAGAAATAAAATCCAACAAAAATAATTTATTAAATCTCTAATTGATTA
Source organism: Senna siamea (assembly GCA_031216115.1). Taxonomy (NCBI): domain Eukaryota; kingdom Viridiplantae; phylum Streptophyta; class Magnoliopsida; order Fabales; family Fabaceae; genus Senna; species Senna siamea. Next base: position 14,166,631 of record CM062354.1, read on the forward strand.
CAAAAACAAGCGAAGTCTTTCCCACTAGATAGCATCAGCTACATGGATCAAGCAACACTTTGTTCTATCTTGACTCATTTCTATAGTTAGATTGCTTATATTTAAATTCATTAATAGTTTCTACTATTGTTTTTTTTTGTCTCCCTCTACCTCTATTTATTTAGCTATCTTCTATTTGATCAACTTTTTGTACGGGAACTTCTACCAATCTCCTCTTTACATGGCCAAATTATCTAAGGTGCGCTTTTACCAATTTTTCTATGATAAGTACTATCCCAACTTTCTCTAATGCATTCATTCCAATCATGTCTTTTTTAGTGTATCCACTCATCCAACGTAAAGTTCTCATTTATGTAACATTGAATTTTTGTTTATGTTGACTTTTTATTGCCCAACATTCAGTACCATACAACATTACAAGTCTTATAATTGTGCACCATTAAATCTCTAATTGATTAAAAAAAAAAAAATCTAGAAAACCACAAAAATCATAATTGTTTTTTAAATATACATATATATATATATATATATATATATATATCCTCATTCAAGAAAGAAACATGTGTCCCTCAGCCAAAATAAAATCCCCTGCTTTGAGGAGCATGTGTGATCAAAATAAAACAAGACAAGCTTTCTCCTTTTCAACCAAATTTCTTCTTCAAACATCTACTGCTGTGCAAAACAAAAACCTAAGGAACAAAAATGGTGGTGCGTGCATAACCCTATGGTTTTGGTTCTCTCTATGCAGAAGCAATTGTTTCTATGTTCTCCTACATTCTCTCGAGTATGCAAGCGACTATGTTTCAAACTTAGAGGATAAGGAACCAACAAAGAAACAAAACAAATAAAGGAGAAAGGCCCATGAAAAAGAAGATGCAGACAAAAAAATAAGCAATAGAGGAAGGATGAATGCTTAAAAGGGTGCATTTTCAAGCTTTTCTTCTTTTGTTCCCCTAAATCAAAGGCTACTAGGATCATTTAGGATTGAACGATCTAACAATCTTACTCATAAGACTGCAATCCTACTCCAATCCCAACTGATTTGAGTCCTATATGAGATTGAAATCATTTTTGGGTTGCAAGATTGTGAGATTGTGCAATCTCACGAATTTGCAAGCAATTTTGACAACACGCATGGAACTTCTATCACTCCAGAAGTAAATAAAAAAGCAGCAAGTGTCTGGTTGCAATTATTGTTGTCATCAAGGTAATCAAGATCAAGATCTTGATGGTAAGATCGTTCAAGATCAAGATCATGTGACCAAAAACCTTATCAGATTGTACTTATGATTGTTTTTGCTCAGGATCGCAGCAGGATTGAGTTCTAGATCGTAAGATCGTGATAGAGCCCCAACCAGAAATATAGGCCAACACTGATATAACATTCAGCACTTCACCCTCTTAAAGTATAGAACACCTTGACGAGAGCAAAACACAAATGCAACAAACCAAAACTAAGAAAACTAGAGATCAGTACAGATAACCAGCGCACCTCTAGAAAAAGAAACAAGATAGGACACTAGCATTCAAGAGGATAGTACTCTCCCAGGACCCTTCCAAAATTTTCCTTGCCCCTTTCCCACTCCTCCTCCACTCTTTATAAGTATCTCTCTATTTAGATTTTCCAAACCCTCCAACTTGAAGAGTAACACGTTTGCTTCCCTATTGATACACCTCCCACACCTCTTAGTAAACCTCTCCTCACTTATTCTAGAAGGAATAAAGCTAACTCAGCTCCTACCCGCCTCATTGTACTCTTAGGAATATCTACTCCTTATCTCACCCTCCCTATTTTTCTGCCATGTCAACATTTTATTTACATGTTCAGCATATTTCCTATTTTTCTGCAGCACTTCAGGCAAGCATGTAGATGGGTATAAGCATTATAAATGCCCTTAGGTTTTCATTCAGTTTCAGATTTATTCAGATTGTCTTTTGTATTAGGGTTTGGCACCACCTACAGTCCAACTATTGCAATTTATTAATGTTCAGATTCTGCATTTAGTATTTTACTGGAGTTCTTTCTTAAGCTCATATTTTCATCCCTAGCACTTATCACCTACCTTGCCCAAAACCACTACATAACAACCTACCCATATCCTTCCTCCCCTCTACTTTCCTTCCTAACCCTTCCAGAACGAGCCTTGAATATTGGGGTCCATCATTACCTGGCCTTGAAGCTTCACCTTCACCTCAAGGTGAGCATTAGAAGTTGTAACTGGTTGCTTCACCAAAAAGGCCAACAAGGCACCTTCCTAAATGCACCTTATCCTGAAGGTGAATATAAGATTTCCGCCATTGGGTAATCTTCGAAGCTGCCCAATTGCTTCCAAATTCTGATAGCTCCTACCTCTTCCTCTTAATCGGTACCTTTCTGGCTTTTGTTAGCTTTTTGTGCAGTCTCAAAATGTCACCAAAAGTTAAAATTCCCTCTCCAAAGTGCTAAATCTTTTTTGAAATATACTCCCTCTTCTGCCATTAATAGTAAATGAAATTGCTTGTTCTTGCTCCAAAGACTTGCAGTCTTGCACTAAATTTCTAAACATAACTGACATCAGACCCAACTCTTTTCTCCTTGCTTTACTTCCTTTGTCTTCATCATCTTCTTGACCAGCAAAAATGAATGGAGCCAAGAATATGCAAAACAGAGAAATTTGATGACAAAGAATAATGAACCTAAATAACAAGGCAAAACACAGAAGCTAAATGATGAGAAAGCTGCTGTTGTGTGTGTTTAAATGAGGTTGAGGATTTTGGAACACGTTCATTCTCCCTTGAAGAACACTACTTTATATCCTTGCCCAGCTTACCCACCCTAGCCTTTTCTAAAATTAGGGTTTTCTCCTACTTCTTATGGGTGGTTTGGACAGATTAGAATGGGTAATTAATTGGGCCAAACTACTGTAATAGGTACCTATTAAATAAGGGCCAGGAAGTAGGCCTTCACACAACTATTTTGGGCTTCTTCCCCACTTAATTCCCCTAACTCAATCCAAGATCCAATTCTAATTTCTCCCTTTGACCTCACCTTTCTCTCCTTCTGCTGTCAACCAGAATTGACGCCATCTCCTCCATCTACACAAGCATATTTCTTATCACCATAACAGCTGCACCCGCACTCCAACTCTCTTCTCTTGGCTATTTCAGTGTTGGGAACATAGAAAATACCTTCTAGATGATTTGATACCAGTGTTGTGAATGAATTCACCTCCTTTTAAAAAATTTTATTTGCTTCCATAGGTATTGATGGGCTAGAGACCAATGTGGTCTTCATGGATTCGGAAACATGGACAACCTCTGGTTTTATCTCTTCTTCGATCATGTTCTTGAAGGTGAATAAAGCTGGTATACTCTTCAGCTTAAGCCTCTCCTCTTCTTCACCTCTCTGTGCTTGGGAAAGGAGAGAATTCTCCAATCTATTCCTACTAACAGACCATTTAGCATGCTCCTGTACTTCCGTCACCCTTTTTTTAACCAAAATGTCACAGTTTTCTCATGCATTCATTGATGGTTCTCATGTCTTCCTTCACCTCTTCCATCTCTCTCTCCAAAAAAACCCACTCTATTCTCCAATTTAGCCATGCTTAGTCCTGATCCTTCCTGGATTGTCACCGCTTTGATAAAAATTGACAGCGCCCCAACCAGAAATATAGATTAACACTAATATAATATTCAGTACTTCACCCTATTAAAGCATATAACAACTTAAAGAGAGCATAAAACCAGTACAGCACATCAAAACAAAGAAAACCAGAGAACAGTACAGATAACCAGCACACCTCTAGCAAAAGAAACACAATGAAAAATAGAAAGTAACAAGACAGGACACTAGAATTCGAGAGGCTAGTACTCTCCCAAGACCTTTCCAAATTTTCCTTGCCTCTTTCCCACTCCTCCTTCATTATTTATGAGTCTCTCTCTATTTAGATTTTCCAAACCCTCCCATTAAAAGAGTAACACGTGTCTGCTTCCCTACCTTTCCTAAAACCATTACATAACAACTTACCCATATACTTCCTCCCTTCTACTTTTGTTCCTAACCCTTCTAGAACAAGCCTTGAATATTGGGGTTCATCAGATCACAAGATAAAAGATCAAAGATCCCAAGTGATCTTAGAAGCTTCTAATGTTTATATTATTTTATTTTATTTTTTATTTTCTGAAAAAAGACTCTAAACATATCATTTAATTTAGGGCTTCCCATATAAATGCTAGTTAGAAGATTTCCCTTCCTCTTTTGCTGCTTTTCCTCTTATTCTCTACATTTTCCCCTTTTACATTGTGTTCTCTTTTACTGTACATTGCTGATTGCAGAAGCCCATGTTCAAGGGAGGAAGAAGGTGTTGTTTGGCCTTGCTGGAGCTTCAATAGGTTCAAAGAGTTAATGATTTTCTTACTACCTCCAACTATATATAATGAAGATGAAGTGCACTTTGTGTACAAGACTATGTTTAACATTCCTGTATACAATCTAATATGATGGTGTAGCATTTGACAAGTCATAAGTGGATCCTATTTGATATTGGGCACAACCTTCGTGATGACTAATAAATTGTGTTTATGTATAACAGTTGTGACTTTTGCACTTTATGGCTTGTTTTATAAAATTATGATGAGATTTGAATAATTTTATGTTTATGAAAAAAATTATATTATCAAATATTTATCTTTTATTTATTTTCTAAAAATTGATAGGATCTTAAGATCCTCAATCCAATCGTGTAATTCAATCTATCTTGTGCATCTCTTAATCCTTTGCAAAATCTTGATCTTGATTACCATGGTTGTCATTAAATTAATATTCAGTAAAATTTTGTTTCATCCGATTGGTTGTTTACATCAAATAATCAACTTACATTTCTTACAAGCTAATGTGACAGTTCATATAATTATTTTAGTCAAAGATATAATATACCAGAGTAACAAATTTCTTAACCATCATTGAGCCAGAAGAATAGCCAAAAAGATATATGTATTCTGGTCTGTATTAAAAAGGCAAGTTATTATTTCCCCTGCCTATAACAAAAGATATAAGCTTTCTGCAGATAATAGACTAAAGTGTTTCTATTCAGGCAAAACTACAAACCCTTTCGTCTACAGAAAGAATCAACTAAATAATTTGATATAACCGAAATGTAACATAAAGAATCACAATTCACAACAACTCAAATCGGTTTACCAAGATCATTAGAGAGTTTTCTGTCACAGGGAAAGAATAAGCTAAATAAGCTAACATTGGGCGCAAGATTGTTTGATATGATGAATTAAGTTCCATCATTTCGAAGGGATCAAGTAGGATTAACGAATGCCAAGAGTGAAATCCCATGAAATATGAGAAAAAGATCACATAATTACCCACCCATTAGTTTAAAATTCAGACTTGTGTTGACGACTTATTTATTTTAACCTCGTGACATGTCAAGCCATCTTCTATACATTTCTACAAATCACCAGTACATTGCCACTCCTATTACAATCATTTTCATTATAATTCAGGTGTTACCCATAACCTACAGAGACTATCATATTATGGCCACTTGGCACTATGATCATTGGTTTGTACCTACCTATATTGCTTCCTTGACCACAAATTCAAACAGCATGCGATTCAAGCTTAAATATAATGTTTCTGGGGACTAAAGAAATGCGTATTCTAAGCACCTTATAAAAGCTGATTACCCCATAACTACTCGAAAGGATTATAGCATTTTTCTTTATATGTCATAGAAATGAGGAATCCTAAGAGAGCTTTACAAGGAGGGCCATACACATGAATATGGGAATGCAAATTCACATTATTTTTAGGTCATTCTTAAAATTCAAAAGCGCCAGTAAGAGAGAGAATATAGCTCAGTAAGTGAAGAAGCAGAAGATATGAAGAAAACCTGAAGGGGCGATTCTGGAGGAGGAGCGTGTGGCCTGTGATCGCAGCAAGTGGAGGAGAGCCGCTTTTGCCATTATTCGAAACTAGAGGGTCAGACCAGGAAGAAACATGAGGGTTTGCTTCCGAGAGTTTTTTTAAACTAAATATATTAACTCGAAAAGAATTATTAAGAAACATTTTCACTTTTTATTTTCATTTCTTAAAGTTAATTTTCATTTTCAAGATTTAAAATTTATAAAAATACTTATTATGTAAATTTAAAATTTTATTAATATTAATTTTTAAATTGAATAACTTAAATAATTAATTTTTTATTTATTTTTAAGTTTAGCTATTATTAAAAAATAATCATAAAAATAACATTGGTTATTATATAAAAATACTAAAATGTTTTTTAGAAGTTTCTTATTTTCAATATATTTTCAAAAATATTTTTAAAATATATTTTTTGTTAAACTTTATAAAATATATTTTTAGTCATTTTTCTATTCACAGTGAAAATAAAACACAAAAACAGCCAAAGCAAATGCATTAATTTGCTTATTTAACCTGTTAAATAGATGAATTTAAAAAAAAATTGATTCATTTAAAAATGGACTTAAATAAATTGATAGAAGGTTGTTTGGAGGTCAGTCCACCAAAAATTAAAAAAGTTAATATAAATTAATTTTAAATAAGTATAAGTGTATAAATTTAAAATAATTTTATGTGTTATGTTATGTAACTATTTTATTTTTATAATATGAATAAAAAATTTAATTAATAAAAAATTAATTTAAAGTGAAGTTAATGCTCATTTTTAAAATAAATATATTAATTTAAATATTATTTTTATAATAATAAATTTAAGAGTAAATTACACTTTTTTCTTTTGAGAGATGTCAAAATCACATTTTCCTCTCTTCTATTTTAAAAATATATGATCTCTTCTCTTGAAAGATTAAAAAATTTATAATTTTATTCATTTTGATTAAAATATCTTTAATGACATTGTTAATTTTTTAAAAATATTATAATTTGTTATAAAATATATTTTTTAAAATTATAATATTTTATTATTATTTATTTTGAGTTAAAAATAATAAATTTATTTTATTTTAAATAAAAAATTATTTTTTATAATAGTCAAATACATATTTAATTATATAAATAATACACATAATGGTAGCTTGGTCAAAATAGATAAAAGTGTAGGTTTTTTCTTATCTCTCAAGGGAGGGGAGTGTTTCAAAATAAAGAAGAGAAAAGTATAATTTTAAAATCTCTCAAGGAAGGGGAGTGTAATATACTATAAATTTAATTGACTTTTATTTATTAAATAAATTAATATAATAAAAAAATTAACAATATTACATTTTATTTATATTAAAAAATAATTTTAAAATATTAAAAATTAAAGAAAATGACTTGCAGGTTAAAAGGGTGGGCTTAAATTTTATAATTCAAATCCATTTAACAAAGAATTTGAATCGTCTCGACTCATTTATATTCAGTCATGTTAACATTATTAGGTACAAGAGATCCCAATTCAACACTCTAATCTTTTTTTTCAATTTAAAGGATTAATGTAATATTTGTTACCAAACTTCAAAATAGATTCCTAAATTGTAATTAGGAGAAATGTGGCAAAATTAGTTGTTTATTGGTTGTTAATTTTGTTGCAAACAATTATTTGTTTGAATTGTTGTAAAATTTTGTGTGTATGTGTGTGTGAAGTTCATTCAACATTTTCATTTAGAATTAGGAAAAATCTTAGAAAAATCACCAAATTAGTAATATATTAGAAAGTGAAGGAAAACTTAAATAAAAAGAAGAAATAAGAAATTTCAAAGAAATAAAACAATTTAAAATAAAATAGACACACACCTAATTACTAATGGGAAAAATAAGGACCCTTCTAAAATGATGAAAAAAAAAGAAAAAGAAGATGAAGCCTAATATACTTAACAATGAAATAATAAAATAAAATACATGAGAGAGAAATAAAATTCATAAATAAAGGAAGTGGGGAAATGAATACAAAGGGATAGACATCAAAGAAAAATCTCACTTAGACCAAGTTACAACTAACTCAGTATAAAAAATGAGAAATAGTAATGTTTTAAGTAATCATTTAATAGCGCTTGAAGCACTACTAATACAACTTCCTGACGCTTGTACAAGCGTCGCTATTCTTGGTGTCGGAACAACTTTTAGTGGCGCTTCAGCGCAGTCGCAGAAATTTGCGAATAAATACTGCTAAGTTTTTGTGACAACTTTCTTGATTTCTTTTTTTATGCATTTCGTGGTGCTTGGGAAGTGCCACTATTATTTATCTTGAATTTTTCTTATTCCCAAGCGCCACTAAGTTTTTCGTGTAATTTTTTTTAATAATAGCATCACCTTTCAAGTATCATTATCTTTTTGGGTGAATTAATTTATTTAATATAAGTGTCGCCTTTGAAATGCCGCTATCTTTTTGGATGAATTAATTTTTTTAAATAGTTTCACTTTCCAAGCGCCACCATCTTTTTGGATGAATTATTATTTTTTAAAATAGTGTCACCTCCTAAGCGCCACAATATTTTTATGGTATTTTTAACTTTTTTTTTGACGATTTTTTAAGTGTCATTATTTTGGTCAAAAGGCGTCACTAATTTAATCTATATTTTTGCTTCATCTCACCATTATTTTAGGCTAATTCATATATATATATTTCTTTGTATTCGATTGATCTTAACGCCCTTTAAGCGGTATTTAAAGTCAAATATTTAAAATTATTGTTTCTCAAGCTTTCAAAATGCCAATATGATTTAAATATCCTTGTTTGAAATGATGCGTACCCTATTTACAATTCCTAATTATCATCAAACAATAACTCAACATATGATACATTCAAAATAGTATCTTAATTGCATAAATTCCCATGTTCAAAATAACATAAACTAAACATATGCAATTCCTAATTATAATTCAAAATAATTAATAACAAGTCAGTATCCTAAGTTTCCTTGCGCCAAATTTTTATACATAGGATTTTATAATATGTACGTACTACTCTAAATGCCAAAATATGTAATACCCCATTTACTGAGTGGGATCTTCCCTCGCTGACAAGTGAGGTTCGACTAAAAGTTGTCCACTATTTGCATCAGATGCCTGAAAAGATTGACAAGTTTTTTATAGCTTGAATGAAACAAAGAAAATAATTTTTTTAAATAAAAAAATAAATATTAAACTAACTTGAGCATTAAACAAGTGTACAAATTGAGGTGGAACATTTTCGAAGAAATTTTGAAAAATGTAACCCAAGGCATTTCTCATCTCTTCATTTGAAGATTGTAACCTTGAAACTTCTTGTTAAAGAGCGACGTTAGAAGTATTAACACCCTAATTTACTAGGAACTGACCAAATCAAGTTGTATTCACACCAAATACTTGAGTTGGATTAGGGCCAAATCTTAAACCATGAATTCTTCTAGAACGTTCTTTTCCCAACACTTGTCCTAAAGAATCTTGCTCATAAATGGTCTTAGATGAAGTTCCTTAACTTTCAATTTCTAATATTTTTTCCTAAAATAACTAATTAACTTATTAACTAAAAGGCAAAGATATAAAGTGCAGCAATTGGTTCTAATTAGCATAACATTCATTCAAACAACCTATGAAGCCAACATCTGAGACCATTAAACACACAACCTACCATATGAACCCAACATTGATAGCTACAACAAGGAAAATACAATAATACAATGATACACACAGCCAAAAAAGAACCAAAGAATACACGACATTGGTAATGAGCAAAATGATTTCCCTAAGGAGATAACCTCAAATGGTCAGGGTTTAAACACCCCCAGCTAGTAAAAATACTTCCAACTAAGTATTTATAATACTTACACTTACAACCCTAGCCTCATCATTGACATAAGATCCATCCGCCTTCTTGTATGTTGCAACAAATACAGCTCCCCTGCTCACAGGCGCACTATTTACCAAGTTACAATTAACTACTGCCCCAAATAATCCACCTAAGAACTAAATTCCCTAAACATGCTACCCCCTACTTAACCCGTCCCCAAACCCCCTTCATTGAGAAGAAACCCATTTGAAAAGGAAAATAGTTGTTGGCCAAGAGGAAGCAAAATAGAGTGCAATAAGGGGGAAAAGGGAGGAATTTCTTACTCCATCACATGAGTTAGCTAATGGGGAGCTAAGATTAAGTGCGAGTGAGCTTTCTAATGGGGAGAAGATCATTGCATGTCGGATTTTTGCTGAATAGGTGGGGGAAAACATTGGAAAATTGTAACATCCGCTCCAATTATGATTAAAGAAATGTTTGATAATTGCTAATTTGATGTTTAATTCTTGTGTATGTTGTATTGGTGCATATAGTTGCATTAGTATAGGGACCAACTTGATAGAATTACAATTCCTTAGTTGAGAGTGAGGCTAAGGACCTAAGTGAAAAGGGAAAATATGTGGAGACTAAAGCTACAAAGTGGCCAGGGATTAGAATGCAATTTCCTAACTTTCTCATAAACCCTAGCTACAGCCAAAACTCCCATACACTTCTACCATACCATATTTTAGAGAGAGAAGTTGAAGGGGGTAGCTAGAGAGAGAAAAGGGTGAGCTAGGGCTTGTGGAGGGAATTCTACTGAGGAAGGAGCAGATTTAAGGCTAGGAATCAGCCCAATAGCAAGGGAGGATCATTTCTAACACATCAAACACACACATTTCACAGGAATCAAGGTAGCAATCCATCCTAAACCCTTATCTTTTTTTGAAATGTTATTGTCGCTGGAAAATATGGATTTCTACATGTTTGAACTGAGATTGGTGTTAAACCTACATTCTGTATGCTTTTCTACTTTTATGGGATGTTGTGTTACTGAATGTATGCTCATATATGTGCTTGTAATGGATTAGAAGAGCTGGGTTGTATTCATCTAGAGATATAGACTAGTTTTCCTTGAATGTACCATGTTTGTGCTAATGGATGAGAAATGTTTAATGAAAAGTAAAGTTTGTTGTATGGGATTAAGCTCATATGTTTAGAATTGAAAATGGAATGCATTTTGGACTAGGTATTATCAAAATCATATTTTCTGAACTGTAGCGGAGCATAGCAACCGATTGTTAAGTACGGGGCAGTCGACTGTCGTGTTCCTAGAAAATCCAAAAGTGTAGACAAAGGCTTAGTAGCCAATTGCCAGATACCTAGCAATCGACTATCGGGCCCAGGTCTGCACTAAGTGTAACGACCCCTTAATACGACATACACAATGCTTATCTGATTAGCGAAAACATATGGGTCTTTCTAAGTAGTTATTCCCGATATGGGAATGTCAGGGGATCGCTAATGGTTGAGCATAACCCAAATAGACTTTCCATTGTCCATTTGGATTTTGTTCAACCCTATTTCACACGCAGCTAAGCTAATTATACGTACATACATCATAAATTACTCTGGAATGAAACTAAAGTCCATACATATGGCGTACAATCATTAAATGCAACATTCGAAACTCATATACACATCACGTCATGCATTCACATACATTCCAACTCAAATCCACAAGTTTACAGCGGTAAACCCTATCGAAAATCCGGTAGAGTTTCCTCTGTATTTTGAACATACCCAAAATACAATAATCACCTGTTTACATTTACACAACCAGTCCAACAACAGCAGTAAACATAAATGACTGAAATCCAGATACAACAAATTCAATCCCATCACTACAGTCAACATACAACACCTGATTTATACATGTACAGTCAATCCCATCACTATAGAAAACATAGGAGACAGAACCCAATATATAGCAACATCATCAAAATATATACAAGACAGTTCAAGCCTAAACTAAGTCGTTCTCCTGTTTATCACCAATGCATCATCGACTATTGTCTAGGTTCCTGTCCCTGTCCCTGTTCATCTGAGTAAACAACCTGATGAGATATAAAATCCCAGTAGAATAATTTACAGTTCAAATATCATTCAAAAACTGGTTGAATACCCAGCGGTGCGAACACCGAAATCATCTTCCTGAAATCAGTTTGAAAACAGTGAAATACCTTATCTTTAAAAGTCATTTTATTACATGGAAATCATGGCAATTAATCAAAATCATAAAATCCATTTCTTTGAAAATCAATCATCAAAAATCAAGTAAAATCCCATGCCCAGTGTATCTAAGTCCACGTTGGTCACAAATCCACTGTAACCAAGTCTAAATCATCATCTAATTGCACTTCATCTAGAGAGAATACCTCTCTTATCGTTTGGTGTAATCCGTAACACCAATCACCCGAATCAAGCCTATATTGTGAGTGTGATTCATAACACCAATCACTCACTTAAGGACCGGGTGAGAATCAACATCTAGGGCGTCCCCTAGCATGTACATATACGCTAATTCTCATCCTCATACAGTCTATTCTAACTCACATGCTCACGATCTGCTATTCCTCAGGGTTCTAGGGTATTACGCCTAAATCACAACGTTTCCCGTGTAGGCTATCCACCCTTATACTCCCTAAACCTTTCTTAGGGTCATCTTGGTTTAACGCGTAATCCCTAACGTAGTACAGGCCAACTCTGATAAAAATAATCTCATTTAAAAAATCCCTGTACTCGGGATACTTAACAGCCGTCCCATACCGGCTATCAAGTACCCAACCCTAAGTAAATCTGTCCTAAGGGCATCTAAACTCGATAAACAAAGCGTTTAACATGCAATTAGGGTTTTCAGCACATAAGCATGCAATTTATTCCATCGAAAGCAACACACAAATCCATGCAAATCATCTAAATCATCCAGGTATCCACTAAGTCAAATCTAGGGTTCGGGAAGCGTAAATTATCCTACCTGGTCTCCTGTAGCTCCAAATCGCTTCAAAACTTCACGTAGTCTCAGTTTCTGAGACCAATTAATTTTTTGGACATTAAATTAAATATTCAGACTCTTCACGTAATCCGTTTTTCGATCCTAAGTCCGGTTACCCTAATACCTAAGTCAATTTATTACCTAATTACGTTCGGCAGCTATTTCAGTTAGATATCATCATTTTTTGGGAAATCGGACCTTACCAATGTGCTCGGATGATGGAATTCTGTGTCGGAGTGGTCTCGGTTTCTCCCGATGCACATCTAGAAGCTCCAGCACGGCGGTGTACGGTGGCACACGGCGGAGGGGTGCGGTTTGCCTCGAAAATTACACCATGGTGAAGCCTGCAAGTCCAAGAGTCCGAATATGGTGATGGCACTGCGGTTCACGACCGTTTGGACGACATTTTCTGACCACGAAAGTTGACGCATGGGGAACAGAGATTGCCTCGATCCGGCATCGCCTGGCCTCGGCCTCGACGCTTCGGCGAAGCCATCGGAGGAAGTCGGCAGCTCAGGCTACACGATGGTGGGGGCGGTGACGGCCAACGGTGACAGACAGCGACAATCTGAGCTGGCAAAGTTTTTGCACAGTGGAGGAGAAAAGTGGCGTTTTTCGGCAGTGCTGGCGGCCATTGGTGGCCGTGGGTGGTCGTTGGAGGTTGTAGGTGGTGAGGGTTGTTGATTGGTATGCTGGGTAGCGGCCCATGGTGGCTGTAACGGCGGTTCACGGTGGAGGAAGGAGGAGAGAGAGGAGAGAGAAAATGTGGTGAAGAGAGAGAGAGGTTTGAGAGAAATGGAGGGAATCTAGGAAATTTAAAGCCTTCGGGGGCAATTTCGACTTTTCCCTTGCCACCCAGGGATAATTTAGGGTGTCGGTATCCTTCCAGATGTTGGCACGTATTTCCATGCAAAGGTTTTGGCCTCCATCAGTGGAATTAACGCACGAAACGTCGTCTGTCAGTTTCTAATCGCCGGATTGTGTTTCCTTCCTTTTGATCATGTTTCTGGCTTCGAATAACTTTTCATTTCGAATCACTATCCTCGAAAGTCATGCCAGACTTCGTTTAAAAGGGATTAGGGTTAAAAAATCAATTTTTTCCTTTAAAACTCTTTTAAAATCCTTTCGGTTGTTTCACTAAGCAATCGACTGGCTATCCTCGCAATCGATTATCGTGTTCTTGGAAAACTCAAAAGTGCAGATAGAGGCTTAGCAGTCGACTATCGGGCCCAAGTTTGCACTGAAGCGATCATTAGCGATCTTAATGATCATTCATGCTCATATTTTTACCTAGAACGCATTCCAGAAAGCCACCAGCCTGCTGCCAGCATGCTAGTAGCCGACTACTAGCTTACTATCTGGTATATGAGGATTACAGAGAGCCACCAGTTGACTTCTAGCCTTCCAACAGCCGATTGGCAGCCCTCTAGCTTGTGAAATGAGGTTTTTAATGGCAATTGAGCTTAGTAATCTTTCATACTATCTTGATTAAGGGCTCATAACATGGGTAAGCAAGGAAACTAGGAGTCTTGGGTAATGAGACCCTTTTGATAGTAAAAAAAAGAGAGAGCAGAAAACACAAAAATGGAAAGAGGAAAGTATTCTCAATATATGCCTTAAGGTGGATAGGCTCATGATCGAGTAATCGATTGTCGGTATAGGATAGTTGTTGGGCATTCCATGGTTGTTCTATAAATTGGGATAGTTAAACATCCACTTTAACTTGGATGATTTTGAAAACACCGTGATGGTTGCGAACCTTAAGTTAGTGTCATCTCCTAAGGGCCATATAAGAAACACATACTTAGAGTTAAGCATAACCATAGACATGGGCTGATTCACCTTAGAATATATGTAGAGAATAGCGTACCAAGAGTGTGATCCACCTCGAAGGAATGGTGGTGATTTCATAGTTTTATGATCCACCCAAAAGAGAAAAGGAAATGATCCAGGTAGAGTTGAAGATGATCCCATGAGAGTTATACCAGCCCTGTTTGGGACGAAAGGGAGGAATCCCGCTGGTCAGGAATGATCTGGAGAAAAGGGGCAGGGACCATTAAGGTACTTGGATCCACTGGTGGATGCCTCAGAATGTATAAAAGTTAAGGCATGTCTAAATAGTCATGCGCTCATTCATATAGACAGTGGTGCATGAAGTTGTTGCTGGCCGACTCTCCCAATTATTCTTAGGGTGTTTTATGTATTGCTCGCATGTTATAGAAATGAAATGATGTTATGTTTATTATCCCACATGTGTTTTATAAGAAATGTTTTAAGATGAGAATGATGATGAATACACTTCCTATATTTTAAAGTTGATATGTTCTAAATGCACATGCATACATATAAGTACATAACATGATTAAATGCTACACTCATTTCATCCCTATAGTATGCGATATGTTTTATGAAAGAATGTAGAGATATTTTTTCATGCGAGTACGATGGTATAGGTCAATGAATTTTGTAATTGGTTGTATTGCTACTGAGATTCATTTCTCACAATAATGTTGACATATACTAGATGTGTAGGTCCCTTTGAGCTGGAGAAGAAGGTAAAGTATGAAGAAGTGTCCAATTTGGGCATATAGGCTGTTTAATTTTCATAGTATAAGTACGTGGTAGGGTTGAGCTAGCCTTCATGATATTTTGAGAAGGGCTAGTGCGTGGTAGGGTTGAGCTAGCCTTCATGATATTTTGAGAAGGGCTAGTGTAGGATTATTTTATATAGCCTATTCTAACTTATCTGTATCGGAACTAGGCTGAATTGATGAATAGACTAATTAATGGGGTTATGAGTGGCAGGATTGTTACTTCCATGCCTAATATTTAACTAACTATATTTGATTAAGAATGCTTTTTTATGTATAGTTAATCCAGGTGTATTATATATATATATTTATTCCACTGCGATATTGAGAGAACCCGAGAGTATAGACCAACCCAAATGCACTCAATTAATCAACTTGGTAAAAAGTTTAAAATTTGCTCGGGTAGAAGTAATAGTAACACCAACACTTTGATAATTATTTTCATATTATAGTTTTTTAAAAAAATCTCTAAAAAGAACCGTAGGATAGAGGGTGTTACAAAAACAACCAAGAAGAAGAGAAAGGATAGAGGAAAACCAAAACCATAGTGTAGTAGCCACAAGTTAACTAAAAGCAATTTCTGCATTAGAGATGAGGTAGCTAGGATACCCCTCTATATGTTGTGTTGCATTTTATTTACCCTTTATTCTTTTTGATATGGACTTTTTCTTCCCAAAATTTTTTCCATGTTATCTTATGGTTATTTTATTTTGATATTCTTGTAATTTTTTATATCCACTTAATTGTTTTCTGAGACTCTTTTGAAGAATTAATATATAACATTTGGAAAAAAATGAAATGAGAAATATATACAGAAATATATATATATATAGAGAGAGAGTGTGTGAGAATCACAATTTGGGTAGTATAGAAATAGAAGCCATTCATAATTAAAGCAGGTGTTCTAGCTTGGTCAACAACACTACTAATTTAATTATTACAAGTTGCTTAAATCATAGGGACAAACACATTAACTTGCATTTTCCTTGGTTTGTCTTGTATTATAAGAGTTAGTTAGCATTATATTTTGATCCTTAATTCATTATTACATATGCAAATTTGATTTATATATTTTTCATAGGGAACTATATAAGCATACTGATTTGCTGCAATCCATGCCTTCAATTCTTCATCCTCTGTACTCTCTCTTTTCCCTTAAATGACCAACATATGAAGGAATTTATTTTCTCTATTTTTCATACTCATGATGTGAAAACAATACTACAAAAGGAAAAAAAAATCCGAAGATGATTTCTTTAGTGACCCTATTAGCAGTAGCATTACGCACTGTAACGACTGATAGTTGTAATTTCTTTAATGACTATAACGACTATTTATTTTTCTTTCCTATGTGGCATTATTGCATAGCAGTAGATTGAACTAGCAAATCAGACTCCCATTTAGCAAAAAAATAGAACATATTTGAAAGCAAACAAAGTAGAGCATAAATGTAAATGTGACTCCCATTTTTCACTTACAAAATGTGCAAATTAAGAGCTAATGGAAGAGAGACGAATAGAAGGCTACTGGAGGATCTTACCTTGAGTTCCCGTGAAGGCTACCAATAGAGGCAACATTGGCAGCGTCGATGGATCATGGAAACGGTGAATGGTGCAGCAAATGAAAAACCACAATGGCAGATGCAATTGATAGAACCCACTTACCAGTGAACGACGAGTGTAAACACAAAGGTTAGCCAGTGAGTGTAAACAAAGAAGCAACCAAAAATAGTGAACGAGAGAACGTGATGGACGAAGAACATTGCAACAGTGAACTTGAGAACATGACAGTGGTTCTTATGCTATGGAATAACGATGAAGCACATTACGGACAGACGGTGAATGGCAACAATGAAGAAGGTCTGAGAGAACTGCGCGATAAAGGGAAAATTTTTAGCAATGACTCCCTCGCGAGCGATGCAGGCTTAAGTAGGTGATGTTTTAATCACTTGTAATATATATTAAACGCTGCAATACAATCAACAAAGGCTCTTGTGGTGTAGTGGTTAGCTTCTTTGACTCAATTTTTCCTATTCCGTGTTCGAGCCAACAAAGGAAACATTTAAAATCTTTTGTGAATTTCGGGGGAATTAGTGGCAACAATTATATTGTTGCCACTAAAAGTATAAGGCAGCGCCAAAAATCATTGCCACAGAAAAATTCAAAATCTTTTGTAAATTTCAGAGGAAATAGTGGCGACAATTATATTGTCACCACTGAAACTATAAGGTAGCGCCAACAATCGTCGCCATAGAAAAATACAAAATATTTTGTGAATTTCAGGGGAATTAGTGGCAACAATTATATTACTGCCACTGAAAGTATAAGGCACTGCCACAAACTATTGCCACAAAAAAATTCAAAATCTTTTGTAAATTTCAAGGGAATAAGTGGCGACAATATAATTGTAGCCACTGAAAGTATAAGGCAGCACCAACAAACCGTTGCAACAAAAAATTCAAAATCTTTTATGAATTTTAGAGGAATTATATTGTCGCCATTGAAAGTATAAGGCAGCACCACAATCCGTTGCCACAAAAAAACTCTACAGTGGTAACAATTTTTTTGTCGCCACGGAAGGTATTCAATGGCACAACATTTCTTGCCACTAAAGAGCTTCCATGGCGAGAATTTGGATGTCCCACTAAAGCTCTTCAGTGGCGATACTTTTGGTCACCATTGAATATGGTCTTTAAGTGGTGACTTCTTTTGTCGCCATGGAGAAGTCGCCACTGAAACTCACTTTTCTTGTAGTGGTGGTATCACTATTATATACTTGTATCCTACTAAAAATTTTAACTTTTCATATCTGCTAACATGTTTACAAATGCCTCAATACCATTTAGTCTAGGAGATTAAGGTGTTAATGGCTAGCATCTCACTTCTGGGGACATTCACCATTATCCAGGAGATCACGGTCATAGCTCTGATAGACCTAGCCCCTCTGCCACCACCTTATGTACCTTAGGGACATGTTGTAATTCTTGCCTAATGTATTTTGACATATTTTGGTTGTATCCTTGTATATAGTACTATGTTGTAAGGCCACGTGCCTTTTTATTTTATTTTGGTATGTACCAAAATTCAAGCAAGTGATTTTTCATGTATTTAAGTTGAATGGCAATATAAGCCATTGTTTTGGATGTAAAGAAAAGGGGTTACGACGTCTTAAGTAAACTTAGAACCCTAAGTTACATGAACTATACTTGATTGATAAAAATTAAAATTTACATGAGTTCAATCACTTAACATGGAACAAAAAGAAAGTATATTGTGTATGTGTGTTATTATAAAATGTATACATTTAAAACCAATGTCAAATGGGCCTTCTCAGATAACTAGAACAAAAGAAATAGGAGAGAGAGAGAGAAGTAAAGGGGGAAATTAACACCAACTTAAGACTAACATGCCAATTTAAATAAAATAAGAAACCTTAAAGTGAGAGTTTTCTAGGAATTTAAGTTGAGATGTTACAATTATTGATTTATTTAATATATATATATAGGCCACATTACTAAATTTGTTAAATGATATACCAAATAAAATTGAATCCTTTTAATAATTAAGAAAATATTAAATTAAAGGAACTAAATTATTTGTTATATTTAACTCTTTTATACTCTTTCCATCCTATTAAATTTATGGTTTTAGAAAGATTAATCTATATTATAACAATTTTGAAGTCTTTTAACTTTTTATTATTTTTAAAATAATAATTATTATTTTATTTTCTATTTGAAAAATTAAAAATATGGCATATGGTCTTGTGAATGCAAAGCTTCTAGTATAATATATTAAAGTAAGGTTCTTAAAGTACATTTAATACTAAGAGTGTACATAAATTCAATTGGCTTACTAGTTTCAACACTAGGTTGAAAGAGAAAAATGAGAAAATAAAATTAAGCTGGTTATTAGTATCAAGGAATATTTTAAAAAATTAATTCAGTTGAATCTAGTTCTAATATATTTATATATTTGAAACATGCATATTAGATATTTGAGACTTGTTTTAGCATTAGTTTAGTCTTGTGACTAATGTAAAAGATTTATTTAATGTTTATAAGCCACATTGTTAAATTTGTTGAATTATATATAACAAAAAAAATTGAATTATTTTAAAATTTAAGAAAATAGTAAATAAAAGGAATTAAATTAGATTTGTTATATTAAAAAAATTGTATACTCTCTTTTATTCGTATTACATAAATAGATAGAAACATTAATACAATATATTAAGGTGAAATTCTTTCCTAACCCAAAAAGAAAGAGTGAAGTTCTTAAAGTACATTTAATACTAGGAGTACATAAATTCGATTGGTCCAATTAATTATAGTAAGAAGAGATAGAAAAGAAAACCAAGCTAGGCCATAAGAGAACACAAAGGAGAAAATAAAATTAGTCTAGGTCTCACTTTTGAAGAATTTTTTTTTTAAAAAAAAAGGGGTTCAAAATACATATATATATATTCGCAACCTTTTTTAGCATTAATTTATTCTTCTCATGCATAAATGTGCATTTTGTTCTTCTAGTAATGAACTAAGGTAAGTGCTTACTAAAAAATATCTTAGTCTTGATTAATATTTATATTTCATAATTTTCATATAATATATGTATGTATGTTCGACCTACCCTAACATGAAAGATTAAACCTAGTACATATTGGGTCTTTGTTTTGACCAAGTTGGATCCTAAGTGCAAAATTTTGGCCTAATCAGGAACAGAACAAGTCTTAGGTTTGTCTAAAATCCATCTCGAGCTAACCCATATATGTACAACCTTATTTAATACAATAAAAAAAAGTATTGGTATGTTGCAATGGCTTTTACATAATCTATTCACTTAAGTAAACATTTATTTGAAAAATGATCCTCTAAAATACTTTGGTGGAGTTCTTGAAGCAGGACAGAGATAAGAAGAAAAGAATTTGTAGAGAGATAAATAAAAGACTCATTCAAAATGAATTAGGGCCCACATTTTTTTCTTTTTGTTTTTCACCCTACTTTAGGAACTTCATAGAGGATTCAAATCTCTTTTTTTTCATAAACCATAGTTTTAAATGTCTTTTCAATCAACATTTCAAATTTAACTAATCAATATTAACTCCATTTATAATGAAGTTTGTGGAAATATGAGAATAAATTGTTTTGAAGATTTAATAACATTAAATGTCTTCTAAATTAAAATTCTAAATTTGACCAATATATATAATTAAATTTTTTAGAATTAAATAAATATTTATTTTTATCAATTAGGAATGGTTCAACACCCAAGAGAGAGGTGAATTGTGTTTTAAAGAATTATATCTATATCTATATCTATATATCTATATCTATATCTATATCTATATATCTATATCTATATCTATATCTATATATATACACACACACACACCATGTTTTGAAGTGGAGATCTCTTTAACTTGTATTTCGATGTTAGACCACTTTTTTTAATGAATTGGAATTTTTTTTTATGTTTAGAGAAAGGAAATGACTTGTTCAAGTTTGCCTTGCAAAGAAATGCATTCGTGTAGTAAGATTCAAGTCGAAGGCTTGTTAGAGGCTTATGATTATAAGTGCATCCCTATGGTTTGGGCTACTCACTTATCCTAATTTTTGGGTTATGGCAATTAGGATCTAGAAAAATAGAATCAATATATCAAAGTTTACATATAGGTAAGGCCACTCTAAGGCCATGCATAATGCCCCGGTTACTCACTACCCATTGCATGGTGGTTTACTTAATCTTTCTAAGTTATGACCCATTTATTATTCATTTTATTACAAGGATCTCTCTAGGTAGCCTATAAATTTTTTTTGTTAATAAAATCAACTTTGGTGTTTCAAAAACACTTAATTTGATGTTAAATAGACTATTTAGATTGAGTAAGATTATTCTAGCAATATTATCACATATGTTAGAGTTATATATATATGTTGACAAAAAATACATATTCTTCAGTTTGACCTTTTTGTAGATATAGAGATATACCTATATTTATATACTTATACCTCCATCACCTAGTGGGGTAAGGATCATACACCCAAAATATACAATAAAAACATGGGTTATGTGTTTATCTAAAAAGGCCTAACATTAAATAAAACATATATACAATCATGCTAGAGGAGGGAATTCAGGTAGGGGTGGAATAGGTTGTACTTCAATAATAGATATCACCATAATATCACGAATCACAATGAAGTGCCCAACCATGGCACCGTAACCAATTCCACCTCAATCTCTAGTAGGAGGTAGTAGTAAGGTATATGTAGAGACACCAATAAGGGTGAGAATAAAATTCTCAATAGAAAAGTAGTTCATACATATAACCATATCAACATGTTTAAGTTAGAATTCATGTAGTCTTCCTTATCACAGAATATAACACATATAAGTAAAACAAATCATAACCTAACTGGAAAATTGTAATACCTACCATGATTCGTTGGTTGCATATGAACATATATAGCTTGTCATCTTATACCTTTGAGCAACATATAATGGACCTTTGACCTTGGCCACTAACTCCTAGGAATCCCTTAGTGCGTACACACATCTAGTGTCATTGGGATCCTCATGTCCCCACTCATATCTTTTTTTGCCATGTACCTTAAGTATATATTATCTCTCATCATATTCAGAGTTACAGGAGAAATGAGAATATAAGTAAGTTATCCCTTAGGCCTTTGGGATAACCCACTCAACCCCTTTTTTCTTATATGAATCAATTAATTCCAGAATTAATAGGAATGAGTCACCAACATAGGATAAACCATGGGCATCCCATACTACCATAGTTATCCATCCTTAAATACTCTAAAATGAAACATATATTTAGGCAAAGAATCTATTATGGCTTTTTCATGATATTTTACAATAAACTTTTATGGCACAATTACAATTTAATTACACATGTTCACAATCATAATATGCATGTACATTTCACATATATTCTTCATGCTATTTTCAACTCATAAAAGATGCAATTACTACAACATAACATTCAATTGACATGCATAATTTCATGAACAAAACATCACAAGTTAGCTTGTTAACATTTTTGGTTTCCTTCAAGATTCCTTTATAGTTTACTCCTTAAATTTTATTTTCTAGCTTCCTTATACTTATCCTAGGTATTTCTTTAAGGTTTTGTAGCTAAACCACTACAAGGAGTGAATCTAGGGCTTTAGGAAGGTTGTCACAACAAAAACCTATTGCTAACTACGCAAAAGGGGAAGGTAAAGACACTTCGCCACGACTAAGTGCTATTCTTGTTGTGGCTAAGTGCACAAAATGAGTTCGCTACAACTAAAAGTCCATTTTGCTGCAACAAAGTGCACAGCAACACTTCTCTCAGATTTTCAACAATGTGTTCATGCTTTTTTTCATTCTCCATACATCCCTAAGCTTACCTAAGGCCATTTTAGTGTATAAAACCCCTGTGATTTACTCCATACAATCCACCAAACATGCCCTACCAACTAAACAAGCAAAAATAAAAGTCTTTACATTCAAACAAATAAGTTATCCTTAAGATGCATACTAAACAAAACAATACCCACATCAAGAGTTCCTCACACCCTCTATTAAAATTTCCTCACACCCAACCTACTTTAGTAGTAGATATAAGAGATTTGGCATCCAACCCATTTAACCCAAACAAGAAACAAGGCTTCCAACCACTCAACCCAATCAAAATATAAGACTAAAGGATATCTTACACCCACGTGGAGGTATGAGAAAGCTTCCTACCTTGAAGATTTATGGAAACAAGGGAAATATTGCTAGGTTTGATGCTTGCTACTCCTTCTTCCTCATGTGGAGCTAGGTCCTAAACCAAGTGAAGTTTGCTTCCTCTTCACTTGATGAAGCTAGGTCTTGAGTTTGATGGGGGATGAAGAAGCAATGGAAGAAAAGATGGAAGAGATAAAGCTTTTTCTCTCTAATTTTCCTTCTTTCTCTCTCTCTCTCCAAGGCATGAGTATGTATTTTGATGAAATAGGGTTGAGGGCTTTAAAGGAAAGGAGAAGGAGAACTTAAGGGAAGACTTGGATGAGGGGTTGGGTTAATGATGATACATGAAGAGAATAAAGTTTTATAGTAATTTAATTAGGGAATTATAATTAAATTATAGTTTAAATAAGAAATTTATTCTTAGGTAGGTAATTTTTTAACTTTTTTCCCATAATCCCCAATTTACCCTTTTTAAGACATCCTAGGTGTGATTTTATCAATCTTTTAGTTTAAATGTTAAAATTCATTGAGAACAACATACAATCAACTTTTCATTAATTTAATTAGTTATAATTATGTTTGATTATGCAAAATTTGACATTTAATTATTCTTGTCAAATTGGGATGTTACACTAAGACCTCCTAAGGCCACTTGAATCACTTTCAAAGTTTTAGGGTGCCTTTCAGAGTACTTAAAGCCATTTCAAACAAGAATATCAAAGTTAGAAGACATTCTTGCAATCCAAGTCTTCTCAAACATTTAAATTTGCAACCTTTAACTAGAATCCCTTAAATGGAAGCATTAATCCTCTCTAAAGACTATCCTTCCTCATCATACTTCATGATTCCCAATAATACCAAGTAATTTTTCATTACCCTTATACCAATTCTCATTTACAATTCATCCATCAATTATTTGAGCCTAAGTTATACATTGGGAGTTTAAATGTTGATTTAATGTGTGCAGGCAACACATAAAACAACTTCATTCAGGCATTTGTTTGTAAATTTCAAAATCCTCAAATTTCACTAACATCCAAACCTTAGGTCCAATTCATGGTTTCCCATTGAACTATAAGTCTAGCTTAGGGATTTTAAATTTAAGGTATGAGTAACTCAAACAATCAATCAACATCACCATAGCACTATGTGTAACATGTAACACCCTTATCTAGTATTACAACTCCTCCGATTGTATCTAGATAAGTTTGGTGGTACATTACTCTTAACCATAATTATTTATTTGCAATGTCTGAGCATTTATACCATTAAGTATTATTATTATGGATTAGGTTTGGGTTCTTTTGCTCAGATAACCATACTTTATGCATAGCAGAAATTAAATTTAATACATCACAACAAAATTTATAAAACTTACATATAATAAAAATAATAAATGTCCAATAATAAATGTCTGTTACATCCTTCTGTGAACATATACTAGGATATATGAAGTACCCATCCATAAGGAGTCAGGAGACAACAAGCCTGTCACTCATACTCCTTTTAAAATAATGGGGATGAATAGGTCCTTCACATATCCTTTCCCCAATGATTTCCCTTTTTCCTTTACTATACACAGCCAAAAATAAACAGTCCTAACTCTAAACCAAAAATGATATAGATAGAATTAGGACTTAAAATAAAGGAATACAAAATGCTCTTAACAAAAAGGGACTTCCATCTTCCCCCGGCATTGCTAAACGTCCTCATCTAATACGTATTAGCATATAAATGAGAAAAAAAGTTTCATAGTAGCTTAAAAATTTATCATTTTAAAACTACTAATATGTACCAGTGTGCAAGTACAAAGAAACATTTTCCATCTACATTCTAGTCATTTAAAACACAGTCTCATTTATATATACCGATTGACAAACATTACATGATTATTTGAAATGTCAATGTGATAAAAGTAGATATTCTCATTTCAAGTATAACATCTTTTCATGGGATTATACATGTTAAAAATGAAACAAACAATGATCAGTTATACATTTTCTTAAAACTTACCTTATCTCAAAGTGTGAAGCACCTTCGGTCACACCTTAAAAACATGGACACTTGGCCACCTTTATAATTGTGAGCACTAGGTCACGAGTGTGAAGAACCTTCAATCACACCTCACTAAGTCACATGTGTAGAGCACCTTAAGCCACACCTCAAGAATTGTAGACACTTGGCTACCTTTATAATTGTGAGCACTAGGTCACGAGTGTAGAGCACCTTCGGCCACACCTCACTATGTCACATATATGGAGCACCTTCGGCCGCACCTCAAGAATTTTTCACACTTGGCCAAATTTATAAAATAATTGTAAACACTAGGTCACAAGTGTGGATCACCTTCGGCCACACCTCATTAGCTCACATGTGTGGAGCACCTTCGACCACACTTCAAGAATTGTGGACACTTGGCCACCTTTATAAAATAATTGTGAACACTAGGTCACAAGTGTGGAGCACCTTCAGCCACACCTCGAGAATTATGGACACTTGGCCACCTTTATAATTGTGAGCACTAGGTCACGAGTGTGGAGTACCTTCGGCCACACCTCACTATGTCACATGTGTGGAGCACCTTTGGCCATACCTCAAGAATTATGGACACTTGGCCACCTTTATAATTTAATTTACAACCATAATTCATTACACTTTATAATTTCATATACAATTAGCATGGTGATTTGGCCACTAAAATTAAAATGAGCCATTGGCTTTAGCCAACATGATAGGATAATAATCCTTTAGGTTTTTCATGCCACATTGTCAAAATTTTCCCTTATTTCTATGTTTTAAACTTAATGGCATCATGCCTTAGAATTTCTAGGATACTTTCTCCCACCTTCCATTTTTTTTATAGTTATATCATTGGCAATTTATTTTACTTATTTTCTTGATTCATGTTACATACTAAGTCCAAGACGACACAGAGTCTCCATTCTTACATTTCAATACCAAGGTGGTTTCTTATTATGGGTGAAAAGGATAAACCATTGACCATATGTTAATTTATCATTATATTCTCTCTCTTTCTTAACCAAACCGAAATGCAACCTTCCTCACATTTTTAGCAAGCTTTTCCATGCATTAAAAAGGTCACTCTCGGGTTTGATAGGTTAACAAGGGTAATGCCATGGTTTTAACCAACATCTAGATAGCGTACTCCTTTTAGGTATTTTTAACATAAGACCTACATTAATCATGCAAGAACATAACATTTCACCACTTTCTTATTCTAGGGTTTTTTTTTTTTGCATGATGCATGCTGAAATTTTTTTGACAACCATTCTCTCATGGAAATAAACAACATCCACATCATCACATCAACAAATACAACCAAATCGTCATGTAAGCTTAGCCAAAGAAACATTCACATATTCAAGAATGTAGAGAGGAAACTAATGTTCCATGAAATCTTGGAAAAACATGTTGAGCATATTCTAAACCATGGAACAAAATTAAAGAATTGCTAAGCTACCTGAAGGAAGAACTAATAATGGGATTGTCTTGGCTTTCCCTTAAATTTCCCCTTTACTCTTTGCTTTCCTCCTTTCTCAGCCAAGTAGCTCCTTCTCCCCTCACCCAATATGTTTGTGGTTTGTTTTAACTTTCCAAGCTGCTCTCTCTCTCCCTCTCTTTCCGTATCTATCTCCCTTTTGCTTCAATCTAACCCTTGTATATTTTCTCTTCCCTACATTGAGTGCTACACAAGTTCTTAAGTACAATTGAAATCTTGTCTTAATTAATACACTCAGTCATGCCAAAGGAAAGGAAAAAGGGAGTTCACACAAGCTGCACTCCTCACGCAAGCTGTACAGCTCATGCAAGTCCCACGTTCTAGCTTTATACATGTATTTTTAATGTAATTCCTCTCTTATATCTAATTGGGTAAATGGGATGCAAGATGCTACGCCTCTTTCTCATTCCTAATTATCATCATTCCTTAGCCACACGTGTACTTAAGTACACTTCATTTCTTGCAACCTTGTATTACTACTCAGTCACACCAAGGAAGGGAGGAAGGGAAGTCACGTAAGCTTCACATCTTTGTATTATACATGCATATGAGGTTTACCACTCAGTGGCGCCAAGGGAAAGAAGATATGTAATTCACGCAAGGCATTCTATTGTCACTCGGTCACCTTAATTGAAATGTTGGGAGAGAGAAAATGTGGTGCTTGTTGGTTAATTAAAAAGGAACGAAGGGAAGGAATGTAAGCATCTAAGTTTTAATGTAAGCACCTTGCTCACATTCTCGGTCAAGTAAATGAAAGGGATGGATGGGAGTAATAAATTTCCCTTTTTCCTTCTTACATGTCACGGTCCCTCCTTCCCCACATACATATATGTGTATTTTTAATTTAGCTTTTCCCTTTGGCAATTAGGCTAGACGAAAGGAAGAAAATTAGGAAATTAAATCAAGAACCTAAACTTTTATATAAGCACCTCAAGCACCTCAAGAAAGAAATTATTCTTATTTATTCTATACACTAAATTACACAAGCAAATTCAGCATACTTCATAGCAAACTTATCCAATTAATTAAGGGAACATTAATTTAAGACTAACCAAGCAAATATGGGGTGTTACATAACAACCCCTCTTATATACTTATATTATCAGAGTAATTAAGAAGTATGACATTCTCACGAAAATTTTCCTTTTAAAAAACTTATACGATTTAAGGCCTTTACTAGTTGTGTGTAACCCAAATAGACTCTTCTATTTGTCCATTCAAATTTCACTCAAATACTTCTTATGTGCAGCGTACCTAATACCACAATTCATACAATTTCATATTTTGGAATACAAAAAATTCTAAACCATCCATTCATGCACCTTTGAGATATAGACCACAATGGTGTAACTATAATAAATTTGTCATTAGCTTAATATATGTAAACATAAATATCCCCAAATTTTTAAATTTTCAATTATCGTCAAGGCCTTACCAAAATTTTAGCAGAGTTTTCCCTAAAAACAAGACATTTCCTTAATTTTACAATAGCCCAAAACATTGATTAAGTAAAATAGCTATATATTTACAATTTCATATACAGCCCAAGGCCTTCATGATATTCCAAAACATTATCTAAAAACTCAAAATTTACAAAATCTTTCAAGTTGTCCTCTCAGTTAATCAACCTCCTTCGGCATCTTGCAAGAAATTTTATCCCAGGCCTAGCTAGTTCCTAGGCATATTTTGGCCATGATCATTTGAACAATCAACTTAATGAGATAGAAAATTCTAGCAGAGTAATTTACAATTTTACTTTTTAGAAAATAGTTAAAAGTTCAATTATACCCTTTATGATATAGAAAACTCTCCCTTGTGGCTATATCAATACATATGTGAATTGAAATTTTATATCACAACATTTTCAAAGCATATGGGAAATTTAACATTTCTCATCAATTTCATAACTCATATACTTTCATCAAATTCATAAGAGTATAGGACAGACATTCTAATCAAATCATTTTTTCATAATACCTGTATTTCCATCTCAAATCTCATTTGTATAACCTTTCTCATGTTATCACAAATACCACATAAAAACTGCATATTCTCTTAAAATCAATATGCATACATTTCCAAAAATTAAAATTCTCATCACACTGCATGCTATTTCCCAATCTCATTTTAATATTCAATGGGACTGTTATCTTGGTGAATGTTATAGGACTGTTATCCATATGACTGAGAATCTAACTATTAGGGTGTCCCCTGGTATGTACACATTATTTTTTAGTCTCTTTATCCACAACTATACAACAATGTATATAGATAGGTGACTAATACTTAGGGTTATAGAATTTGACACTTAAAACAATCCTTTTTCCTCATATAGACTGTACCCCTTTTTACTCCTTAAAGTCTTTCATAGGGTTGTATTGGTTTAAAGAGTAACCTTTAACAAATACAAACTATCATAGATGAAAACAGTTGTATTTTTACAAAAATAATCTGCATAAGGAACAGTTAATGACTGTTCCATACTAGCCATTAAATGTCCACCCTAAATTTTAGCTGCACTTTAAGAATACAATCCAATGGTCAAATTAAAACCAGTAGAAAAGGATTTATCTCATGCTTTTCAAACACATACAGGTAATTTTCCTTATACTCATACGAAAACATTTATATTTCACAATAAATTTCATCAAATATTTCCTCTGTCGTAAAACAATTTTATTTCAACCAAACAATTCACATTATCAATTCAAAATAAGGGAGTGTAGATTACTCTACCCTAACCGTGATTTACTCTCCTGAATCAGGATTTTTTCTTCTTTTTCTCCTTGTTTGATTTCACAAGTCACTTTTATCAATCCTTGGGCAAAATTTCAGCTTTCATACTTATTTCTTTCAAAGCATAATTTACTGAAATTAAAATCTCATTTATTTTGAATCTCAATTTTGTTAACCCATTGAGCATTTGGGTCTTAAAGACATTTTGATGATAACAAACAAATTAAATGATTTCAAAAAAAATTAAGTCCAAAGGCTCATCAAGGCAAACCAAGGAGAATAAGAAATTAGATAAGCAATTAGGACTTGAAATTGTAAGGATATAATAGAGACTTAAGCTCAAAATTATTTTCCAAAACTTTTAAGGTTGCTTTCCAAAGTTTAAGTGGCATTTTCCAAGTGATGTTTTCATTCGAAAGACAAAAGTCTCACTTAGCAGTCGACTTGCACATTATAGCAGTCAACTAGTAGATATAGAACTATGAAACTTGCAAACAGAATGCCACCAGTCGACTTCTAGGAACCTAACGGTCGACTAATAGCTAACAGAGAGCTACTAGTCGACTGCTAGAGGATAACAGTCAGCTGATAGACCACTAGTAGCTGAAAACTCTGCACTAGAGGCACGACGATCATTGCCAGGTATAGCGGTGGCCCACAATCTGATTTGAAAATTCATCACTCTAAAAAGTCACCAATCGACTGCCAGGAAATAGCAGTCGACTGCCATGGCACTATTTTGAATAATTAACTTTTCAGAATGTCACTAGTCGACTGCCAACTAGGCACCAGTCAACTACTGCCTGCTGCACTTCAAAAAATTTGAATTTAAGAACATCACAGTCGACTAGCATATTATAGCATTCGACTTGCAGCTTGCAGAGATGACATCAGACTAAGTACAAACGACTATTTTTACAGATATTTCATCTGATTTATTTTCTAAGTGGATTTCTAACATTTTTTCTTACAAAAAGTTTATATATAGAGCCTTTGGAAAGCCTCCAAACTAGTAAAAAAATATGGAATGAAAATCATCTTCTGAAAATCATCTTGAGCTCTAGTTACTATTATTTTCAATAGTTCTTCTTTTGTAAAATTTACTCTGATTGAGAGAGTTCTTAGCTGATATAATTTCTTCTTCTTAAATGAGAAATATGTAAGGAAAGGGTTTCCTTAAGAAGGGAGAAAGTCTGTAGTGGCTCACAAGTGTCCTCTGTTTTTAAACTTGCGATAATAATGATAATCCTAAGTTGTGCTTGGGGACTAGATGTAGGCTTGTTGATAAGATAAACTAGGATAAACTTCTATGTGCCTTAAGTTTTCACACATTATCTTCTGCATTTACTTTCAGCAGTTCATTTTACTGTCATTACTATTTTTGCTATTAAAATATTTATCTTGTTGATATTGCTCTTGTTACTCTATTTTTGGATAATCTAACTGAACAACTGTTTGCATTTACCATTTAAAGAAAAAAATTTTCTCTACACATCTACTTAAGCTAATTTTTTTTAATTCTCTAAAAGAAATTTTTTTAACACCCAATTCACCCCCCTCTTGGGTGTTAACCATTCCTAATAAGTGGTATTAGAGCTTGGCTCTTGGTAAAAAGACTTAACAATCTCAAGAGTTGAATATGGCTAGTTTTGGTGATAATGTGTTACCTGAGGGACTTTCTATCAATAAGCCTTTAGGTTTTAATAGAGAAAATTATATTTTCTAGAAACTCAGGATGAAAATATTCTTTAAAGTAATAGATGTAGACCTTTGGGAAGTGATTGAAGATGGACTGTAACGACCCCCTAATACGACATACACAATCCTGTATCTGATTAGCGGAAGCATATGGGTCTTTCTAAGTAGTTATTCCCAATGTGGGTGTAACAACCCCCTAATACGACATACACAATCCTGTATCTGATTAGCAAAAGCATATGGGTCTTTTACATAGTTATTCCCGATATGGGAATGTCAGGGGATCACTACTGGTTGAGTATAACCTAAATAGACTTCCCGTTATCTATTCGGATTCCGTTCAACCCTAATTCACACGCAGCTAACTAATTATACATACATACATCATAAATTTCTCTGGAATGAAACTAAAGTCCATACATACGACGTACAATCATTAAATGCAACATCCAAAACTTATATACACATCACATCATGCATTCACATACATTCCAACTGAATTTCACAAGTTTACAGCGGTAAACCCTACCAAAAATCCGGCAGAGTTTCCTCTATATTTCGATCATACCCAAAGTACAATAATCACTTGTTCGCAATTATACAGCCAGTCCAACAACAACATAAAACATAAATGACAGAAATCCATTTACAGTAATGTCATCAAAATATATACAAGACAGTTCAAGCCTAAACTAAGTCATTCTCCTGTTTATCACCACGGCATCCTCAGCTATCGTCTGGGTTCCTGTCCCTATCCCTGTTCATTTGAGTAAATAGCCTAGTGAGATATAAAATCCCAATAGAATAATTTACAATTCAAATACAGTTCAAAATCTGGCTGAATACTCAGCGGTGCGAACACCGAAATCATCTTCCCGAAATCAGTTCGAAAACAGTGAAATACCTTATCCTTAAAATCGTTTTATCACATGAAATTGCGACAGATAATCAAAATAATAAAAATCCATTTCTTTTAAAATCAATACTCAAAATCAAATAAAATCCCATGCCCGGTGTATCTAAATCCACGTTGGCTACAAATCCGCTGTAACCAAGTCTAAATCATCATCTAATTGCACGTCATCTAGAGAGAATACCTCTCTTATCATTGGGTGTGATCCGTAACACCAATCACCCGAATCAAGCCTATATTGTGAGTGTGATCCGTAACACCAATCACTCACTCAAGGACTGGGTGAGAATCAACATCTAAGGCATCCCCTAGCATGTGCACATATGCCAATTCTCATCCTCATACAGTCTATTCGAACTCACATGCTCACGGTCGGCTATTCCTCAAGGTTCTAGAGTATTACGCCTAAATCACAACGTTTTCTCGTGTAGGTTATCCCCCCTTATACTCCTTAAAACCTTTCTTAGGGTCGTCCTGGTTTAACGCATAATTCCTAACGCAGTACAAGCTAAATCTAATTAGAACAATCTTATTTAAAAACTCCCTATACTCGGGATACTTAACGGCCGTCCCATACCGGCTATCAAGTACCCAACCCTAAGTAAATCCGTCCTAAGGGCATCTAAACTCGATAAACAAAGCGTCTAACATGCAATTAGGGTTTTCATCACACAGGCATACAATTTATTCCATCGAAAGAAGCACGTAAATCCATGCAAATAATCTAAATCATTCAGGTATCCACTAGGTCAAATCTAGGGTTCGGGAAGTGTAAATTATCCTACCTGGTCTCTTGTCGCTCCAAATCGATTTCAAACTTCATGTAGTCTCAGTTTTTGAGCCCAATTAATTTCCTGGACATTAAATTGAATATTCAAACTTGTCACGTCATCCGTTTAACAATTCTAAGTCCGGTTGCCCTAATACCTAGGTTAATTTATTGCCTAATTACGTTTGGTAGCTATTTCTGTCAGATATCATCAGTTTTTGGGAAATCGGACCTTACCAATGTGATCGGATGATGGAATTCTGTCTCGGGGTGGTCTCGGTTTCTCCCGATGCACGTCCAGAAACTTCGGCAAGGCGGCGCACGACGGAGGGGTGCGGTTTGCCTCGAAAATTACACCACGGTGAAGCCTGCAAGTCCAGGAGTCTGAATATGGTGGCGGCGCAGTGGTTCATGGCCATTTGGACAGCATTTTTTCGCCACCAAGATTCACGCACGTCAGATGGATATTACCTCGATCCAGGCGCGTCTGGCCTCCGTTCGACGTCGGCGAGCTATTGGAGGAAGCTGACAACTCAGGCTACACAGTGGTGGGGGCGGTGATGGCCAACGGTGACGGACGGTGGCGCTCTGAGCTGGCAAAGTTTTTGCGCGGTGGAGGAGAAAAGTGGCATTTTCTGGTGACGTTGGCGGCCGTTGGTGGCCGTGGGTGGTTGCTGGAGGTTGTGGGTGGCGAGGGCTGTCGATTGGTGTGCCAGGTGGTGACCCACGGTGGCTGTGGTGGCGGCGCATGGTGGAGGAAGGAGGAGAGAGAGGAGAGAGAAAGTGTGGTGAGGAGAGAGAGAGATTTGAGAGAAATAGAGGGAATCCAAGAAATTTAAAGCCTCCGGGGGCGATTCTGACTTTTTCTGGACCACCTGGGGATACTTTAGGGTGTCGGCTTCCTTCTAAACATTGACACGCATTTCCATGCAAAATTTTTTGCCTCCATCAGTGGAATTGACGCACGAAACATCGTCTATCAATTTCTGATCGCCGGATTACGTTTCCTTCCATTTGATCATGTTTCTGATTTCGAACGACCTTCTGTTGCGAATCCTTATCCTCGAAATATGTGCCAACCTCAGTTTAAGTGGAATTAGGGTTAAAAGCTCGATTTTTCTTTTTAAAAACTTTTTCAGCTATTACAGTGGGAATGTCAGGGGATCGCTACTAGTTGAGCGTAACCTAAATAGACTTCTCGTTGTCCATTCGGATTTCGTTCAACCCTAATTCACGTGCAGCTACGCTAATTATACATACATACATCATAACTTACTTTGGAATGAAAACTAAAGTCTATACATACGGCATACAATCATTAAATGCAAAATCCAACTTAATTACACAAGTTTACAGCGGTAAATCCTACCGAAAATTCGGCAGAGTTTCCTCTGTATTTTGAACATATCCATAGTACAACAATCACCTATTTACAATTATACAGCCAATCCAACAACAACAGAAAGCATAATTTACAGAAGACCAATTATACAGCATTATCATCAAAATATATATACACTCTAATTCAAGCCTAGACTAAGTCGTTCTTCTATCTATCATCAAATCATCATCCACCTAACATCTAGGTTCCTGTCCCTATCCCTGTTCATCTGAGTAAACAACTTGGTGAGATATAAAATCCCAGTAGAATAATTTACATTTCAAATACAATTAAAAATCTGGTTGAATACTCAGCATGGAAATTTCCATGGTTATTTACCGAAAACAACTTCCCAAAATTAGTTCGAAATCAGTGAAATACCTTATATGAAAAATTATTTTATCACATGGAAATTGCGGCAGATAATCAAAATCATAAAAATCTATTTCTTTTAAAATCAATACTTGAAATCAGATAAAATCCCATGCCCGGTGTATCTAAATCCACGTTGGCCACAAATCCTCTATGACCCAGTCTAAATCGTCATCTAATTGCACGTCATCAAGAGAGAATACCTCTCCTATCGTTGGGTGTGATCCGTAACACCAATCACCCGAATCTCGCCTATATTGTGAGTGTGATCCGTAACACCAATCACTCACTGAAGTACCGGGTGAGAATCAACATCTAGGGCGTCCCCTAGCATGTGCACATTCGCCAATTCTCATCCTTATACAATCTATTCGAACTCACATGCTCACGGTCGGCTATTCCTCAGGGTTCTAGGGTATTACGCCTAAATCAAAACGTTTCCCGGTGTAGGCTATCCCCCCTTATACTCCTTAAACCTTTCTTAGGGTCGTCCTGATTTATCGTGTGATCCCTAACGTAGTACAGGCCAAATCAGGTAAAATAATTTCATTTAAAAAACTCCCTGTACTTGGGATACTTAACGGCCGTCCCATACCAGCTATCAAGTACCCTACCCTAAGTAAATCCGTCCTAAGGGCATCTAAACTCGATAAACAAAACGTCTAACATGCAATTAGGATATCCAGCACACAGGCATGCAATTTATTCCATCAAAAGTAGCACGTGAATCCATGCAAATAATCGAAATCATTCAAGTATCCACAAGGTCAATTCTAACGTTCGGGAAGCGTAAATTATCCTACCTGGTCTCTTGTCGCTCCAAATCAATTCAGAACTTCACGTAGTCTCAGTTTCTGAGCCCAATTAATTTCCTGGACATTAAATTGAATATTCAAGCTTGTCACGTCATCCGTTTAACAATTCTAAGTCTGGTTGCCCTAATACCTAGGTTAATTTATTGCCTAATTACGTTTGGCAGCTATGTCAATCAGAATTCATTAGTTTTTGGGAAATCGGACCTTACTAATGTGATCGGATGATGGAAATCTGTCCCGGGGTAATCTCAGTTTCTCTCGGTGTAAGTCCAAAAGCTCCGGCACGGCGGCGCATGGCGGCACACGGCGGTGTACTGTGGCACACGACGGAGGGTTGCGGTTTGCCTCAAAATTTACACCACAGTGAAGCCCACAAGACCAGAAGTCCGAATATGGTGGTGGCGCGGCGGTTCACGGCCATTTGGATGGCATTTTTTGACCACGAAGAATGATGCACAGTAGACGAAAAAAGCCTCGATCCGGGCGCGTCGGACCTCCTTTTGATGTTAGTGAGCTGGTGGAGGAAGCTGGCAACTCAGGCTACACAATGGTAGGGGCGATGATGGCCAATGGTGGCAGACGGCGGCGATCTCAGCTAGCGAATTTTTCTCACGATGGAGGTGGAAAACGTCATTTTTCGGTGGCGCTGGCGGTCGTTGGTGGCCGTGGGTGGTTGCTGGAGGTTGTGGGTGGTGAAAGCTGTCGGTTGGTATACTTGGTGGTGCCTCACGGTGGCTGTGGTGGCGGCGTACGATGGAGGAAGGAGGAGAGAGAGGAGAAAGAAAGTGAAGTGAGGAGAGAGAGAGATTTGAGGGAAATGGAGGGATTCCAAGAAATTTAAAGCCTCCGGGGGCGATTCTGACTTTTCCCAGACCACCCGGGGATACTTTAGGGTGTCGGCTTCCTTCCAGACATCGACACGCATTTCCATGTGAAGGTTTTGGCCTCCGTCAGTGAAATTGACGCATGAAACATCGTCTGTCAATTCCTGATCGCCGGATTCCATTTCTTTCCATTCGATCGTGTTTCTACCTTCGAACAACCTTCCGTTTCAAATCACCATCCCTGAAAGTCGTGCCAGACTTCGTTTGATTGGAATTAGCATCGAAAATTAGGTTTTATCTTTTAAAAACCTTTTCGGTTGTTACATGGACCCTATATTCCCTTGAAAGAAGAGAATGGTCACACAATTACAAAACCCAAAAATGAATGGTCTAACATATATAAGAGAAGGGTTCAGTTAAATGCCAAGGATAAACTAATTCTTACTAGTGCACTAAGCCAGGATGAATACTTTAGAGTATCTAATTGTGATAGTGCAAAGGAAATGTGGGAAGCCTTGGAAATTGTTCATGAAGGAACTTCAGGAGTTAGAGAGAACAAGATAAACCAAGTCACTCACCAATATAAAATGTTCAGAATGAAACAAGGTGAGAAATTTAAAGAAATGCAAATATGGTTTACTCATATTGTAAATCATTTGGCTGCTCTAAGTAAAAATTACACAAAAAAGGAGCTATTGACTAATGTCCTGAGATCTCTCCTCATGGAATGGCAACCAAAGGTGACAGCCATTGAAGAAAGCATAGGAGAATCATCAAATCAGTATCAGCTCTCTTTAGCAATCTTCAAGAGCATGAATCAAAACTATAGTAGCTTATGCTCTATGAGGAACAAGACAAAAAGAAGAAAAGTCTTTCACTCAAGGCAACTTCCTCAGAGCAAATAGAAGAACATGATGATGATGATGATAGTCCAAATTCTCTGCCTGAAAGAATAGAGATAAATGAAGAAAACTTTGGCTTATTCGTAAAAAAATTTAGAAAGTTCTTCAATAATAGAAAGAAAAAAACATTTAGAAGAAATCAAGATGAGAGTAAAGAACCTCCTACTTGCTACAAATGCAGGAAAAATGGGCACATCAAATGGGAGTGTCCCCAATATTTAAAGAAACAAGAAATACTTGAGAAGGAAAAGGAAAAGAAGTAGGCTTTTGTAACACCCTGTGTTATTTCAATTATATTTAAATTTATGTTTTCTTAATTAATTAGATAAATCGCCATAAAGTGTGATAATTGCTTGTGTCATTTAATGATTAGAATCAAGGTGCTAAAAATAACATTTGCCAAAAGTTAAGAAGCTTGATTAATGTTCCTTGTTAGTAGCCTAAATTCCAAGAATAGAAGTGTATGGCAATTGAGCGGATGCACATGGAATTGATGTAGGATGTGAGTGTCTCTTATATATATATATCCACACGGCCAAGAGGAAAAGAAGGGAGAGGCGAGTAGGTGTGTGTGGCAAATGTATGGCAATTAAATATACACATAAATACACGTGCATTTGGGAGGAGAAATTTGTGATCTCTTTCCCTCCCTTCCTTGCATGATTGAATAGAAAAAGGAAAAGGGTGTAGAAATTTTTCTAAAGTACACACAAATTTAGGAAGGGACACATGCAGCACTTATTTAAATTAAACCATGTATATATGCATGTACGGTGAAGCCATTCCCTTTCTTTCTTCCTTCCTCCCTTATGTGATTGAATGGACAAAAAAAAGGGAGTGTAGAATTGTGTAATGTGCTGCCTCCAAAAAAAGGAGCCTTACGTGTGTGCAAAGGGGAAGAGGGTGGTGTGACCAAAAGGGAAAATAAGGTGCAGCACAACACCTCAATCAAGGAGAGGAAGGGAACATTTTAACACTTCTATATGCATTGGACGAAGGAAAGGAAAAATGCAACACCAAGTACACTTGTAAAGGTATATATAACATTTCATACAAGCCACCCTCCCCATCCCTTGTGCTACCTTTGAAGTACCAAGAAAGAAGGCCAAAAAGACCTCCATGCATGGCCGAACATATGGCATGAAAAAGGAAGGTTTCGTGCCTTTCCTTCATTTCCCCCTTGGCATGACAAATGGGATGAGATAACCTTGCAAGAAAATGGAATTGTACTTGAAAGTACAATTGGAGTAGCATGACCATTGGATAATAATAATAATAATGATAATTAAGAATAGAAAAGGAAATAGCTTGCGTGGAGTGTGTGCCTAACATGGAAAAATGTAGCTTGTATAAATCTAATTTTTCTTTCCCTTTTTGGACACCATTGCATGGGGGATTGTGTGTAAATGCATATGGCTAGAACGTAGGACTCACGTGAGACTTTCCTGGACCATACAGCTCACGTGAATCCCTCCCTTTCCTCTCCTGTGGCACCACCAAGTGATAGAGTTGCATGCAAAGGACATTGGCTCTTGTGTAAAGCAAAAAGGAATTCACATAAGCATGGGAAACGTTGAAGACATGGTAACTCATGTTGGAGGTGCAACATATGTGTGAGGTAGCCTTGCATGGCTCTCTTTCCTCCCTTCACTTAATGTGTTCAAATAGTTAACCCAAGGCCGCAAGGATATGTAGAGTGTACTTAAAAGTACACATGCAGCCATGAAGGAAGGAATTAAAATAATGAAAAAAGAAAGGATGGGATGTAGAATTCCCTTGGCCGAATGAAAGATGCAATGAAGCTAGCGTGAATCCTTTACCTTCCCTTCCCTTTGGCATGATCAAGGAGTTAAAGTAAGAGGGCAAGGAGTGAGTGTACTTGACAGCAATAATTAAAAAAAAACCAAGGAAGGAAGAGGGAACACGTGACCTAGGCAAAGAGAGGGGAGGGATTGAGAGTTGCATTTTGGGATACAAGCATTACACACACGCAAGAGGAGAGAGCAAGAGAAAAAGAGAAAAGGGAGAGAGAGAGCAACGTAAGCCTAAAGAAAAATACAAGGAGAAAGAGGAAGTTGACCAAAGGCAAGAAGGGAGTAAAGAAGCAAAGGAGTAAGGGGAAAATTCAAGGAAGAGCTAAGACACTTCCTTTTGGTTTCACCTTTGAGGTAGGTTAACAATTCCTAAGTTTATGTTCCACGTTTTAGTATATACCATCACTATGCTTTTACAACTTCCATGGAACATTGTTGTTTACCCTACATTCTTGATAAAATGAATTTATGTTGGCTAAGCATGTGTGATTGATTGGGATGTTGGTTGATGTGATGACATGAATATTGTTGTTGTGGAAGGGTTGGGGTTAGATAATGTTATTTTCATGTTGAACCATGATTTAATATGGTAGAGATAGATGGATGCTTTTGAAAACCATTCTTTCTCCAATAAAACTCCCTTTTTGGCCGAGAGGAAGATGAAATTTTACATTAAAGGGGTGTAAAATTTCTAGTTGTGCTTAGTGAAAAATGATGACCATGGAGGAAAGAGACCCTACCATTTTAATGGTATTAGTTAAGGAATAAAAGAGTGAAATTCTAATTTTTAAAATAGTCAATCTCCTTAGGCCAATTTTATGAAAATTCACCCTTGAGACTTGTTAGAATTTTCCAAAAGATGTAGATTATTATTAATTTCCAAGAGTGAGAAATTTACCTTGAGACTTGTTAGAATTTTTCAAAAGAATTATATTATTGTTAATTTCCAAGAGTGGGAAATTTACCTTGAGATTTGTTCAAAAGAATTATATTATTATTAATTTCCAAGATTGGGAAATTTACCTTGAAACTTGTTAGAATTTTTCAAAGAGTTAGATTCTTATTAATTTCCAAGAGTGGGAAATTTACCTTGAGACTTGTTAGAATTTTTCAAGAGAATTATATTTTTAATTTCCAAGAGTGGGAAATTTACCTTGAGACTTGTTAGAATTTTTCAAAAGAATTATATTTTTAATTTCCAAGAGTGGGAAATTTACCTTGAGACTTGTTAGAATTTTTCAAAAAGAATTATATTATCATTTATTCCCAAGAATGGGAGATTCACTCTTGAAATTTTATTAGAATTATGATTACTTTTCAAAGAATGGGAAATTCACTCTTGAAATTTATTAGAATTCCATAAGATATTCATATTATGGTTATTTTTCAAGAATGGAGAATTAAATTGATTTAGGCAACGTTGTCATACATAATTCTAACAAAGAGTTTAAAGAGAGACAAAAGTGCCCAAGTGTGCACAAGAATTTTATAAAGGTGGCCAAGTGTCCACAAAATTTCCCAAGTGTCCACAAAAATCTTATAAAGGTGGCCAAGTGTCCACAAAAGTGCCCAAGTGTGCAAAATAAATTTTATAAAGGTGACCAAGTGTCCACAAGTGCCCAAGTGTGCACAAGAATTGTATAAAGGTGGCCAAGTGTCCACAAGTTCCCCAGTGTGCACAATTAAGTTATAAAAGTAAGTTTTTTAAGAATGATAAGCATAAATGATTTTTGTTAATTTTATGATAACGTTTTTGATAGCATGCAAGATGTTTCACTTGAATAGAATATCATTTTATCACATTGACCTTTAAATTGATCATGTAATGCTTGCCAATTTATATTTATGAATAAGGTTATGGTTTCAAAATTTGAGAATGTAGGAGTGAATGTTTTTGGTGCTTGCACCCTGGTACATGTTAGTAAAATTTTTAAACCCTGAATTGTTAAGCTACTGGGAAACTTGTGTTTCTCATTCACATGCTAATATGTATCAGATCCAGACGCTTAGCGGGGCCGAGGAAGTAGAAGTTCCTTTTTGGTCAAAAGCATATTTTTGTAATCTCTTATTTTGGATCCTAATTCTAGATATATTTTGGATTAGAATTAGGATGATCATTTAGCTGTGTACATAAAAGGGAAACCGATAATTGTTGGGAAAAGAATATGTGAACGACCACTTCACTTCTATTATTTGTAAAGGGGGTCTGAGTGATAAGAGTGTTGTCTCTTGAATCTTGATGAATGGGTACTTCATGTATCCTTGTACTTGTTTACACAGGATGTAACAAACATTATTGGACATTGATTAGTTGTAATATGAAAGTTTTAAATTTTTACTGTGTAGTATAGCCTTTTTATTTTGCTATGCATACGAGATTTAATCTGAGCAAAAGATCCCGAACCTAATCCACTTTAATGAGACTTAATGGTATAATTGCTCAGACTTAATAATAAAAGGATAAGAACAATGTATTGAACTTATCTATTTACATCGGAGGGATTGTAATACTAGATAGGGGCGTTACATTGTCTCATAAATATGGGAGATAGTGATGAAGATAATGATGGGGAATAAGAATAAGAAAATCTATGCTTAATGTCCAAAGAATAAGATGAGGTAATTAATCAAAACCTTTTTCCTTCATATGATGAACTTCTAGATGCTTTCAAGGAATTACATAATGAGTCACTTAAAATAGCAAAAGCTTTATCTTCATCAAAAAGAAAAACTCTTGATTTTGAAAAAGAAATTAATTCATTGAAAGAAGAAAATATGTGTCTAAAACAAAAAATCTCCATCTTGGAGAAACCTAAAATATGTGTTAATATTTGTGAAGAGTGTGAAAAATTGGAAGTTGAAAAAGAAGATTTGACAAACACTCTAGCAAAATTTACAAATGAAAGAGATAATCTAAATATACTCCTTGGAAAACAAAGATGTGTGTTCAAAAAAGCTGGTATAGGATATAAATCTAATATGAAACAATAATATTACAAAAATTTCTTTCTTCCTGCTATTCAATCTAGTAGTCCCTATATCACTTGTTTTCATTGTGGATAAAAAGGACATAACTCACATGCATGTGCTTATAAGAAAAATGGACTTGTTGAAAATAAGAAAAAGTGGTTTCCCAAAGGGATGACTAACTCACAAGGACCCAAAAAGATTTGGGTACCTAAGAACAAAAGTTGAAACTCTTCTTGCAGACTTATCTAAAGGCAAATGGTGACAAATGGTACTTGGATAATGGATGCTCAAAACATATGTCTGGAGACAAATTCAAGTTCATATCCCTTTAACCCAAAGATGGAGGGAAAATCACCTTTGAAGGAGATGGTAAAGGAAGAATCATTAGAATAGGTAAAGTTAGTAAGAATTCATCCACCACCATTGATAATGTCTTACTAGTAGAAGGTTTGAATCATAATCTCTTAAGTATTAGTCAATTATGTGACAAAAATAATCAAGTAATTTTTTATTCAAATCATTACACTGTGGAAAACAAGGCAAACAATAAAGTCATCTTAATAGGTCATAGAATTAACAATGTGTACATGGTTAATTTAGAAGGAAAACCTCCTTTAGACTCAAAATGTTTAATTAGCATAAATAATGATAGCTGGGTTTAGCATAGGAGATTAACTCATGCTAGTATGAGTCTTCTAGATAAATTAGCTAAAAAGGATTTAGTAATAGGATTACCTAAGATTAGCTTTGAAAAATACAAAATCTTTGATGCATTTCAAAAAGGAAAACAAGCTAAAGCATCTTTCAAATCTAAAGATATTGTCTCTTCCTCTAGGCCTTTGCAACTCCTCTATGTAACACCCTAAAATTTCTTGGTTGGTCTAAACTAGTGTTTCCTCAATTAATTGGAATTACTTGTGTAGCTTGGTGACTAGAATAATGAGAACATTTTTATTATGCTTGATACATTTGACATGCTTGAACTAATTTCTTCTTACTAACCAAAGCACAAAATGGGGAGGAGTATAGCCAATCCAAAATTTCATACATGTTCAATTAGGGAAAAATTAGAGTTTTATATTTTATATAGGTACACCATATGGCTAAGATAAAAAGGGAAAAGGGAAGAAGAATAAAGCATTTAAGAATAATATATACACTCCCATCAAATGAAGTGGCAAGGTGGAACCACTTGTACCTTGCATGAAATTCAAGTTTTACGTGAGGATGGTCTCCAATCATGTGTGTTATA
This sequence comes from Senna siamea, assembly GCA_031216115.1. Classification (NCBI taxonomy): domain Eukaryota; kingdom Viridiplantae; phylum Streptophyta; class Magnoliopsida; order Fabales; family Fabaceae; genus Senna; species Senna siamea. Next base: position 14,209,680 of record CM062354.1, read on the forward strand.
TAAATATAAGTATGCATGGGTGTGTCTTGCATGCAAGGGAGGGTTTCCATGAAAAGAGAAGGGAAAGGTACACAAGGGATGCAACAATTAAGTATATATGCACATAAGGTGGAGTAAAAAGGAAGCAAGAGTGCAAAAGTCTAAGCACACATGTAAAGGGGAAGAGGAAGTGTATGGAAATTGCAAACCTATATGTGAAATTGATGGAGCATGTGAATTTTTAAAGCATAAATATATATGTGTGTGTTGACCTACACGGCAAAAAGGAGAAGGGAGAAGAGGGATAAAATTCCCTTTAACCTTAATTTCAAATGGACAATGGGTAATGGGAGAATAGCAAGGGATAAAAGGCTGCACTTGATGACATGTGGGATTATGAAAATATAAATAAAAAGAGGAAATAATTAAGCATGGAGTGCAACAAATTTATACAAAAGTTATAAAAACTACACGGCTAGGGAAGGAACAACGTGTGAAACACGTTCCCCTCCCTTGAATTTGCTTCCAACATGGAAAGAAAGGGAATCCATGTGTGTGTGTCTTGCATGCATCCTACGTGAGAGGAGTGATTTAGGTACAAGGGAGGAATAAAATATAGGATTAGTTCATGCAACAAGTAAAACACAAGAAAAGAGAGAGGTGCAAAATTTTGGAGTGCACAACACGGCTAAAAGGAAAAGAAAGCATGAAAATGTAGTTGCTTGTGGGGGTTTTGGAGTGCAACGTCCTTGATGGCTAAAATTGCAAGCAAGAAGGTACAAGTGCATAATTTTTTAACATCCAAATGTAGTTGCTTGCGGGGGGAACTAATGTGCAAGGAGAGGAATGGGAAGGGAAAGAATTTAAATATAAATATACATGTGCAACTGATGGATAAGAGAAAGAGAGAGATGTTCATGAATGATCCTCCTCCTTTCCTTCCCTTGACTTTTTCCTCAAGACAACCAAGTAATCATGAATAGATGGAGGAAATAAATATAAAAAAGTATGTTGAAAGTTAAAGGAAAGGGTGTAGATTTTAATTAAAATAAAATACAAATGGGAATGCATATAGGAGCAAGAGGGCAGTGTTAGGCAAGGAAGAAGAAAATCCAAGTGTGCAAGCAACCTAAGGTGTACTTACAAGTACACATGCAGCAGCCATACTAATTAGAAAAAAAAAGACAGAAGAGAAGAAGAAGGTAGCATGTGGTTCACGTATATAGAGAAGGAAAATGGAAATAAAAGTGGGCAGCACTTGCGAAGTGCATGTGTAGCATCCACATGCAAGAAATTGGTAACTTACAAGAGGGGGAAAAGAAAGGGAGGTAGCATCCCTTTTACCAAGAGGAAATACGAAATGTTAGGGAAAAGAGTTGCACCCAATTACACGTAACCCCACTCCTTAGGAATAAGAAAAGAGGAAGAGAGCATGCAACATGGGGGGAACTACACATACATACATGTGAAAAAGAGAGAAAGGGAGAGAAGGTGAAAAAATTCCCACACATACACGGGAATTTCCTCTAAAAGGGAAAAAGAGCAGCTTGGAGAATTAAAAACGTGTTGGGTGAATAAGCTTGACTGAAAAAGGAAAAGAGCAAAGGAAGCAAGGTAGGTTAGTAATTCATTAATTTTAGTTCCATGACCTAGTGTGCATGCATGATGATTTTGCTTCCATGGAACTTGAATACTTGTCTACATTCTTGAAAAAGGAGTGACACTTGACTAGCTTGCATGATAAATACATGAGGGGGGAGGTTGATGCTTAAACATTAATAATGTTGTTTTCTCAAAATCATGAAAGGGCCGAGAACAAGAGATCATTGTAATGGCATGTGTTGTTTGGTTTATGACTCTTAGCATTGAAGTAGACTTGTGATTCCATGATAAAATTATTGTTAGTAAATGTAACATGTGTAAGAAAGGAAACTTTAACCCAAAATAAGGTGGGAAAATTTATGGTTAGTAATAATGATACACATGATTATGGGAAAATATTTGACTAGATTAATGATGAATATTGTTATTAGAAAATTAAGGCTAGTGAATGATGACCATTGTTATGGGGAAATTATAGCCAATTAATGGTGAACGTTGTCATGGAAAAATCATGGTTAGCAATGATGAATATTGGGGTTATGAAAAATTATGGATAATTAATGATGAACATTGTTAGGAAAATTTGGCTAGTTAATGATGTGCTAAGTATAGGAGAGAAATTCTCCCATTTTAAAGGTATTATTTAAAGAATGTAAAGAGTAAAAATGAAATGATAAAGCATGAAACTTCCTTGAGTTTCCTTAGGCCTAAAACCACTAAATTCTCTGTTGAAAATTTAGTAAAATCTTATAAGAGAAATATATATTATTTAAGAATAGAGAATAAAATTAATTTCAGCAAAAATTGTCATAAATAAATATGACAAAGAGGTATTGCATACCAATAGAAAAGAGATACGCAACTAACAAGGGAAAACATAGGAAACACAATTATGAAAAGAAATGTGGCCAAGTGTCCATGATTTACGAGGTGTGGCCAAAAGTGCTCCACACGGGTGACCTAGTGAGGTGTTGTCCAAGGTGCTCCATGCCCATGACCTAGCATTCACGATGAATCTATATACGTGGCCGAGTGTCCACGATTTACGAGGTGTGGCCAAAGGTGCTCCATGCCCATGACCTAGCATTCACGATCAATCTATATATGTGGCCGAGCATTCATGATTTACGAGGTGTGATCGAAGGTGCTCCGCACGGGCGACCTAGAGAGGTGTGGCCAAAGGTGCTCCATACTCGTGACCTAGTGTTCACGATAATTTCATAAAGGTGGCCTAGTGTCCACGTAACACCCCAAGGCGTTTAATTAATTCATAACGGTAAGTGTAAAAATTTAATGCATAAGCACTCTGTTTAATTCTACAATAACACATATAATTTTATGAGAATATGTTCACTTGAAAAAGGGATAGCTAATTTTCACATTGACCTCTAAATTTATCATGCAATGCTTGCCTGTTTGTACTTATGAATAATGTTACGTTTTAATATCAAGAATGTAGAATAAAATGTTTTAGTGCTTGCGCCCTGATACATATTAGTTGATTTCTAAACCCTGAATTGTTAAGCTACTGGAAAACTTGTGTTTCTTATATATGTGCTAATATGTATCAAATATGGACGCGTACCAAGGATGGGAGGCAGAAGTTCCATTTTGATTTAAAGTGAGATTTTTGTAATCCCTATTTTGGGTCCTATTCTAGATATATTTGGTTTAGATTAAGACTATTCTTTTGACTGCATATATGAGATGTACATGGGATATCCTTGGGGACGGATATGTGAAGGACCGGTCCATCCTTAGAAATTTGTAAGGGAGTTTGAGTGACAAACCTGTTGTCTCCTGACTTCCGATAGATGGGTACTTCATATATCCGGGAATATGTTACCAGAATGTAATGGACATTATTGGACTTGTATTATTTACATTACATGAAAGTTTAAATTTTCATTGTATAGTATAGTGTCTCTTTTATTCCACTGTGCATACGAGTTTTAATCTGAGCAAAAGATCCCGAACCTAATCCGCTTAATGAAACTTACTGGTATAACTACTCAGACATTAATTAAATAAAAGGATAAGAATAATGTACCAAACCTATCTGTTGGCATCAAAGGAATTGTAATACTAGATAGGGGTGTTACACTCCACCTAGATTTGTTTGGTCCAGCTAGAACCAAAAGTCTAAGAGGAAATTATTGTGTGCTTGTTGTTGTGGATGACTTCTCTAGATTTACTTGGACTCTATTTCTCTCCCAAAAAGATCAAGCTTTTATAGCTTTTGTCAAATTAGCCAAACTTATTCAAAATGAACAAGAAACAACTATTGTGAAGAATTTGAAAACACCTATTTTAAGAATCTCTGTGAAGAAAATAGAATTGAACACAATTTTTCTTGTCCAAGAACTCCACAAAAAAATGGGTAGTAGAAAGAAAAAATAGAACTTTAGAAGAAATGGCTAGAACAATGCTTAATGAAAGGCTATTACCTAGTTATTTTTGGGCTAATGTTGTAAACACTGTCTGCTACATCATAAATAGAGCACTCATCAGACCTATATTAAAGAAAACCCTCTATGAATTATATAAAGGAAGAAAACCTAATATCTCCCATCTCCATGTGTTTGGCTGCAAATGTTTTGTCCACAACAAAGGAAAAGATAATCTAGGAAAATTTGATGCTAAATCTGATGAAGCAATTTTCTTAGGTTATTCTAGCACTAGCAAAGGCTACAGAGTATTTAATAAAAGAACCTCTTTTGTAAAAGAATCTATTCATGTTGTATTTAATGAATCTAACCCTCTTGAATCAAGAGATGTATCTAGTGACATTTCAGTTGGAGTTGAGAATATGAACATTCAAGAAAAAGAAGATAGAAAAGAAGAAAAAGGTCAATCATCAAGTTTGAAAGTTGAAGAGAAAGAAGCAGAGACAACTCTTCCACAATCTTGGAGAAATGTGAGACACCATCCAATTAATCAAGTAATAGGTGATATTTCACAAAAGGTAATGACTAGAAATTCTCTTAAGAATACTAGTTGTGATATTAGTCTCTTGTCTAAAATTGAACCTAATAATGTAGAAGAAGCTTTAATGGATGAACATTGGGTATTATCCATGCAAGATGAATTAAATCAATTTAAAAAGAGCCAAGTTTGGGACTTAGTTCCTATACCCAATGATCACCCAATTATTGGAACAAAGTGAGTTTTTAGAAATAAACTTGATGAATTAGGAAAGGTTATAAGAAATAAAGCTAGATTAGTTGCAAAAGGTTATAATCAAGAAGAAGGAATAGATTATGATGAAACCTTTGCACCTGTAGCAAGATTAGAAGCTATTCGAATGTTCCTAGATTTTTCATGCCTTAAAAACTTTAAGCTAGCTCAAATGGATGTAAAGAGTGCCTTTTTAAATGGGTTTATAATGGAAGAAGTTTATGTAATGCAACCGCCAGGTTTTGAAAATCCAGACTTACCAAAACATGTTTTTAAATTAAAAAAGGCCTTGAATGGGTTAAAACAAGCTCTTAGAGCTTGGTATGAAAGGCTAAGTAATTTTCTAATTGAAAATGATTTCTCAAGAGGTAAAGTTGACAATACATTATTGATTAAAAAGAGAGATAATAATCTATTAATTGTTCAAATCTACGTGGATGACATTATATTTAGGTATACTAATGAAACTCTCTGTAAATAATTTGCTAAACTCATGCAAGGAGAATTTGAAATGTCAATGATGGGTGAACTCAACTTCTTCCTTGGACTTCAAATAAAACAACTCAATAAAGGTATCTTTGTTAGCCAAACAAAATATACCAAAGAGTTACTTAAGAAGTTTGGCATGGAGAATGCAAAAGCAATTGGAACTCCTATGTGTCCAGCCATTAAAATAGATAAGGATGAAGAAGGTGAACCATTTGACATTACTAAATATAGAGGTATGATTAGTCTATTGCTTTATTTAACTGCAAGTAGACCTGATATAATGTTTAGTGTATGCATGTGTGCTAGGTTCCAAACTTGTCATAAAATGTCTCATTTCACAGCTATAAAAAGAATTTTCAGATATTTGGTTGGAACCTCAAATATGGGACTATGGTATCCTAAAGGATATCTATGTCAGTTGATAATTTACTCAGACTCTGATTTTGCTAGTAACACAACTGACAAGAAAAGTACAAGTGGTACCTATCAATTTCTTAGAAACTCATTAGTATCTTGGTTTAGTGAAAAAACAAAATTGCGTAGCTCTTTTAACTGCTGAAGCTAAGTATTTAGCAGCTAAAAGTTGTTGCAACTCCAAGATATGGATGTGAATCTTGAAAAAAATTCCAATTAAATGTGACAATACCAGTGCCATCAACTTAACCAAAAATCCCATCATGCATTCATGAACTAAGCACATAGATATAAAACATCATTTCATCAGAGATCATGTGCTTAATCATAATGTCTCCTTGGAATTCATTCAAACTGAGCATCAACTTATTGATATTTTTACAAAACCTCTTCTTGAAGAGAGATTTTGTTGCATAAGAAAAGAACTTGGACTGTCATTACCTATTGAGCATATTTATAGCTTTATTGACTTTTTTTCATTTGAAATAACTTAAGCTTTGGAGTGGTCTTAGATTTGTTTTGTAGGATCTCTTTTGATACCAAAAGGCTGTCTGAAAATTTGACAAAGAACAGGTTTAATATTACTGCTATGTAACCAAAAGTTTTCCAAAACCCATTAAAAAGGAGGAGCAACTGAAATTAGATCAACATAAGACATCAAGAAGACATAGAATTGGACTTAAACTTGGACAGCAAAAGGTACCCAGTTGACTGCCACAACAATGACAGTCAAATGCTATCGCTCTGGATCGAGGAAATTCCATCACAAAGAGCTAGCAGTCGACTCACATATCAGTACCAATCGACTGATAAGCTACAAGCTCTTAGCAGTCGACTGATAAATGCATGGCAGTCGACTAGTAAGCCACTGGAGTCTCAACAAAAAAGCTGATCCCTCGACAGTTGACTGCTAACACATTCTAGTTGACTGATATGTTCTTCCCCAATTCTGGACTGCTAAGAACATAGTAGTTAACTGATAGACAAGTGGCAATCGACTGGGAAGCTACTGGAATCAATTTACACCTAATGTTCACTTGATAGTCGACTGCTAAGGACTCGACAGTCGACTACCGAGGCTCTGAACAGTGATTTTAAGGAAAAAAACCCTCATTTATCACAACCCCTTCAATTTTTCCTCTCCAAAATTCTTTCAATTCTCCCGTTTTCAATGTCCAAATCTTTAGAAATTGCACTAATCACTAACTTCTAACATCGATTATGACCAAAACCCATTGATTTTCTAACAAAATCAGTCGCAATTTGTCTCCAAATCTTCCAATTTCTTGGCTCGACAAACCCTAACTACCCTAACCAAGAATCTTGCGATTTTGATGTAAATCCCATACTATTCACCCACCTAGCCTTCACTAAATATCCTTTTTCATCAATCTATCATCAATGGTGGCTAGAACAAAGAGATTGAGGACAAAGGGATCCTCTTCCAAAGGCTCTACTCCCTCAACACTATTTTCCTCAGAATCTTAAGAGAAAAACTACCAGGAAAACTTTACTCAGCGCTCAGTGGCCACCAGTAAGTATGTTGATATTGTATTTTTTTTAGAAAGAGTAATTTCTTGTATTTCCTCTCTTGAAGAAAGCTGGATTGTACAAGTTAATAAAACTATAGAGGAAATGGAGTCCTAAGGTAGTTAACGCTTTTTATTCTAATCTTCAATGGGATGAGGTAGATCACTACATTTCTACAGTGGTTAGAGGAAAACCTATCAAATTTACTCAACAACAATTAGAAGATTGGTTGGGTGCTGAACCTACTGGTCATCTGTTTGGAGACCATCTCACCTACTTAGGAACCATCCCTAACTATGATGCTAGGATTATGCTAAATGCCTTGCTTCCCCAACCTATAGCCTATCCTACAACAAAATTTCCTACCACTCAATTTACTTTGCACAATAGGTTGCTGCATTATGTAATAACAAACTGTTTGTTTAACAAAAAGGGTAACCTAGCATATACTAGTGAGTCTGAGCAGTTTGCAATGTACTGTTTATTGACTGAACACCCTTTCAATATCCCCTACTTCATAATGGAAAAGATGCTTAGATGTAGCAGGATTAAAAAGGCTGCACTATCCTATGGTTCACTTATCACTTGGATATTGGAAAAGCATAGCATTAATCCATTTGATGAAGAGGTCCTTAGCCCCACTATCATTGATGAAACCACTCTTTCAAGGTTTCATTATACAAAGCATGGTAATGCTTGGGTCCAAAAACCACTGTCTTATGCTCAGATTCAAAGGCAGGAAGAAAGAGAGTAAAGAGAAGCTACTCAAACACAGACTACAGCTGCTCTATCACCCACTGCTCTATTGTTAAGCCTACCTGCTCCACCTACCTCTTCAGATATTTTGGATGCCATTTATAGCCTTCAAGCCTTAGTTTCCCACCGATTCACTACCTTTGAGGCTGCTATCAATTCTAAAATGAATGAGTTAACAGAGCATGTGGTTGAGCTTGGCACACGGATTACAACACTTGAGCTTACTTCTGCAGACAACAATGACCTTTTAAAGGACCTTCAGCAGTTTTTGAGATCAAAGGATAAAGCATAAAATCTTTTTATCTATTAAACTTACCCTTCCTCCCTTTTTGTTGATGACAAAAGAGGGAGAAGTAGTTAGCTAGGAATTGAATATAATTTTAGCTATTTATCCTTGACTTTGATTACATTGACTAAATCTGGTTACCTAAATTTGACTGCCTGGAGTTATTGTATAATGATTATGGGATAAGAATTATTTTTTAGGAATTACTAAACAAAAGCTTTTTACAAAAATGTGCATAAATTTAGGGGGATTCTTTTGATAAAAGTAACACTTGTAACTAACCCCATCTTCTAGTGCTTTTATGAATATCAATATGTTTGTCTTGATCAAAAAAAGGGAGAGATTGTTGACCTATTGAGCATTTGGCTCTTAAAGACATTTTAATGATAACAAATAGATTGCATCATTTTATGAAAATCAAGTTCAAAGGCTCATCAAGGCAAACTAAGGAGAACAAGATATTAGATAAGCAATTAGGACTTGAAATTGTAAGGATATAATAGAGACTTTAGCTCAAAATTATTTTCCAAAACTTTTAAGGTTGCTTTCTAAAGTTTAAGTGGAATTTTCAAGGTTATTTTTTCATTCAAAAGGAAAACTCTCACCTAGCAGTCAACTTGCATAATATAGCAGTCAATTGGTAGATATAGAGCTTTGAAACTTGCAAATAGAATGCCAACAGTTGACTGCCAAGAACCTAACAGTCGACTGATAGCTAACAAAGAGCTACCAGTCGACTACTAGAGGATAACATTCGATTGATAGACCACTGGCAACTAAAAACTCTACACTTGAGGCACGACAGTCGACTGCCAGGGTATAGCAGCCGACTTCCACAGAACAATTTTGAAAATTCATCCCTCCAGAAAGTCACTAGTCGACTACCAAGAAATAGTAGGCGAATGCCATGGCACTGTTTTGAAAAATTAACTTTCCAAAATGTCACCAATTGACTGCCAACTAGGCACCAGTCGACTGATGCCTACTACACTGCAAAAAAATTAAATTTAAGAACATGACAGTTGACTGGCAGATTATATTAGTCGACTTGAAGCTTGCAGAGATGACATCAAGCTAAGTACAAATGGCTATTTTTGCAGAGATTTCATCTGATTTGTTTTCTAAGAAGATTTCTAACCTTTTCTCTTGCAAAAAGTTTATATATAGAGCCTCTGGAAAGCCTCGAAACCAACAGAAAAATATAGAACAAAAATCATCTTCTGAAAATCATCTTGAGCTCTAGTTACAATTATTTTCAGTAGTTCTTCTTCTATAAAATTTACTCTGATTGAGAGAGTTCTTAGCTGATATAATTTCTTCTTCTTAACTAAGAAATATCTAAGGAAAAGTTTTCCTTGAGAAGGGAGAAAGTCTATAGTGGCTCACAAGTGCCCTCTATTTTTAATCTTGTGATAATAGTGAAAATTCCAAGTTGTGCTTGGGGACTGGATGTAGGCTTATTGATAAGCTGAACCAGGATAAACTTCTGTGTACCTTAAGTTTTCACACATTATCTTCTGCATTTACTTTCAGTAGTTCATTTTACTGTCATTACTATTTTTAATGTAAAAATCTTTATCTTGTTGATACTGCTCTTGTTGCTCTATTTTAGGATAATCTAGCTGAACAACTGTTTGCATTGAAACAAAATTTTCTCTACACATCTGCTTGATCTAATTTTTTTTTATTCTCCAAAAGAATTTTTTTTAACACCCAATTCACCCCCCTTCTTAGGTGCCAACCATTCCTAACAAATTTCACTCTTATTATGTGCTTTTATTCTTTCATTACAACCAATTTTTGCATCAAAATTCAGAACCTAACTTATTTTCTATTTTACCTAAGAAAATAAGTTTTCACTTTAGTCCTTAATTTATCCCAAATTTAATATTTGGCTACAAAATTCTCCAATTCCTTCTATGAGACTTCAATGAGGCTAAATAAACTTGATCCAACACAAAATTCTAGAATTTGTAGGGTTTACACTACAGAATATACAATCCCTTCAGTTTAGTCCCCTAAACTTTCTTAATCTTGAAAGTAGCCCTTAAAGTCACAAGAAATCTCCTTAATTCATATGAGAGCCTTTATGTAACTCAATGTCATAGAAAGTACCAAAATTTATGAAATTTCAGTTCATTATCTATAATTGCTAGAATTTACAATTTAGTCCATATATTTTCAAATGATGATTTTGCACTCTTTATCTTCCATTTTTCACTGTAATATAATCATAAGAGTTTCCAAGGGACTAAAATTTATAGAAAAGAATCAAATTTGGAGAATTTTAGTTCATACTGAAAGTTTTGGAAATTTACAGTTTGGTCCCTATTTTCATCCAAGGCCAGACGATAGTGAAAACGGTATCGGCTGTTGAAGGAAGCATTGATGGATGACTGAGGACATAGCAACACGTTCACTAGCGGCCTATAGGCATGCAACGCAAGATTGAGCCATGATTTGTAAGTCACGAATGGAGGAAAATATGCAACCATTTTGGTCACTGAGGTGGCCATCGACGGCGAGATGTAGCAGAGAACACATGACGACGACGAATAAAGCAACGACACAATCCATTAGTGGTACGCGCGGTGGTTCAGATGGTGATGTGCTACCAATGAACTAAATGTAGCCACACCTTAACGTAGTGCACCTGTCAGTGTAGCCTAGTGCAATGGTGAGTACCAAGGTCGTATCCCACGGGAACAGGAAAGCCCAGAGTTACTACTTAATGGTTGTTATCTAGCCTAGGAAGAATAATGATGGATTTTTAATTATCTAAATCTAATTATCACTCTCTTGACTTTGGAGGGTAAGTAAAGCAAGTGTTAAGACGGTGAATTATCAAGTTCTAGAAAAGCAAACCCATTGGGGTCTTAGACTAGATGATATGTAAACAAAAGGTAATGAGTTATGAAATTGAGTGTGTCCTATACCTTCCATTGGCTATTCGTGTCCAATGGTCAAGTATAGATCAACATTAAGGCTTATTAAGAGTTTCTCCTGGTCTAGCAGTTGTCAACCTCTTAGTCCGAGCGAAGATAAACTATTCTCTCAAGTTAGTTTTCCAATTCCAAACATCATCGGTTAGAGTATTTGAGAGGAATCTAGATAGTTTTCTTACGACGACTTGTAATAAAACTTGATTAATCTTTAACTAAAGGAAGATCACACAATTCAATTTATAACCCAATCGTATTCAAATCAAAGTATCAATATAGTCTAAGAACCCCAATTGGGTTCTACCAATCTAGCTACTCATGTTCATGAATAAAAAAATAAGAATTAAATCAAGGGAAGAAGAATAAAATAGAAACAAAAACATCCTCATCTATCGAGTTTTGGATGACTAGTTTGGATTTTAAACTCCCTTTTTGATTATTCTTCGAATTGCCTCTTGATGCTTCCTAATCTCTTTCTTCAACTCTGGATTGGCTCTCCACGGCTTGTGACCTTTGTGGGGAGGCAAGGGAATTGAAGTTTTAGGCTCCAAAGACTAGCAAGGATTGTCACACTCAAAGCTACTCCAAGTGCTCCTAGTTTCCTTCTCCTTAGACGCCTCGAAGTGATGCCCCTCCTCCCTTGCACCTCCTCCTATTTATAGGCAAGAAAGGCATCTCCTTAGGTCTCCACATGGCCATGTGGTGACATAGCCGTGTTGTAAGTTATGTTCTAGAAGACATTCATTCGTGATGATTTTTCGGCTGTTCCTTGGTTGAAAATTATTGCTCTGGCCATGTAGGAAGGTGTATAAGATGTCTTTGTCATGTGGAAAGGTGTGTTCTAGAAGACTTTATGGGAGCCCATGCTAAAAGGTGCATTTTGAGGTGCTTTGAGCCTTTAGACACTTGGTTTTGGTCCATTTCTCTTCAAAACTGCTTTATACTTGGGAAAAACTTAGATAACATGAAAACAAGTGGAGACACGGGTAATTATACATAAAACACATAAAATATACCCCTAAAGTGAGTGAAATTTAGCCAATAAATATGTATAATTATGTACTTATCATAATACCACACACTTAAACTTTTTCTTGTGCTCAAGAAAACTTTCATTTTTTTTCATAAGAAACAGTAATAGCTTTTCATAGTCAATACATACTCCACAGTCTATGCCACTTGATGCTATATGAATCTTAACCATGATTCTTGGCATTGCAGGCCCTTCAAAAATAACAGAGATAGTCAGATTGAATGCACTTCGTTAACAAGCATTTCATTATTTGATTAGGAACCACTACCTCACAGAGATCATTCCATGTAGCTCAGAAGTGTATATAGGTAAGTGAAATCTCTCAAGCAATTTCATAGTACCATGCATTCTATATGCTTGCTTATAAATCTTATCTCCATTACTTGAGAAAAATTGAATGTCATGATCAAAGGGTCATGACAGGGTTGTAATGGGGCTTGAGGTAGAGGTAGGTGAAGAATTTGGGAAAAAAAGGATACATATATGTTGAAAATGCATGTGATCCAAAGGAAATTCCAAGGATTAAATGCAGTAGACATAGTTTTCACTGAGCTTTTTAGTTCAGAGAATACCCTTTTCTGAGGATAGTACAGAGACTGCTTTGATACCTTTTTTTCTTTTTCTTTTTCTTTCTTTTCTTTCATTTTTTTCTTCTTCATATCTTATTTTTCTTTTTCTTTTTGCAGTCTTGTAGTCTTTCTAATATTCAGTCTTGGACTAAGGGGGTATCTCAAAATAAAGAGGTGACTCAGTGAATCCTTATCTATTGAGATACTGCATTTTAATCCAGATATGAAGAACAGACCACTAAAGTTTCAACATATAGGGTGGCAAAGAAAGATAGTGTAAAACAAAAAGAAATGGAATATGGTGTGTACGGGTGTATATATATGGAAGGACAAGTCAAGGTTCAATGATGGTTAACTAAGGGAAACACATAGGGTAGGCTTTTTGGTCAATAGTGGTGTATCCTAAGTTGCCCAAATCATATCCAATATTCAAAAATTCATGTAATTTTGACAAGTATTACAAACCAAGTTCTAGAAGTATAGTAGAATGAAATGCACCCTCTACAAGAAAAAATTTGAGCATGTTTGTACTAAATGCTCTCTTGGCTCAAGTCCTTACATTTATAGGGTGTGGTTTTATAGGGTTCCTCAAAATTTCCAATAAAATTGCCAGTCAAGTAATACATGCATGTATTCTTATCTATATTTTCAACTAAGAGTGTATGCAATGTAGAACATGGTGTAAGATGTGGGAGCATCTAGGTGCCATAGAACTATTTTTCTATATGAACTATGAAATGCATTTATTGTCTAATATGGATTTAAAAGAGTTTGACTTCCAAAAGTATGAGTGTGTGTTATATTTTATCCATGTTATGACTTAATATAAAGCAATGGTGAAGAAAATGACAATCACTAGTATGATACCCTTTGGAATGCATATATGAAAGCACTTATTTGCATTATTAACAAAGTAAAAAGGTAAAGTAAAGAAAAAAGAATAATGTAAACTAACATAAACTGAATGAACAAAGGAGAATGTAAACTAATCAAACTAAAAACTACTATACTAAAAATTCTTTTTAAAAAAAAAATTTATTTGAGATCAAATCAAATTGTATTAAAAAATTAGATTGAAATTGAATTAGAAAATTTATTTGAGAAGAAAGAAAACTTGAAATTAAACTAGGAGTCACCCCACACTTAAGACAAACATTGTCCTCGATGTATAGCAAAGGGGATACCTCAAAAGAAAATAAATAAGTTAGAAAGATACACAGAGAAAGAAAATAGTAAAAAAAAAAAACTAAGGTACATGAACGAAAATAAAGTTAAAGAGAAGGATGAAGAAAAAGGGAAGTTTAATTACTGCCCTGATCAGGCGGAGCTGGAGGAGGTGGAGGGCTTCTAAATGGAAGGGCTCTAGGGTGTTTCTAGCGAGTGGGTGAAGTTAATTCCTTCTTATCTGGTGTTAACTCAGTTATTATGATCACAGGTTGCTTCTTCACTGCATCCATATATGTGTACCTAAAGTGCTTAGGTGGTTCTTTTGGTTTCAAGACAAGGGGGTCCTTAATTAAAGGTTTCACCTTTTGTACCTCTGATCTGTTAACAGCAATAGAAGGGTTAGTATCATTGCTAGACTCATTAGCTACCTGCAAAGCGTCAGAAAGCAAGTTCTCATGTAGTTGCTTTTGCAAAGAGTTATTAGGTGATATTTCCTACAAGTGAGGAGTGGTTATATCAAAAGTGACAGTTTCATCCCCTACTCTAAGCATTAACTTTCCATCAAAAACATCTATAAGAGCCCTAGATGTTACAAGGAAAGGTCTTCCTAGAATTAGGGGTATGTTACTTTCACCTTCCATATCCATTATAATAAAGTCAACAGAAAATATAAACTTGCCAACTCTTACTAGGACATTCTCAATTATACCCCTGGGATGTTTAATAGTCCTATCAGCTAATTGTATAGTTATCCTAGTAGGTTTTAGTTTATTTAATCCCAATCTATCAAACAAGCTAGTAGGCATGAGATTAATTCCAGATCCCAAATCAACTAAAGCATCTATAACAAGTAGTTTATTAATTACACAAGGTATAGAAAAACTCACTGGATCATGCCTCTTAACGGGTAGCTTATTTTGTAGGATTGATGTGCACTCCTCAGTCAGTGTTACTAGCCCTAAATCCTTGGGTTCCTGTTTGTTACTTTTCAGCTGTTCAAGTGGATCAATATACTTATCGAGCTATTGAAAGAGTTCTACTTGCTTTAGTCTAGCAAGGTATGGAACAAGTGGCTGGTACTCTTTCATAAGACTTTTCTTGTCCTCGGCTTTCACTGGTTTGCTAACCTTTGATCTTGGTTCCTTACTGACTGGCCTATCTTGTACAATAGTAGTATCATTAGTTAATTGTAAAGAACTAGGTTTTTGCTTATTTGACAATAGAGTGATAGCATTGCAATGCTTCCTTGGGTTTGGCTCTGTGGTACTGGGGAGCATCCCTGGCTATCTTTCAACTAACAACTTAGATATCTGGCCTAACTGAGTTTCTAAGTTTTGAATAGAGGCCTGTTGATTTCTAAGGATTGTGTCTATAAAGGACATATACTTCATCATAAATTCCTCAAAAATGGGCTTCTTTTCTTGCCCTTGAGGAAATTGATTTGGGCCAGCTTGCGACTGGCTTTACTACTGCTGCCATTGGTAGTCTGGTGGACCTTAGGTGTTATTATTTCTCCAACTGAAATTTGGGTGATTTTTCCACCCAAGGTTATATGTGTTGCTGTATGGGTTATTTAGCTGTCTTGGGGTATTACCCATGTAATTTACCTATTCTAAGTCAGCATAACCCAATTTAGATGAAAATAAAGTTGATAAGTTTGCAAACATACCTCCTGCATTACAGTTTGCACTATAATGTGGGCTACTAAAAAATTCGCAGCCTGACTGTGCTGCTTGAACTGGCATTTGGAGTTGGTCTATTTTCTTGGCCAGAAGCTCCACTTAAGTTTCCAAGACTGATGTGGAATCTATCAGTTGACCACTCCCTGCCATCTATCCCTAAAGGATTGCCATTGGTAATTGTTCATAGCCATTTCTTCTATCAGATTTTGTGCCTGCTCAAGGGTCTTATTATTTAGAGCTCCTCCTGCTGCTGCATCCACCATTTGCCTAGTGGCTAGGTTCAAACCACTATAAAAGGTCTGCACCTGCATCCATACGGGTAGTCCATGGTGTGGGCAACATCTTAACAGGTCTTTGTATCTCTCCCAAGCATCATACATGCTCTCATCATTCATCTGCATAAAAGAAGAAATATTATTGTGCATCTATGCAGTCTTAGTGAGAGAAAAATATTTATAGAGAAATTTTTCTGCTAAAGCATCCCAAGTGGTGGTGGAGTTAGGAAGGAGGGATTACAACCATCTCTTGGCCCTGTCCCTTAGAGAGAATGGAAACAACCTAAGCCTAATGGCATCATCGGTGGTTCCATTGATTCTAAAGGTGTCACATATCTCCAAGAAATTAGCGATATGTGCATTAGGGTCCTCACTAGGTAGCCCTCCAAACTGTACAGTTTGTTACACCATTTTGATGATGTTTATCTTTATTTCAAAATTATTAGCAGCAATGGTAGGTTGACTGATGCATGTTTGTGTTCCTTCCAATGAAGGTCTAGCAAAATCGTACATTGTTTGGTTACCATCTTCAATGTTACTATTATTGGCCATCTCTTACGGTGTATGAATAGGAATTTGAACTGGTTCCTCCTGAATGTGATGTGAACGTGATCTCGAGTTAAGATATCTTTTAGGCTCAGAAAGAGGATTAGTTAGTTTAGGGTTTGTACTCCTGGTCATAAACTGTTAGAGATAATTGATAATTTTAAATACTGAAAGAAATAAAAATTAAAGAAAAAATAACTAAACAAATTAAAATGGTAAAGGAAAAAAAAATGGCTAAAGTAACAATCCTAATTTCACTCTAGTTTTCACAAATATTCCTCAGCAACGACGCCGAAAACTTAATGTGCTACCAATTAACTAAATGTAGCCACACCTTAAGGCAGTACACCTGTCAGTGTAGCCTAGCGCAATAGTGAGTACCAAGGTCGTATCCCATGGGAACAGGAAAGCCCAGAGTTACTACTTAATGGTTGTTATCTAGCCTAGGAAGAATAATGATGGATTTTTAATTATCTAAATCTAATTATCACACTCTTGACTTTGGAGGGAAAGTAAAGCAAGTGTTAAGATGGTGAATTATCAAGTTCTAGAAAAGCAAACCCATTGGGGTCTTAGACTAGATGATATGTAAACAAAAGGTAATGAGTTATGAAATTGAGTGTGCTACCTATGTAAAGTAAATCCAGATTTTCGGTTGGTTTCAATGGATTTCTAAAACCTATACCTTCCATTGGCTATTCGTGTCCAATGGTCAAGTATATATTAGCATTAAGGCTTATTAGGAGTTTCTCCTAGTCAAGTAGTTGTTAACCTTTTGGTCCGAGCGAAGACAAACTGTTCTCTCTAGTTAGTTTTCCAATTCCAAACATCATCGGTTAGAGTATTCGAGAGGAATCTATATAGTTTTCTTACGATGTCTCGTAATAAAACTTGATTAATCTTTAACTAAAGGAAGATCACACAATTTAATTTATAACCCAATCATATTCAAATCAAAGTATCAACATAGTCTAAGAACCCCAATTGGGTTCTACCAATCTAGCTACTCATGTTCATGAATAAAACAATAAGAATTAAATCAAGGGAATAAAAACAAAATAGAAACAAAAACATCCTTATCTGTCGAGTTTTTGATGACTAGTTTGGATTTTGAACTCCCTTCTTGATTATGCTTCGAATTGCCTCTTGATGCTTCCCAATCTCTTTCTTCAACTCTGGATTGGCTCTCTACAGCTTGTGACCTTTGTGGGGAGGCAAGGGAATTGAAGTTTTAGGCTCCAAAGACTAGCAAGGATTGTCACACTCCAAGCTACTCCAAGTGCTCCTAGTTTCCTTCTCCTTAGACGCCTCGAAGTGATGCCCCTCCTCCCTTGCACCTCCTCCTATTTATAAGCAAGTAAGGCATCTCCTTAGGCCTCCACATGGCCATGTGGGTGACATGGCCGTGTTATAGGCCATGTGGGTGACATGGCCGCTGTAGGCCATGTTCTAGAAGACATTTGTCCGTGATGATTTTTTGGCCATTCCTTGGTTGAAAATTATTGCTCTGGCTATGTAGGAAGGTGTATAAGATGTATTTTTCATGTGGAGAGGTGTGTTCTAGAAGATTTAAGGCAACATGGGCGTGTGGCAGGGTATGTTCTAGAAGACTTCATAGGAGCCCTACTAAAAGGTGCATTTTGAGGTGCTTTGAGCCTTTAAACACTTGGTTTTAGTCTATTTCTCTTCAAAACTGCTTTATACCTAGGAAAAACTTGGATAACATGAAAACAAGTGAATACAAGGTAATTATACATAAAACACATAAAATATACCCCTAAAGTGAGTGAAATTTAGCCAATAAATATGTATATTTATGTACTTATCAGAGGGAAGGAAGACACACGATGGTGAGAGGAAAAGAAAGGGAGGTCGCAAGAGAGGTGGGAGAAATGGATGGGAAAGAAGGAAATTTTGAATATTTAAGGCATCGAAGAGCATTTTGGTCTTTTACTAATTTACTCTAGATAAATTTTGAATGCATTTTTTTATTTAGGAAAAATATGGAAATATAGAAGGGATTTGAGAAATTTTAGAGTATCCTAAACCTGTTAAAAATTTTATTTCCAAAAATTTTCAAATTTAAGCTATGAGCTCAAAATAATTCACTTAATAGCTTCTCAACAACATTTCAAGGTTTCCATTAAAATTTTTCCTAATCATTTAATTATTACTTAGAGTTATTACACCATGGATAAAAAATTTTTTTGAAACTCATGCATTTTTGGACCTACTCATGAGGAAGGATTATAAGTAGATATTGTAACACCCTCTATCCTATGATTCCTCTTAGATATTTTAAAAAACTATAATATGAAAATAATTATCAGAGTGTTAGTGTTACTATTACTTCTACTTGAGTAAATTTTAAACTTTTTACAAAGTTGATTAATTGACTGTCATTTGGGTTGGTCTCTACTCTAAGGTTCTCTCAACATCACAACGGAATAAATACATATAACATACACCTAGATTAACTATACAGAGACATGCATTCTTAATTAAATATAATCAATTAACTATTGGGCATGGAGGCAATAATCCTACCACTCATAACCCTATTAAATAGTCTATTCATCAATCCAGCCTAATTCATATACATATAAGTTAGAACATGCTATACAAAATAATCCTACACTAGCCTTTCTCAAAATATCATGAAGGCTAACTCAATCCTAACATGTACTTATACTATCCAAATTAAACATTTTTTGTGCCTAGATTGGACACTTCTTCATACCTTACCTTCTTTCTCTAACCCAAGGGGACCTACACATCTGGTACATGTTAACACTATCATGAGAAATAAATCTCAGTAGCAATACAACCAGTTACGAAATTCGTTGAACTGTACCACCGTGTTTGCACCTCTACATTCTTTCATAAAACATATCACATACTATTGAGATGCAATGAGTGTAGCACTTAATCATGTTATATACTCATATGTATGCATGTGCATTTAAAACATATCAACTTTAAAACATGGGAAGTGTATTCATCATCAATCCCATCCTTACTTTCATATAAAACATGTGTGATAGTAAACATGCCATCATTTCAATTTCATAACATATGAGCAATACATAAAACACCCTAAGAGTAATCCGGAGAGTCGCCCAACAATAACTATATGAACCACTGTTTATATGAATGAGCGAATGTCTACTTAGCCATGCCTTAATCTTTGTACATTATGAGATGTCCCCTAGTGGATCCAAGTACCTTAATGGTCCCTGCCTCTTTCCAACAGATCATCCTTGACCAGCAAGATTCCTCCCTTTCATCCCAAATAGGGCTGGTATAACTCTTATGGGATCACCGTCAACTCTACCTGGATCATTTCCTCTCCGCTTTTAGGCAGATTATAATACTATGGAATCACCACCATTCCTT
The DNA here is from genome assembly GCA_031216115.1 of Senna siamea. Lineage (NCBI taxonomy): Eukaryota > Viridiplantae > Streptophyta > Magnoliopsida > Fabales > Fabaceae > Senna > Senna siamea. The sequence continues at coordinate 14,229,523 of CM062354.1, forward strand.
CAAGGTAGATCACACTGTCGGTACGCTATTCTCTATATATACTCTAGGATGAATCGGCTCATACCCATAGTTATGCTTAACTCTAAGTATGTGTTTCTCATACGGCCTTTAGGAGATGACATTAACTTAAAGTTCACAACCATCACGATATTTTTGAAATCATTTAAGTTCAAGAGGATTTTCAACCATCCTAATTTATGACACAAATGTGGAATGCCCAACGACCATCCCATACCGGCAATCGGTCATTCGATCAAGAGCCTATCTACCCTAAGGCATACACTGAGAATACTTTCCTCTTTCCCTTTTTGTGTTTTCTAATCTCTCTTTGTTTTACTATCATAAGGGTATCATCATTGGAAAATCCTAGTTTCCTTGCTTACCTATGTTGTGAGCCCTTAATTAAGTTAGTATGGAGAATTACCAAGCTCAATTGCCATTCAAAACCTTATTTCGCAAACTAGAGGGCTACTAGTCGACTGCTGGAAGGTTAGCAGTCAGCTGGTAGCTCTCTGTATTCCTCAAGTGGTAAATAGCAAGCTAGCATGAAATGTATCCTGGGCAAAATAAAAGCATGACAGTCGATTGCTAGGATAGCCAGTCGACTGCTTAGTGCAAACCCAGGCCCAACAGTTGACTACTAAGAATCTGGCAGTCGATTGCTAAGCCTCTGTTTACACTTCTGGGTTTCCAAGAGCATGACAGTAGATTGCGAGGATGGCCAGTTAACTGCTTAGTGCAAACCTGGGCACGACAGTCGACTACTAGGAATCTGATAGTCAGCTTCTAAGCCTTTGTCTACACTTCTGGGTTTTCCATGAACACTGAAGTCAATTGCCCCTACTTAGCAATCAGCCGCTATGCTCCGCTGCAGTTTAGAAAACATAATTTTGAGAATACCCAGTCTAAGATGCACTCCATTTTTAATTCTAAACACATGGGCTTAGTTTCCATACAATAAACTTTACTTCTCATAAAACATTTTTTATCCATTAGCTCAAACATGGTATATTCAAGGAAATCTAGTCTTTACATCTAGGCGAACACAACCCAGCCCTTCCCATCAATTTCAAGCACATATATGAGCATACATATAGCAACACAACATCCCATAGAAATAGAAAAGCATACAGAATGTAGGTTTAACCCTAATCTCAGTTCAAACAAATAGAAATTCATATTTTACAGCAATAGTAAACTTTTCAAAAAAGAAAGGTGTTTAGGATGGATTACTACCTTGATTCTTGGCAAAATGTGTGTTTGATGTGTTTGAAATGATCTTCCCTTATTATTGGGCTAATTCCTAGCCTCAAATATGCCCCTTCCTTAGTAAAATTCCCTCCTCAAGCCCTAGCTCACCCCTTTCTCTCTCTATCCACCCCCTTTAGCTTCTCTCTCTAAAATTTGGTATGGTGGAAGTGTGTGGGGATTTTGGTTGCAGCTAGGGTTTATGAGAAAGTTAGGAAATTGCATTCTAATCCCTGGCCACTTTGTAGTTTTAGTCTCCATATATTTTTCCTTTTCACTTAGGTCTTTAGCCTCACTCTCAACTAAGAAATTGTATTTCGTTCAAGTTGGTCCCTATACTAATGCAACTATATGCACCAATGTAACATACATAAGCATTAAACATCAAATTAATAATTATCAAACATCTATTTAATCATAATTAGAGCGGATGTTACAGATATCTTCATTATTACACCATTCCTAGGCTTACAATCAATAACCCCTAATGCATGAAACCAATAAACTCAAAACTCACCTAAAATCTAGAAAGTTGAAAGGAGACAAAACTCAATTTTGGCTACAAATGTGAGTGAATAGTACTTGCAAAATTTTGACAACAATATGATGATGGTTGTCTCTTTCTTCCAAGATTGAGTTGGAGCATAAGAAGAGGTTTGATTGCTTGGATCTTCACTTGAATCTCTTGATATACCCTTATATTGTAAGACGATAAAAGAATAGGACCAAGAATGGCTTAAAAAGAGAAAAATGCAAAAAACTCCTACACAATAAGGTGGAGGTCATGATTTTAAAGACCAAGAGGGAAGTGAGAATTTTAAAAAAAGTTTAAAGAGAAGGTTAAGGCTTTGGGCATTTTTTAAAAAATATAACATTTGGTTAAATAATTGAATGACCAATTTGTTTATAAATAATAGGTGAGGGTTAAAATTTTTAAATCTAGTTGTCTACTTGTGTTGAATTTTCTCCAATTAACGTGTGTTGTACTTCTAAGCAAGCTTCAAACTTATTCAAATTATTTCTAGCTATTTCTACTTAGGTTCTTCCATCATCAAGGCTTTAGGACTCTCAAAATCTTAGGTTATTACAACATGAAAAATATGAATTTCTAAAAACACAAATGGTAAAGATCATGCAAGTTTTGACTCAACCATGTTTGTTTCTCTCTTTAAGACCATAAAACAAGTTTTAGGTAAAATTCATATCTCATTTTCTTTTGGGTTTCCACACATACTTTATGAGGTATTCACCAGATCATTCCTTCATAGGCTTTTAGTCTCAGGAGGTATTCACCAGATCATTCCTCCTCATTTAATTCCTTGGGAGTTTACACCAGATCATTCCCTACAAGGAAACTTTTCTTAGGAGGTATACACCAGATCATTCCCCACAAGGAAGCTCTAGCCTTGCCTTTCACAATTACATTAAGCATTTCTATGCTATTCAATCATATTCATAAGATTTTTGACATTTTTCTATCAATGGCAAAATGTATACTATTTACCATTCATTCTTGATCATTACATCATTTTTCCTCTTTTCCCATAACATAGGCCAATTTAGATGGCACTTTAGGCTACTCTCAATTGACATACAAGTTTAGCCATTCTAGGGAAAATCCTATATTGCATTCGGCCAAGGCAAGGAAATCATGAGAACATGGCATTTCTAACTCATTTGATTCCTTTCTAGCATCATTTTCACGATTTAAACATTTTGGAAACAATTCCAATAATTATGCCTCACACTTTCTCACACCTCAAAATTGTGTAAGTGCACTTTAAGCCATCCTTTTTCATATTTTTCTAACTCATTATTCATACCAATGATGGCAATACATTTAATCCCACAACTTTACATTTTTGTGCATATTTTTAAGGTGAAATGGTAAGGCTTCAAATTGGACAATTTACTAAAGCATAAAATTTACCATAACTTTCTCTCTCCTCTTTCCTTATGATGACCTTTACAAGGCTTTTTAACCATTTACAAGTAAAAATTTTAGCACCAATCATATGAACTCATTCGGCCAAAATAGGTATATCACATTCCCATGGTTTATGGTGAAACTAGAAAATAAGAAAATGTCTAAACATTAATCTAATTAGACTTTCTCTCTCTTATCATTTTCTCACTCTTTATAGCACACTTTCTAGCCTAGAATTTTGCCAAAATTCAACACCATTATTGCCCTAGCAATTCGGCCAAGGTGAGAAAACAAGCAAAATGGAGTTGTTTCATCACTTTGCTTACAATACAATGACATTCATGAAAAAACACCATTTTCTCACTCTTACAAGCACAAACTCAACCTTAACACAAGTTAGGGTTTGGCAAAATCAAAGTTCCATCCATGAAAATTTACCATTTCATGAGTTTCCATGCTTTCTTACATGTCTATAGTCATAACCACAAGTTGTTTCCAACATATTTCACATCCAAGCATGCAAATCCACCATAAACATGTAGAGAGAGAAATAGCCATCATTCTTACAAATTTGGAAACACCATAAACATACCATAAAACATGAAAATAATGGTATAGGATTGTTTATCTACCTTGAAAAGCTAATATATGTGTGATTTCCTAGTTATTTTGATGAGAGCTTCTTCTTATCCAAGGTAGATATGCAATTCAGCCTCTTCCTCTTCCTCTCCACCTTTCACGACACTTCTAGTATGTGGGAGAAGAAGAAGGCTGAATTTAAGGTTTGAATTATTTACAAAAATGTAATTCTTGCTAAATTGTCCATTTCATCCTTTTTCTTTTCTTTTTTAACAATGGCATTATCTGTAACAATCGAAAAGTTTTTAAAAGATAAAACCTAATTTTCGACGCTAATTACAATCAAACGAAGCCTGTCACGACTTTTGAGGATAATGATTTGAAACGGAAGGTTGTTCAAAGTCAGAAACACGATCAAAAGGAAAGAAACGCAATCCGACGATCAGAAATTGACAGACGATGTTTCGTGCATCAATTTCACTGACGGAGGCCAAAACCTTTGCATGGAAATGCATGCCGATGTCTGGTAGGAAGCCGACACCCTAAAGTATCCCCGGGTGGTCCGGGAAAAGTCAGAATTGCCCCCAGAGGCTTTAAATTTCCTGAATTTCCTGAATTTCTCTCAAATCTCTCTCTCTCCTTACTTTACTTTCTCTCTCCTCCTTCCTCCACCATGCACTGCCACCACAGCCACCGTGGGCCACCACCTGGCACACCAATCGACAGCCCTCACCACCCACAACCTCTAACAACCACCCACAACCACCAATGGCCGCCAGCGCCGCCGAAAAATGCCACTTTTCTCCTCCACCGCGCGAAAACTTCGCCAGCTTAGATCGCCGCCGTCCGCCATCGTTGGCCATCATCGCCCCCACCACCGTGTAGCCTGAACTACCAGCTTCCTCCAGCAGCTCGCTGACGTCGAACGAAGGTCCTACGCGCCCAGATCGAGGATTTTTTTGTCTGCTGTGCATCGATTTTTGTGGCCAGAAAACGCCGTCCAAACGGCCATGAACCGCCGTGCCACCACCATATTCGGACTCTTAGACTTGCGGGCTTCACCATGGTATAAATTTCGAGGCAAACCGCACCCCTCTGCCGTGCGCTGCCTTGCCGGAGCTTCTGGATATACACCGGGAGAAACTGAGATCACCCCGAGATAGAATTCCATCATCCGATCACATTGGTAAGGTCCGATTTCCCAAAAACTGATAAAATCTGATTGAAATAGTTACCAAACTTAATTAGGCAAATAAATTGACCTAGGTATTTAGAATTGTTAAACGGATGACGTGACAAGCCTGAATATTCAATTTAATGTCCAGGAAATTAATTGGGCTCAGAAACCAAGACTACAGGAAGTTCTGAATCAATTTGGAGCGATAGGAGACCAGATAGGATAATTTACGCTTCCCGAGTCTTAGATTTGACCTAGTGATTACCTGAACGATTAGATTTAATTGCATAGATTTACGTGCTACTTTCGATGGAATAAATTGCATGCCTTTGTGATGGATACCCTAATTGCATGTTAGACGCTTTATTTATCGAGTTTAGATGCCCTTAAGACGAATTTACTTAGGGTAGGGTACTTGATAGCCAGTATGGGACGGCCGTTAAGTATCCTGAGTACAGGGAGTTTTTAAATGAGATTGTTTTATCAGATTTAGCCTGTACTGCGTTAGGGATTACGCGTTAAACCAGGACGACCCTAAGAAAGGTTTAAGGAGTATAAGGGGGGATAGCCTACACGGGGAAACGTTGTGATTTAGGCGTAATACCCTAGAACCCTGAGGAATAGCCGATCGTGAGCATGTGAGTTCGAATAAACTATATGAGGATGAGAATTGGCGTATGTGCACAAGTTAGGGGATGCCCTAGATGTTGATTCTCACCCGGTCCTTGAGTGAGTGATTAGTGTTACGGATCACACTTACAATATAGGCTTGATTCGGGTGATTGGTGTTACGGATCACACCCAACGATAAGAGAGGTATTCTCTCTAGATGATGTGGAATTAGATGACGTTTTGACTTGGTTACAGCGGATTTGTGGCCAATGTGGATTTAGATACACCGAGCATGGGATTTTATTTGATTTCGAGTATTGATTTTAAAAAGAAATGGATTTTTATGATTTTGATTATCTGCCGTAATTTCCATGTGATAAAATGATTTTAAAGATAAGGTATTTCATGAATTTCGAACTAATTTCGGGAAGATGTTTTCGGTGCTCGCACCGTTGAGTATTCAACTAGATTTTTATTGTATTTGAATTGTAAATTATTCTACTGGAATTTTATATCTCACCAGGTTGTTTACTCAGATGAACAGGGAAAGGGATAGGGACAGGAACCTAGATGATAGCGGATGATGCCTTGGTGATAAACAGGAGAATGGCTTAGTTTAGGCTTGAACTGTCTTGTGTATATTTCGATGACGTTACTGTATATTGGTTTATGTCATTTATGTTCCTGTAGTGATTGGATTGACTGTATATGTATAATTCAGGTGACTGTTGTATTTGGGATATGTTTGAAATACAGAGGAAACTCTGTCAGATTTTCAGTAGGGTTTACTATTGTAAACTTGTGAATTTCAGTTGGAATGTATGTGAATGTATGATGTGATGTATATATGAGTTTTAGATTTCATTTCAGAGTAATTTATGATGTATATATGTATAATTAGTTTAGCTGCGTGTGAATTAGGGTTGAACAAAATTTGAATGGACAACGGAAAGTCTATTTGGGTTACGCTCAACTAGTAGCGATCCCCTGACATTCTCACATCGGGAATAATTATGTAAATCAACCCATATGCTTCCGCTAATCAGATAAGCATCGCGTATGTCGTATTAGGGGGTCGTTACATTATCTCTCCTTGCAATTGTAATTTTATGCAACTTCCATGGACTGGGGCTGTTCTGCCCTTCAAGAATTTTGGAATTGCATAGTGGTCCCTTAACTTTTCAGAAATTGCATTTTAGTCCCTAAGAAAAGTGCCTTTTTGCCATTAAGTCTAAATTGGCCATTTTTGCTCCATTTTTCACTCTTTTCAGTTTCAAGGAGTAAAAATCACTTAAATAAAATTTTATAAAACTCATTTTTATGAATTTACTAATTTACTCTTATTTTAGCAAAATTATAATTTTACCCCTAAGGCAAAATTACCTTTTTGCCCTTTATGTTAAAACTATCATTTCACTCTCTTTCTTTCTTCTTTTGATCAAGAATGAGTAAGGATTTCTAATTCCCACCTTCATAGAATATTTAGGGTAAAAAATAAATTTTTCTCACATCATATAAAATTGCTATCATAACCATAGTGTGAAATTACAATTTTACCCTTTTTAGGGAAAAATGTCTTTCAACATCAATGTAAGTAATTTCTTGCATAACTAGATTATTCTTCTCTCTTAAATGAAAATAATAAGAGTCCTTTGACATAACTTCATGAAATAAAAGAATTAAACTAATTATTCATTTTATGGTAAAATTACCATTTTACCCTTCCTTACCAAATTTCCAATTTCATTCTTTTATCACAAAAGTGATAATATAATGATAAAAATGTTCATTCTAACTTCTTAATCAATCATCCTTAACCCTCCACAATTAACACTAACCATAATAATAATAACAACGTTATCATAAAATGTAAGTATTAGGAGCGGATGTTACACATACAACCTTTGACCTTATATTATTTTGCAAGCTTTTACGGTCCAAGACCATTTGACTACCAAACAAGTCATCCCAGTTAGAAATCAATTTACTTGAAATTATGCAAACCTAAGCTTTCATGGTCTACAATTTCAGCTTTTGTATTGGCTAAATCACCTTATTGAAGCCTTTTTAAGAATGGCGTCAGTATCAACCTTCTTCAAATACTTGTTGGCTAGGATTTCTTGAAAGCTTAAATATCAATATAACTATTTGAATTTGAATATATATTTGTAACAAAATTAAGGTGGTTGGTCATGAGTCACTCTTTGCAAATGAAATAGTTATAACTTTTAAAATAAATCATATTACAAAACAAATTGAAGGTAAATATTAGGGGTGTAAATGAAATGAGCTGTTTGTGAACAGTTCGGGCTCAACTCCTATAAAAGCTAGTTTGAACTTGGTTCATTTATTAAATGAATGAGTTTAAACATAAAATTTAGCTCATTTAATTAAGTGAGTTGAGTTTGAAAAGTTGATATTTAGCTCATTTAGTTCATGAACAGTTCATTTAAGAATAAAATAATATAAAAATATTATATATATTACATGTATAATAAATATTTAAATGATATATTTTCTCTATATATATATAGATAAATAAACACTTCTTCTATGTATATTTGTTTTTGAATTTGTTACATTTTTATGTTTTTTTATAAATATATCATTTTATTATTAAAATGTTTGAAATGATACAATTCATAGATTAATGTAATATATAAAATAATTTGTACCTAATCAACTTACATTTAATGAAATGCTCTTTTGTGATTAATTTTTAAATATTAAATTTTGGAATCATATATTTTTAATTTATAATTTTTTAATTAATTATATCTTATTACACTCTTTTAATTCACTTATGTATAATTTTACATGAGCTATACGAGTCAAGTCCGAACTCTCATTTAACAAAACGAACCGAGTCTAATCTAAATTTTAAGTTCGTTTTATTTAAACGAAACGATCTCGGGTAGCTCATTTATTAAACGAGCCGAGCCCAAGTCTACTAAAGCTCGGTTCGGCTTGGCTCATTTACACCCCTAATAAAGATTATTGATTTTTTTTTGTTTTTATATGTACTATTGGAGACTACATGTAAAATTGTATTATATTTATATTAAATTTTTTGAAAATAATTCTAATAAAATATGAGAAACAATAAAAAAAATTAAATTTGTTCAATCACTCAAAAATATATTGTACATTATAAAAATGACATGTGCAATGCACGAACTTTTTACTAATTTACCAAAAGAGAAATATTAAACAATTAATTAGTTCAGACCAAAGAAAAAGTTAAAAATTTTATACATACACATATCAGTGGATGAAACGCATATAAGTTTTTTATATAAGTTTTAAAATATAAAATATAAAATATAAAATAATTATTATATTTAAAATTATATAATAAGAAATTATTTACGATTCTATTTTCTAGTATCTATTTTAGTTCTTCATTCTCTATCCTCTCTTCAGATATTTTTAAATTTATATTCTATTTTATGCGTAAACATTTGTGACTTTGAAACCAATGACTTGAAAACTTTAAAGCCTTATATATCTATATCTATATTATACTATTACATATAGCCTTAAAGATCTTTTGTTCGTGAGAATCTAAAACCATATATGTGAAGTAAGTAGAATAGACAAAGGAACAGAGAGTGTGAGAAGTTAAAAAAAATAACAGAAGTGTGCGAAGTTAATCTCTTTACTTAATTTTATTATTTTAAAACATATTAATTATTATTTCAAAAATTAAAGAAAAATAAAATTTTGGTCAATTTTTTTCATTAATTTTATATTTTTAAATAATAAAAATGTAATGAAAAGTTATTTAACTTTTGGATTAGATTTATATATGCACTTACTCATATATTTATTATTAAGTTTTTCAATCAAAATAAAATATTTGAATTTTTTTAAAAAAGAATTAATTATAAAGATAAGTTATATAAATTATATATATATATCAATCTTTAATTAAAAAATTGAATAATAAAAATATAAAAAATACACCTAAGTTTTTTTCCTTGATTTCATACTCTTATGACATTTTAACTTTCAACTCTCTTCAATCTTCTCACATGTTTTCTTAAATTATATTTTATTTTATTTGTATTAATATATAGTTCTAAAGATTAATGAGTCAATGACTAAAAAGTCTAAAAGTTAATATAATATAAATTTTAAAATAATAAAAAAGTAATGAAAAATTATTTAACTTTTTACTCTTATAATCTATTTTAGGTTAAATTATTCTCATGGTCTCTATAGTTTTACTCAACATTAAATTAGATTTTCAAAATTTAAAAATTTATAATTAGGTTCTTATAGTTATAAAAAAATTTTAATTTAGCCTCTATTGTTATTTTTTTTTAAAATTCTATTAAATTTGTTGATCTTGCCATATATATCATCTTAATACTTTAAATACATATAATTTATGTCAATGAAAAAGAAATAAATGATGTAAAAATAACATATATATGACATAAATTTATGCTAAATACTATAAATAAATTGACTTGAATTATATATATTAACTATGTTAAGATAACATACAATTAGTTTATCAACAAATTTTAACAAAAATTTAAGATTATGGACTAAATTAAAAATTTTTAAGACTTCAAAATTTTATAATTAAATTTTTAAACTGTAAAAATCTAATTAAAAATTAAGTTAGACTATAGACACTACAAAAATAATTTAATCCATATTTGAACTCCTTAGTCCATATTATCTAATTCATATTTTATCTTCTATATATATTAATATATAATTTTATATACTAATAATTAAAAAAATTAAAATTATTATAATAAAAATATGAACAAATATAAATATTGATGACGGTATGTACAATTTTTTTTTTTTCCTTTATTAAAGGTAGCTTTCATCAAAGGTTAATAAGTAATAATCTTAGTCTCAGATTGAAAATTTAGCAGAAAATAATGGTTGCTTTCATTAGTCTCAAAGATCGAACATTTAGTAGCAGTCCCATGTGCGCCACCACCAAACTACTCAGTCAATTTGCCCGATGGAAGCATATGCAAGCAAGAACACAGAAGAATATTCAAAGGCTTTTTTTGGATCATTAAGTCGACCATCAAACAAATGTATATAAATGCATGGCGTTAAATTGCTACAACTCATTTCAACTAATCACAATCATTAGGATTGTGTGTTATAAATGGCAATCTACCATTCACGAATGTCTCTCACTCTCTGTCTCTTCTGTCTCCCTTTGCCTCCCATCTTGGTTTCTACGAAACTTCCATTCCATATTTCTGTAATTGAATGTTGTTCACATTCCTGTTTCTGTGCTTCGTTGGGTTGATTTCCCAATTTTCACTTGCTTCGAATCTCTATCATTAGAATACAGATCGTTTCTGGGAAATCCGGGACTGTTTTGGGGATTTGCGTTTCTGGGTTTGTTCTTTGTAGTGCTTCCATGAATTACATTGTGATTACTCTTTTTACACTTCTCTGCTTTCTTTTATGTTTTTGTAGTAAGCAATAAGGATAGGCCAGAAAACCCAGAACTTCTTTATAGCTGTTTGTGGGTTTTCTTTGCCTTTTACAGATTCCCAATTGATAGAATCATGGGTTCTTATTCTCAGCTCTATTTGATTTTGCTTTTATCCATTTTTGCGGGACTTTGTTTGGCTTCCCCTATCGGAGATCAAAAGAGAGATAGAATCACCGAGTTACCTGGACAACCAAAGAATGTGGATTTTGCTCAGTACTCAGGTTATGTGACAGTGAATAAGGAGTCAGGGAGAGCATTGTTTTACTGGTTGACTGAGGCACCGGCTAGTCGTGTTCCTCGGTCAAGGCCACTTGTGCTATGGCTTAATGGTGGTCCTGGATGCTCCTCAATTGCTTATGGGGCGTCTGAAGAAATAGGCCCTTTCCGCATTAGGTCTGATGGGAAGTCACTTTTCATGAATCCTTATGCTTGGAACAAGTGTAAGTGAAATTGTCAGCCCCAGGATTTTTTTTTTTTTAATTTTATTTGGCTGCAATTTATTTTAGTGTTTATTGAATTTTGGATATTGCAGTGGCAAATATACTGTTCCTTGATTCTCCTGCCGGTGTTGGTTTTTCATATACTAATAAAACAGCAGATCTGTATACAATGGGTGACCGGAGAACAGGTATTATAATATAGTTGTAATATTTTAAGATTCGCGATTCGATTGTGTTCTATCTGTTTTAGCCATAATATCATATTATTTTGACATTTTGGGATCTGTGCTTTGTGACTTTGCAGCTGAAGATGCATATACATTTCTTGTTAATTGGTTTGAAAGATTTCCTCAGTACCAACATAGAGAATTCTTCATTGCTGGAGAGAGTTATGCAGGTACTTGTTCAAGAATTATTGATTCAATGCTTTTGCATGATGGCCATTATCCTAGTCGTGGAAATTCTTTTCAGGTCACTATGTTCCTCAGTTGGCTCAGCTTGTTTACCAGAAAAACAAGGGGATCAAGAATCCGGTTATAAATTTTAAGGGATTTATGGTGAGTTTGTATGATTCATACAATAATGATGCTTTTTTTTGTTGGATTTTTTTAATGCTTGTGGATTCAATAATCATCTAATGGTTGTGATCTTCCATTATCTCTCTTAGGTTGGAAATGCTGTAACAGATGATTACCATGACTATGTTGGAACATTTGAGTACTGGTGGACACATGGTTTGATTTCAGATTCTACATATAGGATGCTGCGAATTACCTGTAAATCTGGGTCCTCCCAGCATCCAACAGTACAATGCATGCACGCTCTTAGAGTTGCAGTTGTGGAACAGGGGAACATAGATCCCTATAGCATTTATACCCAGCCATGCAATAATACAGCATCACTGAGACGCAGCTTGAGGGGTCGTTATGTAAGCCCTATTATCAACCTATTCAATTCAGTTATAAAATACGGCTAGATGCAGGTCCTTGGAGACTACTATAGTAGCTGATAAGAAATTAAACATTGTGTATATTACATGAAGAATGCAATCATAAAACCAACATCTGATTTCTGTCTTGCCACTTGAGTAGTTTATATCAACAAAATCTCCCCTGGAGTGATTTTTGGTACTTCAAAATTTTCACTTTCTTGTAGCAGAATCTTTGAAAGTAAAAATAATGGGGGAATATTATGGAATATTGGAAAATCTTTTTAAACTTATAGTTTCTAGGATTCTTGAAACCTGAGAGAACCTGCTACACATTCTAGATCAATGATTTGCATATATATACACACACATATCTACTTCCTTTATATTTGAAATATATATATTTTTTGCCTCGACTGGCTTCCCAGATGATTTTGATTAAGTGGGCCACTTCATTATGCTGTCTTCTTCAAATGGCATTTTTTTACATGCCAATCTCCTACCATATGATCGTGTGGTACTACATTTAGGATACAACAAACAAAGCCTTTTCCATTAGGTATGGTCAGCTATATGGACTAAACTATGACAATGTGTTCTATTTTGGCTCATTTCTACTGTTAAAGCATTTATAGTTAAATCCATCTTAATAGTTTCTTTTATTGTTTTTTTTTTGTTTCTTCCTACCTCTAGACTATTTTCCATCTAGTCAATTTTTTGTAATGAGCCTCTGATAGTCTCCTTTGTATATGACCAAACTATCCAATACTTGTTTCTACCAACTTTTCTATGATAAGTGCTACTCTAACTTTCACTTCCACCTTAGAATCAGTGTGCTTATCACTAAATTTACATTCCATATATTCTATTTAAGTTCAACTGATACAGAAACCCGTATGTCTCCATTTAGGATATCAGAGATAATTCATGACAAGTCTTAGAGCAGGAGCTTACTATTATATTGCCTCAAACACACCTTCCCGGGCTCTGAAATGTTATGCTTTGTGGTGTAACTCTTGGTTTATTTGCTTTATCATTTCAGCATTCAAAATCTATTGAATGAATTTATTGAGTGAGAGTTTCTTAATTTCTTAATTAGGGTAATTTTTGTTTACTGACTAGAAATCATGTAAAATAGATCATAAAGGGCTATTTATTTGGCATGTTTGCATATCCCCTGGGGCAACATCTTTTATTTTGCTTCTTTGGACTTCACCCAACATTATCATATTTTGTCAGTGCCAAAATACTTGGTTGTATTTTGAACTTTTCATTATTTTTGTTTTTCACATATAATACTTAGTTAAGATTTTGGTCACTCCTTCTGATTAGTTGATTTTGTTTTATTTGTGAATTTCAAATTCAGCCATGGATGTCTCGAGCATATGATCCCTGTACTGAGAGGTATGCTGACTTGTACTTCAATCATCCTGAAGTTCAGAAGGCACTACACGCCAATGTAACTGGCATTCCATATTCATGGAAGACATGCAGGTATGTAAGCACTATTTAAGACATCCTTTTGAGACTATTCTATAAGAATTTTGACATAGAAAAGTTCACTTAACAGTGATATTGTTGGGAACTATTGGGCGGATTCTCCACTGTCTGTGCTTCCTATATATCACGAGCTGATTAATGCTGGTCTCAAGATCTGGGTATATAGGTTCGTTTGCTCACTGGCTGCCGTATCCCTTATCTCCCATTACTTAACTGTGAAGCTGTGGTATATCAGTTATTTGACTTCTTAAGTGCCTATAATGCATATTGCTTATCTAAACTTGACTGAAAGTCATTCTTGTCAATAGATTGCTGACAAATTTCAATTAGAATATGCAGTAAGATGCTGATTTAAGTGTACTACTGTATTATAACTTTATCTATCTTCCCTTTTACACCTTTAGTGCTTATATTGGATATTGCTTATCTGAACTTGGCAGGAAGTCATTCTTGCCAATAGATTGCTGAAAATTTTCAATTAAAACATGTGGTAAGATGCTGGTTTAGGTGTACCGTATTAGAACTTTATCTATCTTCCCTTTTACTCCCTTGCCCTGAAGAAAAATAGAACAGAATAGTTCTGATCGTCTTATTAAGAATTCCTAGAGGATGCTGATATATATAGGGATAGCTTGACCAAAAGTTTGGTAAGTCAAAGCCCTTGAAAGTAGGAAAACATAATTATGCTAATCTCTAGGATTAGATCCCTTAAACATAGGAGTACAGAATGAAGAAGATAACAGCTATATCTTCCTGAAATCAAGGAACTAATCTGCTGAAAATAAATAAGATATTAACAATAATAAATAAGGAAACAAATAAAGCAAAATTTAGCTATATACTTATTGAAGAAAAATAGGATCATGCCACAGTAACAGCGTCATGTAGATTCTGCAATAACCAAAAACCAACACCCCCAAAATTCTGACACATTCAAAAGGAAGACTAAAGGGGATTGTAGGTTGTTTCCTTGTATACTTAATTACCTATCCTTTATGCCATGATTTGAGATTTATGTTAGGAACATTGGACTAATGCCACACAGCTAGTTATAAGGTTTTATCTTAAAAAGGTTAAAATTTACCAGCCCGAGCCTATCAAGTCTCTGCAAAGTTGTTATTATTATTTTTTCTGGATTGCATGAGCCTAGGAATTAAATGTCCACACCTCAATAGAACCTGTGCGACTTAAATGTTGTTTTGGGATTGCTTATGGTACTTGGATAGCTTCAATGTGTTATTAGTATCTAGAACCATGCAGGCTAAATTATAGGACTGTTCAGCCATCCCAGGCTCCCAGCTTCTAGGATAAAATTTTTTTGGGTAAATTCTAGGCTTATACTTTTGATATGCATTGCTTGGTTAGGAACGGCTGGCTGAAAGTCATAGAATCAGCTGGACCGTCGTTGATCTCCCACAGTGGTTAGGATTGGGTGTTTCTGCATGTATCTGATTAATTTATCATAATCCAAGTGTTTCCTGGCCAGGTCTTATGTACAAATGTCTAATTTAGATCCAGGCGCAGCTTTCCTTAAATCATGGCAAATGTCAGAAAAGACCAGATTTCAGGTTTCATGATACAAAATCCAGTGAATACAAACATGGCTTGGACTGATATCAACCAGTAATATAACTTTATCACTTTAGAAATCTTCTACATTTATTTATTGAGGATCTACATGGGAAGAATCTTACAAACCATTCAGATGCTTATTAATCATATATAATAACCAAGTTGGGATCCCTGAAATAAGTTACCTTGTATGGTTGATGCAAACTTCTTTAATCCTACTATAACAAGCAAATTAAACTTGACGCTCAATCGAACATAATAATTAATAGGAAATAACTCCTAATCTGGCTGGGAATAAGACATTAGAATCCGAGAGCCAAACAACCAATCCTACATTGCCAAATGACTCATAATTCTCAGTTACAAACCACTAGTCCCAAAATTATAATTTTATTATAAGATAAAGTAATACAATTATCATAAATATTATCCCCTCTTGTTATTAGTAATTAGTAATTTGATATTTCAAAGTAGGCTTTTTCAATCTTAGGACGTGCGCTTAGCATGATGGTTCATGTATTTAGAATTTATTGTAATTCTTGTATGGATTATTAGTTAAACACCTAGTCTGCATATAGATATCTGTGGTACTTGACGGTTGAGAGTATATGATAGAACCCAGAAAACACAAACTACTGATAAAGAACTTTACTGTTGATACTGATATTCTTCTCTTCAAGATGATAATCCACTTCAAGAGAAAGAGTAAAACACACACAATGAAAAGAAAAGCAGCCACAATAACACACCAGCACTCCAATGTACAAACAGAAAAGGAACAGAAAAGAAACAAAAGAACAGAGGAAAACAAAGATAGCAAATGGTCACTAGCTTTTGAGAGGCTAGCACTCTCCCAATTCCTTCCAAATTCTTCCTTGCCACTACCCAGCCAGCCACAGACCTTAAACCTTCCCATCTGTGGTTCCCACATCACACGACCCCCCTACAAAATTATTTAGAATCAATCCTCTCTCACCTGCCAGCTCATCCTTCTCCTCATCCTTCCTACTTCTTCTAGAATATACCTTTCAAGTGAGTACTGTAGTACTATCAGCCCCATTTTCCCACTTATTCCTTCTCTTATATTGTTTCTTGTGACTACTAGTTGCATCAGTATATTAGAAAAGTGAGAAAAGTAAAGAAAGTTAAAAGATAAAAGTGAGTTGGAGATTCCTCTTCTAAAAAAAAAAAGCTTTTCTTCCGAGATAGATTGCATTTTAGTCTTGCTAGCTTCCAACTATTTGCAAATTCTGGCATTACTGGTTCCTTTGTAATTTCAAAGGATAAGTTGTAGTTCAGCAAAAACAAAAAAAAGGTTCTTCAACTTTGAGTTGTGAATCATCTTTACCTGTTCAAATTGCTATTTTATTGGAATATCTAGCTTATTTGTGTCTTACTATCCCCTATTTGATTTTTGAATGGGAAGTGGCCATTGTTATTTATGCATTTTTTTCTAGATTTTATATTTTGGCCCTATTTCTGATCATGGCTCTAAATTAATCCTATATGCAGTGGGGATACAGATGCGGTGGTTCCAGTAACTGCAACTCGGTATTCTATCGATGCCTTGAAGCTGCCCACCACCATCAACTGGTATCCTTGGAATGACAATGGCCAGGTTGGTGCTAATTGATGCGAATGACAATTCTGCCTATAGATTGTAATTGTCTAAGAAGCATTGATACTAATAAAGAAGACATTATCTAGTCACTAGAAAAGGACAGAACATATAGTGTCTATAGTGTCAAGTATTACATTGTGTATGATGCAAGTATTGGCATTGTTGTGGTTAGGATAATGGAAGAGGAGGAATTTAGTGTCTTTGCATTGAAGAGAGTGTTTTATTGAGTTATGATAATGAATACACAACAAGAAACCAAAGCCAAAGGTAGTTGATAAGGTTTAGAGTGCTCGTTATTTTATGAGTCTAATCCTGTAATTGCTGTTGGAAGGTCCTATTTATAGCTCTATAATAATAAGCTTCTTATTTGATTAGTGACAAATGTGACATTCAATAAGAGTCAAAATTCAAAACTATTAATATATTATCTTCATAACTTACTAACTTAGGAGTTGAATAGATGCTTGGATTATTGCTTTTGAGTAGAGTTGTCAAAACAAGTTACTATGATTCATATTTTAGAGGGGCTTGAATGGGCCAACTTGATTTACTTACTGTGGTTGCGGGTTAAATGGGCCAACCTACCAACCAACCAAAAAAAGAGAAAAATAAGAAAAACACCAAACAATAGAAAAAAGGATGCAAGGTTGATTAATTATACAAACAATTACAATCATATCCTTCATACAACAACTAAACTCATGTTTTAAAATTACGATACCAAAAAAGTGTTAGGGAATTGGTGAGGTAAAATAAAATTAAAAAAGTAAAAAAAAGGGACGTTACTTAAAGGTTACCTCATTCAAACCTACTTGTCTTATTGGTTATATGTGAGTGGGCAATTTGACTCGGCTTTTAAGTGTGTTGGCAAAATATTAAACAATGAACCATATAGGTTGGTCAACCATATGATCCTAATCTTTCAATGATTTATGATATGAGTTTCCCTTAAGGCTGTGATAATGGCAAGGAGGAAATTAGTGTCTTAGCAATGAAAAGATGTTGAGTAACGATAATGGATACAAGATTAAATTTCTAAAGCTAAAGGCGGCTGTTAATGGTTAGAGTCTTATATCATTGTGTGAGAGTCGAATCCTTTAATTGCAATAATGATAGCCTTTTTGTTTGGTAAGTAATAAATATTTCGCCAAAGAACTATAAGCCATATACAGATAATCTCTTTCAATTATAAAAGTTGAATTAAAACTTTACAAATTTCATAATTCATGCAAAAAACTTCCTCTGTTAATTTTTATCCAAAACTCTAATAGAAGGTTGACACATTAGAAAATGTTGAAGGGATTCTAGGTCAACTTTGTTAGGTCAGGGGAATTTTTTACACAAAGCTTAAAGATTAGGAATTTTTTGCATTTTGGCCTTAAATTTATGGCTTAATTTTTCTAATGTCTTTTATAAAAAAAAATCTAATAAATCACTATTCTATGAGAATTTTGGATGATAAAATTATCATATATTTTTTTTGCATGAGTTATGAAGTTTGGGGATTTTATGTCAACTATTATAGTTGAGATGAGTTATTTGCACATGTTCTAAAGTTTAGCATTGTTTTTTGTATTTTAGCCTAAATATTTTAAGAATAAGTGATGAGTGTTACAATAAGTAAAATCTATAATATCTCTATATCTTCAAAGAGCTTGTTAGGATGCTTAGATTGTTATTCTTAGGTTCTAGCCGATAGAATGGGCTTTGAAATCTTTATTTAACTTAGTAAATTCAGCTTTAAACTCATCCATAGCAACATATGATGATATTGCTTGTTTTTTCCATTACCTTTTTCACTGAGATTTTCTTCTATTATGACTTGTGAAGGTTGGTGGGTGGAGTCAAGTTTATGAAGGCCTCACGTTGGTAACAATTACAGGAGCAGGACATGAGGTTCCACTTCACAAGCCTCGCCAGGCATTTATTCTTTTCAGGTCATTTCTGGAGAACAAAAACATGCCAAGTTGAGTAATCACAAAAAGCATAGAACAATTACTGCCATTCATAATACTTCTAAAAAATAAATAATAGTTATCATTCATTTACATGGGATTGTGCTGAGACAGATTAAGGAATGCATTCCTTATGAGTTCCTCCTTGTCTCTCTCTGCCCTGAAATTGATAAATTTACCGAGAAATATGTTCTTTTTCATGTTTAAAATGTAAAATATTTATGCGAGTTTTATTCTTTATAAAGTTTCAATTATTAGAAATGTGAGCTGATTCGTGCCATATCTTGTATAATTAAACTATTGTTCTCATCAATGAAGAATTGGAACTTTTTTTCTTTTTTAAATTTCATTAGAGAGAGAAGGAGAGGGAGAGTTCAACGAGTTCTAAATGTAGTGGAGGTTAGCAATCCCTGCTTCTCTTTTTTTTTTTTTTTTACCAAAGTGTGTTTGGATTGAAGAGAAAGTAAGGGAAGGGAAGAGAATTTTGAAACTTTTCTCTTGTTTAGATTTTTAAATTTTAGAGGAAAAAAAATTAAAGGATTTTTATATTAACTCATACACATTCCTCTTTGTTAATTTTAGTTATTTTAAAGTAAGAAATTTTGGAGAATTTAAATGAGGAAAGATAAATTATGACTTAGTATTTTTCTCTCTCTCATTTCCTTTCTTTTTCTTTTTGACTATGTATAATTTGTAAATTTAAAGTATTCTATTTTCTTTAATTGTTAAATAAGATTTCATTCATCATTTAACAACAAAACTAGTATTCATTAATTTCATTGTCAGTTAATTTTTTATCTATTTAGTTAATCGAAGAACTAAATTATTAATTTATTCTATCATTAACAAATCACTATGTAGAAAAATTACCTAAATTGATTATGCAAAACTTTTAAATGGCTTGTAAGGTATTTTAATAATCTTTTTGTTAAATACATGTAAAAATAAAATGAAAGGAGAAATTAAATGAAAGAAAAGGAAGAAATGAGGAAAAAGTAATTAGGAGAAATTAAAATATTTACAAAGGATAAACTTGACCTAAAATGACAACTTAACCTTGGACCTACAAACCAAATTAGGTTGAAGATTGTAAACTAGCTCGATTTCACAAACAAAATATCTCAAAATCGGTTCATAAATTTTAAAAGTTATCAAATTAATTTCACTTGCCTGTATTCTTGTGAAATTTTTACTATTTTTGGGAAGAGGATTGTTATTCATAATTTGATTTTTGAACAAGAATCCCAAATTCTTTAAAGATATTTTTTTTTATCTTATTTCTAATTTTCTTTTTAAAAAAGAAAGATTCCTAAAAAGGATTTTTAAATGGAATTTTACCTTTATAGAAAAACGAAACTCTTTGAAAGGATTTTTGTTATTATTATTATTTTAAAGAAATCCTTTATTTTGTGCTCTTTTGAATTTTTATTAAAAAGAGAGAAACTTTTTTTTTAAAAAAAAAAATGCACTTGTTTTCCTAAAATAGAAAAGTATCTAAAGTATGCAAAAGATGATTTTTTTCAACTTTTTAAGAAAAAGAACAATTTTAAAATAAAGATTGTTGACCCCATTGAACATAAACTTTTGAAATTTTGATGATAACAAACTCATTGAAGGATTTTATTTGTACAGCTATCATTAGGTATTGGGCTCAAAATCTTGTTTAAACATCTCTTGAAAATTGTTTTCCAACTTCCCAAATACTTGGTAGCTACTTTATCTTGAGTTTCCTCACTTAAAAGAACCTTTCCAAAGCTACAAGTTGATTGCCCACTTGTGGAAGTCGACTGCCCACTTGTAGAAGTTGACTAGTACAATCTAAACTTAAAAAAACTAAAGATAGTAAGTTGTAATTGACTGCTAGAAGCCTAGAATTTGACCACTAGCCCACTAGAAGGAGTAAGTCAACTGCCTAGTCAGCTTGTAGGTTCAAAATTCATGGGAACCTGAGACCAACAAGTTGACTACCTCAAGCCAAGAAGTCTATTGCTAGGCCAAGAATTCAAATTGTGCAGAAAGCCGAGAATAGGAAGTCGATTGCCTCATGTAACATTCCAACTTAGTTTAGGGTTCTATTTGTAACGACTCCCATACCATAGCATATAATTTAGGAAGTGTGAAATGCTATGAAAAATTTTTCCTTTCAAAATATGCATCGTTCGGGTCTATTACTGATTGAGTGTAAACCAAATAGCTATCCTTATTCAGATTTTACTCAACCCCATACCTGTGCAGCTAATCTAATACCTCAAATCATCAAACAATACAACCATCAACATACTCTGGAATATACATCTAAACTACCATTCATACATTGCATTTGAGATACTAATTACAGGATATAACTTAATCATTTACCACAATAGTACATAAATATCTCCAAATACAAATTCAATGATTAATAAACACCATATGAAGGCCATTAAGCCATTTACAATTTAATATCATAAGCTATAACATGGCTTCTTGTCTTTCTGCAATTCTACGCAGTAAATATAGCCAATTTTAGGCTAATTCCTAGTGTCATCACGCCTTTGATTGCGTGAACACACAAATTAATGAGATTTAAATCCCAGTAGAGTAATATACAATTTATCTTATTCAAAACAACTGAGTGTTCAGCTATACCCCCTTCCGGGTATAGAAAACCTCTCCCTAAATTTATTCATTTAATCAAACATGTGAATTGAAGCTTCATTTATCAGAAATCAATAAACATGGGAAATCTAGTGGCTATTCAAAAATCATAAATCAAAATCATTTTCTCAATCAAAGAGTATGAGTATTTATGAAAAACTATTATTTTTCAAAATGCCTGCAGACAAGTTTTCATATCCATTGCATAACGCTACTATGTTATTGCAAGGTTTTCAATCATCTGTACATAGATGTATAAAATCATATAAATCAATTCAAAATTCATTGCCTGTAGTTTTCCAATCTCATTTTAAGATTACGGGGACCGTCCTCCATGTGACTGAGATTGTTGCTATCACGGGGACCGTCCTCTTGGTGATTGTCATAGGATCGTCCTCCTTGTGACTAAGAACCTAATATCAATAAGGGGCATCCCCCATCATGTGCACATTACCCTATAAAGCAACGTATACATATAGGTGACTAATACTTAGGATCATGGGACTTTACTCTTAAACCAATTCATTCCCCCGTATAGACTCTACTCCTTTACTTCTTAAAGTCTTTCATAGGGGTGTCTTGGTTTAACAGGTAAACCCTGACATATATAGACCATTTCAGCTTTCAAATAATAATAGTTCAAAAGCAGGTCTGAATATGGAATATTTGATAATCGTCCCATACCAGTTATCAAGTATCCATCCTAGGTTTCGTCTGCACTATAAGTATAACATTCCAATAGTCCAATCAAACTAGTAGCCAAGAGTTTTCAAATATATTTCAAACAAATGCAGGCCATTTCTTATACTTATCTCATCAGCAAACATTTCCCAGTACATGTTCACAAATATACTCGCAGCAGTCAATTCACATTAAACATTCATCAAAATAAAAGGGGAGTGCAAATTACTCTACCTTAATCGGGATTTTCTTCACTTAACTTAGGATTTTCCTTCTTTTCCTTGGACTAATTCTTTAAGTCACCTCTGTACATTTTTATAACCAACGTTCATAATTAAAACTTATTTTCAATGCCTAAAATCAATAAGTTTGCACTTTAGTCCCTTGTTTATCCCAAGGTTGGTATTAGCTATAAAATTATCCAATTCACTCTATAATGCTTCTAGGAGGCTAAGTGAACTTAATTCACTCAAAATTTTAGGATGTATATGGTTTACACTGCTTAAACAGAATATACCAGTCTTTTTAGTTTAGTCCCTAAACTTGAAATTGAAACCTTTCTAATAATTTTCTTCCATTTTCCAATTCCATATATTCATAAGAGTCCCAATTAAGCTAAGGATTATAAGGATGCGTCAAAGTCTGCAATTCTACTTCATACCAAACTTTTCCAAAATTTTCAATTTAGTCTCGATTTTCAAATTTATGATTTTCATCATTCTTCTCCAATCTAACCCTTCAATTCATTCCTAATAGCATCATAGAAGCTAAAAATTGCAGAAAAAGCGATTAATTCAGAGTTTTTCAGTGTATACCAAAAATTTTAAAAATTTATAGTTAGTCCCTACACCTTCCTTGGTTTTTTCCAACAACTGGCGATGGCGACAGCAGTGGCTGAGGTCATTGGCAGCTCGAGGATATTGCTGGGTAGCTTAAGCACTGATCACCGGCGATCAAACGGTGCAAAATTGACCTGATCAAAGACGCTTTTGGAATCACAATGGAGAGGGAAAAATGTCATTTTTTGGCGGCTGTGGCGGTTCGGCGAGCTGCAGATGACGTGCTGTGGTGTCGGGCGAAGCTGCTGCACCTTCTGGCGGTGACAGGCGATGGTGTGGCAACTATCTAGTGGACGAACGTGCAAGAGAGAAGGTGAAAGACATAGGGAGAGAGAGTGAAATAGGAGGAAATATGGAAAAATTGAGTTTTAAAATTTCTAAGGGCATTTTGATCTTTTCTCACTTTGCCCTAGATAAATTTTGGATGTGTTTTCCAATTTAGGCAAGAATTTAGGATGATATGAAAGGGATTTGAAAATTTTTAAACTATCAAAAGCCTTCCAAAATTATCTGCAAAGTTTCTCAAGGCAGATAAAATTTTCTTTATTAGATATAATTTTACTCCGAAAAATTCTCAAATTTAAACCACAGACTCAGAAAAATTTTCTTAATCGCCTCCCAATAATATTTCAAGGTTTCCAAATATTTTATCTCATTTCTTTAATTAATTTAGTTGTGTTATTACACTATTTGAAAATGTCGCGTGGTGGCATGAAAAATATTTCCTTTTTCTTTTACTAAGTTGGCATGCTACTTCCAAATAAGGAAAACAACTCCATTATTATTTGAATGAAAATTATACAAGGATGTATTTTGTAACACCCTTATCCAATATTACAACTTAGTGTTGGTAACCAGATAAAGTCCTTACATTTATTCTTACCCTTATTTATTCACCATTAACATCTGAGCGTCCCTACCTTCTACATATTATTCCATTCTCTATATTAATTTCGGTTAGTTCTTTCATTCTAAATTCTGGATTCTACCTTTCCTATATTTCCTTATGAGTGTGCTAACAAGCTCTCAATAAATCTCTCACTCTCTGTTGTAAATTATGGATTTTTCCTTTCCTATATTTCCTTATGAATGTGCTTCATCCCCTTCCACCAGTACTTAGCCTCTCCTTCCAGCTGATATGCAGCAAAAGAGACTTTCTGTGACTCGGTGCTCCCCAGTACCTCAAAGAGTTCCTCCATCTTTTGTATCCACTCTTCTGCCTTCTTTGAATTCATAACTCCATTAAAGATAGGGGGTCTAGCCCTGTAAAATTCAGTCCAGTCTCCACAGGCTTGAGCTCTCACCTGTTCAGTCCCATTCAGAGTATCCTTACTCCGATCAGTTTGGATCTGTTGAAATACTTCAGCAGTGACTGCAGCCTGTTGAGAGGAAGCTGTGGTCTGCACTCTCATAGCCTCTGCCATACCTCTCATTGTCTATATCATTTCATTCAAATTTACTTTAGTGTTTTGAGCCTGTACCCCGCTTCTCCTTGTTGGTGCCATACTGTTACTCTACAAAATAAATATTATTAAGGTGATCAGTCTCAATAATAATTTATCAAGAAAATAATAGATAACACCAATAGGAGCTTATATCTTTTCTACCTAATACCCCATTCCTCGGGTCACAACAAATTACAGGTCAATTAACCACCTAGGTACAATTAACTAACCTGAACTAGTCCTTTCCTCAAGGAATTCTTCTACTCCATTGTCTCATTACTATCTTAGGTCACTGTGCTATGATACCACTTTAATGTAACGCCCTTATCCAGTATTACAACTTAGTGTCGGTAACCAGATAAAGTCCTTACATTTATTCTTACCCTTATTTATTCACCATTAACATCTGAGCGTCCCTACCTTCTACATATCATTCCATTCTCTATATTAATTTCAGTTAGTTCTTTCATTCTAAATTATGGATTTTACCTTTCCTATATTTCCTTATGAGTATGCTAACAAGCTCTCAAGAAATCTCTCACTCTCTGTTGTAAATTATGGATTTTGCCTTTCCTATGTTTGCTTATGAATATAACAACAATTTCTCAAGAAATCTCCCACTCTCTTGTACACACTTAACCAAATTGGAGTTCATACTTGTAAACATATAACAAGGTATACTTACCTTTCAACAACCCCTGCACCGTGAGATTATATAGATATATATCCTACAACTAAGAAACAATGGAATGGAATTGCTAAGTTACCTTAAGGATACAAGAAGGATGAAGAGATTTTTGGTGTTCCTTTTAGAGTTTGCCTTCTTGGTTTCTTTTGGACGATTTTCCTTCCTTTCCTATTACTTAAGGGTTGGTGTCTAACATTCGTAGCTTCCCTTCTCTCAAATGCTTGTGTGTCTTTCTTTTCTCAACGTCTCAAGCTTCTCTCTTTTATTTAAGTTATATTTCACTGAGTGTAGTTTTTCTTTTCCCATTTATAAATTTTATCTTATTAAATGATACATTATCCCTTCCTTTCTCGGATGCACATACCATCTCTTCACCGAATTATCACATAGGCTATAGGTAAGGTTCCATTGGACGTAGGATAAAATGAGAGAAAAGGAGGAGAATTGTGGCAGCACGTCTCTCTCCCTTTTCCCACCTCTTCACCAAAAGCCCCCATGCACTTACCTATTTGGCTAATGTGAGGAAAAGGAGTGATGAGATGGAAGGAAGAGAACAATTGCCACACGTCTTCTCCCTTGTAACTTTTCTTTTCACTCATAATTTATGTTGAACGCTAGCCTCCTTTCTTTCATTGTTCTTAATTGCTATTGCTATATATATGCACATAAATTACTTTAAGTTATGTATATTCCTGCATATTCGGTTATATCAATTTATGTAAGAGTAAGAAATTTTTTAAACACCTCATTCTTTATGTAAGCACCTCAAGCACCTCAATGAAATATGTCTCTTGCTCACTTCCCCCCTCGAATTCTCGGTTAAGTAACAAAGAAATGAAAGGAAGAAGTTAATTTAAGGGTAAAGTGTTACACTTTTCCCTTTTTCTTTCTTCTTTGTCTTGTCATCCTTATGATCAAGCCATTCAATTCTCTATAACTAAACATCCTTGTCTTTCTTATCCTAATAATCTATATTAATATGTATAGAGCTTTCTTTCCCTCTATTCTTAATTATTTGGCTAAAGTAAGGCGAAGAGAAATTAAAATTCTCACATTATAATGCATCCCTCATTTTCATCACCTCCGTTTCCCCCCTTTATTACATTTTTCTCTAAATGTTAGATTACTAAAGTAATTTCTTCATCTTTTATTCTATTACCTTAAGAAAATAGTAGAGTGGAGCAATTAAGAAAATAGGGGTGTTACATATTTCCTCATTTGGACTTTTGTAGTAGAGTGAGTCATACAAATCATAATGACGTCGGCCTTTTTTATTCTATGACTAAAATTATACATACAACTAATAAGTTCACTAAACACTTTAATAAACAATTTATTACAACAAAAATTGTTTAATCTACTATACAAATACTTCCCTCATGGCATCGCTATGATGTCTTGTACCCCAATGCATGTGCCAAGCAACATATAGTTACCATGGTCACCTCTACTTCCAACACCAGATGATAGTGAGGCATCTATGTATTCATTTAGTAGGGGGTGAGAATTATACATTTGCAGTAGGAAAACATTTCATACAAATAGCCATCTTAACATGTGTAGGTTAAAATCCACATAATCTTCTTTATCATAAAATATGACACATATAATGAAAACAAAATATAACTTATTTGAAAATTTTAATACCTGCCATGATAACTTAATTTCATATGAACATATAAGCATGTAATCATTTACCTTTGAGCAACATAACTTGGTCTTAGTGCAACACCCCCAACCCTATATTCCTTTTATTAATTAAATAATATAAGATAATATAATATAAAGTTGGTGAGTTTACTATTGCCTCTACCCGAGGATATTTTTAACTTTTTCTAAGTTAAATAATTGAGTGCCACTAGTTTAGGTTACTACACTCGGGTTTTCACACGTTACGCAACGGAAATAAATAAAATAATTTAAATGAAATAGATTGATATAGAGATATTTACATTCACATTCAATACATAATATTCATATATACATAAACAGTAGTGTGTGCCAGACATATACCTATAGATATGTGAGCTTGAGCAAGTAAGGAGACAACAAGCCTGCCACTCATACCCTATTTTAAGCAAAATTCTCTATCTCACATATCTTAATACATATATGCCCTCCTTACTTACACCAAAATCATTCTCTTGATCCTTTCAAAATACTAATAAGGATTCAGGGAAGTGGGCATGTCAAAATACTATATACTCCTAGTTATGCATACAGTCAAGGGGAGGGTGGTAACTCGAATACAAGTAGGACCCAAAGTCCAATGATCATAGGAAAATACCCCAGAAAGGGTATCTCCACTACTTCTACCTCTACTTCCAACATCACCTGGTACCTAGGCATCTGATACAAACTAGCTTAAATGAGAAAGATTTCTTAGTAGCAATAATCACCCGTATTTAAAAATAGTTGCCTGTACCACCATACGGATACGAAAATCCATTACATTCTTTTTCATAATAATTTAAAATATTATGTTATTGGAATAATGTATATGGATTATACAAATATCTCATGCATATACTTATGATTACACATACACTTCAACAGATATTCATCACACAAGATGCATTCTCAAATTGTAATGGTAACAACTCATATTCTCATGTCAGTATATAGAGCATAAACAAAGAAATCATGCAATTTGATATGGACATAGTCAAAAGCATCACATAATAATTCTTTCAAATTTCTATTCATAAATGAGCATAAGCCACCTGCAATCATTCTCGTGGTTTTCACCGTCAGCATTTATTCTCAGGTTAATCATCAGCATTTACTCTCAGGCTATCCGTTAGCAATTATTCTCGTGGTTAATCGTCTACAAAAATTTTCCTGGGTTAAAGCCAGTTGCAGTTATTCTTGTGGTATAACTAACTGCATCCCTTCTCGCAGAATAACTAAATGCATCCCTTCTCGCGGTATAAATAAATGCATCCATTCTCGCAGATCAACCATTTGCAGTTATTCTCATTTATGGTTTATGCTCATTAAAATTCTCTTGTTTCTCTTCTTTTTCTCATGATTTCTCAAGCATACACATTTCTTATGTTACCCATTACAGGTCAAGATTAAATCCTACATGTGAGCAAAGTATTGGGCTAATTGTGTATAAAAAGAGGTTATTGAGTCCAATTTTCCAAAGCAGAGAGCTACAAGTCAACTTCCAGCCTTCTAGTAGTTGACTTTCAGCTTGCTGCCCCAAAAATGTTTCAAACAATGATCAATCAGTTGACTTCCAAGACCCCGACAGTCAACTGCTCTATTCTTGGCTAATTTCTACAAAATAAGAACATGGTAGTTGACTTCCAGCCTTTGGCAGTCGTCTACTAGCATACTGGATATGTTTCTAGGCAACTCAGGAGCACGACAGTCGATTGGTAAAGCCTACAAGTCAACTACTACGTTATGATTTATTTTAAAAACTTGTCGTTGACCAATTATTTTAGCCCAAGAACATGTTTTTAAAATATTTTTGATGATTAAAAACTCAATAATGGTATAAAAGCTTCATTTACCACTCAAAAATAGCATAGACCACTGATTATTCATGCTCAAATCTTGGATTTAAACTCTTTCTTAAAAACCATGAAAAACCCATTTCTCATATTTGCATTCAAGCATTCACAAGTATATTCAATCTGTTTAAAACATCCAATAGCAATCAAAAACACTAAGAATGTAGGTTTTAATCTCCCTGGAGTTCAAAATTATGAAAACTCAAAAATTTCTAACCATGCACAGTAAATTTAAAAAAATAAGGGAGATAGGTTATTTGCTACCTTTTTGCTGGTTTAAACTTGGTATTTGATGAAGGTAAAGTGTTCTGGTAAGTTTTCCTAGCTCTTGGAATGCTTAAATTCGATTAGCTGCTTTCTTCCTTCACAATTATCACTCTTTCTCTCTCTAACTCAAAATTTCTCTCTCTCTAGATTCTCAGACTTTAAGATGCAAATGAAGAGTTATGGAAGGTTGGCCTTTAAAGGCAATCTAGCCTTTTACAACTTTGCTCCTAATTCCTGACCATTCGGTCTAAATTGATAATTCTTCCAACTTTTTGTTAAGTGAACATTTTGTCCCTAACTGCCTAGCAGGAAATTTTTTAGAATTCTGTTGCTATAATGAATCATTTGGCTAAAATTACAGCCTATTATCTTAAAGTTTTGGATATTCATACAATTTTCCATTATATCATTTTCATTCTCAATTTAGTCCTTATTCTTTATTTTCCCTTAAAACTCTTATCCTAATACAACTACATGTAATCTAATGCATCAAACACAAACATTTAATTCATTTAAAATTAACACACATCTCTTAATGCATAAAGGGAGTAGATGTTACAATTCTCCCCTCCTTTAAAAAATTTTGTCCCTAAAATTTAAAATGTACCTAAAGAAATAACTCTGGATATACTTTTCTCATATCTTCTTCTTTCTCCCACGTAGCTTCTTGTGGTGATGACTGATCCCACATTTCTAGTGGAATTGTCTTATTCCTCAATTGTTTGACTTCAATACCAATGATTCTTAAAGGTCTAGGATTATAAGTCAAGTTATCTTTCAATTGTACAATACTGGCATCAAGAATATGAGAAGGATCTAGGATATATTTATGAAGTTGAGAAACATGAAAAACATTATGGAGATTGGACAAAAATGGTGGTAATGCTATTTGATAAGCGAATGGACCTATTCTTTTCAGAATCTAGTATGGTCCAATGTATCTAGGATTCAGTTTTCTACCAATATGCATCAATTAATTTTGGAATTAACCAGAATTAGTCACCCACATAGGATAAACCATGGGCATCCTATATTATCCACATCTATCCACTCTTAAATACTTCAAGATGAAACATACATTCAAGCAAAGAACTTGTGACAACTTTCTTATGATCTTTCATCATAAATTCCCATAATAAAACTTTCATGGCACAATTACAATTTATTACACATGCTCACTCACATTATCTTTATGCATATACATGTTACATAAGTCATACATACAACTTTTACTTTATAGATCATGTTTCACTACAATGTCACATTGAATCACAATGCATAATTTCATAACTAAAACATGGTAGGTTAGTCCTTTAAAGTTATGGGTTTCCCCCTAGACTCCTTTACCATCTTCTCCTTTTATAAAATCCTTTAAATAATCCCTTCTCTAACTTTCCCATACTTCATCCTAGGTATTTCTTTAGGGTTTTGTAGCTAAACTACTTCAAGAAGGGATTCTAGG
Source organism: Senna siamea (assembly GCA_031216115.1). Taxonomy (NCBI): domain Eukaryota; kingdom Viridiplantae; phylum Streptophyta; class Magnoliopsida; order Fabales; family Fabaceae; genus Senna; species Senna siamea. Next base: position 14,260,107 of record CM062354.1, read on the forward strand.
ACTTTAGGAAGGTTTCCATAACAAAACCTATGGCTAACTACAAAAGGGCACACAATGGGGACTACTTCAGCTTGGCTAAGTGTGCTTTTCACCACGGTGAAGTGCATAGCAAGACTTGGTTGTAGTTAAGTGTCATTTTGGTTATGGTGAAGTGCACAACAAGCACTCCTCCGAATCTATAGTATGGTGTCTAATTTTTTTGCTCTTTTCATCCATCCTTAAGTCTCCTAAGATCATTTTAGGGTTCAAGACTCCCTATATTTACACCATACAATCCCTTAATTATGTCATAGTGGCTGAAAAAGGAAAAACCTAAGTCTATGCACACAAACACATAAGCCATCCATAGATTTTCATACAAGATAACTCATCACCCACCTCATGAATTTCTCTCACCCAACCTCAAAACTTCCTCTCACCCATACTTGAATAGTAGATCTAAGAGATTTTACTTTAGTCATTTTAACCAAACAATAAGTCAAGATGAAAGGATGATCTAACACACATGGGGTATGAAGTGGTTTCTTACATTGAAGATTTGTGGAAGACAAAGGAACTCTTACTAGGTTAATTCTACTCCCTCTTCCTCACTTGGAGCTAGCTCCTAAGCAAGATGAAGTTGCTTCTTTCTCCTTTGATGAAGCTAGATGTTAAGTTTTCATGGAGGATAGAGGAGAAATGGAAAAAGAGATGGAAGAGATGAAGCTTTCTCTCTCTCACTCTAAGTCATGGTAGTGTCTTTGGTGGAGTGAGGTATGAAGGTATCAAGAGGGAGGGTGGAAGACTTAATGAAGAAAACTTGGAGAATGGGTTAAGATAAGTTATGGTATATGGAAAGAATTAAGTTTTTTAGTAATTTAGTTAGGGAATTATAACTAACATGTAGTTTAGATAAGGAATTTTTTCCTAGGTAAGTATTTCTTAGAGTTTCCCAAAATCTCCAGTTTATCTTCCCAAAACATCCTAGATGTGATTTTATCAATATTTCAGTCTAAATGTTAAAATTTCATTGGGAACAACATACAACATCAAGTTAGTTAGTTATAATGATGTTTAATTATCCAAAATTTGACATTTAACCATTATGTCAAATTTTGGGGCTTTACACCTCATGCCAAGAAGTCAATTGTAAGACCCCCAATCTTATAATTCCTTTTAGTTAATTTGATTAATATAATATACTATAAGATTGGTGAGTTACTACTACTTCTACCCGAGTAAATTTTTAACTTTTACCAAGTTAAATAATTAAGTGCCATTGATTTGGGATTTCTACACTCGGGTTCTTTCATGTAATGTAGTGGAAATAATTGAAATAAAAATCTGTATATACATTCACATACATGATACAAAGTTATAATTCCTTACACAAGACATATACCTATAGATATGTGAGACTATAAACTATTTATCATTTAGGGTAAGGAGGCAACAACCTTGCCACTCATACCCATCTTAAAATCCTACTAGTGGATAATCTTATACTTCTCACATATCTTAATACATATATATATGCCCTCATTCTCTGTACACCAAAAATAATCATCCTGATTCTCTCCAAAAATATAATAAGGAATCAGGGTATTTAGGGCAGTTTACATGTCAAAACATAATAACTAACATATCACTCCTACAACTCCATCCCTTCTACAGGTGGGAGAGAAGGGGAAAATTCAAATACTACAATAACTCATATTTCTTTAATTACTATAAAATACCCCAAAAAGGGTATCTCCCTTACATCCACTTCACTTCTATCTCCAGTAGAATCTGGTACCTAGGCAGATAATACACACCAGTATTTATATGAGAATATATCTCAGTCGCATAACAACCTATTTTAAAACTACTGGTCTGTACCAACGTAATTATATGAAAATTCGATACATTCTTTTTCCATCATCATCTAGAAAACAATATCTATTGGTATGCAATGCATGATTTATGTATTCATGCCATCATATCATAATAATATATAGCATGTACTTACTAATGCATGTACAGTTTAGTTCGAATGCAAAGTTTAGCTTACCATATGTCAAAAATATAAAATATGTCATTGGATCACATATATTTGCCACAATGACATGATTATATTCACATATAAAACATGAGTAAGGAAAATAATCACATTATAATAGACAATGCCATATCATCATATGAGTTATCGGGAGAGTCACCCAGTGAACAACTCCACGTGCTCTACTAGTACTCATAAGTGAGTTTCGAGTCAAGTCTCATGGTCCCTTACCATCTAATAGGCCTCTTTCTGCCCTGTACCATCTAGAGCGTCCCTAATGGATCCCAAGTACACTGTGGTCCCTATCCTCTCTGATAGATCATCTCACACTCGCTCATTGGTCCCTGCCAACTCTAACAGATCATCCCATGACCAGCGGAATTGATATTCCTTTGGATACCTTATTTCCCTTTCATCCCATAAAGGGACTAGTATAACTCATGAGATCATTGCCACCTCTGACAGATCACGCCTACTTTGCCCTTGCAGATCATGAGGCTATGAAATCACCATCCTCACTGATAGATCACATTCCATCACACTATTCACAAGCATATATCCTAGGGTGAATTGGTTCATGTTATGGTTATGCTTAACCCTAAGTATGTGACTCCTTTTTGTTAGTCATAAAAGAGTTCCCTAACTTAGAATTCACAACCATCACAGTATTTTTGAAATTCTTTATGATTGAGTGGATGTTTTAACATCCCAAAATTTTTGGTTCAACTGTGGAATACCAAACGACCGTCTCATACTAATAGTCAGTCACTCAACCATAAGCCTATCTACCACTAATGCATACATTTGGAATATTTTTCTCTTTTCTCTTTTATGTTTTACTCTCTTTCTTTTTAACCCATGTTTACATGTTACCCAAAAACTACACTTTTCTTATGTGATGTTATAATTGTTGACTCTTTGAGCTTTGTAACATCCTCTCCAATTATTATTAAAGAGATGTTTGATAATTGTTAATTTGATGTTTAATGCTTGTGTATGTTGCATTAATGCATGTAGTTGCATTAGCTTAGGGACTAAATTGAAAGGAAATAAATGAGGACCTAGTAAGAAGTGGTTAGGGACTCAATTGAAAAGGGAAAAGTAAGTGAGGCCAAGAGTGCAAAATAGCCTAGGGACCAAAGAGCAATTTCCTAAACTTCCCCTTAAACCCTACCTGAAGCCCTAAACCCTCCCATAATGCCTAAACTTCAAAAACTTAGAGAGAGAGAGAGAGATCAAGGGCGAGTAGAGAGAGAAAAAGCTAGGGCAAGAGGGAGAGGAAGAATTTCTAAAGGGAGAGGCAAATTTGAGGCTGGGAATTCATCCTATAGCAAGGGGAGAGTCATCCTAGCAAACCAAACACACACAATTGCAAGGAATCAAGGTAGCAATCCATCATAAACCCCATCTTTTTCTAAAATGTTACTGTTGTTGGAAAATATGGATTTTTTTCATGTCTGAACTGAGATTGGGGTTAAAACCTACATTTTGTATGCTTTTCTACTTTGATGGGATGTAGTGTTGCTGAATGTATGCTCATATGTGTGCTTCAATAGATTGGAAGGGCTAGGTTATGTTCATCTAGATAGATAGACTAGATTTCCTTGAATGTACCATGTTTGAGCTAATGAACAAGAAATGTTTAATGAAAAGTAAAGTTTGTTGTATGGGAATTAAGCTCATATGTTTAGATTTGAAAATAGAATGCATGCTGGATTGGGTTTTATCAAAATCATGTTTTCTGAACTGCAGCGGAGCATAGCAGCCGATTGCTAAGCAGGGGCAGTTGACTGTCGTGTTCCTAGAAAACCCAATAAGTGTAGACAGAGGCTTAACAGCCGATTGCCAGACATTTAGTAGTCGAATGTCGAGCCCGGGTCTGCACTAAGCAGTCAACTGGTCATCCTCCCATTCGACTGTCGTGTTCTTGGAAACCCAGAAGTGCAAACAGAGGCTTAGCAGCTGACTGCTAAGTTCCTAGCAGTCGACTATCGGGCCCAAGTTTGCACTGAGAAGTCAACTGGCAGTCCTAACAGTCGACTATCATGCTCATATTTTACCCAGAATGCATTCCAAAAAGCCACAAGTCAGCTGCCAGTGCTAGCTTACTGATTGGCACCAGAGGATTACAGAGAGCCACCAGCCAACTGCTAGCCTTCCAGTAGTCGACTGACTGCCCTATAACTTGCAAAATGAGGTTTTTAATGACAATTGAGCTTAGTAATTCTTCACACTAACTTAATTAAGGGCTCACAACATAGGTAGGCAAGGAAACTAGGAGTTTTGGGTGATGATACCCTTGGGATAGTGAAAGAAAAGAGAGTAAAAAACACAAAGAGGGCGAGAGGAAAGTATTCTCAGTGTATTCCTTAGGGTAGATAGGCTCTTGATCGAGTGACCGATTGTCGGTATGGGACGGCCGTTGGGCATTCCACGATTGTGCCATAAATTGGGATGGTTAAACATCCACTTGAACTTAGGTGATTTCGAAAACACCGTGATGGTTGCGAACTTTAAGTTAGTGTCATTTCCCAAAGGCCATATGAGAAACACATACTTAGAGTTAAGCATAACCATGACCATGGGCCGATTCACCCTATAGTATATGTAGAGAATAGCGTACCGGGAGTGTGATCCATCAGAAAGGGATGGTGATTCCATAGTATTATGATCTGCCCAAAAGCGGAGAGGAAATGATCCGGGTAAAGTTAACGGTGATCCCATGAGAGTATACCAACCTCGTTTGGGATGAAAGGGAGGAATCCCGCTGGTTAGGGATGATCTGTCGGAAAGGGGCAGAGACCATTATGGTACTTGGATCCACTGGGGGACGCCTCAAAATGTACAAAAGGTTAAGGCATGGTTAAATAGACATGCGCTTATTCATATAGATAGTGGTGCGTGGAGTTGTTGCAGGACGACTCTTCTGATTACTCTCAGGGTGTTTTATGTATTGCTCGCATGTTATGGAAATAAAATGATGTTATGTTTACTATCCCACATATGTTTTATAAGAAATGCTTTATGATGAGAATGATGATGAATACACTTCCCATGTTTACAAGTTGATATGTTTTATATGCACATGCATACATATGAGTATATACCATGATTAAATGCTTCATTCATTGCATCCCTATAGTATGTTATACATTTTATGAAAGAATGTAGAGGTTTTCCATGCGAGCACAGTGGTACAGGTTAACAGATTTTGTAATTGGTTGTATTGCTACTGAGATTCATTTCTCACAAATAGTGTTGACATGTATCAGATGTGTAGGTTCCTTTGAGTGGGAGGAAGGTAAAGTAAGAAGAAGTATACATTCCGAGTATATAAACTGTTTAATTTGAATAGATTAAGTACATGATAGGATTGAGCTAGCCTCCATGATATTTTGAGAAAGGCTAGTGTAGGATTATTTTGTATAGCCTATTTTAACTTATCTGTATATGAATTAGGCTAGATTGATGATTAGATTATTTAATGGGGTTATGAGTGGCAGGATTGTTGCCTCCATACCCAATAGTTAATTGATTATATTTAATTAAGAATGCATGTCTATGTATAGTTAATTCAGTCAAATGCTATATGTGTTTATTTTGTTGTGATATTGAGAGAACCCGAGAGTAGAGACCAACCCAAATGATAGTTAATTAATTCATTTGGTAAAAGTTTTAATTGGATTCGGGTAGAGGTAATAGTAACACCAATACTTTGATAATTATTTTCATATTATATCTTTTAAAATACCTAAAACGAACCATAGGCTAAAGGGGTGTTACAAGCATATCCTTTAAGAAAATAGAAACTTGGACTCTGTAACTTCTTCTAGACTCTTGAGGTTTCTTTTTAAAGGCTAGGTAGCTCTTTCAAGACACTTTCTTCATGAAAAACAATACTTTTCCACCTACTAGTTGACTTACACCTCATAGCAATTGGCTTATAGAAATGAAGTCATGAAAAACACTAACAAGATGCTACAAGTCGGCTGTTAGAACAGCAGCAAGTGACTATTAGCTAATAGAGAGCTACCTAATGGAAAATAAATAGGGTAGTATAGAGATAAAATAAATGCCTTGAATATAAATAGGAAAAATCGATATGAAAAATATTAAAAATGGAAATTAAATAAATATTAAATAAATTATTATAAGATTTAATTAAGTAATTATATCAAGAGACTAGTAAGTGGATAAGAATAGTGACAAGTTTAGGATTTTTAAAGGAAAGGATAAAGGGGGTTACCTTGCCACGTTAATCATGAAATGTCAATAAGGGGCAAAGAAACCTTATGAATTATATCATTTCTTTATATATTGCATTTTTTTCTTACTTGAAATGAATGCCTGTAACTAGTATAGGATAGTCATAGGTATTCTATATGGTAAATTGCTTGTCTATTTGCTAAAATTAATTATCATGTAACGATGAAATTAGGAAGGCAAGTACAAGGTCTTAAACATGCCTTAAGGACACTGTACTTGGACTTCAATCCTCATTGTGATTTCAACAAGAACGAATGAGAATATATGTTTGAGTGGTAATTAAAATGTTAATGATTTTAGTTTTATGTTGCACAATACGAGTAGTGACTATGGTCACGATGATATCTTATGAGCTCAAGACAAGTAAGTAATCGTTTCTACTAAGCCCAAAAGGATAAACTAGCAGGTAACCTTGGTATGACAATGCTATATAAATTCTTATATCTTGTTATTTTCATCACTTATGTGTGAATTGATTGAAAAATGTGTTTGATTGCGTACATATGTGGTGATAATGATACTTCTGTGCTTTTAAGAATTTTCCAAATTCTCAATCCTACTAACACATTTCAGATGCCCCGATAACATCTGGTACTAGAGGTCAAGGTTGTGATGGTTAGTGTTCCACTCATAGGGACATTCACCATCATAAAAGACATTAATGTGGTTGCTGTTATCGAGATTCTCCTAGCCCCACCTACTTAGCTGTTATTATGTAGTGTTGTAATAGCTGCCTTCTGTTTTGATGTATTTTTTTTTATTTATGTACATATAGGATGATGTAAGGCTAGAAGCCTCAAATGTTTTGATGTAATAGGTAAGTAGGCAAGAGACTTAACTTTCATGGATGTATGTATATATATATGTACGAACTTTAGTTAAAGTGAATAATGTACTTCCTATTAATGTAGTAGATAGGTATATATATATATCCGTGGTTATGTGTTAATGCATTTAAATTAAATGAAAAAATTTGAGAAAGAAATAAAAAGGAAATTATAAAAAAAAAAGGTGAACCTCTTATTAGATGATGAAAAGGTTTAAAAGAAAAGAAAAGAGACATGCAAACTTAATGGAGATTTAATTAACCTAATTAAAACAAACAATAAAATAAGGAATTTCTAGATAGCTTAAGTTGGGATGTTACATTATGGTATCATAGTGATGGTTTGAAGGATCCTAGTTGTGCACGTAGCCAAAGGTAGAAAAAAGAAGCTAGAATCAGGTAGCATGGCCTTAACATTGACATAATTTGGCTGTTGACTGAGCTTAGGCAATTATTCTAGCTAGAATAATGCTAAAATGAGGAATTTATAGGAATACCCCTAGGAAAGTGAGTGTTTTTCTCATTGTTCTATATTCTTCTCTAGAAATCAAGGATTATGCTGCCTTAGTAAAAAAATGTAGGATAATTAGCAAAAACTTAGAATAGAAAACTATCCAGAGACTACAGTACGAGAAAAAGAAACCCATTGGACATATGAATGTACGGGGTAGGAATTTCAAGAAAGGATAAGTTCCACCAGTAAGGCTACTAACTTAGTAACTAGCACTTATTCAAAGTGTGGAAAGAACCATGGTGGCAGACTATGTCTATAAGGCCAAAGGGATGTTATAATTGTCACAAACCTGGGCACATTACCAAGGGTTGTCATGTAAAGAATCCAGTAGAGAAGGCTAATGAGTCAAGGCCACAGACTAAGGAAGAGTATTTGTTTTGGATGGATGTTAGGAGAATAGATCCTAAAGTCTCATACAGGAAACAAGTAAGATACATAATACCTTGGTAACTGTACTGTTTGACTCTAGCGCTACCATTATTTCATTTTCAAAGAATGTGTGTTGTGTAACACCCCAAAATTTTACGGGATGGTTAAATGTCAAATTTTATATAATTAAATATCATTATAACTAATTAACTTGATGAAAATTTAATTGTATGTTATTCTTAATGAAATTTTAAAATTTGGAATGAAAGATTGATAATCACAACTAGGATGTCTTAGGAGGGTAAATTGGAGATTTTTGAAAATTTAAGAAATGCCTGCCTCAAAACAAGTTTCTTATTTAAATAATAATTTAATTATAATTCTCTAACTAAATTACTAAAAAACTTAATTCCCTCTAGAGACCATTGTTATTGCCAAACCCTTCTCCAAAGTTTCCCTTAAGGTTTCTCCCCTTTCCCTTCAAGCACACCACCCCATTTCATAAAACACACTTTCATACCCTAGAGAGAAAGAGGGGAGAAATAAAATTAAAGAGAGAAGCTTCCATTTCTCCTTTCAATTATTCTCTATCCTCCATTAAACTCAAGATCTAGCTTTATCAAGTCAAGAGGGAGCAACTTCACTTTGGTTAGGACCTAGTTCTAAGTGAGGAAGAGGGAGTAGCATCAACCCTAGTAAGTTTCTCTTATTTTCTATACTTTTTAGGTAAGAAGCTTCTTCATACCTCCATGTGTGTTAGAACATCCTCTAGTTTTGATTATTTTTTGTGTTAAGTGGTTAGAAGTAAAATCTTTTCGATCCACTACTAAACTATGTTAGGTGAGAGGAAATTTTAATAGTAGGTGTGAGAAATTCATGATGTGGGTATTATGATTTTTTGGATGAAAATCTATGGATGGCTTATGTGTTTGTGTATATAAACTTGGGTTTTTCTTATTTGGTCATTAGGACATGATTAAGGGATTGTATGGTGTAAATCTTAGGAGTTTTATACATTAAAATGGCCTTAGTAGGCTTAGGGATGGATGGAAAGTGCAGAAGAACCTACTTCAAACCCAAGAGAAGCATCGTTGTGCACTTCATCACAGTGAAATAGACACTTACCTGGGGCAAACTATTGTTGTGTAGTTTGTTAAGGCGAGAATCATACTTAGCCATGGTAAATTGTCCCATATTTCTCCTTTTGTGTGGACTTTGTGTAGATACCCATGGTTTTTGTTGTGGCAAAATTCCTAAAGCCCTAAATTTGCTTCTTTCAGTATTTTTTGCCATTAAAATTTAAAGGAAATTGGAAGAGGAGAAGATGGTAAAAGAGTTTAGGGAGAAACCAATAACCTTAAATGGCTAACTTTCTATGCTTTATTTATACAATTATGCATTGCAATTGAATGTGACATTGTAGTGAAAACATTCTCTATGAATTGAAAGTTGTATGTATGACATGTGAAATGTACATGCATAATATGAATGTGAGTGAACAAGTGTAATTAAATTGTAATTGTTCCATGAAAGTTATTTGTGAAAGATCATGAAAGAGCTGTCATAAATTCATTGCCCAAATATATGTTTCATTTTGGAGTATTTAAGGGTGGATATCTATGGGTAGTATAGGATGCCTATGGTTTATCCTATGCGGTTGACTAATTTTGGTTAATTTTGGGGATAGTTGTGGTATATCAGGAGAAAGGAGGTTAAGTGGGCTATTTCGAAGGCCTAAGGGGTAACTTACTTATATTCCTATTCCTCTTGTAACCCAAAATATGATGAGAGATAATATATATTTGAGGTACATAAAAAAAAGATATAAGTAGGGACATAGCAATCCAAATGGCATTAGACACATGTACACACCAAGGGACGCCTTGGAGATAATGGCCAAGGTCAAAGGACCAGTATATGTTGCTTAAAGGTATGAGATGACAAGTTATATATGTTCATATATAATCAAAGGATTATGATAGGTATTACAATTTCAAGTTATGAATTGTTTTCCTTATCTATATTGCATTCTTTGCTAAGGAAGACTATGTAGATTCTAGATTACACATGTGTTAGTTGTATGCATGAGTTGTAACATCCTAACTTAGTTCAGGAGTCTATTTGAAAATGTTAAATAGTGGCATTAGAAAAAATTATTTTTCTTTTACTAAGTTGGCATGCTACTTCCAAATAAGGAGAACAACCCCAGTATTACTTGAATAAAAATTATATCAATATATATCCTACCTTATTTGGACATTTCAAGGAATAAATAATAAAGATCATAATTTTCGGCACTTCTTATTTCATGATTAAAATATAAATACAACTAATAAGTTCATTAAATACATTAATATACAATTTATCATAACAAAAGGGTTTAATCTACTATGCTAGTACTTCCTTCATGGGTATCGCTATGATGTCTTGCACCACATTGCACGTATTGAGCAGCATATAATCACCATAACCACTTCCACTTCCAAACCTAATGGAGGTGAGGCATTTGTTCATTTATTTAGTAGGGGTGAGAATTATACATTCTCATTAGGTTAACCACTCATACATATAACCATCTCAACACGTGTAAGTTAGAATCCATGTAGTCTTCCTTATCATAAAATATAAGACATAGAAGGAAAATGAATCATAACATAACTAGAAAATTGTAATACCTACCATGATACCTTAATTTCATATGAACATATAAAGCTGGTCACCTTTTACCTTTGAGCAACATATATTGGTCCTTTGACCTTGGCCACTAAATCCAGGGCGTCCCCTGGTGTGTACATGCTTCTAGTGCTATCAAAATCGCTATATCCCTGCTCATACCATATTTTCTTTCCATGTACCTTGAGTATATATTATCTCTTGTTGTATTTAGAATTAAAGAAGGAATAGAAATATAAGTAGGCTGCCCTTTAGGCCTTTGGAATAACCCACTTAACCTCCTTTCTCCTGATATACATCAACTTACTCCAGAATTAACCATAATCAGTCACCCACATAGGGTAACCCATGGGCATACCATCCCATAACTATCCACTCTTAAATACTCCAAAATGAAACATATATTCAGGCAAAGAACTTATGACAACTTTCTCATGATATTTCATGATAAACTTTCATCATAATAAAACTTTCTTTCATCATAGTAAAACTTTCATGGCACAATTACAATTTAGTTACACATGTTCACTCACATTCATGTCATGCATGTGCATTTCATATATGTCATACATGCAAATTTCAATTCATAGAGTATGTTTCCTTACAATGTCACATTCAATTCCAATGCATAATTTCATAAATGAAGCATAGCAAGTTAGCCCCTTAGGGTTATTGGTTTCTCTCTAAACTCCTTTATCTTCTTCTCCTCTTCCAAAATTTTTCAAAGATTCTCTTCTCAAACTTCCCTATACTTCATCCTAGTCATTCCTTTAGGGTTTAGTAGCTAAACTACTTCAGGAAGTGAATCTAGGATTTTAGGAAGGTTGCCTTGACCAAAACCTATGGCTAACTACATAAAAGAACAAGTTAAAGACACTTCGTCACGACTAAGTGTACACCATGAGTTCACTGTGGCTAAGTGTCCTCTTGGCCGCGGCAAAGTGCACAACGAGTACTTCTCTGAACCTACTGGAAGGTGTTCAATTTTTTTCACTTTTCTCTCCTTTCTAAGCTTACCTATGCCCATTTTTATGTAGAAACGTGCTAGGGTTTATTCCATACAACCCATTCAACATACCCTAGTTACTCAAGAAGCCAAAAACCTAAATCTTTGTACTCAACACACAAGAAATTCATTAACTTTATACAAAAGAATAAAAGACATACCTCTCACCATTTCCTTACACCCAACATGGTTTTGGGTAGTAGATATAAAAGTTTTTACTTATAACCACTTAATCCAAACAAGAAACAAGACTAGAGGATGTTCTAATAAACATTGGGTGTAACACCCTTATCTTTACATGAAAACATCATAAAATGTAATAAGATAAGTGTTTACATTATTCTTTACCTCAATATTTCAAATATTGGCCTGAGCATTAGTTCTATTATTAATTTATTGATTAATTAGGTTTGGGCTCTCTTTTGCTAAGATTACCATACTTTAGCATAACGAAAATAAAATTCCATACATCACATTAGAATTTGTAAAACATTCCATAACTATATGTATATCATTCAAACTTTTTGATACACATCCCAGGATATGTTAAGTATTCATATATAGGGGTAAGGAGACAACAATCCTGTCACTCAAACCCCTTTTTCCAAAAGAATAGTGGTCCTAATTCTATTCCAAGATACATATGGCAAAATTAGGACTAAAAGTGCTACATTACATAATTTCTATTTACTCCTTAAATTTGCTAGATTGGTGCATCGCCGCACTGGATCTCTGCATCTGATACATCCTAGTACAATAATGAGAAATAATTTTCCAGTAGCTAAACAAACCATACAGTTTCAAAATAACTGGCATGTACCACTATAAGGATATAGAAAATATTTCTACATTCCATTTCTTTTAAAAAAATTTCCATTCAATTCCATGGGCATGCTTTTTATGAAACATATGCATATACATTTGTAAATATGAGATTATCATTATTTCATGCCATGAAAATATTATATGATATTACATTGTCATGCTTCATTCATCAATAAAAAACACCCTTAAGCATTTATACATGATCTATCATCACATCATTCATACTTTACCTGTAATAACAATTTAGTGCCATTTATTCCTTACCACTAGGGTGACTTTTATTAGTGCCGTTAATTCCACCATTAGGGTATCATATAGTGCCATCAAATACACCTCAAGGGGGATCTAATAGTGCCATTCTCCACCCTTTCTTAGTGACCTTTAGGAGAACATTAATAGTGCCATGGTCCACCCTCTTCATGAACATTCATTTCCTTTTTATTTATCCTTAGGGGAGTTATAAATAGTGTTGTTCTCTCACCCCTAAGATGACATTCATAGCCTTTACACATTCCCCTTCAAGGGAGATTTTATGGTGCCGTTCTCCACCTCTTATTGGTGAACTTCAATGCTTTTCATTCCTCATTTGCATGTAAATTTCAAGCCATTAATCCATATTCATATAAATTAAAACATACTCATGTCAATGGCATAATACATGTAACTATCATTCATATTTAATTATTTCATCATTTCCCCCATTTCTCTTGATGTAGGTCATTTGAAAACACACTTTAAAGTTCTTTCCATTAACACATAATTTTGGCCATCAAGGAAAAAATGGGGTAATGCTCTTGGCCAAGGCAAGAAATGAGTGAAACATAGGGATTTTCAAGTCATTTATTCCCTTTCTTCCATCCTTTCTACCATTTAGGCATTATAGTACAACTTTCATTCATCATAACACTTTCTCATATACAAAGTATTCATGTATATGTTTAGCCTTTCTTTTCTCTACTTTCATAACTCATTTTTCATGCCAAACATATAAGTACACATATTCTTTCATTTTCACATTCACAAGCACACTTTCAAGGTTAAATGACATCACTAGAAAATGGTAAATTTGCCAAAATCATGAAGATAACATAATTTTCTCTCTCTTCTTCTCTTATGATTGAACACATAAGCATTTTTAGTTATTTTTCAAGTAAATTTCAGCACCATTTGTCATGGGTGCTCTCAGCCAAGAGAGAAAATTTGAGAAAATGGGAGTGTTTCACTCTTTTGTTTACAAGGCTTTCAATTTCAAGATGTTTTCATGCAAAATCATCATTTTCTCTTTCATTTTCATACCATTTCAACCATTTCAAAAGTTAGGGTTTTTCATGAAAATGGTACCAAACATGCCAATATTCAATATTTAATGATTTCTAGCATACAAACATTGCCATACTCATAAACACAACCATATTTCCAAACAAGCATAGCCAAGTATAGAAAGCAAGTCTTATAGAATGTAGAGAGAGAAAACCCTAGGTTTCATGAACATAAAAACGCTTTAATCTTTCCATGAAACATGAAACTAAGGTTATAGGATTGTTAAGCTACCTTAAAAATGCAAGATAAGTGAAATATCCTTGATGTTTTGCTTGATTTTCCCTTCTCTTCTTCCCTTGGTAGCTGTCGGTCATGCCCTCTCTTCCTCTCCCTTTCAAAAATGTCTTCTTCTTCATGAAGAAGACTTAAATTAGGTTTTGGTAAAATTATCAAAATGTCCTTGATATAAAATGACCACTTTACCCTTAGAACTTCTCATTTTTAACAATGGCATCCTTTCTTCTTCCAATGGTAATTTCACGAAACTTTTATGGTGAATGACTACCTTGCCCTTTCAAATTTTGAATTCCCAATTTGCCCTTCAACTTTTTCAAAAATTACCTTTAGGTCCTTGGATAAAAATACTATTTTACCCTTTATGCCCAACATGGCCCATTCATTTTTATTTTCTTCTCTTTTCGGTCATAACATCAAAAATTCTTAAATAAAGTTTCATAAAGTCTCTTTTATGGAATTAATACTCCATCCCTCTGTAGGTATAATTACCATTTTTCCCTTCTTGGCAACATATTTATTTTTACCCTCTTTCCATCTCACTTTCTAAGATAAGGGAGTAAAAACCTTCAAATACCATTTCCTAAAGTACTTATATGAAATTATTGTCTTTCCTTCCATAGTAAAATTACTCTTTTACCCTTTATTTTTGGAAAAATTCCAATTTTACCCCTTTATGGTAAAACTAGTGCTGCTTGATGAAAATGTTCATTCTACTTCTTTATTGCATTATTCAAAAACATCATATAACACACAACCATTTACATAAAGAATCATCGTTAATAATAATAATAATAATAATATTATTATTATTATCAAATATATTGGAGGCAAGTGTTACATGGGGGGTATGAAGAGACTTCCTACCTTGAAACTTGTAGAAAACAAGAGAAACTTGCTCGGGTTCATGCTACTTTCTGTTCCTGACTTGGAGCTAGGCCACAAGCAAGGTGAAGTTGCTCCCTCTTCACTTGATGAAGCTACATCTTGAGTTTGATGGAGGATGGAAAAGAATTGAAAGAAGAGATGGAAGAGATAAAGCTTTCTCTCCCTAATTTTCCTTCTCTCACTCAATAACATGCTTATGTGTTTAATAGAATGGGATAAGGGTGTTTTGAAAGGAAGGGAAAGAAGACTTAAGAGAGAAAACTTAGAGAAGGGATTGAAATTAATGATGGTTTATATAGGGAATTAAGTTTTATAGTAATTTAGTTAGGAAATTATAATTAAATTGTAGTTTCGATAGGGAATTTATTCTTAGGCAAGTACTTCTTAAATTCTCCAAAATCTCTAGTTTATCCTCTTAAGGCATCTGGCTGTGATTTTATCAATCTTTTAGTTAAAATGTTAAAATTTCTTTGAAAACAACATACAATTAATTTTTCATTAAGTTAATTTGTTATAATGATGTTTAATTATACAAAATTTGACCATCTTGTCAAATTTTAGGATGTTACATGAGTGGTTAACCTACTGAGAATGTATAATTCTCACCCCTACTAAATGAATGCACAAATGCCTCACTACCATTGAGTTTTGGAAGTGGAGGTGGTCTGGTGACCATATGCTGCTTCGCATGTGCATTATGGTACGGGACATCATAGTGGTGCCTATGATGGAAGTACTTTTATAGGAGGTTAAATCCTTTTGTTAAAATAAGCGTATAGTGAAGTATCCAATGAACTTCTTATTTGTATGTATATGTATATATATAATCATAAATAAAGGTTGAGGACATTCTACTCTTTATGAGTTTTTCTACTGCAAAGTCCAAATAAGGAAATACATATTTTTATAATTTTCATTCAAGTAATAATGAGATTGCTCTCCTTATTTGGAAGTAACATACTAACTTAGTAAAAGAATTTTGAAATGCCACCGTGCAACATTTTTAAATTGACTCCTAAACTAAGTTGGGATGTTACATGTTGAAACTCAAATTACATTTTATTACTTGTGTAACACTCCACCTCTATAAGTACCACACATAGTAGTCCCATAGAAATGGTGCGTTACTACATATCTTTTCTTGACTATCTGAGTTCAATTTTAGATTAATGTCAAAAATCCTTAATTAATCTAGTTTCAAGTTTAAGGTTACACTCAAGATTCTCACTCTTATGTATATATATGTTTATCTATAATAGATATATACAACAGTGAAAGTATAAAAACTTATAAATTTGCCTGAGCATTTAATCCATCAATAATTAATGATTTGATTAGGTTTGGGTTCTTTTGCTCAGGTTAACATACTTAAGCATAGCAAAAATAAAATTCCATCCATTGTAACAGAATTTATAAAAACATAACACACAAACACACACACACACACACACACACACACATATATATGTTTACACTGTCTGATACATAATCATGATATGTGAAGTAATCACTTAAAGGGATAAGGAGGCAACAAACCTGCCACTCAAACCCCTTTCAAAAGAGTACTATCAATGGATGAATTCTTCACATATCTTATTCAATACATATGCCCTTTTCCATCATGTACATTCCAAAAGAATAATAGTTCTAATTCTATTCCAAAAGTAACATGTGTAGAATTAGAACAAAAAGGCTATAATTACGCAATTATAACTATTCCTTAAATTTGCTAGTTCGTTGGAGGGATTCTCAATTATTGCCATCACGCATCTGATACATACCAGTACAATAATGAGAAATAATTTTTCAGTAGCAAAACAAACCATACACTTTCAAAATAACTGGCATGTACCACTATACGCATACAGAAAACATTTCTACATTCCATTTCTTTTAAAATAGTTTTCATTTAATTCTATGGGCATGATTTATGTGAAATATATATATGTGAATTTACTAATATGAGATTATTAACATTTCATGTCATAGACATAATAAATGATATTACAATGTCATGCTTCATTCATCAACAAAACACATCTTTAAGCATTCATACATTATCTATCATCATATCTTTCATACTTGATTTGTATTAACAATTTAGTGCCATTTATTCCTTAACATTAGGGTGAATTTTATTAGTGCCATTAAGTCTACCACTAGGATATCATATATTGCCATCAAATACACCTTAAGGAGGATCTAATAGTGCCATTCTCCACCATTTCTTGGTGATTTTTAGGAGGACTTAAATAGGGTCGTTGTCCCTCTCTTTAGGTAACATTCATTGCCTTTTTATTTATCTCTAGGGAAAGATGTAATTGGTGCCATTCTCTCACCCCTAGGATAACATTCACAATCTTTACATAATCACCTCAAGGGGGATTTAATGGTGCCATTCTCCACCTTATCTTGGTGTCATTCAATACATTTCATTCCTCAGTTGCATGTAATGTCAAACTTGGCATTCATAATCTATGACATTGAAACATAAAGGTATCAATGACACAAATACATGAAATTATCATTCACATTTCATCATTTCATCCTTCTCCCCATTTTTCTTGACATTGGCCATTTTTAAACACATTTTAGGTTAATTTCCAATGATATATGAATTCGGCCATCAAGGGAAAAATGGGGTGATGCTCTCAACCAAGGTGGGAAAGAGGTGGAAGCTATGGATTTTCATGCCATTTGTTCCCTTTCTTCCATCCTTTCTACCATTCAAGAACAATGTTACCATATACTTAAATTTTCATGACACTTTTTCTTATTCAAAATGTGCATCTTTATGTTTAGCCTTTCTTTTTCTTGATTTTCATCACTCATTTACCATGCTAAACATATAGTTACACACATTGTATCATTTTCACATTTTAAGCACACTTTCAAGGTTAAATGGCATAACTAGAAAATGGTAAATTTGAAAAAATCATCAAAAGAACATAATTTTCTCTCTTCCTCTCATGACCTAACACCTAAACATTTCTAGACATTTTTCAAGAAAATTTTAGCACCATTAAGCTTAGTTGCTCTCGGCCAAGAGAGAAAGTGGGAGAAAATGGATGGTTTTCCATCCAACACTTACATAGCTTTCATTTTTAAGTAGTTCTCATGCAAAATCACCATTTTCTCTTTCATTTCCATACCATTTCAACTATTTCAAAAGTTAGGGTTTTTCATGAAACAAGTGCCATCTGTGAAAAATTTCATTCTTTTATGATTTCAAGCATTTCAACATGTTCATATTCATAAACAAAACAATATTTCAACATAAGCAAAACCCATTCAAAGAAATCCACCATAAGAATGTAGAAAGAGAAAGCCCTAGGTTTCTTGAAACATAAAACACTTTAATCTTTCCATAAAACATAAAACTAAGGCTTTAGGATTGTCAAGCTACCTTGAAAATGCAAGAAAAGTGGAATCTTCCAAGTGGTTTCCTTGATTTTTCTCTTCCTCCAAGCTTGAAGATGTTTTTGGCCAAGCCTCCTTATTCTCCCCTTGTTCGACTTCTTCTTCTCCTTAAGGAAGAAGATGACTTAAAATTAGGGTTTAAGTAAAACTACCAAAATGCCCTTGGTGTAAAATAACTATTTTACCCTTATTACTTCTCTTTTTCAAGAATGGCATCCTCTTTCCTTTCAATGGTAATTTCATGAAACTTTCATGGTAAATGACTACCTTGCCCTTTCAAATTTTGAATTCCCATTTTGCCCTTCAACTTTTTCAAAAATTACCTTTAGGTCATTGAGTAAAATTACCATTTTACCCTTTATGCCCAAAATGGCCAATTCACTTTTATTTTCTTCTCTTTTTGGCCATAACATCAAAATTTCTCAAATAAAGCTTCATAAAGTCTCTTTTATGGAATTAATAATTTATCCCTCTTTAGGTAAAATTATCATTTTGCCCTTCATGGCAACATATTTATTTTTACCCTTATTTCATCTCCTTTTCTAAGATAAGAGAGTAAAAGCCTTCAAATGCCATTTCCTAAAGTACTTAGATGAAATTATTTTCTTTTTTTTCATAATAAAATTACTATTTTGTCTTTTCTTTGGAAAAAATTCAATTTTACCCCTTTATGGTAAAAATAGTGTTATTTGATGAAAATATCCATTCCTGACACATAAATGCACAAACATTTACATTGTTTATTCTTAACACCACATAACACAAACATTTACATAAAGAATCATCATTAATAATAATAATAATATCAAACATTTCGGAGGCGAGTGTTACACCTAGGGCCTTCTCATACAGGTCAGGGATGGTGGAACACCAAAAGGGTAGGTATCTTTGTTCCTACTCTAACCCACTGGGGCCGATGATGCATCTATAATATAGATCATAATTTCTCCAATTCTTATGCAATATCCTACTCCTAGCACATGGACTACTTCGATATGTACCTTAATGATCATTTAAAATTTAGGCATCTGGACACATTAATGCATATGTGAGACATACATCTCAGTAATAAAAAAATCAAGTTAAAATCACTATCAATGGTACCAGATGTGAAAAACATAGAAAAATCTTGCATTCAGATTTATTTTAAATCATAAACATAGTATCATTAGATGATTATGCAACTGCCATGCTATGCCATATCAAATGCATCGTTTAGTAGGCAATGCTAAATATCTTCATGCTTTACATCATTAAAACAGAGTAATATAGACATTTTATATCATAAACAATGAAAATAACTCTCAATCAAATGGCTCTCATGTCCAATCACAAAATTCCATATGGCTCTCTGTGGCCATTCATAAAAAAATTTCACATGGCTCTCCATGGCCATTCATAAAATAACTTTCATAAAACCATCATCCAACAAACATTGTATAAGCTTTTTCTTTTATCAAGGTTAGCTATCTTTTACCTTTAGGGCATCCCCTAGCCATATATTATGAAAGATCATACCATTATATGAAGATCATTGTGCCTCTCTATGGGTTACAAATCATTTCCCCTCACCAGATCATTGCACCTCTTTGTGGGTTAAAGATCATATCCACTTGTACTATGTCAAGGCGGGCCAATGTTGCCTTCATATAATACTCTCTAATATATACCCTAGTCTGACAAGTTCCCTAATCATGACTGATTCAACTCTAAGTAGGTCACTTCATAGCCATTCAGGGACTAACTTAGGATTAACCATTACAAATTTTTTTTCTAATCATTCTTTGAAAATTTAAGTGGCTATTTTAATTTATAAAACATGAATTTTGGTAATCGTCCCATACCAATCACTGGTCCTTCAATCCATAACTCATCTAAGCTAGATTATATAACAAAAGTATTTACATTCAATATTTCTTAGATATTTCCTTTCAAAATATTGTCCCATATCACTTTTCACATACATATCAAAACTTTGAAATGATTCCCTAGCCCTTACATGGTTTTTGAAAAAGAAAAGAAGCATGAAACATCAAGTTAGAAAAAGATTCGAAAGGGACTATGTAGCTTGTCATGGCTAAGTGCATAGAGGCACTTCCCCACAGCGAGAAACCATGTTTTCTGAGGCAAAGTTGCTAGAAACATTTAGCTACGGCAAAGTCTCCAAAAGTTTGCTATTTTCAGGAAAATTTTGTAGAAAATCTGAGTTTAAACCATTTTTGGCCCAAAAAACCTTTATGAAAACTTTAAGCATTTGTTCAGGACGAACTTTGGATCTTTTCCTTTTCCAAAACATCACCATACAACAAAAATCAAGTTTTCATAGGCTAGAAATCAAAATCCATCACTAAAATCATGTTTATGGAGAAAATTTGTTAACCACCTCTTTCAATCATGCTTTCAAGCATAGATTAGCCTAAATAAGGCTCCATAAGCATATATCCAACATATAAATCAAATAATGCAAGTTTAAATCTCCCTATATCAATTCAAATCAAAGAGTTTTCAAAGAAAAACATAGGTTCTTGCACCCAAGGAAGAAGGAGAAGATTTCTTGATTACCTTAAAGATTTGTGCTTTGATTTGGCTACTGGGTTGAGATTCAACTATGCTAAAAATCCTTTGCGAGTTTCAATTTAGATCTATACTTTTTTTTTAAATTTTCTACTTTCTCTCTCCTAGTTCTCACTCTCTCTCTCTAAGGTGATGAATATAGAGGATTCAAGTTTTCCTAGGCTATACGTAAGTGCATAGGGACTAAAAGGCAGTTATGTAAAATTGAAAAATAATTACTAACTAGTCCTTGGGTCAAAAATGAATTTTCACCATCTTAAAAAGTTTTTCCCTTAATGTGCCACTTTTACAATAAATTCCCTAAATGTTCATTTCTGGTTGTCAAGTCTTTAATTCTTTATCTGTTCTTTGGGTTAAATTACCCAAATATGCCATTTCTGTAAAATGTCATTTTCTCTTTAACCGAACCTCATTTTGACATGTTTTCAAAATTAGTTAAATCATTACTTAATTCTCTATCTTTTTGTGTCACTCGTTTATAACAAATATATCTCTAACATTTGGAGACTAAATGGTTTTGGGGGATGTTATAACTTACCCTATGATGCTTCTATTTCCACCTCTATGGGAAATGTGTTTTGACTACCTATGCCTATTTAAAGTGTCCTCTTTTAATGTCTTATTTGAGAGAGACCTTTTTTACTTGCATTTGAAATATGTGGATGTCATATTAGGAATGGACTTATTATTTAAAAATCGAGCAATGTTAAATTATTTTGAAAGAGCTGTAAAGTGTCTAAAGACCATTCCTGACAATAGGAGTAATAGCATGATTATATCTCAACATGTTATCCTAAACTACACAAAGGTAGAGTTGAAATAGAAATTAGAGACCATCCTTGTAGTGAAAGAGTTTGTTGATGTTTTTTCCCTTGACATCACGAACTTACACTCAGAGATAGAGGTTGAGTTTGCCATAGACCTAATTCCAGGCATGGAACCCATCTTTATGCCTCTTTACTAGATGGCTTCCCTTGAATTAAAGAAATTGAAGATTCAAATAGATGATCTATTAGCAAGGGGATTTATTAGGCCTAGTACATCACCCTGAGGAGCCCCATACTATTTGTGAAGAAGAAAGATCGGAGCCTCAGGTTATGCATAGATTATAAGCAATTTAATAAAGTCACCATCAAGAATAAATACCCTCTCCCACGCATAGATGACCTTTTAGATCAATTAAGAGGAGCCATGATATTTTCAAAGATAGATCTTAGATTAGGTTACCACAAAATTAGGGTCAAATAGGAGGACATTCCTAATTTCTAGTAATACCCTTCAATTTGACATGGACTACATGAATAGCATTTTTTGCCTCTATTTGGACAAATTTGTAGTAGTTTTCATAGATGATATCCTAGTGTACTCCCAGAACTATGGTGAGCATGAAAAAAATTTGAGGAAAATACTTCAAACATTAAGAGAGAAACAATTGTATGCCAAATTTAAAAAATGTGATTTAGTTAGGCAAATAAAATTTCTAGTACATGTGATAAATTAAAATGGCATAGAAGTAGACCTTAGCAAGACCCAAGCTGTGTTACAGTGGGAAAAACCCAAAAGTGTAATAGAAATTAGGAGTTTCCTAAGATTGGTAGGTTATTATAGGAGATTCATACTTGGATTTTCCCAATTAGCCATGCCTTTAACTAAGTTAACCCTAAAGGAGTACCCTATGTCTGGGGCACAGAGTGCCAATAAAGTTTTCGAACTCTGAAAGAGAAGGTAATCTCATTTGATATCTTAATTATCCCTAATCCCTTAAGTTCTTTTAAGGGGTACCCTAATGCCTCCAAAAAAGAGACTAGCTATGTGTTGATGCAAACAAGCAAGTGGTGGCTTATGCCTCTTAGAAACTACAACTCCATGAAGAGATTTAGCCTACTTATGACCTGGAATTAGTTGCAATAGTTTTTGCTTTGAAAATGTGGAGACATTATTTGTATGGTGTCAAGTATGAAGTGTAACGACCCCCTAATACAACATACACAATCCTACATCTGCATAGTAGAAGCGTATGGGTTTTTCAAACAGTTATTCCCGATGTGGGAATGTCAAGGGATCACTACTGGTTGAGCGCAACCCAAATAGACTTCCCGTTGTCCATTCAGATTCCATTCAACCCTAATTCACATGTAGCTAAACTAATTATACATGAATTCATTATAAATTACTCTGGAATGCAAACTAAAATCCATATATACATCATATCAGGCATTCATACAAATTCCAACTTAATTTCACAAGTTTACAGTAGTAAACCCTACCAAAACTCTGGCAGAGTTTCCCCTGTATTTCGAGTGTATCCCAAAATACAATAGTTATCCAGTTTACAAATATACAGCCAGTCCAATAACAACAGAAAGCATAAATTACAAAAGACCAATATACAGCATCCTCATTAAAATATATACAATGTAATTCAAGCTTAGACTAAGCTGCTCTTCTGTCTATCACCAAAGTATCGCCCAGCTAACGTCTAGGTCCCTGCCCCTGTTCCTGTTCATCTGAGTAAACAACCTAGTGTGATATAAAATCCCAGTAGAATAATTTACAATTCAAAATACAGTTCGAAATCTGGTTGAATACTCAGCGGCGCAAACACCGAAAATAACTTCCCGAAATTAGTTCAAATTCTGTGAAATACCTTTTCTTTAAAATCAATTTATCGCATGGAAATCACGGCAAATTCTAAATTCATCAGGAATCCGTTTCTTTAAAAATCAGTACTCAAAATCAAGTTAAATCTCATTCCCAGTGTATCTAAATCCATGTTGGCCACAAATCCTCTGCGACCAAATCTAAAATTGTCCAATTGCACGTCGTCTAGAGAAATCTCATCTTTGATCATTGGGTGTGATCCATAACACCAATCACCTAAATCTCGCCTATGTTGTGAGTGTGATCCATAACACCAATCACTCACTCAAGGATCAGGTGAGAATCAACATCTAGGGCATCCCCTAGCATATGCACATACGCCAATTCTCATCCTCATACATTCTATTCGAACTCACATGCTTATGGTCAGCTATTCCTCAGGGTTCTAGGGTATTATGCCTAAATCACAACGTTTCCCTGTGTAGGCTATCCCCCCTCATACTCCTTAAACCTTTCTTAAGGTCGTCCTGATTTATCGCGTGATCCCTAACGTAGTACAGGCTAAATCTGGTAAAACTAATATCATTTAAAAACTCCTTGTACTCGGGATACTTAACGGCTGTCCTATATCGGCTATTAAGTACCCTACCCTAAGTAAACCCATCCTAATGGCATCTAAACTCGATAAACAATTCATCTAACATGTAATTGGAGTTTTTAGCACACAGGCATGCAATTTAGTCCATCGAAAGTAGCATGTAAATCCATGCAATTAAATCTAATCGTTCAGATATTCACTAGGTCAAATTTAGAACTCAGGAAGCGTAAATCATCCTACCTGGTCTCCTGTTGCTCCAAATCAATTCATAACTTCTCGTAGTCTCGAATTTTGAGCTAAATCAATTCCCTGGATATTTACACGAATATTTAAGCTCGTCACGTCATCCGTTTTACGATTCTAAGTCTGATTACCCTATTATCTAGGCCAGTTTATTTCTTATTCGCGTTCGGCAGCTAATTCAATTAAAATTCATTAGTTTTAGGCAAATCGTACCTTGCCAAATGTTGCTGGATGATGGAAATCTATTCCGAAGTGATCTCGGTGTCTCTCGGTGTATATCCAGATTCTCCGGCATGGTGGCACACGGCAGCACACAGCAGCGTATAGCGGCGTACAGCGGAGGGGTGCAGTTAGCCTCGAAATTTATACTACGGTGAAGCCCACAAGACGAGGAGTCCAAATATGGTGGTGGCGCAGCAGTTCACGGTCGTTTGGACCTCCGTTTAACGGCGATGAGCTGGCAGAGGAAGCTGGCAGCTCAGGCTACATGCTGGTGGTGGCGGTGATGGCCAACGGTTGCTGACGGCGGTGATCTCAGCTAGCAAAAATCTCACCCGAAAGAGGAGAATAATGGAATTTTTCAGTGAGTCTGGTGGCCGTTGGTGGTCGTGGGTTGCTGCTAGAGGTCGAGCGTGGCGAGGGGAGTCGGTTGGTAGGCCAGGTGGTGGCTCAGGTGGTGGCGCACGGTGGAGGAGAAAAGAGAGAGAGGAGAGAGAAAATAGAGCGAGTAGAGAGAGAGAAATGAGACAAATTCCCGGATCACCCAGGGAAACTTCAGGATGTCAGCTTCTATCCAGACATTGGCACGAATTCCCATGTAGTGATTTTGGCTTCTGTCTGTGAAATTGAAGTACGAAACTTTTTCTATCAGTTCCTGATCGTCGGATCACGTTTCTTTCCATTCGATTATGTTTCTGACTTTGAACGACCTTCCGTTTCAAACCGTCGTCCTCAAAATTCTTGCCATACTTAGTTTAATTGAACTTGGCGTCAAAATTTAGTTTTATCCTTTCAAAATAGTTCCAGTTAATACATTCTCCCCCCCTTAAAAGAAATTTTGTTCCCAAAATTCATACCTGTGAATAGCTCTGGGTATCATTGCCTTATCTCTTCTTCTTTCTCCCACGTCATTTCCTGCGACACTACATCCTGCCAAAGTACCTTAACTAAAGGGATTATTTTACTGCGGAGTTGCTTAGTCTTAAAGTCAAGGATTTGTACAAGAGTAGATTCATAAGTCAAATTTTCCTTTAATATTATCGGTTGATTCCTTAATACATGCGTAGGATCTGGGACATATTTACGAAGTTGGGAGACATGAAAAACATCATGTAAGTTGGATAAATAGGGAGGTAAGGTAATTTGGTATGCAACGGGACCGACCCTTTGTAAGATTTGGAATGGTCCTAGGAATCTAGGGCTTAGTTTCTTGGTCCTTACCTGTCTACTGATACTTGTGGTGGGGGACACTCTCAGAAATACATGTTCTCCCTCATGAAATTTTAAAGGCCTTCTTCCCTTGTTTGCATATGATTCCTGTCTCTGCTAGGCAACTCTTATCTTTTCCCTGATCATTTTGATTTGATCAGTGGTTTCTTATACAATCTTGGGTCCCAACAGTGCACTCTCCCCCATTTCTACCTAACTTAAGGGTGACTTACAACTCCTCCTATACAGAGCCTCATAAGATTCCATACCGATGGTAGAGTGATAACTGTTATTGTATGCAAACTCTATTAACGATAGGTGTTTATCCCAACTTCCTTTCTGCTCTAACACACAAGCCCTTAACATGTCTTCTAGGGTCTGAATAGTCCTCTTAGACTGCCCATCAGTCTGAGGATGATAGGTTATGCTAAATTTAAGTTGAGTTCCAAAGGCTTGCTGTAGGGATTGCCAGAATCTCAAAGTAAACCTAGGGTCTCGATCGAATACTATACCTGACGGTATTCCATACAATCTCACGATTTCCCTAAGGTATACTTTGACTAATTTCTCCATGGAGTAACGCATCTTTACAGGTAAAAAGTGCGCAGACTTGGTCAATCTATCCACTATCACCCAAATGGCATCAAATCCTGCTGGTGTCCTGGGTAATCCTACCACGAAATTCATAGTTATTTGATCCCATTTCCTCTCTAGTATCTCCAATGGTTTTAGTAGCCCTGCGGGTTTCTAATGTTCTATCTTAACCTGTTGACAAGTCAAACAGGCATTCACTTAGTTCGTTATGTCCTTCCGCATACCGAGCCACCAAAAGTTCCTCTTTAGATCCTATTACATCTTGGAAATACCTAGGTGAATAGTGTAATGGCTTCTATGGGCCTTTGCTAACACTTTTTCCTTTAGCTCCTGATGGTTCAGAATCACTACCCTCTTCCTAAACATTAAGACTCCATCAGGTGCTAGTCAAAAATTTGGTTGGTCCGCGTATACTTCCAAGGATTCATCTTTAAGTTGGTCTTGTCTAATCAGTTCTCTCAACTTGCAAGTTATCAAAAAGTCACTCATCACTAATCCTTTTGGGAATGAGATTACATTGAGGTTGAGATTCCTAAAATCCTCAAGTAACCTCATCTCACCAATCATTAAACTAGCTAGTTGTAGTGACTTTCAGTTTAATGCATCTGCCACAACATTCGCTTTTCCTGCATGATATTTCAATTCAAAATCAAAATCTTTCAGGTATTCTACCCACCTACGCTGCCTCATGTTCAATTCTTTCTGATCAAACAAATACCTAAGGCTCTTATGATCACTATACACTTCGAATACAGTTCCATACAGGTAATGTCTCCAAATCTTTAGGGTAAAAACAACGACAGCTAATTCTAAGTCATGGGTGGGGTAGTTTTCCTCTACAGGTTTCAATTGTCACGATGCATAAGCCACAACTTTCCCATCCTACATCAAGACGCAACCTAGGCCTCTCAGGGATGCATTTGTATATATGGTAAAGGGTTCTAAGGGTTTCGGAATAATTAGTACAGGAGCGGTGGTCAATTTCTCTTTCAAAGTTTGAAAACTATTCTCACACTGCTCACTCCATTCAAAATCTACCCCTTTTCGAGTTAATCGGGTTAATGGCAAGGATATCTGAGAAAATCCTTGAATGAATTTCCTATAATAGCTAGCCAAACCCAGGAAACTCCTAATCTCGGTGACCGTCCTAGGTCGACCCAAATCTAACACTGCTTCAATCTTCTTTGGGTCTACCGCTATTCCTTCCCCATTTACCACGTGTCCCAAAAATTTAACTTCTTCTAACCAAAACTCACATTTCTCTAACTTTGCATACAATTAGTTCTCTTCCAATATCTGTAGCACCGTGCTAAGATGCTGGGCATGCTCCTTGTAAGTCTTGGAATAGACTAAGATATCATCGATGAATACCACTACAAATTGATCTAAATAGGGTCTGAAGATCCTGTTCATGTAATCCATAAAGACAGCTGGTGCGTTCGTCAATCCAAACAGCATCACTAGAAACTCGCAGTGGCCGTATCTCGTACTAAATGCTATCTTAGGAATGTCCTCCTCTCTAACCCTAATCTGGTGGTATCCTGATCTTAAGTCTATCTTAGAAAATACAGTTGCGCCTTGCAACTGATCAAACAAGTCATCAATATGTGGTAATGGGTATTTGTTCCTAATGGTCACCTTATTCAATTGTTGGTAATCAATACACAGTCTTAGACTCTCGTCTTTCTTCTTTACGAATAGGACCGGAGCTCCCCATGGCGATACACTTGGCCTAATGAACCCCTTCTCCAACATATCTTTAATTTGGACCTTTAGTTCCCTCAATTCCACTGGGGCCATACGATATGGAGTCATGGCTATTGGGCCCACGCCCGGAATTAGGTCAATGGTGAACTCTATCTCCCTAGGTGGTGGCAGTTTACTTATTTCCAAAGGAAATACCTTCAGAAAGTCACTAGCAATTGGGATTTGGCTTAGCCTATCCTGCAACTCTACCTCAAAGAGATTGAGGGACATATCACCTATCTCACAAGCCCTGTCACTCTCTCGCATAGGCACGTTATCCAAGTAAGTGATTGTCCTCTCAGAAAAATTTAACAAGACCCGATTCCTAGTTAACCAATCCATTCCCAAAATGATGTCGATCCCAGTCAAGGGTATACACACTAGGTCCACAATAAAAAAGGTATCCTCAATGTCTAGTTCCACATTTCGGATAGGGTGTATTATCAGGTCGTCTTCCACTGCTACTAGAAGCCCCTGGTTGCAGTTTAAACATACCGCTTCTCATATTAAGATTTTTAGTGGCTGGCCTTGGCCGGTTCCCTTTTCTCTAGGTCATATTCTAAGCCTATCTCTGTTCTAGATTCTTACTCAGGATTCGGCACTTGTTTACCAGCATGACGAAGTCTCAAATCTCAAGTGTGGCCAGCTGAGTCTTCATGGGTAAGTCTAAGCCTTCTTCTAATTGCTTTGCCTTCCAGGCCTCGTCATAGTGCATTCGCAGGTAGGTGGAGTATCGGGATAATTCTTCAAATTGTTTCAAATACTCCTCAAATGGCTTGCTTCCCTGTGTGGCTTCAGAAACTGTGCTTCTTTTGATTTTTTGACGCTCTCAGGGATGTACTGCTCCATAAAGACTCTCTTGAAAGACTCCTAAGTGAGCGGGATGCCTCTGCTTTCCATAATTACTGGGCACCTGTCCACAATAGTTTTGCTTCACCCTTCAACATGTATGTTGCATATGTAACCTTTTGCTCATCGTCACATTGCAACAATCTGAAAATCTTTTCAATATCTTTCACCCAGGCTTCTACCGCAGCTGGATCTGAATCACCTGCAAATGAGGATGGACCTGCTCTTTGAAACTCGATCCATCCCTTATACAATGGGTTAGCATGCGGGGTGGTTCCGCCATTTCTAGTTTGCCTATCTTCCTGCTGCTGTCTCATTGTATTAGCACTGGTAGTGGCTTGATCTCTCATCACATCAGCCATCATCCGAATGGATTCCATCATGTCTCGCATGTCGACGTTAGACTCCATGCTACCACTACCCGAAGCACCCTGGTTCCTTTCCCTTGGCCTTCCTCTAGGCTTGCGAGTGCCATCTCTGCTAGATTCTGCCATATTTATCTGACACAGAAGACAAACAGATCAGTCATAACAGCAACAGTTATCAGAAAGGCATTAAATTCATTCCGTTACTTATCAGTTCGAGATTAAGTCCTAACATTCTAGAGTTACGTCAATAAAATCCTAAAGCTGTAAGCCCAAAGATTCAAAATACTTAACCTATTAAACCAGACGATCTGACAACTTGGGCTCTAATACCATAATTGTAGTGACCCCCTAATACAACATACACAATCTTATATCTGCATAGCAGAAGCGTATGGGTTTTCTAAATAGTTATTCCCGATGTGGGAATGTCAGGGGATCGCTACTGGTTGAGCGTAACCCAAATAGACTTCCTGTTGTCCATTCAGATTCCGTTCAACCCTAATTCACATGCAGTTAAACTAATTATACATGCATTCATCATAAATTACTCTGTAATGCAAACTAAAATCCATATATACATCATATCAGGCATTCATACAAATTCCAACTTAATTTCACAAGTTTACAGCAGTAAACCCTACCAAAAATTTGACAGAGTTTCTCCTGTATTTCGATTGTATCCCAAAATACAATAATCATTCAGTTTACAGATATAAAGCCAGTCCAATAACAACAGAAAGCATAAATTACAGAAGACCAATATACAGCATCCTCATTAAAATATATACAATGTAATTCAAGCCTAGACTAAGCTGCTCTTTTGTCTATCACCAAAGCATCGCCCAGCTAACGTCTAGGTCCCTACCCCTATTCTTGTTCATCTGAGTAAACAACCTGGTGAGATAGAAAATTCCAGTAGAATAATTTATAGTTTAAAATACAGTTCAAAATTTGGTTGAATACTCAGCGGTGCAAACACCGAAAATAACTTCCCGAAATCAGTTCAAAATCTGTGAAATACCTTTTCTTTAAAATCAATTTATCGCATGGAAATCACGAAAAATTCTAAATTCATCAGGAATCCATTTCTTTAAAAATCAGTACTCAAAATCAGGTTAAATCCCATGCCCAGTGTATCTAAATCCATGTTAGCCACAAATCCTCTGCAACTAAATATAAAATCGTCCAATTGCACGTCTTCTAGAGAAATCTCATCTTTGATCGTTGGGTGTGATCCATAACACCAATCACCCGAATCTCTCCTATGTTGTGAGTGTGATCCATAACACCAATCACTCACTCAAGGACTGGGTGAGAATTAACATCTAGGGCGTCCCCTAGCATGTGCATATACGCCAATTCTCATCCTCATACAATCTATTCGAACTGACATGCTTACGGTCGGCTATTCCTCTGGGTTCTAGGGTATTATGCCTAAATCACAACGTTTCCCCGTGTAGGATATCCCCCTTTATACTCCTTAAACCTTTCTTAAGGTCATCTTGATTTATCGCGTGATCTCTAACACAGTACAGGCTAAATCTGGTAAAACTAATATCATTGAAAAACTCCCTGTACTCGGGATACTTAACGGCCGTCCCATATCGGATATTAAGTACCCTACCCTAAGTAAACCCGTCCTAATGGCATCTAAACTCGATAAACAATTCATCTAACATGCAATTGGAGTTTTCAGCACACAAGCATGCAATTTAGTCCATCAAAAGTAGCACGCAAATCTATGCAATTAAATCTAATCGTTCAGGTATTCACTAGGTCAAATTTAGAACTCGGGAAGCATAAATCATCCTACCTGGTCTCCTATTGCTCCAAATCAATTCAGAACTTCTCGTAGTCTCGAATTCTGAGCTAAATCAATTGCCTAGATATTTACACGAATATTTAAGCTCGTCATGTCATCCGTTTTATGATTCTAAGTCCGATTACCCTATTATCTAGGTCATTTTATTTCCTATTCGCGTTCGACAGCTAATTCAATCAAAATTCATTAGTTTTAGGCAAATCGGACCTTGCCAGTGTTGCCAAATGATGGAAATCTATCCCAGGGTGATCTCGGTGTCTCCAGGTGTATATCTAGATTCTCCGGCACAGCGACGCACGACGATCTACGGTAGCACATGGCAGAGAGGTGCAGTTGGCCTCGAAATTTTCACCACAGTGAAGCCCGCAAGACGAGGAGTCCAAATATGGTGGTGGCGCGGCAGTTCACGTCCGTTTGGATGGCATTTTCTGGCCCCAAAGTTTTATGCACGGCAGACAAAAAATCCCTTGATCCAGGCACGTCAGACCTCCGTTCAATAGCGGCGAGCTGGTGAAGGAAGCTAGCAGCTTAGGCTACATGCTGGTGATGGCAGTGATGGCGAACGGTGGCTGACGATGGCGATCTCAGCTAGCGAAAATCTCACACGACGAAGGAGAATAATGGCATTTTTCGGTGAGTCTGGCAGCCATTGGTGGCTGCTGATGGTCAAGGGTGGCGAGGGGAGTCGGTTGGTAGGCCAGGTGGTGGCTCAGGTGGCGGCGCACGGTGGAGGAGAAAAGAGAGAAAGGAGAGAGAAAATAGAGTGAGGAGAGAGAGAGAAATGCAACAAATGGCAGGGTTTCGGGAAATTTAAAGCTTCCGGGGGCGATTCTGACTTTTCCCGGATCACCCGGGGAAACTTCAAGATGTCAGATTCCATCTAGACGTTAGCATGAATTCCTATGCAGTGATTTTGGCTTTCTTTTGTGAAATTGAAGCACGAAACTTCGTCTATCAGTTCCTGATCGCCGGATCACGTTTCTTTCCATTCGATTGTGTTTCTGACTTCAAACGGCCTTCCATTTCAAACCTCAAAAGTCATGCCAGGCTTAGTTTAATTGAACTTGGCATCAAAATTCGGTTTTATCCTTTTAAAATAGTTCTGGTTATTACACGAAGTATATAGTGATAGTAAAAGCCTAAAGTACTTATTTCACCAAAAAGAGCTGAATATGAGACAACAAAGGTGGGTGAAATTCCTTAAGGATTATGATTTTGAACTAAAGTACCTCCAAGAGAAAGCAAATGTAGTGGTCGATGCCTTGAGTAGGAAATCCCTACAAATGGCTCATTTGATGATAAATGAATTGGACCTAATTGAGAATTTTAGAGATTTAAGCTTAAATGTGATCACTACCTTTGGTGGGTTAGTGATGAATGATTTTAGAATAGATTGTGAACTAAGAGATCAGATTCAAGAGGCACAAAGAAAAATTGAAATGATAGAAACCATGAAGGGGCAATTGGATGTTAGTGAATCACCAAATGGAATTATACTATTCAAAGGTAGAATCATAGTTCCACAAGACTCTGCATTAAGAGAAAGACTTCTAAATGAAGCATATTGTAGTAGGTGTACCATTCCCTAAGACTCTATTTTAATTTGTTGGTAGGTTAAACATCGACAAGGAAAGTGGGAATGGTAATTACCTCTTGCAGAGTTTGCATATAATAATAGTTACCACTTCAGCATAGGTATGACACTATACATTATCATAAATTATCCCATAGAGATGGGATGCTACTATCTTGTCTCTTTGCTTAACTAACCAAGTTCACATTTTAAATTAATTCCTAAGATCCTTTAATAGTTCAATTTCAAGCTTAAGGTTACACTCAGGATTCTCACTCTTATCGATACAACAACAGAAGTATAATAAAAATAAAATTAATTAACTGTAGCTAGGCATTTTATATACTATAAATATTTACATATAAAAAAAATAGCAATAGGTGCCACATCCTATAAAGTGTATGTACTAGTCCCTATGACCATTAAAAATATATCAAGGGTAGTGGAACACCCAAAAAGAAATAGCTTCTATTTGTGCCATTCCTATAAGTGAGGAATGAGAGAGAGATTGAGTTCATGAAGCTCAAACAGAATGGGAAACCTTTTAAGGAATTCCTAGCTCGATTTGAAGAGCTATCTAAATTTTCTTCTTACCTTAAGTATCACCTAGATGAAGTTTAGAAATTCATGCACCTAGAGGCAAGGTTGAATTTTGAAATCAAGTAAGCAATTTTCCCACTAAAAATTTGAGATTATGCCACTTTAGTGAATAAGTGCCGAATTGTAGCTTAAAGTTTAGAAGAAGAGAAAAATAAGAAACCAACCCTGACTTTCAATAAAAGACCTAGTGTAACAAATGAAAAGATTTTTTAAAGATAAAACCTAATTTGTGATGCTAATTCCAATCAAACGAAGCCTGGAATGACTTTCGAGGATAGTGATTTGAAACAGAAGGTTGTTCGAAGCCAGAAACACGATCAAATAGAAAGAAACGCAATTCGGCGATCAGAAACTGACAGATGATGTTTCATACGTCAATTTCACTGACGGAGGCCAAAACCTTTGCATGGAAATGCGTGAAAATGTTTGGAAGGAATCCAACACCCTAAAGTATCCTCGGGTGGTTCAGGAAAAGTCAGAATCACCCCCGGAGGCTTTAAATTTCTTGGATTCCCTTCATTTCTCTCAAATCTCTCTCTCTCCTCCTTCCTCCATCGTGCGCCGCCACCACAGCCACCATGGGCCACCACCTGGCACACCAATCAACAGCCTTCGCCACCCACAACCTCCAGTAACCACCCACGGCCACCAACAGCCGCCAGCGCCGCCAGAAAATGCCAATTTTCTCCCCCACCGTGTGAAAACTTCGCCAGCTGAGATCACCGCCGTCCACCACCGTTGGCTGTCACCACCCCCACCACCGTGTAGCCTGAGCTGCCAGCTTCCTCTAGCAGCTCGCCAACGTTGAACAGAGGTCTGACGCACTCGGATCGAGGATTTTTTCATCTGCCGTGCATCAATTTTCATGGCCAGAAAATGCCATCCAAACGATCGTGAACCACCGTGCCACCACCATATTCGGACTCCTGGTCTTGCGGGATTCACCGTGGTGTAAATTTCGAGGCAAACCGCACCCCTCCGCTGTGCGCCGCTATGCCAGAGCTTCTGGACATACACCAGGAGAAATTGAGGTCACCCCGGGACAGAATTCCATCATCCGATCACATTAGTAAGGTCCGATTTCCCAAAAACTAATGATATCTAATTGAAATAGCTGCTGAACATAATTAGGCAATAAGTTGACCTGGGTATTAGGGCAATCGGACTTAGAATTGTTAAATGAATGACGTGACAAGCCTGAATA
The DNA here is from genome assembly GCA_031216115.1 of Senna siamea. Lineage (NCBI taxonomy): Eukaryota > Viridiplantae > Streptophyta > Magnoliopsida > Fabales > Fabaceae > Senna > Senna siamea. The sequence goes on from CM062354.1 coordinate 14,294,668, forward strand.
TTCAATTTAATGTCTAGGAAATTAATTGAGACTACGTGAGGTTCTGAATCGATTTGGAGCGACAGGAGACCAGGTAGGATAATTTACACTTCCCGAATGCTAGAATTAACCTTGTGGATACCTGAATGATTTAGATTAATTACATAGAATTACGTACTACTTTCGATGGAATAAATTACATGCCTGTGTGCTGGATATCCTAATTGCATGTTAGACGCTTTGTTTATCAAGTTTAGATGCCCTTAGGACGGATTTACTTACGGTAGGATACTTGATAGCCGGTATGGGACGGCCGTTAAGTATCCTGAGTACAGGGAGCATTTAATTGACATTATTTTTACCTGATTTGGCCTGTACTGTGTTAGGGATTACGCGTTAAACTAGGATGACCCTAAGAAATGTTTAAGGAGTATAAAGGGGGATAGCCTATACGGGAAAACATTGTGATTTAGGCGTAATACCCTAGAACCCTGAGGAATAGCCGACCGTGAGCATGTGAGTTCGAATATACTGTATAAGGATGAGAATTGGCGTATGTGCATATGCTAGGGGATGCCCTAGATGTTGATTCTCACCCGGTCCTTGAGTGAGTGAGTGGTGTTAAGGATCACACTCACAATATAGGCTTGATTTGGGTGATTGGTGTTACAGATCACACCCAAAGATAAGAGAGGTATTCTCTCTAGATGACGTGCAATTAGATGATAATTTAGACTTGGTTACAGCGGATTTGTGGCCAACGTGGACTTAGATACATCGGGCATGGGATTTTATCTGATTTCGAGTATTGATTTTAAAAGAAATGGATTTATTTATGATTTTGATTATCTACCGCAATTTTTATGTGATAAAATGATTTTAAAGATAAGGTATTTCACTGATTTCGGGAAGATGATTTCGGTGTTCGCACCACTAAGTATTCAGCCAGATTTTAAATTATATTTGAACTGTAAATTATTCTACTGGGATTTTATATCTCACAGGTTGTTTACTCAGATGAACAGGGACAGGGACAGGAACCTAGACGATAGCTGGACGATGATTTGATGACAGATAGATGAGAAGCTTAGTTTAGGCTTGGATTACATTGTATATATTCTAATGATAATACTGTATAATTGGTCTCTGTAAATTTATGTTTTCTGTTATTGTTGGACTGGCTGTATAATTGTGAACAGGTGACTTTTGTATTTTGGGTATGCTCGAAATACAAAGGAAACTCTGCTGGATTTTTGGTAGGGTTTACCGCTGTAAACTTGTGAATTTAAGTTGGAATGTATATGAATGCATGATGTGATGTATATATGGATTTTAGATTTCATTCCAGAGTAATTTATTATGTATGTATGTATAATTAGTTTAGCTGCGTGTGAATTAGGGTTGAACAGAATCTGAATGGACAACAGGAAGTCTATTTGGGTTACGCTCAACCAGTAGCGATCCCCTGACATTCCCACATCGGGAATAACTACTTAGAAAGACCCATATGCTTCCCCTAAGCAAATAAGCATCACATATGTTGTATTAAGGGGTTTTTACACCTAGAACCTTCCCATCTGGAAGAAACCCTAAAATTCAAAGGATCAATAAGGGAAAGAAACTGTTGGTGACATTGCCAACCCCTAATCCTTTCCAAAAATACAGGAAATACTATGGAAATAAACCTTGCTTGGTAGGCCAACCTATATGTTATAACTGTGGTAAGCTAAGGCACTTAGCCAAGAATTATTTTCAGACCAAGAAACCCAATGATGGGCCTAAATCCCAAACACAAGGAAGAGTATACATAATGAAGGGTAAGGAGGTGACTGAATCTGATGATTTGCTTAAGGGTAAGTATATGATAGGTAGCCAATCTTTAATTGCATTATTTGACTCTAGTGCATCTAATTCTTTTATATTTGATAAGCTTGTGAAGGATCTACACTTGTTTGTGACTTCACATCCTTACGATTTGAATGTTTTCACTCCTGTAGGGGACTATTTTGTTGTTTCTCAAGTTTGCTTGAACTGTCTTGTTATTGTTCAAAATAGATCCTTTCTTGTTGATTTGATTTGTTTACCTTTGCTGATATGGATATTATTTTTGGGATGAACTAGTTATTTGATAATGATGTGGTCCTGGATTGTAATAATAAATCTGTGACTTTTATAGATGCCATAAACATGAATAGGGTTATTGTAAGAAAGAAATAGAAAGTGGGTTTTCTATGATGTTCTAAAGTAGAACTTTTAAGTAAAATTGATATGATCCTGATTGTGAGACAATTTCTTGATGTCTTTCCAAGTGAGGTGCCTAGTTTGCCACCAAGAAGGGAGATTAAATTTTTCATTGAGTAGACTCCTAGTATAAGACCTTTTTCTATAAATCCCTATAGGAATTGAGAGAACTTAAAGCCCATATAAAAGATCTCTTATCTAAGGGATTCATTACACCTAGTGCTTCACTATGAAGATTTATATAAAACAAAAGTATGGACAACTGTCAAACAAAGTATCAAATTCAAAAGATCCAAGAAACAGCCAAGAAACAAAACAATTTTAAGTGAAATCAATTAAAATAGGTTAATATTAGAGATTTAAATGAGATTAATCAAAAGTATTTATTTTAAGAAATTTAAGTGTTTGGTAAAAATAAAAGTTCTTCTAAATGGTAACAAAAACAAATTTCAATTGTAGAGAAAAAGTTAGAAATTGGAACTTCTCCTTTAGGAAAAACTAAAAGTTAAAATTTTAACATTTTAGAACAAAAATATCACTAACAAAATTTCTTATTTACTATAATATCTCTAACTTTGTTTTTTCTAAAACCCTTCACAATCTATCTTTAAAATATTTATTGTGATTTTATTCTTCATATTTTAATTAATTAATAATAATGCAATAACAAAAACAAACAAAAAAATAAGGTATTTTTTTGCTAAGTGGAGTCGACTATATGAATTAAGCAATGTCAACGTATTTTATCTTTTCTCATTTTTATAGTTAGATTATTAGTAGTTAAATTCATCATAATAGTTTTTCCTATTGTTTTCCTTGGTCTTCCTTTACCTCTAATTATTGGACTATCTTCAATATAGTCAACTCTTTGTACAAGAATATCTAATAGTCTCCTTCGTACATGACCACACCACCTAAGGCGCATTTTTACTAATTTTTTTTATAATATGTGCTACCCCAACTTTCTCTCTAATGCAATCAGTCATAACCTTATCATTTATATTGTAACCACTTATCCAACGCAACATTCTCATTTATGTAAACATTAAAGTTTTGCTCATGCTGACCTTTTATTCCCCAACATCAATGTGTTTGGGATTTCTTTTGGGAAAGATAAGCTGCTTACTTTTTTTAGAAAAAAAGCTTAAGGTGTTTGGAAAAGCTTTCAAAGTATTTTTGAGTGGTAGCAAAAGTAGTTTTTTAGCTTTAGAGTAGAAGCTATAAATTGGAGTTTTTCTTCTAGCCAAAAATAGAAGCTGTAAATTAAATATTTTAGGACAAAACTTTCCTTACCAAAATGTCATATTTACCCCTTTAATGTGATTATATTGTGATTTTTTCTTTATATTTTATTTAATTAATAAAAATAAATAATACTAATAAATATTTATAACCATATATCAATTTAAATAAAATTAATAAAAATAACAGTTACAAATTAATAATAATATTTTATTAATTAAATTAAAAATTTATTTCATTAATAAAAGTAATTTATTAATTAATAAACTAATTTATTTAAATAATAAACTATTTAAAATTTTATATTTTATTTAATTAATAAAAATAATAAATAATAAATATTCATAACTATTTATCCATTTAAATAAAATTAATAACCAACTAAAATATAAACATATCCTATTTATCTATTTATCTATTTGCAAAGAAGTCATCCATTCAACTTGAATAATATAATTTATATCCCTCTTTATTTTTTTATTATTGTTCGCAAATATTTAAAATTTGTGACTTCTTTTATAAAATGATATCCAAATTTTAACTTTGTCCTAAAATTAGTGTCTCTTTTAATAAATTTACATTATATATATTTTATTTCTTTTATTTATATGAAATATATGTTTATAACTACTATAACTATTTATCTATTTAAAATTTTTTTAAAAATAATTAAATTTTTACCGTCTCAAAAAAAGAAGACCGTTAAGATCACAAGTTCCATTATCCTTTACAAAAAGAATTAATAATAAAGAATATTTCAAATATAGACACAAAAAATGGAGGATGTCTATGTAACGACCTCCTAATCCACAATACACTTACCTTTATCAGAGTTGCGGAAGCATATGGGTTTTCAAAACAATTTTTCACTTTTTCCCTGATTCAAGAATATCGGGGAATCGCTACTAGTTGAGTGTGACCCAAATAGACCTTTACCACTGTCCATTCAGATCCCACTCAACCCTAAGTTCTATGCAGCTATTCTAAATTCACATACAATCATAACATGCTTTAGAATATCAATTCTAATAACCATAAATCCGAATACAAAATCTATTCACATGCAATTCAACTTAAACTAAAATTCAGACATTCATTTCTACCAAAAATCTGGCAGAGTTTCCCCTGTAAACCAGACATCTCCCAAAATACAAATAGCCATAAAACCAGTATATACATCCAATAAAAATCCAACAATAGCAGAATCATTAATACAGATATTTATAATAACAGATTCAAGCCTAAACTATGCTGCAATGTCCCTCTGTCATTCGGTTCTGCCTAGCTATCTCTTAGGCCCCTGTTCCTGTTCATCTGAGCAAAAAACCTCATGAGATAGTTAAATCCTACTAGAATAATTTACAGTAAATGATTTCAAAATAGCTGGATGCTCAACTGTGACAAAGAACAGAAAACATCTCCTCGTGTTTATTTCAAAAGTCGGTGAATTATCTTATCTTTTAAAATTGTTAAATTGCATAAAAAATGAGGTAGTAAATCAAATGAGTATAAAAATCTATTTTTTTGAATTTCTGTACTGAAAATCTAGTTAAAATCCATTGCTCGGTGGTTCTCACAATCACATCAGTCACAAGTCTTATGTGACCGTATATAAATATATCCAATTGCATGCCATTTTACAGAAATCATTTGTTTTTCGTTGGGTGTGATCCATGACACCAATCACTCACTTAAGGATCGGGTGAGAATCAACATCTAGGGCGTCCCCTAGCATGTGCACATACGCTAATCCTCATCCTCATATAGTTTATTCAGAATCACATGCACATGGTCAACTAGTTCTTAGGGTTTTGGGATATTACGTGTAACGACCCCCTAATACGTCATACGCGATGCTTACCTGATTAGCGGAAGCATATGGGTTAGTTTACATAATTATTCCCTATGTGGGAATGTCAGGGGATCGCTACTAGTTGAGCGTAACCCAAATAGACTTTTCGTTGTCCATTCAGATTCCGTTCAACCCTGATTCACACGCAGCTGACTAAATACACATACATACATCATCAATAACCCTGGAATGAGACTATAGTCCATACATACGGCGTATAATCATTAAACTCAACATCCAAAACTCATATACATATACTGTCAAGACTTCACATGCATTCTAACTGAATTTCCCAAGTTTACAGCGGTAAACCCTACCGAAAATCCGACAGAGTTTCCTCTGTATTTCGATCATATCCAAAGTACAAAATCACCTGTTTACAATCAAGCAAACAAATTCAACAACAAAGAATAAACATAATTAACATAAATCCATATACAGCAACGTCAATTCATCACTACAATCCATATACACTATCTAAAATATTACATGTACATTCAGTCCATTCCATACAGAAACATAAGAGACAAAACCCAATAAACAACAACGTCATCAGAGTATATGTACAAACGATTCAAGCCTAAGCTAAATCATCCTCCGGTCTATCCTCAAGTCAGCCTTGGCTATCGTCTGGGTTCCTGTCCCGTCCCTGTTCATCTGAGTAAACAACCTAATGAGATATGAATCCCAGTAGAATAATTCACAATTCAAATATCATTCGAAAACTGGTTGAATACCCAGCGGTGCGAACACCGAAATCATCTTCCCGAAATCAGTTCGAAAATAGTGAAATACCTTATCTTTAAAAATCATTTAATTACATGGAAGTCGCGGTGATTTATCGAAATCATAAAATCCATTTCTTTTTAAAATCAATCATCAAAATCAAATAAAATCCCATGCCCGGTGTATCTCAATCCATGTTGGCTACAAATCCACTGTAACCAAATCTAAATCATCGTCTTCTAATTGCACGTCATCCAGAGAGAATACCTCTCTTATCATTGGGTGTGATCCGTAACACCAATCACCCGAATCAAGCCTATATTATGAGTGTGATCCGTAACACCAATCACTCACTCAAGGACCGAGTGAGAATCAACATCTAGGGCGTCCCCTAGCATGTGCACATACGCCAATTCTCATCCTCATACAGTCTATTCGAACTCACATGCACTCGGTCGGCTATTCCTCAGGGTTCTAGGGTATTACGCCTAAATCACAACGTTTCCCCGTGTAGGTTATCCACCCTTATACTCCCTAAACCTTTCTTAGGGTCGTCCTAGTTTAACGCGTAATCCCTAACTCAGTACAGGCTAAATCTAATAAAAATAATCTCGTTTAAAAGCTCCCTGTACTAGGGATACTTAACGGCCGTCCCATACCGGCTATCAAGTACCCAACCCTAAGTAAATCCGTCCTAAAGGCATATAAACTCGATAAACAAGGTGTCTAACATGCAATTAGGGTTTTCAGCACACAGGTATGCAATTTATCCCATCGAAAGCAGCACGTAAATCCATGCAAGTCATCTAAATCATTCAGGTATTCACTAAATCAATTCTAGGGTTCGGGAAGTGTAAATTATCCTACCTAATCTCCGGTTGCTCCAAATCACTTCAGAACCTCACGCAATCTCGGTTTCTGAGCCCAATTAATTTCTTGGACATGAATTTAAATATTCAGACTCGTCACGTCATCCATTTTCTAATCCTAAATCCGGTTACTCAAATACCTAGGTTAATTTATTGTCTAATTACGTTCGGCAGCCATTTCAGTTATATACCATTAGTTTTTGGGAAATCAGACCTTACCAATGTGCTCAGATGATGAAATTCTGTGTCACGGTGGTCTCAGTTTCTCCCGATGCATGTCTAGAAGCTCCGGCACGGCGGCACACGGTGGCGCACGGCAGAGGGGTGCGGTTTGCCTTGAAAATCACACCACGGTGAAGCCCGTGAGTCCAGGAGTCCGAATACGGTGGTGGCGCGACGGTTCACGGCTGTTTGGGTGACGTTTTCTGGCCACAAAAATTCTCACACGGCAGATGGAGTTTCCCTCGATCCGAGCGTGTTCGGTCTCCTTTTGACGGTGGCGAGCTACTGGAAGAAGCTAGCAGCTCATGCTACACGGTGGTGGGGGCGGTGACGGTCAACGGCGACGGACGGCGGCGATCTGAGCTGGTGAAGTTTCGCTCGATTGAGGGGAAAAACGGCATTTTTTCGGCGGTTCCAGCGGCCGTTGGTGGCCGTGGTTGGTTGCTAGAGGTTGTGGGCAGTGAGGGCGTTGGTTAGTGTCCTTGGTTGCTGCCCACGGTGGCTGTAGCGGCCGTTCACGGTGGAGGATGGAGGAGAGAGAAAAGAGAGAAGAGAGAGAGTGTGTGATGAGGAGAGAGAAAGATATGAGAGAACTAGAGGGAATTCGTGAAATTTAAAACCTCTAGGGACGATTCTGACTTTTCCCGGGCCACCTGGGGATGTTTTAGGGTTTTGACATCCTTCCAAATGTCGGCACGCATTTCTATGCAAAATTTTTGGCCTCTGTCAACGAAATTGAAGCACAAAACTTCTTCCATCAGTTTCTGATCGCTAGATTGCATTTCTTTCTGTTTGATCGTGTTTCTGGCTTCGAACGACCTTCTGTGTCAAGTCATTATCATCGAAATATGTGCCAGCCTCAGTTTAAAAGGAATTAGAGTTCAAAGTCTAATTTCCATCTTTAAAAACTCTTTCGTTTCGAATTACTATCCCCAAAAGTCGTGTCAAGCTTTATTCGATTGGAATTTGCGTTGAAAATGAAGTTTTATCTTCAAAATTCTTTTGATTGTTACATTACGCCTAAATCACAATGTTTTCCCGTATAAATTATCCCCCCTTATACTCCTTAAACCTTTCATAGGGTCATCCTAGTTTACCGTGTAATCCCTAACGAATGCAGGCTAAATCCAATTAAAATAATACATTTATAAAATCTCCTACACTCAGGATACTCAATGGCCGTCCCATACCGGCTATTAAGTACCCTACCCTAAGTCAACTCATTCCTATGGCATCTAAATTCGATAGCCAAATTGTTCTAACATGCAACAGGCATTTACAACACACAGGCATACAGATATATTCATTGAAAGTATCACGCATTCCCATACAATTAAATTAAATTAAATTAGGTATTCACAGTGTCAATTTAGAATCCAGAGGAGTGTAAACCACTCTACCTATTTACTATTTGCTCCTAATTAATCTAGGGCTTCCCGTTTTCTTGGAATTCAAGCCTAGTTAGTTTCCTAGGCAATTTAATTAAAATCTCAGGCTTTTTCTCATTCAATTAAACTTCTTACGTCCGATTACATGTTTTCCTAGGTCAGTTTAATTCTTACGGATGTTCAACATTCAATTTCAGTCAGAAAACATTAGATCAGGGTAATTTAGACCGTACTGAGGGTTTCGAAAGGTGGAAATCTGATTCTGGACCGTTTCTGGCTTCTTCAACGATGGCACACGGTGGCTCACAGCAGTGCACAGCAGAAGGATGCGGTTGTAACAACCGAAAGGATTTTTAAAAGATAACACCTAATTTATGACGCTAAATCCAATCAAACGAAGCCTGACATGACTTTTGAGGATGCATATTTGAAACGAAAGGTTGTTCAAAGTCAGAAACACGATCGAATGGAAAGAAACGCAATCCGGCGATCAAAAACTGACAGACGACGTTTCGTGCGTCAATTTCAATGACGAAGGCCAAAACCTTTGCATAAAAATGCGTGCCAATGTCTGGTAAGAAGTCGACACCCTAAAGTATTCCCGGATGGTCAGAGAAAAGTCAGAATCTCCCACAGAGGCTTTAAATTTCCCAAATTCCCTCCCTTTCTCTCAAATCTCTCTCTCTCCTCACCTTACTTTCTCTCTCCTCCTTCCTCCTTCCTCCACTGTGCACCGCCACCACAGCCACCGTGGGCCACCACCTGGCACACCAATCGATAGCCCTCGCCACCCACAACCTCCAGAAACCATCCACGGCTACCAACGGCTGCCAGCGCTGCCGAAAAATGCCATTTTTCTCCTCCACCACGTGAAAACTTCGCCAGCTCAGATCACCGCCGTCAGCCACCGTTGGCCGTCACCGCCCCCACCACCGTGTAGCCTGAGCTACCAGCTTCCTCCAGCAGCTCATCGACATTGAACAGTGGTCCGACGCGCCTGTATTGAGGATTTTTCCCTCTGCCGTGTATCAATTTTTGTGGCCAAAAAACACCGTCCAAATGGCCGTGAACCGCCATGCCACGACCATATTCGGACTCCTGGTCTTGTGGGCTTCATCGTGGTGTAAATTTCGAGGCAAACCGCACCCCTCCACCATGTGCCACCATGTGGGAGCTTCTGGACATAGACCGGGAGAAACTGAGATCACCCCGAGACAGAATTCCACCATCCGATCACATTGGTAAGGTATGATTTCCCAAAAACTGATGATATCTTATTGAAATAGCTGCCGAACATAATTAGGCAATAAATTAACTTAGGTATTAGGGCAACCGGACTTAGAATTGTTAAACGAATGACGTGACAAGCTTGAATATTCAATTTAATGTCCAGGAAATTAATTGGGCTCAGAAACTGAGACTGCGTGAAGTTTTGAATCGATCTGGAGTGACAAGAGACCAAGTAGGATAATTTACGCTTCCTGAACGTTATAATTGACCTTGTGGATACCTGAACGATTTAGATTATTTGCATAGATTTACGTGCTACTTTCGATGGAAAAAATTGCATGCATGTGTGCTAGATGTAACGACCCCCTAATACGTCATACGCGATGCTTATCTGATTAGCGGAAGCATATGTGGTATTCTGAATGTTTATTCCCTATGTGGGAACGTCAGGGGATCGCTATTGGTTGAGCGTAACCCAAATAGATTCTCCGTTATCCATTCAGATTCCGTTCAACCCTGATTTACACGCAGCTAACTAAATATACATACATACATCATCAATAATACCTCTGGAATGAAATCTAAAACTCATACATGTCTCATCATACATTCATACACATTTCAATTCAAATCCATAAATTTACAGCGGTAGATTCTAGTGAAAATCCGGCAGAGTTTCCTCTGTAAATTGGTCATATCCCAAATACAGAATCACCTGTTTAAAACTCAACAAACAACCCAACAACAAAGAAGAAACATACTAATATAAATCCATACACAAAGAACATCAATTCATCGCTACAATCCATACATACTATCTCAAACGTTATATATACATTCAGTCTATTTCATACAAAATTTACAAGAAACGAGAATCCGTTATAACAGGTGTCATCGAGTATATATACAAATGATTCAAGCCTAAGCTAATCATCCTTCTATCTATCCTCGAGTCCGCCTTCTATCGCCTGGCTCCCGCCTTTTGTCCCTGTTCATTTGAGTACACAACCTAATGAGATATGAATCCCAAAGAGAATAATTTACAATTTAATTATCATTCGAAACCGCTTGAATACTCAATGGTGTGAACACCGAAATCGCTCTTCCGAAATCACTAAAACAAAGTGGAATACCTTATCTTTAAAATCGTTTAAACACATGGAAATTGCGGCAATATATCACAATCAGGAAATCTATTTTCTTTTAAAATCAATTATCAAAATCAAGTAAAATCTCATGCCCTGTGTATCTTAATCCACGTTGGTTACAAATCCACTGTAACCGAATCTAAATCGTCTTCTAATTGCATGTAGTCTAGAGAGAATACCTCTCTTATCGTTGGGTGTGATCCGTAACACCAATCACCCGAATCAAGCCTATATTGTGAGTGTGATCCGTAACACCAATCACTCACTCAAGGATCGGGTGAGAATCAACATCTAGGGCGTCCCTTAGCATGTGAACATACGCCAATTCTCATCCTCATCTGATCTATTCGAACTCACATGCACTCGGTCGGCTATTCCTCAGGGTTCTAGGGTATCACGCCTAAATCACAACATTTCCCCGTGTAGGTTATCCACCCTTATACTCCCTAAACCTTTCTTAGGGTCGTCCTGGCTTAACGCGCAATCCCTAACTCAAGACAAAGCAAATCGATAAAAATAATTTCGCTTAAAAGCTTCTCAGACGAGGGATACTTAACCGGTCCCATACCGGCTATCAAGTACCCAACCCTAAGTAAATCCGTCCCTAAAGGCATCTAAACTCGATAAACAAGGTGTCTAACATGCAATTAGGGTTTTCAAAGACACAGGCATGCAATTTTATCCCATCGAAAGCAGCACGCAAATCCATACAAGTCGTCTAAATCAGTTAGGTATTCACTAAATCAATTCTAGGGTTCGGGAAGTGTAAATTATCCTACCTGGTCTCCTGGCCGCTTCAATTCAAGTCGACTCGCGAAATCTCAGTTTCTGAGCCCAATTAATTCCCTGGACATGAAATTGAATATTTAGATTCGTCACGTCATCCAATTTTCAATCCTAAACCCGGTTACACAGTTACCTAGGTTAATTAATTGCCTAATTACGTTCGGCAACCATTTCAGTCATATAACATTAGTTTTTGGGAAAACAGACCTTACCACTGTGCTCGGATTATGGAATTCTACGTCCCGGTGATCTCAGTTTCTCGGGATGCACGTCCAAAAACTCCGGCACGGCGGCACACGGCGGCGCATGGCGGCGGACGGTGGCGCACGACGGTGAGGTGCGGTTTGTCTCAAAAATCATACCACGGTGAAGCCCGCAAGCTCAGGAGTCCGAATACGGTGGTGGCACGGCGGTTCACGGCCGTTTGGGCGGTGTTTTCCGGCCACGAAGCGTCTCGCACGGCGGACAGCGTTTTGCCTCAATCCGGGCGCGTCCGGCCTCCTTCGGCGGCCGAGCCATCGAGGCGGTGGCGGCTCGGGCTACATGGTGGTGGGGGCGGTGAGGGTCAACGGCGTCGGACGGCGGCGAATCGGGCTGGGGAAATTTCACGCGATGGAGGGGAAAAACGGCTTTTTTTCGGCGTCTCCGGCGGCCGTTGGTGGCGGAGGTTGGTTCTTTGGTGGTTGTGGCGATGAGGTGTCGGTTGGTACCCTTGGTGGCGGCCCACGGTGGCTGTGGTGGCCGGTCACGGTGGAGGAAGGTGGAGAGAGAAAAGAGAGAAGAGAGAGAGAGTGTGGTGAGGAGAGAGAGTGAAATGGGAGAAATGGCGGGAGTTTCCGTAATTTAAAGCCTCCAGGGGCGATCCCGACTTTTCCCAGGCCACCCGGGGATCTTTTAGGGTGTCGGCATCCTTCCAGATGTTGGCACGCATTTCCATGCGAAAGTCTTGGCCTCCGTCAACAAAAGTGACGCACGAAACTCCTTCCGTTAGTTTCTGATCGCTGGATTACATTTCTTTCTGTTTGATTGTGTTTCTGGCTTCAAAGGACCTTCTATATCCAGTCATTATCCTCAAAATACGTGTCAGTCTTCGTTTGTTTGGGATTAGGGTTAAAATCAAGTTTTATCTTTTAAAATCCTTTAAAAACTCTTTCGAATCTTTTCTGTTGTTACACTAGATATCCTCATTGCATGTTAGACGCTTTGTTTATTGAGTTTAGATGCCTTTAGGATAGATTTACTTAGGGTAGGATACTTGATAGCTGGTATGGGACGGCCGTTAAGTATTCTGAGTGTAGGGAATTTTTAATTGATATTGTTTTTACCTGATTTGGCCTGTACTGCGTTAGGGATCACGCGATAAATCAGGACGACCCTAAGAAAGGTTTAAGGAGTATAAGGGGGGATAACCTACAAGGGGAAACGTTGTGATTTAGGCGTAATACCCTAGAACCCTAAGGAATAGCCGACCGTGAGCATGTGAGTTCAAATAAATTGTATGAGGATGAGAATTGGCATATGTGCACATGCTAGGGGATGCCCTAGATGTTGATTCTCACCTGGTCCTTGACTGAGTGATTGGTGTTACGGATCACACTCACAATATAGGCTTGATTCGGGTGATTGGTGTTACGGATCACACCCAACAATAAGAGAGGTATTCTCTCTAGATGACGTGCAATTGGATGATGATTTAGACTTGGTTACAGCGGATTTGTGGCCAACGTGGATTTAGATACACCGGGCATGGTATTTTATCTGATTTCGTGTATTGATTTTAAAAGAAATGGATTTTTATGATTTTGATTATCTACTGCAATTTCCATGTGATAAAAAGATTTTAAAGATAAGGTATTTCACTAATTTCAAACTGATTTCGGGAAGATGATTTCGGTGTTCGGATCGATGAGTATTCAGCAAAATTTTGAATTGTATTTGAACTGTAAATTATTCTACTGGGATTTTATATCTCACCAGGTTGTTTACTCAGATGAACAGGGACAGGGATAGGAACCTAGACGATAGCTGGACGATGATTTGATGACAGATAGATGGGAAGCTTAGTCTATGCTTGAATTACATTGTATATATTCTGATGATAATGTTGTATAATTGGTCTTTGTAAATTTATGTTTTCTGTTATTTTTGGACTGGCTGTATAATTGTGAACAAGTGACTGTTTTATTTTGGGTATGCTCGAAATATAGAGGAAACTCTACCAGATTTTCGGTAGGGTTTACTGTTGTAAACTTGTGAATTTAAGTTAGAATGTATATGAATGCATGATGTGACGTATATATGGACTTTAGATTTCATTCTAGAGTAACTTATGATGTATGTATATATAGTTAGTTTAGCTGCATGTGAATTAGGGTTGAACGGAATCTAAATGGACAATGGGAAGTCTATTTGGGTTACGCTCAACCAGTAGCGATCCCCTGACATTCCCACATCGAGAATAACTACTTAGAAAGACCCATATGCTTCCGCTAATCAGATACAGGATTGTGTATGTCATATTAGGGGGTCGTTACAGCAGTTGAGGTCAAAAATTACACCAGCGTGTAGCCCACAAGTCGAGGAGGCCAGATCTGAGGTCTATGTGGCAGTTCATGGCCGTTTGGACGATGCTTTTTGGCAAAGAAGAATGACACACGGTGGAATATTCTCTCGCCATTTCAGGCGCATGACGGCAGCATTCAGTGGCTGGGAGCTGTTGGAGGAATTTGGCAGCTCGGCCTTCCCGATGGTGGGGTTGGTGTCACCAGATGGCGTTGGACGGCGGAGATCACGGCGAGAGGAGAAAACGCATGATGGAGGGAAATATGGCATTTTTCAGTGGTTGTGGCGTCCGTCGTTGGCCGGGGATGGTGGAGGGAGGTTCAGGGTGTTGAGCTGCATTGGTGGCTGGGTCAAGCGGTGGTGGTGTTGGCCGTGCACGGTGGCAAGTGTGGAGGAGAGAGAAGAAAGAGAAAATGGAGGGAAGAGAGAGAGAGGAAATGGAAAATGAGAGGGAAAATGGAGTTTTTGAAAGTTTAAAGCCTCCAGGGGCAATTCGATATTTTTTCACTTCATCCGGGGAATTTTCTAGATGTCGTCTTTGATCTGGGCAATGGCACAGATCCCTATGAGAGGGATTTGGCCTCCTTTTAAAGGATTTAACGTCTGAAACTTTATCTGTCAATTTCCTAACACCGGGCCACGTTTTCCTTTATCGGATCAGATTTTGACTCCGAAAAATTCTCAAATTTCAACTGTAGACTTAGAAAATTATGTCGGATTCAGTTTTAATAAAATTATGATTAAATTCACCCAATTTAATTATTTCAAAAATTCTGATTTATTACAGTCTACTTGTAATTCTTCGCTTACTTGGCGTTTTTCGTGGCAGTTTTATTGACTGCTAAAGTGTGCTTTAATATTATTGCAACAAATATTATTGTTACTATAACTTTTGTTTAAATAATTAATTTATAGTGGCAATAATTTTGCTGCTAGAAACTTTAGCAATGGAAAAAATCACCGCTAAAAACGCCAAGCAGGCACCAACAGAGAGCTCAAAACAGAGGACCCAGACGCGTCGATGAGGGCATTTATTACTTGAAGGTTCATATTGACTTACAATAAAAAAAATAAGTTTCAAAATAATAAACGCACAATTCTTTTTACCTATTCACAGCCATACAAAAAAACAAAAAACACAAATTTTCATAAGCAATATGTGGGATTGAGTCAGGGTCCAAGTCCTTCTTTCATATTATTCAGGTTCAGCCCATCCCTAAATTGCAAGAAAAAGTTTCTAAAAATATTTTTCAAGTGTATAAATATTCAATAAACATATAGTAGAATACTTTAAAAACATTATACAAGTATAGTATAAAAAAGAAAAATATTTTGATTTTTAAAGTGAAAAAGAAAAAGATGGGAGAAGTTATATGTACAGCTTTGCATTACTACTCAACTATTTAGAAGCTTTAAGATTAATTTTTTATGTATTTAATATTTTATGACTAAATACACTATTATATAATTTATATATAAAAATAAATTTAAAAATATAACATATAAAACGGGTTAACCTTTTGAATTGAGCTTAAAAAAACCCAAAGCTGACTCTTTCTAAGAAGCTTTTTTAAAAATCGAACTCGAGTTCAGACTTGTATTTTTAAGCTCGTTCAATTTTTAACAAGTTAGTTAGACTTTTATGCCTCGTGACCAATCTTTTGTGTTTCATGGTATTTGTTCTTTATACAGTTCTTGGACCAACTCGGGTGACTGAATCATCACTAGACAATGATTGATTAACAGCTTTGAAAATTAGTTACGGCAAGATGAAATCTCGATGGAGATAGCAATAGATTTACTATTTAATCGGATAATTACAAGTCAATACCTAAAGGAAGTTTGTAGCCTAAGAATGTTTTTTGCTTTGGCTTATTTGAATTTTGACAATAATTACCCTAATTAGTGATTGAAAGAATTAAATATATTATTTAAGAATAATTCAAAATTTAAAAGTTACTTCCTTCTCTCTTACCTCTAAAAACTGTTTATTAAGCTCCTTTTAGCTTTGTTGAAAAAAACAAATGAACTTTTTGTAGCCCTTTAGAATTTGTTATCAAAAATTTACAAATAGATTATTTTTATTGAATAATATTATCTAAAACAAAAATACTTAAGATAATGAATGCACAGTTTGAGTTGTTATTAAAAATTTCCATTATCTAAAAATTTTTATATAATCTTAGACTTTATTTAAAACTGGTTTTTTTAAAATAATGAATGCACAATTTGAGTTGTTTTTGAATTTGAATCTTAAACTTATTATAATAAAACTTGACAATTATCAAATAAGTAAGATTTAAATAATTCTATATATTAAAAAATAAAAATATGAAATAAGTAAATACAGTGTACTTATCTTCTCTCTATATTGAATTTGAATACTTTTATTTTGGTTGAAATCACCAATATTTAAAATGTTTTTTAGATTTTGACTAATTTGATTCAAGTTAGCTAAAGTCTCATAACAGGAGTAAAGCTCTCTTAACAGAATTTTTTTCATACATAAAACTCAAATCTAAAATATTTCTTAAGAAAAATAGAGTACCTACCACTATAATCAATACTTTATTATCATTTATATTGGTTTACTTTTTATTTGAAATTTATTTCATTGTTTATTATTATTTTTATTTATTAAAAATCATATTATTTATTAAATTTATTAGCACTCACGAAAGTTAGTACCATGTATATATTTTGTTATTTTAAAATGAATAGTGCGTGAGTGCACACACATTAGATGTTTAGCATGCACAAAAGTACATGATATTTTTTTATTTTTGAAATATATCATAAAATAATTATTATTAAATTTTAAAATAATAAATTAAATAATTAAAAGTTATTTAACTCCTTACTATTTCTAATCTTCCATTACTTTGAAATTCACACACACACGTTAGATGTTTAGCATGCACAAAAGTACATAATATTTTTTTTTTAATTTTTGAAATATATTATAAAATAATAATTATTAAATTTTAAAATAATAAATTAAATAATTAGAAGTTATTTAACTTCCTACTATTTCTAATCTTTCATTATTTTGAAATTTACTCGCTCTTCTCTCTAAATCACATATTTTATTTTAAATTTTATATTATATAATATATATTTTGTGAGATCAATTAACAAAATTTCTTGAAGTCATTATAATATATATATACACTAGATGCTTAGCACACACAAATGCACATGTCTTTTTTCCTTAAACTTTTAAAATATAATATAAAATAATAATAATAATAATAATAATAATTATTATTATTATTATTATTATTATTATTATTTTGAAATAATAAATTAAATAATAAAAAGTTATTTAATCCACTCATTTCTTGTAAACTTCTTATTATCTTTATTTTTTTTTATTTCATGTCCTCACATAACTTATTTTATTTTATATTTTATATTATAAAATATATCATTTTGTGATACCATTGACTAGAAGAGTCGAGAGTCATTATAATATAGATATAAGAAACATATCAAGTGAGAGTACTCTACTTATATAAGAAATGAGAAGAGATTTTTTTAACTGTTAAATTAAATTGAGCGGTTGAGATTAAAAAATTACTTTAAATATATCATATTATAATCATATGAGATTTAAAATATGTCATGTGAGAATTATGTGAGGTTTAAAATAATAGTTTAATATCAATCATTAAATTTAATCTGACAGTTAAAAAGAGTTTCTCTCATCTCTTATATAAATAGAATATGTTCCCTATATCAATATATATATATCAAATATATTTCAAATATGAGGGTATTTTAAGTGTTCAACTGAATGAAATAGTAACTTTTGAGAAATTCCTAAAAACTAATAGTATGTACAAAAAGAAGGAATATAGGATTAGTTAGGAAGGCATGTGTAAAAAATAGGAACAATTATTCTTATCATGTTATTCTATTTTATTACAAAGCAACCTAAACTTAGAATGCATACGAAAAAAATTATAAAACTGGATAGTTATTCTATCCAATAACCTTAGGCAATATGCGAAGAAAACCACGGCCATAAGCGCTAGCACCTTCTTGATATATTTAAACTATTTAGATTTATCAATCCACTTGAGGTACATTTTTTATTTTTAAATGAACTTATCTATAATAATAACTTCCTGTAACGACCCCCTAATGCACAATACACAGTCCTCTATTTGCATAGCAGAAGCATATGGGTTCCTTTAAATGGTTATTCTCGATATGGGAACGTCAGAGAATTGCTACTGGTTGACCGTAACCTAAATAGACATTCCGTCGTCTATTCAAATTTTGTTCAACCCTAATTCACATGCAGCTATACTAATTATACATACATTTATCATAATTTACTCTGGAATGAAAACTAAAATCCATATATACATCATATCAGGCATTCATACAAATTCCAACTTAATTTCACAAGTTTACCTCGGTAAACCCTACCAAAAATTCGGCAAAGTCTCCCCTGTAATTTGGACATGTCCCAATAGTACAACTAGTCATCAACACATCAGATTATATCCATTAAAAAGTATACATCTACTTTAACAACAAAATAACGCATAATTACATCATTTAGTATAGGCATCCAAAACACAGATATATATACATCGTAAATTCAAGCCTAGACTAGGCTGTTCTCCTGTCTGTCATCAATGTTTCACCCAGCTAGTGTCTAGGTCCCTGTTTCTATTCATCTGAGTCAACAACCTGGTGAGATATAAACTCCCAATAGAATAATTTACAGTTCAAAATATGGTTGAATACTCAGCGGTGTAAACACCGAAAAAAACTTTCTGAAATCAGTTCAAAATCCGTGAAATACCTTATCTTTAAAATCAATTTATCGAATGAAAAATTGCGACCAATGCTCACAAATTATAAAGTCTATATCTTTGCAAAATCAGAAATCAATAATCAGATTAAATCCCATGCCCAGTGTATCTAAATCCGTGTCAGCCACAAATCATCTGTGACCAAATATAACATCATCCAATTGCACGTCGTCTAGAGAGATTTCATCTCTTATCGTTAGGTGTGATTTGTAACACCAATCACCCGAATCTCGCCTATGTTGTGAGTGTGATTCATAACACCAATCACTCACTCAATGACCGGGTGAGAATCAACATCTAGGGCGTCCCCTAGCATGTGCACATACGCCAATTCTCATCCTCATACAGTCTATTCAAACTTACATGCACAAGATCGGCTATTCTTCAGGGTTCTAGGGTATTACGCCTAAATCACAACGTTTCCCCGTCTAGGTTATCCCCCCTTATACTCCTTAAACCTTTCTTAGGGTTGTCCTAATTTACCGCGTGATCCCAAATGAAATGCAGGCTAAATCTGTTTAAAAATATATCTTTATAAAACTCCCTGCACTTGGAATACTTAACGGCCGTCCCATACCGGCTATCAAGTACCCTACCCTAAGTAAATCCGCCCTAATGGCATCTAAACTCGATAAACAAAACATCTAACATGCAAATGGGATATCCAACACACAGGCATGCAATTTAGTCCATCGAAGGCAACAAGTAAATCCATGCAATTAAATTTAATCGTTCAGGTATTCACTAGGTCAAATCTAGAACTCGGGAAGCGTAAATCATCCTACCTGGTCTCCGGTTGTTCTAAATCAACCTAGGACTTCTCGTATCCTCGAATTTTGAGCTAAATTAATTCCTTGGACATTTAATTGAATATTCAAGCTCGTTACATCATCCATTTTACAATCCTAAGTCCGATTACCCTATTACCTAAGTCAGTTTATTTCCTATTCACATTCGATAGCTAATTCAATAAAAATTCATTAGTTTTTGGTGAATCAGACCTTACCAGGGTTGCCGGATGGTGGAAATCTGTCTCGGGGTGGTCTCGATGTCTCTCGGTGTATATCTAGATTCACTGGCATGGCGGAGCATGGTGGCGCACGACGGAACTCGGCAGAGGGTGCAGTTTGCTTCGAAAATCACACCACGGTGAAGCCCGCAAGACGAGGAGTCTGAATATGGTAGTGGCGTGACGGTTCACAGCCATTTGGATGGCGTTTTCTGGCCTCGAAGCTTTACGCACGACGGACGAAAACTCCTTCAATCCGGACGAGGAAGTTTGCAGCTCAGCCTACACGCTGGTGGTAGTGGTGAGGGTCAACAGTGCCCAACGGCGACGGTCTCAGCTGGCGAAAATCTCAAGCGATGGAGGAGAAAAATGCCATTTTTCGGTGGCTCTGTCAGCTGTTGGTGGCTGTGGGTGGCTGCTGGAGGTCAAGGGTGGCGAGGGGAGTCGGTTGGTAGGCCAAGTGGTGGTTCATGGTGGCCCAGGTGGTGGTACATGATGGAGGAGAGAAGAGAGAGAGGAGAGAGAAAATAGAGTGGAGAGAGAGAGAAATGTTACAAATGGCGGGGTTTCGGGGAATTTAAAGCTTCCAGGGGGCTATTCCGACTTTTCCTGGACCACTCAGGGAAACTTCAGGATGTTATCATTCATCCGGATGTTGGCACGAGTTTCCATGCAGAGGTTTGGCCTCCGTCTGTGAAATTGAAGTTTGAAACTTCGCCTGTTAGTCTTTTATCACCGTGCCGCGTTTCTTTCCATTAGATTGTGTTTATAACTCCAAATCGCCTTTCGATTTCAACCATCGCCTCAAAATCCATGCCAAAACCAGTATACATGCAATTAACGTCAAAATATGGTTTTTATCTTCCAAAACAATTTTAGTTATTACACTTCCAACCTTCAATTCATGGAACTATAACTTTTTTTTCTACCCCCATCTAATACTAAAGACCAGAGTTTTCTTCGTTGTATCTCTTAATCTAAAAATAGTCACTAATAATGTTTATCAAATTACATAATATAATAATAACAACATAAATTTATCCAATAGAATACATACAGAAATAATTTCATCTATTCAACAAAAATATGAAGAATAATAAAGCAAGAGTAGAAAGAATTGTCATACTAACAAATTGTAAAATATAGTGAGAATTTGATATGAGAACATGCCTTTATAGTCCTCTTTTAGGGGATTTATGAGATTTGAAATTTAAATTTTGATAGGATTAGTTTTTGCAATCAAATTACTATTAAATATTAATTAAATGTATTAGATTTAGTTGTTTTGTTTTATAATAGATTAAAATTTATTTATATTTTAGAGGAAAAATTTGTATGAGGTGATGATACTTGTCACGTAAAGTAACATAAAGAGGTTAGGAATGCATGCATGGCAACCAGACTAAGATAGCTACGGTTATATAAGGAAAGTAAAGACAAAAAGAGGAAAAAGACCAAGAAAAGAATTAAACAGGACTCCTAATTTTGCTAAGGTTGCCAATGCGCATTTAATCATACGTAAGAAAAGCAGAAAGAAAGGGATGCGAAAATGTGAAGATGATAAAGGGGGTTTTGCTAGTTCTCCCATGCTTTTCCAATGCATCAATATAACACCTCATCCCTACAAGTGCTATACATATACTAATCTTATAGGGATAGTATGCTACTATCTTGTTGCTTGTTTTATCTTGCCAAATTCAATTTTAATCATTATTCAAGAACTTTTTATTAATTGAGCTAGTTTGGGGTTCCTCTCAAGTATCTCACTCGATACTTTAGCATCAACAGAAGTATTAACTCACTAACATCATATATATGAATAGAAGTCTAATATTAATACAAATAATTATCCATATATTTGTATACATACATCACCAAATTAAACATAGATTTGGTCCACCATCCTAATCCACTAGGATTCTCTTATCATTCAACTTATAACCTTAACATCAAAAGGAAATAACCCGATCAGCCACGTGGACCAAGTCCACCTCCTTATCCATCATGGTATTAAACCTAGTCAACTAGGCACATCAATGCACATGTGAGATAAAATTCTCAGTATTAATCTTTAAATGCTCTACTATTTAATTTGGATTAGTTTCTAGCCTTGTCATTGAGTTTAGTATAGAAAAGAGTCCATTTTTCAAAAATAGGGGTTACAAGTCAACTTCCAGGGGCCTAGGAGTTGACTTATAGCTTTCTATCCATAAGAGGTAAAGTGAGGGGGGAGGAAGTCAAGTTCCTCAAGCCAGCAAGTCGATTTCCTTATCCAGAAAGTTGACTTCTTGCTTCTGGCTTCGAATTTCTGGGTTTCAGGAACACGAAAGTCAACTTTTGGCATAGGGCAATCAACTTCCTTGTTTGTGCCTTGTTTTTAAACATGATTTTTTACCCTTTTTGCTCTAAAACATATCTTAAAGTCCCAAAATGATTGATGGAACTTTTGTCCATTATAATCAGCAATATACATAAAAAAATCATGACCCTAGGCCATATCCAATTCAAAATAATCCAATTTAGACATGGTAGAAAGATAAACCAAAAACCCATTTTCCATCTTTCAATTTTATGCAAATCAACCACATGCAAAGGCATTTAAGCTCACATCTAACTTCAAACAAACAAGAATACAAATTTAATCCTCATTTCCATAATTAAAACATCATTTAGAGGAATTTCACTTTCAAACCCATTTTTAAAGAAAGAGAAAGAAATAAGGTATTGGGTTTAACTTGATTACCTCTCTCCAGTTATTGTCTAGTGCGTGATTAGTGTTCAAAATTGTCTAGCTCTAGCTCTACTCTCCCCTCCCTCTAAGTCACCTTTATCTTTCTAAGTTCAGATAATCTAAACTCTCTTTCTCTCTCTCTCTCTTTTGGCCAATGCGTATGCTGGTTAACTTCCTTAGGAGATTTTTTAACTAGTAGGGACATTTTACCCCTTGGTGTCACTCTTTAATTTTATTCCTCTTGGAATAATTTTCCTTACTATTTTCTACTCTAATATACCACTATACCTTTAGGTTAAATTCTCTTAATGTGACACTTCCTTGCTATTCTATTTACTTAAACATGCGACCTATGTTTAAACCTCTATTTTTCACAAATTGAACCTTATTTTGGCCCGATTTTTCAATCAATCTTTCTATCTCAACTAGCCTTAACCTAGCTAACAATCTATTCCAACTCATTTAGGATATGGCAATTCATTTACCAACAAAAAAATGGTTCAGGTGCTTGAAGCAAGATGTTACAAAGATCATTATGCCTCTACTGTAGGTCATAGATCATATTCGTTCACCGAATAACTACACCTCTACTGTGGGTTATAAGTCATTTCCCTTTTCTACTATGATGGGACAATGTTGCTTAAGAATTCTCTCTCTTCTCTAGGGTGAATCATTTTCTAGATATATGAGCCTCTAATATATAAACTAGACTGATAGGTTCCCAAATCATGATTGGTTTAACTTTAAGTAGGCAACTCTATGGCCCAAACCTAACTCCTTCTGCCTTTTGACCTCTCTCTCTCTCTCACCAATCCCTTTTATATGAGGGGGTACATAGGAGATGGGCAAAATATGATAAAAAGGGAAAAAGGAAACAAGGTCTATAATTTGTTCCTTAAACTCACCCTTTAGGCCACTTTAGGTATTTGAACAACAAAATTACCACAATGCCCTTGTAATGTTGGTAGAGAGGTTTTGAAATTCAGTTTGATACAATAACCCTTCCTTAGAAAAGTTTCAAATTTCACCTCTAAATTTCTTTCCACTTTTCTTTTTAGTCTATTTAGCTTTCATTTTGGCTTTTATTGGTTTTATTGAATTTCCTGCACCAACACAAGTGATTTATTAGAAATTGAACCTTGAGGATTAAGTAAAAGCAGGTGTTACAAGAGCTACCAGCCGACTGTCAAAGGAGTGAAAGTCGGATGGTAGGCTCCAGAATATAAAATTTCCCTATAATATCTCAACTTTAACATGTGACATGGATTAATAAGGGAAAAATAGAATGAGATCTTATGAAAAGTATTCCTACACTACAAAAAAATAGTAGAATTGAGATGGTCATTTGGCGATGATCTGAATAATTATCACAAAGCTTGGATTAGTGAAGTTTACATTAACTGTTGCAAAACCATTGTGGATTTATGATGATCAGCTAACAACCTTTGTTAAGCCATGGAATTGTGATGGTCACCAGCTAACTGCCATAAAGAGATCATAGTTTTGTGATGGTTTAGGTAACCGTCACAAAACCAATCAAAGAATTGTGATGGATTTTTTACCTTCACCATTCCATGTATTTGCAATAATCCATAGTTAAACTTAATCGTTGTAAATCCATGGTTTCACAATGATTAGTGACTATCGCTAATCAATGAATTTGCAACAATCCAAGGTTAATTGTGGAAAATCCATAGATTCATGAAGGTCAGAAAAAAACCATTGTGGATACAATTAAATCTATTGCCATTTAACCCTATTAGAGCTCCCATTCGAAATCATCACTTCATCAACTGTCATTGCCTCCTTCATCCCAACTTGAGTCTGTCATTCATCATTCACTGTCCATTGTCCGTATCTATCTTTTGCTATTTGTGTCCATTGTCTGTCATCCACCATTTGCCTTTGTAGTTAGCGTTGAGAAGAAGGGAGGAAAAGTGAAGGAGGTCGACTGTAATATCCAATTTTCATGCCCTCAGGTATGTTATTAAATCTTAAATTTATTAATTACATACCTAAATAATTCCATTTAAATTGTCTTAGGTTTTCCCTAAAAAAGAAAGGGACCAAATTGAAAAGTTAAGGGACTAAAGTGAAAAGGGAAAAGTTTATTGAATATCTCAAGGTAATCACGATGTTGCATAAATATCGAGGCACATTTATGACATGTCATCATGATGTTGAAAATATCTTAAAGCATTTATGACGTGTCATCATTATGCTGAAAAATATCTCAGAGCAGTTATGGAACGTCATCATTATGTTAGAAAATATCTTAGTGCATTTATGACGCATAATCATGACATTTAAAAATATCTAGAACGCAATGATTACACTAAAAAATATCTGGAAGTGATAATGACCTTAGAAAAATATCCTAGGGGCAAAATGGTTAATTTTTACCCAAGGGTAAAATAGTAATTTCACCCAAAGCTAAAATAGTAATTTTTATCACATGGAGAAAAATAGCCAATTCATTTAGAAAAAAATTGTGATAATTTTCCTTAGGATTATTTCCCTATAATTTTTGAAAAAAACTGAAGTTAAAGTAAGGATAAAATAGTCATTTTATCATAAAAGGGTAAAATGATGATTTTACCAAAAATACAAAATGAATATTTTGACAAAGAAAATTTTGTAGAATTCTAATCATACCCTTCCTACTAACTCATGGTTTTATGAAGGAAATTAAAGGGGCAAAATGGTCATTTTGTCACTTAAACCATCTTCACGTCTTCTTTAAAATTTGCAAGAATGACATGAGGAAAAAGGAAGGCAAAACCGTGAGCTTCAAGGAGAAGGAGAAGAAGCATAAGTGAAGGAACAATCAAGGAGAATCCATATCTATTGATAAACAAAGGTAGCTTAACATTCCTACATCACTATTTTCATGTATTATCATGTTTTTCCAAGCTTTAGAGAATTTTTATGGTTGAATGAATAGTGATGAATAGTGATGTTCATAATTCTACATTCTTGAAATGTCAAAATTTCTATTATAAAATGATTAGAATGTTGTGTGGATGTATTTTTTAGTGTTAATTGGAATTGTACAAGTGTTTATGAAAAGTTTTATAGTTTGTCTTCCATTTTCTTTCAAAACCCCAATTTCATGAAAGTGGTGCTATAATGCTTGTTTTGTCATGATTATAATCGGTAAATGGTGTTTCATGACTAATTAATGATGAAAATAGGATAAATGAAGTGTTTACATGAAATCTACATGTAGCAAATTTTCCCTTTTTGATTGTGTATATCACTTTGTGAGAATGAAAAAAATTTATTAAAATTTTTCCTAGTTACCTTGTTACAATGTCAGTTATGGCCAAAGGAGGGAAGAATGAGGGGTTTTTTGATTAAATGCATAATTTTTCTTCATTCTCTCTTGTTGGCCAAGAGCACTTTGATAAATTGTGAAGGGAATGTTAATAAATTTTGTTTGAGATTCATGCTAGCCTCTTGGTTTTTAAACAAGGAAGAATGGAAAATTTATTACTTTATGAAATTGTCCCATTTTCCTCAATTTAGTCTCCTTGATCGAGAGCATGGAAAGGAAAATTTTATCTGAAGTGTTGTAGACACTTATCATGGTTTTGGTCAAGGTATGGAAGAAAAGAAATCAGATATTGTTAATAAATTTTCTAGTTTCTAATTTACATAATCATGACATTCTAGCAATTGAAGTCTATGACTATAAATGAAAAAAATGTATATATGCATATCTATAGATATATTATGAGGAAAAGGATATTTATAGGTATGCTTGTTTATGTAAGGAATGGTATGACAAAAAAAAAGGTGAAAGTTCACCTTAGAACCCTTAAAATGTAATAAAAAGGCAAATTAGAAATTCGTATAGGAATGGAAGGAAAATAATTGATTATGTTTGTAATGAGGTAAGAGTGAAAGATAGAGAATTTGAAATTAGAAATTCTTGCTTTTCCTTGATCTCTTCTCTGGGTTGAGAATACCATCTTCCATTTTTATGCAAATTTAATCTTTACAACATTATTAATATATAAGGGTCAAAATTTTATAGAAAGTGTAGTATCATGATAAAAAGAAAAGGAAAGAAATAAATGATTTGATAGATAGGGAAACATAGAATGGAAAGGGAAATCATTGATTGGAAAGGAAAACAAAATTAATAATAAAAAAAAGGACTTTGAGGAAGTATTTCCCATATATACTCTAGGATAGATAGGCTTGTAACTAAATGACCAATTTTTGGTATGAGACAGCAATTGGGAATTTCACAAAAAGTATAAAAATATAGGGATGACTGCAAATTCTAAGTTAGTGTAACCTAAAATGGCCAAATAAAAAGGGGACATTTACTTAGAATTTAGTATAATCATAGGTACAAGCCAACTCATCCTAGTTTATATATAGGAGATAGCGTAATGAGAATATGATCCACGAGAATTATGGTGGTGATTCCATAGCATCATGATCCACCCAAAGCCGAGAGGTAATGATCTATTTAATGACAATGATCCTGTGAGCTAAATTTTGACTGGTTGGGAGAAATCCTTCGATTAGAAAATGATCTGTCTATATGAAATTGATCAACAACTGGAATAGGTACTTAAATCCACTAAGGTACGCCTTATCTCACTCATGTACATAGTAGTACATGGAGTAGTCCATTGGGTGGCTCTCCTGATACTCATAAGTCTCTCTTCAATTGATTGATTGATTAATTATGGCTTTTGGCCATGACTGATGACTGTTTTTCTTATAATTGGTGATTGTTTTTCCTTGTGAATAATGGATATGTTTGCCCTATCTATCACTAGAAATGACTGAAATATAATTGAAAATGATTTCCTGATCATGACACTAAAATGCATTTGTGGTGAACTAACATGATAAATTGCTATACTATAACTTATTAATGCATGCCATACACCTTTATGAAATGTATATATACATTCCAATAGAAATAACTGAAATTCAAGAATAAAGAATATAGAACTATTTTTCATATCACTACGGTGGTACATACCAGTGTTTTTAAAAACAAATTGAAATGTTTAGCCACTGAGAATTATATTCTCATTATTGTAACTGGTATGTATCAAATGACTAGATACATGATATGGTTAGAAATTGACATAGCCTTGGTGGAAATTTCCTAGTCGGGTCCCTTCACTGCCGAACAAAACATTTATGTAGTCATTGTAATTGAGGTTCCTACTATGTAGAGGAGCTAGACTAAATTTTCTTTTGGAAAATGTATGTACATAAATAGAAATAGCCCTGTTGTCTTGATCATATATGTTTTTGGAATAGAATTAGGATAAGTTATTTTTGGATATAAATAGTGACAAGGGCTGATATATTTGGATGGGTGAAAGTAAGAACTAGTGATAATCTTTTGTAAAGGGTTTGAGTGGTAGGTTTGTTGCCTCCTTACCCTGGGATAATGTAAATACTTCACACATCCAGAGGCATATGTATGACGTTATATGAAAATTAATGAACGAAGTTTATGATTTAAAATGTGTTATTATAAGTACTAGTTGCTAGTTCATTTCCTTTACTTGAAATCTATGTCTTAATGCCTAAAATATGATGAAAAGTTCTAATTCCCATACAGGTTACAAGTGTGTTTCTCTATCTTGGAATTCTACTTCCCTTGAAGTTCATATGGTTTTGTATAGTACTGATATGTTGGCTAGTATTTTGTTTATTTTTCTCACTTGAAACTTCTTTTTATAATTTTTAAATGGTGTTTCAAAGTGTTGTTTAAATGGCTGTGGTTAGGTTACTTTTTTTCTCACCTGAACTACATGTTGAGGTATTTAAATGGTGACATTGAGATGCCACTTCAAGTGCTGGTGTTTAGTCTTCTATTTACTTCTTGAAATCCTTTCTTTAGGTGCTTAAATGATGTTCTAAAATGTGTAAACATGCTGTCGGTTGCTAGTTTAATTTTCCCAATTGAAATCCCTTCTTTAAGTGCTTAAATGAGGCTTTAAAGTGTGTAAACAGAGTTTTTATTGCTGGTTTAATGTTCCCACTTGAAATCCCTTCTTTAAGTGCTTAAGTGATGTTTTAAAATGTGTAAAAATGTTGTTGGTTGCTATTTTAATTTTCTCACTTGAATTCCATTCTTTAAGTGCTTAAATGAGGCTTTAAATTGTGTAAACCTGGTGTTGGTCATTGGTTTAATTTTTCCTCTTGAAATCCCTCCTTAAAGTCCCTAAATGATTATTCAAAATGTGCAAATGTTGTGTTTGTTGCTGTCCAAATTCTTCATTGTGGTTCCAAGGTTCTTAGTGTATCACTAAACTAGGCCTTGCACATGAAAGCATATCTAAATGTTGTCCAAGTTTTCATAAGTTATATTCGTGGAACTTAAAAAAATGATTATGATGCTTAGGTGTTGTTATGTTATCTATAAGCTGTCCAAGTTTCCATATGTCATGTTTGTGACATTTAGAGACTTCTTTCATGCTATCTTGAGGTTCATTCTATGGTTTTTAAGTGCTGCCATGCCATCCACATGCCGTCTAAGTTTTGTATATCATATTTGTGGTGATTTTGGGCTTCCTTTTGTGGTTTTAGTGTTGATATGGTATACATTTTTTGTTTATATTTTGTATTTTATGTTTATAATGTTTTTAGGCTTCTTTTCGTGATATTTAGGTGGTGATTAGTTACCTTCATGTTTTGTAATTTCTATTTATGGCATTTTTAGGCTTCTTGTGATGTTTAGGCACTGTCATGTTGCTCTCATGCCATCTAAGTTCATTCTAGTGAACCATATTTTGATGTCTCAAAGTTCATTCTAAAGTATTTAAAGGACTATATTGTTGTTCATAAAATTTTATGCTTGGCTAAACTTTTGATAGGCTAAATACATGGTCTGTTGGCTTGAAATATCCTTTAAAAAATGCTCCAAAGGGTGGCTTATGTTTCTGAATTAAGTTTGCATTCCTAGCTTGTTTTGCTCTATTTAAATCCCTTGTAAGAGTGTCGATATTGGTATTTAAAGTGTTGGTTTCTAATTCATTTTTTCTCTCTCCTTTCAAGAATGTTAAAATGAATAATTAAAATGTGTTAAAGATGTTGGTTGCTGTCTAGTTGTTTCATCTAAGTTTTAGGCGTCTTAAGACATGCTTTCAAGTTAAAATTTGTGTGCTAAAGATGTTGGTTGATACCTAAGTCTTTTAGCAATGTGTTAGGTATCTTGATACATGATTTCAAGTTAAGTTTTGATTGTTAAAGGTACTAGTGGCTACTTGTTTTGGGTTTTATTTGTGTGGTCTATAAGGAAAATTATTTCAATTTTTAAGTGCTAATTCTCTTTAGATGGAAATAATAATTTATCTAGGTTTGGTGGATTTTAACCCTTTGCTTAATAATATTTTTTTTTTGTACTGAATTGTATAAATGAATTTGTATTGATTTCTTATTGATTTTATACTAAAGTGCAAAAATGAAGAGGTTTTTGGGCAAGAAGAGTAAATCAGGTCCTTCTAAGATAGGTGATGGACCTAGTAATATGAGCTCCATAACAATTGCTCCATCTTCTGATCCAGTACCTCCATCTGGTTCTGACCTTCTAGTGGGTAACTTAGGAGATGACAACATCAGTCATGATTTGGCTACTCTAACCTTTGATCACTAGGAGGATTTTAATGATTTGGTTAAGGAGTACGTACAGTTAGATGATGTTCAACAAAAATAGATAGTACATCCCTACAAACAAAGATTCTAGGTATCTGAAATTATTGGTAAGCCTATATAAGATATTTTTATGTTAAATTCAATAATTTCATGTTTAATATCTAACTTTATACTACCCCCTGATGAAAGAGTAGTAGTTCATTTTAATGAATTGGGGCAGCCGATTGAAGAAGGTGGTGGACTTCTTAACTCCTTCTTAAGATGTGTTGGAAGAAACTTTACTACATTCCCGATTAGTTACCCAAGTTAGAAATATGTTCCACAATAGTCCAAGGACAACACATTTAGAAATTCTGTGCAAGTATTAAATTTATCAAATTACTCATTCACTTTACTAGTTACTTTCAAATACAATTAGTGATGACTATATTATTTTAATCTTGTAGAGAAAATTTGTCTTGGATGATGTCGACAAACATTTCATTCACATGTCAATGGGAACAAGTTGGAAGTAAAAGTGAGCTAGGCTCTTTGATGCACCACAGGATGTTGTAAGCACAAGGAATAAGCTTATTTCCAAGTGCCCACCTGGCATTCCATAAGATCAGTGGGCATCATTTATTCGTTACCATCTTAATCCTAAGACAAAGGTAATATAACTTCACTTATTTGATGATATGACGACTTATTTCATTGATACTATTGATATGTTAGTTTCAATTATTAAGAATCAATCCAAAAGAATAAATCAAGTAGAGGACAGCTCATGAATCCTCATATTTCTGGTTCAAAGAGTTTGGCTCGAAAAAAATAAAAAATGGTTTGTTTAATTTGTTTAATTTTGCATTTCAAATTTAGAATTAACTAGAATTCTTACATCCTTTTAACCTTGATAGGAAATTGAGAGGGGTGGTCTTGCTAGCCGTAGAGATGTGTGGACTGCCACAGATAAGAATCAAGAAGGATCATGGGTGAATGAAGAAGCTGTTAATATTGCAATAAATAATGAAAATTTTGAACGTAATTAGACATTGTTCACTTTTCATTTGGTTTGATAGGATTTTCTTAAAATGATTATATTTGCAGGCTACAATTTCTACAATTCAGTCCCAACATTCTTCATCTCAAGAGGTCTCAAATATGGACTCATTGGCACAAGCTTTAGGTGGCTATAAGCACTTTGGCCAAGTTCATGGGTTGGGTTAAAGAACATGCCTAACAAAAGTATTTGGTCGTGCTTCTCGTGGGATTCCATAATTAGCTGGAATCCCATTTCAAGATTACGAGAGGTTAAAGGCTAAGAATGAAGAAGTGAAGTCCAAGGTCGAAGATTTGACAACCACATTGAACTAACTCCAAAAATTCATGTCATTTATGGCTTAGAGGTTTTAGGGTGAAATACCATTTGAGTTTGCTGCCTACATCAATCGAACAATAATTTTACTTTAATTCATAGAATTGAGTAACGTTTATTTATATTTTATTTATTATAACCAACAATAGTTATTTTTCATTTTTAGCCACCTAGTGATGAATGAAGCGCACCTCAAAGAGTTGAAGGTCAAAATGAATCAAATAGTACTAACTCATAGAGAATAATTTTAATTATGTATCAAGATTTGAAATTGAATTAATGTATGGATTACCTTAAACATATATGCATTACTAATGTTTATTTTCTTCAATGAATGTTCTGTCTGGCCTATTTTGGCTTTTATTGGTTGGTTGTGTTTGGTACAATTGACTATTTGTATATGTGACAAAAATTATGTAAAAGGGAAGTCAAAACTAATCGTTACATTAGGTACCATAGAAAGTGGCTTTGCAATGGTTAGAATGCACCATCGCAAAGCCACTCGGAATGGATTTACAATGGTGACAGGGTAACCGTCGCAATTCTTAGGCTTTGCAACTGTTAAAAATTGCAACGGTTGACATGAGATTGTAGCCATTCCAGGATTTTGTGAAGGTTTCACAACAATTGCAATTCCTAAAACTTTATAGATAGTGACTTTTGCAATGGTTGTAAATTGTCACTTTAACTTACGAAAATCCAAATTTTCAACGGTTCTACCAACGGTCTCTATAAATCGTTGCAAATCTAGTTGTTACACTTAGATCTGTAACAATTCTAGGAACTGTCATGAATCCCATTGGTGACATATAAAACCATTACAATTCTAATTTTTTGACTGTTGTAATTCCACTATTTTTTTTTAGTGCTAGTGTATTCATTAGTTGTAGATAAGCTCAAGTTCGAGTGACGAATTATCGATATGGGACGGTCGTTGGACATTCCTCAGTTGAAGCATAAATTAAGATGGTAAAAACATCCACTCAACTAAATAAATAAGATTTTAAAAATGTTGTGACAGTTGCATAACTATAGCTTGAGCTAATTCAACTTAGTATATACACTTGGGATAACATACCGAGAAAATGATCCACTTGTAAGGAGTGGTGATTCCGTAGCCTCCTAATTTTTCTAGGACAGAGCAGATATAATCCACACCTAAAGTAATGATACTGTGAGTAAGACTTGATTAGTCAAAGAGAGGGATGATGATCCTTAAGTTTATTCTTGGATCCACTAGGGGAAGCCTTAAATAGTACGATGGTCAAATAACAGAAGGGCTTAGGGCCATAGAGTACTCATTCATGTAGAGCTTAGGGGTACATACTATATTTGTTGAGTAGTGCCTACAATATAAATTTCTCTCTATTTTATATGATAAGAAATAAAGGGTTGAGGCACATTCCCTATATAATGATTGAGAATTATTCATTCTCTAGATTTATGCTAAAATTCTATATATAATGTGGTTACATGGGAAGTATAAACATATTTTAAAGAGTTTGTTATGATTATTTAACTGTACATTCATCTTTGGACACATGAGACATGAGCATGCATTGTATCTAATAGATGTATGTCTATGTAAATTTGTACCGAAAGAGAATGTATGAATTTATATACGCTTACAACTGGTACCATTGGTGATTTTAAATATAGGTTATCCAGCCACTGATATTATAAATCTCACTTTTATGTTAATGTGTCTAGATGTCATGTTACCACATCCTGCTAGAGATTAAGACCGCCATCATTAAGGTCTCTTTTATGGGGCCCATTACTGTCATTAGACATGTTTGAGTGGTTATGGTAATGGAGGTGCCACCTATGGTACCCCCTATAGGTGGCCTGTAATAATCGAAAATGTTTTTAAAAGATAAAATCAAACTTTTGACACCAATTCCATTTAAACTGAGGTTGGCACGTATTTTGAGGTGATGGTTAAACTTGAAAAGCAATATGAAGTCAAAAACACGATCGAACGAAAAGAAACGCGATTTGGAGATCAGAAACTGACAGACGAAGTTTCGTACTTCAGTTTCACTGACGGAGGCTAAAATCTTTGCATAGGAACTCGTGCCAACGTCTGGAGGGATGTCGACACCCTGAAGTTTCCCCGGGTGGTTCAGGAAAAGTCAAAATCACCCCTGGAAGCTTTAAATTTCCCGAAATCCCTCCATTTCTATCAATTCTCTCTCTCTCTCTTCACTCTACTTTCTCTCTCCTCTCTCTCCTCCTTCCTCCACTGTGCACCGCCACCTGAGCCATCGTGAACCACCACTTGGCATACCAATCGACTCCCCTCGCCACCCTCGACTTCCAGCAACCACCCATGGCTGTTAACGGCTACCAGCACCACCGAAAAATGCCGTTTTCCTCCCCCATCATGCAAAAACTTTGCCAGCTGAGATCGCCATCGTTGGCCATCACCGCCACCACCAGCGTGTAGCTTGAGCTGCCAACTTCCTCCACCAGCTCACTGACGTTGAACGGAGGTCTGATGCGCCTGGATAGAGGCATTTTCCGTTCACCGTGTGTAAAACTTTGAGGCCAGAAAATGCCATCCAAATGGCCGTGAACCGCTGCGCCACCACCATATTTGGACTCCTCATCTTGCGGGCTTCACCGTGGTGTAAATTTCGAGGCCAACTCCACCCATCCACCATGCGCCGCTGTGCTGAAGAATCTGAATATACACCGGGAGACACCGAGATCACCCCGGGATAGATTTCCATCATCCAATAACACTAGTAAGGTCCGATTCCCCAAAAACTAATGAATTTTGATTGAAATAGCTGCCGAACGCAATTAGGAAATAAATTGACCTAGGAATTAGGAAAATCGAACTTAGAATCGTAAAATGGATGATGTGACGAGCTTAAATATTAGTGTAAATATCCAGGGAATTGATTTAGCTCAAAATTTGAGACTACGAGAAGTTTAGAAGTGATTTGGAGCAACAGGAGACCAGGTAAGATGATTTACGCTTCATGAGTTGTAGAATTGACCTAGTGAATACCTGAATGATTAGATTTAATTGCATAGATTTTTGTGCTGCTTTCAATGGAATAAATTGCATGCCTGTGTGCTGGATATCCTAATTACATGTTAGAAGTTTTTTTTATCGAGTTTAGATGCCCTTAGGACGGATTTACTTAGGGTAGGGTAATTGATAGTCGGTATGGGACGGCCGTTAAGTATCCTGAGTACAGGGAGTTTTTAATTGACATTTTTTTTACCAGATTTAGCCTGTACTGCGTTAGGGATCACGCAATAAATCAGGATGACCCTAAGAAAGGTTTAAGGAGTATAAGGGGGAATAGCCTACACGGGGAAACGTTGTGATTTAGGCGTAATACCCTAGAACCCTGAGGAATAGCCGACCGTGAGCATGTGAGTTCGAATAGAATGTATGAGGATGAGAATTGGCATATGTGCACATGCTAGGGGATGCCCTAGATGTTGATTCTCACCCGGTCCTTGAGTGAGTGATTGGTGTTACGGATTACACTCACAACATAGGCAAGATTCGGGTGATTGGTGTTACGAATCACACCCAACGATAAGAGAGGTAATCTCTCTAGATGACGTGCAATTAGACGATTTTAGATTTTGTCAAAGAAGACTTGTGGCCAAGATGGATTTAGATACACTAGGCATGGGATTTAACCTGATTTCTATGACTGATTTTCAAAGAAATGGATTTTTATGATTTTGAGCATTTGTCGCGACTTCCATGTGATAAAATGATTTTAAAGATAAGGTATTTCACTGATTTCAAAATAATTTTGGGAAGTTATTTTCAGTGCTCACACCGCTGAGTATTCAACCAAATTTTGAATTGTAATTGAACTATAAATTATTCTACTGGGATTTTATGTCTCACTAGGTTGTGTACTCAGATGAACAGGAACCGGGACAGGAACCTAGACGTTAGCTGATGATTCCTTGGTGATAAACAGAAGAACGACTTAGTCTAGGCTTGAATGTCATTGTATATATTTTTACTGATGATGATGTATATTGGTTTTCTAGGATTTATGTTTTCTGTTGTTATTGGACTGGCTGTGTATCTATAAATAGGATGACTGTTGTATTTGGGATATATTCGAAATACAGAGGAAACTCTGTCAGATTTTCGGTAGGGTTTACTGATGTAAACTTGTGGAATTAAGTTGGAATTTGTATGAATGCCTGATCTGATGTATATATGGATTTTAGTTTTCATTCCAAAGTAATGTATGATGAATGTATGTATAGTTAGTATAGCTGCATGTGAATTAGGGTTGAACGGAATCCGAATGGGCAATGGGAAGTCTATTTGGGTTACGCTCAACCAATAGCGATCCCCTAACGTTCCCACATCAGGAATAACCAATGCAAAGACGCATATGCTTCTGCTATGTAAATGTAGGATTGTGTATGTCGTATTAGGAGGTCGTTACATGGCCAGTGTTTAAGCAGGAGCTGTAGTAACTCTCCTCTCTTTACAGTATTATATTAGGTATTTTGGAAAGTTTATCCTTGACCATATCTCGATTATGTTTTTGGAGTAACCCATAGTATTCTTTGTAATGCCCTTATCCAGTATTATATTTCCTCTGGTGTAAACTGATAAATTTGGTACATTATTCTTATCCTTTCATTTACAACGTCTAAGCATTTATACCATTAAGTTTTAGTAAAGTGGATTAGGTTTAGGTTCTTTTGCTCAGATCAAATCTCATACATATAGCAGAAATAATATATCATGCATCACGGCAGAAATTAAAACTTTTATATTACATACAATAACAGTTTAATAAATGTCTGTTACATCCTTTGTAAACATGTACCAGGATATATGAAGTACCCGTCCATAGGGAGTTAGGAGACAACAAGCCTGTCACTTAAACTCCCTTTAAAATAATAGGGATGAACCAGTCCTTCACATATCCTTTTCCCAGTAATTGCCCCTTCCCTATATTATCTATAGCCAAAATAATGATCCTAACCCTAATCCAAAACAATACATAGAATTAGGACTCCAAAACAAAGGACTACAAAAATGCTCTCAGTATAGGGACTTCCATCTGCCTTGACATTGCTAAACGTCTGCATCTAATACATATTAACATATAAGTGAGAAAACAAGTTCCCCAGTAGCTTAACAATTCATCATTTTAAAAATCTACTAATATGTACTAGGGTGTAAGCACCAAAACATTTTTATCTACATTCTCGGTATTTGGGAACATAGCCTTATTCATAAATACAAATTGGTAAGCATTGCATGATTATTGGAAACGTCAATGTACTAAAAGTAGGTATTCTCTTTCAAGTAAAACATTTTTTCATGGGACACATGTTAAAACTGAAACAGACAATAATCATTTATGCATTTCATTCTTAAAACTTACCTTATTTTAATTTGTGGATACTTGGCCACCTTTACAAATTAATTGTGCACACTTGGACACGATGTGGACACTTGGCCACCTTGATTAATTAATTACGCACACTTGGGCACTACGTGGACACTTGGCCACCTTTATTAAATTAATTGTGCACACTTGGGCACTTTGTGGACACTTGGCCACCTTTATAAATTAATTGTACACACTTGGGCACTTTGTGGACACTTGGCCACCTTTATAAAATTAATTGTGCACACTTGGGTACTTTGTGGACATTTGGCCACCTTTATAAATTAATTGTGCACACTCAGGCACTTTGTGGACACTTGACC
This sequence comes from Senna siamea, assembly GCA_031216115.1. Lineage (NCBI taxonomy): Eukaryota > Viridiplantae > Streptophyta > Magnoliopsida > Fabales > Fabaceae > Senna > Senna siamea. The sequence goes on from CM062354.1 coordinate 14,332,202, forward strand.
ACCTTGATAAATTAATTTTGGATACTCGAGCACTTTGTGGACACTTGGCCACCTTTATGAATTAATTTTGCACACTTGGGCACCTTGTGGACACTTAGCCACCTTTATAAATTAATTTTGTTGCCCTTGTCTATTGTTATGTGGTCTTAAATTAGCCATCCATAATTTCTTAAATTTTTCAACATAAGAACATTAATGGCATAAATTAGAATAATTTTCAATCACCTTTCCTTTAACTCTAACTTTCTTATTTTCCCTTGACTTTAGCAATTATAAGACATATTATAAGTTATTATTATTTGCATTACTAGCACTAAAATGGGGGATGGTGTTTGGCCATAAGGATAAGTTAATAATCCCTAAGGTTTTTCATGCCACTTTTTCAAAATTTCCCCACCTTTCTATTCTTTACACTTAATGAGATCATGCATTAAATTCTAGGGTACTTTCTTCAAGATTTAATTTTGTAATCATTGCCATTAGAAATTTATTCTCCTTACTTTCTTGATTTTTAATGTATGTTAATTTAAGGTTACATACCCTTCTCAATTCTTACATTTCAATGCTAATGTGGATCTTTAATAGCTAAGGCCAAATTTTCTAGGTCTTAATTTATCATAATTTCTCTCCTTTCCTTAGCCAAACTGAATTACAGTCTTTCTTAAATAATTTTTCAGTAAGCAAATTCATATCTTGTGTTGACTAGCTCTATTAGGCTTATTGGGCCTGACAGTTATTTAGGAATATCTTTAGAGATAATCATCTTATTTTTAAATTAGAGGATTTTTAGGGATAATGATCATATTATAATTTTTGTATATATTCCTAATTTCTAGGGATTAGGATAGATTCTTGGGATCCTTAATTGTATATATATATCCTTGTAACTTACTTAGAAATACAATTTGAATAGAAGCAAATATTCAGTCAATTAAAATTCTACATGGTATCAGAGCCCATGCTGCCCTGAAGTGAGTATTTTTTTTCTCCTTCCGCAATACAAGGGTTTCTGTGTATATGAAGGGGGTTGAATTAATCTCCTCTCTTCATTTTTCATATCTTAGAGGTTGAGTTTTCTCCCTCTCTTATCGTCACCACCCATCCAGAGCTGACACCCAACATCAGATCTACTACCGCCTACATTTCGGTAGCCGATTGATGACGCATGCGCCGCCGAGACATTTTGGATAGATCTACATTTTTTCTATAATCCTAGCCGTTTTGCCCCGTCGTTTGCCTCACCAACACCATATTTGGAGAGCTCATCACCCCGCCACCAAAACCCACTGAGATCGGTCACTGTCTGCCACCGCACTCACTGGTCGCCAGTTTGGTCTTTTGATTTGCTTATTTTTTTAAGTTATTCTCTCCAATTTTTGGCCTTTTTTCTCCTTTTTCCTTCTTTGTAGTGTTGACTACTTATTATAAGAGACATTAAGGCAATAGAGAATACTTCACTTACCCATATCTGTATTGTCAAGTTAGATAGAGCTAGTACCTATCTTGCTTGGTCAAGGGCATGTCTTTTCTACATTAAATCTCGAAAGCTACTTGGCTATATTACTGGGGATATGAAACCTCCTACTATTTCTGATGATAATTATGCTCAATGGGACTCTGAAAACTCTCTTGTTATGACATGGCTGATAAATACTATGCATGCCCAAATTTTTAAGCAGTATTTGTTACTTGATACTGCTAAAAAAATTTAGACTTTAACCAAATGCACTTATTCTTGCAAAGGGAATGATGCTCAGGTGTTTGAAATCAGGACAAAGATTCATGCCACTAAATAGGGGGAATTAATTGCAACTGACTATTATTCTGAATTGAGTGGATTATGGCAAGAGTTAGATTACTATTAACACATCCACACCAAATGTACTGAAGATGTTGTTTTATTTCACCAATTAATTTCAAAAGAGAGGGTTTATGATTTTTTGGCTAGTTTGAATTTAGAATATGACCATATTTGGATTCAAATTTTGGGAAAATCTCCTCTCCCTTATGTTGAAGATGCTTTCTCCTATGTTGTACAAGAAGAAAGTCGTCGCGGTGTCATGCTTTATCAACCACCGGTTGAGAAGTTTGGTTTGATCATCTCCCATGAGAAACCAAGGCCACCACCTCTGATAAAGATCACTTGTAGTGTGATTACTGTGGTAAGCCAAGGAATACCAAGGAGACTTGTTGGAAGATACATGGTCGGCCAACTCGAGGCCGTGGAGGTAAATGAGTTACTTTATCCAAAGGTAAGGCGAATATGGCTAATACTATTGAGCTACCCAAGGATGTAGATTCAAGAGCCTCTCTCTCTTCTGATGAAATTCAGCACCTCTGTCGTCTCCTAACCAAGCTTAACCCCTCTATAGCTAGCACTTCTAATTATGTGCACTCAGGTATGGCTTTTACCGTTCATTCTCCTTCTTGGATTATTGATTCTAGTGCGAATAGACATATGATTGGCTCTTCTAAAGGCTTATCCCATTACTCTTCATGTCCTAAAGGGGACAATGTTTGAATAGCCAATGGGTCTGTATCTTCTGTTTGTGGGATAGGTTCTATGGTTTGTACACCTAATATTACACTCTCATCTGTGCTTCATGTACTTGATTTTCTTGTTAATCTTTTATTTGTCAATTCCATCACCAAAGATCTAAATTGTAAAATTGTGTTCTTTCCTAATCAATGTGTCTTTTAGGACCTTCGCATAGGGAGGAGGATTGGAAGTGGTCGGTTATGTGACGGCTTGTACGTGGTAGATGGTGTTCGAGACTCAGGACAGGCCCTTCTTGGAGTTAATAAGGATGTCAATCATGAAATAATCTAGTGGCATAGGCGGCTAGGACATGCATCATTCTTTGTTTTAAAGAAACTTTTTCCCCATTTGTTTTCAAATCTTAATGTTGAAACTTTATTTTGTGATACTTGTGAATTTGCCAAGCATTCTCGAACCTCTTACCTTTTGAGTAATAATAAAAGTTTCATTCCTTTTATGACTATTCATTCTGATGTCTGGGGTCTTACTTAAACTATTTCTTTGTCTGGTTGTGGATGGTTTGTTATCTTTATTAACTGTTGTACCCATATTACTTGGGTTTATTTACTAAAGTCAAAAAATGAAGTTTTTCCTTGCTTTTAGTCCTTTCATAAGATGATCTGTACTCAATTTGATGCTAAGATAAAAATCCTGAGAACTAACAATGGCACTAAGTACATGAATAAACGCTTTGAGACTTACTTGGAAATTATGGAATTATCCATCAAACTAGTTATCCTTATATCAGTGCCGCCCAGAATGGAGTGGATGAAAGAAAACAAATACACCTATTAGAAGTGGCTCGATCCCTCATGTTCACCATGCATTTACCCAAACCTTATTGGGGGGATGCCATTTTAGCTGCCACATACCTTGTAAACTGTATGCCTTTAAAAATCCTTGATTTTTAGAGTCCTCTTGAAGTTTTAAAATGTAAAAGAGACTATGTTATCCCACCCAAAGTGTTTGGTTGTGTCTGTTTTGTTCATACTAGGGATACTGGAAAACTTGATCCTAGAGCCCTTAAATGTGTCTTCATAGGGTATTCCTCTACTCAAAAAGGTTACAGATGTTATCATCCTCCCTCTAGAAAAACCTTTGTTGGTATAGATGTTACCTTTCGGGAAATTGAACCTTACTTTAGCACACCTTTATCACCTCTTTAAGGGGAGGTTAATAAAGTAAAAGAGGTGGCGCTTCTTGATTTAGAAGAAATAAGGAAGGATGTAGTTCAGTGGGAGACTATTGGGAGATTAGATAGACCTAACTTGTTGACATACTCAAGGAGGAACTGGCTACATAGAGCTGAAGAAGCTATCATACAAACTATCAAATCTTCTAAATCCTCCTTCGCTAGTGAGTTATCTATATTCCCTAATGATTTAGATTTACCTATTGCTCACAGAAAAGGAGTCAGATCTTGTACCAAACATCCTATGTCTAATTTTGTTTCTTATGACTCCCTGTCCCCATCATATAGAGCCTTTGCCTTATCTATTTCTCTTGTTGTCTATTCCACAAAATTGGAAGGAAGCTATTACTGATCCCAAGTGGAAGCAAGTGATGATTGAAGAAATGAAGGCCTTGTCCAAGAATGAGACTTGGGCCTTGGTCCCTCCTCCACTAGATAAGAAATTGGTGGGTTACAAATGGGTATTCACTATGAAACATAAAGCTAATGGTTCTATAGAATGATTCAAAGCTAGACTGGTGGCCAAAGGGTTCACACAAACTTATAGAGTGGACTATCAGGAGACCTTTGCTCCAGTTGCAAAAATGAACTCCATTAGAATTTTGTTATCTTGTGCAGCTAATATCGATTGGGACTTGCACCAATTTGATGTTAAGAATGCATTTCTTCATGGAGACTTGGAAGAGGAACTGTATATAGAGATCCCACCTGGGTTTGATAACGAACAATGTCAAGGAAAGGTGTGTAAATTGAAGAAGGATTTATACAGACTAAAACAGACTCTAAGAGCATGGTTTGAAAAATTCAGTAATTTCATGGTTTCCTTTGGCTATCATCAGAGTAATGCTAACCATACCCTCTTCATAAAACATATAAAGGGCAAAGTCACTCTTCTCATCGTCTATGTTGGTGATATAGTGATGACTGGAGATGATAAAGAAGAGATGTCCCAGTTGAAGAAGTTATTGACACAAGAATCTGAGATCAAAGATCTCGGTAAGCTATAGTATTTCTTAGGAATTGAGGTTGCTAGATCAGAGAGAGGAATCTTCATTTCTCAAAGGAAGTATATTTTGGATCTCTTAGAAGAGACTGGCATGTCAGGGTGCAAACCAGCATAATCCCCTATTGAGAGTAATCATAAACTACAATAAGGGGTTGGGAAGTTAGTTGATAAGGAGAGGTATCAGAGGTTGGTCAAAAAACTTATTTATCTCTTTCACACTAGACCAGACATAGCCTATGCAGTTATTCTAGTCAGTCAATTCATGTATGACCCTTGAGAATCCCATATACAGCCTGTCTTTCGCACCTTGCGGTATCTAAAGTCTAGCCCAAGGAAAGGATTACTTTTTTTCCAAACATGATCACCTCTAGATAAAAGCCTTTACAGATGCAGATTGGGCTGGATCACTAGATGATAAAAGATCTACATCTGGATACTGCACGCTTGTAAGAGGAAACTTGGTTACTTGGAGAAGTAAGAAGCAGAGTGTCGTTGTTAAATCTAGTGCAGAAGCTGAATACAGAGCGATGGCCCAAGGAGTTTGTGAACTTATGTGGGTACAAAAGTTGTATGAAGAACTGAGGCTATTGGAAAAGGAGAAGTTATCCTTGTATTGTGATAACAAGGCTGCCATTAGTATAGCTCATAATCCAATTCAACATGATCGAACAAAACACATTGAAATTGACAGGAACTTTATCAAAGAGAAGGTTACTAGTGGAATACTAAGCCTGGTTTATGTGACGTTAGAAAAGTAGCTTGCTAATGTATTTACCAAAGGTCTCAGCAAACAAATGTTTCACAAGCTCATTTGAAAGTTGGGCATGTATGACATCTTTACACCAACTTGAGGGGGAGTGTTGACTAGCTCTATTAGGCTTATTGGGCTTGACAGTTATTTAAGAATATCTTTAGAGATAATTATCTTATTTTTAATTAGAGGATTTTTTGGAATAATGATCAGATTATATTTTTTTGTATATATTCCTAATTTCTAGGGATTAAATTGGATTCTTGGGATCCTTAATTATATATATATATATCCTTGTAACCTATTTAGAAATACAATTTGAATAGAAGCAAATATTCAGTCATTTAAAATTCTACATCTTGCAAAAAGGCCATTTTTGAGTTTAGTATGCCAACAAGAAGAACATTACAATTTTAAAACTAAATTCTAACTAGAATCCTTCATTTAGATGTTTATAACTTAACACATACGTTAACCATCCAAGAATGCAAAATTTCAGCACTATCTCATGCTAGAACATTTCATTATGCATGCTAAATTTTTCTTGCAACCATGATCCTTCCATACACAACAATATCCATTTGAACATATCGACAAACACACCAAATTATCATACAAGATTAGCCAATTATGACATTCATTTCATCAAGAATGTAGAGAGGAGACTAATCTTCCATGAAAGATTGGCAAATCATAATACATATATTCTAAAACATGGAACAAAAGTCAAAGAATTGCTAACCTACCTTAAAGATAACCTAAGGTGGAATTTTCTTAGCTTCCCCTTTTGAATTTCCCTTGCTCTCTTACTCCTTTCTTTCTTAGCAAAATTGCCTCCCTCTCCCTTGACCAAATGTGTGTGTTTTTCTTAGTGTAAGGTTTCTCTCTCTCTCTTTCTCTCTCCAAAATGCTCTCCCCTCATCAAAGCTTTGTATTTCCTTCAACACTTATGCTACCATCTCTCTCTCTCTATTTTTTTTGATACACTTGTCGTGTGTTTTTTCCAAAATATGAAGTAATCTCCCTTTCTCTCCTGTTGTGTGTGTATGCATGTATATTAAAAATGCAATTTCAATTCCTTTCCCTCTTGTCTATTGTCCATTTGGTAATGAGATGCTACTCCTCTTTCTATTTTTTAATCATCATCATTCACTAGCCACATTTGTACTTTTAAGTACAATTTACTTTGCTTGCAAGTTTATCTTATCCCATTTGGTCACCTTATCTCTTACATTGGACTGCACTTGTGCTTAAAGACATTTTATTTTTCTTTGTATTCTTGCAATTGTCATGTGTGAGTGTGTTTACTTCCCTCTCTCACTTTCATTTCCTACTTAGCCAAAATGAGATGCTACCCTCCCTTTCTCCCTCACATTTTCTATTTTCCCACACGTGTACTTAAGTACACTCCATCTCTCCATGACATCTTGCACCATTTGCTCCACTCATCCACGTCAAGGAGGGGAAAAGGAAGTCATGCCAAGAAAGGGAAGAAGGGAGGGTCACGTAATCCTCTCCCTCAAGCAAGCCATCCTTCATGCTAGGTCGTACAGTCATGCAAGGATTTGAACGCTGCATTCTCCTTTCCTCTTCTTAATTTCTCTTTCTTCGTGGCCATAACCGAATGGCATTCTATATTTTATGGATTTGTGAGGCTATCTGTAATGACCCCCTAATACAACATACACACTCATAGTGGAAGCGTATGGATTTTCTAAATAGTTAATCCCGATGTGGGAATGTTAGGGGATCGCTACTGGTTGAGCGTAACCCAAATAGACTTCCCGTTGTCCATTTGGATTCCGTTCAACCCTAATTCACATGCAGCTAAACTAATTATACATACATACAACATAAATTACTCTAGAATGAAAACTAAAATCCATATATACATCATATCATGCATTCATATAAATTCCAACTTAAATTCACGAGTTTACAGCAGTAAACCCTACCAGAAATCCGGCAGAGTTTCCCCTATATTTCGAGCGTATCCCACAATACAACAGTCATCTGATTTACAAATATACAGCCAGTCCAATAATCACAGCAAGCAGAAATTATAGAACTAATATACAACATCATCAATAAACACATATATATACAATTCAAGCCTACACTAAGCTTTTCTCCTGTCTATCACCAAGTCATTGTCCAGCTAACGTCTAGGTTCCTATCCCTGTTCCTGTTCATCTGAGTAAACAACTTGGTGAGATATAAAATCCCAGTAGAATAATTTATAGTTCAAATACAATTCAAAAATTTGGTTGAATACTCAGCGGTTCGAGCGTCGAAAATAACTTCCCGAAATCAGTTCAAAATCAGTGAAATACCTTATCTTTAAAATCATTTTATCACAAGGAAATCACGGCAAACACTTAAAATCATAAAAATCCATTTCTTTGAAAATCAATAATCAACATCAGGTTAAATCCTATGCCCAGTGTATCTAAATCCATCTTGGCCACAAGTCCTCTGCGACCAAATCTAAAATCGTCCAATTGCACGTCATCTAGAGAGATTACCTCTCTTATCGTTGGGTGTGATCCGTAACACCAATCACCCCAATCTCGCCTATATTGTGAGTGTGATCCGTAACACCAATCATCCACTCAAGGACTAGGTGAGAATCAACATCTAGGGCATCCCCTAGCATGTGCACATACGCTAATTCTCATCCTCATACAGTCTATTGGAACTTACATGCTCACGGTCGGCTATTCCTCAGGGTTCTAGGATTTTACGCCTAAATCACAACGTTTCCCCGTCTAGGTTATCCCCCCTTATACTCCTTAAACCTTTCTTAGGGTCATCTTGATTTATCGCATGATCCCTAACGCAGTACAGGCTAAATCTGGTAAAAACAATATCATTTAAAAACTCCATGTACTCGGGATACTTAACGGCCGTCCCATACCAGCTATCAAGTACCCTACCCTAAGTAAATCCATCCTAAGGGCATCTAAACTCGATAAACAAAACATCTAACATGCAATTAGGATATCCAGCACGCAGGCATGCAATTTATTCCATACAAAGAAGCACGTAAATCTATGCAATTAAATCTAATCATTCAGGTATTCACTAAGTCAAATCTAGAACTTGGGAAGCGTAAATCATCCTACCTGGTCTCTTATTGCTCCGAATCAATTCAGAACTTCATGAAATCTCAATTTTTGAGCTAATTAAATTCCCTGGGAATTTGTACAAATATTTAAGCTCGTCACGTTATATGTTTTACAATTCTAAGTCCGATTATCCTAATTCCTAGGTCAATTTATTTCCTAATCGCGTTTGGCAGCTAATTCAATCAAAATTCATTAGTTTTTGGGGAATCGAACCTTACCAGTGTTGTCGGATGATGGAAATCTGTCCCAGGGTGGTCTCGATGTCTCCCGGTGTATATTCAGATTCTCTGGCACGACGGCGAGCGATAGCGTGTGGCAGCGCACGGCAAAGGGGTGCGGTTGGCCTCAAAATTTACACCACGGTGAAACCCGCTAGACGAGGAGTCAGAATATAGTGGTGGCACGACAGTTCACGCCCGTTTGGATGGCATTTTCTGACCCCGAAGTTTTACGCGCGGCGAATAGAAAATCCCTCGATTCGGGCGCATCGGACCTCCGTTCAACGGTGGCAAGCTGGTGGAGGAAGCTGAAAGCTTAGGCTACACGCTGGTGGTGGCAGTGATAGCCAACGGTGGCAGACGGCGGTGATCTCAGCTGGCAAAAATCCCACGCGATGGAGGAGGAAAACGCCATTTTTCGGTGGCGCTGGCAGCCGTTGGTGGCTGTGGGTGGTTGCTGGAGGTCGAGGGTGGTGAGGGGAGTCGATTGGTATACTGGGTGGTGGCTCACGGTGGCTCAGGTGGAGGTGCACGGTGGAGGAAGGAGGAGAGAGAAGAGAGAGAAAGTAGAGTGAGGAGAGAGAGAATTGATAGAAATGGAGGGATTTCGAGAAATTTAAAGCTTCCGAGGATGATTCTGACTTTTCTCGGACCACCCGGGGAAACTTTAAGGTGTCGGCTTCCCTCCAGATGTTGGCACAGGTTCCCATGCAAAGATTTTGGCCTCCGTCAGTGAAACTGAAGTACAAAACTTCGTCTGTCAGTTCCTGATCGCTGGATCTCGTTTCTTTCCATTCGATTATGTTTCTAACTTCAGATCGCTTTCCGAGTTCAACCATCATCCTTAAAAGTCATGCCAGGCTTAGTTTAAATGGAATTGGTGTCAAAAGTTTGATTTTATCTTTTAAAAACATTTTTGGTTATTACATTCTCCCCCCCTTAAAAGAAATTTTGTCCCCAAAATTCATACCTGTGAACAGTTCTGGGTATCTTTATCTCATCTCTTCTTCTTTCTCCCACGTCATCTCCTGCGACGCTACATCCTGCCAAAGTACCTTAACTAAAGGGATTATTTTACTTCGAAGTTGCTTAGTCTTATAGTTAAGGTTTGTACAGGAGTAGATTCATAAGTCAAATTTTCCTTTAATATTATCGGTTGATTCCCTAATACATGCGCAGGATCTGGGACATATTTACGAAGTTGGGAGACATGAAAAACGTCATGTAGGTTGGACAAATAGGGAGGTAAGGCAATTTGGTAGGCAATGGGACCGACTCTTTGTAAGATTTGGAATAGTCCTAGGAATCTAGGGCTTAGTTTCTTGGTCTTTACCTGTCTACCGATACTCGTGGTGGGGGACACTCACAGAAATACATACTCTCCCTCATTAAATTCTAAAGGCCTTCTTCTCTTGTTTGCATATGATTCCTGCCTCTGTTAGGCAACTCTCATCTTTTCCCTGATCATTTTGATTTGATCAGTGGTTTCCTATACAATCTCAGGTCCTAACAGTGCACTCTCCCCCATCTCTACCCAACTTAAGGGTGACTTACAACTCCTCCTATACAGAACCTCATATGGTGCCATACCGATGGTAGAGTGATAATTGTTATTGTATGCAAACTCTATCAACGGCAAGTGTTTATCCAACTTCCTTTCTATTCTAGCACACAAGCCCTTGACATGTCCTCTAGGGTTTGAATAGTCCTCTCAAACTGCCCGTTAGTCTGAGGATGATAGGCTGTGCTAAATTTAAGTTGAGTTCCTAAGGCTTACTGTAGGGATTGCCAGAATCTCGAAGTAAACCTAGGGTCTTGATCGGATACTATACCTGACGGTATTTCATGCAATCTCACGATTTCCCTAAGGTATACTTTGGCTAATTTCTCCATGGAGTAACACATCTTTACAGGTAAAAAGTGAGCATATTTGGTCAACCTATCCACTATCACCCAAATGGCATCAAATCCAACTGGGGTTCTAGGTAATCCTACCACGAAATCCATGGTTATTTGATCCCATTTCCTCTCTGGTATCTCCAATGGTTTTAGTAGCCCTGTGGGTTTCTGATGTTCTATCTTAACCTGTTGACAAGTCAAACAGGCATTCACATAGTTCGTGATATCCTTCCGCATACCAAGCCACCAAAAGTTCCTCTTAAGGTCCTGATACATCTTGGAAATATCAGGGTGAATAGTGTAATGGCTTCTATGGGCCTCTGCTAACACTTTTTCCTTCAGCTCCTGATGGTTCAGAATCATTACCCTCTTCCTAAACATTAAGACTCCATCAGGTGCTAGTCCAAAATCAGGTTGGTTGGCGTATACTTCCAAGGATTCATCCTCAAGTTGGGCTTGTCTAATCAGTTCTCTCAACTCGCAGGTTATCAAAAAGTCACTCATCACTAATCTTTGCGGGAAAGAGATTATGTTGAGGCTGAGATTCTTAAAATCCTCAAGTAACCTCATCTCACCAATCATTAAACTAGCTAGTTGTAGTGACTTTCGGCTTAATGCATCTACCACGACATTTACTTTCCCTGCATGATATTTCAATTCAAAATCAAAATCTTTCAGGTATTCTACCCACCTACGCTGCCTCATGTTCAATTCTTTTTGATCAAACAAATACCTAAGGCTCTTATGATCACTATACACCTTAAATATAGCGCCATACAGGTAATGTCTCTAAATATTTAATGCAAACACAACGGCAGGTAATTCTAAGTCATGGGTGGGGTAGTTTTCTTCTGCAGGTTTCAATTGTCTTGATGCATAAACCATAACTTTCCCATCCTGCATCAAGACGCAACCTAGGCCTCTCAGGGATGCATCTGTATATACGGTAAAGGGTTCTAGGGGTTTTAGAATAATTAGTACAGGAGTGGTGGTCAATTTCTCTTTTAAAGTTTGAAAACTATTCTCACACTATTCGCTCCATTCGAAATCTACCCCTTTCTGAGTCAATCGGGTTAATGGAAAGGCTATATGAGAAAATCCTTGAATGAATTTCCTATAATAACCAGCCAAACCCAGGAAACTCCTAATCTCGGTGACCATCCTAGGTCAACCCCAATCTAATACTGCTTCAATTTTCTTTGGGTCTGCTGCTATTCTTTCCCCATTAACCACGCGTCCTAAGAATTTCACTTCTTCTAACCAAAACTCACACTTCTCTAGCTTTGCATACAATTGCTTCTCTTCCAGTATCTGTAGCACCGTGCTAAGATGCTAGGCATGATCCTCATGAGTCTTGGAATAGACTAAGATATCGTCAATGAATACCACTACAAACTGATCTAAATAGGGTCTGAAGATCCTGTTCATGTAATCCATAAAAATAGTTAGTGCATTCATCAATCCAAACGGCATCACTAGAAACTTGTAGTGGCTGTATCTTGTTCTAAACGCTGTTTTAGAGATATCCTCCTCTCTAACCCTAATCTGGTGGTAACCTGATCAAACAAGTCATCAATACGTGGTAATGGGTATTTGTTCCTAATGGTCATCTTCAATTATCGGTAATCAATACACAATCTTAAACTACCGTCTTTCTTCTTTACGAATAAGACTAGAGCTCCCCATGGTGATACACTTGGCCTAATGAACCCCTTCTCCAAAATATCTTCAATTTGGACCTTTAATTCCCTTAATTCCGTTGGGGCCATATGATATGGAGTCATGGCTATTGGGTCCGCGCCCAGAATCAGGTCAATGGTGAACTCTATCTCCCTAGGTGGTGGCAGTTTGCTTACTTCCAAAGGAAATACCTCCGGAAAGTCACTAACGATTGGAATTTGGCTTAGCCTATCCTGTAACTCTACCTCAGAGAGATTGAGGGACATATCACCTATCTCACAAAGCCCTATCACTCCCTCGCATAGGCATGTTATCCAGGTAAGTGATTGTCCTTTCAGAACAATTCAACAAGACCCGATTCCTAGTTAACCAATCCATTCCCAAAATGATGTCGATCCCAGTTAATGGTATACACACTAGGTCCACAATGAACAAAGTATCCTCAATGGTTAAGGGGCAATTTAGGCATATACGTGGGGACATAGTGGCTTCTCCCAAGGGTGTGGATATGTATAGGTCACAGGGCAAGGTTTGAACAGGTAGTTTTATTCTCTCTACGCATGCATCAGTAATAAAGGAATGCGTAGCGCCCGAATCAAACAATACTATCAAAGAAAAATTATAAATTTTACCTCTACCTGCATCAAGCCCGAAGACCTGTCGACATTGGCCGCATTCAAAGTGAAAACTCTCCCTGGAGCCTATGGTCTTCGGCTACTGGATGTCGGTTGGTTCCCAGTAGAAGGGCAGTATTTGGCCATATGTCCTGTACCTCCACACCTATAACCTTGAAGTGGAGTCTAATGCCAGCAAGGCTGATTCGGATGTCTAGTCCCACATTTCAGATAGGGGGTATTGTCAGGTCATCTTCCACTGCTGCTAGAAGCCCCTGGTTGCGGTTTAAACATACCGCCTCTCACATTAAGATTTCTGGTGGCTGGTCTTGGCTGGTTCCCTATTCTTTGGGTCATATTCTGAACCCATCTCTATTCCATATTCTTGCTCAGGATTTGGCACTTGTTTACCAACATGGCGAAGTCTCTAATCTCCAATGTGGCTAGCTGAGTCTTCATGGGTAAGTTCAGGCCTTCTTCTAATTGCTTTACTTTCCAAGCCTCGTCATAGTGCATTCGCAGGTAGGTGGAGTATTGTGATAATTCTTCAAATTGTTTCAAATACTCCTCAAATGGCCTGCCTCCCTGTGTAAGCTTCAAAAACTGTGCTTCCTTTGATTGTTTTACGCTCTCAGGGATGTACTGGTCCATAAAGACTCTCTTAAAAGACTCCCAGGTAAGTGGAATGCCTCTGCTTTCCATCAGTTGCTAGGCACCTGTCCACCAGATTTTTGCTTCGCCTTTCAACATATATGTTGCATATGTAACCTTCCGCTCGTCGTCACACTACAACAATTTGAAAATCTTTTCAATATCTTTCATCCAAGCTTCTACCGCAGCTGGATCGAAGGCATCTGCAAATGGGAATGGACCTGCTCTCTGAAACTCGATCCATCCCTGATACAATGGGTTAACATGCTGGGTGGCTCTGTCATTTTTGGTTTGCCTGTCTTCCTGTTGCTGTCTCATCAAATTAGCACTGGTAGTGGCTTGATCTCTCATCGCATCAGCCATCATACAAATAGATTCCATCATATCGCGCATGTCGACGTCAGTCTCCATGCTGCCACTACCCGAAGCACCCTGGTTCCTGTGCCTTGGCCTTCCTCTAGGCCTACAAGTGGCATCCCTGCTAGATTCTGCCATACTTATCTGACACAGAAGATAAACAGATAAGTTATAACAACAACAGTTAACAGAAAGGCATTAAATTCATTCTGTTACTTATCGGTTCGAGATTAAGTCCTAGCATTCTAGAGTTAAATTAATCAAAATCCTAAAGATGCAAGCCCAAAGATTCAAGGTCCCTAACCACTAAACTAGATGATTCGACAAACTGGGCTCTGATACCATAATTGTAACAACCCTCTAATACAACATACACACTCATAGCGGAAGTGTATAGATTTTCTAAATAGTTAATCCCAATGTGGGAATGTCAGGGGATCGCTACTGGTTGAGCGTAACCCAAATAGACTTCCCGTTGTCTATTCGGATTCCGTTCAACCCTAATTCACATGCAGCTAAACTAATTATACATACATACATCATAAATTACTCTGGAATGAAAATTAAAATCCATATATACATCATATCATGCATTCATATAAATTCCAACTTAAATTCACGAGTTTACAGTGGTAAACCCTACTAGAAATCCAAAAGAGTTTCCCCTATATTTTGAGCGTATCCCATAATACAACAGTCATCTGATTTACAAATATACAGCCAGTCCAATAATCATAGCAAGCAGAAATTACAGAACTAATATACAACATCATCAATAAACATATATATATATATACAATTCAAGGCTAGACTAAGCTTCTCTTCTGTCTATCACCAAGTCATCCTCCAGCTAACGTCTAAGTTCCTGTCCCTGTTCCTGTTCATTTGAGTAAACAACCTGGTGAGATATAAATCCCAGTAGAATGATTTACAGTTCAAATACAATTCAAAAATTTGGTTAAATACTTAGCGGTGTGAGAACCGAAAATAACTTCCCGAAATCAGTTCGAAATCAGTGAAATACCCTATCTTTAAAATCATTTTATCACATGGAAATCGCGGTAACCACTCAAAATCATAAAAATCCATTTCTTTGAAAATTAGTAATCGACATCAGGTTAAATCACATACCCAGTGTATCTAAATCAATCTTGCCACAAGTCCTCTACGACCAAATCTAAAATCGTCCAATTGCACGTCATCTAGAGAGATTACCTCTCTTATCGTTGGGTGTGATCCGTAACACCAATCACCTGAATCTCGCTTATATTGTGAGTGTGATCCGTAACACCAATCATCCACTCAAGGACCGGGTGAGAATCAACATCTAGGGCGTCCCTTAGCATGTGCACATACGCCAATTCTCATCCTCATATAGTCTATTCAAACTCACATGCTCACGGTCGGCTATTCCTCAGGGTTCTAGGGTTTTATGCCTAAATTACAACGTTTCCCCGTCTAGGTTATCCCCCCTTATACTCCTTAAACCTTTCTTAGGGTCATCCTGATTTATCACGTGATCCCTAACACAAGATCTGAGCTAAATACTGGTAACTGCAAAAATATCATTTAAAAACTCCCTGTACTCGGGATACTTAACGACCGTCCCATACTAGCTATCAAGTGCCCTACCCTAAGTAAATCCATCCTAAGGGCATCTAAACTCGATAAACAAAACATCTAACATGCAATTAGGATATCCAGCACATAGGCATGCAATTTAGTCCATCTAAAGCAGCACACAAATCCATGCAATTAAATCAAATCGTTCAGGTATTCACTAGGTCAAATCTAGAACTCGGGAAGCATAAATCATCCTACCTGGTCTCCTGTTGCTCCGAATCAATTCAAAACTTCATGAAATCTCAGTTTTTGAGCCAATTAAATTCCCTGGGCATTTGCACGAATATTTAAGCTCTTCACGTCATCCGCTTTACAATTCTAAGTCTGATTATCCTAATTCCTAGGTCAATTTATTTCCTAATCGCGTTCGGCAACTAATTCAATCAAAATTCATTAGTTTTTGTGGAATCGGACCTTACCAGTGTTGTTGGATGATGGAAATCTTTCCCGGGGTGATCTCGGTGTCTCCTGGTGTATATTCAGATTCTTTGGGATGGCGGTGCGCAGTGGTATACGACGGTGCATGGCAGAGGGGTGCTGTTGGCCTCAAAATTTACACCACGGTGAAGCCCGCAAGATGAGGAGTCCAAATATGGTGGTGGCGCGGCGGTTCACAGCCGTTTGGATGGCTTTTTCTAGCCATGAAAAATGATGCACGGTAGACAGAAAATGTCTTAATCCGGGCCCGTCAGACCTCCGTTCAACGTCGACGAGCTGGTGGACGAAGCTGGCAGCTCAGGCTACACGCTGGTGGTAGTGGTGACGGACAACGGTGGCAGACGGTAACAATCGCAACTGGGGAAAATCCCATGCGATGGAGGAGGAAAATGCCATTTTTCGGCAGCACTGGCGGCCGTTCGTGGCCGTGGGTAGCTGCTAGAGGTCGAGGGTGGTGAGGGTAGTCGATTGGTATGCTAGGTGGTGGCTCACAGTGCCTCAGGTGGTGGCGTACGGTGGAGGAAGGAGGAGAGAGAGGAGAGAGAAAGTGAAGTGAGGAGAGAGAGAGAATTGATAGAAATAGAGGGATTTCAGAAAATTTAAAGCTTCTGGGGGTGATTCTAACTTTTCCTGGACCACCCGGGGAAACTTCAGGGTGTCGGCTTCCCTCCAAACGTTGGCACGGGTTCCCATGTGAAGATTTTGGCCTCCGTCAGTGAAACTGAAGTACGAAACTTTGTCTGTCAGTTCTTGATCGCTGAATCGCATTTCTTTCCATTCGATTATGTTTCTGACTTCAGATATCTTTTCGAGTTCAACCATCGTCCTCAAAAGTCATGCCAGGCTTAGTTTAAATGGAATTGGTGTCAAAAGTTCAATTTTATCTTTTAAAAACATTTTCGGTTATTACACTATCCCCTTACTCTTGCTGCGTATATATATTTATATACTTCACCCCTTATACATAGACTTCTCCTTAATGCAAGGCTTATAACCTATGCAAGGCACACGTGAGTTTCCCTACATTGGAGGCAACACAAAGGAGAGGAAGGAAATGCGTATCACACGTCGACTGCACCTTTCACGCAAGCTTCTTCTAAATGCTGCACGTCCCTTTGTCTCAAGCAATCTTAACTCTCCTCTCTCAAGGCACTTCCCGTATGCTTGTGTATATGTAAATTAGAATGAAAATTCTCCCTACTACTATCTAATGGTTAAATGGGATACTACACCTCCTTTTGGTTTTATATTTCAATTCCCTATGTCTAGTTCCCCCCCTTGGCTTCTATCGTACACCTACACACATATTTGGCTGCTTTCCTCTCATGTATTTTATCTATTGATTAGCAAAACCATTCAGTCCCTCTCTCCTTCTCTCTTCTATCGAATACATGTATATATATATTCTTAAATTTTCTTTTCCCACTTGTCCTTGCCACATACATATACATATATATATAGATTTTTAATTTGCTTTTCCCCTTTTGCTTCCTTTATGTCACAATCCCCCCTTGCTTTTATTTTACTCCACTGGATGCATGTGCATATATATTTAGTGGATGCTAACCTATTTTCTTTCCTTTCTCCATTGTGCTTGTTGTGAGGATTTAGCTTTAATTTCCTCTTTCCTTTGGCAATTCGGCAAGCTAAATGAAAGAAAAGAAAAATTAAATCAAGCACCTAAACTTTTATGTAAGCACCTCAAGGAAAGTGTTCTTATTTATCCCAAACACTAAGTTACACAAGCAAATTCATCCAACTAATTAAGGGAACATTAATTTAAATATAACTGAGAGAATATGGGGTGTTACATTCTTTAGTTACACATAGATGGGGATAGATATATAGATGATTAGATATATGACTGAATGTCACACCTGAAATGTGATGCAAATGGAAAATGAAATAGATTCATCACTAAAATTTTGTTTTTAAAAGAAAACTTTAGAAAAACCTTTTTTGGAAAACAATTTAGAAAATAATATTCAAAAACAAAGACAAGTTCAAGGGTTGGTATGCGTGGGGAAGGTATTAGGTACTCCACGGAATATGATATCAAAGATGTGTAATTAAATTTTACAAGCCTTATTTACTCCTAACAATCACATGCAAATGCGAAATAAAAATATTTTGTTGTTTTGACTTGACTAGGGATAGTTTCCTAGTTCCTACGTACCCCTTATGGGAATCAAAGTCCATGTAATTCAAATGTAAAAAATAGTTATAGTTTGTTATTAATTTTTTTACATAGAAAGAAACAAAATCATGAAAAATTTCAAAAGAAAATTTGTTGGAATTGGTGATTTGATTTTACTTTTGAAAACCTTTGTTAGCCTCACTTCTTACTCTCTTTAATTTTTCTTCTCTTTCATTTTTTGGGGTTTTTGGAAAAATAAATTGAAACTAAGTGAGATTTTAAGGAAAAGAAAAGGGTTTTAAAAAAACAAAAATTAAATTCCTAATTTTATGATAAAATTGGATCATTAAAACTCGAATACGAAGCATGCAAGCATATATATAATTCATAATTTAAATAAATACAAAATTTAAATGTGCAATGCAAATCTAACACATTTCTATGTCAATTCTCACCAATATTGATAAACAGTCGCATACAATGAGACAATCAATTATTCCATAGGGGAGAAGAATAATCGATCACCCTAACTCGGGGTCGACGACCTTCCCTCCCTATAATAGGCATAAGCTCTTATGACTACTAAGATTACAAATATATCAAAATACCTGAATAAATAAAATATCCGACATTTAGTATTTAATTATAGCCTAAATAAAAAACATAATAAAAAAATAACTAAATAAAAAAATCTTTTAAGCCCCTAATTCTTATTATGGTTTCATAATGATTCCTCAGTTCTCTTCAAACCTTGCACTATCAAAATGACTCCCCACATGCCAACATAAAAGATTGAATTAGTGCTTGTTCAAATTAATTTGTTTGCCAAAAATGTGTACCATAATGTTGAGGAACGAAATAAAATGTGGGTTCCTATGTTCAAAGAATTTAGCATATTTGATGATCTAATTTAAAGCTTAAAAGGTAAAAAGTAAAGTGTAACACATCAACAATTTAATTATCATTATCCTAGTCTAAGTTACACAACCATAATTTTAATTGGCAGCTTATAAAATCTAAGATAGAGAGCACCACGGCACCCTGAATCATGAACCACACTAGCATGATTAAGCACTAATTCCTAAATAGATTTTTGACAGCAACTATAATTTCATTCTAATTAACCATTCAAAAGGAATCCTTCAGTCTAAAGATTCAGTCCAAATTAAATTAGATAAATTAGGAAATTAAAGAATCAATTTCCAAGTAAAAAAATAGAAATCAGAACATTAAGGTATTCCAATCTAGAATCATTTAGCCATGACACTACAACATTCTCCCAAATGCCCAAAATTCATCCCATACTAGATTTGATAAAAAATGGAAATCAGAAAACTCAGTTTTGAGTAGGGGAAGAATCAGGCATAACTTACTCATGGTGGTCCACGACAATCATCAAAAGCAGTGGCTATGACTCAGGGTGGTGGCGGGTGACAACATTAGTTGCAGTGAGCAGTGACAGAATGTATGGCCAGCGAACATGCTTTGTGTGATGAAGACTCATTTTGTGCAATAGTGGTGGACGATAGGAGGAAGTAACTGTAATAACCTGATTAAAAATTAAAGAATTGGGATAAAAATAATGGAAAACATTAGAATATTGTTGGGAAGTAATTAAGAATATTTTCTTAAGCTTGTAGTTTAAATTTGAGAATTTTTTAGAATTAAAATTTTATCTGATGGAGAAAATTTTATTTGCCTTTAGAAACTTAGCAGATATTTTTAGGAGGCTTAAGATCCTCAAAAAAATTTGCAAATTCCTTTCATATGGTCCCATATTCTTGTCTAAATTAGGTAATACATCCAAAATTTATCTAGGTCAAAGTGAGAAAAGACTAAAATGCCCCTGGATGCCATAAAATGCCAAAATGTCCTTCCTTCCCATCCATTTTCCTTCCTGCCGCTCGATTTCCCTTTCCATTCACTCTCATCGTGCGCTACCTTCGTCCCTTCCAAAACCACCACTCGCTATCACCTATTGTAATAACCCAAATTTAAAATAAATTAAATTGGGTAAAATAAACTTAAATATTTTTGGAATTGAATTAAGCATATTTTTTTGAGCTTGTGATTAAAAATTGAGAATTTTTCAGAACAAAAATCTTATCTGACAAAGAAAATTCGATCTGGCTTTAGGAATTTATTAGATATTTTGGAAGGCTTAAAATCCTCAAAAGATTTCCAAATTTCTTCCATATGGACCTATATTCTTGCCTAAATCGAAGAATGCATCCGAAATTTATCCCGAGAAAAGTGAGAAAAGACCAAAATGCCCCTGAAGGCCACAAAATGCCAAAACCCCATTATTTTCTCTCATTTTTTCTTTTCTCTCTCTCTCTCTCTCTCTCGCACAATTTCTCTCTCTTTCCTCTCAGCTTCGCACGCCACCCTCTACCACCGGAATCACTGTGATGCGCCACCATTGAACTATATCACCTGTGCAGCTCGTCATTGTTGACCTCCTGAGGCCATCCCTAATCGTCGACAGCCACCACAGCGGCCAAAAATAGCCGCATTTTCCCTTCATCAATAGTTCGAAGGCCAACTTCAATCTCTGCTGTCTGATGCCATCTGGCCGCACCATCGCCACCATCAGCTAGCCCGAGTTGCCAGCTTCCTCTGCCAACTGCCAACCAGCGACGAACTGCCGCCACGCACCGTAAACGGAGGAAAAATAGTTTCAAAGGTCGTCGTATTCTTCGCTTGAAAATCGCGGTTAAACCACAGTGTTTTGCTGAGCAGACCTCGGATTCGGCATCCTCAAGCTACAAACTACATTTTGGAGTAATTTTTAACCCCAGCCACCGTCTGCCGCCATGCGCTGTCGTGAGCCACCATGCTCTGCATTACGCCATCTCCGGAGTAGCCGAAAGGACACAAAAATCAATTTTCATCCTTCTAAAACCTCCGATACAATTTAAAATACTCCAATTGAATGTTTTCCTATCGAATTTGACTTTGAACATGTTTAAGGATTACACTGACCTAGAAATTTAGTTATTAACTATATGAAATCATAACTGAAGGGAAAACTTGCCTAAGATTTAAATTGTTTCCTCAAGAAACTAGTTGAGACCAATCTCCAAGGAAAAAGGAAAATCCCAACCCGAATAGGAGCAAACGGTAAAAGGTAGAGTAATTTACACTCCCCTAAATTTTTAATTGACATTGTGAATGATTGTTTTAAGCATGATTGTATTGAGTGGGAATGCGTGCTAGAATATATATGAGTATATAAGAATGCCTATGTATTGAGAATATTTTTTGTATGTTTGATAGAATTTGGCTACTGGGATTATGTGACATAGGAATAGACTAACTTAAGGTGGATATTCAATAGCTGGTATGGGACAGCCGTTGAATATCCCCTATGTAGAGGATTTTACAAATTGAATTATTTTTAATTTAATTGGTCTACATTTGTTAGGGATTATTCATTAAATCAGGACAACCCTATGAAAGGTTCAAGGCGTATAAAGGGGGATAACCTATATGGGGTAACATTTTGGTTTAAGTATAATATCCTATAACCTTGAGTATTGGTTGGCTATGTGTATGTACTTCTATATAGACTGCATAAGGATGAGAATTAGCGTTTGTGCACATGTTGGGGGTGCACATGCTGGGGGATACCCTAGATGTTAATTCTCACCCAGTCGTTGAGTGGGTGATTGGTGTTAATAATCACACTCACAATATAGGTTTTTTTTTCGGGTGATTGGTGTTACGGATCACACCCAACCAAAAACCATGTTTTCTGTTAAAACAACATGCAATTTGAAATGAATAATGAATAGTCACATGAGACATGTGATAGATGAGTATATGAAAATCCTCAGGCATGATTTTAAGTAAAATTTTCAATATAAGTTTTTAGATTTAAGATAATGTGCTCATTATATTGTTTTGCATTGATTTCCCATACTTTTTAAACTTAAAAGTATTTAGTGATTCACATGCATTTAAACCAAATTGGGGAGATGTTTCTGTGCATTTTCATAGCTGAGCATCCAACTATTTTATAAGTATTTAACTATAAATTTCTATACTGGGATTCAACCATCTCATTAAGTTGTTTGCTTAGATAACCAGGAACAGGGAATTCCTAGGAGATAGCTGGGCAGAAGAAGGATATTAGGATGGCGTTATGGCATAAAATTAGGCTTGAATTTGTATATATATATATCTATATTGTTGGTTTTTGGTTTTATTGATGAATTTGTTGGCTGTATATGTTGTTTGAGTTGTTGTATAAAAAGGGAAACATCCAGTTTTTAGAGGAAACTTTGCCAAATTTTTGGTAAATAGATGGTTTGGGAGAATGGATCTTTTTAAAATGAGCTTGATGGATTATGATTTTTACTTACTGATGTATGAATGGATTTAGTACTCTGAAATAGCATATCTCAATTATATTTGAATGGTTGTTAGAATTTATATTCCAAAGTATATTATGGTTTATAATGTGATAATAGAAATGCTGTATAGGATTTAAGGTTGAGTGGAATTTGAATAGACTTTGAGAAGAGTCTATTTAGATTACACTTAACCAGTAACGACCCTCTGATGTTCCCTGACATGGGAAAAGTGAAAAATTTATTCAAAATTTTGTATGCTTCCGCTATACTGATAGAGGAATGTATATTATGATTTAGGGGGTTATTACACCTTCACCATGTCAGACCACCATTGGATTGCGCAACTTGTCACTGTCGAGCTCCAACTGCCATCCCTTATCTTTGATGGACACCACAACCACCAAAAGTGGCATCTTTTCCAACTAGCATTACATCTTCGATTCAGTAGGAAAATGTTGCTGTTTGGCTGCACCGCCACCATCGACAGCTAGCCCAAGTTGCCTTCTTCCTTCGCTAACTGCCAATTGGCGAAGAACCACCACCACGTGCCCTGAACGAAAAAGAAATGTTTTGGAACAGCCACTGCATTTCGCTAAAAAATCACAGTTAAACTGCCATTTTTTGTGCTTTGAGCTACATTTTGGACTAATTTTGTCGTCAGCCATTGTCTGTTGCCATGTGCCACCGTGTGTCGCCATATTATGACGTGCGTTGTCACCGGAGTAGCTGGAAAGAAGTAGGGATAAATTTCCAAACTTTTGAAACCTCCGGTATAATTTAAAATACTTCAATTTGATGTTTTCCAGTAGATTTTGATTCTAATTATGTTTAAATATTAGACCCAAGTAAAAATTAGGCATTTAATTATAAGAAAGTGTAATTGAAAGGAAACTTGCATAAGATTTGAATTTTTTCCTCAGGAAATTAATTGTGAGAACAAACTCCTAGGAAAAAAGGAAAACCCTGGTCTAAATAGGAGCAAATGGTAAAAGGTAGAGTAATCTACACTCCCCTAACTTTTAACCAACGTTGTCAATTACTGATTTAAGTATGATTATGTTGAATGTGAATGAGTGATGAAAATAATTGATTTACATAAGAATTATATATATGAGTATAAAATATTTCCTGTGTATTGAGAATGCTTGTTGCATGTTTGCTAGATTCGGTTATTGGGATTATATGCCATAGGAACGAACTAACTTAGGGTGGATATTTAATAGCTGGTGTGGGATGGTCGTTGAATATCCCCTATGCAGACGATTTTGTACATTGATTGATTTTATCTAAATTGCTCTGCATCTGTTAGGAATTATTCATTAAACTAGGACAACCCTATGAAAGGTTTAAGGAGTAAAGGGTGGATAACCTATACGGGGTGATGTTTTGGTTTAAGTATGATATCCTATAACCTTGAGTATTAGTTGACTATGCATATGTAGTGTTATATAGACTGCATGAGGATGAGAATTAGCTATTGTGCATATGTTGGGGGATTCCTTAGATGTTGGTTCTCACCCGATCCTTGAGTGGGCAATTAGTGTGACGGATCACACTCATAATATAAAACCATGTTTTCAGATAAAACGGCATGCAACATGAAATGAATAATCACGTAAGATGTGTGATAGATGAATATATAAGAATTTCGAGCATGATTTTTAGTATGATTTTTCATATTAAAGATATTATACTCATTATACGATTTTGCATTAATTTCACATATCCATTTTAAATTTAAAAGTATTTAGTAATTTACATGTATTTTAATTGTTTTATGGGGAGACGTTTTCTGTGCTTCGTCATAGCTGAGTATTCAACTGTTTTGTAAAGTATTTAATTGTAAATTGCTCTACTGGGATCTAATAATCTCATTAAGTTGTTTGCTCAAATGACCAGGAATAGGGAATTTGTAACACCCCATGTTCTTACAATTATATTTAAATTCATCAATTAATTAGATAAATTGCCATGAATTACGTCTAGTTGAGTGTGTAATCTAAGACTTAAAATAAATTTTGAGATGCTTGAGGTGCTTCAATAAATGTTAAGGTGCTTGAGGAGCTTGAGGTGCTTCAATAAACTTTGAGGTGCTTGAGGTGCTTGAGTTAAATTTCTTTTCTTTTAAATTAACTAGCCAAATGGAGTTACATAGGAAATGAATTAGGAAACAATGCCTCATTTGTGAAGCAAGCACATGAATAGATTGCCAAATTAATAGATAAAATAAACAAAAGAAGATGGCATAAATACACATGTGTGCACGTGGAATCCATTGCCAATTTATTTCCTCAAGTGAGTTGGAGTAACCAAGTAAGCATGTAATGGGGAAATCCAATGTACATTCGGTGGAGAAGGCTTAGACGTGTAGGATGTGAGTTTTATATAAATATATATGTACCTACACGACAACAAAGGAAATGGGAAGGGAAAGAGTTAAGTAGATAAAATATATATAAAGGTGCTTAACAAATAGGAACTTGTGTGACTAAGTGGAGATGTAAATAATACAAACAAGTGAAAGAAAATTCAAAGCACACATGAAGGAAAATTTAAATAAACACGCACGGTAGCCAAGAATTGAGAAAGGAGAAAGCTTGAAGTAGTGAACATGTGCATAAGTATGTGTACAAAGAAAAAGGAGAGAAGAGGGTGTGCACACAATCCACTTCATCCTCTCTTAGTGGCACCACTTGAAGGAATCAAATTACACAAGGGACAAATGTGAGGAGCTTGCATGCATTATGAAGAGATGTACATCCTTGCGTGTGTTAAGGAGATAGCATGACCCTCCTTCCTTCCTACATTCAATCTAGCCGAGTGAGAGTGAGTGAATTGCAAGCAAAAAGATTAGTACTTAGGCTTCACGTGTGGCTAGGAGAAATTTTTAATTAAGGATGGAAATAGTGGCGGCCTCTCCTTTACTGGATGGATACAATACATGAGGAAATGGGAATTGAAGTACATACACAAGCATGACATGGCAGGTGGTGAAGGAGTGAGGAGTTACATGACTTCCCTTTTCCCTTTACTTTGCATGTTCAAGTGACAATGCAAGACTTGCAAGGAATGGAGTGCACCTAATGTCTACATGGGGCTATAACATGAGGAGGAAAGGGAAAAGAAAACAACAACAACAAAAGGGAGCACGAGATCACTTACCCAAAAGGTAAAATATATAAGAAAGAGGGAAGCATTGGAAAAAAGGAGGAAGAGCAGCTCCACAATAGAGAAAAACCTATAACCACATTCGGTGAAGGAAGAGGGAGTGGGTTAGCCAAGGAGCAAGAAGCCAGGGAATACAAGAGGAAACTCAAAGACTATTCACGTTGGCTTCATTTTTAGGTATGTTAACCATTCATATTTTTGTTCCATGTATTAACTATGCAATCAATGTCTATATTCAAGCTTTCCATGGAACTTGGGTGATCCTTACATTCTTGATTTAAATGGTATGATTAATGGCTAGCATATGCGGTTAATAAATGGTTGATGGATGGAATGACATGAGGATATTGTTAGATTATGGATTAGGATTAAAAAATTTGATAATCACCAAAGAAAATAAACCTAATCCTTTAAGTGTATTAAGTAAAGAACAAAAGAAGGAATGGTATGGCCAATGAATAAAATTTCCTAGGTTAAGCCCATGATATTGTATTGGAATTCATTCTTCAAGAAAAGGAGAATTTCATGGCCATTATTATTATTATTTTTAGAAAGAAATTATATTGGAGTTGATTTTCCAAGAGGAGAATTTTATGATCATTATTAATATTTTAGTAAGATATTGTATTGGAATTCATTCTTCAAGAAAAAGAGAATTTTATGGCCATTATTATTATTTTAAAAAGAAATTATATTAGAGTTGATTTTCTAAGAAAAGGAGAATTTTATGGCTATTAATAGAAACTTTTAGAAAGAGGAAATTGTTATAGAGTTTAGAAGAATTCTTAATAGAAAAGGCCACATTGAAATTTTATTTCCAAAAAAAGGGAAACCATTATTGAAACTATTAGAGAGAAAATATACATGGGAAATTACTACAAAGAAAAGAAATTAGTAATGGAATTACTAGAACATACCTTAGATATTATTCCTAAGAAAGATAGAAACTTCTCCTTGAGCATTGAATGCCCCATAGGAAGTGTATACTTACACTAATCCATGAGAAAGAAAAAATTTATCCTTGAAACCAATGGCAATACCAACGAGATACATTAATAAGAAATTCTAAGGAAAAGAAAGTTTTATTCTAGAGGTCCTTAGAATTTATCGGGAAGGGGCTCCATGACCGTGACCCGGTACTCACGATGACTCGATGCACATGGTTGCGTGTCCAAAAATTATGAAGTGTGACCGAAGGTGCTCCACACGAGTGACCTAGGGAGGTGTGGCCGAAGGTGCTCCATAACCATGATCTAGTGTCCAGATGATTTTATTTACATGGCTGAGTGTCCACAAATTACGAGGTGTGGCTGAAGGTGCTTCACACGAGTGACCTAGTGAGGTGTAGCCAAAGGTGCTCCATACCCGTGATCTAGTCTCCAGATGATTCTACTTATGTGGCCAAGTGTCCACGAATTATGAAGTGTGGCCGAAGGTGCTCCACACGAGTGACCTAGGAAGGTGTGGCTAAAGGTGCTCCATGCCTGTGATCTAGTGTTTTCGTATTACCTAAGAACGTGTACTTAGTCTATAATAGTAAAGAAAAGAACTAAATGCACATAAATGATCTGATAATTTTACAAGAACATATGTGATTTTATGAGAATACGTATCCCTTGGAAAAGAGTCATTTGAATTTCTGTTGACCTTTGAATTTATCATGCAGTGCTAGCCTATTTACATTTATGAATATCATTATGTTTTTAATATCAAGAATGTAGACTAAATGTTTTGATGCTTGCACCCTGGTATATATTAGTAAATTTTTAAACTCCGAATTGTTAAGCTACTAGAAACTTGTGTTTCTCATCTATGTGCTAATATGTATCGGATACGGATGTGTAGCAGGGCCGCATGGTGGCATTTCTTTTGGCTATGTATGATTTTTTGTAACCTCTATTTTTGGGTCTCTGATGTATTTGATTTAGAATAGGACAATTGTTTGACTGTATACATGAGTTATACAGGAGAAAAAGATACGTGAAGGACCGGTCCCCCTCAATTTGTACGGGAGTCTGAGTGACAGGCCTGTTGTCTCCTAACTTCCGAGGGACGGGTACTTCACATATCCGGGGTACATTTAACAGCATGTAATGGAAATTTTTGAACATGTATTAGTCGAGTTCTGTGATAATTTAAATTTTTGCTGTGTAGTGTAGCATTTGTATTCCACTGTGCATGTAAGTTTTTATTCTGAGCAAAAGATCTCAAACCTAATCCTCTTAACATAAATGAATGGTATAACTGCTCAGTCATTAATCAAACAAAGGATAAAGATAATGTACCGAACCTATCTATTAATATTAGAAGTAATGGCAAGATTAGATAGGGCATTACAAAATGCCTAGGAGATAGCTGGGCAGAAGAAGGATGTGTAACACCCCATATTCTCTTGATTGGTTTAAATTAATGTTCCCTTAAGTAATTAGATGAGTTTGCTATAAATTATGATGAAATTTCTTGTGTAACTTAGTGGTTAGAATAAATAAGAACACTTTTTTCCTTGTGGTAACCAAATTATAATGTGAGTAGGAGGAAAACACCACATAAAGAAATTTTTTAGGTGCTTGAGGTGCCTATATAAAAGCTTAGGTGCTTGATTTAATTTTTCTTTTCTTCCATTTAGCTAGCCAAATTGCCAAAGGAAAGAGAAGTATAGCATTTAGACATATATATATGCACATGCATTCGGTGGAGGAAAGGAAAGTTAAAGAGGAACGTGACATGTAAGTAGCCAAAGGGAATTTTGCTACTTTCTCTCCACCCTTAACTATGAAACCAATGGAAATTAGGAAGAAGGACATGAGTTGCTTTAACCACAAGGCAAGACAATTAGGAAAGGAAAGAAGTGTGTAGTATTTAAATATACATATATATATACAAGTGCACTCGATGAAGGAGACAAAAGTGAGGAGAGGGAGGAGAGTGCATAATTATTTAAATAAGCATATATCTAAGTAGGTTTACGGTGAATGGAATCATGAACTGAATGCTTTGTGTGTGAAGGGTGGCTTACATGAGGGAGAAGCTTGCATGACTTCCCCTTCTTCCCTTCCTTCAAAGTGAATGAATGGGTAACACAAAAATTACAAGGAAAATGGGTTGCACTTAATTACATGTGAGGCTATGAAATAATAATAATTAAGGAAGAGAATGAAGGTAATGTCCCATTTTAGCCAAACAAAACATACACAAAGGAGGGAGGGAAGTAAGTACACACAAACACATGACAATTGCATCCAAAAAGAAAGAGAGCAGCTTGGCAAAGAAAAAGAAAAGCTCTCGTGAGGGGGGGAGGATCTAGCTAGCCGAGAGAGGAAGAAGAAGCAAGGAAGTAAGGGAACATTCAAAGGAAAAGCTAAGGCGACTCCATTTTATTTCATCCTTGAGGTAACTTAGCAATTCTATAATTTTGTTTCATGATTTAAAGTATGACTATCCTAATTTAAAGCCTTCATGAAACATAAATCTCTCTACATTCTTCAAGATGCAAACCTTTCCTTGGCTAAGCTTGTGTGATAATTTGATGTGTTGTTGATGTGATGATGTGGATGTATTTGTTTTTCATAGAAGAGTAATGGTTAAAAAGAAAATTCAGCATGCTTAATAAAGAACCTTAGAATAAGAAAGTGTTGAAATATCATGTTTTGCATGGCTAATGTATCCTTGTGTTAAAGTAGCTAATGTGGCTTCTATGAAAGAACTACTGTTGGTAAAATTTAGCATGTATAATGGAAAACCCTAACCTAAGAAAGTGCTGGAAATTTTGGATTCTTGTAAAGTTAAAATATGTTTTAAGTGTAGATACCAAAATGAATATGGCTAGTTAGCATTTGATTAAAAAGTTGACCTTTCCCTTGTGGTCTTGCCAAAACTAAGAATGGCCTTTGTGAGGCATGGGATTGGTTGCTAAATATTGGGTAAAGGAGATGACCCTTCAAATTTAGCTATAAAGGAGAGAGAGAATATGAGAAATTAATGTATGGTAATTAGTCTTCCTTATTGCACAAAATAAAGGTCCATATCATATTGAAATGTAAGGGTGAACGATATGTGCATTCTAAATTCTAAAAGGTAAAAGAAAAGAAGATTGAGTCATGAAAGTAAGTAAAAGAAATTTCCAATGATATGATTACATGAATTAAATATGTAAGAAGATACCATAGAAATTTTAATACATGGTGTCATTTAGTTTGAATTATAGAAAAGAGTAAAAGTGTGACCTAGTGAGGTGTGACCGAAGTTGCTTCACACCCAAGACCTAGCATTCACAATGATAAAGGTGGCCAAGTGTCCATAATTCTTGAGGTGTGGCTGAAGGTGCTCCACACATGCCGAAGGTGCTTCACACTCGTGATCTAGTGTTCATAATTATGTTATAAAGGTGGCTAAGTGTCCACAATTCTTGAGGTGTGACCGAAGGTGCTTCACACTTTGAGATAAAGTAAGTTTTGAGAATGAAATGTATAGCTTATCATTGTTTATTTCAGATTTTAACATGTATGATCCCATGAAAAGATGTTCCACTTTTATGATGTTTAACATTTTAAATAATCATGCAATACTTGCCAATCTATATATGTGAATGAGACTATGTTTTAAACATTGAGAATGTAAATGAAAATGTTTTTGTGCTTGCACACTGGTACATATTAGTGGATTTAAAAAAAAAAGATAAATTGTTAAGCTACTGGGAAACTGGTTTTCTCATTTATATGCAAGGTTGGGAAAAGATGGAAGTCCTTTTGTTAAGAGCATTTTGTTCTTTATTTCGGGTCCTGGTTCTATATATGGTTTTTGGATTAGAATTAGGACTGTTATTTTGGCTGTATATAGAAAAGGAAAAAGGACAATTACTAGGGAAGGGATATGTGAAGGACCCATTCATCCCTATTATTTTGTAAAAGGAGTTTAAGCGATAGGCTTATTGTCTCCTGACTCCTTATAGATGGGTACTTATTATATCTTGGTATATGTTCACAGAAGGATGTAACAGACAGTTATTATATGTAATATGAAAGTTTTATGAATTCTGCTGTGATGTATGAAATTTTAATTCTGCTATGCTTATAAGTTTTAATCTAAGCAAAAGAACCCGAACCTAATTCACTTTTATAATATTTAATGGTATAAATTCTCAGATGTTGAAAATGAATTAATAAGGTTAAGAATAATGTACCGAACTTATCTGTTTACATCGAAGGAATGGTAATACTAGATAAGGGCGTTACAGGATGTCAGGACATCCTTGGAGAATTTTAAAGCCATGATGTGGAATAAAAATTAGGCTTGAATTTATATATAACTCCGTATTACTGATTTTTGATTACATTGATGAAATTTCTAGATATATGTGTTGATTGGGCTGTTGTATAAATGGGAAAATGTCTAATTTTTAGGGAAACTTTGCCGAATTTTTTATAGAAAATATTTTGGGAGAATAGATTTGTATAACGAATTTGATGAATTGTAGTTTTATTTACTGACGTATGAATGAATTTAGTACCGTGATATAATATATCTAAATTGTATCTGAATAGTTGTTAGAATTTATATTCCAAAATATGATATGGTTTATAATGTGATAATAGAAATGCTGCACAAGATTTATGGTTAAGTAGAATTTGAATAAACTATGAGAATAGTCTATCTGGGTTACACTTAACCAGTAACGACTCTCTAACATTCCTTAACATGGGAAAGTGAAAAATTTAGTTAGAATATTGTATGCTTCCACTATTCTAATAGATGAATGTATATCATGATTAAAGGGGTCGTTACAGAGTGGTATCAAAGCCTGGTTTATCAGTTTATTGATTATTATTTTTCCTGGGATTGCAGCTTTAGGAATTGAAATCAATTTGACTCTGGAATATATAGGGTTTGATCTGCAATTGAGATATTAGGAATAAATCTGATGCTATGATGATAATTTGTTGCTATTAAAGGCTAACTAATTCCTTTTTTGTGTCAGTTAGCCATGGCAGATCCAACTTTGGAGACAAAAATACCCACATTAATTGTGAGTCTGATTCTAGCATTAAATAGGAGTTCCCCGTAGAAAGAGATTTTGCTAATGAAAAAGCTTTCAATGCTACCCAATATCCCTTCTCCTTCCAAATGGTTTTCATCTTTTTCATTAGAATTATCAGTATTCTTGGTATCCATATAAGTATCATCATTCCCATAATCATCAGCAAAAATCACTACACGTTTGGCTTTTCTTAAACGAATCTCATAATCTGTTGCTTCACCCATTTTTTCCAGGTATTCTACCTCGTCAATTAATTTGTATGATCATCGAGGAACTTTTTACTGCTTTCTTTTATTCCAATCTATTTTTTTCTATTTATAATTTTTTTATTGTTCGAATCAGTTATAATTGCGTCGGATAATAATTTCATTTTTTTCTTTGAAATCCATTTATTGATACTACGGGGAAGCCAAGAGGAAGGCCAAGAAATATAAGTCAAGGGACACGAGGGAGTAGCAGTAGGAAGGATAATGTTGAGATGAGAGATATGATGGACTCTATAAGGATTATGGCAGAGGCTATGAGGGAGCAAGCTGCCACAAATGCTAA
Organism: Senna siamea; assembly: GCA_031216115.1. Taxonomy (NCBI): domain Eukaryota; kingdom Viridiplantae; phylum Streptophyta; class Magnoliopsida; order Fabales; family Fabaceae; genus Senna; species Senna siamea. The sequence continues at coordinate 14,364,544 of CM062354.1, forward strand.
TATAATGAGGCAATACCAGGAGGACCGTCAGAACCAGGATGACGAAAATAACAAGAATAACAATCAGATGTACCTGGGTTGGATAGAGTTCCAAAGGGCAGGACCGCTAGCTTTCTCAGGAGCATGTGAACCCACGATAGTGGAAGAATGGATCAAGGAAATAGAGAAGATATTCAAACTGTTGCATAGTACTGATGAACAGAAGGTGAATTATGCAACATATATGCTTAAGGGAGAGGCTAAGAACTGGTGGAATGGAGCCAAACAACTGATGCAGGCTTGAGACATCCCTATCACTTGGGAATCTTTCAAAAGGATCTTCCTGGAGAAATATTTCCCAGAAAGTGTCAGGTAGGCCAAGGAGACAGAGTTCCTACAACTTAGACAACAAGGGAGACCATTTGAAGAGTACTTAACAAAATTTGAAGAGCTATCCAGATATTACATCTATCTAAGGTTACACCCTGATAAGGCTTAGAAGTTAGCCCAACAGGAGGCGGGCCTAGATTTACAAATGAGGAATCAGATAGACCCATTGGAGGTACGAGAATTCTCAGTGCTGGTAAATAAATGTTGAATCCTCAGCAAAGGCTTGGAGGAAAAACATAGTGCAAACTAGAATTTACTAGTTGGTAAAAGCAACCAACTAAGAACTTGATCGTGAAGGGTGGAAACTTTAAACCTCAATAAGGGTCGTCTAATAGAGGCCGACGCTCTGATGCTGCTATCTACCAAAAATGTGGTGGTACCAGGCATCCAAATTAACCCTGTTGGCATCAAACACCAGTAATATGCTACAGGTGTGGAGGTACAGGGCACTATGCTAAATATTGTCCAACTGGTGGCAATCCGCCAAATCCTGGTGGCCAAAGACTGCAAGCTTTGGGGAAAGTCTTTACTCTGGATAGAGAAAATGTCAACAAGTTACCCGGATTGATGCAGGGTAGAGGTCAGATTTATAATTTTCCTTTAATAGTATTGTTTGATTCGAGTGCTACGCACTCTTTCATATCTAATGCATGCATGGAAAAATTAAACTTACCTTTGCAAACCATACCATTTGATTTACATATTTCCACACCATTAGGAGAGATAACCATATCCCTATAAATCTTCTTTAACTGCCCCTTTATTATAGATGAATCCTTGTTTATTGTAGACTTGGTGTGTTTACCTTTGACTGGGATCGATGTCATTCTAGGAATGGACTGGTTATCTAGGAATTAGGTTTTGTTGAACTATTCTAAAAAGACAATTTCTTATTTGGATACTGTACCAGTAGGTGGGAGTGACGAAGCATGTGAGGTAAATGACATCTCCTTAAACCTTTATCAAGTAGAATTACAAGAAAGACTAAACTAAATTCCTGTTGTATGTGATTTCCAGGAGGTGTTTCCTTTAGAGACAAGCAGGTTACCCCCACCAAGAGAGATAGAGTTCACCATTAACCTGATTTCGGGTATAGGCCCAATAGCAATGACCCCATATAGAATGGCCCTAGTGGAATTAAGGGAACTAAAGGTCTAAATAGAAGATTTATTGGAGAAGGGATTCATTAGGCCGAGTGGATCACCATGGGGAACTCCTATCCTATTCATAAAGAAGAAAGATAGGAGTTTGAGGTTATGCATAGACTACCAGTAGTTGAATAAGGTGACTACCAAGAATAAATACCCTTTACCCCAAATAGATAACCTATTTAATCAGTTATAGGGTGCAACAGTATTCTCTAAAATATACTTAAGGTTAGGATACTACCAGATCAGGGTTAGGGATGAGGATGTCCCTAAGACAGCATTTAGCACTAGGTACAGTCACTATTAGTTCTTGGTGATGCTGTTTGGACTGACCAATGCACCTGCTGTCTTTATGGATTACGTGAATAGGATTTTTAGACCCTACATGCACAACATCTTAGCACGATGTTACAAATGTTGGAGGAAGAACAATTGTATGCTAAGTTAGAGAAATGTGAGTTTTGGTTGGAGGAAGTGAAGTTCTTAGGTCACATGGTAAATGGGGAAGGAATTTCAGTAGACCCTAAGAAAATCAAAGCAATATTAGATTGGGATCAGCCAAGAATGGTTACTGAAGTTAGGAGTTTTCTGGGTTTGGTAGGTTATTATAGAAAGTTTATACAAGGATTTTCTCAGATAGCCCTGCCATTAACCCGGTTGACTAGGAAGGGTGTTGATTTCGAATAGAGTGAGCGTTGTGAGCATAGTTTCCAAACCCTGAAGGAAAAGTTGACCACCACTTTAGTTTTAGTAATCCCAAAACCTCTAGAGCCATTTAAGGTCTATACAGATGCATCAATAAAAAGTTTAGGGTGCATTTTAATGTGAGATAGGAGAGTATTCACTTATGTATCAAGAAAATTGAAACCTGTAAAGGAAAACTATCCTACCCACGACTTGGAATTATCTGTTGTGGTATTTTTCCTAAAGATTTAGAGACATTATCTGTATAGGGCTGTGTTTGAGGTTTTTAGTGATCACAAGAGCCTTAGGTACTTATTTGATCAGAAAGAGTTGAGTATAAGGCAGAGAGGATGGGTAGAATATCTAAAGGATTTTAACTTTGAGTTGAAGTACCATACAGGGAAAGTGAATGTAGGAGCTGATGCATTAAGCTGGAAGTTGTTACAAGTAGCCAGTCTGATGGTGGATGAGATGAGATTACTTAAAGACATTAGGAATCTTAGCCTCAATGTAATTTCATTTCCAAAGAGATTATTCATGAGTGACTTCCTAATAAGATGTGATTTGAGGAATCAAATTAGACAAGCCCAACTAGAGGATGAATCATTAAGAATCTATGTGAACTAACCTGATTTTAGGTTAGCCCCTGATGGAGTGCTGATGTTTAGGAAAAGGATAGTAATTCCAAACCATCAGGAACTAAGGGAGAAAGTGTTAGCAGAGGCTCATTGAAGCCACTATACTATTCATCCAGGTATTTCTAAGATGTACCAAGACTTAAAAAGGAATTTTTGGTGGTCGGGTATACATAAGGACATCGCGAAATATGTGAATGCTTGTCTTACTTGTCAATAAGTTAAGATAGAGCATCAAGAACCCGCAGGATTATTAAGGCCACTGGAGATACCAGAGAGGAAATGGGATCAAGTAACCATGGATTTTGTAGTTTGACTACCTAGAATGCCAGCTTATTATGATTCCATTTGGATAATAGTGGATAGATTAACCAAATTTGCTCACTTCCTCCCTATCAAGATTAGGTATTCCATGGAAAAATTAGCCCAAGTCTATCTTAAAGAGGTTGTGAGATTGCACGGGGTACCATCGGGTATAGTATTGAACCGAGACCCTAGGTTTACCTCGAGATTTTGGCAATCCCTCCAGTAGGAATTAGGAACCCAACTTAAGTTTAGCATTGCTTATTATCCTCATACCGATGGATAGTCTGAGAGAACAATCCAAACCTTGGAAGATATGTTAAAGGCTTGTGTGCTAGAATAGAAGGGAAGTTGGGATAAATACCTACCTCTGTTAAAGTTTGCTTACAATAACAGTTATCACTCTACCATAGGTCTGGCACCATATGCTGATCTGTATAGGAGAAGTTGTAAATCTCCCTTGAGTTAGGTAGAGATGGGGGAGAGTACTCTATTAGTATCAAAGATTGTACAAGAGACTACTGATCAGATTAAGATGATCAAAGAAAAGATGAGGGTTGCCCAACAGAGACAAGAAACCTATGCAAGTAAGAGGAGACCCTTAGAATTCAATGAGGGAGAGCACATATTCCTGAGAGTATCACCCACTATAGGTATTAGTAGACAGATAAGGACAAAGAAATTAAGTCTCCAATTCTTAGGACCATTCCAAATCCTCCAAAGAGTCGGTTTAGTTGCCTACCAAATTGCTTTACCTTCCTACCTGTCAAACTTGCATGATGTATTCCACGTCTCGCAACTCCGAAAATATGTCCTAGATCCCTCACATGTATTGGGGATTCAACCCATAATATTAAAGGAAAATGTGACTTATGAATTAACTCCTGTCCAAATCCTTGACTTTAAGACTAAGCAACTATGGAATAAAGTAATCCCTTTGGTTAAGGTACTTTGGTAAGATGTAGCATCTCAAGAGATGACGTGGGAGAAGGAGGACGATATGAGCCACGTTATCTAGAATTGTTTGCAGGTATGAATTTTGAGGACAAAATTCTTTTTAGGGGGAAGAATGTAATAACCTGATTAAAAATTAAAGAATTGGGATAAAAATAATGGAAAACCTACAAATATTGTTGGGAAGTGATTAAAAAATTTTCTTGAGCTTGTAGTTTAAATTTGAGAATTTTTCAAAATAAAAATTTTATCTACCTTTAGGAACTTAGCAGATATTTTTGGGAGGCTTAAGATCTTAAAAAAAATTCACAAATTCCTTTCTTATAGTCCCATATTCTTACCTAAATCAAGAAATGCATCCAAAATATATTTAGGGTAAAGTGAGGAAAGACCAAAATGCCCCTAGATGCTATAAAATGCAAAAATTTCCTTTCTTCCCATACATTTTCCCTTCTTTCGCTCAATTTCCCTTTCCTTTCACTCTTACCATGTGCTGCCTTTGTCCCTTCTAAAACCACCGCTTGTCATCGTACCACCGTCGGATTACGCAGCTCATCACCGTCGAGCTCCAACTGCTATCCCTTGCCTTTGACAAGCACCATAGCCATCGAAAATGGCATCTTTTCCAACTGGCATTACATCATTGATTTGGTCAAAAAAACATCATTGTTCGGCTGCACCGCCACCACCGATAGCTAGCCCAAGTTACCTTCTTCCTTCGCCAGCTGCCAACCGACGAAGAACTGCCGCCACACGCCTTGAACAGAGAAGAAACATTTTGGAGCAACTATAACATTTCATTGAAAAATCGTGGTTAAACCATCATTTTTTGCTGAATCGATCCTAGATCTGGCATCCTCATGCTTCAAGCTACGTATTGGACTAATTTTCACTGTCAGCCACTGTATGTCATCGTGTGCCATCATGAGACATCGTGCGCTGTCGTGAGTTGCTGTGCACCATCTTCGGAGTAGCTGGAAAGAAGCAGGGATCAATTTCCAAACTTTTGAAACCTCTGATATAATTTAAAATACTTCAATTTGATGTTTTTCTTGTAGATTTTGATTTTTTATTATGCTTAGATATTAAACCGAAGTAAAAATTAGGCATTTAATTATAAGAAAGTGTAATTGAAAGGAAAATTGCATAAGATTTGAATTGTTTTCTTAGAAAATTAATTGTGAGAACAACCTCCGAGGATAAAAGGAAAACCCGAGTCCGAATAGGAGCAAACGGTAAAAGGTAGAGTAATCTACACTCCCATAACTTTTAACTGACGTTGTGAATTACTGATTTAAGTATGATTTTGTTAAATGGGAATGAGTGTTAAAAATAATTGATTTACATGAGAAGTATATATATGAGTATGGAAGATTGCCTGTTTATTGAGAACGCTTGTTACATGTTTTCTAGATTTGGCTATTAGGATTGTATGCCATAGGAACGAACTAAATTAGGGTGGATATTTAATATCTGGTATGAGACAGACGTTGAATATCCCCTATGCAGATGGTTTTGTACATTGATTGATTTTATCTAAATTGGTCTGCATCTATTAGGAATTATTCATTAAACCAGGACAACCCTATGAAAGGTTTAAGGAGTAAAAGGTGGATAACCTATATGGGGCAATGTTTTGATTTAAGTATGATATCCTATAACCTTGAGTGTAACGCCCCTATCTAGTATTACAATTCCTCAACTGCAAACCAATAGGTCAGTACATTATCCTTATCCTTTATTTAATTAATGTCTGAGAAATTATATCATTAATTTATATTAAGCAGATTAGGTTCGGGATCTTTTGCTCAAATAAAACTCGTATGCATAGCGAAATAGATAAAAATATATTAAACTACACAACGAAAATTAAAACCTTCATGTAATTCAATTAAATACATGTCCAATAATGTCCATTACATTTCTGTATATATGTACCAGGATATATGAAGTACTCGTCCATCAGGAGTCAGGAGACAACAATCCTATCACTCAGACCCCTTTTCAAATTACTAGGATGGACTGGTCCTTCACATATCCTTTCCTCGGTTCTTTCCAATTTACATCCCATGTCTACTGTCAAAAGAATAATCCTAATTATAAACTAAATATATCTGGACTAGGACCCAAAAATAGGGGTTACAAAATTTTCCTTAGACAAAAAAGGAACTTTTATCTCCCGGCCCTGCTAAGCGTTCGTATATGATACATATTAGCATAGTAATGAGAAACATAAGTTTCCCAGTAGATTAACAATTCGAGTTTTAAAAACAACTAATACGTATCAGGGTGCAAGCACCAAAATTCTAAATCTACATTCTTAAAAATAAAAATATAGCATTATTCATAAATATAAACTGGCAAGCAATGTATGATCAATTTAAATGTCAATGAAATAAAAATAATATTCTTTCAAGTAAAACATTTGGCATGTTATAAAACACATTATCATAAAATTAACAAAGCATTTATGCTTATCATTCTTAAAACATACTTTTATATAAAAGTTGTGCACTCTTATGCTTTATGTGGACACTTGGCCACCTTTATAAAAATCTCTTGTGCACACTTGGGCACTTGTGGACACTTGGCCACCTTTCTAGGGTCATTGTGTGCACTTGGGCACTATGTGAAAACTTGGCCACTTCCTAGGGTCATTGTGCACACTTAGGCACCATGTGGATACTTGGCCACCTTTATAAAAATCTCTTTAACCATTCTCAAGGGAAATTTTCCTTTTATTGAAAAATAATACTAGTGTACATCTCTTTAAAATTATAAATAATTTAAGAATAAGTGTCCCTTTCTTGGAGATTAATATTAATGTACACTTCTCATAAAATTCTATTAATTTCATGAATGATTTCCCCTTTCTTTGGAAATTACTATAAATGCACATTTCTTGTAAAAATACTAATATTTTCCAGAATAATTTCTCCTATCTTGGAATGAAATTTTAATGTACATTTCTTATAAAAATTCTAATATTTCCAAGAATAATCTTTCCTTTCTTGGAAATTAATTCTAATGTAAAATTCTTATAAAAATTCTATTATTTACAAGAATAATTTCTCCTTTCTTGGAAATTAATTCCAATGTAAATTTCTTACAAAAACTCTAATATTTTCAAGGATAATTTTTCCTTTCTTGAAATTAATTTTCTTATATAATTCTATCAAGTTTAAGAATAATTCCCTTCCTGGAAAAGAATAATAATATCATTTCTTATAAAATTTTACTAAGTCAAGAACAATTTCTTTTCTTTCAATAATAAATTCCCACATTGTTATGAAAATATATAATGGTGCATAGCTTATAGATTCCAAGAATAAATTTCATGGACTTGGCCTAGGGAGATTGGTTAATTTGTAATTCAATTTCCTTCTTTTATCCCTTACTAACACCATTAAATGGTAGGGTTTCTTTCCTTTATGGTCATCATGAATTTAGCATTATCTAACCCTAATCCTTTTTCCAACAACAATATGCATGTCATCTCATCCACCAACATCCCAATCAATCAGACATGCTAGCCAACATACATACATTTTGTCAAGAATGTAGGTAGACAATTATGTTCTATAAAAAGCTTGTAAAAACATGTTGGTTGCATAAACTAAAACATGGAACACAATTATAAGAATTGTTAACCTACCTTGATGGTGGGCTACAAAGAAATGATCTTGGCCCTTCCTTTGGTTTCCTTTTACACCTTGCTTCCTTTCTTTCCTTGGCTAAACCTCCCTCTTCTTCTTGCCTTAACCGAATTGTGTGCGTGTGTATGCTCTCTTCCTCTTTTCTCCTTTCTTTTCTCTTTGTCGTGTCAGTGTGTATTTTTCGTTTGCATTTCTCTTTCTTTCCTTTACAATTTTACCTTTTTACAATTAAACGCCTAATTTACACTTCAGCCTAATCATTAAGGCACATTCAGAAACAAAATCTATATGAAACATCAAATTAGGGTATTTTAAATTGTATCGGGGGTTTCAGAAGCTCAAAATTTAATTTTGTCAACTTTTTAGCAACTTCGGCGACGGCTCACGGCGGCGCATAGAGGTGCACAGCGGCTGGGGTCGAAAAATACTCCAAAATGTAGCCGTAACTCGAGGATGCTGGATCTGAGGTCTATTCGGTGAAACACAACTATTTAATTGTGATTTTTTAGAGGAGAAGGCGATGGTTGTCGAAAATTTTTTCCTCTGTTCAAGATGTATTGCGGCAAAGATTTCACGGTGGCGGCTAAGCGGAGGAAGCGAGCAAAGACAAAGCTAGCTGATGGTGGCAGAGGTGTGGCTAGAAAGAGTTAGATGACAGAGATCACGGTGGGGCTTTGAATTCACGAAGGGAGGAAACGCGACTGTTTCCAATTACTATGACGTCTGTCGGTGGTCGAGAATGGCAGCTAGAGGTCGGCGACGTCGAGCTGCACAGGTGGCAAGTTCTGGCGATGACACAACGCGGTAATTATAGCGATTGGAAGGTGGTGCACGAAAGAGAAGGAGAAGAGATAGAAAGTGTGCAAAGGAGAGAGAAAGGAAAGGAAAAATGAGAGAAAAATAGAGGTTTTGAGATTTTGTGGCTTCTAGGGGCATTTTGGTCTTTTCCCACTTTGCCCAAGGTAAATTTCGGATGCATTCTCTGATCTAGGCAAGAATATATGCCCATATGGAAGGAATTCAGAAATCTCTTGAAGATTTTAAGCCTTCCAAATTATATGCTAAATTCCTGAAGCCAGATCAAGTTTTTTCTGTCAGATAAGATTTTTACTCCAAAAAATTCTCAAATTTTAACCGAAAGCTGAGAAAAATACGCTTAATTAAATTTCAACAAAATCTAAATTTATTTTATCCAATTTAATTTATTTTAAAAATTGGGTTATTACATTGAGTATTAGTCGACTATGCGTATGTAGTGCTATTAGATTGTATAAGGATGAGAATTAACTATTGTGCACATACTGGGGGACGCCCTAGATGTTGGTTCTCACCTGGCCCTTGAGTGGGTGATTGGTCTAACAGATCACACTCACAATATAGGACGTTGTTTTTGGGTAATTAGTGTGACGGATCACACCCAACTAAAACTATGTTTTCAAATAAAACGACATACAACATGAAATGAATAATCACATGAGATGTGTGATAGATGAATATATAAGAATTTCACGCATGATTTTCAGTATGATTTTTCATATTAAAGATATTATACTTATTATATTATTTTGCATTAATTTCCCATATCCATTTTAAATTTAAAAGTATTTAGTAATTCACATGTATTTAAACTGTTTTGTGGGGAGACATTTTCTGTGCTTCGTTACAGCTGAGTATTCAACTATTTTGTGAAGTATTTAATTGTAAATTGCTCTACTAGGATCTAATAATCTCATTAAGTTGTTTGCTTAGATGACCAAGAACAGGGAATGCCTAAGAGATAGCTGGGCAGAAGAAGGATGTCAGGATATCCTTGGAGAATTTTAAAGCCATGATGTGGAATAAAAATTAGGCTTGAATTTATATATAAATCTATATTGCTTATTTTTTGTTACATTGATGAAATTTTTGGATATATATGTTGATTAGGATATTTTATAAATGGAAAAATGTCCAATTTTTAGGGAAAACTCTGCCAAATTTTTGGTAGGAAATGTTTTGGGAGAATAGATGTGTATAATGAATTTGATGAATTGTAGTTTTATTTACTGACGTATGAATGGATTTAGTACCATGATATAGTATATCTCAATTGTATCTAAATGGTTGTTTGAATTTATATTCCAGAGTATGATATGGTTTATAATGTGATAATAGAAATGCTGACAGGATTTATCGTTGAGTGAAATTTGAATGAACTATGAGAAAAGTCTATTTGGGTTACACTTAACTAGTAGCGACTCTCTAACGTTCCTTAACATGGGAAAAGTGAAAATTTTAGTTAGAGTATTGTATGCTTCCGTTCTTCTGATAGATGAATGTATAGCATGATTAAGGGGGTCATTACAGTAACCACGATGGGTCTACTACTCCGATTCATGTGCATTGACAGCGAATGGAGTAAGAATGCCATTGATGCGGGTGACGGTGACAGTCAACAACAACCGTGGAGGCTTGCTATTCTTGGGTCGCTCTGCTCGACGGTCACAGGGCGGGGTGTTAACGTCCTCGACAGAGGCTCACGGTGTGCAAGTGCACAACAACGACAACGATGGTGGATGGTAGAACTTGCAGCTTCTCTTTCTCCATTATGTGCCTCTGTCTTCCTCTCAAATTCTCTCTAAAAAATTTTCTCCTTCACAAAGCCAATTTTGCCTCTCTTTCTCGATGTTGTGCCTCTCCCCTTTATTGTGGGAGCAGGTTTTTTGTTTTATTAGGATTAGGAATTTTTATTATCTCTTTATTCTTAATTTTTAATTTTTGTTTTAAATTTGAAATTGATTTGTTATGAGGTTTTGTGATGCATAGTGTGAGTGAGTGATCTTGGGGACTTTTGTTTTATTAGAATTAAGGATTTTTTATATTTTACTTAACTTATTTATCTTTCTATTTTTAATTATCTTTATTATCATTATTTTTTGTTATTATTATTTTTCCTTATCTTAATTTTGAGGAAAACTCTTCTTTGTTCTTTCTCTTTCTTTAAATTTAAATTTGAATTTAGATTAGGATTTTATCTTTTATTTTATTATTTATTATTTATTTATTATTTTGAAAATTTAATTTAAACTTTGATTAGGATTTTAAATTATTCTATGCTCTTTTGTTTATCTTTTCACTATTTATTAATTGAACTTTAAATTTGAGTTTTAATTAGGATTTTTCTATCTTTTATTTTATCTAAATATCCTCTTTTTTTCATCAATTTTTTTTTCTTTTCTTATTTTTACTAGACAAAATATGGTGTTCACATCAAGCTTATTCATTAGTAGGTATTTTTTAAGTATGATACTAAGTGGCAAAAACGTTGCCTCTTGTTCTCATGTTTGATTGTACATGCATGGCCAACTTCAAATATCTACCTATATATATCTATTAGTTAGCAAGTTGTAGGGAACATTGGAATATAAAATTCATATGCTTATATGAATATTTTAAGTATCATATTCCACTTATTTCATTATTTCGCTACGATATTAACACAAGTGAGAACTTGAATGTAGAGATCTAAACCTAACTTTACTAATTATAAACAACTTGGTAAAAGTTAAACTTTACTCGAGTATAGGATGTAGTAACATACATATTTTTTCTTATAAATGATAATCAAAATCGATAATCATGAATGAAAAATAGGATGGGGGTGTGTCACTCTCTTTTTCTCGAGTGGTTTCCTTTTAAGTGAAGGAGATGGAAGGAACACAGGGTGATATAGGGATCAATGTAGTTTGGAAAAATTTTCCTTATGTGGTTTACTAAGGGCAATAATGTTAAAGTTGGTGAGGGTGTGGTTTTTTCTTCATATGGGTGTCCCTTAATAGAATTTTCCCCACTTCTATTTTTTTATTCTATTTATCTCTTATTTCTCTCTTATCTTATTTTAATTATCCCCTTTTAATTTTCTTTAGACATATGAGGCTTCATTTCTCATTTTCTTTTAGTAATTAAGGTTGTTCTTAATTTAAAATTTTTTTATTGTTTTATTTTTATAGGATTTCTTTAATTCACTTTTTATTTGCATTTTCTTCCTTTGTTTCCTACCATATTTCTAATTTGATAGTTTACTTTAAATATTCCTTATCCTAAGAAAATTCTTAAGGAATTTCACACACACATACAAAAAATTCAGAGTAATTCAAACAACTAGGTGTTCATTGTAATAACCGAAACTATTTTAAAAGGATAAAATCAAATTTTTACGCCAAGTCCATTTAAAATAAGCCTGGCACGAATTTTAAGGATGACGGTTTGAAACGAAAGGCCGTTCGAAGTCAGAAACACAATCGAATGGAAAGAAACGCGATCTGGAGATCAAGAAATGACAGACAAAGTTTCGTGCTTCAATTTCACAAACTGAGGGCAAAATCACTGCATGGGAACTCGTGCCAACGTCTGGATGGAAGTAGACATCCCGAAGTTTCCCCGGGTGATCCGAGAAAAGTCAGAATCGCTCCCGGAAGCTTTAAATTTCCCGAAACCCCGCCATTTGTCGCATTTCTCTCTCTCTCCTCACTCTATTTTCTCTCTCCTCTCTCTCTTTTCTCCTTCACTGTGCGCCGCCACTGTGAGCCACCACCTGGCCTACCAACCGACTCCCCTCGCCACCCTCGACCTCCAGGAGCCACCCACAGCCACCAATGGCCGCCAGACTCACCGAAAAATGCCATTTTTCTCCTTCGTCACGTGAGATTTTTGCTAAATGAGATCGCCACCATCAGCCATCGTTGGCCGTCACCGCCACCACCAGCGTGTAACCTAAGCTGCCAGCTTCCTCCACCAGCTCATCGCCATTGAATGGAGGTCCAACGTACCCGGATCGAGGGATTTTTCATCTGCCGTGCATAAAACTTCGGGGCCAGAAAACGCCGTCCAAACAGTCGTGAACTGCCGCACTACGACCATATTCGGACTCCTCGTCTTACGGGCTTCACTGTGGTGTAAATTTTGAGGTCAACCACACCCCTCCGTCATGCGCCGCTGTGTGCCGCTGTGTGCCATCGTGTCAGAGAATCTGGATATACACCCAGAGACATCGAGACCACCCCGAGATAGATTTCCATCATTCGGTAACACTGGTAAGGTCTGATTCGCCTAAAACTAATGAATTTTTATTGAATTAGCTGCCGAACGTGAATAGGAAATAAACTGACCTAGGTAATAGGGTAATCGGACTTAGAATCGTAAAAAGGATGTCGTGACGAGCTTAAATATTCATGTAAATATCCAAGGAATTGATTTAGCTCAGAATTCGAGACTATAAGAAGTTCTGAATTGATTTGGGGCAACAAGAGACCAGGTAGGATGATTTATGCTTCTCGAGTTCTAGATTTGACCTAGTGAATACCTAAACGATGAGATTTAATTGCATAGATTCGTGTGATGCTTTTGATGGACTAAATTGCATGCCTGTGTGCTGAAAACTCCATTTGCATGTTAGATGAATTGTTTTTTGAGTTTAGATGCCATTAAGACGGGTTTACTTAGGGTAGGGTACTTAATAGCCGGTATGGGATGGCCGTTAAGTATCCCGAGTACAAGGAGATTTTAAATGATATTAGTTTTACCAGATTTAGCCTGTACTGTGTTAGGGATCACGCGATAAATTAGGACGACCCTAAGAAAGGTTTAAGGATTATTAGGGGGGATAGCCTACACGGGGAAACATTATGATTTAGGCGTAATACCCTAGAACCCTGAGGAATAGCCGACCGTGAGCATGTGAGTTCAAATAAACTGTATGAGGATGAGAATTAGCATATGTGCACATGCTAGGGGATGCCCTAGATGTTGATTCTCACCCGATCCTTGAGTGAGTGATTGGTGTTACAGATCACACTCACAACATAGGCGAGATTCGGGTGATTGGTGTTACGGATCACACCCAACGATAAGAGATGAGATTTCTCTAGATGACGTGCAATTAGATGATTTTAGATTTGGTCGCAGAGGATTTGTGGCCAACATAGATTTAGATACACTGGGCATGGGATTTAACCTAATTTTGAGTACTGATTTTTAAAGAAATGGATTTCTGATGATTTTAGGACTTTCCATGATTTCCATCCGATAAATCGATTTTAAAGATAAGGTATTTCAAGAATTTTGAACTGATTTCGCGAAGTTGATTTCGGTGTTTGCACCGTTGAGAATTCAACCAGATTTCGAACTATATTTTGAACTATAAATTATTCTACTGGGATTTTATATTTCACCAGGTTGTTTACTCAGATGAACAGGAACAAGGACAGGGACCTAGACGTTAGCTGGGCAAAGCTTTGGTGATAGACAGAAGAGCAGCTTAGTCTAGGCTTGAATTACATTGTATATATTTTAATGATGATGCTATATATTGGTCTTCTGTAATTTATGCTTTCTGTTGTTATTGGACTTGCTGTATATCTGTAAATTGGATGACTATTGTATTTTGGGATACACTTGAAATACAAGGGAAACTCTGTCAGATTTTTGGTAGGGTTTACTGCTGTAAACTTGTGAAATTAAGTTGGAATTCTCATTAAATGATTGTATGCCGTATGTATGGATGTTAGTTTTCATTTCCAGAGTAATTTATGATGAATGCATGTATAATTAGTTTAGCTACATGTGAATTAGGGTTGAACAAAGTTTGAATGGACGATGGAATGTCTATTTAGGTTACGTTCAACCAGTAGCGACTCCCTGACTTTCCCATATCGAGAATAACTATTTAGAAAAACCCATATGCTTCCGCTATGCAGATAAAGGATTGTGTATGTTGTATTAAGGGGTCGTTACATTCAACATAAGGAAAAACCATTAATAAATAATTCCATGTCACTAAATTTTTCCTAATTAAAATATAGAGGTCCTTTTTTAAATTTCTAAGGGTGAATATTACACAAGTGGACTGAGTATTTAGGTTGGGACCAAGACTTGTTAATATGGAAAGAATTTTCATATTGGATGTGTTGAGGGGTGTCAAGAGAGGTTATGGGTGGCCGAGGGTTGTTAATGATGATAAAATCTTTAAGGTATTTTCCATCTTTGGATATTTAAAGGGCCTCGGATTAAGGAGCACAATGGTCCTAATGGAAACCAAGAATCTTGCCAAAAATTAATCAAAAATTTGTTTCCTACTCTCCAAATTAGTCCATGTTGAATAAGGTTATGATCATGGTTAATGTTTCTTTGAATAGAAGAAGGGTTTTGTTAGTATTTTTTTTATGACTATTTTTCGGTTGATAGGATAGACTTTTTAACTATTAATGGAGTGACCCTAAAGGAAATTTTGGTTTGTTTTTGGTCAATAGCTAACAGGATTTGTTTTAGAGAGAAAAAGCATTCATTTGGTAGAAAAGAATGGTGAATAAAGTAGATTTTATTGGTTGGCTGCATCCTTCTAGGGATAAGATATTAAATTTCCATCCTTGCATTCTTCTTCTCATTTTCTCTACTAGAAAGTTAAAATTAAAAGGTTTATAGGAGGGTTTTAGGTGGAATCTTAGGCAATATCCTAAGTTAGTTATTTTATTTATTTGGAAAAGATTTTGAATAATGCTTTTGATTTCTGGGAGGGTTATGGGAGAGAACAAAAGTATCAATTTTTGAAGGATAAATTCCATACCCAAGCAATCTAAAGAGTATTTTAGGATATTCTTTATGGTGAGACAACTATCAATGGAAACTTCATTAAAAGGTATGATGTCATCGACAAATAAAAGATGGGAGAAAGATAAATTTGAGTTTCTAAAATTAAAATGTTTCCATGTTTTGTTGTTAATTTATAGCTTCCAAAATGGTATGGTTGAGGTATTTCATTGTTAGCATGAATAAGTAAGGGAAAATGGGATCTCATTGACGAATTCCTCTTGCTATTTTAAAGTAGGTCTTTTTTTCCCACTTATGAGAGAGATATCACTTGCTAAGTTAAGGCAGGAGTAGATAAGTTTCATGAGATTATTAGGGAAGCTGAATTTTTCTAGCATCAAAGTGATGAAATTCCAAGAGGTGGTGTCATTAGATAAATAATAAATGAAAAGACAATTTTTACTTGTCTAATTAAATATAAAGAATAAAAATTTAGTAAAATTATTTTTTTTAGCATATTACCAAGTTATATGCTATCATCAATTTTTTTACTTCAAAAATTGTAATATTAATAATTGTTTTAAAGACGTAAAACACTCAAATATTTAAACTAAAATATTATAAGTGTACATTTTTATTTGTTCTAAATTTCTTCATAGTCACCATATATTTTAAACCTTTTATTGTGGATGACATAGGCAAAAATAAGTTGTTTGTAGGATGGCTCTAGGGTAACCATCAAAATCATAAGGTAGTTCACATGATGGCATGGGACAAAATTTGTAAGGCCTAAAGAGGAAGAGGGATTAGGCATAAGAAAAATAGTCGAGCCAAACCAAGCCCTTTTAGGCAAAAAAAAATTGGAATATTATTCAGAACAAGGAGAATATATGCCACCAAATTCTTATTGCCAAGTATAGCAAAGGGAAAGGGTGAGAGTACTTAGATAACACACCCCCAACTTCTTATTGGAAAAGGGTTTTTCCTATCGCCAAAGGAATCCTTGCAAAGTTGGGTGGATAATAGATTCAAGTGAACAATAACTTCTAGTTTAAAGGTCGTTAAAATATCTCAAATGTGACACATGTTACGAACCTTGTAAGAAATGAAAAAGATTGGAATCTTCCTTTATTGCAACAACTTTATGATTCCCAAAAAGTACAAGTCATTAGTAAGATTCCCATTTTAAGGATAGGGGCACGAGATATATTAATTTGGATTGGTTTCAATAATTTTGATTTTGTAATAACCCATATTTTTTAAAAAATAAATTAATTATGTAAAATAAATTTAGATTTTGTCAAAATTAAATTAAGCGTGATTTTCTGAGCCTGCGACTGAAATTTAGGAATTTTTCAAAGTTAAATTTTATTTAACGGAAGAAAACTCGATTTGGCTTCAAGAAAATTAACAGGTAATTTGGAAGGCCTAAAATCTTCAAAAGATTTTTGAATTCCTTCCATATGGGCCTGTATCCTTGCCCAGATCAGAGAATGCATCAAAATTTATCGCAGGAAAAGTGAAAAAAGACCAAAATGCCCCTGGCGGACTTAAAATCTCAAAACTCCACTTTTCCTCTCATTTTTCCTTTCCTCTCTCTCTCATACACCCATTTTCTGTAACGACCACCTAATCAAACATATACTATCCTCTATCTGTATAGCGGAAGCATATGGGTTTTCGCAATAATTTTTCACTTTTCCCTTTCAGGGAAAACATCCAGGGATTGCTATTGGTTGAGCGTAACCCAAATAGACATTCCATCTTCCATTCGAATTCTGTTCAACCCAAAATCACATGCAGCTATGCTAATTACACACATTCATCCTAATATACTCTGGAATACTAAACTAGAATCCATACATCAAGCATACAATCCATTCATACAAATTCCGTTTTAATCTTACACATTTACAACATTTGACCTTGCCATAAATCCGACAGAGTCTCCCCTGTATTTTGAACGTTTCCAAAGTACAAACAGACATCAATTCAACAGTTTACATCCATTCCAACGGCAAAATAAAACCAAAAGTACATAATCCAGTACAAATATCAACAAAATATATATACATCACAATTCATCCTAGAAACTAAGCTGCTCGTCTATTTATCCTCAAGCCGTTGCCTAATTATCGTCTAAGCCCCTGTTCTTGTTCATCTGAGAAAACAACCTTATGAGATATTGAAATCCCAGTAGAATAATTTACAATTAACAATTTTGTTTGAAAACTAGTTGATTACTCAGCGGTGCAAGCACCGAAAACAAATTTTCAGTGTTCAGTTCAAAAATAGTGAAATACCTTATTCTTTTAAAATCATTATTTCGCATGAAAATCGCAGCAAGTTCTCAAAAATCATAAAAATCTTTTTCTCTGAAAAATTGATAATCAAATCGAGTCAAATCCTATGCCCGGTGTATCTAAATCCGTGTCAGCCACAAGTCATATGCGACCAAGTCTAAAATCCTCCAATTGCACGTCATCTAGAGAAGTTCTCTCTTATCATTAGGTGTAATCCGTAACACCAATCACTTGAATCTCGCCTATGTTGTGAGTGTGATCCGTAACACCAATTACACACTTAAGGACCGAGTGAGAATCAACATCTAGGGTGTCCCCTAGCATGTGCACATACGCCAATTCTCATCCTCATACAGTCTATTCGAACTCATATGCACACGGTCAGCTATTCCTCAGAGTTATAGGGTATTACGCCTAAATCACAATGTTTCCCCGTGTAGGCCATACCCCCTTTATACTCTTTAAACCTTTCTTAGTGTCATCTTGATTTATTGCGTGATCCCTAACGCAATGCAAGCTAAATCTGGTTAGAAACAATATATTCATGAAATCCCCTGCACTCGGGATACTTAATGGTCATCCCATACCGGCTATTAAGTATCTTACCCTAAGTCAATCCGTCCTAATGGCATCTAAACTCGATAGGCAAATCATCTAACATGCAAATGGTATTTCCAGCACATAGGCATGCAATTTAATCCATCGAAAGCAGCACGTAATTCTATGCAATGAATCTAAATCGTTCAAGTATCCACAAGGTCAATTCTAATGTTTGGGAAGCGTAAATTATCCTACCTAGTCTCCGTTTGCTCTAAATCTATTCGAGACTTCTCGTATCCTCAGATTTCGAGCCTAATCAATTTCTTGAGCATTTAAATCATTACTTTAGTCCGTTACGTCATCGATTTTACAGTCCTACGTCTGATTTCACAGTTTCCTAACCTGATTTATTTCCTATTTACGTTCGGTAGCCAATTCAATCAAAATACATTAGGTTTAGGTGCTTTAGACCTTAATGAGGGTGCCGGATGATGGAAATCTATTCTAGGATAGTCTCTAGCATCTTTTTGGATTATCCGGCGGTAGCACATGGTGGCTCACAGCGATGCACGACGGAGGGGTACGGTTGGGCTAAAAAATTACACCATGGTGAAGCCCTCAAGATGGGGAGTTTGAATCTAAGGTTGGCACAGCGGTTCACGGCTGTTTAGATGGTGTTTTTTGGGGCCGAAAGTTGAGGTACGGCAGATGAAAATCTCCTTGTTCCGAGCCCGTGGGAGCTCCATTCGACGACGACAAGCTGGGGAAGGAAGCTGGCAGCTCGGCCTACATGATGGTGGTGGCGGTGACATCCAACAGTGGGTGATGGCGGAGATCACGACAGGCAAAAAATCACGTGATGGAGGAGAAAAACCATCATTTTCAGGCGACTGTGGCGACCGTTGGTGGCCGTGGGTGGCTACTGGAGGTCGAGGGTGGTGAGGTGTGTCGGTTGGTGGGTCAGGTGGCGGCCCACGACAGCCCTAGTGGTGGCGCACGGTGGTGGAAAGAGGAGAGAGAAGAGAGAGAAAATAGAGTGAGGAGAGAGAGGGAAATGATGGAAATGATGTACATTTGTGGGATTCTGGGGAATTTAAAGCTTCTGGGGGCAATTTTGACTTTTCTCGGACCGTCCGGGGAAATTTCAGGATGTCGTCTTCAATCCGGACGTTGGCACGAGTTCCCATGCAGTGGTTCCAGCCTCCGTCTGAGAAATCGAAGTCTGGAACTCCATCTGTCAGTATCTTATCGTCAGGCCACGTTTCCTTTCATCAAATCACGTTTCTGACTCTAAAAAATCCTCTGTTTTCAACCGTCAACCTCAAAAATCGTGCCAAACTTAGTTTAAATGAAATCAATATCAAAATTTAGTTTTAATCTTTAAAAATAATCTCATTTATTACATTCTCCCCCCCTTAAAAGAAATTTCGTCCCTAAAATTCATACCTGTGAACAGCTTTGGGTATCATTGCCTCATCTCGTCTTCCTTCTCCCACATCATCTCCTGCGATGCTACATCCTGCCAAAGTACCTTAATTAAAGGGATTATTTCATTCCGAAGTTGCTTACTCTTAAAGTCAAGGATTTGTACAGGAGTAGATTCATAAGTCAAAATTTCCTTTAACATTATTGGTTGATTCCCCAATACATGCGCAGGGTTTAGGACATATTTATAAAGTTAAGAGACGTGAAAGACATCATGTAGGTTGGACAAATGGGGAGGTAAGGCAATTTGGTAGGAGACTGGACCGACCCTTTATAGGATTTAGAATGGTCCTAGAAATTTAGGGCTTAGTTTCTTGGTCCTTACTTGTCTACCGATACCCGTGGTGGGGGACACTCTTAGGAATACATGCTCTCCCTTATTGAATTCTAAAGGTCTTCTTCTCTTATTTGCATATGCCTCCTGTCTCTGTTGGGCAACCCTTATCTTTTCCCTAATCATTTTGATATGATCAGTGGTTTCTTGTACGATCTCAGGTCCTAATAGGGTACTCTCCCCCATCTCTACCCAACTCAAGGGTGATTTACAACTCCTCCCATACAAAGCCTTATAAGGTGCCATACCGATGGTAGAGTGATAATTGTTATTGTATGCAAACTCTATCAACGATAGGTGTTTATCCCAACTCCCTTTCTGTTCTAACACACAAGCCCTCAGCATATCTTCTAAGGTCTGGATAGTCCTCTCAGACTTCCCGTCAGTCTGAGGATGATAAGCTGTGCTAAACTTAAGCTGGGTTCCTAAGGTTTGCTGTAGGGATTGCCAGAATCTCGAAGTAAACCTAGGGTCTCGATCGGATACTATACCTGATGGTATTCCATGTAATCTCACGATTTCCCTAAGGTATACCTTGGCCAGTTTCTCCATAGAGTATCACATCTTAATAGGCAAAAAGTGAGCAGACTTGGTCAATCTATCCACTATCACCCAAATAGCATCAAATCCAGCTAGTGTCCTAGGTAATCCTACCATGAAATCTATGGTTATTTGATCCCATTTTCTTTCCGGTATCTCCAATGGTTTCAGTAGCCCTGCGGGTTTCTAATGTTCTATCTTGACCTGTTGACAAGTCAAACAGGCATTCACGTAGTTCGTGATGTCCTTCCGCATACCAGGCCACCAAAAATTCCTCTTTAGATCCTAATACATCTTGGAAATACCAGGGTGAATAGTATAATAGCTTCGATGAGCCTCTGCTAACACTTTTTCCTTCAGCTCCTAATGGTTTGGAATCACTACTCTCTTCCTAAACATCAATACTCCATCAGGGGCTAGTCCAAAATCAGGTTGTTGGTATATACTTCCAAGGATTCATCCTCTAGTTGGGCTTGTTTAATCTGCTCTATCAGCTCGCAGGTTATTAAGAAGTCACTCATCACTAATCTCTTCGGAAACGAGATTACGTTGAGGCTGAGATTCCTAAAATCCTCAAGTAACCTCATCTCACCTATCATTAGGCTAGCTAATTGTAGTGACTTTCGTCTTAATGCATTTGCTACGACATTCGCTTTCCCTGCATGGTATTTCAATTCAAAATCAAAATCCTTCAGATATTCTACCCACCTACACTACCTCATGTTCAATTCCTTCTGATCAACAAGTACCTAAGGCTCTTGTGATCATTATACACCTCAAATACAGCCCCATACAAGTAATGTCTCCAAATATTCAGGGCAAACACGATGGCAGCTAATTCTAAGTCATGGGTAGGGTAGTTTTCCTCTGCAGGTTTCAATTGCCGTCATGTATAAGCCACTACCTTCCTATCCTGCATTAAGACGCATCCTAAGCCTTTCAATGATGCATCCATATACACTGTGAAGGGTTCTAAGGGTTTTGGAAGAATTAGTATAGGAGTGGTGGTCAATTTCTCTTTCAAAGTTTGGAAACTATTCTCACACTGCTCGCTCCATTCAAAGTTCACACCCTTCCGAGTCAACCGGGTTAATGGCAAGGCTATCTGAGAAAATCCTTGAATGAATTTCTTGTAATAGCCGGCCAAACCCAGAAAACTCCTCACTTCGGTGACCGTCCTAGGTTGACCCCAATCTAACACTGCTTCAATCTTCTTAGGGTCTACTGCTATTCCTTCCCCCTTTACCACGTGTCCAAGAAATTTCACTTCTTCTAACCAAAACTCACATTTCTCTAACTTAGCATACAATTGTTTCTCTTCCAGTATATGTAGCACCATGCTAAGATGCAGGGCATGCTCTTCATGAGTCTTGGAGTAGACTAAGATATCATCAATGAACACCACTACAAACTGATCTAAGTAGGGTCTAAAGATTCTGTTTATATAGTCCATGAAGATAGCAGTGCATTTTTCAATCCAAACGGCATCACCAGAAACTCATAGTGGTCGTATCTAGTGTTAAACGCTGTCTTAGAGATGTCTTCCTATCTAACCATAATCTGGTGGTATCCCGATCTTAAGTCTATCTTAGAAAACATAGTCGCACCTTGCAACTGATCTAATAAATCGTCAATCCGTGGTAATGGGTATTTATTCCTGATGGTCACCTTTTTCAATTGCCGATAGTCGATACATAATCTCAAACTCCCATCTTTCTTCTTTACGAATAAGACCGGAGCTCCTCATGGTGATACACTCGGCCTAATGAACCCTTTCTCTAAAAAATCTTTAATTTGGACCTTTAATTCCCTCAATTCTGTTGGGGCCATTCGGTATGGAGTCATGGCTATTGGGCCGGTGCCCAGAATCAGGTCAATAGTGAATTCTATCTCTCTGGGTGGTGGTAGTTTACTTACTTCCAAAGGAAATACCTCCGGAACGTCACTAGCGATTGGGATTAGGCTTAACCTATCTTGCAACTCTACCTGAGAGATTGAGGGACACATCACCTATCTCACACGCTCTGTCAATCCCACGCACAAGGACGTTATCCAAGTAAGTGATTGTCCTCTCAGAACAGTTTAATAAGACTCGATTCCTAATTAACCAATCCATTGCTAAGATGATGTCAATCCCAGTCAAGGGTATACACACTAGGTCCACGATAAGCAAGGTATCATCAATGGTTAAGGAACAGTTTAGGCATATACGTGGGGACATAGTGGTTTCTCCCAAGGGTGTGGATATATATAGATCACAGGGCAGGGTCTGTGCAGGTAATTTTATTTTCTCTACGCATGCATCAGCAATAAAAGAGTGCGTAGTACCCAAATCAAATAATACTATCAAAGGAAAATTATAACTTTTACCTCTACCCTGCATCAAACCTGATGACCTGTCGACATTAGCTGCATCTAGAGTGAAAACTCTCCCTAGAGCCTGCGATCTTCGGCCACCGAATGTCTACTGGCTCTCGCTGAAGGGGCAGTACCTTGCCATGTGTCCCGTACCTCCACACCTGTAACATTGTAATGGAGCTTGATGCCAGCAGGGTTAATTAGGGTGCCTAGTCCCACACTTTTGACAGGGTGTATTATCAGGCCGTTTACTGCTGCTTGAAGACCTTGGTTGTGGTTTAAACATGCCGCCTCTCACATTGAGATTCCTGGCTAGTGGTCTTGGCTGGTTTCCTGTCTTCTGGGTCATGTTCTGGGCCTATCTCTGCTCTAGGTTTTTACTCAGGATTCGACACTTATTCACCAGCATCGCAAAGTCTCTGATCTCAAGTGGGGCTAGCTACGTCTTCATTGGTAAGTCTAGGCCCTCTTCTAGCTTCTTTGCCTTCCAGGCTTCATCATAGTGCATCTCTAGGTATGTGGAATATCTGGATAGTTCTTCAAACTGTCTCAAATATTCCTCGAATGGCCTGCCTCCCTGGGTGAGCTTTAAGAACTATGCTTCTTTTAACTATTTAACGCTCTCAGGGAAGTATTGCTTCCTAAAGACTCCCTTAAAGGATTCCTAGGTGAGCGGGATACCCCTGCTATCCATCAACTGCTAGGCACCTGTCCACCATTATTCTGCTTCACCCTTCAACATATATGTTGTATATGTAACCTTTTGCTCGTCGTCACATTGCAACAACCTGAAGATCTTCTCCATATCCTTCAGCTAGGCTTCTATTGCGCCTGGATCGGAGGCACCTACAAACAAGGATGGACCTGCTCTCTGAAATTCTATCCATCCCTGATACAGTGGATTAGCATTCTAGGTGGCTCCATCGTTCCTGGTTTGCCTGTCCTCTTGCTCCTGCCTCATTACGTTGGCACTAGTAGTGGCTTGATCCCTCATGGCATCGGCTATCATCCAAATGGAATCCATCATGTCTCATATGTCGACATTGGTCTGCATGCTACCACTATCGGAAGCGCCCTAACTTCTGTGTCTTGGCCTTGCTCTGGGCCTATGGGGGCTATCCCTGTTTGGTTCTACCATAATTATCTGACACAGAAGGAAAACAGATCAGTCTTAATAGCAACAGTTAATAGAAAAGCATTAAATTCACTCTATTACTTATCGATTCAAGATCAGGTCCTAATATTCCAGAGTTAAGTCAATTAAAACCCTAAAGCTGCAAGACCGAAGATTCATGGTCCCTAGCCTACTAAACTAGAAAATCCGAAAAATTGGGCTCTGATACCAAATTTGTAACGACCCCCTAATCCAACATATACTATCCTCTATCTGTATAGCGGAAGCATATGGGTTTTCGCAATAATTTTTCACTTTTCCCTTTCAGGGAAAACATTTGGTGATCTCTACTAGTTGAGCATAACCCAAATAGACATTCCATCTTCCATTCGGATTTCGTTCAACCCAAAATCACACGGAGCTATGCTAATTACACACATTCATCCTAATATACTCTGGCATACTAAACTAGAATCCATACATCAAGCATACAATCCATTCATACAGATTCTGTCTTAATCTTACACATTTACAACATTAGACCCTGCCATAAATTCGATAGAGTCTCCCCTATATTTCGAACATTCCCAAAGTACAAACAGACATCAATTCAATAGTTTACATCCAGTCCAATAGCAAAATAAAACTAAAATTACATGATCCAATACAAATATCAACAGAATATATATACATCACAATTCAGCCTAGAAACTAAGCTGCTCGTCCGTCTATCCTCTAGCCGTTACCCAATTATCGTCTAGGCCCCTGCTCCTGTTCATCTGAGCAAACAACCTTATGAGATATTGAAATCCCTGTAGAATAATTTACAATTAATAATTCTGTTCGAAAATTGGTTGATTACTCATCGGTGCAAGCACTAAAAACAAATTTCCTGTGTTCAGTTCAAAAATAGTGAAATACCTTATTCTTTTAAAATCATTATTTCGCATGGAAATCGCGGCAAGTTCTCAAAAATCATAAAAATCTATTTCTCTAAAAAATAGGTAATCAAATCGAGTCAAATCCCATGCCCGGTGTATCTAAATTCGTGTCAGCCATAAGTCATATGTGACCGAGTCTAAAATCCTCCAATTGCACATCATCTAGAGAAGTTCTCTCTTATCATTGGGTGTGATCCGTAACACCAATCACCTGAATCTCGCCTATGTTGTGAGTGTGATCCATAATACCAATCACTCACTCAAGGACCAGGTGAGAATCAACATCTAGAGCGTCCCCTAGCATGTGCACATATGCCAATTCTCATCCTTATACAGTCTATTAGAACTCATATGCACACGCCTAAATCACAACGTTTTCCCGTGTAGGCCATCCCCCCTTATACTCCTTAAACCTTTCTTAGGCTTGTCCTGATTTATCGCGTGATCCCTAATGCAATGCAGGCTAAATCTGGTTAGAAACAATATATTCATGAAATACCCTGCACTCGAGATACTTAACGGCCGTCCCATACTGGCTATTAAGTATCCTTCCCTAAGTCAATCTGTCCTAATGGCATCTAAACTCGATAGGCAAATCATCTAACATGCAAATGGTATTTCCAGCACACAAGCATGTAATTTAATCCATCAAAAGCAGCATGTAATTCCATGCAATGAATCTAAATCGTTCAGGTATCCACAAAGTCAATTCTAATGTTCGGGAAGCGTAAATTATCCTACTTGTTCTCCATTTGCTCTAAATCGATTCGAGGCTTCTTGTATCCTCAAATTTTAAGCCTAATCAATTTCCTGGGCATTTAAATCATTACTTTAGTCATTTACGTCATCGATTTTACTGTCCTATTTCACAATTTCCTAACCTGATTTATTTCCTATTTACGTTTGGCAGCCAATTCAATCAAAATACATTAGGTTTAGGTGCTTTAGACCTTACCGGGGGTGCCGGATGATGGAAATCTATTTCGGGACAGTCTCTGGCATCTTTCTAGATTCTCTTACTGCGGCGCACAGCAGAGCACGATAGATCACGGCTGCGCAAGGCAGAGGGGTGCGGTTGGGCACGAAAATTACACCACGGTAAAAGCCCTCAAGATGGGGAATATGAGATTGGCACGGCGGTTCATGGCCGTTTGGATGGCATTTTCTAGTGCCAAAAGTTGACGCACGGCGGACAGAAATCTCCTCGATCCAGGCGCGTGAGAGCTCTGATTGGCTGCGGTGAGCAGGAGGAGAAAGCTGGCATCTCAGCCTACACACTGGTGGTGGCAGTGACGTCCAATGGTGGCTAATGGCAGAGATCACGGCGGGCGAAAAATCACACATTGGAAGAGGAAAACCAGCATTTTCCAGCGACTATGGCAACCGTTGGTGGTCGTGTGTGGCTGGTGGAGGTTGAGGGTGGTGAAGTATGTCGGTTGGTGGGTCAGGTGGCAGCCCACGGCAGCCCTGGTGGTGGCGCGCGATGGTGGAAAGATGAGAGAGAGGAGAGAGAAAATAGAGTGAGGAGAGAGAGGGAAAGGATGGAAATTATGTACATTTGTGGGATTTCGAGGAATTTAAAGCTTCTAGGGGCAATTCTGACTTTTCCCGAACCACCCGGGGAAACTTTGGGATGTCATCTTCAATCCGGATGTTGGCATGGGTTCCCATGCAGAGTTTTCGACCTCTGTTTGAGAAACTGAAGTTTAGAACTCAATCTATCAGTATCTTATCATCGGGCTGCATTTCCTTTAATCAGATCATGTTTCTGACTCCGAAAAACCCTCCAGTTTCAACCGTCGACCTCTTAAATTATGCCGAACTTAGTTTAAATGAAATCAATATCAAAATTCAGTTTTAATCTTTAAAAATAATCTCGGTTATTACATTTTCTCTCTCCTCTCCCTCTCATTTTCACGCCACTTTCAGTCACTGGAATTGCCACCTTGCGCCATTGCTGGTCCCCGCCACCAGTGCAGTTTTAATGCTGCTGACCTCCAGCTGCTGTTCCCGACTACCAATTGTAACAACCCCCTAATACGACATACGCGATGCTTAACTGATTAGCGGAAGCATATGGGTCTTTTACATAGTTATTCCCGATGTGGGAATGTCAGGGGATCGCTACTGGTTGAGCGTAACCCAAATAGACTTCCCGTTGTCCATTCGGATTCCGTTCAACCCTAATTCACACACAGCTAAACTAATTATACATACATACATCATAAATTACTCTGGAATGAAACTATAGTCCCTACATATGGCATACAATCATTAATTGCAACATCCAAAACTCATATACACATCACAATATACATTCATATACATTCTAACTTAAATTCATAAGTTTACAGCGGTAAACCCTACCGAAAATCCGGCAGAGTTTCCTCTATATTTCGATCATATCCAAAGTACAATAATCACCTGTTTACAATTATACAGCCAGTCTAACAACAACATAAAACATAAATGACAGAAATCCATATACAGCAATGTCATCAAAACATATACAAGACAGTTCAAGCCTAAACTAAGTCATTCTCCCATCTATCACCACGACATCCTCAGCTATCGTTTGGGTTCCTGTCCCTGTTCATCTGAGTAAACAGCTTAGTGAGATATAAAATCCCAATAGAATAATTTACAATTCAAATACAGTTCAAAATTTGGCTGAATACTCAGTAGTGCGAACAACAAAATCGTCTTCCCGAAATCAATTCAAAAACAGTGAAATACCTTATCTTTAAAATCGTTTTATCACATGAAAATTGCGGCAGATAATCAAAATCATAAAAATCCATTTCTTTTAAAATCATTACTCAAAATCAAATAAAATCCCATGCCCGATGTATCTAAATCCACGTTGGCTACAAATCCGCTGTAACCAAGTCTAAATCATCATCTAATTGCACGTCGTCCAGAGAGAATACCTCTCTTATCATTGGGTGTGATCCGTAACACCAATCACCCGAATCAAGCCTATATTGTGAGTGTGATCCGTAACACCAATCACTCACTCAAGTACCGGGTGAGAATCAACATCTAGGGCGTCCTCTAGCATGTGCACATACGCCAATTCTCATCCTCGTACAGTCTATTCAAACTCACATGCTCATGGTCGGCTATTCCTTAGGGTTCTAGGGTATTACGCCTAAATCACAACGTTTCCCCGTGTAGGTTATCCACCCTTATACTCCCTAAACCTTTCTTAGGGTCGTCCTGGTTTAAAGCGTAATCCCTAATGCAGTACAGGCTAAATCTGATAAAACAATCTCATTTAAAAACTCCCTGTACACGGGATACTTAATGGCCGTCCCATACCGGCTATCAAGTACCCTACCCTAAGTAAATTCGTCCTAAGGGCATCTAAACTCGATAAACAAAGTGTCTAACATGCAATTAGGGTTTTCAACACACAGGTATGCAATTTATTCCATTGAAAGCAGCATGTAAATCCATGCAAATAATCTAAATCATTCAGGTATCCACTAGGTCAAATCTAACATTCGGGAAGTGTAAATTATCCTACCTGGTCTCCTGTCGCTCCAAATCAATTTAGAATCTGCGTAGTCTCGATTTCTGAGCCTAATTAATTTCCTGGACATTAAATTAAATATTCAAACTTGTCACGTCATCCGTTTAACAATTCTAGGTTCAGTTGCCCTAATACCTAGGTCAATTTATTGCCTAATTATGTTCGGCAGCTATTTCAATCAGATATCATCAGTTTTTGGGAAATCAAACCTTACCAATGTGCTCGGATGATGGAATTCTGTCTCAGGGTGGTCTCAGTTTCTCCTGATACACGTCCAGAAACTCTGGCACGGCGGCGTACGGTGGTGCACGGCGGAGGGGTGCGGTTTGCCTCGACAATTACACCACGGTCAAGCCCGCAAGTCCAGGAGTTCGAATATGGTGGTGGCGCGGCGGTCCACAGCCGTTTAGACGGCGTTTTCCAGCCACGAAGATTCTTGTACGGCGCGTCTGGCCTCCGTTCGACGTCGGTGAGCTACCGGAGGAAGCTGGCAGCTCAGGCTACACGATGGTGGGGGCGGTGATGGCCAATGGTGATGGATGGCAGTGATCTGAGCTGGCGAAGTTTTTGCGCGGTAGAGGAGAAAAGTGATGTTTTCCAGCGGCGCTGGATGCCGTTGGTGGCCGTGGGTGGTCGCTGGAGGTTGTGGGTGGTGAGGGCTGTCGATTGGTGTGCCAAGTGGTGGCCCACGGTGGCTGTGGTGGCGGTTCACGATGGAGGAAGGAGGAGAGAGAGGAGAGAGAAAGTGTGGTGAGGAGAGAGAGAGATTTGAGAGAAATGGAGGGAATCCGTGAAATTTAAAGCCTCCGGGGGTGATTCTGACTTTTCTCGGACCACCCGGGGATACTTTATGGTATCGGCATCCTTCCAGACATTGGCACGTGTTTCCATGCAAAGGTTTTGGCCTCCGTTAGTGGAGTTGACGCACGAAATGTTGTCTATCAGTTTTTGATCGCTGATTGCGTTTCCTTCCGTTTAATCATGTTTTTGACTTCAAACAGCCTTCCGTTTCAAATCACTATCCTTGAAAGTCATGCCAAGTTTCGTTTGATTGGAATTTGCATCGAAATTTAGGTTTTATCTTTTAAAATCCTTTCGGTTGTTACACCAATGGTCACTACAGTGGCCGAAAACAGCATGCATTCCCCTTTATTGTGATTTCAAAGCCCAACCGCGATCTCCGTCGTCTGGCACCGTCTGAACACACCACTACCACCGTTGGGTAGCCTAAGCTGCCAGCTTCCTCCGACAGCTTCCAGTCGGTGGAACGCCGCCGCCACGTACCTAAAACGGGGGAAAAATAGTCCACCATGCGTTACATTTTGTCGCCAGAAAACACCATCTAAACGACTGTGTTTCACTGAACGGACCTCGGATCCGGCATTCTTAAGTTGCGGGCTACATTTTGGTGTATCTTTTGACCCCAGCCGCCATGTACCACCGCGAGCCATCGTCCACAGTCGTGTTCCACCATGCTCCATCGTCGAAGTTGTCAAAAAGCTGCCAGAATCAAATTTCGAGCTTCCAAAACCCCCGGTATAGTTTAAATTACTCCAATTTGGTGTTTTTCTATTGAAATTGGCCCAAAAAATGTTTAAGAATTAGGCCAGCTTAAGAATTTAATAAATTGACGTAGGAAAGCCTAATTAAAAGAAGAACCCATCTAAGACTTGAACTATTTCCTCAGGAAACTAATTGGGATGAATTGTCGAGGAAAAAGGGTTTGGAAATGTATCAAGAAAGAAGAAGCAAAGGAAGCAAGGTAAGTTAGCAATTTATTTTATAGATCCATGATTTATTATGCATGTTCAATGATTTGATTTCCATGGAACTAGAAAACTTGTCTACATTCTTGATTTAAGAACAAAAGTTTGATTGAGTTGCATGATAAATTTAGGAGGGAGTTAATGCTAGAAGGATTTAAAAATGGTATTCTCTTACGAGTATGAAAGAAATTAGTTCAAGAGATCACTTCAACGTTTGGGTTACTTGAGTCACTAATCTTAATATGGAAGTGGACTTGTGAATTCCATAATGGAATTAATGTCAATGCATGTCACACAAGTAGTAAAGAATGCCTTATCCAAAATAAATGGAAAACTTATGATAACTAATAATGCATGGGATTATGGAAAATTTATGATTTTTGTATAATGCACATGAATATGGAGAAAAAAAATTATGTTAATTAATAATAATGCATGGGAGTAGAGGAAATTATGTTATTAATAATATTGCATGAGACTAGAGGAAATTTATGAATATTAATAATATTTCATGAGGTTAGGAGAGATTTATGATTATTAATAATAGTACACATGATTATGAGAAAAGTTATGATGATTAATAATCATACGTGTGATTATGGGAATGGATTGATTAAATTCATGGGGAATATCAATAAGGAACAATAATGTTAAAGAAAAATCCAAATAAATACTGATGAACATTATTATGGAAAATAAAAAGTCTCATGGTAATAATATGGGCTAAAGAATGGAAAAGTGAAAAGATGAAAAGGATAAAGTACTAAATTTCTTCCTGGAAAGTGTCCATAATTTACGATGTGTGGCCACATGGGCGGTCTAACGAGGTGTGGCCAAAGGTGCTCCATGCCCATGACCTAGTGCTCGCGATTACGCTATATATTCAGTCGAGTGTCCACATATTATGAGTTGTGGCCGAAGGTGCTCCACACGAGTGACCTAGTGAGGTGTGGCCGAAGGTGCTCCATACCCGTGACTTAGAGTTCACAATGATTTTATGTATGTGGCGGAGTGTCCATGATTTACGATTTGTGGTCGAAGGTGCTCCACACGGGCGCCCTAGCAAGATGTGGTTGAAAGTGCTCCATGCCCATGACCTAGTGCTAGCGATTACACTATATACGTGGCCGAGTGTCCATGGATTACGAGGTGTGGCCAAAGGTACTCCACATGGATGACCTAGTGAGGTGTGGCCAAAGGTGCTCCATACCTATGACCTAGGGCTCACGATGATTTCATAAAGGTGGTCTAGTGTCCACGTAACACCCCAAGGTGCTCAATTAACCTAGATTGATAAATGTAAAAGTTAATACAGAAGAAATTTGTGTAATTATGCAATAACAGGTATAATTTTATTTGGATATGTTTCATTTGAAAGAGGATACCTGATTATTATGTTAACCTCTAAATTATCATGCAATTCTTGCCTAATTACATTCATGAATAACATTTTTTTTAACATCAGGAATGTAAAATGAAATGTTTTGGTGCTTGCACCCTAGTACATATTAGTTATTTTTCTTAAAACCTAAATTGTTAAGCTACTGGGAAACTTGTGTTTCTCATTACTATGCTAATATGTATCAGATGCGGACGCATAGCCAAAGTGGGAGGTAGCAGTCCCATTTTGATTTATGTGAGATTTTGTAACCTTATTTCGGGTCTTAGTTCAGATATATTTAGTTTAGAACTAGGGTTATTCTTTTGGCAGTAGACATAGGATATTTGAAGGACTGGTCCATCTTTGAAATTTGTAAAGGGGTTTGAGTGACAAGATTATTGTCTCTTGACTTCCTATGAACGGGTACTTCATATATCCTGATACATGTTTACAAAAATGTAATAGACATTATTATACATGTATTTAATTGTATTACATGAATGTTTTAATTTTCGCTATGTAGTTTAGTATATTTTGATTTATTTTGCTGTGCATGTAAGTTTTTAATCTGAGCAAAATATGTCGAACCTAATTCTCTTAAATTAATTTAATGGTTAACTGCTCAGACATCAATTAAATAAAAGAAAAAGATAATGTACCAAACCTATGTAGTGATACCAGAATTAACCATAAGACTAGATAGGGGCATTACATATTTCACTGTGAAAGAGGCTCACAACACCTTGTTAAACTGAAGAGGGGTTGATAACCAAAGACCAGCTCAGACCTTTAGGATGATCTATTGGAAAAGACAAAGAATTCTAAAATTCTCTATGTTTGACTAGAGGCTCCTTAACTGGGCCTTTCCTCTATGAAGTGGCCTAAAAAGAAAGAATTTTAAAATCTGAGTCCATTATGCCTTTGGATACAATCAAGAGGAAACATAAGATCACCTCCTAAAATCTTGCTCACTAGCTCGAGCCACTTGGTTTAGAATTAATCATGCATTCAAATTGAATGTGCTCTGATATAGAGACAGCCCAAATTCAAACCCAATAGGAGAATTATGCAGCCCAATAATAGGATTAAACAACACAACAAGAAGGAAACAATTGAATAAGGGAAAAGAGAAGACCTATATGGGCTAGGGATTACATTATGGGCTTGAATAAAGAAGATAACAGATGCAAAAGGTGTGGGTTAGGTGAGCTAGCTTCCTCTAAACTATTATCAGAAGATGATAAATGAATTAATTTTGGAGAGAGGTTATATGAAGGGAGGAGAAGATTCGAAAAGGCATTAACAATTTTGTGATTGAGACGTAAAGTCATCTTCCTAACTCAAAAAAGGAGATAATTTACTTGTTTTCTATTCTTTGTTTTCATTGTGCACTTTTTATTCAATTTTGGAGTATTATTGAGAATTTTTAAGTATTTTGATTAATATCAATGGAATTATTCAATATAATTTGCTTACTGTGAATCCTAAGGCTAACTTTTTGTGCTCTCTTTGAGAGAAATGGCAAAAGGAACTTTTCCAAAATTGAGGAGACATTGAAAGAAATTCAAGAGGCCATTACCATCCTTCAATGAGCTCAAGGAGTGATGGAGGAATGATTGACTACCATTGAAGTTTCAATGCTAGAATGCAAAGACTGCATATTCAAATGTAAGGAAGCTTTACAACATCTAAAGATTTTCTTATGGCGTGTTGTCCATAATAGATCTACTGGAATTCCACCATCTTCTAGGAATTGTGGAGAAACTTCACATGGAAATGAGCAACACAAGGAATCAAGATTCATGTGTTCAAAGGGTATGAAGATCAAAGTACCCCATTTTGATGGAACTGACATAGAGGATTAGGTGTTTAAGATACAAGACTTCTTTGAAGTGTACTGAACTTCTGAAGATCAAAGAATCAAAATGGCCTCCTTCCACATGACTAGGCTAGCTTATGCATGGTATAAGTGGATCATGAAGAATGACTTTGTGAGAACATGGATTGAGTTTTTGGATGCTCTGATTTTGAGATTTGGTAGCACCTTATATAAAGATTTGAGCGTTGCCTTGAAGGAGCTTAAACAAGAACACATTAAGGAAAAGTATCAAGCGAAATTCGAAGAGGTATCCACCAAAGTGATAGGCTTATCGAAACCATGGCTGATCATTTTTTTCATCATAAGTCTAAAGGATCATCTCAAGTGAGTTACTCTTGGCACAACCAAATTCATACTTCCAAGAGATGTTGTTATCAAAATTACATAAGCAAAAATAGCTAAAGTTACAAAAGTTTTCTAAACTTACATTTTCCAAAAATGTTATGTCAATGGGGGGAAGTAAATCTACAGGGAGCAATGCAGTGCCAACTCCTCAAACACATATGGGAGGAAGTGCATTTACCACAAAGAATGCCTAGACTAGCACTTTTACACAACCAGTCTCAGTGGGTAGCTCGAGTAGAGGTCAAACTCCTCAATCTAATTACAAGAATATGACTACCACTAAGTTGAAAGCCCAACGTGAGAAGGGACACTATTACTATTGCAACAAGAAGTGCCACCCAAATCATCTTTGCAAATCATCTTGTTTGGTACTAGTAGATCAGGAAGGGGTCGATGCATTTGTACAAGGAGAGTCAAAGGAAGGGGAACAAAAGGAAATAAAGTCAAAGGTAGATATTGATATGTTACCACAAGTTAGCCTTAATGTGTTATCCAGCCAATTCCATCCAAGCACACTAAAGATGGTGGGAAGCTGCCAAAAAATTGAGTTAAGGTCATGGTGGATAGTGGAAGCACTAATAACTTCACTAGGTGCAATTTGGCTAATTGGTTGAAGTTGGAGTGGGAACCTATTTGAGAGTTCAAAGTATTTGTTGGTAGTGAGTGGCACTTACTGTGTAGTTAGAAAAGCACCTAGGTTCCATTACACATTTAAGATCATCAATTTTTAGTGGATTTTTATTAGTTAGATATAAGGGGTTTAGACATGATATTGGGAATTCAATGGCTAGAGACTTTGGAGAAGATTGTGACCAATTACAAGCAGCTTACAATGAAGTTTGATAGTGGAGGTATCCATGTTTTATTTCAAGGAGATAAGATATTAGAAGAGAAACCCATACAGTGTAACCTTACAAAAGTTAATGAATACTAACTCTATTGCTACATTGTTCCAATTGTTGTTAATGGGGACCAAGAATTACAAGGCAAAGATACAGTGCCACATGAAGTTATGGCAATTTTGAGATAATATGAAGATGTGTTTGAAAAACCTAAGGGCTTACCTCCACATAGATAGGTGAATCACATCATTACACTTGAACCAGGAGCAAAATCGATGAGTTTTAAACCCTATTGGTACCTCTATTTTTGAAAGATAGAAATTGAACGATTGGTGCAAGAAATGTTGCAAAATGGCATAATTAGAGATAGCCTAAAGTCAAACCCAATAGGAGAATTACACAACCCAGGAAGAAGATCAAACAACATAACAAGAAGGAAATAATTATATGAGGGAAATGAGAAGACCTATATAGGCTAGAGATTACATTATAGGCTTGAATAAAGAAGATGACAGATGCAAAAGGTATGGGTTAGGTGAGCTAGCTTCCTCTAAACTGCTGGCAAAAGAGGAAAAATAAATTAGTTTTGGAGAGAGGTTATATGAAGGGAGGAGAAGATTCAAAAAGATGTGAAGAATTTGGTGATTGATGTAACATTCTAACTTAGTTTAGGGGTCTATTTAAAAATTTTCATAGTGGCTTTTCAAAATTCTTTTGCTAAGTTGGTATGCTAGTTCCAAATAAAGAGAGCTACCACATTTTTCTTGAATAAAAGTTATACAAATATGTATGTACTTATTTGGACATTTCAGCAGAGTAAATGATAAAGATCATAATGTCATTGTCCTTTTTATTTATGATTAAAAATGTACATACAATTAAGAAGTTCATTAAATACTTCACTGTACAATTCATTACTGTAACACACCATAATTTAATTCACCTAAATTAATGGTCTTTAATTAAATGGATGGAATTAATGGTGTCATTAATGAATTAGTAGGAATTTCTTGCTTGCATCATTTAATGGGCTAAATGGTTATATTAAAAGTAAACTAGCACGAAAATTTGGTACTTAAAATTAATTCTTTAATTACCTAACCTAAGTACCAAGAGAGAAGCAATGTAAAATGCAACTATTTAAAAATGTGCATGAGTGTGCCTTGCATGCATCTTGCATGAGAGAAGGGAATGGAAATTTTATTTCCATGCATGAGAAGTCAAGCCACACGTGAGGGAAGGTGGCATGAAGTATGCTACAAGTGGTGCAAAATTTTATTTTAGGGGATGGGGGCTAGTGTGATAATGATTAATTAAAAGGAAAAGAGGAAGTGCAGCACTTTGCGTAAAAATATATGCATGTATGTACACAACAAAGGGGATGAAGGAAAGAGAAATTTAATCAAGAT
Organism: Senna siamea; assembly: GCA_031216115.1. Classification (NCBI taxonomy): domain Eukaryota; kingdom Viridiplantae; phylum Streptophyta; class Magnoliopsida; order Fabales; family Fabaceae; genus Senna; species Senna siamea. The sequence continues at coordinate 14,400,628 of CM062354.1, forward strand.
TTAATGGAATTAAGGTGATTAACCCTCTCTCTTATGACCCCACGTAGGTTTCACATGGATTAAATTCCAATACATCAAGGAGCATGATTGAAATGTGGACTAGCATGGACTGCACCGAGTGAGGAACGTAAGCAGGTGAATTTTATATATCTAAATGGCAAAAGGGAAAGCACTTGAAAATATATATATATAGGAGAGAGGAGTAGCTACCTATTATCGAGTGGTCAATGCACATGAGGGAATGAAGTTGGAAAAAAAAATTCAATCAAACCATAAGAAATTAAACTAAAAAATCCCATGCCTTGCGTGAAGTTGGCCATTACATGGAAGGGTAGGTTACATGAACCTATTCCTTTTCTTTCCATGGACGCCAATAAGTAAAAGGGGTTGCATGCAAGGCTTAACATGAGCCTTGTGATAAAACATGAAATTTAATCGTAATGCAAATGGAACATGAGAGTATGAAAGCAAGAAGACAAGAGGAAAAAAAATGGGGTGGCGTGTGGCCCTTGCATTCCTCCTTGACCGTGTACTAGGGGTGTATAGCAATTGAATTGGGATGGCAAATGTGGGCTGCTTGGGACCGTACCTCTTGTGTGTAAGCAAGAGGTGGCGTGACTTCCATCCATTCAACCTTCACTTCAGTCGAGTGAAAGCTCCCATGACTGCAAGAAAGAAAGAAAGAGCTACACCTAAGCTACATGATAAGAATAATTAAAAGGGGGAGGGTAGCACGTCATGATGGGGTTTGGACAATAGAAAGAGGGACTAGAATTAAAATTTTGAAATTTGTAACACACACATATTCACACGACAAGAAGGGAAGAGAGAGCACTTCATATTTTAGGAAACAACTCACACACGGGAAGGACAATTCAAGAAGAAGGTGGGGCATGAGTGCTAGTGAAAAATACACAAAATTTTGTGAGGAGGGAAAGGACTAAAAGACCAAGGAAGAAGAAGCAAGGAAGAACTCAAAGGAAAAGCCAAGAGGGACTCCATCTTAGGGCCTCTTTAAGGTAGGTTAGCAATTTATTAAATTCTAGTTCCATGATCTAGTATGCATGATTGATGATTTTTCTTCCATGGAATTAGGATCTTTGTCTACATTCTTGATTTAGAAATAACAAATGACTTAGCTTGCATGATGAATCTAGGAGATGGTTAATGGTTAAACCTAAAATGTGATTTTATTAAGATCATGAAATAACTTAGAATAAGAGCTCATTTCAATGATTAGGTGGCTTGGCTTACTACTCTTAATATTAAAGTAGACTTGGTATTTTCATAATAAAATTAATGTTAGTAAGTGTAACACAAGTAAGAAAGAAAACCATACCCAAAGTGATTGGGGAAAACTTATGATTATTAATAATGATGCATATGATTATGGGAAATTAATTGACTATATTAGTGATGGGTATTGTTGTTATGGTTAACTTTAAGACTAATTAATTATGACCATATTTATGGGAAATTAATTGACTATATTAGTGATGGGTATTGTTGTTATGGTTAACTTTAAGACTAATTAATGATGACCATATTTATGGGAAATTTATGGCTAAATAATGATGACCTTTGTTGTGGGAAATTGTGGTTAGCAAGGTTGAATGATGTTGATTAATAATGATAAACATTAATGCTGTGGAAAAGAAATTCCTCCATTTCAATGATATGATTTAAAGAATGGAAAAGAGAATATTTAAATGATAAGATATGAAACTCTTTTGAATTTTCCCAAGGCCAAAATCATGGAAATTTTTTCCTAAAAATTATTAAGATTTTATAATTGAAACATATTATGCAAAAATGAAGAATTAGATTGATTCAGGTCAATTTGTCATATGAAAAATGGGTAATGTATGCCAAGGGAAAAGAAAGACAACAAACATAGGAAAAATATAGAAGTGTCCATAAATTTCGAGGTGTGGCTGAAGGTGCTCCATACCGGTGACCTAGGGAGGCATGGCGAAGGTGCTCTATGTCTGTGGCCTAGCATTCATGATGAATTCATGTGCATGGCCGAGTGTCCACGAATTTTGAGGTGTGGCCGAAGGTGCTCCATACCCATGATCTAGTGTACCGATGATTTTATATACGTGGCCGAGTGTCCACGAATTTTGTGGTGTGGCCGAAGGTGCTCCACACGGGTGACCTAGGGAGGTGTGGTCGAAGGTGCTCCATACTCGTGATCTAGTGTACCGATGATTTTATATACGTGGATGAGTGTCCACAATTTACAAGTTGTGGCCAAAGGTGCTCCACACGAGTGACTTAGAGAGGTGTGGCTGAAGTTGCTCCATACCCATGACCTAGTGTTCACGTAATACCCAAGAAATGCCAGTTATTTCATAACGGTAAGAGTAAGAATTAAATGCATAAGCGCTCTGACAATACCATAATTACACATGTAATTTTATGAAAATATGTGTCACATGAAAAAAGAGTTATCTAATTTCCTGTCGACTTCTAAATTTATCATGCAGCGCTTGCTGGTTTACATTTATGTGTAACATTATGTTTTAAAATAAAAAATGTAGATTGAATGTTTTGGTGCTTGCACCCTGATACATATTAGTTAACTTTTAAAACCCTGAATTGTTAATCTACTGGGAAACTTGTGTTTCTCATTCACGTGCTAATATGTATCAGATCTGAACGTGTAGCAAGGCCAAGGAGTAGTAGTCTTTTTGATTAGGTGAGCAGTCTTTTTGATTATGTGAGATTTTGTAATCCCTATTTTTGGTCCTAGCTAGACTTGATTTAAAATATAACATTTATTTTAGACTGTATACATGAGATGTATATGGGCATCCCAGGGGATGGATATATGAATGACCGGTCTATCCTTAAATTGTAAGGGAGTCTGAGTGACAGACTTATTGTCTCTTAACTTCTGATGAACGAGTACTTCATATATCCAGGGACATGTTTATCAGTATGTAATAGACTTGATTAGACTTGAATTATTGGAATTACATTAAAATTTATATTTTGTTGTAGCATAGAATTTATATTACTTCGCTGTGCATGTAATTTTTAATCTGAGCAAAAGAATCCCAAACCTAATTCGCTTAATATAATTTAGTAGTGTAACTACTCAGACATTAATTAAATAAAGGATAAGGATAATGTACCGAACCTATCTATTTATATTAAAGTTAATAGTAATACTAGATAGGGGTGTTACAATTACAACCAAAGGGCTTAATCTACTATACTAGTACTTCCATCATGGACACTTTTATGATGTCCCGTACCACAATGCATGTGTCAATCAGCATATAGTCACCATCACCACCTGAACTTCTAAAACTAGATGGTAGTGAGGCATCTATACATTCATTTAGTAGGGGTAAGAATTATACATTCTGATTAGGTTAACAATTCATACATATAACCATCATAACATGTGTAATTTATAATCCATATAGTCTTTCTTAGCACAAGATACAATACAGATAAAATTTATAATTCATAGTACAAGTTGAATTTGTAATACCTACCATGATCCTTTATTTATATATGAACATATATCGCTTATCATCATACCTTTGAGCAATATATATTGGACCTTTAACCTTGGCCACTAACTCCAAGGCATCCCCTGGTGTGTACACACGTCTAGTACCATCGCGATTGTCATATCCCATGATCACTATGTTCCCAATCATATCTCTTTTTTTTTACATGTACCTCAAATATAAATTATATTTCATCGTATTCAGAGTCATAGGAGAAATGAGAATATAAGTAAATGGTCCCTTCTTCAGGATAGTCTACTTAATCTCTTTCTCCTGATATACATCAACTAACTCCAGAGTTAACCAAAATTGTTCACCCACATAGGATAAAACATGGGCATCCCATACTACCCTCAACTATCCACTCTTAAATAATCTAGAGTGAAACATATATTCAGAAAAAGATTTCATGACAACTTTTTCACGATCTTTCACAATAAACTGTCATGGCATAATTATAATTTAATTACACATGTTCACAATCATAATATGTAGGTGCATTTCACATATATTATTCATGTAAATTCCAATTCAAGATTCAATCATCATAACATCTCAGTCAATTACAATACATCAATTCATAAACAAAATATGGTGAATTAGCTTTTAGAGTTATTTGTGTCCTAGTTACCTTTTCATTAGAGGACCAGTGTTTATTAGTTCTAATTGGGTTCTAATTTCTGTAACGCCCTTATCTAGTATTACAGTTCCTTCGATGTAAACAGATAAGTTTGGTACATTATTATTATCCTTTTATTATCAAGTCTGAGCAGTTATGTCATTAAGTCTCATCAAAGTGGATTAGGTTTGAAATCTTTTGATCATATTAACTCTTATATGCACAGCAAAAATAAAATACTACACATTACAACAAAAATTTAAAACTTCATATCATACAAAATAATAATGTCCAATAAATGTCCATTACATTATTTACAAACATGTATCCGGATATATGAAGTATCCATCCATAGGAAATCGGGAGACAACAACTCTGTTACTTAGACTCCCTTACTAATTACTAAGGATGGACTAGTCCTTCACATATCCTTCCCCCGATAATTTCCCATTTACATTTCATATACACAGCCAAAACAATAGCCCTAATTCTAACCCAAAATACATATAGGAACAGGGCCCAAAAATAAGAAATTACAAAATGTTTTCCAGAAAAAAAGGCTCCCATCTTCCCCGGCACCACTAAGCGTCTGCATCTAATACATATTAGCATGCAAATGAGAAACACGAGTTTTCCAGTAGCTTAACAATTCAAGATTAAAAATTTATTATTATGTACCAGGGTACAAGCACCAAGAGCATTTACACCTACATTCTCGATCCTTGAAAACATAGCCTTATTCATAAATACAGATTGGCAAGCATTGCATGATAAATTTAGATGTCAATGTAATAAAATCATATATCCTTTTTCAAGTGAAACATATTCTCATAGAATTATACATGTTATTGCGAAATTAAAGAAAAATTGCTTATGCATTAAATTTTTAAACTTACTGCTATAGATTAATTGAGCACCCTGGGGTACTACGGGTACACTAGGCCACCTTTATGAAATCATCGTGAACACTAGGTCAAGGGTATGGAGCACCTTCGACCACACCTCACTAGGTCATACGTGTGGAGTACCTACAGTCACACCTCATAAATTGTGGACACTCAATCACCTGAATAAAATCATCGTGAACACTAGGTCACGGGTATGAAGCAGCTTCGGCTACACCTCACTAAGTCACGCGTGTGGAGCACCTTCAGCCACATTTTGTAAATTGTGGACACTCGGCCACCTGAATAAAATCATCATGAATACTAGGTCACGGGTATGGAGCACCTTTGGCCACACCTCACTAAGTCACACGTGTGGAGCACCTTTGACCACACCTCGTAAATCATGGACACTAGGCCACCTGAATAAAATCATAAACACTAGGTCACGGGTATGGAGCACCTTTGGCCACACCTCACTAGGTCACGCATGTGGAGCACCTTTGGCCACACCTCGTAAATCATGTATCTTTCTATGTTTTTCCCTTGTTTGTTACATTTCCCTTTTCTATTGGCATACAATATCTCTTTGTCATATTTATCTATGAAAATTTTTCCTAAATTAATTTAATTCTCCATTCTTGCATAGTAGAATTATCTTATAAAATTTTAAGAAATTTCAAGGGAGAATTCCATGATATTGGGCTTAAGGGAAATTCAAGAAAATCAAATATTCTACAATTTAAATTTTCTTTCTCTATTCTTTAAATATCACCATTAAACGTTAACTCTTCAAAAATTGAATTCAATATGCAAAGGGGCATATTTTCCCTTTTTATTGGAATATTTGATCATCACTTGATTTTGCATGGTTATGGCTAAATTTCACACTCTTAATTGAACAAAATTATTTCTACCACTTTTATTAATTTAGCCTTGCCTAAAGCCTAACTTTACTTAGAGATTTCCAAGGACTTCTCCTCCCTCTCTTTTCGGTCAAGGCTTGTTTTATCAAAGAATTTATTTTCCATTTTTCAAGTTTAATTCCCTTTCTCTTTTCCCTTTTATCCACGGTAAAGTTTTACACCAATTACAACTAAAAATTAAACATCAATGTAGTGTAAAATTTCATCTTCTATTCAGGCCAAAAAAAGAGTTTTATGGGAAATAATGGTTCTCAAATTTATACATCCATTTCTATCATGACAATATCACTAACTAACCATAATCCTTACATACAACAATATACATTTCATCACATCCACCTATCATACAAGCTTAGCCCACATAGCATTTATTTAATCAAGAATGTAGGGAAGACAATCATGTTCCATGGAAGCTTGTAAAGCATGGTAATTACACATACTAAAACATGGAACACAATTTTTGGAATTGTTAACCTACCTCAAAGGTGAAACCAAAGGGAAGTGTCTTAGCTCTTCCTTGAATTTTCCCCTTTCTCCTTTTCTTATTTACTCCTTTCTTGCCTTTGGTCAACTTCCTCTTTCTCCTTGTATTTTTCTTTAGGCTTACATTGCTCTCTCTCTCCCTTTCTCTTTTTCTCTTGCTCTTCCTTTCTCTTTTTCTCTTCTCCTATGTGTGTGTGATGCTTGTATCCCAAAATGCAACTCTCAATCCCTCCCTTCTCTTTGCTTAGGTCGCGTGTTCCCTCTTCCTTCCTTGGTTTTTTTTAAATTATTGCTGTCAAGTACACTCACTCCTTGCCCTCTTCCTTCAACTCCTTGATCACACCAAAAGGAAGGGATGGTAAAGGATTCACGCTAGCTTCATTGCATCTTCCATTTGGCCAAGGGAATTCTACATCCCATCCTCTTTTTTTTATTATTATTTTAATTCCTTCCTTCATGGATGCATGTGTACTTTTAAGTACACTCCACATTTCCTTGCAGCCTTGGGTTAACTATTTGAACACGTTAAGTAAAGGGAGGAAGGAGAGCCATGCAAGGCTACCTCACACATAGGCTGCACCTCCCACATGAGCTACCATGTCTTCAGCGTTTCCCATACTTATGTGAATTTTTTTTGCTTTACGCAAGAGCCAATGTCCTTTGCATGCAACTCCATCACTTGTGGTGCCACAAGAGAGGAAGGGGAGGCATTCACGTGATCTGTATGGTCCAGGAAAGTCTCACGCAAGTCTTATGTTTCAGCCATATGCATTTACACACATTCCCCTACGTGGTGGCGTCTAAAAAGGGAAAGAGAAATTGGATTTATACAAGTTGCATTTTTCCATGTTAGGCACACACTCTACGCAAGCTATTTCCTTTTCTCTTCTTAATTATCATTATTATTATTATTATCCAATGGTCATGCTACTCCAATTGTAATTTCAAGTGAAATTCCCTTTGCTTGCAAGGTTATCTCATCCCATTTGTCAGGCAAAGGGGGAAATGAAGGAAAGGCATGAAACATTCCTTTTTCATGCCATAGGTTCAACCATGCATGGAGGAATTTTTGGCCTTCTTTCTTGGTACTTGAAAGGTAGCACAAGGGATGGGGAGGGTGGCTTATATGACACATTGTATATACCTTCACAAGTGTACTTGATGCTGCATTTTTCCTTTCCTTCGTCTAATGCATATAAAAGTGTTAAAATGTTCCCATCCTCTCCTTGATTGAGGTGGCGTGTTGCACCTGATTTTCCCTTTTGATCACGCCACCCCCTTCCCCTTTGCACACACGTGAGGCTCCTTTTGTTGGAGGCAGCACATTACACAATTCTGCACTCCCTTTTTTTCTTTGTCCATTCGATCACACAAGGAAGGAAGGAAGAAAGGAAGGAAGGAAATGGCTTCGTCGTACATGCATACATACACGGTTTAATTTAAATAAGTGTTACACGTGTCCCTTCCTAAATGTATGTGTACTTTAGAAAAATTTCTGCACCCTTTTCCTTTGTCTATTCGGTTATATAAGGAAGTGAGGGAAGGAGATCACAAACTTCTCCTCCCAAATGCACGTGTGTATTTATGTATATATTTAATTGCCATACATTTGCCACACCCACTTACTTGCCTCTTCCCTCTTTTCCTCTTGGCCATGTGGATATATATGTATATATATATAAAAAGAGAAACTCACATCCTACATCAATTTTGCATGCATCCGCTCAATTGCCATACACTTCTCTTCTTGGAATTTAGGCTACTAACAAGGAACATTAATAAAGCTCCTCAAATTTTGGCAAATGTTATTTTTAGCACCTTGATTCTAATCATTAAATGACACAAGCAATTATCACACTTTATGGTGATTTATCTAATTAATTAAAAAACATACATTTAAATATAATTGAAATAACATGGGGTGTTACAATTTCCCTTATGGATTTTCCCTCTCCTAGAATCTTCTAAATCCCATTTTTAACTTCTCTATATCCATCATAGTTACTCCATTAAGGTTCCATGGCTAATAATACCAAAGGAAATAAATTCAGGGCTTTAAAGAGTTTGCCACAGCAAAAACCCATGGTAAACTATAGAAGTGGGTGTGGTGCATTTTGCTACAGTAAAGTGTACCTTTTGCCATGGCAAAGTTCATAGTGTGTAAGGAGGGAGTTTGTCGCAACGAAGTGTATAGAACATGAGAAATGTGAGATTGAGGCAGAATTTAGGCATTTTCTAGGCTATTTGGATTATGTCACACCTTAAAAATAAAATAGTAGTGACTAGCACTAGACCCAATAGAAACCCATTGTCCGAAAAGCCAAAACAACAGAAACATAATACACACAATTTCCAATATTAGAATTTAAATCTATAAGAGAATTCTACTAAAAATTTGACAGAGTCGCTCCTGAAACTTGAAGTTTCCAAATTGTACAACATCACGCAATCCTATACAATGATTCTAATAGAGAACTCTGCTCAACCAATTCAAAAATCAATATGGTTATACAAAATAAATCGAAAGGATAGTGGGGATCCTTCTTGTGACAAATGGAGCTATCTAGAGTCAACAAATTAATTAAAAGAATTCAAAATAAATTATAACCCACACACAAAAGTGGGCTTACCAAACATAAGATTGTCTCGAGCTACACGAAGGGAGATAAATGATGTTTTACACCTCTATCTGAAAAATGAAATGAGGGAGTGAGTTCACCAACTCAGTGAATAGATAATACAAACTATAACATGAAGGAAACAAACCTAACGCACGAGTTTTTTGCAAACATCAATCTCACAATTACAATTTCATAAAAAGAGAGTTTGCATAAATAGATGATCATATATTACTCACAAAACCCCAAATTCTAGAATATTTTGAATTAATTTCCTTTTTGATAAGCTTAAAAAATATATATAAAATATAGTTAGGAAAAATGTATCAACAAAACCAAATAAAACAAAAGTGAGCACAAAGCTTATAAGGTAGACTAACCACATAAAACTTATAGCTTATTATAATTTAGAGGAGCATTTGCTTATATAATTCAGAGGAACATATTGCTCATATAATTCAAACAAATCCAATCCACGTGTTCTGGATGACACACGGGGCTAGCAACACCCTTGTTAGTTAGGGTATCCAAGGTGCACTGAGGGCTAATGAATATTGCCATTAGCTACAAGATTTTGTATCAAATATATTCCCAATAAAATAATCTAAATACATATTAATTTAAATTCATTATATCATTTCACATTTCCAAAATCATAAGAGTTGAAAATAACAAATAATCACAATTAAATGATCAAAACAAAGTCCATAAGGTTGTTTCCACAAAATAAACCAATACTTGTATTACTGAAATAAATATTTCCCAATAACAACCTTTTAGAGAAGTTTCACATCAATTTATTTTTCTCAAGTCAAGGTAAAGGAAGGTTTAACTAGTGCAAATTTATAATAAAATTGCAAGAAGTCTTATAGAATAATAATTTCAAAAAACTAACGATATGTTTTAATTTCCAATATATTGTCACATTATACGTAATATCCATGGAGGTAGTAATCAAATTATTAGTTTGCTGAATGGAATTCACCAATCAAATTATCCACTCACAAATAATCCAAGCATGAAAGTAGGTTCCACAATTTTCTCAATTAAACTGCTACATTAGGAACACCCTCGAAGGTTCCTAAAATCATATGCATCATAGAAATATCATCCACACCATCAAATAAATTATCAATATCCCTCATTTAATTTAAATCCCTTGGTGACCATGATGACAACATATAGTACTTAGCACTCTAAATTTGTATGATTTATGTCAAGAAAAAAAATAAATAATAATGTAAAGATAAATTACATTATATATAAAATAAAATATAATTTATATTAGATAATATATGTAAATTGACTTGAATTAAGTAAATTCATAATATTAAAAATATATATAATTAATATATCATCAAAATTTTAAAAAAATTTGACAAAAAATTAAGCTGAGAGACTAATTTAAAAATTTGTTAAATTATAAGTACTTAATTATAAAAATAACTATACATATAAATAATTTAACAAAAATTTTAATTAGCAAAAACATATATTAAGTCTTATCTACAGAAAAGCTAGACAGAATTGGCAAATTTGGTTTGGCTATAAGTCTTGGATCCATTACTTTTAGCAGGCCTTTTTTTTTTTTCTTCTAATAAAATGTGCCACAAATAGCAGTTTCAATTTTGAATTGACTTTTCAAGGTTATATTTTAAAAGCCGTAACACACACGAATCTATGAGATTGGCATGTTCTAAAATATGTTATTTTTGTTTTTAATTTTTTAAGTATAAAATAAGTTATAATGATAAAAAATAGTTGATGAGAAATTATTTTATAATATTTTATAATTTTAAAAAATAATAAATATTTTTTTATTCTTTTTTATATTTGTATTATATAATTTTTAAAAGGATATTATAAGTCATATAATTTAATATAGACATTATAATAACTCTATTTTGAATTAAAATATTTCACATTAGCTCACTAGATTTTTTAGTGCTGAAATAACTCTTCCAATAATAAACAGTTAAACAAGATGAGAAATCAGAACCCAAGCCCTAATTTAACAAAAATGGAAGAGGAAGTTGATTTGGTCAATGCAATGGCCACCACGGAACATATATAATATAATATAGCTGCCGTGTCACTATCATTTTGAATTATCAGCTACATAAGAATATTATTTTTAAAAATTGGGGAATTCGGAATTATCATGTGCATCTATAGTTCTAAGCTAAAGAGGAATAGGATGTCTTAAAAAAAATCTAGGTTTAATTTTTTATGATAGTCATATAAAATTAAAATCTTAAATATATTAAGTTGCTAAAAAACATATTATACTTTTATTTAATTTTTAGTTAAATTCTTATAATTTAAAATTTTATAATTAAATTTATATAATTTAATAAAATTTTCAATTATTTTTTATTTTAAACATTAAAATTATATTAAATTTTGCTAATATTATCAACATAATATCTTAACATTTTAAATATGTATAATAAAAAATTAGATTATTTAAATAATTTTTTTAAAAAAATTAGGTCTTGTTTAAAGAAATATTTCATTTAGATGAATTTATTCCTTGAGTTAATAACTACGTGGATTCTTACATATTATTTACTATTAAAAAAATGTGTTAGACTGTTTTAATTGAAAACAAATCTTTAGATAACTGACTCATTATTTACTAAAAGAAAAACTGAATAGGATCAATTCAATAATAATAATAATCTTTAGTTGTCTTGAACATCATATCTATTTAGTGTTTGGCAATCTAAGAATATGATAGGCACCTAAATCTTTGATAATTTGACATTGATGATAAAATATTTAATTTAAACATTATTTTCTCTTTCATATTTGGAAACAGATGAGGTTTCAATTTGAAAAGTTTTAAATTAAAAAAGAGCATTAGTTTATTATAATTGATTCGTGGCACGTAATTTTTGCTTAATTGTTTTCTATGCTGACTCAGCTTTTTCCAACTGAAAGATTTTTACATAATTAAAAAAGAAAAGTTGCAGGTCGATAGACGAACCTTTACTTAATTTTCTATACAACGATAATTAATTAAAGGATTAGACTTATATATTTATATATATATTTTTTATTTTTATTATAAAATTTTTTAATTATAATAAAATATAAAAAAATTTTAAAAAAATAAATTATATAAAAAATAAATTGTATAAATTATACAGATATAATTTTTGATTAAAAAATTTGATGACAAAATTTTAAAAATAACCCTTAAATTTTTTTCTTAATTAAATTAAGAAGAATGGACTACGCTTTACTAATTATAAATTAAGGTCCTAATCAATACATATAAACGAAAGTCAGATCCATTGAAATTTATGGACATATCCATATGTCAGCTCTTTATTAATTTATTCTATTTATTTTAGAGAATTCTTATATGAAAAAAAATTAATATAAATTCAGTTTTCATGTATAAATCAATCTAATTCCATATATATATATATATATATATATAAAGTCAGGAGTAGATTCAAATATGTATCTCTATGAAATTTATTTTACTAATTCTTATGAATTAAATTTATCAAAACATTATTTTTTTAATAACTAAAAATTATTTTATATTTTAATTTAATTTTGTATGATGTTTTCATTTTGTTGTTTTTTATTTTAATTTTATCCCTTATTTTTATTAACTAATCTACTTTTTTTTTATTAAATGTCATATATGTAGTTCCCGTAAAATTACTTTAATTATGCCATAGACTAGACTTATATATATATATTTATTTATGCCACAACTACGTTAGAATAGAAGTTTAATTAGGCTAGAAATGTGTGGTATCTTAATTCGGGTATTTATCAAAACAATACTTTAAAAACATACAACAATAATAAATAAAATATTTTTTTATTAAATAAAATCAATTTATAGATCAAGTCACATTAGATTATTTTATTTTAATTCATTTTTTATGATTAAATTTTTTATATTTAATTTCATTATAATAATTTTTTTGATCTATTTTTAATTACTTTTAATTATTAGATTATCTTTTAATCTATTCGAACAAAAATATTTATTATTTTTTTTTATATATGACCAAAGTATAAAAAATATGATTTTTATCTGAGTGAAACTCTAAATTAAAATATTAAAAAATTGTGAAACGACATGGTAACTAAGGGCCTCCTTAATTTTGACCTCATCTAAGACATTTTGCTAGCTTAATCATATATATACTAAGAAGAATAAGTTCAAGTGAGCTTTTATATATGACGCAAGGGAAAAAAATTATATAAGTTGGTAAAGATATGACAAAATTAAAATTGAAATAAAGATAAAGATAAAGTATACAATTAAAATTTGATAAAGTTTAAAGGTAAAATGTTAATTATAACATTTTCAATAAACTTTTTAAAATTTGAATTAGTAGATTGTGTGAAAAAAAATGAAAAGGTAAATTACAATTTATTCTCTTTTAGTTTGATTTGAAATTTTCCTGCTTTCATGTCATTTAAAATGTAAGATTTAACTTCTTTGTGATGTATTTTATAATCACCTCAACTACATTATGATATTTTTATTCTTGACTTAACCAAATAACCAGGTAAAGGCTACATAATGAAGAATTTCATATTGTTGGAAGTATGTTATACCCATATATATGTTCAGTAATTTTATAATTTTTCAAGATTCAAAATTGAAACTATTTATTTAATCCTTACAATAATTTTTGAAATATTATTATAAAAATATTCAAGGTATATTTATAACAGGCATTTAACAGTAAAATTTTTAATTGTATGAATATTCTATATTTTCATGACTATTTTCCTTAAAATTTGAATGTAACATATTATAGTGTGGTTGAATAATAACTAAAAAATTTATGAGTGTTGCTGTGTTGAATAAGAAACTTCTAGTAGGCCAAATTAATTTCAAACCGAAGTTTATAAAGGTCGCTTAATTAATTTACCCAAAATCTAAAGAAAATCACTAAAATCAAATGTTAGTAGACCCACAACTCATTAACTCTGAAATTGTCGTTAACTAGGTTATGATGAATATAATAATTCCTAGCTTACTGACATAACGTAGACACCAGATATTATTTATTTATTGATTTATATTATTTTATTTCTTCTTTTAATAGAAAAAATATTGAGTTTTGTTTTGAACACAGCAGCTCCTCTTCTTTTACTCTTCTTTTCCATCTCATCAATCTTTGACCAATCATTGGTTTGAAAATGTCAAAGTTTGTTTTCAGAGTTGCCTTGCTCCTCTTCCTCTCTCTGGTTCTCAGTCTTAACCAACTCCCTAGTCTTCATTCTGAGTAAGACACACTAACACGCTCTTTTTTCCTACCTTCTCCTATATATAATTATAAACTAATAGAAACAACCCCTCCAATTCATTTTCCAGAAATCTATCATATTGTACTTCGTCTAATTTGCTGCATAATCTTCTCTTCATATTTTTCCCTGAGTCTTAATTTGTGAGACCATTAGAACGGACCCCTTCGAAGATGGCTGAAGTTAAAGAACGAACGTTGGAGGAAACACCAACATGGGCCGTTGCTGTTGTGTGCTTCGTGTTGCTTGCTATATCTATCGCCATTGAATACATTATTCATGTTACTGGTCATGTAAGCTTATGATGTTCAATCACGGATTTTGATAAGTCACTATAACAAAATATATATTGTTCTAGAGTTTGTAAAGTGTGTTTTAAACTTCAGTTATTCTCGTATAATAGCATGTTTGTCCTATCGATTTCTGATTACTTCCTGCAATTTGTAATTACAGTGGTTCAAGAAGAAACACAAAAGGGCTCTTTATGAAGCGCTTGAAAAGGTCAAAGGAGGTACTCTAATTTTCTTTGCTCTTACAGTTTCTCTTCGGTTAGTTTTGGTTTGGCTTTGACGATTCGAATTCCCGACTCGAAGTTCCTCGGTGTTTCTCTGTACTTTCTGACTATGATTCTCAGCTACCTTCTTCTCGTTTTTATAATTTGGCTCTTTTGTTCTATTTTTTAGAGCTGATGCTGTTGGGGTTCATATCCTTGCTCTTAACGGTATTTCAAGATTCCATTTCTGGCATCTGCATATCACAAAAAGTCGCAGCCTCTTGGCATCCTTGTGCTGTTCCGAAGACGAAGGTTGAATCCAGTACACCATCTGATTCTGATACCAATTCTGAATCTGATTCTGATGAAAATTCTCGGAAACTTCTCGAGTTTTTGGATCCCTTACCACGCCGTGTTCTAGCCACTAAAGGATATGACAAATGCGCAGAAGAGGCAAGCTCTAAACCTTCCTCCCTTTCTTTTTGGGTATTACGGTTTGAGATTGTCATTTAGTATTGCTTACCTCTCTTTAGGTATTGAAATTGTTATTTTACACATTAATTTGTTAGTGAATTAAAAAATAAAAATAAACTGTATTTTATATATTAACCGGTTTATAAGTTAATGGTCAGTTTTAACGAATTTTATCCAACTTCACAAAAAACGAATTTTAAAAGATTCAATTCTTCAAAATCGGTAGACGTAACCTGATAAAATAAGGTGTAAGAGGACAATAAAAAAAACTGAAACGACATTTCAAATGTTACAGACATATTTTGGTGAACTTTTATTGGATCTTTATTATGTAAGAATTGTTTGATGTTAATAGCTAAGAGCGCCCTTTTCATACATCTACAATATTATTGTTGGACTACTCCTTACTCCTTATTGTAACGAACAAATTTTCATTCGTGGAATTTTATTTGCAGGGTAACGTTGCTTTTGTTTCTGCATATGGGATACACCAGCTCCATATTTTCATCTTTGTGCTCGCAATTTTTCATGTCCTACAATGCATTATAACGCTAGCATTGGGTAGAATTAAGGTAATTTCCTTTGCTGTTTTAAATCTTTTGTTAAAAGACAAATCAAGTCAGGGAAATCAGATTCAATTATTTAGTTTCTATCTCTATCTCTGTATCTCAATTTCTCTGCTTGCTTCACTTATTTGATGCAGATGAGAAAATGGAAGACATGGGAAGATGAGACAAAGACTATTGAATATCAATTTCATAATGGTAAGCTTTAAAATTTTTTCATGGCTCAATAATGCGTCCACTTGCTCATAATGCCCTTCTGTATGCGTGTATTCTATAAATATAACTACATGTCAAAAAACAAATGAAGTTGTCTTCTCTATTTTAATAAATTACATTGTCCTCCTAAAGAATACTTTGGATCCTCTGCCTTAAGTTCTCTGTAGTTTCTCTGTTAACCTCTTTAGTAAAATAAAAATAAGTTACAATTTTATTAATGTTAACTAAAATACTCTTATATTTAGAAAAAATAAATAGGTGTAGTTCTTATGGGTTTGTTTAATTCTGTAATTATTTTTTCATTTTTTAAACAAATTAGTTTTGAGAATATCATGTTAGTATTATTTTAATGTATTATGCACATGCCATTAACAAAAGTATTTTTTTTATTTTTTTGTTCTAAAAAAATTAAAGTTTGGAGCATGTTTTAATTGTTTTTTGTTTTTTATTTTCAAAACATATATTATGTTTCTTTTGTTTTTAGTTGAAAAGAGCATATTCTAACATTATTTTTTTGTTTTTTATCTTTAAAAATAAAAATTATTTTTGAGAATAGAAATCAAACAAGTCATTTTTTTTTTGTTATCAAGTTTTTTAATTATAAAATGACACGTATGATTTTTATAATTTTGTCATCCTTTGGATCTTTTTAAAATTGCTTCCTCATATTTTATTTTCATGAAAGAAATTAACAGCAAAGATATAAAAATTTATATTTAGATCTTAATTATATTTAATTGTTACTTATATAATATAACAAAAATGCATATTTAACCAATGTAAAATAATTACTTTCCTTAATTTAGAATAATTTAAATTTAAGATCTTCTACACAAAATAAATAATATTTAAATAAAAATTTTAAGAAATATATTTCTAATAAATAATATTTTTTTAAAAAATAAATCAATATTATCTAGAGGGTATAATTTAAGCATTTCTATTAGCTGAGGAATTACCCATAAATTAAAATGAGGCATATATATGTTGACTTTCTAAGTATATAGATAAGTTACATACACTTCTAATATTAGCAAGTAATTTCTAAAATAGACATACTATTGAATTATACTAAATGGAGGGTCAATTACTCAATCTTAATAAAGTCTGATCTTGATTTGCAAGTACCTGTAGATAAAAGAGTAACATTTTGTTAAGAGATATATAAAGGAAAAGCTGCATTTTAGAAACATATTTTTGGGAAGTTTACTACATGGAATTAGGGACCACGTCTGAATTCTGTTGGGGCATTTTGCATGACATACATTGCAGATCCTGAGAGGTTCAGGTTCACAAGGGACACAACATTTGGAAGAAGACATATGAACATATGGTCTCGGTCAACAATTTCCCTATGGATTGTAAGTACATAAATATGATACATCAATGACAATATTGCCTTCCCTTGGATTAGAACTCTACATTAGCTTAGGTTGCATTCTGAAGGCCTTTTTATTCTTCTTAAAACAGGTTAGCTTCTTCAGACAATTCTTTGGATCAGTTACTAAGGCTGACTATATGGCACTAAGGCATGGATTTATCATGGTGAGTTTGAACTGTAAAATTTGTCTAAATTGGAAGTTTTTAGGTGAAAGGATAACCCAGAACTTAATACTAAAAGTCTGTAATTTTAGGCGCATTTAGCACCCGGAAGTGAATCAAGATTTGATTTCCAGAAATATATCAACAGATCACTTGAAGAGGATTTTAAAGTTGTGGTGGGAATAAG
This sequence comes from Senna siamea, assembly GCA_031216115.1. Lineage (NCBI taxonomy): Eukaryota > Viridiplantae > Streptophyta > Magnoliopsida > Fabales > Fabaceae > Senna > Senna siamea. The sequence goes on from CM062354.1 coordinate 14,418,452, forward strand.
GTAAGAAAAATCACGCATTGCTTAATTTGCTTTTCTTGAGTCAAGTTACGTTTTAATCTAACCTTAACGTTTGTTTGCACTTGCAGTCCAATTATATGGTTCTTTGCTGTTCTATTCTTGCTGACAAACACTAATGGTAAGCCATATTCAGAAGTTTTGAAACTAATTTACATCAATTATGAGAATATACATTATTGGGGTTGCTGTGATGATCTAAATTGACTTATGTCAAAGACCTGCCAATGCAGACATAGGAATATGTTGTTTCTGTAGTAAAGATATTTTCCTTGTAAACAAAGACAAACTTTAGAACACATTATTGTTCTGCTTAGTTTAACTATCATTTTACAGGGTTCCTTCTTGTTAGTGTCCTAGTGTTACTTAAGATTTCTTAATGGTCCTACACTAGAAAAGTCAAGCTCCTTAATTAGTGCTTAGAGTAGAAATTTATAAACAAATCTCCTACGCCCATATGTTGATCTTTATATTTATATTAAAGTGACGAAATAGGTATTATGGTTGAAACTTGAAAGGTAATCTTGTGTATGCTATTGTTAATTTACTTGTTCAAGAAAATAATTTATAAATATTTATATTCTAACTTATTCCATTAATTGAAACTTAAAAACTTATCTTCTGTGTGGGCAGGATGGCATCCATATATGTGGCTTCCATTTATCCCACTAATTGTAAGTACAAAGAGGACTCCATTATCAGTTTGTTTGTCATCCTTCTATTTTTCTTGCTATTTTACATTTTCCTATCTTAGAGTCATAAGCTAAGGGCAAAGCTTACCATAGGATTTAATGCGGATGTTTCAGATAATCTTACTGGTGGGAACTAAGCTTCAAATGATCATCTCAAAGATGGCATTGAGGATTCAAGAAAGAGGGGAAGTGGTGAAGGGTGCACCTGTGGTTGAACCAGGAGATGACCTGTTCTGGTTCAATCGCCCTCGCCTCCTCCTCTTTCTGATTCATCTTGTTCTCTTTCAGGTACGTTTCGATCCACACTACTTATTTATTTATTTTGAAAAAATAATGCTGCTGTCCATCTGCATAAAGCGTTAGTTCACATGTTGTGTGTACTGATAATCGTTATGTTTCCTTGCCTCTGTTTCAGAATGCATTTCAACTGGCATTTTTCGCTTGGAGTACAGTAAGTATCTCTCATCTTGGAGAACCTCTCTTAATTTTGTGCTTGAGTGCTCTTATTGTTTTTTTGTTGTAGATAACTGTAAAAGGTTTTGATCAAATGCAGTTTGAAATTAGTGATCTTTCAAAGAGAATGATTAGCAACATGTCTAAAGATAAATATTTGAATATATATATATATATATATATATATAAAATGTTGTTTTGATATATTTATTATCAAATTTTTTAATAAGAGAATAACACATATATGATTTTTGCAATTCCTTGCTTAATGATTTGATCTTTTTAAGAATTTTTTTTTTACATATTTTATTTTTATAAAAAAATTAATAGAAAAAATGTTAAAAAAAGAAAGTACCTAAGTCTAGTAATGCCTTTAAAAACCTGGATATATATTTATATATATATTTTTTCTAGAAATGCAATTATTATCTTGGGTTATATGCTCAATGTAAAATGACAGAAGATTGTATCTATAATTTGATTTTTGAAAAATATCACTAATCAAATGTTTGTTCCTAATATCATAATGTACGTAAAGACTCGAATTTACTTTAAAGTGTGAGTCAATATAGTGACTAAATTGAACTCAAATAAATGAAAAGAAAAATTTTGAGGTCTCAAATCTTAATTACATTTTTTATTTTCAATGACAAAATTCAACTTAATGACATTTTTCAAGGATGGAAATATGAGTTTAGTAAAAAAAAAAAAAAGAGTTCTTATGCGAAAAGAGTTGAATATTTTGCAACATAGCGCTAGATTAAAAACATAGCTGCAACATTTCTCTAACCTTGAATTTGCCTTCTGTTTTGCCCGTTTCAGTATGAATTCGGCATAGACTCTTGCTTCCATCAGCAAACAACAAATATTGTTATTAGACTTACAATGGGGTAAGCTAATTTTACTAATAAAATTTGCATATGCTCTTATACAAGCAAAAACATTGATTTATGACTTCGTATTTTGGAATTACCTAACTGGTATGATATCAGTAGCTTTTAAGAATTATTCTGGTCAAAACTAATGTAGAAGGTGAAAATGTTACAGGTTTGTAATACAAGTTCTATGCAGCTATGTGACCTTGCCTCTTTATGCTTTAGTCACACAGGTAAGATATACGAGTATTCATACTTATTTTAGTCCAAGTTTTGTCAAGAAGACAAAACTTGTGTAGTATCTTTAAGTGTTTGTTATTAAGTTTTTTAAGAAACATAAGTGGTCAGTTTTTTCCGATTTAGCAAAAGAGGGCTGTTTCTTTTTTTTAAAAAAAACTTGTCCACGTATTATAATTCAATGCAACAACTTAATAACAAAACTCTAAATGTATATCAGTATCTAAGTTGTCTTTTAAGTTCTACCACAAAAGCTACAATGGCATCAACCACTAATTTTCGTTGTTTTTGGCTGAATATCATAGATGGGTTCAACCATGAAGCCCACCATTTTCAATGAAAGAGTAGCAGCTGCACTGAAGAACTGGCACCACACAGCCAAGAAGCATGTGAAAGAAAGCAAGCACTCTGACACACCATTCTCAAGCAGGCCTACCACCCCAACCCATGACATGTCTCCTATTCACCTTCTCCACAAGCACCCTATGAGAAGCTCTGATAGTCCCCTAACTTCTCCAAGGGCATCTGGCTATAACGAGAATGACCATTGGGACATTGAAGAAGGGTCACCCTCTCCTAGCCACCACCACGCGAGGGATAGTGAGACCCACGATAATATTATTTTGGAGCCCAATACAGGAGATTTACCCCTAGGTCCTTATCCCATTCAAAGACATCATGAGATCGGCATTAGCTTATCAGATTTTTCATTTAACAAGTCACACATGGCTAAAGATTAGCTAAAACACAGCCAAGAAAATGAGGATATATATGTTTCTAGCATATATATATACAAGCTTCCCAGTATTAGTTAAGTTAATTTGTGTGTATTTTTTAGTTAATTATTTATCAATAATATTTATTTATTGATAATATTTATTTTATTAATTAATTCTAGAGTGATAACAGTAATAATATTTTTAATTATTAACTTAGAAAATTCTATAGAAGTACCTTAACTTAAGAAGAAATAATTTCACATAAGAAGTACTTCCACTTAGGACTTAAGATCAAGTGTTTATACTTGAGAAGAAGTGCTTCCACTTTAAAAAGAAGAGGTGCCTTCACAAAAATTAAAAAGATGTGTTTTACATTTGAGAAGAGGAGCTATAGTCACTAATAAAGAGGAGTTATCTCTACTAACATATAGGAGGTAGCTCAACTTTTGAAGAGGAGTAACCTCCCCTAATCAAGAGAAAGTTTGTACTTTTATTAATAAAATAACACACCAGCTAATCTATCACTATAAAAAAATAGCTTTTAGCGGCGGTTTTTTCTGGCAGTTAGAAAAAACTGCCAATAAATTGTGAATTTAGTAATGGTTAGGTAAGCACCACAAAATTAATACCTTTTGCAACACTTGTTATTAAAATTGCCACTAACTGGTATATTCTCTGGCGGTTACGTAAGCATCACAAAATTTATAAGTTTGTGGCGCTTGTTTAACATTTTGTGGTGCATTCCAACTGCCAGGAAATTCCCCCAAAATAAACCCCTTCCCTCATTCTGGCGCCCCCTTCTTTTATGCATAAAAGACATTTCCCTCTGCATTTGACAGAAATCTCCTTCGCGTTCGGTCGCTCGTCGGCTCAGCCTTCGCGTTCGGTTGCTCGGTCAACCTTCACGGTCAGTTGATTATCGGTGGGTTTTCGTTTTCGATTTGGCTGTAGTTTCGATTTAGGGTTCAATTTGTTTGTAGGGTTCAAATTATGTGTGGGTTTCGATTTGAGGGTAGGGTTTCATTTTATTTATGGGTGTTTTTTGATTCATTGGGTGGTTTGCAGAAGTTTGTGGGTTTGATTTACTTGTGGTTTCTAGGAATGATCGATTGAAGACATATTGGTAGATTAAGTTTTTTTGCTTGCTTGCTTATGGTTCATTGGGTGGTTTCCAAAAGGCTGTGGTTTTGATTAAGAACTGTATTTTGCTCACAAAATATAAGTTATGTGAATTGCTTGCTTATGGTTATTTCATAAAATTGCTTGCTCACGGTTCATTGATGTAAGTATATAGGTTATGTGAATTGTGTAAGCGATATTGGATGTTAGGGTATAAAATTTCCTTCTCCTTATTCATTTGTTGGAGGAAAAAGAGTATATGGATTAAAGGCCATTATGTTACCATTTTGTAACATTTGGAGTTTCAAATTGAAGCATTTTATGTGGGATTAAATATCCATTTTCGTTTGTGCATTCATGACAACATTGTGGCATTTTTGGAATGATAAAACTGTTACATTAGATCAAAGATGGAGCTGATTGTAGTTTTGTATAATGTAAACAAAAATTATAAGTAAGTTACAAATAATTAAAGTAATTGTTGTTTTTATATATTTTTTTTGGTGAACACATACTAATTTCATAAATCCCACTTGCACAGACCAAAATCCCACCCCCGTCATGACTTATTTTTAGCTCCCTCCATCTAGCATCACTTTTTATTTCATTTTCATTCTCATAAGTGTTGTTCCCTATCCCATTTACCCTTTCCCTCTATTTCTGAAGTACCAATTTCCTCATTAATAATTACCAATCAAGGCATATGAGCTTAGGATTTTGTTTTCCCTTCATGTTATTCTAGTATGATTAGGATACCAATCATTAGGATTTCTTATTTTAATTGTCTATAAATATGGGAGGATATAGTATTGTTAATTTGTGATTTGCAGCAAAGAAGTTGCATGCTACAGGTATCAATGCAAGCTATAAAAGAAATATTGTTAATTTGCAGTAAGAAATGCTTTCAAAAAGTTTAGTAACGTAATGTTAAATATCATCTCAAGCTTTCAAATGTTTTAATATATCAGTTCACATTATTAATTAAACTCTTTTAATTTCTTATTACTGTTAATATATACATGCAAATTTTTAAACTATTTTTTCCAATTAAAGCACCACATTTTCATTCTTTAAGTTATAGCATGGCTTCTTCAACTAATATATATTAACATTTAAATATATTGGTACAATTGTTTGTCATAAATTTTCTACTTTTTCACATTTATATTTTTTTTATAAATAATTTTATTTGAATTATTGTCAAATATGAAAAAATTTCTTGAAAAAAATATTGAAACTCCAACTTATCATGTTGTAACATAAAATTTTTTCGCTAGACCTATCTTCTTTAGTTGATAGCATAAGTTTAAAATTTGCCCTGCTTAAATAAAAAAATTGAAAAAATAAAACTAAAAGTGGTTAAAAAGACTCAACCATATTATTAGATCACGAATATAAATTGATTCTTTTCGATTCGACCTTGAATTGATTTTGCACAAACTTTTCTTATTAATGTTTACATTCAAATCTGAGTCACAAAGTAGATAATTGGAAGGCATAATATGAATCCCACCAAGAAATTAAGACTCTATCGTTGTAAAACAGTTTTTGGATTAAACTATATATTGTAAAACATGCATGTGACACAGATTTTTGTGAGATTTTACCAGGCATTGCATTTGAACTTTGAAGTATCTGAAACTCTCTGGATAAAAATGGATATTTATGCTTCTGTCAAAAAGGATTTATTTTACCACATTATAATTGAATTATGCAGTTACAACAAGATTTTGGTAATTAACAGGTTGTTTAGCAATATATAATCATATATAAATTTTTGTTTGAACTGTCACAGTTATTTATATCTACTCTATTTATAATACTTTAAAAGAAAATTAATGAGTTGAGTGATGAGTAACATCATAAAATTTAGGCAAATAATGCAATTGTTGGATCTAATTAACAACTATCTCCCAGTAAATAATTCAAAGGGAAGATATATATATATATTGTCGTAGAGTACATGCATATGACTTCTTTAGAAATTTATTCTTTAAAAGATTATATATATTTGTAATTGAAGGAATAGCACAGTGTGATTTTGGGACTTTATGTAACGACCCCCTAATACGACATATACAATCCTCATTTGATTAGCGGAAGCATATGGGTTATTCTAAATGATTATTCCCTATGTGAGAACGTCAGGGGATCGCTACTGGTTGAGCGTAACCCAAATAGACTCTCCGTTGTCCATTCGGATTCCATTTAACCCTAATTCACACGCAGCTAACTAATTATACATGCATACATCACAAATTACTCTGGAATGAAATCTAAAACTTATATATACACGTCACGTTATACCTTCATACATATTCTAACTTAAATCCATAAAGTTACAGCGGTAAACCCTATCGAAAATCTGGCAGAGTTTCCTCTGTATTTCGATCATGTCCAAAATACAAAGAATCACCTGTTTACATTTACACAGCCAGTCCAACAACAACAATAAACATAATTCATAGAAATCCATAAAAACAGCGTCAATCCCATCAATACAGTCAATATAAAACACCTGATTTATACATGTACAACCAATCCAATCCATACAGAAAACATAAAGAACAGAACCCAATATACAGCAACATCATCAAATTATATATACAAACGATTCAAGCCTAAGCTAAGTTATTCTCCTGCTTATTACCACGACATCATCATCTATCGTCTGGGTTCCTGTCCTTGTCCCTGTTCATCTGAGCAAACAACCTAATGAGATATAAAATCCCAGTAGAATAATTTACAGTTCAAATATCATTCAAAAACTGGTTGAATACCCAGCGGTGCGAACACCAAAATCTTCTTCCCGAAATCAGTTCGAAAACAGTGAAATACCTTATCTTTAAAATCGTTTTATTACATGAAAATTGCGGCAATTAATCGAAATCATAAAATTAATTTCTTTGAAAATCAATCATCAAAATCAAGTAAAATTCCATTCCCGGTGTATCTACGTCCACGTTGGTCACAAATCCACAGTAACCAAGTCCAAATCATCATCTAATTGCACATCATCTAGAGAGAATACCTCTCTTATCGTTGGGTGTGATCCGTAACACCAATCACCCGAATCAAGCCTATATTGTGAGTGTGATCCGTAACACCAATCACTCACTCAAGGACCGGGTGAGAATCAACATCTAGGGCATCCCCTAGCATGTGCACATACGCCAATTCTCATCCTCATACAGTCTATTCGAACTCACATGCACTCGGTCGGCTATTCCTTAGGGTTCTAGGGTATTACGCCTAAATCACAACGTTTTCCCGTGTAGGTTATCCACCCTTATACTCCCTAAACCTTTCTTAGGGTTGTCCTGGTTTAACGCGTAATCCCTAACATAATACAGGACAAATTTGATAAAATAATCTCATATAAAAACTCCCTGTACTAGGGATACTTAACGGCCGTCCCATACCGGCTATCAAGTATCCAACCCTAAGTAAATCCGTCTTAAGGGCATCTAAACTCGATAAAAAAAGTGTCTAACATGCAATTAGGGTTTTCAACACACAGGCATGCAATTTATCCCATCAAAAGCAGCACGCAAATCCATGCAAATCATCTAAATCAATCAGGTATCCACTAAGTCAAATCTAGGGTTCTGGAAGTGTAAATTATCCTACCTGGTCTCCTGTAGCTCCAAATCAAATCAGGACTTCACGTAAATCTCGATTTCTGAGCCTGATTAATTTCCTGGACATTAAATTAAATATTCAGACTCGTCACGTCATCCGTTTTTCAATCCTAAGTCCGGTTACCCAAATACCTAGGTTAATTTAATGCCTAATTATGTTCGGCAGCTATTTCAATCATATATCATCAGTTTTTGGGAAATCGGACCTTACCAATGTGATCGGATCATAGAATTATGTGTCACGATGGTCTCGGTTTCTCCCGATGCACGTCCAGAAACTCAGACACGGCAGCGCACGGCGGCGTACGGTGACGCACGGCGAAGGGGTGCAGTTTGCCTCAAAAATTACACCACAATGAAGCCCGCAAGTCCAGGAGTCCGAATATGGTGGTGGCACGATGGTTCACGAGCGTTTGGATGGCGTTTTCTGGCCACGAAGATTCTCGCACGGCAGACGGAGATTCCCTCGATCCTAGCGCGTTCGGCCTCCGTTCATCGTCCGCGAGCTACTGGAGGAAGCTGGCAGGTCAGGATACATGGTAGTGGGGGCGGTGACGGTTAACGGCAACGGACGGCGGCGATTTGAGCTGGCAAAATTTCGCACGGTGGAGGGGAAAGATGGCATTTTTTCCACGACTCTGGCGGCCGTTGGTGGCCGTGGGTGGTTGATGAAGGTTGTGGGCAGTGAGGGCTGTCAGTTGGTGTCCTTGGTGGCGGCCCATGGTGGCTGTGATGGTGGTTCACGGTGGAGGAAGGAGGAGAGAGAAAGTGTGGTGAGGAGAGAGAGAGGTTTGAGAGAAATAGAGGGAATTCAGGAAATTTAAAGCCTTCGGGGGCGATTCTGACTTTTTTCGGACCACCCGGGGATACTTTAGGGTGTCGACATCCTTCTAGACGTTGACACGCATTTCTATGCAAAGGTTTTGGCCTCCATCAACGAAATTGACGCACGAAACTTCTTCCGTCAGTTTCTGATTGCCGAATTGCATTTCTTTCTGTTTGATCATGTTTCTGACTTCGAACAACCTTCTGTGTCAAGTTATTATCCTCGAAATTCATGCCAGGCTTCATTTAAAAGGGGATTAGGGTTCAAAGTTCAATTTTATCCTTTAAAACTCTTTCGAAATCCTTTCGGTTGTTACATTCTCCCCCCCTTAAAAGAAATTTTATCCCCAAAATTCATACCTGTAAATAGTTCTGGGTATCTTTGCCTCATCTCTTCTTCCTTCTCCCACGTCATCTCCTGCGATGCTACATCCTGTCAAAGTACCTTAACTAAAGGGATCATTTTACTTCGAAGTTGCTTAGTCTTATAGTCAAGGATTTGAACAGGAGTAGATTCATAAGTCAAATTTTCCTTTAATATTATCGGTTGATTCCCTAATATATGCGCAGGATTTGGGACATATTTACGAAGTTGAGAGACGTGGAAAACATTATGTAGGTTGGACAAATAGGGAGGTAAAGCAATTTGGTAGGCAACGGGACCGACTCTTTGTAAAATTTAGAATGGTCCTAGAAATATAGGGCTTAATTTCTTGGTCCTTATCTGTCTCAAATGACAGTGGTGGGGACACTCTTAGAAATACGTGATCTCCCTCGTTAAATTCCAAAGGCCTTCTTCTCTTGTTGGCATAGGATTCTTGCCTCTGTTGGGAAATTCTCATCTTTTCCCTGATCATTTTAATTTGATCAGTGGTTTCTTGTACCATTTCGGGTCCCAACAGTGCACTCTCCTCCATCTCTACCCAACTTAAAGGTGACTTACAACTCCTCCCATACAGAGCCTCAAACGGTGCCATACCGATGGTAGAGTGATAACTGTTGTTGTATGCAAACTCTATCAACGGTAGGTGTTTATCCCAACTTCCTTTTTGCTCAAGCACACAAGCCCTTAACATGTCTTCTAAGGTTTGAATAGTCCTCTCAGACTGCCCGTCAATCTGAGGATGGTAGGCTGTGCTAAATTTAATCTGGGTTCCTAAGGCTTGCTGTAAGGATTGCCAGAATCTTGAAGTAAACCTAGGGTCTCGATCAGATACTATACTTGGCGGTATTCCATGTAGCCTCACAATTTCCCTAAGGTATACTTCGGCTAATTTCTCCATGGAGTAACGCACTTTAACAGGCAAAAAGTGTGCAGACTTGGTCAACCTATCCACTATCACCCAAATGGCATCAAATCCTGTTGGTGTTCTAGGTAATCCTACCATGAAATCCATAGTGATCTGATCCCATTTCCTCTCTGGTATTTCCAATAGCTTAAGTAACCCTGCGGGTTTCTGGTGTTCTATCTTAACCTGTTGACAAGTCAGACAGGCGCTCACGTAATCCGTGATATCTCTCTGCATACCGGGCCACCAAAAATTCCTCTTTAAGTCTTGATACATCTTGGAAATACCAGGGTGAATCGTGTAATGGCTTCTATGGGCTTCTGCTAACACTTTTTCCTTTAGTTCCTGATGGTTCGGAATCACTACCCTCTTTTTAAACATCAAAACTCCATCAGGTGCTAATCCAAAGTCGGGTTGGTCTGCGTATACTTCCAAGGATTCATCCTCAAGTTGGGCTTGTCTAATCAACTCTCTCAATTCACAGGTTATCAAAAAGTCACTCATCACTAATCTTTGCGGGAACGAGATTACATTGAGGCTAAGATTCCCAAAATCCTCAAGTAACCTCATCTCACCAATCATTAAACTAGCTACTTGTAGTGACTTTCGGCCCAATGCATCAGCCACAACATTTGCTTTTCCTACATGATATTTCAATTCAAAATCAAAGTCTTTCAAATATTCTACCCACCTACGCTGCCTCATGTTTAATTCCTTCTGATCAAACAAATACCTAAGGCTCTTATGATCACTATACACTTCGAATATCGCGTCATACAGGTAATGTCTCCAAATCTTTAGGGCAAACACAACAGCAGCTAATTCTAAATCATGGGTAGGATAGTTCTCCTCTGCAGGTTTCAATTACCGCGATGCATAAGCCACAACTTTCCCATCCTGCATCAAAACACAACCTAGGCCTCTTAAGGATGCATCTGTGTATACGGTAAAGGGTTCTAGGGGTTTTGGAATAATTAGTACAGGAGCGGTGGTTAATTTCTCTTTTAGAATTTGAAAACTAGTCTCACATTGTTTGCTCCATTCGAAGTCTACCCCTTTCCGAGTCAACTGGGTTAATGGCACAGCTATCTGTGAAAATCCTTGAATGAATTTCTAATAATAGCCAGCCAAACCCAGGAAACTCCTAATCTCAGTGACCGTTCTAGGTCGATCCCAATCTAATACTACTTCAATTTTCTTTGGGTCGACTGCTATTCCTTCCCCATTAACCACGTGTCCCAAGAATTTCACTTCTTCTAACCAAAACTCACATTTCTCTAGCTTTGCATACAACTGCTTCTCTTCCAATATCTCTGTAGTGCTAAGATCTTTGGGCATGCTCTTCGTGAGTCTTGGAATAGACTAAGATATCATCGATGAATACCACGACAAATTGATCTAGATACGGTCTAAAAATTCTGTTCATATAATCCATAAAAATAGCAGGTGCATTCGTCAATTCAAATGGTATCACTAGAAACTCATAGTGGCCGTATCTTGTCCTGAACGCTGTCTTAGGAATGTCCTCCTCTCTAACCCTAATCTGGTGGTATCCTAATCTTAAATCTATCTTAGAAAATACAGTCGCACCTTGCAACTGATCAAAAAAATCATCAATACGTGGCAATGGGTATTTGTTCTTAATGGTCACCTTATTCAATTGCCGGTAATCAATACACAGTCTTAAAATCCCGTCTTTCTTCTTTACGAATAAGATCAGAGCTCCCCATGGTGATACACTTGGCCTACTAAACCCCTTCTCTAACATATCTTCGATTTGGACCTTTAATTCTCTTAATTCTGCGGGGCCATACGATATGGGGTCATGGCTATTAGGCCTGCTCCCAAAATTAGGTCAATGGTGAATTCTATCTCCCTAGGTGGTGGCAGTTTACTTATTTCCAAAGGAAATACCTCTGGAAAGTCACTAACGATTGAAATTTGACTTAGTCTATCCTGCAACTCTACCTCAGAGAGATTGAGGGACATATCACCTATCTCACAATCTCGGTCACTCCCTCGCATAGGTACGTCATCCAGATAAGTAATTGTCCCTTCGGAACAATTCAACAAGACCCGATTCCTAGTCAACCAATCCATTCGCAAAATAATGTCGATCCCTGACAATGGTATACACACTAAGTCCACAAGAAATAAAGTATCTTCAATGGTTAAGGGGCAATTTAGGCATATTCGTGGGGACATAGTGGCTTCTCCCAAGGGTGTGGATATGTATAGGTCACAGGGCAGGGTTTGAACAGGTAATCTTATTCGTTCTACGCATGCATCAGCAATAAAGGAGTGCGTAGCACCCGAATCAAACAATACTATCAAAGAAAAATTATAAATTTTACCTCTACCCTGCATCAAGCCTGAAGACCTGTCGACATTAGTAGCATTCATAGTAAAAACTCTCCCTGGAGCCTGTGGTCTCCGGCTACCAGATGTCGGCTGATTCCCAGTGGAAGGGCAATATCTGGCCATGTGTCTTGTACCTCCACATCTGTAACACTGAAGTGGAGTCTGATGCCAGAGGGTTGATTAGGATGTCTGGTGCCACACTTCGGATAGGGGTTATTGTCGGGTCGTCTTCCACTACTGCTAGAAGCCCCTGATTGCGGTTTAAACATACCACTTCTCACATTCAGATTTCTAGGTGTTTGTCTGGGCCGATTCCCTATTCGCTATGTCATATTCTGAGTCTGTCTCTGTTCTAGATTCTTGCTCAAAATTTGGCATTTGTTGACCAGTGTGGCAAAGTCTCGAATCTCCAGGGTAGCTAACAGAATCTTCATAGGTAAATCTAGGCCTTCTTCTAACTGCTTTGCTTTCCAGGCCTCATCATAATGCATTCGCAGGTAGGTGGAGTATCGTGATAATTCTTCAAAATGTTTCAGATACTCGTCAAATGGCCTGCCTCCCTGTGTGAGCTTCAGGAACTGTGCTTCCTTTGCTTGCTTTACACTCTCAGGGATATATTGATCCATGAAGACCTTCTTGAATGACTCCCAAGTCAGTGGAATGCCTCGGCTCTCCATTAGTTGCTGGGCATCTGTCCACCAAAGTTTCGCTTCACCTTTCAGCATGTACGTTGCATATGTGACTTTCTGCTCATCGTCACACTGGAACAATCTGAAAATCTTTTCAATTTCTTTCACCCAAGCTTCCACAATAGCTGGATCGGAGGCACCTGTAAATGGAGATGGACCTGCTCTCTGAAACTTGATCCATCCCTAATACAGTGGGTTTGCATGTTAAGTGGCCCCGTCATTTCTTGTCTGTCTGTCTTCCTGCTGTTGTCTCATTGCATTGGCACTGGTAGTGGCCTGGTCTCTCATCATATCGGCGATCAACCGGATGGATTCCATCATGTCGCGCATGTCGACCTCAGTCTCCATGCTACCACTACCTGAATCACCTTGGTTTCTGTGCCTTGGCCTTCCTTTGGGCCTACGTGTGGCGTCCCTGCTCGATTCTGCCATGCTTATCTGACGCAGAAACAAATAGATCAGTTACACAACAACAGTTAACAGCAAGACATTAAATTCATTCCATTCAATATCGGTCCCAAAATCAGGTCCTAACATTCCAGAGTCAAATCAATCAAAACCCTAAAGCTGCAAGCCCGAAGATTCAAGTCCTTAACCCACTAAACCAAACAATCTGACAAACTGAGCTCTGATACCATAATTGTAATGACCCCCTAATACGACATATACAATCCTCATCTAATTAGCGGAAGCATATGAGTTATTCTAAATGATTATTCCCTATGTGGGAACGTCAGGGGATCGCTACTAGTTGAGCGTAACCCAAATAGACTCTCCATTGTCCATTCAGATTCCGTTCAACCCTAATTCACATGCAGCTAACTAATTATACATGCATACATCACAAATTACTCTGGAATGAAATCTAAAACTTATATATACACGTCACATTATACCTTTATACATATTCTGACTTAAATCCATAAAGTTACAGCGGTAAAACCTATCGAAAATCCAACAGAGTTTCCTCTGTATTTCAATCATGTCCAAAATACAAAGAATCACCTGTTTGCATTTACACAGCCAGTCCAATAACAACAATAAACATAATTCACAGAAATCCATAAAAATAGCGTCAATCCCATCAATACAGTCAATATAAAACACCTGATTTATACATGTACAACCAATCCAATCCATACAGAAAACATAAAGAACAGAACCCAATATACAGCAACATCATCAAAGTATATATACAAACGATTCAAGCCTAAGCTAAGTTATTCTCCTACTTATCACCACGACATCATCATCTATCGTCTGGGTTCCTGTCCTTGTCCCTATTCATCTGAGCAAACAACCTAATGAGATATGAAATCCTAGTAGAATAATTTACAGTTCAAATATCATTCGAAAACTGGTTGAATACCCAGCGGTGCGAACACCAAAATTTTATTCCCGAAATCAGTTCAAAAATAGTGAAATACCTTATCTTTAAATCGTTTTATTACATGGAAATCGCGGCAATTAATCAAAATCATAAAATTAATTTCTTTGAAAATCAATCATCAAAATCAAGTAAAATTCCATGCCTGGTGTATCTACGTCCATGTTGGTCACAAATCCGCTGTAACCAAGTCCAAATCATCATCTAATTGCACGTCATCTAGAGAGAATACCTCTCTTATTGTTGGGTGTGATCCGTAACACCAATCACCCGAATCAAGCCTATATTGTGAGTGTGATCTGTAACACCAATCACTCACTCAAGAACCGGGTGAGAATCAACATCTAGGGCGTCCCCTAGCATGTGCACATATGCCAATTCTCATCCTCATACAGTCTATTCGAACTCACATGCTCCCGGTCGGCTATTCCTCAGGATTTTAGGGTATTACGCCTAAATCACAACGTTTCCCCGTGTAGGTTATCCACCCTTATACTCCCTAAACCTTTCTTAGGGTCATCCTTGTTTAACGCGTAATCCCTAACATAATACAGGACAAATTTGATAAAATAATCTCATATAAAAACTCCCTGTACTAGGGATACTTAATGGTCGTCTCATACCGGCTATCAAGTATCCAACCCTAAGTAAATCCGTCTTAAGGGCATCTAAACTCGATAAACAAAGTGTCTAACATGCAATTAGGGTTTTCAACACACAGACATGCAATTTATCCCATCGAAAGCAGCACGAAAATTCATGCAAATCATCTAAATCAATCAGTTATCCACTAAGTCAAATCTAGGGTTATGGAAGTGTAAATTATCCTACCTGGTCTCCTCTAGCTCCAAATCAAATCAGGACTTCACGTAAATCTCAATTTCTGAGCTCGATTAATTTCCTGGACATTAAATTAAATATTCAGACTCGTCACGTCATCCATTTTTCAATCCTAAGTCCGATTACCCAAATACCTAGGTTAATTTAATGCCTAATTACGTTCGGTAACTATTTTAATCAGATGTCATCAGTTTTTGGGCAATCGGACCTTACCAATGTGATCAGATGATAGAATTCTGTGTCACAGTGGTCTCGGTTTCTCCCGATGCACGTCCAGAAACTCCGCCCGAAATACGGCGACGGCGTCTGATGGACACACAACGGAGGGGTGCAGTTTGCCTCGAAAATTACACCACAGTGAAGCCCGCAAGTCCAGGAGTCCGAATATGGTGGTGGCACGATGGTTCACGGCCGTTTGGATGGCATTTTTTGGCCAGGAAGATTCTCACATGGCAGATGGAGATTCCCTCGATCCTGGCGCGTCTGGCCTCCGTTCATCGTCCACGAGCTACTGGAGGAAGCTGGCAGCTCAGGATACACGGTGGTGGGGGTGGTGACGGTTAATGGCAACGGACGGCGGCGATTTGAGCTGGTGAAATTTCGCGTGGTGGAGGGGGAAGATGGTGTTTTTCCGGCGACTCTGGCGACCGTTGGTGGCCGTGGGTGGTTGCTGGAGGTTGTGGGCAGTGAGGGCTATCGGTTGGTGTCCTTGGTGGCAGCCCATAGTGGCTGTGGTGGCGGTTCACGGTGGAGGAAGGAGGAGAGAGAGGAGAGAGAAAGTGTGGTGAGGAGAGAGAGAGGTTTGAGAGAAATGGAGGGAATTCAGGAAATTTAAAGCCTTGGGGGCAATTTTGACTTTTCTCGGACCACCCGGGGATACTTTAGGGTGTCGGCATCCTTATAGACATTGGCAGGCGTTTCCATGCGAAGGTTTTGGCCTTCGTCAATGAAATTGACGCACGAAACTTCTTCCATCAGTTTCTGATTGCCAGATTGCATTTCTTTTTGTTTGATCGTGTTTCTGACTTCGAACAACCTTCTGTGTCAAGTCATTATCCTCAAAATTCATGCTGGGCTTCATTTAAAAGGGGATTAGGGTTCAAAGTTCAATTTTATCCTTTAAAACTCTTTCGAAATCCTTTCAATTGTTACACTTCACATACCCATTACTCCGCCAAAACTTAATAGTGAAGACTGTAGACAAAATGATAGGGACAAACATTTATTGGCAAAACCAAAAACAAGAAAACGAGGCTTAATTTAATTTAGATTTGAGTTTATATATATACTGCCCAAAATATGTCTCACTCGGTTTTGGCACTTCATTATTCTTGTTTTCTTTTCAAACTAGTGGTGTATATATATATATATGTAATTTTTGCATATACTGTTATTTTGTTTTCTTTTAAGAAAGAGTGGCAGGGTTAGTTTAAACTATAGAAAGAGAACTTTAAGAAAGAGTGTAACACCCCATAATTTAATTAGCCTAAATTAATGGTCTTCAATTAAATGGATGGAATTAATGTGATATTAAAGAATTAGTATGAATTTCTTGCTTGCATAATTTAATGGGCTAAATGGTTATATTAAAAGGTTAACTTGCATGAAAATTTGGTGCTTAAAATTAATTCTTTAATTTCTTTTTAATTAACTAGCCTAAGTACCAAGAGAGAAGCAATGTAAGATGCAATTATTTAAATATGTGCATGAGTGTGCCTTGTATGTACCCTACATGAAAGAAGCATGCAACAAAAAAGAAAATATATATGTGTGGGTGTCACGTGAACTAGGGAGGAAAGAAACTTCATGCATGAGAAATCAAGCCTCACGTGAAGTTAATGATGGAAGTGAGTTTTGTAAAATATAAATATATACATTGGTGTCTTGCATGCATCTCACATGAAGGGGAATGGGAATCCCATTTCCTTATGCAAAAGGGATATGCACATGGCAAGAGGTGAGTGAGACACACACCCACATGTGAGGGAATAAAAGAGGGAGGAAAGGTGGCGTGAAGAATGCAACAAAGGTGTAAAATTTTTATCATGAGATAATTGCTTGTGGGTGAAGGCTAATGTGCAAGAGAAGAGAATAGTTAAAAAAGAAAATTCTTGGATGTAGTGTTTCCCCTCCACCTTAGCCGAATGGAAACCTAAGAAAAGAGGAAGGGAAGGTGACGTGAAGGTTGCATGCAAATTTCCCTAAAATGGTGTCACCTTGCGTGAGGGAATGGAAAAGATGAGTAAGAAAAGAAGAAAGGAGGTGCAGCACTTTGGAGTGCACTACACGACTAGGGAGGAAGAGAAGCAATAAACAAAAAGGGACTGCCACAATTGTAAGTAAGAAGATACAAGGTGCAGCATTATTTTTGTAAAAAATTAAACAAACCCCAAAGAAGAAGATGGCAGCTTGCAACATGTGACATCCTCCTCTCCCCTTGCGTGACTGAGTAGCCAAAAGGAAAGGGGTGTAGATTTTTAAGGGAATTAAAATGCATGGATGAATGGCTTGCGTGAGGGAGATGACTTACATGACTTCATTTTCTCCTCCTTAGTGTCAATGCACAAAGAGGATAGGAATAAATGAACAAAGGGTTTAAGGTGAGAATGCAAGCAAAAGGGGTGTACCTAAAGTACACTTAGTGCAGTTCCAATTTAACATTTAAGAAAAATAAATGTGGCTGGACATAGAAAGTGCATGTGTAGCTAGGAAGTGATTCTAAACATGCAACCTCATTGACCGAGTGTGAGCAAATAGATGTTGGAAGTTTTATGCACATAACCTATAAATAATAAAAGAAAAAGAGAGAGAAGGCAACATTTGATATAGCCCACATACCAAATCCACAAAAGGGAGAAAAGAAAAAGAAAAATTAAAAAGGAGTGGAGTGGCATGAACACCAAGAAAATGGAATGAAAGATAATTGAGATGCACATGTGGCACCTAATACTGAATAGCCAAAAGGAAAAAGGAAGTAAAAACTTGCATGGGGAGCCTACACACAGCACACTAACTCAGATGTGCATTCTAGCAAGAAAGAGAGAGCACTTAAACCATACGCACACACCACTTGGACGGAAAGGCAAAGAAGAGAAGAGAAGGGAAGAATAGCCAAATTGGCCATATACACAAGGCTAGAAGTAAGGGATCTAGTCAAGAAAAAGAAAGAAGAAGCAAAGAAAACAAGATATGTTAGCAATTTATTAAGTTCTTATTCCATGATTTAGTATGCATGTTTAATGATTTAGCTTCCATGGAATTTGAACCCTTGTCTACACTCTTGATTTAGGAGTATAAATTTAATTGAGCTTGCATGATAAAGATAGAAGGTGGCTAATGCTTAACCTTAAATTGTTATTTCCTTAAGATCATGAGAGAACTTAGATTTAGAAATCTATCTAATGGTTTGGGTTGTTTGGTTTACTACTCTTAATATTGTGGTAAACTTGTGAATTCCATGATGAAATTAATGTTAATACATGTGACATATGTAAGAAAGAATGCCTTATCCAAAATTAATGGAAAATTTATGATTACTAATAATAATGCATGTGATTATGGAACATTTATGATTGTTAATAATAATGCAAGAGATTATGGGAAATTTATGTTTATTCACAATAATGCATGTGATTATGAGAAATAATTGACTAGATTAATAATGGATATTATTGTTATGATTAACTATGAGATTAATTAATGATGAACACTATCATGAGAAATTATGGGTAATTAGTGTTGGATATGGAGATAGAAAATGATGGTTTAATAACGATGGATATGATGTTATGGTTAAAATTTATGATTAAATTAATGATGAATTTTTATTGGGAAGAAATTTAGGCTAAGTATTGATAAACATTATTATGGGAAATTATGTGACTAAATTCATGAGAAATATTGGTCTTGAGGATTAGAGACTAATAATGATGACCGATGATATGGGGAAATTAGGGCTAAATTAATGGTAAATGTTGTTATGGGAAAAACCATGTTAACAAAGAGGAATAATGATGTTAAGGAAAAATCATTGTTAATAAGGAGGGACATTGTTATTATGGAAAAGAAAATTTCCCATTTCCATGATATGATTTAAAGAATGGTAAGAGAAAGTTTAAATGATAAAATATGAAATTCTCCCCTGAAAATTATTAAGGTTCTTATAATTGAAACATGTTATTCATAATGGAGAATTAGATTGATTTAGGCAAATTTGTCATAAATAAATATAACAAATAGGTAATGGATGCCAGTAGAGAAGAAAGGCAACAAACATAGGAAAAACATAAAATAGTTCACAAATTTTGAGGTGTGGCCAAAGGTGCTCCACACCGATGACCAGGGAGGTGTGGCCGAAGGTGGTCTATACCCGTGATCTAGTATCTCGATGATTTTATATACATGGTTGAGTGTCTACGAATTACGAGGTGTGGCCGAAGGTGCTCCACACGGGTGACCTAGGGAGGTTTGACCGAAGGTGCTTCATACCCGTGACCTAGTGTTCACGTAAAACGCATAGGTGCCCTAATAATTCCGTAATAATACCAGTAAGTTTATAAGAATACATGTCACTTGAAAAAGAGTTGTCAAATTTTCTGTTGACTTCTAAATTTATCATGCAGTGCTTGTCAGTTTACAGTTATGTGTAATATTATGCCTAATATCAAGAATGTAGATTGAATATTTTGGTGCTTGCACCTTGGTACATGTTAGTTGATTTTTAAAACACTGAATTGCTAAGCTACTGGGAAACTTGTGTTTCTCACCTATGTGCTAATATGTATCAGATATGGACGCATAGCAAGGCCACGTGGTAGTAGTTCTTTTTTATTAAGTAAGATTTTTTGTAATCCCCTATTTTGGGTCCTTGCTAGATCTGATTTAGAATAGGACATTATTTTGATTGTATACATGAGATGTATTTGGGTTATACAGGGGAAATGGATATGTGAAAGACTGATCCATCCTTAATTTGTACGAGAGTCTGAGTGTAACGCCCCTATCTAGTCTTATTGTTAACTTTGATATAAACAGATAGGTTTGGTACATTATCTTTATCCTTTATTTAATTAATATCTGAGCAGTTATACCATTAGATTAATTTAAGCAGATTAGGTTTGAAATCTTTTGCTCAGATTAAAACTTATATGCATAGCAGAATAGATTAAAATATACTAACTACACAACGAAATTAATGCATCCATGCAATTCAATTAAATACATAAAAAATAGTATCCATTACATATCTGTAAACACGTATGAGGATATATGAAGTACCCGTCCATAGGAAGTCAGGAGACAACAATCCTGTCACGGAGACAAAAATCCTGTCACTCAGACCCCTTTAAGAATTTCAAAGATGGATCAGTCCTTCAAATATCCTATGTCTGCTGCCCAAAAGAATAACCCTAGTTATAAACCAAATAAATCTGAACTAGGACTCAAAAATGAAGGTTACAAGGTTTCCTCCGACCAAAAAGAAACTCTTATCTCCTTGCCCTGTTAAGAGTCCGTATCTGATACACATTAGCATAATAATGAGAAACACAGGTTTCCCAATAGTTTAACAATTTGAGTTTTAAAAATAACTAATATGTATCAGGGTGCAAGCACCAAAACATTTTTATTTTACCTTTTTGATATTAAAACATAATGTTACCCATAAGTGAAATTAGGCAAATGTTACGTGAAAATTTAGATGTTAACGTAAGAAAAATCAAACATTCTCTTTTAATAAAACATATCTAAATGAAATTATACATGTTATCACAGCTTTATACAATTTAATTATGTATTAGCTTTTACGTTTTCAATCTAATTTAATTTAGCACCTGGGGTGTAATGTGGACACTAAGCCACTTTTATGAAATCACCGTGGGCCCTAGTTCATAAATATGGAGCACCTCTTACCACACCTCACTAGGCTGCCCGTGTGGAGCACTTTTGGCCACACATTGTAAATCATGGTCACTCGGCCACATATATAGCATAATCGCAAAACTAGGTCATAGGCATGGAGCACGTTTGGCTACTCCTCGATAGATTGCCTGTGTGGATCACCTTTGGCCACACATCGTAAATCGTGGTTAATCAGCCATGTATATAATGTAATCGCAAACACTAGGTCATGGGCATGGATCATCTTCAGCCACACCTCGCTAGGTCGCTCGTGTGGATCACCTTTGGCCACACATCATAAATTATGTACCTATCTATTTTTTTCCCTATTAGTTGCTTTTCTTTTCTTTTCCTTTTGTCAGTGTATGATATACCGTTCTTATCTTTAGCTACGACTCTTATTTGCCTAATTAAATTTAATTCTATTTCCATGATTTTGGCCAGTGAACCTGAATAATATCAAGAATGTAAATTTGTAATAATATCCCATCAAAGCTATCAAAATAGATATACACATGTGCAATAGTGGGACATTGCTTTCTAGAATTGTCAAACTACTTGGAGAATGACTAGAAAAAGCTGATCTTGGCCCTTTAATCCCCTTCTATACCTCGTTTCCTTTTAATTCTTATTTCCCTACAATAAATGCCAAGTTTTTGCTTTGGTTTAATCATCAAGGAACAATCGGCATGAAATCTATAGGAAAACATCAAATTAGGGAATTTTAAATTATACCATAGGCTTTGGAAGCTCGAGATCTCAATTTTGTGATTTTCCAATAGTTTCAGAGATGGCGCGCTGTAGTAGACGGCGGCGCACGGTGGCTGGGGTCAAGAAATACACCAAAATGTAGGCCGAAACTCAAGGAGGCCAGATCCAATGTTCATTCAGTGAAACACAGCCGTTTAGATGGCGTTTTCTGACGACGAACGTGGCGGACGTCGAAAACTATTTCCTCTCGTTCTAGGCGTGTGACGGCGGTGCTCCATCAACTGGAAGCTGGCGAAGGAAGCTAGCAGCTCAGGCTTCCCAACGATGGTGGCGGTGTGGCCAGACGACATCGAACGGTAGAGATCGTGACTTAGCCTTGAAAACATGACGAGAAAGGAAAGAGGGGCATTTTCCAGTGGCTGTGGCGGTCGTCGGTCGCTGTGGTGGCTTACTGCGGCATTGAGCTGAGCTACTGGACCTTCCGGTAGCAACAGGTGGCCGTGACTCGGCCGGATAGTGGACGGGCGTGGTGAAGGTGGTGAACGTGGGTGATGTGCGCAAGAGAGGAGAGAGAGAGTGAGAAATGTTGCATGAGAGGAAAAAAGTGGGAGAAAATGAGAGAAAATGAGAGGGGTTTGAATATTTAGGGCCCTTAGGGGCATTTTAGTCTTTTTTCCTTTCATCGTAGCTAAGTTTCGAACGCATCTCTCTGATCTAGGCAAGATCTAGGAAAAATTTAAGACGATATAGAAAGAATTTGGAAATTTTCAAACGATCGCATGCGTCGCAAAATTATCCACCAAATTTCCTTCGATAGATCAAAATCTTGCTATCAGTTATAATTTAATTCTGAAAAATTATCAATTTCTTTTTTGCTAAAAGTTCAGAAAATTTTTCTTTAATTCAATTTCAACAAAAATTGAAATTCATTTTACCAAATTTTATTTATTTAAAAATTGGGTTGTTACATTCTCCCCCCTTAATATAATTTCGTCCTCGAAATTTATACATACCTCATGAGAATAATTTTGGATGGCTCTTGCACATGTCCTCCTCTCGCTCCCAGGTAGCCTCCTTTGGTGTCGTCGGGTCCCACAAGACCTTTACCAGAGGAATAGCCTTATTCCTTAGGGTCTTGACCTCAGTATCGATGATTTGAATAGGTCTCGGCTGATAAGTCAGATTTTCCTTGAATTGTAGAGTACTGGCATCAAGTATATGGGAGGGATCTGATATGTACTTTCAGAGCTGGGAGACATGGAAGACATTGTGAAGGTTGGACAGGTGTGGGGGTAAGGCTATTTAGTATGCTGATGGACCCACTCTATTCAATAGTTGAAAAGGTCCAATGTATCTGGGACTAAGTTTTCTAGACTTCATAGCTCTACCAATCCTAGTAGTCGAGGACACTTTCAGAAAAAACATGGCTTCCTTCCTCAAATTCTAGGGGCCTTCTCCTCCTGTCAGCATAGCTCTTTTGTCTGTCCTGAGCTTTTGCTAACTTTTCTCTGATCATCTTAATCTGATCAGTGGTCTGTTGTACTAACTCAGAACCTAACAACTGCCTCTCACCCACCTCATACCAATATAATGGCGACCTACATTTCCTCCCATACAAGGCCTCATAGGGAGTTATGCCTATACTAGAGTGGAAGCTGTTATTGTAAGAAAACTTAATCAGTGACAAACTCTTTTCCCAATTTCCCTGGTACTCTAAGGCACAAGCCTTAAGCATATCCTCTAACGTTTGAATGGTTCTCTCCATTTGTCCATTAGTTTGAGGATGATAGGCTGTACTAAAATTTAGCTTGGTCCCAAAGGCTTCTTTCAGGGCTCTCTAAAACCCAGAGGTGAACCTGGGATCCCTATCCGAGACAATGCTAATGGGTATCCTATGAAGTCTTACTATCTCCTGAATATATAATTGTGCTAGTCTATCCAGGGAGTAGTTAATCCTAATAGGGAGAAAGTGAGCGTACTTGGTTAACCTATCCACTATAACCCAGATAGCATCTTTACCTGATTGGGTTCTAGGCAGTCCTACCACAAAGTCCACAGAAATCTTGTCCCACTTCCACTTAGGAATGTCTAAGGGTTATAATAACCCATCAGGCTTTTGATGTTTAATCTTGACCTGCTGACATACTAAGCACCTAGCTACATGCTCTGTTATATTCTTCTTCATTCCTGGCCACCAGAACCTACCCTTTAAGCCCTGATACATCTTGGTGGCTCTAGGATGGACAATGTACTTACTTTGGTGTGCTTCCTCTAAAATCTTATCCCTTAGTCCTCCTGTCTTAGGGACATACATCCTACCTTGGAAAGTTGACATCCCATCGGCCTCCCTTATGAACTCCTTCGAATCCTTTAGGGATTCTAGGAATTCGTCCTCCTGCTGGGTTTCTAAGATTTAGGCCCCAAAGGTGTTCTCAATCCTTAACTCACTCAGACAGATCTTATTCAGTAACACCAAGGTGGACAACCTCATGTTCCTAAATTTCTCTATCAGGTCCATCTTGCTCACCATTAGAAGAGCTACGTGGAGAGACTTCCTACTTAGTGCGTCTGCTACAACGTTTGCCTTACCCGGATGGTACTTTAACTCAAAATCATAGTCCTTAATGAATTACATCCACCTCCTTTGTCTCATATTCAATTCTTTTTGATCGAAGAGGTATTTGAGACTTTTATGGTAACTATACCTCGAATCTAGACCCATAGAGGTAGTGTCTCAAAATCTTTAAGGTAAACACTATAGCCGCTAACTCTAAGTCATGGGTAGGGTAGTTTCTCTTATGCGGCCTTAGTTGCCTAGAAGCATAGGCCACTACTCGTCCTCTTTACATCAGTTCACATCCCAACCCTTTCTTAGATGCATCACAATACAACTCAAACTTCTCTAAAGGGTCAAGGATAACTAGCACATGTGCAGTGGTCAACTTCTCCTTTAGGGTTTGGAAGCTTTGTTCACACTTTGTGTCCCACACAAACGGAACATTCTTCTGGGTCAACTTGGTCATTGGGATCGTTATCTGCGAAAACCCCTCAATGAATCTCCTATAGTACCCCGCTAATCCCAGAAAACTCCTAATTTTGATCATCGTAGTAGGTCTTTCCCAGTTTACTACGGCCTTAGTCTTACTAGGGTCTACAAACACTCCTTTATTAGAGATCACATGCCCTAGGAATTTGAATTCTTGCAACCAAAAATCACACTTTTCTAGCTTAGCGTACAGTTGCTTCTCCCTGAGTATTTACAACACCATTCTTAGATGCTGCTCATGCTCCCATCTATCCCTGGAATACACTAATATGTCATCGATAAACACCACTACGAACTGATTAAGGTAGGATCTAAAAATGCAGTTCATGTAATCCATAAAAACAGTTGGGGCATTTGTTAGTCTAAAGGGCATTACAAGGAATTCATAGTGCTTATACCTAGTCCTAAAGGCGGTCTTAGGTATGTCTTCTTTCCTAACCCTGATTTGATGATACCCCAATCTCAGATCAATCTTGGAAAAGATAGTGGCCCTTCTCAGTTGGTCTAATAGGTCATCGATCCTAGGGAGAGGATACTTATTCTTTATTGTTACCTTATTCAGCTGCCTATAATCTATCCACATCCTCATACTCCCGTCCTTCTTCTTAACGAATAGCACAATAGCTCTCCACGACGACACTTTAGGTCTTATAAATTATTTTTTGAAAAGGTCCTCTATCGGCTCCTTCAACTCCTTTAACTCCATCGAAGACATCCTATAGGGTGCTATAGAAATTGGCCCTACCCCAGGAACTAGGTTTATGGAAAACTTTATTTCTCTTTCTGGTGGGAGACTGGTAATGTCTTCCAGGAACACATTCGAAAACTCCTTGACCATAGGTATAGTTTCTAACTTCTACTGACTTTCTACCTTCGACGAACATAAGAAACCCGTCCTCTGGTTTTTCCTCTCTATCCCCACATTTACTGGCCTAGTGTCTATGAAAGTCATAGACTTAGCTAAGCAGTCTAAGATAACATTGTTTGAAGAGAGCCAATCCATACTAAGGATGAAATCTAGGTCGACCATGAGTAAATAGATAAGGTCTACCATAAAGGTTCTATTTGCAATCACAATGTAACATTTTAAACAAATCATAGATGTGGATACATGTTCATTAGTGGGTATAGCTATAGAAAGTTCATAAGGTAAAGTGGTTGTGGGTAATTTGAAGTTGTGAACACAGTCTATTGAAATAAAGGAATGGGTGGTGCCAGAATCATACAATACAATTAAAGGAATATCGTTAATAAAGCATGTACCTTTCATCAAATCTTTGGACTAGGCCAACTCCTTCCCCTTCAAGGTATATACCCTTCCCTTGGTAAGAGGTCTAGCGGGTTCCTCTGGCTTGTTCAAGGTTGGGCAGTTTCGGGTGATGTTTCCTGGCTTTCCACATCTGTAACACACGTTCTACCCCATCAGACATGGCTTATCTTCGTGATTCTTTCCACACTTCAAACAGTCGCGCTAAAGTGTTAGAGGGCCTGCTGGCTTCTTCCCAGTCTGGCTCTTCTGGAACTTCCTGTCACGACCTCTGCTAAATCTGACTGGGCTCTTCCTCTTAAGGGAGTCAGCCTCTTGTTTCTTCTGTTGTAGTGTGCCCAAGGACCTGAAGGCTATTCTACACTTATTTACTAGCGTCATCTAATCCCTAATCTCCTGTGTGGCCACCATGTGATACAACTCCAGGTCCAAGCTATTCTCCAAGTGCATGGCCTTCCATGCTCTGTCGGGTCTCCACTTCAAGTATAAAGAGAACTTGGACAACTCTTTGAACCTAGCTAGATGTTCTTTGAAAGGCCTGCCTCCCTTCTTAATTTGCATGAATTCCCCCTCCTTCGCATTCCACTCGCTCTGGGGGAAGTACTTCTCTAGGAATGCATCTCTGAAGCTCTCCTAAGCCTCCTTCAGTTACTTCGTCTCTCTCCACCAATGTTTTGCCTCTTCCTCTAGCTGGTAGGCGGCGAAAGTGACCTTCTGCGGCTCTGTGGTCCCCAGCACTTCAAACAATTCTTCAATATTTTGAACCTGCTCTTCGATTTCTTTGAATTCGTCAGGCCATCAAAAACGAGAGGCCTGCTCTCTAGAAATTAGCCTAACCTCTACTTGCTTGTGTCCTCACTTGTTCTATCCCTATCTAGGTCTCTTCACTTCGGTCTGTCTGGGCTTGGCGAAGCGCCTCGGCTGTGACAGCAGCTTGGGCTCTCATAGCATCTGCCATGTATCGCATGGTCTGCATAATTTCATTCACATCTACTCTAGTATCTCGGGTCCGTGGTCTACCTCTTCGTGCCGGTGTCATGCTGCCAATTTGCAAAACAAGTATTACTGAGGTGATCAGGCTCAATAACAGATCATTAAGTAGATAACGTATAACATTAACAGGAACTTCCATCTTCCCAAACCTAATGCTTTATTCCCCAAGTTCAAAACACAAAACAAGCTAGTCAACCACCTAGGTATAGCTGACTAACTTGAACTAGTACCTTACTTGAGGAAATCTACCTCGTTTCTAACCTAGGTAGTTATGCTCTGATACCAACTTAATGTAACGCCCTTATCTAGTCTTATTGTTAACACTGATATAAATAGATAGGTTCAGTACATTATCTTTATCCTTTATTTAATTAATGTCTGAGCAGTTATACCATTAGATTAATTTAAGCGGATTAGGTTCATAATCTTTTGCTCAGATTAAAACTTACATGCACAGCGAAATAGATCAAAATATACTAACTACACAGCAAAATTAAAGCATCCATGTAATTCAATTAAATACATAAACAATAGTGTCCATTACATATTTGTAAACATGTATGAGGATATATGAAGTACCCGTCCATAGGAAGTTAGGAGACAACAATCCTGTCACTCAGACTCCTTTAAGAATTTCAAAGATGGACCGGTCCTTCAAATATCCTATGTTTGCTGCCCAAAAGAATAACCCTAGTTCTAAACCAAATAAATCTGAACTAGGACTAAAAAATGAAGGTTACAAGGTTTTCCTCTGACCAAAAAGAAAGTCCTATCTCCCTGCCCTGCTAAGCATTCGTATCTGATACACATTAGCATAATAATGAGAAACACAGGTTTCCCAATAGTTTAACAATTCAAGTTTTAAAAATAACTAATATGTATCAAAGTACAAGCACCAAAACATTTTCATTTTACATTCTTAATATTAAAACATAATGTTACCCATAAGTGAAATCAAGCAAACGTTACGTGAAAATTTAGATGTTAACGTAAGAGAAATCAGACATTTTCTTTTAATAAAACATATCCAAATGAAATTATACATGTTATCGCGGCATTATGCAATTTAATTATGTATTAGCTTTTATGTTTTCAATCTAAGTTAATTAAGCGCTTGGGGTGTTATATGGACACTAGGCCACTTTTATGAAATCACCGTGAGCCCTAGTTCAAAGGTATAGAGCACCTCTGGCCATACCTCACTGGGATGCTTGTATGGAGCACCTTTGGCCACACATCGTAAATCGTGGTCACTTGGCCATATACATAGCGTAATCGCGAACACTAGGTTATGGGCATGGAGCACCTTTAGCCACACCTCGCTAGGTCACCTGTGTGGATCACCTCTGGCCACACATATTAAATCGTGGTCAATCGGCCACGTACATAGCGTAATCGCGAACACTAGGTTATGGGCATGGAGCACCTTTAGCCACCCCTCGCTAGGTCACCTGTGTGGATCACCTCTGGCTACACATCGTAAATCATGGTTAATTGGCCACTTACATAACGTAATAACAAACACTAGGTCATGGGCATGGAGCACCTTTAGCCACACCTCGCTAGGTTGCCCATGTGGATCACCTTTGGCCACACATCGTAAATTATGTACCTATCTATGTTTTTCCCTATCAGTTGCGTTTCTTTTCTTTTCTTTTTGTTAGTGTACCATATACCATTCTCATCTTTAGCTATGAATCTTATTTGCCTAATTAAATTTAACTCTATTTCCATTATTTTGGCCAACGAACCTGAATAATATCAAGAATGTAAATTTGCAATAATGTCCCATCAAAGCTATCAAAACAAATATACACATGCACAATCGTGGGACATTACTTTCCAGAATTTTCAAACTACTTGGAGAATGACTAAAAAAAGTTGATCTTAGCCTTCCTTTGATCCCCTTCTATACCTCGATTCCTTTTAATTCTTATTTCCCTATAATAAATGCCAAGTTTTTCCTTTAGTTTAATCATCAACGAACAGTCGGCATAAAATCTACAGGAAAACATCAAATTAGGGTATTTTAAATTATACTAGAGGCTTCGGAAGCTCAAGATTTCAATTCTGTGATTTTCTAGCAATTTTGGTGATGACGGACGGTGGTACACAACGGCGCACGGCGGATGGGGTCGTGAAATACACCAGAATGTAGCTCGCAACTTGATGAGGCTAGATCTAGTGTCTGTTCAGCAGAACACAGCCGTTTAGATAGCATTTTTTGGCGATGAAGGTGGCGGACGTTGAAAGCTATTTCCTCTTGTTTCGGTAAGTGACGGCAGCGCTCCATATACTAGAAGCTGGCGAAGGAAGCTAGCAGCTCAGGCTTCCCAACGGTGGCGGCAGTGTGGCTGGACAATGTTGAATGGCGGAGATCATAACTTGGCCTTGAAAACGCAACGGGAAGGAAAGAGGGGCATTTTTCAGCGGCTGTGGCGATCGTTGGTCGTTGTAGTGGCTTGCTGCGGCGTCGGGCTGAGCTACTGGACCTTCCAACAGCAACAGGCAGCTGTGACTCTGTCAGAAGGTGGACGAGCATGGTGCAGGTCGTGAACGTGGGTGATGTGCGCAAGAGAGAAGAGAGAGAGTGAGAAATGTTGCATGAGAGGGAAAAAGTGGGAGAAAATAAGAGAAAATGAGAGGGGTTTGAGTATTTAGGGCCCTTAGGGGTATTTTAGTCTTTTTACCTTTCACTGTAGCTAAGTTTCGAACGCATCTCTCTGAGCTAGGCAAGATCTAGGCAAAATTTAAGACGATATAGAAAGAATTTAGAAATTTTCAAATGATCACATGTGTCGCAAAATTATCCGCCAAATTTCCTTTGGCAGATCAAAATCTCGCTATCAGTTATAATTTAATTCCAAAAAATTCTCAATTTTTTTTGCTAAAAGTTCAAAAAATTTTCCTTAATTCAATTTCAACAAAAATTGAAATTCATTTGACCAAATTTAATTTATTTTAAAATCAGGTTGTTACATTGAGTGACAGACCTGTTGTCTCCTGACTTTCGATGGTTGGTTACTTCATATCCAGGGATATGTTTATCAGCATGTAATGGAAATTATTGGACATGTATTATTTGAGTTATATGGAAGTTTAAATTTCCACTGTGTAGTGTAGTATTTTTATTTCGCTGTGCATACGAGTTTTATTCTGAGCAAAAGATCTCGAACCTAATCTGCTTAATATAATTGATTGGTATAACTGCTCAGAAATTAATTCAATAAAGGATAAGGATAATGTACCAAACCTATCTATTTATATTAGAATTATTGGTAATACTAGATAGAGGCGTTATAAAGAGCGACAGTGTTATTTTTTTTTCCTTTAAGAAAGGGTGGCAAGGTTTGTTTTCTTATTTATCTTGAGACATAGGCCATTCATATCCTATTTTTGTTTTGTTTTTGTTTCATTTTGGTGGGCTAAAGATGATGCTATATTACTTATGAATTTATACGTTAAATAAGGTTTTTTTTGTCAAAATCAATGTTGATATAAACAACATATTTTTTTACAAGTTTGGTGGAAGGTCATTCACTTGTTAGTGCTAAAACTTGATGTTTTTTAAGGTTGAAAGTGTTACTATATTTGTGTAAATTTTATGGGTAAATGCATTTCTTGCTCGTTAGAATAACAGGTTAATGTTTATAATCTGTTCAAATGTAATGAGTAGTGTTAATTTAGGAGCTTGCCTACCTAAAAAGTAATATATTCTGGCGTTGTGATTGTTATGAATTTTCTTGTTGTCTTTCCTTTAGGCTTCTCCACATACTATTTTCCTTTGTCATTTTGTGCTTCGCTTAACCAAGTAGTAGTTGATATATTTTTGAATTTAGTGTTACATTAATAGTGGTCCATATTAGATGTTCAATGGCACTTTCTTTCATTGGCCTTGCAAAATTTTATTGAGGAGATCGCTGAGGTATGGCCTTGGCAATGTTTGCAAATTTGAGTGCTTTTGTACTATATCATAAGTCTGGTGATCTGATATTATGTATAAGATATAATGTTAACTTTCTTGGATGTTCTTAATTATTGATATACATTGTTTTCAATTTTAAGATATATAGAAACTGGTATGGATAAATCTTGGATTACAAAATCATGCGTCATTCTTGAGTACGAGGAAGGATTGAACAAGTTTCTAGATTTCGCATTTGCATACACAATGGCTAGAGGTGTCATAAAATGTCTATGTACCCGTTGCGGGTTTAGGAGATGGCAAAGTAGAGAAGTAGTATATGATCACCTAATTTGTTACCAATTCCCACAAGGATACACAGTTTGGGTTTGGCATGGAGAGTTAGCAATGGAAGATGTCAATAACACTTCGAATAGTGTACAGGGTGAAGATTTTGGACAAAGGGGTTTTTCTAATGAAGATCTAATGCAAGATATGGTCCATGATGCATTTAGATTTAGTAGGCATGGTGGGGTGGAAGGAAATGAATCTGTAGATGAAGTTGAGAGTGAGGTGTATGGGTTGGATCGAAGATACAATGGGGGTGATGAAAATTATGATGATTTAATTAGAGATTACAATGAAGATCTTTACCAGGGTGTTTAAAGTACTCAAGGCTATCATTTTTGCTTAATTTGTATCACATCAAGTGTTATTGTCGAATGTCTGATAAAGCTATGTCCATGATACTTGAGTTATTGAGTGACGCATTTGAGTATGCGAAAATTCCCAATTTGTTCTATGAGGCTAAGAAAATAATTAACAAACTTGGTCTTAATTATAGTAAGATTGATGCATGTCCAAATGACTGCATGTTATATTAGGGAGATGATGCAAGTAGAGAATTGTGTGAAGTGTGCAATACATATATATGGAAAGTTAGAGAAATGGGGGTAATATTTTAAGTGGGAGTAAAAAAAAGAAAAAGCAACCAGCAAAAATTTTACGTTACTTTCCATTGAAACCTCAGTTGCAGCAGTTATATATGTCCTCTAAAATTGCCAAGCATATGAGATGGCATGCAGATGAAGTTAACAATGATGGTCTAATGAGGCATCCAAGAGACTCTAAGGCATGGAAGTCCTTCAATGAAGCTCATCCAGAATTTTCTACAGAAGTTTGTAATGTATGGATTGGGTTAGCGAGTGACGGGTTCAATCCCTTTGGAACTTTGAGCACCAATTATAGCATATGGCCGTGATTCTTGTTTCGTACAACTTACCCCCATGGATGTGTATGACAAAAACTTATTTTATTATTTCTATGATAATTCCAAGAAAGCAAATGCCAGTAAATGATATAGATTTCTACTTATAGCCTTTAGTTGAAGAGTTGAAGAAGTTGTGGACAAATGGGGTGATGAAGTTTTCACATTAAGGGCTACTTTGATGTGGACAATTAGCGATTTTCTTGGGCTTAGAACATTGTCTGGTTGGAACACATACATAGAGTTCGCTTGTCCATCTTGCAATAATGATTCAAATCCTTGTCACCTACCTTTTAGCAAAAAATGGTGTTTCCTAGTAGTGTTATCAGGCTTAGAAATGCTAAAGCAAGTAGAGAATACTGATGTGACTTTCGGGAAAGGGTAAGAGTCAAATGTTTGAAGGAAGAGAACTCCTAATATTTGTATAGAAGGAAGTGACCCTCAATGGAGGAAAAAGAGCATATTTTTCTAGCTTCCATATTAGGAGTTGAATTTATTGAGGCACAATCTATATGTGATGCACATTGAGAAAAATTTGTGTGATAACGTCATTTATACATTGTTGAATGAACCTAGAAAGACAAAGGACCATCTCGCTGCTCGAAAAGACCTCTGTGCCATGGGAATTTGACTGGATCTTTTGCC
Source organism: Senna siamea (assembly GCA_031216115.1). NCBI lineage: Eukaryota > Viridiplantae > Streptophyta > Magnoliopsida > Fabales > Fabaceae > Senna > Senna siamea. The sequence continues at coordinate 14,451,325 of CM062354.1, forward strand.
AAATGACAATGGAAAGTTTCCTTTTGCATTATATACGATGACAAATGCAGATAAAGACAAATTTCTTTGTAATTTAAAGAATGTAAAAGTGCTAGATGGTTATTCAAGCAATATATCAAGGTGTGTTGATTTAAAAAATCGAAAGTTATTTGGATTAAAGAGTCATGATTCTCACATTCTTATAGAGAAATTATTACCAATTGCCATAAGAAATGTGGTACCTGATCAAGTGTGTGCAGTTTTAATGGAGCTTTGCTCGTCTTTTCGTCATATCTGTAACAAGGTCCTAAATGCTCGTGAATTGGACAATCTTCAACAACAAATTTTGTTATGTTTATGTCACATAGAGATGTTATTCCCTCCATCATTTTTCACTATCTTGGTGCATTTAATTATTTATCTAGTTGATGAAGCTAAGCGGGGTAGGCTTATGCATAACAGATGGATGTATCCAATAGAAAGGTAATATTTCTATTTTCTTTGAAAATAATTCTTTCTCCTAATAAACTCCTTCACTTAAACAACATTTAATGTTATAGGTACTTGGGATTTTTGAAGTCCTATGTTCGTAATAGGGCACAACCTGAAGGATCTATAATAGAGGTTATATAGCAAAAGAATGTCTTACATTTTCATCTAGGTATTTAAATAGAACAGAGACAAGATTCAACCGTCATAGGCATGTTGATGATGAAGTACATGGAGTTGACTCTTCCTTAATGCAAACAATTTTTCCTCAAATAGGCAAGCCGGTTGGATCTCCTTCATATTTTACACTAACGGACAAAGAGAAACATCAAGCACATCGACATGTGTTGATGAATTGTGCACATGTGGATCGATTTGTTTAGTAAGTAACTTGTATATGTTGGTGAATATTTTTTACAAAAATATGCTAATCTTATAAATAAATGTAGGGAATTTAAGGAAGTAACATGAAGGAGGCTGAGAAATTATACACGTTCTGCAGCAATAATTTAGAGGACAGTTCATCAAGAGTTTGCTTCATGGTTTTGCAATAGGGTGGGTTAAATTGCACATGTCATATATTATGTTCATCATCAAATATTCTCACCCAAATTGTGTCTAATAATCTTCGGTGTCAACTCTGTAGATCATAAACTCTGACAATGAAACTTTTCCATATGATATCATAAGTCTTGCAAACGGTCCATTACTACAAGCTTGAAGGTTTACCGCATATTGTAACGATCCCCCTAATATGACATATATAATTCTCATCTGATTAGCGGAAGCATATGGGTTATTCTACACAATTATTCCCTATGTGGGAACGTCAGGGGATCGCTACTGGTTGAGCGTAACCCAAATAGACTTTCCGTTGTCCATTCGGATTCCGTTTAACCCCAATTCACACGCAGCTAACTAATTATACATGCATACATTACAAATTACTCTGGAATGAAATCTAAGACTCGTATACACGTCGCGTCATACATTCATATACATTCCAATTCAAATCCATACGTTTACAGCGGTAAATTCTACCGAAAATTCGGCAGAGTTCCCTCTGTATTTCAAACATTTCCAAAGTACAAAAATCACCTGTTACAATCATACAATCAGTTCAACCACAGCAATAAACATAATTAATAGAATCCATATACAACAACGTCAATCTCATCACTACAGTTAATATACAACACCCGAATTATACTTGTACAGTCAATCCAATGCATCCAGAAAATATAAAAGACAGAACCCAATAAACCGCAATGTCATCAAAATATATATATACAAAACGATTCAAGCCTAAGCTAAATCATCCTCCCGTCTATCCTCAAGTCAGCCTCGGCTATCGTCTGGGTTCCTGTCCCTGTCCCTGTTCATCTGAGTAAACAACCTAATGAGATATGAATCCCAGTAGAATAATTTACAAATTCAATTATCATTCAAAAATTGGTTGAATACCCAGCGGTGCGAACACCGAAATCATCTTCCCGAAATTAGTTCAAAAACAGTGAAATACCTTATCTAAAAAAATCATTTAATTACATGGAAGTCGCGGCGATTTATCAAAATCATAAAATCCATTTCTTTTTAAAATCAATCATCAAAATCAAATAAAATCCCATGCCCTGTGTATCTCAATCCACGTTGGCTACAAATCCACTGTAACCAAATCTAAATCATCTTCTAATTGCAAGTAGTCTAGAGAGAACTCTCTTATCATTGGGTGTGATCCGTAACACCAATCACCCGAATCAAGCCTATATTGTGAGTGTGATCCGTAACACCAATCACTCACTCAAGGATCGGGTGAGAATCAACATCTAGGGCGTCCCCTAGCATGTGCACATATGCCAATTCTCATCCTCATACAGTCTATTCGAACTCACATGCACTCGGTCGGCTATTCCTCAGGGTTCTAGGGTATTACACCTAAATCACAACGTTTCCCCGTGTAGGTTATCCACCCTTATACTCCCTAAACCTTTCTTAGGGTCGTCCTGGTTTAACGCGTAATCCCTAACTCAATACAGGTTAAATTTGATAAAAATAATCTCATTTCAAAGCTCCCTATACTAGGAATACTTAACGGTCGTCCCATACCGGCTATCAAGTACTCAACCCTAAGTAAATCCATCCTAAAGGCATCTAAACTCGATAAACAAGGTGTCTAACATGCAATTAGGGTTTTTAGCACATAGGCATGCAATTTATCCGATCGAAAGCAACACGCAAATCCATGCAAGTCATCTAAATCATTCAGGTATTCACTAAATCAATTCTAGGGTTCGGGAAGTGTAAATTATCCTACCTGGTCTTTGAATGCTCTAAATCACTTCAGAATTCCACGCAATCTCGATTTTTGAGCCTGATTAATTTCTTGGACATAAAATTAAACATTTAGGCTCGTCACGTCATCCGATTTTCAATCCTAAACTCGGTTACACAGTTATCTAGGTTAATTAGTTGCCTAATTACGTTCGGCAATCATTTCAATGAAATGCCATCATTTTTTGGGAAATTAGACCATACCAATGTGTCCGGATGATGGAATTCTACGTCACGGTGGTCTCGGTTTCTCCCGATGCACGTCTAGAAGCTCCGGCACGGCAAGAAGACACCTGGCGGCACCCACAGACGGTGGCGCATGGTGGACGGGTGCGATTTGTCTCAAAAATCACACCACGGTGAAGCCCGCAAGCCCAGGAGTTCGAATACGGTGGTGCCACAGCGGTTCATGGCCGTTTGGGCGGCGTTTTTCAGCCACGAAGCTTCTTGCACGGCGGATGGAATTCTCCTCGATCCAGGCGCGTCTGGCCTCCTTTCGACGCCAACGAGCTACTGGAAGAAGCTGGCAGCTCGGGCTACACGGTGGTGGGGGCGGTGACGGTCAACGGCGACGGACGGTGGCGATCTGAGCTGGAGAAGTTTTGCGCGATGGAGGGGAAAAATGGCTTTTTTCTGGCAGCTCCGGCGGCCGTTGGTGGCCGTGGTTGGTTCCTGGAGGTTGTGGGCTGTGAGGGCTGTCGGTTGGTGTCCTTGGTGGCGGCCCACAGTGGCTATAGCGGCCGTTCACGGTGGAGGAAGGTGGAGAGAGAAAAGAGAGAGGAGAGAGAGAGAGTGGTGAGGAGAGAGAGTGAAATGAGAGAAATGGAGGGAATTCGCGTAATTTAAAGCCTCCAGGGACGGTTCTGACTTTTCCCAGGCCACCCGAGGATGTTTTAGGGTGTCGGCATCCTTTGAGACATTGGCATGCATTTCCATGCAAAATTTTTGGCCTCCGTTAATGAAATTGACGCACGAAACTTCATCCGTCAGTTTCTGATCGTGTTTCTAGCTTCGGATAACCTTCTGTGTCAAGTTATTATCCTCGAAATTCATGCTAGGCTTCGTTTGATTGGGATTAGGGTTAAAAATTCGATTTTTATCCTTTAAACTCTTTTAAAAATTCTTTCTATTGTTACACATATAATGTTCATGGTCTTAAATTTTGGATAGTGGATTTGGTTCGTTTGGCACAAATAGTTTCAAGCAGTAACGATAATTGACCGAGGTCTGGGGGTGTTCCTTAATATGAAAAGTTGGTAGACATTGTTGAATTAAATTATCACGGCCATTTCACGATCACAATGTTCAAGTGTAAATGGCTAACACAACAACCATTCTTGGAATGAAAAGAGATGCCCTTGGATTTGCTTGATCAATTTTTCTTGATTGATTCACATAGGTGAACATGAAGATGATGAACCATACATTCAAGCATCTCAAGCTCAAATGGTTTATTATGTGGAGGATTCAATCAATATAGAGTGGTGTATTCCTATCCATATAGAGCTCTGAGACTTATATGATATGGGATTGGATGAAGAAAATATTCATGAAAGTGAGGCATACCCACAACAACAACTTGATATGTTCTTCTCAGACGATTTAGAGACCGTTCCACTAGTAAGACAATTTGAAGAAGATGAAGCCCCTATTATAGATGTTGAATGTAGTGTAATTAACAATGAGGATGACCATGCACTTGTGTAACGCTACATTGTATAAGATTGATTTTCATTTTCAAGAACTTTTGAAGGTAACTCCATCAATGTTACTTAATGGGAGAATTTTCGCAATGTTTTCCACGTACTTGATAGCTTCTATCTTCATTTACATTTGCTTTGTGATTTCTTAGTTCATATATTGTCTAATTTTTTATTACATTCTTTATGTTGCAGACATGGGTAGGCTGAAGAGAATAAGAGTTACTCAGAGTGCATCAAATAATGCCTCTTCTAAAGACTCAGCTACTGCTAAAAATCCAACCTCATTTTCGGATCCCATTCCAACCCCTACTATGATTCCACCTCCCACTGTAGCTCTTACTCCATCCCAACATTTGGAGCCAATTCCTACACCAACTCCACCTTTCGCTTCAAATCCATTATACCATCAAGTCCCGCCACACATCACGAGAAAATGCAACAGATATTGGACAACTAAAATTGAAGGTAAATAAGATTTTTATAGTAGATTTTCTAAATCAATGATATTTTAATTATTTATTGCTTATTTATAGATTCATAAGGAGTGACAAGGAAGGATTTCTGAAGACACAAAAAGTTTGAATGCTCCCACCAGGGCAACAGATAGTTGTTCCTTTTAATGATCAAGGTCAAGCAATTGAAGAAGCTACTAGCCTCTTAAGTGGATTTCTTGGGACCCTTGGCACAAACTTGAAAACTTTTCTGATTAGCTATCACTCCTGGGATAAGATTCCTGATAGCTATAAGGAGACTTGCTTTAATAATATAAAGGTAAGAAGATTTCATTTTATTTAAAGGTAATTACAATTTTATTGACATTTACTCTACTTTCACTTATGTGTGTTATTGACCTTTGCAGGCAAAGTTTTGTTTGGATAGCCAGCCTACAAAGTGATTTGTTATGATGAAACGTAGTAAGAATTGAAGGAATTATCGAACTTGGTTATTCCAACAATTTTATGATGTCACAAAGACTAGGGAGGAACACATAGAACAACATCCAAGTTTCATACAAAGAGATATATGGGCTACATTTGTTGATTACCAGTTGGATCCAAAGACTCAGGTAACCCACAAATTGTTTTTTTACATAGAATACTTTTTGTAGCCTAACTTTATTATTATTTTTTTATCTTGGTAGGAAATGTGCAATACAAATTATACAAATCGAAACAAGCTAAGATGCCACATACATGTGGATCTAAAAGTATTGCCAGGAAGAAGCATGATATGGTAATGTTTTTATGTATGTTTTAAAATATATGATGGAATAACAATGATATATCTAATTGGCATATTTTAGGAATTGGAGAGTGGAGGACCTTTAAGTAGGGGAGTGGTATTTATTGCAACTCACAAGAAGCATGATGGTGCATTTGTTAATGATGAGGCTTAAATTGTCAGTGTAAGTTTTTTCAATAATGCTTGTTTGACTCTCTCTCTCTCTCTCTCTATATATATATATATATATAGATATACATATTGAATTGAGGAGGTTTAATTCATGAATAATCTTTTCTTTAATTTATTTTATATTAAGAAATTTAATCTATTAAAAATAATATAAGCTTTATATTGTAGAAGAAATTAATTCCATTAATATAAAATAAATTGAAAATTTTTTAAACAATAAATAAATGTATGGAATATAATTTTGTGTATATAAAAAAGTCTTTTTCTTTATAGGAAAAAATTATAGAACTTGAGAGTCAAGGGACTACATCAACATAACTTGGTGACCAAGATTCCCTTAGCCAAGTGCTAGGAAAGGAACATCCCAGCAAAGTTCAAGGTTTAAGGTTTGGTCCTACCCCTACTCATATATTTGGTCTGAGCACAAATCGACTTGGTAGGCTGCCATTGAGTTATAGCAATGTCAACTCTACACTTCAACAAGAAGTTGTTCGCTGGCAATCAAAGTTACAAACTACAAATGCAAGATTAGAATCAGAGTTGCAATATTCTAGTAATATTCAGAACAAGATCTGGGGTGCTTTAAGTTATATTTTCCAAAATCTTTTGGGAAATGTACCATCTATGTTTGCACACCTCGTAAATCCTAAGGTAAATTATATCTTCTCTTATACTTCAAAATTTCTCTTTAATTTTATTTAAATTTATATAAAATTTGTTAATTATATCGGGTACCAGATGCAAGTAGAGGACAATCGTCACAAGGACATCAATCTTCATCATGTCAAGATTGCAGTACATAGATGTGTCTGCATATTTTGCATAACACTCGTACGTATATAAGATTCAAATTTACCTAATACTAATTTAACTCTTATTCAAATATGCATATTATTTCTTTATTTGTGACACTTTTTTTTTCATTATTACAAATACTCTACGCACTTTTATTGGATGCTTTGGCAGAAATATTTTTTATTTGTAATTAATCAATTTTTAGACTAAATAACTATGTATCTAATGACAGAAGATATTGTTGATAGAGAAATTAATGTAGGCTTACTTTTGTATATATATTATTATATATGTATATTGTAAATGTACTATTTTTTTTTAAAAAAAATATATTTCACTGTTGTGGTGGTAAATGAGCATCACAAAATTTTCCATTTTGTAACAATTTAAAGTCACTAGTATTTGTGGTGGTTACAAACCGTCACCAATGTTTTCATTCGCAGTGCTTAGAAACCACCACCAAAATCTTTCATATACCATAAGTAGGAAATATTCCCGGTGGTTTGTAACCGTCACAATTAACGGTGGTTAGTAAGCACCACTAAAAATAAAATTACTGATGGTTAACCACCGTCAGAAAAGAAAGGAATTTTAAAGTCTGGAATAAATTAGTGGTGCCCAAAAACCATCACTAATTAAATTCTGTGGTAGTTGTTCTATCGGTTGTCTAAAACTGTCACTAAATGTACTTCCGACGCCCTAATTTATGATGGTTTACCAGGCATCACTAAATGTTTTTTGTGGTGGTTGAACCGCCGCAAAATGAAAATTTTAAGCATCACTAAATAGTGTTTTTTTTGTAGTGTATCTTTCAGAAAATAAACATAATTAATATCTTAGATGTCTAGTTATGTAATACTACCGTGCTTGGCATAAGAATCTTTAGTACTTAACCAAGAGATCTAGAGTCATAATTGGTATTTAGTCTCCATGTAACTCCTAATGATAAATATTTTGTTAAAAAAAAAGTTTTGGGATACACAATGAGTATATCATGTAGACAATAAACTTCAATCTCTCTTCTTAAAAAATAAGGTAGAGGGTGTGATAAGGTCATCTCCTTTCTAAGAATTAGCACAATGCTAACTTGAGAAGAAATGAGCTAAAATTAATTGAAAGAGGCAATAAGATACAATAAGAACTAAGAAAATAAGTAGGAAATTACTGGCAACACAAGTGTAAGAATGTTAAACACTAAATTTTAGGACAAAACCTAGTACAAATGAAGTAAAAAAATGCTTGATGAAAATAACTAGTCCTAACGCATATTTATAGTGAACGTACCTAAGTTAACAAGACCTATCAGAATTTAGAAATGAGAAAGTAAACAGTAGTTGATAGAAAATGTTGATAATATAGCATGATGATGTTCCCATATCCAAGACAAGCTAAGACATGTAGTTAGTGGCCATTACTAGTAGTTGCAAGAGTGGAACTTGATCAATGTTCTTTTATGTTTTCGTGGGCACTTGATTCACATAGCTAAGACATGTATTGTGGCTTCAACAGGTATGTACTACAATTATTATTTGCCCAATTACATTCTGAATATATATCTAAATTTATATCCCACTAAATTTAGATTGAGTTTATATTTTTGCAATTGGTATCAGAGCCAGGTTCTATATTTTCGCATTTTGAATCTATATCTATTTATTTTGATTACTGTATATTCACACTATTTATGAACACTATTTTTTAAATCTGAATATGTTTCAACAGATGTTACGAAATTTAGAAAAAATGTATATTTTTGTAAATTCAAACATGCTTGTTGTATTCTGTGAAAAAAATTCTGTGAAAGCAATTAATGCATATCATATATATATGTGCATGATACACAAATAGACCATGGGTACTAGATCTCAAAGTTGAGACATTTCGAATTAATAATTAAATATCATATATGTATGTGTGTGTGTGTATATATATATATAAATTTCATGCATCAATGAGTTGTTTCCGATTTGTATCATGTATGCAATTATTGTTTTGGTTCATAAATTCTTGTTGCCTCTGTTTTGAATCTTACAAAGTTTTGGTAATTTGGGTTAATCATCTTTTGAACCATTTTTGTAATTTTGAAATCATGGGAAAGCTTCCCGTCGAGAATACAGCAAAATTGCCATTGAAACGGTAGTGAAAGGTGATAAAAATTGCCTGTAAACGGCAGGTTTCTTGCTGAGTTCGATATGGATCTAGGTGGGGTTAGGAGACCTGGAAAGAGGAGGAAGACGACCTCCCTCGCAACTCACTTTTTTAACCTTTAAAATGGCATCATTTCCTCTTGAGTGAAATGGAGACGTTTCACTAATATATATATATTAAATATGAAAGGCAAAACTAGTGTTGTTTTGTTGGGCAAAAAATCTGTGAAAGCGGTTGCACTGGGTCTCGAAAGTGCGATGCATTGGTTTCATGCACAATTTTCACGACCATTATGACACGTCTATTATACTGAGGTTTACTTGTATTAAAATTCATTTATAGTATTATTTTATTTTAATTTAATATTTACTGATTAAATTAAATTTCTTTTAGGGAGAATATTGGCCATTTATTTATAACTTTAATTTTAGGAAAAAAAATTAAATATTCTATATCTAATGATTGTGAGTTCACCTATCGTGGATCCAATCACTACGATGTTTTGTTATTAAATTTCTATAGTAATTAATATAATTTTATTAATTAATTCTCTCTGATTGAATTAATTAGAACAAATAAAATTTTATATTATATTAATAATGTACATATTCTATCAGTGTGACAAAATTAATATAATTTTAAAAATTTAAAGCCTAAAATTCTGACTGGTTAGAAGCCTTAATGCTTAGATAATATTAGGTGTCGCATCGATGCAAATATTATCAAAAGCATTTGTTTGTTGTTTTCCATTGAGCCAAATTAATATGAGTTTTCTTGATTTATTATAGTTTGGGACACTTATGCGGGATTATAAAAACAATTTTGATATTAATAGCTATATGAAGCCGAGTTTTGTGAAGAAAATCTTGTTTTAATAATTATGTTGACCGGACATAATTAATGTTTCCTTATTTTGTTTTCTCAGTTTCTCCAATCCAACATTTTGTCTTTAGTGAAAACTCTAAATGATACTAACTATGATGATTGGAAAGAGTCCTTGGATTTATACTTAATCATCATTAAGGAAGATTTGACTCTTAGGGAATAGAAGCCTACTAATTTGATTGACAATTCTAGAGTTGCCGAAAAGGCCTATCATAAATAGTGGCATGATTCAAATATGATTTGTTTGAATGTTATGAAGTATACTATTGATAAGATAATTAGGTAGAGCATCCTGGATAAGAAACTGGCTTCAAAATATTTAAAGGCTATCAGAGAAAAATTTAAGAAGTTTGAAAAGAGTAAGAAGGCCTACTATATCTCTCTTTTTGATACCTATTGCTATGATGGAGTATTTAGAGTTAGGGAATATATAATGAAGCTTATCAATTATTACAACAAGATGAAATCCTATGGAGTGGATTTGGGGGAGAGTTACCTTGTTTATTGAGTTTTGTAGTCCCTTCCCAAAGTGTATGGGGTACTTCATACTATATATAACTCTCAAGAGGCAAAATGGTCTATTGACCAGATGATATCTATTGTGACTCAAGAAGAAGAGTTAATTAAGAACTCTTTTTCCCATCCACAATCTATTAATTACTTCTCTCAGGGTTCAAGCAGCAAGGTTGGAAGGGTAATTCGAAGGGAAAGAAGCTTGAGAATCAGAGTAGTGGTAAGAAATACTTTGCGTAACGCCTTTATCTAGTATTACAAGTCTTTTGATGTAAATAGATAAGTTGGGTACATTATTCTTATCCTTTTATTAATAATTCTAAGCAGTTATACCATTAAGTTTCATTAAAGCAGATTAGGTTCAGGATCTATCGCTCAGATTAAGTCTCGTATGCACAGCGAAATTTAAAATACTATACTACACAGCAAAAATTTAAAACTTTTACATTACAACTGATAAATGTCCAATAATATCTATTACATCCTTTAAAGACATGTACCAGGATATATGAACCACCCCGTCCATCAAGAGTCAGGAGACAACAATCCTGTCACTCAGACCCCTTTACAAATTACTAAGGATGGACTAGTCCTTCACATGTTCTTTCCCCAGTAATTTCCCATTTACATTTCATGTACACAGCTAAAATAATAGTCCTAATTCTAATCTAAAATATATCTATAATCAGGGCACAAATATGGGAATACAAAATAGTTTTAACAAACGAACTCCTATCTGCTTCGACGGGGCTAGACGTTTGCATCTGTTACAGATTAACACACTAATGAAAAACACAAGTTTCCCAGTAGCTCAACAATCTAGAGTTTAAAATTTTCTAATATGTATCAGGGTGCAAGCACCAAAAATGCTTTCCTCTACATTCTCGATTTTTAAAGCATAGTCTTTATCACACATATAAATTGGCAAGCATTAGATGATTATTGGAAATGCCGGGTGATAAAGTAAAACTTCTCTATTAAATAAAATATCTTTTTAGGGAAAAATACATGTTATCATAGAATAAAAAAAAATCACTTGTGCATTTTATTCTTAAAACTTACCTTGCTAATTGTGCACACTTGGGCACCTTGTGGACACTTGGCCACCTTTATAAAATTTTTTGTCCACACTTGAGCACTTATAGGCACTTGGCCACCTTTATAAAATTTTCTTTAAATATTACCATTAAAATTTCCATTTTTCTATTCTTTAAATATTACCATTAAAGTGGGATAATTTAATAGTGTAAATCTCTTAAAAGCTTTAATAATTTTCAAAGAGAATTCCATGATTTTGCCTAAGGGAAACTCAAGAGAATTGAATATTTTACCAGTTAAATTTCCCTTGTTCTAGTCTTTAAATATTACTATTAAATTGGGATGATTTCTTTCCCATAATCAACACATATCTCCTCATCTAATCATTACCCAAAGGGATTCTAGGTGAACACTTTCTATTATTTCACCAATCCTATTTTTTAAAATTTCTAATATATCCAAAAAGCACAATTGAACATTAACTCTTCAAAAATTTGCTCCAATGTGAAAATGGACATATTTTCCCTCTCATGGGAATATTTTTACCTCACTTGAATTTACATGGTTATAGCAAAATTTCACACTCTCAATAATCATAAAAATAATTCTATCACTTCCATTATGGAGAAAATGGTTTTCAAGAAACATGCATCCACTTCTATCATGCTCACATGTAGTCCATCATGATAATATCATTAACTAACCAAAATTTTCCCATAACAACAATATTTACTTCATCATATACCAACATACCAATCTATCATGAAAACTTAGCCAACATAACATTAATAATATCAAGAATGTAGGAAAGCAATAATGTCCCATGAAAGCTTGTAAAAACATGGTGTATACATAGGAAACCTTGGGACACAAGTTTAAGAATTGTCAACCTACATCAAAGATGACTAGGATGAAGTGATCTTAGCCCTTCCTTTGATCTCCCTCTACACCTTGCTTCCTTTTTCTTTGACTAGATCCCTCTCTCCTTGCCTTGACCGAATGTGTGAGTGTATTTTTTCTAAAGTGTAGGATGCTCTCTTTTTTCTTTCTTGCCGTTTGTTTGTTGCATGTATGAAGAAAATGCAAATCTCAACTCCTCTTGTCTCTTTGCTTAGGTGGCGTGTGCATGCATCTATATATTATTAAAATAAAATTTCCAATTCCTTTCTCCTCATGCATTTTGCCATTCGATTAAGGGGTGTTACTCCTCTTCTTTACTCTTGATTATTCCTATTATCCCTTAGTCCCTTGTGTAATTTCACGCTGCATCTTTTCCTATTTCCTCTTGGCTATTCAAGTAATGGGTGCCACAAGTGTATCTCATGTGTAATTCCCATTGTTTGCAAGCTTGGCAAGGCTCCTGTAAGTCACATGCATATTTTTCCTATTTTTTTTATTCTCCTTGCATTGCAGCCCCACGTGTACCTTTAGGTACCATTTCCTTACAAACCTTGGTTTACCTCCTTGAACACATTAGTGGAAAGAAGGGAGTCATACTTAATCTTTCATTGTTTTAAATTCTACACTCTTTTCTCTTTGCCCATTCGGTCACGTAAGGAAGGAAGAGAGAGAGGATGAGTTCATGTATTCCATGGGTAATTAGGTGCTGCCATTTTTCTTCCAACCGCTCTTCTCCCTTTCCTCACTTTAATTCGTCTTTTTCCTTTGTTTAAGGTGGAGTGTTTCCTTCATCATACTTGATTATTGTTATAATTGTACTTTCAAGTACAATTTATTTCCCCTACACCCTTTGTCTTAGCTTCTTAGTCACGTTAATGGGAAGGGAGGAGGTAACCACACTGCACTTTTCTTTCCTTTAATTATTGTTGGTTAATTGGCATAAGGGTTCTTTTAAGTAAAAATTATGCTTCCTTGCAAGCTTAGTTTAACCACTTGATCATGCCAAAGGGGAAGGAGAAGAAAGCCACCTCTTGCAAGCTATACCCTAATTTCCATGTAAGTTGTTATAGTTTCTTTTTTCCCACTCGGTTTCTCTCCCTTTTCCTTAATATTGTTTCACGAATGCACCTTCCCTTTTCTCTTCACCATACCACTTGCTTATGGACGTTTCTTTTGCTTCACGCAAGGCCAAAGTTGGTGCATATAAAAGTATTAAATTATTTCCTTTCTCCATGCATGTTTTAAAAAAAAAATTTTGCACCTTTTTTTTTTACTTGTTGCATGCACAATCATATATTTAATTCCTCCCTTGTACCTAAACCACTCCCCTCACGTAAGAACCATGCATGCTTAACTTTCTTCACTACACGTATGCATGCATACTTATATTTATGTAACACACACATGATATGGAGGCCACCTTCATGCAAGACTTGCATCTCATTCAAGGCACACATGGTTCCACTTACCACTTCATCCAATGGGTGCATATATATATATATTAGATTATTTCATTCTTCTTTCTTTCCCCTTTTTGTCTTAGCCACATGGGTGTATATACATAAAATATAAAATTTATATTCTTCACCAATTGCACGTGTGGGTTTATATGCATTTTTAGTTTGCTTTTATTTTGGCAATTGAGCTAGGAGAAGCAAAGAAGAATAGGGAATTAATTAAACACCCAAATTTTCATGCGATATTATCCTTTCGCACACACATTTTATTTTTGAGCCATTCAATTATGCAAGCCATTCACCCAACTTTATGGTAACTCATCTACTTAATTATGAAACGTTTATTCTATAATTAATCAAATAATATGGGGCATTACACTTTGGGCCTAAGAAAAGTGGAAACCAAAATAAGGGCCATAAGAAGAATTATTTAAAGAGGAATGTCACTACTATAAGAAGCCTAGTCATAGGATATATGACTACTTTAAGTTAAAGAATAAGCGTGAGAGAGAAGGTAAGTCTGATATATTTGCCCTCTAGCTCTTGTTGTTTTGAATCAATAACTTTGAAATATCATGTGATTCTTATTGATTAGACTCTAGAGCAATTGTTCATGTGACAAACTCATTATAGGGTTTTAGAAACAAGAGGAAACCAAGTAGAGATAAAAGACTATTATTGGAGTTAAAGGATGCTAAACTGTAATTGAAATCATAGGGACCATTAGTTTAAATTTTCATTATGGACATTGTTTAATTTTGGATAATGTTGTTTATGTATCCTCATCTATGAGGAATTTAATTTCAAGTTCTTAATTAGACATGTATAGTTATTCCTTTTGGCAAACAAATATAAAAATTGATATTTATTTCAATTTAATTTTTGTTGGGACTGCTTTTGCAACGACCCCCTAATACGACGTACATAATCCTTTATCTAATTAGTGGAAGCATATGGACTTTTCTAAATAGTTATTCCCGAGGTGGGAATGTCAGGGGATCGCTACTGGTTGAGCGTAACCCAAATAGACTTCCTGTTGTCCATTCGGATTCCGTTCAACCCTAATTCACATGTAGCTAAACTAATTATACATACATACATCATAGTTTACTCTGGAATGAAAACTAATATCCATACATGCAGTATAAAATCATTTAAATGCAAATTCCAAATTAATTACATAGGTTTACAGTGGTAAACCCTACTGAAAATCCGGCAGAGTTTCCTCTGTATTTTAAACATATCCCAAATACAACAGTCATCTGATTTATACATATCCAGTCAATCCAATAACTACAGCAGGCAGAAATTACAGAAAACTAACATAAAACATCATCAGGAAAATATATACAATGCAATTCAAGCATAGACTAAGCTTCTCTTCTGTCTATCATCAAGTCATCGTCCAGCTAACGTCTAGGTTCCTGTCCCTGTTCCTGTTCATCTGAGTAAACAACTTGGTGAGATATAAAATCCCAGTAGAATAATTTACAATTCAAAATACAGTTTGAAATTTGGTTGAATACTCAACAGTGCAAGCACCGAAAACATCTTACCTAAATCAGTTCGAAATCAGTGAAATACCTTATCTTTAAAATCATTTATTACATGGAAATTACGGCAATTATTCATAATCATAAAATCCATTTCTTTAAAAATAAATCATAGAAATCAGGTTAAATCCCATGCCCATTGTATCTAAATCCATCTTGGCCACAAATCCTCTGTGACCAAATCTCAAATCGTCATCCAATTGCATGTCATCTAGAGAGATTACCTCTCTTATCATTGGATGTGATCTGTAACACCAATTACCCGAATCTCACCTATATTGTGAGTGTGATCCGTAACACCAATCACTCACTCAAGGACTGGGTGAGAATCAACATCTAGGGAGTCCTAGCATGTGCACATACGCCAATTCTCATCCTCATACAGTCTATTCGAACTCATATGCTCACGGTCGGCTATTCCTCAGGGTTCTAGGGTATTACGCCTAAATCACAACGTTTTCCCATGTAGGCTATCCCCCCTTATACTCCTTAAACCTTTCTTAGGGTCGTCCTGATTTATCGTGTGATCCCTAATGCAGTACAGGCTAAATCCGATAAAAAAAATCTCATTTAAAAACTCCCTATACTCGGGATACTTAACGGCTATCCCATACTGGCTATCAAGTACCCTACCCTAAGTAAATCCGTCCTAAGGGCATCTAAACTAGATAAACAAAATGTCTAACATGCAATTAGGATATCCAGCACACAGGCATGCAATTTATTCCATCGAAAGTAGCACACAAATCCATGCAATTAAATCTAATCGTTCAGGTAATCACTATGTCAAATCTAAGACTCAAGAAGCGTAAATCATCCTACCTGGTCTCTTGTTGCTCCAAAATAATTCAGAACTTCACAAAATCCCAATTTTTGACCCAATTAAATTCCCTGGACATTTAAATGAATATTCAAGCTTATCACGTCATCCATTTTACGATTCTAAGTCTGATTACCCTAACACCTAGGTCAATTTATTTCCTAATCGTGTTTGGTAGCTAATTCAATCAGAATTCATCAGTTTTTGGGAAATCTAACCTTACCAATGTTGTCGGATGATGAAAATCTGTCCCGGGGTGGTCTCGATTTCTCCCGTGTATGTCCAGATGCTCCGGCACAGCGGCGCACGATGGTGTTCGGTGGTGCACGGTGGAGGGGTGCAGTTGGCCTCGAAATTTACACCATGGTGAAGCCCACAAGACGAGGAGTTTGAATATGGTGGTGGCGCGGCGATTCATGACCGTTTAGATGGCATTTTCTAGCCATGAAGAACGACGCACGGCGGATGGAAAAAGCCTCGATCCGGGCATGTCGGACCTCCATTCAGCGTCGGCGAGCTGGTGGAGGAAGCTGACAGCTCAGGCTACACGTTGGTAGTGGTGGTGACGGCCAATGGTGGCAGACGGCGACAATCTCAATTGGCGAAGTTTTTGCGCGATGGAGCTGGAAAACGTGATTTTTCGGCGACGTTGGCAGTCTTTAGCGGTCGTGGGTGGTTAGTGGAAGTCGTGGGTGGCGAGGGGAGTCGATTGGTGTGCCTGGTGGTGGCTCACGGTGGCTTTGGTGGCGGCACGCGATGGAGGAAGGAGGAGAGAGAGGAGAGAGAAAGTGAGGTGAGAAGAGAGAGAGAATTGATAGAAATGGAGGGATTTTGGGAAATTTAAAGATTTCGGGGGTGATTCTGACTTTTCCCAGATCACCTAGGAAAACTTCAGGATGTCGGCTTCCCTCCAGACGTTGACATGAGTTCCCAGCAAAGATTTTGGCCTCCGTCTATGGAATTGACGTACAAATCATTGTCCTCGAAAGTCATTCCAGGCTTCGCTTACGTGAATTTATCATGAAAATCAGGTTTTATCTTTTAAAAATGATTCCGGTTGTTACATTCTACCCCCCTTAAAAGAAATTTTGTCCCTAAAATTCATACCCGTGAACAGCTCTGGGTATCTTTGCCTCATCTCTTCTTCTTTCTCCCACGTCATCTCCTGCGATGCTACATCCTGCCAAAGTACCTTAACTAAAGGGATAATTTTACTTCAAAGTTGCTTAGTCTTATAGTCAAGGATTTGTACAGGAGTAGATTCATAAGTCAAATTTTCCTTTAATATTATCAGTTGATTCCCTAATACATGTGCAGGATCTGGGACATATTTACGAAGTTGAGAGACGTGGAAAACATCATGTAGGTTGGAAAAATAGGGAGGTAAGGTAATTTGGTAGGCAACGGGACCGACTCTTTATAATATTTGGAATGGTCCTAAGAATCTAAGGCTTAGTTTCTTGGTCCTCACCTGTCTACCGATACCTGTGGTGGGGGACACTCTCAGAAATACGTGCTCTCCCTCATTAAATTCCAAAGGCCTTCTTCTCTTGTTAGCATAGGATTCTTGCCTCTGTTGGGCCACTCTCATCTTTTCCCTGATCATTTTAATCTGATCAGTGGTTTCTTGTACTATTTTGAGTCCCAACAGTGTACTCTCCCCTATTTCTACCTAACTTAAAGGTGACTTACAACTCCTCCTATACAGAGCCTCATAAGGTGCCATACCGATGGTAGAGTGATAACTGTTATTGTATGCAAACTCTATCAACGGCAGGTGTTTATCCCAACTTCCTTTCTGTTCTAGCACACAAGCCCTTAACATGTCCTCTAGGGTTTGAATAGTCCTCTCAGACTGCCCGTCAGTCTGAGGATGATAGGCTGTGCTAAATTTAAGTTGGGTTCTTAAGGCTTATTGTAGGGATTGCCAGAATCTTGAAGTAAACCTAGGGTCTCGATCGGGTACTATACCTGAAGGTATTCCATGCAATCTCACGATTTCCCTAAGGTATACTTCGGCTAATTTCTCTATAGAGTAATGCACCTTAACAGGTAAAAGGTACACAAACTTGGTCAACCTATCCACTATTACCCAAATGGCATCAAGTCTTGCTGGTGTCCTAGATAATCCTACCACAGAATCCATAGTGATTTGATCCCATTTCCTCTCTGGTATCTCCAATGGTTTCAGTAGCCCTGCGGGTTTCTGATATTCTATCTTGACCTGTTGATAAGTCAAACAGGCATTCACATAGTTCGTGATATCCTTCCGCATACCGGCCCACCAAAAATTCCTCTTTAAGTCCTGATACATCTTGGAAATACCAGGGTGAATCGTGTAATGGCTTCTATGGGCTTCTGCTAACACTTTTTCCTTTAGTTCCTAATGGTTCGGAATCACTATCCTCTTCCTAAGCATCAAGACTCCATCAGGTGATAGTCCAAAGTCGGGTTGGTCTGCGTATACTTCCAAGGATTCATCCTCAAGTTGGGCTTGTCTAATCAGTTCTCTCAATTCGCAGGTTATCAAAAAGTCACTCATCACTAATCTTTGCGAAAACGAGATTACGTTGAGGCTGAGATTCCTAAAATCCTCAAGTAACCTCATTTCACCTATCATCAAGCTAGCTAATTGTAGTGACTTTCAGCTCAATGCATCCACCACAACATTCGATTTCGCTGCATGATATTTCAATTCAAAATCAAAGTCTTTTAGATATTCTACCCACCTACGCTGCCTCATGTTTAATTCTTTTTGATCAAACAAATACCTAAGGCTCTTATGATCGCTATACACCTCAAATATAGTGCCATACAGGTAATGTCTCCAAATCTTTAGGGCAAACACAACGGCAGCTAATTCTAAGTCATGGGTGGGGTAGTTCTCCTCTGCAGGTTTCAATTACTGTGATGCATAAGCCATAACTTTCCCATCCTTCATCAAGACGCAACCCAGGCCTCTCAGGGATACATCTGTATATACAGTAAAGGGTTCTAGGGGTTTCAGAATAATTAGTATAGGAGCAGTAGTCAATTTCTCTTTCAAAATTTGAAAACTATTCTCGCACTGTTCGCTCCATTCGAATTCTACCCCTTTCCGAGTCAACCGAGTTAATGGCACGGTTATTTGAGAAAATCCTTGAATGAATTTTCTATAATAGCTAGCCAAACCCAAGAAACTCCTAATCTCGGTGACCGTCCTAGGTCGACCCCAATCTAACATTGCTTCGATTTTCTTTAGGTTTACCGCTATTCCTTCCCCATTAACCACGTGTCCTAAGAATTTCACTTCTTCTAACCAAAACTCACATTTCTCTAGCTTTGCATACAATTGCTTCTCTTCCAGTATCTGTAGCACCGTGCTAAGATGCTGGGCATGCTCTTCGTGAGTCTTGGAATAGACTAAGATATCATTGATGAATACCACTACAAACTGATCTAAATAGGGTCTGAAGATTCTGTTCATATAGTCCATAAAAATAGCGAGTGCATCGTTAATCCAAACGGCATCACTAGAAACTCGTAGTAGCCGTATCTTGTTCTAAACGCTGTCTTAGAGATATCCTCCTCTCTAACCCTAATCTGGTGGTATCCCGATCTTAAGTCTATCTTAGAAAATACAGTCGCGCCTTGCAACTAATCAAACAAGTCATCAATACGTGGTAATGGGTACTTATTCTTGATGGTCACCTTATTCAATTGTCGGTAATCAATACACAATCTTAAACTCCCGTCTTTCTTCTTTACGAATAAGACCAGAGCTCCCCATGGTGATACACTTGGCCTAATGAACCCCTTCTCCAACATATCTTCAATTTGGACCTTTAATTCCCTTAATTCTATTAGGGCCATACGATATGGAGTCATGGCTATTGGGCCCGCACCCTGAATCAAGTCAATGGTGAACTCTATCTCCCTAGGTGGTGGCAGTTTACTTATTTCCAAAGGAAATACCTTCGGAAAGTCACTAGCAATTGGGATTTGGCTTAGCCTATCTTGCAACTCTACCTCAGAGAGATTAAGGGACATATCACCTATTTCACAAGCCCTATAACTCCCTCGTACAGGCACGTTATCCAAATAAGTAATTTTCCTTTCAGAACAATTCAACAAGACCCGATTCCTAGTCAACCAATGCATTCCCAAAATAATGTCAATCCCAGTCAATGGTATGCACACTAGGTCCACAATGAACAAAGTATCCTTAATGGTTAAGGGGCAATTTAGGCAGATACGGGGGGGACATAGTGGCTTCTCCCAAGGGTGTGGATATGTATAGGTCACAGGGCAGGGTTTCAATAGGTAGTTTTATTCTTTCTACGCATGCATTAGCAATAAATGAGTGCGTAGCACTCGAATCAAACAATACTATCAAAGAAAAATTGTAAATTTTACCTCTACCCTGCATCAAGCCCGAAGACCTGTCGACATTGGCCGCATTCAAAGTGAAAACTCTACCTGGAGCCTGTGGTCTTCGGCTACCGGATGTCGCCTAGTTCCCAGTGGGAGGGCAGTAAGTGGAATGCCTATACTTTCCATCAATTGCTGGGCATCTATCCACCAGAGTTCTGCTTCGCCTTTCAACATGTATGTTGCATATGTAACCTTCTGCTCGTCGTCACACTATAATAATTTGAAAATCTTTTCAATATCGTTCATCAAGGCTTCTACCGCAGCTGGATCGGAGGCACTTGCAAATGGAGATGGACCTGCTCGCTGAAACTCGATCCATCCCTAATACAATGGGTTAGCATGCTGGGTGGCTCCATCATTTCTAGTCTGTTTGTCTTCCTGTTGCTATCTCATCACATTAGCACTGGTAGTGGCTTGATCTCTCATCGCATTAGCCATCAGCCGAATGGATTCCATCATATCGCATATGTCGACATCAGTCTCTATGCTATCACTACCCGAAACACCCTGGTTCCTGTGCCTTGGCCTTCCTCTAGGCCTGCGAGTGGCATCCCTATGAGATTCTGCCATATTTATCTGACACAGAAGCAAACAGATCAGTCATAATAGCAACAGTTAACAGAAAGACATTAAATTCATTCTGTTACTTATCGGTTCAAGATTAGGTTCCTAACATTCCAGAGTTAAATCAATCGAAACCCTAAAGCTGAAAGCCCGATGATTCACAATCCCTAGCCCACTAAAATTGACAATCCGACAAACTGGGCTCTGATACCATAATTGTAACGACCCTTAATATGACGTACACAATCCTTTATCTGATTAGCGGAAGCATATGGAATTTTTTAAATAGTTACTCCTGATGTGGGAATGTTAGGGGATCGTTACTGGTTGAGCGTAACCCAAATAGACTTTTCGTTGTCCATTCGAATTCTGTTCAACCCTAATTCACAGGCAGCTAAACTAATTATACATACATACATCATAGTTTACTCTGGAATGAAAACTAATATCCATACATGCAGTATACAATCATTTAAATGTAAATTCCAACTTAATTACATAGGTTTACAGTGGTAAACCCTACTAAAAATCTGGCAGAGTTTCCTCTGTATTTCGAACAATTCCCAAATACAACAGTCATCTGATTTATACATATCCAGTCAATCCAATAACCACAACAGGAAAAAATTATAGAAAACTAACATACAACATCGTCAGGAAAATATATACAATGCAATTCAAGTCTAGACTAAGCTTCTCTTCTGTCTATCATCAAGTCATCGTCCAGCTAACGTCTAGGTTCTTGTCCCTGTTCCTGTTCCTCTAAGTAAACAAGCTGGTGAGATATAAAATTCCAGTAGAATAATTTACAATTCAAAATACAGTTTAAAATCTGGTTGAATACTCAGCAGTGCAAGCATCGAAAACATCTTCCCGAAATCAGTTCGAAATCAGTGAAATACCTTATCTTTAAAATCATTTATTACATGGAAATTGCAGTAATTATTCATAATCATAAAATCCATTTCTTTAAAAATCAATCATAGAAATCAGGTTAAATCCCATGCCCAATGTATCTAAATCCATCTTGGCCACAAATCCTCTGAGAACAAATCTCAAATCTTCATCCAATTGCACATCATCTAGAGAGATTACCTCTCTTATCGTTGAGTGTGATCCGTAACACCAATCACCCGAATCTCGCCTATATTGTGAGTGTGATCCGTAACACCAATCACTCACTCAAGGACCAGTTGAGAATCAACATCTAGGGCATCCCCTAGCATGTGCACATATGCCAATTCTCATCCTCATACAGTCTATTTGAACTCATATGCTCACGGTCGGCTATTCCTCAGGGTTCTAGGGTATTACACCTAAATCACAATGTTTTCCCGTGTAGGCTATCCCCCTTTATACTCCTTAAACTTTTCTTAGGGTCATCCAGATTTATCGCGTGATCCCTAACGCAGTACAGGCTAAATCTGATAAAAATAATGTCATTTAAAAACTCCTTGTACTCGGGATACTTAACGGCCGTTCCATACCGACTATCAAGTACCTTACCCTAAGTAAATCCGTCCTAAGGCCATCTAAACTCGATAAACAAAACTTCTAACATGCAATTAGGATATCCAACACACAGGCATGCAATTTATTCCATCGAAAGCAGCACGTAAATCCATGTAATTAAATCTAATCATTCAGGTAATCACTAGGTCAAATCTAAGACTCGGGAAGCGTAAATCATCCTACCTGGTCTCCTGTTGCTCTGAAATAATTCAGAACTTCACAAAATCCTAGTTTTCGAGCCAATTAAATTCCCTGGACATTTAAATGAATATTCAAGCTTATCACGTCATCCGTTTTACTATTCTAAGTCTGATTACCCTGACACCTAGGTCAATTTATTTCCTAATCGTGGTCGGCAGTTAATTCAATCATAATTCATCAATTTTTGGGAAATCAGTCCTTACTAGTGTTGTCGGATGATGGAAATCTATCCCGAGGTAGTCTCGGTTTCTCTCGGTGTATGTCCAGATGCTCCAGCACGATGGCGTACGGCGGAGGGGTGCGGTTGGCTTCGAAATTTACACCACGGTGAAGCCAGCAAGACAAGGAGTCCGAATATAGTGGTGGCGCGGTGATTCACGATGGTTTAGATGGCATTTTCTGGCCACGAAGAATGACGTACGACAGACAAAAAAATCCTCGATCCGGGCACGTCGAACCTCCATTCAACGTCGACGAGCTGGTGGAGGAAGCTGGTAGCTCAGGCTACACGTTGGTGGTGGCGGTGATGACCAACGGTGGCAGACTGCGGCTATCTCAGCTGGCGAAGTTTTCACGTGATGGATCTGGAAAACGTCATTTTCTGGCAGCGCCGGCGGCCGTTGGCAGCTGTGGGTGGTTATTGGAAGTCGTGGGTGGCGAGGGGAGTCGATTGGTGTGCCTGGTGGTGGCTCACGGTGGCTCTGGTGGCGGCACATGGTAGAGGAAGGAGGAGAGAGAGGAGAGAGAAAGTGAGGTGAGGAGAGAGAGAATTGATAGAAATGGAGAGATTTTGGGAAATTTAAAGCTTCCGGGGGTGATTCTGACTTTTCTTGGATCACCTGGGCAAACTTCGAGATGTAGGCTTCCCTCCAGACGTTGGCATGAGTTCCCATGCAAAGATTTTGGCCTCCGTCTGTGGAATTGATGCACGAAACATTTTCTGTCAGTTCCTAATCGCTGAATTGCGTTTCTTTCCATTCGATTATGTTTCTGACTTCGAACGACCTTCCATTTCAAATCATCATCCTCAAAATTTATGCCAGGCTTCGCTTACATGAATTTATCATGAAAATAGGGTTTTATCTTTTAAAAATAATTTCGGTTGTTACATATGTAACAGTCCAGCCTCCCACTTGTAGATATTGTCCTCTTTGGGTCGGGGAATGTCTCACCCATCGTCCCTCAAGGCTTTGTTCTTCCCCTTGTCGAGGGGGAAAACGAGTCTACAAGGGAGAGGTATCCACACCCTTATAAGACATGCTTCGTTCCCCTCTCCAACCGATGTGGGACATTACAATCCACCCCCCTTAGAGAGCCCAACGTCCTCGTTGGCACACCGATCTGGGCCCTGGCTCTGATACCAATGTAACAGTCCAGCCGCACACTTGCAGATATTGTCCTCTTTGGGTCTGGGAATGTCTCACCCGTTGTTCCTCAAGTTTTTGTTCTTCCCCTTGTCAAGGGGGAAAACGCATCTACAAGGGAGAGGTATCCACACCCTTATAAGGCATGCTTCGTTCCCCTCTCCAACTGATGTGGGACATTACAGCTTTCATGGTTAATAGACTATATTTATTGAAGATGAATGGTTATCCAGATATTCCTTCCTCTGCATTTTCTAATGTTGCTATGGGACATAAACGTCCCATAATTGATGAAAACTCATCCATGTTATGGCACCAATGCTTGGGCCACATTTCCAAAGAAAGACTAGAAAGAATGCTAAAAAAAAAGGTATTAGAAAACTTGGATTTCTTTGATTTTGAAGCCTCTATTGATTGTATTAAGGGAAAACTGTAATATCCTCAATTCTATGATATTAGGTATGTCTTAAAACCCTATATTCAATATTTTCATGCCTGAAAAATAGTCCAAAAAATTATTTTATATTGCCTTAAACAAATGAAGGACTAAACTGAAGGAAATGATTAGGGACTAAAATGAAAGGAAATTAGTTTTATAAAATATCCTAAAAGTAAGCACATAAATCGAGGTACATTTATGGCACACCATGATGAAGTTTGAAATTGACGCCAATGTCATGATTGCTTCAAGAAAAATATATAGGGTAAAATGATCAAATTTTATTTGAAAATAAGAATAAAATATTTATTTATCAGATAAAATGGCTAATTTTTATCTAAAAAATTATGAAATTGCCTTTGGAATATTTTTTCAAAATTTTTTAAAAAAATTTTTTTTTGGGATTTAAGAGGGAAAATGGTCATTTTACCATAAAGGACAAAATGATAATTTTGATAAAAAGGTAATTTTATCATAAGGAAATAAGGGAAATTTTACGTAAAGAAACACTTTAAAATTTCCTAAAATATCCTTGTATGTCAAGGTTTCAATAAGGAAAAAGTGAAGGGCATTTTGGTCATTTTTCCACCAAGGGCAAAATGGTCATATTAGCCATTTAAAATAAGTCTCACTTCTTCTTCTTCTTCTCCTCCTTAGCAAAGATGACGTGAAGGCTTTTTGGAAGGGAGAAAAGTGTGGGTTTCATAAGGGAGAAAAGGGAGAAGAAGGCAAGGAAACATTAATCTTTATCCACCAAAAATTATAAACCAAGGAAGCTTAGCATTCTTCCATCACTTATTTCATGTTTTTAATGGGTTTTTCAAGCTTTTGAGATTGTCATGGCTAAATGAACAGTATATGAATAGTGATGTTTTTAAGTTTACATTCTTAAATTCTCAAAATTTCTATGGATTAATGTTTAAAAAGTAGTATGGAGTTGTTTCTGATGGTTAATTTCAATTATGAAAGTGTTTATGTTTAATTTCCAATTTTTGTTTCATTTGCCCTAGAACCCCTAAATTCATGAATGTCATGCCAAATTATTTGTTTTGTATTGATTGTTATGGATAAATGGTGATTGATGGCTTATGGATGATGAAAATGGGATTAGAGGAATGATTATATGAAAAATGATGAATTTTGCACAAAATTCCTCTTTAGGCCATGGCTAGCAACATGAGATTTGGAAAATTGTTTGAAAAATTTTAAAGTTGCTTATTGGTAATTCAAGTTATGGCCAATGGAGGGTAGAATAAGTGTCAATTGATTGAAATTCCTGATTTTGCCTAAAAATCTCATATTGACCGAGAGTATGCATTTTTTGGGTGAAGGAAATGTGGTGAAATTTCTATGTGGGTGTCTTGGTTGAGGCAAGATTAATTGGCAATTTTTTTTGATGCATAATGATCCCATTAAATTCGATGTAGCCTACTTGACCAATTTTATGACATAGAAATATTTATGGAAAATTTTGTACACAAATGTAATGAAATTGGTCAAAGTATACAAAGGAAATAATATGACATTGCAATTAAATTTTAATGAATATTTTGTGCAATCTTGGCAATTCTAGTAATTTTTGTGCAGGCTTAAGTGTGGGGAGATGATGATTATACACACCTTAGGTATGTATAATTAGGTGAGAAAGGGATAAAATGGAATAATAAATAGGAAATAGAAAAAGTTCACCTTTGAAACCCTTTAAATGCAATAAAATATGAAAAAGGGAATTTAGTGTAAATGGGGAGGAAAAGTAATTTATTTTGCTTATTATATGGCAAGAGTGACAAATAGAAATTTTTTATACAAATTCAAGAATGAACCTTCCTTTTTATACAAATTCAAGAATGGAATTGTTATTGAGATTTAAAGGTTTTCTTTTTAAAAAGTGAGAATGATAGTATCATCATGAATTAGGAAAGAAAAGGATTGATTTATGACATAGATAAGGAAAAACATAGAATGGTATTGGAAAACATTGAATGGAAGGAAAATATTTGAATGTTCAATAAAGAGAAACATAGAGGAAGTGATTCTAATATATGTTCTAGGATAGATAGGCTTATAACCAAGTGACCAATTGTCCGTATGGGACAACCGTTGGACATTCCATAGTTGTGTCATAAATTTGGATGGTGAAACATTTGCTCGAAATGAAAGAATTTCTAAAACACTGTGATGATTACAAATTCTAAGTTAGTGTAACCTAGATGGCCAATTGAACAGGGGACATTTACTTAGAATTTGGCAAAATTATGGGATTAAGCCTAATCATCCTAGTTGATAAATATAAAAAATAGCATACTAGAAATGATCCATGATGTAGGTCATGGTGATCTATGGCATCATGAACCGCCCATAAAGTGGGGAGAAGATGATCTGTGTGAATAATAGTAATTCTATGAGCTTAGTTTGACTAAACCCTGGGAAAAACTCCCACTTAGATCTATCTTTATGACATGATCACTAAATGTGAATGGGTACTCAGATCCACTAAGGGACGCCTCAGATGTAATAGTGGCAAAATTTTCACACACTTGATAGAGCGACTATCTCATTCATGCACGCTATAGTATGTGAAATAATTTATACTTTCGATACTCTTATGTCTCTCTGAATTGAAAATATGGCTTTTAGCTAAATATGAATGTTTGTTTTCCTTATAAGTAATACAGTTTTTCCATGAATGGTAAATGTTGTTTCTCCTGAATTATCTATGGCTGAATGAAAATTTAATGAATGTACTTTCCTAATTATGGTACTAAACAGATACGGTGAACTAATACTGTGACTGAAATGATATTGTTTTTGTTTTATAACTGATATATTATAGATATACCTCATAAACTTTATCCCATACATCTGACTGGCTTATTTATAGCATTTCCTAGAAATAATGGAATTTAAGAATAAAGAATGTAAACTGTTTTCCATACCATACAATGGTACATACCATAGCTCAGAAATGAAATGTGGAATGCATAGCTACTGAGAAATTATTTTCTCATTATTTTTTGGGATGTATCAGATGACTAGGACTATTATGGTACTACAAGATAGAAGGGATTAGCTATCCATCCCAAGAAATGGAACAATATATATTATGTTAGAGATACATATAAGTATATAGATATGTAAACCATACATATCAAGTTTATGAAAAATAGTTGAAAAGGGTTTGAGTGGCAGGTTTGTTGCCTCCTTACCCTATGAAAACAAGAAAACTACATATACCTTGTAGTATATGTAACAATGTTGTAACTTTGAACTAGATATAAATGTATGTAAAGAAAAGTTCAAATTTATCCTGAATTTCTATGGATTGTGATGTATGATTATTAGAATTCCGTTGTATTGATGATTGAATGTGATACCTCAGTAAGGATCTGAACCTAATTAAATGTATACTATAAATGGATATTTATAGAACTCAGGTAAGATATAAAGGACAGAAGTGTATATAACACACCAGTCTCATAAGTAAAGGATTTTCAATAAATAACATTTTAAATATGGCTATGAAATTGGGGGTGTTATAAAAAATTCCCACTAGAGCTAGGAAAAATGCAACAAATAGGTTTAGTAACATACTGGATTTGATTCACATAGACATTAGTGGACTCATTACTCTTGTAGCTATGGGTGGATTCAGATATTTCATTACCTCCATTGATGATCACTATAGATTTGGGTGGATAGATCTATTGCATGAGAAGTCTAAATCATTGAATGCTTTCAAAGTCTTCAAAGTAGCTGTTGAGTTGAAGATTGGCAAAGCTATTAAATTCATGAGATCAGATAGCTGTGGTGAGTATTATGGCAGATATACTAAAACTGTTAGAAATCCTGGTCCTTTTGCTTCATTCTTATAGGAACATGGTATTGAAGTTCAATATACCATGCCAGGCACCCATCAACAAAATGAAGTTACTGACAGGAAAAATTGCACGTTCATGGATATGGTAAGGAGTATGATGAGTCATTCCTCTCTACTAGAATTCTTATAGGGTGATGCCTTGAGAATAACTATATATATTTTGAATCAGGTCCTTAGCAAATCTGTGCCAAAGACTCCATATAAACTATTTACTGGTAAAAGACCCATCCTGAAATATCTTCGTGTGTGGGGTTGTAAGGCAGAAGTGAGACCATATAATCTAGAACTTAAGAAACTGGATTCAAGAACTATTAGTTGTTTCTTCATTGGGTACTGTGTTGGTTCTAAAGGTTGCAAGTTTTATTGTCCTTCTCACACTTCTAGAGTCATTGAATATGATAGAGTAGTTTATTTTGAAGATGACTTGGATAGTAGGAGAAATGTATCGAGAACCATTGACTTGCATGATAAATTTACCAATCTACCCCTTCTAACCTTACCAACTCTGTCCACTGAAATTGACACTGAAAGGAATGATGATGTTGTTGAAAATCCAAAAGCTCTGCCTGTCATAGACTTTTAGGAACAGGATGTGGAGTTGAGATGATCTCAGAGAATTCGCAAACCTGCTATTCCAGATGATTTTATGGTTTATTTGCAGGAATGTGAATCCAGTGTTACTAATGGCATAGATCCTACTTCCTATAGTGAGGCAATAGCAAGTTTTAATTCCCATGAATAGTTGAAAGGTATGAATGAAGAGATTATCGCTATGTATCATGACTATGTTTGGGAACTTGCTAAATTACCAGAGGGATTTAAGACCAAGCGAGGAGCTGATGGTGAGATAGAAAGGTATGAAGCTAGACTTGTAGCTAAAGGCTACAATCAGAAGGAGGGCATTGATTACACAAAGACTTTTTTCTAGTGTCTACGAAGGATGCCTTCAGAGTTGTCATGGCTTTTGTTGCACAACTTAACCTTGAAATTCACCAGATAGACATCAAGACTGCTTTCTTGATTAGGAACTTGTTTGAAAATGTATGCATGACTCATCTAGAGGGATTTATCAAGGCAGGGAAGGAATATCTTGTGTGCAAGTTAAATTGATCCATATATGGGTTGAAACAAGCTTTCAGATAGTGGTACTTGAAATTCTATGAGATTATCATCTCATTTGGCTTCATTGAGAATGTTTCTGATCAGTGCATCTGTAATGACCCCCTTGTCCTAGTTCACATACATCAGATTATATATTAGCAAAAGCATAAAAACATAAAGAGTAAATTTTTCCATTTCCCACATTAGGGAACGTCAAAGGGTCGTTACTGGTCGAGTGTAATCCAAATAGGCTCTTTCTTCGTCCATTTAGATTTCACTCAACCACCTATCATGTGCAGCATTTCTAGTATCACATTATATTATCACATACTACTCTAGAAATATAAATTCTCACAATCATTCAAAGATGATTGAGATATACTATACCCAAATACTCAATCCATACATACATCCACGATTTAATTCATCATGCATCAGATTCATTGTACAAATTCTAAATCCCATAAATTAAATACATATACAAATCTTGAGCCTATTGCAGCCTCAACTCTAAACTATACACTTCTTCTGTCTTTGCCTGGAGTCTTAGCATTCTTCTCATGCCCAGCTATCTCCTAGACATCCCCTGTTCCTAATCATTTGAGCAAACAACTTTATGAGATTTTATAAATCTCAGTAAAGCAATTTACGGTTAAATACTTTCAAAACAGTTGCATACTCAGTTGTGACTAAGCATAAAAAATGTTTCCCCACAATTTATTTCAAAAGCAAGTGAATTACTACATACTTTAAACTCAAAAGAAATATGGGAAATAAATGCAAAACAAGTCATGAGTATAGCATCTAAATTAAAAATCATACTTAAAATCATTCCTGAAAAATCTCATATATTACTCTATCACACATCTCATGTGATCAATCAATCATCTCAAATTTCATGCCGTTTTATCAAAAACATGGTTTTGGTTGGGAGTGATCCATAACACCAATCACCCACTCAAGGACAGGCGAGACCCAACTTCTGTATGCCCTCTAAGATGTGCACATTGCTAGTCTCATCCTTATACAATCTATATGGTAATACATACACATAGTCAACTAATACTCAAGGTTATAAGATACTATACTTAAACCACAACTTCACCCTGTATAGGTTATCCACCCTTTACTCCTTAAACCTTCCATAGGGTTGTCCTAGATTAATGCATAATTCTTAACAGATGTAGACTAATTTAATTTAAAATAATCAATTAATAAAATAGTCTGCATAGGGAATATTTAACGGTCATCCCATACTAGCTACTGAATATCCACCCTAAGCTAGTCTGTCCTTATGGCATATAACCCAATAGCCAAATCTAGCAAACATGCAAAGAGCATCTCATTCACAGGAAAATCTTTTCTATACTCATATGAAAATTTTAAATAAATAAATCATGTTTAGCAATTATTCATAGTAAATATACAATCCATTCTCAAAGAAGTAATTCACAACAATCAGTTAAAATTTAGGGGAGTGTAGATTACTCTACCTTTTACCGTTTACTACTCTAACGAATAGGGTTTCCCTCTTTTACCTTTGGATTATCCTCAAAATTTATTTCCTGAGGCAATAGGTAAGGTTTATATTCTAATTTTCCTCAAAAGTGCATTTATGAAATTCTATATCTTAAGGTTTTACAAAGGTTCTCTCATTTTTCTCACTATTCCTTTGGTTCTCTACCATGTTCTCATGTAATTCTCATATAGGATGATGTTTAAACCTTATTCAAGTCAAATATAGGGATTTCTAAGCTGAAATCATGTTTTAAAAATAAATTTTTGCATCAGGGAAGCTACTAGTCGGCTACCAAGAGCTGACAGTCGGCTGATTGCTCTCTCAAAGGCTGAATTTCGCTCAATAAGGACCCGACAGTTAACTCTGCATGCTTGGCAGTCAACTGGCACACCTCTATGTGTGATTCTGAGCTTTCAGTGGCTCGATAGTCGATTGGTGCATGCCTGACAGTCGACTACTGAGTTGTTGTATGCATTTCTGGGTTTATGAAGAACACGAAAGTCATCTAGTGTATACTGGCAATAAACTATTCTGTTCTTTGATAGTCTTGGAATGTTGGTTTTCACCAAATGCAGCCTAGATTACTAGTCCATAACATCTAAAAATTACATGAGCTTAGGCCCTACTCATTTTTGCACAAAACCCATAAATTTTTAGGTCCAAAAAATTAACCAATTCAAAGAATCTACTTACAAAATGAGTGGAAGAAAATCCTAACTCAATTTCTGATTTTAACCTCAAGATTGCTAAATGGAAGTAGATAATCTCAGTATCTTAGTTCAGAAACCTATTTCTAACCTCAAAAAAACCTTAAAAATCAAATTATCCAGTCTAAATCTCAGAAAATTCAAAATACCCTATGTTTTTCCTATTTTCATTTTCTTTCTCAGGTCACAGCAGATTGGATGAGTTTTAAGGGAGGAATCTATTTCTAAATGAGGTGTAAATGATTTCCTAAGACTTAGATGGAAGATTCTTACCTCAAATTCGAGTTATGGAGATACAATCTTAATTTCTTTCTCCTTCCCCCTTTCTCTCCTCTTGCCTGTGTGCTTTCTCTCTACCTCAGACACTAAAATGTGCTGGTAAGGAGGGAAGTGTTGCATATGAAAGGAGAAAAAGAATGGCATTATGAACTTGCTCAGGGACCATCTTGTAATTTACAAAAATTTACATTTTAGTCCCTTCTCGTATAACCTCCATTTCCTTATTTCATTTAAATCCTCATTTGATATTTCAAAATTATCATCATTATTAAAATTTCCAAGGGACCAGGTATTACAATCCTCTCCCCCTTAAAAGAATTTTGTCCTTAAAATTTATGCATCTAAACAGTTCTGGATAGCGTTGCCGCATTTTGTCCTCCTTCTCCCATGTTATCTCCTAGGTTACTACATCATGCCACAATACCTTAACTAAGGGAATTACTTTAGTCCAGAGTTTTTTGGTCTTCAGGTCTAGGATTTGGATAAGAGTAGATTCATAGGTTAAATTTTTTCTCAATATTATGGGTTGATTCCCCAATACATGCGTGGTGTAATAACCCAATTCAAAAATAAATTAAAATTTTTTTGGAATTGATTTAAGAAAATTTTCCTAAGCTTGTAGTTTAAATTTGAGAATTTTTCAGAATAGAAATTTTATTTAACGAAGAGAATTTTATCTACCTTTAGGAATTCAGTAGATATTTTTAGAAGGCTTAAAATCCTAAAAATATTTCCAAATCCCTTCCATATGGTCCTGTATTCTGGCCCAGATCAAAAAATGCATCCAAAATTTAGCTAGGTCAAAGTGAAAAAAGACCAAAATACCCCTAGATGCCTTAAATATTCAAAATTCCATTTTTTTCCTTTTATTTTTCCCTTTTCCTCTCTCTCTCTCCCATGCATTTTCCTCTACTTCTCTCTCACCATTGTGCAATGCTGCCAGCGCCAGAATCGTCATACTACGTCACCACCGGACTACACCACCTGTGTAGCTCATTGCTGTCGAGCTCTTGCGGCCATCCCCGATCGCCGACAACCACTGTAGTGGCCACATTGCACGGTTTCTTCCCTCTTTCCATTTAGCCATTCTCTTCTTTGTTTCGGGAAAAAAATGTTGTCGTCCGATTGCACTGCCAGCACCAATAGCTTTCCTAATCTACCTTCTTCCTCCGCCAGCTGCTAACAGGTGAGAACCATTGCCACGTGCTGCAAACGTAGGAGAAACAGTTTTCGTGCACCGTCATATTTTTTGCCAAAAAGTCTGATTAAAACATCATTTTTTGCTGAACCGACCCCAGATCTGGTATCCTCAAGTTTTGGGCTACATTTTGGAGTAATTTTTGATGCCAACTGCCATCTTCCGTTGTGCACCACCATGCGCTGTCATGCTCCACTGTGCGCCATCACCGGATTGCTGGAAATAAGCAGGAATCAAATTTTGAGCTTCCAAAACCTCTGGTATAATTTAAAATACTCCAATTTGATGTTTTCCAGTCAATTTTGTTCAGAATATGTTGTAAGGATTAAACCGACGTAGAAATTAGGCAATTAATTGTAGGAAAGTATAACTGAAAGGAAACCCATATAAGATTTGAATTGTTTCCTCAGGAAACTAATTGAGAGAAAAATCTTTAAGGAAAAGGAAAATCCTGGTTAATTTAGGAGCAAATGATAAAAGGTAGAGTAATTTACACTCCCCTGACTTTTAATTTACATTGTGAATTGCTACTTTAAGTATAATTGTTTTAAACGGGAATGAGTGCTGAAAATAAATAATTTGTGTAAAAGCTATATATGTGAGTATATAAGATTGCCTATTTATTGAGAATACTTGTTGCATATCTGATAGAATTTGGCTATTGGGATTATATGCCATAGGGATGGACTAAATTAAGGTGGATATTCAATAGCTAGTATGGGATGATGGTTGATTATCCCTTCTGCAGATGGTTTTATAAATTGATTTATTTTAATTGAATTAGTCTGCATCTGTTAGGAATTATTTGTTAAACCAAGACAACACCCTATGAAAGATTCAAGGAGTAAAAGGGTGGATAACATATACAGGGTGATGTTTTGGTTTAAGTATAATATCCTATAATCTTGAGTATTAGTTGACTATACGTATGTAGTGCTATATAGACTATATGAGGATGAGAATTAGCTATTATGCACTTTCTGGGAGACACCCTAGATGTTGGTTCTCATATGGTCCTTGAGTGGGTGATTGGTGTTACGGATCACACCCAAACAAAACCATGTTTTCAATTAAAATGACGTGCAACTTGAAATGAAAAATGAATAATCACATGAGATGTGTGACTAATAAGTATATGAGAATTTTTAGGCATAATTTTAAGTATACTTTTCAACATGATTTTTCAAATAAAAGATAATATGCTCATTATATTGCTTTGCATCGATTTCCCACACTCATTTTAAATTTAAAAGTATTTAGTGATTCACATGCATTTAAACCGATTTGGGGAGATGTTTTCTGTGAGTTGTTACAGCTGAGCATCCAACTATTTTACAAATATTCAATTGTAAATTGCTCTACTAGGATCTAACCATCTCATTAAGTTATTTACTCAGATGACCAGGAACAGGGAATACCTAGGAGATAGTTGGGTAGAAGAAGGATGTTAGGATAACGTTGTGTTGTGGATGTAGAATTAGGCTTGAATATATATTTATGAATCTGTATTGTTGATTTTTGGTTTTATTGATGAAATTGCTGGATGTATATGTTGATTGAGTTGTTGCATAAATGGGAGACGTCTGATTTTTTGGGGAAACTCTGCCAAATTTTTGGTGGAAAATGTTTTAGGAAAATAGATTTTTATAATGAATTTGATGAATTGTGATTTTAATTACTGATGTATGAATGGATTTCGTACCCCAATATAGCATATCTCAATTGTATCTAATGGTTGTTAGAAATTATATTCTAGAGTATGATATGGTTTATAATGTGATAATAGAAATGCTGCACAGGATTTAGGGTTGAGTGGAATTTGAATGGACTATGAGAAGAGTCTATTTGGGTTACACTCAACCAGTAGCGACCCTCTGACGTTCCCTAACATGGGAAAACTGAAAAATTTATTCAGAACTCGTATGCTTCCACTACTCTGATAGATGAATGTATAGTATGTGTAAGGGGATTGTTACACGTGGGATCTGGGACGTATTTCTATGGTGAAAGACGTGCAAATTTGATAGGTAGGGTGGTAAGGCTATTTGGTAGGTGACTGGACCAACTCTTTGCAGGATTTGGAATGGTCTTAAGAATCGAGGACTTAATTTCTTCATCCTTATTTGTCTACCAATACCAGTAGTATGAGACACTCTCAAGAATACGTAATCTCCCTCATTAAACTCCAAAGGTCTCCTCCTCCTATTGGCATAAGCTTTCTACCTCTGTTGAGCTACCTTCATCTTCTCCCTGATCACCTTAATTTGATCAGTGGTCTCCTGCATAATCTCAGGCCCTATCAGGATGCTCTCCCCTATTTCTACCCAACTAAGGGGTGACTTACAATTTCTCCCACACAGAGTGACATACAGTGCCATACCTATGGTAGAGTGATAAATGTTATTATAAGCAAACTCTACCAGTGGTAGGTACTTTCCCAACTTCCCTTCTACTGAGCACACACGCCCTCAACATATCTTATAAGGTTTGGATTGTTCGATTAGACTATCCATCAATTTGAGGATGGTAGGCAGTGCTAAACTTAAGTTAGGTTCCTAGTGCTTTATGTAAGGATTGCCAAAATCTTGAGGTGAACCTAAGGTCTCAGTATGATACTATTCCTTATGGTACCCCGTGTAACCTCACAATTTCCTTAAGGTATACCTGAGCTAGCTTTTCCATAGAATACCTAATCTTAGTAGGTAAGAAATGAGCAAATTTGGTTAATCTATCCACTATTACCCAAACCAGCTGGTGTTCTAGGTAGTCCCACTACAAAATCTATGGTTATCTGATCCCATTTTCTCTTTGGTGTCTCCAGTGGTCTTAATAGTCTAGTGGATCTTTGATGCTCTATCTTAACCTGTTGACAAGTAAGACAATAATTCACATATTTTGCGATGTCCTTTCTCATACCCGACCACCAAAAATTTCCTTTTAAGTCTTGGTACATTTTGGAAATACCTGGGTGAATGGTATAGTGGCTTCGATGAGCCTCTACTAACACTTTCTCCCATAGTTCTTAATGGTTTGGAATTACTATCCTTCTCCTAAACATTAGCACTCTATCAGGGGCTAGTCCAAAGTCAGGTTGGTTCACATATACTCTTAGGGATTTATCTTCTTGTTAGGCTTATCTAATCTGACTCCTCAAATCATAGTTTATTAGGAAGTCACTCATCACTAACCTCTTTAGAAATGAAATTACATTGAGGTTGAGATTCCTAAAGTCCTCAAGTAATCTCATTTCATCTATCATCAAACTGGCCACTTGCAAGGATTTCCTGCTTAATGCACGACCACCACATTGGCTTTTTCCTGTGTGATACTTTAACTCAAAGTTAAAGTCTTTCAGATACTCTACCCACCTTCTCTGCCTTATATTTAATTCTTTTTTATCAAATAAGTATCTAAAGCTTTTATGATCACTAAGAACCTCAAATACAGCCCCATATAGATAATGTCTCCAAATCTTAAGGGTAAACACTACAGCAGCTAATTCCAAATCGTGGGTAAGATAGTTTTCCTCTACAGGTTTTAATTATCTAGATGCATAAGCAACTACTCTTCAATCTTACATCAAGACACATCCTAAACCTTTCCTTGATGAATTTGTGTAGACCGTAAATGACTCTAAGGGTTTAGGGATTATGAGCATTGGAGCTGTAGTTAATTTCTCCTTCAGGGTTTGGAAACTATGCTCACACCACTCACTCCATTCAAACTCAACTCCCTTCCTAGTCAGCCTAGTTAATGGTAGAGCTATCTGGAAAAATCCTTGTATGAACTTCCTATAATAACCTTCCAAACCTAAGAAAATCTTAACTTTAGTGACCATCCTCGGCTGACCCCAATCTAATACAACTTTGATTTTCTTATGGTCTACCAAAATTCCTTCACCATTTACCACATAACATAGAAACTTTACCTCTTCTAGCCAACATTTACATTTCTCCAGCTTAGCATATAATTGCTTTTCTTCCAACATCTGTAGCACCTTGCTAAGATGTTATTCATGCTCTTCGTGAGTCTTAGAATAAACTAAGATGTCATCTATGAATACCACTATGAATTTGTCCAGGTAGAGTTAGAAAATTCTATTCAT
Organism: Senna siamea; assembly: GCA_031216115.1. Classification (NCBI taxonomy): domain Eukaryota; kingdom Viridiplantae; phylum Streptophyta; class Magnoliopsida; order Fabales; family Fabaceae; genus Senna; species Senna siamea. The sequence goes on from CM062354.1 coordinate 14,488,628, forward strand.
GTAATCCATGAAGACAGCAGGGGCATTGGTCAGTCCAAACGACATCACTAAAAACTCATAATGACCATACCGTGTGCTAAATGCCATCTTAGGGGTATCTTCATTCCTAACCCTAATCTAGTGGTATCTTGATCTTAATTCTATTTTGAAGAATACCTTTGTGCATTGCAATTGATCAAACAGGTCATCTATTCAGGGTAATGGGTACTTATTCTTAATGGTCACCTTATTTAGCTGTTTGCAATCTTTACATAGTCTCATGCTCCCATCTTTCTTCTTTACAAATAGGACTGGAGCCCTACATGGGGACACACTTGGCCTAACAAATCCCTTATCTAATAAGTCCTCTATTTGAACCTTCAAATCCCTCAATTCTACTGGGGCCATTCTATATGGGGTTATGGCTATCGGTCCTATACTCAAAATCAGATCTATAGTGAATTTTATCTCTCTAGGTAGGGGTAACTTGCTTATCTCTAAGGGAAACACCTCTGGAAAATTGCAAACAACAAGAATTAGGCTTAGAATTTCTTGAAATTCTACCTGAGAGAGGTTAAGGGAAATATCACTTATCTCACACGCCTTGTCACTCCCACCTACTAGTAAGGTATCCAAATAAGAGATAGTCTTTTCAGAACAGTTCAACAAGACCTGATTCCTAGATAACCAGTCCATCCCTAGAATGACGTTGATCCCAGTCAAAGGCAAAAATACAAGGTCCATAATGAATAAGGTGTCATTAATGGAAAAGGGACAGTTTAGGCATATTTGTGGGGATATGGTTGCCTCTCCTAAAGGTGTGGAAATACATAAGTCAAAACTCATAGTTTGCGAAGGTAAGTTTAGTTTTCCCACACACGCATCAGATATGAAAGAGTGTGTAGCATTCGAATCAAAAAATAATATCAAGGGAAAATTATAAATCTTACCTCTACCCTGCATTAATCTGGGAGACTTGTTGACATTGGATCCATCTAGGGTGAAGACTCTTCCCAAAGCCTACGGTCTTGGCCCACTTAGATTCTGCTGGTTTCCACTGGTTGGATAGTACTTTACATAGTGTCTCGTGCCCCCACATTTGTAACATCTTATCAGTGTTTGATGCTAACAGGGTTGATTCCTATGCTTTGTTCCACACTTTGGGTAGTTAGCAGTTTCAAGACATCTATTGTTGCTTGACGACCCTTTTTATGGTTTAAAATTTTTGCCCTTCACATTCAGATTCTTAGCTGGTTGTTTTTGCCTACCTCTAGTTCTTTGATTTATGTTCTGCCATTCCTACAAATTCTTACTATTTGTTTACTAGCATTGCAAAGTCCCTTATCTTCATCAGGGCTATCTGCATTCTCATCTGTAAGTTTAACCCTTCCTCTGGTTGGCTTGATTTCTAGGTTTCATTATAATGTAGCCTCAAGTAGGTGGAGTATCTAGCTAACTCTTCAAACTTGGCTAGGTATTCTTCAAATGGCCTGCCCCGTTGTCTAAGCTGTAAAAACTCATTTTCCTTGCCCTACCTCTCACTCTCAGGTGATTTCCTGGTTTTATCAAAATGTAGCCTCAAGTAGGTAGAGTATCTAGCCAACTCTTCAAACTTGGCTAGGTATTCTTCAAATGGCTTGCCTTGTTGTCTGAGTTGTAAAAACTCATTTTCCTTGCCCTACCTCTCACTCTCAGGGAAATATTTCTCTAGAAAAATCCTCTTGAAAGATTCCCATGTGAGTGGAGTGCATCTGCTCTCCATGAGCTGTTTAGCCCCACTTTACCAGTGTTCGGCCTCTCCCTTTAGCATATATGTTGCATAAGTAACCCATTGTTCATCTGTACTATGCAATTGTTGGAAGATCTTTTCCATCTCCTTTAACCATCCTTCCACGGCCATCAGCTCACATGTGCCTGAGAACGCTGGTGAACCTACCCTTTGAAACTCAATCTAGCCTTGATATGTTAGATTATTAATCCTGTTATTTCCATCAGCATGGTTCTGACGCTCTTCTTGGTACTACCTCATCACATTGGCACTTGCAGCAGCCTGCTCACTCATTGCATTTGCCATTATTTGGAAGGAGTCCATCATCTCCTTTATGTCATTATCCCAGCTACTACTTTCCCCATACCTTCCAACTGTGCCTCTGCAAAAGTTTGCCATAGATTGCTGATATAAAAAGGAAAACCATTAGTTTCAGCAACAGCACCTAGCTATGTAATAATCCAATTATTAAAAAAAATTAAATAGGGTAAAATAAATTTATATTTTTTTGAAATTGAATTAAGTGTATTTTTCTAAGCTTGGGGTTAAAATTTGAGAATTTTTCAAAGTAAAAATCTTATCTGACGAAGAAAACTTGATCTGGCTTTAGGAATTTAGCAGATAATTTGCAAGACTTAAAATCTTCAAAAGATTTCTGAATTCCTTCCATATGGGTCTATATTCTTTCCTATATCAGAAAATGCATCCAAAATTTACCCCGGGCAAAGTGGAAAAAGACCAAAATGCCTTTGGATGCCCTAAATATTCAAATTCCCCTTATTTCCTCCCATTTTCCCTCTCTCACTTGCCATTTCTCTCTCTTTCCTCTCACCACGTGCATCACCCTCGTCTGCCACCTTCACCACGCCTATCCCCAGTCCAGCTGAGTTACTAGCTCCATCCGATCACCGCCTTCTTTGCCAGAAAAATGCAGTCAAACTGCCATGTTTCACTAAACAGACCCTGGATTCGGCATCCTCGAGTTTCAAGCTATATTTTGGAGTATTTTTTGACCCCAGCTACCACCCACTGCCTTGTACTGCTGTGAGACATCGTGCTCCGCCGTGCTCTACTGTGCGCCATCGCCGGAGTTGCTGGAAAGTTGCCAAAATCAAATTTTGAGCTTCCGAAACCCTCGATACAATTTAAAATACCCCAATTTGATGTTTTCCTATCGAAATTGACTCCAAACATGTTTAAGGATTAAGCTGACCTAAGAATTAGATAAATTAACATAGGAAAGCATAATTGAAAGGAAAACTCGTCTAAGATTTGAATTATTTCCTTAAGAAACTAATTGGGATCAATTGTCAAGGAAAAAGGGCCTGGAAATGTATCAAGAAGAAGAGGGAGAGTTAGTCAAAGAGAAAGGAAGAAAGGTAGGTTAACAATTTAAACTTTTGTTCCATGTTCTGGTTATGCAATCTAATGTTTATATTCAAGCTTTCCATAGAACTTAAGTTGTCTCTACATTCTTGACCGAAATGTATGTATGTTGGCTAGCATGTGTGGTTTATTGAAATGTTGATGGGCGAGATAACATGAAGATATTTTTAGAAAAAGAATTAGGGTTGAATGGTGCTAACTTCATGGTGACCACAAAGAAAGAACCCTACCTTTTAAGTATATTAAGTAAGGAACAACAAGAAAGGAAATGGAATTGCCAAGTGAATAAAACTCCCTAGGCCGATTCCATGAAATTTATTCTTGGAATCTAAAGGCTATGCACCAATATATATTTTCAAAAAAAAAATATGGGAATATATTATTGGAAGAAAGGAAATTGTTTTTTTTTTGAATTAGTAGAATTCTATAAGAAAGGATATTATTATTATTTTCAAGGAAGGAAATTATTCTTGAAATTAATAAAATTATATAAGAAATTAATTTTCAAGAGAGGAGAAATTATCCTTGCAAATATTAAAGTTTTTGTAAGAAATGTACATTAGAATTAATCTCGAAGAAAGGAGAAATTATTCTTGAAAATACTAAAATTTTTATGAGAATTGTACATTAGAGTTAAATTCCAAGAAAAGAGAAAGTATTCTAAAAAATATTAGTATTTTCACAAGAAATGTACATTTATAGTAATTTCCAAAAAAAGGGGAAATCATTCATGAAATTAATAGAATTTTTATGAGAAGTGTACACTAATATTAATTTCCAAGAAAGGGACATTTATTCTTAATTTTTTTTTGAATTTTAAGGAGATGTACGTTAGTATTATTTTTCAATAAAAGGAAAAGTTCCCCTGAGAATTGTTGAAGAATTATAAAGGTGGCCAAGTGTGCACAATGACCCTAAGAGGTGGCCAAGTGTCCATAAGTGCCCGAGTGTGCACAAGAGATTTTACAAATGTGGCCAAGTGTCTACAAGTGCCTAAGTGTGCACAAGAGATTTTTATAAAGGTGGCCAAGTGTCCACAAGTGCCCAAGTGTGCACAAGAGATTTCTGTAAAGGTGGCCAAGTGTCCACATAATGCCCAAGTGTGCATAACTTTTATAAAAAAGTATGTTTTAAGAATGATAAGCATAAATGCTTTGTTAATTTGATGATAATGTGTTTTATAACATGCCAGCTGTTTTACTAGAAAGAATATTATTTTTATTTCATTGACACTTAAATTAATCATACATTGCTTGCCAATTTTATTTATAAATTATGCTATGTTTTATTTTATTATCAAGAATGTAGAATTAAACGTTTTAGTGCTTACACTTTGATGCATATTCGTTGTTTTTAAACATCCAAATTGTTAAGCTACTAGGAAACTTGTGTTTCTCATTATATGCTAATATGTATCAGATGTGAATACATAACAAGCCGGGAGATCAAGTTCTTTCTTGGGTTTAAGAAATGTTGTAACCCCTATTTTTGGGACTTAGTTTAGACATACTTCATTTAGAGCAAGGATTATCTTTTTAGCAATAGACCTCAGATGTAATTAGGAAAGAACTAGGGAAGGGATATATGAAGGACCAGTCCACCTTGGAAATTTGAAAAGGGGTCTGAGTGATAGGATTGTTGTCTCCTGACTCCCTTGGGATAGGTATTTCATATATCCTGATATATGATGACTATAATGCAATGGACATTATTGGACTCTTATTATTTGAATTTTATGAAAGTTTAATCTTTCGCTGTGTAGTATAGAATTTCTATTATTTTACTATGCATGTAACTTTTTAATCTGAGTAAAAGATCCTGAACCTAATCCGCTTAATATAATTTTAATGGTATAACTGCTCAGACATTAATTAAATAAAGGATCAAGATAATGTATCAAACCTATCTGTTTATATCAGAATTAATGGTAATACTTGATAGGGGCGATAAATTAAATAGTATCAGAGCACAGCTACCTAGGTTAGGAACGGGGTAGAATTCCTCAGGTAACAAACTAGTTCAAGTTAGTAGGCTGTACCTAGGCGGTTGACTAGCTTGTATTTTTTTTTGAACTTAAGGAATGGAGTATTAGGTTTAGAAAGATAGAAGCTCTTGTTGGTGTTATACATTACCTTCTTAATCAATTGTTATTATGCCTGATCACCTCGGTAATACTTGATTTGTACAGTGACGATATGGCACTGACACAGAAAAGCAGATCACAAGCCTAAAACACGAAAGTGGCCTTGAATGAGGTTATGCGAACCATGAGATAAATGGCAGAAGCCACAAGAGCCCAGGTTACAATCACAGCCAAAGCACTCTATCAGGCTCAGACTGATCAGGGTGAAGATACTTAGAATAAGGCTGCATTGTTGAGAACTCAAGTTGGGGGAGGTTGGACTAAATTCCAAAGAGCCAAACCTCCTGCCTTTATTAGTGTGATGAACCTAAAGAAGGCGAAAGAATGGGTACAGAAGATGGAGGAGTTGTTGAAGTATTGGGTAGTACTGAGCCACAGACAGTCTCCTTTACTGCGTATCAGTTTAAAGGAGAGGCTAAGTATTAGTGAAAGTGTTTATACCCTCAAAGGTAGATAAGCAACCAGTCTAAGGATTTGATAAAAGATTGTGCCCAAAAGTTGCAGTTACTGGTGACTAGCTTATCTTGGCAATTGTCTATAGTAGTCCCAACTGATGAACATGTGTTTAATATCATGGATCAATTGGTGGTAGTATTTATGGAAGATATCATGGTGTATTCTAAGAAAATACAGGAGTGATAACACTCAGCCTAAAAACGATCCAATAAGGAATTATACTATTGGTCAATGGACTGAATTTTAGAGGGTCAGGCTCCCTAGATTTAAGGGTGATAGATCTAGTGAAGTCAATGAAATTTTTCTAAGCTGTTCCCAGAGAGAGCTCCAAGAGAGGCTTAGCACCATTCCTATAGTAAGGGAGTTTCCTATAGTGTTTCCCTTAGAGATAGAGAAGTTATCCCCACATAAGGAAATTGAATTCACCATTGATCTAGTGTCTGGCATCAAACCGATCTCAATTTTGCCCTATAGGATGACACCCATAGAATTAAGGGAATTGAAAGTCCAGATTGAGGACCTATTAAAAAGGGGGTTTATTAGATGGAAGCATGAGATTATGCATAGATTACCGTCAACTGAGCAAAGTAACCATTAAGAACAAATACCCCTACCTAGAATAGATGACTTGTTTAACCAACTACAAAGAGCAACTGTGTTCTCCAAGATAGATCCGAGGTCAGGATACCACTAGATTAGGGTCAGGGAGGATGATATCCCTAAGACAGATTTAAGCACCCGATATAGCCACTATGAGTTTGTAGTGATGTCATTCAGCTTGACCAATACTCAACAGTGTTTATCGACTACATGAATAGGATTTTTTGACCTTACTTGGATTAGTTCGTGGTGGCATTCATAGATGACATTCTGATCTATTCTAGGACTCCTAAAGAGCATGCACAACATCTTGGGATTGTGTTGCAGATATTGGAGGAGAAGCAGTTGCGTGCAAAATTGGAGAATGTAATATCCACTCCTAATACTTGCATTTTATGATAACGTTATTATTATTATGCTTAGTATTATTTTTGGGATGTTAATGATGATTTATTAAGGAGTTAGAATGGACATTTTTATAATTATATAATCACTTTTGTGATAAAAGAATGAAATTAGAAATTTGGTGAGGAAGGGTAAAATAGTAATTTTACCATGAAGGGGAAAAATAATTTAATTCTCTTGTTTATATCAAAGGATTCTTATTATTTTTATTTAAGAGAGAAGAAGAATCTGGTTGTGTAAGAGATTATTTGCATTTGAGGTCAAAAAGGCAATTTCCCTAAGGAAGAGCAAAATTGTAATTTCACCCTAAGGGCATATTAGTAATTTTACATAATGTAGAAAATTTAATTATTACCTTAAGTATTTTAGGAAAATAGGAATTAGAAACCCTTACCCACTTATGCTTAAAAGAAAGAAAGAAAAAGGGTAAAAATGATATCTTTGGCCTGAACGGTAAAAAGGTATTTTTGCCTTAGGGGTAAAATTATAATTTTGCTAAAATAAGGGTAAATTAGTAAATTCACAATAATAGACTTTATGAAATTTTATTTAAGTGGTTTTTACATATCAAAATCGAAAAGAAGGAAAAATGGAGCAAGAATGGCTAGTTTGGACTTAATGGCAAAAATGACAATTTTTCTAGGGGCTTATTTGTAATTTATAAAAAGTTAAAGGACCACTCTGCAAATTCAAAATTCTTGAGGGGCAGAATAGTCCCAGCTTATGGAAGTTGCATAAAATTACATTTCTAAGGAGAGACAATGCCGTCATTGAAAAAGAGAAGAAAAAGGGACAAATTGGACATTTTAACACTAATGGCATTTTTGTAAATAACTTAAATCCTAAATTTCAGCCTTCTTCTTCCTCCATATGCTAGAAGTGTCGTGAAAGTGTGGAGAAGGAGGGAGAGGCCGAATTGCTTCATAGGCAAGGAGAAGAAGAAGTTATCACCAAAACAACTTGGAAATTACACTTTTATTGGCTTTTCAAGGTAGCTAAACAATCCTATGCCATTCTTTTCTTGTTTTATGGTGTGTTTATGGTATTCTTAAATTTGTAAGAAAGGTGGATTTTCTCTCTCTACATTCTTATGGTTGATTTGCTTGAGTGGGTGTGAAATATGTTGGAAACAACTTGTATTTATGACTATAGACATGATGGAATGTATGAAAACCTAAGAGTTAGTATGTTTTCATGGATGGAACTTTGTTTTTGAGAAAACCCTAACCATGCCAATGCTGAAATGGTGTTGTGTAGTGTGAGAAAATGATGTTTTTTGTATGGTTTTTGCATGAATATTGTTATATGGCAAGCTAGATGATGAGACACCTTCATTTTGCTCACTTTCTCTCTTTGGCCGAATTCTAGGGTTTATGGTGGTGCTGAAATTTGGTTAGAAAGGTACTAGAAAAAGTGTAAGAAGGTGTTAAGAAATGGTAAGAGAGAGAAAATATAGGTGGGTTAATGTTTAGGCATCTTTCTCATTTTCTAACTTTAGTATAAATCAAGAAAGTGTGCTTATTCACCTTGTCTGAATGGTTGCATAGAAATGGTGCTGAAATTACCCTTGAATAATGCCTTAGGAATCACATAAATTTAGTTCGAAGAAAGGAAGAGAGAAAAAATTATGGTAATTTCATGCTCAAGCCAATTTTACCAAATTAAAGCCTTACCATTTCACCTTAAAAGTGTACCTAAAAATGTGAAATTGTGGGGCTAGATGTGTTGTTATGTTTGGTATGAGCAATAAGTTAGAAAAGCATGAGAAAGAATAACTTAAAGTGCATCGACCTAATTTTTAGGTGTGAGAAAGGGTTAGGCATAATTATGGGAATTGTTACCATAATATTTAAATGGTAAGAAAAGGCTAGAAATGAACCAAATGAGTTAAAAATGCCATTTTCCCATGATTTCCTTGCCTTGGCCGAATGCTACGTGTGATTTTCTCTAGAATGGATAAATTTCCATGTTAATTGAAAATAGCCTAAGGTGCCATCAAAGTTGGCCTATGTTAAGTGACAAGAGGGAAAAAGATGTAATGGTAAAAAATGAAAAGTAAATAGCATGAAATGTTTACCCTTGATAGCAAAATGTTTAAATTCATGTGAAAGTGACTGAATAGCATGAAAATGCTTAAATGCAATTATGAATGCTAAAGTTAAAGATCAAGGAGGAATGATCTAATGAATACCTCCTGAGACTAAAGTTATGAGGAGGAATGATCTGATGTATACCTCCCTAGTAAGTTACCTTGTGGGGAATGATCTAATGTACACTCTCAAGGGATAAAATGTAAGAGGAATGATCTAATATAAACCTCCAAAGAACATCATGATGTGGAAGGGAATGATATGATGTATACCTTTCCAAAGTAAAGCATTTCTGTGTAGCCATAAGTTGTATTGTATGAATGTGACTTTTGTGCATATGATTTAGACTTAAAAGCATTGAAAGCTTGTTGTCCATTCCATGAATGACATAATTGACTACATATCTCGTGTCTATAGATGCATACACACCTGTTTCACATATGCCATACCCAAAGGTCTATATGAAAAGAATTTGAAATTTTAATTGAATGTAAAGGTGTTTCTCTATTATTACAATGGTAAATATCAGTTATTTCAAATAAATTGGTTTGTTTAGCTACTGGGAATATATTTCTCATTTTTATACTGATATGTATCAGATGCCTAGATACTGTCTTATAATGGAGGCCGAATTGGCTACGGTGGAAATTCCCCTTTTAGGGACTTTCACTCTTATAAAGGATGTTTATGTTATATCTATCTTTGAGTTCCCTCTAGAGTAAATTAGATACTTAAACATATAATCATAGCCCTTTCTTTTTGATCCTGGTTCTTATAGTCTTTTTAGGGTTAAAACCGGGACTATCATTTTTTGGTTGTACATAGGGGAAAAAGGCATATGTATAAGGATATGTGAAAGACCTATCCTTCCATGATATTTTGTAAAAGGAGTATGAGTGGCAGGCTTGTTGTCTCCTTACTCCTTAAGGATCGGTACTTCATCTATCCTAGTATATGTATACAGAACAATGTACCAAATAGTTATGAAAATATATGTATAGTGAAAAAGTTTTTATATATTCTATTGTGTTGTATGTATTTTACTTATTAATTTATTTATTTGTTCCGCTGTGATGAAGCATCTTTTACCTGAGTAAAAAACCCAGACCTAATTCCAAAATAAATTCATTATGGATTGAATACTCAAGAGGAATTAATGTAATTAAAGGCTAAAGTTAATGTAATCACTTATCTGAATAAGTGTTATAACGTTGTTAAGATAAGATAAGATGTGTTACAGAGAATTGTGAATTTTTGTTAGAGGAGGTCAAGTTCTCAAGTTATGAAGTGAATGTGACAGGGATTTAAGTTGAAACTGGCCAAGCACAGTTACAGAGATTAAAAGCTTTCTAGGTTTGGCAGGCTATTATTGAAAGTTCATGCAAGGATTTTTTTTAGATTGCTTTGCCATTAACCCGGTTAACCAAGAAGGGTGTAGAATTTGGATGGAGCGAGAAATGTGTGAGGAGTTTCCAAACTCTTAAGGAGAAATTGACCACTGCTCTAGTGTTAGTTATATCAGACCCCACAGAATCATTTGAGGTACACTGATGCATCAAAGAAATGTTTAAGATGCGTATTAATGCAGGCTAGGAAGGTAGTAGCATATGCATGTAGGCAATTGAAGCCTGCAGAGGAAAAACTATCCCACCCGTGACTTAGAGTTAACTACAGTAGTCTTTGTCGTACAAATTTAGAGATACCAGTTACACGGGGCAAGATTTAAGGTTATAGTGATCATAAAAGCATTTGATCAGAGAGAGTTAAATATGAGGTAGAGAAGGTGGCTAGAGTATTTGGAAGACTTTAACTTTGAGTTGAAATATCATGTAGGGAAAACAAATGTTGCAGCGGATGCATTGAGTAGGAAAACCCTGCAAGTAGCTTGTCTGATGATAGATGAGATGAGATTACGGGAATACTTTAAGGATCTGAGTCACAATGTAATTTCATCTCCAAATAGGTTAGCTATGAGTGATTTTCAGATAAGCTATGATTTGAGGGAACATGTAAGACAAGCCCAATTAGAGGATGAATCCTTAGAGATTTATTTGAACCAACCTGATTTTGGGTTAGCCCTAATGGAGTATTGATGTTTAGGAAAAGAATAGTAATTCCAAATCATCGAGAACTAAAGGAGAAAGTGTTAGCAGAGGCTCATTAAAGCTACTATACCATTTATCCAGGTATTTCCAAAATGTATCAAGACTTAAAAAGAAATTTTTGGTGGTCGGGCATGCGAAAAGATATCGCGAAGTATGTAAATGCTTGTCTTACTTGTTAGCAAGTTAAGATAGAGCATCAAAGACCCGCAGGATTATTGAGGCCACTGGAGATACAGGAGAGGAAATATGATCAAATAACCATGGATTTTATAGTTAGACTACCTAGAACACCAGCTGGTTATGATTCCATTTGGGTAATAGTGGATAGATTAACCAAGCCTGCTCACTTTTTACCTATCAAGATTAGGTATTCCATAGAGAAATTAGCCCAAGTATAACTTAGAGAGGTTGTGAGAATACACAGGGTACCATCGGGTATAGTATCAGACTGAAACCCTAGGTTTACCTTAAGATTTTGGCAATCCCTATAGCAAGTATTAGGAACCCAACTTAAGTTTAAGATCGCTTATCATCCTCGGATCGATGGGACATCCGAGAGAACAATCCAAACCTTAGAAGATATGTTAAGGGCTTGTGTCCTAGAACAGAAGGAAAGTTAGGATAAATACCTACCTTTGATAGAGTTTGCTTACAATAACAGTTATCACTCTACCATAGGTGTGACACCATATGTTGCTCTGTATAGGAGGAGTTGTAAATCGCCTTTAAGTTGGGTAAAAATGGGGGAGAGTACACTATTGGGACCAGAGATTGTACAGGAGACTATTGATCAGATCAAAATGATCGAGGAAAAAGATGAGGGTTGCCTAACAGAGATAGGAAGCCTATACAAATAGGAGAAGGAGACCCTTAGAATTCAATGAGGGAGAGCATATATTCCTGAGAGTATCACCCACTACAGGTATTGGTAGACAAATAAGGACAAAGAAATTGAGTCCTAGATTCTTATGACCATTCTAAATTCTGCAAAGAGTCAGTCTAGTTGCCTACCAAATTGCCTTACCTCTCTACCTGTCAAAATTCTTTTATACAAAATAAATTAAGGGGGATGAGATGAGGCAACGTTATCCAGAATTGTTTGCAGGTATGAATTTTGGGGATAAAATTCTTTTAAGGGGGGGAGAATGTAATAACCCAATTTTTTTAAAATAAATTAAATTGGGTAAAATAAATTTAGATTTTGTTGAAATTGAATTAAGCGTATTTGAGAATTTTTTTAGAGTAAAAATCTTATCTGATCGAGAAAACTCGATCTGGTTTCAGGAATTTAGCAGATAATTTGAAAGGTTTAAAATCTTTAAAAGATTTCTGAATTCCTTCCATATGGGTCTATATTCTTACCTAGATCAGAAAATGCATCCAAAATTTACCACAAGCAAAGTAGGAAAAGACCAAAATGCCCCTAGATGCCCTAAATATTCAAATTCTCCTTATTTCCTCATATTTTCCCTCTCACACACACCATTTCTCTCTCTTTCCTCTCAACGCGCGTGTCACCCTCATTCACCACCTTCACCACGCTCATCCGCTATCCGGTTGAGTTATCGTCGCCTATCACTATCGTGGTTCAACACTCACCGACGCCAAGAAGAAGCCACCGCAGTGATCATTGGCCATCACAGCGGCCAAAACACAGCTGCATTTCCTCCTCTGTCGTGATTTCAAGGCTCCACTATGATCTTCACCATCCGACGCCGTCTGGCCACACTACCGCCTCCATTGGGTAGCTTAAGCTGCCAGCTTCCTTCGCCAACTTTCAGCTAGTAGAACGCCACCGCCACGCTCTGTGAACGAAGGAAAATAGCTCCATCTGATCGCTGCCTTCTTCGCTAAAAAAATGAGGTCAAACCATTGTGTTTCGTTGAACGGATCCCAGATCTGGCATCCTCGAGTTGTAGGTTACATTTTGGAGTATTTTTCGACCCCAGCCGTCGCCCGCTGCTGTGCTCCGCCATGCTCTACTGTGCATCGTCACCGAAGTTGCTGGAAAGTTACCGAAATCAAATTATAAGCTTCCAAAACCCCCAGTACAATTTAAAATACCCCAATTTGATGTTTTCCTATCGAAATTGACTCTGAACATGTTTAAGGATTAGGCCGACATAAGAATTAGATAAATTACCATAGGAAAGCATAATTGAAAGGAAAACCCTTCTAAGATTTGAATTATTTCCACAGGAAACTAATTGGGATCAATTGCCAAGGAAAAAGGGCCTAGAAATGTATCAAGAAGAAGAGGGAGAGTTAGTCAAAGAGAAAGGAAGCAAGGTAAGTTAACAATTTAAACTTTTGTTCCATGTTCTGGTTATGCAATCTAATGTTTATATTCAAGCTTTCCATGGAACTTAAGTTGTCTCTACATTCTTGACTGAAATGTATGTATGTTGGCTAGCATGTGTGGTTTATTGAAATGTTGATGGGCGAGATAACATGAAGATATTGTTAGAAAAAGAATTAGGGTTGAATGGTGCTAACTTCATGGTGGCCACAAAGAAAGAACCCTATCTTTTAAGTATATTAAGTAAGGAACAACAAGAAAGGAAATGGAATTGCCAAGTGAATAAAACTCCCTAGGCCGAGTCAATGAAATTTATTCTTGAAATCTAGAGGCTATGCACCAATATATATTTTCAAAAAAAAATATGTGAATTTATTATTGAAAGAAAGGAAATTGTTTTTTTTGAATTAGTATAATTGTATAAGAAAGGATATTATTATTATTTTCAAGGAAGGAAATTATTCTTGAAATTGATAAAATTTTTATAAGAATTGTATATTAGAGTTAAATTCCAAGAAAAGAGAAAATATTCTTGAAAATATTAGTATTTTCACAAGAAATGTACATTTATAGTAATTTCCAAAAAAAGGGGAAATCATTCATGAAATTAATAGAATTTTTATAAGAAGTGTACACTGATATTAATTTCCAAGAAAAGGATATTTATTCTTAAAATTTTTTTGAATTTTAAGGAGATGTACATTAGTATTATCTTTCAATAAAAGGAAAAGTTCCTCTGAAAATTGTTGAAGAATTATAAAGGTAGCCAAGTGTCCACATATTGCCCAAGTGTCCACAATGACCCTAAGAGGTGGCCAAGTGTCCACAAGTGTGCACAAGAGATTTCTATAAAGGTAGCCAAGTATCCATATAGTGCCCAAGTGTGAACAACTTTTATACAAAAGTATGTTTTAAGAATGATAAGCATAAATGCTTTGTTAATTTAATGATAATGTTTTTTATAACATGCCAGATGTTTTACTAGAAAGAATATTATTTTTATTTCATTGACATTTAAATTGATCATACATTGCTTGCCAATTTTATTTATGAATTATGCTATGTTTTATTTTATTATCAAGAATGTAGAATTAAAAATTTTGGTGATTGCACCCTAATACATCTTAGTTTTTTTAAAACATCCAAATTGTTAAGCTATTGGGAAACTTTTGTTTCTCATTATATACTAATATGTATCAAATGCAGACGCATAGCAAGCCATGAGATCAAGTTCTTTCTTGGGTTTAAGAAATGTTGTAACCCCTATTTTTAAGACTTAGTCTAGACATACTTCATTTAGAGTAAGGATTATCTTTTTGGCAGTAGACCTGAGATGTAATTGGGAAAGAACCGAGGAAGGGATATATGAAGGACCAGTTCACCTTGGAAATTTGAAAAGGGGTTTGAGTGATAGGATTGTTGTCTCCTGACTCCTTAGGGACAGGTATTTCATATATCCTGATATATGATGACTGTAATGCAATGGACATTATTGGACTCTTATTATTTGAATTGTATGAAAGTTTAATCTTTTGTTGTGTAGTATAGAATTTCTGTTATTCTGCTGTGCATGTAAGTTTTTGATTTGAGCAAAAGATCTCGAACCTAATCTGCTTAATATAATTTTAATGGTATAACTACTCAAATATTAATTAAATACAGGATAAAGATAATGTACCGAAACTATTTTTTTATATCAGAATTAATGGTAATACTGGATAAGGGCGTTACAAGCTATGGCGACACGATTATTCCTAATATCTCAATTATGGATCATGATCCTATATATTCCAGAGTTAGATCAATTAATTTCCTAATGCTGCAGACCTGGTTAAATGCAAATCAATCTAAATCCTCAACCCTAAATAGGTGAACTCATAACCGAGCTCTGATACCACCTTTGTAATAACCCCCTTATCCTAGTTCACATACATCAGAGTATATACTAGCGGAAGCATAAAAATAAATAGAGTAAATTTTTCCATTTCCCACATTAGGGAACGTTAAAGGGTTGTACTGGTTGAGTGTAACCCAAATAGACTTTCTCTCCGTCCATTTAGATTTCACTTAACCACCTATCTTGGGCAGTATTTCTAGTATCACATTATATTGTCACATACTACTCTAGAAATATAAATTCTAACAGCCATTCAAAGATGATTGAGATATACTATACCCAACTACTCAATCCATACATACATCCATGATTTAATTCATCATGCATAAGATTCATTGTACAAATTCTAAATCACAGAAATTAAATACATATACAAATCTTGAGCCTATTACAACCCCAACTTTGAACTATACACTTCTTCTGTCTTTGCCTGGAGCCTTGGCATTCTTCTCATGCCCAGCTATCTCCTAGGCATCCCTTATTCCTGATCATCTGAACAAACAACTTTATGAGATTTTATAAATCCCAATAGAACAATTTATGGTTAAATATTTTCAAAACAGTTGCAAACTCAGCTGTGACTAAGCACAGAAAACGTTTCCTTACAATTTATTTCAAATGCAAGCGAATTACTAGATATTTTAAACTCATAAGAAACATGGAAATGAATACAAAACAAGTCATGAGTATAACATCCAAATCTAAAAATCATACTTAAAATCATGCTTGAAAAATCTCATATATTACTCTATCACACATCTCATATGATCAATCAATCATCTCAAATTGAATGCCATTTTATCAAAAACATGGTTTTGGTTAGATGTGATCCATAACACCAATCACCTGAAAAAAATGCCCTATTTTGTGAGTGTGATTCGTAATTGTAATGACCCCCTAATCCACAATACACTATCCTCTATCTGAGTAGCGGAAGCAAATGGTTTTCAAAATAATTTTTCCTTTCTTCCATTCCGAGAATGTCAGCGGATTGCTACCAGTTGAGTGTAACCCAAATAGACTTTTCCACCGTCCATTCAGATTCCACTCAACCCTAATTCTACTGTAGCTATTCTAAAACTCACATGCAATCACCACAATAAGCTCTGGAATATTAAAACTAACAACCATAAATAAAATATACAATCCATTCACATGTAACCTTATCTTAAACAAACATTTCTTCATTCATTCCTGCCGAAAATTTGGCAGAGTTTCTCCTATAATATGAACGTCTCCCAAAATACAATCAGTCATCAAACTAATAAATACATTACATTAAATCCATCAACAACCAGAAACAACCAATACAATTAATTACATATTAAAATTCAATCCTAGAAACTACACTGCATCGTCCGTCTCTCATCCAATCTCAGCCCAGCTATCTCTTAGGCCCCTATTCCTGTTCTCTGAGCAAACAACCTCATGAGATAGTTAACTCCCAGTAAAGTAATTTATAGTAATTAAATTCAAAACTAGCTGAATGCTCAGCGATGCAAGCACCGAAAACAACTCCTGTGTTATTTCAAAAATCAGTGAAATACCTTATCTTTTAAAATTATTAAAATGACCCAGAAAATGAGGTAATCAATCAATGAATATAAACAATCTATTTTTAAAAAAAATCTATGGTAAAAATCCAAATCAAATCTATTGCCCGATGGTTTTCACATTCACATCTGTCACAAGTCTTATGTGACTGTATCTGAATCTATCCAATTGCATGTCATTTTACGAAAATCAATCTTTTATCGTTGGTTGTGATCCATAATACCAATCACCCGAAATCACGCTTATATTGTGAGTGTGATCCGTGACACTAATCACTCACTCAAGGATCGAGTGAGAATCAACATCTAGGGCATCCCCTAGCATGTGCACATACGCCAATTCTTATCCTCATACAATCTATTCGGAATCACATGCATACGGTCGACTAGTCCTCAGGGTTCTAGGATATTATGCCTAAATCACAACGTTTCCCCATATAGGCTATCCCCCTTTATACTCCTTAAACCTTACATAGGGTCATCCTGGTTTCCCGTGTAATCCCTAACGAATGCAAGCTAAATCTGATGAAAACAATACATTTATAAAATCCCCTGCACTCGGGATACTCAATGGCCGTCCCATACTGGATGTTAAGTACCCTACCCTAAGTTAATCCGTTCCTATAGCATCTAAATCTGATAGCCAAATCGTCTAACATGCAATAGGTATTTACAGCACACAGGCATGCAATTATACTTATCGAAGGCAGCACGTATTTCCATGCAATCAAATTAAATCATTTAGGTATCCATAAAATCAATCTAAAATCAGGGGAGCATAAATTACCCTACCTAGTTACTATTTGCTCCTAATTAAATCTGGGGCTTCCCATATCCTCAGAATTTGAGCCTAGTTAATTTCCTGGGCAATTAAACCAATGTCTTAGTCCGTTACTTATTCAATTTCACTTTCCTACATCCGATTACACATTTTCCTAGGCTAATAAATTTTCCTATACATATTCGGCATCTAATTCAGTCAAAAAACATTAGATTGGGGCAATTTAGATTGTACTGGGGGTTTTGAAAGGTGGAAATCTAATTCTGAACCCTTTCTGGCTTCTCCGACGGTGATGCACGGTGGAGCATGATGGCACACAGTGGCTCACGGCAGTGCACGGCGGAGGGGTGCAACAGAGGTCAAAAATTACACCAGAATGAAGCCCGCAATATGAGGAGTCTAAATCTGGGGTTGGTGTGGCAGTTCTCGGCCATTAAGGTGGTGTTTTCTGATGGCAAATTTCCATGCATGGCGGACACTTTTACCTCGATCCAGGCGCGTAGCGGTGGCGTCCGATGGCTAGAAGTTGTCGGAGGAAGCTGGCAGCTCAGCCTTCCCAATGGCGGAGGCAGTGACGTCGGACGGGGCCGAACGGTGGGGATCATGGCGGGTGGAGAATTTCATGACGGAGGGGAAAAAGAAGCTTTTTTCTGAGGCCGTGGTGTTCGTGGGTGGCAAGGGTTGGTCGCTGGTGGTCAGGGGTGGTGAGTTACACCAGTGGATGGGTCAGATGGCGGCACAGGGCGGTGGTGGTGGCTGCACACGGTGGTGAAGGGAGGAGAGAGAAGAGAGAGAAAATAGAGGAAAGAGAGAGAGAGAAAAAGTGAAAATGGTGGGAAAGTGTGGGATTTTTGATAATTTAAAGCCTCTAAGGGCAATTCAGTCTTTTGCCACTTCGCCTGTGGGAATTTCTAGATGCTGTCTTCGATCCGGGCAAGGGCACAATTTTCCATGCGAGAATTTTAGCCTCTGTTTAAGGAACTAAAATCTGAGACTCTATTTGTCAATTTCCTAATGCCAGTCGCATTTTCCTTCATCGGATCAGATTTTAACTCCGAAAAATCCTTAGATTTCAATCGTAATCTCAAAAAATTATGCCGGATTCAATTTTAACGAAATCCTAATTTAATTCACCCAATTTAATTATTTCAAAAATTCTAGTTTATTACATTCTCCCCCCTTAAAAGAAATTTTGTTCCCAAAATTCATACCTGTGAATAACTCTGGGTATCATTGTCTCATCTCGTCTTCCTCCTCACATGTCATCTCCTGAGACGCTACATCCTACCAAAGTACCTTAACTAAAAAGATTACTTTATTCCGGAGTTGCTTTATTTTAAAGTCAAGGATTTGTACAAGTGTAGATTTATAAGTTAAATTTTCCTTTAATACTATGGGTTGATTCCCCAATACATGCACAGGGTCTGGGACGTATTTACGAAGTTGCGAGACGTGAAAGACGTCATGCAAATTGGACAGGTATGAGGGTAAGGAAATTTGGTAAGCGACTAGACCGACTCTTTGTAAGATTTGGAATGGTCCTAAGAATCTGGGGCTTAGTTTTCTAGTCCTTACTTGTCTACCAATACCCGTGGTGGGGGACACTCTCAGGAAAACATGTTCTCCCTTACTAAACTCTAAAGGTCTCCTTCTCCTATTGGCATAGGCTTCCTGTCTTTATTGAGTAGCCCTCATCTTTTCTCTAATCATTTTGATTTGATCAGTGGTCTTTTGTACAATATCGGGTCCCAACAGTGTAATTTCCCCTATTTCTACCCAACTTAGAGGTGACTTACAACTTCTCCCATACAGAGCAACAAAAGGTGTCATACCAATGGTAGATTGATAGCTGTTATTGTATGCAAACTCTATCAAAGGTAGGTGTTTATCCCAACTTCCTTTCTGTTCTAGCACACAAGCCCTCAACATGTCTTCTAAAGTTTAGATTGTTCTCTCAGACTACCCGTCAGTCTGAGGATGATAAGCTATGCTAAATTTAAGCTGGGTTCCTAGTGCTTGCTGTAGGGATTGCCAAAATCTTGAAGTAAACCTAGGGTCTTGGTCTAACACTATACCTGATGGTATCTCGTGTAACCTCACAACTTCCTAAGGTATACTTCGGTCAGTTTTTCCATGGAGTATCTCATCTTAACCGGTAAAAAGTGAGCAGACTTGGTTAATCTATCCACTATCACCCAAATGGCATCATAATCGACTGGTGTCCTAGGTAATCCTACTACAAAATCCATGGTTATTTGATCCCATTTCCTTTCCATTATTTCCAGTGGCTTTAGTAGCCCTGCAAGTTTTTGATGCTCTATCTTGACTTGTTGACAAGTCAAACAGGAATTTACATAGTTCATGATATCCTTTTGCATGCCTGGCCACCAAAAATTTCTCTTCAAATCCTGATATATCTTGGAAATACCTGGGTGGATAGTATAGTGGCTTCGATGAGCCTCTGTTAACACTTTTTCCCTCAGCTCCTGATGGTTTGGGATTACTACTCATTTCCTAAACATCAATTCTCTATCAGGGGTTAGTCCAAAATCAGGTTAATTTGCATATATCTTTAAGGATTCATCCTTTAGTTGAGCTTGCCTAATTTGTTCTCTCAGATCGCAGGTTATCAAGAAGTCACTCATCACTAATCTCTTTGAAAACGAGATTATGTTGAGGCTGAGATTCCTAAAGTCCTCAAGTAACCTCATCTCATCTACCATTAGGCTGGTTAATTGTAATGAATTCTGACTTAATGCATCTGCTACAACGTTAGCCTTCCCTGCATGGTATTTTAACTTGAAATCAAAATCCTTTAAGTATTCTACCCACCTTCTCTACCTCATATTTAGTTCCTTTTGATCAAACAAGTACCTAAGGCTCTTGTGATCACTATAAACCTCAAATATGGCCCCATATAAATAATGTCTCCAAATCTTCAGGGCAAACACAACGATAGCTAATTCTAAGTCATAGGTAGGGTAGTTCTCCTCTGCAGGTTTCAATTGTCGTGATGCATAAGCCACTACTTTTCCATCCTGCATTAAGACGCATCCTAAACTTTTCATTGATACATCTGTATACACTGTAAAGGGTTTTTAGGGTTTTGAAATTATTAACACAGGAGCAGTGGTCAATTTTTCTTTTAAAGTCTGGAAACTATCTTCACACTGCTCGCTCCATTCAAAGCTTACACCCTTCCGAGTCAACCAGGTTAATGGCAAAGCTATTTGGGAAAATCCTTGGATGAAATTTCTATAATAGCCGGACAAACCCAGAAAACTCCTAACCTCGGTAACCGTCCTTGGTTGACCCTAATCTAATACTGCTTTGATCTTCTTAGGGTCTACTGCAATCCCTTCCTCATTTACCACGTGGCCTAGAAATTTCACTTCCTCTAACCAAAACTCACATTTTTCTAACTTAGCATACATTTATTTTTCTTCCAATATCTGTAGCACCGTGCTAAGATGTTGGGCATGCTCTTCATAAGTCTTGGAATAGACCAAGATGTCATCTATGAATACCACTACAAATTGATCCAAGTAGGGTCTAAAGATTCTGTTCATGTAGTCCATGAAGATAACAGGTGCATTTGTTAGTCTAAACAGCATCACTAGAAACTCATAGTGGTTGTACCTAGTGCTAAATGCTATCTTGGGGATATCTTATTCCCTAACCATAATTTGGTGGTATCTCGACCTTAAGTCTATCTTGGAGAACAAAGTCGCACCTTGTAACTGGTCAAATAAGTCATCAATTCATAGTAATGGGCACTTGTTCCTAATGGTCACCTTGTTCAGTTGCCGATAATCAATACATAACCTTAAACTCTCATCTTTCTTCTTTACGAATAGGATAAGAGCTCTCCACGGTGATACGCTCGGTCTAATGAATCCCTTTTCTAATAATTCCTATATCTGGACCTTTAGTTCCCTCAATTCTACTGGGGCCATTCGGTATGGGGTCATAGCTATTGAGCCTGCACCTGAAATTAGGTCAATGGTAAACTTTATCTCTCTAGGTGGGGGCAGCCTACTTACTTCCAAGGGAAACACCTCTAGAAAGTCGCTAACAATTGGAATTAGGCTCAACCTTTCCTATAATTCTATCTGAGAGAGATTTAGGGACACGTCACCTATCTCACATGCTCTATCACTCCTACGTATAGGCACAATATCCAAGTAAGTGATAGTCCTGTCAGAATAATTTAACAAAACCTAATTCCTAGACAATCAATCCATTCCCAGAATGATGTCGATCCTAGTCAAGGGTATACACACTAGGTCCACAATAAACAGGGTGTCATCAATGGTTAGGGGGCAGTTTAGACATATTTGTGGGGATACAGTAGTTTCTCCCAAGGGTGTGGAAATGTGTATGTCACAAGGCATGGTTTTTAGAGGTTAGCTTATTCTTTCCACGTATGCATTAGAAATAAAAGAGTATGTGGCACCTACATCAAATAATATTATCAAAGAAAAATTGTAAATCTTACCTTTACCCTGCATCAAACATGATGACTTGTCGACGTTCGCCACATCCATAGTAAAGACTCTCCCTGAAGCCTGGGGTCTTCGGCCACCTGGTGTCGTCTGGCTTTCGCTTGAGGGGCAGTACTTTGCAAGGTGTCCTGTACCCCAACAATTGTAACATTGCACTGGAGTATGATGCCAGCAGGGTTGGTTAGGATGTCTGGTCCTACACTTCTGACAAAAAGCACTATCGGGCCGTTTGCTACTTCTTGAAGACCCTGGCTGAGGTTTGAACATCCCGCCTTTCACATTGAGATTCCTAGTTGGTGGTCTTGGCCTGTTACCAGTCCTTTGCGTCATATTTTGCTTCTGTTCTAGGTTCTTACTTAGGATCTAACATTTGTTCACTAGCACTGCAAAGTCTCTAATCTCAAGCGGGGCAAGCTGTGTCTTCATTGGCAAATCTAGGCCCTCTTTCAACTGACTTGCCTTCTAGGCTTCATCATTATGCATTCTCATGTAAGTGGAATATTTGGACAGTTCTTCAAATTGTGCCAAATATTCCTCGAACGGTCTACCTCCCTATGTGAACTTTAGGAACTCTGCTTCCTTGGACTGTCTGACACTTTCAGGGAAGTATTTATCCATGAAGACCCTCTTAAAAGATTCCCAGGTGAGCGAAATACCCCTGCTTTCCATCAGCTACTGGGCTCTTGTCCACCATTGTTTCACTACACCATTAAGCATATATGTTGCATATGTCACTTTTTGTTCATCGTCACAATGCAAAAAATGAAAGATTTTCTCTATCTCCTTCAGCCATGCTTCAACTGCGGCTAGATCGGAAGCACCTAAGAATGGGGGTGGACCTGCTCTCTGAAATTCAATCCACCCTTGATACATCGGATTGGCATTCTGAGTGTTTCTATCATTTCTGGTCTGCCTATCTTTCTGTTGTTGCCTCATTACATTGGCGCTTGTAGTAGCTTGATCCCTCATAGCGTCGGCCATCATCCATTTGGAGTTCATCATCTCTCGTATGTCAACGTTGGTCTCCATGCTACTACTACCTAAGGCACCCTAGCTCCTATGCGTCGGCCTTCCTCTTGGCCTCCGAGTGTTATCCCTGCTAGGTTCTGCCATGGCTATCTGACACAGAAAGAAAATTGATTAGTCTTTAACAACAAAAATTAGCAGAAAGATGTTAAATTCATTCCTTTACTTATCAATTCAAGATCAGGTCCTAAGTATTCTAGAGTTAAATCAATAAAAAACCTAAAGCTACAAGCCCAAGGATTCAACCACTAGCCCACTAAACCAGACAACCAACGAACCGGGCTCTAATACCATATTTGTAACGACCCCTTAATCCATAATACACTATCCTCTATTTGAGTAGCGGAAGCATATGGTTTTCAAAATAATTTTTCCTTTTTTCCGTTTTGGGAATGTCAGGGGATCGCTACCGGTTGAGTGTAACCCAAATAGACTTTTTCTCTATCCATTCATATTCCACTCAACCCTAATTCTACTGTAGTTGTTCTAAAATTCACATGCAATCATCACTATAAGCTCTGGAATATTAAAACTAACAACTATAAATAAAATATACAATTCATTCACATGCAACCTTATCTTAAACAAACATTTCGTCATTCATTCCTACTGAAAATTTGACAAAGTTTCCCCTGTAATCTGGACGTCTCCCAAAATACAATCAGTCATCAAACCAATAAATACATTACATCAAATCCATCAAAAACCAGAAACAACTAATACAATTAATTACATATTAAAATTCAAGCCTAGAAACTACACTGCATCGTCCGTCTATCATCCAATCTCAGCCCAGTTATCTCCTTGGCCCCTGTTCCTATTCATCTGAGCAAACAACCTCATGAGGTAGTTAAATCCCTGTAGAGTAATTTACAGTAATTAAATTCAAAACTAGCTAAATGCTCAACAGTGCAAGCACTGAAAACAACTCCCATGTTTATTTCAAAAATTAGTGAAATACCTTATCTTTTAAAATCATTAAAATGGCACGAAAAATGAGGCAATCAATCAATGAATATAAACAATCTAATTTTCTAAAAATCTGTGGTAAAAATCCAAATCAAATCTATTGCCCGGTGGTTTTCACATTCACAACCATCAAAAGTCTTATGTAACTGTATTTGAATCTATCCAATTGCATGTCGTTTTACTAAAATCAATCTTTTATCGTTGGTTGTGATCCATAACACCAATCACCCGAAATCACGCCTATATTGTGAGTGTGATCCGTGACACCAATCACTCACTCAAGGACCAGGTGAGAATCAACATCTAGGGCGTCCCCTAACATATGCACATATGCCAATTCTCATCCTTATACAGTCTATTCGGAATCACATGCACACGGTCGACTAGTCCTTAGGGTTCTAGGATATTACGCCTAAATCACAACGTTTCCCCATATAGGCTATCCCCCTTTATACTCCTTAAACCTTACATAGGGTCGTCTTGGTTTACCATGTAATCCCTAACGAATGCAGGCTAAGTCTGATGAAAATAATACATTTATAAAATCCCCTGCGCTCGGGATACTCAACGGCCGTCCCATACTGGCTGTTAAGTACCCTACCCTAAGTCAATCCGTTCTTATAGCATCTAAATCCGATAGCCAAATCGTCTAACATGCAACAGGCATTTAAAGCACATAGGCATGAGCGTAAATTATCCTACCTGGTTACTGTTTTCTCTTAATCAAATTTGGGGCTTCTCATATCCTTAGAATTCGAGCCTAGTTAATTTTTTGGGCAATTAAACCAATTTCTTAGTCCGTTACTTATTCAATTTCACTTTCTTGCGTCTGATTACATGTTTTCCTAGGCTGATAAATTTTCCTATACATATTCAACATCTAATTTAGTCAGAAAACATTAGATTAGGGTAATTTAGATCGTACCGGGGGTTTTGAAAAGTGGAAATCTGATTCTGGACCCTTTTTGGCTTCTCTGGCGACACGCACAGTGGAGCACAGTGGCACATGGCAGAGGGGTGTGGCTAAAGTCAAAAATTACACTAGAATGAAGCCTGCAAGATGAGGAGTCCGAATCTAGGGTTGGTTTGGCGGTTCTCGACCGTTAAGGTGGCATTTTCTGGTGACAAAGTTCCACGCACGATGGACGCTTTTCGCCTCGATCTAGGCACGTGGTTGCGGCGTTTAGTGGATGGGACTGTTAGAGGAAGATGGGAGCTCGGACTTCCCAATGGCGGGGGCAGTGTTGTCAGATGGCGTCAGACAGTGGAGATCACGGTCGGTGGAGAATTTCGAGACGAAGGGGAAAAAGAAGCTTTTTTCGGTGGCCATGGCATCCGTGGGTGGTCGGGGTTGGTCGCTGGTGGTCAAGGGTGGTGAGTTACGCTGGTGGCTAGGTCAGGCAGCGGCACAGGGTGGCGGTGGTGAAGGGAGAAGAGAGAAAAGAGAGAAAATAGAGGGAAGAGAGAGAGAAAATGTGAAAATGGTGGAAAAGTGTGGGATTTTCGAGAATTTAAAGCCTCCAAGGGCAATTCGGTCTTTTGCCACTTCGCCTGTGGGAATTTCTGGATGCCATCTTCGATCTGGGCAAGGGCACAGTTTCCCGTGCAAGAATTTCGGCCTCTATTTAAGAAACTAAAATCTGAGACTCTATCTGTCAATTTCCTAACGCTGGTTGCGTTTTCCTTCATCGGATCGAATTTTAACTCCAAAAAATCCTCATATTTCAATCGTAATCTCAAAAAATTGCATCGGATTCAATTTTAATGAAATCCTAATTAAATTCACCCAATTTAATTATTTCAAAAATTTAAGTTTATTACAGTAACACCAATCACCCCCTCAAGGACGGGCGAGAGCCAACTTCCAGGGCATCTCCCGACATGTGCACATTGCTAGTCTCATCCTCATATAGTTTATATGGCAATACATACACATAGTCGAATAATACTAAAGGTTATAGGATACTATAATTAGACCATAACTTCGCCTTGTATAGGCTATCCACCCTTTACTCCTTAAACCTTCCATAGGGTTGTCCTGGTTTAATGCATAATTCCCAATAGATGCAGACTAATTCAATTTAAAACAATCAATTAATAAAATAGTCTACATATGGAAATTTCAACAGTCGTCCCATACAAACTACTAAATATCCACCCTAAGCTAGTCTGTCCCTATGGCATATAACCCAATAGCCAAATCTACCAAACATGTAAAGAACATCTCATTCACAGGAAAATATTTTCTATACTCATATGAAAATTTTAAATAAATTAATCATGTTTAGTAATCATTCCCAGTAAATATACAATCCATTCTCAAAGAAGTAATTCACAACAATCAATTAAAATTTAGGAGAGTGTAGATTACTCTACCTTTTACCATTTGCTCCTCTTACGAATAGGGTTTTCCTTTTTTACCTTTGGATTTCCCTCACAATTTGCATCTTGAGGCAATAGGTAAGGTTCATATTCTAATTTTTCTCAAACGTGCATTTATGAAATTCTATATCTTGAGGTTTCACTAAGGTTCTCTCATTTTTCTCGCTATTCCTTTGGTTCTCTACCACTCTTCTCATGTAATTCTCATATAGGATGATGTTGGAACCTTATTCAAGTCAAATCTAGGGATTTCTAAGCTTAAATCATGTTTTAAAAACTAATTTTTGCATAAGGGAAGCTACCAGTTGGCTGCCAAGAGCTGGCAGTCGGCTGATTGCTCTCTGGAAGGTTGAATTTCGCAAAACAGGGACTCAACAATCGATTGTCACATTCCTGGTAGTCAATTGGCACACCTCTGTGTGCGATTCTAGGCTTACAGTGGTGTTGAGCTATAGTATGCATTTCTGGGTTTGCGAAGAACATGACAGTCGACCGGTGCATACTAGCAGTCAACTATTTTATTCTTTGATAGTCCCATAATGTTGGTTTTCACCAACTGTAGCCTAGATTACCAGTCCATAACATCTAAAAATTACATGAGCTTAGTCCCTACTCATTTTCACACAAAATCCTTAAATTTTTAGGTCCAAAACATCAACCAAGTCAGAGAATCTACTTACAAAATGAGTGGAAGAAAAACCTAACTCACGCATTTTGATTTTAGCCTTGATTGCTAAATGGAAGCAGATAATCTCAGCATCTTAGTTTAGAAACCTATTTCTAACCTCAAAAAAACCTCAAAATCAAATTATCTGGTCCAAATCTTAGAATATTCAAAATACCCTATGTTTTTCCTATTTTCATTTTCTTTCTCAAATCACAGCAGATTGGATGAGTTTTAAGGGAGGAATCTATTTCTAAATGAGGTGTAAATGATTTCCTAAGACTTAGATGGAAGATTCTTACCTCAAATTTGAGTTTCAGAGCCTCAATCTTGATTTCTTTCTCCTTCCCCCTTTCTCTCCTTTTGCCCATGTGCTTCATCTCCACCTCAGATGCAGAAATGTGCTAGTAAGGAGGGAATTGTTGCATATGAAGGGAGAAGGAATGGCATTGTGAACCTGCTCAGGGATTATCTTGCAATTTACAAAAATTTGCATTTTAATCCCTTCTCTTATAACCTCCAATTCCTTATTTCATTTAAATCCCCATTTGACATTTCAAAATTATCATCATTATTAAAATTTCCAAGGGACCAGGTATTACAACATCTATAAGAAATTTGATGGGAACAATTTTATAATTTTGGTTCTTTATGTGACTCGATAAATTTCTTGAATGAGACTAAACACATGCTATCATGCCACTTTGAAAGATCTGGGTAAAGCTTCATTTGTTTTGGGTATCTAGATCCATTGTGACAGATCTCATGGTATATTAGGTTTTTCTCAAGCGAGTTACGTTGACAAAATATTGAAGAGATTTAACATGTACTCTTGTATTGCTTGTGTTGCCCTTGTCCAAAAAGGTAAGAAATTTTGTAAATCTCAATGTCCTCAGAATGATAATGAGAGGACTACAATGGATAAAATTTCATATGCTTTTACAGTTAGCAACCTTATATATGCTCAAGTATGTACAGTTCGGACTTTGCTTTGTGATTAGTGTGCTTGGTAGATACCTGAGTGATCCTAGTGATGACCATTGGAAAGTTGCTAAGAAAGTTATGAGGTACCTTTAGGGTATGAAGCATCATATGTTGACTTATAGAAAGTCTTATCCTTTTAAGATTGTTGGCTATTCGGATTAAGACTATGCATCTTGCATTGATGATTGTAAGTCTACTTCTTGATACATCTTTATGATTTCTAGAGGGGTTATTTCGTGGAAAAGTGCCAATCAATCTATTACAACTACCCTAACTATTGAATCAGAATATGTTGCTTGTTATAAGGCCACCCGCCAGGCCATATGGTTGAGGAACTTAATATCTAGCATGCATCTTGTTGATTTATATCACATCCTTCAACCATATATTACAATAGTTCGTCTACTGTATGCTTTTCTCAAAATTATAAGAGCTCTAGTTGTACTAAACATTTTGATATTAAGGTCCTATTTGTTAGAGAAAAGATTGCTGAAGCTCAGACTCATTTGGTTCACATTTCTAGTGAACATATGTTGGCAGATCTATTGACCAAAGGCTTACTCCTAGGTGTATTTAAAAATCATGTAACTCATATAGGTTTGATTAAATCTTTTGATGTAGCCTTGGTTTAGTGGGATTTTGGATTAATCTTTATGTCCTGATGTATTTCAGACATTTGAATTATTTATCATGTATTCCATTTATTCAGAAATTGAAACTTTATTTCATTCACTTGTTTCCCTATCAAATTCAATGATCTTGTGTTATTTCTTTTATGAACTTAGCTTGAGTTACTCATGAGTGGATTGGTTCTATCTATTAAATTGTAAGTGATTAGTGATAGGTTTGATCACTTGCTAACCTATTTGGGTAGAGGACCCAACCACAACCCTATGTTGGTCAGTAATCATCCTATCAGACTACTGGTTGAGAATAAAATGAGAGAGAGAGAATATTTTCTATAATTATATTAGTATTTGATTAATATTATCTAAGTGGAAAATTGTTATATTAATTAATTAATTGTTAGAATAATTTAATTAATTTGTGGATAATGTTAATTAAATATTAATATTAGCTTATTATAATTAAAATTTCAATTTTAAACTTAAGATAGAATATTCAGAGAATATTCTTACTAGAGGTTATTAGAAATAAGGGTTATCACATCTGAAACCTTAATTTTTGAAATTTTAATCTGCATCTACTATCAGAAACTCTCTCATTCTCTCTAGATCTCTATTATTCTCTTTGAAGCATAGGGTAATTGTGGTTACAGACTCCATCACTGCTTTTGACTTTTAAAATTATGGCTTCAACAGGTATGTATTACAATTATTATTTGTCCAATTACATTTTGAATATAGATCTAAATTTATATCTTACTAAATTTAGATTGAGTTTATTTCTTTGCAGTTGTAGCTCCCACTAAGAAGTGAAAAGAGGAAGAGGAGGTGGTGGAGTGGAGGGAGTTTGTCTGTAAACTGGTGAACATAGGTACGCACAACTACTTGACATAACATGCCAGTTTACTTATATTATTTGTTTTATTTATTTTAAATTTTAGAGTTTGTTGTGTGAGACTTAAAGTCTCGGCAAGCATACAAAGTGTCAATAAGTATGACCTAGTCATTCTTTTTTTTTTTCATTTATTATTTTATTTTATTTTATTTTTGAATTTTAGAGTTTTCTATGTGAAACTTTAAGTCTTTCAAGCACATATATAGGGAGAGTATTTAGGTTGCATGTTAGACGAATTAGTCATCATAAGTAAAAATATTACTTAAGTCAAACTTCATTACCTAGATTTATTTACATTTTACAACTCATTTTAATTTCATAGTATCAAACAAAATTTTTAAAAAATAATCCAAAAAATTCTCTTCTTTCCAAAATACAAAACAAAAGAAAAAGGGAAAAATAAAGAGAACATAAAAGTGAGACTAATTTGATCTATAAGTTAAAACAATCAATCTTCAAATTTGTTTTATTTGTGAAATCAAGTAATTACAATTCTCTTTCCCTTTTTTGCAAAACTAATTAAAAATACCAACCCATTTACACTATATTCTACCATTTGGATTACATGAACTTTTTAATCCCTATAGTTCGATAGATCAACCTTAAGTTTTTATTCTAAGTCAGGTTTAACTTATAAATAACTTCCCTTTCGCTCATTTCATTTAATTTCTCCTTTTATTTTCTTTTAGTATGTATTCTACAAGAGGATATAATTAAAATATATTAGAGGAAAAAAAGAATGTTTTACACCATTAGTTTAGGGTAAACATTTTACAAAATAGTGATGTGAAGTGCCTAGCACCTTGCCATGCTCTTCTTTAAAAGCTTGTCCAAGATTTATCTAAAAAATGAATTCTGGTTGTGGTGGCGAGCCCAATGATTTTGGTTTTTGTAACGAACCCCTAATACAACATACGCGATGCTTATCTGATTAGCGGAAGCATATGGGTCTTTTACATAGTTATTCCCGATGTGGGAATGTCAGGGGATCGCTACTGGTTGAGCGTAACCCAAATAGATTTCCCATTGTCCATTCGGATTCCGTTCAACCCTAGTTCACATGCAGCTAAACTAATTATACATACATATATCATAAATTACTCTGGAATTAAACTAATATCCATACATACGGCGTAAAATCATTAAATGCAACATTCAAAACACATATACACATCACATCATGCATTCATATACATTCCAACTTAAATTCATAAGTTTAAAATGGTAAACCCTACCGAAAATTTGACAGAGTTTCCTCTGTATTTTGATCATACCCAAAGTACAAAAATCACCTGTTCGCAATTATACAGCCAGTTCACAACAACAATAAACATAAATGACAAAAAGCCTTATACAGCAACGTCAATCCCATCACTACAGTCAACATAGAAGACAGAACCCAATATACAGCAATGTTATCAAAGTATATATATATACAAGACGATTCAAGCCTAAGCTAAGTTATTCTCCCGTTTATCACCACGGCATCCTCAACTATCATCTGGGTTCCTGTCCCTGTCCCTGCTCATCTGAGTAAACAGCCTAGTGAGATATAAAATCCCAGTAGAATAATTTACAATTCAAATACAGTTCAAAATCTGGCTGAATACTCAGCGGTGCAAACACCGAAATCATCTTCCCGAAACCAATTCAAAAATAGTGAAATACCTTATCTTTAAAATCGTTTTATCACATAGAAATTGCGGCAGATAATCAAAATCATAAAAAATCCATTTCCTTAAAAATCATTATTCAAAATCAAATAAAATCTCATGCCCGGTGTATCTAAATCCAAATTGGCTACAAATTCGCTGTAACCAAGTCTAAATCATCATCTAATTGCACGTCGTCCAGAGAGAATACCTCTCTTATCCTTAGCATGTGCACATATGCCAATTCTCATCCTCATACAGTCTATTCGAACTCACATGCTCACGGTCGGCTATTCCTCAGGGTTCTAGGGTATTACGCCTAAATCAAAACATTTTCCCGTGTAGGTTATCTCCCCTTATACTCCTTAAAACCTTTCTTAGGGTCGTCCTGGTTTAACGCGTAATCCCTAACATAGTACAGGCTAAATCTGATAAAACAATCTCATTTAAAAACTCCCTTTACTCGGGATACTTAACGATCATCCCATACCGGCTATCAAGTACCCTACCCTAATTAAATCCATCCTAAGGGCATCTAAACTCAATAAACAAAGCGTCTAACATGCAATTAGGGTTTTCAGCACACAGGCATGCAATTTATTCCATCAAAAGTAGCACGTAAATCTATGTAAATAATCTAAATCGTTCAGGTATCCACTAGATCAAATCAAACATTCGGGAAGTGTAAATTATCCTACCTGGTCTCCTGTCGCTCCAAATCAATTCAGAATCTCACGTAATCTCGATTTCTAAGCCCAATTAATTTCCTGGACATTAAATTAAATATTCAAACTTGTGACGTCATCCGTTTAATAATTCTAGATCCAGTTGCCCTAATACCTAGGTCAATTTATTGCCTAATTACGTTCGGCAGCTATTTCAATCAGATATCATCAGTTTTTGGGAAATCGGACCTTACCAATGTGATCGGATGATGGAATTCTATCTTGGCGTGGTCTCGGTTTCTCCCGATGTACGTCCAGAAACTCCGGCACGGCGGCATACGGTGGCGCACGGCGGAGGGGTGCGGTTTGCCTCAAAAATTACACGACGGTGAAGCCCGCAAGTCCAGGAGTCCGAATATGGTGGTGGCGCGGCATTTCACGGCCGTTTGGATGGTGTTTTTCAGCCACAAAGATTCTCGCACGACAGACAGAGATTGCCTCGACCCGGGCGCGTCCGGCCTCCATTCGACATCGGCGAAGCCATCGAGGAAGGCGCGGCTCGAGCTACGGTGGTGGGGGCGGTGACGGCCGACAGTGACGGACGGCGGTGATCTGAGCTGGCGAAGTTTTCGTGCGGTGGAGGAGAAAAGTGGCGTTTTTCGGCGGTGCTGGCGGCCGTTGGTAGCCGTGGGTGGTTGCTGGAGGTTGTGGGTGGCGAGGGCTATCGATTGGTGTGCCAGGTGGTGGCCCACGGTGGCTGTAGCGGCGGTGCACTGTAGAGGAAGGAGGAGAGAGAGGAGAGAGGAAGTGTGGTGAGGAGAGAGAGAGATTTGAGAGAAATAGAGGGAATCCGTGAAATTTAAAGCCTCCGGGGGCGATTCTGACTTTTCCCAGACCACCCGGAGATACTTTAGGGTGTCGGCATCCTTCCAAACGTTGGCACTCATTTCCATGCAAAGGTTTTGGCCTCCGTCAGTGAAATTGATGTACGAAATGTTTTCTGTCAGTTTCTGATCACCAGATTACATTTCTTTTCGTTTGATCGTATTTCTGACTTCAAACAGCCTTCTGTTTCGAATCATTATCCTCGAAAGTCGTGCCAAGTTTCGTTTGATTGGAATTTGCATCGAAATTTAGGTTTTATCTTTTAAAATCCTTTCGGTTGTTACAGTTTTCATTTTTGAAAATTAATTTTCTTTCAAATATTTTTACCTCACATTGTTGACTATGACAAATAAATCGCATTAGTGGTTATCAATAAATGAACCTTTAAAAGACGTTTTAACTCTTAAACTCATTTTTATGATGTAAGTTTCTTTTCTTGCAATAAATGTGAGGTTGAGTCTTAAAAATTATTTGTTAGCCAGATAATAAACTAAGAAGGGGATTGAATTGATTTTTCTTTCAAAACTTTTCTGTAGGTGAATTTTCAAAAGGTGTATTTTAAATACTAAGAGATTAATGTATTTTTTAAGAGTTAAGTTATTCAAGAAATGCCTATTTTGAAAAACCCTTTAAAAGCGTAAGGTGAATAATAAGGAGTATTGAGAAGATTACAATAAAGATTTATAAAAAAAGTTTAAATCATAACTATAATCGTACATTTTCTCCTTAAACACAAAGCAATGAAATTTACTAAATTAGACAATCACCAAAAATACAACTTACAAATCTTCTTTTAAGATATCAGTATATATTACTTTTATGTTAATATACACTTGACAATAAGATCAATACACGTTGGTTTTACATCCCTTAGTATTACACAATAAAAGAACCCAAAAGTCTCCAATACAACTACAAATAAACAACTTTCTTATTTGCATTCAAGAATAACCAATATCACCAACTATCTATCCTAGGTTCCTATTAGACATTTAGATAGAAATAGATCGAGATGAAAAGAATTTAAGACTCAATAAAATTTTAAAAACCAATTCATTAACAAAAAGTAAATGAGCAATAAAAACACAAATGAAAGCTTTAAATTAAAGAATGAATGAACTCTTTCAATATTCAATGCTTAACTCATTGATAATTTAACAAGCATTTATGAACTTCAAATTCTATTATTTGTAGACTTCATCTAATGTTGCAATAAATGTTGGATATCTCAGAAGAAAGACATTTTGAGACTGTGCAATGGAGGAAATATTCATCAATAGAGAATACACTTGACTGTGTTTAGAAAGTAGTAGATACTACGACGTTTTGTCCATTGAGAACTTTGTGAAAAGTTATTTTTTTTATGTCCTTTCTATCTTGAATAAAGCAAGCTTCTTCAGCACACTAAGACCAAAATTACCTTTCCTTCTAATTCTCCACTCTCGAGCAATGTGTCTGCAAAGGAGAGGGATTTTATATTTTCTTTCTGGCGTCTGTCACTCTCAACACTAGGAACTTGCTACATTTAATTTTTGGCTGATGTGAGTTAATTTAAATATTTGTGGGTTGCAAGCATTTTTAGTCTTAATAAACTTTAGCCGATTAAAACAGCACTGTTTCGAAATGGGCTATGTTATTTGAAAACGTGTTGAGCCGAAAATTTAGCAAGAAAGCATACATCGGACCAAGCATATGCTATGCAATAGTTTGGGCTAATATATAAAAAAATCTGAGAATATTTGGACCTCATATCAATTTGGGCGTTTTGAGTATGTCCAAATATTTTAATCCCAACAAATTTTAATTTCTATTTCATAGCCCCAACTCTTATGAGAAAGCCAAAAAATTTTCTTTCAGTAAAACCAAAATAATTGTATTATCAAAAATAATTTTTTTATTATGCATAAGTAAAATTATCTCAACACTATATATTAATGAGATTTATAACTTTATAATAGTAGGGTGTCTTAATTGCAAAATTATTCTTGATAGAATCCACCTATTTAAATATGGGGCAAGATAAAGTGTCTTGTCTTCCCTCAAATAATTTTCTTTCTACTCAAATAAAAATATTATATATTATATAATATTTTATAAGTGAGGAATTATCGATATATTATAGTATATATATATGTATGTATATATATATGTATGTATGTATTAATTAAACCTTTTAGTTGGTGTTAGCCATGCCATGTTTTTATATAAAGACTAAGATTTTTAATTAACTTTAAAGGTGGCCAAAAATAATAGGGAGGTAACTATTTAATATTTTACTTATATAGATGGGCTTTTGTAGCACAAAATGGTAATATATATATATTAATATTAATGGTTCTCACCCTTATTATTAGTGGTCTTATAAAATAATATATTTTATAATATAAAATAAAATATAAGATGTGAAAATATAAGAGAGAAATAATAAAGATAATAAAAAATTATAATAAAAAAATAAAAAATTAGATAATTACATATTATTTAATTTATTATTTTAAAATATAATAATTTTTTATATTATATTTTAAAATAATATTTTATATATATATATATATGATTAATATATTACTGTGTGATATAGTGAAAAAATAGTGTGAAATTTCAAATATTCTCTACCTCATTTGTCCCTAAGTTGTAAACTTGTAGGTAACTGAGTTGTGTAATGGAAATAATACTTTCATGTTCCTATTATTCTGTGATATAACAAATTTATTTTGTGGGATGCGTAAATTACTTTAAATATAAACAAGATTCTCTCATGTATCAACCTAGTGACTGGTGACTGTGCTAAAATATATATACTTTTTTATTGATAACATTTACCTTCTTTCCTAAAATTCAATTTTAATTTTAAGTTGTTGCACCAAAATAACCCTTGAAGGAAATTATAAAAAACCAAAATAATCTATTAAGTGATCTTACAATTTTTTTTTAAAGAATAATATTTGTACTTTGTTTTGAATAAATTACTATGTGGGTCACCCAAAAATTATCATCTATTTTAATCTTTTAAAAATAATGACCATTATATCGCTAACTTCAATGCCTGACATCTATCCAATTGGATAATGAACTGATTATTAGACAATACTAACATTTTCCCCTAACAGTCAAATTATTGGTTGATTTACTGTTAGTGCGGATCTAAATTTTAACATCCAGGGGCAACACTTCTGCTTTGATTTTGGTATGTTTTGTCATTCTTCTAAAAATTATTTATTTTGTAATGACTTCTTTTTAATAGAGTTTAAAAAAAATATTGTGAAAGAGAGACAATTTGTTTTTGGCCAATTCAGTTAAAAAGTATTTTTGACAGTATCTAAAAAGTAGTTTATATTTGGTTAATTTGTTTAAAAAAATTGTTTAATTATTAAATTACCAAAAAGAATATGTGTGGATTTAATATTTTATTAATATTATTTAAATAGATAAATGACTATAAATATATATTATTAATTTTTATTAAGTTATTATTATTAATTAAATAAAATTTTAAACATAAAATTGCATAAATTTAAAATATATAAAATTTAGCTTATACTTAGAAGTAGAAGGTCCAATTTTTTGTTTCTACTTTAAAGATAAAAAATTACTTCTGTTACCACATAAAAATACATTTAAAAATTGGTCAAGCACCATATTTTTTTTTAAAATAAGTGCTTTTAATAAAAATAAACAACTCCTATAGGCCAAGGCCAAACAGACCTGCCACTGTTTGAACACTCATATCCTAAAGCTGCGATGGATTTTAGGATTATTCCTTGTGTCCAACGACCGTGCTTAAGGATTATCTTATTATAGATTTTTTTTTGATAATTCATAAAATGGTACAAATTAAAGACCAAAATGGTAAAAGGCTTCTAATTTAAAGGTACAATTCTGCAAGAGCGACATAATTAGTTGCTTATAATGCGCCACTAATGACTTTGGGATAACTTAACTACGCTTAGTTAGGGAATGAGTATCAATGGTGAAGATGTCATAGAGGATGGAATGATCGCTGAAGGGGGTGGATTTTGGGTGGTTTAAGAGTTTGGAAAGATTTGGGAAAGAAAACCAAAGTGGGATTATGCTACGCAAGGTGGATGGTGGTAAATGCAGAAACTAAGTGCAAAGTGTAATAAACTGAATTTTTAAAAATAATTAATTGGGAGAATTTGATCATAATTTTGTTAAAATTAAATTCGGCACAATTTTTGAAGTTGACGGTTGAAATCGGGAGATTTTTCAGAGTCAGAAACTTGATTCGATGAAAGAAAATGCAGCCCGGCGTTAAGAAATTGACAGATAGCATATCAGATTTCAAATCCTTAAACAGAGGTCAAAAATCTTGCATGGTGTAACGACCCCCTAATACGACATACGCGATGCTTATTTGATTAACGGAAGCATATGGGTCTTTTACAGAGTTATTCCCGATGTGGGAATGTCAGGGGATCGCTACTGGTTGAGCGTAACCCAAATAGACTTCTCGTCGTCCATTCAGATTTCGTTCAACCCTAATTTACACGCAGCTAAACTAATCATACATACATACATCATAAATTACTCTGGAATAAAATCTAAAACTCATATACACGTCGCGTCATACATTCATACGCATTCCAATTCAAATCCACAAGTTTACAGCGATAAATTCTACTGAAAATTCGGCAGAGTTTCCTCTGTATTTCGAACATTCCCAAAGTACAAAAATCACCTGTTTACAATCATACAGCCAGTCCATCAACAAAATAAACATAATTAACAGAATCCATATACAGCAACGCCAATCCCATCACTACAGTCATCACATAACACCTGATTTATACATGTACTATTGATCCAATCCATACAGAAAACATAGAAGACAGAACCCAATAAATAGCAATGTCATCAAAGTATATATATACAAAACGATTTAAGCCTAAACTAAGTCAATCTCTTGCTTATCACCACGGCATCATCGTCTATCGTCTGGGTTCCTGTCCCTGTCCCTGTTCATATGAGTAAACAACCTAATGAGATATAAAATCCCATTAGAATAATTTAAAATTTCAAATATCATTCAAAAATTGGTTGAATACCCAGCGGTGCGAACACCGAAATCATCTTCCCGAAATCAGTTTGAAAATAGTGAAATACCTTATCTTTAAAAATCATTTAATTACATGGAAATCGCGACAATTAATCGAAATCATAAAATCCATTTCTTTGAAAATCAATAATCAAAATTAAGTAAAAACCCATGCCTGGTGTATCTCAATCCACGTTGGCTACAAATCCACTGTAACCAAATCTAAATCATCGTCTTCTAATTGCATGTCATCCAGAGAGAATACCTCTCTTATCATTGGGTGTGATCCGTAACACCAATCACTCGAATCAAGCCTATATTGTGAGTGTGATCCGTAACACCAATCACTCACTCAATGACCGGGTGAGAATCAACATCTAGGGCGTCCCATAGCATGTGCACATACGCCAATTCTCATCCTCATACAGTCTATTCGAACTCACATGCACTCGGTCGGCTATTCCTCAAGGTTCTAGGGTATTACGCCTAAATCACAACGTTTCCCCGTGTAGGTTTTCCACCCTTATACTCCCTAAACCTTTCTTAGGGTCGTCCTGGTTTAACGCGTAATCCCTAACTCAGTACAGGCTAAATCTGATAAAAATAATCTCGTTTAAAAACCTCCTGTACTAAGGATACTTAACGGCCATTCCATACCGGCTATCAAGAACCCAACCCTAAGTAAACCCGTCCTAAGGGCATCTAAACTCGATAAACAAAGTTTCTAACATGCAATTAGGGTTTTCAGCACACAGGCATGCAATTTATCCCATCGAAAGCAGCACGTAAATCCATGCAAATCATCTAAATCAATCAGGTATCCACTAAGTCAAATCTAGAGTTCGGGAAGTGTAAATTATCCTACCTGGTCTCCTATCGCTCCAAATCAATTCTGAATCTCACGAAGTCTCGATTTCTGAGCCCAATTAATTTCCTGGACATGAAATTAAATATTCAGGCTCATCACGTCATCCATTTTTCGATCCTAAATCCGGTTACTCAAATACCTAGGTTAATTTATTGCCTAATTATGTTCGGCAGCTATTTCAATCAGATATGATTAGTTTTTGGAAAATCAGACCTTACCAATGTGATCGGATGATGCAATTCTGTGTCACATTGGTCTCGATTTCTCCAGATGCATGTCCAGAAGCTCCGACGGCGGCGCACGGCGTCTGATGGCGCGGCGGAGGGGTGTGGTTTGCCTCAAAAATTACACCACGGTGAACCCGCAAGTCCAGGAGTCCGAATACGGTGGTAGCACAGTGGTTCACGGCCGTTTGGATGGCGTTTTTTGGCCACGAAGATTCTCGCACGGCGGACCGAGATTCCCTCGATTCAGGCGCGTCCGGCCTCCGTTCGTCGTCGGCGAGCTACTAGAGGAAGCTGGCAGCTCAGGCTACACGGCGGTGGGGGCGGTGACGGTCAACGGCGATGGACGGCGGCGATCTAAGCTGGCAAAATTTCGCAGGGTGGAGGGTAAAGATGGCATTTTTTCGACGACTCTGGCAGCCGTT
The DNA here is from genome assembly GCA_031216115.1 of Senna siamea. Taxonomy (NCBI): domain Eukaryota; kingdom Viridiplantae; phylum Streptophyta; class Magnoliopsida; order Fabales; family Fabaceae; genus Senna; species Senna siamea. The sequence goes on from CM062354.1 coordinate 14,527,916, forward strand.
GGTGGCCGTGGGTGGTTGCTGGAGGTTGTGGGCAGTGAGGGCTGTCGGTTGGTGTCCTTGGTGGTGACCCACGGTGGCTGTGGTAGCAGTTCACGGTGGAGGAAGGAGGAGAGAGAGGAGAGAGAAAATATGGTGAGGAGAGAGAGAGAAATGAGAGAAATGGAGGGAATTCATGTAATTTAAAGCCTCCGGGGACTGACTTTTTTTGGACCACCCGGGGATACTTTTGGGTGTCGGCATCCTTCCAGATGTCGGCACGTGTTTCCATGCAAAGGTTTTGGCCTCCGTCAATGAAATTAACGCACGAAACTTCTTCCGTCAGTTTCTAATCGTCAGATTACATTTCTTTCTATTTGATCGTGTTTTTAACTTCGAACAGCCTTCCATTTCAAATCACTATCCTCAAAAGTCATGCCAGGTTTCGTTTGATGGAAATTCGCGTCTAAAATCAAGTTTTATCTTTTAAAATCCTTTAAAACTCTTTCAAATCCTTTCAGTTGTTACACATGGGAACCCGTGGCCTAGCTCAGATTGAAGACGACCTCCGAAAGTTTTCCTGGATGAAGTGGTAAAAGACCAAATTACCCTTAGAGGCTTTAAATTTTCCAAAATTCTACCATTTCCCTCCATTTTTGCAATTTTCCCTCTACACACTTTCTCTTCTCTCTCCTCCCTTCACCACCACGCGCAGCCACCACTGCCGCCCTACGCCGCCGTCTGGCCTAGCCACCGATGCAGCTCACCACCCCTAACCACCTACGACCAACCCCGGCCACCCACAGACGCCACGGTCGCTGGGAAAAGCCTTTTTCTTCCCTCTGTCGCGAAACTTGCCACCCTCTATGATCTTTGTCGTTCGGTGCCATCTGACATCACCACCCTTGCCATTGGGAAGGCCAAGCTGCCAGCTTCCTCCCACAACTCGCAGCCACCGAACAAAGCCGCCACGCACCCGGATTGAGGCATTTTCTGTCCACCGTGCGTGGAGCTTTGCTACCAGAAAACACCACCCAAACGCCCGAGAACCACTGCGCCAACCCAGATTTGGACTCCTCATCTTACAGGCTTTATTCTGGTGTAATTTTTGACCCCAGTCGCACCCCTCTGCTGTGAGCCGCCGTGCTCTGCCGTGTGCCACTGCTGGAGAAGCCAGAAAGGGTCCATAAGCAAATTTCCACCTTTCTGAACCCCTGGTATAATCTAAATTGTCCTAGTTTAATGTATTCTAACTGAATTGGATGTCGAACATGTATAGAAAACTTATCGGCCTAGGAAAATGTGTAATTAGACGTAGGAAAGTGAAATTGAATAAGTAACAAACTAAAACATTGATTTAATTGCTCAGGAAATTAACTAGGCTCGAATTCTGAGGATACAAGAAGCCTCAGACTTTAATTAGGAGCAAACGAAAACCAGGTAGGATAATTTATGCTCACTTTATTTTAGATTGATTCTGTGGATACCTAAATGACTTAATTTGATTGCATGGAAATACGTGCTTTCTTCAATGAGTATAATTGCATGTCTGTGTGCTGCAAATGCCTGTTGCATGTTAGAACAACTTGGTTATCGGATTTAGATACCATAGGAGTGAGTTGACCTAGGGTAGGGTACTTAATAGTCGGTATGGGACGACCGTTGAGTATCCTAAGTACAAAGGATTTTATAAATGTATTATTTTCACCATATTTAGCCTGTATTTGTTAGGGATTACACGATAAACCAGGACAACCCTAAGAAAGGTTTAAGGAGTATAAGAGAGGATAACCTATACGAGGAAACGTTGTGATTTAGGCGTAATATCCTAGAACCCTAGGAACTAGTCGACTGTGTGCATGTGATTCCGAATATACTATATGAGAATGAGGACTGACGTATGTGAACATGCTAGGGGACGCCCTATATGTTGATTCTCACCCGATCCTTGAGTGAGTGATTGGTGTCATGGATCACACTCACAATATAGGCTTGATTTCAGGTGATTGGTGTTATGGATCACACCCAATTATAAAAAGATTGATTTTTCGTAAAATGACATGCAATTAGACGGATTCAGATATAGTCACATAAGACTTGTGATGGATGTGAATGTGAAAACCACCAGGAAATATATTTGATCACAGATTTTTAGAAATAAATTTTATATTCATTAATGATTACCTCATTTTCTGTGCTATTTTAATGATTTTAAAAGATAAGGTATTTCACTGATTTTTCAAAATAAACATGGGAGTTATTTTTGGTGTTTGCACCGTTGAGCATTCAGCTAGTTTTGAATATTTATTTACTATAAATTACTCTACTGGGATTTAACTATCTCATGAGGTTGTTTACTTAGATGAACAGGGACAGGGGCCTAGGAAATAGCTGGGCTGAGATTGGATGACGGACGACGATGTAGTGTAGTTCTAGGCTTGAATATGTCATTGTATATATATTTATGTTGATGATTTTGTTGTTATTGGGTTTTATTGGATATATTTACTGGATTGGTTGACTATTTGTATTTAGGAGATGTCCAGATTACAAGGGAAACTCTGCCAAATTTTCGACAGGAATTAATGTCTGAATTTTTGAGTTTTTGATGAATTACATGTGAATGGGTGTATATTCTATTTATGGATATTAGTTTTAATATTCCAGAGTTTATTATGGTGATTGCATGTGTATTTAGTATAGCTGCAGTTGATTTAAGGGTTGTGCGGAATCTGAATGGACGATGGAGAAGTCTATTTAGATTACGCTCAACTAGTAGCAATCCCGTAACGTTCCCAAAAAGGAAAAAAGTGAAAAATTATTTTGAAAACCATATGCTTCCGCTACTCAGATAAAGGATAGTTTATTGTGGATTAGGGGGTCATTACACGAAGGAATAAGAGTCTAGAGTGTAACACCTCCAATCCTATAATTTCTTTTAATTAATTAAATAAGATAATATAATATATGGGATTAGTGAGTTACTATTACCTTTACTTGAGTAAATATTTAACTTTTATCAAGTTAAATGATTAAGTGCTGCTAGTTTAGAAATTCTACATTCGGGATTTAAACATAACGTCATAGCGGAAATAATTAATCAAAACATATAGGTAAATTATATACACATATATTTTCATTCACATCCATAATTTAATTATCTTAGTTATAATTTTTGTGCAATAGACATATACTTATAGATATGTGAGAGTGTCAACTAGGGTAAGGAGACAACAGCCCTGTCACTCATACCCTTTTAACAAAACCGCTAGTGGATACTTATCTCACATATTTTAATACATATATGTCCTTACTTTGTACATCCAAAAATCACCATCCTAATCCTTTCCAAAAATGATAATAAGGATTCAAGGCATCGAACATCACATATTTACAAGTCAAAATAAACTATTATCAAACTAGTCCTGTAAGTCTATCCCTCTAGTAGGTGGGGGCATAAGGGGAACATCCACAATTGTAATCACCCATACTTCATTTATTATCATAAAATAACCCAGAATGGGTATATTTACCTAGTCCACCTCTACTTCTAGCAATATCTGGAACCTAGGCATCTGATACAAATCAGCATTTAATGAGAAATATTTCTTAGTAGCAATAACAACATAATTTTAAAACTACTGATTTGTACCACCTTACTGGTACAAAAATACACTACATTATTTTCTCATAAGTTAATATATTATGACTATTGAGATAACATGCATGAATTGACTAATTCCCCACATATACTTATGAATACATATACATCTCATCACACACGATATATTCTAAAATAGAAATGGCAATAGGATCACATTCTCATTTCCATTTAGAGCATAAACATAAAATTAATGCATATTGATATGGTCATAAACAAAAGCATCATGAAAGAAATCTTTAAAAATTATCATTCATAAATGAGTATTCTCATGATCTTTGACCATCTATAATATTCTCGTGGTTTGTAACCAGCTGCAATATTCTTATGGTTTTTAATCGTTTGTAATATTCTCGTGGTTATGACCAGTTGCAATATTCTCGATGTAACACCCCATATTCTAGATAGGTGGCCATAAAATATGATGCAATTTTCTTAGTATTGAAATAAATTATAGATGTCACAAAGGAATTAATTATGTATCAATGCATGCAACAAGTAAAAACCAAAAGTGTGTAGAATTTCTAATTTAAATATGCATGAAGGATCAAGGAATGCATGGCAATAAAGACATATGCAAATGGGTGGAAGAAGGAGGGAAAAATTTGGTATGAATTGCATGCATGGCTTTTGTGAATTGAGGAAGGAAAGAAGTTGGTGCAACATTTAAAAATGCACATATATGTATGTGTGTGTGGGTACGTACAAATTGGAAGAGAAAGGAGAGAATAGTTAAAGGTGTAATGCCCCTATCTAGTATTCCTATTAATTCTGATATAAACAGACAAGTTTGATACATTGTCCTTATCCTTTATTTAATTAATGTCTGAGCAGTTATACCATTAATTTAATTTAAGCAGATTAGGTTCAGGATCTTTTGCTCAAATTAAAAACTTACATGCACAGCAGAATAACAGAGATTCTATATTACACAGTGGGAGATTAACTTCATATAATTCAATTAATAAGAGTACAACAATGTCCATTACATTATAGTAAACATATATTAGGATATGCGAAACACCCGTCCATAGGAAGTCAGAAGACAATAATCCTGTCACTCAGACTCCCTTTATAATTTCCAAGATGAACCGGTCCTTCACCTATCCCTTCCCCTGTTCTTTCCTAACTACATCTCAGGACTACTGCCAAAAGAATGATCCTAGCTTTATTTGGACTAGGACCCAAAAATAGGGGTTACAAAATTTTTCTTAGACCTAAAAGGAACTTCTATCTCCCGGCCCTGCTAAGCGTCCGTATCTGATACATATTAGCATAATAATGTGAAACACAAGTTTCTCAGTAGATTAACAATTCGAATTTTAAAAACAACTAATATATATCAGGGTGTAAGCACCAAAATATTTAACTCTACATTCTTGACGATAAAAATATAGCGTTGTTCATAATTATAAACTGGCAAGCAATGTATGATCAAATTAAATGTCAATGAGATAAAGATAATATTCTTTCAAATAAAAAATCTTGCATGCTTTAAAACACATTATCATAAAATTAACAAAGCATTCATGCTTTTCATTCTTAAAACATACTTTTATATGAAAGTGGTGCACACTTGGGCACTATGTGGACACTTGGCCACTATGTGGACACTTGGACACCTTTATAAAAATCTCTTGTGCACACTTGAGCACTCTATGGACACTTGGCCACCTTTCTAGGGTCATTGTGCACACTTGAACACTACGTGGATACTGGGCCACCACCTAGGCTAATTATGCACACTAGGGCACTCTGTGGACACTTAGCCACCTTCCTAGGGTAATTGTGCACACTTGGGTACTCTTTGGTCACTTGGCCACCTTCCTAAGGTCATTGTACACACTTGGGCACTACGTGGATACTGGTCCACCACCTAGGGGTAATTGTGCACATTTGGGCACTCTGTGGACACTTGGCCACCTTCCTAGGGTCATTGTGCAGACTTAGGCACTACATGGACACTGGGCCACCTTTAAAATTCTTTAACAAATCTCAGGGAAAATTTTCCTTTTATTGAAAAATAATACTAGTGTACATCTTTTTTTCTTAAAATTCTAAATAATTTAAGAATAATTGTCCCTTTCTTGAAAATTTGAAATTAATGTACACTTCTCATAAGAATTCTATTATTTTCATGATTGATTTCCCCTTTCTTTGGAAATTACTACAAATGTACATTTCTTGTAAAAATACTAACATTTTCGAGAATAACTTCTCTTTTCTTGGAATTTAACTTTAACGTACCATTCTTATAAAAATTCTAGTATTTTCAAGAATAATTTCTTCTTTCTTGAAAATTAATTCCAATATACATGTCTTACAAAAACTTTAATATTGTTAAGGATAATTTCTCTTCTATTGAAGATTAATTTTCTCATATAATTTTATCAATTTCAAGAATAATTTCCTTCTTTGAAAATAATAAGAATATCCTCTCTTATAAACTTCTACTGACTCAAAAACAATTTTCTTTCTTCCAATAATAAATTCCCATATGTTTGAGAAATAATCTAAGGTGCATTGTGTAACGTCCTTATCTAGTATTACAACGTCTTGCTTGTAAATAGATAAAGCTGGTACATTATTCTTGTCCTTGTTTATTTATATTTAATATCTGAGCGTCCATTCCATCACAATATTTTTTGAATTATATAAATTCAAATTCTTTGACTCAGGTAAAACTTATAAGCATAGCAAAGGTAAAATATACTTTTCAAGGAATAAAGTGATGACATTACAAATACTTTTGTAAATATTACAATAGTGCATTAATTCAAGCATTATCAACACTTAACCTAGGGTCAGGAGACAACATCATTTCTGTCACTCAAACCCTTGGCTACAAAACACTCTTACAAAAAACCTTCCTTAATGCTAATTCCATCTTTCTCAGAAATTCGCTAATTACCTGCATCTGATACATATCAGCACACAAATGAGAAAAACTAGTTTCTCAGTAACTTAACAATTCACATTTTAAATTGCACTAACATGTACCACTGTGTAAACACAGAAAAATCTCACAATTATGCTCATTCTCATGCAGAAGATAATTCTTTCCCAAGAGAGTATATATATCTAACAATGGAATTAAACAATATATGCACATATGTATGTATATCTTCCATTCTTAAAACTTACCTTGCATAGGCAACATACATTTAGTCATACTGCAATAATTGTGGACACTTGGCCACTTAAAATTTGTGAACACTTAGTCAGATTGTGGACTCTTGGCCATTTTCATGAGATTAGTGAATTCTTGGTCACGTTATGGACTTTTGGCTACTCTTATGAGATTAGTGAACACTTGATCACTTATGCATATACGTAGCAACTACAATTAATGTCATTCTTGTCCTTCAATCTCCTTTGCATTTAATTATCATAGACACATTATAATACAATTATGGCTAGCATAATACTTTGGTCATACTAGAAATAAGGTATTAGTTAACTTTAATACTTTATTATACTTATTTTCTTAGTTCACGTTATCTAAGATAATTGAGACTAATTATATTTAATTACTTTTATATGCTAATAACAATATGAATCCTTATTAGTCAAAAACTAATTTTTCTACTAAAAATAAATCTTTAAATTGTATATCCATTACTAATAAGAATTCTATACCTTATTTTCTATAATTAAAAACCTATACTACTATATGAAATATAACTTTTAAGCACTTCATTTAGTTAGGCTTTTCTATTATATATAAGAAATTCTTCTCCATAATATTTATTTCATACAAATAATCATATCCATGTACCATTTCCCTAACTAATTCCAATTTATATTCCCATTTATCACCCATTAAAGGACATGTATAATGCTGATTTATATATTTCAATTTGTTCCAATTTCTCTCATTTCCTACCTAGTTGAATTTCATCTTCTTTACACTAAATTCAGCACTCAATTCTTACTTTACATAAGTCATTTCCGAAATGGGTGAGACAATAAGAGCCATTGGTAACTCTTACATCAATACTAGCTATAATTCTTCACCTAGGTTTCTATAAATTAAAATGGATATTACTCAAACAAATACATAAATTATCCATATTAAATTTTGTTATGCCTTCCATTATGAATGCCGATTTTTTTTTCTTTACTATATCTTTTCTTGAATATTACAACCTTCATTTTAACCTTTCAAGAAAGCATCCCACTCTCTCGTACATCAATACTAACTATAATTCTTCTCCTAAGTTTCTATAAATTAAAATGTATATTACTCACACAAAAACACAAATTCTCCATATTAAATTTTTTTATATCTTCCATTATAAATTTTGGATTTTTCCCCTTACTATATTTTCTTATGAATATGACAATATTCACTTTAACCTTTCAAGAAAGCATCCCACTCTCTTGTACACACTTAATCAAAGAAATGTTCACATCTCCAAACATAAAAAAAAGGTAAACTTACATTTCATGGAAACTTAAACCTTATAAATACATCACACCTCATAAGAAAATTTAAGGGAATTGCTAAGTTACCTTAAGGATACAAGAAGGATGAAGAAATTTTTGGTGTTTCTCTTGAAGTTTGCTTACTTCCTTGTGTCTTTGGTCGAACGATTTTCTCTCCTCAACAATTGCTTAGGTTCTTTTGTCTAATACTCCGTGACTCTCCTTCTCTTGAATGCTTATATGGTTTTCATAATTCTTAAGCTCCTCTCATTTGTTATATGTGTAACCAACTTCATGCTTCCTGCTTTTTATTTGACTGAAATTAATGCTTACACTTGCTTCCAATTTTTTAATCTCTTTTCACCGAATGCAATTTTATTTTTCTATTTATTTTATTGAATGCTATCTTTTTCTTTTCCATTCTCGGTCACACTAAAATAAAGGCACAGTCCCATTGAAAATAGAAGGAAAAGGAAAGAAAAGAAGGAAAACTATGGCAGCACGTCTCTCTCTCTTTTCTCCACCTCTTCACTGAAATTCTCCATTTACTTACATACTTGGTTAATGTAAGAAAAAGGAATGATAGGATGGAAGGAAGAGAACAATTGCAATATGCCTCATTCATTGCATTTTCCTTTTCACTAATTATGCATTTGAACGTTAGAATCTTTTCGTTCCTTCTTTCCAATTGTTATTGCCATACACATGTGCATCACTTAGTTTAAGTTAGGCATGTCCATTCGGTTGTATCAATTTGAATAAGAGAAAGGAATTTAAGCACCTCAAGCACCTAAACTTTTATGTAAGCACCTCAAAAACCTCATTCTTTATGTAAGCACCTCAATGAAATATGTCTCTTACTTGCTCCCCTTCTTAAATTCTCGGTCAATCTAAAAGGAAATGAAGGGACGAAGGTAATTTAAGAGTGAAATACTACACTTTCCCTTTTTCTTTCTTCTTTTCCATTTTATTCTTATAATCAAGCATTTTAATTCTTTATAGCCAAGTATTCTTTCCTTTTCTATCCTAATAATTTACACTAATATGTATAGGGTTTTCCTTCCATTCATTCTTAATATTCGGCTAAAGTAAGACTAAAAGAAACTAAAATTCTTACATTACAAGACATCCATCATTTTCATCACTTCCATTCTTCCCCTTGTTACATTTTCTCTAAACATTAGATTACTAAGGTAATTTCTTCATCTTTTATATTGTTACCCTAGGAAAACATTAATTTAAAATAATTAAGGAAATATGGGTGTTACACGTTGCTTATAAATTACAAGAATTAATTCCATGGACTCGGCCCAAGGAGATTTATTAGATTGGCAATTCAATTTCCTTCCTTCATTCTCCACTAACACCATTAAATGGTAGGGTTTCCTTCCTTCAGCTTGACTTTAACACCATGCAACGCTATTCTTTTTTCAACAACATACTCGTGCTATCTCATCTATCAACATTTCAATATACCACACAAACCAGCCAACAGAAATACTTTTTGTCAAGAATGCAGGTACACCATTACGTTCCTAAGAAAACTTGTAAAATATGTTGGTTTCATCAATTAAAACATGGAACATAATCTCAAATTGTTAACCTACCTTAAGGATGACTAGAAGGAAGTGATCTTGGCCTTTCCTTTGATTTCCTTCTACACCTTGTTTCCTTTTAATTCTTACTTCCTTACAATTAAATGCCAAATTTTCACTTTGGTCTAACCATTAAGGCACATTCGGACACAAAATCTAAAGGAAAACATTAAATTGGGGTATTTTAAATTATACTAGAGGTTTCAAAAGCTTGAAATTTGATTTCTATGATTTTTTAGTAGTTCTGTCAACGGTGTATGCGGCGCACAGTAGCTGGGGTCAAAAAATACACCAAAATGTAGCCTGCAACTCGAGGATGCCGAATCCAATGTCCGTTCGGCGAAACACAACAGTTTTGATGGTGTTTTTCAACGACAAAGTACGCGATCGACATAACTATTTTCCTTCGTTCTGGGTGTGTGATAGTGGTGCTCCACCAGTTGAAAGCTGATGGAGGAAGTTTGTAGCTCAAGCTACCTAACGGTGGTGGCAGTGTGGTCGGATGGCATCGGACGGTAGATGTAACGCCCCTATCTAGTCTTATTACTAACTCCGATATCAAGAGATAGGTTCAGTACATTATCCTTATCCTTGATTTGATAAGTGTTTAAGCAGTTATAACATTCAATTATATTAAGCGGATTAGGTTCAGGATCTTTTGCTCAGAATAAAAACTTACATGTACAGTGGAATAAAAATACTATACTACACAGCAAAAATTAAAAACCTTCATGTAATTCGAATAAATACAGGTCCAATAATTTCCATTACATGTTAATAAGTCACATCCCTAGATATATGAAGTACCCGACCATCAGAAGTCAGGAGACAACAGGTCTGTCACTTAGACTCCCGCATAAATGAAGGATGGTTCGGTCTTTCAGATATCTGTTTCCCCTGTATATCCCAAATACAACTCATGTATACAGTCAAAATATTATCCTATTCTAAATCAGATTTGGCTAGGACCCAAAATAGGGGATTGCAAAAAATCATACTCAATCAAAAAGAGATTGCTACCCCGTAGCCATGCTACGCATCCGTATCTGATACATATTAGCACATAGACGAGAAACACAAGTTTCCCAGTAGCTCAGCAATTTATAGTTTAAAAGAAACTAATATGTACTAGGGTGAAAGCACTAAAACATTCAATCTACATCCTTGATTTTAGGCATAATATTACACATAACTGTAAACTGGCAATCATTGCATGATAAATTTATAAGTTAACAAAGATTAGATAACTTTTTCAAATAACACGTATTCTCATAAGCTTACAGATTTATTACAAAATTATTAGAGTGTTTATGCGTGTTACGTGAACACTAGGTCATGGGTGTAGAGCACCTTTGGCCATACCTCATAATTCTTGGACAGTCGGCCATGTATATAGCGTAATCGTGAGCACTAGGTCATGGGCATAGATCACCTTCTGCCACGCCTCGCTAGGCCGCTCGTGTGGAGCACCTTTAGCCACACCTCGTAAATCGTGGACACTCGGCCACGTATAGAGCGTAATCGCGAGTACTAGGTCATGGGCATGGAGTACCTTCGGCCACGCCTTGCTAGGTCGCCTGTGTGGAGCACTTTTGGCCACACCTCGTAAATCGTGGATACTTGGCCACGTATAGAGTGTAATCACAAGCACTAGGTCGTGGGCATGGAGCACCTTCCTTGATTCCTCTCTTGCCTTGTGTATATTGCTAATTTGGCTACCTTTTGCTCCCTTTCTTTTTTTGTCCTTTCCTTTTGAGTAGATGTGTGTGTGTGGGTTAAGTGTTCTCTCTTTCTTGCTAGGGTGCACCTCCAAGTATGTGTGATGTATGTAGGGCGAAATATGAGTCTTAACTTCTTTTTCCTTATGCTTATGTGGCATGGGTATATAATTAAAATTCCAACTTTCATTTCCCCAAATTCGGCCAAATGCACACGCTCTCCCCCTTTTTTTTGTTTTTCTTTTAATTCTTTCCTCTATGGCTCCACGTGTACTTATGAGTACACTCTACATTTTCTTGCAGCCTTGGTTCTCTAGGTGGACACGTTAAGTGAAGGGAGGAAGGAAAGTCATGCACACAATTCCTCACGTGGTAGCATCCGGAGAAAAAGGAAGGAGATTTTGGATTTATTCAAGTTGTGTTTCCCTTTGTCTTTCCCCACGTGAAGCACTCCTCACGCAAGCCATTCCTTTTCCCTTAATTGTTATTATTTCTTATTGGTATTCCATAATTATGCTGCCCCAAATGGTACTTTCAAGTACGATTTTCCTTCCTTGCATGGTAATCTCACCCCCTTTTCATGCCAAGGAAGAGAGGAGGGAAACTATGAAATCTCCTGCATTCACATCACCTTCCTCTCTTTTCTTCATTCCAATTTTTCATTCGGTTAGGCTAAAAGACGTGGAACGCTGCAATTTTTCCTTTCTTTGGATGGAGTTGCTGTGTACTAGCATGCATCCTTATAAAATGGAGTGCTAAAATCCCTTGCTCCTTTGTCTATTCTCCCTTTAATTTCTAACATACTTATGTTCATAAAATAAAATGATAAAACCAAAAATTCTGCACTTGTACTCTCTTTCTTGTAACCTTTGTCTTTCTTTTCCTTGCAAGTTTAGATTATCCAATTTTACAAGCAACCAATTTCCCGTGTGGCACAAAAGAGTTTTGCACCCTATCCCCTTTCACGTAAAATGCAAGCAAGATCCACACACACACACATGCATCTTGCCTTCCAATTTATGTGAGACTCATTTACATATAGATATATATATTATTTTTTTTTCATCCTTCTTTCTCCTAATTCACATGTGGCTTAAAGATTTCATGCATGAAATTAAAAGTTCCATTTCTCCTTTTCATGTGGCTTCCTTGTTTTTCATGCAAAAATTAAATTTCCATTCCCTCCTTTCATTTAGAACACATGCATGGCATATGTAACGCCCCTATCTAGTCTTATTGTTAACTCCGATATAAACAGGTAGGTTTGGTACATTATCTTTATCCTTTATTCGATTAATATCTGAGCAGTTATACTGTTAAATTAATTTAATCGAATTAGGTTTGGGATCTTTTGCTTAGAAAAAGAAAACTTACATGCACAGTGGAATAGACCAAAATATACTAAGCTACACAGTGGAATTAAAGCATCCATGTAATTCAATTTAATGCAAGATTAATAATGTCCATTACATCTCTGTAAACATGTATCAAGATATATGAAGTACCCATCCACAGGAAGTCAGGAGACAACAATCCTGTCACTCAGACCCCTTTACAATTTTAAGGATGGACCGATCCTTTAGATATCCTATGTCTATTGCCCAAAAGAATAACCCTAGTTCTAAACCAAATAAATCTGAACTAGGACATCAAAAATAGGAATTACAAAGTTTTCCTCTGACCAAATAGAAACTCCTATCTTCCTGCCCTGCTAGGTGTCTGTATTTGATACATATTACCAGATAGGTGAGAAACACCCGTTTCCCAATAGCTTAACCATTCGGAGTTAAAAAAATCAACTAATATGTACCAGGGTGCAAGCACAAAAACATTTAGTCTACATCCTCGACATTAAATTATAAAGATAACAGGCTAGCATTTTATGAAATAATAATAGTTAATAGAAAATGAGAATGACTCTATTCTAAGAAATTCGTATTCTTATAGAGTAACATGTGTTCTTGCGGGGTTACTAAAGCAGTTAAACATTTCATCCTTTCTTTTACTGTTATCGATTGGGCGTACGTTTTGGATAATATGCAGACCCTAGGTCATAGGCATGGAGTACCTTTGGCCACACCTCGTGATTCATGGGAGTTCAGCCATGTAGACTAGGTCGTCGAGACTCTAGATCACTGGTGTGGAGCACCTTCGGCTACCCCTCACTAGGTCACTCGTGTAGAGCACCTTCGGCCACACTTCGTGGTTCGTGGACACTCAACTATGTAAGCCAGGTCATCTGGACACTAGATCACTGGTGTGGAGCACCTTCGGCCATACCTCACTAGGTCACCTGTGTGGAGCACCTACGGCCACACTTCGTGATGCGTGGACACTGGCCATGCACATCAGGTCATCGTGGTATTGGGTCCCAGACATGATCCCCTTTCCTGATGATCTCTAATAATCCTTAAGTGTAACTTTCTTTTTTCTAGGAATTTCTTATCGTCGTAATTAGGGGGAGTTGTCATTGAATTCTGGACAAGGTCGTTCTTCCTCATAGAATAATGTACATGTTTGCTTTCCATGGGAAATTCAACCGTTAAGGTAAAGTTTTAATTTTTCTTAGGAATAATAGCTAGTGTAAGATCTAATGATCCCCTTTCAATTCTTTTTCTTGAAAGTCATATCTTGAGTGTGGTTTCTTTCTAAAAATTTGCAATATGGGTTTTCCTTCCTTGGAACTAAAATTAGCAATACAATTCCTTTCTAAAAGTAATTACTAATGCCAATAAAATTCCCTTTTCCCTTGGAAAATTAATTCTACTATAATTCTTTTATAAGAGTAGTTAATTATGACACTAAAATTTCCTTTCCTTTAAAACATTAATTTTACCATAATTCTTTTATAAAAATAACCATTTGTGATATTAAAATTTTCCTTTCCTTTAGAAAATTAATTCTAATATAATTCCTTTCTAAAAATAGTTAATTATGACACTAAAATTTCCTTTCCTTTAAAACATTAACTTCACCATAATTCTTTTATAAAACAACTATTTGTGATATTAAAATTTCCCTTTCCTTTAGAAAATTAATTCTAATATACTACCTTTCTAAAAATAGTTAATTATGACACTAAAATTTCCTTTCCTTTAAAACATTAATTTCACCATAATTATTTTATAAAACAACTATTTGTGATATTAAAATTCCCCTCTCCTTTAGAAAATTAACTCTACCATAATTCTTTTTATAAAAACAACTATTTGTGATATTAAAATTCCCCTCTCCTTTAGAAAATTAACTCTACCATAATTCTTTTATAAAAACAAATATTTGTGATATTAAAATTCCCCTCTCCTTTAGAAAATTAATTCCACCATAATTCTTTTCTAAAAATGATTAATTATGACACTAAGATTTCTTTTCCTCTAGAATATACATTCTACTATAATTCTTTTCTAAAATAGTTAATTATTACCCTAAAATTTCCTTTCCTGTAGAGAATTAGTTGCACCATCCTTCCTTTCTAAAATAAAGGTTAACTACATCAAGTTTTTCTTTCTTGGGGCAAACTACTCCAACATACACTTTTTTTTCTAAATGTATGAGTAATGACCCTAAGATATCTTTTCTTGTGTCAACAAGATAGATTTCCCTTACATTGAATTTACTTCAAGGGATATAACTATCTAGACTTGCAAATCCTAATTCATAGTTCACAAGGTTCTCATGTCTTCTCATTCATCAACTATCTATTACCCACACATGCTAGCCATCAACATACCATTTAAATCAAGAATGTGAGGATCTCCTAAGTTCCATGGAAAACTTAAACTTTAGACATAAATTGCATGATTAACACATGGAACAAAAAGAAATTTTTAATGGTTAACCTACCTCAAGTGGTGGAAAAATGGTTGAAGGTCTTCTTGTATTCCTCTTGTCCCTTGCTCCTTCTTCTTCTTTTCGTTGTTTTCTTTTCTTTTCCTTTTGAGTTTCCTCTCGGCCACGCTCCCTTCTCTTGTCCCCTTCTAGTATGTGTCATCCTAACTAAAGGAAAATTGCCTTAGTGGATTAACCACTTACCTATGGCAAAGGAAAGGAAGATGAGGGGGATACGCAAGATGTTTCCTTCACACGAACTGCTCCTCTTTGTCTCACCTTAGAGCATTTCGTGTGTATGTTTTATTTCCCAAGCTCCTCCACGCGTGGCATTCATTAGAATGAAGGAAGATGGCCCACTATTCTACACCTTAGTTGAAGTCATTTCTTAGTCACACGTGGAGTCCATGTCCAATCCTCTTTGCTTGCCATTTCTCACACTCACTCAGCTGGATTAAAAAAGGAAGGAATGGAGAACACACCACCTCTTGGCTCCACGTAGCAGGTATGGTTCCAACAGCTCACATTTGCACTCTCTTTTTTTTTTTTTTACGTGCTGCACCTTCCTTGCCTTTCCCCATGCATCACACATATATATACAATGGTATCTCTCTCCCTCCCATTTATCTACTTTACCCTATGGTAAAAAATAAGATCCATGTGTCCATGTAAGCCCACCGAATGGAAAAACTAGCAAGGGAATTTGTCACGTCTCTTTCTCTTTTCCCCTCTTCTCAATAATTGTTGTGATTCACCCCATTACCTAATGGTCTCCCTAGGTGGTCCCTAGTGTGCACCATTTTCCTCTCTTGCTAACTTGGACATATATATATTTTCTACTCCATAAATCAAGCTGCACCTTTTTATCTCTTTAACCATGCTCACACGTGAACTTCTCCTTTTTGTATTTGCATCTAAAATTCTGCACTATGGTTGCCTACTTCACGTCATTTCCTCTCATGTGTGGATGTGCATCTTAACCTCCTCTTACCATGTGCATGCTCTCTTGCCCAAACTTCTCCTTTTTGTATTTGCATCTAAAATTCTGCACTATGGTTGCCTACTTCACGTCATTTCCTCTCATGTGTGGATGTGCATCTTAACCTCCTCTTACCATGTGCATGATCTCTTACCCAATTTCCATTCCCCTTCACCTGTATTGCATGCAAGATTCACACACATGCACCTTGCACCCTATCTCCTCCCACGAAAGATCTAAGCAAACCACATATATATGTTTGTATATTTTTGAAAGCCTCACTTCCATTATCAACCTCACTTGTGGCTTGGGGACCTTATACATGAAATAAAAATATTCATTCCCTTATTTCATGCAAGACACATGCAAGGCACACTCATGCATACAATTAATTAGTGGCATCTTGTTTTGCATCTCTCTTGGTATTTGGACTATAAAATAAAAAGAATTTAAAGAGTTAATTTTGAGCACCAAACTTTCATGCAAGTTGACTCTTTAATATAGACATTTAGCCCATTAAATTATGCAAGAAATTTATACTAATTCATTAATGGCATCATCAACTTTATTCATTTAATTGACAACCTTTAATTTAACTAATTCAATGATGGGGTGTTACAGCATACTCATGCATATGTTTAAATATATGCATCTTGCATTGCTTCTTTCTTGGTACTTAGGCTAGGTAATTAAAGAAATTCAATAATTAATTTTAAGCCCTAAAAAATTTTATGCAACTTACTTTGAATATAACCATTTAGCCCCTTAAATTGTGCAAGCTAGAAATTAATACTAATCATTAAATAACTCAATTAATTCCATCCATTTAATTAAAAATCATTAATTTAGGCTAATTAAATTATGGGGTGTTACAGCAGAGATCGTGGCCAATGTTGAATTTCACAATGGGAGGGAAAAATACCATTTTCCAGAGGCTGTGGTGACCGGTGGTGACCGGTGGTTGCTGCAGTAGCTTGCTGCAGCGTTGGGCTGAGCTGCTAAACCTTCTAGCAGTGACAGGCAACGATGCAGCGGCTGGTTACTAAGCGGACGGTGGTGGCAGTGAGAAAGGAGGGAAAACGTGAGAGAGAGAGTGAACACAAGGAGGGAAAAATGATGTGTAAAATGAGGAAAATATGGACTTTAATATTTCTAAGGGCATTTTGGTCTTTTCCTACTTCACCCTAGATAAATTTTGTAACACCCATAATTAAGTAGCTTAATGGATAAAATTCATGATGCTAGTTAATTTATTTCTTGTTACTAAATGAATTTAAGAAATTGGCTTAAGGAAGGAAAACTTCACTTGCATAATTTAATGGCCCAAATTGTCTAGATTAAAAAGACAAATTACATAAGAATTTGATGCTTAATTTAACCCTTATTCTCTTTTTGTTATCTAGCCTAAGTACCAAAGGAAGGATCATTAAATTTTATACATGGAAATCTCAATGCCACACGTGAGGTTAAGAAAGGCATTCAATTATATATATATGTGCATGAGTTTCACGTGAAGAAGAGAAGGAGAAGATGGAAACAATAGGTGAAGCCATGTGAAAGGAAAGGAGAAAAGGTAATGCATGAATCTCATGCAAGACTCACATAAAGTGGGAAGGGAAAGAACGAGTGCAACCTTCAAGTAAAAATATAAATACAATATAATAATACATGCACACCTGATTGCTTGAACAAAGAGAGAGGAAGGGAGACGTGTGAAATTAGTAAATCCCTTTGACTCTTCTTCTAAGCAACCAAATGAACACTAGAAGGAAAGAATTAAACAAATGAAGCAAGGCCCACACGTGCAGCTAAGAGCAGTTTGGTTGATGCCACGACACAATGATAATTATAAGAGGGAAATAGAAACAAAATAGGTAGCAAAAGCAAGACAAGAGGTTGCATAAAGGATAGAACAGGATGGTGTGAAAGGCAAGAATTCATCCTTTTCCCTTCGTGCTACTTACCATACTCGAATAAGGAGGAAACAGCATGCACGTACGATGGGAGGGAAAAGTCAAAAAGAGGGAATAGATAGAGACAATATATATATATATACGTAGCTTGCATGTTTAGGAGGGAGTGAAGATTGTAAATTAAATAAACAACAAGAAAATACATGAAGTGGGCAGCTTACGACGCCTAACACCCCCCTCCCTCTTGCGTGATTAGTTGACTAAGGGAAGAGTGCAAGGGAAGTAACTGCACACAATTATACACGGGACCATGAAGTGTAAAGAGAGGCTGTGTTCCATTAACTAAGTGGAAAAAAATGATGAATGAATGAATGAGTGAGGCTACACTAAAATATTTCCGCAAAACCACAAAAGAAAGATAAAAAATAATGAGAATGGAGAGTGGAATTTCATTTTTCACGAGGGAACAAAGGAGAAGGGCATGAGACTACCTTAACCAAAAGGAAAATATGCAAGGAGAGGGAGAGCAGCCCATTCGATGAGAGAGAGAAGGTGAATTAGCCAAGGAAGAAAGAAGCCAAAGAGTAAGATAGCAAAGGAAATTCAAGAGAGAATCAAGACAAGCTACATTGGGTTCCTTGTAAGGTAGGTTAGCAATTTCTTTGTTTTAGTTCCATAAGTTAGCATATATGTTCCAAAATGTTGCTTCCATGGAACTAGAGTAATTTTCTTCATTCTTGATTTTAGGATGAAACTTGATATAGTATGCATGATAAACTTAGGAGTTGGCTAAGTTGAATGAAATTAATAATGTTATTGAACATTTATGTTTGCTAAATAAATGCATGTGATGATGAATAAGATGGACAAAGTTAGTATTTGAAATCTATTGCCATGACCACCTAAGAAACTAATTAATGACGAATACCATTATGAGGAATGTGATTGTGAGGGTTTAAGGTTAATAATGATCATGGATAGGAGAAACCTTATCATGGAAATTATTAAAACTTTAGAAGTAAATTATATGAGGTTTAATTTCCAAGAAAAGTAGAAATATTATGGCCATTATTAGTATTTTGGAGGGAAATTTATGTGAGATTAAATTTCAAGAAAAGTAGGATTATTAGGGCCATTATTTGTATTTTTTGGAAGGAAATTATATAAGATTTAATTTCTAAGAAAAGTAGAAATTTTATAGCTATTAAATTATATGAGATTAAATTTCCAAGAAAAATAGAATTTCTATGGCTATTATTGGTATTTTTGTGAAGGAAATTATCTAAGATTTAATTTCCAAGAAAAGTAAAATTTCTATGGCTATTAAATTATATGAGAGTGAATTTTTGAGAAAAATAGAATTTTTAGGGCTATTATTTGTATTTTTAGAAGGAAATTATATAATATTTAATTTCCAAGGAAAGTAGAAATTTTATAGCTATTAAATTATATGAGATTTAATTTCCAAGAAAACTAGAATTTTATGGCCATTACAAGTATTTTAGAAAGAACTTATATTAGACTTGATTTTCCAGGGAAAGGAGAAATACTATGGGCAGTTATAGAACTTATTCAAAAGTTTTAAGAAAGTGTACCTTAGAAGTTATTCTAAAAGGTAGCAACATTTCCTCAAATAGTGAACTTCCCATAAAACAAGTTTAATTACATTAAAAAAAAAAGAAAGAGAAGAAAAAGTTTATCCTAGGGACTAATGGCATTTTTAGGGAAGTACAAAAATGGTAAAATCCAAGAAAGGAAACCTTTCCCTGGATAATAAAAGAGAGGTGTAAGGTGACACGGCACCTTGCGGGGTCCCGACTATACACCAGCGGCCTAGCGAGGCGTGGCCGAAGGTGCTCCATACCTGTGACCTAGCATTCGCGATCACGCTATAATCGTGGCCAAGTGTCCACCTATTTCGAGGTGTGGCTAAAGGTACTCCACACGAGTGGCCTAGGGAGGTGTGGCCGAAGGTGCTCTATACCCATGATCTAGTGTCCCGATGATTTTATGTATGTGGCCGAGTGTCCACGATTTACGAGGTATGGCTAAAGGTGCTCCACACGGGCAGCCTAGTGAGGTGTGGTCGAAGGTGCTCCATGCCTATGACCTAGTGCTCGTAATTACGTTGTATACGTGGCCGAGTGTTCACGACTTACGAGGTGTGGCCGAAGGTGCTCCACACGGGTAACCTAGGGAGGTGTGGCCGAAAGTGCTCCACACTTGTGACCTAGTGTTCAAGTGACACGCATAAACGCTCTGATAATTCCATAATAAATCGGTAAGCTTATGAGAATACGTGTTATTTGAAAAAGATATCTAATTTTTGTTAACTTCTAAATTTATCATGCAATGATTTTTAGTTTACAATTATGTGTAATATTACGCCTAAAATCAAGGATGTAGATTGAATGTGTTGGTGCTTGCACCCTGGTACATATTAGTTACTTTTAAACTATGAATTGCTAAGCTACTGGGAAACTTGTGTTTCTCATCCATGTGGTAATATGTATCAGATACGGACGCGTAGCAGGGCTGTGTGGTAGCAATTCTCTTTTGAGTAAGTAAGGTTTTTGTAACCCCCATTTTGGGCCCTGGATATATTCGAGCTAGAATAGGACAATTAATTTAACTGTGTACATAAGTGTTTATGGGGTATATTGGGGAAAATGGATATGTGAAGGATCGATCTATCACTACCTTGTACGGGAGTCTGAGTGACAGGCCTGTTGTTTCCTGACTTTCGAGGGACAGGTACTTTATATATTCGGGGACATGTATATCAGTATGTAATGGAAATTAGTAGATATGTATCATTTGAGTTATATGATAGTTCAAATTTCTGTTGTGTAGTATAGTATTTTTATTTCGCTGTGCATTAAGTTCCTAAATTTGAGCAAAAGATCCCGAACCTAATCCGCTTAACATAAATTGAATGGTAAAACTGCTCAGGCAATAATTAAACATAAAGGATAAGAATAATGTATCGAACCTATTTGGTTGCATCGGAGGAATTGTAATACTAGATAGGGGCATTACAAATTTTGAATGTGTTTTTCGATTTAGGCAAGAATTTAGGATGATATGAAAGGGATTTGGAATTTTCAAACTATCACAAGCTTCTTAGAATTATCTGCAAAATTTCTCAGGGCATATCAAAATCTCGCTATCAGATATAATTTAATTCTGAAAAATTCTCAAATTTTAGCTACAAGCTCAGAAAAATTTCCTTAATTCAATTTGAACAAAATCTAAATTTATTTTATCCAATTTAATTTATTTTAAAAAATCAGGTTATTACAAAAGGGAAAGGAACACGTGTGATGTTAGGAAAGAGGGAAGTGCAGAATTTTAAGAATGCATGGGTAAGTCTTGCATGCAAATGAGGGTTCACGTGCACTAGGAAAGAAAGAAAATACACGTGCCTTGAGTGAGACCAAAGGACAATAGGAAAGAGGATGGGAATGAATTTTATAAGCATACTACAAGCAAAAAAATGGTGCAGAATTTTTAATATGAATGGAGACTTCAAGGGATGCAACAATTAAAATATAGATATACATGCACATAAGGTGGAGTAAAATGGAAGCAAGAGTGCAAAAGCTCCTAAAGCCACGTAAGGTATGGAATTATAATTAAGAAGAGAAAACACAAGTGTAGCGTCCTTTCCCCTTAGATGGCCGAATGGAGATTGGGATTTGAAAAAAAAAAGAGATGGAGTAAACAATGGGAGAAAGGTAACTTGCAAGCAAAGGAAAAGTGTACTAGCAAGTACACTTAGTGCAGAATTTTGTGTAAGGAAATGAGCTTGTGTGTGCAATAAGAAAGTCCCACACATTATAAAAATAAATAAAAGGGGAAAAGGTGCAAAATTTTTTTTGCACCCACACACCAAAGACAAGGAAAAAGGGGAGAAAAAAAAGAGGGAAGAGTGAAACACCCTTTTGACCGAATACAAAGTGGAATGAAAGAGAGAATTGGGAATTTTATATGCACACACACTCACACCCACTTGACAAGGAGTTCACATGAAGAAAAAAAGGACAAGTGCAGCGTGAGTTTGGGAGAAGTAAATCAAGATTTGCAAGGGAGAAGGTATGCATTAGGAGCCACCCATAAAGACCATTGGACAAGAATGATAATCAATAATAATTAAGGAAAGGAAAATATGGCATGAAAATGAGGGAAGAGAGAATAAAAATTTTTTGTATGACATGCCACCTAAGCAAGAGACAAGAAGGTTGTGAATGTCATGCAAGACCCACACGTGAAGAGAGAAAAGGGAATTGAAATCTCTTATGTGGGAAATACATGCAAAGCCACATGTGAAGAATGGAAAGGAAGGTGGTGTAGCGTGAAGTGGGGGAAAAGGAATTAGGAATGTTATGTTTTCTTTATGGACACAAGCACACGTTACCAAAGGAAGAAAAGGTGGGAATTTCATTTCTTATGCATGCAATACAACATTCACGCGTGTAAGGAGAAGAGAGGTTGAAAGTTCATTTTTCATGAAACCTACACATACACACATACGTGGAAAAAAAAAAAGAGAGAAAGGGAAAGAACATGAGTTGAGAGAATCACTAAGGCTTTGAAGAAGGAAAGAGCTAAGGGGATCAAGAAAGGAAGAAGCAAGGGAAGAAGTCAAAGAAGGAGCTTGATCGAAAAAGGGAAAGAGTAAAGGAAGCAAGGTAGGTTAACAATTTAAGCTTTTGTTCCATACTTTAGTTTATGCAACAACATGTTTATCTTCAAGCTTTCCATGGAACTTAAGTGGGTTCTATATTCTAGACGAAATGTGTGTATGTTGGCTAAGCATATGTGGTTAGTTTGAATGTTGGTGGATGAGATGGCATGCATATTGTTGTTGGAAAAAAAATTAGGGTTAGATGGGGTTAATTCATGATGACCATAAAGAAGAGAAATCCTACCAATTAAGGGTCTTAGTAAGGAATGAAAGAAGGAAATTGATTTATTAATTTAACCAATCTCCCTAGGCCAAGTCCATAAAATCTATGCTTGGAAATGATAAGCTATGCACCATGATATTGATTCAAAATATGGGAATTTATTTTGAAAGTCATAAGAGAGGATATTATTATTAATGCAAGAAAAGAAAATATTTTTTTTGATAGAATTTTATAAGAAATGTACCTTGGAAATAAATGCCCAAGAAAGGAGAAATCATTCTCTAACTATGAAATTTTTCACAAGAAATATACATTAGAAATTATTTCTAAGAAAGGAGAAATTATTCTTTAAATATGAAATTTTTCATAAGAAATATACATGAGAAATTATTTCTAAGAAAGAAGAAATTATTCTTTAATTATGAAAATTTTCCTAAGAAATATACATTAGAAATTATTTCTAAGGAAGGAGAAATTATCCTTGGAAATATTGAAATTTCCCATAAGAAATGTACCTTAGAATTTATTTCCAATATAGGTAAATTTATTCTTGAAATATTAAAATTTTCATGAGGAATATATATTAGAATTTATTTCCAATAAAGGAGGAATTATTCTTGAAATATTAGATTGTATCATAAGAAATGTACATTTACATTAAACTACAAGAAAGGAGGAATTATCCTTGAAATTAATAGCATTTTCCAAATCAAGTACATTAATAATAATTTCCAAGAAAGAGGAATTTTATCCTTGAAGTTATTGAAATTTTAAAAGGATATACACTAGTAATGATTTTCAAGAAAAGAAAATTTCCCTTGATAATTGATAAAGAATTTTAAAGGTGGCCAAGTGTCCACATGTGGCCAAGTGTGCACAAAGAACATCAAAAGGTGGCCAAGTGTCCACGGTGCTTAAGTGTGCACAACCAATGAATAAAAGTAAATTAAGAATGATAAGCATAAAATGGATTTAATAACTGTATGATAATGCATTTTTATAGCATGCCGATATTTTATTTGAAGGAATTAGTATTTGATTGCATTGGCATTTAAATTAATCATATATATTGATTGCCAATTTATATTTATTAATTATGCTGTATTTTATCCCAAGAATGTAGAATTAAATATTTTGGTGCTTTCACCCTGATACATATTAGTTGTTTTAAAACCTGAATTGTTAAGCTACTGGGAAACTTACGTTTCTCATTATATGCTAATATGTATCAGATGTGGCTGCATAGCCAAGCCAAGAGATCGAGTTCCTTTTAGGTTTAAGAAATTTTTGGGTCCTAGTCCAGATATACTTAGTTTAAAACCAGGATTATTCTTTTGGCAGTAGACCTAGGGTGTAATTGGGAAAGAACCGGGGAAGAGACATGTGAAGGACCGGTCTATCTTGGAAATTTGTAAAGGGGTTTGAGTGACAGGATTGTTGTCTCCTGACTTCTTAGGGACGGGTACTTCATATATCCTAATACATTTTTACTGTAATGTAATGGACATTATTGGACTTATATTATTTCAATTGCATGAAAGTTTAAATTTTTGCTGTGTAGTAAAGAATTTCTTTTATTCTGCTGTGCATACAAATTTTTAATCTGAGCAAAAGATCCTGAACCTAATCCGCTTAATATAACTTAATGGTATAACTGCTCAGACATTAATGAAATAAAAGGATAAGAATAATGTACCAAACCTATCTGTTGCATCAAAAGAATTGTAATACTAGATAAGGGCATTACACTTGGGGCCTTTAAGGACTAGCTGTAATATTCTGGTGCTATTGACTAGTTGCAGTATTCTTGCAGTTTAACCAAATGTAGTATTCTCGTGGTCTTCAAATAGTTGTAGCTATTCTCATTTATGGTTCATGCTCATGCTCATTTTAAAATCTCATATTTCTCTTCTCTTTCTCATTCATTCTCATATTCTTTCTTATCATTCTCAAGTCACATGTTTACCATTACATTTTAGGTTTAAATTGTAACACTCCATATTCTTGCAATTATACCTAAATTAATGTCTCCTCAATTAATTGCTTGTGTAGCTTAGTGTTTAGAATAAATAAGAACACTCTCTTGTTTGAAATGCTTGATACATTTACCATTCTTGCATTAATTTCCTTTTACTAACCGAAGCACTAAAGGAGAAAGGAGTGTAGCCAATTCAAAGAAATGCATGCACGTCCAATTAGTGAAGAATGTGAGTCTTTGATTATTTTATACATATACCCACACGGCTAAGACAAGGGGAAAGGAAAGAAGAATAATGCTATATATATTTACAACCACACAGCTAAGAACATTTAGAAATGCAAAGAATGAATAACAATTAAACATACATATAAATACACGTGTATTTGGGAGGAGAGTGAGATTTTCTTGAGACAAAGGGAAGTGCAGAATTTATTTAACCAAGTACACCCACACGGTTAGAAAAGAAAAAATGTGAAATACACATTTCCTCCCCCTCCCCTTTTATGCCTTGCATGCAAGAGTCTTACGTGAAGAGTATGACTTGGGCACAAGGGTGGAGTTAAGTGTATGAATGTATATGTAGCAAGGAAGCCTCACAAATTCATAATATAAAAATGCCAATCTGGTAATGACATGAGCAAGAGAAAAAGGGCCGTATGTGGGTGGCATGTAGGAGGAGTAATTTGTGATCTCCTTCCCTTCCTTCCTTACGTGATCGAATGGACAAAGGAAAAAGGGTGCAGGATTTTTATAAACCAAACATACATTTGGGGAGGTACACGTGTAGCTATAATTAAATAAGAATAAGAAAAGATGAAGATAGAATATGACTTCCCCCCTCCTCTCCTTTAACATGTCTAAGTAGCTAACCTAAGCTTGCAAGGAAATGCAAATTATACTTAAAGTACACTTAGAGCAGCCATGAAATAATATTAAGGAAAAGGAAGGTGGCATCCCATGCTCTTTGGCCAAATAGAAAATGTGAAGAGAGGGGAGGGGGAAGCTAGCGTGAATTCCTTTCTCTTTCCCCCCTTGGCATGCTCAAGTAACTAAGGAAAGAGTGCAAGGAAAGTAAGGTGTACTTAAAAGCACACATGTGGCAATTAGATAAAAAGGATGAAGGGGTAGGGGTAGCATGACAAGTGGCAAATGGAAGAGTGCAAGTAAATGGGTGTACTTATTAATAATAATAATCAAGAATAATGGAGAAAATGGGCTTCACTAAGCCTGCACCAAAACCACACGTGGGGTTATTAGATCATAAGAATAATTAAGAGCAAAGAGGAGAAGTAGTATCCCATTGACCGAATGACCAAATGCATGAGGGAATGGAAATGGAAATTGTATTTTTTTAATATATGGATGCATGCACACGCACGACAAGAAGAGAAAGGGAGAGTAACGTGAAAAAGGGGGCTGTACCTAAACTACATGTGATGCCTATTAGCTAAGAAAATAAAGAAAAGAGAGAGAACATTTTGAGGAGGGGAGCAGCCCACAATTGAGGAGACAAATACACTCACGTTTGGTTAAGGGAGAGGGGGAGAATTAATTAAGAGAGAAAGGAGCAAAGGAGCAAGGAAGAAGTAAAGGGAGAAAGTCAAAGAGGAAGCCAAGCTAATCTCATCCTAGTTCACCATTGAGGTAGGTTACAATTCTTAGAATTTTGTTCCATGGTTTAATATATATTTACCATGTTTTTACAATATTTCATGAAACCTTATTGTTTTCCCTACACGCTTGATGAAATGAATGTTATGTTGGTTAAGCTTGTGTGATAGATTGGGATGTTGGTTGATGTGATGAAATGAATATTGTTGTTTATGGAAGAATTATGGTTAGTTAATGATATTTTCATGATGAACTTTGGTTGAATATGATAAAAATGGAAGTATGATTTTGAAAACCATTTTTCTCCACGAAACTCCCTTGTTGGCCAAGAGGAAGAGGAAAATTTACACTAAAATGATGTTAAATTTTTAGTTTGTAATTGGTGTTAAAATTGGCCATGGATGAAAGGAAAAAGAGAAAGGGAATTATACTTTAAAAATGTAAAAAATTCTTTTCTTAAAACAATCCTTGGCCGAGAAAAAAGGGAAGGAAATTCATTGGAAAATTTCTATGTAAAGTAAGGCTTTAGGCCAGGCTAGAATAATAAAAGTGATGGAAATATTTTTGGTTAGATTGATAAAGGGAAATTTTGCCATAACTATGCAAAATCAAGTGATGTTTAAATATTCCAATGAAAAGGCAAAATATGTCCATTTGCACATTGAAGTAAATTTTTGAAGAGGTAATGTTTAATTGTGTTTTATGGATATATTAGAAATTAAATAAAATAAGATTGGTGAAATAACGAAAGTGTTCACCTAGCATCCTTTTGTGTAATATTTACATGAGGGAATATGTGTTGATTATAGAAAAGAGATTATACCATTTTAATGGTATTGTTTAAAGAATAAAAAAGGAAATTTAAAATTGTAAAATATTCAATTTTCTTAAATTTCCCTTAGGCAAAAACCATGAAATTCTCCCTTAAAATTTATTAAACTTTTATAAGAGATTTATGTTATTATTATCTTCCAAGAATAGAGAATTAAATTGATTTAGGCAACATTATCATAAATAAATATGAGAAAGAGTTTAAAAAGAGATAAAAATTTTTCTATATTCAATGCAGGCCCGTGTCCTTGTCTGGGTTGGAGAAGGCATCCAAAAATTTTCCCGAGCGAAGTAGCAAAAGACCAAAATGCCCCTAGAGGCCTTAAAATTTCAAAATCCCATTTTTCCCACCTATTTTTCCCTTTTCTCTCTCTCTCCTCCCTTTATTTTCTCTCCCTTCTATCCTCTCACCTTCGCCACCATGCATAGCCAAAAATGTCGCCCTGCGTCGCTGCCGGACCCAGCCACCGGTGTAGCTCGAAATCCTTGACCTCTAGCCACCATCCTCGGCCACCGACGGATGCTACAGCGGCCAAAAATATCTTCTTTTCTCCTCTGTCATATTTTTCCTTCGTCATCGTGATCTCTGTCGTCTGACGCCTTTCGGTGACATTGCCACCACCATTGGGAAGCCTGAGCTGCCAGCTTCCTCCAACAGCTTCTAGCCAGTGAATGCCACCGCCACGTGCCCGAAACGGAGGAAAAATCATCCACCATGTGTCAAACTTCTCTGCCGAAAAATGCCATCCAAACAGCTGTGTCTTGCCAAATAAACCCCAGATTCAGCATCCTCAAGTTGCGAGCTAAGTTCTAGTGTATTTTTTGACCTTAGCCACCATCGTTTACCATGTGCCGTTGTGAGTCATCGGGCGCCACCAGGCGTCGCCGTGCTCTACCGTGCACCATCGCTGGAGCTACCAGAAAGTGGTCAAAATCAAAATTTCATCTTTTGGAACCCCTGGTACAGTTTAAAATGCCCTAATTTGATGTTTTCATATTGAAATTCAATCCCAAACATGCGTAAGAATTAGATCAACCTAGGAAATTTGTAATTTGACGTAAGGAAGCTTAATCGAATAGGAAATCGCCAAGATTTTAATTAAATTGCCCAAGGAACTACTTAGGATCTATTACCGAGGAATCGGGAAACCCCAAGCTGTTTAGGAGTAAACAGTGAAAGGTAGAGTAACTTACGCTCCCCTGAACTTTATTTGACACTGTGAATGCCTGTTTTAGAATAGTTTTGTTGCATGGGAATGCATGCTGAGATATATGAGTATAGATGTATGCCTGTGTGCTGTAAATGCCTATTGCATGTTATATTTGTTGACTATCGGATTTATATACCATAAGAATAGGTTAACTTAAGGTAGGGTATTCAATAGCCAGTATGGGATGGCCATTGAGTATCCTGTATGCAAATGGCTTTGTAAATGTTTTATTTTTAATTATATTTAGTCTGCATTCGTTAAGGATTACTCGATAAACTAGGACAACCTTATGAAAGGTTTAAGGTGTATAAGGGGGGATAACTTATATGAGGTAAGTTGTGGTTTAGGTGTAATCTCCTAGAACCTTGAGAATTGGTCGACTATGCGTATGTAGTTCCGAATAAACTGTATGAGGATGGGAATTGGCATTTGTGCACATGCTAGGAGACACCATAGATGTTGATTCTCACCCAGTCCTTGAGTGAGTGATTGGTGTCACGGATCACACTCAAAATATAGGTGTGACTTCGGATTGGTGTTATAGATCACACCCAACAAAAAAGTATGTTTTTTGTAAAAAAGGCATGCAATTGGACAGAATAGTAAACAGTCACATGAGACTTGTGATTGATGAGTAAACGAAAACCACCGGGCATGATTTTTAAACCAGAATTTTAGTATGAATTTTCAGAATAAATATTTTATACTCATTTTATTTATTGCATTGGTTTCCATGTGATTTCATATTTTATAGAATAAGGTAATTCACATGCTTTTAATTGAATATGGGGAAATTTTTTTTGTGCGTTGCCACAGCTGAGCATCTAACTATTTTAGAACTTTATAATGTAAATTACTCTACTGGGATTTAACTATCTCATGAAGTTGTTTGCTCAGATGATCAGGAATAGGGAATGCCTAGGAGATAGCTGGGTAAGAGCAGGATAACAGAAGGACATTATAGTGTAGTTTAGGCTTGAATTTGTATATGTAATTATCTATATTGATTGTTCTAATGGTTGATGGATTTGAATGGATGTATTTTGATGATTTCTGACTAATTATACTTTAGGGAACGTCCAATTTTCAGGGAAAACTCTACCGAATTTTTGACATAATTGAATGTTTGAAGATTTGTTTAATTTGAAATGAATGTGAATGGATTTCATATTCTGAATTGTATGGTTATTAGTATTAATATTCCAGAGCATTTTATGGTTGTATATGAAAATATAATTGCTACTTAGGACGTAGGGTTGGGTGGAATCTGAATGGACGATGGTAAGAGTCTATTTGGGTTACACTCAACCAATAGCGACCCTCTGATATTCCTTGATAGGGAAAAAAATGAAAAATTGATTTCAAAATTTATATGCTTCCACTACTCTGATAGAGGTAAGTATATTATGAATTAGGGGGTCGTTACAGGCGTTACATAAATCCCTTGTTTGAGTAGATTTTAAGGCTAATTATGCTTTAAAATAGGTCATTGAGTTCATTTTCCAAAACAGCGCCCTACTAGTCGACTTCCACCCTCCTTGCAGTCGACTTGTAGCTAACTGTCTTGAAAAATTTTCAAACCTGAGGGCTACCAGTCGACTGCTACATTCTTGGAAATTTTCAAGAAAATAATAGCACGGAACTCGACTTTCATGCTTTTGGCAGTCGACTGCTAGCACTCTGGATGCATTTCTGGGTAATCGAAGAACATGAAAGTTAACTAATAGGAGCAATAAGTCGACTGCTACATTATACTCTATTTTTAAAATATTTTGTTGACCCAAATTTTAGTCCAAGAACAAGTTTATAAACCCCTTTTGACAATTAAAAACTCAATACCGATATATAAGCATCATTTTACACAAAAAAATAGCCCAAACTACTGTTTACTCTCACTCAAATCTTGGATTCAACATTGTTCTCAAATATAATGAAAAACCCATTTTTCAGAATCCAATTTATGCATTCATAAGTACAAGCATGCAGTTTAAAATACCTAATAGCCATCAAAAACGTCAAGAATGTAGGTTTTACTTCCTCTCTAACTCAAACCGTATGAAAATCAAAATTTTTAGCACATGAACAGTAAAATTCGAAACTAGAGAAAATTAGGTTTTTTGCTACCTTTTTGTTGATTTCAAGCTTGTAAATGATTGTTTAGAAGTATTTTGGTGTATTTTCCTAGCTTCTGAAATACTCAGCTTCCTCCTATAACCTTTTTCCTTCACAATTGCTTCACTTTCTCTCTCTAAAACTCTCTGCTTCTCTCTCTAAAACTTAGGATTTCAAGTGCCAAATGAGGGTTCTGGAGTTTGACCCTATTTATAGGTGATCTAGGAATTGAAATTCTGATCCTAATTCTCAATCATTCAATTCAAAATGATAATTTCTTCAGCTATATGCTAAATTACCATTTTATCCCTGAACCATTGGCAGGAGATTTTGAAAATCTGGTAGCTATAATAACTCTTTTGGCAAAAATTATGGTAAGTTACCCCTAAATATGGAAAGCTTACATAGCTTCCTCCAGTAGACATTTTTCTTTTGCTCAAGTCCCTGCTCTTTTCCTTTCAATTTAGTCCCTTATTCTAATGCAACTACATGCAATCTAATGCAACAAACACAAGAATTTACTTATTTAAAATTAATAAAACATCTCTTAATAGATAGAAGGAGCGGATGTTACATTTCTCCCTTCCTTTTAAAAAATTTCATCCTCGAAATTTGTACATACCTATTCAAAATTTTTTTAGAAAACCTCTTCTCATGTCCTCTTCTTTCTCCCAGGTGGCTTTTTATGGTGATGACTGGTTCTACAATACCTTTACCAATGAAATAGTCTTATTCCTCAATTGCTTAACCTCAATATCAATGATTCTTAAAGGTCTAGAATGATATGTCAAATTATCTTTCAATTGTACTATATTGGCATCAAGAATACGGGAAGAATTTGAAATGTATTTATGAAGTTGAGAAATGTGAAAAACATTGTGGAGATTGGACAGAAATGGAGGTAATGCTATCTGATAAACGGATGAACCAATTCTTTTCAAAATCTGGTATAGTCCAATGTATTTAGGATTCATTTTTCTTCACTTCATAGCCCTACTAATACCGGTAACTAGAGATACCCTAAGGAAAACATGATCTCCTTTTACAAATTCTAATGGTCTCCTCCTCTTATCAGGATAACTTTTTTGTCTATCCTAGGCCTTAGTTATTTTATCTCTGATCATTTTTATTTGATTAGTAGTTTGTTGAACTAATTTTAGCCCTAATATTTGTCTCTCCCCTACCTCAAACCAACATAAGGGTGATCGACATTTCCTCTAGTATAAGGCTTCATAAGGAGCCATCCCTATGCTAGAATGGAAACTATTATTATAAGAAAATTCTATTAAAGGAAAAATTCTATCCTAACTTCTCTTTTGTTCTAATATATATGCCCTAAGCATGTATTCTAGAGTTTGTATGGTTCTTTCAGTTTGCCCATTGGTTTGAGGATGATAAGCAATACTGAAATTTAATTTAGTTTCAAATGCCTCTTGCAAGGCTCTCCAGAACCTAGAAGTAAACCTAGGATCTTTATCGGATACTATACCAGTGGGTACTCCATGGAGTCTTACTATTTCTTGTATGTACAATTGGGCCAACTTATCCAATGAAAAATTTACTTTCATAGGTAGGAAATGTGCAAAATTAGTTAGTCTATCAACAATTACCCAAATTTCATCATTTCTCAATTGAATTCTAAGCAAACCTACCACAAGGTCCATGGAAATTTTCTCCCATTTCTATTCAGGAATCTCTAGAGGTTGTAACACTCCTGTAGGTTTCTGATGTTCAATCTTCACCTGTTGGCACGTTGAGCATTTAGCAACATACTCAGCTATGTGCTTTTTCATACCTAGCCACCAAAAATTTTCTTTCAAATCTCGATGCATTTTAGTAGCACTAAGATAAATAGTATAGTTGCTCTTATAAGCTTCTTCTAAGATTTTATCCCTTAATTCTCTTGATCCTAGAATATACAACCTATTCTGAAAGGTTACTACTCTGTCAACTTTTTTCTTGAATTCATTTAAGTCCTTCTTTAGGGACTTTAAGAATTAATCTTCCCTTTAGGCTTCTAGGATTTGAGTTTTAAGATTATTCTCAATTCTTATTTCACTCAAGTACAGCCTATCAAGCAACACTAGAGTGGACAAAATCAAATTCCTAAACTTCTTAATCAAGTTCATTTTACTCACCATCATGCGAGCTATATGAAGCGATTTTCTACTTAGAGAATTAGCCACTATGTTCGCCTTTCTTGAATGATACTTCAATTCAAAATCATAGTCCTTAATAAACTCCATCCACCTCCTCTGCCTTATATTTAGCTCTTTTTGATTGAAAAGGTATTTGAGACTTGTGGTCACTAAATACCTCAAATCTAGCTCCATAGAGGTAATGTCTCCAAATTTTCAAGGTAAACACTATGGCTGCTAATTCAAGATTATGGGTAGGATAATTCTTCTCATGGGGTCTCAATTGCCTAGATGCATATGCTACTACTCTTTTATTTTACATCAAGACACACGGCCTTTCTTAGATGCATCACAATACACTTCAAAATTTTTTAATGGATTTGGAATGATTCAGACAGGTGTAGTGGTCAGTTTTTCCTTTAGGTTTTGGAAACTACGTTCACATTTGGCATCCCACACAAATGGAATATCTTTCCTAATCAATTTAGTCAAAGGAAACACGATTTGCAAAAATCCTTGAATAAATCTCCTATAGTAACCGGCTAATCTGAGAAAACTATAGATCTTCGTCATTGTTGTGGGTCTCTCCCAACCAACTACTGCTTTTATTTTACTAATATCTACTGCTACTTCATCTTTTATGATTACATGACCTAAGAATCTTACCTCTTCCAACTAGAACTCACACTTCTCAAGTTTAGCATACAATTGTTTTTCCCTAAGCAACTATAGCACAATCCTAAGATAACGGTCATGCTCTTTGCTACTTTTAGAATACACAAGAATATCATTAATAAACACTACTACGAACTGATTGAGGTAGGGTCTAAAGATACGATTCATGTAATCCATGAAAATAGTTGGAACATTTGTCAATCTAAATGGCATTATAAGAAATTCATAATGCCCATATCTGGTTCTAAAGGTTGTCTAAGGTATATCTTCTGTTCTTACTCTGATTTGATGGTACCTTACCTCAAATAAATCTTGGAAAACATAGTAGCTCCTCTCAATTGATCTAACATATCATCTATTCTAGGGAATGGGTATTTATTCTTTATTGTCACTTTGTTTAATTGTCTATAATCTATACACAATCTCAAACTGCCATCCTTCTTATTAACAAACAACACTAGTGCTCCTCATGGTGAAGCACTAGGTCTAATGAATTATTTTTCTAAGAGGTCCTCTATTTGCACCTTCAATTTTGTCAACTCTAAGGGAGACATCCTATAGGGTACGATAGAGATCGGTCCCATTCTAGGAATAAACTTTATAGAGAACTTTATCTCTCTCTCAGGTGGAAGACTTAACCTTTTTTTAGGAAAGACATCTAGAAATTCATTTACTATAAGGATAGTGTAACAACGGGAAAGAGTTGAAAGAGTTTTAAAGGATTTTAAAAGATAAATTTTGATTTTTGAAGCTAATTTCCATTAAACAAAGCCTGGCATGACTTTCTAGGATAATGATTCGAAACAGAAGGTTGTTTGAAGCCAGAAACACGATCAAACAGAAAGAAATGCAATCCGGCGATCAGAAACTGACAGAAGAAGTTTCGTGCATCAATTTTGTTGACGGAGGCCAAAACTTTCACATAGAAATGCGTGCCAATGTCTAGAAGGATGACGACACCCTAAAACATCCCCGGGTGGCCCGAGAAAAGTCAGAATTGTTCCTGGAGGCTTTAAATTACGCGAATTCCCTCCATTTCTCTCATTTCTCTCTCTCTCCTCACCACACACTCTCTCTCCTCTCTCTTTTCTCTCTCCTCCTTCCTCCACCGTGAACGGCCGCTACAGCCACCGTGGGCCGCCACCAAGGACACCAACCGACAGCCCTCACGGCCCACAACCTTCAGTAACCAACCACAGCCACCAACGGCCGCCGGAGCCGCCAGAAAAATGCTATTTTTCCCCTCCATCGCGCGAAACTTCTCCAGCTCAGATCACTGCCATCCATCGCTGTTGACCATCACCGCCCCCACCACCATGTAGCCCGAGCTACCAGCTTCCTCCAGTAGCTCGCCGTCGTCGAAAGGAGGCCGGATGCGCCCGGATCGGGGGAAACTCCATTCGCCGTGCGAGAAACTTCGTGGCCAGAAAATGCTGACCAAACGGCCGTGAACCGCTGCTCCACCACCGTATTCAGACTCCTGGACTTGCGAGCTTCACCGTGGTGTAATTTTCGAGGCAAACCGCACCTCTTTGCCGTGCGCCACCATACGCCGCCGTGTGCTGCCGTGTGCTGCCGTGTCGGAGCTTCTGGACGTGCATTGGGAGAAACCGAGACCACTGTGATGCAGAATTCCATCATCCTGACACATTGGAAATTAATTAGGCTCACAAAATGAGATTTCGTGAAGCCCTGACTTGATTTGGAGCGATCGGAGACCAGGTAGGATAATTTACACTTCCCGAACCCTAGAATTGATTTAGTGAATACCTGACTAATTTAGATATCTTGCATGGATTTACGTGCCACTTTCGATGGGATAAATTGCATGCCTGTGTGCTGAAAACCCTAATTGCATGTTAGACACCTTGTTTATCGAGTTTAGATGCCTTTAGGACGGATTTACTTAGGGTTGGGTACTTGATAGACGGTATGGGACGGCCGTTAAGTATCCCTCGTACAGGAAGCTTTTAAAAGAGATTATTTTTATCATATTTAGCCTATACTGAGTTAAGGATTACGCGTTAAACAGGACGACCCTAAGAAAGGTTTAGGGAGTATAAAGGTGGATAACCTACACGGGGAAACATTGTGAGTTAGGCGTAATACCCTAGAACCCTGAGGAATAGCCGACCTAGTGCATGTGAGTTCGAATAGACTGTATGAGGATGAGAATTGACGTATGTGCAAATGCTAGGGGATGCCCTAGATGTTGATTCTCACCCAGTCCTTGAGTGAGTGATTGGTGTTACGGATCACACTCACAATATAAGCTTGATTCGGTGATTGATATTATAGATCACAGCCAATGATAAGAGAGGTATTCTCTCTAGACTACGTGCAATTAGATGATGATTTAGATTTGGTTACAGTGGATTTGTAGCCAACGTGGATTGAGATATACAGGGCATGGGATTTTACTCAATTTTGATGATTGATTTTAAAAATAAATGGATTTTATGATTTCTATTAATTGCCGCGATTTCCATGTAATTAAATGGTTTTTAAAGATAAGGTATATCACTGTTTTTGAACTGATTTTGGGAAGATGATTTCGGTGTTCGCACCGCTGGGTATTCAACCGATTTTCGAATGATATTTGAATTGTGAATTATTCTACTGGATTCATATCTCATTAGGTTGTTTACTCAGATAAACAGGGACAGGGACAAGAACCCAGACGATAGAAGATGATGCCGGGGTGATAGACAGGAGATTGACTTAGTTTAGGCTTGAATCGTTTTGTATATATATACTTTGATGACATTACTGTTTATTGGGTTCTGTCTCTTATGCTTTCTATATGGATTGGACTGAATGTATATGTAATATTTCAGATAGTGTATATGGATTATAGTGATGAATTGACGTTACTGTATATAGATTTATGTTAGTTATGTTTATTGCTATTGTTGGACTGGCTGCTTGATTTTAAACAGGTGATTTTGTACTTGGGATATGATCGAAATACAGAGAAAACTCTGCCAGATTTTTGGTAGGGTTTACCACTGTAAACTTGGGAAATTCAGTTAGAATGTATATGAATGCTTGACAATATATGTATATGAATTTTGGATGTTGAGTTTAAGGATTGTATGCCGTATGTATGGACTTTAGTTTCATTCCAGAGTTATTGATGATGTATGTATATGTATTTAGTTAGTTGCGTGTGAATCAGGGTTGAACGGAATCTGAATGGACAATGGGAAGTCTATTTGGGTTACGCTCAACCTGTAGCGATCCCCTGACATTCCCACATAGGGAATAACCATATAAACTAACCCATATGCTTCTGCTAATCAGATAAGCATTGCATATGACGTATTAGGGGGTCGTTACAGATAGTACCAAGCTTATGCTGATTCTCAATCTTATAAGAACATAGAAAATGCATTCTTTGATTCTTTTCCTTAATACTTATATTCATTGGCAAGGCATCTATATAAGTCATAGATTTCTTTGAACAATCTAAGATTACATTGTTTATGGACAACCAGTTCATCCCAAGAATAATGTCCAAATCCACCAAAGGTAAACAAATTAGATCAACAATAAAAGATATGTTCTCAACAATAATTGAACAATTCAAGCAGGCTAAAGAAGTCAAAACTTGCTCTCTAGTAGGGATATCAATAGATAAGTTATATGGTAAGTTAAAAGTAGGTACGTCTAATCTTTCCACACATTCTAATGAAATAAATGAATGAGTGATGCTAGAATCAAACAGTAAAATTAAAGATACATCATTTATTAAACATTTACCTTTCATTAAATCATCAGATTAGGCCACTTCCTTGCCCTTGAGGGTATAGACTCTTTCGGTAGTAGGAGGTCTAGTGGTGTCAGCTTTTTTCTTCCACTGTGGACAATCCTTGATAAAATGTCCCTCTTTCCCACACTTATAGCAAACACCTTGAGGTACATTTGGCTGTTGCCACTTATAAGGTCCCTCATAACTCTTTAGGCATCTAGGGCAAACATTCGACATCACTGGTCTCACCATCGAATTTTTACCTTCTTGGCCTTTGCCAAACCTGTTATCTCTCCCTCCAAAAGATCCTGGTTGCTTTCGTTTAAGGAAATTAGCCTTTTTTTTTCCTTCTCAAATTTTGCTAGATTTTTGGTAACTATGCGATACTTGTTTGCTAGTATGGCATAATTCTTGATTTCCATTGAAGCTACAACACTTTTCAACTCAGGCCTCAACCCAGCCTCTAAATGCATGGCTTTCCATGCCTCATCTGGTTGAAGTTTTAGATAGGAAGAAAATTTGAACAATTCTTCAAATTGAGCTAAATAATTATCAAACATCATCTTACCCTGCTTAATTTGCATAAATTCGATTTCCTTCTTATTCCTCACATTCTGATGAAAATACTTTCCAAGAAATACTTCTTTGAACGAATCTCAGGTGATTGGAATTCCTTGAGCTTCTATCAATTGTTTCATCCTCTTTCACCAATATTCTGCCTCTCTGACCAACACATAGGTGGAAAACAAGACCTTCTGGGTATTAGTCATCCCCAAAACTAGAAATAGCTTCTCTATCTCTCTTAGCCATTCCTCAGCCACCTTTGGGTTAAAATCAATCCTAAAAGAAGGAGGTTTAGCTTTTTAAAACTCCGACCAACCATGATACACTGGGTTTCTAACTTATGCTTCAGGAGGATTAGGGTTAGGATGATTATTATTCCCCTATTCCTAAAATTGCCTGAGAACGTGGGTAGTAATAGCAACTTGCTCTCTCATAGCCTCTACCACTCCCATTATGACTTGCATCACCCTCTCTATATTTTCCTCACCTTCCTTCTCCTTGTCAGTATTCCTTCTAGGTGGAATCATATTTCACTCTACAAAACAAACATTTACCGAGGTGATCAGTCTCAATAACATAACATTTATAGGAGATTATATGGAACCAACAGGAAATACCTTCTACCCCAAACCTAGCATTCATTTCCTCAAGTTAAAACATAATACAAGTTAGTCCACTGCCTAGGCTCAACTAAATAACTTGCATTAGTCTCTATCTTGAGGAATCTACCTTTCACTACCGATTCAGCTATGTGCTAATCATGGTAGTTGTGCTTCGATACCAACTCAATGTAACACCCTAATCCTATGGTTCCTTTTAGTTAATTAAATAAGATAACATAATATACGGGATTGGTGAGTTACTACTATCTTTATTCAAGTAAATTTTTAACTTTTACCAAGTTAAATGATTAAGTGCTACTAGTTTGAAAATTCTACACTCGGGATTCTCATATAACATCGCAGTGAAAATAATTAATCAAAACATATAGGTAAAGTATATACATTCACATCCATAATTTAATTATCTTAATTATAGTTTCTGTGCAATAGACATATACTTATAGATATGTGAGAGTGTTAACTACCATAAAGAGACAACAACCTTGTCACTCATACCCTTTTAACAAAACCACTAGTGGATACCTATCTCACATATCTTAATACATATATGCCCTTACTTTGTACATTAAAAAATAACCATGCTAATCCTTTCTAAAAATGATAATAAGGATTTAAGGTATCGAGCATCACATATTTACAAGTCAAAATAAACTATTACCAAACTAGTCCTACATGTCTGCCCCTCTAGTAAGTAGGGGCGTAAGGGGAACATCCACAACTGAAATCACCCATACTTCATTTATTATCATAAAATAACCTAGAATGGGTATATCTACCCAGTCCACCTCCACTTCTAGCAATATCTAGAACCTAGGCATTTGATACAAATTGGCATTTAATGAGAAATATTTCTCAGTAGAAATAACAACCTAATTTTAAAATTGCTAACTTGTACCACTGTACTGGTATGAAAATACACTACATTCTTTTCTCATAGTTAATATATTATGACTATTGGGATAACATGCATGAATTGAATAATTCCCCACATACACTTATGAATACATATATATCTCATCACACACGATATATTCTCAAATAGTAATGGCAATAGGATCACATTTTCATATCCATTCAGAGCATAAACAAGAAATTAATGCATATTGTTATAGCTATAAACAAAAGTATCATGAAAGAAATCTTCAAAAATTATCATTCATAAATGAGTATTTTCATGGTCCTTAACCATCTGTAATATTCTTGTGGTTCGTGACCAACTACAATATTCTCATGGCTTTTAACTATCTGTAATATTCTTGTGGTTCAGACCAGTTACAGTATTATCGTGGCCTTTAAGGATAAGCTGTAAGATTCTCTTAGTATTGACCAGTTGTTGTATTCTCGTGGTTTAACCATTTGCAATATTCTCGTGGTCTTCAAATAGTTACAGTTATTCTCATTTATGGTTCATGCTCATCTCATTTTAAAATTTCATATTTCTCTTCTCTTTCTCATTCATTCTCATATTCTTTCTTATCATTCTCAAGTCACGTGTTTACCATTACATTTCAGGTTTAAATCTCTTGTTTGAGGGGAGTTTAGGGTTAATTATGATTTAACCTAGGTCATTGAGTTCATTTTCCAAAATAGCGACTTACCAATCAACTTCTACCCTCTCAGCAGTTGACTTGCAGTTTACTCTCTTGAAAAATTTCCAAACCTGAGGGCTACCAGTCGACTGCTATAAGCCCGACATTCAACTGCTATGTTTTTCTCAATTTTTTAGAAAATAAGAGCATGACAGTTGACTTACACCTTCCTGGCAGTCAACAACTAGCACTCTAGATGCGTTTCTAGGCAACCAAAGAGACTGATAAGAGCTATAAGTCAACTGCTATGTTATACTCTATTTTTAAAATCTTTTGTTGACCTAGATTTTAACCCAAGAACAAGTTTATAAACCCCTTTTGACAATTAAAAACTTAATACCGGTATATAAGCATCATTTTACACAAAAAAATAGCTCAAACCGTCATTTACTCTCACTCAAATCTTGAATTCAACCTTGTTCTCAAATATAATGAAAAACCCATTTTTCATAATCCCATTCATGCATTCAAAAGTTTAGTCATGCAGTTTAAAATACCTAATAGCAATAAAAAATGTCAAGAATGTAGGTTTTATTTCCTCTCTAACTCAGACAGTATGAAAATTAAAGTTTTCACCACATGAACAATAAATTTTGAAATTAGAGAGGATTAGGTTGTTTGCTACCTTTTGTTGATTTCAAGCTTGTAAATGATTGTTTAAAAGTATGTTGGTGTATTTTCCTAGCTTATAGAATACTCAGCTTCCTCCTATAACCTTTTTCCTTCAAAATTGCTTCACTTTCTCTCTCTATAACTCTCTTGGCTTCTCTCTCTAAAACTTAGGATTTCAGGTGCCAAATGAGAGTTCTAGAGTTTGGCCCTATTTATAGGTGATTCGAGAATTGAAATTCTGATCCTAATCATTTAGTTCAAAATTATAATTTCTCTAGCTATATGCTAAATTACCATTTTATCCCAAACCATTGGCGAGAGATTTTGAAAATTTGGTAGCTTCAGTAACTCTTTTGGCAAAAATTACGGTAGGATACCCCCAAATATGGAAAGCTTACATAGCTTCCTCTAGTAAACATTTTTCTTTCACTTAAGTCTCTGCTCTTTTCTTTTCAATTTAGTCCCCCATTCTAATGTAACTACATGCAATCTAATGCAATAAACACAAGCATTTACTTATTTAAAATTAATAAAGCATCTCTTAAGAGATAGAAGGAGCGAATGTTACACAGAGAATGATGAAGGTTCTAACTTATCTAGTTTTGTGTAAAAAAGGGAATGTATAGCAAAGTTAGAGCTCCAAATGGTCGTCCAAGTATGGTAATTTCTATTTTTTATGTAGATTATTATTAGATACTTAGGTATGGATGGTGGATGGGTGTTGGAGGATATTGAATGTTGTTGGGGTATTTTTTTGATGGGCATTGTGGAAGAAAAGAGGTGGATTTTTTGAGGTATTTTTGAGCAAGGTGAAGTGATGTTGAGAGAATTTCATCAATTGATGTGGTAGGTGTTTCATGATTAGCTTATTACAAGCATCCTATATGTTATATAGAATGACAAAAATTAACACAGTGGCATTATGAAATTGGTATGGCGAGGTTGTTCAAAGATTACACCAAGTATCTAGCCATTGAAGGAATGGACTATTAGCCTTCGAGTCGAAGCAAAGATTCAATGGATAGGAAAACCAAATGGCTTTAGTTAAAGGACAATAACCAAACACATGGTCAATTGTTTGAACTTCATTATGGCAGAAGGTGTAAACTGATGTGCTGCCAATGCTCTATATGTAGTTACACCTTAAGGCAGTGTACCTATCAATATAGCCTAGTGCAACGGTGAGTACTAAGGTCGTATCTCATGGGAACAGGAAAGCCTAGAGTTACCACTTACTCCTTGTTATTTAGCTTAAGAAAAATAGTAATGGATTTTAACTAAGTTAAACTAATTTCAAAGGGAATCAGTGACACTTGATCGAGAGAGGGAATTATCAAGTCAAGAAAAGCAAAAACCACTGGAGTCTTAAACTAGATGATATTATATGAAGGATCTTGAATTATAAATTTGCATGTGCTACCTGTGAGTGAATCTTAAAGTAAACCCAAATTCTCTGTCGATCTCAATGGATTTCTAAAACCTATAACCTCCCACTAGCTGGTTCCTCCTAATGGTTAATTCTAAATCAGCATTAGTGTTCTAATTCACCACTATTAAGAATTGTTCTTAATCCAGCAGTTAATCAACCTCTAGTGCCAAGTGAAGATTGGATATTCTCTTAGTTAGTTTCCAATTCCAAACATCATCTGTCGAGTTTTTGAGAGGAATCTAGATAGTCTTCCCTATGACGTCTCATAATGAAAACTAAAGTAATTCTTAACTAAAGGAAGATCACACAATCTAATTTATAATTCAAGTAAATTAAGATCAAAATATCAACATAGTTTAAGAACCCCAAATGGGTTCTACCAATCTAGCTACTCATGTTTATGACTAAAATAACAAGGAAAATAATTGAAAGGGGAGAAGAACAAAATAGGGATAGATACATCATCATCTGTTGAATTTTGGATGAATAGTCTTGGCTCTAAACTTCTCCTTGGTTTTACTCCTAGTTGCCTCTTAATGCTTCTCAATCTTTTTCTCCAATTCTTTGTTAGATCTCCACGAATGTTACCTTTGTAGAGAGATAAGGAAATTGGATTGCCAAGGTCCATGAAATGGAAAGGATTGCCACTCTCCAAACCACTTTGTGTGCACACGATTCCACACCTTTTTCTCTTCATCCGCCCCCTCTTATTGATAGGCAAGGCATGGCGTGTTGTAGGGGATAACACGACTGTGTGGTGGTGTAGGAAGTGGCACAACTTTGGTGGAGCTTAGGCCATGCCCTTGGAGCTGTTGATGGCCGTGTTCTAGAAGGGATGCAACAGGGGCATGTTTTTGGCCTTCTTCTGGATGAATTTTGGATGTTATGGCTGTGTTGGAAGGTGCACAAGGTGGAATGGCCATGTGGAAGGGTGTGTTCTAGAGGCTTTAGGGTAGCATGGCTGTGTGGAATGTAGAAGCTTCAATGCTTGGCCGTGCTACAATGTGAATTCTAAGGTGCTTTAAACCTTTAGAGACTTGGTATTGGCCCATTTTGCTTTAAAAATGCTTTAAACCTGATTGGAGCTTGGATAACATGAAAACAAGGTGAAAACTTAGGTAATTCTTAATAAAAAACATATAATATGCTCTTGATGCAAGTAAAAAATCATCAATTAAAACTGTATAATGACGTGCTCATCACAAACCCATTTTGCTAGTAAATGATGGTCCTTCAGTATTTCACTAATATGGATGGCCTAATTATGGAGTTTCCATATGAATAAAAAAAATTTGCATGGGTAATTGAAGTGTTCACATTTTCTTCTAAGGGAAATTAGGGCAATTGGATATTGGATCTACATGATAAGGGAGAGATTGGTGATATCCTATGCAAATGGTATATTTACCATTGACAACTCCTTTCCAAATGAGACGGCCAGCCTAATTAGAAGTAGGAAGAGGGATGTGGCAAATTTGAGAGTTCTCCTAAGAGGAACAGAGATCTCCTAGTTTTGAGACATTTTAGGTTTTGCTATTAGCATCAATGAGGTCTGAAAAGGTGCCAAAACCAAGTTGTCTGACCTATGGGGTTAACCAAAATGGGCTAGCTAGATTTATGTTGTGACCATTACCAACCACCCATTCCAGTTGAGAGGTGATGA
This sequence comes from Senna siamea, assembly GCA_031216115.1. Taxonomy (NCBI): domain Eukaryota; kingdom Viridiplantae; phylum Streptophyta; class Magnoliopsida; order Fabales; family Fabaceae; genus Senna; species Senna siamea. The sequence goes on from CM062354.1 coordinate 14,571,714, forward strand.
GCGATATTTTCTTTTTAAATACTCATCCAACACATTGATGAGAGGATAGTGGTTTTGAATTGCCATGTTAATTCGTTCGTAAGATGTTTGTTTCAAATCCATTGACTATAAAGTGATCGAGGGCATTCTAAAATGTGCCATGCTTGTTTTGCAAGTAAGGCCTTATTAATGGTTAGGAGGTCACGTAGGCCGAGTCCACCTTTTGAGATCGAGATTTTGAGAAACGAAAAACTTTTAAGGTGCATTCTTTTAATTTAGTCCCCAAAACCCCATAAAAAGTTAGAGGAGAATGAATCAATGAGATTTGTGAATTTTTTGGGAATCTCAAAAAGATATAATTTGTAGATGGATTCCAATTGGATAACGAAAGGAAGAAGGGTAAGTTGCTCGGCTTGCAATAGGTAGTATGATTTTCAACTGGCTAACCTTTTGGTAATCCATTCCATAAAGTCATTAAAATTACACTTTTTAAGTCAAGGCCCATCCAAAAATGCATCCAAATACTAACTAGTTAAGTATTTGACTTACATGCCAAAGGTGGATTGCAAAAATTTCTTAAATAGATATAGAGTATAGAGGCTAAGTACAATGATCGATTTTTGTTTGTTGACTGATTATCCAACAAGATACGCATATTGGTTGAGAATATTTGGGAATTACTAGCTTCTTTTTGTAATAGCTTTGAATAATAAAAGAGTATCATCGGCATATATAAGATGAGTAATTGAAGGTCCACAATGTTTAAATCTCAAACCCTAAATTTTGCCTTCTTGTTTAACTTTGACAAACATAGCAGATAAAACATTGGAATAGAGGATAAACAGATATGGTGACAAAGGATCTCCTTGACGAAGACCTCTGTTAGGGATCTAGAATTCTATGGTGTGTCCATTAAGTAAGAGTTGATAGGAGACTGGTGAGGCATTATAAGATGAGAGATATCTATTTTGGTGAAAAATCCATACGACAAAGAGTAGCCTCTATAAAAGTCCAATGTAGCTTGTTGTAGGCTTTTTCAATATCTATTTTAATGGCACACCAGTGGTTTCGAGATCGCTTCATTTTTCAAATTGTAGTGAGGAGTTCGGTGGGCAAAATGTTATCTGATGAATCTACCTTTTACAAAGGCTGTTTGGGATGGGAAAATTAGGGAATCCATGATTTTGGCCAAAATTTCTTCCATTATTGCGGTCTTGACATTTCAGGGATTAGAGTAATGTGGATAGAATTGAGAGATTTTAAGAGGAATCCATTACAAAAGACACTATTAACCATGAATAAAATATCTGATCCAATGATTGACCAGAATTGTTGATAAAATAGAGCAGGAAATCCATCGAGGCCCAGGGCTTTATGCATATTCATTTGAAACAATGTTGTTTGAATTTCCTTAGCAATGATGGGAGTGCATAACGATTGAACTTGGTCATGAGACAAAGAGGGAAGTGGAAGGTATTGTAACACCAATTCAATAGTTTCAATTGGAATTGCTTGGTGCCGGTGATACATTTCTTTGAAATAATGGATTTCTAATTTCTCCAGTTGTGTGTAATCCTCTATCCAATCACCATTTGGTGAATGAATGGTTATGATAGCATTGGTAAGGCAAATTTTTTGACCAACTAGTGAATATATCGAGTATTTTAATCCCGATTGAGGAGCCACATTTAACAGGATTTTTGTGCCCAAAGAATTCGCTCCCTCTCAAGCCATTGTTCCAGTTGCATCTGCAAAGTTCATTCAAGGGCAGAGTGAATGAAAGGTTGAATGAGATGTTGTTGCACAAATGCTAGTTGAGAAGTTAGCTCTTGGATTTTTTGCTATACCTTGCCAAAAACCTATTTATTCCACTAGCAGAGGGATTTTAGTAAATGACGGAGCTTGGATTGAAATCGATACGCATGGGAACCATAGGTTGGTTGATTCCAATGTTGCGTTATAAATGGCATAAACTCATCTATGGAGATCCAAATGGCTTCAAACCTTTTAGGTTTAGGAGGAAAAGGAATGGGATGCGTAGTTATGAGTAATAAGATGTGGTCATAGGCGGCAATTTTGAAAGATTTGACTTGAGTTTGGGGAAATGATTGGATCCAAGTAGGGTTAACTAACACCCTATCAAGTCATTCCCAGACAGTGTCATCGTCTAACCGACCATTTGTCCATGTAAACTAGTTTCTAGAAGGGGGAATATCAAGAAGGCCACAATGATTGATTGTATGAAGAAAGAGAGGTGAACCTAGGATCTGAACATTTTGACTTAATTTTTCATTTGAATAAAAGGCCTGATTGAAATCCCCAGAGTAGCCAATCTTCATCAATAGAAGAAGCCGTCTTAGATATAAAATTCCATAAAATAGTATGCCTGCTCACTTTTAGAGGTCCATAAAGACATGTCAAATAGAATGTAAGATTTCATTTAGTGCATTGACAGTGAATCCAATTAGGGTAAAGGTTCAAGACCGTACATATTATATTAGCATTCCAGGCCAAAAAAGTAACCCATTTTTTATATGTAGCATATGTGCCAACATAGGACGCAAAACCAAAGGAGTCTACTTTTCTATGTACAATTTCTACAGCACATAAAGTTTCATATAAAAAGATAAAATTCAGACGATGCTGTGTAAGAAGATGCAATTTTTGAATTGTCGGGGTTGACCAAAGTCCTCGACAGTACCAATTAAGCCTCGTGGAGCTGTGGGAGCCTGATATGGGACACCCTCCCAAATCCCGTCCAGAAAAACAAGATGATTATCAATATATTTACAAATTAAAGCACGGGGTGATGGGATAGGGCTGGAAAGTGAAGTTGTTGGACTTGATGAGATGGGCCTCAGAGTGATTTGGATTTTGGAAGAGCGTGTAGAAGCTGGATGAGGTAGGCCCTAGGAAATTTCTCCCCATTTGTTTCAAGTGCTTTGAGCAATTTCTGGAGTAGGAAGACATGGACGTTTTGCAATTGGGGAAGCCTCTTCGTCATCATCACAATCTGGTCTTTTACACTTATGCATATTGATGTCACACCACTTGAAATCTAGTAAAGAAATGATGGGTCTGCAAGTGGGTTTCCCATATATGACTGATGCCTCCTTTAAGTAATGAAACCAAGTATTAGCGAAAAACCAATTAATTGGGCTTACCAAAAACGGTCCATCATGGCTGGGTATGAACAGTAAGGAATTGTGTAACCAAATGATGTTAAGCCATTGAGTTAAATGGAAGATCATAAAGTCCCATTTGTGTGAAGAAGCTAGCCTAATTTTAATTAATAAGCCCAAAACAACGCCAGGAGGGAATGATGATGTGGCCCAGTGATAGAATGATGCGTGAAAGTCTGAGTAAATAGGATCCATGTGCCATGATGAGGTCAGTTGGCTAAGTTGGCGATCTGCTTCACCTGATAAAATTCATATATCATTAAGAACTTCTTGGATACTGACGTGATGAGATTGGAGGAATGCTTCTAATTCAGTAAAAGGGGACGTGTCAACATGAGTGATGCATGGAGGTGAGGTGGTGAGATAAGGCAGGGAGGAAGGTGTCTGTGTGTTAAAAGGCGAGGGTTGTTGGGTAACTTGGCAACTGGGTGAGACGTGACTGTTTGGGTTAAGCAAAATTTCATGCAGGGTGCCACTTGGGGGTAGTGTAGTGTCCATCATGTCCACATCAATTAAGATGGAATCATTTGGCATGTGTTTCATGGGATTGACGAATGACGTGGCAACAGAGGCAGAAGGGGTATCGACAGAGTCGGCTAATGGCGAAGAAGCTTCGAATGGATCTTCCTCCATAGATGTTGACGTCAGAATTTTAGTATCAGAAGAGTATTCTGACGGCGTAAGTGTGCAACAAAGATGTTGGGCAGCAAAGGGTCATGAATGGCATCTTGAACTTCATAGTGGTTAACCTGTTGAGTAGAGTGATGGATCACTCTGGTAGTTTTGGGTAGGATTAAGCCATTACCTTAATGAGAAGGGCATTGGAAATGTATGAATGTGGGGTCTGCGCAAATATCAACACCAAAGGTTTCTAGGAGATAGTCATGTTTTTGTTGCCGCGCGGCTTGGACTCTTCCAACTGCAGTCTGAAAAGGTGACATTACCGATTCGTCCACACTGTTTACAGATGCGATAAGTCCTTTCTGGCATACAAGTTATCCACTGCAGATGACCATTTTCAAGAGGGACATATGCTCCGATGAGAAGTGGTTGAGAGGGCTCAACCCACATTTTGACACGCACATAATCGAACTCCATCCGCCCAGATTCATTATCTTCTACCATAATAACGTCTTTTTGCCAGTACTGTAACCGTCCCCTGGAGAAACCATTTACCAGTAATGGCACTCTGCAAACAATGAATAGGGAGCTCCTTCCAGTCAACCTTTACAGAAACCACTCTGTTTTCCCAAGAAGCTCTTCTCTGCTCCATAAAGTGGTGACAAAACTGGAGAACAGGACCTTGCCGAGGAAAAGTGAATAAAGATCCATTAAGTTGGCCACGTGACTAGGTAGAATCAGGGCTGCTAGCATCTGAGGACCTTGCAGCATTATGTACAGTGCCAAAACTAGATGATCTGTATGTGGAACTTCCTAAAAAGGCCATTAAGTAGCAGACAAAATTCCAGCAAAAAGATGGAAGGACCACAAAAAATAGTAAATTATTATAACCAAAAGAAAGGGGAAAGAATAAAAAAGAAGCAAGTAAAACAAAGATAGGACTAGGAGAGCCCACTGGAAGCTCATAGAACGAGATTCACACCACCATTTCTTTCTCAAACTTCGAATGCCATAACTGTGAGTACGAGGAAAGGGTAGATTTAGGATGAGAATTTGTGGTTTTCAGCTCAGGACTGTGAAGAGTTTTCTCGTTGTGAAAGTTGGTCTTGGAGGGTTCTCTCATGGAGAGGATGTGTTCGACTAATCATTGTAGATGAATGCCTCTAAAAACTATGACAACCTTCCATGTAATTGTCAATATAAAAGTCATGAATACAAAAAAACGTACCATTTAGAAGACTAGGAGTTATAGAAAACACTTCAAAAACCTAAAACTTTATCTGATTAGACTAGCATAGATTTGGAAACAAATAATAGCTATTATTTAAAAAATTAAATAGCAGTGTAGGAATAATCCTAAAATTAAATTATTTTATTGATGAAATTAAAGTAAATAACATCATTTATATTTTCTTCAATAGAATAATATAAATAAATGTATTTATAATATAAAAATAATATTTAAATAATTTATATAGAGTGAATATGAATTTGAGTTGAATACCACCATCTCTGAACTTAAAACCAGACCCAAAAAATAAATAAATTTTACGAATATCTGTAAAGAATGAATATTTTGATCACTCTTGCCTAAAATCCACAGCAGCTTTGAAAAAACATGATTATTCCAAAAAGAGCCATGTCATGATATAAAACATACACAAACATCAACAGCAAATCCAAAAAGCATTTCCACCGTCTATCGATAACCAAGTTCCGGGAACAAAGGTTATGAGAAGAGGGTGGGAACCTAGAACTATAACCAACAAACCAAATAGTTATTCTATAAAAAATAGACAAACATTTATTATAACCATAATAACATACTCCAGTATAGCTAAACCAGCCCTCACATTTCATTTACCTTCTGTATAGCTTTGATAATCTTGGCTACAGTAGAATATTTCTTCTCCATGCTCTTGATGATTCCCACAACCACAGTTTGTCGCATGTCCCTCACAGCAAAGCGATTAAGTGGAGGATACTCAGAGAAATTTTCGACAACCATAGGCTTGGAAGGAAGCATTTTAAGAAAACCAGCATCACCATTCTTCAAAAATTTTAGCTCCTTCTCAAGATCCTTACTAGATCGCCTATCAATCTTGGTTAAAATTTCATGAAACTAGATAGCAATATGAGAAGTCTGGCAATCAAGCATAGGGCCATAACCATTTCCAATTTGACCAGGGTGATTCATAATGATAACTTGAGATGTGAAGTGGGCAGCTCCATTGGCAGGGTCATCCTTAGAATTAGATGCAACATATCCACGCTTGAGATCCTTGATTGCAATATTCTTAACATTGAACCCCACATTGTCACCAGGAAGGGTTTCTTAGAGAGCCTCATGGTGCATCTCCATAGACTTAACTTCAGTTGTCAATCTAGAAGGACCAAAAGTCAACCATACCAGGCTTCAAGATTCCCGTCTCAACGAGCCCAACTAGGATAGTGCCTATTGCCCCAATCTTATAAACATCCTGTAAGAGTAATCAGCGGGCTCCTGGATCAAATCAAGGGACTCAAGCAGGGTTGGACCCTTATACCAATCAAGGTTGGTTGACCTCTCAATCATGTTGTCTCCCTCAACACCAGATATGGGAACAAATGGAATTTTATTCGGGTTATATCCAACCTTCTTCAAGTAGGAAGAGACTTTCTAGACAATTTCATTGTACCTGGCCTTGGTGTATTTGGGAGTAGTAACATCTATCAGTTACAAAGATAAAAAGGACGATAACAATTATTGGTAATTTCAAGAACTACTAAACTGGACTATGGGCAAAGTGTACTGAGAGATGGCTTAGTCCTAAACACAAACCTTGTTGCATAAACAAATCATTTTCTTGACATCAAGGGTGAAAGCCAAGAGACCATGCTCAAGGGTCTGTCCATCCTTGGAAATACCAGCTTTAAAACCACCAGTAGTGGAATTAATGATAAGAATAACACAGTCAGCTTGAGAAGTCCCAGTAATCATATTCTTGATTAAATCCCTATGTCTAGGAGCATAAATGATTGGGCAATATTACTTATTAGACTCGAACTTCAATAGAGCAATATAAATAGTATTTACTCTTTCATGCTCAGCCTTAATCTTATCAAGAACCCAGGCGTAATGACCTCTTGTTCATCTCAGCAACTTCTTTTTCAAATCTCTCAATAATACGCTTGTCAATACCCCAAGCTTGTAGATAAGGTGACCAATGGTAGTTTACGTCCCAGAGTTAACATGGCCAATAACCACAATGTTGATGTAAACCTTTCCTTACCCATTACGCCATAAGCTAGGATTAACTACAAAAAAGAAATATCAGATAAAAAATTACACAAAACATACTTTACCAATAGAGAAATAAGAGAAAAGCCTTACCCATATTAAGATAACAAAATCAATCCAGGATTTGGATCCTCTAAAGTAGGAGAGAGATAAGAAGAAAAAAAAATTTGAGCTTAATTCATTCAAGGTGAGTCCTTTATTTATCTATTTCCTATTTTTTTTCTTCTTATTTCTCTCAAAAACTTCACAGTACTTTAAAGTATTTAGAGGATCCTTTTCCATCAATCATGTACAATAGAAACAACTGTTCAATCAAATGACAATGAAAAAAACATATCAAAAAGGACACCACATACTCTCACTGATCATAGGAATATTAGTCCATTAGATATTCTAAATGGAGAATTAGCCAATGTTGTTGAAAGCCTATCTGTACTGGTTATGATGTTTAGAAGCATGATTGTTGTATGACTTTTACTCTTAGAACTTAATTTTTAATATTCATTATCATTATTAAGGTATTTACTAATGATGAAAGTATGCCACACATCTAAAGATGACCGTATGCACTTGTTATTTAGATAATTAGCTTTATTCTTTAGAAAATGGAATGCAAGAGTATATCCTTTAAGCTATTATCTTAGGGTTGGGCCAAGATGGATTTGTTACAAAGCTTAAACATGTATTTAGATCACCAGAATAGTATTCAAACTTTATGTTTGATAGTTAATTCTTACATAGGCATAGATTTTCCCTGGGCCGTTTAATGTAGTTATTCTAGGTGCACTACCTGTAATATATTCTCTTCCTTTTCTTCTTAAACAAAGCTCACATTCTTGACTAGCTTTATAGTGAGTAAACAGGGACTTTTGTCTAAGACAGGATGAACTTTTATAGTTCATTGTGCTTCTGATCAACTGAAACCCCATAGGAATATAGTGTGACCCAAAGGCTAATCCAATATAAATGAATCGATTAATAACAAATCTAGAGCCCATTTTTGTTCATTGATAATTAGATATACCAATCACCCAGCATCAATAATTCATAGACTTAGTAATGGTAACATCCACCTCTAATGCTATGAGATTTATCATGATATTATTGTTATCATTGATTGAATATTAAAATGCTATTATTTGTGTAATGGTAAGAATGGTTCATTAAGGGGATAGAATGAACATTTTTATTAAGATAGAACCACTTTTGTCATAAAAAGACAAAATTGAAATTTTGGTAAAGAAGGGCAAAATAGTAATTTTATCATAAAAGAGAAAATGAGTTTTATTTTCTTATTTCATGGAATCTTATTTAAGGATTTTACCATTTTCATTTAAGAGAGAAGAAGAATTTAGTGTATGAAGTGATTATGTTCACTTTGATGGCAAAATGGTAATTTTTCCTAAAAAGGGCAAAGTTGTCATTTTACCCCAAGGGCATATTAGTAATCTTACATAGGATAAAAAATTTTAATTTTTACCTAAATACTCCGTAGAAATAGAATTTGGAAGTCTTTATCCTTTTATTTTAAAAAGGAGAAAGAATAAGGGTAAATATAATGGTATTGGCATAAAGGGCAAAAAGGTACTTTTTCCCTAAGGGTAAAATGGTAATTTTTTTAAAGAAGGGTAAATTAGTAATTTCATAAAATAAATCTTGTGAAACTTTATTTAAGAAATTTTGACCCATTAAACTCAGAAGGGGTGAAAAATGGGGTTAAATTGGCCATTTGTGTAACACCCTCTATCCTACTGTTCCTTTAGTTATTTTAGAAACTATAATATGAAAATAATTATCAGAGTGTTGGTGTAACTATCCCTTCTACCTGAGTAAATTTTAAACTTTTTACCAAGTGAATTAATTAACTATCATTTGGGTTAGTCTCTACTCTCGGGTTTTCTCAATATCACAGCGGAATAAACACATATAGCATACACCTAAATTAACTATACATAGAGATGCATTCTTAATTAAATATAACCAATTAACTATTGAGTATGGAGGCAACAATCCTGCAACTCATAACCCCATTAAATAGTCTAATCATCAATCCAGCCTAATTCATATACAGATAAGTTAGAATAGGCTATACAAAATAATCCTACACTAGCCTTTCTCAAAATATCATGAAAGCTATCTCAATCCTAACATGTACTTATACTCTCCAAAATAAACAATTTGTGTGCCTAGATTGGACACTTGTGCATACCTTACCTTCTTCCTCTAGCTCAAGGGAACCTACGCATCTGGTACATGTCAACACTATTGTGAGAAATGAATCTCAGTAGCAATACAACCAGTTGCAAAATTCGTTAACCTGTACCACCGTGCTCGCATGGAAAACATCTACATTATTTCATAGAACATATAACATGTCATGGGGATGCAATGATTGAAGCATTTAATCATGTTATATACTCAAATGTATGCATGTGCATTTAAAACGTATCAACTTGTAAACATGGGAAGTGTATTCATCATCATTCTCATCATAAAGCATTTCTTATAAAACATATGTGGGATAGTAGGCATAACATCATTTCATTTTCATAACATGCGAGCAGTACATAAAACACCTTGAGAGTAATCGGAAGAGTCGCCCAGCAACAACTCCACACACCACTGTCTATATGAATGAGCGCATGTCTATCTAGCCATGCCTTAACCTTTTGTACATTTTGAGGCGTCCCTCAGTGGATCCAAGTACCATAATGGTCCCTGGCCCTTTTCGGCAGATCATCCCTGACCATCAGGATTCCTCCCTTTCATCCCAAACGAGGCTGGTATACTCTCATGGGATCACCGTCAACTCTACCTAGATCATTTCCTCTCCGTTTTTGGGCGGATCATAATACTATGGAATCACCATCCCTTTCTGATGGATCACACTTCCGGTATGCTATTCTCTACATATACTATAGGGTGAATCGATCAATGGTCATGGTTATGCTTAACTCTAAGTATGTGTTCCTCATATGGCTTTTGGGAGATGACACTAACTTAAAGTTTGCAACCATCACGGTGTTTTTGAAATCACCTAAGTTTAAGTGGATGTTTAACCATCCTAATTTATGGCACAACCGTGGAATGCCCAACAGCCGTCCCATACCGATAATTGGTCACTCGATCATGAGCCTATCTACCCTAAGGCATACACTAAGAATACTTTCCTCTCTCCTTCTTTGTGTTTTCTGCTCTCTTTTCTTTTACTATCCCAAGGGTATCATCACCCAAAACTCCTAGTTTCCTTGCCTACCTATGTTGTGAGCCCTTAATTAAGTTGGTATGAAGAATTACTAAGCTCAATTGTCATTAAAAACCTCATTTTGCAAGTAAGAGGGTTACCAGTCGACTAGCAGTCGATTGGTGGCTCTTTGTAATCCTATGGTGCCAATTAGTAAGTTAGCAGTCATTTGCGGTGTCGGCGACCAATGGTGGCTTTCAAGAATGCATCTTGGGTAAAATTATAAGCACGACAGTCGATTGCTAGGACTGCCAGTCGACTGCTTAGTGCAAACCTGAGCCTGACAGTCGACTGCTAAGAACCTAGCAGTCGGCTGATAAGCTTCTGTTTGCACTTATGGGTTTTCAAGAACATGGCAGTCGACTGCGAGGATGGCCAGTCGACTGCTTAGTGTAGACCCGGGCCCGATAGTCGACTGTTAGGTGTCTGGCAGTCGGCTACTAAGCCTCTATCTACACTTGTGGGTTTTTTAGGAACACGGTAGTCGACTGCCCCTGCTTAGTAGTCGACTGCTATGCTCCGCTGCAGTTTAGAAAACGTGATTTTGATAAAACCCAGTCCAGCATGCATTCTATTTCAAATCTAAACATATGAGCTTAATTCCCATACAACAAACTTTACTTTTCAATAAGCATTTCTTGTTCATTAGCTCAAACATGGTACATTCAAGGAAATCTAGTCTATATATCTAGATGAACACAACCCAGCCCTTTCAATCCATTGCAACACACATATGAGCATACATTCAGCAACACAACATACCATCAAAGTAGAAAAGCATACAGAATTTAGGTTTTAACCCCAATCTTAGTTCAAACATGTAAAAATTTATATTTTCCAACAATAGTAACATTTCAGAAAAAGATCAGGTTTAGGATGGATTGCTACCTTGATTCTTGCAAATGTGTGTGTAGAATGTGTTAGAAATGATCCCCCCTTGTTGCAGAACTAATTTCTAGCTTTAATCTGCCTTTCTTTCAGCACAATCTCTCCTTTCTTGCCCTAGCTCACCCTTTTCTCTCTCTACTCGTCCCTTCTCCTTCTCTCTCTAAAATCTGAAGGTTTGGAAGTGCGTGGGAGTTTTGGGGCTTCAGCTAGGGTTTTAGGAAGTTTAGGAAATTGCTCTTTGGTCCCTAGGCTATTTTGCACTCTTTGCCTCACTTACCTTTCCCTTTTCAATTGAGTCCCTAACCACCTCTTTCTAAGCCCTCATTTATTTCCTTTCAATTTAGTCCCTAAGCTAATGCAACTAGATGTATTAATGCAACATACACAAGCATTAAACATCAAATTAACAATTATCAAACATCTCTTTAATAATAATTGAAGCGGATGTTACAATTTGGACATAAAGGATAAAATGGTAATTTTCTTAGGGACATAATTGTAATTTTCCAAAAAGATGAAGGGTAATTCTGGAATTTCAAAAATTATAAAGGCAGAATTGTCCTAGCCTATGGAAGTTCCACAAAATTACAACCTTAAGGAGAGTGGATGCCATTTTGAAAAGGAGAAGTAGTAAGGGTAAATTGGTTATTTCACACCAAGGGCATTTTGGTAATTTCACTTAAACCCTAAACTAAGTCTTCTTCTTCATGAAGAAGAAGACATTTTTGAAAGGGAGAGGAAAGGAAGGCGTGACTGAGAGCTACCAAGGGAAGAAGAGAAGGGAAAATCAAGCAAAACTTCAAGGAGATTTCACTAATCTTGCTCTTTTAAGGTAGCTAAACATTTTATTATTTTATGGTTTGATTAAAGTTTTCTTAAACTTGCAAGAAGGTTAGGGTTTTCTCTCTCTACATTCTTATGGAGGATTTCCTTGAATGGGTTTTGTTTATGTTGAAATCTTGTTGTATTTATGAATATGGACATGTTGAAATGCTTGAAAACATAAGAGATTGCAATTTCTCATGATTGGAACCTAACTCTTGAAAAACCCTAATTTTTAAGGTGGTTGAAATGGTGTGTTAAAGAGTGAGAAAATGGTGATTTTGCATGAGATCTACTTGAATATGATTTTCTTGTAAGCAAAATGGTGAAACAACTTCATTTCCATACTTTCCTCCCTTTGGCCAAGAGCTTGTCCTTGTCATGGTGCTAAAATGTGTTTGAAAATGTGTCTAGAAATGGTGAAAGAACTTGTTATAAAATGGTAAGAGAGAGAAAATTTTGTTAGGTTAGTGTTTTGGCACTTTTCCCATTTTCTAACTTCACCATTAACCATGAAAGAGTACCTTACCCTTCTTGGTCGAGAACATCCATGGAATTGGTGCTGAAATGTATTTGAAAAATGACTAGAAAATCTTATAAGTTTAGTGTTAAGAAAGGAGGAGAGAGAAAGTTATGGTATTTTTATGTTTTTGGCAAATGTACCATTTTAAAGTTTTACCATTTCACCTTAAAAATGTGCTTAAGAATGTGGAGTTGTAAGATTATGTACATTGATTTGGCATGAAAAATGAGCTAGAAAAGTGTGTAAAAGAATGCATTAATGTACACTTACCTATTTTGAGGTGTGAGAAAGGGTTATGCATAATTATGGAAAATATTGCCATAATGTCTAAATGATACAAAAAATGCTAGAAATGAACTAAATGGGTTGTAAATGTCAATTTTTTATTCTTTCCTTGCCTTGGCCGAGAGATATGTTAATTTTTTCCTTGAATGGCTAAATTTATGTGTTATTAGAAAGTGGCCTAATATGTACATTGAAGTGGCCTATGTTGAGCAAAAATAGGGAAAATGATCTGATGACTAAATGTTAGTAGCAAGTTACATGCACTATGCCATTGATAGAAATATGTTCAAAATCACCAAACCATCAAGAACTAAGGGATAAAGTGTTAACAGAGGCTCATCAAAGCCACTATACCATTCATCCTTGTATTTCCAAGATGTACCAAAATCTAAAAGAAATTTTTGGTGGTCGATTATGCGAAAGGATATCACAAAGTATGTGAATGCTTGTCTTACTTGTCAGCAAGTTAAGATAGAGCATCAAAGACCCACAGGATTATTAAGGCCATTGGAGATACCAGAGAAAAAATGGGATCAGATAACCATGGATTTTGTAGTTGGACTACCTAAAACACCAGATGGTTATGATTCCATTTGGGTAATAGTGAATAGATTAACCAAGTTTACTCACTTTCTACCTATCAAGATTAGGTATTACATGGAGAAACTAGCCTAAGTCTACCTTAGGGAGATTGTGAGACTGCATGGGGTACCATCGGGTATAGTATTGGACAAAGACCCTATGTTTACCTCAAGATTTTGGCAATCCCTATAGCAGGCATTAGGAACCCAACTTAAGTTTAGCACCGCCTATCATTCTTAGACTAATGGATAGTCTAAGAGAATAATTCAAACCTTAGAAGATATGTTAAGGGCTTGTGTGCTAGAACAAAGGGAAGTTGGGATAAATACCTACCTTTGATAGAGTTTGCTTATAATAACAATTATCACTCTACCATAAGTATGACACCATATGTTGCTCTTTATGGGAGAAGTTGTAAATCGCCCTTGAGTTGGGTAGAGATGGGGGAGAGTACTTTGTGGGACTAAAGATTGTACAATAGACTACTGATCAGATCAAGATGATCAGAGAGAAGATGAGGGTTACCCAACAAAGACAAGAAACCTATACAAATAGAAGAAAGAGACCCTTAGAATTCAATGAGGGAGAACACATATTCCTAAGAGTGTCACCCACTACGGGTATTAGTCGACAAATAAGGACAAAGAAATTGAGTCCTAGATTCTTAGGACCATTCCAAATCCTGCAAAGAGTTGGTCCAGTCGCCTACTAAATTGCCTTACCTCACTACCTGTCAAACTTGCATGACGTATTCCATGTTTCAAAACTTCAAAAATATGTCCTAGATCCTGTGCATGTATTAGGGCATCAACCACAATATTAAAGGAAAAATTGACTTATGAATCTACTCTTGTCCAAATCCTTGACTTTAAGACTAAGAAACTCCAGAATAAAGTAATCCCTTTAGTTAAGGTACTTTTGCAGGATGTAGCATCTCAGGAGATGACATGGGAGAAGGAGGACGAGATGAGACAACATTATCCAAAATTGTTTGCAGGTATGAATTTTGAGGACAAAATTCTTTTAAAGGGGGAGAATGTAATAACCCCGATTTAAAAATAAATTAAATTAGATAAAATAAATTAAATAATTTTTGGAATTGATTTAATAATATTTTCTTGAGCTTTTAATTTAAATTTGAGAATTTTTCAAAATAAAATTTTATCTGACGAAGAAAATTTTTATCTGCCTTCAAGAACTTAGCAAATATTTTTGGAAGGCTTAAAATCCTCAAAAGATTTCTAAATCCCTTCCATATTGTCTCATATTCTTACCTAAATCAAAGAATGCATCCAAAGTTTGCCAAAATCTCGAAGTAAACCTAGGGTCTCTATCAGATACTATACCTGACGGTATTCCATGTAGTCTCACGATTTCCCTAAGGTATACTTCCACTATTACCCAAATGGCATCAAATCCTACTGGTGTTCTAGGTAAACCTACCACAAAATCCATAGTGATTTAATCCCATTTCCTCTCTGGTATCTCCAATGGTCTGAGTAGCCTTGCGGGTTTTTGGTGTTCTATCTTAACCTGTTGACAAGTCAAACAGGCATTCACGTAGTTCGTGATATCCTTCCGCATACTGGGCCACAAAAAATTTCTCTTTAAGTCCTGATACATCTTGGAAATACTAGGGTGTAATGGCTTCTATGGGCTTCTGCTAACACTTTTTCCTTTAGTTCCTGATGGTTCAGAATCACTACCCTCTTCCTAAACATTAAAACTCCATCAGGTTCTAGTCCAAAATTGGGTTGGTCTGCGTATACTTCCAAGGATTCATCCTTAAGTTGGGCTTGTCTAATCAATTCTCTCAATTTGCAGGTTATCAAAAAGTCACTCATCACTAATCTTTGTGGAAACGAGATTACATTAAGGCTGAGATTCCCAAAATCCTCGAGTAACCTCATCTCACCAATCATTAAACTAGCTAGTTGTAGTGACTTTCAGCTTAATGCATCAGCCACGACATTCGCTTTCCCTGCATGATATTTCAATTCAAAATCAAAGTCTTTCAGATATTCTACCCACCTACGCTACCTCATGTTTAATTCCTTCTGATCAAACAAATACCTAAGGCTCTTATGATCACTATACACTTCAAATATAGCGCCATACAAGTAATGTCTCAAAATCTTTAGGGCAAACACGACGGCAGCTAATTCTAAGTCATGGGTGGGGTAATTCTCTTCTGCAGGTTTCAATTGTCGCGATGCATAAGCCACAACTTTCCCATCCTGCATCAATACGCAACCTAGGCCTCTTAAGGATGCATCTGTGTATACAGTAAAGGGTTTTAGGGGTTTCGGAATAATTAGTACAGGAGCAGTGGTCAATTTCTCTTTCAAAATTTGAAAACTAGTCTCACACTGTTCGCTCCATTCAAAACCTACCCCTTTCCGAGTCAACCGGGTTAATGGCATAGCTATCTGAGAAAATCCTTGAATGAATTTCTGATAATAGCCGGCCAAAACCAAGAAACTCCTAATCTCGGTGACCGTTCTAGGTCGATCCTAATTTAATACTGCTTCAATTTTCTTTTGGTCAACCGTTATCCCTTCCCCATTAACCACGTGTCCTAAGAATTTCACTTCTTCTAACCAAAACTCACATTTCTCTAGCTTTGCATACAATTGTTTCTCTTCTAGTATCTGTAGCACCGTGCTAAGATGCTGGGCATGCTCTTCGTGAGTCTTGGAATAGACTAAGATATCATCGATGAATACCACAAAAAATTGATCTAAATAGGGTCTAAAAATCCTGTTCATATAATCAATAAAGACAGCTAGTGCATTCGTCAATCCAAACGGCATCACTAGAAACTCGTAGTGGCTGTATCTTGTCCTGAATGCTGTCTTAGGAATATCCTCCTCTCTAACCCTAATCTGGTGGTATCCTGATCTTAAATATATCTTAGAAAATACAGTCGCGTCTTGCAACTAATCAAACAAATCATCAATACGTGGCAATGGGTATTTGTTCTTAATTGTCACCTTATTCAATTACCGGTAATCAATACACAGTCTTAAACTCCCGTCTTTCTTCTTTACGAATAAGACCGGAGCTCCCCATGGCGATACACTCGGCCTAATGAACCCCTTCTCCAACATATCTTCGATTTGGACCTTCAATTCTCTTACTTTCGCTGGGGCCATATGATATGGGGTCATGGCTATTGGGCCCGCTCCCGGAATCAGGTCAATAGTGAACTCTATCTCCTTAGGTGGTGGCAGTTTACTTATTTCCAATGAAAATACCTCCGGAAAGTCATTAACAATTGGGATTTGGCTTAGTCTATCCTGCAACTCTACCTCAGAGAGATTGAGGGACATATCACCTATCTCACAAGCCCTGTCACTCTCTCGCACAGGCACGTTATCCAAATAAGTAATTATCCTTTCGAAAAAATTCAACAAGACCCGATTCCTAGTTAACCAATCCATTCCCAAAATAATGTCGATCCCAGAAAATGGTATACACACTAGGTCTACAAGGAATAAAGTATCTTCAATGGTTAAGGGGCAAATCAAGCATATTCGTGGGGACATAGTGGCTTCTCCCAAGGGTGTGGATATGTATAGGTCACAGGGCAGGGTCTGAACAGGTAATCTTATTCTTTCTACGCATGCATCATCAATAAAAGAGTGCGTAGCACCCGAATCAAACAATACTATCAAAGAAAAATTATAGATTTTACCTCTACCCTGCATTAAGCCCGAAGACCTGTCGACATTGGCAGCATTCATAGTAAAAAATCTCCCTGGAGCCTGTGGTCTTGACTCTGGGATGTCATTTGGTTCCCAGTGGAAGGGCAATATCTGGCCATATGTCCTGTGCCTCCACACCTGTAACACTAAAGTGGAGTCTGATGCCAGCAGGGCTGATTCGGATGTCTGGTGCCATACTTCGGACAGGGATTATTATCAGGTCGCCTTCCACTGCTGCTAGAAGCCCCTGGTTGCGGTTTAAACATACCGCTTCTCACATTAAGGTTTCTGGGTACTTGTCTGGGCCGGTTCCCTATTCTCTGTGTCATATTCTGAGCTTGTCTCTATTCTAGATTCTTGCTCAGGATCCGACATTTGTTTACCAGCGTGGCAAAGTCTTAAATCTCCAGGGTAGCTAACTGAGTCTTCATAGGTAGGTCTAGGCCTTCTTCTAATTGCTTTGCTTTCCAGGCCTCGTCATAGTGCATTCGCAGGTAGGTGGAGTATCGAGATAATTCTTCAAATTGTTTCAAATACTCCTCAAAAGGCCTGCCTCCCTGTGTGAGCTTCAGGAACTATGCTTCCTTTGATTGCTTTATGCTCTCAGGGATGTATTGATCCATAAAGACTCTCTTGAATGAATCCCAAGTAAGTGGAATGCCTTGGCTCTCCATTAGTTGCTGGGCATCTATCCACCAAAGTTCTGCTTCGCCTTTCAACATGTACGTTGCATATGTCACCTTCTGTTCATCGTTGCATTACAACAATCTGAAAATCTTTTCAATTTCTTTCACCCCAGCTTCTACAATAGCTGGATCGGAGGCACCTATAAATGGAGATGGACCTGCTCTCTGAAACTCGATCCATCCCTAATACAGTGGGTTTACATGTTGAGTGGCTCCATCATTTCTCGTTTGTCTGTCTTCTTGTTGTTGTCTCATTGCATTAGCACTGGTAGTGGCCTGATCTCTCATCGCATCAGCCATCAACCGGATGGATTCCATCATATCACGCATGTCAACATCAGTCTCCATGCTACCACTACCCGAAGCACCCTGATTCCTGTGCCTTGGCCTTCCTCTGGGCCTGTGAGTGGCATCCCTGCTAGATTCTGCCATACTTATCTGACACAGAAAATAAACAGGTCAGTTATACATCAACAGTTAACAGAAATACATTAAGTTTATTCCGTTCATTATCAGTTCAAAATCAGGTCCCAACATTCCAGAGTCAAATCAATCAAAACCCTAAAGCTGCAAACCCGAAGATTCACAATCCTTAGCCCACTAAACCAGAAAATTCGACAAACCGGGCTCTGATACCATAATTGTAACGACCCCCCTAATACAACATACGCGATGCTTATTGGATTAGCGAAAGCATATGGGTCTTCCTAAGTAGTTATTCCCGATGTGGGAATGTCAGGGGATCGCTACTGGCTGAGCGTAACCCAAATAGAAACTAAACTAATTATACATACATACACCATAAATTACTCAGGAATGAAACTAAAGTCCATACATACGGCGTATAATCATTAAATGCAACATCCAAAACTCATATACACATCACGTCATGCATTCACATACATTCAAACTGAAATTCACAAGTTTACAGCGGTAAACCTTACCAAAAATCCGGCAGAGTTTCCTCTGTATTTCAATCATACCCAAAGTATAATAATCACCTGTTCGCAATTATACAGCCAGTCCAACAACAACATAAAACATAAATGACAGAAATCCATATACAGTAATGTCATCAAAATATATACAAGACAGTTCAAGCCTAAACTAAGTCATTCTCCTGTTTATCACCACGGCATCCTCAACTATCGTTTGGGTTCCTGTCCCTGTCCATGTTCATCTGAGTAAACAGCATAATGAGATATAAAATCCCAATAGAATAATTTACAATTCAAATACAGTTCAAACTCTGGCTAAATACTCAGCGGTACGAACACCGAAATCATCTTCCCGAAATTAGTTCAAAAATAGTGAAATACCTTATCTTTAAAATCGTTTTATCACATGGAAATTTGCGGTAGATAATCAAAATCATAAAAATCCATTTCTTTGAAAATCAATACTCGGAATCAAATAAAATCCCATGCCTGGTGTATCTAAATCCACGTTGGTTACAAATCTTCTGTAACCAAGTCTAAATCATTATCTAATTGCACGTCATCTAGAGAGAATACCTCTCTTATCGTTGGGTGTGATCCGTAACACCAATCACCCGAATCTCGCCTATATTGTGAGTGTGATCCGTAACACCAATCACTCACTTAAGGATTGGGTGAGAATCAACATCTAGGGCGTTCCTTAGCATGTGTACATAGGCCAATTCTCATCCTCATACAGTCTATTCAAACTCACATGCTAACGGTAGGCTATTCCTCAGGGTTCTAGGGTATTACGCCTAAATCACAATGTTTTCCCATATAGGTTATCCCCCCTTATACTCCTTAAACCTTTCTTAGGGTCTTCCTGGTTTAACGCGTAATTCCTAATGCAGTACAGGCCAAATCAGGTAAAAATGATTTCAATTAAAATCTCCCTATACTCGAGATACTTAACGACCGTCCCATACCGGCTATCAAGTACCCTACCCTAAGTAAATCCGTCCTAAGGGCATCTAAACTCGATAAACAATACGTCTAACATGTAATTAGGGTTTTCAGCACACAGGTATGCAATTTATTCCATCGAAAGCAGCACGTAAATCCATGCAAATAATCTAAATTGTTCAGGTATCCACTAGGTCAAATCTAGGGTTCAGGAAGTGTAAATTATCCTACCTGGTTTCCTGTCACTCCAAATCAGTTTAGAACTTCACGTAGTCTCGGCTTCTGAGCCCAATTAATTTCCTGGACATTAAATTAAATATTCAGGCTTGTCACGTCATCCGTTTAACAATTCTAAGTTCGGTTGCCCTAATACCTAGGTCAATTTATTGCCTAATTACGTTCGATAGCTATTTCAATCAGATATCATGAGTTTTTGGGAAATAGGACCTTACCAATGTGATCGGATGATGGAATTCTGTCTCGGGGTGGTCTCGATTTCTCCCAATGCACGTCCAAAAACTCTGACACGGTGGCGTACGGTGGCGCACGGCGGAGGGGTGCGGTTTGCCTCAAAAATTACACCACAGTGAAGCTCGCAAGTCCAGGAGTCCGAATATAGTGGTGGCACGGTGGTTCACGGCCATTTGGATGGCATTTTTCGGCCACGAAGATTCACGCACAGTGAACGGAGATTGCCTCGATCTGGGCACGTCTGGCCTCCGTTCGACATCAGCGAGCTACTGGAGGAAGCGAGCATCTCAGGCTACACAGTGGTGGGGGCGGTGATGGTCAACGGTGACGGACGACGACAATCTGAGCTGGCAAAGTTTTCGCACGGTGGAGGAGAAAAGTGGCATTTTTCGATGGCGCTAGCGGTTGTTGGTGGCCGTGGGTGGTAGCTGGAGGTTGTGGGTGGTGAGGGCTGTTGATTAGTGTGCCAGGTGGCGGCCCACGGTGGCTGTAGTGGCGGCACATGGTGGAGGAAGGAGGAGAGAGAAGAGAGAGAAAGTGAGGTGAGGAGAGAGAGAGATTTGAGAGAAATAGAGGGAATTCGAGAAATTTAAAGTCTTCGGGGGTGATTTCGACTTTTCCCGGACCACCCGAGGATACTTTAGGGTGTCGGATTCCTTCCATACGTTGGCACGCATTTTTATGCAAAGGTTTTGGCCTCTGTTAGTTGAATTGACACACGAAACATCGTCTATCAGTTTCTGATCGTCGGATTGCATTTCCTTCCGTTTGATCGTGTTTTTGACTTTGAATAACCTTCTGTTTCAAATTATTATCCTCAAAAGTCATGCCAGGCTTCATTTGATTGGAATTAGCTTCACAAATTAGGTTTTATCTTTTAGAAAACTTTTTCGGTTGTTACAGTATGAGGATGAGAATTAGTTGTTGTACACATGCTGGGGGATGCCCTAGATGTTGATTCTCACTTGGTTTTTGAGTGGTGATTGGTGTTACAGATCACACTCACAATATAGGACGTTGTTTTCAGGTGATTGGTGTTACGGATCACACCTAACCAAAACCATGTTTCCAGATAAAATGGCATGAAACATGAAATGAATAATCACATGAGATGTATGATAAATGAATATATATAAATTTTGGGCTTGATTTTTAGTATGATTTTTTAGATTAAAGATAATATACTCATTATATTATTTTGCATTGATTTCCTATATTCATTTTGAATTTAAAAGTATTTAGTAATTCACATGTATTTAAATTGATTTAAGGAGACATTTTCTGTGCCTTGGCACAGTTGCGTATGCAACTATTTTGTAAATATTTAATTGTAAATTGCTCTACTAGGATCTAATAATCTTATTAAGTTGTTTGCTTAGATGATCAAGAATAGGGAATGCCTAGGAGATGGATGAGCATAAGAAGGATGTCAGGATATCCTTGGAGAATGATAACACTGTGTTTTAGATGTAGAAAATTAGGCTTGAATATATATATATGTGAATATATATTGCTTTCTTTTGGGATTTATTGATGAAATTGTTGAATTTCGTTAATATTGTGAGCTGTTGTATAAATAGGAAATGTCCTATTTTTACGGGAAACTCTGCCAAAATTTTCGGCAGGGATTGTTTTAAAGAAATAGATGTGTATAATGAATTTGATGAATTGTAGTCTTATTTACTGACGTATGAATGGATTTAGTACCATGATTTAGTATATCTCAATTGTATCTAAATGGTTGTTAGAATTTATATTTTAGAGTATGATATCTTTTATAATTTGATAATAAAAATGTTGTACATGAGTTATGGTTGTGTGGAATTTGAATAGACTGTGAGAAGAGTCTATTTGGGTTATACTCAACTAGTAGTGACCTTCTGATGTTCCCTAACATGGGAAAAGTAAAAATTTTATTTATAATATTATATGCTTTCGCTACTCTGATAGAAGAATATATAGTATGATTAAGGGGGTTGTTACATATTCTAACTTAGTAGTTTCTTTAAGACATTCTTTTGATCATGATGATCCTATTTATCCTATAGATGTCTTAGATGATGTTATTGAGTTTGAATTGTAGGAATTCTTGCTTAATAACCCTTTACAGGTAGCATTGCAAGGAGATAAAGAAGAGTTGTCTAATGAGTAAGTGTTGGAACAACTAACTCATCTGTTGGCTACTGAACCTAGCAGCTATACTGACTGTTTTGTTTCTTTTGATAGGTCAGAGTTACATGAGGTGAAACTTTTGATGGAGGACCCCTTAGTCTTGAAATTGAAAGAATCACCTAGGCACTTAAGCTGCATTTATTTGTATGAGGTGAAGAAGCTACAAATGATTATAACAGCTGACCTGATCTGTAATATCCTCAATTCTATGATATCAGGTACGTCTTAAAACCCTAGATTTAATATTTTCATGCATAAAAATAGTCCAAAAATCATTTTATAATGCCTTAAACAAAGGAAGGACTAAATTGAAAGGACATGATTAGGGACTAAAATAAAAGGAAATTAGTTTCATAAAATATCCTAAAAGTAAGCACATAAATCGAGGTGCATTTATGGCGCATCATGATGAAGTTTGAAATTGGCACCAATGTCATGATTGCTTTGAGAAAAATTTTTAGGGGCAAAATAGTTAAAATTTATCTATAAATGTATATAAAAATATTTATTTATTAGATAAAGTGTCTAATTTTCTCTGAAAAAATTATGAAATTGCCTCTGGAATATTTTTCTAAATTTTTGAAAAAAAATAGTTTAGGACTTAAGAGGGGTAAAATGTTCGTTTTACTATAAAGGGCAAAATGGTAATTTGACACTAAAGGTAAAAAGGTAATTTTACCACAAGGGCATAATGGGTATTTTTCCTAAAGAAACCCTTTAGAAACTCCTTAAAATTCCCCTTGACGTTATGATTTAGTGAAGATAAAGTAAAGGACAAAATTGTCTGTTTCTTCCACTTAATTAACAAGTCTCCATCTTCTTCTCCAAGTAAGGAAGAAGCAATGTGAAAGTGGGAAAAGGAAAGTGCAAACTGAGAGCACAAGGAAGGAGAAGAAGGAGACGATGTGAAGGAGAAAAGCTTCGAAAACTTGAAGTTAAATTACAAACATTAGAAAAACAAGGTAGCTTATCAATCTCCCACCTTTACTTTCAAGATTTATTGATGTTTTTGCAAGTTTTGGAAAATGTATGAAATCCATGAATAGTGCAAGATTTTCTTTCTACAATTTTTCTTGCATAAATTTCTATTGGGAAATGTCTATATAGTTGTATGGATGCATTTAAGGATTTTTATGGAATTTATTGAATGATATATGGCTATATGGAATTTTTCTTGAATTTTCACCATTTTATGAAGATTTCTTGTTGGATGGGTTGTAATCCTTGATTTGCTTTGGTTATGATTAGTTAATGATATTTTCATGATGAACTATGTTTAAATATGATAGAAATGGAAGTATGATTTTGAAAACCATTTTTCTTCATGAAACTCCCTTTTTGGCCAAGAGGAAGATGAAATTCTACACAAAATTGATGTTAAATTTTTAGTTTGTAATTGGTGTTAAAATTGGCCACGGATGAAAACGAAAAGAGAAAGGGAATTATACTTGAAAAATGTAAAAAAATTTTTGTTGAAAACAAGCCTTGGCTGAGAAGTAAGGGAAGGAAATTCATTGAAAATTTTCTATGTAAAGTGAGGTTTTAGGCAAGGCTAGAATAATAAAAGTGATGGAAATATTTTTGTTAAATTGGTAGTGTGAAATTTTACCATAACCATGCAAAATCAAGTGATGTACAAATATTCCAATGAAAAGGGCAAAATATGTCCATTTGCACATTGAAGTTCATTTTTGAAAAGTTAATGTTTAATTGTGTTTTATGGATATATTAGAATTTAAATAAAATAATATTGGTGAAATAATAGAAAGTGTTCACCTAGCACCCTTTTGTGTAATGTTTAGATAAGGGAATATGTGTTGATTATGGAAAAGAGATTATACCATTTTAATTGTATTATTTAAAGAATAGAAAAAGGAAAATTTAAATTGTAAAATATTCAATTTTTCTTGAATTCCCCTTAGGCCAAAATCATGAAATTCTCTCTTGAAATTTATTAAAATTTTATAAGAGATTTATATTATTATTATTTTTCAAGAATGGAGAATTGAATTGATTTAGGCAACCTTGTCATAAATAAATATGACAAAGAGTTTAAAAAGGATAAAAAAAATTCCATATTCAAACAATTCCAATATGACAAGGATAACATACATATAAGGACAAGGGTTATATTTTAACCATAGTTGTTGTGTCTTGATAGTTAAAATAGAGAAATAAGAATATTGTATTCTAATAGAAAAGGGAAACATAGTAAACAAAGGAAAACATAGAAAGATACACAAGAGAATTAGAGGAAGTATTTCTAAAATATGATCTATGATAGACAAGCTTGTAACTGAGTGACCAATTGTCGGTATGGGATGGTCGTTATGCATTCCACGGTTGTTTCATAAATATGGATGGTAAAACATCCACTCGGAATAAAGATTTTAGAAAAATGCAATGATGGTTGCAAATTCTAAGTTAGTGTAACCTAGATGGCCAGATAAAAGGAAACATCTACTTAAAATTTAGCATAACCATGTGTACAAACTTAGTCATCCTAGATTATATATAAGAAATGGCGTACTAGAAGTGTGATACACCAATAGTAGGGTGGTGACTTCATAGCACCATGAGCCACCCAGAAACTGGAGAGGAAATGATATATGTAGTAGTAGTGATCCCATGAGCATTAAATTTTCACACTATTAATGATCTGTAAAAGGACATTAATCAGTTTAAGTACTTGAATCCACTAGGGGATGCCTCAGATAGTACTAGTGGCAAAATTGTCACAAAGGAGGAAAAATATCTCATTCATGTACGTAGTAGTACGTGGAGTAGTTCACCTAGTGACTCTCCCGATACTCTTCAATTCTCTTGTCTGTTTATTTTGTGGCTTTTAGCCAACATTTATAAACGTTTTCCCAGTTATTGATGAATGTTTTCCCTGTGTTATTAACACAAGTGTTTTACTATCTTGACACTAGAATATGTTTCTACAGTGAACTAGTATGTGAAATAAAATGCCATATTTATATTTGAATTCATACTTATATTGATACATAACTTTATTCTTAAATACATTGTCATACATAATCATCAAAGATTAACAGTATTTTCCCAATAGAATATCCTATTATGGAGAAAGAAAGAATATATAACTATTTTTTGTATCACTACAATGGTACATATCAGATAAATTTTTAAACTAGATTGTTAAGCTACTGAGAAATTATTTCTCACAATTGTATCTGATATGTATCAAATGCCTAGGTATATAGTATGGTTGGAGTTTTAGATAGTATACGTGGATGTTCCATTCTTGGGACAGTTTATAGTGGTTCAAACAATCTGGGTATTGTCTGTAACAAAAGTTCCTCCTACGTAAAGGAGTGAAGAAATAACACTTTTTGGTTATAACTGGACTGTATATAGTTAGTTAACCCATCATCCTAATTCTAAATGTTTTTTTTTGAAATGGAATTAGGATAGCTTATTTTTGATGTACATGAAATGTAATGGGCATATATAACAGGATATGGGGTAGTAACCAACTGCTAGGTTTTTGATAGGGGTATGAGTGGTAGGTTTGTTACCTCCTTACCCTAAGAAAATAATAGAACTCTGTATATCCTGTAGTATATGTAATAACGTTGTAAGTTTGAAATGGACATGGAAAGTATATAAATGATGGCTTAAATTTATGCTGTGTTTTATTGATTATTATGTATGATTATTTAGTCTTCTGCAGTGTTATTAATGAGTTTAACACCTAAATAAGGATCCAAACCTAATCAAATTTAAAATATAAAATAGAAATTTATAGAACTCAGGTAATACTAATAAAGGATAGAAGAGTATATAATATGCCAGTCTTATAGACAAAGGAATTATAGAAATTATACTTATGCAAATAGCTGTAAGGTTGGGGTGTTATATGATCCCTATTGAAGGGGATATAATTTTAGCCTCTCTCAGAGAGCATCACAGGGCACTTTTTGACAAGATTCCTTCTTCTCTCCTATTTTTCCTAGAGTGGGACAAAACTTAAGCAATTATTTTATTTTATTTTATTTTATTTTCTACAAATAATAACTCTAAGACTATTGAATTTTCTATTTGTTCTTAGTTTATGTTGTTAATTTGGGATACCAAGCCAGTTGTACACTAAAGGTATTATGACCCTCAAGTGTGGGTTGGGTATATGTTATTGATTTTTCTATTTCTTTTTCTTTTGGGATACCCCTTTGCTGTACACTGAGGGTAGTGTAATCCTCAAGTGTAAGGTGGTGTGCTTCTATTATTTTGGCCCCTTTTTCTTATGTTAGTTCAGGATACTGCATATTGATGTTACTTTTTCCTGATATTTTATTTATGCTGATAGTAGATATAGGACAGAATATTTGATTTTTCTTGACTCTATACACTTAAGTTTTGTTTGTCTTTGAAGCATTTATAATTTAGTTTATGAATTGGCAAAAATTGTTTGCCTTAATTCATCTTGAAAAATAGTTAGTGATGTTTAATGTATCATCTCGGTCGCGTCATACCAGTCATCCTGGTTAGGTTATATAGGTGGTACTTAATTATTTTTCAAATTGTAAATTGCAAATAGTTAGTATGTTGATAATGCAAATTGCATGCACTGCTTAACATATAATTCAGTTGAAATTTGTTTTTAGAACCATATGCAATTTGACCACATTCTAAATGTCAGATTTTGAGCCTATTTTGAGCATTCATTACAAGTATGCTATTGACTTTCTTGTTTTTGTAACAACCCCCTAAATCATACCATACATTCCTCTATTAGAGTAGCGAAAGTATACAAAGTTTTGAGTAAATTTTTCACTTTCCCTATGTCAGGGAACATTAGAGGGTCGCTACTAGTTGAGTGCAACCCATATAGACTCTTCTCACAGTCTGTTCAAATTCCACTCAACCCTAAATCCTATGTAGCATTTCTATTATCACATTATAAACCATAACATACTCTAGAATACAAATTCTAACAACCATTCAAATACAATTGAGATATGCTATTTTATACTACTAAATCCATTTATACATCAATCAGTAAAAACCATAATCCATCAAGTTTATTATAAAAAATCTATTCTCCCAAAACATCTTTCTACCAAAAATTTGACAGAGTTTTCCCTAAAAACCAAACATTTTCCTTTTTATACAATAGCCCAAACAACATATACAGCCAAAAATTTCATCAATAAAACCAAAAACCAACAATACAGATATATATATATATACAAATTCAAGCCTAATTCTATGCCACAACGTTATCTTGACATCCTCCTTCTGCCCAGCTATCTCCTAGGAATTTCTTGTTCTTAGTCATCTGAGCAAACAACTTAATGAGATGGTTAAATCCCAGTAGAGCAATTTACAATTAAATATATATAAAATAGTTGGATGCTCAGCTGTGACAATGCATAGAAAACATCTCCTAAATTCGATTTAAATGCATGTGAATCACTAAATACTTTTAAATTTAAAAAGTATGGGAAATTGATGCAAAGCAATATAATGAGCACATTATCTTTAAACCTATAAAATTTACTTAAAATTTTACTTAAAATCATGCCTGAGAATTTTCATATACTCTTCTGTCACACATCTCATGTGACTATTAATTATTCATTTCAAGTTTCATGCCGTTTTAACTGAAAACATAGTGTTTGGTTGGGTGTGATCCGTAACACTAATCACCCACTCATGGACCGGGTGAGAATCAACATCTAGGGCATCTCCTAGCATGTGCACAAATGCTAATTCTCATCCTCATACAGTCTAAATAGTACTACATACGAATGGTCGACTAATATTTAAGGTTATAGGATATCATACTTAAACCAAAACATCACCCCGTATAGGTTATCCACCCTTTTACTACTTGAACCTTTCATAAGGTTGTCCTAGTTTAACGAACAATTCCTAACCGATGCAGACCAATTTAATTTAAAATAAATCCATTTACAAAACTATCTGCATAGGGGATATTCAACAGCCATCCCATGCCAGCTATTGAATATCCACCTTAAGTTAGTCCATTCCTGTGGCATAAAATCCCAATAGCCAAATTCTATCAAACATGCAACAATTATTCTCAATACACATGCAATCTTATATACTTATATATATTTTCAGCACTCATTCCCAGTCAATACAATCATACTTAAAATAGTCATTCACAACATCAATTTAAAATTCAGGGGAGTGTAAATTACTTTACCTTTTACCATTTGCTCCTATTTGGGTCGACATTTTCCTTTGTCCTCAGAGATTGGTCCCAATTAGTTTCTTGAGGAAACAATTCAAATCTTATGTGTAACGACCCCCTAATCCATAATATACTATCCTCTATCAGCCTAGCGGAAGCATATGGGTTTTAGAAATAGTTATTCCCGATATGGGAATGTCAGGGGATCACTACTGGTTGAGTGTAACCCAAATAGACATCCTGTCGTCCATTCAGATTTCGTTCAACCTAAAATCACACGCAGCTGTACTAATTACACATATAGTCATTATAATATACTCTGGAATACTAATTCAAATCCATACATCAGGCATACAATCCATTCATGCAAATTTTGACTTAATCATACACGTTTACAATGATAAACCTTGCCGAAAATTCGACAGAGTATCCCCTATATCTTGAATGTATCCCAAAGTACAATAGTCATCCAAATAAAAAATTTATAGCCAGTCCAACAACAAAAGAAAAGCAGAAATTACAGAATCCAATATAAACATCATCAGTATACATATATACATTACAATCCAAGCCTAGAACTACGCTGCTCTCCTATTTATCATCACTGTCATTATCCAGCTAGCATCTAGGTCCCTGTTCCTGTTCATCTGAGCAAACAACCTGGTGAGATATTGAAATCCCAATAGAATAATTTACAATTCATAATATAGTTCGAAATCTAGTTGATTACTCAGCGGTGCAAACACTGAAAACAAACTTCCCGTATTCATTTCAAAATCCGTGAAATACCTTATCTTTTAAAATTAATTTATTGCATGGAAATCACAGCAAGTTCTAAAAATCATCGAAGTATATTTCTTTTAAAATCGTTAATCAAAAGCGAATCAAAACCTATGCCGGTGTATTTAAATCCATATTGGCCATAAATCATCAATGACTGTATCTAAAATCCTCCAATTGCACGTCATCCAGAGAAATTACATCTCTTATCATTGGGTGTGATCTGTAACACCAATCACCCGAATCTCGCCTATGTTGTGAGTGTGATCTGTAACACCAATCACTCACTCAAGGATCGAGTGAGAATCAACATCTAGGGCATCCCCTAGCATGTGCACATATGCCAATTCTCATCCTCATACAGTCTATTCAAACTCATATGCACACGGTCGGCTATTCCTTAGGGTTATAAGGTATTACGCCTAAATCACAATGTTTCCCGGTATAGGCTATCCCCCCTTATACTCCTTAAACCTTTCTTAGGATTGTCCTCATTTACCGCGTGATCCCTAACGCAATGCAGGCTAAATCTGTTTAAAATAATATCTTTATAAAAGTTTCTTGCACTCGGGATACTTAATGGCCGTCCCATACTGGCTGTTAAGTACCCAACCCTAAGTAAATCCATCCTAATGGCATCTAAACACGATAAACAAATCATCTAACATGCAAATGGGGTTTTCAGCACACAAGCATGTAATTTAATCCATCGAAAGCAGCACATAAATCCATGCAATTAAATCTAAGCGTTCAGGTATCCACATAGTCAATTCTAACGTTCGGGGAGCATAAATTATCCTACCTAGTCTTTGTTTGCTCTGAAATTGATCCGGGACTTATCGTATCCTCGTATTTTGAGCCTAATCAATTCCCTGGGCATTTAAATGAATATTTAAGCTCGTTACGTCATCAATTTTATAGTCCTAAGTCCAATTACACAATTTCCTAAGTTGGTTTCTTTCATATTCATGTTCGACAATCAATTCAATAAGAAATCATTAGGTTTAGGTGAATCGGACCTTACCGGGGGTGCCAGATGATGGAAATCTGTGTCGAGGTAGTCTTGGGTGTCTTTCTGGATTCTCCAGTGGTGGTGCACGGCAGAGCATGGCAGCGAACGGCGGCGCACGACAGAGGGGTGTGGTTGGCCTCAAAAATTACACCACAGTGAAGCCTGCAAGATGAGGAGTCTGAATCTAGTGGTGGCGTGGAGGTTCACGGCCGTTTGGATGGCATTTTTTGGCCCCAAAAATTGACACACGGTGGATAGTTTTTCCTTTGATCTGGGCGCATCGGAGCTTTGTTCAATGGCGGTGAGCTGGGGGAGGAAGCTGGCAGCTCAGCCTACACGCTGGTGGTGGCAGTGATGGTCAATGGTGGCTGACGGCAGAGATCACGATGGGCAAAGTTTCACGCGGTGGAGGAGAAAAAGCTACATTTTTCGGCGACTCTGGCGGCCGTGGGTGGCTGCTTGAGGTTAAGGGTGGCGAGGTGTGTCAATTGGTGGGTCAGGTGGTGGCCCATGGCGGCCCAGGTGGTGGTGCATAGTAGAGGAAGGAAGAAAGAGAGGAGAGAGAGGGAAATGGTGAAAATGGTAGGATTCAGGAGAATTTAAAGCTTCTGGGGGCGATTCTAACTTTTTTTGAACCACCTGGGGAAGCTTTGGATGTCCTCTTCCATCCGGACGTTGTCATGGGTTCCCATAAAGAGGGCCCGACCTTCATCTGGGAAACCAAAGTTCAAAACTCCGTTTATCAGTATTTTATCGCCTGGTCACGTTTCTTTTTTATCAAATTGCATTTCTAACTCCTAAAAGCCTCACGGTTTCAGTTGTCAGTCTCAAAAATTGTGCCAAACTCAATTTACATGAAATTAACATCAAAATTCAGTTTTAATCTGTAAAAACAATCTCAGTTATTACATTCTCCCCCTTTAAAGAAATTTTGTCCCCAAAATTCGTACCTGTGAATATTTTTGGGTATCGTTGCCTCATCTCATCTTCTTTTTCCCACATTATCTCCTGCGCGCTACATCCTACCAAAGTACCTTAACTAAAGGGATTATTTTACTTCGGAGTTGCTTAGTCTTAAAGTCAAGGATTTGTATAGGAGTAGATTTGAAAGTTAAATTTTCCTTTAATATTATTGGTTGATTCCCCAATACATGCGCAGGGTTTAGGACATATTTACAAAGTTAGGAGACGTGAAAGACATTATGTAGGTTGGAAAAATAGGGAGGTAAGGCAATTTGGTAGGTGACTGGATCAACCCTTTATAAGATTTGGAATGGTCCTAGAAATCTAGGGCTTAATTTCTTGGTCCTTACTTGTCTACCGATACCCATGGTGGGGGACACTCTCAGGAATATATGCTTTCCCTCATTGAATTCTAAAGGTCTTCTTCTCTTATTTGCATAGGCTTCCTGCCTCTTCTGGGCAAACCTCATCTTTTCCCTGATCATTTTGATCTGATTAGTGGTTTCTTGTACAATCTTAGGTCCCAACAAGGTACTCTCCCTCATCTCTACCCAACTCAAAGGTGATTTACAACTCCTCCCATACAGAGCCTCATAGGGTGCCATACCGATGGTAGAGTGATAACTGTTATTGTATGAAAACTCTATCAAAGGCAAGTGTTTATCCCAACTTCCTTTCTGTTCTAATACACAAGCCCTTAACATATCTTCTAAAGTCTGAATAGTTCTCTCAGATTGCCTATCAGTCTGAGGATGATAGGCTGTGCTAAACTTAAGTTGAGTTCCTAAGGCTTGCTGTAGGGATTGCCAAAATCTCGAAGTAAACCTAGGGTCTCGATAGGATACTATACCTGATGGTATTCCATGTAATCTTATGATTTTCCTAAGGTCTACCTCGGCTAGTTTTTCCATGGAGAATCGCATCTTAACAGGCAAAAAGTGAGCAGACTTGGTCAATCTATCCACTATCACCCAAATGGCATCAAATCCAACTAGTGTCCTAGGTAATCCTACCATAAAATCCATGGTTATTTGATCCCATTTTCTTTCCGGTATATCCAATGGTTTCAGTAGCCCTGTGGGTTTCTGATGCTCTATCTTGGCCTGTTGACAAGTCAAACAGGCATTCATGTAGTTCTTGATGTCCTTTTGCATACTAGGCCACCAAAAATTCCTCTTTAGATCTTG
Source organism: Senna siamea (assembly GCA_031216115.1). Lineage (NCBI taxonomy): Eukaryota > Viridiplantae > Streptophyta > Magnoliopsida > Fabales > Fabaceae > Senna > Senna siamea. The sequence continues at coordinate 14,604,165 of CM062354.1, forward strand.
ATACATCTTGGAAATACCTGGGTGAATAGTATAATGGCTTCTATGAGCCTCTGCTAGCACTTTTTCCTTCATCTCCTGATGGTTTGGAATCACTACCCTCTTCCTAAACATTAGTACTCCATCAGGGGCAAGTCCAAAATTGGGTTGGTTGGCGTATACTTCTAAGGGTTTATTCTCTAGTTGGGCCTATCTAATCAGCTCTCTCAACTCACAGGTTATCAAGAAGTCACTCATCACTAATATTTTCGAAAACGAGATTACGTTGAGGCTAAGATTCCTAAAATCCTCAAGTAATCTCATCTCACCTATCATTAGGCTAACTAATTGTAGTGACTTCCAGCTTAATGTATCTGCTAAGACATTCGCTTTCCCTGTATGGTATTTCAATTCAAAATCAAAATCTTTCAAGTATTCTACCCACCTACGCTGCCTCATGTTCAATTCCTTTTGATCAAACAAGTACCTAAGGCTCTTGTGATCACTATACTCGAATACCGCCTTATATAGGTAATGTCTCCAAATCTTTAGGGCAAACACGGCGACAGCTAATTCTAAGTCATGGGTAAGGTAGTTTTCCTCGGTAAGTTTTAATTGTCGTGATGCATAAGCCACTACTTTTCCATCCTGCATTAAGACGCATCCTAAGCCTTTCAGTGATGCATCTGTATATACCTTGAAGGGTTCTAAGGGTTTCGAAAGAATTAGTACAGGAGTAGTGGTCAATTTCTCTTTCAAGGTTTGGAAACTATTCTCACATTGCTTGTTCCATTCAAAATTCACACTCTTCCGAGTCAACCGGGTTAATGGCAAGGCTATTTGAGAAAATCCTTGAATGAATTTCTTGTAATAGCCGGCTAAACCCAGAAAACTCCTCACTTCGATGACCGTCCTAGGTTGACCCTAATCTAACACTACTTCAATCTTCTTAGGGTCTACTGCTATTCCTTCCCTATTTACCACGTGTCCAAGAAATTTCACTTCTTCCAACCAAAACTCACATTTCTCTAACTTAGCATACAATTACTTCTCTTCCAGTATCTGTAGCACCATGCTAAGAAGCTGGGCATGCTCTTTGTGAGTCTTAGAGTAGACTAAGATATCATCAATGAATACCACTACAAAATGATCTAAGTAGGGTCTAAAGATTCTGTTCATATAGTCCATGAAGACAGCGGGTGCGTTTGTCAATCCAAACGGCATCACTAGAAACTCATAGTGGCCGTATCTCATGCTAAACGCTGTTTTAGGGATGTCTTCCTCTCTAACTCTAATCTGGTGGTATCCTGATCTTAAGTCTATCTTAGAAAACACAGTCGCACCTTGCAACTGATTAAACAAGTCGTTAATACATGGTAAAGGGTATTTTTTCCTAATGGTTACCCTGTTCAGTTGTCGATAATCGATACACAATCTCAAACTCCCATCTTTCTTCTTTACAAATAAGACCAGAGCTCCCCATGGTGATACATTCGGCCTAATGAACTCTTTCTCCAACACATCCTCAATTTGGACCTTTAATTCCCTCAATTCCGTTGGGGCCATACGGTATGGAGTCATGGCTATTGGGCTCACGCTCGGAATCAGGTCAATAGTGAATTCTATCTCTCTAGGTGGTGGCAATTTGCTTACTTCCAAAGGAAACACCTCCGGAAAGTCACTAGCGATTGGGATTAGGCTTAATTTATCCTGCAACTCTACCTCAGAGAGATTGAGGGACACATCACCTATCTCACACGCTCTGTCACTCCCACGCATAGGCACGTTATCCAAGTAAGTGATTGTCCTCTAAGAACAGTTTAACAAGACCCAATTCTTAGTTAACCAATCCATTCCTAAGATGATGTCGATCCCAGCCAAAGGTATACACACTAGGTCCACGATAAACAAAGTATCATCAATGGTTAAGGGGCAGTTTAGGCATATACGTGGGGACATAGTGGCTTCTCCCAAGGGTGTGGATATATATAGATCACAAGGCAGGGTCTAAACAGGTAATTTTATTTTCTCTACGCATGCATCCGCAATAAAAGAGTCCGTTACACCCGAATCAAATAATACTATCAAAGGAAAATTATAAATTTTACCTCTACCCTGCATCAAACTTGATGACCTGTCAATGTTTGCTGCATCCAGAGTGAAACTCTCCCTGGAGCCTGCAGTCTTCGGCCACCGGATGTTTGCTGGCTCCCGCTAGAAGGGCAGTATCTTGCCATGTGTCCCGTGCCTCTACACCTGTAACATTGTAATAGAGTTTGATTCCAACAGGGTTGATTAGGGTGCCTGGTCCCACATTTCTGACAGGGTGCATTATCAAACTATTTACTGTCGCTTGAAGACCCTGGTTGCAGTTTAAACATGCCGCTTCTCACATTGAGATTCCTGGTTGCTGGTCTTGGCCTGTTTCCTGTCCTCTAGGTCATGTTCTGGGCCTGTCTCTGCTCCAGATTCTTACTCAGGATCTGACACTTATTCACCAACATCACAAAGTCTCTGATCTCAAGTGGGGCTACCTGCGTCTTCATCGGTAAGTCTAGGCCCTCTTTTAGCTGCTTTGCCTTCCATGCTTCATCATAGTGCATCCGTAAGTACGTGGAATATCTGGATAGCTCTTCAAATTGTCTCAAATACTCCTCGAATGGCCTACCTCCTTGGGTGAGCATTAAGAACTGAGCTTCCTTTGACTGTTTGACGCTCTCAGGGAAGTATTGCTCTATGAAGACTTCCTTGAAAGATTCCTGGTGAGCAGGATACCCTTGCTTTCCATCAACTGTTAGGCACCTGTCCACCATTGTTCTGCTTCACCCTTCAACATATATGTTGAATATGTAACCTTCTGTTCCTTGTCACATTGCAATAACCTGAAGATCTTCTCTATGTCCTTTAGCCAGGCTTCTACTGCGGCTGGATCAGAGGCACCTGTAAACAAAGATGGACTTGCTCTCTGAAAGTCTATCCATCCCTAATACAACGGATTAGCATTCTGGGTGGCTTCGTCGTTCTTGGTTTTCCTGTCCTCCTGCTGCTGCCTTATTACGTTGGCACTAGTAGTGGCTTGGTCCCTCATGGCATCAGCCATTGTCCGTATGGACTCCATCATATCTCGCATGTTGACATCCGTCTCCATGCTACCACTACCTGAAGCGCCCTGACTCCTGTGTCTTGGCCTTCCTCTGGGCCTACGGGTGTTATCCCTTCTTGGTTCTACCCTAATTATCTGACACAAAAAGCAAACAGATTAGTCTCAACCGCAATAGTTAACAGAAAGGCATTAAATTCATCCCATTACTTATCGATTCAAGATCAGGTCCTAATATCCCAGAGTTAAATCAATTAAAACCCTAAAGCTGTAAGCCCAAAGATTCAAGGTCCCTATCCCACTAAACCAGATAATCCGACAAATTGGGCTCTGATACCATAATTGTAATGACCCCCTAATCCATAATATACTATCCTCTATCAGCCTAGCGGAAGCATATGGGTTTTAGAAATAGTTATTCCCGATATGGGAATGTTAGGGGATTGCTACTGGTTGAGCGTAACCTAAATAGACATTCCGTCGTCCATTCAGATTTTGTTCAACCCAAAATCACACACAACTATACTAATTACACATACAGTCATTATAATATACTCTGGAATAATAATTAAAATCCATACATCAGGTATACAATCCATTCATGCAAATTCCAACTTAATCATACACGTTTACAATGATAAACGCTGCAGAAAATCCGGCAGAGTCTCCCTTGTATCTCGAATGTATCCCAAAGTACAATAGTCATCCAAATCAAAAATTTACAACCAATCCAACAACAATAGAAAAGTAGAAATTACAGAATCTAATATAAACATCATCAGTATACATATATACATTACAATTCAAGCTTAGAACTACGCTGATCTCCTGTTTATCATCAATGCTGTTATTCAGCTAGCGTCTAGGTCCCTATTCCTATTCATCTGAGCAAACAACCTAGTGAGATATTGAAATCCCAGTAGAATAATTTACAATTCATAATATAGTTTGAAATCTGGTTGATTACTCAGCGGTGCAAAAATTGAAAACAAACTTCCCGTATTCATTTCAACATACGTGAAATACCTTATCTTTTAAAATCAGTTTATCGCATGGAAATCACGGAAAGTTCTAAAAATCATCGAAATTTGTTTCTTTGAAAATCGTTAATCAAAAGCGAATCAAAACCCATACCTAGTGTATCTAAATCCGTATTAGCCACAAATCATCAACGACCTATCTAAAATCCTCCAATTGCATGTCATCCAGAGAAATTACATCTCTTATCATTGGGTGTGATTCGTAACACCAATCACTCGAATCTCGCCTATGTTGTGAGTGTGATCCGTAACACCAATCACCCACTCAAGGACCGAGTGAGAATCAACATCTAGGGCATCCCCTAGCATGTGCACATATGCCAATTCTCATCCTTATACAATCTATTCGAACTCATATGCACACGGTTGGCTATTCCTTAGGGGTTTAGGGTATTACGCCTAAATCACAACATTTCCCCATATAGGCTATCCCCCCTTATACTCCTTAAACCTTTCTTAAGGTCGTCCTATTTTACCGCGTGATCCCTAACGCAATGCAAGCTAAATCTGTTTAAAATAATATCTTTATAAAAGTTTCCTGCACTTGGGATACTTAATGGCCTTCCCATACCGGCTATTAAGTAGCCTACCCTAAGTAAATCTGTCCTAATGGCATCTAAACTCAATAAAAAAATCCTCTAACATGAAAATGGGGTTTTTAGCACACAGGCATGCAATTTAATCCATCGAAAGTAGCACGTAAATCCATGCAATTAAATCTAAGTGTTCAGGTATCCACATAGTCAATTCTAACGCTTGGGAAGCGTAAATTATCCTACCTGGTCTTCGTTTGCTCTAAAATCGATCTGGGACTTCTCGTATCCTCGAATTTTGAGCCTAATCAATTCTCTGGGCATTTAAATAAATATTTAAGCTGGTTACGTTATCAGTTTTACAATCCTAAGTTCGATTACATAATTTACTAAGTCGGTTTGTTTCATATTCACGTTCGGTAGTCAATTCAATCAAAAATCATTAGGTTTAGGTGAATCAGACCTTACCGAGGGTGCCAGATGATGGAAATCTATTCCGGGTAGTCTCGGGTGTCTTTTTGGTTTCTCTGTTGGCGGTGCATAGCGAAGCATGGCGGAGGGGTGTGGTTGGCCTCAAAAATTACACCACGGTGAAGCCCGCAAGATAGGGAGTCCGAATCTGGTGGTGGCGTGGCGGTTCTTGGCCGTTTGGATGGCATTTTTTGTCCTCAAAAATTGATGCACGACGGACAGATTTTTCTTCGATCTGGGTGCATCGGAGCTCCGTTCGGTCGCAGTGAGCTGGGAAAGGAAGTTGGTAGCTCAACCTACACACTGGTGGTGGCAGTGATGGTAAACGGTGGCTGACGGCGGAGATCACAGTGGGCGAAGTTTCACGTGGTGGAGGAGAAAAAGCTACTTTTTTCAACGACTCTGGCGGCCGTTGGTGGCCGTGGTTGGTTGCTTGAGGTCGAGGGTGGCAAGGTGTGTCGATTGGTGGATCAGGTGGTGGCCCACGGTAGCCCAGGTGGTGGTGCACAGTGAAGGAAGGAAGAGAGAGAGGAGAGAGAAAGTGAAGTGAGGAGAGAGAGGTAAATGGTGAAAATGGCAGAATTCTAGAGAATTTAAAGCTTTCGGGGGCGATTTTGACTTTTCCCGAACCACCCGGGGAAACTTCGGGATTTTGTCTTCCATTCGGACGTTGGCATAGGTTCCCATGCAAAGGTTTTGCCCTTCGTCTGAGAAATCGAAGTCTGGAACTTCATTTATTAGTATTTTATCGTCAGGTCGCGTTTCTTTTTATCATATTGCATTTCTGACTCCTAAAAGCCTCGCAATTTCAGCCGTTTGCCTCAAAAATTGTGGCAAACTCAATTTACATGAAATTAGCATCAAAATTCAGTTTTAATCTGTAAAAAAAATCTCGATTATTACATTATGTGGGTTTTCATTTCAGTTATGCTTTCCTACAGTTAATTACCTAATTTCTATATTGGTCTATTCCTTAAACAGATTCGAATTCAAAATCGATAGGAAAACATCAAATTGGAGTATTTTAAATTGTACCAGAGGTTTCAGAAGCTCAAAATTTGATTCCTGCAACTTTCCAGTAACTCCAGTGACGATGCACGATAGAGCACAACGGCGCACAACGGTTGAGGTAAAAAAATTACTCCAAAATGTAGCCCACAAATCGAGGATGCCAAATCTGGGGTCAGTTCGGCGAAAAATGGCAATTTAACCATAATTTTTTGACAAAAAATGTGGCAACCTTTGAAACTAGTTCTCCTCCATTCACGGCATGTCACGGCATTTCGTCGCTGGTTGGTAAGTGGCAGAGGAAGCTGGCAGCTTGGGCTAGCTGATGGTGGCAGCAGTGTGGTCAGATGGCATCATTTTTTGGCCAAATGAAGATGGTACATCAGATGGAAAAGATACTATTTTTATTGGTCTCTTGTACAATCTTTAGTCCCAACAGTGTACTCTCCCCTATCTCTACCTAACTTAAGGGCAATTTACAACTTTTCCCATATAGATCAGCATATGGTGCCATACCTATGGTATAGTGATAACTGTTATTGTATGCAAACTCTATAAAAGGTCGCTATTTATCCCAACTTCCCTTTTGTTCTAGGAAACAAGCCCTTAACATATCTTCTAAGGTTTGGATTTTTCTCTTAGACTATCCATCGGTCTGAGGATGATAGGCGATGCTAAACTTAAGTTGAGTTCCTAATTCTTGCTGTAGGAATTGCCAAAATCACAAGGTAAACCTAAGGTCTCGGTTTGATACTATACCTGATGGTACTCCGTGTAGTCTCACAATCTCCCTAAGGTAGACTTAAGCTAATTTCTCCATGGAATACCTAATCTTGATAAGTATAAAGTGAGCAGACTTAGTTAATCTATCCATTATTACTTAAATGAAATCATAACCAACTGGTGTTCTAGGTAGTCCAATAACAAAATCCATGGTTATTTGATCCCATTTCCTCTTTGGTATCTCCAGTGGCCTTAATAATCCTGCGGATCTTTGATGCTCTATCTTAACTTACTGACAAGTAAGACAAGCATTCACATACTTCGCGATATCCTTTCGTATACTCGGCCACCAAAAATTTCTTTTCAAGTCTTGATACATATTGGAAATACTTGGATGGATGGTATAGTGGCTTCGATGAGCCTTTGCTAATACTTTCTCCTTTAGTTCCTGATGGTTTTGAATTACTATCCTTTTCCTAAACATTAACACTCCATCAGGGGCTAACCCAAAGTTAGGTTGGTTCACATAGATTCCCAAGGATTCATCCTTTAGTTGGGCTTGTCTAATCTGATCCCTCAAATTACAGCTTATTAGGAAGTCACTCATTACTAATCTCTTTGGAGATGAAATTACATTGAGGCAAAGATTCCTAAAGTCCTCAAGTAATCTCATCTAATCCACCATCAAACTGGCTACTTGTAATGACTTCCTGCTTAATGCGTCAACTACTATATTTGCTTTCCTTGTATGGTACTTTAACTCAAAGTTAAAGTCCTTCAAATACTCGACCCACCTTCTTTGCCTCATATTCAACTCTTTCTGATCAAATAAGTACCTAAGGCTCTTGTAATCACTAAAAACCTCAAATACAGCCCTGTACAAGTAATGTATCCAAATCTTTAGGGCAAATACCACAACAGCTAATTCCAAGTCATGGGTAGGATAGTTTTCCTCTGCAGGTTTTAGTTGTCTTGATGCATAAGCAACTACCCTCCTATCTTGCATTAAGACGCATCCTAAACCTTTCATTGATGCATCTGTATAAAGTGTAAATGGCTCTAAGGGTTTTGGAATTACTAACACTGGAGCAGTGGTCAACTTTTCTTTCATAGTTTGAAAACTATGATCACAATGCTTACTCCATTCAAAATTAACACCCTTCCTAGTCAGCCGAGTTAATGGCAAGGCTATTTGAGAAAATCCTTGTATAAACTTCCTATAATAACTTGCCAAACCCAGAAAACTCCTAACTTTAGTGATCGTTCTTGGTTGACCCCAATCTAATATTACTTCAATTTTCTTAGGGTCTACTGAAATTCCTTCCTTATTTACCACATGACCTAAGAACTTCACTTTCTCCAGCCAAAACTCACATTTCTCTAACTTAGCATACAATTATATTTCCTCCAACATGTGTAGCATCGTGCTAAGATGTTGTGTATGTTCTTAGTGAGTCTTGGAATAGACTAAGATGTCATCTATGAATACCACTACGAACTGGTCCAAGTAGGGTCTAAACCTATTCATGTAATCCATAAAGATAGCAAGTACATTGGTCAGTCTAAATGGCATCACTAGAAACTTATAGTGACTGTACCTAGTGATAAATATTGTCTTAGGTATATCTTCATCCCTAACCCTGATTTGGTGGTATCCTGACCTTAAGTCTATTTTAGAGAATACCGTTACACCCTGTAACTAATCAAACAGGTCATCTATTCGAGGTAATGGGTACTTATTCTTAATGGTTACCTTATTCAACTGCCGATAATCTATACATAACCTCAAACTCCTATCTTTCTTCTTTACAAATAGGATTGGAGCTCCCCATGGTGACACACTCAGCCTAATGAATTCCTTCTCCAACAAATCTTTTATTTGGACCTTTAGTTCCCTTAATTCCACTGGGGCCATTCTATATAGAGTCATTGTTATTGGGCCTACACCTGGAATCAGGTCAATGATGAATTCTATCTTTCTAGGTGGGGGTAACCTACTTATCTCTAAAGGAAACACCTCTGGGAAATTTTTAACAATGGGAATTAGGTTTAGCCTTTTTTTCAATTCTTCCTGAGAGAGATTAAGGAAAATATCACTTATCTCACATGCCCTGTCACTCTCACCTACCCGTAAGGTATCCAAATAAGTGATAGTCCTTTCAGAACAATTCAACAGAACCCGATTCCTAGATAACCAGTCCATTCCCAAAATGATGTCGATCCCAGTCAAAGGCAAACACACAAGGTCCACTATGAATAGGGTGTCATCAATGGAAAAAGGATAGTTTAGGCAAATTTATGGAGATATGGTTATCTCTCCTAGAGGTGTGGAAACATGTAGATCAAATGGCATGGCTTGCAAAGGTAAGTTTAATTTTTCCACCCATGTATTAGATATAAAAGAGTGTGTAGCACCCAAATCAAACAATACTATTAAAGGAAAGTTATAAATCTTACCTCTACCCTGCAACAATCCAGGCAACTTGTTGATATTTGCTCTATCCAGAGTAAAGACTCTCCCCGGAGCTTGCGGTCTTTGGCCTCTAGAATTATGCGGGTTGCCACTAGTTGGAAAATATTTTGCATAGTGCCCTGTACCTCCACATTTGTAGCATTGTATTGGTGTCTAATGCTAGCAGGGTTGATTGGGATGCCTGGTCCCACACTTCAAGCAGATACCAACATTAGAGCGTCGAACGCTGCTAGAAGACCCTTGCTGAGGTTTAAAGTTGCTACACTTAACTGCTAGGTTCTTAGCTGGTTGCTTTTGCCAACCAGTAAATCTTTGATTTGCATTCTATTTTTCCTCTAAGCCTCTGCTAAGGATTTGACATTTGTTTACTAGCACTGAGAAGTCTCAAACCTCCAATGGGGCTATTTGATTCCTCATCTGTAAATCTAAGTCTGCCTCCAGTTGGGCTGACTTCAAAGCCTCATCAGGGTGTAACCTTAGATAGGTGGAATACCTGGCTAACTCTTCAAATTTTACCAAGTACTCTTTGAACAGTCTCCCTTATTGTCGAAGTTGTAGGAACTCTATCTCCTTGGCCTGTTTGACACTTTCTGGGAAATATTTCTCTAGGAAGATCCCTTTGAAAGACTCCCAAGTGATAAGGATGCCTCAAGCCTCCATTAATTGTTTAGCTCCATCCCACCAGTTCTCTGCCTTTCCCTTAAGCATGTGCATTGCATAAGTCACCTTCTTTTCATCGGTGCTATGCAATAGTCTGAAAATCTTCTCAATCTCTTTGACCCATTCTTCTACCATTGCGCGCTTATATGCACTTGAGAATGCTGGCGATCTTGCCCTTTGAAACTCTATCCAACCTTGGTACATTTGATTGTTATTCCTATTATTCGCATCGTCTCGATTCTGACGATCCTCACGATACTATCGCATCATATTAGCACTTGTGGCAACTTTCTCCCTCATAGCATCTGCCATCATTCTTATAGACTCCATCATATCCCTCATCTCAACATTATCCTCCCTACTACTACTCCCTTGTGCCCCTTGGCTTCCATTTCGTGGCCTTCCTCTTAGCCTCCTCGTATTATCTTTGCTAGGATCTCCTATGGCTAACTAACACAAAAAAAAGAATTAGTTAGCCTTTAATAGCCACAATTATTAGCATAGTAATAGATTTATTCCTAATATCTCAATTGCAGATCAAATCCTAGATATTCTACAGTCAAATCAATTTAAAGTCGTAAAGCTGCAAACCAGAAAATTCATAACCAATAAATTAATAAACTAGTAAATCGAGCTCTGATACCACTCTTGTAACGACCCCTTAAATTATACCATAGATTCCTTTATCAGAGTAACGGAAGCATACAAATTTTTGAATAAATTTTTCACTTTCCTTGTGTTTGGGAATATTAAAGGGTCTCTACTGGTTGAGTGTAACCCAAATAAACTCTTCTCACAATCCATTCAAATTCCACTCAACCCTAAATCCTATATAGCATTTCTATTATCACATTATAAACCATAACATACTCTGGAATACAAATTCTAACAACCATTCAAATACAATTGAGATATGTTATTTTATATTACTAAATCCATTCATACATTAGTCAGTAAAAACCATAATCTATTAAGTTCATTATAAAAAATCTATTCTCCCAAAACATCTTTTTACCAAAAATTCGATAGTTTTTCCTAAAAATTGGACATTTCCCTTTTTATACAATAGCCTAAACAACATATACAGCCAATAATTTCATCAATAAAACCAAAAACCAAAAATACATATATACAAATTCAAGCCTAATTCTATGCCACAGCGTTATCCTGACATCCTCCTTCTGCCCAACTATCTCCTAGGCATTCTCTGTTCCTGGTCATCTGAGCAAACAACTTAATGAGATGGTTAAATCCCAGTAGAGCAATTTACAATTAAATATTTATAAAATAGTTGGATGCTCAGCTATGACAACTCACAGAAAATATCTCCTCAATTCGATTTAAATGCATGTGAATCACTAAATACTTTTAAATTTAAAGAGAATGGGAAATCGATGTAAAGCAATATAATGAGCACATTATCTTTAAATCTATAAAATTATACTAAAAATTTTACTTAAAATAATGTTTGAGAGTTTTCATATACTCATATGTCACACATCTCATGTGACTATTCATTATTCATTTTGAGTTGTATGTTGTTTTAACTGAAAACATGGTTTTTGGTTGGGTGTGATCTGTAACACCAATCAGCCGAAAACAATGCCTATATTATGAGTGTGATCCGTAACACCAATCACCCATTCAAGGATCGGGTGAGAATCAACATCCAGGGCGTCCCCCAGTTGGGCACAAACGCTAATTCTCATCCTTATACAGTCTATATAGCACTACATACACATGGTCGACTAATATTTAAGGTTATAGGATATCATACTTAAACCAAAACATCACTTTGTATAGGTTATCCACCCTTTTACTCCTTGAACCTTTCATAAGGTTGTCCTGGTTTAATGAACAATTCCTAACTAATGAAGACCAATTTAATTTAAAATAAATCCATTTATAAAACTATCTACATAGGAGATATTTAACGGCCATCCTAAACCAACCATTGAATATCTACCTTAAGTTAGTCCATTCCTATGGCATATAATCCCAATAACCAAATTCTATCAAACATGCAACAATTATTATCAATACACAGGCAATCTTATATACTCATATATATATATTTTCAGCACTCATTCCCAGTCAATACAAACATACTTAAAATAGTCATTCACAACGTCAATTTAAAATTCAGGGGAGTGTAAATTACTCTTCCTTTTACCATTTGCTCCTATTCGGGTCGGTATTTTCCTTTTTCCTCATAGATTGGCCCCAATTAGTTTTCTGAGGAAACAATTCAAATCTTATGTAGGTTTTCCTTTCAGTTATGCTTTCCTACAGTTAATTACCTAATTTCTATGTCAGTCTAATCCTTAAACATATTCGAATTTAAAATCGATAGGAAAACATCAAATTGAAGTATTTTAAATTGTACTAGAGGTTTCAGAAGCTCGAAATTTGATTCCTACAACTTTCCACCAACTCTAGTGATGGCACACGGTAGTGCACTGTGTAATAACCGAAACTATTTTTGAAAGATAAAATTGAATTTTTGATGCTAATTTTATTTAAACTGAGGTTGGCACATATTTGAAGGCAATGGTTGAAATCGAAAAGTGATTTGAAGTCAGAAACAAGATCGAATGAAAAGAAATACAACCCGGCGATTAGGAACTAAAAGATGACGTTTTGTGCTTTAATTTCACTGACAGAGGCCAAAAGCTTCGTATAGAAAGTCGTGCCTACGTCTGGAGGAAAGACGACATCCTAAAGTTCCCCCGAGTGATCCGAGAAAAGTCAGAATCGCCCCGGGAAGCTTTAAATTTCCCGAAACCCCACCATTTGGCACAATTCCTTCTCTCTCCTCACTCTATTTTCTTTCTCCTCTCTCTCTTCCTTCCTCCACCACGCGTTGACACCTGAGCCGCCGTGAGCCACCACCTGGCATACCAATCTACTCCCCTCGCCACCCTCGACGTCCAGCAACCACCCACGGCCGCCAACAGTCGCCAGCGTCGCCAAAAAATGCCGTTTTCCTCCCCCATCGCACGAAAACTTCGCCAGTTGAGATCGCCGCCGTCCACCACCGTTGGCCATCACCGCTACCACCAGCGTGTAACCTGAGTTGCCAGCTTCCTCCAGCAGCTCGCTGACGTTGAACGGAGGTCTGACATGCCTGGATCGAAGCTTTTTCTGTCCGCCGTGCGTTGTTCTTCATGGCCAAAAAATGCCATCCAAACGGCCGTGAACCACCATGCCACCACCATATTCGGACTCCTCCTCTTGCGGGCTTCACCGTGGTGTAAATTTCGAGGCCAACCACACCCTTCCACCGTGTGCCATCGTATGCCATCGTGCGCTGCCATGCTAGAGCATCTGCATATACAACGGGAGACACTGAGATCACCCCAGGACAAATTTCCATCATCCGAAAACACTGGTAAGGTCTGATTTCCTAAAAACTAATGAATTCTGATTGAATTAGCTGCTAAACGCAATTAGGAAATAAATTGACCTAGGAATTAGGATAACCGGACTTAGAATCGTAAAACGGATGACATGACGAGCTTGAATATTCATTTAAATGCCCAGGGAATTTAATTGGCTCGAAAATTGAGATTTCGTGAAGTTTTGAATTGATTTGGAGCAACAGGAGACCAGGTAGGATGATTTACGCTTCCCGAGTTTTAGATTTGACCTAGCGAATACCTGAACGATTAGATTTAATTGCATGGATTTTCGTGCTTCTTTCGATGGACTAAATTGCATGCCTGTGTGCTGGATATTCTAATTGCATGTTAGAAGTTTTTTTAATTGAGTTTAGATGCCCTTAGGACAGATTTACTTAGGGTAGGGTACTTGATAACCGATATGGGACGGCCGTTAAGTATCTCGAGTACAAGTAGTTTTCAAATGATATTGTTTTTACCATATTTAGCCTGTACTGCGTTAGGGATCATGCGATAAATCAGGACGACCCTAAGAAAGGTTTAAGGAGATAAGGGGGATAACCTAGATGGGGAAACGTTGTGATTTAGGCATAATACCCTAGAATCCTGAGGAATAGCCGACAGTGTGCATGTGAGTTCGAATAGACTGTATGAGGATGAGAATTGGCGTATGTGCACATGCTAGGGGATGCCCTAGATGTTGATTCTCACCCGGTCCTTGAGTGAGTGATTGGTGTTACGGATCACACTCACAATATAGGCTAGATTTGGGTGATTGGTGTTACGGATCACACCCAACGATAAGAGAGGTAATCTCTCTAGATGACATGCAATTGGACGATTTTAGATTTGGTCACAGAGAACTTGTGGCCAAGATGGATTTAGATACACTGGGCATGGGATTTAACCTGATTTTGATTTTTGATTTTCAAAGAAATGGATTTTTATGATTTTGAGTATTTGCCGCGATTTCCATGTGATAACTTGATTTTAAAGATAAGGTATTTCACTGATTTTGAACTGATTTCGGGAAGTTATTTTCGGTGCTCACACCCCTGAGTATTCAACCAGATTTTGAATTGTAATTCAATTGTAAATTATTCTACTAGAATTTTATATCTCACTAGGTTGTTTACTCAGATGAACAGGAACCGAGACAGGAACCTAGACGTTAGCTGATGATGCCTTAGTGATAAACAAAAGAACGACTTAGTCTAGGCTTGAATGTCATTGTATATATTTTTACTGATGATGATGTATATTAGTTTTCTGTAATTTATATTTTCTACTGTTATTGGACTGGCTGTGTATCTGTAAACAGGATGACTGTTGTATTTGGGATATATTCGAAATATAGAGGAAACTCTGCAGATTTTCGGTAGGTTTTACTACTGTAAACTTGTGGAATTAAGTTGGAATTTGTATGAATGCTTGTATGACGTATCGATGGGTTTTAATTTTCATTCCAGAGTAATTTATGATGAATGTATGTATAGTTAGTATATCTGCATGTGAATTAGGGTTGAACAAAATCTGAATGGACCATGAAAAGTCTATTTGGGTTACGCTCAACTAGTAGCGATCCACTAACGTTCCCATATTGGGAACAACCATTGCAAAGACCCATATGCTTCCGCTATGTAAACGTAAGATTTTGTATGTCGTATTAGGGGGTCATTTCACACGGGAACGCATGGTGGCTGGGGTCAAAAATTACTCCAAAATGTAGCCAACTACTCGAAGATGCTGGATCTAGGGTCGGTTCATCGAAAAGTGGCAATTTAATCATGATTTTTTTATGAAAAACACGGTGGCCTTCAAAATTGTTTCTCCTTCGTTCACGGCGCATGGCAGCATTTCATCGCTGGTTAGCAGCTGGCGGAGGAAGCTAGTAGCTCGAGCTAGCTAATGGTAGCGGCGGTGTGGTCAAATGGCTTTGGTTTTCGCTTAAACAAAGATGGTACATTGGATGGAAAAGATGCCATTTTCGGCAGCTGCAGCGTCCATCGACAGCTGAGAATGGCAACTGAAAGTCGACGGAGATGAGCTGCACAGGTGGCATGGTACGGTGGTGGCACATCATGGAGGTTTTGCTGGTGGAGTGTGGCGCACGAAGGTGAGAGGAAAGAGAGAGAAATGGTGTGACAGGGAGAGAGAGCAGAGGAAAAATGAGAGAAAACAATGGAATTTTGGCATTTTGTGGCCTCAGGGGCATTTTGGTCTTTTTTTGCTTAGCCTGGGCTAAAATTTGGATGCATTATTCGATCTAGTCAAGAATATAGGCCCATATGGAAGGGATTTAGAAATCTTTTGAGAATTTTAAGCCTCTCAAAAATATTTGCTAAATTCCTGAAGCCAGATTGAATTTTCTTCGTCCGATAAAATTTCTATTCCAAAAAATTCTCAAATTTTAACTGCAAGCTCAGAAAAATATGCTTAATTCAATTCCAAAAAAATTTAAATTTATTTTACCCAAATTAATTTATATTAAAATCAGGTTACTATAGTTTGAGTGTACACTTACTTGATTTTGCCTCTAAAACTTGCTTTGTAATGCGTTGAAGTTACATAGATTTTTGAATATCAAGAGATGATTTGGGCAATTAGGATACACTACTTTCTGCTAAAAAAGCCACCCACTGTGTTTCCCTTAGTTAGCCATTATTGAGCCTTGACATTTTTTTTTCTTTTTTGTTTTCATTATATACACCTTTACACTTCACATTTCCTTTCTTTGCATCGTCTTCTTGTTCACCCAATATGCTGGAATATGTGTGATTTGTTCTTCATATTTGGATTAAAATGCATTGTCTTGATTGAGAATCATTCACTAAGTCCTTTCTTCATTTAGATGCTCATTTTATGTAAAGTTACATATTAAGAAGACAGCAGACTGCAAAAAAAAAAATGATGATGAAAAAAAAATCCTAAAAAAATTATTAAAATTAGAGCAGTCTTTATTCTCTTTAACTTTTGGATAAATTACTCTTTGAGCATCCATTTTCTCATTTAAAACTTGGTGAAAATTTTTGTGTTTGGCAATTTGCTGCTTTTAATCCTTTGAGTATTCATGATGTTGAAATTACATGAGTTCTAGCATATCTATCACTTCTTCCTAAAATTTCCTTACCTTTATCTCAACCCCATTACAACCTTGTCAAGATCCTTTGATCTTGGTATTCAATTTTAAGCAGTAGAAGAGATGAGATTTATGAGTAAGTATATGGTAGGCAGATTTTTGTGAAATAGCTTGAGGGATTTGTACTTTACCCTTATACACTTTGAGTCATTTGAGTGATCCCTGTGAAGCTTTGGTTCTTAAATTTTTGTTATTGAATTGTAGGTTAAGTTGTGTATACGTTGTTATTATTTCCATCCTGTGTTAAGGTTGTGCAATTTGATTTATGATTGAGTTTCACTTGGGATGTGTTAGGTATCATTAAATATGGTCTAGATATGATTTTTTAGGAACTATTGCTATTTGTTTAAAGACTGAGTTAGTGTTTACTTGAGGACAAGAAAAAGCTTAAGTGTGGGGTAATTTGATGTGTCTTATTTTATACATATTTGTTTGATATTAATTATCTATTTTCTGAGCATTTTAGGTAATTCTATTCTAAAAATAACCTAAAGTGTGGTAAATAATGTTCACATGTTGGTTTTGAGTTCATAAATTTCAAAATGGGCTTACAAACAAGTTTTTGGATAAAAATTCTAGGTCAATAGCAAGTTATAAAACAAAGTATAACGTAACAGCCGATTGGTAGCTTGAAGCAGTCGACTATCGCGTTCTTCAAATACCTAGACATGCATCTAGAGCTATAGTAGTTGATTGCCAACCCCTGAAAGTCGAATTCCATGCTCATATTTTCTAGAAAATTACCAAGAACAGAGCAATCAAATGTTTGGCCTATGGAAGTTGACTTGCAACCCTTGAGTTTGGAAAATTTTGTAGGCAATGAGGTGAAAGTCGACCACTAGGTGGTGGAAGTCAATTGGTTAGCTTTTATTTTGGAAAAATAAACTCAACAACTTAGCTTGAAGTGTAATTAGCCTAAAACTCTATTCAAATAAGGGATCTACACTTGGAATGTGTGATGGTAATATATCATTGAAATTGAAAGAGAAAGAGAAAGAGCATGAATGAGATGAGAATTTAAAAGGAATGCGCATGAAACATAAAAGAGAAATGTGAAAGTATTCCTAGTGTACAGATAATAATAGATGGGCTTATGTTAAGTGAACAACTATCGGTATAGGACAATGGTTGGACATTCCACGGTTGAACTAAATGATTTTAAAAACACCATGATGGTTTCTAATTTTAAGTTAGTGAACTTTAGGGCTAAATAAAGGAGTACATAATTAAAATTAGATATAACCATGGCATGAGCTGAATTACTATAATTCATATGCGTGTGAATAGTATTTTAGGAGATAACCTATCAAAAGGGATAGTAATCTTTTGTATGTAGGGAAAGAACTACTAGAGTGGTGGGCAAAGACCTTGTTGTATGTTATAAGGTGATATAGGGGAAGATCTGCTAGAGCGGTGAGCAGGGACCCTATTGTATTTGGTGAATTAGGGAACGATCTACCAGAGCAGTGGGTAAGAACCCTTGTGTAGTTAGTGTTGAGGTAGATTGTACTTGGATCCACTAGGGGACGCTCCAGATAGTACACAGATTGTATTTGAGAACTGCCAGATAACACCCAGTTAGCAATTGAGAACTATTGGTAGTCATATTCACTGATGGGTGAGGATTAATATGAGGAGTAGTTTAGTCGACGAATCTCTTGATTTCTCTTGTTATGATAATGTTTTGACTATGACTATTGTGATATGCTTTTATTCCTTATTTCTTTATATGTGAAATTGATTATATTACCAGTATAATTTGATTATATGTATATAAATATCCTGTGTGATGGATATGTAATCAACTGGACATGCATTAATAAGTATGATATGTGATTATATTCATGCATGGTAACCCAATAGACATGATTACTGTATGATGATAAAAGGATGTAGTGTATTTTTCGTAAGAGTATGGTGGTACAAACTAAAAGTTTTATAAATAGGTTGTTATTGCTACTAAGATTTATGCTCATGGAAAAATTGCTAGTTTGTATCAAATGCCTAGGTACCAGGTGATTTTGGAGATAAAAGTGGAGTATGGGGAAATACACTTTTTGGGATATTTTTCAATTATTAAAGAATTTTGGGTACTTATAATTGTAGAAGTTTTCCCAGTACTTTGAAAAGATAAGGGATGATATTTTGAATATTTTAAGCATATAGATAATAAATATTTTGAGATAATAAAGCATAAAGGCATATATTTATAAGGATATGTGAGGAGAAAGCGATATGAGTGGCAGGATTGTTACCTCCTTACCTTGATTAACTAATTTTGAAAACTCAGATATCTATAGGTATATGTCTTGATAGATAACTGATGTGTATATATCTAATCATGTATGTGAATGAGTATGTGTATATATATATGTTTTAATTAAATTCTTTTCGCTGTGTAATGTGTGAGAACCTGAGTATAGCAACCCAAAACTAATGGCACTTAATAACTTAACTCGGTAAAAAGTTAAAATTTTACTTGGGCAGAGGTAGTAGTAATTCACCAATCTTATAGTATATTATAAATATTATATTAATTAAGTAATTAAAAGGAACTAGAGGATTGGGGGGTTACACTTAGTTGGTATTAGAGCATGGCTACCACAGTTAGCATATAGCTGACTCGGTAGTGATAAATGTTGACTAGGTAGTGAGGGTAGATTCTTTAGGATAAAAAGTAATTCAGGGTAGTTAGTTGAGCCTAGGCAGTTGACTGTCTTGTATTGTGTTTTAACTTGAGGAATGAAGTGTTAAGTTTGGGTAGACAATATTTCTTATTGGTGCCATTTGATCTCTTATAAATATTATGTTGTTGAGACTAATCACCTCGATAATGTTTGTTTTGTAGAGGGAACTATGGCCCCACCTAAGAAGAATACTGAAAAGGAGAAAGAAAGTAAGAATGATATGGAAAGGATGATGCGGCCTATGATGGGAGTGGCTGAGGCTATGAGTGAGCAAGCTACAGCTACTATTCAAATGTTTCGCCAATTCTGGGATTAATAATGTAACATAAGCTCCTCTTATTTATTAAGAGATGTTTTGTTAACTTTAAATGAGATAAATGCTTGTGTATGTTACATTAGATTGCATGTAATTGCATTAAAAAGACGGACTAAATTCAAAAGAAAAAAGCGGGGATTTGAATTAAAGGAAAAGGTTTAGTTAGTAAAGTTATGTAGGCTTTCAATACCCCAGGGTAGCAAACTGTAATTTTAGCCAAAAGAGTTAATGTAGCTACTAGACTTTTGAATTTTCCTGCCAATGGTTCAGGGGCAAAATGGTAATTCGGCCTATGGCCGAAGAAATTATCATTTTGAGCTAAATGATCTAAAATTTGGATCATAATTGTAATTGCCGCACCAGGGTAGCAAACTGTAATTTTAGCCAAAAGAGTTAATGTAGCTACTAGACTTTTGAATTTTCCTGCCAATGGTTCAGGGGCAAAATGATAATTCGGCCTATGGCTGGAGAAATTATCATTTTGAGCTAAATGATCTAAAATTTGGATCATAATTGTAATTGCCGCACCACCTATAAATAGGCAGAAATAACAAAACCTTCCATTTGCTATCCACAGTTCATAAGCTAGAGAGAGAAAGAGAAGTCCTAGAGTGAGGGAGTGGAGAATTAAGAAGGAAGTGGAATTTTAAAGTGATTTGAAGTAAGAAAGTTTCAGCTAAGTAATCTAGGAGTGCATCTAAGAATCTTGCTCTAGCTTTTACACAAAATAAGGTAGCAAAAAACCTAATCCTCTTTATTTCAAACTTTACTGTTTATGTGTTGAAATTTATAACTTTCATGTGTAACGACCCTATGTAGTATTACCATTAATTCTGATATAATTAGATAGGTTCGGTACATTATTATTATTCCTTTGATTTAATTAATGTATGAGAAGTTATACCATTAAGTTATATTAAAGGGATTAGGTTCAGGATTTTTTGCTTAGATTAAATCTTGTATACACGATGGAATAGATAAAAATATACTAAATTACACTACAAAAATTAAAAAATTCATGTAATTCAAATAAATACATGTTCAATAATGTCCATTACATTTCTGTACACATGTATCAGGATATATGAAGTACCTGTCCGTTAGGAGTAAGGAGACAACAATCCTGTCACTCAGACCCCTTTACAAATTACTAGGATAGACTGGTCCTTCACATATCCCTTCCTCAGTTCTTTCAAATTTACATCTCGTGTCTACTATCAAAAAATAATCCTAATTACAAAACTAAATATATCTGGACTAGGACCTAAAAATAAGAGTTACAAAATTTTCCTTATACCAAAAAGGAACTTCTATCTCCTAGCCTTGCTAAGCGTCGGTATCTGATACTATTAGCATAGTAATGAGAAACACAAGTTTCCCACTAGATTAACAATTTGAGTTTTAAAAATAACTAATATGTTTTAGGGTGCAAGCAACAAAACATTTCATTCTACATTCTTGATATTAAAACATAATGTTATTCATAAATCTAAACAGATAAGAATTGCATGATAAATTTAGAAGTCCACATAAAAATTAGATATCCTCTTTCAAATGAAACATATCCAAATAAAATTATACATGTTATCGCGTGATTAAACAAATTGCTTATGCATTAACTTTTACATTTACCGAATCTAGATTAATTGAGCACCCTATGGTGTTATGCGATCACTAGACCACCTTTATGAAATCATCATGAGCACTAGGTCATGGGTATGGAGCGCCTCTAGCCATACCTCACTAGGTTACCCATGTGGAGCACTTTCAGCCACACCTCGTAATTCGTGGACACTCAGCCATGTACATAAAATCATCATGAACTCTAGGTCACGGGTATAGAGCACCTTCGGCCACACCTTATAATCCGTGGACACTCAGTCATGTATATACAGTCATCATGAACTCTAGGTCATAGGTATGGAGCACCTTCGGCCACACCTTACTATCGCTCGTGTGGAGCACTTTCGGCCACACCTTATAATCCGTGGACACTCGGCCACGTATATACAATCATCATGAACTCTAGGTCACGGGTATGGAGCACCTTCGACCACACCTCACTAGGTCACTCGTGTGGAGCACCTTCGGCCACACCTCATAATTTGTGGACACTCAGCCACGTATATAGCATAATCACGAGCACTAGGTCATGGGCATGGAGCACCTTCGGCCACACCTCACTAGGTTGTTCATGTAGAGCACCTTTGGCCATACCTCGTGAATCGTGTACCTATCTATGATTTCCCTTATTAGTTGCATTTCCCCTTTTTCTATTGGTGTACAATGTCTCTTTATCATAGTTATTTATGACGATTCTTTGCCTAATTTAATTTAATTCTCCATTCTTAAATAATGTCTCAATTATAAAATCTTAATAATTTTTAAGGAAGAATTTCCATTATTTTGGCCTTAAGGAAACTCAAGGAGATTGAGTGGTTGACCATTTAAATTTCCCTTTTTCCTAGTCCTTAAATATCTCCATTAAATTGGAATAATTTAATAATATATTTCTCCTTTTTTTTTGTTCTTAAGATATCCCCATTAAATTGGGATAACTTAATAATGCATTTCTCTTTTTCTAATCTTAAAATATCACCATTAAGATTGGAATCATCTAGTAATATGTTTCTTTTTTTTTTTTAGTTCTTAAAATATTACCCTTAAAATTGGAATCATTTATTGCAACATTTCGCTTTTTCTATTTAGGATCTAATGTATCCATAACACAATTAAACCTTGACAAAGAAATTGGCTTCATTGAGCAAATAGACATGTCTTCCCTTTCATTGGAATATGGTTACCTCACTTGCATTTACACGGTTATAGCCAAAGTTCACACCTTCTATAATGATAACATATCTCTAACACTCCCATTATAGAGGAATTGGTTTTCAAGGGGCATGCATCCATTTCTAGTATGCTCAACCATGGTCTATCATGGTAACATTATTAACTAACCAACATTTCCCATAACATCAATGTTCATTTTATCATATACCCACATACCACTCTATCATGTGGATTTGGCTAGCAAAACATAAATAATATCAAGAATGTAAGATGGCAACAATGTCCCATTAAAGCTTGTAGAAACATGGCATACACATATGAAATCTTGGGATACTATTTTTAAGAATTGTCAACCTACCTCAAGAATGACTAGAAGGAAGTGATCTTGGCCTTTCCTTTGATCTCCTTCTATGCATTGCTTCCTTTCAATTCTTACTTTTCTACAATTAAATGCTTAATTTTCACTTCAATCTAATCATTAAGGTACATTTGGAAACAAAATCTACAGGAAAACATCAAATTGGGGTATTTTAAATTATACTAGAGGTTTCAGAAGCTCAAAATTTGATTCCAGTAACTTTCCAACAACTCCGACGACAAAGCATAGCAGTTGGGGTCAAAAAATACTCCAAAATGTAGCTTGTAACTCGAGGATGTTGGATCTGAGGTCTATTCAATGAAACACAATAGTTTGATCACATTTTTTCAACGAAGAAGGCGATGATCAGACAGAGCTATTTTTCTTCATTCACAGCGCATGGCAGCGGCGTTACACCGGTTGGAAGCTGGCGGAGGAAGCTACCCAATGGAGGTGGTGGTGTGGCCAGACAGTTTCTGTAACAATCGAAAGAATTTTGAAAGATTTTTGAAGATAAAACTTCATTTTCGACGCAAATTCCAATCGAATAAAGCTTGGCACGACTTTCGGGGATAGTAATTCGAAACGAAAGAGTTTTTAAAGATGGAAATTAGACTTTGAACCCTAATTCCTTTTAAACTTAGGCTGGCACGTATTTTGAGGATAATGACTTGACACAGAAGGTCGTTCGAAGCCAGAAACATGATCAAACAGAAAGAAATGCAATCCGGCGATCAGAAACTGACGGAAGAAGTTTCGTGCATCAATTTCATTGACGGAGGCCAAAACTTTTGCCTAGAAATGCGTGTCGATGTCTGGAAGGATGCCGACACCTTAAAACATCCCCGAGTGGCCCGAGAAAAGTCAGAATCGTCCCTGGAGGCTTTAAATTTCACGAATTCCCTCTATTTCTCTCATATCTTTCTCTCTCCTCACCACACACTCTCTCTCTTCTCTCTTTTCTCTCTCCTCCTTCCTCCACCATGAACGGCCACTACAGCCACCGTGGGCCGCCACCAAGGACACCAACCGATAGCCCTCACTGCCCACAACCTCCAGCAACCAACCACGGCCAACAACGGCCGCTGGAACTGCCGAAAAAATGCCATTTTTCCCCTCAATCGTGCGAAACTTCACTAGCTCAGATCATTGCCGTCCGTCGTCGTTGACCGTCACCGCCCCCACCACCGTGTAGCTTGAGCTGCCAGCTTCCTCCAGTAGCTCGCCGCCATCGAAAGGAGCCCGGACGCGCCCGGATCGAGTGAAACTCTGTCCGCCGTGCGAGAATTTTCGTAGCCGAAAAATGCCGCCCAAACGGCCGTGAACCGCCGCGCCACCACCATATTCGGACTCCTGGACTCGCGGGCTTCACCGTCGTGTGATTTTTGAGGCAAATCGCACCCCTTCGACGTGCGCCACCATACGCCACCATGCGCCGCCGTGTTCCGCTGTGCCGGAGCTTTTGGACGTGCATCAGGAGAAACTGAGACCACCGTGACATAGAATTTCATCATCCGAGCACATTGGTCAGGTCTGATTTCCTAAAAACTAATGGTATATGACTGAAAGGGCTGCCGAACGTAATTAGACAATAAATTAACCTAGGTATTTGAGTAACCGGATTTAGGATTTAAAAATGGATGACGTGACGAGTCTGAATATTTAAATTCATGTCCAGGAAATTAATTGGGCTCAGAAACCAAGATTACGTGAAGTTCTGAAGTGATTTGGAGAAATTGGAGATCAGGTAGGATAATTTACACTTCCCGAACCCTAGAATTGATTTAGTGAATACCTGAATGATTTAGATGACTTGCATGGAT
Source organism: Senna siamea (assembly GCA_031216115.1). NCBI lineage: Eukaryota > Viridiplantae > Streptophyta > Magnoliopsida > Fabales > Fabaceae > Senna > Senna siamea. The sequence goes on from CM062354.1 coordinate 14,628,666, forward strand.
TTGCGTGCTACTTTCGATGGGATAAATTGCATGCCTGTGTGCTGAAAACCCTAATTGCATGTTAGACACCTTTTTTATCGAGTTTAGATGCCTTTAGGACAGATTTACTTAGGGTTGGGTACTTGATAGCCGGTATGGGACGGTCGTTAAGTATCCCTAGTACAGGGAGCTTTTAAATGAAATTATTTTTATCAGATTTAGCTTGTACTGAGTTAGGGATTACGCGTTAAACCAGGATGACCCTAAGAAAGGTTTAGGGAGTATTAGGGTGGATAACCTACACGGGGAAACGTTGTGATTTAGGCGTAATACCCTAGAACCCTGAGGAATAGCCGATCGAGTGCATGTGAGTTCGAATAGACTGTATGAGGATGAGAATTAGGGGACGCCTTAGATGTTGATTCTCACCCGGTCCTTGAGTGAGTGATTAGTGTTACGGATCACACTCACAATATAGGCTTGATTCGGGTGATTGGTGTTACGGATCACACCTAATGATAAGAGAGGTATTCTCTCTGGATGACGTGTAATTAGAAGACGATGATTTTGATTTGGTTACAGTGGATTTGTAGCCAACGTGGATTGAGATACACCGGGCATGGGATTTTACTTGATTTTATTATTGATTTTCAAAGAAATGAACTTTTATGCTTTTGAACTATTTGCAGCAGATTTCCATGTAATTAACTGATTTTTAAAGATAAGGTATTTCACTATTTTCGAACTAATTTCGGGAAGATGATTTCGGTGTTCGCACCGCTGGGTATTCAACCAGTTTTCGAAAGATATTTGAATTGTGAATTATTCTACTGGGATTCATATCTCATTAGGTTGTTTACTCAGATGAATAGGGACAGGGACAGGAACCCAGACGATAGCCGAGGCTGACTTGAGGATAGACCGGAGGATGATTTAGCTTAGGCTTGAATCGTTTGTACATATACTCTGATGACGTTGTTGTTTATTGGGTTTTGTCTCTTATGTTTCTGTATGGAATGGACTGAATGTACATGTAATATTTCAGATAGTGTATATGGATTGTAGTGATGAATTGACGTTGTTGTATATGGATTTATGTTAATTATGTTTATTGCTGTTGTTGGACTGGCTGCTTGATTGTAAATAGGTGATTTTGTACTTTGGATATGATCGAAATATAGAGGAAACTCGCGATTTTGATGCGGTTTCATTGTAAACTTGGGAAATTCAGTTAGAATGTATGTGAATACTTGACAGTATATGTATATGAGTTTTGGATGTTGAGTTTAATGATTGTACGCCGTATGTATGGACTTTAGTTTCATTCCAGAGTTATTGATGATGTATGTATGTGTATTTAGTCAGCTGCGTGTGAATCAGGGTTGAACGGAATCTGAATAGACAATGGAAAGTCTATTTGGGTTACGCTCAACTAGTAGCAAACCCCTGACATTCCCACATAGGGAATAATTATGTAACCTAACCCATATGCTTTCGCTAATCAGATAAGCATCGCGTATGACGTATTAGGGGGTCATTACAATTATGGTATCAGAGCTCGGTTTGTCAGATTGTTGGGTTTAGTGGGTTAAGGACTTGAATTTTCGGGCTTGCAGCTTTAGGATTTTGATTGATTTGACTCTGGAATGTTAGGACCTGATTTTGAACCGATAATGAATGGAATGAAGTTAATATTTTACTGATTAACTGTTGCTGTGTGATTGATCTATTTGTTTCTCTGTCAGATAAGCATGGCAGAATCGAGCAGGGACGCCACACATAGGCCCAGAGGAAGGCCAAGGCACAGAAACTAGGGTGCTTCAGGTAGTGGTAGCATGGAGACTGAGGTCGACATGCGCGACATGATGGAATCCATCCGATTGATGGCCGATGCGATGAGAGACCAGGCCACTACCAGTGCCAATGTAATGAGACAACAGGAAGAAGATAGACATACGAGAAACGATGGAGCCACCCAACATGCGAACCCACTGTATCAAGGATGGATTGAATTTCATAGAGCAGGTGTATCTTCGTTTATAGGTGCCTCTGATCCAGCTATTGTGGAAGCTTGGGTAAAAGAAATTGAAAATATTTTCAGGTTGTTGCAGTGCGACGATGAACAAAAAGTCACATATGCAACATATATGCTGAAAGGTGAAGCGAAACTTTGGTGGACAAATGCCCAGCAACTGATGGAGAGCCGAGGCATTCCATTGACTTGGGAATCTTTCAAGAGAGTCTTCATGGATCAATATATCCCTGAGAGCGTGAAACAAGCTAAGGAAGCACAGTTCCTAAAACTCACACAGGGAGGAAGGCCGTTTGACGAGTATCTGAAACAGTTTAAAGAATTATCACGATACTCCACTTACCTGCGAATGCATTACGATGAGGCTTGGAAGGCAAAACAACTAGAAGAAGGCCTAGATTTACCTATGAAGACTCAGTTAGGTACCCTGGAGATTCGAGACTTTGCCACACTAGTCAACAAGTGTCAAATTCTGAGCAAGAATTTAGAACAGAGACAAACTTAGAATATGACACAGCGAACAGGGAACCGGCCCAGACAAGCACCCAAAAATCTGAATGTAAGAAGCGGTATGTTTAAACCGCAACCAGGGGCTTCTAGTAGCAGTGGGAGGCGACCTGATAATAATCCCTATCTGAAGTGTGGCACCAGACATCAGAATCAACCTTGCTGGCATCAGACTCCACTCCAGTGTTATAGATGTGGGGGAACAGGACATATGGCCAGATACTACCCTTCCACGGGGAATCAGCCGACATCCGGTAGCCGAAGACCACAGGCTCCAGGGGGAGTTTTTACTATAAATACTGCCAATGTCGACAGGTCTTCGGGCTTGATGCAGTGTAGAGGTAAAATTTATAATTTTTCTTTGATAGTATTGTTTGATTCGGGTGCTACGCACTCATTTATTGCTGATGCATGCGTAGAAAGAGTAAGATTACCTGTTCAAACCTTGCCTTGTGACCTATACATATCCACACCCTTGGGAGAAGCCACTATGTCCCCACGAATATGTATAAATTACACCTTAACCATTGAAGATACTTTATTCCTTGTGGACCTAGTGTGTATACCATTGTCAGGGATCGACATTATTTTGGGAATGGATTGGTTGACTAGGAATCGGGTCTTGTTGAATTATTTCAAAGGGACAATTACTTATCTGGATAACGTACCTGTGCGAGGGAGTGACTGGGCTTGTGAGATAGGTGATATGTCCCTCAATCTCTCTGAGGTAGAGTTGCAGGATAAGCTAAGCCAAATCCCAATCGTGAGTGACTTTCCAGAGGTATTTCCTTTGGAAATAAGTAAACTGCCACCACCTAGGGAGATAGAATTCACCATTGACCTGATTCCGGGAACGGGTCCAATAGCTATGACCCCATATCGTATGGCCCCAGCAGAATTAAGAGAATTAAAGGTCCAAATCAAAGATATGTTAGAGAAGGGGTTTATTAGGCCAAGTGTATCACCATGGGGAGCTCCGATCTTATTCGTAAAGAAGAAAGATGGGAGTTTAAGACTGTGTATTGATTATCGACAATTGAACAAGGTGATCATTAAGAACAAATACCCATTGCCACGTATCGATGATTTATTTGATCAGTTGCAAGGCGCAACTGTATTTTCTAAGATAGATTTAAGATCGGGATACCAGCAGATTAGGGTTAGAGAGGAGGATATTCCTAAGACAGCATTCAGGACAAGATACGGCCACTATGAGTTTCTAGTGATGCCGTTTGGATTGACGAATGCACCCGTCGTTTTTATGGACTATATGAACAGGATTTTCAGACCCTATTTAGATCAATTTTTTGTGGTATTCATCGATGATATCTTAGTATATTCCAAGACTCATGAAGAGCATGCCCAAAGATCTTAGCACGCTACAGAATCGGAAGAGAAGCAATTGTATGAAAAACTGGAGAAATGTGAGTTTTGGTTAGAAGAAGTGAAATTCTTAGGACACGTGGTAAATGGGGAAGGGATAACAGTCAACCCAAAGAAAATTGAAGCGGTATTGGATTGGGATCGACCTAGAACGGTCACTGAGATTAGAAGTTTCCTGGGTTTGGCCGGCTATTATCGAAAATTTATTCAAGGATTTTCACAGATAGCTGTGCCACTAACCCGGTTGACTCGGAAAGGGGTAAACTTTGAATGGATTGAACAGTGTGAGACTAGTTTTCAAATTCTGAAAGAGAAATTAACCACCGCTCCTATACTAATTATCCCGAAACCCCTAGAACCCTTTACTGTATATACAGATGCATCCTTGAGAGGCCTGGGTTGTGTTTTGATGCAGGATGGGAAAGTTGTGGCTTATGCATCGCGACAATTGAAACCTGCAGAGGAGAACTATCCCACCCATGATTTAGAACTAGCTGCCGTAGTGTTTGTCTTAAAGATTTGGAGACATTACCTGTATGGCGCCGTATTTGAGGTATATAGCAATCATAAGAGCCTTAGGTATTTGTTTGATCAGAAGGAATTAAACATGAGGCAGCGTAGGTGGGTAGAATATTTAAAAGACTTTGATTTTGAATTGAAATATCATGCAGGGAAAGCAAATGTTGTAGCCGATGCATTAAGCCGAAAGTCACTACAACTAGCTAGTTTAATGATTGGTGAGATGAGGTTACTTAAGGATTTTGGGAACCTTAGCCTCAATGTAATCTCGTTTCCGCAAAGATTAGTGATGAGTGACTTTTTGATAACCTGCGAATTAAGAGAGTTGATTAGACAAGCCCAACTTGAGGATGAATCCTTGGAGATATATGCAGACCAACCTGATTTTGGACTAGCACCTGATGGAGTTTTAATGTTTAGAAAAAGGGTAGTGATTCCAAACCATCAGGAACTAAAGGAAAAAGTGTTAACAGAAGCTCACAGAAGCCATTACACTATTCACCCTGGTATTTCCAAGATGTATCAGGACTTAAAGAGGAATTTTTGGTGGCCCGGTATGCGGAGAGATATCACGGATTACGTGAATGCCTGTCTGACTTTTCAACAAGTTAAAATAGAACACCAAAAACTCGAAGGGCTACTAAAACCATTGGAGATACCAGAGAGGAAATGGGATTAGATTACTATGGATTTCGTGGTAGGATTACCTAGAACACCAGCAGGATTTGATGCCATTTGGGTAATAGTGGATCAGTTAACCAAGTCTACGCACTTTTTACCTGTCAAGGTGCATTACTCCATGGAGAAACTAGCCGAAGTATACCTTAGGGAAATCGTGAGATTACATGGAATACTGTTAGGTATAGTATCTGATCGAGACCCTAGGTTTACTTCGAGATTATGGCAATCCTTACAACAAGCCTTAGGAATCCAACTTAAATTTAGCACAGCCTATCATCCTCAGACTGACGGGCAGTCTGAGAGGACTATTCAAACCCTAGAAGACATGTTAAGGGCGTGTGTGCTAGAGTAGAAAGGGAGTTGGGATAAACACTTGCCGTTGATAGAGTTTGCATACAACAACAGTTATCACTCTACCATCGGCATGGCACCATATGAGGCTTTGTATGGGAGGAGTTGTAAGTCACCTTTAAGCTGGGTAGAGATGGGGGAGAGTGCACTATTGGGACCCAAAATGGTACAAGAAACCACTGATCAGATTAAAATGATCAGGGAAAAGATGAGAATTGCCCAACAGAGGCAAGAATCCTATGCCAACAAGAGAAGAAGGCCTTTGGAATTTAACGAGGGAGATCACGTATTTCTAAGAGTGTCCCCCACTACAGGTATCGGTAGACAGATAAAGACCAAGAAATTAAGCCCTAGATTCCTAGGACCATTCCAAATTTTACAAAGAGTCGGTCCCGTTGCCTACCAAATTGCTTTACCTCCCTATTTGTCCAACCTACATGATGTCTTCCATGTCTCCCAACTTCGTAAATATGTCCCAGATCCTACAGATGTATTAGAGAATCAACCGATAATATTAAAGGAAAATTTGACTTACGAATCTACTCCTGTTCAAATCCTTGACTATAAGACTAAGCAACTTCGAAGTAAAATAATCCCTTTAGTTAAGGTACTTTGGCAAGATGTAGCATCGTAGGAAATGACGTGGGAGAAAGAAGAAGAGATGAGGTAAAGATATCCAGAACTATTTACAGGTATGAATTTTGGGGACAAAATTTCTTTTAAGGTGGGGGAGAATGTAACAATTGAAAGAATTTTGAAAGATTTTTGAAGATAAAACTTCATTTTCGACGCAAATTCCAATCGAATAAAGCTTGGCACGACTTTCGGGGATAGTAATTCGAAACGAAAGAGTTTTTAAAGATGGAAATAAGACTTTGAACCCTAATTCCTTTTAAACTGAGGCTGACACATATTTTAAGGATAATGACTTGACATAGAAGGTCGTTCGAAGCCAGAAACAAGATCAAACAGAAAGAAATGCAATCCGGCGATCAGAAATTGACGAAAGAAGTTTTGTGCATCAATTTCGTTGACGGAGGCCAAAACTTTTGGATGGAAATTTGTGCCGACGTCTGGAAGGATGTCGATACCCTAAAACATCCCCAGGTGGCCCGGGAAAAGTCAGAATCGTCCCTGGAGGCTTTAAATTTCACAAATTCCCTCCATTTCTCTCATATCTTTCTCTCTCTTCACCACACTCTCTCTCTCTTCTCTCTTTTCTCTCTCTTCCTTCCTCCAATATGAACGGCCGCTACAGCCACCGTGGGCCGCCACCAAGGACACCAACCGACAACCCTCACTGCCCACAACCTCCACCAACCAACCACGGCCACCAACGGCCGCTGGAACCGCCGAAAAAATGCCATTTTTCCCCTCAATCGCGTGAAACTTCACTAGCTCAGATCGCCGCCGTCTGTCGTCATTGACCGTCACCGCCCCCACCACCGTGTAGCCTAAGTTGCCAGCTTCCTCCAGTAGCTCACTGCCGTCGAAAGGATCCGAGACGCACCCGGATCGAGAGAAATTTCGTCCGCCATGCGAGAATTTTCGTGGCCGAAAAATGCCACCCAAACTGCCGTGAACCGCCGCGCCACCATCGTATTCAGAATCCTGGACTCGCGGGCTTCACCGTGGTGTGATTTTCGAGGCAAACCGCACCCCTCTGTCGTGCGCCACCATACACCGTCATGTGCCGCCGTGCCGGAGCTTCTGGACGTGCATTGGGAGAAACCGAGACCACCGTGACATAGAATTTCATCATCCGAGCACATTGGTCAGGTCCGATTTCCTAAAAACTAATGGTATATGACTGAAATGGATGCTGAACGTAATTAGACAATAAATTAACCTAGGTATTTGAGTAACCGGATTTAGGATTGGAAAATGGATGATGTGACGAGTCTGAATATTTAAATTCATGTCCAGGAAATTAATTGGGCTCAGAAACCGAGATTACGTGAAGTTCTAAAGTGATTTGGAGCAACCAGAGATCAGGTAGGATAATTTACACTTCTCGAACCCTAGAATTGATTTAGTGAATACCTGAATGATTTAGATGACTTGCATAGATTTGCGTGCTGCTTTCGATGGGATAAATTGCATGCCTGTGTGCTAAAAACCTAATTGCATGTTAGACAGCTTGTTTATCAAGTTTAGATGCCTTTAGGATGGATTTACTTAGGGTTGGGTACTTGATAGCCGGTATGGGATGGCCGTTAAGTATCCCTAGTACAGGGAGCTTTTAAACGAAATTATTTTTATCAAATTTAGCCTGTACTGAGTTAGGGATTACGCGTTAAACCAGGACGACCCTAAGAAAGGTTTAGGGAGTATAAGGGTGGATAACCTACACGGGGAAACGTTGTGATTTAGGCGTAATACCCTAGAACCCTGAGGAATAGCCAACCGAGTGCATGTGAGTTCGAATAGACTGTATGAGGATGAGAATTGGCGTATGTGCACATGCTAGGGGACGCCCTAGATGTTGATTCTCACCCGGTCCTTGAGTGAGTGATTGGTGTTACGGATCACACTCACAATATAGGCTTGATTTGGGTGATTGGTGTTACGGATCACACCTAATGATAAGAGAGGTATTCTCTCTGGATGACTTGCAATTAGAAGACGATGATTTAGATTTGGTTACACTGGATTTGTAGCCAACGTGGATTGAGATACACTGGGCATGGGATTTTACTTGATTTTATGATTGATTTTCAAAGAAATGAACTTTTATGATTTTGAAATATTTGCAGTAGATTTCCATGTAATTAAATGATTTTTAAAGATAAGGTATTTCACTATTTTTGAACTAATTTCGGGAAGATGATTTCGGTGTTCGCACCGCTGGGTATTCAACCAGTTTTTGAAAGATATTTGAATTGTGAATTATTCTACTGGGATTCATATCTCATTAGGTTGTTTACTCAGATGAATAGGGACAGGGACAGGAACCCAGACGATAGCCGAGGCTGACTTGAGGATAGACCGGAGGATGATTTAGCTTAGGCTTGAATCGTTTGTACATATACTCTGATGATGTTGTTGTTTATTGGGTTTTGTCTCTTATGTTTCTGTATGGAATGGACTGAATGTACATGTAATATTTCAGATAGTGTATATGGATTGTAGTGATGAATTAACGTTGTTGTATATGGATTTATGTTAATTATGTTTATTATTGTTGTTGGATTGGCTGCTTGATTGTAAACAGGTGATTTTGTACTTTGGATATGATCGAAATACAGAGGAAATTCTGCCGAATTTTCGGTAGGGTTTACCACTGTAAACTTGGGAAATTCAGTTAGAATGTATGTGAATGCTTGACAGTATATGTATATGAGTTTTGTATGTTGAGTTTAATGATTGTACGCCGTATGTATGGACTTTAGTTTCCTTCCAGAGTTATTGATGATGTATGTATGTGTATTTAGTCAGCTGCGTGTGAATCAGGGTTGAACGGAATCTGAATGCACAACGAAAAGTCTATTTGGGTTACGCTCAACCAGTAGCGATCCCCTGACATTCCCCCATAGGCAATAATAATGTAAACTAATCCATATGCTTCCGCTAATCAGATAAGCATCGTGTATGACGTATTAGGGGGTCGTTATAGTTTCGGATAGCAGAGATCATAACGGAGCTTAGAATTCACGACGGGAGGAAACATAGCTATTTTTGGTCACTGTGGCGTCTATCGGTGGTCGGGAATGGTAGCTGGAGGTCGGCGACGTCGAGCTGCACAGGTGGAAGGGTCCAGCTTTGGCACAGCGCGGCTGTTCTAATGGCTAGAGGTGGCACACGAAAATGAGAGAGAAGAGAGAGAAAATGTGGAGGAGAGAGAGAAGAAAGGAAAAATAAGGGAAAATTATGGGGTTTTAGGGTGTTATGGCCTCCAAGGACATTTTGGTCTTTTCCCACTTTGCCCGGGATAAATTTCGGATGCATTTTATGATCTATGCAAGAATATAGACCTATATGGAAGGAATTCAAAAATCTTTTGAAGATTTTAAGCCTTCCAAATTATCTGCTAAATTCTTGAAGTCAGATTGAGTTTTCTCCGTCAGATAAGATTTTTACTCCAAAAATTCTCAAATTTTAACCACAAACTCAGAAAAATACGCTTAATTCAATTTCAAGAAAATCTAAATTTATTTTAAAAATTAAGTTATTACATCATGTAATTGAGCTAGAGAAGATGTTAAAACTATATTCTTGATGTTTTTTAATACTATTGGGTGTTTTAAAATGCGTGAATATACTTATGCATGCTGAAATCAGATTATGAGAAATGAGTTTTTAACTACTGTATGAATATGAGGTTTAATCCAAGATTTGAGTGAAAATAAACAATAGTTTGGGCTATTTTTATATGGTAAATGGTGCTTACATACTAGTGTTGAGTCAATGATTATTAGAGATGGCTTACAAACAAGTTCTTGGGCAAAAATCTAAGTCAACAACAAGTTTGAAAATTAGAGTATAACATAGCAGTCGACTTGTAGCCTTTATCAGTCAACTATGTTGTTCTTCGTTTGCCTAAAAATGCAAACAGAGCTGTAGTAGTCGACTGGTAGCTCCTGAAAGTTGACTGCCATGCTCGTATTTTTCTATAAAATTGCCAAGAACAGAGAAGTCAACTATTAGGTTTGTGGCAGTCGACTAGTAGCTATCAGGTTTGGAAAAATTTGACAAACAATGAGTGAAAAGTTAACTGCCGAGTGGTGGAAGTTGACTGGTTAGTCTCTGTTTTGGAAAATGAACTCAATTACCTAGTTTGAAGTATAATTAGCTTAAATTTCCACTCAAATGAGGGATTTAAATCTAGAATCATGTAATGAGTAGCATGAAGGTTGAGAATGAAAGAAAAATAGCAAGAATGATATGAAATTGATAAAGAAATGAGCATGAGAAATACAAGAGAAATGAGAAAGTATTCCTAGTATATGGATAGTGGTAGATAAGCTCATGTCGAGTGACCGATTGTTGGTATGGGACAGCTATTGGGCATTCCGCAATTGAATTAATTAGTTTTGAAAACACTATGATGGTTATTAATTTCAAGTTAGTGAACTCCCTTATGACAAATTAAAAGAGTCACATACTTAAAGTTAGACATAACCATGGTATGAGCAGAATTGCCCTAGTCTATATACTTGAGAATAGTGTTTTGGGAAATGATCTGTGTTTTATAGTAATCCCAATTATATAGGGGAAGAACTACAAGAGAAGTGGGTAGGGACCCTAGGGTTCTTGATGATGCAGAATGATTTGTTAGAGTGGTAGGCAGAGACCCTCACTGGGGTGTTATGGATGGATGTACTTCAATTCACTGGGGGATACTCCAGTGTGTACATATTGTAGTTACGCATTATTGGATAAGCAGTCATAGACTATCCAAGTAGTCATGGACTACTAGAAACTCACCAGAGAGTAAGGGATTTTAATATAAGGAGTTGTTTGCTTGGCAACTCTCTTGGTTTCTCTAAAGATCATCTTGTGATGATCATGATTTGGTATTGGCCATAAGAATATGCTCTGGATTCTTTGTTTATGCTCTTGTTTACATATAAATATAACCTTGTTACCATTATGATTTGAAATACATCCTGTTGGATGGATATGTGATGATTCATAATTACATACATAATATGATTATGATATATGAGATGATGAAATTGTATAATTCATGCATGGCATCCCATTAGGCATAATATTTTATTAGATAATGAGAAGAATGTAGTGTTTTTTGTATGATTTTGGTGATACAATGTGGATTTTTAAGATAGGTTGTTATTGCTACTAAGATTTATCCTCATAAAAAATGCTGGTTTGTATTAAATGCCTAGATATCAAGTGCTATTAGAAATGGAAATGGAGATGGTGGAAATACCTTTCTTAGGGTATTTCCCAGTAGTCAAGGAGTTGTGGATTATTTTTTTCTTAGAAATCCCTCCCACACCCTGACTACATGAAGTCGTAGGGTTGTAAAGTAGAATTTTGACATGCCCGGTACCCTAAATCCTTATTAATATTTTTAGGAGGATCAAGATGATGATTTTCAGTTGTATGAGAGAAGGGCATATATGTATTAGGATATGTGAGGTAGGAAACCACTAGCAATATTTTATTAAATGGGTATAAGGGACAGGCTTGTTGTCTCCTTACCCTAGTTAACACACTCATATATCCATAAGCATATGTTAGATGGAAAGAAATTGTAATCATTGTAAATAAATTATGTATGTGAATGTAAATATATGTTATCTATATGTTTTATTTTAATGGTTTTAATTATTTTTTGCTGTGACATTACTTGTGAGTATCCCGAGTGTGAAATTCCCAAACTAATGGCACTTAATTATTTAACTTGGTAAAAGTTAAAATTGACTTTGGTAGAGGTAGTAGTAACTTAGCAATCCTATAGTATTTTATTACATTATTTAATTAACTAAAAGGAACCATAGGATTGGGGGTATTATAATGAACACAATAACTGCCCTAACCTTAATCCGATTAGAGGACAAATAGGGAACCTAGCTTATCAGGGATGGTCAGAATTCCACCAATCAAACCCTCCATCCTTCAGGGTTGAGTTCGATCCCACAATAGTCGAAGAATGGCTGATGGAAATGGAGAAACTATTTTTGGTTCTTCGGAGTACTGATGTTCAAAAAGTTTTATTCTCTATATATATGCTGACTAGAGAGGTAGAACATTAGTGAAGAGGAGCCAAACAATTAATGGAGGGTTAGGGAATTCAAATTACCTGGGAATTGTTTAAAGATGTTTTTTTAGAGAAGTATTTCCCTAAAAAATGTGAAAAATGAGAGGGAGATAGAATTTATGAAGATTAAGTAAGGTAACAGGACTTTTGAATATTGCCTTACAAAATTTGAAGATTTGTCTAAGTTCTCTTTATACTTGAAGCTCTAGCCGGATGAAAAATGAAAGGCAATGCATTTAGAGGCTAGATAGAGGCCATAGTTAAAAAGTACAGTTGCCCCAATGGAAATCAAAGATTTTGCCACACTTATGAATAAATGTCGAATAGTTACAAAGAATCTGGCAAATGTTGAGAAAGAAAAATAGAGAACTAATTTGCTCAAAAGGAAACAACCTGGACCTTTTAGAGAAAGGGACAATAAAGGTGGAGGGAATCAGAAAGGGAAGAGGCCCATGGTGAGATAGGAAATGTGTAACGACCCCCTAATACGTCATACGTGATGCTTATCTGATTAGCGGAAGCATATGGGGTATTCTGAATGTTTATTCCCTATCTGGGAACGTCAGGGGATCGCTACTGGTTGAGCGTAACCCAACTAGATTCTCCGTTGTCCATTCGGATTCCGTTCAACCCTGATTCACACGCAGCTAACTAAATACACATACGTACATCATCAATAATAACTCTGGGATGAAATCTAAAACTCATATACATGTCACGTCATACATTCATTCACATTTCAATTCAAATCCATAAGTTTGCAGCGGTAAATTCTACCGAAAATCCGGCAGAGTTTCCTCTTTAATTTGACCATATCCCAAATACAGAATCACCTGCTTAAAAATCAACAGCCAGTCCAACACAGCAGTAAACATAACCAATATAAATCCATACACGGCAACATCAATCCATCACTACAATCCATGCATACTATCTGAAATGTTATATATACATTCAATCTAATCCATACAGAATTTATAAGAAACAAAATCCGATAAATAACAACGTCATCAAAGTATATATACAAATGATTCAAGCCTAAGCTAATCATCCTCCGGTCTATCCTCAAGTCAGCTTCGGCTATCGTCTGGGCTCCTTCCCCTATCCCTGTTCATCTGAGTACACAACCTAATGAGATATGAATCCCAGTAGAATAATTTACAATTTAATTATCATTCGAAAACCAGTTGAATACTCAGCGGTGTGAACACCGAAATCAGTTTGAAAACAGTGAAATACCGTTTCTTTAAAATCGTTCAAACACATGGAAATTGCGGCAATATATCACAATCATAAAATCCATTTCTTTGAAAATCAGTTATCAAAATCAAGTAAAATCTCATGCCCTGTGTCTCTCAATCCACGTTGGCTACAAATCCGCTGTAACCAAATCTAAATCATCTTCTAATTGCACATAGTCTAGAGAGAATACCTCTCTTATCGTTGGGTGTGATCCGTAACACCAATCACCCGAATCAAGCCTATATTGTGAGTGTGATCCGTAACACCAATCACTCACTCAAGGACCGGGTGAGAATCAACATCTAGGGCGTCCCCTAGCATGTGCACATACGCCAATTCTCATCCTCATACAGTCTATTCGAACTCACATGCACTCGGTCGGCTATTCCTCAGGGTTCTAGGGTATTACGCCTAAATCACAACGTTTTCTCGTGTAGGTTATCCACCCTTATACTCCATAAACCTTTCTTAGGGTCGTCCTGGTTTAACGCGCAATCCCTAACTCAGTACAGGCTAAATCTGATAAAAATAGTTTCGTTTAAAAGCTTCCTATATGAGGGATACTTAACGGCCGTCCCATACCGGCTATCAAGTACCCAACCCTAAGTAAATCCGTCCTAAAGGCATCTAAACTCGATAAACAAGGTGTCTAACATGCAATTAGGGTTTTTATCACACAAGCATGTAATTTTATCCCATCGAAAGCAGCACGCAATTCCATGCAAGTCATCTAAATCATTTAGGTATTCACTAAGTCAATTCTAGGGTTCAGGAAGTGTAAATTATCCTACCTAGTCTCCGGTCGCTCCAAATCAAGTCAGGACTCCGCGAAATCTTGGTTTCTGAGCCCAATTAATTCCCTGGACATGAAATTGAATATTTAGATTTGTCACGTCATCCATTTTTTGATTCCAAATCCGGTTACACAGTTACCTAGGTTAATTAGTTGCCTAATTACATTTGGCAGCCATTTCAGTCATATACCATTAGTTTTTGGGAAATCGGACCTTACCACTGTGTTTGGATGATGGAATTCTACGTCCTGGTGGTCTCAGTTTCTTAGGATGCACGTCCAGAAGCTCAAAGACGGCGCAGACACTACGGCGCCGCAGCGGCATAAGACGGCGCACGGCGGGGAGGTGCAATTTGCCTCGAAAATCACACCACGGTGAAGCCCGCAAGCCCAGGAGTCCGAATACGGTGATGGCACGGCGGTTCACGGCCGTTTGGACGGTGTTTTCCAGCCACGAAGCTTCTCGCATGGCGGACGGCGTTCTACCTCGATCCGGGTGCATCCGGCCTCCTTTCGACGGCGCCGAGCTACTGGAGGAAGCTGGCAGCTCGGGCTACATGGTGGTGGGGGCGGTGAGGGTCAACGGCGTCGGACGACGGCGATTCGAGCTGGGGAAATTTCGCGCGATGGAGGGGAAAAATAGCGTTTTTCCGGCAGCTCCTTCGGCCGTTGATGGCCGTGGTTGGTTGCTGGTGGTTGTGGGCAGTGAGGGCTGTCGGTTGGTACCCTTGGTGGCGGCCCACGGTGGCTGTGGTGGCAGTTCATGGTGGAGGAAGGTGGAGAGAGAAAAGAGAGAAGAGAGAGAGTGTGTGGTGAGGAGAGAGAGTGAAATGGGAGAAATGGCGGGAGTTCGCGTAATTTAAAGCCTCCAGGGGCGATTCCGACTTTTCCCAGGCCACCCGAGGATGTTTTAGGGTGTCGACATCCTTCCAGACATTGGCACGCATTTCCATGTGAAAACTTTGGCCTCCGTCAACAAAATTGACGCACGAAACTCCTTCTGTCAGTTTCTAATTGCCGGATTGCATTTCTTTCTGTTTGATCGTGTTTCTGGCTTCAAACGACCTTCTGTGTCAAGTCCTTATTCTCGAAATACGTGCCAGGCTTCGTTTGATTGGGCTTAGGGTTAAAATCAAGTTTTATCTTTTAAAATCCTTTTAAAACTCTTTCGAATCTTTCCCGTTGTTACAAAATGTCTAATGCTTGTTGAAGGTATGGGAAGAACCATGATGGACCTTGTAGATTCCAACAAGGTGTTTGTTATAGATGTGGAAAACATGGAAATTTTCATAAAGATTACCCAGAGTGGAAAAAAATAGGCCGAACCCGCTCGACCTACAACTATTGGGATAGTCTATACTCTCAAAGGAAAGGAAGTGGCTCAGTCTGATGATTTAATAAAAGGTAAATATTTGATAAATGATATATCTTTAATTGTACTATTTGATTCTAGCACCACTCATTCTTTTATTTCCTCTGAATGTGTGGAAAGATTGAATTTACCTTTATCTAAATTACCCTATGAGCCATCTATTTTCACTGCCGTAGGAAATCAGGTATTGAATTCTTTAGCCTGCTTAAATTGCCCAATTGTTGTTGAGAATAAACCTTTTGCTGTTGACCTTATTTGTCTACTTTTTGGTAGGATTGGACATTATCCTTGGGATGGACTGGTTGTTTATTAATAATGTAGTCTTGGATTATTCTAAGAAGTCTATGACTTTTGTAGATACCATACCTATAAATAGGAAGCTGAGGTGAGATCCAAAGAATAAGTTTTCTGTGTTCTTCTGAGATTGAGGTGTAGCATAAACTTAATGCTATCCCTATAGTTTGTGAATTTTCATATGTCTTTCCTGAAGAAATTTCAAGTCTTCCACTTAAGAGAGAGATAGAATTCTTTATAGAATTAGTCCCTAGAACAGGACCAATTTATATAGCTCCTTATAGAATGTCTCCCTTAGAGTTAAACGAATTGAAGATCCAAATAAAAGATCTCTTAGGGAAACAATTTATTAAACTCAGTGCTTCATCTTGGGGAGCACTATCTTATTTGTGAAAAAGAAGGATGGCAGCTTGAGATTGTGTATAGACTGTAAAAAATTAAATAAAGTAACTATAAAAAATAAATACCTACTCCCTAGGATAGATGACCTATTGGATCAATTAAGAGGAGCCACTGTGTTCTCCAAGATTGATTTGAGGTTAGGGTACCATCAGATCAGAGTGAGAACAGAAGATATACCTAAGATAGCCTTTAGAACTAGATATGGGCATTATGAATTTCTTGTAATGCCATTTGGTTTAACAAATGCTCCAACCATTTTTTATAGATTACATGAATCGTATCTTTAGACCCTACCTTGATTAGTTTGTGGTAGTGTTTATTGATGACATTATTGTGTATTCTAAAAGTATCGAAGAGTATAAACAACATCTTAAGATTGTGCTCTAGTTTCTTAGGGAAAAGCAATTGTATGCCAAACTGGAGAAATGTAAATTCTGGTTAGGAGAGGTAAAATTCTTAGGTCATGTAATCACAAAAGATGGAGTAGTAGTAGATCCTAGTAAGATAGAGGGCAATGATTAGTTAGGAGAGACCCACAACGGTGATCAAAATTTGTATTTTCCTCAATTTAGCCTAGTATTATAGGAGATTTATTCAAGAATTTTCGCAAATTACATTTCCTTAGACTAAATTGACTAGGAAAGATGTTCCATTTGTATGACATTTCAAATGTGAACATAGCCTCCAAACTCTAAAAGAAAGATTAACCACCACACCTGTCTTGAACATTCTCAACCCATTAGAAAATTTTATAATGTATTGTGACACATCCAAAAAAGGTCTAAGGTGTGTCTGAATGCAAAATGAAAGAGTAGTAGCATATACTTCTAGATAGTTAAGACCTCATGAAGAAAATTATCCTACTCATGACTTAGAATTAGCAACCATAGTGTTTTCCCTCAAGATTTAGAGACATTATTTGTATGGGTCGAGGTTTGAGGTATTTAGTGACCACAAAAGTCTTAAATATCTATTTGACCAAAAAGAATTAAACATAAGGCAGAGAAGATGGATGAAATTTTTAAAAGATTATGATTTTGAATTAAAAAACCATCTAGCAAAAGCAAATGTGGTGGCAGATGCTCAAAGTAGGAAATTCTTCCACATGGCTTAATTAATGATAAATGAAATGAGCCAAATAGAGAAATTTTGAAATATGAGCTGGTATTATCAGATAGGATATCTTTGAGTGAGTTGAGAATTGAGAGTAACCTTAAAACTCAGATATTAGTAACCTTAAAGGACCTAAAAGAATTCTAAAGAGGAATTGATGGGATAGTAACCTTCCAAGATAGGATTTATGTTCTAAAGTCAGGAAAAATGAGGGATATAATTCTAGAGGAAGCCCATAGGAGCAACTAAACTGTTCATCTTGGTGCCACTAAGATGTATCAAGGTTTAAAAAAGAAATTTTGGTGGCCAAGTATGAAGAAGCATATAGTTAAGTATGTTACTAGATGCCTAGCAAACCAGCAAGTGAAATTGAACATTAGAAACCTAGAGGATTACTACAACATCTCAAAATCCCTAAATGGAAATGGGATAAGATTTCTACAAATTTTGTAGTGGGTTTACGTAGAACACAATCAGGAAATGATGCGATTTAGGTAATAGTAGATAGACCAAGTCTGCACATTTCCTGCCCATAAAAATAAATTTTTCATTAGATAAGTTGGCCCAATTATATATACAAGAAATAGTGAGACTCCACGGAGTTCCCACCAATATAGTATCTGATAGAGACCCTAGGTTTACTCCTAGATTTTTGAGAGCCATGCAAGAGGCCTTTGGAACAAAGCTTAGTTTCAATACTGCTTATCATCCACAAACCGATGGGTAGAATAAACAGACCATACAAACTCTAGAAGATATGCTTAAGGCATGTATATTAGAGCAAAAATGGAGTTGGCATAGAAATTTACCTTTGGTAGAATTTGCTTACAACAATGTTTCCACTCCAGCATAAGAATGGCTCCTTATGATGCCTTGTATGAAAGGATATGCAGATCACCCTTGTGTTGGTTTGAGGTGCGCGACATGTAACAGTCCAGCCGCCCTCTTGCAGATATTGTCCGCTTTGGTGGTTATCGAGCCACCTCACGGTTTTGTTCTTCCCCTTGTCGAGGGGGAAAATGCGTCCACAAGGGAGAGGTATCCATACCCTTATAAGGCATGCTTCATTCTCCTCTCCAACCGATATGGGACATTACACGACAGATAGCTATTAGAGCCAGAATTAGTTCAAAAAACTACAAATCAAATTAAAATGATTAAAGAAAAGATAGATAAGGCCCAGGATAGGCAAAAAATTTATGCTGATAAACAGAGAAGGCCACTAGAATTCAAGGAAGGGGATCATGTATTCCTTAGAGTTTCTCTAATTATTGGTATTGGAAAGGCTATTAAGTCAAAAAAATTAAATCTAAGATATATTAGACCCTTTCAAATCCTTAAAAAGACTGGTGCATTCGCTTATCAGATTGCTTTACCCCATTTTTGTCTAATCTCTATGATGTATTTCATATTTCTCAACTTCGTAAATATCTCCTCAACCCTTCACATATTCTTGATGTCAATGTAGTACAATTGAAAGATAATTTAACTTACACTTTGAAACCTTTGAAAATCATTGGTACTGAGATCAAAAAATTGAGAAATAAGACTATTCCCTTGGTAAAGGTATTGTGGGATCAATCATCACTACAAGAGGCAAATTAGGAGAAAGAAGCAGAGATGAGAAGAACTTTTCCAAAAATTTTTGAAAAGGTATATACAAATTTCGAGGACAAAATTTCTTAAAAAGAAGGGAGAAATGTAACATCCGTTCCTAATTATCTTATTAGAGATGTTTGTTAGCTATTAAATAATTTAATTGCTTGTGTATGTTATATTAGTTTGCATATAGTTGCATCAGTATAGAAATTGAATAAAATGGGAGTGAGAAATTGACTTGAAAGTGGATAGGGACTAAAATGAAAAAGGAAAAATTTTAAGTATAGGAAACACAATTTTAGCCAAAGGATTTATTGTAATTAATAGAATTTTGAAGTTTGCTGCCAATGGTTCAGGGGTAAAATGGTAATTATGTATATAGTTTGAAAAATTACCATTTTTAAGTCAAATGATAAGAGATTAGGATCAAAATTTGTAATTTCAGAGCCGCCTATGTAATAACCCAATTTTTAAAATAAATTAAATTGGGTAAAATAAATTTAGATTTTGTTGAAATTGAATTAAGCGCATTTTTCCAAGCTTGCGGTTAAAATTTGAGAATTTTTCAGAGTAAAAATCTTATCTAACGGAGAAAACTCGATCTAGCTTCAGGAATTTAGCGGATAATTTGGAAGGCTTAAAATCTTCAAAAGATTTTTGAATTCCTTCCATATGGGTCTATATTCTTGCCTAGATTGGAAAATGCATCCAAAATTTACCCTGGGAAAAGTGGGAAAAGACCAAAATGTCCTTGGAGGCCATAAAACCCTAAAACCCCATAATTTTCCCTCATTTTTCCTTTCCTCTCTCTCTCCTCCACACATTTTCTCTCTCTTCTCTCGCATTTTCGTGCGCCACCTCCAGCCGTCAGAAATGCCGCACTGCACCGCTGCCAGACCCTACCACCCATGCAGCTCGACGCCGCCGACCTCCAACTGCCATTCTCGACTGCCGACGGATGCCACAGCGGCCGAAAATAGCAGCTTTTCCTCCCGTCGCAAATTCCAAGCTTCGTCGTCTGACGTCATTCGACCACAAGTCGCCTCCATTGGGTAGCCTGAACTGCTAGCTTCCTCTGCCGGCTTCCAGATGGTGGAACACTGTCACCATGCGCTGTGAATAAAGGAAAATGACTCCTTCCAATTGCCATGCGCAGTACGCCACCGCCGGTGTTGCTGGAAAGTATCAGGAATCAAATTTTGACCTTTCGAAATGTCCAGAAACTAATCGTGAGAAAAAACTCCCAAAACTTTTGATCTCTGCACTTGGCTGAGAGCATGCCATGCAATTGGTGCTAAAAAAGGGCCTGAAAAATCAAGAAGAAGAGGGAGAGTTAGTCAAAGAGAAAGGAAGCAAGGTAGGTTAACAATTTAAACTTTTGTTCCTTATTCTGGTTATGCAATATAATGTTTATATCCAAGCTTTCCATGGAACTTAAGTTGTCCCTACATTCTTGACTGAAATGTATGTATGTTGGCTAGCATGTGTGGTTTATTGAAATGTTGATGGATGAGATAACATAAAGATATTGTTAGAAAAAGGATTAGGGTTAAATGGTGTTAACTTCATGGTGACCACAAAGAAAGAACCCTACCTTTTAAGTATATTGAGTAAGGAACAACAAGAAAGGAAATGGAATTTCCAAGTGAATAAAACTCCCTAGGCCGAGTCCATGAAATTTATTCTTGGAATCTAGAAGCTATGCACCAATATATATTTTCAAAAAAATATATGGGAATTTATTATTGGAAGAAAGGAAATTGTTTTTGAATTAGTAGAATTTTATAAGAAAGGATATTATTATTATTTTCAAGGAAGGAAATTATTCTTGAAATTGATAAAATTATAAAAGAAATTAATTTTCAAGAGAGGAGGAATTATCCTTGAAAATATTAAATTTTTTGTAAGAAATGTACATTGGAATTAATCTCCAAGAAATGAGAAATTATTCTTGAAAATACTAGAATTTTTATAAGAATTGTACATTAGAGTTAAATTCCAAGAAAAGAGAAAGTATTCTCGAAAATATTAGTATTTTCACAAGAAATGTACATTTATAGTAATTTCCAAAGAAAGGCGAAATCATTCATGAAATTAATAGAATTTTATGAAAAGTGTACATTGAAATTAATTTCCAAGAAAGGGACATTTATTCTTGAAATTTTTGAATTTTAAGGAGATGTACATTAGTATTATTTTTCAATAAAAGGAAAAGTTCCCCTGAGAATTGTTAAAGAATTATAAAGGTGGCCAAGTGTCCACATAGTGCCCAAGTGTGCAAAATGACCCTAGGAAGGTGTCCAAGTGTCCACATAGTGCCCAAGTGTGCACAATGACCCTAGAAAGGTGGCCAAGTGTGCACAAGAGATTTTTAAAAAGGTGGCCAAGTGTCCACAAGTTCCCAAGTGTGCACAAGAGATTTTTAAAAAGGTGGCCAAGTGTCCACAAGTGCCCAAGTGTGCACAAGAGATTTTATAAAGGTGGCAAAGTGTCCACAAGTGCCCAAGTGTGCACAACTTTTATACAAAGTATGTTTTAAGAATAACAAGCATAAATGCTTTGTTAATTTGATGATAATGTGTTTTATAACATGCCAGATGTTTTACTGGAAAGAATATTATTTTTATTTCATTGACATTTAAATTGATCATACATTACTTGCCAATTTCATTTATGAATTATGTTATGTTTTATTTTATTTTCAAGAATGTAGAATTAAACGTTTTGGTGCTTGTACCCTGATACATATTAGTTGTTTTTAAACATCTAAATTGTTAAGCTACTGGGAAACTTGCGTTTCTCATTACTATGTTAATATATATTAGATATGAACGCTTAGTAGGGCCGGGAGATAGGAGTTCTTTTTTAGTCTAAGGAAAATTTTGTAACCCTTATTTTTGGATCCTAGTCCAAATATATTTAGTTTTATAATTAGGATTATTTTTTTGATAGTAGACACGGGATGTAAATTAGAAAGAACCGAGGAAGGGATATGTGAAGGACCAGTCCATCCTAGTAATTTGTATAGGGGTTTAAGTGATAGGATTGTTGTCTCTTGACTCCTGACGAACAGGTACTTCATATATCCTGATACATGTGTACAGAAATGTAATGAACATTATTGAACATGTATTTATTTGAATTACATGAATGTTTTAATTTCTGCTGTGTAATTTAGTATATTTTTATCTATTATGCTGTGCATACGAGATTTAATCTGAGAAAAAGATTCTAAACCTAATTCTCTTAATATATCTTAATGGTATAATTGCTCAGACATTGATTAAATAAAAGGAATGAGAATAATGTACCGAACCTATCTAATTAAATCGAAATTAATGGTAATACTAGATAGGGGCGTTACAGCCTATATAAGGCCAGAAGTTAGACTCCCTCCATATCCAAATCACTTTCTAAACTTTTAGAGAGAGAGATATAATTTTTAGAGAGAGACAAGAAAGAGGAGAAGGGATCAAACTCCACTTTTCTATAAGATTGAAATCCAAAAATGTGCCTTGGAAGGTATCTAATACACCAGCAAACTTACAAACTAGGATTTAAGGTAGCAAAGCAACCTATTCCCTCTGATTTTGAATTTACTGTTCTTATTATTGAAAATGTGATTTTGATGTTATTTGAAGCGAAAGAGGGATTAACACTACATTCTTTGTGTTTTTTATTGCTATTAGGTATTTTAAATTGCATGAATATACTTATGCATGCTTAAACTAGATTATGAGAAATGGGTTTTTATCCATGGATAAAAATGAAGTTATATCCAAGATTTAAGTGAGATTAAGTTGTGTTTTGGGCTATTTTGAGTGGTAAATAATGTTCACAAGTTGATTTTGAGTTCATAAATTTCAAAATGGGCTTAGAAACAAGTTTTTGGATAAAAATTTTAGGTCAAAAACAAGTTATAAAATAGAGCATGATGTAACAGCCAACTGGTAGCTTGAAGCAGTTAATTGTTACGTTCTTCAAATGCCTAGAAATGCATCCAAAGATCTAGTAGTCGATTTCGTGGGCCCAATGGTCTACTGTTCTATTCTTGGTAATTTTTTGGAAAATATGAGATGAGAATTTAAAAGGAATGAGCATGAAACATAAAAGAGAAATGTGAAAATATTCCTAGTGTATAGATAGTAGTAGATGGGATTATGTTGAGTGACTAATTATCGGTATGGGATGACGGTTGGGCATTTACAGTTGAATTAAATGATTTTAAAATCACTGTGATTTCTAATTTTAAGTTACCAAACTCTAGGGCCAAATGAAGGAGTCACATACTTAAAATTAGATATAACCATGGCATGAGCTGAATCACTTTAATTCATATGATGTGAATAGTATTTTGGGAGATAACCTGTCAAAAAGGATAGCAATCTCTTATATGTAAGGGAAGAAATGCCAGACTGGTGGGTAAGGACCCTGTTGTATGTTATAAGGTGATATAGGGGAAGATCTGTTAGAGCGGTAGGCAGGGACCCTTGTGTAGTTGGTGTTGAGGTAGATTGTACTTGGATCCACTGAGGGACTCTCCAAATAGTACAAAAATTGCAGTTAAGAATTGCCAGATAACACCTAGTTAGCAGTTGAGAACTGCTAGTAGTCATGGACTATGAGAAATTCACCAATGGGTCAGGATTAATATGAGGAGTAGTTTGCTCGGTGACTCTTCTGATTTCTCTTGTAATGTTTTGACTATGATTGTTGTGATATGCTTTGCTTCCTTATTGCTCTATATGTGAAATTGATTATGTTACCAGTATAATCTAATTATATGTATATGAATATCCTGTGTGATGGATATGTAATAAACTGTGCATGTATTAATAAGTATGATATGTGATTATATTCATGCATGGTAACCCAATAGACATGATTACTGTATTATGATAAAAGGATGTAGTGTATTTTTCATATGAGTACAGTGGTATAAACTAGCGATTCTGTAAACAATTTATTATTGCTACTGAGATTTATGCTCATGGAAAAATTACTGGTTAGTATCAGATGCCTAGGTACTATGTGCTTTTGGAGATAGAGGTGGAGTATCAAAAAATACCCTTCTTGGGATATTTTCCTATTATTAAAGAATTTTGGGTACTTATAATTATAGAAGTTCCCCTAGTACTTTAAAAAGACAGGGGATGATATTTTGAATATTTTGAGGTAAGAAAGCATGAAGGCATATATGTAGAAGGATATGTGAGGAGAAAGGGGTATGAGTGGCAGGACTGTTACCTCCTTATGTAACACCCCTTATCTTTATATTACAGCTTTGAAAAATATAATAAGATAAGTGGTTACATTATTTTTTACCTTGTTGTGTTCAAAAAATGATCCTGAGCATTAAATCCATCAATAATTAATTATTTGATTAGGTCTAGGTGCTTTTGCTTAGGTTATCATACTTTAGCATAACGAAAAATAAAATTTCCATGCATCACAGCGAAATTTACAAAACATAATATATACATATATATCATTACACTGTTTGATACATAAGTCAAGATATGTGAAATATTTATTTAGAGGGGTAAGGAGACAACAAACCTGTCACTCAAACCTCATTCTAAAAAGAATCCTACTAATGGATAAGGATCCACATATCCTAATTCAG
The DNA here is from genome assembly GCA_031216115.1 of Senna siamea. NCBI lineage: Eukaryota > Viridiplantae > Streptophyta > Magnoliopsida > Fabales > Fabaceae > Senna > Senna siamea. Next base: position 14,653,286 of record CM062354.1, read on the forward strand.
ATGTGTGTATGTGCCTTTCTTTCTATGTACACTCAAAAAGAATGGTAGTCCTAATTGTATTCCAAAAAGAACATACTGAGAATTAGGACCAAAAAGGGGCTACACTACATGCTCACATATACTTCTTTAACATGTTAATTTGTAGGAGGGATTTCAAATATTGCTACTGTAACACCCCTTATCTTGACTTAACAATGTCATAAAATGTAATAAGATAAGTAGTTACATTATTCTTTACCTTTTTATCTCATTAATCTTCCTGAGCATATAAATCCATCATTAATTATTATTTTATTAGGTTTGGGTTCTTTTGCTCAAGTGAGTACACTTTTGCATAGCGAAAATAAAATATCATACATCACAATGGAATACATAAAAACTTTTCATATTATATATAAACTGTTTGATACATAACCCAAGATATATGAAGTACCCATTCATCAGGAGTAAGGAAACAACAAGCTTGTCACTCAAACTCCTTTTACAAAATACTAGTGATGGACAGGTGCTTCACATATCCTATCTCAAGTAAGTGCCCTTTTTTAGGAGTCCTAATTCTAACCCAAAAAGAATATGCAGAATTAAGACCAAAATAAAAAGGGCTACAAGTGCATATCTAAATTTGCTATCTAAGTATGCAAATCAATCAGGGGGAAGTTCTATTATGGATATAATGTGAATATCCTTTAATATAGTAAAAGTCCCTAAGAAAGGAACTTGTTCAATCTCCATGATAAGGCAGTACCTAGTCATCTAATACATACTAGTACAATAGTGAGAAATAATTTTCCAATAGCTAAACAAACCATTTTCTTTCAACTAACTGATATGTACCACTATATGAATACAAAAAACATTTATACATTCTATTTAGTTTAAAACCCTTTTCATTCAATTCTATGGGTATGCTATATGTGAAACATATGTGTATGCATCTATAAATATAAGATACGCAACAAGTGATGTCATTAATGGAATATAAAATAAGATGTCAACATCTCACATGCATTAACAACTCACATATATAACAAATTCATGTAACATGAACAATCACAATATCATACTCGACTCAAGGCCATCGTTTGAGATCATACTTGCTAAACCACTAAGGGACTCAATATAGTGTCGTGGAGTCTCACCACTAGAGTATCCTTTAATGTCATCAAGCTATTACCAGTAGAGTGACTCAATTTAGTGCCGTGGAGTCTCACTACTAGGGTATCATATAATGCTATTTCACACACCTCGAGGGGGATATAATAGTGCCATGCTCCACCCTTTATTGGTGACCTTTAGGAGGACATATAGTGTCATGGTCCCTTCCTTTAGGTAACTTTTACTGTATTTCTCATTATCTCTAAGGGAAGATATAATAGTGTCGTGCTCTTACCTTTAGGATAACATTCATAACTTTGACATATTCACCAAAAAGGGGATATAATAATGTCGTGCTCCACCCTTTTTTAGTGACTTTTCATGTCTTTCCTTTCAAAATTGCAAGAGCATTCCAAGCCATTCAAGCACATTCACATGACTTTGAACATATTCTCATCAATGGCATAATGCATGCAATTTATCATGTACATTTAATCATCTCATCATTTTTCCCTATCTTATTTAGCTTAAGCCATTTTAAAATACACCTTAGGCTATTTCTCATTAATACATAAACTTAGCCATTCAAGGGAAAAATCACATAGCATTAGGCCAAGGCAAGGAAAGCATGAAGGATTGGCATTTCTAACCCACTTAGTTCATTTCTAGCATTATTTCTATCATTTGAGCATTATGATAACAATTTCCATAATTATGCATAACACTTTCTCACACCTCAAAATTAGGTAAGTGCACATCAAGCCTTTCTTTTAACACTTATTTAGCTCATTTTTCATGCCAAATGTGACAATGCATATAATCTTTCAACTTCACATTTTTAAGGTGAAATGGTAAAACTTTAAAATGGTACATTTGCCAAAAACAAAAAAATACCATAACTTTCTCTCTCCTCCTTTCTTAAGACTAAACTTATAAGATTTTCTAGTCATTTTTCAAATACATTTTAACACTTATTTAGCAAAATTACCATTTTCTCACTCAAATACACACCATTTCAGCCATGATACACATTATGGTTTTTCAAGCATTTCAACATATCCATAGCCATAAACACACTAAGGTTTCATCATATGCAAACCCCATTCAAGTAAATCTTCCATAAGAATGTAGAAAGAGAAAATCATAACCTTCTTCAAGTTTAAGAACACTTTAATCAAACCATAAAACAAGAAAATAAGGGTTTAGGCATGTTTAGGTACCTTGAAAATGCAAGTGTGAAATTTCCTAGTTAGTTTGTCTTGTAATCCTTCTTATCCAAGCTTGAAAGTGTTTTGGCCAGCACCTCTTCTTCCTCTCTTCTTTGACTTCTTCTTCTCCTAAAGGAAGAAGATAACTAAAATTAGGGTTTTGGTTACCAAAATGCCCTTGGTGTAAAATGACCAATTTACCCATACTACTTCTCCTTTTCAAGAATGGCATCCACTCTCCTTAGAATTGTAATTTTGTGGAACTTCCATAGGCTAAGACAATTCTGCCCTTATGAATTTTGAAATTTCAGATTTGCCCATCATATTTTTGGAAAATTACCAATATGTCCCTAAAAAATTACTATTTTACCCTTTATGCCCAAATGGCCATTTTAACTCCATTTTTCACCCTTTTTGAATTTAATGGGCAAAAATCACTGAAATAAAGTTTTATAAACTTATTTTTGTGAAATTACTAAGTTACCCTTATTTTAGAAAAATTACCATTTTGCCCCTAGGGCAAAATTACCTCTTTGCCCTTTATGCCAATACCATTATATTTACCCTTATTCTTTCTCCTTTTGAAAACAAAAGGGTAAAGAATTACAAATTCTATTTCCATGGAGTATTTAGGTAAAAATTAAATTTTTTCTATCCTATGTAAAATTACTAATATGCCCTTAGGGTAAAATTACAACTTTTCCCTTTTAGGAAAAATTACCATTTTGCCATCAAAGTGGACATAATCACTTCATACACTAAATTCTTCTTCTCTCTTAAATGAAAATGATAAAATCCTTAAATAAGATTCCATAAAATAAGAAAATAAAACTTTTTTTCTCCTTTATGGTAAAATTACTATTTTTCCCTTCTTTACCAAATTTCCAATTTTGACCTTTTATGACAAAATTGGTTCTATCTTGATGAAAATGTCCATTCTATCCCCTTAATGAACCATTCTTACCATTACACAAATAATAGAATTTTAATATTCAATCAATGATATCAATAATATCATGATAAATCTCAAAGAATTAGAGGTGGATGTTACAACTACTATATATATATGTTTTTCCAAACAATAAAGGTTCCTAAAAAGGGAACCTCCACCACTACTACTCTATCTCCATCATAACGCTATATCTAGGCATCTGATACATACCAGTGCAGTAATGAGAAATAATTTTCCAATAGCTAAATGAACCATACAATTTCAAAATAACTGGCATGTACCACTGTATGAATATAGAAAATATTTTTACATTATATTTCTTTCAAAATAGTTTCCATTCAATATCATAGGCATGCTTTATATGAAACATATGCATATGCATTTGTAAATATGAGATTATCACTATTTCATGCTATGAACATATTATATGGCATCACATTGTCATGCATTCACACATAATCTATTATTAGACATGTTGTCACATCATTCATACTCTTTATACCTGTAGGGGTACCTTAGTGCCTTTAAGTCATTACCACTAAACTAACTCTTTATAGTGCCATTGAGTCATTACCTCTAAAGTGATTCTTTCTAGTGCCATTGAGTCATTACCACTAAGGTATCATATAGTGCCATCACATACACCTCAAGGGGGATCTATTAGTGCCATCCTCCACCCTTTCATGGTGCTTTTAGGGGAACATTAATAGTTGTCATAGTTTACCCTCTTCATGAACATTCATTACCTTTTTATTTATCCTTAAGGGGAGATATAAATAGTGTCATTGTCTCACCCTTAAGATGACATTCATAGCCTTTACATATTCACCTCAAGGGGGATTTAATAGTGTCATTATCCACCCTTTATTGGTGTTATTCCATACATTTCATTCCTCAATTGCATGTAATATCAAATTTGGCATTCATAATATATGAAATTTAAACATTAGGTATTAAAACCACAAATATATGCAATTAAAATTAACATCTCATCTTTCAATCATTTTCCCATTCCTCTTGACATTGACCATTTTAAATCACATTTTAAACTTCTTTACATTAGCACATGGATTCGGCCATCAAGGGGAAAATAGAGTGATGCTCTCAGCCAAGGTGAGAAAGAGGTGGAAGCTAGGGATTTTTGTGCCATTTTTTCCCATTCTTCCATCCTTTTCATCATTCAAGTACAATGGTACCATATACTTAAATTTTCATGACACTTTTTCTTATATTCAAAATGTGCATCTTTATGTTTAGCCTTTCTTTTCTTCATTTTCATAACTCATTTACCATGCTAAAAATATAGTTACACACATTGTATCATTTTCACATTTCCAGCACACTTTCAAGGTTAAATGGCATAGACAAGAAAAGGTAAATTTTCCAATACATCAACATAGCACCATTTTCTCTCTCCTCCTAGCTCATGACCGAATGTATACACCATTTCTAGGACATTTTTCAAACAAATTTTTCCACAATATCAAAAGGGTGCTCTAGGCCAAGAGAGAAAGAGGAAGAAAATAGAAGTGCTTCCATCCAACACTTACATAGCTTTCATCTTTGAGATATTCTCAAGCAAAATCACAATCCTCTCTTTTATGTCCATGCCATTTTAACTATTTCAAAAGTTAGGGTTTTTCATAAAAAGGGTACCAAACATGCCAAGATTCAATCTTTCATGATTTCTAGCATACAAACATTGCCATACTCACAAACACAACAATATTTCCATACAAGCATAGCCAAGTATAGAAAGCAATCATTATGGAATGTAGAGAGAAAACCCTAGTTTTTATAAAAAAAAACACTTTAATCTTTCCATAAATCATGAAACTGAGGTTATAGGATTGTTAAGATACCTTAAAAATGCAAGCTAAATGAAATCTCCTTGATGTTTTGCTTGATTTTCCCTCATTTTCTTCCCTTGGTAGCTCTTGGTCACGCCCTCTCTTCCCCTCCCTATCGAAAATGTGTTCTTCTTCATGAAGAAGAAGACTTAAATTAGGGTTTTGGTAAAATTACCAAAATTTCCTTGGTGTAAAATGACTATTTTACCCTTACTACTTCTCTTTTTCAAGAATGACATCCTCTCTCCCTCAAATTGTAATTTCATAGAACTTTTATAGTAAATGACTACTTTGCCCTTTCAAATTTTGAATTCCCATTTTGCCTTTCAACTTTTTTAGAAATTACCTTTAGGTCCGTAGTTAAAATTACCATTTTACCCTTTATGCCGAAAAGGGCCAATTCACTTTTATTTTCTTTTCTTTTTGGCCATAACATCAAAAATTCTCAAATAAAGTTTCATAAAGTCTCTTTTATGGAATTAATAATTTATCTCTCTTTAGGTAAATTACCATTTTTTCTTTCATGGCAACATATTTATTTTTACCCTCATTTCATCTCACTTTCTAAGATAAGGGAGTAAAAACCTTCAAATACCATTTCTTAAAGTACTTAGATGAAATTATTATCTTTTCTTTCATAGTAAGATTACTATTTTTCCCTTTCTTTGGGAAAATTCCAATTTTACCCCTTTATGGTAAAACTAGTGCTGCTTAATGAAAATGTTCATTCTACCCCTTTTTGCATTATTCTTAATACCATATAACACAACCATTTACTTAAAGAATCATCATTAATAATAATAATACCAAATATATTGGAGGCAGGTGTTACACCTTACTTTGATTAACTAATTTTGAAAACTCACATATCTATAGGTATATGTCTTGATAGGTAACCAATGTATATGTAACTAATCATGTGTATGAATGAGTATGTGTGTGTATATATATATATGTTTTAATTAAATTCTTTCCTTTGCGTAACGTGCAAGAACCCAAGTGTAGCAACTCAAAACTAATGGCACTTAATAACTTAACTCGATAAAAAGTTAAAGTTTAACTCGGGCAGAGATAGTAGTAATTCACCAATCTTATAGTATATTATAAATATTATATTAATTAAGTAATTAAAAGGAACTATAGGATTGGGGGGGTTACATAAAATGCTTGCAACAACGGAGAGAAACTGAGGGCTAATGAATTAGGGGAGTGGTTGTAAAATTTAGTTATAAGAAATCTCGTAGACTTAGAGGCATCCTGATCTTGTGAAAAGTTAAGAATAAGAAATTTCCTTGTTATGAAAATACCCTTAGAGCCCAACATGGAAAAACAAGAAATTTACCCCTTTGTCCTCATCCCATTCAAAGTCAAAGACATCATAAGATTGACATTAGCTTATCAAAATTTTCATTTAACAAGTCACACATGGTTAAATATTAGCTAAAACACACAAATGAAAATACATTTGAGAAATTGAGGATACATATAAACATATATATATATGTTTCTAGCATATCTACAAGCTTGCCAGCATTACTTAAGTTAATATGTGTATGAATTTTTATTTTTAGTTAATTATTTATCAATAATATTTATTTTATTAATTGATTCTAGAATGATAATAGTGATAATATTTTTAATTATTAAATTAGAAAATTATACATAGGTACTTCAACTTAAGAAGAAATTCTTTTATACAATAAGTATTTCTACTTAAAAGAGGAAGTGTTTGCACTTGAGAAGAAGTGCTTTCAATTTAAAAGGGAGGTACTTCACCAAAAAATAATATAAAAAAAAGGTGTTTACATTTGAGAAGAGGAGCTGGCTCCACTAATAAAGAGGAGGTATCTCTGCTAGCATAAAGGAGACTAGGGGTAGCCAAATGACCCATAATGTAACGATCCCCTAATACAACTTATACACTCATAGCGGAAGCATATGGGTCTTTGCAATGGTTATTCCCGATGTGGGAACGTCAGGGAATCGCTACTGGTTGAGCGTAACCCAAATAGACTTCCCGTTGTCCATTCGGATTCCGTTCAACCCTAATTCACATGCAGCTATAATAACTATACATACATTCATCATAAATTACTCTGGAAAGAAAACTAAAAACCCATTGATACGTCATACAAGCATTCATACAAATTCCACCTTAAATTCACAAGTTTAAAGCGGTAAACCCTACCAAAAATCTGGCAGAGTTTCCTCTGTATTTTGAACATATCCATAATACAATAGTCACCTATTTACAGATATACAGCCAGTCCAATTACAATAGAAAACATAAATGACAGAAGGCCAATATACAGCAACATCATCAAAATATATACAATGTAATTCAAGCCTAGACTAAGCTTCTTTTCTGTCTATCACCAAGTCATCGTCAGCTAACGTCTAGGTTCCTGTCCCGGTTCCTATTCATTTGAGTAAACAACCTAGTGAGATATAAAATCCCAGTAGAATAATTTATAGTTCAATTACAATTCAAAAGCCTAGTTGAATACTCAGCGGTGCGAGCACCGAAAATAACTTCCTGAAATCAGTTTAAAATCAGTGAAATACCTTATCTTTAAAATCATTTTATCACATGAAAATTTTGGCAAATACTCAAAATCATAAAAATCCATTTCTTTGAAAATCAGTAATCGTAATCAGATTAAATCCCATTCCCAGTGTATCTAAATCCATCTTGGCCACAAATCCACTGTGACCAAATCTCAAATTGTCATCCAATTTCACGTTATCTAGAGAGATTACCTCTCTTATCGTTGGGTGTGATCCATAACACCAATCACCCGAATCTCCCCTATGTTGTGAGTGTGATCCGTAACACCAATCACTCACTCAAAGACTGGGTGAGAATCAACATCTAGGGCGTCCCCTAGCATGTGCACATATGCCAATTCTCATCCTCGTACAGTCTATTTGAACTCACATGCACACAGTCGGCTATTCCTCAAGGTTCTAGGGTATTACGCCTAAATCACAACGTTTCCCCATCTAGGTTATCCCCTCTTATGCTCCTTAAACCTTTCTTAGGGTCGTCCTGATTTATCGCGTGATCCCTAATGCAGTACAGGCTAAATCTGGTAAAAACAATATCATTTAAAATGAATATTCAAGCTCATCACGCCATTCGTTTTACGATTCTAAGTCCGATTATCCTAATTCCTAGGTCAATTTATTTCCTAATTGCGTTCGGCAGCTAATTCAATCAGAATTCATTAGTTTTTGGGGAATCAGACCTTACCAGTGTTGTCGGATGATGGAAATCTGTCTCGGGGTGGTCTCGGTGTCTCCCGGTGTATGTCCAGATTCTTTGGCATAGCGGCGCACGGCGGCGCACGGTAAAAGGGTGCAGTTGGCCTCAAAATTTACACCATGGTGAAGCCCGCAAGACGAGAAGTCCGAATATGGTGGTGGCACGGTGGTTCACGGCCGTTTGGATGGCGTTTTCCAGCCATAAAGAATGACGCATGGCAGACAAAAAAAGCCTCGATCCAAGTGCGTCAGACCTCCGTTCAACGTCGGCGAGCTGGTGGAGGAAGCTGGCATCTTAGGCTACACGATGGTGGGGGTGGTGACGACCAACGGTGGCAAACGACGGCGATCTCAGCTGGTGAAGTTTTCACGGGATGGAGGAGGAAAACAACGTTTTTCGGCAGCGCTAGCAGCCGTGGGTGGTTGCTGGAAGTTCACGGTGGCTCAGATGGCAGTGCGCGGTGGAGGAAGGAGGAGAGAGAGGAGAGAGAAAGTAAGGTGAGGAGAGAGAGAGAGTTGATAGAAATAGAGGGATTTTGGGAAATTTAAAGCTTCCGGGGGTGATTCTGACTTTTCCCGGATCACCCGGGGAAACTTTGGGATGTCGGATTCCCTGCAAAAGTTGGCACGAGTTCCTATGCAAAGATTCTGGCCTCCGTTTTTGAAATCGAAGTACGAAACTTCGTCTATCAGTCCCTGATCACCGGATCGCGTTTCCTTTCATTCGATCATGCTTCTGACTTCAAATCGCTTTCCTGAGTTTAACCATCATCTCAAAATACGTGCCATCCTTAGTTTAAATGGAATTAACTTTAAAAGTTCGATTTTGTCTTTCGAAATAGTTTTAGTTATTACACATAACTCTTCTAACCAATCAATATGTTTATGACCCAACCCAATAAACACTCTAAATAAAGTAGAAGTTGGCACTTTTACTAAGTAAAATAACATACAAAATAACCCTTCTTTTAAAAAATAAACTTAAACAATATCTTAGATATCCAATTATGTGATACGTGTCACACCCAAAATGTGACTCAAATAATGAATAAAAGAAAAACTAATTTTTGAAAACCAGTTTAAAATATATAGATTCACCACTGAAATTTTATTTTTGAAAAAATCTTTTATAAAAATCTTTTTTTAAAAATAATTTTCAAAAAAAAATTGATCTACTAAAACAAAGATGGGTTCAGGAGGTAGTGTTTATGGAGAAGGTATTAAAAAGGTTTTTATTTTTGGTTTTTTGAAAAATTTCTTTAATCTAGCTGAAATTCTAATTTTCAAAGAAATTATAAAATTCGCATGAAATTATTTGAAAAATAAAAAGATTTTTTAAAAATTTTTAATTTTATAAGAGAAAATTATTTTTGGCAATTTTGTAAATCATTTTTGAAAAGAAAAAATATTTTTTTTTATTTTTATGAAAATTCCTAATAAAAAAAAAATTAATTTCCTAATTTTAGAATAAAATTAGGTTGTTGTTAGAACCCTTAAACGCTACATGCATACAAATATAGTTCACAAAGGTGTATAAATTAAACTAAAAATACATTCTAGTGGTTTCCTAAATCTTATTCCCACTAGCATTACTGAGCAATCGCATACAGTGAGACAAGTGCTTATGCCTAGAGGTTAGGACCAACATTCCACTTCATAAGAGGTCAGTTGCCTTGCTACCTTATGATAAGCATAAGTTCTTTTTTGAAGAAAATTAAACATCACAATTATATTTATATCCTAAAATGCACGTTTATTTAAAAAAAAAAAAATCAAAGAACAAAGAAATAAAAATACAAATACAAAATAAAAGCAAATAGAGTTCATAGCTCTTCAAGCAGGTCCTAGTGTGGCTTTGACTACTCTTTAATCCAGTTTTCTATATTCTCCTAAGAAAATGGCATATGCACCTGAAAACAAAATAAGGTTGTGAGTATATGTTTAAATCTAATCCCATATTCTCTTAATTTCATAAACATGATCAACAATTAATTCGTAATGAAAAAGGGGGAAAACATGAAAATAATGCAGGATACTAGAGCAGAGCTCTAATGCAGGAAATTGAGTAAAATAATGTAGAGTTAGTTTCTAAAATTAATACTTGCTATAAATTCAAAACTTAGACTTGAAGCATAGGTTCAAATAATTTTGTAGCAAAAACAAAATGCATTAATATCAAGACTAAATTAGAACTAAGTGACCCAATCTATTAATGTCAAAATTTTCTAGTTAGTCCCCGATGCTCATTTAAAACTAGATAAACTTATGCAATTATAAAAGATAATTAGACCTTAGTTTAGCTAAAAAAAATTTCCTCATGTAAATATACAGACTCCACATCCATTCAAAGCTTCTAAAAAGGACAATGAATAATTAATATAAAAATTCCTCAATATCACATTTTCTTGACTAGTTTCCAAGACTTGTGTGTGCAAATACAAATAAAGCCAGGTAAAATTAAGTGACAGAAAATATTATAACTAAAAAATAGAATTCTCAACCCCCATAAAATACACTTTACACAAATCGGAGACCAGAGCCTGCAGCCAAACCATATTGAATCATAAAATCAATGGAGAAATTTTCATTACGTATGTACACCAATAAGAATATTGCATCTTACCATTTGTAACAATCGAAAGAATTTTGAAAGATTTTTGAAGATAAAACTTCATTTTTGACGCAAATTCCAATCGAATAAAGCTTGGCAAGACTTTCGGGGATAGTAATTCGAAACGAAAGAGTTTTTAAAGATGGAAATTAGACTTTGAACCCTAATTCCTTTTAAACTGAGGCTGGCACATATTTCAAGGATAATGACTTGACACAGAAGGTCGTTCGAAGACAGAAACACGATCAAATAGAAAGAAATGCAATCCGGTGATCAGAAACTGACGGAAGAAGTTTCGTGCATCAATTTCATTGACTGAGGCCAAAACTTTTACATGGAAATGCGTGCCAACGTCTGGAAGGATGCTGACACCCTAAAACATCCCTGGGTGGCCCAGAAAAAGTCAGAATCGTCCCTAGAGGCTTTAAATTTCACGAATTCCCTCCATTTCTCTCATATCTTTCTCTCTCCTCACCACACTCTTCTCTCTTTTCTCTCTCCTCCTTCCTCCACCATGAACGACCGCTACAGCCACCGTGGGCTGCCACCAAGGACACCAACCGACAGCCTTCACTGCCCACAACCTCCAGCAACCAACCACGGCCACCAACGGCCGCCGGAGCCGCCAGAAAAATGCTGCTTTTCCCCTCCATCGCGTGAAACTTCTCCAGCTTGGATCGCCGCTGTCCGTCGCCGTTGACCATCACCGCCCCTACCACCGTGTAGCCTGAGCTACTAGCTTCCTCCAGTAGCTCACCGTCGTCAAAAGGAGGGAAACTTCGTCTGCCGTGCGAGAATTTTCGTGGTCGAAAAACACCGCCCAAACAGCCGTGAACTGCCGCGCCACCACCGTATTCAGACTCTTGGACTCGCGGGCTTCAAGGTGGTGTCATTTTTGAGGCAAACTGCACCCCTCTGCCGTACGCCACCGTACGCCGCCATGCGCTGCCGTGAGCCACCGTGCCGGAGCTTTTGGGCATGCGTCGGGAGAAATCGAGACCACCGTGACACAGAATTCCATCATCCGAGCACATTGGTAAGGTTTGATTTCCCAAAAACTAATGGTATATGACTGAAATGGCTGTCGAACGTAATTAGACAATAAATTAACCTAGGTATTTGAGTAACCAGATTTAAAATCAAAAATTGGATGACGTGACGAGCCTGAATATTTAATTTTATGTCCAGGTGGGATAATTTACACTTCTCGAACTCTAGAATTGATTTAGTGAATACCTGACTGATTTAGATGTCTTGCATAGATTTACGTGCTACTTTCGATGGGATAAATTGCATGCCTGTGTGCTGAAAACCCTAATTGTATGTTAGACACCTTGTTTATCGAGTTTAGATGCCTTTAGGATGGATTTACTTAGGGTTGGGTACTTGATAGCCGGTATGGGACGGCCGTTAAGTATCCCTAGTACAGGGAGCTTTTAAACGAGATTATTTTTATCAGATTTAGCCTATACTGAGTTAGGGATTACGCGTTAAACCAGGACGACCCTGAGAAAGGTTTAGGGAGTATAAGGGTGGATAACCTACACGGGGAAACATTGTGATTTAGGCGTAATACCCTAGAACCCTGAGGAATAGCCGACCGAGTGCATGTGAGTTCGAATAAACTGTATGAGGATGAGAATTGGCGTATGTGCACATGCTAGGGGACGCCCTAGATGTTGATTCTCACCCGGTCCTTGAGTGAGTGATTGGTGTTACGGATCACACTCACAATATAGGCTTGATTCGGGTGATTGGTGTTACGGATCACACCCAATGATAAGAGAGGTATTCTCTCTGGATGACGTGCAATTAGAAGACGATGATTTAGATTTAGTTATAGTGGATTTGTAGCCAACGTGGATTGAGATACACCAGGCACGGGATTTTATTTAATTTTGATGATTGATTTTAAAAAGAAATAGATTTTTTGATTTCGATAAATCGCCACGACTTCCATGTAATTAAATGATTTTTAAAGATAAGGTATTTCACTATTTTCAAACTGATTTCGGGAAGATGATTTCGGTGTTCGCACCGCTGGCTATTCAACCAGTTTTCGAATGATATTTGAATTGTGAATTATCCTACTGGGATTCATATCTCATTAGGTTGTTTACTCAGATGAACAGGGACAGGGACAGGAACCCAGACGATAGCCAAGGCTGACTTGAGGATAGACCAGAGGATGATTTAGCTTAGGCTTGAATCGTTTGTACATATACTCTGATGACGTTGTTGTTTATTGGGTTTGTCTCTTATGTTTCTGTATGGAATAGACTGAATGTACATGTAATATTTCAGATAGTGTATATGGATTTATATTAATTATGTTTATTGCTGTTGTTAGACTGGCTGCTTGATTGTAAACAGGTGATTTTGTACTTTGGATATGATCGAAATACAGAGGAAACTCTGCCAGATTTTCGGTAGGGTTTACCCTTGTAAACTTGGGAAATTCAGTTAGAATGTATGTGAACGCTTGACAGTATATGTATATGAGTTTTGGATGTTGAGTTTAATGATTGTACGCCGTATGTATGGACTATAGTTTCATTCCAGGATTATTGATGATGTATGTATGTGTATTTAGTCAGCTACGTGCGAATCAGGGTTGAACGAAATCTGAATAGACAACGGAAAGTCTATTTGGGTTACGCTCAACCAGTAGCGATCCCCTGACATTCCCACATAGGGAATAATTATGTAAAATAACCCATATGCTTCCGCTAATCAGATAAGCATCGCGTATGACGTATTAGGGGGTTGTTACACCATTAGTAACACTTAAAATAGATTTTCTTTGAACTATAACAGAGCCAATTCAAAATACAACCAGGAGGGTGCAACTAGATTACATTGCACATAAAATCAATCTAACATTTGAAACCCAACTATAAGAAGATTACAAGAGCATAAAAATTTTAAAACAGTCTTCCATAAATATTGAAAGAATACCCAATTTATGGAGATGAAGAATGTTAGGTTTACCTGTACAGAGCCAATGAAGAATTATGGTGGTGTGATATTGTGGTAGTAGCAATGGAAGGTGGCAAACGAATCCTTCTTCAATAGTCTCTAGTTCTTAGCCGCGGTGGTATACTCTTGGATGCATCTTTTTTGGTGATAACCAAGGCTGGCCACCATTAGGGATCGCCCCTCATGTGCTTTATTACCAAGATAGGGCCTCGCCCTCGGTAAGAGGTTGCCAATGGAAAGTGCCTACTAAATGCCACATGTCCATAATGTGCTGAATTTACCTATAAATACTATAATAGCACCTATTACTAGGTACACAAACTCTTGCAATCTAAAAGCTCACTACACTCTTACACTCTCCTACTCTTTGACTTTGGCATCAGAGGTACATTTGGGGATTCATCCCCCATTTGTATTCTTGATCTATTTTCTATCCAGGACTTATTATCTCTAGCTACCGTCTTACTCACAGCTACCCTGAATCTGCCTATGTCAGATTTATCATTTGTGCTCACTATGGTCTTTCCTCGAACACCATTGCATTTAAATTCTTTCTTTTCTTTCTTGATCTTTCAAGAACCTCTCTTTCTCATCATGGCTATAACCAATGTCTCTTCTAATCCCCTCACCGGAGTAACACCCCTTATCTTTATATTACAGCTTTGAAAAATGTAATAAGATAAGTGGTCACATTATTATTATTTCATTAATTTACCCGAGCATTAAATCCATCAATAATTAATTATTTGATTAGGTTTGGGTTCTTTTGCTCAATTTAACATTCTTCACCACAGCAAAAATAAAATTCCATTCATTGCAGCGGAATTTATAAAACATTGCATGATTATATCTATCATCATATATGATTTACAATGTAATTTATATAAACTAAGTCATATGAAGAACTTTATATATAAGGGTAAGGAGACAACATGCCTATCACTCATACCCTTTTAGACTCCTACTAGTGGATATATTCTTCACATATCTTACTTCAATTATATGCCCTTTGTCACTATATGCAGCCAAAAAGAGTAGTGGTCCTAATTCTACCCAAAAAGAACAAATATAGAATTAGAACTAAAAGGGCTATAGCTACATATTCATAATTACTTTCCAGGTTTGTAGATTTGCTGTAGGGATTTCAAACACTGCAAATATATAGATATCCTTCAAGATTGTAAAGGTTACTAGAAATGGAACCTCTACTACTGCTACATCAATCTCTATCATCACACTATATTTGGGCTTTTATACATACTAGTACAGTAATGAGAAAATAATTTCCCAATAGCTAAATAAACAATTCATTTTCAAATATCTGGTATGTACCACTGTACGAATATAGAAAAAATTTCTACATTCCATTTCTTTCAAAATAGTTTCCATTCAATTCCATGGGCATCCTTTATATGAAATGTAATAACCCCCTAATTCACAATATACTTACCTCTATCAGAGAAGCAAAAGCATATAGAGTTTTCAAATCAATTTTTCATTTTTCCCCTATCAAGGAATATCAGAGGGTCGCTACTGGTTGAGTGTAACCCAAATGGACTCTTACCACCGCCCATTCAGATTCCACTCAACCCTACATTCTAAGCAGCTATTCTATTTTCACATACAAACCATAACATGCTCTGGAATATCAGTACTAATAACCATGCAATTTCAGAATACTAAATCCATTCAAGTTTAATTCAAAATAAACCATTTGTCAATGCATTCATCTTACCGAAAATTCAACAGAGTTTCCTTTAAAAACTAGACGTTCCCCAAAGTACAATCAATCAGAAATCATCAATTTACATCCAATCAATAAACAAAACAATCAATACAGTTAATTACATATACAGATTCAAGCCTAAACTACGCTGCAACGTCCTTCTGCTATCCTGCTCCTGCCCAGTTATCTCCTAGGCATTCCCTGTTCCTGATCATTTGAGCAAACAACTTCATGAGATAGTTAAATCCCAATAGAGTAATTTACATCATACAGTTCTAAAATAGTTGGATGCTCAGCTGTGACAATGCATAGAAAAAATCTTCTCGTATTTAAATTACATGCATGTGAATTACTTTATTCTTTAAAATTTGAAATCACATGGAAACCAATGCAATAAATAAAATGAGTATAAAATACTATTTCTAAAAATTCATACTAAAATTCTGGTTTAAAAATCACGCCCAATGATTTTCGTATACTGGTCAGTCACAAGTCTCATGTGACTATTTACAAATCTGTCCAATTGCATACCATTTTTACGAAAAATATACTTTTACGCTGGGTGTGATCCATAACACCAATCACCCGAAATCATGCCTATATTATGAGTGTGATCCGTGACACCAATCACTCACTTAAGGACCGTGTGAGAATCAACATCTAGGGTATCCCTTAGCATGTGCACAAATGCCAATTCTCATCCTCATACAGTCTATTTAGAACTACACATGCATAGTCGACCAGTTCTCAAGGTTTAAGGAGATTTCCTCTAAACCACAACGTTACCCCGTATAGGTTATCCCCCCTTATACACCTTAAACCTTTCATAGGGTCGTCCTGGTTTACCGAGTAATCCCTAATGAATGCAGACCAAATTTAATTAAAAATGATACATTTAAAAAGCTATCTGCATTCAAAATACTCAACTGTCGTCCCATACTGGCTATTGAGTACCCTACCTTAAGTCAACCCGTTCCTATGGCATATAAATCCGATAGCCAACTATTTAACATGCAACAGGCATTTACAGCACACAGGCATACATATATACTCATATATCACAGCACGTATTCCCATGTAACAAAACTATTCTAAAATAGGAATTCACAATGTTAAATCAAGTTCAGGGGAGCATAAATCACTCTACCTGCCACCATTTGCTCCTAAACAGTTTGTGCTTCCCTTTTCTCAAAAATCGATCCTAGTTAGTTCCCTGGGCAATTTAATTAAAATCTTAGGCAATTTCCTATTCGGTTAAGCTTTCTTACGTCAAATTACAATTCCCTAGGCCAGTATAATTCTTACACATGTTAAGGATTAAATTTCAATATGAAAACATCAAACTGGGGCAATTTAAACTGTACTAGGGGGTTCCAAAAGATGAAATTCTGATTTTGACCACTTTTTGGTAGCTCCAGCGATAGCACACGATGGCGAATGGCGGCAGATGAGGTCATAAAATACACCAAAATATAGCCCGCAACTCGAGGATGCCAGATTTGGGGTTCATTTGGCGATTCACAGTTGTTTGGACAACGTTTTCCAGCAGCAAAGGTTGATGTAAAACAGACAATTTTTCTTCATTTTGGGCGCATGGCGGCGGCGTTCACCGATTGGAAGCTGGCGGAGGTAGCTGGCAGCTCAAGCTTCCCAACAGTGGTGGCGGTGTCATTGGACGGCGAAGATCATAGCAGCGAAGGAAAAATTGTGACGGAGGGAAAAGAAGACATTTTCGGCCACTACGGCATTCGTCGGTGGCCGGGGATGGTTAGTGGAGGTTAGGGACGTCGAGCTACACTGGTGGCTGGGTCTGACGGTGGCGTAGGGCAGCATTCTGGCTATGCACAGTGGCGCGAAGTAGAGGAGAGAAAGAGGAGAAAATAGAGAGAGGAAATTTCTAGATGCCTTCTCTGACCTGGGCAAGGATATGGGCCCGCATGGGAGAAATTCAGACTCCTTTCCAGGATTTAAAGCCTGTCAATTCATCTGCTGATTTCCTAATGCCGGGCTGAGTTTTTCTCCTTCAGATCAGATTTTGACTCTGAAAAATTCCTAGATTTTGACTGTAGACTCAGAAAATTATGCCAAATTCGATTTTAACAAATTCAAGGTTTAATTTGTCCAATTAATTTATTTTTAAAAATTTGGTTTATTACATGAAACATATGTGTATGCATTTGTAAATATGAGATTATCACTGTTTCATGCTATGAACATATTATATGGCATCACATTGTCATGCATTCACACATAATCTATCATCACAACATTTATTTCTTTTATACTTACAGTGGTTCCTTAGTGCCCTCAAGTCAATACCACTAAAGTGACTCTTTATAGTGCCATTGAGTCACAACCACTAGGATATCATATAATGTCATCACATACACCTCAAGGGGGATCTAATAGTGCCATACTCTACCCTTTCCTGGTGTCCTTTAGGGGAACATTAATAGTGCCATGGTTCACCCCTTTAGAAACATTCATTTCCTTTTTATTTATCTTTAGAGAGAGATGTAAATAGTGCCATTCTCTCACCCGTAAGATAACATTCATAGCCCTTACATATTCACCTCAAGGGGGATTTAATAGTGCTATTCTCCACCCTTTATTAGTTTCATTCCATACATTTCATTTCTCAATTGCATGTAATATCAAATTTGGCATTCATAATATATGAAATTGAAACATTTAGGTGTTAAAGCCACAAATGGATGCAATTAACATTCACATCTCATCTTTCCATAATTTTTCCCATTCCTCTTGACATTGACCATTTTAAATCATATTTTAAAATTTTTTTTATTAGCACATGGATTCAGCCTTCAAGGGGAAAATAGGGTGATGCTCCTAGCCAAGGTGAGAAAGAGGTGGAAGTTAGGGATTTTTGTGCCATAGTTTCCCATTCTTCCATCCTTTTCATCATTCAAGAACAATGGTACCATATGCTTAAATTTTCATGACACTTTTTCTTATATCCAAAATGTGCATCTTTATGTTTAGCCTTTCTTTTTCTTCATTTTCATAACTTATTTACCATTCTAAACATATAGTTACACACTTTGTAACATTTTCACATTTTAAGCACAATTTCAAGGTTAAATGGCATAACTAGAAAATGGTAAAATTGCCAAAGCATCAATTTAGCATAATTTTCTCTCTCTTCCTCTATCATACCAAATGCTTCCACCATTTTTAGACACTTTTTCAAGCAAATAATTTTACCAAGACTTGTGGATGCTCTCAGCCAAGAGAGAAAGTGAAGGAAAATGGAAGTGGTTCATTCTTTTGCTTTCATGGCTTTCATTTTCAAGTATTTCTCATGCAAAATCACCATTTTCTCTTTCATTTCCATACAATTTCAACCATTTCAAAAGTTAGGTTTTTTCATGAAACAAGTGCCATCCATGGAAATTTTCATTCTTTTATGATTTCAAGCATTTCAACATGTTTATATTCACAAACACAATAATATTTCAACATAAGCAAAACCTGTAACACCCCTAACCCTATATTCCATTTTGGTAATAAAATAATATAAGGTAATATAATATAGGATTGGTGAGCTACTACTACCTCTATCCGAGTATATTTTTAACTTTTTCTAAGTTAAATAGTTGAGTGCCACTAGTTTGGGTTACAACACTCGGGTTCTTACACGTTACACAGTGAAAATAAATAAAGTAATTTAAATGAAATAGATAGATATAGAGATATTCACATTCACATTCAACTGTACATAATATTTATACATACATAAACAGTAGTGTGTGCCAAACATACACCTATAGATATGTGAACCTGAGCAAGGTAAGGAGACAATAAGTCTGCCACTCATACCCTGTTTTAAGCAAATTTCTCGATCTTCCATATCTTAATACATATATGCCCTCTATATACCAAAATCATTCTCTTGATCCTTTTAAAATACTAATAAGGATTCAGGGAAATGGGCATGTAAAAATACTATATTTTCCTAATTATGCATACAGTCAAGAGGTTGGTGATACTTCAAATATAAATAGGATCCAGAGTCTTGTGATTACAGGAAAAAACCCCAAAAAGGGTATCTGCATTATCTCTATCTCTCCCTCCATCAACACCTGGTACCTAGGCGTCTGATACAAATAAGCTTTAATGAGAATTATTTCTCAATAGTAATAATCACCTTTGTTTAAAAAATAGCTGCTTGTACCACCGTACGAATACGAAAATTTGCCACATTCTTTTTTAGAATATTTTAAAATTATTGGAATAATGTACATGAATTATACAAATATATCATGCATATACTTACGAATACTCATACATTGCAACAAATATTCATGACATGGGATACATGAATACATTCTCAGACTGTAATGGTAACAACTCATATTCTCATATCAGTGTAAAGCATAAACAAAGAAATTATGCAATTAATGGTAACAAAGGGTAGATTCCTCATAATAGAGACTAATACAGGTTAGTTAGTTGAATCTAGATAGTTCAATGACTTGTATTCTGTTTTGACTTAAGGAATGGAGTGTTAGGTTTGGGGTAGACAGTATTTCCTATTGGTGCCATATGATCTCTTAGAAATATTTTGTTATTGAGACTGATCACCTCAGTAATATTTGTTTTGTAGAGTGAAGTATGGCTCCACCTAAGAGGAATACTGGGAAGGAGAAAGAAGGAGAAGGTAATATAGAGAGACTAGTGTAGGCCATGATGGGGGTAGCAGAAGCTATAAAGGAGCAGGCAGCTACTACTACCTATGCTATGAGAGAGCAAGCAGCAGCTACTACTCATGTCCTTAGGCAATTTTGGGAATAGGGGAATAATTATAATAACCCTAATCCTCAAGAAGGACAAGTAGGAAACCTGGTGTATCATGGATAGTCTAAATTCCAAAAATCAAATCCTCCTTCTTTTAGGGGGTGAGTTAAGGAATGGTTGAAAAAGATGGAAAAATTATTTGTGGTTCTAGGTACAACTAATGCTCAGAAGGTCTTATTTTCCACTTATATGCTAGACGGAGAGGCAGAATATTGGTGGAAGGGAGAAAAGTAACTAATGGAGGCTCTGGGAATCTAGATTACTTAGGATTCATTCAAGGAAGCATTTCTTGAAAAGTATTTTCCTCGAAATTTGAGGAATGAGAAAGAGATTGAGTTTATGCAGATTAAGCAGGGCAACATGACATTTGATGAATACCTGGCAAAATTTAAGGAATTATCTAAATTTTCCTCCTATTTGCAACTTCAACCAGATGAAGCATGAAAAGCAATGCACTTAGAGGCTGGGTTGAGGTCTGAGTTAAAGAATGTTGTAACTCCATTGGAAATACGAGACTATGCCACATTAGTAAAAAAACATGGCATAGTTTCCAAGAATTTAGCGGAGACTGAGAAAGAAAAACAAAAGAGTAACTTCTTCAAATGGAAGCAACCAAGATTTCTCTCAAGTAGAGATGGTAGATTTGGTAGAGGCCAGGAAGGGAAAAGGCCTATGGTGAGATCGGTAATGTCTGATGTTTGTCCTAAATGCCATAAAAGTCATGAGGGACCCTGCAAATGGCTACAACCAAAGGTACAACATGGTGTATGTTATAGATGTGGAAAAAGGACACTTTATTAGGGACTGTCCAATGTGGAAAAGATAGGGTAACACCACTAAACCACCTACTACTAGAAGAGTTTATACTCTTATGGGTAAAGAAGTGGCTCAGTCCGATGATTTAATGAAAGTTAAATGTTTAATTAATGGTATATCTTTAATTATACTATTTGATTCTGGCACTACTCACTCATTCATTTAATTGGAATGTGTAAAGATATTAAATTTACCTGTGACTAGTTTACCTCAGTGTTGCCTTTAACTAAATTGACTAGGAAAGACGTTCCATTTGTGTGAGATGCCAAATGTGAACATAGTTTCCAAACTTTGAAAGAAAAACTGACAACCACACCTGTCTTAATTATTCCTGATCCATTAAAAAATTTTGAAGTGTATTGTGATGCATCCAAGAAGGGCCTAGGGTGTGTCTTGATGCAAAATAAAAAAGTAGTAGCATACGCGTCTAGGCAATTGAGACCCCATGAGAATAATTATCCTACCCATGAGCTTGAATTAGTAGCCATAGTGTTTTCCTTAAAGATTTGGTGGAGACATTATCTCTATGGATCTAGATTTGAGGTATTTACTGACCACAAAAGTCTCAAATACCTTTTTAATCAAAAAGAGTTGAACATGAGACAGAGAAGGTGCATGGAATTTATTAAAGACTATGATTTTGATTTGAAGTACCATCCTGGAAAGGCAAACGTAGTGGCTGATGCTTTAAGTAGGAAATCTCTTCATATAGCTCACATGATGGTGAGTAAAATGAATTTAATTGAGAAGTTTAGGAATTTGAGTTTGTCCACTCTGGTATCGCCAGATAGGTTATACCTGAACGAAATGAGAATTGAGAATGATCTTAGAACTCAAATCCTAGAAGCCCAAAGGGAAGATGAATTTTTGAAGTCCTTAAAAGATCTAAAAGAATTCAAGAAAGAAATCGATGGGGTAGTGACCTTTCACACTAGGTTATATATCCCCAAATTAGGAATATTAAGGGATAAAATTTTAGAGGAAGGCCATAAGAGCAACTATACCATTCATCCTGGTGCCACTAAGATGTATCAAGATTTGAAGAAGAATTTCTGGTGGCCAGGTATGAAAAAGCACATAGTTGAGTATGTTGCTAAATGTCTAGTGTGCCAACAAGTGAAGATTGAACATCAAAAACCTTTAGGAACTTTATAACCTTTAGAGATTCCTGAATGGAAATGGGAGAAAATTTCTATGGATTTTGTAGTAGGTTTGCCTAGAACTCAATCAGAAAATGACACAATCTGGGTGATTATTGACAGATTAACTAAATTTGCATATTTCCTGCCTATTAAAATAAATTCCTCATTGGATAAGTTGGCCCACTTGTATATACAAGAAGTAGTGAGACTACATGGAATACCTACTAGTATAGTATCAAATAGAGATCCTAGGTTTACTTCTAGATTTTAGAGAGTCTTACAAGAGGCACTTGGTACTAAGTTGAATTTTAGTACTGCTTATCACCCTTAAACTAATGGGCAGACTGAAAGGACGATCCAGACATTAGAAGATATTCTTAAGGCTTGTATACTAGAATAAAAAGGAAATTGGGATAAAATTTTGCCTTTGATAGAGTTTGCCTATAATAATAGTTTTCATACCAGTATAGGAATGGCTCCATATGAAGCCTTGTATGGAATGTAGATCACCCTTGTGTTGGTTTGAGGTAGGAGAAAGACAAATTTTAGGACCAGAATTAGTTCAATAGATGACTGATCAGATAAAACTGATTAGAAAGAAAATGGCTAAGGCTCAAGATAGACAAAAGAATTATGTTGATAAGAGGATAAGGCCATTGGAATTTATAGAAGGAGATCATGTTTTTCTCAGAGTATCTCCAATTACGGGTATTGGTAGGGCTATTAAATCCAAAAAATTGAATCTTAAATACATTGGACCATACCAGATTCTGAAAAGAATAGGTCCATCCGTTTATCAAATAGCATTACCACCATTTTTGTCCAATATCCACAATGGTTTTCATGTTTCTCAACTTCATAAATATATCCCAAATCCTTCTCATATTCTTGACGCTAGTACTGTACAATTGAAAGATAATTTAACTTATAATCCAAGACCTTTAAAAATCATTGGTACTGAAGTCAAAAAATTGAGGAATAAGACAATTCCACTGGCAAAGGTATTGTGGGATTAGTCATCGCCACAGGAAGCTACGTGGGAGAAAGAAGATGATATGAAAAGAATTCATCCAGAGTTATTTATTTAGGTATGATTTAAATTTTGAGGTTGAAATTTTTTAAAGGAGGAGAGAATTGTAACATCTGCTCCTTCTACGCATTAAGAGATGTTTATTAATTTTTAATGAATCAAATACTTGTGTTTGTTGTATTAGGCTACATGTAGTTACATTAGGAAAAGAGTTTTAAGGGAAAAGAAAGAATAAGGACCAAATTGAAAGGAAAAAGATGAAGTGAGGATAGAGGTATGAAATTCTAAAACTTCAGGGTAATAAGCCATACTTTTATCCAAATGATTTACTGTAGCAATAGAATTCTAAAACTTTCCTGCTAGGCAGTTAGGGGCGAAATGGTCATTTAACATAAATTTAGAAAAATTATCATTTTGGACTGAATGGTCGAGAATGAAGAGCAAAGTTGCAAAAGGCCAGATTACCTATAAATAGGCCAATCCTTTATAACCTTTCATTTGCAACTTCAGTTCAGAAATCTTAGAGAGAGAGAGAGGATGAGATAGAGAGAGTAAGAGTTGAATTGTGAAGGAAAAGAGTTATTGGATGGATTGAAGCATTTCTAGAGCTAGGAAATCATCCCAGAACACTTCCCAAACATCAATCATCAAGTTTAAATAAGCAAAAAGGTAGCAAATCACCTATCTTCCTCATTTTTCGAAATTACTGTTCATGATTAGGAATTCTGAGTTTTATGATTTTGAACTCTAAGGAGACTAAAACCTATATTCTTAGTGTTTCTAATTGCTATTGGATGTTTTAAATTGATTGAATATACTTGTGAATGTATGAGTGCAAATATGAGAAATGGGTTTTTTTTTCATAGTTTTCAAGAAAGATAAGAGAGTAAAAGCCTTTGAATACCATTTCCTAAAGTACTTAGATGAAATTATTGTCTTTTCTTTCATAGTAAATTACTATTTTGCCCTTTCTTTGGGAAAATTCCAATTTTACCCTTTTTATGGTAAAACTAGTGCTATTTGATGAAAATGTCCATTTTACCCCTTTATTGCATTATTCTTGACACCACATAACACATAAAAATTTACATAAAGAATCATCATTATTAATAATAATAGTATCAAACATATTAGAGGTGAGTGTTATAACTGGTGCCCCACTATTAGCACTAGTTACACCACGCGTCATGTGTAATACCCATCGTCACAGAGGAAAGGCGATGGTTGATAAAACCACTGTCCTTAGCCCACAACACATTTTCTGCGAGAACTCCTTAACAATATAAGCGAGGACCAACTCAACCAATCTCAACTTCCTCTGAAGGAAGATAATGACTCTAGTAGTAATGCCCGCCCTTAGCAATCCAGTCTTGATTTGTAGAAAGTAGTCTCAATCCTCAGGGTCAAAATTAATCAGGTTTGCTACCAAGAAGGATACCCGTTCTTGGACCTATCAGCTTAGGATATCCCACTGGCCAACCAACCATTCTAGTATCATTGGCCAATCTTGTCCCCACCACCATTTACCCTGTTAAATTTACACACATCGATAATTCTAGTGATTAACACATAAGGGTTTGTTCACCTTATACCTAATGTGCCTCCTCTAGGTGTTCTAATTTGACTGGTGTCATAGTCAGAAGTGGGAAATAAGTGCCACACATAATGATCTATTTTAGGAGAAAATTATGAAAAATAGAATCTTTTAGAATGATAGTTTGAATTCCTTAAAAAAAATGGTGTAAATAGTGTTGAGTGCAGGCTTGTGTATGAAAAAAAATGGATATTTGTGGTTCATGTACATGGGCAGTGAAAGTAGGGGAGAAGTGGCAAAAATAGTAGACTTTAGAGCATAAATTCTACAAAAATAGAACTATAGAAAACAACTTTGAGTTAGCAAGTATAGGTCTTATATTAAGGTACAAATGGGTAAGTTTATGTGTGTGAGAATGAGGCTGTTAATTATGTATTACGGCACAGTCTTCCGATGTTACGACCTGGTGCTCTCTTGTGAAAAGCCAAAATCTCTTAACGTAGGGGGGTTCGGTCCAGTGTGTTCACCTCAATTTGCGCCCTATTTGAGACTAAAGCAGGCGAGGTGGCGACCTCGTCTTAAGATAATGTCTAGGCAATAAGACTTTAAGCGCACCTGAGCACCTTTGCCCATAGAGAATACTGGGGACGAAAGTCTCTGTGGAGTTCTATGGAGCAAGTCTCCCATTGCATAAGGGGGCAATTATTTATTTCATGATTTTACTTCTTTTTTTGCCCCCTTATATAATTTATTTGGGATCCTAATAATTGTCTTTGATTAAAATTCCCCATAAGTCACCTTCCCTTTTGTTTTAAGGTTTCTCTTCCTTTTCTCTAACCGTTTGGCCACATGAGATGTTAAATTAAAGTACATGGGCGCACAGTGGAAGCCTTCACCAAAGAAACTTGATGGTCGTGTGAAGAGCAATGCATGAACCATGAGACAATAGAGAGGGCATTTAGTGGAGAGACAAGGAAAGGTGAGAGAAGTTGAATGAGGAATCACACACATGGGAATTGTATATAGAAAGAAAAAGAGATTTCATTGCCAACTGTACCTCTTGCATGGCTGAGTGGAGAATACAAGCAGGTGAAGGAAGATTTAATCACACGTGAGGGGAAAATGAAACAAAACATGCACAACAGCCAAGAAGTGTGAAAGGGGAAAACTTGAATCAATGGACATGTGCATACGAACATGTACAAAGAGGAGAGGAGAAGGTGCACATAATCCACTTCGATTTCTTTTGGTGGCACCGCTTGAAGGAAGAAATTACACTTGCAGAAAGAGCCATGCTTCCTTGCGTGTGTGGAGGAGATAGCGTGACTCTCCTCCTTTCCTTTATCCAATCTAGCCAAATGAGAGTGAGGGAATTGCAGGAAAAGAAAGAGAGATTTAATTAATTCATATTTTGGCTCCACGTGTGGTTAGGAGAAGAATTGTATAGAACTAGTGGCAGCCTTCTTTTTTTCTTTGGATGAACACAATAGTGAGGAAATGGGAATTTAGGTACAAAAAAAAAAGAGAGAGACGATGTGAAAGTGGTGAAGGAGGAAGGAATTACGTGACTTTCCTTACTTGGCGTGTGCAAGTGGCCATGTAAGACTTGCAAGAAATGAAAAGGGAAAGAAGAAGAAGAGGAGGGAAGAATAGCTAAGCTAGCCATATACATAAGGCAAAAGAGGAACCAAGGAAGGGCTAAGCTCATCTTCTTCTAGTCACCAAAGAGGTAGGTTAACAATCCAATTATTTTGGTTCCATAATGTGGTATACTTGTTTCAACTTTTTACTTCCATGGAACTAGAGTAACTTTCTCCATTCTTGATTTAAGAGGGAATTTGATATAGCATGCATGATGAATTTAAGGGTTAGCTAAGTTGGATGGAATTAATAATGTAATTGGGCATGTTTGTTTGCTAAATAAATGCAAGTGATAATGAAATGAGATGGATTAAATTGGTAAGGGTAATTTATTGCCATGACCACATGAGAAAATATTGTAGTCATTACTTATACGTTGAAAGGAATTCTATGTAATGATAAATTCCAAGAACAAGTAGAAGATGTGGTAGACATTATTTGTAAATTGGAGGGAATTTTATGTAAAGATAGATTCTAAGAAAAGTAGAAAAGTTTGTAGTCATTATTGATATTTTGAAGGGAATTAAGTGTAATTATAAATTCTAAGGAAGAGTAGAAAATTATGGTGGTCATTAATAAGAATTTTTGGAAGGAAATTTATGTAAGAATAAATAGAAAAATATTAGGTCCCTTAATAATATTTTTAGAGGTAAATTTATAGAAGAATAAATGAAAAATATTATATCCATAATTAGCATTATGGGGGGGGAATTTATGTAAGAATAAATTTCAAGAAAAATAGGGAATTTATGGCCATTATTGATATTTTAAAAAGGAACGTGGATGTTATTTCCCAAGAAAAACGTGAAATTGTATCGAAGTTTTGAATTCATTCGAAAGCGTTGCAAAAACGAAACCTCTCCTGGATAATGAAAGGAGTTGTAGGGTGACAATGCGCCCTGCAAGGTTCCTAGTGTAGACCGGCATCCTAGAAAGGCGTGGCCGAAGGTGCTCCATGCCCGTGACCTAACATTCGCGATTGTGCTGAGACCATGGCTGAGTGTCCACGTATTACGAGGTGTGGCTAAAGGTGCTCCACATGAGTGACCTAGGGAGGTGTGGCCGAAGGTGCTCCATACCCGTGATCTAGTGTCCTGAGGATTTCCTGTACGTGGGCTGAGTGCCTACAATTCACAAGGTGTGGCCAAAGGTGCCCCACACGGATGGCCTAGCGAGGCGTGGCCAAAGGTGTTCCATGCCCATGACCTAGTGTCCGCGATTATGCTATATACGTGGCCAAGTGTCCACAAATTATGAAGTATAACTGAAGGTGTACCACACGGGTGACCTAAAGAGGTGTGGCCGAAGGTGCTCTACACTGGGGACCTAGTGTTCATGTAATACACATAAACGCTCATACAATTCCATAATAATACTGGTAAGTTCATGAGAATAAGTGTCATGTGATAAAGAAATGTCTAATTTTAAATAACTTATAAATTTATCATGCAAAAGCTTGCTAGCTATAGTTCTCTGTAACGTCATGCCTATTATCAAGAATGTAGACTAAAAGTTTTGGTGCATGCACCCTGGTACATATTAGTTGATTTTTAAACTATGAATTGCTAAGCTGCTGGGAAACTTGTGTTTCTCATCAATGTGCTAATATGTATAAGATACGGACGTGTAGCAGGGACGTGTGGTGACAGTGCCTTTTAATCAAGTAAGGTTTTTGTAACCCTATTTTCTTGGATCCTAGATGTACTTGAATTGGAATAGGACAACTGATTTGATTGTATATATATAAAGGGTTCTAGGGATATTGGAAAAATGGATATGTGAAGGACCAATCCATCATTATTTTGTGCAGGAGTCTGAGTGGCAGGCTTGTTGCGTCCTGACTTTCGAAGGACGGGTACTTCATATATCCAAGGACCGATACATCAGTTTGTAATGATTATTATTATTAGAATTGTTTTATTAATTCATATGAGAGACTGTATTCTCATCGTGTAGTGTAGAATTTTCATTATTCCACTGTGCATGTAAGTTTTATTTTTATTTGAGCATAAGATCCCGAACCTAATTCATTTAACATTAATTGAATGGTTTAATGGCTCAGACAATAATTAAAAGGATAAGGATAATGTACCAAACCTATCTAGTGAATTTGGAATGAACAACAAGACTATATAGGGGCATTGCATTAAGTTAGTATCAGAGCACAGCTACCTAGGTTAAGAACGGGGTAGAATTTCCTCAAGTAAGGGACTAGTTCAGGTTAGTTGGCTATACCTAGGTGGTTGGCTAACTTGTATTTGTTTTGATCTTGGGGAATTGAGCATTAGGTTTGGGAAGATGGAAGCTCCTGTTGGTATTGTATATTATCTGCTTAATAATGTGTTATTGAACCTGATCACCTTGGTAATATTTGTTTTGTAGATTGGCAGTATGATACCGACACGGAGGGGTAGACCACGGACTCAAAATGCAGGAGTTGATGTGAAGGAGATAATGCAGACCATGAGAGACATGGCGGACGCTATGAGGGCCCAAGCTGCAGTCACAACTGAGGTGCTCCACCAGGCCCAGATAGATCAGAATGAAGAAACCTAGACTAGGGTCGAGTAGGTAAGGGCCTAAGTGAGTGGAGGCTGGTCTGACTTCCAGAGATCCAGATATCCTATTTTTAATGGTTTAGTGAGTTCGAATAAGGCTGAAGAGTGGGTCTAGAAGATGGAGGAACTATTTGAAGTACTGGGAACCACCGTGCCACAGAAAGTCACCTTGGCGCCTAGCAGTTGGAGGGAGAGGCGAAGCATTGGTAGAAAGGTATGAAGCAACTGATCGAGGCTCAGGGGACCCCAATCACTTGGGAGAGCCTTAGAGATGCGTTGCTCGAGAAATATTTCCCCCAGAGCGAGATGAATTTCAAGGAAGGTGAGTTTATGTAGATCAAACAGGGTGGTAGGTCATTTGAGGAGCACTTAGCCAGGGTCAAAGAGCTGTCAAAGTTCTCTTCCTACCTAAAGTAGACACCGAAAAGGGTATGAAAGCCCTGTACTTGGAGAACAGCTTAGACCCAGAGCTATATCATGAGGTGGCGCCCCACAAGTGTAACAATGGGAAAGATTTGAAAGAGTTTTAAAGGATTTTAAAAGATAAATTTTGATTTTTGAAGCTAATTTCCATTAAATGAAGCTTGGCATGACTTTCGAGGATAGTGATTCGAAACAGAAGGTCGCTAGAAGCCAGAAACACGATCAAATAGAAAGAAATGCAATCCGACGATTAGAAACTAACGGAAGAAGTTTCGTGCATCAATTTCATTGACGGAGGCCAAAACCTTCGCATAAAAATGCGTGTCGACATCTCGAAGGATGCCGACACCCTAAAACATCCCCGGGTGGCCCGGGAAAAGTCAGAATCGTCCCTGGAGGCTTTAAATTACGCGAATTCCCTCCATTTCTCTCATTTTTCTCTCTCTCCTAACCATACACTCTCTCTTCTCTCTCTCTTCTCTCTCCTCCTTCCTCCACCGTGAACGGCCGCTACAGCCACCGTGGGCCGCCACCAAGGACACCAACCGACAGCCCTCACAGCCCACAACCTCCAGCAACCAACCACGGCCACCAACGGCCGCCGGAGCCGCCGAAAAAATGCCATTTTTCCCCTCCATCGCGCGAAACTTCTCCTGCTCGAATCGCCGCCGTCCGTCGCCATTGACCATCACCGCCCCCACCACCGTGTAGCCCGAGCTGCTAGCTTCCTCCAGTAGCTCGCCGCCATCGAAAGGAGGCCAGACGCGCCTGGATCGAGGGAAAATGCCGTCAGCCGAGCGAGAAACTTCGTGGCCAGAAAACGCCGCCCAAACTGCCGTGAACCGCCGCGCCACCACCGTATTCGGACTCCTGGGCTTGCGGGCTTCACCGTGGTGTGATTTTTGAAACAAACCGCACCCCTCCTCCATGCGCCTCCGTGCGCCACCGTGCGCTGCCGTGTGCCGCCGTGCCGGAGCTTCTCGACGTGCATCGTGAGGAACCAAGACCACCGTGATGCAGAATTCCATCATCCGAGCACATCGGTAAGGTCCGATTTCCCAAAAACTAATGGTATATGAATGAAATGGCTGCCGAACGTAATTAGGCAATAAATTGACCTAGGTTTTAGCGTAACTGGATTTAAGATCGAAAAATGAATGACGTGACAAATCTGAATATTTAATTTCATGTCCAAGAAATTAATTGGGCTCAGAAATCGAGATTTCATGAAGCCCTGACTTGATTTAGAGTCACCAGAGACCAGGTAGGATAATTTACACTTCCCGAACCCTAGAATTGATTTAGTGAATACCTAACTGATTTAGATGTCTTGCATGGATTTACGTGCTACTTTCGATGGAATAAATTGCATGCCTGTGTGCTGAAAACCCTAATTGCATTTTATACACCTTTTTTATCAAATTTAGATGCCTTTAGGACGGATTTACTTAGGGTTGGGTACTTGATAGCCGGTATGGGACGGCCGTTAAGTATCCCTAGTACAGGGAGCCTTTAAACGAGATTATTTTTATCAGATTTAGCCTTTACTGAGTTAGGGATTACGCATTAAACCAGGACGACCTTAAGAAGGTTTAGGGAGTATAAGGGTGGATAACCTACACGGGGAAACGTTGTGATTTAGGCGTAATACCCTAGAACCCTGAGGAATAGTCGACCGAGTGCATGTGAGTTCGAATAGACTGTATAAGGATGAGAATTGGCGTATGTGCACATGCTAGGGGACGCCCTAGATGTTGATTCTCACCCGGTCCTTGAGTGAGTGATTGGTGTTACGGATCACACTCACAATATAGGCTTGATTCGGGTGATTGGTGTTACGAATCACACCCAACGATAAGAGAGGTATTCTCTCTAGACTACGTGCAATTAGAAGATGATTTAGATTTGGTTACAGCGGATTTGTAGCCAATGTGGACTGAGATACATAGGGCATGGGATTTTATTTGATTTTGATGATTGATTTTAAAAAGAAATGGATTTTATGATTTCGATAAATCGTCGCGACTCCCATGTAAATAAATGATTTTTAAAGATAAGGTATTTCACTATTTTCGAACTGATTTCGGGAAGATGATTTCAGTGTTCGCACCGCTGGGTATTCAACCGATTTTTGAATGATATTTGAATTGTAAATTATTCTACTGGGATTCATATCTCATTAGGTTGTTTACTCAGATGAATAGGGAAAGGGACAGGAGCCCAGACGATAGCGAGGCTGTCTTGAGGATAGACCGGAGGATGATTTAGCTTTGGCTTGAATCGTTTGTACATATACTTTGATGACGTTGTTGTTTATCGGGTTCTATCTCTTATGTTTTCTGTATGGATTGGACTGAATGTATATGTAATATTTCAGATAGTGTATATGGATTGTATTGATGAATTGACGTTGTTGTATATGGATTTATATTAATTATGTTTATTGCTGTTGTTGGACTGGCTGTTTGATTTTAAACAGGTGATTTTGTACTTGGGATATGATCGAAATACAGAGGAAACTCTGCCGGATTTTCGGTAGGGTTTACCGCTGTAAATTTATGGATTTAAGTCAGAATTTATGTGAATGTATGATGCGATGTATATACGAGTCTTAGATTTCATTCCAGAGTAATGTGTAATGTATGCATGTATAATTAGTTAGCTGCGTGTGAACCAGGGTTGAACGGAATCTGAATGGACAACAGAAAGTCTATTTGGGTTGCGGTCAACCAGTAGCGATCCCCTGACATTCCCACATAGGGAATAATTGTGTAAAATAACCCATATGCTTTCGCTAATCAGATAAGCATCGCGTATGAAGTATTAGGGGGTCGTTACAACAAGATCTGAGATTACCCGACTTTGGTTAACCGATGTAGAATCACCTCCAAAACCCTGGCAGCCTTGTAGAAGCAGAAACAGGAAGCTAGTTTCCATAAGAGGAAGGGCCTAACCAATTTCAACAAGGTCCGTGACAAGAAGTTTCAGAGAAGCTAAACAGGGAAGAAGCCAGTGAACACTCTGACACCCCAGCCTAACTGTTTGAAGTGTGGAAAGAATCACAGGGATAGGCCATGTTTGATGGGACAGAACGTATGCTACAGGTGTGGGAAGCCAGGACACATCGCCCAGAACTGCCCAACCCTGAGGAAGCCATAGGAACCAGCCAGACCTCTTACCAAGGGAAGGGTGTATACCCTAAAGGGGAAGGAGGTGGCCCAGTCCGAAGATTTGATGAAAGGTACGTGCTTTATTAATGATATTCCTTTAATTGTGTTGTATGATTCTAGTGCCACCTATTCCTTTATTTCTGTAGACTATGTTCATAATTTGAAATTACCCATAACCACCTTACCTTATGAACTTTCCATAGCTATACCCACTAATGAACACATGTCTACGTCCTTGATTTGTTTAAACTGTTCCATTGTGATTGCAAACAGAACCTTTATGGCAGACTTTATCTGCTTACCCATAGTCGACCTAGATGTCATCCTTGGTATAGATTGGCTCTCTTCAAATAATGTTATCTTGGACTGCTTAGCTAAGTCTGTGACTTTCATAGACACTAGGCCAGTAAATGAGGGGATAGAGATGAAAAACCAGAGGATGGGTTTCTTATGTTCCTCAGAGGTAGAAAGTCAACAGACATTAGAAACTATACCTGTAGTCCAAGAGTTTCTGGATGTGTTCCCAGAGGATATTACTAGCCTTCCACCGGAGAGAGAGATCAAGTTCTTTATAGACCTAGTCCCAGGGACAAGGCTAATTTCTATAGCACCCTATAGGATATCCCCGATGGAGTTAAAGGAGTTGAAGGAGCAGATAGAGGATCTCTTAGCAAAACAATTCATTAGACCTAGTGTGTCATCGTGGAGGGCTCCTGTGTTATTTGTTAAGAAGAAGGATGGGATTATGAGGATGTGCATATACTATAAACAACTGAATAAGGACACCATAAAGAACAAGTATCCTCTCCTTAGGATCGATGACCTACTAAACCAAGTAACAGGGGCTACTATCTTTTCCAAGATTGATTTGAGGTTGAGGTATCATCAGATCAGGGTTAGGAAAGAGGACATACCTAAGACCACCTTTAGGACTAGGTATGGGCACTATGAATGCCTTGTAATACCATTTGGATTGACAAATGCTCCATTTGTATTCATGGATTACATGAATCGCATCTTTAGACCCTACCTCAATCAGTTTGTAGTAATGTTTATTGATGACATATTATTGTATTCTAAGGATCGATGGGAGCATGAGCGGCATCTAAGGATGGTGTTGCGAATACTCCAGGAGAAGTAGCTGTATGCCAAGCTAGCAAAGTGTAATTTTTGGCTAAGGGAAGTTAAATTCCTAGGGCACATAATTTCTGATAAAGGGGTATCTGTGGATCCTAGTAAGACGGAAGTGGTAGTAAATTAGAAAAGACCCACTACTGTGACAGAGATTAGGAGTTTTCTGGGTTTAGCGGGGTACTATAGGAGGTTCATTCAAGGGTTTTCACAAATAGTAATGCCAATGACCAAGTTGACCCGGAAGGATGTTCCATTTGTGTAGGACACAGAGTGTGAACAAAGCTTCCAAACCCTGAAGGAGATGTTGACCACCGCACCTGTGCTAGTTATCCCTGACCCTTTAGAGAAGTTTGAGTTTTATTGTGATGCATCAAAGAAAGGGTTGGGATGTGTACTGATGCAAGGAGGACAAATAGTGGCCTATGCTTCTAGGCAGCTAAGGCCATATGAGAGAAACTACCTTACCCATGACTTAGAGTTAGCAGCTATAGTGTTTGCCTTAAAGATTTAGAGACATTACCTCTATGGTTTTAGATTCGAGGTATTTAGTGACCATAAAAGTCTCAAATACCTCTTCGACAAAAAAGAATTGAATATGAGACAAAGGAAGTGGATGAAATTCATTAAGGATTATGATTTTGAGCTAAAGTACCGTCTGGGTAAGGCAAACGTTGTAGCCGATGCATTAAGTAGGAAGTCTCTCCACATAACTCGTCTAATGGTGAGCGAGATAGACCTGATAGAGAAATTTAAGAACATGAGGTTGTCCACCTTGGTGTTACTGAATAAGATCTATTTGAGTGAGTTAAGGATTGAGAACACCCTTAGGGCCCAAATCTTAGAAACCCATAAGGAGGACAAATTCCTAAGATCCCTAAAGGATTCAAAGGAGTTCACAAAGAAGCCTGACGGGATGGTAACTTTTAGGGTAGGATGTATGTCCCCAAGACAGGAGGAGTAAGGGATAAGATTTTAGAAGAAGCTCACCAAAGTAAGTATATTGTCCATCCTAGAGCCACCAAGATGTATCAAGACTTAAAGGGTAGGTTCTGGTGGCCGGGAATGAAGAAGAATATAATGGAGCATGTGGCTAGGTACCTAGTATGTTAGCAGGTCAAGATTGAACATCAGAAGCCTGTTGGGCTATTACAACCCTTGGATATTCCTGAGTGGAAGTGGGACAAGATTTCTATGGACTTTGTGATAGGACTACCTAGAACCCAATCAAGGAATGATGCTGTCTGGGTTATAGTGGATAGGTTAACCAAGTCTGCTCACTTTCTCCCCATTAGGATTAACTACTCCTTGGATAGACTGGCACAGCTCTATATTCAAGAGATAGTGAGACTTCATGGGGTACCCATTAGCATTGTTTCGGATAGGGATCCCAAGTTTACCTCTAGGTTTTGGACAGCCCTACAAGAAGCCTTTGGAACCAGGCTAAATTTTAGTACAACATATCATCCTCAAACGGACGGGCAAATGGAGAGAACCATCCAAACCCTAGAGGATATGCTTAGGTCTTGTGTCTTAGAATACCGAGGGAACTGGGAAAAGAGTCTGCCACTAATTGAGTTTGCTTACAATAATAGTTTCCACTCTAGTATAGGCATGACACCCTATGAGGCCTTATATGGGAGGAAATGTAGGTTACCATTGTGTTCGTACGAGATGGGTGAGAGGTAATTGTTAGGTCCTAAGTTGGTCCAACAGACAACTAATAAGATCAAAATGATCAAAGAGAAAATAGAAAAGGCTCAAGACAGACAAAAGAGCTATGCAGATAAGAGAAGACCCCTAGAATTCGAGGAAGGGAACCATGTTTTTCTAAAAGTATCCCCGACTATTGGGATTGGTAGAGCTATGAATTCTAAAAAGCTAAGTCCCAGTTACATTGGCTCTTTCCAGATATTAAAGAGAGTGGGTCCATCAGCATACCAAATAGCCTTACCCTCACATTTGTCCAACCTTCGCAATGTCTTTCATGTTTCCCAGCTCTGAAAATACATACTAGACCCCTCCCATATACTTGATGTCAGTACTCTACAATTAAAAGATAATCTGACATACCAATCGAAACCTATTTAAATCATCGATACTGAGGTCAAGACCCTACGGAATAAGGCCATTCCCCTGGTAAAGGTCCTATGGGACCCGATGGTGCCACAGGAGGCTACCTGGGAGAAGAACGAGGACATGCACAAAGCTTATCTAGAGCTATTCTCATGACATATGTATGAATTTTGAGGACAAAATTATTTTTAAGGAGGGGAGAAATGTAACACCCCATGTTCTTACGAGCATATTTAATTTCATGATTTAATTAGATAAATTGCCATGAATTGTGTTCAATAGCTTGCGTGATGTAATAAGTAGAATAAATATTGGAAAAGATGACATTGCATAAATTTTAAGGTGCTTGATTTAATTCAATGTAGCCAAATTAAGAAAGGAAGGAAGCATGTAACATGGGATACATATAGGCATTCGGTAGAATGAATAAAGGCAAGGAATAAGGGGAATTGAAAAAAAAGGGGAAAGTATAAATATGCAACCGAGTGGGGGAAATTAAATATACCTATTTATATGTATAGAAACACGCTACAATGAATGGAAATGGCTACACATTACGTTCGGTTATGCCAAGAGACAATGGGAAATGAAAGTAAGATGGAATGTGACCTTAAATATAAATATATATATATATATACAATATGGTGGGAGACGGTAAAGGAGAAAGAGCATTTGCGAGAATTTTTTTTTCTTTTCCTTTTCTCTAACCGTATGGCCACATGAGATGTCAAATTAAAGTACATGGGCACACGGTGGAAGCCTTCACCAAGGAAACTTGATGGTCATGTGAAGAGCAATGCATGAACCATGAGATAATAGAGAGGGCATTCGATAGAGAGACAAGGAAAGGTGAGAGAAGGCGAATGGGGAATCACACACATGGGAATTGTAAATAGAAAGAAAAAGAGATTTCATTGCCAACTGTACCTCTTGTGTGGCTGAGTGGAGAATACAAGCAGGTGAAGGAAGATTCAATCACACGTGAGGGGGAAACGAAACAAAACATGCACAGTAGCCAAGAAGTGAGAAGGGAGAAAACTTGAATCAATGGACATATGCATACGGACGTGTATAAAGAGGAGAGAAGAGGGTGTGTGCATAATACACTTCAGTTTCTTTTGGTGGAACCGCTTGAAGGAAGCAATTACACAAGGGAAAAACATGGGAACTTGCATGAAGAGCCATGTGTCTTTGCGTGTGTGGAGGAGATAGCATGACTCTCTTCCCTTTCTTTATCCAATCTAGCCGAATGAGAGTGAGGGAATTACAAGAAAAAAAAGAGAGATTTAATTAATTAATATTTTGGCCCTACGTGTGGTTAGGAGAAGAATTGTATAAAACTAGTGGCAGCCTTCTTTTTTTTCTTCGGATGAACACAATAGTGAGGAAATGGGAATTTAGGTACCAAAAAAAAAAGAGAGAGATGACGTGCAAGTGGTGAAGGAGGAAGGAGTTACGTGACTTTCCTTACTTGACGTGAGCAAGTGGCCATGGAAGACTTGCAAGGAATGAAGTGCACCTAATGTTTACGTGGGATCTGCAATGTGAGGAGGAAGGAAAAAGTAAACAACAAAAAAAGAAGAGGAGAAGCATTTCGAAGAAGGAAAAACCCATACCCACACCCTTGGATGAAAAGGGAAAGAAGAAAGAGAGGGGGGAAGAATAACTAAGCTAGCCATATACACAAGGCAAAAGAGGAACCAAGGAAGGGCCAAGCTCATCTTCTTCTAGTCACCAAAGAGGTAGGTTAACAATCCAATTATTTTAGTTCCATAATGTGGTATACTTGTTTCAAATTTTTACTTCCATGGAACTAGAGTAACTTTCTCCATTCTTGATTTAGGAGGGAATTTTGATATAGCATGCATGATGAATTTAAGGGTTAGCTAAGTTGGATGGAATTAATAATGTAATTGGGCATGTTTGTTTGCTAAATAAATGCAAGTGATGATGAAATGAGATGGATTAAATTGGTAAGGGTAATTTATTGCTATGACCACATGAGAAAATATTGTAGTCATTACTTATAAGTTGAAAGGAATTCTATGTAATGATAAATTCCAAGAAAAAGTAGAAGATGTGGTAGACATTATTTGTAAATTGGAGGGAATTTTATGTAAAGATAGATTCTAAGAAAAAGTAGAAAAGTTTGTAGTCATTGTTGATATTTTGAAGGGAATTAGGTGTAATGATAAATTCTAAGGAAGAGTAGAAAATTATGGTGGTCATTAATAAGAATTTTTGGAAGGAAATTTATGTAAGAATAAATAGAAAAATACTAGGTCCCTTAATGATATTTTTATAGGCAAATTTATGGAAGAATAAATGAAAAATATTATATCCATAATTAGCATTATTGTGGGGGGGGTAATTTACTTAAGAATAAATTCCAAGAAAAATAGGGAATTTATGGCCATTATTGATATTTTAAAAAGGAACATGGATCTTATTTCCCAGGACAAATGCGAAATCGTATCGCAGTTTCGAATTCATTCAAAAGCGTTGCAAAAACGAAACCTCTCCTGGATAATGAAAGGGAGGTGTAGGGTGACACCGTGCCTTGCGGGGTTCCTAGTGTACACTAGTGGCCTAGAGAGGCGTGGCCAAAGGTGCTCCATGCTTGTGACCTAGTGTTCGTGATAGTGCGGAGACCGTGGCCGAGTGTCTACGCATTACGAGGTGTGGCTGAAGGTGCTCTACATGAGTGACCTAGGGAGGTGCCAAAGGTGCTCCATACCCATGATCTAGTGTCCTGAGGATTTCCTGTACGTGGGCCGAGTGCCTTCAATTCGTGAGGTGTGGCTAAAGGTGCCCCACACGGGCAGCCTAGCGAGGCATGGCCAAAGGTGCTCCATGCCCATGACCTAGTGTTCGCGATGACGTTATATACTTGTCCAAGTGTCCACGAATTACAAGGTATGGCCAAAGGTGTTCCACACAGGTGACCTAAAGAGGTGTGGCCGAAGGTGCTCCACACCTGGGACTTAGTGTTCATGTAATACGCATAAATTCCTGTACAATTCTGTGATAATACAGGTAAGTTCATGAGAATAAGTGTCATGTGATAAAGAAATGTCTAATTTTAAATAACTTCTAAATTTATCATGCAAAAGCTTGCTAGCTATAGTTCTATGTAACGTCATGCCTATTATCAAGAATGTAGACTAAAAGTTTTGTTGCATGCACCCTAGTACATATTAGTTGATTTTTAAGCTGATGGGAAACTTGTGTTTCTCATCCATGTGCTAATATGTTTCAGATACAGATGCATAGTAAGGACGTGTGGTGACAATGCATTTTGATCAAGTAAGGTTTTTGTAACCCTATTTTCTTGGATCCTAGATGTACTCGAATTGGAATAGGACAGTTAATTTGATTGTATATATATAAAGGGTTCTGGGGATACCAGGAAAACGGATATGTGAAGGACCAGTCCATCATTATTTTGTGCGGGAGTTTGAGTGGCAGGCCTGTTGCCTCCTGACTTTCGAAGGACGGGTACTTCATATATCCAGGGACCGATACATCAATTTGTAATGATTATTATTATTAGAATTGTTTTATTAATTCATATGAGAGACTGTATTCTCATCGTGTAGCGTAGAATTTTCATTATTCTACTATGCATGTAAGTTTTATTTTTATTTGAGCATAAGATCCTGAACCTAATTCATGTAGCATTAATTGAATGGTTTAACGGCTCAGAAAATAATTAAAAGGATAAGGATAATGTACCGAACCTATCTAGTGAATTTGAAATGAATAACAAGACTAGATAGGGATAAAATCATCGTGAACTCTAGGTCACGGGTACGGAGCACCTTCAGCCACACCTCATAATTTGTGAACACTCAGCCACGTATATAACGTAATCGCGAGCACTAGGTTATGGGCATGGAGCACCTTCGGCCACACCTCGCTAGGCCGCCTGTGTGGAGCACCTTCGGCCACACCTTATAAACCATAGACACTCAGCCACGTACATAAAATCATCGTGAACTCTAGGTCACGAGTATGGAGCACCTTTGGCCACACCTTACTAGGTCACTCGTGTGGAGCACCTTCGGCCACACCTCATAATCCATGGACACTCGGCCACGTATATAACTTAATCGCGAGCACTAGGTAATGGGCATGGAGCATCTTCAGCCACACCATGATAGGCCACCCGTGTGGAACACCTTTGGCCACACTTCATGAATCGTGTACTTATCTATGATTTCCCTTTTCAGTTGTATTTCCTCTTTTTCTATCAGTGTACAATGTCTCTTTATCATTTTTATTTATGACTATTCTTTGCCTAATTTAATTTAATTCTCCATTCTTAAATAATGTCTCAATTATAAAATATTTATAATTTTCAAGGGACAATTTCCATAATTTTGGCCTTAAGGAAATTCAAGGGGATTGAATGGTTGACCATATAAATTTCCCTTTTTCCTAGTCCTTAAATATCTCCATTTAATTGAAATAATTTAATAATACATTTCCTCTTTTCTTCTTTTCTTCTTTTTTCTGTGTTCTTAAAATTCACCATTAAATTGGGATAATTTAACAATGTGTTT
The DNA here is from genome assembly GCA_031216115.1 of Senna siamea. Classification (NCBI taxonomy): domain Eukaryota; kingdom Viridiplantae; phylum Streptophyta; class Magnoliopsida; order Fabales; family Fabaceae; genus Senna; species Senna siamea. Next base: position 14,693,875 of record CM062354.1, read on the forward strand.
CTCTTTCTAGTCTTAGAATATCACCATTGAAAGTTGAATCATTTAATAATACATTTCTTTTTTTTTTTCTAGTTCTTAAGATATCCCCATTAAATTGGGATAACTTAACAATGTATTTCTCTTTTTCTAGTCTTAAAATATCACCATTAAGATTGGAATCATCTAGTAATACGTTTCTTTTTTTTTAGTTCTTAAAATATTACCCTTAAAATTGGAATCATTTATTGCTACATTTCACTTTTCTATTTAGGATCTAACGTATCCATAACGCAATTAAACCTTGACAAAGAAATTGGCTTCATTGAGCAAATAGACATGTCTTCCCTTTCCTTGGAATATGGTTACCTCACTTGTATTTACACGGTTATAGCCATAGTTCACGCTTTCCATAATGACATCTCTAACACTCCCATTATGAAGAAATTAGTTTTCAAGGGGTATGCATCCATTTCCAGTATGCTTAACCGTGGTCTATCATGGTAACATCATTAACTAACAACATTTCCACAACATCAATGGTCATTTCATCATATACCCATATACCACTATATCATGCAAATTTGGCCAGAAAAACATAAATAATATCAAGAATGTAAGATGGCGACAATGTCCCATGAAAGCTTGTAGAAACATGGCATACACATATGAAATCTTGGGACACTATTTTCAAGAAGTGTTAACCTACCTTGCTTCCTTTCTCTTTGACTAAATCTCCCTCTTCTTCTTGGAACATGTTCAGGCCATGTTTCCTCGGCAATTGATCCCAATTAGCTTCTGAGAAAATAATTCAAGTCTTAGATAGGTTTTCCTTTCAAAATTACTTTCATACATTAATTTATCTAATTCCTAGGTCAGCCTAATTCTTAAACATGTTTAGAGTTAATTTTGATAGGAAAACATCAAATTGGAGTATTTTAAATTGTATCAGGGGTTTTGGAAGCTCGAAGTTTGATTCTAGCAACTTTCCAGCAACTCCGGTAATGGCACACGGCGGAGCGTGGCGGGGGATGGTGACTCATGGCGGTGGACGGTAGGTGGGGTCAAAAAATACTCCAAAATGTAGCCCGCAACTCAAGGATACTGGATCTAGTGTCCGTTCAGTGAAACAGGTAGTTTTGACGGTGTTTTTTTGCAACAAAAATAGCGCTCAGACGAAACTATTTTTCTCTATTTCGGGCACGTGGCGGCGGCATTCCACCAGTTGGAAGCTGTCGGAGGAAGCTGGTAGCTCAGGCTACCCAATGGTGGTGATGGTGTGGCCAGACAATGTCATACAGTGGAGATCAAAGCTGGTCTTCTAACTCACGAAGGAGGGGAAATGCAAGCTTTTTTCGGCCGTTGTGGCATCCGTCGATGGTCGAGAAGGACAACAAGAGGTCAATGGCGTCAGGCTGCACGGGTGGTAGGGTCTAGCGGCAGCATAAGGCAACAATTTCGGTGGTTGGGGGTGGTGTGCAAAAATGAGAGAGAAGAGAGAGAAAATGTGTGGAGGAGAGAGAAAAGAAAGGAAAAATAGATGAAAAAGTGGGGTTTTGGAGTTGTATGGCCTCCAAGGACATTTTGGTCTTTTTCTACTTTGCCCGGGGTAAATTTTGAATGCATTTTTCCGATCTAGGCAAGAATATAGGATCATATGGAAGGAATGTGAAAATCTTTTAAGGATTTTAAGCCTTCCAATAATATCTGCTAAATTCTTGAATGTAGATCATATTTTCTCCGTCAAATAAGATTTTTACTATGAAAAATTCTCAAATTTTAACCACAAGCTCAGAAAAATATGCTTAATTCAATTTCAATAAAATCTAAATTTATTTTACCCAATTTAATTTATTTGAAAAATTGGGTTATTACACTAAGTAAGGGAATGAAAAGGAAAATAAAAGAGAAGTAGAAATAAATTAAAAAAAAAAAAAGCAAACCTTATAAGCACTTAACGAAGTAGAATAGTACAAATTTCATGAAAGAGAAATAGAGAGAATAACAGAAGGAGATAACTAACTTTGCAATTTTGAAATAAACACAAAGTAGGAGGTTTTGTATGTGAATAGACTGTAGCATCAGGGGAGAAGAACCTTGGCCAAACAACATCGGTCGAGCAAAAAGTAAGATCGAACTAAGAACAAGTGACATAGGAAAGCCAAGGTAGGATACCTTTCTATATTTTCTTAGTAGTCCAAAAAGCATGTTTAGACATTTTCTCCATTCTATTAGGTTAGATGTTACATGAAATGATGATTTTTGTTGAACAAGTAAAGTACGATGATATTGAAATGAAATACATGCCTATTTATATAATTGAAACTAATGTTATTATGCATTAGTGACAATGAATTATTATATTGAAATAATTATAAATAATTTGTATTTTCATGTTAACTTGTGTGATTATAATTACCATATAAGGGTAGAAAATGAAACTATAAAAAGGAAAATCAAATGTATGTCAAATGATTTTATCCTAATGTATGTTTCATTTTGGAATATTTTGAATGGATAGTTATGGTTAGTATAGGATAATTATGGTTTATCCTATGTGGGTGACTGAAAATTAGGGTAACACTAGGGTTAGTTGATGTATATTAGGAGAAAGAAATTTAAGTGAACTATCCTAAAGGCCTCAAAGGCAGCTTCCTTACATTCTTATTCTTTTGTAATTCTAAATATGATGAAAGATAATATATATTAGAGGTAATAAAGGAAATGAATAAGGGTTGGGTTCTGATGAGCCCAACTTAAAGGATGGCACTAAAGGTGTACATGCTGGGGGCGCCCTAGAAAATAGTAATAAGGTCTAGATGCAAGTGACCTAGATGAATGCCCAATTGTACTATGGAAATAATATCACGTAGAAAGACCCAAATTTACATGGTAGGTAAGTATAACCAGACTGTGAATGAACCAAGAATTGATGAATCTACTTGCATATATTGTCTGATACTGATATAGGTTGGAATGTTCCAATATATGCTTGTGGTATGTATTATGTGCGACATAGACTTGTATTCCTCTGAGAATCGTGGATTCTTGCCCCTACTAACATGTATATAGATGTTGTGCCACTAAGTAGTAGTGAAGGATAAAGCTATGGTGGTTAGTGCACCACGGTTAGGAACTATCACCATATTCAAGGCATGGCAAGGGTAGCTGGAATGGAAGTATCTTTTTCCCCACCTCACGTGCACTTAAGAGAACACTTGAATGATAAGTGAGGCTCTTTTGTTGTAATAATTTGTACAATATAACTTTTAAGGGATTTATTATTTTTATGTATATACTTATAAATAAAAGGTTAAAGATATTATGCTTTTGATCATTTATTTTGCTGCCATGCCCAAATAACATATTTTTATAGCTTGTATTAAAATAAATAGGGTTATTTTGTCTTATTTGAAAGTAACATACCAAATTAGAAAGAAAGTTTTAAAAAGCCACCACATAAAATTTTAAATAGATCCCTAAACTAAGTTGGGATGTTACATACCTCCTTTAACAAAAAACATGGGTCAAGTTTGAATTTTCATAAAACATAGAGTAAGCCCATATGGAGCCCTTATTTTTGGTTTTTGAGCATCAAATGGACTTGCAGCTCATGAACTAATGTGACCATCCCCTTACTGTAACGTGTAACACCCCTTTAGCCTATGGTTCCTTTTAGGTATTTAAAAAGATATAATATGAAAATAATTATCAGAGTATTGGTGTTACTATTACCTCTACCCGAGTTCAATTAAAACTTTTACCAAGTGAATTAATTAACTATCATTTGGGTTGGTTTCTACTCTCGGGTTCTCTCAATATCACAGCAGAATAAACACATATGACATTCACCTGAATTAACTATACATAGACATGCATTCTTAATTAAATATAATCAATTAACTATTGGGTATGGAGGCAAGAATCCTGCCACTCATAACCCCATTAAATAGTCTAATCATCAATCCAACCTAATTCATATACAGATAAGTTAGAATAGGCTATACAAAATAATCCTATGCTAGCCTTTCTCAAAATATCATGAAAGCTAGCTCAATCCTAACGTGTACTTATACTATCCAAAATAAACAGTTTGTGTGCCTAGATTGGACACCTCTGCATACCTTACCTTCTTACTCCAACTCAAGGGAACCTACACATCTGGTACATGTCAACACTATTGTGAGAAATGAATCTCAGTAGCAATACAACTAGTTACAAAATCCGTTAACCTGTAACACTATGCTCACATGGAAAACCTCTACATTCTTTCATAGAACATATAACATACTATGCGGATGCAATGAGTGAAGCATTTAATCATGGTATATACTCGTATGTATGCATGTACATTTAAAACATATCAACTTTAAAACATGGGAAGTGTATTCATCATCATTCTCATCATAAAGCATTTCTTATAAAACATATTTGGGATAGTAGGCATAACATCATTTCATTTTCATAACATGCAAGAAGTACATAAAACACCCTGAGAGTAATCGGGAGAGTCGCCCAGCAACAACTCCACGCACCACTGTCTATATGAATGAGCGCATGTCTATTTAGCCATGCCTTAACCTTTTGTACATTATGAGGCGTCCCCTAGTGGATCCAAGTACCATAATGGTCCCTGCCCCTTTTTGGCAGATCATCCCTGACCAGTGAGATTCCTCCCTTTCGTCCCAAATGGGGTTGGTATACTCTCATGGGATCACCGTTAATTCTACCCATATCATTTCCTCTCCGCTTTTGGGCGGATCATAATACTATGGAATCACCATCCCTTTCCAATGGATCACACTCCCGATACGCTATTCTCTACATATACTATGGGGTGAATCGGCTCATGGTCATGGTTATGCTTAACTCTAAGTATGTGTTTCTCATATGGCCTTTTGGGAGATGACACTAACTTAAAGTTCGCAACCATCATGGTGTTTTCAAAATCACCTAAGTTCAAGTGGATGTTTAACCATCCCAATTTATGGCATAACCGTGGAATGCCCAACGGCCGTCCCATACCGACAATCAGTCACTCGATCATGAGCCTATCTACCCTAAGGCATACACTGAGAATACTTTCCTCTCTCCCTCTTTGTGTTTTCTGCTCTCTTTTCTTTCACTATCCCAAGGGTATCATCACCCAAACTCCTAGTTTCCTTGCTTACCTATGTTATGAGCCCTTAATTAAGTTGGTATAAAGAATTACTAAGCTCAATTATTATTAAAATCCTCATTTTGCAAGTTAGAGGGCTGCCAGTTGACTGTTGGAAGGCTAGCAGTCGGCTGGTGGCTCTCTATATTCCTCGAGTACCAGACAATAAGCTAGCAGCTGACTAGTGGCTTTTTGGAATACATCTTGGGTAAAATTATAAGCACAACAGTTGACTGCTAGGACTGCCAGTCGACTGCTCAGTGTAAACCTAGGCCCGATAGTCGACTACTAGGGACCTGGCAATCGGCTAATAAGCTTCTATTTGCACTTTTGGGTTTTCAAGAACATGGCGATCATGCGAGGATGGCGATCGGCCCAAGTCTGAACCCGGGCCTGACAGTTGACCGCTAGGTGTCTGGCAGTCGGCAGCTAAGCCTTTATCTACACTTTTGGGTTTTCCAGGAACACGGCAGTCGACTACCCACCTTAACGATCATTGCTATGCTCATTGCGATTGAAAAACATGATTTTGATAAAATCCAGTCCAGCATTCATTCTATTTTCAAATCTAAACTTATGAGCTTAATTCCCATACAACAAAATTTACTTTTCATTAAACATTTCTTGTTCATTAGCTCAAACATGGTACATTCAAGGAAATCTAGCCTATATATCAAGATGAACACAACCCAGCCCTTCCAATCCATTACAAACACACATATAAGCATACATTCAATAACACAACACCCTATAGAAATAGAAAAACATACAGAATGTAGGTTTTAACCCCAATCTCAGTTCAAACATGTAAAAATCCACATTTTCCAACAACAGTAACATTTCAGAAAAAGATGGGGTTTAGGATGGATTGCTACTTTGATTCTTGCAAATTTGTGTGTTTGATGTGCTAGGATGACTCTCCCCTTGCTGCAGAACTAATTTCTAGCTTTAATCTGCCCTTCTTTTAGCACAATCTCTCCTTTCTTGCCCTAGCTCACCCCTTTCTCTCTCTACTCGCCCCTTCTCCTTTTCTCTCTAAAATCTAAAGGTTTGGAAGTGTGTGGGAGTTTTGGGGCTTCAGCTAGGGTTTTAGGAAGTTTGGGAAATTGCTTTTTGGTCCCTGGGATGTTTTGCACTCTTGCCTTCACTTACTTTTCCCTTTTCAATTGGGTCCCTAACCACCTCTTACTAAACCCTCATTTATTTCCTTTCAATTTAGTCCCTAAGCTAATGCAACTACATGCATTAATGCAACATACACAAGCATTAAACATCAAATTAACAATTGTTAAACATCTCTTTAATAATAATTGGAGCAGATGTTACATAACGACCCAATAATTCATAATATACTTTCCTCTATCAAAGTAGTGGAAGCATAATAAGTTTTAATTAAATTTTTCATTTTTCCCATGTCAGGGAATATCGGAGGGTCGCTACTGGTTGAGTGTAACCTAAATAGACTCTTCTCACCATCCATTCAGATTCCACTCAACCCTAAGTCCTATGCAACATTTCTATTATCACATACAAACCATAACATGCTCTGGAGTATAAATACTAATAACCATACAAATGTAATTGAGATATACAAATTCAAAATACTAAATCCATTCAAATTCATTTCAAACAAACTATTCCTCCATACCATTTTCCTACTGAAAATTTGGCAGAGTTTCCCTTAAAAATTGGACGTTTCCCTTAAATACAAACAGCCCAAATCCATAGAATACAATTGAAAAAACCATCAGAAATCAAATCCATCATACATCTAGTAAATTCATCAGAATTCAACCAACAGTACAGATATATATATACACAATTAAAGCCTAGACTAAACCACAACGTCATCCCGCTATCCAGCTTCTGCCTAGCTATCACCTAAGCATTCCCTGCTCCTGATCATCTGAGCAAACAACTTCGTGAGATGGTTAAATCCCAGTAGAGAAATTTATAGTTTACAGTACTAAACAGTTAGATGCTCAGCTGTGACAACGCACAAAAAACATCTCCCCATATTCAATTTAAATGCATGTGAATTACTATATTCTTAAAATATAAAACACATGGGAAATTAATGCAAATGATATAATGAGCATAAAATCTTTATTCTAAAAACTTATACTGAAAATATTATTTAAAATCATGCTTGGGGGTTTTCATATACTTATTAGTCACAAGTCTCATGTGATTATTCATTATTCTTTCCAATTACATGTCTTTTTATAGAGAACATAATTTTACGTTGGGTGTGATCCGTAACACCAATTACCCGAAAACACACCTATATTGTGAGTGTGATCTGTGACACCAATCACTCACTCAAGGATCGGGTGAGAATCAACATCCAGGGCGTCCCCTAGCATTTGCACAAAAGTTAATTCTCATCCTCATACAGTCAATTTAGAACTACATACACATAGACAACCAATTCTCAAGGTTATAAGATATTATACTTAAACCAAAACGTTACCCCGTATAGGTTATCCCCCCTTATATGCCTTAAACCTTTCATAGGGTTGTCCTGGTTTAACGAATAATCCCTAACGAATGCAGACTTAATCTAATTAAAAATAATTCATTTTACAAAAACGTCTACATAGGGGATATTCAATGTCTGTCCTATACCGACTATTGAATACCCACCTTAAGTCAGTTCATTCCTATGGCATATAAATCCGATAGCCAAACATATCAAACATGCAACAGGCATTCTCAACACATAGGCATACGTATATACTCATATATTTCAGCATGCATTCCCATGTAACGAAATTATTCTAAATAGGCATTCACAATATCAATTTAAAGTTCAGGGGAGTGTAAATCACTCTACCTTTTACCGTTTGCTCCTAATTGGGTTAGGATTTCTTGTGTCCTCGGTAATTGCTCCTAATTAGTTCCCTGGGAAAATAATTAAATTCTTAGGCGGGTTTTTCTTTCAATTAGGCTTTCCTACGTCAATTTATCAAATTCCTAAGCTGGTCTAATCCTTAAACATTTTCGGGGTCAATTTCAATAGGAAAATACCAAATTGGAGTATTTTAAACTGTACTGGCGTTTCAAAAGCTTGAAATCTGATTCTGACAACTTTTCAAAAATTTTGGCAATGGCGCACGGTGGAGCATGGTGGCAGACGGTGGCTGGGGTAAACAAATACACTAAAATGTAACCCGCAACTCGAGGATGCCAGATTCGGTGTCCGTTCAATGAAACAAAACAGTTTTGATGGTGTTTTCTGACAACAAAAATGGTGAATGACGAAACTATTTTCCTCCATTTTGGGTGCGTGGCGATGGCATTCCACCGGCTAGAAGCTGTAGGAGGAAGTTAGCAGTTTAGGCTACCCAATGGTGGCGGCAGTGTGGTTGGATGGCATCAAACGGAAGAGATCGCGACGGAGTTGGATTTTCCTGATTGAGGGAAAATGTGGCTATTTTCGACCACTGTGGCATTTGTCAGCAGTCGAGAATGGTGGCTGGTGTAAAGTCCCACATTAGTTGGAAAGGAGAAAAAAGAATGCCTTATAAGGGTGTGGATACCTTTCCCTTGTAGACGTGTTTTCCCCCTTAGAATGATCTGGTGCATACTAGGGGGGAGGAACAAAACCTTGAAGGGAAGAGGGTGGGTTAGCCGTTACTAGCCCCAAAGAGGACAATATCTGCAAGTGGGCGCCAGAACTGTTACAGATGGTATCAAAGCCAAGGCCCAGATTGGTATGCCAGCGAGGACGATGGGCTCCCTAAGGGGGGTGGATTGTAAAGTCCCACATTGGTTGGAAAAGGAGAACGAAGCATACCTTATAAGGGTGTGGATAACTTTCCCTTGTAGACGTGTTTTCCCCCTTGGAATGATCTAGTGTATACCAGAGGGGAGGAACAAAACCTTGAAGGGAAAAGGGCGGGTCAGCTGTTACCAGCTCCAAAGAGGACAATATCTGCAAGTGGGCGCCAAGACTGTTACAACTAGGGCTCACAAGATCGAGCCACACCAAGGGCGAGGTTCAAGAAGGGCACAGGCTTACGACGATTCCGACGACTAGAGGTGGCGCATGAAAAATGAGAGAGAAGAGAGAGAAAATGTGTGGAGGAGAGAGAGAGGAAAGGAAAAATGAGAGGGAAAATGGAGTTTTGGCGTTTTAAGGCCTCTAGGGACATTTTGGTCTTTTCCCACTTTGCTTAGGGTAAATTTCGGATGCATTCTCTGATCTGGGCAAGAATATAGGCCCATATGAAAGGAATTCAGAGATCTTTTGAAGAATTTAAGCCTTCCAAATTACTTGTTAAATTCTTGAAGCTGGATCGAGTTTTCCTCCGTCAAATAAAACTTTTACTCCAAAAAATTCTCAAATTTTTACTAAAAGCTCAGAAAAATACGTTGAATTCAATTTTGAAAAAATTTAAATTTATTTTACCCAATTTAATTTACTTAAAAAGATTAGGTTATTACACTTACAAGCTCATATATACACCTATATGGGCATATCTCATTTCATTACACAAGCCATGGCCACTTTTAACTCAATAAGCCATACAATGCAAAACCAATGTACATGCCATCAACTATGATAAGTGTGAACATCATATTTTGTCTAAATCTTTAATTACAAAATATCAAAATTAATTATTTATTTCTTAAAAGACTACAAAAAATTACAAAATAAAAAAAGGGGGCTCTAATTACAAAAACAAAAAAAATAAAAAATTAATGATTTAGTCCCTCAACGATTACTTTTCTCTTAATTTGGTCTTCTAAAGATGAAATTTGTCAATTTAGTCCTCCACAAACTTTCTTCTAATCAAAATGGTCACTCCTTAGCCAAAATTTTCCAAATTCATAAATGGAAGTCCACTTGAGTATTAACTCATGGCCTAAACTTTTATATATGGCTTTTTTCCCCAACAAATCATCATTTGGGAGAAAGTACTACTTGGACGAGTCTTCTAATGAATTAAGGGGTATATAGGTTTCTATTTACTAATTGGGATAAATTTGAATAATATAGGGACTATTTTGATTGGGAGAAAAATTTTTCAGGACTAAATTAAGAGGTTTTATCTTTGAATGACTAACTTGAGAAATGTAATCTTTTAGAAACTAAATCATTAATTTATTTAAAAATTTAATTTGGTTTAAAAAAAACTTGCATTTTGTCGACCTTTAATTTGTTTTGCATCTAAACATTTTTATATTCTTAAAATAATAAATAAATAATAAAAGTTTTGAACATAATCTACTAGAGTTCAATATCACTAATAATAAGCCCATATTTGTAAATTGTCTTTTTTAGAAAAAAAATAAAAAATGAAAATGTAAGCTTAATCTTGAGAAAGTCTAAAACTTTTATTTTAATAAATAAATGATTTAATTTTTAAAAAATGTATAGCATCTCAATTTGATCTTTTAATTAATGGGATGAATAAAAAGTTAACTAGCACATTGATGTGACATTATTTAGCAATAAAAAACATCAAATTTACAAATCATACATAGGCAAAATGCACTATTTGCACCTCTTATGTGTGTAATTTGTAAATTTGATGTTTTATTTTATTTTTTTTGTTAAATAATATTTAATTTATCTTTTAACGTCAAGTAAACACCTATTAAAGGGTCAAATTGATAAGGGATTGATCTTTTAAAGACTAAATTGAGATATTTCATCTTTAAAAATAAATTAAAAGAACATACATATTTCAATTATCAAATCAGTAATTACCAAGGTAAGTGGCAAAGGAAGGATAACATAACATAGAGCATCATTAACACTTAACACACTCTAGGATGTATAATTAAAATAACAGTTGAAGATGGAATAATGCTAAAGTATACACATTGATGGCATCAACAATTTACAAGAACATATGAGATCATTAACTCTTATTTTAGAATGTTGAATTCAACATTCGATGAAAGTGTTAATTTTTTGGCTAAGAATTTGGTCAGGTATGGATTCATTTTTTTTTTTGTTCACCTTTGAATTGAGTTGAGTTTGATTTGAGAATGGGAAATATGTGCTATCAAAAATTTATCATTGTAAACCGATGAGCCTTGGGATAAAATTCAATAATTCTCATTTAGGAAGGGGATATGTAATATCCATCCCTAGGTAGTTAAATGGGAACCTTTAGATTTAATTATGAGTAATTTAATTATATGAAATTGTGTATGAAATTCCTCATGGTTTTGCTAGAGACTAGAGTTATTTTCCTTAAATAAACTATCAAATTTGAAAAAAAAAAAAGGAAAAAAGGAAGAAAATTATAATGAGAATTAAAATATAAAAACTTCATAAAGATGAATTAACCTAAACTCTAAATTACGAACACCCTTAAATTTTAAAGGAGTATAAGAAAAGAAAAATATGAGGAAAGCATAATTAAGAATTAATAAGGAAAGAAATTACTGTGAGGAGACAATAAAGAAGGATACACTTAACCATACTAACTTTAAGGATAATTCCCTTAATAACCCAATCTTAAAAATAATGCCCAAACTAAATTACCCTCTTATGCTCATTCCATGTCTCCCTACCTACATTATAATAATAATAACTAGAATCTCAACACGTACTACCATGTGTGTCAATATGTTTTTTATTAGAAATTTATTTAAATTTAATAAATGAAAAGTGTATATAAATCTTTAATAAAATAAATTTATTATTTATTCTAAAAGTTAGATAAATTTAAGTAAAAATTTTAAGTGAAAAGTCTATATAACTTTTAGACTAAATAATAAATTTATTTCATTAAAGATTTATATACCCTTTTCATTTATTTAATTTAAATAAATATCTAATAAAAAAAGCACAATGCATGTCGAGATGATAGTAAAAAATATTGTTATGTACAATGTGCAACATAGAATTGAAATTTTATTTTTGATATAACATTAAAGGTAATAAGTTAAAAATTATAATATTATATTAAATGAACAAAGATAAAATACGTTAGTGTTGATCTACTTTGAATATGTATGCATATAATAAATCTAAAAAATTTACATGTCTGAAGAGACCAATAATGATAATGTCCATTATACATTTAATAATACATCTTTATAAGAAACATTATGTGTTTATTACATCTAATGTTCCCTATGTAAGTTTCCTTTTCTAACCAGAACTTTGGTGGTTTCCACTGATGTTCCCCTTGACAAAGCTACATACAATTGACCATGACTAAATACATGATCAGGCAAATAAACACCAACAAATGGGATTGTTTGACCTTGATATTTGTTTATTGTAACTACAAAACTCAAACGGATAGGGAATTGCCTTCTAGTCATCTGGAAAGGAAGATGTGCACTCTCAACTAGCTTTAATGAGATTCTTGGTATAAAGACTCAATCACCTTTCATTTGTCTAGTAAGAATCTATGCATTTATTACATTTGGTAAGAAATCTTTACAAATCAATCTTGTACCATTTCATAAACCTGCTTTTGGGTCTAAATTACACAACAACATTATTGGCACACCTTTCTTTAATCTCAACACATGTGGGGGCATTCCACTTAGAGAGATAGAATTCAAAAATTCCTGTTGATATAAATTATGCTAGTCATCCTTTACATAGTCAAATCAGTAAAGGATATGATCATCTCCAAGATATTTAGCAATTATCCTATCCTCTTCATTTCTTAAAGTTAAGATAGCCTGTTCCACCATATATGAAGGGTCATACATGTGCTAAGCCAAATTAGGAAAAACACAATCAATAAGATCATTCAAAGGATCTTCACTTTCCTATAGAACACTCATTTTTGGAGGTATTTTAAGTATATCATTTTCAACCTCTGCCTGTATTCCATCACCCATCCTGAGCAATAATTTTGAGAAACCTTGGTCATTTATAGATCTTGTAACATCCACTCCTAATATGATTAAAAGATGCTTATTAGTTGTTAATTTAAGTGTAATGCTTGTGTATGTTGCATTAACTGCATATAGTTGTATTAGTGTAGGGACCTAGTTGTAAATAATTAAAAGCTTAGTGAAGAGGTGACTAGGGACCCAATTGTACAAGGAAATTTTTGCCAAGAAAAAGTTGTGAAATGACTCAAGGACCAAAGTGCAATTACCTAAACTACCTTTAAACCTTAGCTGAACCCTAAACCCTCTCATAACACTCAAAATTCAGTAAATTTAGAGAGAGAAGGAGAAGGGCGAGTAAAGAGAGAGAGATAGGGTGACTTAAGCCAAGAGTGAATGGCATTTGGCTTGAAAGAAGGGCAGATTTGAAGCTAAAGAAGTGTTTTACTGCTGGGAAAGTGTCATCTAAGCATCATATACATGTCTAACTCCTAAAAAGTCCAAGGTAGCAACAAAAACTAAACCCCACTTTCATGAAATGTTTGCTCTTAACTGAAAAAATGATTTTTATGAATGTTTTGAGCTATATTAGGGTTAAAACTTGCATTCTCTATGTTTTTAATATCTATTGGGTAATGCTTGCTGAATTGGTGTGCTTGTTATGCTTGTAAATGGTGTATGAAAGTTAGGTTTTGCCTTGAGTGTGAAAATGGGGTTTAATCTTTGTGTTAGGTGAAATGTAATGGAAATATGGGCTGTTTAGTGATGTAAATGATTAATAGATGTTAGCATTGGGTTCATAAACCTTTGGCATGAGTTGTGATTACATTTTGGGGCTAATGATCTGGGTATATCAAATGTTTTTACGCAGTGTAGAATACTAGCAGCCGATTACCAAACCCTAGAAGTAGACTATTGTGTTCTTTGTTACCTTAAAAACGTACCAGAATGCATCAGCTGATTGTTGAGCTCACAATGAGCTACCAGTTGACTGCTAAGCCTGTAATAGTCAACTGGCTGCTCTCGGGTTGGTTTCCCATCTTAGACAAGATGCATCAGCCGACCGCTAGACCTTAGCAGCCGACTGTTAGGCTCACTGTGAGCTATCAGTTAACTGTCAGGCCTGTAACAGTCGACTAACTGCTCATAAGTTAGCTTCCCATTTTAAAAAAGAGCTAGTAGTTGACTGCTAGCTCAAGTGCAGTTGACTACCAACCTAAAATAAAATAAAATAGGCTATATGACGTGATTTCGATGGAGAATTAGCCCAAAACCCCACTTAAACATAAGATTGAATCTTGGGATATAATGGCAACAGGTAACAATCAAGTTATGACTTACTCGTATATGATGGTCCTTGTAAGAATCACATTAGACATAGCGATCCTTGAGATAGAGAAAGAAAAAGAAAGGAATCTATGGAAAAGAAAAGCAGGTGAGTATTCCTAGGGTATATATTGGGATAGATAGGCTTATGATTGAGTGACCACTGATTGGTATGGGACAACCTTGGGAGTTCCACGGTTGTACCATGAATTAAGATAGTTAAACATCCACTTAAATTTAGATAGTTTTTTGAAAATACCGTGATGGTTGCGAACTCTAAGTTAGTGCAATTTTCCAGGCCATTAAAGTGAACACGTACTTAGAGTTAGGCATAACCATGGCGTGAGCTGAATCATCCTAGTGTATACCTTAGTGAATAGCATACCAAGATATGATCCCATAAGCTAAATAAGCATTCCTCTATGGGGTAGGAAGGGAATTAAATTCCTATTGTACATGGAATGATCTGTAGTAAGGGCAGTGACCACTATCATAGGCAGTCCCTACGGGGTAGGAAGGGAAGTAAATTCCCATTGTATATATAATGATCTACGATAAAGGGATTGACCACACTGTACTTAGATCCACTAGGGGATGCTCCAGATAGTACAAAAATGTATAGAGGTTAAATAGTCACAACGTTAAGTTATGTATGTGGCTATTAAGTGGTATGTGGAGGTAGTCGCCGAGTGGCACTCCCGATGACTCTCATTATATGTTGAATTCTTGTTCATATTTTTAAAGAAGAATATATTGATGTTACCATATGAAATATATGAGATAGAAGTTTTATGATAAAGCATGATATTGAGATGGCATCCCATGATGATTTAATTTCACATATATTAAAGTACATGCATACACTCAAGCACAAACCATGATAGCATAATTTATGCATTGCATCCCGATAGTACATGTCATTTTTTGAATTTGAGATGAGAAATATGAAGTATTTCTGTGTAATTACAATGGTACACGTCAACACATTTTAAAACAGGTTGGCTTGCTATTGAGATTCAATTCTCACATGAATGCTGGTGTGTATCAGATGTGTAGGTACTAGCTGGAAATGGAGGTAACCTGAGGAGAGGTACCCTCCATGGGTATTTTGAGGAAGTACAGTTGAATAGCTTAGGCTTTTACTTTAATGAGCTAGCCTTCATGATTTTTTAGAAGTGTTAGCATAATTTATTTCATGTATAGCTTATAGCATATGTAGGATCCTAGAAATTGACTAGATTAATTAGTAAAGGATAGGGATTATAAGTGACAGGGATGTTGTCTGCATGCCCCAATAGTTATTCTATGTTAATTATGAAAGTATTTACGCATGATGCTTTTGTATATATATATATATAGACAGAGTAACTTATGTATCATATTATTTTATTCCACTACGAGATTGAGTGTAAACCTAAGAGTAGAGACCCGACCCTAACCTCACTCAAATAATTAACTTGTAAAAAGTTTTAAAATTTCTCAAGTAGATGTAAAAATAACACACTACTATTAAAATATACATATTATATCTTTTAGAGAACAAAAAGGAACCATAGGCTAAGGGGGTGTTACGGGTGTTATAGATCTCATATTTTGTTTCAAGTGCAAAACTTTAAAATGTCTCCATAAAGGTGAATTCACAAATAGGCATTAATCATTTGTGCCTTTGAACCATTAGGAATGTGTAACCCCCCCCCCAATCCCATGGATCCTTTTAATTAATTAAATAATGTACTCTAATATAATACAGGATTAGTGAGTTACTACTACCTCTACTTGAGTAAAATTTAACTTTTACCAAGTTAAATAATTAAGTGTCCTTAGTTTTGGAATTCTACACTCGGGATACTCACACGTATTGTCGCAGCAAAAAATAATTAAAACCATTGAAATAAAACATATATATATTTACATTCACATACATAATCCATTTACAGTGATTACAATTTCTTTCCATAACATATGCTTATGGATATGTGAGTATGTCAACTAAGGTAAGGAAACAACACGACTGTCACTCATACCCATTTAACAAAAGATTACTAGCAGTTTCCTATCTCACATATCCTAATACATATATGCTGTAACAACGGGAAAGATTCGAAAGAATTTTTAAAGAATTTTAAAAGATAAAACTTGATTTTAACCCTAATCCCAATCAAACGAAGCCTGACACGTATTTCGAGGATAATGACTTGACACAGAAGGTCGTTTGAAGCCAGAAACTCGATCAAACAGAAAGAAATGTAATCCGGCGATCAGAAACTGACGGAAGGAGTTTCGTGCATCACTTTCGTTGACGGAGGCCAAGACTTTTGCATGGAAATGCGTGCCAACGTCTGGAAGGATGCCGACACCCTAAAAGATCCCCAGGTGGCCTGGGAAAAGTCGGGATCGCCCCTGGAGGCTTTAAATTACGCGAAAGCCCGCCATTTCTCCCATTTCACTCTCTCTCCTCACCACACTCTCTCTCTCTTCTCTCTTTTCTCTCTCCACCTTCCTCCACCGTGAACGGCCACCACAGCCACCGCGGGCTGCCACCAAGGGTACCAACCGACAGCCCTCACTGCCCACAACCACCAGCAACCAACCACCGCCACCAACGGCCGCCGGAGACGCCGGAAAAATGCCGTTTTTCCCCTCCATCGCGCGAAATTTCCCCAGCCCGATGCGCCGCCGTCCGACGCCGTGGACCCTCACCGCCCCCACCACCGCGTAGCCCGAGCTGCCACCGCTGCCTCGATGGCTCGGCGCCGTCGAAAGGAGGCCAGACGCGCCCGGATCGAGGCAAAACGCCATCCGCCGTGCGAGACTCTTCGTGGCCGGAAAACACCGTCCAAACGGCCGTGAACCACCGTGCCACCACCGTATTCGGACTCCTGAGCTTACGGGCTTCACCGTGGTGTGATTTTCGAGAGAAACCGCACCTCACCGCCGTGCGCCGCCGTGCACCGCCGTGCGCCGCCGTGTGCCGCCGTGCCGGAGTTCCTGGACGTGCATCCCGAGAAACTGAGATCACCGGGACGTAGAATTCCATAATCCGAGCACAGTGGAAATTAATTGGGCTCAGAAACCGAGATTTCGCAGAGTCCTGACTTGAATTGAAGCGACCGGAGACCAGGTAGGATAATTTACACTTCCCGAACCCTAGAATTGATTTAGTGAATACCTAACTGATTTAGACGACTTGTATGGATTTGCGTCTTTGCTGTCGATGGGATAAAATTGCATGCCTGTGTGCTGAAAACCCTAATTGCATGTTAGACACCTTGTTTATCGAGTTTAGATGCCTTTAGGACGGATTTACTTAGGGTTGGGTACTTGATAGCCGGTATGGGACAGCCGTTAAGTATTCCTCGTACAGGAAGTTTTTAAACGAAACTATTTTTATCAGATTTAGCCTGTACTGAGTTAGGGATTGCACGTTAAACCAGGACGACCCTAAGAAAGGTTTAAGGAGTATAAGGGTGGATAACCTACACGGGGAAACGTTGTGATTTAGGCGTGATACCCTAGAACCCTGAGGAATAGCCGATCGAGTGCATGTGAGTTCGAATAGACTGTATGAGGATGAGAATTGGCGTATGTGCACATGCTAGGGGACGCCCTAGATGTTGATTCTCACCCGGTCCTTGAGTGAGTGATTGGTGTTACGGATCACACTCACAATATAGGCTTGATTCGGGTGATTGGTGTTACGGATCACACCCAACGATAAGAGAGGTATTCTCTCTAGACTACGTGCAATTAGAAGATGATTTAGATTCGGTTACAGTGGATTTGTAACCAACGTGGATTGAGATACACAGGGCATGAGATTTCATTCGATTTTTATGACTGATTTTAAAAGAAATGGATTTCCTGATTGTGATATATTGCCGTAATTTCCATGTGTTTAAACGATTTTAAAGATAAGGTATTCCGCTGTTTTCGAACTGATTTCGGGAAGACGATTTCGGTGTTCGCACCGCTGAGTATTCAACTGTTTTTGAATGATATTTAAATTGTAAATTATTCTCTTTGGGATTCATATCTCATTAGGTTGTGTACTCGATGAACAGGGACGAGGCGAGAGCCAGGCGATAGCGGAAAGGCGACTTGAGGATAGACAGAGGAATATTTAGCTTAGGCTTGAATCGCTTTGTACATATACTTTGATGACACTCGTTAATTATCGATTCGCTTTCTTGTAACTTATGTATGGACTAGGCTGAATGTATATATGACATTTCGCATAAAGTATGTATGGATTGTAGCGATGAATTAATGTTACGGTGTATGGATTTATATTAGTATGTTTCTGCTTGTTGTTGGACTGGTTGTTACGTTTAAACAGTGATTCTGCATTTGGGATATGACCAAATTACAGAGGAAACTCTGCCGGATTTTCGGTAGAACTTACAGCCGTAAACTTATGGATTTGAATTGAAATGTGTATGAATGTATAATGAGACATGTATAGCAGTTTTAGATTTCATTCCAGAGTTATTATTGATGATATATGTATGTGTATTTAGTTAGCTGCGTGTGAATCAGGGTTGAACGGAATCTGAATGGATAACGGAGAATCTATTTGGGTTACGCCAACCAAGAGCGATCCCCTGACGTTCCCACATAGGGAATAAACATTCAGAATGCCACATATGCTTCCGCTAATCAGACGAGCATCGCGTATGACGTATTAGGGGGTCGTTACATATGCCCTCCTCCTATACAACTAAAAATCATCCTCTTGATCATTCCAAAAATACTAACAAGGATTCCAGGTACCAAGTATGTCAAAATACTATGATACAACCCCAAGACTTCATGTAATCAGGGTGTGGGATGAATTTCTAAGACAAAAATGATCCATAACTCCTTGACTACTGGGAAATACCCCAAGAAAGGTATTTCCACCATCTCTATTTCCATCTCTAATAGCACTTAGTAGCTAGGCATCTGATACAAACTAGTATTTTATATGAAGATAAATTTCAGTAGCAATAACAACCTATCTTAAAAATTCACTAGTTTGTACCACCGTAATCATACGAAAAACACTACATTATTCTCATTATTAATTAAAATATTATACCTATTGGGATGCCATGCATGAATTGTACAGTTACATCATTTCATATCTCATACTCACACTATACATACAATTACAAATCATCATATATCCATCCAATAGGATGTATTTCAAATCATAATGGTAACAAGGTTATATCATATGTAAATAAGAGCATAAAAAAAGAATCGAGACATGATCATCAAAAGATAATCCCAAGAGAAACCAAGAGAGTCATCGAGTGAAAAACTCCTTATATTAAAATCCCTTACTCTCAAGTGAGTTTCTAGTAGTCTATGACTACTTATCCGGCAGTGCGTAATTGCAATATGTACATTATGTAGCATTCCCCAGTGGATCCAAGTACATCCATCCACAACACCCTTACGAGGGTCTCTGCCCACTGCCTTAACAGACCATTCCCCATCACCAAGAACCCTAGGGTCCCTGCCCACATCTCTAGTAGTTCCTCCCCTATATAACTAAGATTATTATTATAAAACATAGATCATTTCCCAAAACACTATTCTCAAGTATATAGACTAGGGTGATTCAGCTCATACCATGGTTATGTCTGACTTTAAGTATGTAACTCCTTTAATTGGCCATAGGGGAGTTCACTAACTTAAAATTAGTAACCATCATGGTGTTTTCAAAACTAATTATTTCAACCGCAGAGTGCCCAACGGTTGTCCTATATCGACAATCAATCACTCGACATGAGCCTGCCTACCACTGTCCATGTACTAGGAATCCTTTCTCATTTCTCTTGTATTTCTCATGCTCATTCCTTTTCAATTTCATATCATTTTTGCTCTTTTTCTTTCATTATCAACCTCATGTTACCTCTTATATGATTCTATTTGGCCTAACTATGCTTCAAACTAGGTAATTGAGTTCATTTTCCAAAACTGAGACCGACCAGTTGTAACATCTGCTCCTTCTATCTATTGAGAGGTTTATGTTAGTTTTAAATAAATTAAATTCTTGTGTTTGTTGCATTAGATTGCATATAGTTGCATTAGAATGAGGGATTAAATTGAAAAGAAAAGAGTAAGGACTTGAGTGAAAGAAAAATGTTTATTGTAGCTAGCAGATTTTCAAAATCTCCCATCTGTGGTTCAGGGATAAAATGGTAATTTAGCATATGGCTAGAGAAATTATCATTTTGAACTGAATGATTGAGAATTAGGATCAGAATTGTAATTCTCGGATCACCTATAAATAGGGCCAAACTTCAGGACTCTCATTTTAGCATTTGAACTCTAAAAATTTTAGAAAGAGAAATGTAGTTCCTAGAGAGAGAAAGTCAAAAATTGTGAATAAAGGGAATTATAAGAAGAAGCTGAGCACTTCTGAGGCTAGGGAAACACACCAGCATACTCCAACACCATCATTTACAAGCTTGAAATCAACAAAAAGGTAGCAAACAACCTAATCCTCTCAAACTCAAAAAAAACTATTCATATGCTACAAATTTTGATTTTTCATATTGTTTGAGTCAAACAGGAAGGAAAACTTACATTCTTAATGCTTTTGATTACTATTAGGTATTTTAAACTGTGTGGTGGTACTTATGAATGCATAAATCAGATTCTGAAAAATTGGTTTTTCATTATGTTTGAGAGCAAGGTTTAATCCAAGATTTGAGTGAGTAAATAGTAGTTTAGGTCATTTTTGTGTGTAAAATTATGTTATATACCGATATTGAGTTGTTAATTATCAAAAGGGGTTTACAAACTTGTTCTTGGGCTAAAATATGGGTTAACAAAAAATTTTAAAAATAGAGTATAACATAATAGTCAACTTATAGCTCTTATCAGTCAACTGTCATGTTCTTCAATTACCCATAAATGCATCCAGAGTGCTAGTAGTCGATTGCCAAAAGGATGGAAGTCGACTATCGTGCTCTTATTTTTTAAAAAATTGCCAAGAATGTAGCAGTCAATAGTCAAGCTTATAATAGTTGACTGTTAGCCCTTAGGATTGGAAGTTTTTTAGGAAAGTAAGCAGCAAGTCGACTGCTAGGAGGGTGGAACTCAACTATTAAGCCTCTGTTTTGAAAAATGAACTCAATGACCTAGTTTAAATTATAATTAGCCTTAAACTCCACTCAAATAAGGGATTTAAACCTGAAATGTAATGGTTAACATGTGATTTGAGAATGATGAGAAAGAATATGAGAATGAATAAGAAAGAGAAGAGAAATATGAGACTTTAAAATGAGATGAGCATAAACCATAAATGAGAATAACTGCAACTGGTTAGTACCATGAGAATATTGCAGCTGGTCCTTAAAGGCCACAAGAAAATTGCAACTAGTCAGAACCATAACAGTTAAAACCAAAAGAATATTGAAGCTAGTCACAAACCATAAGAATATTACAGATGATCAAGGATTATGAGAATAATCATTTATGAATGAGAATTTTTAAAGATTTCTTTCATGATTCTTTTGTTTAGGCTATAGTAATATGCATTAATTTTTTGTTTATGCTCTGAATGGATATGAGAATGTAATCCTCTTACCATTATTATTTAAGAATATATCATGTGTGATGAGATGTATATGTATCCATAAGTATATGTGGGGAATTATTCAATTTATACATATTATCCCAATAGTCATAATGTATTAACTGATGAGAAAAGAATGTAGTGTATTTTTGTACCAGTATAATGGTACAAGTCAGCAGTTTTAAAAATCAAGTTGTTATTGCTACTGAGATTTATTCTCATTAAAAATGTTGGTTTGTATCAGATGCCTAGGTTCTAGATATTGCTAGAAATGGAGGTAGACTGGGTAGATATACCCATTATGAGTTATTTTATGATAATAAAGGAAGTATGGGTGATTTCAGTTGTGGATATTCCCCTTATGCGCCCACCCACTAGAAGGATAGACATGCAGGACTATTTTGGTAGTAGTCTATTTTGACTTGTAAATATGTGATGCCCGATACCCTGAATCATCATTATCATTTTTGGAAGGATCATGATGGTGATTTTTAGATGTAAAGTAAAGGCATATATGTATTAAGATTGTGAGATAGGTATCCACTAGCGATTTTGTTAAAAGGGTATGAATGACAGGGTTGTTGTCTCATTACCCTAGTTGATACTCTTGCATATCTATAGGTATATGTTTGTTGCACAGAAACTATAACTAATGTAAGTGAATTATGAATGTGAATGAAAATATATGTATTTATATCTATATATTTTGATTAATTATTTTGGCTATGATGTTATGTGAGAATCCCAAGTGTAGAATTCCCAAACTAGTAGCACTTAATTATTTAACTTGGTAAAAGTTAAAAATTTACTCAGGTAGAGGCAGTAGGAACTCACCAATCCTATAGTATATTGTATTACATTATTCAATTAACTAAAAGGAACCATAGTATTAGGAGTGTTACCCTAGTCGACTTCCACCACCCGACAGTTAACTTCCCTTTCACTGTCTGACAAATTTTTCCAAACCCAAGGGCTACTAATCTACTGCCACAAAATTGATAGTCTACTGCTCTATTTTTAGCCATTTTTTTTGGAAAATATGAGCATGATAGTCGACTTCCAAGAGCTGGTAGTCGACTTCCAAGACCTGGCAGTTGACTTCTAGAGCTTTTTTTGTATTTCTGGGCTACCAAAGAATACGATAGTCGACTGATAAAGGCTACAAGTTCACTGCTATGTTATACTCTATTTTTCAAACTTGTTGTTGACCAAGATTTTTGCCCAAGAACTTGTTTGTAAGCCATCTCTGATAATCATTAACTCAACACTAGTATGTAAGCACCATTTACCATAATAAAATAGCCCAAACTTGTAATAAATAGCTATATTTTAAAAGATAAAACCCGATTTTGACGTTAATTGCATGTATACTGGTTCTGGCATAGATATTGAGGCGATGGTTGAACTCGGAAAGCAATTTGAAGTCAAAAACACAATCAAATGAAAAGAAATGCATTCCTACAATCAGAAACAGACAGACGGAGTTTCGTACTTCAATTTCACTGACGGAGGCCAAAATATTTGCATGGGAACTCGTGCCAATGTTTGGATGGAAGCCGACATCCGGAAGTTTCCCCAGGTGGTCCAAGAAAAGCCGGAATCGCCCCTAGAAGCTTTAAATTTTCTGAAACCTCGCCATTTGCAGCATTTCTCTCTCTCTCCTCACTTTATTTTCTCTCTCCTCTCTCTCTTTTCTCCTCCACTGCGCGCCGCCACCTAAGCCGTCGTGAGCCACCACTTGGCCTACCAACCGACTCCCCTTGCCACCCTCGACCTCCAGCAGCCACCCACGGCCACCAACGGCCGTCAGAGCCACCAAAAAATGGCATTTTTCTCCTCCATCGCGTGGAAACTTTGCCAGCTGAGATCGTCGCTGTCAGCCACTGTTGGCCGTCACCGCCACCACCAGCGTGTAGCCTGAGCTGTCAGCTTCCCCCACCAGCTCGCCGCCGTTAAACGAAGGTCCGACGCGCCCGGATCGACGGATTTTTCATCCACCGTGCGTAAAACTTTAGGGCCAAAAAATGCCGTATAAACTACCGTGAACCGCCGCGCCACCACCATATTAGAACTCCTCATCTTGCAAGATTCACTGTGGTGTAAATTTCGAGGCCAACCGCACCCCTATGCTGTACGCTGCCGTGTGTCATCCTGGTGGAGAATCTGGATATACACTGGGAGACACCAAGATCACCCCGGGACAGATTTCCATCATCCGCCAACACTAGTAAGGTCCGATTTGCCTCAAACTAATGAATTTAGATTGAATTAGCTGCCGAACGCGAATAGGAAATAAACTGACCTAGGTAATAGGGTAATCGGACTTAGAATCATAAAACGGATGACGCGACGAGCTTAAATATTCGTGTAAATATCTAGGGAATTGATTTAGCTCAAAATTTGAGACTACGAGAAGTTTTGAATTGATTTGGAGCAACAGGAGACCAGATAGGATGATTTACACTTCCCGAGTTCTAGTTTTAACTTAGTGAATACCTGAACGATTAGATTTAATTGCATAGATTTACGTGTTGCTTTCGATGGACTAAATTGCATGCCTGTGTGATGAAAACTCCATTTTCATTTTAGATGAATTTTTTATCGAGTTTAGATGCCATTAGGACGGGCTTACTTAGGGTAGGGTACTTGATAGCCGGTATGGGACAACCGTTAAGTATCCCGAGTACAGGGAGTTTTAAAATGATATTGTTTTTACTAGATTTAGCCTATACTGTGTTAGGGATCACGCGATAAATTAGGATAACCCTAAGAAAGGTTTAAGGATTATAAGGGGGGATAGCCTACACAGGGAAATGTTGTGATTTAGGCATAATACCCTAGAACCCTGAGGAATAACTGACCGTGAGCATGTGAGTTCGAATAGATTGTATGAGGATGAGAATTGGCGTATGTGCACATGCTAGGGGACGCCCTAGATGTTGATTCTCACCAAGTCCTTGAGTGAGTGATTGGTGTTACGGATCACACTCACAACATAGGCGAGATTCGGGTGATTGGTGTTACAGATCATACCCAACGATCAGAGATGAGATTTCTCTAGACGACGTGCAATTGGATGATTTTAGATTTGGTTGCAGAGGATTTGTGGCCAACATGGATTTAGATACATTGGGCATGGGATTTAACCTAATTTTGAGTACTGATTTTTAAAGAAACGAATTTCTGATGATTTTAGAATTTGCCGTGATTTTCATGCGATAAATTGATTTTAAAGAAAAGGTATTTCACAGATTTTAAACTGATTTTGGGAAGTTATTTTCAGTGTTTGCACCGCTGAGTATTCAACCAGATTTTGAACTGTATTTTGAACTGTAAATTATTCTACTGGGATTTTATATCTCACCAGGTTGTTTACTTAGATGAACAGGAATAGGGATAGGGACCTAAACGTTAGCTGGCGATGCTTTGGTGATAGACAGAAGAGCAGCTTAGTCTAGGCTTGAATTACATTGTATATATTTTAATGATGATGCTGTATATTGGTCTTCTGTAATTTATGCTTTATGTTGTTATTGGATTGGTTGTATATCTGTAAACTGGATGACTGTTGTATTCTGGGATATAATCAAAATACAGGGGAAACTCTGCCAAATTTTTGGTAGGGTTTACTGCTGTAAACTTGTGAAACTAAGTTGGAATTCACATTAAATGATTGTATGCCGTATGTATGGATGTTAGTTTTCATTTCCAGAGTAATTTATGATGAATGCATGTATAATTAGTTTAACTGCATGTGAATTAGGGTTAAACAAAATCTGAATGGATGACAGAATGTCTATTTGGGTTACGCTCAACCAGTAGCAACTCCCTGACGTTCCCATATCGGGAATAACTATTTAGAAAAAATCCATATGCTTCCGCTATGCAGATAAAGGATTATGTATGTTTTATTAGGGGGTCGTTACAACAATACTGTTTATTCTCACTAAAATCTTGGATTAAACCTCATATTCATTCAATAGGTAAAAACCCATTTCTCATAATCTGATTTCATCATGCATAAGTATATTCACACAATTTAAAACACTCAGTAGTATTCAAAAAGATCAAGAATGTAGTTTTATCTTCCTCTCTAACTTAATTACATGAAAATCATGAATTTTAGCATATAAATAATAAATTTCGAGATAAAGAGGGTTAGGTTGTTTGCTACCATATTTTGTATAAAAGTTGGAGCAAGATTCTCAGATACACTCCTAGATTACTTAGTTGCAACTTTCTTACTTCAAATCACTTTAAAATTCCACTTCCTTCTTAATTCTCTATTCTCTCTATAGGACTTCTTTCTCTCTCTAGGTTCTAAATTTTGGATAGCAAATATAAGGTTTTGTTATTTTTGCTTATTTATAGGTGATTAGTAAATTACAATTCTAATCCAAATTCTAGATCATTTAGCTCAAATTATGGTTTGCTACCCTGGAGTATTGAAAGTCGACATAACTTTTCTAACTAAACCTTTTCCTTTCATTTTAGTCCTTACTCTATCTCCTTAATTAAAACCCTCATTCTAATGCAACTACATGCAATCTAATACAACATACACAAACATTTATCTTATTTAAAATTAACAAAGCATCTCTTAATAAATAGGATGAGTGGATGTTACATTTCTCCCCTCCTTTAAAAGAATTTCATCCTTGAAATTAAAATGTACCTAATCGAACAACTCCGAGTAGGTTCTTCTCATGTCATCTTCTTTCTCTCACGTGGCTTCCTGTGGCGATGACTAATCTCACAATACCTTTACTAGCAAAATAGTCTTATTCCTTAATTTTTGACCTCAGTACCAATAATTTTTAAAGGTTTAGGATAATATATAAAATTATCTTTTAATTGTATAGTACTGGCATTAAGAATATGCGAAGAATCTAGAATGTATTTACGAAGTTGAGAAATATGAAAAATATTGTGGACATTGGACAAAAATGGGGTTAAAGCTATTTGATAAGCAGATGAACTAATTCTTTTATGGATTTGGAAGGGTTCAATGTATCTAGGATTCAACTTTTTTGACATAATTGCCCTACCAATATCGGTAATTGGAGATACTCTGAGTAAAACATGATCTTCTTCTTTAAATTCTAGTGGTCTTCTCCTCTTATCAGATAACTCTTTTGTCTATCCTAGGCCTTAGCCATTTTCCCCTAATTATGTTTATCTAATCAGTAGTTTGTTATACTAATTCCAGCCCTAGGATTTGTCTTTCTCCCACCTTAAACCAACATAAGGGTGATCTACACTTTCTCCTATACAAGGCTTTATAAGGATCCATCCTTATGTTGGAGTGGAAACTATTATTATAGGCAAATTCTATTAATAGTAAGTTTTTATCCCAAATTCTCTTCTACCCTAATGTACAAGCCCTAATCATATCTTTTAAAGTTTGAATGGTCCTTTCAGTTAACCAATCAGTTTATGGATGGTAAGCAGTATTAGAGTTCAACTTAGTTCCAAATGCCTCTTACATGGCTCTCCAAAATCTAGAAGTAAACTTAGGGTCTCTATCAGATACTATATTAGTGGAAACTCCGTGGAGTCTCACTATTTCTTGTATATACAGTTGGGCTAACTTATCTAATGAGAAAATTATTTTGATAGGTAAGAAATGGGCATATTTAGTTAATTTGTATACAATCACCCAAATTGCATCATTTCTAGACTAATTTCTAGGCAAACCTATCACAAAATCCATGGAAATTTTCTCCTATTTCCATTCGGGAATCTCTAGAGGTTGTAATAATCCTATAGATTTCTAATGTTCAATCTTCACCTGCTAGTATATCAAGCATTTAGCAACATACTCAATGATGTGCTACTTCATACCTGGCCACCAAAAATTTTCCTTCAAATCTTGGTACATCTTAGTGGCACTAGGATGAATAGTATATTTGCTCTTATGGGCTCTCTCTAAGATCTGATCCCTCAATCTCCCGAATTTTGGGATATACATCCTATTTTGGAAGGTTACTACCCCCTCAGTTTATTTCTTAAATTCCTTTGGGTCCTTTAGGGACTTCAAGAATTCATCTTCCTGTTGGGCTTCTAGGATTTGAGTCCTAAAGTTATTCTCAATTCTTTTTCCACTCAAGTACAACCTATCTGGCAACACCAGAGTGGATAAACTCAAATTCTTAAACATCTCAATTAGGTTCATTTCACTTACCATCATGAGAGCTGCATGAAGAGATTTCCTACTCAAAGCATCTTCCACTACGTTTGCCATTTTGGGATGGTATTTCAATTCAAAATTATAATCCTTAATAAATTTCATCCATCTCCTTTGCCTTATATTCAACTCTTCCTGATTATGGTCACCAAATACCACAAATCTAGATCTATAGAGATAATGTCTCCAAATTTTCAAGGCAAACACTATAGTTGCTAACTCAAGATCATGGGTAAGATAATTTTTCTCATAAGGTCTCAATTGCCTAGAGGCATATGCTACCATTTTCTTATTTTGTATTAAGACACACCCTAGGCCCTTCTTGGATGCGTCATAATACACTTCAAAATTTTTTAATGGATCTGGAATGACTAAGACAAGTGTAGTGGTTAGTTTTTCCTTCAAGTTTTGAAAACTATGCTCACGTTTGGAATCCCACACAAATGGAACATCCTTCCTAGTTAATTTAGTCAAAGGCAATGTTATCTATGAAAACCCTTTAATAAATCTCCTATAGTAATCGGCTGATCCGAGAAAACTATGAATCTCAGTCACTGTTGTGGGTCTCTCCCAACCAATTACCGCCTCTGTCTTACTAGGATTTACTGCTACTCCATCTCTTGTGATTACATGACCTAAGAATTTCACCTCTTTCAACCAAAATTCACACTTCTCAAGTTTAGCGTACAATTGCTTTTCCTTAAACAACTTCAGCACAATTCTAAGATATTGTTCATGCTCTTTACTACTTTTAAAATATACAAGAATGTCATCAATAAACACTATCACAAATTGATCAAGGTAGGGTCTAAAGATATGATTTATGTAATCTAAGAAAATAGCTAGAGCATTTGTCAATCCAAAGGGCATTACAAGGAATTCATAATGCCTATACCTGGTTCTAAAGGTTGTCTTAGGTATATCTTTTATTCTTACTCAGATTTGATGGTACCTTGACATCAAATCAATCTTAGAAAATATAGTAGCTCCTCTTAATTGATCTAGTAAGTCATCTATCCTAGGGAGTGAGTATTGATTTTTAATAGTTACTTTATGTAATTTTCTGTAATCTATACACTATCTTAAGCTTCCATCCTTCTTTTTCACAAATAAGATGGTGCTCCCCACGGTGAAGTACTAGGTCTCACGAAATATTTTTCTAAGAGATCCTCTATCTGCACTTTCAATTCTGTCAACTCTAAGGGAGACATCCTATAGACTGCTATAGAAATTGACCCCATTCCTAGAACTAACTCTATATCTCTCTCAGGTGGAAGAATTAGACTTCTTTGGGAAAGACATCCAAAAATTCTATTACTACTGAGATAGTATAAAGCTTATGTTGGATTTTAACCTCAAAAGAACAAAGAAAATGCATTCTTTCATTCTTTTCCTTAGTAATCCTGTTCATAGGTAATGTATCTATAAAAGTCACAAATTTCTCTGAACAATCCAAGATTACATTGTTTATAGATAACTAGTTCACCCCAAGAATAATGTCTAAATCAACCAAAGGTAAGCAAACAAGGTCAACAACAAAGGATTGGTTTTCAACAGTTATTGGAAAATTTAAATAGACTAAGGAAATTGGCTTTTTTTTCCCTTCTTAGTCTCAGCTAGATTCTTGGCAACTATGCAACACTTAATTGTTAGAGTGGCATAATTCCTTATCTCCAATGGAACCACAACACTCTTTAAATCCGCCTCAATCTAGCCTCTAAATACATGGACTTCCAGGCCTCATCTGGTTAAAGTCTCAAGTAGGAAGAAAACTTAGATAACTCCTTAAACTTAGCCAAATAGTCATCAAAAGCTAGCTTACCCTATTTAGTTTGCATAAATTCAATCTCCTTCTCATTCCTTATATTTTGAGAAAAATACTTCCCAAGGAACACTTCCTTGAATGAATCCCAAGTAAATGGAATTCCCTGAGCTTCCATTCCTTAAGTTAAAACATAATACAAGTTAGTTAACTGTCTAGACTCAAATAACTAACCTAAACTTGTGTCTTTCCTAAGGAATCTACCCTTCATTATCGATATGGTATTCACTAGTTGTGGTAGCAGTGCTCTGATACCAACTCAGTGTAACACCCCCAATACTGTGGTTCCTTTTAGTTAATTAAATAATGTAATGCAATATAATACAGGATTGGTTAGTTACTACTACCTTTACTAAAGTAAATTTTAACTTTTACCAAGTTAAATAATTTAGTGCCATTAGTTTGGGAATTCTACACTCGAGATACTCACATGTAATGTCAAAGCAGAAAATAATTAAAACCATTGAAATAAAACATATATATATTTACATTCACATACATAATCCACTTATATTGATTACAATTTCTTTCCATAACATATGCCTATGGATATGTGAGTGTGTCAACTAAGGTAAGGAGACAACAAACCTGTCACTCATACTCATTTAACAAAAGATTGCTAGTGGTTTCCTATCTCAAATATCCTAATACATATATGCCCTCCTCCCATGCAACTGAAAATCATCCTCCTGATCCTTCCTTAAAAATAACAAGGATTCAAGGCACTAGACATGTCATAAGTCTATGATACAACCCTAAACTTTATGTAATTAGGGTGTAGGAGGAATTTCTAGGACAAAAATGATCCACAACTCCTTGACTACCAAGAAATACCCTAAGAAAGGTATTTCCACCATCTCTATTTCCATCTCTAACAACACCTGGTATCTAGGCATCTAATACAAACCAGCATTTTAAATAAGGAAAATCTCAGTAGCAATAAAAACTTATCTTAAAAATCCACTGGTCTTTACCACCATAATCATATGAAAAACACTACATTCATCTCATTATCAATTAAAATATTATGCCTATTGGGATGCCATGCATGAATTTTATAGTTACATCATTTCATATTGCATACTCATACTGTGATACAATTATGAATCATCATATATCCATCCAATAGAATGTATTTCAAATCATAATGGTAACAAGGTTATATTCATATGTAAACAAGAGCATAAACAAAGAATCCAGAACATATTCTTAAGGCCAATGCTAAATTATTCTCATCACAAGATAATCCCAAGAGAGACCAGGAGAGTCATCGGGCGAACAACTCTTTATATTGAAATCCCTCACTCTCATGTGAGTTTCTAGTAGTCTATGACTACTTATCTAGCAGTGCGTAACTATAATATGTACATTCTGGAGCATCCCCCAGTGGATCCAAGTATATCCATCCATAACATCCTCATAAGGGTCTCTGTCCACCGCTCTGACAGATCATTCCCCATCACCAAGAACCCCAAGGTCTCTACCCACCTCTCTGGCAGTTCCTCCCTTTTATAATTGGGAATACTATAAAACACAGATCATTTCCCAAAACATTATTCTCAAGTATATAGACTAAGGTGTTTCAGCTCATACCATGGTTATGTCTAACTTTAAGTTTGTGACTCCTTTAATTGGCTATAGGTGAATTCACTAACTTAAAATTAATAACCATCATAATGTTTTCAAAACCAATTAGTTAAACCTTGGAGTGCCCAATGGCCGTACCATACCAACAGTCAGCCACTCAACATAAGTCTATCTACCACTATCCATGTACTAGGAATCCTTTCTCATTTCTCTTGTATTTCTCATGCTCATTCCCTTTCAATTTCATATCATTCATTCTCTTTTTCTTTCATTTTCAACCCTCATGTTATCCATTACATGATTCTAGATTTAAATCCCCCATTTGCATGGAAATTTAGGCTAATTATGCTTCTAACTAGATAATTGAGTTCATTTTCCAAAATAGAGACAGACCAATCGACTTCCACCACCCGACAGTTGACTTCCCACTCACTGTCTGGTAAATTTTTTCAAACCCGAGAGGTACCAGTCGATTGCCACAAACTCGACAGTTAACTACTATGTTCTTGGCAATTTTTTGGAAAATACAAGCATGGTAGTCAACTGATAAAGGCTCTAAGTCAACTGCTATGGTATACTCTATTTTTTAAACTTGCTATTGACCCAGATTTTTGTCCAAGAACTTGTTCGTAAGCCATCTTTGATAATCATTAACTAAACACTAGTATTTAAGCACCATTTGCCACAATAAAATAGCCTAGACTATCATTTATTCTCACTTAAATATTGGATTAAACCTTATATTTATTTAGTAGGTAAAAACCCATTTCTCATAATCTGATTTCAGCATGCATAAGTATATTCACACAGTTTAAAACACCCAATAGTATTCAAAAATATCAAGAATGTAGTTTTAACTTCCTCTCTAGCTCAATTACCTTAAAATCATGAATTTCATCACATAAACTTTCAAAATAGAGATGATTAGGTTGTTTGCTACCTTATTTTGTATAAAAGTTGGAGTAAGATTCTCATTGCACTCCTAGATTACTTAGCTACAACTTTCTTACTTCAAATCACTTTAAAATTCCACTTCCTTTTTAATTCTCCACACTCTCTCTAGGACTTCTCTTTCTCTCTCTAGGTTTTGAATTTTGGATAGCAAATGGAAGGTTCTGTTATTTTTTCCTATTTATAGGTAGTCCAGCAATTACAATTCAAATCCAAATTCTGGATCATTTAGCTCAAAATGATAATTTCTTTGGCCACATGTCAAATTATCATTTTGCCCCTAAACTATTGACGGGAAAATTCAAAAGTTTGGTAGCTACAATAACTCTTTTAGCTAAAATTATGATTTGCTACCCTGGAGTATTGAAATCCTACACAACTTTCCTAACTGAACCTTTTCCTTTCATTTCAGTCCTCACTTTATCTCCTTAATTAAAACCCTCATTCTAATGCAACTACATGCAATCTAATGCAACATACACAAGCATTTATCTTATTTAAAATTAACAAAGCATCTCTTAAGAAATAGGAGGATTAGATGTTACAGAATGACTGGAAGGATTTGTCAAAAATCTCCACCTAGTATGATAAGCTTTTTCACCAAATGTGTAACATCCCACCTTAGATCAAGTAGTTATATTTTTTTTCAGATATGACCCAAGTATGATAAAATAATTATAATCTTTGAGAATTGAAGTTAGGGACCTCTTTATAACACCCCAATCTCATAGCCATTTCTATTAAATGTTTATTTTGTAAACCATCTTACTATAAGACTGGTTTGTTATCCTTACTTTTACCTGAGTGTGATTCAAATTTCTATTTCATAACTAAATAGGTTTGGGTTCCTTTACTTAGGCATTCTCAATACATACATTGCATAGTTGAAGACGATACAAAAATTTTAAATAATTACATAGTGGAAGATAAAACATCATTTATATATACTCCTTATACATAAGGTTTTTGGTCAATACATAGGGTAAGGAGGCAACAATCCTGCCACTCAAACACTTTTCAATAATATTCCTGTACCATTTCCGATATACTACCAGAACTTATACCCTTTGCAAAATTGTGAATGACCATAGAGAGGATATTACCACCACCGTTACTTCTATCTACATTTGTAGATTATTCCTAGTTATCTGATACATACCAGGATAATAATGAGAAATAGATTCCCAATAGCTAGACAATCCATTTTTAAAAACTCTGGTATATACCATCGTAGTGATACAGAAAACATTTCTACATTATTTTCTTTAAAATACCATATAATCTATTGGGATATCATGCATGATTCATGTATACAAATATGGCATGTATTTATTATTTCATAAACATAATTCAATGTAAAGAAAGTTCGCCATTAGTAATCTTATTTCGAAATATCATTTAATAACGAAAGAATCATATAGGTATCATGGATATATACACATTTCCATTCGTCATCATAGGATCATAAAGATAATAAAATTAAGGGAAAAGGAAAATAATTATAATATTATGGTTAATGCCACTTTTCTTAGAAAAGAAACATAAAAGTATCAGGGAGAGTTACCCAATGAACTACTCCATGTACCACTACATACATTAGTGAGTTAATGTCTTTCCATACTATGTAACAATTCTGTTATTGGTACTATCTAAGGCGTTCCCTATAACACCCTAATCTAATAGCTTTTCTTGTAATTATTTTCTTGAATAAACTGTTTAGCTACAAAACTAGCATGTTAGCTTTACCTTTGTCCTTAATTATTACCTGAGCAAAATTTTTAATTTTCATTTAAGTACTCTAAACCATGGTAAAGGATTTGAGCCAAGGAATCTCTACTCGTGCCACTTCTATTTTAAGCAAGATCATATATCTTGTCATTTGATACATACCAGATATAATTGTGAGAAATAGATTCTCAGTAGCTAGACAATCCACTTTTAAAATATTTTGGTATATACCACCATAGTGATACAAAAATAACTCTACATTCTTTACTTTAAAACATCATTTATTCTATTGGGTTGCAAGATGTATATTACATGTGTATGGCATGTATTTAGAGTAATGTATTATGACAATACATCATGTTAGTTCACCTCATGTATCATTTGAGTATCATGAATATAAAAAAATTTCAGTCATAATTAGGGAAACAATCATTATTCATAAAGAAACATTTATCAGTCATTGGCTAAAAGCCACAGTCAATGAAAAAGAGACTTAAAAGTATCAGGAGAGTCACCTAGTGAACTACTCCACGTACTACTACTTACATGAGTGAGTTAATTTATTTCTAGTCGGCGTGAAATTATTATAGTCATTGGTACTATCTAAGGCATCCCTTAGTGGATCTAAGTACTCCTAATTGGATTGTCTCTTAGACTAATCCTATTAGCGAGATTACTCTCTTTCTCCCAAAACGAGACTAGTTTAACTTTAATGAACCATCTCTTATGTAACATCCGCTCCAATTATGATTAAAGAGATGTTTGATAATTGGTAATTTGATGTTTAATGCTTGTGTATGTTGCATTGGTGCATATAGTTGCATTAGTATAGGGACCAACTTGAAAGAATTACAATTCCTTAGTTGAGAGTGAGGCTAAAGACCTAAGAGAAAAGGGGAAATATATAGAGACTAAAACTACAAAGTGGCCAGGGATTAGAATGTAATTTCCTAACTTTCTCATAAACCATAGCTATAGGCAAAACCCCCACACACTTCCACCATACCAGATTTTAGAGAAAGAAGCTGAAGGGGGCGGCTAGAGAGAGAAAGAGGTGAGCTAGGGCTTGAGGAGGGAAATTTTTTCAGAAAGAAGCAGATTTGAGGCTAGGAATCAGTCCAATAGCAATGGAGGATCATTTCTAACACATCAAACACACACATTTCACCAATAATCAAGGTAGAAATCCATCCTAAACCCTAATTTTGAAATATGCAGAAAAATTATTGATAAATGTGATTTTTAAATGTTTCAAGTTATGTGTGGGGTTAAACCTACATTCTGTATGTTTTTCTATTTCTATGGGATGTTGTGTTTCTAAATTTATGCTCATATATGTGCTTGCAATTGATTGAAAGGGCTGGGTGTGTTCATCTAGATATATAGACTAGTTTTCCTTGAATATACCATGTTTGAGCTAAGGAATGAGAAATGTTTAATGAAAAGTAAAGTTTGTTGTATGGAAATTAAGCTCATGTATTTATAATTGAAAATAGAATACATTCTAGACTGGGTATTCTTAAAATTATGTTTTCTGAACAGCAGCTGAGCATAGCAGCCGACTGCTAAGTAAGGGTAGTCGACTACTGTGTTCCTGGAAAACCCAGAAGTGTAGATAGAGGCTTAGCAACCGACTACCAGATACCTAACAGTAGACTGTCAGGCTGGGGTCTGGACTAAGTAGTCGACTGGCCATCCTCGCAGTTGATTGTTGTGTTCTTGGAAACCCAAAAGTGTAGACAGAGGCATAGCAACCGATTGCCAGATTCCTAGCAGTCAACTGTTGGTCCTAGGTTTACACTGAGTAGTCGACTAGCTGTCTTAGTAGTCGACTATTGTGCTCATATTTTTACCCAGAACGTATTTCAGAAAGCCACTAGTTGCTGGCGACTGCTATCTTACTGTCTATTACTCAAGGAATACAGAGAACCACCAGCCAACTACTAGCCTTCCGGTAGTCGACTGGCAGCCCTCCAACTTGCAAAATGAGGTTTTTAATGGCAATTGAGCTTAGTAATTCTTCATACTAACTTAATTAAGGGCTCACAACATAGGTAGGCAAGGAAAATAGGAGTTTTGGGTAATGTGCAAAGGATAAAGTCACTTTTCACTTGGATGAGAATGGTCCTTGTGATAGTGATATAAAAGGGAGCAGAGAGACATCAAAAAGGAAGAATGAAGTATCGTCAGTATATGCACTAGTGGTAGATAGGCTCATAAGTCGAGTGACTGATTGTCAGTATAGGATGGGTGTTAGCATTCCATGGTTATGCCATGTATTAGGATGGTTAAACATCTACTTGAACATAGATGACTTCGAAAACACCGTGATGGTTGCGAACCCTAAGTTAGTGTGTCTTCCAAGGGCCATAAAGAAACACATACTTAAGGTTAAAGCATAACCATGGGTATGAGCTGAATCACCCTAGCGTATATGTTAGAGAATAGTGTACCAAGAGCGTGATCCACTGGAAAAGTGGTGGTGATTCCATAGCCTCATGATCCGCAAAAGCAGAGAGGACAGGTTCTGTACAGAGGTTTTACAGTAATCCCTTGAGTTATTGAGATTGTGCGTTGGATCCGACTGGGGGACGCCTAGGTAGTACTATACAGTAGAGTTACCGTAGTGGCGCAATTAGTCACCAAGATAGCTTAACTACTGTAGTGGTGCAATTAGTCACTAGGATAGCTCATTCATGTATGTAGTGGTACGTGGAGTTATTGTTGGGCGACACTCCCAATAGCTCATATGTTCTGATTGTTTCCTCCTGCTCATATGTACCATCAAAAGGCATATTTATTACCCTATGGAAAATGTTTTCTGATGAAAATGATGATGAATGCACTTCCCATGTTTTAAAGTTATTATGTTTTAGATGCACATGCATACATATGAGTACATAACATGATTAAATGCTATACTCATTTCATCCCATAGTATGTTATATGTTTTATGAAAGAATGTAGAGGTTTTCCATGTGAGCACTGTGGCACAAGTCAACAAATTTTGTAACTGGTTGTATTGTTACTGAGATTCATTTCTCACAATAGTGTTGGCATGTACCAGATGTGTAAGTCCCCTTGAGCTAGAGAAAGAAGGTAAGGTATAAAGAAGTGCCCAATCTGGGAACACAAATTTTTAGTTTGGATAGTATAAGTACATGTTAGGATTGAGCTAGCCTTCATGATATTTTTAGAAAGGCTAGTGTAGGATTATTTTGTATAGCTTATTCTAACTTATCTGTATATGAATTAGGCTGAATTGATGAATAAACTAATTAATGGGGTTATGAGTGACAGGATTGTTGCCTCCATGCCCAATAATTAATTGATTATATTTAATTAAGAATTCATGTCAATGTATAGTTAATACAGGTGTATGCTATATGTATTTATTTCGTTGTGATATTGAGAGAACCCGAGAGTAGAGACCAACCCAAATGCACTCAATTAATCAACTTGGTAAAAAGTTTAAAATTTACTCGGGTAGAAGTAATAGTAACACCAACACTCTGATAATTATTTTCATATTATAGTTTTTTTTAAATCTCTAAAAGGAATTGTAGGATAGAGGGTGTTACATCTTGGACCGATTCTACTAGTGAAATTATTCCCTTTCTCCCAAATGGGACTGGTTTAAATTTAATGACCCATTTCTTAGACTGATTCTACCAGCGGGATTATTCCCTTCCTCTCAAATGGGATTGGTTTAAATTTAGTGAACTGTCTTTTAGACTGATTCTACCAGTGGGATTATTCCCTTCCTCCTAAATGGGACTAGTTTAAGGTTTTCATTTTATAAATTAAGCTTACAAGATCATTGTTATTTCACACAGATCATTTCCTCTCTGATATTAGGGGGATCATGATGCTATAGAATCACCACCCCTTATTGGTGGATCCTATTCCCAATACGATATTTCCTATGTATATTTTAGGATGATTCAGCTTGTAACCATGATTATGATAAATTCTAAATGTCCTCTTTTTATTGGCCATACTAGGTTACACTAACTTAGAATTTGCAATCATCACAGTCTTTTCATAATCTCTTATATAAGTGGTTTACCATCCTAATTCATGACACAACCGTGGAATGTCCAATGGCTGTCCCATACCGACAATTGGTCACTTGGTTACAAGCCTATCTATCCTAGAACATACATGGAAATTACCTCCTCTAAGCCCTCTTTCTTTCTAGTCTATGTTTTACTTTCCATTCTATGTTTCCCTTTCATTACTTTCATTTCTAGTTTCCTTTCTTTTCAATCATTTTTCATGATATTATATCCTCATTGGAAACCATAAACCTTATGTATTTAATAATAATTTCATAATTGGAAAGTATGGATATGGAAGTCCATTCATTCCCTTTTCACAATTTACAACATTCATTATTAAAATCCTATGGCTTAGTCATCCACTTCTCTTTCCCTTGTAATTGAATAACATAACATCTTTAACATTTTCCTTACAATTTCATTGCTAGAAAGTTAATCCATATCAAGGGAATAAGAGGGATAGTTTCGGCCAAGGAAGGAAAGTAAGGGAAAAATGGGGTTTTCATACCATATATTCCCTTTCTGCCACCCTTTCCATCATACAAGTACAATTACATAAATTCCCTTCCATTTCCATACAATTTCCATACTTCATTCTATTACACATCAAGGCTTACAACATCGTTTTAAGTGAACTAGTAACTCTATCCCTCACCATTCCTTTCCCCTCTCATTGGAATTCATATTCAAAGTTAGGATTTCATGATTATGGAAGAAAATTCATCAAGTAATCCATCATACACATCATGATTCATTTCTCTCATGCCTTGGTCAAAACCATATATGTAACACCTACTCCTAACAATTGCATTTTATGATGATGTTGTTATTATTATTATTGTTAGTATTATTTATGGGATGCTAAGGATGGTTCATCAAGGAGCTATAATGGATATTTTTATCAATGCATAATCACTATTGCTATAAAAGAATGAAATTGGAAATTTGGTAAGGAAGGGTAAAATAGTAATTTTACCATAAAGGGGAAAATTAATTTAATTTTCTTATTTCATGAAATTATATTAAAGGACTTTCATCACTTTCGTTTAAGAGAGAAGAAGAATCTAGTTATGTAAGTGATTATGTGCATTTGAAGTTAAAAAGGGCAAAACCATAATTTCACCCTAAGGGAATTTTAGTAATTTTACATAATGTAGAAAATCTAATTTTTATTTTAAATATTTCAAGGAAATAGAAGTTAGAAATCTTTACCCATTTATGTTCAAAAGAAGAAAGAATAAGGGTGAAAATGATAACATTAGCATAAAGGACAAAATGGTGATTTTGCTAAAAGAAGGGTAAATTAGCCAATTCACAAAAATAAGTTTTATGAAATCTTATTTAAGTGATTTTTGTACCATAAAGCCGAAAAGGGTGAAAAATGGAACTAATATGCCCATTTGGGCTTGAATGACAAATTGACAATTTTCTTAGGGGCATATGTGTAATTTTCAAAAAGTTAAGGGAACGTTCTGCAATTTTGAAATTATTGAGGGGCAGAAACGTCCCAGCCTATGGAAGTTGCACAAAATTACATTCTTGAAGAGAGTGGAGGCCATTCTTGAAAAGGTGAAGTAGTAAGGGTAAATGGGAAATTTTACACCAAAGGCATTTTAGTAATTTCACCAAAATCCTAATTTAAGCCTTCTTATTCCTTAGGATGCTAGAATGGTCGAAGAAGAGAGGAGAAGGAGGTGCTGGTCGAATTGCTTCCTAGGCTTGGAGAAAAGGATTTTCAAACTAAAACAACTTGGAGATTCCACTTGTTTTGCATTTTCAAGGTAGCTAAACATGCCTATGCCATTCTTTTCTTGTTTTATGGTGTGTTTATGGTGTTCTAACTCTTGCAAGAAGGATGGTCTTTCTCTCTCTACATTTTTATAGTTGATTTGTTTGAATGGGTTTGAAATATGTTGAAAACTAGTGTTTATGGCTATAGACATGTTGAAATGCTTGAAAACTTATAAGATGGCAATTTTTCATGAATGGAACCTTTCTCTTGAAAAACCCTTGCTTGTACCAAGGCTAAAATAGTGCTTTTAAGAGTGAGAAAATGATGTTCTTGCATGGGATTTACATGAATATAGATGTATTATAAGCAAGATGGTGAAATAACCTCATTTTCTTGCTTTTCCCTCTTTGGCCGAATGCTAGATCTTTTAATGGTGCTGAAATTTAGTTAAAAATGGTGATAGAAAGAGTGAGAGAAAGTTTTATAAAATGGTAAGAGAGAGAAAATATAGTAAGATTAATGTTTAGGTACTTTTTCCATTTTCTAACTTCACCATTAACCAAAGAAATGTGACTTCCCCATCTTGGCCGAATGGATGTATGGAAATGATGCTGAAAATGCTCTTGTAAATGACCTGAAAACCATATAAATTTAATCCCATGGAAGGAGTAGATAGAAAATTATGGTAAATTTTATGCTTTAGAAATTTTACCAATTTGAAGCCTTACCATTTCACCATAAAAGTGTGCATAAAGTGCACATACCCAATTTTGAGGTGTGAGAAAGAGTTAGGCAAAATTATGGAAATTGTTACCATAATTTTTAAATGGTAAGAATAAGGCTATAGATGAGCCAAATGAGTTAGAAATGCAAGTTCTCAGGATTTTCTTGCCTTGGCCGAATGCTATGTGAGATTTTCCCTTAAATGGCTAAATGCATGCATAAATAGAAAGTGACCTAAGGTGCATTGCAAAAGGGCCTATGCTAAGGGGAATGTTGAGAAAAGATGTAATGGTTAATTA
Organism: Senna siamea; assembly: GCA_031216115.1. NCBI lineage: Eukaryota > Viridiplantae > Streptophyta > Magnoliopsida > Fabales > Fabaceae > Senna > Senna siamea. Next base: position 14,734,813 of record CM062354.1, read on the forward strand.
TGAATGATAATTTACTTATGTTTTGCCATGAATAGAAATGTGTTTATAATCATGTGAATATGATGGAATGGTATAGAAATGCTTATGGCATTTGAGAAAGGCACAATTAAATGTTAAGGAGGAATGATTTAATGAATACCTCCAAAAACTAAAATGTTAAGGAGAAATGATATAGTGAATACCTCCCAATAATGTTACCTTGTGGGGAATGATTTGGTGTATACCCCCAAGAAATTAAGTTCAGGGGGAATGATCTAGTGTATACCTCCTGAGAACACAATCATGTGAAAAGGAATGATCTGGTGTATACCTTCCAAGAATAAAGCAATTATGAGATATTATGATTTGTATTGCATGAATGTGTTCTATGTAAGCATGATTAAAGTATGTAAACATTGAAAGCTTGTTATTCATTTCATTGATGATACCACATGTTGCACATCTCATGTTTATAGATATATACACACATGTTTCACATATATCATACCCATAGATCTGTATGAAAAGAATATTTAAAACTAAACTAAATGTAGAGTTATTTTTCTGTATTCGTACAATGGTACATATCAACTATTTTAAAGAAAATGGTTTGTTTAGCTATTAGGTATATATTTCTCATTTCTGTGTTGATATGTATCAGATGCCTAGATATTGCTTAATCATGGAGATCGAGCTAGCAACAATGGAAGTTCCCTTCCTAGGGACTTTCATTATCATAAAGTATATTTATGGTATATCTATCTTTGAATTTCCTCCAGAGTAGTTAGGTACTTAAGTATGTATCTGTAGCCTTTTATTTTGGTCCTAATTCTACATGTTCTTTTTGGAATAGAATTGGGACTGTTATTTTTAGCTGTTCATAGAGGGAAAAAGGGGCACTTACTGGGATAAGGATGTATGAAGGATCTATTCATCCTTAATATTTTGGAAAGGAGTTTGAGTGATAGGCTTGCTGTCTCCTTACTCCTTTTAGATGGATACTTCATATATCCTAGTAAATGTATACTGAATGATGTAACGGATAGTTTTTATATATAATATGAAAGTTTTTTATATATTCCGTTGTAATGTATGAAAATTTTATATTCCGCTGTACAAAAGTATGTTACCAGAACAAAAGAACCCAGACCTAATTGCATAATAAATTTTTGATGGATTAAATGCCCGGGGGAAATTAATGTGATTAAAGATTAAGAATAATGTAACCACTTATTTGAATAAGTATCATAACATTGTTAAGATAAGAAAAGGGGTGTTACAATATACTTAAATGAACTATTTTCATTCCAACAATTCTTATAAAGCTTTCAGCCAAGTTACAAGAAATAGAAAAATAAGGGAGTTTCATCAAAACATCAATTCTCTCCCTCTATTTTGCCTATGACTGAAATTCTAGCTACATATATATGCTGAAATTTTTCAAAATTATCTTCATGGAAGTTCACCATACATTCGACCAAAGCAAGAAGAAAGGGAAAGTGAAAGAGTTTCATACCAATTCTTCCCTATTTCCCAATTTCATCATTATACAAGCATGAAAACACTAATTCCTCACCATTACCATGTCAATCCTAACATTCCATAATCAATCCAAACAAGAAGGGGTTTCATGAACATAGTGAACCAAAGCCCCAATCTTTCCAATAAATCATTCAATCTATTATTCTAGCACTCATAAACACATCCATACAATCATACAAACATAACTTAATAGATTTTTCAAGCACATAAGAATGTAGAGAGGGAAACCTTACTATTCATGGTAGCCATGGAAATTCCTCAAACATTCAAAAGACACCATCAACCATGAAATAAAGGGCATGGGATTGTTCAGGTACCTTGATTTTTCAATAGAAATACTTTTTTTCCTTGGTCTCTCCTTCACTTTTTCTTCTTCTTCTTCTCCTACTTCTTGCTCATTCTCTCCTTCTTCTCCCTTGCCCGTAGCTTTTCTCCACTCTTAATGGAGAAAGTTGGTTTAAGAGGGTGAAGGGAGAAAATGACCATTTTGCTCTTTATTTTCCTTCAAAAATTTGAAAAGTGTGAGGGAATAAGCTTCATGAAGATTGTCATGATATTTCTAGGTAAAATGATTATTTTACCCCTAAGGTGAAAATTACCATTTTACCATTAGGTAAAATTACCATTTTACCCCTAATGCCAAAATAACTATTTTACCCCTTACTTGCCTTCATAATTTCAAAAATTGTAGGGAAATGATCTTAAGGAAAATTATCATGCAGTTCCTTAGTGAAATGAATATTTTACCCTTATAGCAAAAATTACTATTTTACCCTTATAAAAAATTACTTTTCTTTCAATTTGGTCCCTCTCTTGTTTAAGAAAACCTAAGGCAATCTAAATACAATTATTTAGGTATGTAATTACTAAATTTAGGAATTTAGAATAGACATAAAAATATGAAAAAGCGGATATTACATCCCCCAGTGGATCTAAGTACCCCTTATTGGACTGTCTCTTAGATCAATCCTCCCAGTAAGATTATTCCCTTTCGTCCCTAAAGGGGCTGGTATAATTTTGATGAATAACCTCGATGGGCCATCTCTTAGATCGATCCCACCAGCAAGATTACTCCCTTTCATCCCATACGGGGCTATTTGAGGTTTCATCTTATAGGTATAACCTTGATGAACCATCTCTTAAACCAATTCCACTAGCAGGATTATTCCCCTTTCATCCCTAATGGGGCTTGTTGAGGTTTAATCTTATAAATTAAACTCACGAAATCATTATTATCTCACAAAGATCATTTCCTCTCCGCCTTTTTAGCAAATTATGATATTATGGAATCAACACCTTTTATCGGTGGATCACATTCCTAGTATGCTATCCTATACATATACTTTAGGATAATGTGACTTGTGCACATGACTATGCTAAATTCTAAATTTCCTTTTTCATTAGCTATACTAAGTTACACTAACTTAGAATTTGCAACCATTACGGTGTTTTTTCAAAATTTCTTATATTCGAGTGGATGTTTTACCATCCAAATTTATGACACAACCGTGGAATGCCAATAGTTGTCCTATACCAACAATTGGTCACTCGGTTACAAGTCCATCTATACTAAAGCATGCATTAAAGATACTTCCTCTAGTTCCTCTCCTTTCTTTTCTTATATGTTTTCCTTTCCTCACTTTCATTTTTATGATACCTATCTTACATTTCTAAAATATTACCCTTTCTTGTTTGACAACACTTTCAAAATTGGATTATATGGATATGGAAGGTTGTATATTCCTTTCATGAAATTTATAACACACATCATTATAACCCCTTGCATACTCATTTATTCCTCTTTTTCTCTTGAATGTGGCCATTATAATTCATCATATTTCCTTTTAAGATTTCATTTCCAAGTCTTGGCCAACACAAGGAAAAAGGGTGAGATCTTGGCCAAGGGAGATTATTCCTTTCCTTTTTTTTATAATTTATAAAATACATCATGAAAGTCTCTTGCCATAACTAGCCACTTCCTTTTTCTCTTGGAATTGGTTAACATAAAAGTTTAGCATTTTTCCTTCACAATTATAATAATAAAAATTGAGCCAATCCAAGGGAAATAAGAGTGGTGGTCTCGGCCTAGCTAGGAAAATGAGGGAAGAGAGGGAATTTCAAACATATCATTTTAAAACATTATTTTCTCTCTTTTTCTTGCTTATGGCCTAAGAGAAAAACACACATAGGGACTTTATTCATGTGAAACTTTCCTATGATATCCCTTAAAGCTCTCGGTCACATGCCAAAAAGAGAAGAAACAAGATAGTTTCAAGCCATTACTTCCCTTTCTTCCATCTTTTCCATCATACAAACATAAATACATGAATTTCCTTAAACATAAATATATTAATTTCCCTTTCTTTTCCAATTTGGCCAAGGGAAGGAAGTGAGGGGAAAATGGTACTTTTATGCCATTTCTTCACTTTCTTCCATTCTCAACATTATTTAAGCATAAATACATCAATTTCCTTCCATTTCCATACAAATTTCCACACTTTATGCCATCAAACATCAAGGGTTTCAACATGAATCAAGGTGAACTAAAAATCATTTCTTTCACAAATTTCATCTCATTAACATTCAAAACATTCATAAATACATCCAAAACAATCATACAATCAATACCCAATAGCAAATTCACGATAAAAGAATGTAGAGAGAAATTCTCTTTTCATGAAAACCATAGAAATTTCCATTAAAGCAAAATAATCCATAAAACTTGAAATAAAAGGGGTAAGATTGTTTAGCTACCTTGATTTTGCAATAGAAATGGTGTTTTTGTTGATTTTTCTTAGCTTTTCCATGGATTTCTCCTTCCTCCTGCTTCTTCTTCTTCCTCTTGGTTTTCTCCTATTTCTTTCTCCTTCATTCCTTCTTTTCCTTTCATGAAAGAAATGGTGTTTTAATCTTTTAATGGCAATTTACCAAATTAGCCTTAGTGTAAAATGGCCATTTTATCCTTCCTTTCTTCTCTTTTTTGAATTTTAGGAGGAATTTGCCCTTCCATGTAATTTTATAAATTATTTGGATGAAATGTCCATTTTTTTCTTATGAAAAAATTACCATTTTTCCCTTTATGCTAAAATGACTATTTAACCCTCTATTCAACCTCATATTTCCAAAAAGTGTAAGGAAATAGCCTTCAAGGGAATTATCATGGAGTTCCTAAGTGCAATTACAATTTTTACCCTTGAGGTGAAAATTACCATTTTACCCTTGGGTAAAAATCACCATTTTGCCCTTAGGATATTTTCCTAGGATAATCATGACTTTCAGATTTTTTTCCTAGATATTTTTCAAAGTAATAATTACTTTTTAGATATTTTCAAGCATCATGATTACACATCATTAATACGCTTAGATATTTTCTAAACGTCATCATTACCTTTAGATATTTTAGGAACCTTTTTCCTTTTCACTTTAGTCCCTCTACTTTTCTTTCAATTTGGTCCCTCTCCACTTTAAGAAAACCTAGGGCAATTTAAACAGATATATTTAGGTATGCAATTAATAAACTTAAGATTTAATAACATACTTGAGGATATGAAAATTGTGAAAAGTGGATATTACAATCTCCACTATATGTGTGTATGTGTGTTGATGATGATATGTTATGAAGGAGTAAATGTAAGCAAAATTCCCTATGTTAGCACATGTTTATATTATTATGATAGTGTAAAATTTTTAAATTTGGGTATATTATATGTACATATGTATGTGAAGCATGCATGTAAGCATAATATTAAGAAATGAATATTTATTCTAACTACAGACTTATTTTGAGGAAATACCAAATAAGCAAAAATTTTAGAGGATCAAACTAGGAATTGTAAATCCAAGATTTTCCATGATAGACTACCATGAGAGAAATTTTTCCAACCTATGTCATATTGAAGAATAAATCTCCTAACAATCCACTATAGGTATGAGACAATCTCAACAATCAACTCCTTAGCTTACCTCTATGAAGTAAGTAAGAAATGGTAAAATCCCACAGAATATGTATAAGAGAACATAATTGAAACAATATATATAATACACCATATATATGTATATATAATATTATTAACCTAAACCTAACCACACTTAATTAACCTAACCATAAATAAACTAAACCAAGCTATATTACACCATCCTTCTAGCCATAACACATCAATAGACCAAGAGAGAGGAAGGAAAATCACACATTATTGAAAAAGAGAAAAATCAATAGAAAAGGGTGAGTAGAGAATTGAGTAACAGGGAGGGATGGTCATAGATCTTTCACCTAAGGGAAAGCCAAGAAATTAGGAAGCTAAAAATAAATTCAGGGCCGTTAGTAACCCTTTACATGTAGAGTTTAAGCTAATAAGAGGGAGAGTTCTATTGTGAAAGAGAGACTAACACTATTCTAACAAGAGTAGAACCGAGGTAGAGTAACTTACTTTGCTTTGTAGTGTTTATAGGATGAATTCCCTCCTTCTTGCATTTACATGCAAGCTAGAAAAATTTTGGGTTGTTGTAGTTAGCCAAGAGACATGCAGAGTAGAAATTTAGATGAAACTAAATTACTTAACTAAGAAGAAAATTCAGAACTAGATACACTAACAAAAGAAAATAGTAGGAATTGAGAACTTGCATGGCATATAAGGTGAGGTGGTTATGGGATCTACATATGGATGTGGAGTTATGAGGACTTTCCAAAATGTATGTATATATATGTAAACATATAAGAAGACAACTATAAAACAAGAAAAGATTGGGAAATTAATCATGCATGTTGACATAGTTTTGCTGGTAGGAAATTACTGTTGTGAGGTAGTTAAAAATAGGAAAATGTTAGCAAAAAGAAAAGAAAATGGAGAGGGACCCAAGTAGCTAAGATATGAACTTTAAGAAAAATAGAAATATAAAATCCAAATAGGATCATTATAGCATTGTAGAATGTGTAATATCTGCTTCTTTAAAATTTATTATTGAGGATAATCTTGAAATTTTGACTTCAAGGACTAAAATGAAACAAGGAACTTAGGAACCTAAAAATATAGCTTCTCAAACCTTTTTTCTCTTCCTATATGTTTCCTTTATACCAAGACAAAGACCAAAAACTCTAGGAGAAAAGGGAAGGAAGGAAAACGAGCATAAGGTAAAGGAGAAGAGAGCAAAGTGGAAGTCTACCATAGCTAGATTTGAGGTAAGAAATCTTCACCTATAGCTCAGTAAACATCTTAGCCATTTAGAAGTGGCATAATCTTCTTACAACCTATTAAATATGATGAAATGCTTAGGATTAGCAAAAATGGAGAAATCTCTTTTTCTTCAGAAATTTTTGGTTTTTTGGGTTAAAATGATGATTTTGAGGTTTTTTGGAGATAGGAAAAGGTTTCTAAACTAAAATGTTATAGTCTTTAGCTTCCATTAAGGATTTTCTAGGCTTGAATCAGATTTGGAAAGTTAAGTTTTACTATTCACTCATTTTGGATGTGTAAATAAACTTTTATGAGTGATATTTGGGCATGAAAATGGTTATGATTTAGGGGAAAATGGGTATAAACTAAGCTTACACCTTTTAATCTCGAAAAATACTGGATTCTACACTAAAAATTTTGAAAGTTTGGTTTTTTTTAAATTTTTGCAGAATATAACAGCCAAATGATAGCATGTACCAGTTGACTTTCGTGTTCTTGACAAACCCAAAAATTTATATAGGAACGCAACAATTGACTAGTAGCCTCATTAGTCAACTGTCGGTTTAATTTTTTGCCTAGCAGTTAACTGGTAGCCTTCTATCAGTCAACTGACAGGCTATTTTCTTGCAAAGTCCAGCCTTCTAGAGAGCCACCAATTGACTGCCAGCTTACAACAGTTAATTGGCAGTCTTTCATAAAGTAACTAGCCAACTGCTAGCTTCCTTGTAGCCAACTGGTAGCCCTCCAATGTGAAAAATGACTTTTAAAGTGAGAAATGAGCTTAGAAACCCCTAGTATTATCTTACATAAGGCTTAAAATGTCACCATACATGTGAATTACATAGTTTGGGTGATAGATAACATGAAAATAAGAAGAGAAAGAAAAGATTTGTCAAGTTATCAAATTTCATAGAGGAAATTTAGAGGAATCCTATAGTAAAACTCTAAGCCTAGGTTGCATAGGAAGCATATTGCAATAAATGCATATTTAAGAAGGACTGGTGTGAAATTTAGTTTGTTTCTCAGGAAGTGACTTGTAAGGCCAAGCCAAAGAGGGAATAGGGGAGCCTTGATCAAGAAAGGAACAATTGGTTAAGGTAGAGAAATTTACACTCCCCTATTTGAAGTGATGATGTAAATTGTGTTTTTTGAAATAAAATTGTTTTATGACATAGGAAATGTAACACCCGCTCCTAATAACTTGCATTTTATAATGGCATTATTATTATTATGTGATTATAAATTAAAAAGATAGAATGGATATTTTCATCAAGATAGAGTCACTCTTGTCATAAAAGAATGAAATTGAAAAATCTGGTAAAGAAGGACAAAATAGTAATTTTACCATGAAAGGGAAAATTAATTTAATTTTCTTATTTCATGAAATCACATTAAAGGACTTTCATTATTTTCATTTAAGAGAGAAGAAGAATTTAGTTATGTAAGTGATTATGTGCATTTGATGTTAAAAAGGTAATTTCCCTGAAAAGGGCAAAACTATAATTTTACCCTAAGGGCATATTAGTATTTTTACATAATATAGAAAATTTAATTTTTACCTTAAATATTCAAAGGAAATAGAAATTATAAGTCTTTACCCTTGTATGTTCAAAAGGAGAAAGAATAAGAGTGAAAGCAACAACATTCGCATAAAGGGCAAAAAGGTAAGTTTGCCTTAAGGGAAAAATGGTAATTTTACTAAAATAAGGGTAAATTAGTAAATTCACAAAAATAAGTTTTATGAAATCTTATTTAAGTGATTTTTGCATATTAAAGCCGAAAAGGATGAAAATGGAGCTAAAATGGCCATTTGGACTTAAATGGCAAAATGGTAATTTCCTTAGGGGTATATTTGCAAATTCCAAAAAGATGAGGAACCATTCTACAATTTCAAAATTCTTAAGGGGCAGAAATGTCCCAGCCCATGGAAGTTGCACAAAATTACATTCCTAAGGAGAGTGGATGCCATTCTTGAAAAGGAGAAGTAGTAAGGGTAAATTGGTCATTCCACACCAAGGGCATTTTGGTAATTTCACCAAAACCCTAATTTAAGTCTTCTTCTACCTTATGATGTTGAAATTATCAAAGAAGAGAGGAAAAGAGGAGGCTAGCCGAACACACATCTAGGCTTAGAGAAGAAGGATTTCAAGGAAAAACAACTTGAAGACTCCACTCATTTTGCATTTTTAAGGTAGCTAAACATGCCTATGCCATTCTTTTCTTGTTTTATGGTTTGTTTATGGTGTTCTTACTCTTGCAAGAATGATGGTTTTTCTCTCTCTACATTCTTATGGATGATTTGTTTGAATGGGTTTGGAATATGTTGAAAACTAGTGTTTATGGCCATGGACATGTTGAAATGCTTGATAATCTAAGAGATAGAAATTTTTCATGTTTAGAACCCTAGTCTTGAAAAACCCTAGCTTGTACCAAGGTTGAAATGGTGTCTTAAAGGGTGAGAAAATGATAGTCTTGCATGGGATTTACTTGATTATGGTTGTATTGTAAGCAAGATGGTGAGATAACTTCATTTTCTTGTTTTTCTCTCTTTGGCCGAATGCTAGCTCTTGTGATGGTGCTGAAATTTGGTTTAAAATGGTGCTAGAAAGAGTGAGAAAAAGTGTCATGAAATGGTAAGAGAGAGAAAATCTAGTTAGATTATTGTTTAGGCACTTTTCCCATGTTCTAACTTCACCATTAATCCAAGAAGTGTGGTTTTTTTACCTTGGCTGAATGGATGTATGTAAATGGTGCTGAAAATGCTCTTGAAAAATGACCTAGGAACCATATAAATTTAGTCTTAAGAAAGGAGGAGAGAGAAAATTATGGTATTTTTATGCTTTTGCCATTTTACCATTTTAAAAGTCTTATTACCCCACCTTAAAAATGTGCATAAGTATGTGAAGTTGTAAGATAATGTGCATTTTCATATCTAACATGAAAAATGAGCTAGAAAGGTGTGTGAAAGAAAGGCTTAATGTAAACTTACAAGAAAATAAGGTGTGAGAAAGTATCACCCATAATTATGGAAATTGTTACCATAATGTTTAAATGGTAAAAATAATGCTAGAAATGAATTAAATGGGTTAGAAATGCCAATTGCTCATGAAGTTCTTGCCTTAGCCGAATACTATGTATAATTTTTTCCTAAAATGGCTAAGCTTATATGTTAATTGAAAGTAGCCTAAGGTACCATCCAGAATGGCCTATGTTATGTGAAAAGAGGGGAAATGATGTAATGGTTAAGAATGGATGGTAAATAGCATACATTTTACCATTGATAGAAATATGTCCAAAATCAGGTGAACATGATTGATTAGCATCGAAATTCTTACTGTACTTGTGAAAGGCAAGGTTAAAGCTCAAGGGAGGAATGATCTAGTGAATACCTTCAAAGACTAGAATTTTGAGGAGGAATGATCTGGTACAAATGTAACACCCCTTATCATAACTTAACAATGCCATAACGCTTATTTAGATAAGTGGTTACATTAATTCTAGTCTTTGATTACCTTTATTTCTCTTGAGCATCCAATCCATCATAGATTTGTTATGCAATTAGGTTTGGGTTCTTTTGCTCAGGTAACATGCTTTGGCACAGCAGAATATAAAATATTAAATAATACAACAGAATATATAAAAAAATTTCTAATATACATACATTATACAACTGTTTAGTACATCATTTGGTATACATACACTGTGATAGATGAAGTACTCATCCATAAGAAATAAGGAGACAACAAGTCTGCCACTCATACTCCTTTATAAAATACTGTGAGTGAATAGGTCCTTCACATATCCCTATACATATGCCCTTTTTTTCTTTCTATATACAGCAAAAAATATCAGCCCTAATTCCAAACCCAAAAATAAAGGAAGAATTAGGACTCCAAAAGGTCGGGTTATAGCTATATTTTTACGTACTCATCTATTCTATAGGAAATTCAAAAATAGTGATAACATACTCATTCTTGATAATAGTGAAAACTCCTAAGAAAGGAATTTCCACCGTGTCTAACTCCACCTCGATTACCATGCAATATCTAACCATCTAATACATATCAGTTCAATAATGAAAAATACTTTCCCAGTAGATAAACAACCAGTTTATTTTAAAATAACTGACATGTACCACTGTAATAATACAGAAAAAACTCTACATGCGATTAATTTTCAAAACTATTCTCATATAGATACTTGGATATGACATATCACGAAAACATATGTGGATGTAGCTATAGAAATGAAATACACATTCAGTTAGGTCATTCAAGGAATAGGCTACAAGCATTCAATGCTTACATGCCATAATCATAATCACATAAATCACATTCATGCAATACATACATAACATTTCATAATTACTAAATTCTGGGAAGGTATACATGAAATCATTCCTTCCTACTTAACTGTGCTCTTTGGAGGTATACATAAGATCATTCCTATTACATTTCAATTTATTGGGGTTTACATCAGATCATTCCCCTTAGGCCACTTCCCTAGAAGGTATACATTAGATCATTCCTTCACAAGCTTTTAATCTCAGGAGGTATTCACCAGATCATTCCTCCTCATTTAATTCCTTGGGAGTATACACCAGATCATTCACCACAAGGAAGCTTTAACCTTGTCTTTCACAATTACATTAAGCATTCTTTGCCATTCAATCACTTTTGCATAAATTTAAACATTTCACTATTTATGGCAAGATGCATGCTATTATTTATTCATTCTTGACCCTTGCATCTTTGGTCTCTCTTCCCTTAACATAGGCCATTTATATGGCACTTTAGGCTATTTCTAACTCATTCATAAATCTAGCCACTCTAGAGAAAATTTCACATAGTATTCGGCCAAGGTAGAATGAAAATGAATACTTTGTATTTCTAACCCTTTTGGCACATTTCTAGCCTTACTCTCATCAATGGAACATCATGGTGACAATTCCCATAATTATGACTAACACTTTCTCACACCTAAAAATTAGGTAAGTGTACTTTAGGCCATTCTTTTTCATACTTTTCTAGCTTATTTTTCATGCCAAACATAATCACACATCTAATATCACAATTTCACATTTTTATGCACACTTTTAAGGTGAACAAGTAAGACTTTAAATTGGCAACATTGCTTGAAACATAAATTGCCATAATTTTCTCTCTCCTCCTTTCTTGGAACTAAACTTATATGGTTTCTAAATCATTTTCAAGAGCAAATTCAGCACCATTCATATGCATCCATTCGGCCAAGGTGACTAAAGCACATTTGCTTTTCTACTTGTGAAGCTAGACAATGAGAAAAGTACCTAAATGCAAATCTAATTAGACTTTCTCTCTCTTACCATTTTCTAGTACTTTCTCTCACTCTTTCTAACATAAAATTTGGCCAAAAATTCAGCACTCTTATAACCCTAGTAATTCGGCCAAGGTGAGAAAATAAGAAAAAATGGAGTTGTTTCATCACCTTGCTTGCAATACAACAATATTCATGCAAAATCCATGCAAAAATACCATTTTCTCACTCTAACAACCACAAACTCAGCCTTGACACCAATTAGGGTTTAATAAAATCAAGTTCCATCCATGCAAATTCACCATTTCATGGGTTTCCATGCTTTCTTACATATCTATAATCATAACCACAAGTTATTTCCAACATATCTCATATCCAAGCATACAAATCCACCATACACATGTAGAGAGAGAAATTGCCATCATGCTTACAAGTTTGAAAACATTATAAACATACCATAAAACATGAAATTAATGGCATAGGATTGTTTATCTACCTTGAAAAGTTAATAGATGTGTGATTTCCTTGTTGATTTGGTGGAAGCTTCTTCTTCTCCAAGGCAAGATGCAATTCAGCCACTTCTCCTTCTTCTCCACCTTTCACAACATTTCTAGTAATTAGGAGAAGAAATAGGCTGAATTAAAGTTTGACTTATTTACAAAAATGCCACTCTTGCTAATTTGTCAATTTCATCCTTTTTCTTTTCTTTTTTAACAATGGCATTGTCTCTCCTTGCCATTGTAATTTTATGCAACTTCCATGGGCTGGGACTGTTTTGCCCTTCCAAAAATTTTGAAATTGCATAGTAGTCCCTTAACTTTTTGGAATTTACATTTTAGTCCCTAAGAAAAGTGCCTTTTTACCATTAAGTCCAAATTGGCCATTTTTTCTCCCTTTTTCATTCTTTTCGGTTTCAAGGAGTAAAATTACTTAAATAAAATTTCATAAGGCTCATTTCCATGAATTTACTATTTACTTCTATTTTTGGTAAAATTACAATTCTACCCCTAAGGCAAAATTACCTTTTTGCCCTTTATATTAAAACTATCATTTCACTCTCTTTCTTTCTTCTTTTGATCAAGAATGAGTAAGGATTTCTAATTCCCACCTTCATAGAATATTTAGGGTAAAAACCAAATTTTTCTCACTTTATATAAAATAGCTATCATACTCATAGTGTGAAATTATAATTTTACCCTTTTTAGGGAAAATTGCCTTTCAACATCAATGTAAGTACATAACTAGATTCTTCTTCTCTCTTAAATTAAAATAATAAGAGTCCTTTGACATAACTTCATGAAATAAAAGAATTAAACTAATTATTCATTTCATGGTAAAATTACCATTTTACCCTTCCTTACCAAATTTCCAACATCATTCTTTTATCACAAAAGTGATTATATAATGATAAAAATGTTCATTCTAACTCCTTAATAAATCATCCTTAACCCTTCACAAATAATGCTAACAATAATAATAACAACAACAACATCATAAGATATAAATGTTAGGAGCGGATGTTACAACAAACCTCCCAATAATAATACCTTGTGGGGAATGATCTAGTGTAAAATCCCAAGGAATTAAGTTCAGGAGGAATGATCTGGTGTGTACCTCTAGAGAATACAATCATGTGGAGGAATGATCTAGTGTATACCTCCCAAGAGTAAAGCATTTATGAGATATTATGATTTGTATTAAATGAATGTGTTCTATGTAAGAATGTTTAAAGTATGTGAACATTGAAAGCTTGTTATTCATTCCATTAATGATATCATATGTTGCATAACTCATGTTTATAGATGCATACACATATGTTTCACATATGTCATACCCATAGATTTGTATGAAAAGAATTTTGGAACTAAACTGAATGTAAAGTTATTTTTTGTATTCATACAGTGGTACATATCAGTTATTTAAAAGAGCATTGTTTGTTTAGCTACTAGGAATATATTTCTCATTATTGTACTGATATGTATTAAATGCCTAGATATTACTTAATTATAGAGATCAAAATAGCTACATTGGAAGTTCCCTTCCTAGGAACTTTCACCATACTAAAGGATATCTATATCATGTCTATTATAGAAATGCCCCCAGAATGATCTAGGTACTATAGTTATGTGTATGTAGCCCTAACATTTTGGTCCTAATTCTCTATGTTCTTTTTGGGGTTAGAATTGGGACTGTCATTTTGTTGGCTATACATAGAGGGTAAAAGGGCAGATGTATGAGGATATGTGAAGAACCTGTTCTTTCATGATATTTTGTAAAAAGAGTTTGAGTGACAGACTTGTTGTCTCCTTACTCCTTATGTGGAACTATGTATCAAAAAGTTATGATATATATACATGGTATCAAAGTTCTTATAAACTCCATCGTAATGTATGAGATATTTATTTTTGCTGTGCAAAAGTACGTTACCTAAGCAAAAGGACCTGAACCTAATCATATATTAAAATATTGATGGATTAAATGCTCGGTAAGAATTAATATGATAAAAGGCTAAGAATAATGTAACCACTTATCTGAATATGTTGTATGACATTGTTAAGATAAGATAAGGGGTGTTACAGCAAATATTTGATGAAATCTATTGTGAAATAGAAATATTTTCATGTGAGTATAAGGAAAATTGCTTGTACGTGTTTGAAGAATATGAGATGAATTCTCTTCTGCTTGTTTTAATTTGACTATTGGGTTGTATGCTTAAAGTGTAGATGAAATTTGGGGTAGACATTTAATGGTCGGTATGGGATGGTCGTCAAGTGTTCCTTATGCAAACTATTTTTGTAAAAATGTAACTATTTTCATCTATAATGGTCTATATTTGTTAGAGGTTACTATTTAAACCAATACAACCCAATGAAAGACTTAAGTAGTAAATGGAGGAGAGTTTATATAGGGTAAACAGATTGGTTTAAGTGGAAAACTCTATGACCCTAAGTATTAGTCACCTATCTGTATATATTGTCATATAATTATGGATAAAGAGACAAATGAATGATGTACATATGCCAGGGGAAGCCCTAATAATTAGATTCTCAGTCATATGGATCATGATCCTATGATGATCGCTGGGATAATGGTCCCCGTGATGATAACAATCTCAGTCACATGGATAATAGTCTTGTGACATTCACTGGGATAACGATCCCCTTGAATAGTAAAATTGAGATTGGGAAACAACATGCATTGTGATGAAGACGTTAATTGCTGGAAACATACGCATATTAATTGTGAAAGAATATGTAGTTTTTATGTGATATTTACAGTAACATGAGAAATTTTATTCAAATAGGATTTGAAATGGGAATACAGTTGTTATGAAATAATGATTTTGATTTGAATGTTTCTCCTATAATCTTATGATTTTGATGAATTCATATGATTTATGATTAAATGCAAAATGTGAATTTCTCATATGATTAATAATGTTTAGAATATGAAATTCCAATTCACATGTGTTATTATAACCACAGGGGAGAGGTTTTCTGTACCAAAAAGTATACAGATGAACTTTCAACTGTTTATGAAAATTTAAATTGTAAACTACTCTACTAGGACAATTATATCTCATTAAGTTGTTTGTTCAGATGATCAAGGCCGGGATATGCCTAGGAACTAGCTAGGCTTGGGATAAAATAAATTTCCAAGAGGCTGAAAGAAGTTTAGTGACTGAGAATATAATGTGGAAGATTTGTGAATTTTGAGTTTTTAGATAGTATTGTGGAATGGCATAAAGGCCATAGATTGTATATGTAAAGATAATTATGTCGAGATGTGATTAGTTGATAGGAAGTTGATTTCAATAGTATTAATTTAGATTGTATCTCAATTGTTTATGATGAATGATTTAGAATTTTATATTCCAAAGTGCATGGTTGTATGAATTGTGGTATTAGGTATGCTGCACATGAGAGGTAGTTGAATGAATTTTGAATATACTTGTAGGAGAGTCTATTTGGGTTACACTCAACTAGTAACGACCTGAATGTATTAGTCTTTAAAATGGAAAAATACTTTAAGAGGATTTTGCGCTTCCAAATTTACTCTGATATAGTAAATTTATGTGATATAAGAGGTGTTGTTATAGAATACATCCAAAAATATGTGTTTCTACTCATGTGTTGTGTACCTATATAAGCTAAAGTTCATAAAGAGGTTTTGAGATTGAAACAGGATCAATTTGCAAGGGGAAAAGAGGTCAGTTAAAAGCATGTTAAGAAGTATAAATTATGCTAAAAATTTCCTTTAGTATTTATGTTAAATGCTAGGAATTATTGGCTTATAACTATACTTAATAGACTATGACTTTAAGCTATAGATTATACCTATTTTATTTTATTTTTTTAGTTTTTGGGCTAAATTATAAGTCTTAGAAATGATTATAGTGTAAATTGGACCCTATTTTGGGGTTGTATAGAATTGGTGTATATATATATGACAAGAGAATGAAAAAAAAAAGGTATGAGAAATACAAAACCTAGCAGCGAGTATTGAAGGAGTAACTTCATGAGAACCACCACCAATCAACTTCCTATTTGCATTCTATGTATATATGTATGTATATGTATATATATATCATTGTATTATGGAAATAAATATGTAAGGATAATAAAATGTCACTTAACCTGTGACAAGGTAAATAAAAAGGGGCTAAATGTCATAATTATGGACACCATACTTGAATATCCAATGCTTCAAACCAATTGGAATGAACTTTCGTAATTAGTATGGGATAATTACAAAGGTACTATATGCCTATGAAATATTATTTGATAAGCGCAAGGCATATAGTAAGGAAAGGAGAGTTAAGTGTGAAATTCTAAATAGGCCTTAAGGGTTCCATGCTTGGATCTATTTTTCCTATTATTCCAATTGATTTGAAGCATAAGTATATGTTTTTAAGGTGCATGAATGTCAAAGGTAGCGCTACCTATAGTGATTTATGATCACACTAATGATTGAGCTCAATAAAGAAAGGTATGTTCAAGGAAAAATATATGATAAAGCTAAACATTCCTAGAAGCTAAGGTGGTAGAATTATACATGTTCCTTATATGAATGAACTTTCTTGTCATAACATTTATTTTAAAATTTAGTATTGCTTAAATGTAAATGATAGGTAATATGTCCTATAACTGTACATGGCAATGAAATGTTATCTACTGAGAATATGTCATTCTCACCTCTATTATGTGTTACAGATCACTCGTTACCAAGTGATTATGGAGGTTGAAGTGAATGTAGTTAGTATTCCCTTTTTGGGAATATTCACTATCATCGAGGGATTAATTATTGTAGCAGTGATCGAGCTGCCTCCACTCCCAACCTCACCACCACCCCCACCAACTTAGATTATGATATGGATTTATAAATCTATATTTTAATGTGTAATTCCCATCTTGTCTGATGATGTATTTTGAATGAAATATGTATGTAGATAGTTGTGGAATCGAGTTGTGATGCCTTAAAGATTGTGTAACCTATAGGAAGATGGGATCCCTTATCGATGGTTATGTTTTGGTATGTGTATAAGAATTTCAGTTATGAAAATGACTACAAAATTATCTTATGAAGTACTATATGATCTAGCATATGTTAGTTTCATATTTATGTACACAAATATATATATACACAAAAACACATAAATAGTGATTTGGAACTATGGAAACAAAAAAAAAAATTGAATGTGTGCTGCTAATGCTATCTATGCAACTATACCTAAGGCAGTGAACCTATCGATGCAGCCTAGCGTAATGGTGAGTATCAAGGTCGTATTCTTCGAGAACGGGAAAGCCCAGAGTTACTACTTGTTCTCTGTTATCCAGCCCAAAAGTCAAAGTGATTGGTTTCTAACTAATCCTAATAATTAACTAAGTACAATAAAATACTAACAACAAGGAATAGAAGAAAATATACGGAGGGAAGAAATGCGAATCCATCAAGGAACTTATACTAGTTGGAAAACACACAAAGGATAATAGATTATTGAATCTGACTATGCTACCTGTGAGTGAATTCTAATTCTAATTCAAATTCTCTGTTAGTCTCAATGAATTTCTTAAACCTAAAATCTACCACTGGCTAGTTCTTCCTAATGGTAAATTTTAAATCAGCATTATTAGTCTAATCCACTACTATTAAGGATAGCTACTCCTTAATCCAGCAATTAGTTAACCTCATCTTTAAGCAAAAATTAATTGTTCGTTACAATTAGGTGTCCAATTTCAATTATCACCTCTCGATCTCAAAAATAAATCTAATTAGCTTTCATTACAATGTCTTGTCAATGAAAACATGAGCATTCATTCATAAAAGTAACGAAGATCACATAACCAATATTCAATTATCCATGCAAATTAAAACAGCAATCTAACAAAGTCAAGGACCCCAATGGATTTTACAAATTCAGCCACACATATTTACAATAGCACACAATCCCAATAGCAGATAATCCATCAGACAATTAATTAAATAGTAGATAAAAAAATAGTAAAAATTTATGCAATCCTGTCTTCTCAATTGCCCAATGGTCTTTGTAAAGAATGGTCGTCGGAAAACCACCAAAAAAGAACCAAAAAATTGCTAGAAAAATGCTAGAAAAATCAAATCCAATGTTGTCCAACGCTCCACGGGTCGTGGGTCGAGTCAAAAAATGGGTCGAATCCCAAGTTCTCAAGTGCCTGATGGATCTGCACCTTTTCAGTTTGTTGGACAGCAACGGACAGCTCGGGGACACTGAGGACGACATATAGATGATGAAACGTAAGAAAACCCAATGACACATAGTCCATCACAAATCTCGTGGTGTAGCAGAACAGCAACAGAAGGTGAAGAAATGGCTGGATCGGGCTCCTTGCATACGGGTCGCGGACCGAATCCTCACGTAGGTCTCTATCCCGCTAGCGTTATGGAAGCCGAGAACTGGCACCGTGGATAGCCAAGACGGTGGAGGACTGTCCGCGTAGCCTCTCCAGGTCACTGCTTGGTCTCCCTTGGCTGTCGTGGACACACAGGTTCTCCTCCTCTTTTGAGTCTCACGCACCCTGGTTTAGGTCACGTGATGGGTAATGGATTCGCAATCTTCTACTATTCCTATTGCTTCAAAATGTGCAGCACTCGGCTCTCACTCCAAATGCACAAATCCATTCCATTCTTCCCTAAATCAGCCTAGTCCAAGGCCCAATAATGCCGGTCCAAGGCCCAATAAGCAAAACTGGCCCAAATGGCATATTTTAAGTGCTCTGAAGGCTATCCAAGCTCAAAATTGCTTAGTTTACTGATGATGACTTGATAAAATGCCTGAAAATGAAAATGAAGCAAACTTAGGTAATTTTTAGAATAAAATTTCATAAAATGCTCATAAAATAGATAATTAACATCAGGCAAATATATATAAAATAAGACTCACCACAAACTAAAAAGAAAAAAAAATTAGTCACATTTTGGTATAATTCCAACAAAACAATGATACTCTTCTACCTAAAATGATTATTTGTGTTTGTATGTGAGTGAAAACCCTATTATCAAATCGAGCATTACAAAATGGATCATCAAATCCTGTGATATCTCTAAATGTTCTATCAATGGACAAATGTATAACGATGGATCATTGGTGCCTCATCCCATATGATAATCGTTGATCAACGGATTAATTCTTTTATATCTAAATTTCTACTAATTGAACTGGTATATGATGCATCTAGTGATAATGAGATATTAAGTCTGAAATGGGTAGTCCTACCTCCTGGTAATATAGTGGCTTCTATACCTGATGAAGCTATTAGTAAAGCAATCATTCCTTTTATCCTTAACGATAAAAGCACTACATAATAAAGAAAGGTTTTCCCTGTCTCTCCTGACCACTGACAAAAAATGTAGAATTTCTTCCATGTTTTATAGCATAAATTATCTTTTTAAATGCATTCCTTTGATCATCATTAAAGAGATCTATTAATTGCATATCTAAATCAGTCACTTGAATGCTAAGCTCATATTCTATGCACCTAAGAACACTAGTGTTCCCTTTAAAGTCATCTAATAAAGTTGGTAAGTCATAATCAAAGATATGCTTACCATGTTGTGATAATAATGTACCTAGATCTGGATCTAAAATCATTAGCATTACTCAAATATGGGTATTCCTCCATCATGAAGATGAAATTCATTCCATAACTTAGTAACACCTATTGGTTGACAATATAACAAAACTGTTACAAATAATCTTCTTAGACCCATAGGCGAATGAAATGTTGACGCTTCTTGCAAGCTTGTCTAATGCTATCATTTTTTAACAACCCTCTCTTCATTGAAGCTTCTTTAAATGTAGAATATTTCATGCCATTATATATTAAAAAATCATAAAATCACCTTTCACATGTAATAAAAGAAAATAGAGGTAGAATTTATCACCCTCTGAAGGGAAGACTATATATATCCGTCCAATTACCTTATTTTGACTTCTCCTTTGCCTCTATTCTTTTGGATTTTTAACCCATGTATAATGTTGTGGAAACTCTATGTAAAGATAATTTCTTGCCTCATGATCAACACAATTCATTCTGAAATATTCTGTCAATTGGGTTCATGAATTTCTTTGATTATCAAGAATCTCAATAACACTTTGATTTTCATTGTACTGGACCCTTTGCATATTAGGAAATTGTATTTGTTATCTTTCAATAGTAGGATAAATTCGAGACATTGAAAACTTGTAGATTCTCCATAATGACTCAAGGGCATAAACCCACTATGAAACTAGATATTTCTTGACCTCGTCGATGTTTGATTCTTGAAAAACCATCATATTAACCTAATCAGGACCCTTATGGATGTATTTGTATAAATACTTCACACTTTTTACACTGCTACAAATCTCAACATTTATATGGCAATTGTATTTCAAAAGTAACCAAGGATTGTAGGCATAACCTAACTATTGTGAAAAGATACATTCTTACCATGCTCTAATGGCATAGGCCCCATATCTCTCCTTTGATAAAGAGGATAGCAATGAACTTGAAATGTGCATGGTACAAAGGGCTTTGGAAAATGTCTCTTACATTTTCTCTTCATTATGCCAAGAGACTTTGGATTTGTAGTACTACATGAACCATGAATCATATGTTTTGAAAATAGACCTATATAATTCAGGTTGATCACTTTGCATAGGTATTTCAGCTTTGACAATATGGACATAGTCATCTAGAGAGTTCAGCTTATCATCATCACATAATATCAATAGCATATGTGCATATGGTAAACCTCTCTTCTAAAACTCGATGACATATGCATATGCATATGCAACCACTTCTACCGAGACCCCTTTGTTAAAAATATCATCTTTAAAACTCCTCAAATTTAGCATGGAAAACCCTTGAAAGTAAGTCTAGTTGATCTTGAGGTAATTGTCCAAGCAATAACAAATCATGAATTTCATCCCATGAAGGATTACATGTCATTGTGAGAAAAAGATCTGGTTTCCCAAAATCCAAATATAGCAATGACATCTAGATAGCGTTCACGCATATCCCTCAGACTACTAAAAATGGAGGATGGAAGAACAATTTTTCGAGCAAAATGTCCCACAAATATATCAAAGTTATATTAAGATTAAGCATGATTATTAAAATTAAAATTGGCAACATGTTATTTTAGTATTTTTATTGACATTACCTGAATATTTATTCCAACACCATATGAATCTTGTAAACCATTGTACAACTCAACTTTGATTTTACTTTAATTATTATGTACCCAATGAAGCTTTTGAGTTTCAATTGTCACATAGTTGTCAACCACATATTGTTGAAGTAGACAACCACCTCGTAACAATAGTTTATCTTCTTATCTGCAGAATGTATATTTGTATGTTAGGCTAAATGTATAATGATATTGTCTCATTTACTATTTAATAAGAGATTAAGTAAGAGGTAAACCTGCAGCATATAAGAATAGTAATCTCTACAGGTGACTTTTGTTCATGAGGGATGACCATTTTGTGTATTTACATCATAACCATATGTTCCACATGGCAAGTGTAAGACCTCTAATCCTAAGGTTCCTTTTAGTTAATTAAATAATATATTATAACATATTACAGGATTGGTGAATTACTACTACCTCTACCAGAGTAAATTTTAACCTTTACCAAGTTAAATAATTAAGTGCCATTAGTTTGGGAATTCTACACTCAGGATACTCACACATAACACAACGGAGATAATTTGAAAATGTACATATGTAAAATTTTAAATATATGCACATACATTTTTTGTAATATCTATCTCCTAAAAATTTATTTTGAGGGTGATCTTGAAATTTTAACTCCAAAGACCAAATTGAAATAAGGGACTTGGGGGTTAATATGAGAGGGACTAAAGAGCAATTTCTTATTTTGCTAGGAGGTCTCTAATACTTGATCAGCCTATTTCCCTTTGCTATATCACACACCCTCCTTCTCATACCTACCCAAATTGTAGCTTATACCAGGAAAGGGAGAAGGGAGGAAAGAATGGACCAGGGAAAAAAGAGGAGAAATCAAATTGGGAACTTCCCATAGCTAGATTTCAGGTAAGAAATCTTCACCTACACTTATAGAAACATCTTAGCATCATTTAAGAGTAGATTTTTTTCTCCAAAAACCTATCCAATCTACTGAAATGTTGAGGATTTAGCAGAAATGGGGAAACCTCCTTTTCTTGAAAAACTTTTGGTTTTCTAGATTAAAGTGATGATTTTAGGGTTGTTTGGGGATAGGAAAAGGTTTCTAAACCATAATGTTGGAGTTTTTAACTTCCATTTAGCATTTTCTAAGCTTGAATCAAAATTTCCAAGTTAATTTTTACTGTTCACTTAAGTTGCATATGTAATATGGCTTGTATGATTGATATTTGAGCATGAAAATGGTTAGATTTTAGGGAAAAATGATTAAAAACTAAGCTTACACTTTTTAATCTCAAAAAATACTAGATTCTAGGCTGGATGATTTCAAAAATTTGGGATTTTTAAGTCGTCACAGAACATAACAGTCAAGTACCTGCTTGCATCAATTGACTGTCGTATTCTTGACAAACCCAAAAACTGATAAAGAGTCATAGCAGTCAACTGATAGCCTCATCAGTCGATTATTGGGCTCATATTTCTACCTAGCAGTCGATTGGAAGCCTTCTATCAGTCGAATGGTAGGCTACTATCTAGCGAAGTCTAGGATTCTATAGAGCCACTAGCCGACTGCTAGCTTCATCATAGTCGACTAGCAGCCCTCCAAAGAGTAATCAACCAACTGCTTCCTTTATGGCAATCGACTGATGGCCCTCCAATATGAAAAATAACTTTTAAAGTCAGGAATGAGCTTATAAACCCCTAGAATCAAATGGAATAAGGCTTAAATGTCGTCATGCATGAGAATTACATATGTTAGGTGATAGGTGACATGAAAATAGAAAGGGAAATTAGGAGACATACTATATTGGAACACTAAGCATAGGTTGCATAGTTGCACGTTTGATAAGAATTAGTGTGAAAGTAAGGTTTATTCTCAGGTAGCAAAAGAAGTGACCTATGAGAGCAAGTCCAAAAGGAAAAAGGGAGAGCTTGATCAGGAAAGGAACAAACAGTTAAGGTAGAGTAATCTACACTCCCCTAATTTAAAATAATAATGTAAATTGCTTGTTTTGAAATGGGTATTTGTTTTCAAGAGATGGGAAATATTTGATGAAACGTTGTGAACTATAAATGTTTTCATATAAGTATAGAGATAATGGCTGTGTATGTTGAAAAGCATGAAATATACTCTTTGCTGCTTGTTTTGATTTTGGCTATTGGGTTGTATACTCATATGGGTAGATGAAATTTGGGGTGGACATTTAATGCTTGGTATGGGACAGTCATTAGGTGTCCCTCATGCAGAATACTTTAAAGAATATAACATTTTTCAACTTGAATAGTCTGTATTTGTTAAAGGGTACTCTTTAAACCAATACAACCCTATGGAAGACTTTAAGGAGTAAAGGGGAGGATAGTCTAGACGGGAAAAACATTTTGGTTTAAGTGTAAAACTCTATAACCCTAAGTATTAGTTGCCTATTTGTATATATTGTTGTATAGTCAAGTAAAGGATGAGATTATCGATGTACACATGTCAAAGGACACCCTGGAAGTTAGATTCTCATGTCACATGGATAAAAGGAAGTGTGACAATATCACGTGGATAAAAGGAAGCGTGATAGTACCACGAGGATGGTCCTTATGATAACAACAATCCCAGTCACATGGATAAAAGGAAGTGTGACCATCACTTGGATAAAAGGAAGTATGATGATAGCTTGGGATTGGAAAACAACATGCAATTAGATGATAGTCTTATAATGTTATGATGACATGCATATTAATTTCTAGAAATATGCAGGATTATGTGCGTTTGCATTGACATAAAACTTGTTATGCAAATAAGGTTTGAAATGAAATAACAGGCACTACGAATATGATATTTTGACCAAAATAATGATCTTATACTCTTATGACTTTCATATTAGTTTTATGAACTTTTGCTTTGTGAAAAATAGCAAATTCCCATGTATTTGTTGATGATAAAATGTAAAAATGAAAATTTACAGGTATGTTGATATGATACAAGGCAGAGGTTTTTTGTACCATAAAGGGTACAGCTAAATTTTTAACTATTTTATAAAAAATTTTAAAGTTGTAAATTACTTTACTAGGATATTTATATCTCATGAAGTTGTTTGTTCACATGATTAGAGCCAGGCTATGCCTAGAGATTAGCTAGGCTTGAGATATAAGTTGGAGCCGTAATACAACTTAGAAGAGCTGTAGATCTGGGATCTATAGACAGGGAATTTGAATTGGTATGCCAGGAATAGTATATGTAGTGATAAATGTATGGTTATTTTGATGAATGTTCTAGGATGTGAAATTTTGCAATGGAGACAATTATGTTGAAATGTGATTAGCTAATGGAAAGTTATGTTTAATAGTAACTTTCATGTAGACTATATCTCAATTGTTCCTTAATGAATGTTTTAGAATTTTATATTCTAGAGTACATAATTGTATGAATTGTGGTATTAGATGTGATGCGCATAGAGGTGGTTTAGTGGAATTTGAATGGATTAATAGAAGAGTCTATTTGGGTTACAATTAACTAGTAACAACCTAACTATTGAGGAAAAAGGAAAATTTTTTTTGTAGTAAGAATTCCACGCTTCATAATAACTCTAATGTATGTATGTAGATATCAGGGGTTGTAACATCCCATATTTTCTTGATTGGTCTAAACTAATGTTTCTGTAATTAATTGCATGAATTTGCTTGTGTAGCTTGGTGTTTTGGAATAAATGAAAACACTTTCTTATTTAAGGTGCTTGATATATTTAACATGCTTGCCTTAGTTTCCTTTCTACTAGCCGAAGCACTAAAGGAAAGAAGAATAAAGCATTTCAAAAATATGTGTACATATATATGTATGTGTGTATAAACATGCAAGTGGAAAAGGAAAGAAGTGGGTAGCATTGACATATTTATGTACATGCATTTGGTGAAGCAAGAGTGAGAGAGAGAGAATTTAAATTCCCCCTAAGTTATCCTACCGTGCAATGATATGGGGATTATGGAAATAATTTCCAAATTTCTATACTTATGTGACAAGGAGGAAGAGAGAAAGACAAGTGGCATTAAGCCTGCTTCCTTCCCTTTAGCCTTAATCTCAAATGGCCAATGGGTAATAAGAGAATGGCAATGGATAAAGGGCTACACTTGATGACATGTGAGGTTATGAAAATATAAATAAGAAAGGAAAATAATTAAGCAAAGAATAAATAGCAATTAAATATACATATGAAAACACACGTGAATTTGGGAGGAGAGTGAGATTTGTTTGAAATAAGAGAACTGCAGCATTTGGAGGAGGCTTGCGTGGAAGTTGCACTTGGCATAATAAACACGCTTTTCTCCCCATCCCTTGTTTTCTTCCAAAGTGATCAAGAATAGAAGCTCACGTATGCTTTAAGGAAGCCTCACAAATTTATAAAAATGCTAATTGGGTAATGACACAAAGCAAGGGAAAAAAAAAGAGTTGTTTGTGTGGCGTGTGGAAGGAGTAATTCATGATCTCCTTCCCTTCCTTCCTTACGTGACTGAGTGGACAAGGGAAAAGGGTGCAGGATTTTTGTTTAAAGATACACGTGCAGCCATAAGAATAACAAAAAGAGAAGATAGAATATGAATTCCCTCTCCTCTCTTTTAACTTGTTTAAGTAGCTAACCTAAGCTTGCAAGAAAATGCAAATTATACTTCCAGTACATTTAGAGCAGCCATGAAATAGCATTAGGGAAAAAGAAGGTGGCGTCCCATGCTCTTTGGCCAAATAGAAAGTGTGATGAGAGAGGAAGCTAGCATGAGACCTTTTTCTTCCCTTCTTTGGCATGAAGCAAGTGTCTAAGGTAAAGTTCAAGGGAAGTAAAGTGTACTTAAAAGTACACATGTGGCATAAGCAATGTTAATTAATAATAAACCAAAATAATGGAGGAAAAGGGGGCTGCACTAAGGCTACACCAAAATCACATGTGGGGCTAGTGGATAATAGGAATAATTAAGAGTAAAGAGGAGAAATAGCATCCCATTGACCAAATGACAAAATGCATGAGGGAAAGGAATTGGAAATTGTATTTTTAATACATGGATGTATGAACATACCACCTAAGCAAAGAGAAAAGAGGAACTGAGAGTTTACATTTTGACATATGCATCACACACACACGGACGTGCATCCTAAAGGGAGAGGGAGAGTGGCGTGAGTCTTTGAACACACAAAAGCTTAGGAGCAAGGAAAGAGCTAAGTTGGCCAAGGGAAGTAGAAGCAAGGCAGAGTAAGGGGAGAGTTCAAAGGAAGAGTCAACGAGGAAGTCAAGCCAAATCCATCTTAGATCATCATTGAGGTAGGTTAACAATTTCTAAATTTAGGTTCCATGTTTTAGTATATGCCATCACCATACTTTTACAACTTCCATGGAACATTATTGTTTTCCCTACATTCTTGATGAAATGAATGTTGTGTTGGCTAAGCATGTATGATGGATTGGGATGTTATTTGATGGGATGAAATGAATATTTTTGTTTATGAAATAATTATGGTTAGTTAATGATAGTTGCATGATGAGCTATGGTTGAATATGATAGAAATGGAAGTATGAATTTGAAAATCATTTTTCTCCATGAACTTCCCTTTTTGGCCGAATGGAAGAGGAAAGTTTACATGAAATTGAGGTTAAATTTTTAGTTTGTCATTGTACCACAATACTCATATGGAAATAGACTACATTCTTCTTATCATTCAAATTATATCATGTCTATTGGGCCATTATGCATGAATTATATATTTTCATATTTATGAATGCAATTACCATTCATCACATATCCATCACACAAGATTTAACATTAGATTATATTATACACATATCACATAGGATATATTATCTCATCATAATGTTAACAGGGTTATAATCGTATATACATAAGAACATAAACAAGGAATTCATAGCATCTCACGCATAATGCTAAATCTTTTTCATACCAAGAGAAACCAGGAGAGTCATTAAGAAAACAACTCCTCATATTAAACCCTCACTCTCAGGTGAGTTTCTTATAAACCCTTACTCTTAGGTGAGTTTCTCATAGTCTCAGACTACTTATCCAGCAGTTCATGACTGTAATTCTATGTACATGCTGGAGCGTCCTCTAGTGGATCCAAGTACATCCATCCATAATGTCCCCACGAGGTTCTTGCCTACCTCCTTGGTAGTTCATCCCCCAACACCCCCACAAGGTCACTAGCCACCTCCTTGGCAGTTAATCCCTCAACATTAAAAACCTTAGGGTACCTGCCCTTCTGCTGGCAGTTCTTCCCTATACATACGGGATTACTGTTTCCTATAAATCACTTTTTAAAATACTATTCACAAGTATATAGACTAAGGTGATTCGACTTATACCACAGTTATGTCTAACTTTAAGTATATAACTCCATTAGTTGGCCATAGGGTAGTTCACTAACTTAAAATTAATAATTTAATTCAACCATGGAATGCCCAATTGTCATCCGATACTGACAATTGGTCACTTGACATAAGCCTATCTACCACTATCCATACACTAAGAATACTTTCTCATTTCTCTTGTATATCTCATGCTCATTCCTTTATAAATTCTCATTTCATTCATGCTCTTTTTCTTTCACTTCTAACCCATATGTTACCTATTATACATTCCAGGTTTAGATCCTTTATTTGATGGAGTTTTAGGCTAATTATGCTTAAAACTAGGGTATTAAGCTTATTTTTCCAAAACAGGGGGCTATCAATCAACTTAGCCCTTCTATCATTCGACTAATCGGTTACCGTCTAGCCAATTTTCTCAAACTCGAGAGTTATCAGTCCACTGCTAGAGGCTCGATAGTCGGCTACTATGTTTTTGGCATTTTTTGGAAGATATGAATGCGACAGTCGACTGTCCCAGGTTGGCAGTCGACTACTAACATTCTGGATGCATTTATGGATAGTGTAAGAACACATCAATCAATTGGTAGGTGCTATCAATTGACTATTATGCACTACTCTATTTTTTAAAGTTGATCTTGACCCAGATTTTTACCCAAAATTTAATTTATAAGATATTTTTGATAATTACCAGCTCAATACCAGTATATAAGCATTAACATACATAAATAGCCCAAATCACCATTTTATCTCACTGAAATCTTGGATTCAACCTCAATTTCAACCATAAAGAAAAACCCATTTTCCAAAATCTGAATTATGCATTCATAAGTACATTCACGTAGTTTAAAACACCCAATAGCAATCAAACATATCAAGAATGTAATTTTTAAACTCCTCTTTGACTTAAACAACATGAAAATTATAATTTCAGTCTATAAATAGTAAATTTCAAAATATAGAGGATTAGGTTGTTTGCTACCTTGTTGATTTTGATCACGTAAAATTTTGTTCCAAAACTTGTTGGTGTGTTTTCCTAGCTTCTAGGATACCAAACTTCCCTTTATGATCTTCTTCCTTCACAATTTTCTCACTCTCGCTCCAAAATGCCCTTAGTTTTTCTCTCTATAAGTATCATATTTTAGCTGCAAAAATGATAGGGTTCATATATTTTTGCCTATTTATAGGTAGTTTGGGTGGTCGGAGAAACTACAATCCTTATCCAATGTCAAGGTCAAATTTTTAATCATCCAGCCTCAAGTAGCAATTTTCCCGACCATGCACAAAATTACCATTTTTCCCTTAAAGATTTGGCTGGAAATTTCAAATTTCTATTAGCTACAGTAACCGGTAACTTGGCTAAAATTATAGCTGACTACCTTAGACTTATAACACCCTAATCTTATAGCCTTTCCTTTATAAAAATATATTGTTTTCAGTATAAATCCTTTAGCTACAAGGCTGGTATGTTATCTCCACTTTTATCCTTATTTATTTCTTAAGTTTAATTTTAATAACCATTTAATATGTGATTAGGTTTGGGTTCCTTTACTCAAGTATTTATTCATACATTACACAGCTGAAGCTTATTCAATGAAATCTTCATAATATTAATAATAACAACACTAGGGGAAGTAAACTTCATTCATATATTCATTCAAAAAATATTTACAACATCATACATATATTTTTGGATATGTGAAGTCTATTCAGTTCTTCTGGATAAGGAGGCAACAAACCTGCCACTCAAACCCTTTACAAAATTTACCTACTGGTGGATACAACTTTACATATCCAAATATATATGCCCATCTCACTATACATATCCAAAAATGATTTATCCTAATTCTATTCCAAAAACATATAAGAATTAAGATAAAATGGGCTACTTTCTATTTAATTACATAATTTCCCAAAAAGAAACATATTCCCATTCTCATTACAGAGGAGGGATCTCTATCACTGTCACAACTCATATACCTTGAATCACCGTGAAAGATCCTAGAAATTGTATCTTTATCATGCCCACTTCTACTTCCAACCAGATCATGTATCTAGTCGTCTGGCATATACCAGTTACAGTTGTGAGAAATAATTTCTCAGTTAGATAATCCACTTTTAAAAACATTCTGGTATGTACCACAACAGTGATACAGAAAACATTTCTACATGCTTTACTTTATAATACATTCTATTCTATTGGAATGTAATAAATAAATCATGTATGTGTATGGCATGTATTTATGAATATGAATCATAACAATTTAACATGATAGTTTGCCACATATAGCATTTGAGTATCATGATCATTAAACATTTCCATTCATAAATAAGGAAAAACATTCATCATTCATAAGGAAAACATTTACCAAACCTTGGCTAAAAGCCACAGTTAATATGAGAGAAAGTTAAGAGTATTGGGAGAGTCACCCAGTGAACTACTCCATGTACTACTACTTACATGAGTGAGATAATTTTCTTTTCTAGTCATGTGACAATTCTACCATTGGTACTATCTGAGGCATTCCTTAGTGGATCCAATTACCCCAATCAATGGTCACTATCATATAGACAGATCATTCCCCATTCGGTGGGATTTCTCCCTTTAACCATTCTAAAATTAAACTCATAGGATTACTGTTGTCAAACAGATCATTTTCTCTCCACTTTTAGGGCAGATCATGATGTTATGGAATCACCACCCCTTACTGATGGATCACATTTCCAATATGCTAATTCCTATATATGGACTAGGATGATTTGACCTATACCCATGATTATGCTACATTCTAAGTAAATGTCTCTTTTCTATAAGCCATACTAAGTTACAATTGTAACGCCCTTATCTAGTATTACACTTCCTCTGGTGTAACCAGATAAGTTTGATACATTATTCTTAATCCTTTTATTTACAATGTCTGAGCATTCATACCATTAAGTTTTAGTAAAGTGGATTAGGTTTGGGTTCTTCTGCACAGATGAAATCTAATACACACAGTGGAAATAAAATATCATACATCACAGCGAAAATTTATAAAGCATTTATATTACAATTAATAAATGTCCAATAAATGTCTGTTACATCATTTGTAAACATGGACTAGGATAGATGAAGTATCCATCTATAAGAAGTTAGTAGACAACAAGCCTGTCACTCAGACTCCCTTTACAAATGATAGGGGTGAACAGGTCCTTCACATTTCCTTTCCCCAGCAATTTCCCATTTCCTTTTCATATACACATCCAAAATGATAGTCCTAATTCTAATCCAAAATATATATATCTATAATCAAGACCCAAAATAAGGAATTACAAGAATGATTTTAACAAAAAGAACTCCTATCTTCCCCAGCACTACTAAACGTCTGCATTTGATACATATTAGCATATAAATGAGAAAGACAAGTTTCCCAATAGCTTAACAATTCCTTAGTGTAAAATGAACTAATATATACCAGGGTGCAAGCACCAAAATCTTTTTTATCTACATTCTAGTAATTTAAAATATAGTCTTATTCACATGTTCAGATTGGCAAGCAATTCATGGTTATTTAATGTCAATATGATAAAGTAGATATTCTCTTTCAAATAAAATAACTTTTCATGGGATCATGCATGTTAAAACTGAAACATACAATAATCGGTTGTGCTTTTCATTCTTAAAACTTACCTTGCCTTGAAGTGTGAAGCACCTTTGATCACAATTCAAGGAATGTGAACACTTGGCCACCTTTAAAAATTAATTGTGCACACTTGGGCACTTTGTGGACACTTGGCCACCTTGATAAATTTAATTGTGCACACTTAGGCACTTTGTGGACACTTGGCCACCTTGATAAATTAATTCTGCACACTTGGGCACTTTGTGGATACTTGGCCACTTTGATAAATTTAATTGTGCACACTTAGGCACTTCATGGATAATTGGCCACCTTTATAAATTAATTCTGCATACTTGGGCACTATGTGAACACTCACCCACCTTTATAAAATTAATGGTGCTTCAATTGTCTATTGGTATGTGGTCTTAAATTAGCCCTCCATAATTTCTTAAATTTTTCAGTATAAGAACATTAATGGGTAATCATTGCCATTAACCATTTATTTTCCTCACTTTCTTTATTCATACTACATGCTAATTTAAGGTTACATACCCTTCTCAATTCTTATATTTCAATGCTAATGTGAATCTTTATTAGTCAAAGCCCAATTTTTGATATCTTAATTTGTCGTGATTTCTCTCTTTCCCTTAGACAAACCGAATTACAATCTTACTTAAACAATTTCCAGTAAGCAAATTCATATCTTGCACAAAACCATTTTCGGGTTTAGTATACCATTGAGAAAAACATTATAATTTTAAAACTAAATGCTAACTGGAATCCTTCATTTAGGGGTCCATAATTTAACATATATATTAACCATTCAAGAATGCAATATTTAGGCCTATCTTATGATAGGATTTTTTATTATGAAAACTGAAATTTACCCACAATAGTTCTTTCATAGAAATGGCAACATACACTTTATCACATCTACAACATAACAATTTATCATACAAGCTTAGCCAACATGACATCCATATCATTAAGAATGTAGAGTAGAAATTAATGTTCCATGAAAGCTTGGAAAAATAGGGTGAATATGTATAAAACCATGGAACAATTTGCAAGAATTGTTAACCTACCTTAAGGATGAACACAAGTGGACTTGTCCTCGCTTTCATTTGAATCTTTCCCTTGCTCCCTTGCTTCTTCCTTTTCGGCTAAGTTCTTCCTCTACTAAACCAAAATGTGTTTGTTTTTATTAGTGTAAGGCTGCTCTCGCTCTCTCCAAAGCTTTTGTATTTCCTTTCACCCTCACGCCACTATCTCCCTCTCTTTTATTGGATACACTTGTCGTGTGTGTCTTTTTTCTTTCCAAATTATGAAGTACTCCCTCTTTCTCTCCTGCCGCGTGTGTCTCTCAATTGTGAAGCTGCTCTCTCTCCCTTCCCAAACACTCTTTCGTGTCCCTATCAATTCCCTTCATCTTTTCTATTTGTTAAGGTGGCATGTTCCCTCTTCCATCCTTGATTATTGTTATTGCCACATGTGTACTTCTAAGTACCATTAGCATTTCCTTGCAATATTGGGGTTAGCCACTCGGGCATGTTAATAGAAAGGAAGAGGGAAGTCATACTTTATTCCAATCTTTCATTATTTTTATTTGATCATGGCTACACATGTACTTTTTAGTAAACCTCACATTGCTTCCACTTTTTGGTAATTCCACTCGGTCACTTTGAAGGGAGGAAGGAAGGGAAGGAAGATGAATTCATGTACCTCATGTGTAATTAAGTGCAGCCCCATTTTCCTTGTAAACCTTGGTTTAGTCACTCGGGCATGTCAATGGAAAGGAGGAGAGAAGTCATGCCAAAGAGAGGAAGGAAGGAGGTCACATAATCCTCCTCCTTGATGCATGAGGTATGGCCATGCAAGGCCCTTGGACGCTGCACCTTTCTCTCCTCTTTTCAATTTTTCTCTTACCTCGTGGCATCCCCAAAAGGCAATTTTTTTCTTTATATTATAAACTTGTGAGGCTATTTTGTTGCATGCACCTATGTATTTTTAACTCCACACATTGTACGAGCGCTACTCCTTCATACAAAACTTGTTTTTCATGCAAGACACAAGTGGGGTTCCATTCTTGGGCACATTGGAGGTAACATAAGGGAGGAGAAGAGAACTTGTATATACACATTTCTCCCTTCTTCATGCAAGACTCATGCATGCATATATATATATATTTTTAATTGCTATACATTCCTTGCATTTCCAATTTTCCTAGCCATGTGATCATATATATATATATTCAAAACTCCATATCCTTCTTCCTATCTCACGTGATGCTTACTCCTTTCCTTTTTTTATTGAAATAAATTCTGCACCTTTAGCCACTTCAATATATATATACATATATTTCAATGCCATACTTCTTTCCTTTCCTAATTGCACGCGTATGTATGTATGTATTTTTAGTTTACTTTTCTCCTTGGCAATGAAGCTAGGTGAATAGAAGAGAAATTTGGAAATCAAATTAAACACCTTAATTACACATGTTCCCTTTTTATGAACGTTACATGCTACTTAAAGCCTAGATCCATTCTTTCCCTTGCAACATTTATTCTTCATTACATCACTAAAACATTTACATCACATTCTATGACAACTCATCTAATTAATTAAGGAAACATTTAATTTAAATATAACTGAAAAAATATGGGGTGTTACAACAATAACTTAGAACTTGTAGTCATCACTGTGTTTTCTAAACTTCTTATACTGAGTGGATGTCTAACCATCCAAATTTATGACACAACCATGGAATGCCCAACGACCATCCCATACCAAAAATTGGTCACTCAGTTACAAGCCTATCTATCCAAAACCATATATTGGAAATACCTCTTCTAAGTTCTCTTCCTTTCTATTCCATGTTTTCCTTTCCTTTCTATGTTTTCCTTTCATTTCTTCCATTTCTATTTCCTTTCCTTTCATTCATTTCTCATGATATTATACTCTCATTGAAAACTATAACCCTTATGTGTTTGATGACACTTCCATGATTGGATAGTATGGATATGGAAGGCCACTCATTTCTTTTAAACAACTTACAACATACATTATTAAAATTCCAAGCCATTGCCATCCACTTCTCCTTCCCTTGAAATTAGTTAACATAATATCTTTAACATTTTTCTTTGCAATTACATTACTAAAATTTAGCCTATTTCAAGGGAAACAAGGAAGGATGGTCTCGGCCAAAGGAGGAAAGTAAGGGAAACATGGGGCTTTCATGCCATGTATTCCCTTTCTCCCACCCTTTATATCATATAAGCACAATTTCATCAATTTCCTTCCATTTCCATACAATTCCCATATTTTATTCTATCACAATCAAGGGGTACAACATATTTTAGGTGAACTAATGATCCTTTCCTTCACCATTTCTTTCATTCTCATACTTTCACAACATATCTATATATATATACATATAAATATTCCTTTCTCATATTATACTTATATTTAGATATAAATACATCATTTCCCCCCTTTTTTTGGCATATATTTTCATGACTAGGATATCATGGCTATGGAAGGAACTTCATCAGTCAATTCATTACAAACATCATTTTCTCTCTTTTTCCTTGCTTGTGGCCGAAACATCACATACATAAAAGGACCAATTTCATACAAAATTCCTTCATAATGTCTTGGCTAAATTGCATGAAAAAGGGAAACAAGGGAGATTCATCATAAACATTACTTCCTCACTCATTCTAGCTTATGGCCGAAATAACTAACACACCAATGGATAAAATCAAGAAAAAATTTCTCCATGGTGTCTAAAGGAGCTCTCGGCCAAAGCAAGAAAAGAGGGAAAATAAAGGAGTTTCAAACCATTTCTTCCCTTTTTCCCATTCTCATCAACATGTAAGCAAGAAAACTCAATTTCCCTTCCATATCCATGCCATTCATCACCATACGTAATCAATTCAACAAGAGGGGATTTTCATGAAACATGGTGAAATAAACCATAAACTTGCAATATTTCATTCAATCAATCATTCTAATAATCACAAACACATCCATACAATCATATGAGCAAAACCCAATAGATTTTCAAGCATAAAAGAATGTAGAGAGAGAAACCCTCACTATTCATGGTAGCCATAAAAATTCCCAATCATCCAAATAAAGATATAAAACATGAAATAGAAGGGTAGGATTGTTTAGCTACCTTGATTTAGCAATAAATCTTGTTTCCCCTTGTCCTTTTGCTTTACTTTCCCTCTTCTTCTTCTTCTTCCTCACTTATCGACCTCTCTCTCTTCTCTATCTCTTTCCGTCACTTTCTCCCTTTTTTTCAATGAAGAAGATGGTTATAAGTTTAGGGGAAAAATGACCATTTTGCCCTTTATGCCAAAATGACCAGTTTACCCTCTATTTTCCTTTATAATTTCGAAAAGTGTATGGAAATGAACTTCATGAAAATTGTCATGATGTTTCTTGTAACATCCGCTCCAATTATAATTAAAGAGATGTTTGATAATTGTTAATTTAATGTTTAATGATGTGTATGTTGCATTACTGCATATAGTTGCATTAGCCTAGGGACTAAATTGAAAGGAAATAAATAAAGGTTTAGTAAGAGGTGTCTAGGGACTCAATTGAAAAGGGAAAAATGAAGGAGTTCAAGAATGCAAAATAGATGAGGGACCAAAGAGAAAATACCCAAACCTCTCTTAAACCCTAGTTGCAGCCCTAAACCCCCACACACTTTCCCCCATCTGCATTTTAAAGAGAAAGAAGGGGGCAAGCTAGGGCAAGAAAAGAGAGATTTTGCTAAAGGGAAGGGCGGATTGAAGTTGGAAATTAGTTCTATAGCAAGAGAGGATCATTTCTAACACATCAAACACGCACATTTGCAAGGAATCAAGGTAGCAATCCATCCTAAACACACACATTTTGTAAGGTAGGAAATGGTTTGATGAAGATTAGGTAAGGGAGAGTACAATTCGATTTTGGCTAAGGGGAGGAAAGGATATAAGGTAAATTAAGGTATGGTGAATTATTTATCCTTTTTACACATAATAAGAAACCACCTTGGTATTTAAATGTAAAAATTGAGAATTTTTGTAACCTTAGACTTAGTATGTAACATGAATCAAGAAAACAAGTAAAATAAATTACTAATGATATAATTACAAAAATGGAATGTGGGAGAGAGTACCCTAGAAATTCTAAGGCATGGTACCATTAAGTGTAAACCATAAAAAGAAGGGAAAATTTTGACAATGTGGCATGAAAAACCTTAAGGATTATTATCTTATCATGGTGGCCGAAACCAATGTCTCATTTTAATTTTAGTGGTCGAATCACTATGCTAATTGTAAATGCATTATAATGTACCTTGTAATGGATAAATGCAAAGGAAATAGAAATGATAATAATGGGAGGAATTGTAGTTGTTATGTATATGTATAAGTGACCAAGTGTTCACTATTTTCATAAAAGTAGCCAAAAGTCCACAATGTGACCAAGTGTTCACAAGTTTTCATAAAGGTGGCCAAGAGTCCACAATGTGACCAAGTGTCCACATTCCTTGAAGTGTGACCGAAGGTGCTTCACACTTTGAGGCAAGGTAAGTTTTAAGAATAAGAATATATAGATGATCATTAGCTATTTTAATGGTTATATGTATGCTTTTACTAAAAATATGATGTATGACCATCTTTATTACACTGACATTCCAAATAATCATGCAATGTTTGCCAATTTGTACATATAAATGAGACTATATTTTAAATGATTTGAATGTAGATGAAAATTTTTTTTATGCTTGCACACTAGTACATATTAGTAGATTTTAAAATGTCGAATTTTTAAGCTACTGAGAAACTAGTTTTCTCATTTGTGTGTTGATATGTATTAGAAGCAGATATTTAGTAATTTCAAGGAAAGATGAAAGTAGCATTAGAGGGAGTCCTTTTGTTAAAAGCATTTTGGTATATTAAAATTAGGACTATCATTTTGGCTGTATATAGTAAAGGAAAAAGGCAATTACTGAGGAAAGGATATGTGAAAAACTTGTTCATCCCTAATGTTTTGTAAAAGGAGTTTGAGTTACAACCTTGTTGTCTCCTGACTCCTTATGGATGGGTACTTCATATATCCTGGTATATATTCATAAAAGGATGTAACAGACATCATTATATATAATATGAAAGTTTTAGAAATTCTACTGTGATGTATGAAATTTTAATTTCTCTGTGCATAAAGTATGGTTACCTGAGCAAAAGAACCCTAAACCTAATCAATTTTAATAATATTTTGATGATATGAATGCTCAGACATTGTAAACGAATAATTAAGGTTAAGAATAATGTACCGACCTTATCTGTTTACATCAGAGGAATTTTAATACTAGATAAGGGTGTTACAAGAAGTACCCTCCGTGGGATACATAATAGTAGCTATTTTGAGATAGTATAGATACATGATAAAAGTAAGCTAGCCTTCATGATATTTTATGAAAGGCTAATGTAGGATTATTTTGTATAGCCTATTCTAACTTATCTGTATAGGAATTAAGCTGGATTGATGAATAGACTAATTGATGGGATTATGAGTGGTAGGATTGTTGCCTCTATGCCCAATGGTTAATTGACTATATTTAATCAAGAATGCATGTTTATGTATAGTTAATCCAAGTGTATTCTATATATATTTATTCCGCTGTGATGTTGAGAAAACCCGAGAGTAGAGACCAACCCAAATGGCACTCAAATAATTAACTTGGTTAAAAGTTTAAAATTTACTCAGGTAGAAGTGATAGTAATACACCATTATTATGGTAGTTATATAAATTATACTTTTAAACACTTAAAAGGAACCATAGACTAAGGGGGGTGCTACATTGTTGGTATCAGAGCATAGCTACCATAGTTAGCACATAGTTGACTTGGTAGTGATAGATGCTACTTAGGTAGTAAAGGTAGATTCCTTAGGATAGAGACTATTATAGGTTAGTTAGTTGAGCCTAGGTAGTTAACTACTTGTGTTATGTTTTGACTTGAGGAATAAAGTGCTAGGTTTGGGGAATGCACAATTTTCTTATGAAACCATATATTCTCTAATAAATATTCTGTTAATGAGATTGATCACCTCAATAATGTTTATTTCAAAGAGTAAGCTAGGGCGCCTCCTAGGAGAAATGGTACAAGGGACAAGGATGGAGAAGCAAATTAGGTTGGGGTAATGCAAACTTTGATGGGGATGGTGGAAGCTATGAGAGAACAGGTCGCTGCTGCCACACAACAGGTGGCTACCACTACTGAAGTATTAAGGCAAATGCAGGAGGATAGGAATGTAAATAGAAACCCTGTCCCTGAGGGAGAACCAGTGAGGGATCAGACTTACAAGGGATGGTCTGAGTTCCAAAAGGCTAAACCTCTAACCTTTAGGAGTGAGTTCAAACCAAAGCTTGTTGAAGAATGGTTGGCTGAGATGGAAAAATTATTTACAGTTCTAAGGAATATAGAGGCCCAAAAAGTTCAGTTCTCCACCTACATGTTAGTAGGGGAGGCTGAGCACTAGTGGAAAGGGGCCAAGCAGTTACTAGAGGCCCAAAGAGTTCAAATCACCTAGAACTCTTTCAATGAGGTATTTTTAGAGAAGTACTTCCCGCAAAATGTAAGGACTGATAAGGAAGTGGAGTTTATGAAGATAAGATAGGATAACATGTCCTTTTATGAGTACTTGGCTAAGTTTGAGGAGCTATCTAAGTTTTCCTCTTACTTGTAAGTGAAACAGGATGAAGCTTAGAAGGCCATACAATTACAAGCTGGGCTGAATCAAGAGCTGAAAAAGGTTGTGGCTCCTATAGAGATAAAGAATTATGCTCTGTTAGCAAATAAGTGCCGCATTGTGGTGGGAGGCCTAGCAGAGGCTGCTAAGAGGAGAAAGGAGTATAACCCTTTTAAGAGAAAGATGCCATAGGACTCTACTAAGAGCAAAGAGAGTCAGACTAGAAAGAAGCCTATGGGTGGGCATACTACTTTGAATGGCTGTCCTAAGTGCGGGAAGAATCATGGGAATAAGCCCTGCCTGCTTGGACAAAATGTTTGCTACAAGTGTAGCAAGTCAGAACACTTTTGTAGGGAGTGCCCACTGTGGAAAAAACCAACTGAGGCCCTTAAGCCTCTAACTAGAGGGAGAGTCTACACCCTCAAGGGCAAGGAGGTGGACTAATCCAATGATTCTATCAAAGGTCAGTGTTTTATAAATGATGTTCCTTTAATTGTACTGTATGATTTTGGCACTACTTATTCCTTTATTTCTCATGAATTTGTGGAAAAGTTAAGCCTACCTATGACTAAACTACCTTATGAATTGTCTATTTCTACTACGACTGGAAAACATATTTTGACTTCCTTAACTTGTTTAAACTACCCTATCATTGTTGAAAGTAAACCTTTTGCTATTGACCTTATCTGTTTGCCATTGGTAGATTTAGATATTATCTTAGGAATAGATTGACTATCTTTAATAAGGTGGTTTAAAATTGTTTTGAGAAGTCTGTGACTTTTATGGATGCTATACCTGTGAATAGGGGTATTGAGGAAAAGATCAAAAGATTATGTTTCCTATGCACTTCTGAGGTCGAGAGTCAACATAAGCTTGATAGTATCCTTGTAGTTAGAGAGTTTTTTGATGTCTTTCCCAAGGAGATCTCTAATATTCCACCAAAAAGAGAGGTAGATTTTTCTATAGAGTTAGTTCCAAGAGCGGGACCAATCTCTATAGCACTATATAGGATGTCTCCCTTAGAGCTGAGTGAACTCAAGGTTCAAATGGAAGACCTTATAGAGAAGCAGTTTATTAGACCCAGTGCTTCATCATGGGGAGTACCCGTGTTGTTTGTGAAAAAGAAGGATGGAAGTATGAGAA
Source organism: Senna siamea (assembly GCA_031216115.1). NCBI lineage: Eukaryota > Viridiplantae > Streptophyta > Magnoliopsida > Fabales > Fabaceae > Senna > Senna siamea. The sequence goes on from CM062354.1 coordinate 14,775,316, forward strand.
TATGCATAGATTATAGGTAGTTGAATAAAGTGACCATCAAAAACAAGTACCCACTCCCTAGGATCAATGACTTGTTAGATCAATTAAAAGGAGCAGCTATATTCACTAAGATTGATTTGAGGTCAGGGTACCATCAAATCAGAGTGAGAAGTGAGGATATACCTAAGACCGCTTTTAAGACTAGGTATGGCCATTATGAATTTCTTGTAATACCATTTGGTCTAACGAATGCTCCAACTACTTTCATGGATTACATGAATGGCATCTTTAGACCCTACCTTGATTAGTTCATTGTAGTGTTCATTGATGGTATTCTTATATATTCTAGAAATAGCGAAAAGCATGAACATCACGTTAAGATTGTATTACAAGTGCTTAGGGAGAGGCAGCTGTATGCAAAACTCAAGAAATGTGAGTTTTGGTTAGAGGAGGTGAGCTTCCTAGGGCATGTGATTACCAAGGATGGGTAGTAGTAGATCCCAATAAGACTAAAGCTTTGGTTCATTGGGAGAGACCTACAACAATGACTGAAATTTGTAGTTTCCTCATATTAGCCGGTTACTATTGAAGGTTTATCCAAGGGTTTTCGTAGATAGCAATGCCGATGACTAAGTTGACCCGAAAGAATGCTCCTTTTAGATGGGATTATGAATGTGAACACAGTTTTCAAACCCTAAAGGAGAGACTAACCACTGCACCAGTGTTAATTATCCCAAATCCTTTGGAAAGATTTAAGCTGTATTGTGATGCATCCAAGAAAGGTCTGGGATGTGTCTTAATACAAAAGGGAAAGGTAATAACCTATGCTTCTAGACAGTTAAGGCCTCATGAGTGTAACTACCCTACTCATGACCTAGAACTAGCAGCCATAGTTTTCGCCTTGAAAATTTGGAGGCATTATCTGTATGGGTCTAGGTTTTAGGTATTCAGTGACCACAAAAGTCTCAAGTACCTCTTTGATAGAAGGAGTTAAATATGAGACAAAGGAGATGGATGGAGTTCATTAAGAATTATGATTATGAATTGAAATACCATCCTGGCAAAGCCAATGTTGTGGCAGATGCCCTGAGTAGGAAATCCCTCTATATAGATCAAATGATAGTGAGTGAGATGACCTTAATTGAAAATTTTAGGAATTTGAGCTTATCCACAATAAGGCTACCAGATAGAATATGTCTAGGTGAATTACGGATTGAGAATAATCTTAGGACTCAAATCTTAGATGTAACGCCTTTATCTAGTATTACAATTCCTCCAATGTAAACAGATAAGTTTGGTACATTATTCTTATCCTTTTATTAATAAGTCTGAGCATTTATACCATTAAGTTTCATTAAATTGAATTAGGTTCAGGATTTGTTTCACAGATTAAATCTCATATGCACAGCAGAAATAAAAATACTATACTATACAAAAATTTAAAACTTTCACATAATTCAAATAATAAATGTCTAATAATGTCTGTTACATTCTATGTAAACATGTACCTGGATATATGAAGTACCCGTCCATCATGAGTTAGGAGACAATAATCCTGTCACTCAGACCCCTGTATAAATTACTAAGGATAGACTAGTCCTTTACATATCCTTTCCCTGGTAATTTCCTGTTTACATTTCATGTACAAATCCAAAAGAACAGTCCTAATTCTCACTCAAAATATATCTAGAATCAGGGCACAAATATAGGAATACAAAATGCTTTTAACAAAAGAACTCCTATCTGCTCCAACGTGGCTAGACATCCTCATTTGATACATATTAGCACACCAATGAGAAACACAAGTTTCCCACTAGCTCAACAATCCAGGGTTTAAAATTTTCTAATATGCATTAGGGTGCAAGCACCAAAAATGCTATCTTCTACATTCACGATTTTTAAAGCATAATCTTTATCACACACATATATTGGCAAGCATTACATGGTTATTGAAAATGTCAGGGTGATAAAGTAAATCTTCTCTATTGAATAAAATATCTTTATAGGGAAAAATACATGTTATCAGAGAATAAACAAAAATCACTTGTGCATTTTCATTCTTAAAACTTACCTTGCTAATTGTGCACGCTTAGGCATCTTGTTGACACTTGGCCACCTTTATAAAATTTCTTATGCACATTTGGGCACTCGTGCACACTTGGCAACCTTTATAAAGATTTCTTGTGCACACTTGGGCACTTGTGGACACCTGGCCACCTTCATAAAATTTTCTTGTGCACATTTGGTTACTTGTGGACACTTGGCTACCTTTATAAAATTTTCTTGTCCACACTTGGGCACTTGTGGAAACTTGTCCACCTTTATAAAATTTTCTTTAATTATTACCATTAAAATTTTCCTTTTTCTATTCTTTAAATATTACCATTAAAATTTTTCTTTTTCTATTCTTTAAATATTACCATTAAAATTTCCCTTTTTCTATTCTTCAAACATTACCATTAAAGTGGGATAATTTAATAGTGCAAATCTCTTAAAATTTTTAATAATTTTCAAAGAAAATTCCATGATTTTGGCTTAAGGGAAACTCAAGACAATTGAATATTTTACCATTTAAATTTCCCTTGTTCTATTCTTTAAATATCACTATTAAATAGGGATGATTTCTTTCTCAGACTCAACACATGTCTCCTCATCTAATCATTACCCAAAGGGATGCTAGGTGAACACTTTCTATTATTTCACCAATCCTATTTTATTCAAATTCTAATATATCCATAAAACACAATTGAACATTAACTCTTCAAAAATTTTCTCCAATGTGCAAATGGGCATATTTTCCCTCTCATTGGAATATTTTTATCTCACTTCAATTTACATGGTTAGAGCAAAATTCCACACTCTTAATAATCATAAAAATGATTCTATCACTTCTATTATGGAGAAAATGGTTTTCAAGAAACATGCGTCAATTTCTATCATGCTTAAACATAGTCCATCATGATAATATTATTAACTAACCAAAATTTTTCCATAACAACAATATTCATTTCATCCTATACAAACATACCAATCTATCATGAAAACTTAGCCAATATAACATTAATAATATCAAGAATGTAGGAAAGCAATAATGTCCCATGAAAGCTTGTAAAAACATGGTGTATGCATATGAAACCTTGGGACACAAGTTTAAGAATTGTCAACCTACCTCAAGGATGACTAAGATGAAGTGATTTTAGCCCTTCCTTTGATCTCCCTCTACACCTTGCTTCTTTTCTTTCTTGGCTAAAACTCCCTCCTATTGCCTTAACCAAATGTGTGGGTGTGTATGTTCTAAGTGTAGGATACTCTCTCTCTTTCTCTTTTTCTTTTCTTTCTTGCTATGAGGTGTGTGGTTTTCCCAAATATTAAAGGCTCTCTCTCTCTTTCCCTTTAGGATGCACATCCATGTGTGTTTGATGTATATGTCCTAACACAAACTCTCAATTGCACTATTCTCTTGGCTTAGGTGGCGTGTGAATGCATTCATGTATTTTAAAAATACAATTTTCAATTCTCTCTTCCCTTTTCATTTTCTATTAGCCATGGGTAGCTACTTAGTGTTCACGCCACTTTTTTTTCTAATGCTATTTGATGGCTGATCTACATGTACTTGAAGTATAATTTACTTTTCTTGCAAGTCTAACCTATCCCATTTTTCACGCCACCTCTTACATGGCTGCACATGTGCTTAGTGGTATTTTAATTTCTTCCTTGCACCCTTGTTTTCAGAATTGGATGGTCCTATTCAACTAAAGGAGAATGGAACGTTGAACTCTTCCTCTTTTCCCTTTGAACATTCTATTTTCCGTACTTCACATGTTGCACTTTTTTTATTATTATTATTATGACTGCTGTATGTGTACCTTCAACAAAATCCTGCACCCTTTTCCCTTGTCCACTCAATCACGTAAGGAAGGAAGGGAAGGAGATCATGAATTACTTCTTCCATACTCCACACATATGGCCCTTTTCCCCTACTTTGGGTTATACCTAATTGACATTTTTATATTATATTTTGTGAGGCTTTCTTGTTGCATACACAATCATATTTTCAACTCCTCCCTTGTACTTAAGTCACTCCCTTTCACATAGGACTCATGCATGCAAGGCACACACGTGAGTTTTTCCCCACTTGGAAGCAATTCAAGGGATGAAGGAAACGTGTATCTCACATTTCCTTTTGTAGCCGTGTAGGTGCACTTGGTTAGAAATAAATTTTTGCACTTCACTCCCTCCAAAATACGTGTGCCTTCTTATATTTTATGGCTACACTAAGTGTACTTGCAAGTACACTTTTCTTTGCTTGCAATCTTGGCATTACTTGTATTTTAGGTGTACCCCTCCTTACTTGTCAATTTTGTTTTACTTTCTCCTATTTTTCACGTGTGCATTCAAGTGTATTTTATTGCCATGCATTCCTTCAAATCTTCATGTTCCTAACCATGTGAACATATATATTTGTTACACTCTTTCCTTTCCTACTTGCACATGTACACACACCTACATATATATATACACTTTTTTTTCAATGCTTTATTCTTCTTGGTCATGTAGTTTAATATATATATACATACATATCTTTTAAATTTCACATGCCCCATCAACTTCGCGTGCATGTTCCCAATTGCCATACACTTCTCTTGGGAATTTTTCTACTAATAAGGGACAATAATCAAGCTCTTCAATTTTTGGCAATGACACAAGTAATTTACCACACTTTATGGCAATTTATCTAATTAATTAAGAAAACATAAATTTAAATATAATTGAAAGAACATGGGGTGTTACATTTTTGCCCTCCTTAAAATAATTTCGTCCTTGAAATTTACACATACCTCAGGAGAATAACTCTGGATACGCTCTACTCATGTCTTCCTCTCTTTCCTAGGTGGCTTCCTATGGTGTCGTTGGATCCCACAAGTTCTTCACCAGGGGAATGGCTTTATTCCTTAGGGTCTTGACCTCAGCGCTGACGATTTGTACAGGTTTTGGCTGATAGGTTAGATTATCCTTTAATTGTAGAGTACTAGTGTCAAGTATATGTGAGGGGTCAGGTATGTACTTTCTTAGCTGGGAGACATGAAAAATAGTATGAAGGTTGGACAAGTGTGGTGGTAAGGTTATCTGGTATGCTGATGGACCCACTCTCTTTAATATTTGAAATGGTCCAATGTATCTGGGACTTAGATTTCTAAACTTCATAGCTCTACCAATCCTAGTATTTGAGGATACCTTCAGAAAAACATGGTTCCCTTCCTCGAATTCTAGGGGTATTCTCCTCTTGTCAACATAGCTCTTTTGTCTGTCCTGAGCCTTCGCCATTTTCTCTCTGATCATCTTAATTTGATCAGTTGTCTACTGCACCAACTCAGGACCTAACAATTGCCTCTCACTCACTTCATACCAGCACAATAGGGACCTACACTTCCTCCCATAGAGGGCCTCATAAGGTGTCATATCTATGCTAGAGTGGAAACTATTATTGTAAGAAAATTCAATCAGTGGTAGACTCTTTTCCCAATTTCCTTGGTACTCTAAGACACAAGCCCTAAGCATATCCTCTAAGGTCTGAATAGTTCTCTTCATTTGTCCATCAGTTTGAGGATGATATGCTATACTGAAACTTAGTCTGGTTCCAAAGGCTTCTTGTAGGGCTCTACAAAACCTAGAGGTGAATCTGAGATCCCTATCTGAGATGATGCAAATGGGTACACCATGAAGCCTCACTATCTCCTGAATATATAGCTGAGCTAGTCTATCCAAAGAATAGTTAATCTTAATGGATAGGAAATGAGCGGACTTGGTTAACCTATCCACTATAACCCAAATAGCATCATTCCCTGATTAGGTTCTAAGTAGACCTACCACGAAATCCATCGAAATCTTGTCTCACTTCTACTCAGGAATGTATAAGGGTTGTAATAACTCAACAGTCTTCTGATGCTCAATCTTGACCTACTGACACACTAGATACCTACCTACATGCTCTGCTATATGCTTCTTTATTCCCGGCTACCAGAACCTCTCCTTTAAGTCCTGATACATCTTAGTGGCTCCAGGATGAATAGTTTACTTACTTTGGTGAGCTTCCTCTAAAATCTTATCCCTTAGTTTACTGGTCTTAGGAACATACATCCTATTCTGGAAAGTTACCATTTTGTTAGCCTCCCTTATGAACTCTTTTAAACCCTTTAGAGATTCTAAGAATTCATCTTCCTTCTAGGCTTTTAAGATTTGGGCCCTAAGAGTGTTCTCAATTCTTAACTCACTCAAGCAGATATTGTTAGGTAACACTAGAGTGGACAACCTCATGTTCCTAAATTTCTCTATTAAGTCCATTTTGCTCACCATCAGTCGAGCTACATGGAGAGACTTCCTACTTAGTGCATCAGCCACAATGTTTGCCTTTCCTAGATGGTACTTCAATTGAAAATCATAATCCTTACTGAATTCCATCCACCTCCTTTGTCTCATGTTCAACTCCTTTTAGTTAAAGAGGTATTTGAGACTTTTATAGTCACTAAATACCTCAAACCTAGACCCATATAGGTAGTGTCTCCAGATTTTCAAGGTAAACACTATAGCTACCAACTCTAGGTCATGGGTATGATATTTTTTCTCATATGGCCTTAACTGCCTAAAGGCATAGGCTACTACCCTTACTCCTTGCATTAGAACACACCCTAATCCCTTCTTGGATGTATCACAATACAACTCAAATTTTTTCAAAGGGTCTGGGATGACTAAAACGGGTGCAGTGGTCAACTTCTCCTTTAGGGTTTGGAAGCTTTGTTCACACTTTGTGTACCACACAAATGGAACATCTTTCTAGGTCAACTTAGTCATGGGCATCGCTATTTGCAAAAATCCCTGAATGAATCGTCTATAGTATCTTGCTAACCCTAAGAAACTCCTGATCTCAGTCACAGTAGTAGGTCTTTCCCAGTTTACTATTGCTTCAGTCTTACTGGGCTCCACTGACACTCCCTCCTCAGAAATCACATGCCTTAGGAACTTGACTTCCTCTAACCAAAACTCACACTTCTCTAGCTTAGCATATAACTGCTTCTCCCTGAGTATTTGCAACACTATCCGAAGATGTTGCTCATGCTCCCATATATTCTTGGAATACACTAATATGTCATCAATGCACACTACCACGAACTGATTGAGCTAGGGTCTAAAGATGCAGTTCATGCAGTCCATAAAAATAGCTGGAGCATTTGTCAAGCCAAAGGGCATCACCAGAAATTCATTATGCCCATACCTGATCCTAAAGGCAGTCTTAAGTATGTCTTCCTTCCTAACCCTGATTTAATGATACCCTGATCTCAAATCAATCTTAGAAAAGATAGTGGCCCCTCTTAGTTGGTCTAACAGGTCATCGATCCTAGGAAAAGGATACTTATTCTTTATCATCACCTTATTCAGCTACCTATAGTCTATACACATCCTCATACTCCCATTCTTCTTCTTAACAATAACACGGGTGCTCCCCACGATGACACACTAGGCCTGATAAATTTTTTTGCTAAGAGGTCCTCTATTTGCTCCTTCAACTCCCTTAATTCCATCGGGGACATCCTATAGGGCGCTATGAAAATTGGCCCTACCCCAGGGACTAGGTCTATGGAAAACTCTATCTCCTTGAAATTCTCCTAGGTGATCGGAGTCCCATGGGCTTTCATCAGTTGCTTCATCCCCTTCCACTAGTACTTCGTCTCCCCGTCCAACTGGTAGGCAACGAAGGTGACCTTCTGCAGCTCAACGCTTCCTAGTACTTCAAATGGCTCGCCTATCTTTTGTACCTATTCTTCCACCTTCTTCGAGTTCATCACTTCGTTAAAGACAGGGGGTCTGGCTCTTTGGGACTCAGTCCAGCCACCATAATCTTGGGTTCTCATCTGATCATCGCCTGCTTGAGTATCTTCGCTTCGATCAGTCAGGGCCTAAAAGAGTGCTTCGGCAATGGCTACAGCCTGGACTCTCATAGCTTCGGCCATACCCCTCATAGTCTGCATAAACTCATTTGATTCCACTTTCATGTTTTGGGCATGTGATCTGCTTCTCTGTGTCGGTGCCATACTGTCACTCTACAAATCAAGTATTATTGAGGTGATCATTCTCGATAACAAATGATTACGTAGGTAACATATAACACCAACTGGAGCTTCTATTTTCCCAAACCTAATACTTCATTCCTTAAGTTCAAAATAAAATACAAGTTAGCTGACCGCCTAGGTACAGCCAACTAACTTGAACTAGTCCCTTCCTCAAGGAATTCTGCCCCGTTACAATCCTAGGTAGCTGTGCTCTGATACCAACTTAATGTAACGCCCTTATCTAGTATTACAATTCATCTGATGTAAACAGATAAGTTCAGTACATTATTCTTATCCTTTTGTTAATAAGTCTAAGCAGTTATACCATTAAGTTTCATTTAAGCGGATTAGGTTTGGGATCTGTTGCTTAGATTAAATATCGTATACAAAGCGAAAATAAAAATACTATACTACACAGGAAAAATTAAAAACTTTCACATAATTCAAATAATACATGTCCAATAATGTCCGTTACATTCTATGTAAAAATGTACCCAGATATATGAATTACCTGTCCATCAGGAGTCAGGAAATAACAATTCTGTCACTCAAACCCCTGTATAAATTACTAAGGATGGATCAGTCCTTCTCATATCCTTTCCCTGGTATTTTCCTAAATCTAACTAGAATCAGGGCACAAATATGGGAATACAAAATGCTTTTAACAAAAGAACTCCTATCTGCTCTACTGTGGCTAGACGTCCACATCTAATAAATATTAACAACACCAATGAGAAACACAAGTTTCCCAGTAGCTCAACAATCCAAGGATTAAAATTTTCTAATATGTATTAGGGTGTAAGCACAAAAAATGCTTTCCTCTACATTCACGATTTTTAAAGCATAATCTTTATCACACATGTATATTGGCAAGCATTACATGATTATTGGAAATGTCAGGGTGATAAAGTAAATCTTTTCTATTGAATAAAATATCTTTATAGGAAAAAATACATGTTATCACAGAATAAACAAAAATCACTTCTGCATTTTCATTCTTAAAACTTACCTTGCTAATTGTGCACACTTGGGCACCTTGTGGACACTTGGCCACCTTTATAAAATTTCTTGTGCACACTTGGGCACTTGTGGACACTGGGCCACCTTTATAAAGTTGTCTTGTGCACACTTGGGCATTTGTGGACACCTTGCCACCTTTATAAAATTTTCTTGTGCATACTTGGGTATTTGTGGACACTTGGCCACCTTTATAAAATTTTCTTGTCCACACTTGGGCACTTGTGGACACTTGGCCACCTTTATAAAATTTTCTTTAAATATTACCATTAAAATTTCCCTTTTTCTATTCTTTAAATATTACAATTAAAATTTCACTTTTCCTATTCTTCAAATATTACCTTTAAAGTGGGATAATTTAATAGTGCAACTCTCTTAAAAATTTTAATAAATTTCAAAGAGAATTCCATGATTTTGGCCTAAGGGAAACTCAAGAAAATTGAATATTTTACCATTTAAATTTCCCTTGTTCTATTCTTTAAATATCACTATTAAATTAGGATGATTTCTTTCCTAGACTCAACACATGTCTCCTAATCTAATCATTACCCAAAGGGATGCTAGGTGAACTATCTATTATTTCACCAATCCTATTTTATTCAATTTCTAATATATCCATAAAACACAATTGAACATTAACTCTTCAAAATTTTGCTCTAATGTGCAAATGGACATATTTTCCCTCTCATTGGAATATTTTTATCTCACTTGAATTTAAATGGTTATAGCAAAATTCCACACTCTCAATAATCATAAAAAATGATTCTATCACTTCCATTATGGAGAAAATGGTTTTCAAGAAACATGCATCCATTTCTATCATGCTTAAACATAGTCCATCATGATAATATTATTAACCAACCAAAATTTTCCCATAATAACAATATTCATTTCATCCTATACCAACATACCAATCTATCATGCAAACTTAGCTAACATAACATCAATAATATCAATAATGTAGGAAAGCAATAATTTCCTATGAAAGCTTGTAAAAACATGGTTTATACATATGAAACCTTGGAACACAAGCTTAAGAATTGTCAGCCTACCTCAAGAATGGCTAAAATTATATCTCTCTCTACACCCTGTTTCCTTTATTTCTTGGCTAAAACTCCCTCCTCTTGCCTTAACCGAATGTGTGGGTGTGTATGTTCTAAGTGTAGGATGCTCTCTCTCTTTCTCTTTTTCTTTTCTTTCTTGCCATAAGGTGTGTGGTTTTCCCAAATATTGAAGGCTCTCTCTCTCTTTCCCTTTAGGATGCACGTCCGTGTGTGTGTGATGCATATGTCCCAATGCAAACTCTCAATTGCACTTTTCTCTTGGCTTAGGTGGCGTGTGAATGCATTCATGTATTTTAAAAATACAATTTCCAATTATCTCTTCCCTTTTCATTTTCTATCGGCCATGGGTAGCTACTTAGTGTTCACGCCACTTTTTTTTTCTAATGCTATTTCATGGCTTCTCTACATGTACTTAAAGTACAATTTGCTTTGCTTGCAAGTCTAACCTATCCCATTTGCCATGCCACCTCTTACATGGTTGCACATGTGCTTGGTGGTATTTTAATTTCTTCCTTGCATCCTTGTTTTCACAATTGGATGATCCCATTCATCTAAAGGAGAATGGAACACTACACTCTTCCTCTTTTCCTTTCAAACATTCTATTTTCCTTACTTCTAACACTGTACTTTTAATTATTATTATTATTATTATTATTATTATTATGGCTGCTACATTTGTACCTTTAACAAAATCCTACACCCTTTTCCCTTGTCCACTCAGTCACGTAAGGAAGGAAGGGAAGGAAATCATGAATTGCTTCTTCCATACTCCACACATATGGCCCTTTTCCCATGCTTTGGGTTATTACCCAATTGACATTTTTATATTATAATTTGTTAGGCTTTCTTGCTGCATACACAATCATATTTTCAACACCTCCCTTGTACCTAAGTCACTCCCTTTCACGTAGGACTCATGCATGCAAGGCACACACATGAGTTTTTCCCCCACTTGGAAGCAATTCAAGGGATGAAGGAAACGTGTATCTCACGTTTCCTTTTGTAGCCGTGTAGGTGCACTTGGTTAGAAATAAATTTTTGCACTTCACTCCCTCCAAAATACGTGTGCCTTCTTATATTTTATGGCTACACTAAGTGTACTTGCAAGTACACTTTTCTTTGCTTGCAATCTTGGCATTACTTGTATTTTAGGTGTACCCCTCCTTACTTGTCAATTTTGTTTTACTTTCTCCTATTTTTCACGTGTGCATTCATGTGTATTTATTACCATGCATTCCTTGAAATCTCCATGTCCTAGCCATGTGAACATATATATTTGTTACACTCTTTCCTTTCCTACTTGTACGTGTACACACACTTACATATATATACACTTTTTTTTCAATGCTTTATTCTTCTTGGTCGTGTAGTTTAATATATATATACATACATATCTTTTAAATTTCACATGCCTCATCAACTTCACGTACATGTTCCCAATTGCCATACACTTCTCTTCTTGGGAATTTGGCTACTAATAAGGGACATTAATCAAGCTCTTCAATATTTGGCAGTGACATGAGCAATTTACCATACTTTATGGCAATTTATCTAATTAATTGAGAAAACATAAATTTAAATATAATTAAAAGAACATGGGGTGTTACACTAGAGGCCCAATAGGAATATGAATTCCTAAAGTCCCTAAAGGATCCCAAGGAATTCTATAAGGAGGCAGATGGGTTAATGACCTTTCAGAATAGGGTTTATGTCCCAAGACTAAGGGAACTGAGAGACAAGATTTTAGAAGAAGCCCATAAGAGCAACTATACTATTCATCCTAGTGCCACTAAGATGTACCAAGACTTGAAGGGAAGATTTTGGTGGCTGGGTGTGAAAAAGCACATCGCTGGGTATGTTGTTAAGTGCTTAATGTGTCAAAAGGTGAAGATTAAACACCAAAAACCAGCTGGATTATTACAACCTCTTGATATCCCTGAATGGAAATGGGATAAGATTTCTATGGACTTCATAGTAGGCTTACCCAGGACTTAGTCAAGAAATGATGTTATTTAGGTGATAGTAGACCGATTGACTAAGTCTACTCATTTCCTACCTATTAAGATCAATTTCTCTTTGGACAAATTAGCTCATTTGTACATCCAGGAGATAGTGAGACTATATGGAATACCTACTAGCATTGTCTCAGATAGAGATCCTAGATTTACCTCTAGGTTTTGGAGAGCTTTCCAAGAAGCCTTTGGTATTAAGCTAAGCCTGAGTACCGCATATAATACTCAAATAGACAGACAAATAGAGAGAACCATTCAAACCTTAGAGGATATGCTTAGGTCATGTGCCTTAGAGCATAAGGAAAATTGGGACTAAAGTCTAGCATTGATAGAATTCTCATATAATAGTAGTTTCCATTCTAGTATAGGGATGGCACCCTATGAATCCTTATATAGGAGAAAGTGTATATCACCTTTGTGTTGGTTTGAGGTAGGGGAGAGATAGTTGCTCGAACCAAAGTTAGTTTAGCAAACTACCGACCAAATCAGGATGATTAGGGATAAAATAGCTAGAGCTCAAGATAGACAAAAGAAGTATGCTGACAAGAGAAAGAGACTAATGGAATTTAATGAAGGGGATCATGTTTTCCTCAGGGTATCTCCTATTATCGATATAGGTAGAGCCATTAAGCCCATAAAATTAAATTCGAGGTATATTAGGCCATTCTAAATCCTTAAAAAGGTGGTTCAATCAGCATACCAAATAGCTTTACCCCTATTCTTATCGAACCTCTATGATGTTTTCCATATCTCATAACTTTGAAAATACATCCATGCCCCATCCCACATTCTTAATGCTAGTACAGTACAGTTAAAAGAAAATTTAACTTATCATCCAAAGCCTTTGAGAATCATCGGGAATAAGGTCAAGCAATTAAGGAACAAGGTCATCCCTTTGGTTAAGATTTTATGGGATCAGTGATCTCCACAAGAGGTGACATGGGAGAAGGAAGAGGACATGAGGAAGTCTGACCTTGAATATTTAAATAGTTACGTTTTAATTTTGAGGACGAAATTATTTTAAAGGAGGGGAGAATGTAACATCTGCTCTAATTATAATTAAAGAGATGTGTGATAATTGTTAATTTGATGTTTAATGCTTGTGTATGTTACATTAGTGCATATAGTTGCATTAGCCTAGGGAATAAATTGAAAGGAAATAAATAAAGGTTTAGTAAAAGGTGGCTCGAGACTCAATTGAAAAGGGAAAATAAGGGAGTTCAAGATTGTAAAATAGATGAGGGACTAAAGAGCAAATACTCAAACCTCTCTTAAACCCTAGATGTAGCCCTAAACCCCTACACACTTTTTCCCATCTGAATTTTAGAGAGAGAAGCAAAAGGACAAATAGAGAGAGAAGGGGCGAGCTAGGGCAAGAAAAGAGAGGTTTTACTGAAGGGAAGGGCGGATTGAAGCTGGAAATTAGTTCTACAACAAGGGAGGATCATTTTTAGCACATCAAACACACATATTTGCAAAGAATCAAGGTAGTAATCTATCCTAAACCTCTTTCTTCTCTGAAATGTTTACTTTTGCTGGAAAATATGAATTTCAAAATGTTTGAACTAAGATTGTGGTTAAGCCTACATTCTTTATACTTTTCTATTTCTATAGGATGTTGTTTTGTTGAATGTATGCTTATATATGTGCTTGTAATGGATTGAAAGGGCTGGGTTGTGTTCATCTAGAGGTATAGACTAATTTTCCTTGAATGTATGATGTTTGAGCTAATGGATGAGATATGTTTAATGAGAAGTAAAGTTTGTTGTATAAAAATTAAGCTCATGTGTTTACAATTGAAAATAGAATGCATTTTGGACTGGGTATTATCAAAATCTTGTTTTCTAAACTATAGCGAAACATAGCAGCCAACTACTACATATGAGCTAGTCAACTATCGTGTTCCTGGAAACCTAGAAATGCAGACAGAGGCTTAGCAGCCGACTACCAGATTCCTAGTAGTCAACTGTCGGGCCCGCATTTGCACTAAGCAGTCTATTGGCCACCCTAGCAGTTGACTGACCATCCTAATAGTCGACTGTCGTGCTCTAATTTTTTCCCAAGATGTATTCCAGCAAGCTACCAGCCGACTGCCAGTAGCTTACTGTCTGGCACTCAGAGAATACAAAGAGCCACCAACCGACTGGTAGCCTTCCAACAGTCGACTGGCAGCCCTTTAGCTTGAAAAATGAGGTTTCTAATGGCAATTGAGCTTAGTAATTCTCTATAATAACTTAATTAAATACTCACAACATAGGTAAGAAAGGAAAGTAGAAGTTTTGGGTAATGAGACCCTTAGGATAGTGAAGTAAAGAGAGAGTAGAAAACATAAAAAGGGAAAGAGGAAAGTATTCTCAGTGTATGCCTTAAGGTAGATAGGCTCTTGATCGAGTGACCGATTATCGGTATGGGACAGCCGTTGGGCATTCCACAGTTGTGCCATAAATTGGGATGGTTAAACATTCACTTGAACTTAGATGATTTCAAAAATACCGTGATGGTTGCAAACTTTAAGTTAGTGTAATCTCCCAAAAGCCATATGAGAAACACATACTTAGAGTTAAGCATAACCATGTGCATGAGCCAATTCCCCCTAGAGTATATGTAGAGAATAGCACACCGGGAGTGTGATCCACCTCGAAGGAATGGTGTTGATTCCATAGTATTATGATCCGCCCAAAAGAAAAGAAGCAATGATCCTGGTAGAGTTAATGGTGATCCTATAGAGTTATACTAGCCCTATTTAGGACGAAAGGGAGGAATCCCGCTAGTCAGGGATGATCTACTGGAAAGGGGTAGGGACCATTAAGGTACTTGGATCCACTAGGGGATGCCCCAGAATGTACAAAAGTTAAGGCATGGCTAAATAGACACTTATTCATATAGACAATGATGCGTGGAGTTGTTGGTAGGCGACTCTCCCGATTACTCTTAAGTTGTTTTATGTACTGCTTATATGTTATGGAAATGAAATGATGGCATTTTTATTATCCCACATGTGTTTTATAAGAAATTTTTTATGATGAGAATGATGATGAATGTACTTCCCATGTTTTCAAGATGATGTGTTTTGATGAATATGCATACGATGAGTATATAACATGATTAAATGCTACCTGCACTACATCCCAATAGTATATGATATGTGTTATGAAAGAATGTAGAGTTTTTCCGTGCGAGCACAGTGGTACAAGTCAATGGATTTTGTAACAGGTTACATTGCTACTGAGATTCATTTCTCATTTTACTGTTGGCATGTACCAAATATGTAAGTTCCCTTGGGCTGGAAAAGAAGGTAAAGTGGGAAGAAGTACCCTCCGTGGGGTACATAATAGTAGCTGTTTTGAGATAGTTTAGATACATGATAGAAGTAAGCTAGCCTTCATGATATTTTGTGAAAGGGTAGTGTAGGATTATTTTGTATAGCCTATTCTAACTTATTTGTATAGGAATTAGACTGGATTGATGAATAGACTCATTGATGGGGTTATGAGTGGCAGGATTGTTGCCTCCATGCCAAATAGTTAATTGACTATATTTAATTAAGGATGCATGTTTATGTATAGTTAATCCAAGTATATTCCATATATATTTATTTCGCTGAGATGTTAAGAGAACCCGAGAGTAGAGACCAACCCAAATGGCACTCAAATAATCAACTTGGTAAAAATTTTAAAATTTACTCGGGTAAAAGTGATAGTAACACACCATTATTATGATAGTTATATACATTATACCTTTAAACACTTAAAAGGAACCATAGACTAATGGGGGTGTTACATTTCTAGGTAAAAATGACTATTTTACCCATAAGGTAAAAATTACTATTTTAACCTTGGGTGAAATTACCAATTTGCCCTTAGGTAAAATTTACCATTTTAACCTTTAGGATATTTTCCTAGGGTAATTATGGCTTTCAAATATTTTTTCCTAGATATTTTTCAGCGTAATCATCACTTTTTAGATATTTTGTAGACGTCATCATTACGCGTCATTAATGCACCTAGATTTTTTCCAAAATAATGATGATATACGAGATATTTTGGAAACTTTTTCTCTTTTTACTTTAGTGCCTCTATTTTTCTTTCAATTTAGTCCTCCTCCATTTTAAGAAAACCTAGGGCTATTTAAACAAAGACATTTAAGTATGTAATTGCTAAATTTAGGAATTTAGAACATACCTAAAGATATGAAAAATGGATATTACAAGAGTATTGGAAACTTATACATCTTCCCTAACTAAACCTTTTTCCAGTTCACTTTAGCCCTTAATATTTTCCTTTTTAATTAAGCCCCTCACTCTAATGCAACTATATACAAATAATTCGGTTGCAAAAAACACAAGCATTTAATTCATTTAATAATTAGAAAATATCTCTCAATAAATAGCAGGAGTGGATGTTATAACAATAGGAGAGGATATTGAAGAGGGTCATAATAGCCACCGGTATCCCCAACATTCATTAACTAACCTGAATTTTATTGCACAATTATATCCCTTTCATTAAGTTGGCAGTGGTTGTTCATGAATAATAAGTTGACCGTAACATCCACTCCTTCTATTTATGAGAGATGTTTTTTAGTTTTTAAATAAGTTAAATGCTTGTGAATTTTGCATTAGATTGCATGTAGTTGTATTAGAATAAGAGATTAGATTGAAAAGAAAAGAGCGAGGACCTAAATGAATGGAAAAGGTTTACTAGAGGAATCTATGTAGGCTTTCAATACTCTAGGGGTAGAAAGACATAATTTTTGCTAAAAGAGTTATTGTAGCTACCAGATTTTTGAAACTTCCCACCAATGGTTCAAGGGCAAAATGGTAATTGTGCATATAACCAGAGAAATTATCATTTTAAGCTAAATGATCAAGAATTAGGATAAGAGTTGCAATTTTTAGACCATCTATAAATAAAGCTAAACTTCAGAAGCCTCATTCTCACACTAAACTTTAGAATCTAGAGAGAGAAAGAAGTTTTAGAGAGAGAAAGAGTGAGAGTGAGAAGGAAGTGGAAATTTTAGTGTGAATTGAAGTAAGAAACTTGTAGTAGAGAAGTCTAAGAGGATATATGAGATTTACATTCCAGCTTTTTACAAGAAATAAGGTAGCAAACAACCTAATCCTTTATGTTTTTAACTGCTATTAGGTGTTTTAAACTGCATGGATGTACTTATGTATGCTTAAATTAGATTATGAAAAATGGGTTTTTACGTATGAATGAAAATGAGGTTGAATCCAAGATTTGAGTGAGATTAAATGGTAATTTGGGCTGTTTATATGTGTTAAATAATGCTTATATGCTAGTATTGAGTTTATGATTATCAGAAATGGTTTACAAAAAAATTCCTGGGTAAAATTCTATGTGAACAGCTAATTTGAAAAACAAAGCATAAGATAGCAGCCGACTAATAGCTCATACCAGTCGACTGTCATGTTCTTCAATTACCCAAAAACGCATACAAAGTTCTAGTAGTCGATTGCCACCAAAAAATACCAAGAACATAACAGTCTACTTTTGGGTCCATGGAAGCCTACTGGTAGTCCTCAAGTTTGAAAAATTTTGTAAGACAGTGGGTGAATAATCGACTGCCAAATGGTGAAAGTCAATTGGTTAGCCTCTGTTTTGTGAAATGAACTCAATGACCTAGCCTGAAGTGTAATTAGCCCAAAACTCTACTTAAATAAGGGATCTAAACCTAAAATGTATAATGGATAACATGTTGAAAGTGAAAAAGAAAGAGCAAGAATAATATAATAATTTAAAAGAAATGAGCATGAAACATAAGAGAGAAATGAGAAAGTATTTCTAATGTATGTGTATGTGGTAGATAGGCTCATGTCGAATGATCAATTGTCAGTATGGGACAGTCGTTGCACATTCTATGGTTGAACTATAATAAGGATGGTGAAACTTCCACTAAATGATTTTGAAAACACTGTGATGGATACTAATTTTAAGTTAGTGCTCTCTTCTATGGCTAATTAAAGGAGTCACATTCTTAAAATTATATATAGCCATGGTATGAGCCTAATCACCCTAGTCTATATACCTATGAATAGTATTTTGAGAGATTATCTATTGAAAATAATAATCCCATATATACAGGAGAGGAACTACTAGAGAGGTGGGTAGGGACCCTATTGGACTCGAAAATGGGGGAAGAACTGCCAAAGAGGTGGGCAGGGACCCTTATGGGGGTGTTGTGAATGGTTGTACTTGGATTCACTAGAGGATGCTCTAGATAGTACACTGATTGCACTCAAAGGCTGCCAGATAATATGCAGATTGTAATTGAGAACTATGGGCAGTCAAGAATAGCAAGTAGTCATGGACTACAAGAAATTCACTGTTGGTTAATGATTAATACGAGGAGTTTTTCGCTCACTCTCCTGGTTTCTCTTGTTATGATAATGATTTGGCAATGGCCATGATGATATGCTCTAAATTCCTTGTTTATACTCTATATGTGAATGTAACCATGTTACCATTAAAATTTGATGATATATCTTGTGTGATGGATATGTGATGAGATGATACATCATGTGTGATGGATATATGAAATGATGTATCATGTTTGATGGATATGCGATAAGTTTTATTTACATTCATAAGTATGAAATATAATTGTATAATTCATGCATGGTATCCCAATAGACATGATGTATTATCTGATGATAAAAAGAATGTAGTGTATTTTCGTATGATTACAATGGCACATGCTAGTGGATTTTAAAATAAGTTGTTATTGCTACTGAGAAATCTTTATTATATAAATGTTGGTTTGTATCAGACACCTAGGTACTAGGTCCTTATGGAGGTAGAGGTAGAGGTTGTAGAGATACCCTTTCTGGGGTATTTCCCAATTATTAAAGAATTATAAATTATTTTTGTGTTAGAAATTCCTCCCATGTACAGGGAGGTTTTTAACATGTAACCAGCCTAATACCATAACTCCTCATTATTATTTTTGGAAAGGATCAGGATGGTAATTGTTAATGTGGAAAATAGGGCATATATGTATTAGGATATGTGAGATAGGTATCCATTAGTAGGTTTTGGAAAAGGGTATGAGTGGCAGGGTTGTTGAATCCTTACCCTAGTTGACAAATCTCATATATTTATAGGTATACGTCTTGTGCACAGAAATTATAATTATTTTAAATGAATTATGGATGTGCATGTATTTGAACTTATATATATATATATATTATTTTGATTATGTCCACTGTGTTACGTGTGAGAAGCCGAGTGTAGAAACCCCAAATCAATAGCACTTAATTATTTAACTTGGTAAAAGTTAAAATTTTCTTGAGTAAAGGTAATAGTAACTCACCAGTCCTGTAGTATATTGTATTATATTATTTAATCAAATAAAAGGAACTGTAAGATTGGGGGTGTTACATTGACAACTTTAAATATTTGGTTGTTTTGCCATATGTCTAAACATTTGTATAAATGGATTAAGTGCATCCAATATTGACCTTAGTCTTTCTACCAAATCCATGTATAAAGTTGGATTTTTTACAACTCAATTGTCTAATTCATGATCATTGTCATAAATATAGTTACAAGAATCTTTGTCTTTCACTCGAAGTAGGTAAGAACCCACCAAGATTTTATGGTAGATTGTTCCTTAAGCAAAAATGGAGTAGAAACCCTCTCTTCCATTAGCTAAATCTCCATCTAGATGAACTCCCATTGAGGTAAATGCAAAAATATGATTGTACATCTGTATGTTTTGTCTAAAATGTCTACCAACTTTAGTCAAATCATTATAGCTCAATAACTCTTAAGGTATAAGCATTAGTGGCAATGTAATTTGCCCATTGAGATAACAAAAATCTAAACTTTCATGTGGTAAGAGATAGGAAGCACAAAATGGGCATAAAATTGATGAACAAAATTGAGATCGCGTGACACCAATTGATTTATGAAATTCTCTAGCAGAGTTTCTATTGTTCCTCCTCCTTCTAAGAACAGGTGGACATCATAATACAATCAATGATGTGTGTTCAATGGGTATATTTGTTGAACCTTCTGATTATTAACATATGAGTTTGGTATGAATGAATATATGACATCACTAAGATAACTATGCAAAATGAGGTTACTGTCTGGCACTTGAAGAATATAGAGAGCTACCAATTGACTGCTAGCATTCCAGTAGCCAACTGGCAGCCCTCCAACTTACGAAATGAGGTTTTAATGGTAATTGAGCTTAGTAATTCTTCATACTAACTTAATTAAGTGCTCACAACATGGGTAAGCAAGGAAACTAGAAGTTTTGGGTAATGTGCAAAGGATAGAGTCACTTTCCACTTATATGAGAATGGTCCATGTGATAGTGACAAAAGGGAGCGGAGAGACTTCAAAAAGGAAGAGTGAAGTATCCTAGGCATATGCATTAGTGGTAGATAGGCTCATGAGTTGAGTGACCAATTATCGGTATAGGACGGATGTTGGCATTCTACGATTGTGCCATGTATTAGGATGGTTAAACATCCACTTGAACATAGATGATTTCAAAAATACTGTGATGGTTGTGAACCCTAAGTTAGTGTGTCTTTCAAGGGTTATTAAGAAACACATACTTAAGGTTAAAGCATAACCATAGGCATGAGCCGAATCACCCTAATGTATATGTTAGAAGATAACGTACCAAGAGGGTGATCCACCTCAAAGGAATGGTGGTGACTGCATAGCTCCATGATTTGCGAAAACAGAGAGGATAATGTTTAGCAGGTGATCCACCTTAAAGGAATGGAGGTGAACCCAGGGCCTTATGATCCATGGAAGTGGAGAGGATAGGATCTGTTTAAAGGAATACGGTGATCCCATAAGTTATTAAGAATGTACAAGTGGATCCATCTGGGGGACGCCTCTGATGTACTAGAGCAGTATTTTACTATAGTGACGTAGAAGTCACCAGGATGGCTCATTCATGTAT
Organism: Senna siamea; assembly: GCA_031216115.1. NCBI lineage: Eukaryota > Viridiplantae > Streptophyta > Magnoliopsida > Fabales > Fabaceae > Senna > Senna siamea. Next base: position 14,796,439 of record CM062354.1, read on the forward strand.
GTAGTGGTATGTGGAGTTGTTGCTGGGCAACACTTCCGATAACTCATATGATGTGATTGTTTCCTCCTGATCAAAAGGTGTAACACCCCCTAATTTCAATTAGCCTAAATTACTGTTCTTTAATTAATTGGATACAATTTCTTGTAATTTTGGTATTTAAATTAAATATGCTCTCAATTTGTAAGAAATCTCCTTTGTCAGGATGCTGCAATTCCACTATGCCATAGGGAAAGACTTGCTTAACCACAAATGGTCTTGACCATCCGCTCTTAAGTTTTCCTAGAAAAAGACAAAGACGTGAGTTATAAAGTAATACCTTATCTCCAACCTGAAAATCTTTTGAGCCACGCAGCCTTTGATCATGCCACTTCTTGGTTTAAGCTTTGTAAATGGAAGAATTTTCATAAGCTTGGTGGCATCATTCTTCTAGCTCATTCAGCTACCATAACCTCTCTTTACCTGCAGAAATAACATCAAAATTGCATGTTTTAAGGGCCCAAAATGCCCTATGTTCTAATTCGACAGGCAAATGACAAGTCTTTCCATATACTAGCCTATATGGTGTAAATCTAGTAGAAGTTCTATAGGCTGTCCTGAAGGCCCATAATGCATCATCCAATTTGGATGCCCAATCCTTCCTACTCACCCCCACGGTTTTCTCTAAGATTCTCTTTAAACCCCTATTAGTTACCTCTACTTGTCCACTGGTCTGTAGGTGATAGGGTGTTGAAAACCTATGAGATACCCCATAATGTTTAAGTACTTTCTCAAGTTGAGAGCTATAGAAATGGGTCCCTCTATCACTAATCAATGCCCTAGGTGTACCAAACCTAGCAAACAATTTTTTAAGGAACCTAGTCACTACCCTGGCATCATTAGTGGGGAAAGCCTGAGCTTCTGGCCACTTGGAAAGATACTCAACAGCCACAAGTATATACTTATTACCAGATGAGGAAGGAAAAGGGCCTATGAAGTCAATACCCCACACATCAAAATTTTCAACCACTTGCATACTCATTTAGGGCATTTTGTCATGGGCAAAGATGTTACCTGACCTCTGACAAGCATCACAAACCTGGACATATGCTCTAGCATCCTGGAATATGGTTGGCCAGTAGAACCCTGCTTCAAGCACCTTCCTAGCATTGTGGTTTGCAGCCTGGTGGCCTCCCGTTGGTCCTTCATGGCAATGCCTCAGAATCTGGCAGATTTCCTCCCCATGTATGCATCGCCTGATTACTTTGGTCTACACAAATACAAAACAAGAAAGGATCTTCCCAAATGTAGTATTTCAACTCAACAAAGAATTTACTCTTTTGCTGGGTAGTTATACCCTTTGGTAAAACCCTTGTAACCAGATAGTTATCATAATCACAAAACCAAGGGGAATCAATAGATACCTAAACTGCCTCCAAATGCTCATGTAAGAAGTTATCATTAATGGCTCTCTCATCCAAGGCCTCTCAGTTTGGAATCTCTAACCTAGATAGGTGATCTGTAGCCAAGTTCTTTGCACCCTTCTTGTCCTTGATCTCAATATCAAATTCCTACAAGAGCAAAATCCATCTAATGAGTCTAGGCATAGCATCATGCTTACTGAACAAATACTTCAAGGTTGAATGATCTATGTAAACCACGGTCTTGGATAGCATCAAATAGCATCAAAACTTGTCGAAAGCATAGACCACTGCAAGTAACTCCTTTTTAATAATGGTATAGTGTTCCTGGGCATCAATCAAGGTATTACTAGCATAATAAATTGGCTGAAACTTTTTATCAATCCTTTGACCTAACACAAATCCAACTGCAAAGTCACTATCATCACACATTAGTTCAAAAGGTAGCCCCCACTTAGGTGGAACCATAATAGGGGTTGTGGTTAGTCATTCCTTTAGTAACTCAAATGCATGCAAACAATCAGTATCAAACACAAAAGGTACATCTTGACAAGCAACTGAGTTAAGGGCCTAGCAACCTTAGAGAAATCTAATAAATCTCCTATAAAAACTAGCATGCCCTAAGAAACTCCTAACAGCCTTAACAGAACTAGGGGTTGGTAGTTTTGATATGGTCTCCACCTTAGCCTTATCTACCTCCATCCCTACATGTGATATCTTATGCCCAAGAACAATCCCCTCTCTCACCACAAAGTGACACTTTTCCTAGTTAAGAACTAAGTTTGCTTCCCTACATCGTGCAAGCATATGCTCTAAATTAAGCAAACAATGAGAGAAAGAGTTACCAAAAACTAAGAAGTCATCCATAAATACCTCCATAGACTCCTTGATCGTGTCATGGAAGATTGCCATCATGCACCGTTGAAAAGTGGCTAGTGCGTTGCATAGTCCAAAAGGCATCCTCCTGTAAGCGAACGTTCCATATGGGCAGGTAAAGGTGGCCTTCTCTTAGTCTTCAGGTGCAATGGGAATCTAAAAATAACCTGAAAAACCATCGAGAAAGCAATAAAACATGTGACCTGCCAAACATTCAAGCATCTGGTCAATGAAAGGAAGAGGAAAAAGGTCTTTCCAGGTTGCAGCATTGAGCCTCCTATAATTAATGCAAACTCGAAAACCTGTTACTGTTCTAGTGGGTATCAGCTCATTCTTCTCATTTTTTACAACCATCATGCTACCGTTCTTAGGTACAACCTGCACAGGACTTACCCAAGAGCTATCGGAAATAGGATAAATCAAACCTGCATCAAGAAGTTTAATTACCTCCTTTTTTACCACTTCCTTCATGTTTGGGTTCAATCGTCTCTATGGCTGCACCACTGGCCTATAGCTATCCTCTATTTGGGTCTTGTGTGAACAATAGCTAGGATTAATCCCAGGAATGTCTGACATCTTGTAAGCAAAGGCCCTAGGGTATTTCCTAAGAGAGGTCAAAGTCATCTCCCTCTCCTCAGGCATCAAGTCAACTGCTATGATTACTGGCAACTTCTCCGCCTCATCCAGATAGGCGTAGCTTAAGTGTTTAGGTAATTCCTTCAATTCTAGGACCAAGGGGTCCTCAATTGAAGGTTTTACCTTCTGCACCTCTGACCTGTCAAGAGAAACAAAAGGGTCAATAGAGTTATTGGGCTCGACAGCCAACAAATGAGCTAGTTATTCCAACACTTGCTCGTTGGACAACTCATCCTCATCTTCTCGTAATGCCACCTATAAAGGGTCAGCAAGTAAAAATTCCTGCAATTCAGACTCAACCACATCATCCAAGACATCCATAGAATATATAGTATCATCATAATCTAAAGATTGTCTCTTAGATGTAGCTAAGTTAAAAGTAACAATCTCATTCCCTACTTTAAGTTTCAACTTCCCATCACAAACATCTATAATAGCCCTAGATGTTTCAAGAAAAGGCCTACTTAGAATCAAGGGTATGCTACTCTCACCCTCCATATCCATCACAACAAAATCAAGAGGAAAGATGAATTTATCAACCTTTATAAGTACATCTTCCACTGTACCTCTAGGATATTTAACAGTTCTATTAGCCAATTGTATATTCATCCTAGTCTATCAAACAAGCTAGTAGGCATCAAATTTATGCTAACTCCTAGATAAGCTAAAGCATCCATGACAGATAGTTGATGCTAATTGCCAATGCTATTTAGCGACAACACCTAAGGCAGTGAACCTATCGATGCAGCCTAGTGCAATGGTGAGAATCAAGGTCGTATTCCTCGGGAACGGGAAAGCCCAGAGTTACTACTTGTTCTCTGTTATCTAGCCTAAAAGTCAGAGTGATTGATTTTACCTAAACTAACATCTAACTACAAGCAAAAATAAACTAACAGCGAGAAGGAACAGAAGAAAATACATGAAGGCAAGAAATGCAAATCCATCAGGACCCTACACTGGTTGGCAAATACACGAAGGATAATGGATTACTAAATCTAACTATGCTACCTGTGGGTGAATTCTAATGCAAATTCAAATTCTCTGTCGGTCTCAATGAATTTCTTAAACTTAAAATCTACCACTGGCTGGTTCTTCCTAATGGTAAATTTTAAATCAGCATTATCGGTCTAATTCACCACTATTAAAAGTCGTTACTTCTTAATCCAACAATTTATTAACCTTAGTTCTAAGTGATAACAAATTGTCCTTTACAATTAGTTTTCCAATTCCAATTATCATCCGTCGATATCAAAAAGGAATCTAATTAACATTACCACAATGTCTCATAAATAACACTAATATATACATTCATAATTGTAAAGGAGGTCACACATTAAATTCAACATCCATGCAATTAAAATAGCATTCCAACACAGTTAGGGACCCCAATGAATTTTACAAATCTAGCCACACATATTTACAGATAGCAAACAGTCCAACAGCAGGCAATCCATCAGAAAATTCATCAAGCAATCAATTATACAGGAGATAAAAATAGTATAAATTAAGAACGCCCCTATCTTCTCAATTGCCCAATGATTACTGCACGGATTGGTTGCCAGAAAACCACTCGAATCTCCCTAGAAAACTGCCAGAAATTCACAAGAAAATTCAAATCCAGTGTTTTCCAAAAGCTACGTCAATTCGGCGGGTCGGGTTGTGAGCAAAGCGGTACCGCTTAAAACGCCCGAATCGACGGCCTGAGCTGGGGCGGATGGTCACGGTGGGGTCGCTGGTCGATGGAGAGTCACTTTCCGGTGGCGTCATGGACTAACAGTGACGGGAGTACCTCCAAAAGTAACTGGATCCTCTCACGGGTCGCGACCTTCTTCGCGTTATGGACGGCTGGAATGGGTGGCGCGGACGGCCAAGATGGTGGAGGACCGTCCGCGGAGCTTCTCCGGTGGCAACTCGGCCTCCCTCGACGATTGATCGGCATGGGCGTCGCTCGTGGATGGATGGGTTTGCTTTGGGTTGCGATGCTTTTTCTCTTGCACGATGGATTCAAGCTGGGTTCTGTTCACAATAATGCTTCACACATAGGTCCTCACAATAGACTCTCATTTTTTTTTCTTTCTTTGCTTCCACTATTCACTTCAGCCTATTTTTCTCATTTTTCCCATGGGTCCTTGGTCTTCTCCCTCTTTCACGCATGGGACTCCACTCTTTCACGCTACTATTTTTTTCCCTATCCATTTCACATGTGGGACTCCACTTTTTCATGAAGAATTGTTTGCTTAATGGCCAAGTACTGTACACAATTGGCTCTTTTCTTTTCAATTTCACCTTTGTGGCTCTTGTATCTACTGTTCCTCTTCACTCCCGGGTTTGGTAATGGATTCCATAGGTTTTTCATTGTTTAATGCCAATTTCTCCACTATTTTCACGCTGCCTGGGTCCCACTCACGCTGTTTGGATTTTCCTTCACTCCAAATCACTCCGTTTGCTGACGATGACTTGATAAAATATCTGAAAACGAAAATGAAGAAAACTTAGGTGATTTTAATAACAAAATTACACAAAATGCTCACAAAATGGACAATTCACATCCAGCAATTTTGTATAGAATCGGATACATCAATAGTTCACCAATTACACAAGGTATAGTAAAACTCTCTGGATCACACCTCTTAACAGGTAGCTTGTTTTGTAGGATTGCTGAGCACTCTTCATTCAGTGTCACCAGTCCCAAATCCTCCAATTTCCTTTTGTTGCTCAGTATTTCTTTCAAGAACTTCGCATAGCGAGGCATCTACGAAATGGCTTCAACAAAAGGAAGGTTAATCCTCAGCTATTTAAATAGATCAATAAACTTACCAAACTGCTAATCCACCTTCTCTTGCTTCAATCTAGTAGGGTATGGAATGGGTGGCTGGTACTCTCTTACAGGGCTCTTCTTGCCCTCAACTTGCACTGGCTTAGTTACCCCAAGCTCTAGGTCCTTATTGACAGTTGCATCTTGCATATCAGTATTATCATCATCAAGTAAAAGTAAAGGACCAGATACTTGCTTGCCTGATCTTAGAGTAATAGCCTTGCAATGCTCCCTTGGATTAGACTCTGTGGTGCTAGGGAGCATCCCTGGCTGTCTCTCAGCCAAAACCTTAAAAATCTGGCCTATTTGGTTCTCCAAGTTCTAAATGGAGGCTTATTGGTTTCTAAGTACTGTGTCCATTTGTTGGAACTTTCTCTCTGAAGTGGACACAAACTTCATGATCAATTCCTCTAGATTGGGCTTCTTCTCCTGCCCTTGAGGAAATTGATTTGGAGCAGCTTGCTTCTGGGGTTGCTATTGGTGTAACCGTCGAAAACCTGGTGGACCCTGGTTATTAGTGTTTCTCCATCCAAATGTTGGATGATTCCTCCACCCAAGGTTGTATATGTTGCTATATAGATTGTTCTGTTGTCTTAGAGCATTCCCCATGTAATCAACCTGTTCAAAATAAGAAGAACCACCATGAGAAGAAAATGAAGAAGTGGGGTTAGCAAAATACCTCTCGCATTACAATTAACACTATAATGCAGGCCACCACAAAACTCGCAGCTTGACAGTGCTGCATGCACTGGCATCTAGAGTTGGTTGATCTTCTTGGCCAGAAGCTCCACTTGAGCTGCCAAGGTTGATATAAAGTATGACTAGTTGACCACTCCCTGACGTCCTAGCCTATCCCTTGAGGATTGCCATTGATAGTTGTTCATGGCCATTTCCTCTATTAAATTTTGTGCCTGTTCAAGGGTTTTATTGTTTAATGCAACCCTTGCTATCGCATCCACCATCTGCCCTGTGGCTATATTTAAACCACTGTAAAAAGTATATACCTAGATCCATACAGGTAATCCATGATGCAAGAAAAACCTTATCAAGTCTTTGTATCTCTCCCATACATCATAAATGCTCTCATCAGCCATCTGCACAAAAGAAGAGATGTCATTACGCATTTTTGCAGTCTTAGCTGGTGGAAAATATTTGTACAAAAACTTTTCAACCAAAGTATCCTAAGTATTGATGGAGTTAGGTGGTAGGGATTGCAGCCATCTCTTTGCTCTATCTCTCAATGAAAATGGAAACAATCTAAGTTGAATGGCGTCATCGGTAGTTCCATTAATCTTGAAAGTGTCACATATCTCCAAGAAATTGGCTATGTGAGTGTTGGGGTCTTCGCTGGGCATCCCTCCAAATTATACAGTTTGCTGCACCATCTGGATCACATTTGGCTTGATCTCAACATTGTAGCTGCTATTGTAGGTCGAGTAATGCACGTCTATGTCCCCTCCAATAAAGGTCTAGCAAACTCGTACATCGTTCGATTAGCATCATCATTATTATTTACAGCTGCCATCTTTGGTGATGTAGGATCAGGGATCTCAACTGGTTCCTCCTCCAATATCTCAACTAGTACCTCCTCCTAACGACGGTATGCACGAGTCCACAACAGTCGTTCTGGATCGGATAAAGGGTCTATAGGTACAGGATTGGAACTCCTGGTTATAAACTACCTAAATCTAATAACAGCGAAATGGCCCACCAACTGCATCAAAGAGTAATAAACCAAAAAAAAAAGGCAAAATAGGATAGATAAAGACCAACGACAGAAACAAAAACAAAACAACTAAAAATCCACTAAAATAGCGAAATAATTAATCTGAGAATAAAATAAAATAAACAAGAGACAAAATGGAATTAATAAAAGCCAACAACTGAATGAAGAGAAAGACACAACTAATCAGAAACAAAAATAAAATAAACAGATAAAAGTGGCTAAAGTAACAAATAGCAAATTCACTCTAGCTTTCACAAATAGTTCCCTGGCAACGGTGCCAAAAACTTGATGTTGTACTACCAATGCTACCTAAGCAACTACACCTAAGGCAATGAACCTATCGATGCAGCCTAGTGCAATGATGAGTATCAAGGTCGTAATCTTCAGGAACAGGAAAGCTAAGAGTTACTACTTGTTCTTTGTTATCTAGCCTAAAAGTCAAAATGATTGTTTCTAATTAATCCTAATAATTAACTAAGTATAAATAAACTACCAGCGACAAGCAACAGAAGAAAATATATGGAGGCAAGAAATGCAAATCCATTAGGAAACCTATACTGGTTGGCAACCACATAAAGGATAATGGATTACTGAATTTGCTTATGCTACCTGTGAGTAAATTCTAAGTTAAATTCAATTTCCCTCTTGAGACAATTAAATTTCTAAATCTAAGAATCTACTACTGGAATCTCTTTCTAATGATTGATTTCAGATCAGCCTTATTGGTTTAATTCACCACTATTAAGGATAGCTACTACTTAATCCAGCAATTAATTAACCTCATCTCTAAGAGAAAATTAATTTTTTGTTACAATTAGCTGTCCAATTTCAATTATCAACTCTCAATCTCAAAAAGAAATCTAATTAGCTTTCATTGCAACATCTTGTCAATGAAAACATGAGCAATCATTCATAAAAGTAATGGAGATCACATAACCAACATTTAATTATCCATGCAAATTAAAACGGCAATTCAACACAGTAAGGAACCCCAATGAATTTTACAAATTCAGCCACACATATTTATAGACAACACACAATCCAACAGTAGACAATTCATCAGAAAATTCATCATACAGAAGATAAAATATAATAAAAATTTATGGAATCCTGTCTTCCTAATTGTCCAATGGTTACCGCATGGATTAGTCGCTAAAAAACCACCAAAATCTCGCTAAAAAATTGCCAGAAAATTAAATTCCAAAGCTGTCCAGGAAAACGGGTCGCGGGGTAAGTCAATAGGTCGGATCCTTAGGGTCTTGGGTACCCACCAAAAAATGGCTGCAACGGCGGCCTGAGCTAGGTCGAAAGGTCACGGGGGAGGCACTAAGTGATGGAGGACTGGTTTTCGATGGCAGCTCAAATGGATGGCGACAGAATCAACTCCAAACACGACCGGATCGAGAATTGGGTCTATCGCGGATCTCACCGATCTGGGCTGTTTTGACAATCGATGTGTAACGACCCCCTAATACGACATACGCAATGCTTATCTGATTAGCGGAAGCATATGGGTCTTTTACATAGTTATCCCTGATATGGGAATGTCATGGGATCACTACTGGTTGAGCGTAACCCAAATAGACTTCCCGTTGTCTATTCGGATTCCGTTCAACCCTAGTTCACACGCAGCTAAAACTAATTATACATACATACATCATAAAATTCTCTGGAATGAAACTAAAGTCCATACATACGGCATACAATCATTAAACGCAACATCCAAAACTCATATACACATCATGTCATGCATTCACATACATTCCAACTGAATTTCCCAAGTTTACAGCAGTAAACCCTACCGAAAATCTGGCAGAGTTTCCTCTATATTTCGATCATACCCAAAGTACAAAATCACCTGTTCACAATTATACAACCAGTCCAACAACAACAGTAAACATGAATGACAGTAATCCATATACAGCAACATCAATCCCATCACTACAGTTAACATAAAATACCTGTGTTATACATGTACAGTCAATCTAATCACTACAGAAAACATAGAAGACAGAACCCAACATACAGCAATATTATCAAAGTATATATATATACAAGACAATTCAAGCCTAAGCTAAGTCATTCTCCCGTTTATCACCACGGCATCCTCAGCTATCGTTTGGGTTCCTGTCCCTGTCCCTGTTCATCTGAGTAAACAGCCTAGTGAGATATAAAATCCCAGTAGAATAATTTACAATTCAAATATAGTTCAAAATCATTTGAATACTCGTGGTGAACACCAAAATCATCTTCCTGAAATCAGTTCAAAAACAGTGAAATACCTTATCTTTAAAATCGTTTTATCACATGGAAATTGCGGCAGATAATCAAAATCATAAAAATCCATTTCTTTTAAAATCATTACTCAAAATCAAATAAAATCCCATGCCCGGTGTATCTAAATCCACATTGGCTACAAATCCGCTGTAACCGAGTCTAAATCATCATCTAATTGTACGTCATCCAGACAGAGTACCTCTCTTATCGTTGGGTGTGATCCGTAACACCAATCACCCGAATCAAGCCTATATTGTGAGTGTGATCCGTAACACCAATCACTCACTCAAGGACCGAGTGAGAATCAACATCTAAGGTGTCCCCTAGTATGTGCACATACGCCAATTCTCATCCTCATACAGTTTATTCGAACTCACATGCTCACGGTCGGCTATTCCTCAGGGTTCTAGGGTTTTACGCCTAAATCACAACGTTTCCCCGTGTAGGCTATCCCCCCTTATACTCCTTAAACCTTTCTTAGGGTCGTCCTGGTTTAATGCGTAATCCCTAACGCAGTACAGTCTAAATCAAGTAAAAACAATGTCAATTAAAAGCTCCCTATACTCGGGATACTTAACGGCCGTCCCATACCGGCTATCAAGTACCCAACCCTAAGTAAATCCGTCCTAAGGGCATCTAAACTCGATAAACAAAGTGTCTAAGATGCAATTAGGGTTTTTAGCACACAGGCATGCAATTTATCTCATCGAAAGCAGCACATAAATCTATGCAAATCATCTAAATCATTCAGGTATCCACTAGGTCAAATCTAGGGTTCGGGAAGCGTAAATTATCCTACCTGGTCTCCTGTCGCTCCAAATCAATTCAGAATCTCCCGTAGTCTCAGTTTCTGAGCCCAATTAATTTTCTAGACATTAAATTAAATATTCAAACTTGTCACGTCATTCGTTTAACAATTCTAGGTCCGGTTGCCTTAATACCTAAGTTAATTTATTGCCTAATTACGTTTGGCACCTATTTTAATCAGATATCATCAGTTTTTGGGAAATCAGACCTTACCAATGTGCTCGGATGATGGAATTCTATCTCTAGGTGGTCTCAGTTTCTCCCGATGCACGTCCAGAAACTCCGGTACGGTGATGCATGGCAACGTACGGTGGCGCAAGGCGGAGGGGTGCGGTTTGCCTCAAAAATTACACCACGGTGAAGCCCGCAAGTCCAGGAGTCCGAATATGGTGGTAGCGCGGCTGTTCACGGCCGTTTGGACGGCATTTTCTAACCACGAAGATTCTCACACAGCGGACGAAGATTGCCTCGATCCGGGCACATTCGGCCTCCGTTCGATGTCGGCGAGCTACTGAAGGAAGCTGGCAGCTCAGGCTACACGGTGGTGGGGGCGGTGACGGCCGACGGTGACAGATGGCGGCGATCTAAGCTAGCGAAGTTTTCGCGTGGTGGAGGAAAAAAGTGGCATTTTTCGACGGTGCTGGCGGCCGTTGGTGGTCAAGGGTGATCGCTGGAGGTTGTGGGTGGCGGCCCACGGTGGCTGTAGCAGCGGTTCACGGTGGATGAAGGAGGAGAGAGAAGAGAAAGTATGGTGAGGAGAGAGAGAAATTTGAGAGAAATAGAGGGAATCCATAAAATTTAAAGCCTCCGGGGGTAATTCTGACTTTTCCCGGACCACCCGGGGACACTTTATGGTGTCGGCATCCTTTCAGAAGTTGGCACGCATTTCTATGCGAAGGTTTTGGACTCCGTCAGTGGAATTGATGCACGAAACGTCATCTGTCAGTTTCTAATCGCCGGATTGCGTTTCCTTCTGTTTGATCGTATTTCTGACTTCGAACGACCTTTTATTACGAGTCCTCGTCCTCGAAATACATGCCAGCCTCAGTTTAAAAGGAATTAGGGTTAAAAGCTTGATTTTTTTCTTTTAAAAACTCTTTCAATTGTTACATTCTCCTCCCCTTAAAAGAAATTTTGTCCCCAAAATTCATACCTGTAAATAGTTCTGGATATCTTTGCCTTATCTCATCTTCTTTCTCCCACGTCATCTCTTGCGATGCTACATCCTGCCAAAGTACCTTAACTAAAGGGATTATCTTACTTCGAAGTTGCTTAGTCTTAAAGTCAAGGATTTGAATAGGAGTAGATTCATAAGTCAAATTTTCCTTTAATATTATTGGTTGACTCCCTAATACATGCGCAGGATCTGGGACATATTTACGAAGTTGGGAGACATGGAAAACATCAAGTAGATTGGACAGATAGGGAGGTAAAGCAATTCGGTAGGCAACAGGACCGACTCTTTGTAAAATTTAGAATGGTCCTAGAAATCTAGGGCTTAGTTTCTTGGTCCTCATCAGTCTACCAATACCCGTGGTGGGGGACACTTTTAGAAATACGTGATCTCCCTCGTTAAATTCCAAAGGCCTTCTTCTCTTGTTGGCATAGGATTCTTGCCTCTGTTGGGCCATTCTCATCTTTTCCCTGATCATTTTAATTTGATCAGTGGTTTCTTGTACCATTTTGGGTCCTAAAAGTGCACTCTCCCCCTTCTCTACCCAACTTAAAGGTGACTTACAACTCCTCCCATACAGCACCTCATATGGTGCCATACCGATGGTAGAGTGATAACTATTGTTGTATGCAAACTCTATCAACGGCAGGTGTTTATCCCAACTTCCTTTCTGCTCAAGCACACAAGCCCTTAACATGTCTTTTAGGGTTTGAATAGTCCTCTCAGACTGCCCATCAGTTTGAGGATGGTAGGCTGTGCTAAATTTAAGTTGGGTTCCTAAGGATTGCTGTAGGGATTGCCAAAATCTCGAAGTAAACCTAAGGTCTCTATCGGATACTATACCTGACGGTATTCCATGTAACCTCACGATTTCCCTAAGGTATACTTTGGCTAATTTCTCTATGGAGTAACGCACCTTAACAGGTAAAAAGTGTGCAGACTTGGTCAACCTATCTACTATTACCCAAATGGCATCAAATCATGCTGGTGTTCTAGGTAATCCTACCACGAAATCCATAGTGATTTGATCCCATTTTCTTTCTGGTATCTCCAACGGTTTGAGTAGCCCTGTGGGTTTCTGGTGTTTTATCTTAACCTGTTCACAACTCAAACAGGCATTCAAGTAGTTCGTGATATCCTTCCGCATACCGGGCCACCAAAAATTCCTCTTTAAGTCCTGATACATCTTGGAAATACCAGGGTGAATAGTGTAATGGCTTCTATGGGCCTCTGCTAACACTTTTTCCTTTAGCTCCTGATGGTTCGAAATTACTACCCTCTTCCTAAACATCAAAACTCCATCAGGTGCTAGTCCAAAGTCGGGTTGGTCTGCGTATACTTCCAAGGATTCATCCTCAAGTTGGGCTTGTCTAATCAATTCTCTCAATTCGCAGGTTATCAAAAAGTCACTCATCACTAATCTTTGCGGAAACGAGATTACGTTGAGGCTAAGATTCCCAAAATCCTCAAGTAACCTCATCTCACCAATCATTAAACTAGCTACTTGTAGTGACTTTCGGCTCAATGCATTAGCCACGACATTCGCTTTTCCTGCATGATATTTCAATTCAAAATCAAAGTCTTTCAGATATTCTACCCACCTACGCTGCCTCATCTTCAATTCCTTTTGATCAAATAAATACCTAAGGCTCTTATGATCACTATATACCTCAAATACAGCGCCATACAGGTAATGTCTCCAAATCTTTAGGGCAAACACGCCGACAGCTAATTCTAAGTCATGGGTGGGGTAGTTCTCCTCTGTATGTTTCAATTGTCGCGATGCATAAGCCACAACTTTCCCATCCTGCATCAATACGCAACCTAGGCCTCTCAAGGATGCATCTGTGTATACAGTAAAGGGTTCTAGGGGTTTTGGAATAATTAATACAGGAGCGGTGGTCAATTTCTCTTTCAAAATTTGAAAACTAGTCTCACATTGTTCGCTCCATTCAAAATCTACCCCTTTCCGAGTCAACCGGGTTAATGGCACAACTATCTGAGAAAATCCTTGAATGAATTTCCTATAATAACCGGCCAAACCCAGGAAACTCCTAATCTCGGTGACCGTTCTAGGTCGATCCCAATCTAATACTGCTTCAATTTTCTTTGGGTCGACCGCTATCCCATCCCTATTAACCACGTGTCCTAAGAATTTCACTTCTTCTAACCAAAACTCACATTTCTCTAACTTTGCATACAATTGCTTCTCTTCCAGTATTTGTAGCACTGTGCTAAGATGCTGGGCATACTCTTTGTGAGTCTTGGAATAGACTAAGATATCATCGATGAATACCATGACAAATTAATCTAAATAGGGTCTGAAAATTCTATTCATGTAATCCATAAAAATAGCGGGTGCATTCGTCAATCCAAACGGCATCACTAGGAACTCATAGTGGCCGTATCTTGTCCTAAACGCTGTCTTAGGAATATCTTCCTCTCTAACCCTAATCTGGTGGTATCCTGATCTTAAATCTATCTTAGAAAATACAGTCGCGCCTTACAACTGATCAAACAAGTCATCGATACATGGCAATGGGTATTTGTTCTTAATGGTCACCTTGTTCAATTGTCGGTAATCAATACACAATCTCAAACTCCCGTCTTTCTTCTTTACAAATAAGATCGGAGCTCCCCATGGCGATACACTTGGCCTAATGAACCCCTTCTCCAACATATCTTCAATTTGGACCTTCAATTCCCTTAATTCTGCGGGGGCCATACGATATGGGGTCATCGCTATTGGGCCCGCACCCGAAATCAAATCAATGGTGAATTCTATCTCCCTAGGTGGTGGCAGTTTACTCACTTCCAAAGGAAATACCTCCGAAAAGTCACTAACAATTGGGATTTGGCTTAGCCTATCCTGCAACTCTACCTCAGAGAGATTGAGGGACATATCACTTATCTCACAAGCTCTGTCACTCCCTCGCACAGGCACATTATCCAGATAAGTAATTGTCCCTTTGGAACAATTCAACAAAACCCGATTCCTAGTCAACCAGTCCATTCCCAAAATAATGTCGATCCCTGACAATGGTATACACACTAGGTCCACAAGGAATAAAGTATCTTCAATGGTTAAGGGGCAATTTAGGCATATTCGTGGGGACATAGTGGCTTCTCCCAAGGGTATAGATATGTATAGGTCACAGGGCAGGGTTTGAACAGGTAATCTTATTCTTTCTAAACATGCATCATCGATAAAGGAATTCATAGCACACGAATCAAACAATACTATCAAAGAAAAATTATAGATTTTACCTCTACCCTACATCAAGCTCGAAGACTTGTCGACATTGGCAGCATTCATAGTAAAAACTCTCCCTGGAGCCTATGGTCTCCGGCTACTGGATGTCAGCTGGTTCCCTGTGGAAGGGCAGTATCTGGCCATATGTCCTGTGCCTCCACACCTGTAACACTAAAGTGGAGTTTGATACCAGCAAGGCTGATTCGAATGTCTAGTGCCACACTTCGGATAGGGTGTGTTGTCAGTTCATCTTCCACTACTGCTAGAAGCCCCTGGTTGCAGTTTAAACATACCGCTTCTTACATTAAGATTTCTGGGTGCTTGTCTGGGCCGGTTCCCTATTCTCTATGTCATATTCTGAGCTTGTCTCTGTTCTAGATTCTTGCTCAGAATCTGGCATTTGTTTACCAGCGTGGCAAAGTCTCGAATCTCCAGGGTAGCTAACTGAGTCTTCATAGGTAAATCTAAGCCTTCTTCTAATTTCTTTGCTTTCCAGGCCTCGTCATAATGCATTTGTAGGTAGGTGGAATATTGTGATAATTCTTCAAACTGTTTCAAATACTCGTCAAATGGCCTGCCTCCCTGTGTGAGCTTCAGGAAATGTGCTTCCTTTGATTGCTTTACGCTCTCAGGGATATATTGATCCATGAAGACCCTCTTGAATGACTCCCAAGTAAGTGGAATGCCTCTGCTCTCCATCAGTTGCTGGGCATCTTTCCACCAGAGTTCTGCTTCGCCTTTCAACATATATGTTGCATATGTGACCTTCTGCTCGTCGTCGCACTGCAACAATCTGAAAATATTTTCAATTTCTTTCACCCAGGCTTCTACAACAGCTGGATTGGAGGCACCTGCAAATGGAGATGGACCTGCTCGCTGAAACTCGATCCATCCCTGATACAGTGGGTTTGCATGTTGAGTGGCTCCGTCATTTCTCATCTGTCTTTCTTCCTGCTGCTGTCTCATTACATTAGCACTGGTAGTGGCCTGATCTCTCATCGCATCAGCCATTAACCGGATGGATTCCATCATATCGCATATGTCGACATTAGTCTCCATGCTACCACTACCCGAAACACCCTGATTCCTGTGCCTTGGCCTTCCTCTGGGCCTGCAGGTGGCATCCCTTCTAGATTCTGCCATACTTATCTGACACAGAAAATAAATAGATCAGTTATACAGCAACAGTTAACAGAAATGCATTAAGTTTATTCTGTTTCTTATCGGTTCAAAATCAGGTCCTAACATTCTAGAGTCAAATCAATCAAAACCCTAAAGCTGCAAGCCCGAAGATTCAAGTCCCTAACCCACTAAACCAGACAATCCGACAACCTGGGCTCTGATACCATAATTGTAACGACCCCCTAATACGACATACGCAATGCTTATCTGATTAGCTGAAGCATATGGGTCTTTTACATAGTTATCCCCGATATGGGAATGTCAGGGGATCGCTACTGGTTGAGCGTAACCCAAATAGACTTCTCGTTGTCCATTCGGATTCTGTTCAACCCTAGTTCACACGCAGCTAAAACTAATTATACATACATACATCATAAAATTCTCTGGAATGAAACTAAAGTCCATACATACGGCGTATAATCATTAAACGCAAAATCCAAAACTCATATACACATCATGTCATGCATTGACATACATTCCAACTGAATTTCCCAAGTTTACAACGGTAAACCCTACTGAAAATCCGGCAGAGTTTCCTCTGTATTTCGATCATACCCAAAGTACAAATCACTTGTTCACAATTACACAACCAGTCCAACAACAACAGTAAACATGAATGACAGTAATCCATATATAGCAACGTCAATCCCATCACTACAATCAACATAAAACACTTGCGTTATACATGTACAGTCAATCTAATCACTACAGAAAACATAGAAGACAGAACCCAACATACAGCAACATTATCAAAGTATATATATATATACAAGATGATTCAAGCCTAAGCTAAGTCATTCTCCCGTTTATCACCACGGCATCCTCATCTATCGTCTGGGTTCCTGTCCCTGTCCTTGTTCATCTGAGTAAACAGCCTAGTGAGATATAAAATCCTAGTAGAATAATTTACAATTCAAATACAGTTCAAAATCTGGCTAAATACTCAACGGTGCGAACACCAAAATCATCTTCCCGAAATCAGTTCAAAAATAGTGAAATACCTTATCTTTAAAATCATTTTATCACATGGAAATTGCGGCAGATAATTAAAATCATAAAAATACATTTCTTTTAAAATCATTACTCAAAATCAAATAAAATCCCATGCCTGGTGTATGTAAATCCACGTTGGCTACAAATCTGTTGTAACCGAGTCTAAATCATCATCTAATTGCACGTCGTCCAGAGAGAATACCTCTCTTATCGTTGGGTGTGATCCGTAACACCAATCACTCACTCAAGGACCAGGTGAGAATCAACATCTAGGGCGTCCCCTAGCATGTGCACATACGCCAATTCTCATACTCATACAGTCTATTCGAACTCACATGCTCACGGTCGGCTATTCCTTAGGGTTCTAGGGTTTTACGCCTAAATCACAACATTTCCCTGTGTAGGCTATCCCCCCTTATACTCCTTACACCTTTCTTAGGATCGTCCTGGTTTAATGCGTAATCCCTAACGCAGTACAGGCTAAATCAAGTAAAAACAATGTCAATTAAAAGCTTCCTGTACTCGGGATACTTAATGGTCATCCCATACCGGCTATCAAGTACCCAACCCTAAGTAAATCTGTCCTAAGGGCATCTAAACTCGATAAACAAAGTTTCTAACATGCAATTAGGGTTTTCAGCACATAGGCATGCAATTTATCCCATCGAAAGTAGCACACAAGTCCATGCAAATCATCTAAATCATTCAGGTATCCACTAGGTCAAATCTAGGGTTCGGGAAGCGTAAATTATCCTACCTGGTCTCCTGTCGCTCCAAATCAATTCAGAATCTTGCGTAGTCTCGATTTCTGAGCCCAATTAATTTCCTGGACATTAAATTAAATATTCAAACTTGTCACGTCATCTGTTTAACAATTCTAGGTCCGGTTGCCCTAATACCTAAGTTAATTTATTGCCTAATTACGTTTGACAGCTATTTTAAAAAGATATCATCAGTTTTTGGGAAATCAGACCTTACCAATGTGCTCGGATGATGGAATTCTATCTCGAGGTAGTCTCGATTTCTCCCGATGCACGTCCAGAAACTCCGGCATGATGGCGCACGGTGGCGTACGGTGGCGCATGGTGGAGGGGTGCTGTTTGCCTAGAAAATTACACCACAGTGAAGGCCACAAGTCCAGGAGTCTAAATATGGTGGTGGCACGGCGGTTCACGGCCGTTTGGACAGCGTTTTCTAGCCACAAAGATTCTCGCATGGCGGACGGAGATTGCCTCGATCCGGGTGTGTCCAGCCTCCGTTCGACGTCGGCGAGCTATTGGAGGAAGCTGGCAGCTCAGGCTACACAGTGGTGGGGGCGGTGACGGCCGACGGTCACGGACGGTGGCAATCTGAGCTGGCGAAGTTTTCGCGCAGTTGAGGAAAAAAGTGAGGTTTTTCGGCGGTGCTGGCAGCCGTTGGTGGCCGTGGGTGGTCGCTGGAGGTTGTGGGTGGCGAGGGCTGTTGATTAGTTTGCCGGGTGGCAGCCCATGGTGGCTGTAGCGGCGATTCACAGTGGAGGAAGGAGGAGAGAGAAGAGAGAGAAAGTGTGGTGAGGAGAGAGAGAAATTTGAGAGAAATGGAGGGAATCCGTGAAATTTAAAGCCTCAGGGGGCGATTCTGACTTTTCCCGGACCACCCGAGGATACTTTAGGGTGTCGGCATCCTTCCAGACATTGGCATGCATTTCCATGCGAAGGTTTTGGCCTCCGTCAGTGGAATTGATGCATGAAACGTCATCTGTCAATTTCTGATCGCCAGATTGTGTTTCCTTCCGTTTGATCATGTTTCTGACTTCAAACAACCTTTTGTTGTGAGTCCTCGTCCTCAAAATACGTGCCAGCCTTAGTTTAAAAGGAATTAGGGTTAAAAGCTTGATTTTTTTTCTTTTAAAAACTCTTTCAGTTATTACACGATGAGCTGAGGGAAGATGGTGGACAACTTGTTGGAGGTTGCAGGGGCGATAGCGAGCGGTGGGTCAACCAGAAAATGCAGTAAAATGTCACAAACTCAGATGAAATTCCTCTCGGATCGTGTGCCTTTTCTCGTCATTTTACTGCTTTTCGACAGTAATGGACGGTGGTGGTGGCTCGCTCGTCGTCTCATATTGCCAAGGTGAGGTCGCACTATCGCGGAGCTCCAGTCAGACACTCCGTTTTGAGTCTTCTCTCTCTCTCGGGTCTCCTTCGCGTGATGGGTTTGGGTCTACTCCCTTTGGTTACTGTTCCAAGCTCTATTCCACCAATTTTGCACGCTGCTCTTCAAATCCACGTGGCTCCCAGTCTACTTCACTCGGGTATAGCTTCTTTTCTCCTTTTCCTAGCCCAGTCCAAGGCCTAATAAGCAAAATTGGCCCAAATAGCCTATTTTGAGTGCTCTGAAGGCTGTCCAAGCTCAATAATTACTCTGTTTACTGATGATGACTTGATAAAATGCTTGAAAATAAAAATAAAACAAACTTAGGTGATTTTAAGAATAAAATTACATAAAATGCTCATAAAATGGACAATTCCTATCAAGCAAATGTGTATAAAATAAGGCTCATCAATACCCATACATATATATTTGTTCACACGACTAGGAGCATGGAGATTCAAGAATGCATGCACACGTGGAAAATGAGATGCCATGAAGAAATAGCCATTTAATATGTATGGGAAATCACACGTGAATTGAAGGGGAGAGAGAATTGTTTGAAATAAAATGAGTGTAATGAATTATAGTCTTGCATGGGTTTCACGTGAAGTAGGGGAGGAAGGAATACGTGAACTAAGAAGAAAGAATACTAGCATATGCATCTTGCATGAGACTAATGGATAATAGGAAGAAGGATGGGAATTAATTAACTAATTATATATATACAATTGTGTGTGTGCATGTGCAAATTGGAAAAGAAAGGAGAGATTTAGTCAAAGAGAGAGGAACACGTGTGAGTTAGATAAATTAGGAAAGAGAGAAGTGTAGAATTTTAAATGTTCATAGAGATATCAAGAGATACATGGCAATGAAGACACAGGTGAGGTATGGAAGTATGGTTAAGAAAAGAAGACAATAATGCAGCCTTATTTAAATCAAAAACCATGTAAGAATGCAAGCTTTTCCCTCTCTCCTTTAACTTGTGTAAGTAGCTAACCTAAACTTACAAGGAAAAAAATTATCAAGGTTGCAAGCAAGGAAGTATAAGGTGCAAAATTTTTTTTTCCTCCAAACATGCATGGACAAGGGAAATAAATAAATAATTTATATACATGGAGAGGGAGAGAGTTGAAAAAGGCTAAGCTCCATGTGATGGCCAAATTGAAATTGGAATGAGAAAGGAAGAGGGATTTCACGTGAAGAAAAAAAAATAAGTGTAGCGCGAATTTGGGAGAAGTAAACCAAGATTTACAAGGAAGGAAGTGTGCATTAGGAACCACACGTGAGGACCCTTGGACAATACTGATAATCACAATAATAATTAAGGAGAAGAGGGTGGTGCCGTATGAAGAAAAAGAAAAGAGAGGAAATGTACCATATTGAAATATGGATATGAAGCATGGCGTGAAGGAATGGGAACTTGCATTTTTGGATGCTTGCATATGCCACCTAGGCAAAAAGGAAATTTAAAATTTTATGCATGCCATGCCACCTAAGCAAGAGAAAAAAGAGTGGGAAGTTCATTTTCATTTTGCATGCATACAACACACACACGCGTGGAAGGAGAGAAAAAGAGAAAAAGAAAAAGGGAAAAGAAAGAAAATGAGAAGAAAAGAGAGAGGGAGGGCGTGAGTTTGAAAAATACACCAAGAGTGTGGGGAGGAAGAAGTAAAGGTGCTCGAGGAGGAAAGCAAAAGGAACAAAGAATCAAAGAGGAAGCCAAGCAAAACCATCTTAAGGCACCAAAGAGGCAGGTTAACAATTTAAGATTGTGTTCCATGCTTTAGTTGATGCAACCAACATGTCTTTAGAAGCTTTCTATGGAACATGATTGTTTTCCTACATTCTTGACAATATGTATGTGTCTTGGCTAAGCATGTGTGATTGATTGAAATGTTGGTGGATAAGATGGCATGAATATTGTCATTGGAAAAAAAATTAGAGTTATATAATGTATTCATAATGACCATGAAGGAAGGAAACCCTACCATTTAGTGGTGTTGTAAGAAATAGAAGAGGGAAATTGAATTGCAAATTGACAAATCTCCCTAGGCCAAGTCCATGAAATTTACTCTTGGATTTTATAAGCTATGCACCATGATATTGATTCAAAATATGGGAATTTATTATTGAAGTCATAAGAAAGGATATTATTATTATTGCAAGAAAAGAAAATATTTTTAAAATGCTAGAATTTTTATAAGAAATGTACATTAGATTTAAGGAGAAATTATCCTTGAAATATTAGAATTTTTCATAAGAAATGTGCATTAGAATTGATTTCCAAGAAGGGAGAAATCATCCTTGAAGTATTAGAATTGTTCATAAGAAATGTACATTAGAATTGATTTCCAAGAAGGGAGAAATCATCCTTGAAGTACTAGAATTTTTCATAAGAAATATACATTAGAATTTATTTCCAAGAAGGGAGAAATTATCCTTGAAAATATTAGAGTTTTTGTAAGAAATGTGCATTGGAACTAATTTCCAAGAAAGGAGAAAATATTCTTGAAAATATTAGAATTTTATAAGAAATGTACATAAAAATTTATTTCCAAGATAGGAGAAATTATTTTCGAAAGTATTAGTATTTTTACAAGAAATGTACATTTATAGTAATTTCCAAAGAAAGGGAAAATTATTCATGAAATTAGTAGAATTTTTATGAGAAGTGTACATTAATATTAATCTACAAGAAAGGGACATTTATTCTTAAATTGTTTAGAATTTTAAAGAGATGTACACTAGTACTATTTTTCAATAAAAGGAAAATTTTCCTTGAGAATTGTTAAAGAATTATAAAGGTGGCCAAGTGTCCACAAGTGCCCAAGTATACACAAATAATTATAAAGGTGGTCAAATGTCCACATAGTGCCCAAGTGTGCACAATGACCCTAGAAAGGTGGTTGAGTGTCCACATAGTGCCTAAGTGTGCATAATTACCCTAGGAAGGTGGCCAAGTGCCCACATAGTGCCCAAGTGTGCACAATGACCCTAGAAAGGTGGCCAAGTGTCCACAAGTGCCCAAGTGTGTAACGCCCCTATCTAGTCTTGTTGTTTAGTCTGATATCAATAGATAGGTTTGGTACATTATTCTTATCCTTTTAATTATTGTTTGAGCCGTTAGACCATTCAAGTTACGTTAAACGAATTAGGTTCGGGATCTTTTGCTCAGATAAAATAAAACTTACATGCGCAGCGGAGTAATGAAATTCTACGCTACATGATGAAAATACAGTCTTTCATATGAATCCAATAATACAAGTCTGATAATAATCATTACATACTGATGTACTTGTCCCTAGATATATGAAGTACCCATCCCATGAAAGTCAGGAGACAACAGGCCTGCCACTCAGACTTTCGCACAAAATAGTGATGGACCGGTCCTTCACATATCCGTTTTCCCTGGTATCCCTAGAACCACTCGTATATACAATCAAATTAGTTGTCTTATTCTAATTTGAGTACATCTAGGACCCAAAATAGGGGTTACAAAAACCTTTATTAATTAAAAGGTACTGTCACCATGCGTCCCTGCTACGCATCCGTATCTGATACATATTAGCACATAGATGAGAAACACAAGTTTCCCAGTAGCTTAAAAATTCATAGTTTAAAAGAAACTAATATGTACCAGGGTTCAGACACCAAAAAAGTTCAACCTACATCCTTGATTTAGGAGTAAAATGCATAACTGTAAACAGGCAATTATTGCATGATAAATTTAGTTGTTAGCAACAGTTATAGATTTTTTTCACCTGACCAGTGTTCTCTTATGCGTACCGGTTTATTATTACGAAGTTATCAGAACGTACATACATGTTCTGTGAACACTAGATCACAATGGTGGAGCACCTTTAGCCACACCTCCCTAGGTCACCCGTGTAGAGCACCTTCGGCCACACCTCCCTAGATCACCCGTGTAGAGCACCTTCGGTTACACCTCGTAATTTGTGGACACTTGGCCACGTATATAGCGTAATCGCAGACACTAGGTCATGGGCTTGGAGCACCTTTGGCCACACCTCGCTAGGCCGCCCGTGTAGGGTAC
The DNA here is from genome assembly GCA_031216115.1 of Senna siamea. Lineage (NCBI taxonomy): Eukaryota > Viridiplantae > Streptophyta > Magnoliopsida > Fabales > Fabaceae > Senna > Senna siamea. The sequence continues at coordinate 14,819,762 of CM062354.1, forward strand.
CTTTGGCCACACATCGTAAATCGTGGGCACTCGGCCACATACATAAAATCATTGGGACACTAGATCACGGGTATAGAGCACCTTCGGCCACACCTCCCTAGGTCACTCGTGTGAAGAACCTTCGGCCACGTGTCTAGTGTGATAGCGAACACTAGGTCCTGGGCATGGAGCACCTTCGGCCATGCCTCGCTAGGTCGCTAGTATTCACTCAGGACCCCGCATGGCGCGGTGTCACCCTACATCTCCTTTTTGTTATCCAGGGAGAGGTTTTATTTCCTTGAAACTTTCAAATAAATTCGAAAGTTCCATATTATTCATTTTTTTTGGAAAATTATATCTAAGTTCCATCTTAAAATATTACCTATAGACATACTGTTGTCCACTTTTCTTGGGACTTATCCTCACATAGATTCCTTCCTAAAAATATTATTAATAGACATAATAATTTCTATTTATTCTTACATAAACTTCTTTCCAAAAATTATTATTAAAGGACATAATATTTCCTATTCATTTTTACCTAAATTTCTATTATTAATGGAAATAATATTTCCTATTGTTTCTCCCATAAATTTCCCTCCAAAATTATTATTAATGACTACAATAATTCTCTACTTTTCCTTAAAATTTATCATTACATAAAATTCCCTTCAAAATATCAATAATGACTACAAAATTTTCTACTTTTTCTTAGCATTTATCTTTACATAAAATTCCCTCCAAATTATAAATAATGACTACAATATTTTCTACTTCTTCTTAGAATTTATTATTACATAAAATTCCTTTCAATTACAAATAATGACTACAACATTTTCTACTTTTTCTTAGAATTTATCATTACATAGAATTCCCTTCAAAATATTAATAATGACTACAAAATTGTCTACTCTTCTTAGAATTTATATCTCCTATAATTTCCTTCTAAAAGTTTAGTAATTCCCATGAGAATATCCCTCCTAACCATGATCTTTATTCACCTTAAACCCTCACAATTTCATTCCTCATAATAGTATTCATCATGAATTATTTGTGTTTATGGCAATAAAATTCCCAATGCTAACTTCATATGTAACGACCCCCTAATCCACAATACACAGTCCTCTATTTGCATAGCGGAAACATATGGGTTTCTCTAAATAGTTATTCCCGATATGGGAACGTCAGGGAATCGCTACTGGTTGAGCGTAACCCAAATAGACATTCCGCTGTCCATTTAGATTTCTTTCAACCCTAATTCACATGCAGCTATACTAATTATACATACATTTATCATAAATGACTCTGGAATGAAAACTAAAATTCATATATATATATATCATATCAGGTATTCATACAAATTCTAACTTAATTTCACTAGTTTACAGTGGTAAACCCTACCAAAAATCCGGCAGAGTCTCCCCTGTAACTCGGACATGTCTCAATAGTACAACCAGTCATCAACACAAGAGATTATATCCATTAAACATTATACATCCAATTTAACAACAAAACAATGCATAATTACATCATTCAGTACAGACATCTACAACTCAGATATATATATACATCGTAGATTCAATCCTAGACTACGCTGTTCTCCTGTCTGTCATCAAGGTCTAGCCTAACTAGCGTCTAGGTCCCTATCCCTGTTCATCTGAGTAAACAACCTGGTAAGATATAAAATCCTAGTAGAATAATTTATAGTTTAAAATACAGTTCGAAATCTGGTTGAATACTCAGTGGTGCAAACACCGAAAATAACTTCCTGAAATCAATTCAAAATATGTGAATTACCTTATCTTTAAAAATCAATTTATCTCATGGAAAATTATGACCAATGCTCACAAATCATCAAGTCTATATCTTTGAAAAATCAGAAATCAATAATCAGATTAAATCTCATGTCTGGTGTATCTAAATCCGTGTCGGCCACAAATCATCTGTGACCGAATCTAACGTCATCCAATTGCACGTCATCTAGAGAGAATTCATCTCTTATCGTTGGGTGTGATCCGTAACACCAATCACCCGAATCTCGCCTATGTTGTGAGTGTGATCCGTAACACCAATCACTCACTCAAGGACCGGGTGAGAATCAACATCTAGGGCGTCCCCTAGCATGTGCACATACGCCAATTCTCATCCTCATACAGTCTATTCGAACTCACATGCACACGGTCAGCTATTCCTCAGGGTTCAGGGTATTACGCCTAAATCACAATGTTTTCCCATCTAGGTTATCCCCCCTTATACTCCTTAAACCTTTCTTAGGGTCGTCCTGATTTACTATGTGATCCTTAACAAAATGCAGGCTAAATCTGTTTAAAAATATATCTTTATAAAACTCCCTGCACTCGGAATACTTAATGGCCGTCCCATACCGACTATCAAGTGCCCTACCCTAAGTAAATCTGTCCTAATTGCATATAAGCTCGATAAACAAAACATCTAACATGCAAATGGGATATCCAGCACACAAGCATGCAATTTATTCCATCGAAGGCAGCACGTAAATCTATGCAATTAAATCTAATCGTTCAGGTATTCACTAGGTTAAATCTAGAACTCGAGAAGTGTAAATCATCCTACCTGGTCTCCTGTTGTTCCAAATCAACCCGAGACTTCTCGTATCCTCGAATTTTGAGCTAAAACAATTCCCTGTACATTTAATTGAATATTCAAGCTCGTTACGTCATCCGTTTTATGATCCTAAGTCCGATTACCCTATCACCAAAGTCAGTTTATTTCCTATTCGCATTCGGCAGCTAATTCAATCAAAATTCATTAGTTTTAGGCGAATCGGACCTTACCAGGGTTATTGGATGATGGAAATCTATCTCGGGGTGGTCTCGGTATCTCTCGGTGTATAGCCAGATTCTCCGGCACGGCGGTGCACTGTGGCACACGGCAGAGGGTACGGTTTGCTTCAAAAATCACACCACGGTGAAGCTGGCAAGATGAGGAGTCCGAGTATGGTGGTGGCGCGGCAGTTCACGGTTGTTTGGATGGCATTTTTTGGCCCCGAAACTTTACGCACGGTGGACGGCAAATCCTTCGATCCAAGCACGTCAGACCTCCATTCAACGGCAGCGAGCTGGAGGAGGAAGCTGGCAGCTTGGCCGACACGTTGGTGGTGGCGGTGAGGGTCAATGGTGGCCGACGGAGATGATCTCAGCTGGCAAAAATCTCACGCGATGGAGGAGAAAAATGCCTTTTTTCGGCAGCTCTGGCGGCCGTTGGTGGCCGTGGGTGGCTGATGGAGGTCGAGGGTGACGAGGGGAATCGGTTGGTAGGCCAGGTGGTGGCTCATGGTGGCCCAGGTGGCAGCACGTAGTAGAAGATAGAAGAGAGAGAGGAGAGAGAAAATAGAGTAAGGAGAGAGAGAGAAATATGGCAAATGGCAGGGTTTCAGGAAATTTAAAGCTTCTGGGGGCGATTTTGACTTTTCCCGGACCACCCAGGGAAACTTCAAGACATCACCTTCACTCCGGACATTGGCACAAGTTCCCATGCAGAGTTTCCAGCCTCCGTCTAAGAAACTGAAGTATGAAACTCTGTCTATCAGTTTCTAATTGCCAGATCGTGTTTCCTGTCATCTGATCGCGTATCTGACTCCTAATGGCCTTCCGTTTCAACCGTCGACCTCAAAATCCATGCCAGACTTAGTTTAAATGGAATTCACATCAAAAATTCAATTTTGTCTTTCAAAGATAGTTCCGGTTATTACATCATACATCTTACTTCATCTTTATTTGTGTTTATTTCGCAAACATAAAGGGCTAACACATTATGAATCTTATTCAACATAGCCAACTCTTAAGTTTATCATGCATATTATATCAAACCACATCCTAAATCAAGAATGGAAAGGATTATTCTAGCTCTATGAAAGCAACATTGTGGAATACATATACCAACTTATGGAACCAAAATAAAAAAAATTGCTAACCTACCTTTATGGTAAGCTAAAAAAGAAATGATCTTGGCCCCCTCCTTGGTCTCCTTCTATTCCTTGTTTCTTTGCTCTTTTCTTCCTTGGTCTCTCTTTCACGTGAGGTTTGTTGTGTTTATAGAAAGTCAATCTCTCAACTCCTTCTCCCTTTTTTTCTGGACTAAAATTCTACACTCTCTTTTTATAAAATATATGTATATATAATTTGCAGCAAGTACACTTTGCCTTTGCTTGCACTCTTTGTATTTTCCTTCCTTGCAAGTTTGGATTTATCCACTCTTACAAGCAACTAATTTCCACAAGCAACCTTGGTATTCCCCCTTTTTTTTTGTTGCATCCTTCTTCCCTTCTTGAGCTTCTTATTACAATAATTAAAATAAAAAATTTGCACTCCCTTTTATCCTACTTCACACCACCTTCCCTCACTTGTGATTGTGCTTGCCATGAGGTTATCTATATGTATATACATTTAGCTTAAATTCTCTCTTTTCTTTGGCAATTTGGATAGCCTAATGAAAGGATAAAAATTTAAATCAAGTACTTTAATTTTGTGCAATCTTACCTTCAATATAACTATTGGGCCCATTTAATTATGCAAGTAGAATTTTCCCTTCCTTAAGCTAATTCCTTAAATTGATTAGCAAGCAAGCAATTAATTAAATGCCACCATTAATTTAGGTTAATTAATTGATGGGGTGTTACAAAGTGTGCACAAGAGATTTTTATAAAGGTGGCCAAGTGTCCACATAGTGCCCAAGTGTGCACAACTATTATATAAAAGCAAGTTTTAAGAATGATAAGCTAAAATGGTTTGTTAATAGCATGCAAAGATGTTTTACTTGAAAAGAATATTATCACATTGAAATTTAAATTGATCATGCATTGCTTGCCAATTTATGTTCATGCACGATGCTATGTTTTTATTCCAAGAATGTAGAATTAAATATTTGGGTGCTTGCACCCTAATACATATTAGTTGTTTTTAAAAACCGAATTGTTAAGCTACTGGAAAACTTATATTTCACATTATATGCTAATATGTATTAGATGCGGACGCTTAGCAGGGCCGAGACACAAAAGTTTCTTTTTAGTTTAAAGAAAATTTTGTAACCCCTATTCTGGGTCTTAGTCTAGACATATTGTTTAGAATTAGGACAATTCTTTTGGCAGTAGACATGAGATGTATATGGGATATCCCTGGGAATGGATATGGGAAGGATCGGTCCATCCTTAGAAATTTGTAAGGGAGTCTGAGTGGTAGACTTGGTTTCTCCTGACTTCCGATGGACGGGTACTTCATATATCCGGGGACATGTTTACCAATATGTAATAGACATTATTGGACTTGTATTATTTGAATTACATAAAATTTTAAATTTTTGTTGTGTAGTATATTGTTTCCTTTATTGTAACGACCCCCTAATACGACATACGCGATGCTTATCTGATTAGCGAAAGCATATGGGTCTTTTACAGAGTTATTCCCGATGTGGGAATGTCAGGGGATCGCTACTGGTTGAGCGTAACCCAAATAGACTTCCCGTCGTACATTTAGATTCCGTTCAACCCTAATTCACACATAGCTAAACTAATCATACATACATACATCATAAATTACTCTGGAATGAAATCTAAAACTTATATATATGTCACGTTATACATTCATACATATTTTGACTTAAATCCATAAAGTTACAGCGGTAAACCTACCGAAAATCTGGCAGAGTTTCCTCTATATTTCGATCATGTCCACAATACAAAGAATCACCTGTTTACATTTACACAGCCAGTCCAACAACAGCAATAAACATAATTCACAAAAATCCATAAAAACAGCGTCAATCCCATCAATACGGTCAATATAAAACACCTGATTTATACATGTACAACCAATCCAATCCATACAGAAAACATAAAGAACAGAACCCAATATACAACAACATCATCAAAGCATATATATACAAGCCGATTCAAGCCTAAACTAATTCGTTCTCCTGTCTATCACCACGGCATCATCGTCTATCGTCTGGGTTCCTGTCCCTGTCCCTATTCATCTAAGTAAACAACCTAATGAGATATAAAATCCCAGTAGAATAATTGAGAAATTCAAATATCATTCAAAAATCAGTTGAATACCAGGAGGTGCGAACACCGAAATCTTCTTCCTGAAATCATTTCGAAAACAGTGAAATACCTTATCTTTAAAATCGTTTTATTACATGGAAATCGCAACAATTAATCGAAATCATAAAATCAATTTCTTTGAAAATCAATCATCAAAATCAAGTAAAATCCCATGCCCGGTGTATCTAAGTCCACGTTGGTCACAATTCCACTGTAACCAAGTCTAAATCATCATCTAATTGCACGTCATGTAGAGAGAATACCTCTCTTATCGTTGGGTGTGATCCGTAACACCAATCACCTGAATCAAGCCTATATTGTGAGTGTGATCCGTAACACCAATCACTCACTCAAGGATTAGGTGAGAATCAACATCTAAGGCGTCCCCTAGCATGTGCACATACGCTAATTCTCATCCTCATACAGTCTATTCGAACTCACATGCTCACGGTCGGCTATTCCTTAGGGTTCTAGGGTATTACGCCTAAATCACAACATTTCCCCGTGTAGGCTATCCCCCCTTATACTCCTTAAACCTTTCTTAGGGTCGTCCTGGTTTAACACATAATCCCTAACTCAGTACAGGCTAAATCTGATAAAAACAATCTCGTTTAAAAACCCCCTGTACTAAGGATACTTAACGGCCGTCCCATACTGGCTATCAAGTACCCAACCCTAAGTAAACCCGTCCTAAGGGCATCTAAACTCGATAAATAAAGTGTCTAACATGCAATTAGGGTTTTCAGCACACAGGCATGCAATTTATCCCATTGAAAGTAGCACGTAAATTCATGCAATTCATCTAAATCATTTAGGTATCCACTAAGTCAAATCTAGGGTTCGGGAAGCGTAAATTATCCTACCTGGTCTCCTGTCGCTCCAAATCAATTTCGAATCTCACGAAGTCTCAATTTCTAAGCCCAATTAATTTCCTGGACATGAAATTAAATATTCAGGCTCGTCACGTCATCCATTTTTCGATCCTAAATTTGGTTACTCAAATACCTAGGTTAATTTATTGCCTAATTACGTTTGGCAGCTATTTCAATCAGATATCATTAGTTTTTGGGAAATCGGACCTTACCAATGTGATCGGATGATGGAATTCTGTGTCGCGGTGGACTCGCCCCGATGCACGCCCGAAGCTCTAAGATCGCGATGCATGGCGACGCATGGTGGCGTACGGTGGCGCACGGCAGAGGGATGCGATTTTCCTTGAAAATTGCACCACAGTGAAGCCCACAAGTCCAAGATTCCGAATACGTTGGTGGCACGGCGATTCACGGCCGTTTGGATGGCATTTTCTGGCCACGAAGATTCTCACATGGCAGACGGAGATTCCCTCAATCCGAGCACGTCTGGCCTCCGTTCATCGTCGGTGAGCTACTAGAGGAGGCTGGCAGCTCAGGCTACACGATGGTGGGGGCGGTGACGGTCAATGACAACGGACGGCGGCAATCTGAGCTGGCAAAATTTTGCGCGGTGGAGGGGAAAGATGGCATTTTTTCGGCGAAGCTGGCGGCCGTTGGTGGCCGTGGGTGGTTGCTGGAGGTTATGGGTGGTGAGGGCTGTCGATTGGTATGCTGGGTGGCGGTCCACGGTGGCTGTAGTGGCGATTCATGGTAGAGGAAGGAGGAGAGAGAGGAGAGAGAAAGTGCGGTGAGGAGAGAGAGATAAATCAGAGAAATAGAGGGAATTTTTGTAATTTAAAGCCTCCGGGGGAGATTCTGACTTTTCCCAGACCACCTGGGGATACTTTAGGGTGTCAGCATCCTTTCAGACGTCGTCACGCGTTTTCATGCAAAGGTTTTGGCCTCCGTTAGTGAATTTGACGAACGAAACATCCTTTGTCAATCTCTGGTCGCTGGATTGCATTTCTTTTTGTTTAATCGTGTTTCTGACTTCGAACAACCTTCTGTGTCAAGTCATTATCCTCGAAAGTCATGCCAGGCTTCATTTAAAAGGGGATTAGGGTTCAAAGTTCAATTTTATCCTTTCAAACTCTTTTGAAATCCTTTCGGTTGTTACATTCTCCCCCCCTTAAAAGAAATTTTGTCCCCAAAATTCATACCTATAAACAGTTCTGGGTATCTTTGCCTCATATCTTCTTCTTTCTCCCACGTCATCTCCTGCGATGCTACATCCTGCCAAAGTACCTTAACTAAAGGGATCATTTTACTTTGAAGTTGCTTAGTCTTATAGTCAAGGATTTGAACAGGAGTAGATTCATAAGTTAAATTTTCCTTTAATATTATTGGTTGATTCCCTAATACATGCGCAGGATCTGGGTCGTATTTACGAAGTTGGGAGACATGGAAAACATTATGTAAGTTAGACAAATAGGGAGGTAAAGCAATTTGGTAGGCAACGGGACCGACTCTTTGTAAAATTTGGAATGGTCCTAGGAATCTAGGGCTTAATTTCTTGGTCCTTACCTGTCTACCGATACCCGTGGTGGGGGACACTCTTAGAAATACGTGATCTCCCTCGTTAAATTCCAAAGGCCTTCTTCTCTTGTTGGCATAGGATTCTTGCCTCTGTTGGGCAATTCTCATCTTTTCCCTGATCATTTTAATTTGATCAGTGGTTTCTTGTACCATTTCGGGTCCCAACAGTGCACTCTCCCCCATCTCTACCCAACTTAAAGGTGACTTACAACTCCTCCCATACAGAGCCTCATACGGTGCCATACCGATGGTAGAGTGATAACTGTTGTTGTATGCAAACTCTATCAACGGCAGGTGTTTATCCCAACTTCCTTTCTGCTCAAGCACACAAGCCCTTAACATGTCTTCTAGGGTTTGAATAGTCCTCTCAGACTGCCCGTCAGTCTGAGGATGATAGGAGGTGCTAAATTTAAGTTAGGTTCCTAAGGCTTGCTGTAAGGATTGCCAAAATCTCAAAGTAAACCTAGGGTCTCGATCAGATACTATACCTGACGGTATTCCATGTAATCTCCCGATTTCCCTAAGGTATACTTCGGCCAATTTCTCCATGGAGTAACACACTTTAACAGGCAAAAAGTGTGCAGACTTGGTCAACCTATCCACTATCACCCAAATGGCATCAAATCCTGCTGGTGTTCTAGGTAATCCTACCACGAAATCCATAGTGATCTGATCCCATTTCCTCTCTGGTATTTCCAATGGCTTAAGTAGCCCTGCGGGTTTCTAGTGTTCTATCTTAACCTGTTGACAAGTCAGACAGGCACTCACGTAATCCGTGATATCTCTTCGCATACCGGGCCACCAAAAATTCCTCTTTAAGTCCTAATACATCTTGAAAATACCAGGGTGAATCGTGTAATGGCTTCTATGGGCTTCTGCTAACACTTTTTCCTTTAGTTCCTGATGGTTCGGAATCACTACCCTCTTTCTAAACATCAAAACTCCATCAGGTGCTAGTCCAAAGTCGGGTTGGCCTGCGTATACTTCCAAAGATTCATCCTCAAGTTGGGCTTGTCTAATCAATTCTCTCAATTCGCAGGTTATCAAAAAGTCACTCATCACTAATCTTTGCGAAAACGAGATTACGTTGAGGCTAAGATTCCTAAAATCCTCAAGTAACCTCATCTCACCAATCATTAAACTAGCTACTTGTAGTGACTTTCGGCTCAATGCATCAGCCACAACATTTGCTTTTCCTGCATGATATTTCAATTCAAAATCAAAGTCTTTCAAATATTCTACCCACCTACGCTGCCTCATGTTTAATTCCTTCTGATCAAACAAATACCTAAGGCTTTTATGATCATTATATACCTCAAACACAGCGCCATACAGGTAATGTCTCCAAATCTTTAGAGCAAACACTACGGCAGCTAAATCTAAGTCATGGGTGGGATAGTTCTCCTCTGCAGGTTTCAATTGTCGTGATGCATAAGCCACAACTTTCCCATCCTGCATCAATACACAACCTAGGCCTCTCAAGGATGCATCTGTGTATACAGTAAAAGGTTCTAGGGGTTTCGGGATAATTAGTACAGGAGCGGTGGTTAATTTCTCTTTCAGAATTTGAAAACTAGTCTCACACTGTTCGCTCCATTCAAAATCTACCCCTTTTCGAGTCAACCGGGTTAATGGTACAGCTATTTGTGAAAATCCTTGAATAAATTTTCAATAATAGCCGGCCAAACCCAAGAAACTCCTAATCTCGGTGACCGTTCTAGGTCGATCCCAATCTAATACTGCTTCAATTTTCTTTGGGTCAACCGCTATCCCTTCCCCATTTACCACGTGTCCTAAGAATTTCACTTCTTCTAGCCAAAACTCACATTTCTCTAACTTTGCATACAATTGTTTCTCTTCCAGTACCTGTAGCACCGTGCTAAGATGCTAGGCATGTTCTTCGTGAGTCTTGGAATATATTAGAATATCATCGATGGATACCACAACAAATTGATCTAAATAGGGTCTGAAAATCCTGTTCATATAGTCCATAAAAACAGCGGGTGCATTCATCAATCCAAACGGCATCACTAGAAACTCATAGTGGCCATATCTTGTCCTAAACGCTGTCTTGGGAATATCCTCCTCTCTAACCCTAATCTGGTGGTATCCTGATCTTAAATATATCTTAGAAAATACAGTCGCGCCTTGCAACTGATCAAACAAGTCATCGATACGTGACAATGGGTATTTATTCTTGATGGTCACCTTATTCAATTGTCGGTAATCAATACACAATCTTAGACTCCCGTCTTTCTTCTTTACGAATAAAACCGGAACTCCCCATGGTGATACACTTGGCCTAATAAACCCCTTCTCTAACATATATTCGATTTGGACCTTTAATTCTCTTAATTCTGTTAGGGCCACACAATATGGGGTCATAGCTATTGGACCCGCTCCCGGAATCAGGTCAATGGTGAATTCTATCTCCCTAGGTGGTGGCAGTTTACTGATTTCCAAAGGAAATAACTCCGGAAAGTCACTAACGATTGGGATTTGGCTTAGCTTATCCTGCAACTCTACCTTAGAGAGATTGAGGGACATATCACCTATCTCATAAGCTCTGTCATTCCCTCGCACAGGTACATTATCCAGGTAAGTAATTGTCCTTTCGGAACAATTCAACAAGACCCGATTCCTAGTCAACCAATCCATTCCCAAAATAATGTCGATCCCTGACAATGGTATACACACTAGGTCCACAAGGAATAGAGTATCTTCAATGGTTAAGGGCCAATTCAGGCATATTCGTGGGGACATAGTGGCTTCTCCCAAGGGTGTGGATATATATAGGTCACAAGGTAGGGTTTGAACAGGTAATCTTACTCTTTCTACGCATGCATCAGCAATAAATGAGTGCGTAGCACCCGAATCAAACAATACTATCAAAGAAAAATTATAAATTTTACCTCTACCCTACATCAAGCCCGAAGACCTATCGACATTGGCAGTATTCATAGTAAAAACTCTCCCTGGAGCCTGTGGTCTTCGGCTATCGAATGTCGGCTGGTTCCCGGTGGAAGGGCAGTACCTGGCCATGTGTCCTGTACCTCCACATCTGTAACACTGAAGTGGAGTATGATGCCAGCAGGGCTGATTCGGATGTCTGGTGCCACACTTCGGACAAGGAGCATTATCAGGTCGCCTCCCACTGCTACTAGAAGCCCCTGGTTGCGGTTTAAACATACTGCTTCTCACATTAAGATTTTTGGGTGCTTGTCTGGGCCGGTTCCCTGTTCGCTGTGTCATATTCTGAGTCTGTCTCTGTTCTAAATTCTTGCTCAAAATTTGGCACTTGTTGACTAGCGTGGAAAAGTCTTGAATCTCCAGGGTAGTTAACTGAGTCTTCATAGGTAAATCTAGGCCTTCTTCTAGTTGCTTCACTTTCCAGGCCTCATCATAATGTATTCACAGGTAAGTGGAGTATCGCGATAATTCTTCAAACTGTTTCAGATACTCATCAAACGGCCTGCCTCCCTGGGTGAGCTTCAGGAACTGTGCTTCCTTTGCTTGTTTTACGCTCTCAAGGATATATTGATCCATGAAGACCCTCTTGAATGATTCCCAAGTCAGTGGAATGCCTCGCTCTCCATCAATTGCTGGGCATCTGTCCACCAAAGTTCCGCTTCACCTTTCAGCATGTACATTGCATATGTGACTTTCTGCTCATCGTCGCACTTTAACAATCTGAAAATCTTTTCAATTTCTTTTACCCAAGCTTCCACAACAGTTGGATCGGAGGTACCTGTAAATGGAGATGGACCTGCTCTCTGAAACTCGATCCATCCCTGATATAGTGGGTTCGCATGTTGGGTGGCTCCATCGTTTCTCGTCTGTCTATCTTCTTGTTGTTGTCTCATTGCATTGGCACTGGTAGTGGCCTGGTCTCTCATCGCATCAGCCATCAACCGGATGGATTCCATCATGTCGCGCATGTCGACCTCAGTCTCTATGCTACCACTACTTGAAGCACCCTGGTTTCTGTGCCTTGGCCTTCCACTAGGCCTACGTATGGCGTCCCTGCTCGATTCTGCCATGCTTATCTGACACAGAAACAAATAGATCAGTTACACAGCAATAGTTAACAGCAAGACATTAAATTCATTTCGTTCATTATTGATTCAAAATCAGGTCCTATCATTCCAGAGTTAAATCAATGAAAACCCTAAAACTGTAAGCCCAAAAATTCAAAGTCCTAAGCCCACTAAACCAGAAGATCCAACAAACAGGGCTCTGATACCATAATTGTAACGACCCCCTAATATGACATACGCGATGCTTATCTGATTAGCGGAAGCATATGGGTCTTTTATAGAGTTATTCCCAATGTGGGAATGTCAGGGGATCGCTACTGGTTGAGCGTAACCCAAATAGACTTCCCGTCGTCCATTTAGATTCTGTTCAACCCTAATTCACACGCAGCTAAACTAATCATACATACATACATCATAAATTACTCTGGAATGAAATCTAAAACTTATATATACATCACGTTATACATTCATACATATTCAGACTTAAATCCATAAAGTTACAACGGTAAACCCTACCGAAAATCTGGCATAGTTTTCTCTGTATTTTGATCATGTCCAAAATACAAAGAATCGCCTGTTTACATTTACACAGTCAGTCCAACAACAGCAATAAACATAATTCACAAAAATCCATAAAAATAGTGTCAATCCCATCAATACGGTCAATATAAAACACCTGATTTATACATGTACAACCAATCCAATCCATACAGAAAACATAAAGAACAGAACCCAATATACAGCAACATCATCAAAGCATATATATACAAGCCGATTCAAGCCTAAACTAATTCGTTCTCCTGTCTATCACCACGGCATCATCGTCTATCGTCTGGGTTCCTGTCCCTGTCCCTTTTCATCTGAGTAAACAACCTAATGAGATATAAAATCCCAGTAGAATAATTTACAAATTCAAATATCATTCAAAAATCGGTTGAATACCCAGCGGTGCGAACACCGAAATCTTCTTCCTGAAATCATTTCGAAAACAATGAAATACCTTATCTTTAAAATCGTTTTATTACATGAAAATCGCGGCAATTAATCGAAATCATAAAATCAATTTCTTTGAAAATCAATCATCAAAATCAAGTAAAATCCCATGCCCGGTATATCTAAGTTCACGTTGGTCACAATTTCGCTGTAACCAAGTCTAAATCATCATCTAATTGCATGTCATCTAGAGAGAATACCTCTCTTATCGTTGGGTGTGATCCGTAACACCAATCACTCACTCAAGGACCGGGTGAGAATCAACATCTAGGGCGTCCCCTAGCATGTGCACATACGCTAATTCTCATCCTCATACAGTCTATTCGAACTCACATGCTCACAGTCGGCTATTCCTCAGGGTTCTAGGGTATTACGCCTAAATCACAACGTTTTCCTGTGTAGGCTATCCCCCCTTATACTCCTTAAACCTTTCTTAGGATCTTCCTGGTTTAACGCGTAATCCCTAACTCAGTACAGGCTAAATCTGATAAAAACAATCTCGTTTAAAAACCCCCTGTACTAGGGATACTTAACAACCGTCCCATACCGGCTATCAAGTACCCAACCCTAAGTAAACCCGTCCTAAGGGCATCTAAACTCGATAAACAAAGTGTTTAACATGCAATTAGGGTTTTCAGCATACAGGCATGCAATTTATCCCATTGAAAGCATCACGCAAATCTATGTAATTCATCTAAATCATTCAGATATCCACTAGGTAAAATCTAGGGTTCGGGAAGCGTAAATTATCCTACCTGGTCTCCTGTCGCTCCAAATCAATTCCGAATCTCACGAAGTCTCAATTTCTAAGCCCAATTAATTTCCTGGACATGAATTTAAATATTCAGGCTCGTCACGTCATCTAATTTTCGATCCTAAATTCGGTTACTCAAATACCTAGGTTAATTTATTGCCTAATTACGTTCGGCAGCTATTTCAATCAGATATCATTAGTTTTTGGGAAATCAGACCTTACCAATGTGATCGGATGATGGAATTCTGTGTCGCAGTGGTCTCGGTTTCTCCCGATGTATGTCTAGACGCTCTGGCACGGCGACGCATGGCGAAGGGGTGCGGTTTTCCTTGAAAATTACACCACAGTGAAGCCCACAAGTCCAGGAGTCCGAATACGGTGGTGGCACGGCGGTTCACTGCCGTTTGGATAGTGTTTTCTGGCCACAAAGATTATCGCACGGCAGACGGAGATTCCCTCGATCTGGGCGTGTCCGGCCTCCGTTCTTCGTCGGTGAGCTCTCGGAGGAAAGTGGCGGCTCGGGCTACGGTGGTGGGGCGGTGGCGATCCAGCGGCGGCCCGATGATGGCGATCTGAGCTGGTGAAATTTCGCGCGGTTGAGGGGAAAGATGGAATTTTTCCATCGAAGCTGGCGGCCATTGGTGGTCGTGGGTTGTTGCTAGAGGTTGTGGGTGGTGAGGGCTGTCGATTGGTATTCTGGGTGGCGGTCCACGGTGGCTGTAGCGGCGGTTCACAGTGGAGGAAGGATGAGAGAGAGGAGAGAGAAAGTGTGGTGAGGAGAGAGAGAGAAATGAGAGAAATGGAGGGAATTCGTGTAATTTAAAGCCTCCGGGGGCGATTCTGACTTTTCCCGGACAACCCGGGGATACTTTAGGGTGTCGGCATCCTTCCAGACGTCGACATACATTTTCATGCGAAGGTTTTGGCCTCCGTCAGTGAATTTGACGCACGAAATGTCCTCTGTCAATCTCTGGTCGCCAGATTGCATTTCTTTTTGTTTAATCGTGTTTCTAACTTTGAACAACCTTCTGTGTCAAGTCATTATCCTCGAAAGTCATGCCAGGCTTCATTTAAAAGGGGATTAGGGTTCAAATTTTAATTTTATCCTTTAAAACTCTTTCGAAATCCTTTCGGTTGTTACATTTATTCCGCTGTGCATACGAGTTTTAATCTGAGCAAAAGATCCCGAACCTAATTCGCTTAATGGTATAATTTCTTAGACATTAATTATATAAAAGGATAAGAATAATGTACCGAACTTATCTGTTTGCATCGGATGAATGGTAACACTAGATAGGGGCATTACAGAAGGCATGTTAATACCCTAAAGAAATGTTTTACAATGAGAATGATGATGATGATGAATGCACTTCCCATGTTGTAAAGATGATATTTTTTGATGAATATGCATATGTATGAGTATATAACATGATTAAATGCTACATGCACTCCATCCTAATAGTGTGTGATATGTTTTATGAAAGAATGTAGAGTTTTTCATGCAAGCACGATGGTACAGGTCAATGGATTTCGTAACAAGTTGCATTGATATTGAGATTCATTTCCCACGATAGTGTTGGCATGTACCAGATGTGTATATCTCCTTGGGCTGGAGAAAGAGGTAAAGTAGGAAGAAGTGTCCATTCTAAGCATACAGACTATTTAATTTGAATAGCTTAAGTACATGGTAGAATGAAGCTAGCCTTCTTGATATTTTGAGAAAGGCTAGTGTAGGATTATTTTGTATAGCCTATTCTAACTTATCTGTATAGGAATTAGGTTGTATTGTTAAATAGATTAATTGATGGGGTTATAAGTGGCAGGATTGTTGCCTCCATACCCAATAGTTAATTAATTATATTTAATTAAGAATGCATGTTTATGTATAGTTAATCCAGGTGTACTCTATATATATTTATTCCACTACGATGTTAAGAGAACCCGAGAGTAGAGACCAACTCAAATGGCATTCAATTAATTAACTTGATAAAAAGTTTAAAATTTTTTCGGGTAGAAGTGATAGTAACACACCATTATTATGATAATTATATACATTATGCCTTTAAAAACTTAAAAGGAACCATAGGCTAATGGGGGTGTTACAATAAACAGTAATGTACTATTGGTTGATATGTATAATTTTATTTATTATTGGTACTACTGTTGGAAAGTTCTTGTGCTCTGCTCACTGAATTGAAAACATTTTCCAGGAGTGATTTGTTTCAAGGAATAATGAATTAGGCTAAATTTCTAAAATCATATTCTACAAAATAGTGCTTGAAAGGTGACACTAATATCAAATAAAAGAAATCAGCTCAGAAAACATTGTGGCGCTTCTCAAGGGCCAAGAAATGAAAAACAATCAAAATCTAAAAAAGCATCACTAAGTGATTGTGGCACTTAACAGGCATCACTATTTAAAATCGTGGTACAAACTCTAGCAAATGCGCTGATGCGCTAGGAAGTGGTCTCAACACCAAAAATCGTGGCGATTCCACAAGTGCCATGAAATTGTATTAGTGATGCTTGAAACATCACTAAATAATTACTTAAAGTGTCGCTATTTTTCTTATTTTTTGTAGTATACTTGACATAATTATGTAGATGGAGTTAAATTGAATTGATAAGAGAAATGTTTTTACAAATTAAATTTCATATTCTTCTACGTTAAATAGAATTAAAATGATTATCTAAAATGTGTCATTAGTTGATAAATATTTAAACATTACCAGATTGAGAAGGGAGGATAATGTTTCGGTTTCCTTCGGGAATATCATCTACATAAGTTATTTGTTTAAGTCAATAATTTGTACGCCTCCTAGCCAACAAGTTTTGCCTACGCTCAATACTCATTAAATGGAATTGTTGTCGTGCTTGAGCTCGTCGTTACTCT
This sequence comes from Senna siamea, assembly GCA_031216115.1. Lineage (NCBI taxonomy): Eukaryota > Viridiplantae > Streptophyta > Magnoliopsida > Fabales > Fabaceae > Senna > Senna siamea. Next base: position 14,836,944 of record CM062354.1, read on the forward strand.
TGTTGAACTCTTGTCCCTAAAGTTTAAAAAAGCTTATATTATAATATAGATGCATATTATTCTTTTTTTTTTTTTATGTTTTCAATGAACAAACCCAATGCCCTCCTTGCTTGATAATTAGCACGTCTCCTTGTAAGGTATTCGTGCCTTTGCTCGGTGGTCACAGATGCATGCCTTCCTCGGTACGTGATCTGACTTTATTCTCTTTGGGTGCGTGATGGTTCTATTCAAAAAAAATATAATGCTAATTACGCCAAGAAGAATGTCTTTGCAATACAATTGGAAAAAAAATTAAGAAAAAGAAAAGGAAATAAAATATAAATATCAATAAAAATAGAATCACTTAGTGATCATAATATTTTTGACTTGCATGCCATTAGGATGATCAATTTATGCATGCAATTAGATGGGTCCATTGGTACTAAATACAATCATTGTTAAAATGGTTTTACATTAATAAAAAGAAAGGAAAGAAAAGAAAGATGAAACTAAAATCCTACCAAGAGAGAGAGAGAATATAATACACATTCAAAAAAGTATAATTGTTGTTTATATCATATTTCAAAATTTTTTAAAAAATAACATGCACTTATGTGCGTACTAAGCCTCTAGAAAAGAGAGAAAAAAAAAAAGAATGAAGATGGTACCAAAATTATAAAATTCAGTAAAACAATGCAATCAAAATTAGAAAGAAAAATCCTACCAAAAAAGAGAGAGAAAGAATAAAAAGTGGGCATGTTAAAAGATTTTATATAAAAGTGGGCAACAATTTAGGTTATAATTAATCTAATGTACTAAAGTTTTATATCAAATCTATATTGAAGATCAAATAAAGTTCTTAAAGTGCATATTGTATTATATATTATTTAATTAATGTCAATATTGTACATTTGCATATTTAATGATATATAAAAGTATATTATGTGTGATTAAATTAGGGCAAACATTTTTTTCAAATGCATGTATGTAACAACGGGAAAGATTCGAAAGAGTTTTTAAAGAATTTTAAAAGATAAAACTTGATTTTTAACCCTAATCCCAATCAAACGAAGCCTGACACGTATTTCGAGGATAATGACTTGACACAGAAGGTCGTTTGAAGCCAGAAATACGATCAAACAGAAAGAAATGTAATCTGGCGATCAGAAACTGACGAAAGGAGTTTCGTGCGTCACTTTAATTGACGGAGGCCAAGACTTTCGTATGGAAATGCGTGCCAACGTCTGGAAGGATGCCGACACCCTAAAAGATCCCCGGGTGGCCTGGGAAAAGTCGGGATCGCCCCTGGAGGCTTTAAATTACGCGAAAGCCCGCCATTTCTCCCATTTCACTCTCTCTCCTCACCACACTCTCTCTCTCTCTTTTCTCTCTCCACCTTCCTCCACCGTGAACGGCCACCACAGCCACCGTGGGCCGCCACCAAGGGTACCAACCGACACCATCGCCACAACCACCAAAGAACCAACCATCGCCACCAACGGCCGCCGAGACGCCGAAAACGCCGCTTTCCTCCATCGCGCGAATTTCCCACCGATGCGCGCCGTCCGACGCCGTGGACCTCACCGCTCTCTACCACCGTAGAAGTTCAGCCGCCACCGCTGCCTCCAGAGTTTCCTAAGGCTGGCCGCTGAAAAGGAGGCCGACGGTCCCGGATCGAGGCAAAACGCCGCCCGTCCGCGGCGAGACTCTTCGCGGGCGGAAAACACCGCCCAAACGCCGTGGAACCGCGTGCCACCACCGTATTCGGACTTCCGAGCTTACGGGCTTCACCGTGGTGTGATTTTCGAGACAAACCGCACCTCACCGCTGCGGCGCCACCATCCGCCGCAGCGCCGTGCAGCCGCCACGAGTTCTCGGACGATGCATCCCGAGAAACCGAGATCACCGGACGAATTCCATAACTGAGCACGCGATGGTAAGGTCCGCTTTCCCAAAATCGATGTTATATGATTGAAATGGTCACGAACATAATTAGGCAATTAATTAACCTAGGTAATCGTGGTAACCAGGTTTAGGATTGAAAATTGGATGACGTGGCGAATCTAAATATTCAATTTCATGTCCAGGGAATTAATTGGGCTCGAAACCGAGATTTCATGAGTCGACTTGAATTGAAGCGATCGGAGACCAGGTAGGATAATTTACACTTCCCGAACCCTAGAATTGATTTAGTGAATACCTAACTGATTTAGACGACTTGTATGGAATTGCGTGCTGCTTTCGATGGAATAAAATTGCATGCCTGTGTGCTGAAAACCCTAATTGCATGTTAGACACCTTTTTTATCGTATTTAGATGCCTTTAGGACGGATTTACTTAGGGTTGGGTACTTGATGGCCGGTATGGGACTGGGCCGATTAAGTATTCCTCAAATGCAGAAGCTTTTTAAGCGAAACTATTTTTATCGATTTAGCTTTGTCTTGAGTTAGGGGTTGCGCGTTAAACCAGAACGACCCTAAGAAAGGTTTAGGGAGTATAAGGGTGGATAACCTACACGGGGAAACGTTGTGATTTAGGCGTGATACCCTAGAACCCTGAGGAATAGCCGACCGAGTGCATGTGAGTTCGAATAGACTGTATAAGGATGAGAATTAGCGTATGTGCACATGCTAGGGGCGCCTAGATGTTGATTCTCACTGGTCCTTGAGTGGGTGATTGGTGTTACGGATCACACTCACAATATAGGCTTGATTCGGGTGATTGGTGTTACGGATCACACCCAACGATAAGAGAGGTATTCTCTCTAGACTACGTGCAATTAGAAGATGATTTAGATTCGATTCTGATGGATTTGTAACCAACGTGGATTGAGATACACAGAGCATGGGATTTCATTTGATTTTTATGGTGATTTTAAAAGAAACGGATTTCTGATTGTGATATATTGCCGCAATTTCCATGTGTTTAAACGATTTTAAAGATAAGGTATTCCTTGTTTTGAATCGATTTCGGAAGACGATTTGGTGTTCAGACCATTGAGTATTCAACTGGTTTTGAATGATATTTAAATTGTAAATTATTCTACTTTGGGATTCATATCTCATTAGGTTGTGTACTCAGATGAACAGGGGGCGAGGGAGCCAGCACGATAGCCAAGCCGACTTGAGGATAAACGAGGATTATTTAGCTTAGGCTTGAATCGTTTGTACATATACTTTGATGACACCGTTAATTATCGATTTTGTTTCTTGTAACTTATGTATGGACTAGGCTGAATGTATATATGACGTTTCGCGGTATGTATGGATTGTAGCGATGAATTAATGTTACGGTGTATGGATTTATATTAGTATGTTTCTTCTTTGTTGTTGGGTGGTTGTTACGTTTTAAGCGTGTGATTACGTACTTGGGATATGACCAAATTACAGAGGAAACTCTGCCGGATTTTCGGTAGAACTTACAGCCGTAAACTTATGGATTTGAATTGAAATGTGTATGAATGTATAATGAGACATGTATATCAGTTTTAGATTTCATTCCAGAGTTATTATTGATGATATATGTATGTGTATTTAGTTAGCTGCGTGTGAATCAGGGTTGAACGGAATCTGAATGGATAACGGAGAATCTATTTGGGTTACGCCAACCAAAGAGCGATCCCCTGACGTTCCCACATAGGGAATAAACATTCAGAATGCCACATATGCTTCCGCTAATCAGACGAGCATCGCGTATGACGTATTAGGGGGTCGTTACAATGTACATGGTAAAAATTAGGCTGGAAAATTAATTGATCGAATATTATATTTGATTAAATTATTTTTGTAGTTCATATAGTTTCTTTTAATTTTTAATTAGATTTTTATAGTTTAAAATTTTATAGTTGTGTCCCTATAATTTAACAAAATTTTAAATTAATCCCTATTATTAAATTTTTTTAAAATTATATTAAATTTTGTTAATGTTGTCAACATATAGTATCTTAACACTCTAAATATATATGATTTATCTCAAGAAATGGGAAAAAAATTAAATAATAATGTATTACATATATGAAAATAAAAATTATCTATATTAATATTAAGTAATATGAGTAGATTGATTTGAATGAAGTAAATTTGTAATATTAAAATATTATATAATTAGCATATCATTAAAATTTAAAAACATTTTGACAAAAATTTAAACTTAGGAACTAATTTAAAAATTTGTTAAACTATAAAGAATCAATTATAAATTTTTAAACTATAGAAACTATATGAATAATTTAATAAACTAAAATAATTGATTTTCTAAAAATTATTTGTAAAAAATAGTATCTAAATAATAACTGTAAGATTTTTAGTTAATGGTATTAAAAATTGTATATTATAAAATATAAAATATCTTTATTCATATCATAATTTCTATGATATTTTCTCATCTATATTATTTATATTATAATCGTTTTGAAATATTTTTTTCATTGATTTTCAAAATTATATATAATCGATAGTATAAAAAATAAAATAAAATATGTGATTTAAGAATAATAAATTTAAATATGTCATATATATAATAAAATAATAAATTTAATTTACTTAATCAGCATACTTTTTATTATTTAAAAATTAGAAGAAAATATTAAAGACTTAAATAATTTTTTATTTAAATTATTATTTTAAAATTTAATAATTATTATTTTATATTATATTTTAAAATTAAAAAAATTGCATGCACTTTTGTAATTAGATGAATATAGTATTAATTCATGCACTATATGATAGTGTTCAAGTTGGGGACTTGATTTTGATGAATATGAAAAACATTGGAAGTTATATATATTCATGCATATGAATGGAACTATCCAAGTTAAAATTTATATTTTAATATTCTTAGTGAATTAATTATTTTATTTTGGCAAAATATTTAAAAATAGCTGCTTTATTTCTTTTTTTTGAATATGAACATTGTTTTTATTTTAAGGAACTATTTTTTTTGTTTTAAAATTCTTAATAATTCTATAGGGACCAATAAATTAAAGTTAAAGACATGATTATATAGTTGTATATAGTTGAGAGGTATCATTTACTATAATATATAATGATTTAAAATATAATTTTATAATTATTTACTATAAAATATTTTATACGAATTTTTTAAAAAATATTATTTTTTATATTTTAAAAGCTAATTTATAATACATTTATATAAATTTATAATACATTTATAATATAATATATTATATTGATATAAATTAATAATATATTTGTATAAAATTAATTCTATAGTAAAATTTATCTAATCTTTTAAAATTTTTAAATTGACAGTTATTATATGTGATGTTATCATAGATTATTGATTATATTATAAATAGTAATTTTATTGTGAGTAAATTAAAATATTTTTTAACTTTTATTCTCTGCAATGTACATTTTTATTAATATTTTTGTTCAAACACTTACCTATGTCAACAAACTTGAAGGGAATATTTTGTATAATAATGAAAATTTGATAAGATATTTTGCATCATATTATAAGTTTGAGGAATTTTTTTTAATCAAATTTTAAAATTAAGGGAGTAAATTGTATAGTTTTAATAACACTTTCTTCAAGAAAAAAAAGTTAACGAAGATGAGATCAATGTTTGTAACGACCCTATCTAGTCTTGTTGTTCATTTTAATATCCATAGATAGGTTCGGTATATTATTCTTATCCTTTTAATTATTGTCTGAGCAGTTAAACCAGCAGATTATGTTATATGCATTAGGTTCGGGATCTTATTGTAACGACCCCCTAATACAACATACGCGATGCTTATCTGATTAGCGGAAGCATATGGGTCTATTTACATAATTATTCCCGATGTGGGAATGTCAGGGGATCGCTACTGGTTGAGCGTAACCCAAATAAACTTCCCGTTGTCTATTCGGATTCCGTTCAACCCTAATTCACACGCAGCTACTAATTACATATACATACATCATAAATTACCCTGGAATGAAATCTAAAACTTGTATATACATCACATGATGCATTCATATACATTCTAACTTAAATTTCCCAAGTTTACAGCGGTAAACCCTACTGAAAATCCGGCAGAGTTTCCTCTGTATTTCGATCATACCCAAAGTACAAAATCACCTGTTCACAATTACACAACCAATCCAACAACAACAGTAAACATAAATGACAGAAATCCATATACAGCAACGTCAATCCCATCACTACAGTCAACATAAAACACCTGCTTTATACATGTACAGTCAATCCAATCACTACAGAAAACATAAAAGACAGAACCCAATATATATCAATGTTATCAAAGTATATATATATATACAAGACGATTCAAGCCTAAGCTAAGTCATTCTCCCATTTATCACCACGGCATCCTCTGCTATCGTCTGGGTTCCTGTCCCTGTCCCTGTTCATCTGAGTAAACAACCTAATGAGATATAAAATCCCAGTAGAATAATTTACAGTTCAAATATACTTCAAAAATTGGTTGAATACTCAGCAGTGCGAACACCGAAATCATCTTCCCGAAATCAGTTCAAAAATAGTGAATACCTTATCTTTAAAATCGTTTTATCACATGGAAATTTGCGGCAATTAGTCAAATCATAAAAATTCATTTCTTTTAAAATCATTAACCAAAATCGAATAAAATCCCATGCCCGGTGTATCTAAATCTACGTTGGCTACAAATTCGCTGTAACCGAGTCTAAATCATCATCTAATTGCACGTCGTCTAGAGAGAATACCTCTCTTATCGTTGGGTGTGATCCGTAACACAAATCACCTGAATCAAGCCTATATTGTGAGTGTGATCCGTAACACCAATCACTCACTTAAGGACCGGGTGAGAATCAACATCTAGGGCGTCCCCTAGCATGTGAACATAAGCCAATTCTCATCAACATATAGTCTATTTGAACTCACATGCATACGGTTGGCTATTCCTCAGGGTTCTAGGGTATTACGCCTAAATCACAACGTTTTCCCGTGTAGGTTATCCCCCCTTAAACACCTTAAAACCTTTGTTAGGGTCATCCTAGTTTAACGCGTAATCCCTAACACAGCACAGGATAAATCAAGTAAAAACAATGTCAATTAAAAGCTCCCTGTACTTGGGATACTTAATGGCTGTCCCATACCAGCTATCAAGTACCCAACCCTAAGTAAATCCATCCTAAGGGCATTTAAACTCGATAAACAAAGCGTCTAACATGCAATTAGGGTTTTCAGCACATAGGCATGCAATTTATCCCATCGAAAGTAGCACGCAAATCTATGCAAATTATCTAAATCATTCAGGTATCCACTAGGTCAAATCTAAGGTTCGGGAAGCGTAAATTATCCTACCTGGTCTCCTGTCGCTCCAAATTGCTTCAGAACTTCACGTAATCTCAGTTTCTGAGCCTAATTAATTTCTTGGACATTAAATGGAATATTCAAACTTGTCACATCATCCGTTTAACAATTCTAGGTCCAGTTGTCCTAATACCTAGGTCAATTTATTGCCTAATTACGTTCGGTAGCTATTTCAGTCAAATATCATCAGTTTTTGGGAAATCGAACCTTACCAATGTGATCGGATGATGGAATTATGTCTCGGAGTGGTCTCGATTTCTCCCGATGCACGTCCAAAAACTCCAGCACGACGGCGCACGACGAAGGCAGACGGTGACGGACGGTGGTGATATGAGCTGGCGAAGTTTTCGGACGGTGGAGGAGAAAAGTGGCATTTTCTGGCGGTGCTTGTGGCCGTGGGTGGTCGCTGGAGGTTGTGGGTGGCGAAGGCTGTCGATTGGTGTGCTGGGTGGCGGCCCACAGTGGCAGTAACAGCGGTTCACAGTAGAGGAAGGAGGAGAGAGAAGAGAGAGAAAGTGTGGTGAGGAGAGAGAGAAATTTGTGAGAAATAGAGGGAATCCGTGAAATTTAAAGCCTCCGGGGGCGATTTTGACTTTTTCCGGACCACCCGGGGATACTTTAGGGTGTCGTCATCCTTCCAGAAATTGGCACGCATTTTTATGCAAAGGTTTTGGCCTCCGTCAATGGAATTGACGCACGAAACATCGTCTGTCAGTTTCTGATCGCCGGATTGCGTTTCCTTCCATTTGATCGTGTTTCTGACTTTGAACGACCTTTTATTGCATGTCCTCATCCTTGAAATACGTGCCAGCCTCAGTTTAAAAGGAATTAGGGTTAAAAGTTTGATTTTGTCCTTTAAAACTTTTTTAAAATCCTTTCGATTGTTACAATAGCTGCATGTGATTTTGGGTCGAACGAAATCTGAATGGACGACGGAATGTTTATTTGGGTTATGCTCAACCAGTAATGATCCCCTAGCGTTCCCATATCGGGAATAACTATTTCTAAAACCCATATGCTTCCACTATGCAGTTAGAGGACAGTATATTGTGGATTAGGGGGTCGTTACAGTGCCAGATTTAGTTTTAATGAAATCACGATCAATTTTATTCAGTTTGGCTATTTTAAAAATTTTGTTTATTACAGCACGTATTTCCATGCAATCAAATTAAATCATTAAGGTATCCACGGAATCAATCTAAAATTAGAGGAGCGTAAATTACCCTACCTGGTTACTGTTTTCTCCTAATTAAATCTGGGCCTTCTTGTATCCTCAAAATTTGAGCCTAGTTAATTTTCTGGGCAATTAAACCAATGTCTTAGTCCTTTACTTATTCAATTTCACTTGTCTACGTCTGATTACATGTTTTCCTAGGTTAATAAATTTTTCTATACATATTCGGCATCCAATTCAGTCAGAAAACATTAGATTAGGGCAATTTAAATCGTACCAAAGGTTCAAGAAGATGAAAATCTAGTTTGGGATAGCTTCTGGCTTCTCCGACAGTGGCGCATGGTGGAGCACGGCGGCGTATGGCAGAATACGATGGTGCACGGCGGCACAATATGGAGGGGTACGGATGAGGTCAAAAATTACACCAGAATGAAGCCCGCAAGATGAGAAGTCTGAATCTGGGGTTGGTGTGGCGGTTCTCAGCCGTTAAGGTGGCATTTTCTAGAGGCGAAGTTCTATGCACGGTAAACGCTTTTCACCTCGATTCGGGCACGTGACATCGACGTTTGGCGGCTGGGAGCTTTCGGAGGAAGCTAAAAGCTCGGCCTTCCCAATGGCGGGAGCAGTGACGTCAGACGGCGCCAGACAGTGAAGATCACGATGGGTGGAGAATTTCAAGACGGAGGGGAAAAAGAAGCTTTTTTCGGCGTCTGTGGGTTGCCGGGGTTGGTCGCTGGTGGTCTAGGGTGGTGAGCTATGCCGATGGCTAGGTCAGGCGGTGGCGTAGGGCGGCGGCGGTGGCTGCGCGCGGTGGTGAAGGGAGGAAAGAGAAGAGAGAGAAAATGTGAAAATGGTGAGAAAGTGTGGGATTTTCGAGAATTTCTGGATGCCGTCTTCGATTTGGGCAAGGGCATAGTTTCCCATGCACAAATTTTTGCCTCCGTTTAAGGAACTAACATCTGAGACTTTATCTGTAAATTTCCTAACGCCGGGTCGCATTTTCCTTCATCGGATCGAATTTTAACTCCGAAAAATTCTCTGATTTCAACCGTCAACTCAGAAAATTGTGTCAGATTCAATTTAACAAAATCATGATTAAATTCGCCCAATTTAATTATTTTCTAAAATTCGATTTATTACATCTTCCCTCCAAACTTTGGTGCCTCACGTGTGTGTGTGTAGGTTACATGAAGAGTGAAATTTTTTCCTCTCCCTTCCTTTCACGCGTGAATGGGGTGGAATATGCAAAAAAATGAACTCCCCCCCCCCCTTCATTCCTTGTAACGTGACTTGGTTTCCAAAACTTTAAAAAAATTTTATGCCATTCTCCCTTACTTTTTCCTTACTTCACGCCACCCCTTCCTTGTTTTCCTCTTTGTATATATACATTTATTTATATATATTTTTTCTTTTCTTCCCTACTTCATGTGTGGTTTGTAGCATATACAACAAATTCTCAATTCCTCCTTGTTTCTTTCTTAGCCTAAGTGACATGTGGGTGTGTGTAGTTTCCTTGCATTCCACTTTCATTTAAAAAAAGAATTCTGCACACTTTTAACATACATACATGCATATATTTTTGCACAAAGTATACTTACAAGAACACCTTGCCTTTGCTTGCACACTTGGTTTTTCCCTTCCTTGCAACTTTAGATTATCCACTCTAACAAGCAATAAAATTTTTGCACATTGTATCTTCCTTTTCTCACCAAAATTTCCTACCTTGCGTGTGGTCCCAAGTGCCACAAATGAAATAAAATTCTGCACTTTCGACAATTCTTCTCCCTTGCTTTTCTCCATGTCTCACGTGATCCTATGTGTCGACCCCACTTAGAAAAATTCTGCATTGTTTAATTGTTGCATATCCCCCCCCCCCATTTCCTTCACGTGTGGCATCCAACAATTGAAAGGGAAGGATTGGTTTTATGCTAACTTTTCCCTTAGTTGCCGTGTCACCTATACATCTATATATATATATATATTTGTTGCATCCTTCTTCTCTTTCTCCTTTCACGTGGGCTATGCATTGGATTTCATGCAAATTCTTCTTCTTTCCCTCATTGCACGTGAAACCCATGCATATATCTATAAGATTTAATTTGAATGATTTTAATCTCCTTCCTTTGGTACTTAGGCTGGATAACAAAAAGAGAATAAGGTTAAATTAAACATCAAATTATAGGTACCTTGTTTTTTTAATTTAAACAATTTGGTCATTAAATTATACAAGTAAAATGTTCCTTCCTTAAGCAAATTCTTAAATTTATTAGCAACAAGAAATTTATTTATTAACACCATCATTCTATCCATTAAAATCATCAATTTAAGCTAATTGATTTATGAGTGTTACAATGTTGATCAACAAAAATTTGAGAAGATTTCTTTTCTCAAATTTTAAAATTGAAAAATAATAAATTACGCAACTATTTAATTTAATTTGTCTTTTGAACTCTAGCTATTTATCTTAACTTTATAATCTACAAAACTAATATCTCTATAAACATTATTATTTTATTTAATAATTATAAATATTTCACATGCATAAAAATGTTTTTGATTTATTTTTCATTTTTAAAATATAATATAAAATAAAGATATAAAGACACAATCTTTTGTACTTAGCCAAATTACTTGAATTTTTTATTAAATAAAAAAATTTGAGTTATATAATAAAATTTGTTACGTAGATTGAATCAAATTAGGCATATATGGTAATTTAATATATAATCATTGGTCCCTATAAAATCTTTAAATAGACACAAAATGTTGTTCATTCATATTAAATTCATAGGTTAAATTAATTAGTTACCTCCAATTGAATGATATTTACGATATTAAATTTGTTCAAAAACTATCACAAATTTTGACAGAATTAAATCTTATAATATATAATTTATTTTGTGAAACTAATAATGTATTTATATGTTACAAAAATAGTTTTTGAACAAATCCATTGCGTCAAAAATTTGGTTCAACAAATTTATATTTCTTTTATTTTGATTATTAACAAATGAGATATAGTTAACACTTGCCTTACAAATTAGTTTTACTTAAACTTTTATTAAAAATAATTCGCGATTGTTAATATATGAGTTTGGTAACGTATAGGTATATTTGTTCAATGATTTTCTTATTGTTGAATATAGTATTGTTACTAATTTTTATGATAAAATTCTTGATGTATCATTGCTTTTTTATCACAAAAATTTTAATGTCACAAATAATGGATGAGGATTGAGGATATGATGATAAAAAAGAGTTAATTTAAGGAAAAAATTAAATTGGAGGTAATTAATTAATTTAATAAATAAATAATTAGAAAACTATATAAATTGTATCATTATTCTTCAGTCTTCACTGCCTCACAGTTCTTTGTGGTTAAGATAATTAAGGGGGAGGCAGTTACGAAAAATGTGACTTAGCTGTACCTTTTAGAGTTCTAGTTACTTTGCAACAAAAATCTACTCTTAAAAAAAATTAATAGAGGCTAATTTTTTAAAATTTATAAATTATAATATAAAGAATAATTTTTTTATTTAAAACTAACACTATTTATATATATCATTTAATTTAATTTTTATTATAAAACTGACACTATTTATAATGTATTATATTTTTATTACGTGTAATAATAATAGTATAGAGTAAAAAAATAGTTTATAGTTAAATTATTTAAACTATCTCACAAAGAATGTAATTATTTTTAAATAAATTATTTGAATAACAGATGTATATATATATATATTTATATATATAAAATAAATATAAATTACGATAATTAATTTATAATTAATAAATATCCAGTTTGATCCAATTCGTGATCCAAATAAATATTGTGATAGTTAAATCAACTATAATACAATTAATACTAATATTAATATTAAATAATAATTTAATTCAGAGCTCTGAGTATATGACAATTTACAATTTACTATATTTAATTAATATTAATATTGTTAATTTATAGTTAATTAAATACATAACAGATGTATTATAGTTAATTAATAAATTATAAATTATAATAGTTAATTTATAGTTAAATTATTCATATGTGTAATAATAACAGTACTAGAGGAGGGATATTTATTCAAATTTATTGCAACTAATGTTTGGTTATTATTTTGTTTGGTTATTATTTTGTTAAAATATTCTATTTAACCATACTATAAACTAAATATCTTATTTAGACGGTTAATGTAACGACCCCCTAATACGTCATACGTGATGCTTATCTGATTAGCGGAAGCATATGGGGTATTCTGAATGTTTATTCCCTATGTGGGAATGTCGTGGATCGCAACTGGTTGAGCGTAACCCAAATAGATTTTTCGTTGTCCATTCGGATTCCGTTCAACCCTGATTCACACGCAGCTAACTAAATACACATACGTACATCATCAATAATAACTCTGGGATGAAATCTAAAACTCATATACATGTCACGTCATACGTTCATACACATTTCAATTCAAATCCATAAGTTTATAGCGGTAAATTCTACCGAAAATTTGGCAGAGTTTCCTCTGTAATTTGATCATATCCCAAATACAGAATCACCTATTTAAAAATCAACAGCCAGTAAACATAACTAATATAAATCCATACACAGCAACATCAATTCAGCACTACAATCCATGCATACTATCTGAAACGTTATATGTACATTCAGTCTAATCCATGCAAAATTCATAAGAAACAGAATCCGATAAATAACAACATCATCAAGTATATATACAAATGATTCAAGCCTAAGCTAATCATCCTCCGGTCTATCCTCAAGTCACCGCTATCGCCTGGCTTCGCTCGTCCCCTGCTCATCCAGTACACAACCTAATGAGATATGAATCCCAGTAGAATAATTTACAATTTAATTATCATTCGAAAACCAGTTGAATACTCAGCGGTGTGAACACCGAAATCGTCTTCCCAAAATCAGTTCGAAAACTGTGGAATACCTTATCTTTAAAATCGTTCAAACACATGGAAATTGCGGCAATATATCAAAATCATAAAATCCATTTCTTTTAAAATCAGTTATCAAAATCAAGTGAAATCCCATACCCTGTGTATCTCAATCCACGTTGGCTACAAATCATGCTTAGAATCTAAATCATCTTCTAATTGCACGTAGTCTAGAGAGAATACCTCTCTTATCGTTGGGTGTGATCCGTAACACCAATCACCCGAATCAAGCCTATATTATGTGTGATCCGTAACACCAATTACTCACTCAAGGACCGGGTGCGAATCAACATCTAGGGCGTCCCCTAGCATGTGCACATACGCCAATTCTCATCCTCATACAGTCTATTCGAACTCACATGCACTCGGTCGGCTATTCCTCAGGGTTCTAGGGTATCACGCCTAAATCACAATGTTTCCCCGTGTAGGTTATCCACCCTTATACTCCCTAAACCTTTCTTAGGGTCGTCCTGGTTTAACGCGTAATCCCTAACTCAGTACAGGCTAAATCTGATAAAAATAGTTTCGTTTAAAAGCTTCCTGTACGAGGGATACTTAACGACCGTCCTATACCGGCTATCAAGTACCCAACCCTAAGTAAATCCGCCCTAAAGGCATCTAAACTTGATAAACAAGGTGTCTAACATGCAATTAGGGTTTTCAGCACACAGGCATGCAATTTATCCCATCGAAAGTAGCACGCAAATCTATACAAGTCATCTAAATCAGTCAGGTATTCACTAAATCAATTCTAGGGTTCGGGAAGTGTAAATTATCCTACCTGGTCTCCGGTCGCTCCAAATCAAGTCAGGACTCCACGAAATCTCGATTTCTCAGCCCAATTAATTCCCTGGACATGAAATTGAATATTTAGATTCGTCACGTCATCCGTTTTTCGATCCTAAATCTGGTTACACAGTTACCTAGGTTAATTAGTTGCCTAATTATGTTCGACAGCCATTTCAGTCATATAACATTAGTTTTTGGGAAATCAGACCTTACCACTGTCCTTGAATGATGGAATTCTACGTCCCGGTGGTCTCGGTTTCTCGAGATGCACGTCCAGAAGCTCCGGCACGGCGGCACACGGCGAGGAGGTGCGGTTTGCCTCGAAAATCACACCAAGGTAAAGCCCGCAAGCCCAGGAGTCCGAATACGGTGGTGGCACGGTGGTTCACGGTCGTTTGGGCGGTGTTTTCCGGCCACGAAACTTCTCGCACGGCGGACGACGTTCTGCCTCGATCCGAGTGCGTCCGGCCTCCTTTCGACGGCGCCGAGCTACTGGAGGAAGCTGGCAGCTCGGGCTACACGGTGGTGGGGGCGGTGAGGGTCAACGGCGTCGGACGGCGGCGATTTGAGCTGGGGAAGTTTTGTGCGATAGAGGGGAAAAACGGCATTTTTCCGGCGGCTCCGGCGGCCGTTGGTGGCCGTGGTTGGTTGCTGGAGGTTGTGGGCAGTGAGGGCTGTCGGTTGGTACCCTTGGTGGTGGCCCACGGTGGCTGTGGCAGCCGTTCACGGTGGAGGAAGGTGGAGAGAGAAAAGAGAGAGGAGAGAGAGAGTGTAGTGAGGAGAGAGAGTGAAATGAGAGAAATGGCGGGAGTTCGCGTAATTTAAAGCCTCCAGGGGCGATTCTGACTTTTCCCAGGCCACCCGAGGATGTTTTAGGGTGTCGGCATCCTTCCAGACATTGGCACGTATTTCCATGCGAAAACTTTGGCCTCCGTCAACGAAATTGACGCACGAAACTCCTTCCGTCAGTTTCTGATCGCCGGATTGCATTTCTTTCTGTTTAATCGTGTTTCTGGCTTCAAACGACCTTCTGTGTCAAGTCCTTATCCTCGAAATACGTGCCAAGCTTCGTTTAATGAAAATTAGCTTCAAAAATCGAAATTTATCTTTTAAAATTCCTTAAAACTCTTTTGAATCTTTCCCGTTGTTACAGTTAAAATAATAGGCAAATTATATAGAAATTTTATAACTAAGAATTAAATTATGTTATGAGGATAATTTTTCTTATTTCAACATGCAATGCACGTTGCTTCAAGAAGAATATATGTACTGATAGTTCTTATAATATGTATAACTGTTAAAAATAACAATCAGATTAGATAGAAGAAAACAAAGAAATTGAATAAATAAAATGAATAAAGATTTTAGAAGAAGACAAATAATTAAATAAAAGAAGACAATATATTGTTAATGACTAAACTTATGTGAATGAGTTAATGACAGCAACCTATAAAAATTAAAACAATTATGATTAAATAAAAATATTAAAATTATTTGATGTCAATTGGAAAAAAAATAGATTTATTTTTAATATGTAGATATTTGTTAATTTATATTTGCGAAAATGCAAAATAGAGAAGTTAATGACTAATATTATATGAATGACTTAATTATAGAAACATATAAAGATTAAAATAATTATGATCATATAAAGATATTGATGTTAAATGAAAATGAAAAACAAAATAGAGAATTTAATATTTAAGAAATTAACAAAGTCAAAAAAATAAAAAATAATTATTAATGTGCCTAAGACAAATATGAGTAAATTTGAATACCAAATATTGATTGAGAATAATATGTAATTGACAATAAAAATGATAGCTTCACTAGTGGTGGTTTAATCAGTAGAACATAATCAACAATGCCAAGTTGATTAAATTTTTGGAAGGAGAAATCATTTGTCATTGACAGGACAACGTTGAAATCATAAATAATGTGATTAAATTATACACTTATAACCGCCGGTAAACTGTAATTTACACTTTTTTATTATTCATTTTATTTATTTATCTTTAATCCATCAAGTTTATTTAACTTTTTTAACGTACATATCATTAATTTAATTAATTTTTATCATTATAAATCCAATTGAAAATTCAAACAAAGTATTTGGGCACAAGGACTCTTCAAGTGGGTATAAATTGGATTCATTATAGGCTAATAAATTGTCTTTGTTCTCGTGATTCTAGATAAATCATACTTGGAATATGCTGAAATTAAATAATTTCAAGTGAAGAGATAATTTATGAGGTAATTATTTATCCAATAACTCAGATAATGTATTGGAATTTCCAACAAATGTATTGGAATCTCTGACAAATGTATTGGAATTGTGAGAAAATTAAATAATTTCATGTATACGTATGAATAATTTAGATAATTGGCATGTACAGATGCATAAGATGCTAGATTATTTATATACCTCGTAACAAATGTGATGGATGCATACGAAATGTAATAAATCAAATTTTTGAAAATAATTAAATTGGGTGAATTTAATCGTGATTTCGTTAAAATTGAATCCAGTATGATTTTTTGAGTTGACGGTTGAAATCGAGAAATTTTTCGGGGACAAAACTCGATCTGATGAAAGAAAACGGAGCCCGGCGTTAAGAAATTGACAAATAGAGTATCGGACTTCGGTTCCTTAGATGAAGGCCAAAATTCTTGCATGGGGATCTGTGCCCTTGCCCGGATTGAAGTCTGTAATAAACATAATTTTTAAAAGGCTAAACTAAATAAAATTTATCGTGATTCTTTAAAATTGATTCTCGACACGATTTTCTAAGATTTCAATTGAAATCGAAGAATTTTTCTGAGTTAGAAACCTGATCTAATGTAAGAAACATAGCCCCGCGTTAAGAACCTGATAAACAGAGTTTCGGAATTCAGTTCCTCAAACGGAGGTCAAAACAATTGCATGGGAAACTGTGCCACGACCAGATCGAAGATGACATCTAAAAGTTATCCCGGGTGATGTGGCAAAAGACGAAATCGGCCCCAAAAGCTTTAAACTCCCTAAACGTCACAATTTTCCTCATTTGCCCACCTCTACTCTCTCTCTTCACTCTATTTTCTCTCTCTTCTCTCTCCTCCTCTCACCAATGTAACGATCCCTTAATCCACAATATACTATCCTCTATCTGTATAGCGAAAGCATATGGGTTTTAGAAATAATTATTCCCAATATGGGAACGTCAGGGAATCGCTACTGGTTGATCGTAACCCAAATAGACATTCCATCGTCTATTTAGATTCCGTTTAACTCAAAAATCACATGCAGCTATACTAATTACACATACAAAATTACAACAAACTCTGGAATAATAAAACTAGATTCCATACATACACATGTAATCCATTCATATAAATTTCATCTTAACTTAAACATTTATAACATTAAATGCTACTGAAAAATCCAGCAGAGTCTCCCTTGCATTTTAAACGTTTCCCAAGGTACAAACAGTCATCCATTCAACAGTTTACATCCAGTTCAACAGCAAAAGAAAACATAATTACATAATCCAATACAATTATCCACAGCATATATATATACACATCACAATTCAAGCTTAAAACTACGTTGCTCTTCTGTCTATCATCAATGTCGTTGCCCAGCTAGCGTCTAGGCCCCTGTTCCTGTTTATCTAAGCAAATAACCTGGTGAGATATTGAAATCCTAGTAGAATAATTTACAATTCATAATATAGTTCGAAAACTAGTTGATCATTCAGCGATGCAAGCACCGAAAACAAACTTCTCGTATTCAATTCAAAATCCGTGAAATACCTTATTTTTAAAAACATTATTTAGCATGGAAATCGTGGCAAGTTCTCAAAAATCATAAAAATCTGTTTCTCTGAAAATCGATAATCAAATCAAGTCAAATCCCATGCCCGGTGTATCTAAATCCGTATCGGCCACAAATTATCTGCGACTATATCTAAAATCATCTAATTGCACGTCATCTAGAGAAATTACATCTCTTATCATTGGGTGTGATCCGTAACACCAATCACTCGAATCTCGCCTATGTTGTGAGTGTGATCCGTAACACCAATCACTCACTTAAGGACCAGGTGAGAATCAACATCTAAGGCGTCCCCTAGCATGTGTGCATACGCCAATTCTCATCCTCATATAGTCTATTTGAACTCACATGCATACGGTCGGCTATTCCTCAGGGTTCTAGGGTATTACGCCTAAATCACAACGTTTTTCCTTCTAGGTTATCCCTCCTTTTACTCCTTAAACCTTTCTTAGGGTCGTCCTGATTTATCGCATGATCCCTAATGTAATGCAGGCTAATTATGGTTAAAAATATATCTTTACAAAATCCCCTACACTCGGGATACTTAACGACCGTCCCATACCGGTTATCAAGTACCCTACCCTAAGTCAATCCGTCCTAATGACATCTAAACTCGATAGGCAAATCATCTAACATGAAAATGGTATTTCAATACGCAGTCATGCAATTTAGTCAATCGAAAGCAGCAAGTAAGTCCATGCAATTAATCTAAAGCGTTCAGGTATCCACAAAGTCAATTCGGGAAGCGTAAATTATCCTACCTGGTCTCCATTTGCTCAAAAATCAATCCGGGACTTCTCATATCCTCAGATTTCAAGCCTAATCAATTCCCCGGGGCATTTAAATGAATATTTAAGCTTGTTACGTCATCAATTTTACAGTCCTAAGTCCGATTACACAATTTCCTAAGTCGGTTTATTTCCTATAAACATTCGGTAGTCAATTCAATAAAAAATCATTAGGTTTAGGTGAATCGGACCTTACCGGGGGTGCCAGATGATGTAAATCTTTTTTGGGGCAATCTCAGGTGTCTTTCTGGCTTCTCCATTGGCAACGCATGGCAGAGCACGGCAGCGCACGGTGGAGGGGTGCAGTTGGCCTCGAAAATTACACCACGGTGAAGCCCGCAAGATGGGGAGTTTGAATCTGGTGGTGGCGCAGCAATTCACAGCCGTTTAGATGGCATTTTCTGGCCCTGAAAATTGATGCACAATAGACAGATTTTCCTTCAATCCGGGCACGTCGGAGCTCCATTCAGCGGCAGCAAGCTGAGGGAGGAAGCTGGCAGCTCAGCCTACACGCTGGTGGTGGCTGTGACGGTCAATGGTGGTTAACGGCAGAGATCATGGCGGGCAAAATTTCACGCGGTGGAGGAGAAAAAGCTGCATTTTTCGGTGACTCTGGCAGCCGTTGGTGGCTGTGGGTGGCTGCCTGAGGTCGAGGGTGGCGAGGTGTGTCGATTGGTGGGTCATGTGGTGGCCCACGACGGCCCAGGTGGTGGTGCACGGTGGAGGAAGGAAGAGAGAGAGGAGAGAGAAAGTGGAGTGAGGAGAGAAAGGAAAATGGTGAAAATGGCAGTGTTCCAGAGAATTTAAAGCTTCTAGGGGCAATTCTGACTTTTCCCGGACCACTCGAGAAAACTTCAGGATGTCGTCTTCCATCCGAACATTGGCACGGGTTTCCATGCAGAGGTTTCAACCTCTGTTTGAGAAACAGAAGTTTGAAACTCTGTCTATCAGTATTTTATTGCCAGGTCATGTTTCTTTTTATCAGATTACATCTCTAACTCCTAAAAGCCTCTCAGTTTCATCCGTCAACCTCAAAAATCGTGCCAGACTCAATTCACATGAAATTAGCATTAAAATTTATAAAAATAATCTCGGTTATTACATTCTCCCCCCCTTAAAGAAATTTTGTCCCTAAAATTCATACCTATGAATAGTTCTGGGTATCGTTGCCTCATCTCGTCTTCTTTTTCCCACGTCATCTCCTGCGACGCTACATCCTGACAAAGTACCTTAACTAAAGGGATTATTTTACTTCAGAGTTGCTTAGTCTTAAAGTCAAGGATTTGTACAGGAGTAGATTCATAAGTTAAATTTTCCTTTAATATTATTGGTTGATTTCCCAATACATGCGCAGGGTCTGGGACATATTTACGAAGTTGGGAGACGTGAAAGACATCATGTAGGTTGGACAAATAGGGAGGTAAGGCAATTTGGTAGGCGACTGGACCGACCCTTTGTAAGATTTGGAATGGTCCTAGAAATCTAGGGCTTAATTTCTTGGTCCTTACTTGTCTACCGATACCCGTGGTGGGGGACACTCTTAGGAATACATGCTCTCCCTCATTGAATTCTAAAGGTCTTCTTCTCTTGTTTGCATAGGCTTCCTGCCTTTGTTGGATAACCCTCATCTTTTCCCTGATCATTTTGATCTGATCAATGGTTTCTTATACAATCTCAGGTCCCAACAGGGTACTCTCCCCCATCTCTACCCAACTCAAGGGTTATTTACAATTCCTCCCATACAAAGCCTCATAGGGTGCCATACCGATGGTAGAGTGATAACTGTTATTGTATGCAAACTCTGTCAACAGCAGGTGTTTATCCCAACTTCCTTTCTGTTCTAATACACAAGCCCTCAACATATCTTCTAAATTCTGAATAGTTCTCTCAGACTACCCGTCAATCTGAGGATGATAGGCTGTGCTAAACTTAAGCTAAGTTTCTAAGGCTTGCTGCAGGGATTGCTAGAATCTCGAAGTAAACCTAGGGTCTCGATCGGATACTATACCTGATGGTATTCCATGTAATCTTACGATTTCCCTAAGGTATACCTCGGCTAGTTTTTCCATGGAGTATCTCATCTTAACAGGCAAAAAGTGAGCAGACTTGGTCAATCTATCCACTATCACCCAAATGGCATCAAATCCAGCTGGTGTCTTAGGTAATCCTACCACGAAATCCATGGTTATTTTATCCCATTTTCTTTTCGGTATCTCTAATGGTTTCAGTAGCCCTGTGGGTTTCTGATGTTCTATCTTGACCTGTTGACAAGTCAAACAGGCATTCATGTAGTTCGTGATGTCCTTCTGGATACCAGGCCACCAAAAATTCCTCTTTAGATACTAATACATCTTGGAAATACCTGGGTGAATAGTATAATGGCTTCTATGAGCCTCTGCTAGCACTTTTTCCTTCAGCTCCTAATGGTTTGGAATCACTACCCTCTTCCTAAACATTAGTACTCCATTAGGGGCTAGTCCAAAATCGAGTTGGTTGGCGTATACTTCCAAGGATTCATCCTTTAGTTAGGCTTATCTAATCAGCTCTCTCAACTTGCAGGTTATCAAGAAGTCACTCATCACTAATCTTTTCGGAAACGAGATTACGTTGAGGCTGAGATTCCTAAAATCCTCAAGTAACCTCATCTCACCTATCATTAGGCTAGCTAGTTGTAGTGACTTTCAGCTAAATGCATCTTCTATGACATTCGCTTTTCCTGCATGGTATTTCAATTCAAAATCAAAATCCTTCAGGTATTCTACCCACCTACGCTACCTCATGTTCAATTCTTTCTGATCAAACAAGTACCTAAGTCTCTTGTGATCACTATACACCTCGAATACAGCCCCGTACAAGTAATATCTCTAAATCTTTAGGGCAAACACAACGGCAGTAATTCTAAGTCATGGGTAGGGTAGTTTTCCTCTACAGGTTTCAATTGTCATGATGCATAAGGCACTACCTTCCCATCCTGCATTAAGACGCATCCTAAGCCTTTCAATGATGCATTTGTATATACTGTGAAGGGTTCTAAGGGTTTCAAAAGAATTAGTACAGGAGCAGTGGTCAATTTCTCTTTCAAAGTTTGGAAACTATTCTCACATTGCTCGCTCTATTCAAAGTTCACACCCTTCCGAGTCAACCGGGTTAATGGCAAGGCTATCTAAGAAAATCCTTGAATGAATTTCCTGTAATAGCCGACCAAACCCAGAAAACTCCTCACTTCAGTGACTGTCCTAGGTTGACCTCAATCTAATACTGCTTCAATCTTCTTAGGGTCTATTGCTATTCCTTCCCCATTTACCACGTGTCCAAGAAATTTCACTTCTTCTAACCAAAACTCACATTTCTCTAACTTAGCATACAATTGCTTCTCTTCCAGTATCTGTAGCTCGTGCTAAGATGCTGGGTATGCTCTTCGTGAGTCTTGGAGTAGACTAAGATATCATCAATGAATACCACTACAAACTTATCTAAGTAGGGTCTAAAGATTCTGTTCATATAGTCCATGAAGACAGTGGGTGCATTTGTCTATCCAAATGGCATCACTAGAAACTCATAGTGGCCGTATCTCGTGCTAAACACTGTCTTAGGGATGTCTTCCTCTCTAACCCTAATTTGGTGGTATCCTGATCTTAAGTCTATCTTAGAAAACACAGTCGCACCTTGCAATTGATCAACCAAGTCGTCAATATGTGGTAATGGGTATTTATTCCTAATGGTCACCTTGTTCAGTTGTCGATAATCGATACACAATCTCAAACTCCCGTCTTTCTTCTTTACGAATAAGACCGGAGCTCCCCATGGTGATACACTCAGCCTAATGAACCCCTTCTATAACATATCCTAAATTTGGACCTTTAATTCCCTCAATTTCGCTGGGGCCATTCAGTATGGAGTCATAGCTATTGGGCCTGCGCTTGGAATCAGGTCAATAGTGAATTCTATCTCTCTAGGTGGTGGTAGTTTACTTACTTCCAAAGGAAATACCTTCGAAAAGTCAATAGCGATTGGGATTAGGCTTAACCTATCCTGCAACTCTACCTTAGAGAGATTGAGGGACACATCACCTATCTCACATGCTCTGTCACTCCCATGCACAGGCACGTTATCCAAGAAAGTGATTGTCCTCTCGGAACAGTTTAACAAGACCCGATTCCTAGTTAACCAATCCATTCCTAAAATAATGTCAATCCCAGTCAAGGGTATACACACTAGGTCCACGATAAACAAGGTATCATCAATGGTTAAGGGACAGTTTAGGCATATACGTGGGGACATAGTGGCTTCTCCCAAGGGTGTGGATATATATAGATCACAGGGCAGGGTCTGTACAGGTAATTTTATTTTCTCTAAGCATGCATCGGCAATAAAAGAGTATGTCGCACCCGAATCAAATAATACTACAAAGGAAAATTATAAATTTTACCTCTACCCTACATCAAACCTGATGACCTATCGATGTTAGCTGCATCCAGAGTGAAAACTCTCCCTAGAGCCTGCGGTCTTCGAGCACCGGATGTCTGCTGGCTCCCGTTAGAAGGGCAATATCTTGCCATGTGTCCCGTGCCTCCACACCTGTAACATTGTAATGGAGTTTGATGCCAACATGGTTGATTAGGGTACCTGGTCCCACATTTCTGACAGGGTGCATTATCAGACCGTTTACTGCCGCTTGAAAAACTTGGTTGCAGTTTAAACATGCTGCCTCTCACATTGAGATTCCTGGTTGCTGGTCTTAGCCGGTTTCCTATCCTCTGTGTCATATTCTGGGCCTATCTCTACTCCAAGTTTTTACTCAAGATTCGACACTTGTTCACCAGCATCGCACAATCTCTGATCTCAAGTGGGGCTAGTTGCGTCTTCATTGGTAAGTCTAGACCCTCTTCTAGTTGCTTTGCCTTCGAGGCTTCATCATAGTGCATTCGTAAGTACGTGTAATATTTGGATAGCTCTTTAAACTGTCTCAAATACTCCTCGAATGGCCTACCTCCCTGGGTGAGCTTTAAGAACTGAGCTTCCTCTGACTGTTTGACGCTCTCAAGGAAGTATTGCTCCATGAAGACTCCCTTGAAGGATTCCCAAGTGAGCGGGATACCCCTGCTTTCCATCAACTGTTGGGCACCTGTCCATCATTGTTCTGCTTCACCTTTCAACATATAGGTTGCATATGTAACCTTTTGTTCATCGTCACATTGCAAAAACCTGAAGATCTTCTCCATGTCCTTCAGCCAGGCTTCTACTGCGGCTGGATCGGAGGCACCTGCAAACAAAGATGGACCTGCTCTTTGAAATTCTATCCATCCTTGATACAATAGATTAGCATTCTGGGTGGCTCCGTCATTCCTGGTTTGCCTGTCCTCTTGCTGCTGCCTCATTACGTTGGCACTAGTAGTGGCTTGGTCCCTCATGGCATCGTCCATTCTCCGTATGGACTCTATCATATCTCGCATGTCGACGTCGGTCTCCATGCTGCCACTACCTAAAGCACCCTGACTCCTGTGTCTTAGCCTTCCTCTGGGCTTACAGGTGTTATCCCTGCTTAGTTTTGCCAAAATTATCTAACACAGAAAGTAAACAGATTAATCTCAACAGCAACAGTTAACAGAAAGGCATTAAATTCTTTCCATTACTTCTCGATTCAAGATCAGGTCCTAATATTCCAGAGTTAAATCAATTAAAACCCTAAAGCTGCAAGCCCGAATATTTAAGGTCCCTAGCCCACTAAACCAGACAATCCAACAAACCGGGCTCTGATACCATAATTGTAACGACCCCTTAATCCACAATATACTATCCTCTATCTACATAGCGAAAGCATATGGGTTTTAGAAATAGTTATTCCTAATATGGGAACGTCAGGGAATCGCTACTGGTTGAGCGTAACCCAAATAGACATTCCATTGTCTATTAAGATTCCGTTTAACCCAAAAATCACACGCAGCTATACTAATTACACATACAACATCACAACAAACTCTGGAATAATAAAACTAGATTCCATACATACACATGTAATCCATTAATATAAATTCCATCTTAACTTAAACATTTATAACGTTAAATGCTATTGAAAATCCGGTAGAGTCTCCCCTGTATTTCGAATGTTTCCCACGGTACAAACAGTTATCCATTCAATAGTTTACATCCAGTTCAACAGCAAAAGAAAACATAATTACATAATTCAATACAATTATCCACAGCATATCAAGCCTAGAACTACGCTGCTCTTCTATCTATCATCAATGTCGTTGCCCAACTAGCATCTAGGCCCCTATTCTTGTTCATCTAAGCAAACAACCTGGTGAGATATTGAAATCCTAGTAGAATAATTTATAATTCATAATATAGTTTGAAAACTAGTTGATCACTCAATGGTGCAAGCACCGAAAACAAACTTCTCATATTCAATTCAAAATCCGTGAAATACCTTATTTTTAAAAACATTATTTAGCATGGAAATTGCAATAAGTTCTCAAAAATTATAAAAACCTGTTTCTAAGAAAATCGGTAATCAAATCAAGTCAAATCCAATGCACGGTGTATCTAAATCCGTATCGGCCACAAATTATCTGCGACCGTATCTAAAATCATCTAATTGCACGTCATCTAGAGAAATTACATCTCTTATCATTGGGTGTGATCTGTAACACCAATCACCCGAATCTCGCCTATGTTATGAGTGTGATACGTAACACCAATCACTCACTCAAGGACCGGGTGAGAATCAACATCTAAGGCATCCCCTAGCATGTGCACATACGCCAATTCTCATCCTCATACAGTCTATTCGAACTCACATGCACACAGTCGACTATTCCTCAGGGTTCTAGGGTATTACGCCTAAATCACAACCCCGTCTAGGTTATCCCTCCTTATACTCCTTAAACCTTTCTTAGGGTTGTCCTGATTTACCGCGTGATCCCTAACGTAATGCAAGCTAATTTTGGTTAAAAATATATCTTTACAAAATCCCCTGCACTTGAGATACTTAACGGCCGTCCCATACCGGCTATCAAGTACCCTACCCTAAGTCAATACGTCCTAATGACATTTACACTCGATAGGTAAATCATCTAACATGAAAATGGTATTTCCAGCATACAGGCATGCAATTTAGTCCATCGAAAGTAGCACACAAGTCCATGCAATTAATCTAAAGCGTTTAGGTATCCACAAAGTCAATTCTAACGTTTGGGAAGCGTAAATTATCCTACTTGGTCTCTGTTTGCTCTAAAATTGATCCGAGACTTCTCGTATCCTCGAATTTTGAGCTAATCAATTCCTTGGGCATTTAAATGAATATTTAAGCTCGTTACGTCATCAATTTTATAGTCCTAAGTCCGATTACACAATTTCCTAAGTCGGTTTGTTTCCTATTCATGTTCGGCAGTCAATTCAATAAAAAATCATTAGGTTTAGGTGAATTGAACCTTAATGGGGGTGTCGGATGATGGAAATCTATTTTGGGGCAGTCTCGGGTGTCTTTTTGCCTTCTCCAGCGGCGATGCAGGGCAGAGCACAATAACGCACGGTGGAGGGGTGCGGTTAGCCTCAAAAATTACACCACGGTGAAGCCCGCAAGATGGGGAGTCTGAATCTGGTGGTGGCACGGCAGTTCACGGCCGTTTAGATGGTGTTTTTCGGCCCTGAAAATTATGCACGACGGACAGATTTTCCTTCGATCCAAGCCCGTCGGATCTCCATTTGGCAGCGGTGAGCTGGGAGAGTAAGCTGGCAACTCAGCCTACACGCTGGTGGTGGCGGTGACGGTGAACGGTGGCTGACCACCAACGCTGGTGGCAGCTCAGCCTACACCCTAGGCCACCGTCCAACTTACCAACCAATGCGCCTCTCTACCCTCAACCTCCAGCAGCCACCCACGGCCACCAATGGCCGCCACCCTTGCCAAAAAAACTCCATTTTCCTCCTCCATCGCGAATTTCTTACGCCGTCGTGATCTCCACCATCCGGCGTCGTTAACCGTCACCTCCCCCACCATTGTGAAGGCTGAGCTGGCAGCTTCCTCCCACACCTTGCAGCCGTCGAACGGAGCCACCACGCGCCTAGATCGAGGAGATTTTCGTCCACCGTGCGTAAAGTTTCATTGCCAAAAAACATCATCGTAATGGCCGAGAACCGCTGTGCCAACCCCAGATTTGGATTCCTCATCTTGATGGCTTCACTCTGGTGTAATTTCTGAGCTCAACCGCACCCCTTCGCCGTGCGTCACTGTAAGCCACTATCCGTCGCTGTGCTTCACCATGCGTCACCACCAGAGAAGTCAAAAAGACACCAGAAATAAATCCCCACCTATCGGAACACCCTATATAATCTAAATCGCCCTAATTCAACATATTTTTGACTGAATTGGATGCCGAATCTGTATAGAAACTTATAGGCTTAGAAAAACGTGTAATTGGACCTAGGAAAGTGAAATTGATCATGTAACGGACTAAAGTATTAATTAAATTACCTAGGAAATTGATTCGGCTCAAATTCTGAGGATAAAAGAAGTCTCGGATTGATTAGGAGCAAATGAAAACCCGATAAGGAAATTTACGCTTCTTGAACTTTAGACAGATTCTGTGAATACCTAAATGATTAAGATTGATTGAATAGAAATACATGCTACTTTCGATGGATATAATTGCATGCCTGTGTGCTGGTATTGTCTGTTGCATGTTAGACGATTTGGTTATCGGATTTAGATGCCATAGAACGGATTGACTTAGGGTAGAGTACTTAACAGCCGGTATGGGACGGTCGTTGAGTATTTCAAGTACAGGGGATTTTATAAATGTTTCGTTTTAACTAGATATAGCTTGTATTCGTTAGGGATTACGCGGTAAACCAGGACGACCCTAAGAAAGGTTTAAAGAGTATAAAAGGGGATAGCCTATAAGGAGAAACATTGTGATTTAGGCGTAATACCCTAAAACCCTAAGGAATAGTTGACCATGCGCATGTGATTCCGAATAGACTATATGAGGATGAGAATTGGCATATGTGCACATGCTAGGGGATGCCTTAGATGTTGATTCTCACCCGATCCTTGAGTGAGTGATTGGTGTTACGGATCACACTCATAATATAGGCGAGATTACGGGTGATTAGTGTTATGGATCACACCCAACGATAAGATATGGCTTTTATCCAGATGACATGCAATTAGATAGATTCAGAAACGGTCGCATAAGATTTGTGGCCAACGTATAATTAGAAACACCGGGCATGGGAATTGATTTGATTTTTATTACAAATTTTCTGAGAAATAGGCTTTTATATTCATTGTGTAACGACCCCCTAATACAACATACACAATCCTTTGTTTGCATAGCGAAAGCATATGGGTTTTTCTAAATAGTTATTCCCGATATGGGAACGTCAGGGAGTCGCTACTGTTTGACCGTAACCCAAATAGACATTCCGTCGTCCATTCAGATTCTGTTCAACCCTAATTCACATGCAGCTAAACTAATTATACATGCATTCATCATAAATTACTCTGGAATGAAAACTAAAATCCATACAGATAACAGATCGGGCATTCATACAAATTCTAACTTAATTACATAGGTTACAGCGGTAAACCCTACCAAAAATTCAGCAGAGTCTCCCCTGTAATTCGAACATGTCCCAACAGTACAACCAGTCATCAACACAACAGATTATATCCATTAAACAGTATACATCCAATTTAAAAATATTCAGCTAGTCCAATAACAACAGAAAGCAGAATTTACAGAAAACTAATATATAGCATCATCAGTATAAATATATACAATGTAATTCAAGCCTAGACTAAGCTGCTCTTTTGTCTATCACCAAAGCATCACCCGGCTAACGTCTAGGTCCCTATCCCTGTTTCTTTTCATCTGAGTAACCAACCTGGTGAGATATAAAATCCTAGTAGAATAATTTACAGTTTAAAATACAGTTCAAAATCTGGTTGAATACTCAGCGGTACAAACACCGAAAATAACTTCCCGAAATCAGTTCAAAATCCATGAAATACCTTATCTTTAAAAATCAATTTATCGCATGGAAATCACAGCAAATTCTAAAATCATCAAAAATCCGTTTCTTTGAAAATCAGTACTCAAAATCAGGTTAAATCCCATGCCCAGTGTATCTACATCTATGTTGGCCATAAATCCTCTGCGACTAAATCTAAAATTGTCTAATTGCACATCGTCTAGAGAAATCTCATCTCTTATCGTTGGGTGTGATCCATAACACCAACCACCTGAATCTCGCCTATGTTGTGAGTGTGATCTATAACACCAATCACTTACTCAAGGACCGGGTGAGAATCAA
This sequence comes from Senna siamea, assembly GCA_031216115.1. Lineage (NCBI taxonomy): Eukaryota > Viridiplantae > Streptophyta > Magnoliopsida > Fabales > Fabaceae > Senna > Senna siamea. The sequence goes on from CM062354.1 coordinate 14,866,088, forward strand.
CATCTAAGGCGTCCCCTAGCATGTGCACATACACCAATTCTCATCCTCATACAGTCTATTCAAACTCACATGCTCATGGTCGGCTATTCCTCAGGGTTTTAGGGTATTATGCCTAAATCATAACGTTTCCCCATCTAGGTTATCCCCCCTTATACTCCTTAAACCTTTCTTAGGGTCATTCTGATTTATCGCGTGATCCCTAACGCAGTACAAGCTAAATCTGGTAAAAACAATATCATTTAAAAACTCCCTGTACTCGGGATACTTAAAGACCATCTCATACCAGCTATTAAGTACCCTACCCTAAGTAAACCCGTCCTAATGGCATCTAAACTCGATAAACAATTCATCTAACATGCAAATGGGGTTTTTAGCACACATTCATGCAATTTAGTCCATCGAAAATAGCACACAAATCTATGCAATTATCATTTAGGTATTCACTAGGTCAAATCTAGAACTCGGGAAGTGTAAATCATCCTACCTGGTCTCCTGTTGCTCCAAATCAATTTAGAACTTCTCGTAGTCTCGAATTTCGAGCTAAATGAATTCCCTGGATATTTAAATGAATATTCAAGCTCGTTACGTCATCCGTTTTACGATCCTAAGTCCGATTAGCATATCACCTAAGTCAGTTAATTTTCTATTCACGTTTGGCAGCTAATTCAATCAAAATTCTTTAGGTTTAGGTGAATTGGACCTTACCAGTGTTACCGGATGATGGAAATCTATCTTAAGGTGGTCTCAGTGTCTCTCGGTGTATATCCAGATTCTCTGGCACGGCGGCGCACTACGGCGTATGGTAGAGGGGTGCGGTTGGCCTCAAAATTCACACCACAGTGAAGCCCGCAAGACGAGGAGTCCGAATATGGTGGTGGCGCAGCGGTTCACGGTCATTTGGATGGCATTTTCTAGCCACAAAGAATGACGCACGGTGGAGGGAAATTTCTTCTATCCGGCGCGTCGGACCTTGGTTCAACGGTGGCGAGCTGGTAAAGGAAGCTGGCAACTGCTACACGCTAGTGGTGGCGGTGATGGCCAATGGTGGCTGACAGTGGTGATCTCAGCTGGCGAAAATCTCACGCGACGGAGGAGAAAAATGCCATTTTCTAGTGAGTCTGGCGGCTGTTGGTGGCCATGGGCGGCTGCTGGAGGTCGAGGGTGGCGAGGGGAGTCAGTTGGTAGGCCAGGTGGTGGCTCAGGTGGCGGCGCGCGGTGGAGGAGAGAAGAGAGAGAGGAGAGAGAAAGTAGAGTGAGGAGAGAGAGAGAGAATAAGTGAAAATGGAGGGATTCTAAGGAATTTAAAGCTCCCGAGGGCGATTTCGACTTTTCCCAGACCACCCGAGGAAACTTTGGGATGTTGGCTTTCATCCGGACGTTGGCATGAGTTTCTATGCAGATTTTTCAACCTCTGTCTAGGAAACCAAAGTTCGGAACTCTGTCTATCAGTTTCTGTTCGCTGGATTGCATTTTTTTTCTTTCGATTGTGTTTCTGACTCCAAATCACTTTTTGATTTCAACTATCGACCTCGAAATTTGTGCTAGACTTAGTTTACATGAATTTAGCGTTAAAATTCGATTTTATCTTTTAAAAACATTTTCGGTTATTACACATTGAATAATTGCATCATTTTTCGTGCTATTTTAACGACTTTAAAAGATAAGGTATTTCATTGATTTTCGAAATAATCAGGGAAGTTGTTTTTGGTGCTTGCATCGCTGAGCATTCAACTATTTTTTAAATAACTATTTACTGCATATTGCTCTACTGGGATTTAAATATCTCATGAAGTTGTTTGCTCAGATGAACATGGATATGGGCCTAGAAGATAGCTTGGCAGAGATTCGATGTCAGACAAAAGAGCAGCTTAGTCCTAGGCTTGAATCTGATTTGTATATATATTGTGTTGATGATTCTATTATCGGATTTATGTATTTACTGGTAGTTTTGGCTATGATGGTTTTATCTGATTGAATTGGATTGTATTTGATGTATATATTGGAATCAGATGACTGTTTGTATTTAGGTAACATTCAAAATACAAGGGAAACTCTGTCAGATTTTTGGCAGAAAATTATAACTGAAATTTGGAATTTTAATGGTTTACATGTAAATTCATGTATGCTTGATTTATGGTTATTAGTTTTAATGTCCATAGTTTATTGTGATGATTGCATATGTGATTAGTGTAGCTGCAGTCGATTTAGGGTTGAACGGAATATGAATAGACAAAGGAACAGTTTATTTGGGTTATGAGAAAAACTATTTTGAAAACCCATATATTTCTGCTACTTAGATAGAGAATAGTGTATTGTTGATTTGGGGGTCGTTACATTTATGGTATCAGAGCCCAATTTGTTGATTACCTGCTTTAGTGGATTAGTGATTGTGAATCTTCGAACATTCAACTTTAGGATTTTGATTGATTTAACTCTGGAATACTTAGGACCTGATTTTTGAATGGATAAGTGAAGGAATTAATTTAACGTTTTGCTGTTAACTTTTGTTGTTAGAAACTAACATTTTCTTTCTGTGTCAGATAGACATGGCAGAACCTAGCAGGGATAATACTCGGAGGCTAAGAGGAAGGATAAGGCACAGAAATCAAGGCACTTCAGGTAGTAGCAACATGGAGACTAACGTCGACATGCGAGAGATGATGGATTCTATTCGAATGATGGCTGACGCCATGAGGGACCAAGCTACCACAAGCGCCAATGTAATGAGGCAGCAACAGGAAGACAGGAAAACTAGAAACGATGAAAACACTCAGAATGTCAATCCGTTGTATCAAGGATGGATTAAATTTCATAGAGCAAGTCTACCTCCATTTTCAGGTGCCTCCAACCTAGCCACATTGGAAGCATGGATGAAAGAAATAGAAAATATCTTCTGCTTGTTGCAATGCGACGAAGAACAGAAAGTAACATATACAACATATATGTTGAAGGGCGAAGCAAAACGATGGTGGATAGGTGCCTAGCAACTGATGGAGAGAAGAGGCATTCCGCTTACCTGGGAGTCTTTTAAGAGGGTATTTATGGACAAATACTTTCCTGAGAGCGTCAGACAGTCTAAGGAAGCACAATTTTTAAAGCTTACACAGGGAGGTAGACCTTTTGAGGAATATTTGGAGCAATTTGAAGAATTATCCAGATATTCCACATACCTGCAGATGCATTACGCGAGGCCTGGAAGGCAAGTCAATTGGAAGAGGGCTTAGATCCACCGATGAAGACACATCTTGCCCTGGTTGAGATTAGAGACTTCGCAGTACTGGTGAAAAGTGTCAGATCCTGAGTAAAAACCTAGAACAAAAGCAAAATATGACACAACGAATAGGTAACAGGCCGAGACCACCAGCTAAAAATCTCAATGTGAAAGGCAGGACATTTAAATCAAAACCAGGGTCTTCAAGCAGTGGCAGTAGACGGCCTGATAGCACACTGTCTGAAGTGTGGGACCAGGCATCCTAATCAACCCTGTTGGCATTAGATTCTAGTTTAGTGCTACAATAGTGGGGGTACGGGACATATGGCAAAGTATTTCGCCTCAAGTGGAAGCCAGTAGGCACCAGCTGGTCGAAGACCGCAAGCTCTAGGGAGAATCTTCACTATAGATGTGGCCAATGTCAACAGGTCATCAGGTTCGATGCAGGGTAGAGGTAAAATTTACAATTTTCCTTTGATAATTTTGTTTGATTCGGGTGCCACGCACTCTTTCATTTCTAATGCATGCGTAGAAAGAATAAATTTACCTGTACAAACCCTGCCCTGTGATTTATACATATCCACACCCTTGGGAGAAACCACTATGTCCCCATAAATATGCTTAAACTGCCCATTAACCATTGATGATACCTTGTTTATAGTGGACCTAGTGTGTATACCCTTGACTGGGATCGACATTATTCTGGGAATGGATTGGTTGACTAGGAATCGGGTTTTGTTAAACTGTTTCGAGAGGACGATCACTTACTTGGATAACGTGCCTGTGCAAGGGAGTGATAGAGCATGTGAAATAGGTGACGTGTCCCTCAATCTCTCTCAGGTAGAATTGCAAGATAAGCTAAATCTAGTCCCAATTATTAGTGACTTTTTCGGAGGTGTTTCCTTTGGAAGTAAGTAAACTGCCACCACCTAGAGAGATAGAATTCACCATTAACCTGATTTCGGGTGCAAGCCCAATAGCCATGACCCCATACTAAATGGCCCCAAAGGAATTGAGGGAATTAAAGGTCCAAATAGAGAAATTGTTAGAAAAAGAGTTCATTAGGCCGAGTGTGTCAACATGGGGAGCTCCGGTCTTATTTGTAAAGAAGAAAGACAGGAGTTTAAGATTATGTATTGATTATCGGCAACTGAACAAGGTGACCATTAGGAACAAATATCCATTACCACGGATCGATGATTTATTTGATCAGTTGCAAGGTGTGATTGTGTTCTCTAAGATAGATTTAAGATCGGGATATCACCATATTAGGTTTAAAGAGGAAGACATCCCTAAGACAGCGTTTAGCACTAGATACGGCCACTATAAGTTTCTAGTGATGCCGTTTGGTTTGACTAATGCACTTGCTATCTTCATGGACTACATGAACAGAATCTTTAGACCCCACTTGGATCAATTTGTCGTGGTATTCATAGATGATATCTTGATCTATTCCAAGACTCACAAAGAACATGCCCAACATCTTAGCACAGTGCTACAAATATTGAAAGAGAAACAATTGTATGCTAAGTTAGAAAAATGTGAGTTTTGGATGGAAGAAGCGAAATTTCTAGGTCACGTGGTAAATGGAGAAGGGATTGCAGTAGACCCTAAGAAAATCGAAGCAATATTAGATTGGGTTCAACTGAGGACGGTCACTGAGATTAGGAGTTTTCTGGGTTTGGCCGCTATTATAGGAAGTTCATTCAAGGATTTTCCTAGATAGCCCTACCATTAACCTAGTTGAAAGAAAAATTAACCACCGCTCCTGTATTAATAATCCTGAAACCCTTAGAACCCTTTACAGTATATACAGATGCATCATTGAAAGGTTTAGGATGCTTCTTAATGCAGGATGGAAAAGTAGTGGCTTATGCATCGAGGAAATTAAAACTAGTATAGGAGAACTACTCTACCCATGATTTGGAATTAGCTGCCATTTTATTTGCCCTAAATATTTGGAGACATTACTTATACGGGGCTATATTTGAGGTTTATAGTGATCACAAGAGCCTTAGGTACTTGTTTGATCAAAAGGAATTGAACATGAGGCAGAGAAGATGGGTAGAGTACTTAAAGAATTTTGACTTTGAATTAAAATACCATGCAGGGAAGGCGAATATTGTAGCAGATGCATTAAGCCAGAAGTCACTACAATTAGCTAGCCTAATGGTAGATGAGATGAGGTTACTTGAGGACTTTAGGAATCTCAGCCTCAATGTAATCTCGTTTCCGTAGAGATTAGTGATGAGTGACTTCCTGATATCCTGCGATCAGAGAGAGCAGATTAGACAATCCCAATTAGAGGATGAATCCTTAGAGATATATACAGATCAACCTGATTTTAGACTGGCCCCTGATGGATTATTGATGTTTGGGAAACGAGTAGTAATTCCAAACCATCAGGAGTTAAAGGAAAAAGTGTTAGCAGAGGCTCATCGAAGCCATTATACTATCCACCCAGGTATTTCCAAGATGTATCAGGATTTGAAGAGGAACTTTTGGTGGCCAGGCATGCGAAAGGACATCATAAACTACATAAATACCTATCTGAACTGCAGGGCTACTAAAACCACTGGAAATACCAAAAAGGAAATGGGATCAAATAACCATGGATTTTGTAGTAGGATTACCTAGAACACCAACCGGTTATAATGCCATTTGGGTGATTGTGGACAGACTAACCAAATCTGCTCACTTTTTGCCTGTTAAAATGATATACTCCATGGAAAAATTGACTGAAGTATACCTTAGGGAAGTTGTGAGGTTACACGGAATACCATCAGGTATAGTTTTAGATACAGACCCTAGGTTTACTTCAAGATTTTGGCAATCCTTACAACAAGCATTAGGAACCCAGCTTAAGTTTAGCACAGCCTACCATCCTCAGACTGACAGGCAGTCTGAGAGAACCATCCAAACTTTAGAAGATATGTTGAGGGCTTATGTGCTAGAACAAAAAAGAAGTTGGGATAAATACCTACCTTTGATAGAGTTTGCATACAATAACAGTTATCACTCTACCATTGGTATGACACCTTTTGCTGCATTATATGGAAGAAATTGTAAATCACCTCTAAATTGAGTTGAAATTAGGGAAGGCACATTGTTGGGACCTGAGATTGTACAAGAGACCACTGATCAAATCAAAATGATAAGAGAAAAGATGAGAGCGGCCTAACAAAGATAGGAAGCCTATGCTAATAAGAGAATAAGACCTTTAGAATTTAATGAGGGAGAACACATTTTCCTAAGAGTGTCCCCGACCACGGGTATCGGTAGACAGGTGATGACCAGAAAACTAAGCCATAGATTCCTAGGATCATTCTAAATCCTATAAAAGGTCGGTCTAGTTGCTTACCAAATTGCCTTACCTCTACACTTGTCCTACTTGCATGACGTCTTTCACGTCTCGTAACTTCGCAAATATGTCCCAGACCTTGCGCATGTATTGGGGAATCAACCTATAATATTAAAGAAAAATTTAACTTATGAATCTACACCTGTACAAATCCTTGACTTTAAGACTAAGCAACTGCGAAATAAGATAATCCCTTTAGTTAAGGTACTTTGGCAAGATGTAGCATCACAGGAGATGACCTGGGAGAAGGAAGACAAAACGAGGCAATGATACTCAGAGCTATTCACAGGTATGAATTTTGGGGACAAAATTTCTTTTAAAGGGGGAAGAATGTAATAAACAGAATTTTTAAAAGGCTAAACTAAATAAAATTTATCGTGATTCTTTAAAATTGATTTTTGGCACGATTTTCTAAGATTTCAGTTGAAATCAGGGAATTTTTTTGAGTTAAAAACCTGATCTGATGTAAGAAACACAGCTCAGCGTTAAGAACCTGATAGATAGAGTTCTAAAATTCAGCTCCTCAAACGGAGGTCGAAATAATTGCATGGGAAACTGTGCCCATGACTAGATCAAAGACAACATCTAAAAGTTATCTCGGGTGATGTGGCAAAAGACAGAATCGCCCCTGAAAGCTTTAAACTCTATAAACGTCACAATTTCCCTCATTTTCCCACCTCCACTCTCTTTCTTCACTTCATTTTCTCTCTCTTTTCTCCCCTCTTATCACCACCGTGCACGACCACCACTGCCACCTTGGGCCACCATTTGACCTACCAACCAACGTGCCTCACCACCCTCAACCTCCAACAGCCACCCACAGCCACCAACGGTCGCCACCCTCACCGAAAAAACTCTATTTTCTTCCTTCATCGCGAATTTATTGCGTCGCCGTGATCTCCACCATTCGGTGTCGTTAATCTTCACCGCCCTCGCCATTGTGAAGGCTGAGCTGCCAGCTTCCTCCCACAGCTCGCAGTAGTTAAATAGAGCCACCACGTGCCCAAATCAAGGAGATTTTCGTCTGCCGTGTGTAAAGTTTCATCACCAAAAAATGTCATCGTAATAGTCGAGAACCACCGTGCCAACCCTAGATTTGGATTCCTCATCTTGAGGGCTTCACTCTGGTGTAATTTCTGAGCTCAACCACAGCCCTTTGCTGTGTGCCGCCGTGCTCCACTGTGCGCTGCTGCCGGAGAAGTCAGAAAGACACCAAAAACAAATCCCCACCTGTCAAAACCCCTGGTATGATCTAAATCACCCTAATTCAACGTATTTTTGACTGAATTGGATGTCGAATATGTATAGAAACTTATAGGCTCAGAAAAACGTGTAATTGGACCTAAGAAAGTGAAATTGATCACGTAACGGACTAAAGTATTAATTAAATTGCCTAAGAAATTGATTAGGCTCAAATTCTGAGGATACGAGAATTCTCGGATTGATTAGGAGCAAACAAAAACTCAGTAGGGTAATTTACGCTTCCCGAACTTTAGACTGATTCTGTGAATACCTGAACAATTTAGATTGATTGCATGGAAATACGTGCTAATTTTGATAGATATAATTGCATGCCTGTGTGCTGGTATTGTCTGTTGCATGTTAGACGATTTGGTTATCGGATTTAGATGCCATAAGAACAGATTGACTTAGGGTAGAGTACTTAACAGCCGGTATGGGACGGCGTTGAGTATTCTGAGTACAAGGGATTTTATAAATGTTTCGTTTTCACTAGATATAGCTTGTATTTGTTAGGGATTATGCGGTAAACCATGACGACCCTAAGAAAGGTTTAAGGAGTATAATGGGAGATAGCCTATACGGGGAAACGTTGTGATTTAAGCGTAATACCCTAGAACCCTGAGGAATAGTCGACCATGTGTATGTGATTCTGAATAAACTATATGAGGATGAGAATTGGCATATGTGCACATGTAGGGGATGCCCTAGATGTTGATTCTCACCCGGTCCTTGATTGAGTGATTGGTGTTACAGATCACACTCACAATATAGGCGAGATTACAGGTGATTAGTGTTATGGATCACACCCAATGATAAGAGATGGATTTTATCCAGATGACATGCAATTAGATAGATTCAGATACTGTCGCATAAGATTTGTAGCCAACGTATAATTAGAAACACCGAGCATGGGAATTGATTTGATTTTGATTACAGATTTTCAGGGAAACATACTTTTATATTCATTGAATAATTGCATCATTTTTCGTGTTATTTTAACGACTTTAAAAAATAAGGTATTTTATTGATTTTTGAAATAATCAGGGAAGTTGTTTTCAGTGCTTGCACCATTGAGCATTCGACTAGTTTTTAAATAACTATTTACTGTAAATTGCTCTACTGGGATTTAAATATCTCATAAAGTTGTTTGCTCAGATGAACAGGGACAGGGGCCTAGAAGATAGTTAAGCAGAGATTCGATGTCAGACAAAAGAGCAGCTTAGTCCTAGGCTTGAATCTAATTTGTATATATATTGTGTTGATGATTCTGTTGTCGGATTTATGTATTTACTGGTAGTTCTAGCTGTGATAGTTTTATCTGATTGAATTAGATTGTATTTGATGTATATATTGGAATCAGATGACTGCTTGTATTTGGGTAACGTTCAAAATACAGGGGAAACTCTGTCAGATTTTCGGCAGAAAATTATAACTAAAATTTGGAATTTTGATGGTTTACATGTGAATGCATGTATGCTTGATTTATGGTTATTAGTTTTAATGTTCCAGAGTTTATTGTGATGATTACATATGTGATTAGTGTAGCTGCAATCGATTTAGGGTTGAACAGAATCTGAATGGATGAAGGAACAATCTATTTGGGTTACGCTCAATCGGTAGCAATTCCCTAACGTTCTCATATCGGGAAAAACTATTTTGAAAACCCATACGCTTCCGCTACTCAGATAAAGGATAGTGTATTGTTGATTTGGGGGTTATTACCAAGACGACATCCGAAAGTTTCCCTGAGTGAAGTGGAAAAAGACAAAATTACCCCGGAGGCTTTAAACTTCTCAATATTCCATAAAATCTTACCATTTTTATATTTTCACTCTCTCTCCTCCCTTCCACTTTCTCTTCCCTCTCTCCTCCCTTCACCACCGCGTGTGGCCAGCACTACCACCCTACACCGCCGCCTGATCCAACCATCGACACAGTTCGCCGCCCCCGACCTCCAGGAACCATCCTCAACCACCAATAGGCGCCACCACCGCCGAGAAAGGCTTCTTTTTCCCTTCCGTCACGAAATCCTCCACCCGCCATGATCTCCGCTGTCCAACACCGTCCGACATCACCGCCCTCGCCATTGGGAAGGCCGAGCTGCCAGCTTCCTTCGACAACTCCCAGCTGTCGAACGCCACCGCCACATGCCTGGATTGAGGCAAAAAGTGTTCATCGTGTGTGGAACTTCGCCGCCGAAAAATGCCACCTTAATGGTCGAGAACTACCAAACCAACCCTAAATCCAGACTCCTCATCTTGCGGGATTCATTCTGGTGTAATTTTTTACCTCAGCCGCTGTGAGTTGTCATGCTCTGCTGCCAGAGAAGCCAGAAGGGGTCTAAAATTAGATTTCTACCTTTTGGAACCCCCGATACGATCTAAATTGCCCTAATCTAATGTTTTCTGACTGAATTGGATGTCGAATATGTATAGGAAAATTTATCAGCCTAGGAAAATGTGTAATCAGACATAGGAAAGTGAAATTGAATAAGTAACGGACTAAGACATTGATTTAATTGCCCAAGAAATTAACTAGGCTCGAATTTCGAGGGTACAGGAAGTCTCAAATTTAATTAGGAGCAAACGGTAACTAGGTAGGGTAATTTATGCTCCCCTAATTTTAGATTGATTTTGTGGATACTTAAATGATTTAATTTGATTGCACAGAAATGTGTGCTGCCTTCAATAAGTATAATTGCATACCTGTGTGCTGTAAATGCTTGTTGCATGTTAGAACGATTTGGCTATCATATTTAGATTCCATAGGAGCGAGTTAACTTGGGTAGGGTACTTGATAGCCGATGTGGGACAACTGTTGAGTATCCCGAGTGCAAAGGATTTTATAAATGTATTGTTTTCATTAGATTTAACCTGTATTCGTTAGGGATTACGCAGTAAACTAGGACGTTTAATACCCCTAATTTAAGTGGCTTAAATTAATAATTTTGATTCATGGTGTTGATAAATTAAATTCTTATAAAGAATTGGCTTAAGGAAGGGAAATTTCACTTGCATAATTAAATGACTAAATTGTTTAGATTCAAAAGGCAAAACCCTTGCTTCTTTTGTATTTAGCCTAAATACTAAAGGAAGAACCATTAAAATTTTATGCAAGTAAATGTTAATGCCACATGTAAGGCTTGCAAAATAAATAAACATGTGTGTGTAGCTTGCTTGGAGTTTACGTGAGAGGGGAATGAGTGCAAGGTGCATGTGTGTGAATTTTGCATGCATACCATGTGAAGGAAAATGGAAAGTGGGAAGAGAATTAAAAATATATATATGTACTAAGGTTGCTTGTGGAAGTGGAAAAAGGTAAACTTGCAAGAAAAGGAACACTAAGGCAACAAGCAATCTAATAGGTGAAGAATTTTGTACAAAACTAGTGGCTAGTGGGATGCACCTAATGTATAGGAAGGAAGAAAAAAAAGAAGGAAAACCAATTTACAAGCAACCCAAAAAGGAAAATAAGGAAATGAAAAAAAAAAAGAGGGAGGTATACCATAATCCCCACACTTGAAAATAAGGGAAAGGAGAGAAAGAAAAAAAGAAGGGAGAAAAGAGAGGGAGAAGGTGAGGCATTAAGGGAGAATTGAGAGATCAAGGAAGGAGGAAGTAAAGAAGAACTCAAGGGGGAAACCAAGGAAATCAAAAGAAAGGCCAAGAATATTTTCTCTAGCCCACTTCCAAGGTAGATTAGCAATTTGTTAAATTCTTATTCCATGATTGAGTATGTATGTTCAATGATATAGCTTCCATAGAATTTGAACCCATGTCTACACTCTTGATTTAGGAAAAATTTAATGGAACTTGCATGATAAAGATGGAAGGTGGCTAATGCTAATCTCTAAATTATTGTTTCCTTGAGATCATGAGAGGACTTAGATTTAGAAATTTATTTAATGATTTGGTTAGCTTGGTTTACTATTCTTAATATTGTAGTAGACTTGTTATTTCCATGATGAAATTAATGGGGTTATTAAACATTTATGATTGCTAATAAAAATGCATGTGATTATGGGAAATTACTAGGAAAATTATTGGAATTTTTAGAAGGAAAATATACATGGGAATTAATTTATAAGCAAAGGAAATTATTGTGGAAGGGATTAGAATTTAAAAAAAAAAGAAAATATATATAATGAAATTAATTTTCAAGCAAAGGAAATTATTAGGAAAATTATTAGAATTCCTAGAAAGAAAATGTACAATAGAACTAATACCAAGAAAGAGAAAATTAGTATTGAAAATATTAGAATTTTTAGAAAGAGAATATACATGGGAATTAATTTCCAAGAAACGAAAATTTATTATGAATTACTATTGAAGTTTTAGGAGGAAAAAAAATGCACATTAGAATTAATTTTCAAGATAAGAAAATTATTATTGAAGTTATTGAAATTTTATAAGAAAAAAATGCCCATTAGAATTAAATTCTAAGAAAAGACAATTATTATTGTAGTTGTTGGAATTTTAAAAGGAAAAATGCACATTTGTATAAATTTTCAAGAAAAGGAAAATTATTATTGAAATTCTTAGAAGAAAAATGTACATTGGAATCAACTTCCAAGAAAGAAAATTAATATTGAGATTATTAGAGTTTTATAGAAAAATGTACCTTAGAAATTGTTTCTAAGGAAAATAGAAACTATTCCTTAAATATTGAATTTTTCATAAGAAATGTTAAAGATGCTCCACATAGGCGACCTAGCGAGGCGTGGCCGAAGGTGCTCCATGCCCACGACTTAGTGCTCATGATTTTGATTTATGTGTAACAACGGAAAAGATTCAAAAGAGTTTTAAAGGATTTTAAAAGATAAATTTTGATTTTTGAAGCTAATTTCCATTAAACGAAGCCTGGCATGAATTTTGAGGATAATGAATTGACACAGAAGGTCGTTCGAAGCCAGAAACACGATCAAACAGAAAGAAATGCAATCCGATGATTAGAAACTGACGGAAGGAGTTTCGTGCATCAATTTTGTTGAAGGAGGCCAAATTTTTTGCATAGAAATGCGTGCCAACATCTGGAAGGATGCCGACACCCTAAAAAATCCCCGGGGTGGCCTGGGAAAAGTCAGAATTGTCCCTGGAGGCTTTAAATTACGCGAATTCCCTCTATTTCTCTCATTTCACTCTCTCTCCTCACCACACACTCTCTCTCCTCTCTATTTTCTCTCTCCACCTTCCTCCACCGTGATTGGCCACTACAGCCACCGTGGGCCGCCACCAAGGGTACCAACCGACAGCCCTCACTGCCCACAACCTCCAGCAACCAACCACGGCCACCAACGGCCGCCGGAGCTGCCGGAAAAATGCCGTTTTTCCCTTCCATCGCGCGAAACTTCCCTAGCTCGAATCACCGCCATCCGTCGCCGTTGACCGTCACCGCCCCCACCACCGTGTAGCTTGAGCTGCCAGCTGCCTCCAGTAGCTCGGCGCCGTCGAAAGGAGGCCGGACACGCTCGGATCGAGGAAGAACGTTGTCCGCCGTGCGAGAAAGTTCGTGGCTGAAAAACACCGCCCAGACGGCCGTGAATCGCCGTGCCACCACCGTATTCGGACTCCTGGGCTTGCGGGCTTCACCATGGTGTGATTTTCAAGGCAAACCGCACCTCCCCGTCGTGCGCCACCGCGCGCCGCCGTGTGCTGCTGTGCCGGAGCTTCTGGACGTGCATCCCGAGAAACCGAGACCACCGTGACATAGAATTCCATCATCCGAGCACAGTGGTAAGGTCCGTTTTCCAAAAAACTAATGGTATATGACTGAAATGACTGTCGAATGTAATTAGGCAACTAATTAACCTAGGTAACTGTGTAATCGAGTTTAGGATTGAAAAATGGATGACGTGACAAGTTTAAATATTCCATTTAATGTCCAGGGAATTAATTGGGCTTAGAAACCGAGATTTCGTGGAGTCCTGACTTGATTTGGAGTGACCGGAGACCAGGTAGGATAATTTACACTTCCCGAACCCTAGAATTGATTTAGTGAATACCTGACTGATTTAGATGACTTGCATGGAATTGCGTGTTGCTTTCGATGGGATAAATTGCATGCCTGTGTGCTGAAAACCCTAATTGCATGTTAGACACCTTGTTTATCGAGTTTGGATGCCTTTAGGACTGTAGGGTTGGGTACTTGATAGCCGGTATGGGACGGCCGTTAACTATCCCTTGTACAGGAAGCTTTTAAACAAGACTATTTTTATCATATCTAGCCTGTACTGAGTTAGGGATTACGCGTTAAACCAGGACGGCCCTAAGAAAGGTTTATGGAGTATAAGGGTGGATAACCTACACGGGGAAACGTTGTGATTTAGGCGTAATACCCTAGAACCCTGAGGAATAGCCGACCGAGTGCATGTGAATTCGAACAGACTGTATGAGGATGAGAATTGGCGTATGTGCACATGCTAGGGGACGCCCTAGATGTTGATTCTCACCCGGTCCTTGAGTGAGTGATTGGTGTTACGGATCACACTCACAATATAGGCTTGATTCGGGTGATTGGTGTTACGGATCACACCCAACGATAAGAGAGGTATTCTCTCTAGACTACGTGCAATTAGAAGATGATTTAGATTTGGTTACAGCGGATTTGTAGCCAATGTGGATTGAGATACACAGGGCATGGGGTTTTATTTGATTTTGATGACTGATTTTCAAATAAATTGATTTTATGATTTCGAGTACTTGCCGCGATTTCCATGTAATTAAATGAATTTTAAAGATAAGGTATTCCACTGTTTTCAAACTGATTTCGGGAAGACGATTTCGGTGTTCGCACCGCTGGGTATTCAAATGGTTTTCGAATGATAATTGAATTGTAAATTATTCTACTGGGATTCATATCTCATTAGGTTGTTTACTCAGATGAACAGGGACAGGGGTAGGAGCCCAGACGATAGCCGAGGCTGACTTGAGGATAGACCGGAGAATGATTAGCTTAGGCTTGAATCATTTGTATATATACTTTGATGATGCTGTTATTTATCGGATTCTGTTTCTTATGAATTCTGTATGGATTAGACTGAATGTACATATAACGTTTTAGATAGTATACATGGATTGTAGTGATGAATTAATGTTGCTGTGTATGGATTTATGTCAGTTATGTTTATCACTGTTGTTGGACTGGCTGTTGATGTTTAAACAGGTGATTCTGTATTTGGGATGTGATCGAATTACAGAGGAAACTCTGCTGGATTTTCGGTAGAATTTACCACTGTAAACTTATGGATTTGAATTGAAATGTGTATGAATGTATGATGCGATGTGTATATGAGTTTTAGATTTCATTCCAGAGAAAGTTATGATGCATGTATGTATAATTAGTTAGCTGCGTGTGAATTGGGGTTGAACGGAATCCGAATGGACAACGGAAAGTCTATTTGGGTTACGCTCAACCAGTAGCGATCCCCTGACGTTCCCACATAGGGAACAACTACGTAGAATAACCCATATGCTTCCGCTAATCAGATAAGCATCGCGTATGACGTATTAGGGGGTTGTTACACTATGCATGGCCGAGGGTCCATAATTTACAAGGTGTGGCCAAAGGTGCTCCACACGGGACCTAGTGCTCACGATTACGTTCTATATGTGGCTGAGTGCTCACGATTTACAAGGTGTGGCCAAAGGTGCTCCACATGGGACCTAGTGCTCATGATTACGCTCTATATGTGGCCGAGTGCTCACGATTTACGAGGTGTGACCAAAGGTGCTCCACACGGGTGGCCTAGCGAGGCGTGGCCGAAGGTGCTCCATGCCCATGACCTAGTGCTCACGATTACACTATATACGTGGCCGAGTCTCCACGAATTTCAAGGTGTGGCCGAAGGTGCTCCACACGGGTGACCTAGGGAGGTGTGGCTGAAGGTGTTCCGCACCCGTGACCTAGTGTTCACGTAACACGCATAAACATTCTGATAATTCTGTAATAAACCATTAAGCTTATAAGAATACGTGTTATTTGAGAAGATATGTAATCTTCGTTAACTTCTAAATTTATCATGCAATGATTGCCAGTTTACAGTTATGTGTAATATTACGTCTAAAATCAAGGATGTAGATTGAATGTTTTGGTGCTTGCACCCTGGTACATATTAGTTTCTCTTAAACTATGAATTGTTGAGCTACTGGGAAACTTTTGTTTCTCATCTATATGCTAACATGTATTAGATACGGATGCGTAGCAGGGCTGCGGGGTAGCAGTCTCTTTTGATTAAGTATGATTTTTGTAATCCCCTATTTTGGGTCCTAGCTAGAACTGATTTAGAATAGGACTATATTTTGAATTTATACATGAGTTGTATTTGGGGTATACAGGAAAAACGGATATCTGAAGGGCTGGACCATCCTTCATTAATACAGGAGTCTGAGTGACAGACCTGTTGTCTCCTGACTTCTGATGGTCGGGTACTTCATACATCCGGGGATGTGACTTATCAGCATGTAATGAAAATTACTGGACCTGTATTTATTTGAATTTCATGAAGGTTTTTAATTTTCACTGTGTAGTGTAGTATTTTTATTCCGCTGTGCATGTAAGTTTTTATTCTGAGCCAAGGATCCCAAACATAATCTGCTTAATATAATTGAATGTTATAACTACTCAGACACTAACAAAATCAAGGATAAGGATAATGTACCGAACTTATCTCTTGATATTGGAGTTAACAATAAGACTAGATAGGGGCGTTGCAGGATGACCCTAATAAAGGTTTAAGGAGCATAAGGGGGGATAACCTATACGGGAAAACGTTGTGATTTAGGCGTAATATCCTAGAACCCTGGGAACTAGTCGACTGTGTGCATGTGATTCCGAATAGATTGTATGAGGATGAGGATTGGCGTATGTGCACATGCTAGGGGACGCCCTAGATGTTGATTTTCATCCGGTTCTTGAGTGAGTGATTGGTGTCACGGATTAGACTCACAATATAGGCGTGATTTCGGGTGATTGGTTTTATGAATCACACCCAACGATAAAAGATTGATTTTCGTAAAACGACATGCAATTGGATAGATTCAGATATAGTCACATAAGACTTGTGACAGATGTGAGAGTGAAAAACCACCGGGCAATAGATTTGATTTGAATTTTTACCACATATTTTCAGAAAAATAGATTTTTATATTCATTGATTGATTCTCTCATTTTTTGTGCCATTTTAATGATTTTAAAAAATAAGGTATTTCAATAATTTTTGAAATAAACATGGGAGTTATTTTTGGTGCTTGCACCGTTAAGCATCCAGCTAGTTTTGAATTTAATTAATGTAAATTACTCTACTAGGATTTAACTATCTCATAAGGTTGTTTGCTCAGATGAACAGGAACAGGGGCCTAAGAGATAGCTGGGCTGAGATTGGATGACAGACGGACGGTGCAGCGTAGTTTAGGCTTGAATCTGTTATCATATATATTTGTATTGATGGTTTTGCTGTTGTTGGATTTTTATTGGATGTATTTACTGGATTTTTGGGCTGTTTGTATTTGGGAAATGTTCGAATTTTAGGAGAAACTATGCCGGATTTTTGGCAGAAATGAATGACTGAATTTTTATTTAAGATGGATTGTATGTGAATGGATTGTATATTTTAATTTATGGTTATTAGATCTGATATTCCAGAGCTTGTGATGACTGTATGTGAATTTAGTATAGCTGCAGTTGATTTAGGGTTGAGTGAAATCTGAATGGATAGTGGTAAATTCTATTTGAGTTACACTCAACCGGTAACGATCTCTTGACGTTCTCGAAACAGGAAAAGTAAAAAATTATTTTGAAAACTCATATGCTTCCGCTACTTAGATAGAGAATAGTATATTGTGTATTAGGAGATCGTTACACGAAACCTCGTAATTGGTATGCGTATTGGAATTAATAGATACATGTTGTAGTTTATAGATAACTGATGTGTAATCTTCAATTATTTTTTAACATAAGATAATGTAACCTAAAATTAGAGAAATTTATAAGAGCAGTGAAATCATGACAATATTTAAAATTTAAATTGTTAATTATTTTAATTTTATTAAATATTAATTATATATAATTTTAAGACCACTAAAAATATTTAATTATTTCTTTGCATCACATCATGTAACATAAAATTAGACAAAATTATAAGAGTAGTGGGATCATGACAATATTTAAAATTCAAATTATTAATCATTTTTATTTTATTAAATATTAATTATATATAATTTTGACACCTGTAATAAAAAATATGAAATTATTATAATAAAATAAAAAAATAAAAAAAAATAAAATATACATCTTTAGCCACAACCCCCAACCTCACACCGCCTCTTTTTTCGTATAAATCCTTTGAGAGGGGAGGAGAGGAAGAGATCGGCCGACAGTAAAAACGGAGAACGAGAGACCATGGAGAATAACTGACCTACCCACCTTCTTCCTTCACCTAGAGTTCCATCAAAGGGTAAAAGTGAGTATAGGGAAGCCATGGGAGCACAAAACATCATTGCATGTGAACTTGGGAGCTTGACCGAGGAGCTTTTAGGCATTTGGGTGAGGCAGGCAATTTCTATTGTTGTGTATGGAAACTTACCGTGCTCCTCCATGTTTATCTTCATATGTAAGTTGATTTAATGGCTGGAATCTTGCTGTGTAACCGAGAGAAAGGTACAGAAATTTAGTATAAACAATTCTGCAGAATCGAGGGGGAAAAACATAAGTGACTAGATGTGTGAGACTTAAGAAAATTTAAATAGAAAGTTGCTGCAATGTATGGGCTTTAGTGGGGACTTTAGGTGGCCTATAATGAGTACAAATTTCAGAATACTTAGGAATTTAGATGGCTAAAACCTGAACAGAATAAAAGACCCAAAACAGAAATGGAATTTTGATATAGTCCCGTTAGGCGCAGAAATTTTGCTGCAGCTCGGCTTGGAGGATTTTTATGGGTAAACATGGGGAAAAATTTAAGAGTGAAGACCAGAACATATTTAGGTAAAAGAGGTGTGCAAATAAGGGGATTAAATGTATAATAGGTGCCACGAAAATGACCTTTAATAGGAGAAAAAAAAATTCTGTCAAAGACAGAATTTGTTGGGATGACATTGAAACTTTTAAAGACCCATGAACATTGACTCTTCATTTAAAATAGGAATAAACACGTGAAACCCAAAATGTGTGTTTCTATGAATTTTGGTGCTGCTTTCATGAGTTGAAATAGTGGTTTAAAATTCTGTATATAGTAAGTATGATGCAGAAAAATTTTAAGCTCGATTGTGCAATGCAAACGCATGTTGTGAAGAGTTTTGCGGTGCAAATTGAAGTTTAAGTGTCGTAAAATGTGAGCAAGTTTTGCAGCAATAATTTAGCACTTTTCTGCATAAATGGGGCTGTGTAGGAGTAGGATTTCACCCTATACTTCATATAATTTCAAGAAATTCCTAGCTCTTCCCATTTGCTGCGTGTAAATGTGCTGTGAGTCTATGAAAATGATTGTTGTAATGCTTGCTGAATTTTACTGTCATGTCATGGTTTAAACTCTGAAATTCACTGCAGCGAATTTCTCTGCAAAACCATGCCTCCATTGGTAGTTTTTATATGATGTATGTGTAGGTAAACCTTGGCCACAATAGTCTTGTGGTAAATAAAGTGTTGTAAGGCATGGATAAAAAACACACCCTAGCAAGAGTAGAATATAGTGATAAATGAGCAAAATAAGTGGCAAGAATTTAAGGAATTTTCAAGGGGGAGAGACTTGACAAAAAGGCTAATGATTAAGTTAATAAGTGAGCATAAAATGTGATAGACAAAAAGGAAGTATGAAAGACAAGAATAAAATGAAGAGGAAACCTTCTTTTAAAATGATATGGATTTAGAAAAAAATAGCAAATGATGGAAATGATAAAGTTCTTTCTCGTGAGCTATTGCCTAAGAGCCATGTTTGACTATTAAAATGTGGGGATATATTTTGGTTTGTGTATTGAATGTGTATTGAGAACAGTGTAATTCTATTGTATTGTAAGGTTGATTGAGGTTGAAAAATCAACATCCGACATGCAATAAGTTGAGCAGAATCCCAAAGTAGAGGTAGGACAACCTATACTCTCAACTCATCTTTAATTGATAAAAACAATTGATGTTATGTATATAATATTGATGAATTCAGATATCTAATCATGAAATTACTTGCATCTATGAATGTAACAAAGAAAGATGCTATTTTCAATATATGTGTTCTTCTTTGATAGATTTGGGATGGCAATAATTACTATGAAATGATTATTGGTATCTTATATGTTTAGTCAATGCCAAAGTGGTATTAATAAACATATATGGGAAGAGGAAAGTTTAAGCTAGTTATCTTAAGAGCCACAGAGACAACTTACTTACGTTTACCTTCTACCGTAATCCTAAGAATAACAAGGGAACTTCATATATTTTAAATAGTAGAGAAAAGGGGGAAATGACCCACAGTAGGGGATCCCAAAAGGTTAAAGATGACACTAAACTTGTGCGCACACCAGGGGATGCCCTTTATTAGTGACCAAGGTCTCAGTAGACCAATATGGCCGCCCAAAGGGAACAATGATAGACACCATACATTTATATGCTTTGCTTTAAAATTTATTGGGAATGCTATTTGTAGTTATGGGATGACTATAAATATTCTATATATGTGCCTAAGGAATGCATGTAGTAGTGTAAAGTGAGATAAGTGTGAAGTTCCTGATTAGACCTTAAGGATTTCACACTTAACTTCATTTAACTATGATTCTCAATATTTTGAATCGTATATTTGTGTGGCATATGGCAAAAGGTGATTATTATTGCATATGAAACATTGAAAGGTGATGCAAAGGTAAGTTTTCTGATCAAATATTTCTATAGACTAAAATTTACATATATTGATGATATGCAGTTATGATAAAGCATCAAAGTATGCATAATATGAGGTTGAGGTATTTCTGCATTCCGATGCAACTGAATTGTTAGCGAAAATGTTTTATGAAAAAATTGTATAAGTTATCCTACTGAAAATTTTATTCTCACAGTCTACCATTGTCCAGGTGCTAGTGGCAGAAAGTGGAACGTTGATTGTGGATGACTCTGGGTGCTGTAAAGGTGCTAGATTGTGTATGCTCAAGATATAAAGAAACTTTGTAAGCTTATGTAAAGCTAAATTTGTAAATGATAACAACTAATATTGTTTGTTTACCTTCAAGAATAATTTAACTTAGTTGTTAGAATTAGAATTTTTAGATAGGTAATGACATGCCAGTCCAAGATTCAAATATAATCAAATTTATTAAGGATAGTTTTAATTTTTTTTTAAAAATTAGTAACCATAATGTAAGAAAGGATAATTAAACGAATTTTCTCCTTATCTAAGTTTGGAATGTTACAGGATATTTGTGGCGTTCAGATTCCTTGCACTTGAAATTCTTTATTTTTATCTATAGTAAGAGAAAAAAAAACATTAATTTATATGGACAAAAATTATTCTTTCAAATGACATATAAGCTACCTAATTATAATGAAAAGTGATACTTCTGATTATAAAAAAAATTGATTAAGTCGTAAGCCAATGGGTTACTTTTTGGTCATCATTTAACGTTTTAGGTCATCAATTACCATGTCCGTATCTTTGTTAAAACCTGGTGGTTGGAGGACTTTTAAGTTGGCCTATGGGTATTTCAGGAATTGGTTACATAGATATTATGATATTCTAATTAAAGATTAATTAAAATTTTGGAAAAGATATATTGACTAAAACAAATACTTTTTTTTATCATATCTTATTGTTAAAATTGATCATATTTCGCTTGTCCAAAATTTTTTTTTATGAATGTGTTATTTTATATAATTATTTATTATTTTACCAATGTTTTAATAATTTTTAAATTTAAAAAAGTTAATTATTTCGTATTAGTTTAATGCATATTTAATGCTTATTATATTAATATGTGAATGGAATACATATAAAAATGTATTGGTCAAAATAAGAATAATTATAGTTATCTTTTAACTAAAGGTATAGTGCATTTTTTAGTTTTAGAAAGACGTATAACATTTTAAACGTCATGTAATTTGAACATTCCTTAAAAAAAGTGTAGTTTATCCTGTATAATAATTTAGATCTGATCTAATATTAAATTATTTCATAGCAAAATTATCAAAATTCAGAGCCTTTCAATTTCTTGTATTTAGTAGTGAGGCTTCGTCTCTGGCCCTGAATAAGCTGAAAATATTTTCTTCTCTCCCCAATATTTTAGCCGTTTTAGTGTATTCATTTCTTAAAGAACGTCTCAGGTTCCTAACCTCCATATAGCTTTCCTAACGGGGGAAACAAGATTTCTTGCATTGCAGAACACACTATTATCACAAAGCCGAAGGGTCCTAATATGTCGCGAGAGAGAGCCAGAAGAGCTGTACTACCTCCGGTTCAGGAGGTACGATCCATGAATCTCCATCTTTCATAAACTTGTCATTTCATGGGAAAATGTTGTCTCTCTCTCTCTGAAATTTTTGCGGAGAATTGGAGAAAACTGAATATTACGATCTAAATATTTGGACATTAAAGCTGTTTTAAGATTTGGTTAAGCGAAATGATATACATATATATATATAATGGGTTTTGGATTCATCTATGCTAATATAATTTCTTCCTTTTGCACTCAAACGTTGCATTAGGCAAAACAATAAAGAAAAAATAATTCAACGATGGATTTATGTGGTTGGAGATGGCATCGTGCTTCATAGTTGAAATGGAGTATACTTGAATTGTCATATTGAGCGTCTCAGATCATGTTTGTAGTGTCACTGATGATGGAATAATGGACGAAATATGTTACGAGTCGTTTGCATGTTTGTTTTATTCAACAAATAAATGATATGTTTTGTAACTAAGAAGTTTGAGTTAAGATAAACGAATGATATAACTTCGCTACGGTCGAGTACATTTTCTGCTTGTTCATATCTCTTCCCGGGTGTGGTAAATGATTCTACGTATACATTGTAATCTCAAAATGGACTACATTTGTTTCGGAGATCCTTTATATTTAAAAATTGGCAAGGTTTTGTGATATGAACTCTTTGTATGAGTTGCTTATTGTACATTTGGTCAGTTTTTATGTTTCTTGAAACCTTGTCTCTTGATTAAATTTCGTATTAATATTTGCTGCGAAATGCAGAATATTGATAAATTGGAGAAACTTGTAAATGAGGGAAATTATTATGGACCTCAACAAATGTACAAATCTCTTGGTACCAGGTTCAAATATTTCCTTTCTTTTACTCCTATTAAATTGATGAATTTTTTTCTTCTAATGAAATGTAAATCCTCTGTAATATATTGTTGATTCGGCCGTGGGTGTTAAATGCTATTTTAAATGACCAACGATTCTATTATTGTTAATTTGTTCTAATCTTAAATGGCATGATGATATGAACTCATTAACAAAAATATGATTAATTGGGGGATAGCAGGAGATAACGTATTGTGGAATAGTTGAAGATTTCATTTATAGCCTGTTGTAGACATAAATGTGAAAGGATTTAGTGTAATGTAGAGATACCCTAAATTTACATATCTGTGTTAACTCAAAATTATTGATTAACTCAATTATTTTTGGTCTAGTCAAGCTGTGGAAATTGATTTAGCATCTGGGCTTGAGTGCAGATATGTAGCTGCTGAGAGGTACTCCGAAGCTTTAGATCTCTTGCAATCAGGAGCATGCCTACAGTTGGTACAGGGGCAGGTTATACATTTTTTACTTCAATATTCTTCTAAGTAGCCCTTTACATCTCTGTGATTTTTACTCTGGGACGTTGGGATATGTATATATATGTTATGTTTATATGTATGTATGTGTTTATATATTAATTTAACTAAATATAAATATATCTGACTTTTCTAATGAGATTGTGGTTAGCACTTCTTTGTTTTTTACCAAGTCAAATGTCTTACTGAAAAACAAATTGTCTTCTAAAAGATTACAAACTATTTTCTTATCATGGATTGAGTTGGTGGAAGCAATAATACAAAATTTTTGCTTTTGATGCATTAATGATGGATTGGAAACACATATAGACCTGGGGTAAAAGTGAAATATTCATTCACTTATATACAGACTATTTGAATTATGTTAACTTCTCTGTTTTCCGTCGTTGAAATTTTAAAATGTACATTCTTTACATTCCTTTCCGGCTTTTCTCCTGCATTCTCTCTGTCTCTCTTTGATGTTCCTTGGGAGTCTGATCTGTTGCTAACTAATATTAGAGCATACATATAGTCTTTTATCATAAAATAGGGTGGGTGTGTAAATCAATTTTCTCAAGTGTCTTAGTCTATATTAGAAAATACCATCTGCGCGTCAATATTTTGTGACTTTGCTCTTCTCGCATATATTGTTGTATGCTTAGTTTTCTCTTTTCATTTTTATTCCACAAGTAAAAGCTTTCCCTTGATCAAAATTTGATTTACACATATTCCGGATTGCTTGTTTTCTGTGACATGAGTTTGGTTTTGAATGTTTGGCTGCTTCCGCTTTTTAAGTCAGACCAGGTGGTGGGGCATCTATGAAATCAGCAATGATGGCCTAATATGATTTTCCAGTTGAATTTAAAATATTATTTATTTTAACCTATCTCTGGCTATGAAATGAGCATTTCATAGAAAGCAATTGTAGCATGAAGAACTGTGATGAAAGTGTCAGTTCCTCTTTATCTTCAGGTTATCTGTGGAGCAGAGCTTGCTTTATTATTTGCGGAGACACTAGAGAAAGGGAAAATTCCTTATGATGATGAAACTCTTGGTGCCGTCTTATTCTGTCTTTTTAAATTCTCATTTTTTTCAGCACTTTACTTCTTGTTTCTGTTTGCAATGCACAATAAATGCTTGTCTCCTTGATCAGTTTTGATCACTTGCCTTTTATCATTTGAGTACATGCTATGTCTTCTCAATGATATGGGGTTTCTGTAACTTTATCCTTGTCACATAATTTGATTAAAATTTGTATTTCTCAATCTCATTTTGGTTCCACTTCATATTTCACATTGAATCTTCCCTTGCTACCATATTCATACATGGTAGGCCGTGTCAAGAAAATCTATGACAAATTTCCAAGAGTTGCACTACCAAGTAACTTGGGAGATGATGACGACGTGCAGCAGCTTTCTGAAGCCATGGGAGCTGCAACAATACACGTGGATGGCTGCTCCTCATTCTTAAGAGCTGCCATTAGGTGAGACAATACCCAATGAAAGGGAGGTGTTCAAGATTATGTTTTCTAGTGTTTGAATCCCCCCTCTTTGGCTTAGCAAGTTGCGGTCAATACCAATTTATTTTGTCAGTTTATATTGCATGCTTTGGTTTTCACATTAAGAGATAATGCATCCAATGCTGCTTTAACTATGGAGGCTCTAAAATATAGTTTCCTCTGTTTGTGGACTTCTACTCTAGCAAAAAAGCGTAAAAGGATTTCATTTAATTTCGTATTTTTTATAATGACATAAATTTGTCTATATATGACTGCATTTTAAGCATTTATATGCGGATATAGGAAATACCAAAGAAACCGTCAAGGCATAAAACTTACACCTTGGTGCCAAAAATTGCGCAAACCATCAGAAAAAAATGACAATACCATCAAGCCAAAACAATGGCAACATTCAGCCACAAAGGAGCTTCAAAATCCTTGGGTAGGTCCCCTAAGTGAAGGTTGGCCTCTTTGAGGCCAGAAAGCAGCCTCGTCACGACTGAATAGCGATTTTGGCTAGAAAAGAACATCCTATACAGAAGTTGCAAAGATCAGCCACTTTCACCTACTTTTGAGCTTCAAATCACCAAACCACCTCCATGGGCCGAGCTGGCTCTAGCATTTTTTTAAGGTTGATTTCTTGGTAGTTAGGGTTCTTGGTTCTGAGAGAAATAGACATGGATATCATGTAATAGTCTTCGGATTATTAATTAACCTACTTGGCCAGATACCATATTTCTCTTTTTACATTTGTAAATGGATTTTGATACGAAGAGCTCAGTCTCAGCACTTGAGTTTTTTGATTATTAAATTGCTTGAAATCTGTGTAAGATAATAAAAAAGTACTTAAGATGAATTTCAAGAAGATCTAAAAGTGGAGGTTTCAATTTCTTGAAACTTCAAACTCTCCGTAGCATAGTCATTTCAAATTAGGTCAAGTACATGGTTAATAAGAATGGTTAGCATTCTTGAATATAAATGGAACTATTGCATTGTAAGGTGGTTGTTCACTTCTGTCCTCCCACTGAAAAAACAAATGTTATTGAAAAGAACATTTATTAATATAAATATTACCAAAAACAGTTTGTCAATGTAGTCATTTATGTTCATTTATACTATTTTCTTGTCTTGTCCTGAATAAAATTTCTGGCTTTGCTCTTACTATATTCAGGTGGTCTGCAGTGTTTGGACCAAATGGTTATGGATCACCAGAACTGCACAATATGCTAGCTGAATACATTTATTCTGAATCTCCTGAGGTGGTATGTTATATGTCTTTTGAGTCTACATTCTCTGAGCTCTATCGTTTTTTTCCAACCTTTTCAACTATCCGTTGCATCTAAGTTTCTCTTATCTTGATTGTTGGTTTTAAGGAAAATATGCTAGCGTGTATACATCAAGTTCTCTCAGTATTTGAAAAAATAATTTAAACAATGTCAAAAGATGCTATAATTAATACATTAAATTGAGGCAAACTTCTTATGGAAATGAAATGGAACCATTCTATCATGTTTTAAACAAATTAAAATATCAGCTGTCTATTCTAACCGTGGATTTCAATGTCATAATTAATGAAAAGAGATGATTATATGGTTTAGTCTATTTAGTATTTAAGATTTTTACACTCATGATTTGTATCATATATGAAAAAAGATACCTTGACATTCAAGCTCATTTTCCTCCTTTGGTGCTGAAAGATTATTCCATATTTTATTCTACAATAATATCTTTTATTTTTTGTTGCCAAGAAACAAATAAGCCTTGTCAACAACATCTGAGACCTTAATACTTGGAGGCAAATACATTCCTTCTTATTTAAAACTAATGGGGTAGTCCCACATAAATATTTTCGTGTTTCATGCCTATCATACTTCGTGTGTTCATATATGTATGATATGTATGGGAAGGCAAAAATGAAGAAGAAAGGAAGGGAACCGAATAGAGAAACCTTCACATTGGGATTCCAAATTTTGGAGAAGAAGAAAATGAAGAATTTTATAATAATCTTTTTGAACCTCTCATCTTCATTAATTGCAATTATTGTAACTAGGAGATTTTGAAAGAGATTCTACAAAAATGACTATTATACCTTTTTATATGAAAAATATTATATACATGTACATATACACACACACTATACAATATATATTTCTTTTGGCCAAACTATACAATATATTAATAATTATTATTTTTAATAAGTGAATTATAAATATCTATTTCAAGAGAAGTTCAAACATATAAACATACAAATATGTATGTTATTTTTGTGTATATATCTATATAAAACAATAAAAACAAACAAAGTCTTTCTTCCTAGGTGAGGTTGTTTACATAAACCAAACGACTCCAACATGTTCTAAATTAACTCATTTTTATGGTCAGATTGTTTACTGGTAGATCCATCTTAATAGTTTCTCCTATTATTTTCTTTGGTCTACTCCTATATTTAGTTATTGGATTACCCTCTATTTGGTCAACTCTTCGTACAGGAATGGTCTCCTTTATACATGACCAAATCATTTGAGACGTATTTCTACCAACTTTTCTATGATAGGTGTTATCCCATATTTCGTTCTAATGCAATCATTACTAATCCTATCATTTCTAGTCTTTCTACTCATTCAATACAACATTCTCATTTATGCAATGTTGAAATTTTGCTCATGTTGATTTTTTATCGTTTAATATTTAGTACCATACAATAATGCAAGTCTTATAGTTGTGTAATAAAATTTTCTCATAACTTTTAGTGGTACTTTTTTTATCAGAAATGATACCTAAAGCTCTCCTCCATTTCATCCACCATCTTGGACCATTTGATTTATGTCTCCCTCTATTTCTCTATTATTTTGTATTATAGTCTCAAAATACTTAAAAATTATAACTTGTTGAGTGTCATCTCTAAGTTTTACCTCCATCCTAAAATTAGTGTACCTTTCACTAAATTTACATTCCATATGAATCATTTTGCTTTGACTTATATAGAAACTGTATGTCTCTAAATCTTGTTTCCACATCTTTAATTTTTCGTTTACTTCTTTTGAATCTCTACCAGGACAATATTATCAGCAAAAAACATGCCTTGTGATAATGCCTCTTAGATATGTTCAATGAGTACATCTAATACCAAGTTTAAAAAAATAAGAACTTAAAGCTGAATCTTAATGTAGTCCCATGGTTATAAGCTAAATATATAAATCAACATGCATGAATTAACATGCACATGTATTTACATGAACCCATATATATACTTAGTTATGTATATACTCATATGTATATACACATATACAAGCACATTCACGTATTTGTATGTACATTTGTGGACATAAGCACACTACAAACATCTATACATACATATATACATATATACATATGTACATACATCTATACACACACACACACACACGCACATATACAAGTGTGTGTACACATATAAATATGTATGCATATGCATACACACATTTACTTATACATATATGCATGTACATGGATATGCACATGTACATATGTGCACACACACATATAAATATGCATATATATATGTATATATATATTATATGTGTATATATATATATTATATGTATCTGCATATATAAACACAAACGTGCCAATATATAAAATTTATTTTAGTTAAATTATTTATATAAATTATAAGATTAAACTAAGATAACTCCTTTTTTTTTTTTAAGAAAAAGAAAAGTCACTTTGAACTATTTATGATACAAAGGATAAAATTGTAAAGTTGCATTATATTGGTTTATTTTATTTTCCATGATTTTTCCTTTACTTTTTAGACATTCAAAAAATGAAAGAGAAACTAACATTTTTTTATAGAAAAAATAAATTTATTAGAGAGAGAAAAGATACAAGTGAATACAAAGAGAACAAACTATCCTTTGTAAAAAGAAATTGACGGAGCCCAGCCACTGGGACCTTGGCTCTTTAGGGTTAGTGCAATGATGGGATGGAGAAAGTATGAGATGTCTGTATTGGCTACCCAAGTGCCATATCGAGTAGAATGGGATGCTTGATGCAATACTTAAGTGGCTTGGTTCTTCCGTTCAATAGCTAGATTTTGAAGGAGGGTTCCCTAAGTCACTTGGGTTCTATTATCTAGTATCAGATCCTGGTTTGTCGGCGGCATGAAGAGGGCTGCTTGTGGAGGGTTCTGCCCAAAGGAAGGGCTGATTTCAGTAGAGTGAAGCAACATCGAGTGAAGTAACATCGAGTTAAGTGTTGTAAAGTGCAGCCGTTAGGACATTGGTTCCTCAAAGGCAGTGCTATGCTCCTTATGCCTCCCAAAACCCACAAACTTGAACTTTTAAGACACATCACCCAAACATCTGGAGCTAAAGCCTTGTTAGGACTTTTGGTCTGAAACAAATCATCTGTGCTAATTTTATCAAGTACCATTGTCTAAACAAAGGGCCTTTACTTTAGAAAGTGTTTTCAATTTCCAAAAATATTTAAACAAGACATTAGAACCAATATTTGGGTTTCAAATAAAAAATTTAAAAAAGGAAGAGCAAGTATAAGAGCTTGAAGAATCTAGATTCCAAATTCTTTTATTAGGCCTGGTAGAAACATTAAAAGGAGTAAGAGGTTCTAGAAACAAAACAACATCATCAATAAGTCAATCATTAAAGTTTCTAGAAAAATTAAAATTCCAAGAAATTTGGTCACCTTGATGTGCTAGAAACTCAGAAATTGAAGCATTATGTATGAGTAATAAAGAATAAAGACTGGGAAAAGCTTTAGTAAAGAAGATTCACCAATCTTATTATCCTCCAAAAAATGAAAACAAGTTCTATCTCCAAAATGAAGAGAAAGAATTGAAGAAAAGGAATGATATAGTTGAGAGATGAACTTCTAGGGGTTGGCATAGGTAGCACCATTCCCAAAATTACCATTTCACCTATTCTCTTGAACAACATATTTACTCTCTGTTACCTATGCCATAAATAGGTAGCCTTCAAAGGAAAACGCCAATGCCATTTAGCCATTAGGGAGATATTTTTGAAGACTAGATTACCTAGACCAATCCACCTTCCTCCTTGGACCTACAACACACCTCCCAATTAACCAAATGGTCTTTTTTGTTCTCCTTTGACCTTGACCGCAACAAATCTCTCATAACGTTTTCAATCCTCTTTGCCACCCTAATTGGAATCTTAAAAAAGAAAGATAATCCAAATGGGTACTAGAGAAAGAGGCTTGGATTAAGGTGATCCTATCACAAAGGGAAAAAATAAACCCTTTTCCAACTC
The DNA here is from genome assembly GCA_031216115.1 of Senna siamea. NCBI lineage: Eukaryota > Viridiplantae > Streptophyta > Magnoliopsida > Fabales > Fabaceae > Senna > Senna siamea. Next base: position 14,896,412 of record CM062354.1, read on the forward strand.
TTTAATATTTTGAGTCCCTTTTCACCATAGGTCCCAAAGGGTCTTAGCACGAGGGTTACCCCCTAAAGGAACACCTAAATAATTCAAAGGCTATTGGAAGATCCCATAATCTACCATCTCTACTAATTCTCCCATGAAGCTATCCTCAACATTAATCCCAACTAGTTTGCATTTAGAAATATTAATTCGAAGCCTATAAACGATTTCAAAAATTTGGAGCAAAGAAAGAACATGTTGAAAATTTTCCTTATCATTAGGAAGAGAATAGTATCATATGCAAATTGTAAATGAGAAACCTCAATATCCTTAATTTGAACCCTTAGACCTTGCACCATCTTCTCCTTGAACTCCTAGACAACATACAACTTAAGACGTCCACAACTAGAATGAAAATAAAGAGAGAAACAGGATCCCCTTACCTAACAACATGAAATCCCCTAAACCACTCCCTAGGTTTTCCATTAATAATAACTGCAAAGACAACAGAGGAAATGAAGCCCTTCATCCAACTTCTCCGTCTATTCCTAAACCCTTTTCGATAGAAAACTTTATCTAGGAAATTCTAATTCACTCTATCATAGGCCTTTTCAAAACCAATTTAAAAATGAAATGCTTTTGCTTATGACACTTAATGTCTTCTACAATTTCATTGGCTATTAATGTTGCATCAAAGATTTGCCTACCTATACAAAGACACTTTGTTTCTCAGAGATGGTTCCTCCTAAGACCTTCCCTAACCTTAAAGAGAGCACCTTATATAGTGATGGTTTTTTGAACACTAGAGACTAAAGTATTAGGTCTAAAATCTCATGCCTTAATAGACCGATCTTTTGAGAAACAAGAGTAATGAAAGTTGAGTTCATGCTAGTGGTAATCTTGCCATTATAGTAGAACTCATTGAAAACTTTCACAAATGATTCTTCAAGAAAGGCGAACTCACTTGGAAAAAGGACATATTAAAACCATCAGGATCAAGTGCCTTCTCTTTATCCATCTTCCAACTTTCTTCCTTTGACTTCATCCTCCTCCAAAGGCTTTTCTAAATAAGTAGACTTAACTTAATCTAGTCCCTACAAGAAAAGGCCTCTCAATAACTTTCTCAATGTAAAGCTCTTTATAGAACCTAGTCATTTCATTATAGATCAAAGTAACATCCCTAACAACTCTCCCCCCTTTCACCTCTAATTATTGATCCTACTCTTCTCTTTCCATTTTCCACCTTATGAAAATAACTAAAGTTCACATTCCCCAATCCACTTAATTCTACTCTTTTGAGGCCAACTAATTTCCTCCTTAATAAGAATATCATTAAGTTCATTCCTAATTAAGGCCTGACGTGAGCACACTAAGCTTCCTCTAAACTACCCTTACACTCTTCCTTATCAAGAGTCTTTAGTTCTTGTAGAATCTCCCTCTTTTTTTACCTTAGCGTCACCAAAAACCTCTTTTCCTTCACAAACTTCAATTTTTTCATGAATTTGTAACCTTCCCAACCTCTAACTGAACACTCCCCCCACCATGTTCTAACTTGATCCAAGAAAGAATGATGTTGAAGCCACATATTCTCAAAATAAAAAGGAGTTGGCCCACACTTAACCCTACAAGACTCAAGGAGAAGGGAAAAATGATAAAAAAAAAAAGACAAGCCAAGGTCTCTTGGATCAAATTTGGGAAAAAATCCTCCCACGCAGATGTAAACAAAAACCTATCATTAATACGAGAAGGCATTACCCTCCCCTAATTAACTGACCAAATATATTGAGCATTTGCAAAAGGAATATCCCTCAAATTGCAATTGTTGATAAAATCATTAAAGCCCCTCATATTAGTAGTGATTCTCGAGCCCCTAAGCATTTCTTCTGAAAAATGAATGACATTAAAATCTCCCCATCATACCAATGTGGGCTACATAACCTGTGTACGAAAGAGAGTTACTTGCGAAATTGAGATCTACCCTTAATCTTAATACCTAACAAGGTAAACAAAGAGAAACACCCTTTAACGACATCAACCTTGGAAGCTACCCTTGTATCCCACTCTATCAAGAGACCCTTTGAGGAGCCTATGGAAGGAATAAATCCCAATCCTTCAAGTGATTTTCCCAAATAATCCCAAATAGAAATTTATCCACCTCCTCCAACTTGGTTTCTTATAAAAGAACAATATTAGGATCCACTCTACCAATTACCTCCTTAATTTTCCTATGTTTAACAGGGTTTCCTAACCCATTAACATTCCAACTAATGATTTTCATAATTTACCTAACTTGCCCTTACTTCCTTCATTTCCTCTATAGTTAATCATAGTAGCTAAACTTTACAGTTCCTTTTGCTCCTGCCTTTTCTTCCTCTCATAGGTTTTAGGGGTCACTTGCACTTTAATCTCCCTTCTAGATTATCTAACAATTGGAAGTTTAACTTATCTAACAAAGCTTGTGGGTCTCAATTGTCCCTCTTACCCTTTCCTTGGCATAAATGGACATAATTTCTCCTAGGCACCTAATTCACCAAGGATTATGACGGAACCCAAGTGGCTTGGAGAACTCTCCTTAACAACTAGCTATTGAAGTGGTAGAACCATGCTCCTTAAGTATCCTATCAAGCAGGCATTTCTACTCGATGTGGGACTTGCATCCCCATCATAGCACTGCCCCTGAAAAGCCTATGTCCTGACGACTACACTCTGCGACACTTCACTTGGCGATGCTTCACTCAACGTTCCTTCACTTTACTGTGGTCAGCCCTTCCGCTGGTCGACAAATTAGCTCTAATACCAATTGATAGGGCCTTGTATAGTTGGCTGAATAATACTAGTATAATATTGGGGAATCCTCAAATGGGAGATAAAACACCAAAACATAGTAGCAACCAACACTGAAAAATGGAAAATAGCAGAAATAGAACACTAGAGGAAACAGAACAATACAACATCAACTAAGATAGCAGAAAACAAAGAAAATAAAATAGCAAAGCTAGCTTTTGAGAGGCTAGCACTCTTCCAAGTCCCTTCTAAAATTTTCCTCCCCTTTTGGCTCTCTGTTCCTTCACTCTTTATTGTGAATTGCCTAACCAACTCTTTCTAGAACTTTTTCTCAAGAGCCTACATGTGTCCCTTAGCTTTTCTACTGATTTCCAATCTTGTACCTGACAATATTTCTTCCTTTTACCTTTGCTTATATTTTCTGGTATATATCAAGGTCCATCAAATTATAAGTGTAAGAAATATGGCATACTGTAGGCGAGAGAAGGATGCCAACCCCTGGAATTACTACTATTATCTCCTAAAAATTGACTATCAAGCATGCCAGAAAACACATAATTAGCCTTAGAAGAAACTAGGGTAGAAGAAGAAATTTTTTTTTTTGTAAAGAATTAAATAAAGGAGATGTTTGAAACTTAGAATTACTTAATGAATTAACATTGATTTTCTCCATCCCTTCATCCCTATAGTAAGCATCTTCATCATCCTCACCAAAAATTCCAAAGTGTGAAGCTACACCATAAAGGGCCTCTTACTACTTCATCCTTCCCATCAAAAGCCTTTTCTAATTGTTCAATAAGTAGTCCCTCTTCATTATCAAAGTCAGGAATCAAAGATTCATCCTCCAAGGAATCCTTGTCTGAATTATTATAAGACAAGGATTCTGAGTCTCATTCCAAAGGCCTTGCTGCATAGTGTCTTCCAAACCCTCTACGTGAGTCACTTAGGTCTGTAACACCATGCTACATACAATGGGTATCGATAATATCCCTCCCAAATTATAGTTTCTCTTTGCCTTTACAAGAATCGACATTTAATTCACTACCTGCCCCTATTTTTGTGCTGTCTCACTTCTAGCATTTTCTTGCATCTTCACAACCCATGGTAGCGCTGCAAGTTTGCTTGCACCATTCAGTGGTGCTATCCCACTCCATTCCAACTTATTTAGACCTCTTACATCTCTTCCTTCTCTTGGTAGGGAATTGTTGACCTTCTTTGTCCCATTTCCAACTTGGCTTTAGTTAAATGCATAGCTTCACGCATATTACGTTTAATCTATCAGACCTCACTTGCCCACCCGGTTATCTTTAGTTAAACACATAACATCACTAAAAGGCTGAGTCATGGCTTTTTGGGGCCTTTATGTTGGATTTGGGCCTTTCTCTCTAAGACCTAGTATACATTCCCTTTCCCATCAGCCTCTAGGAAGATCCTAAGCATCCTCTTTAAGTTTGAATTTGAATCAAATAACTGACCCTTGGCTTTTGGGAAAAAATCCTCCATTGAATGAAGTAATTGGCCCCTAGCTTGTGGCAAGAAATCTACCTTTGATTTATTGTAACCGTCACCTTGTCCCCCAGTCTAGAGCCATTGGTAGCCCCTCTCCTCCCCTTCACAACTTCAGCAAAGGCGGTGGATTTCAAATCAAAAGGCTTTATAGTTACCTCACCTCTTCTCTTCAACGTTCTACTTGAAGACTTCGGAACAAGAAAAGATATGAGAGCCTTTCCAAGCTTCCACCATCCCATTCCTATGATTAATTCAGGCACCAAAACTGATACCTTCCTTCCACCATTGAAGAATTCATTGATACAAAGAAATCTACCTCTTTGATTAATTCCAACATATGCTAAGAACACTATTTCATGATCCCAGAATTGTTTCCACTGCACCATTGAAAAATTCTCATTTAACTCTCTCACAGTCAACATCAACCAGAAGGCACCATCTCTTCCTATCAAATTCCAAATAAAAACCACTTACCACTTTCAAAAACACACTTTTCTTTAATTGCTCCTTCCTCCTGTGTCTGTTTGTTCACTTCCTCCTCCCGTCTATTTTTAAGATAGAAGGAGCAATTGAAGCTACTTGTTTCGTCACTTAGCTGAACTTCTCATCACATTAACACATTTGAAGCAGGCCTACTTCTCTCTTATTTTCGTGGGATTTCTACGTCTGTGAATCTACAAGCGTTCTCCTGAAACCTGAATAGTTCTGCTACTCATGGCCTTATTCCTTCTTTTTTTGTCAAAGCAAAACTTCCAATAACAAAAGCAACGCCGAAGACACAAACAGCCAAACAAGCAGCAAAAGACACCAGGAAACAACCGCATGCTAGTCTCCTACAAACCCAAAGCTCGGGGCAACATACCCTAAGACCGCAGAATCACGCCAAAAAAAAAAAAAAAAGCAAACTAAAGCCTTTGTTTCTAGGATATCAAGGGCTTTGGGTATTGCCTTATTCTTGCTACATCCCTTGCTATATTGGCTTTTATTTGGGCTAATTGTAGTTGTCTGCAGTGTCAGTTTTAAGGAATCATTGATAGTTGAGAAAGTGGTTTGGGTCCATCCCATTTTGAACCCAAAAACTTGAAGTTGACCTTCGTGCAATCGTGGCCTTGTTCCTTACTGTCCCAAAAAAAAGATCACCTTGTTTTTCTCTTTTTACTTGGTGAGCGCTCTGTGCTCAACGAGAATTTTGTATTTCTTTTTTGCACCAAGAGAATTTTCAATTTTGCATTTTTGCTATCAAATCCCCCATGGCTTCCATCTCTCTCATCATTGCCCAGCTCTTCTTCACCTCTTTCTGTTTTGTAGTTCTTCATTTCCTCCTTCCATTTTTGTATTGACCATCCCAAGCGATTGTCATTACTCTGATATCAATTATGGAATTCACTATACTAGTATTATTCTTCATACAGAATGGCGAAACAAGCCCCCAAAACAAAGGAGCGGGTGAGAATGTGTAGTAGAATAGCAGAATAAAATGGGAAACTAGAAAAATATGAAAAATAAAATAAATAGGTTCCAGCATTTGAGAGGCTAGTCTTTCCCAAAAGTCTCTACAGGTTATTTTCTCCTTCACTCTACTATACCCTAGGTTAAAAGATATTTCTGCCTACAAACTCCATACCTTCCCTCCACCATGACCTCCAATCTGTTATGAATGAAAATTAGTAATCAGGGATAATTCCCTCATTTGCTCTTGTTTTCTTTTTCTCAATTGGGCCAGCCGCCTCCTTCTTTTTACTTATATAAATCTTAGCAGTAGTATTATCATTGGGCCCATTTACTTACCCTTGCTGTCACTCACACACACTAACTTTTATAACAGGGGAAATCAAATAATTTTTTCTGGTAGGACTGTAGCTTTGTGGCAACAAACACACTTTATAGCTCTAGGATCCAATTTCTCATGATTGGAGTTGGTGCTATGGACAAAGGATATACATCCACCTTTTTTGGGAAATAAAAAAGGTGAACATCCTGTTGACTAGACTTAGGGAGGATTCTTAGAGGTGTTTGAAAATGAAGAATCTTTGATGGTATCTGATTTATCAATTAGGAAGCTGTTAGGATGACTTCTCCCCAGAAGTGTTTAGGAACATTGGAGGTGAACTCATGGTCACGGGCAACTCAAACAAATGATATTTTTTACGCTCGGCAATCCCATTTTGTTGGAGTGTTTTGACATAAGAATTTTGCTGAAAATTCCCATGTTCTTTGAAATAATCTGAAAATAGAGTTTAACTACATGAAAAATTCCTAGAGATAAGACAGTGATAATTATAAGACTCCTAAATAACAATACACTCCTAATCCTTTAACAGTCCCTCTTACTTGGTAAGACTTATGCTAGGTTTCTCAACAATACTTAAGTACATGTTACAAAAGAAAAAAAGATTCGGAAGAGAGAAATTAATGCTAGAAATGGTAGATACGCAGAGGGATAGAGGAAAAGGGAGAAAGATCGAAAGAATGTTGATATGCCTATTGAAGCACATTTTTGCTTCTGTCTGACACCGGTATTCACACAAGATGTTAGGTAGAATAATATGCTATTGTAGTCTTGTAGATATACCTACTGGTGGCTGGACTGTGCTTGGTTTAAAGCTCAATAGGCTTTTAGGTGTTGGGCCTAAGCCAAGGCCTAAAATTATCTTAATTTTGACCCATCAGTAGACATTGGGAAATGCTAAAGTCCATGGGTAAGCGCAGACTACATATTTGTTGCCAGTCACTGTCGCTACTATATCATCAACATAGATAGTGAAAATGGTAACCTGATCATGAGAGTATGAAACTGTTAGATGAATCATGTGTAATCTGCATTGAGTTGGAAACGAGGAGTTCTACAGAGAGAAAGTGATGGAAAAGTTGTAGGCTTGAAGCATGTTGTTGCTTCTTCCCTCCACTTCTAATTATTTTATACAAGATATTAGAAATAATAATGCAAATTTGCATAGGAATGTTACATCATTCAACTCATAATCACCCATAAATTCTAGCACTTTTAGATATTTGTCATAACGACAATCTGATGCTTTTGCATGACGAATTTTAAAAACCTGAATAAGACAAGCAGGGGTCAGCATCCTAGAAGGTGCTTTCCTAGCAGTCATATCACCTTACTGAATGCAATAACACTAGATGTAGCTGGGTATTCCTTGTGCCTAGGTAATTGGCTTTAACTATGCTTATGACTATTATATTGAATGTTTGATCTTTGTATTAGTGCCTGGCCACCACTGTACCAAGAATTTTGGTAAGCGGTTCTATTGAACTTCAAAGGTCTAAATCTGTAAGAAGCTGCTGTTATGAACTGTAAAATTCCAAATCTGTAGATAATACCTGATTAATTGTGTTAAAGGACACATAATCTCTACATTCATCGATCATTTGGAGCAGATCATGTCTTATATAATTCTTTCACTACTTTGGTGATGGCCTTATGCTTTGAATAGCTTCACTTACCCTTGAAACTGTTGTGATTTTCATCTGTGATTTATGAGTATCAAAATACTTCTTACACACAGGATATGGCTAAAGTGACGTATCATTTTGTGAGAGGAAATGATCCAAAGAAGTTGGCTTCTACTATTCTGAATTTTATGGGCAAGGTCTGCGTCCTCACAGTTTTCCTTGTTATTTAACTATACTTTTATCAGTTATACTTTTCTGCTAAAAGTTGGTTCGATATCCAATAATATTTAACTATACTCTTATCAGTTATACTTACCTAGGAGTACTCTAGGACATCCTTATTACCATGTTGGCATAGTCCTGATGGCTGAGAAGGTTCAACTAATTATAAGCCTCATAACATCTTGTAGTGTTATCCTGGTGAAGATGACTTGGCCATCGCTCGGGCAATTTTGAGGTAAGAGTATATTAGAACTGGAGTTTTGCTGGGACTGCCAGTTATTCGTCTATATTTTCCCACTTTGGATTCTCAAGTTGGTTATGATACTTATAACCTTGTAATTCCATGCAATTTAGTATGTAAGTTCTTGCATATTTCATCATACATGTAGTGTGTGTGTGTGTTTGTATATGTATACATATATTCTTAAGATACTTTTCTTGTGTTTGAATACTTTCTGAAATGCTTTAGACGTCTTTTAAGGATTGAACTTGGAGGATTTTTTGGAAAAATATAGATTTGTGCATACAATCTGTAGTACAATAGGTGTAGTGCAGTTACAGTACACCTTAAATATACAGGTACCCCATTTAATCTTATAATATTTACATTTACTATAAGAATATTTACATTCAATTCTAACATATATATTAGAACCCAATTTTGTTATCATCCTAGACCCCCAGGCCAGCTAGTGTTTTACTATGGCTATGATTCCCAGTGTTACTTTAATACTTCTTACACAGGTTACTGAATGCAATGCTTATTGAGGGTACTTTTTATAAATAAATTATGAAATACTGAATGTAGCACGTAGGGAACACTTCAAAAGAAATTTTATTTACCCTATTTCTCATGAATAGCCTTATGAAAGTTATCTACATTCTGCATTAAATAATATTTTTCTTTTGTCTTTTTATGATAATAGAGAAACTTATATTAAGACAGAAGAAGAAAGGAAAATTGAGCATGTGACAAAGTTGCCCAATTCCTATGCATATCTAAAAGAGACGCTCACTTGAACTGTTGAACAAGCCCTAAGCTGCACACAAAAATGAAGCCCCAAACAAAATCCTTGCCTACAAGGCATTTAAAGAGAAAGAGACGCCCCCTAAAATACGAGCATTTTGCTTCAAGCAAATATTTCAAATCACTGCAAAACCTGCATAATGCCTCAAAGTTCTACCCTCCTTATTTTGGCCAAAAACTTCGAACTGTATCAGAAATTTCTCTAAATCCTATGGACAAACTCAATACTCGTCAAAGATCCTGAACAACTTTTTCCACTAGAAAGTGGCCACTTGAAAATGTAGTAAATGAGCTTTAATCTGCAGTTTTCATGCACATCATACAAGTCTTTGGATACAAAGTGTCGTTTGTGATATTTCTATTTAGCACTGCTGTCCAACTATAAGATTTGACTTTTGTAGAAACTACAGATTTTTTCTGCAGGATGTTAGAATAGTGAGTGTGACTATCATTAAGATTCCTAGTGAAATGAAAATTTCATGGAGAATGTCCATTTTGACTATTTAGAAACTGAAAAATTGAAACATTATGCAAAGATGATAAACAATAAAGGTGTGGATAACGCTCAAGAAAGATTACCTAATCCAATGATCCTCCCAAAAACGAAAACAAGTGCGATCTCCACCACAAAAAGAAAGCATTGAAGTGAAAAAGTTATATACCTGAAAGATAAACCTCTAAGGCCATGCATGTGTAGCTGTTGACTAGCTTAATTAGGCTATTATTTTGATAGCGTGATGATCGAAAAGTTTTATAAGGCTGAATATATAATTATTATAGATTTGATTTATTTCCTAAATTAGAATTAAGAATATTGTGTAAAAATTTTATTGTCCATGTTTAAACATACAATTGAGTGATACAAAAATATTTAGTTATAAAAAAATCTTTATGGTATTTGAGCTCATCGTTGTCCTGAAGTGAGTATTTTTCTCCTTCTACAGCACTAGGATTCTTGTGTATACTTGAAGGGGGTTGAGTTTTCCTCCTCCCTTAATCATCCACATCTAGGAGGTTGAGTTTTCTTCCTCTCTTACACTTATTGCCCTCTTGGAATTGCCACCAACAGTTCGTCACCCGAATCCCACTTTTTGTCTGCCAGTCATGTAACATCTTGGTTACTTTTTAACTAAATACGTGGTGATTATCTAATTTTTAGCATTTATTTTAATTTTTAAATCTTGGATCTCCTTAGGCGGCTTGCTAAGCTATTTCAGTTGCCTACTTTTGTAATATCCCCAATCTTATAGTTCCTGTTAATTAATTAAATAATATATATAATATAATATAGGATTGATGAGTTACTATTACTTTTCCCTGAGTAAATTTTTAACCTTTACTAAGTTAATTTGTTAAGTGCCATTAGTTTGAGAATTCTACGCTCGAGATTCTAACATAACATTGCAGTGCAAAATAATTAAAACAATTGAAATAATATAAAATATATAGATATATACATATACATCCACATACATTATATATTTATAATATTTACAAGTTTCACTCGTTAGACATATATTTATGGATATGCGAGATGTGTCAACTAGGGTAAGGAGATAACAAGCTTGTCACTCATACCCATTTAACAAAAAATCGCTAGTGGTTTCCTAGCTCACATATCTTAATACATATATGCCCTTGTCCTATCCACCAAAAATTATCCTCTTGATCCTTCCAAAAATATCAATAAGGATTTAGGATATCGGGTGTGTCAAAATCTCACTGCACAACCCTAAAACACTCATCTAGTCAGGGTGTAAGGAAAACTTCTAATACAAAAATAATCCAAAGTCCCTTCACAAATGGGTAATACCCTAAGAACGGTATCTCTACTATCTCTACCTCTATCTCTAGTAGGACCTAGTACCTAGGCATATGATACACACCAGCATTTTATATGAGAATAAATCTCAGTAGTAATAACAACCTATTTTAAAAGCTGCTGATCTGTACCATTATACTCTTACGAAAAATACTACATTCTTCTTATCATCAAATAAAACATTATGCCTATTGGGATACAATACATGAATTATATAGTTATGTTTCACATTTCATACTCATACTTATGTAATCATTTCATATCTATTACACAGGATATACATCACATTATAATGATAACAGGGCATCACATAGAAACAAGAGCATAAATAAGGAAATTAGAGCATATTCTCATGGCTAATGCTAAATCATGATCATTGCAAGATCATACCAAGAGAAACCAGGAGAGTTGCTGAGTGAACAACTCCTCATATATAATCCTCACTCTTAGGTGAGTTTCTCGTAATCCGTAACTACCCGCAGTTCTCAATTACAATCTATTTATAATTCGACAATCCTTGATTGCAATTCATGTACATGCTGGAGCGTCCTTCAGTGGATCCAAATACATCCATCCACAACACCTCCATGAGGGTCACTGTCCACCTCTCTGACAAATCATCTCCCACCTCTAGGAACCATAGGGTCCCTGTCCACCTCTCTAGCAGATGCTTTCACATATATCTGAAATTACTTTTCTCAATAGATCATTTTCCCAAAATTCTATTTATGGTGATTTGGCACATACCATGGTTATGTTTAACTATAAGTATGTGAATCCTTTAATTGGTCATTGGGGAATTCACTAACTTAAAATTAATAACTACTATAGTGTTTTCAAAATCATGTAATTTAATCGTGGAATGTCCTAATTATCGTCCCATACCAACAATTGGTCACTCAAAATGGGCATATTTACCACTATTCATACATTAGGAATACTTTCTCATTTCTCTTGTAGTTCTCATGTTCATTCCTTTTCAAATTCTCATCTTTCTTGCTCTTTTTCTTTCATTCTCAACCCTTTTGTTACCCATTATATATTCTAGGTTTAAATCCCTTGTTTGAGTGAAGTTTTGGGCTTACTATGCTTCAAACTAGGCCACTGAGTTTATTTTTTCAAAATAGGGGTTTATAAGTCGACTTCTACCCTCTTGGCAGTCGACTTCCAGCTTACTATCTTGAAAAATTTCCAAACTCGAGGGCTACCAGTCGAATGCTACAGCTCGATAGTTAACTGCTACGTTCTTAGCAAATTTTTGGAAAATATGAGCACGGTAGTCAACTTCCACAGGCTGACAGTCGATTGTTAGCACTCTGTATATGTTTATGGGCAATCGAAGAACACGATAGTCAACTGATAGGGCTTATAAGTTGACTGCTACGTTATATTCTATTTTTAAAACTCACGGTTGACCCAAATTTTTGCCCAAGAACTAGTTTGTAAGCCCTTTTTGATGATCAACAACTCAATACTATCATATAAGCATTATTTTACCCATAAAAATAGGCCAAACTTGTAACGACCCCTTAATTCATAATATACTTACCTCTACTAGAGTAGCGAAAGCATATAAAGTTTTTAAATAAATTTTTTATTTTTCCCATATCAGGGAACATCAGAGGGTTCCTACTGGTTGAGTGTAACCCAAATAGACTCTTCTCACCATCCATTCAGATTCCACTCAACCCTACGTCCTAAGCAGCAATTCTATTTTCACATGCAACTATAATATGCTCTGGAATATAAATACTAAAACTATACAAATTTAGAATACTAAATCCATTCAAATTTAATTCAAAATAAACCATTTGTCAACGCCTTCATCCTACCAAAAATTCGGCAGAGTTTCCCCTAAAAACTGGATGTTTCCCATAATACAAGCAGCCAGAAACCATCAAAATACATCCAGTTAAATCCATCAACAATCAAAACAACAACATAGATAATTACATATACAAAATTCAAGCCTAACTAAGTTGCAACGTCATCCTGTTATCCTGCTTCTGCCCAGTTATCTCCTAGGCATTCTCTGTTCCTGATCATCTAAGCAAATAACTTCATGAGATGGTTAAATCCCAGTAGAGCAATTTACATTATATAGTTCTAAAATAGTTGGATGCTCAGCTGTGACAATGCACAAAAAACATCTCCCCATATACAATTAAATGCATGTGAATGACCATATTCTTTAAATTATATAAAACCACATGGGAACCGATGAAAATAATAAAATGAGTATAAAATATTTGTTCTGAAAATTTATACTGAAATTCTTATCTAAAAATCATGCCTGGTGATTTTCGTATACTCATCAGTCACAAGTCTCATGTGACTGTTATTATTCTTTCCAATTGCATGCCGTTTTTTACAGAAAACATAATTTTTCGTTGGGTGTGATCCGTAACACCAATCACCCGAAAACACGCCTATATTGTGAGTGTGATCCGTGACACCAATTACTCACTCAAGGACCGGGTGAGAATCAACATCCAGGGCGTCCCCTAGCATGTGCACAAATGCCAATTCTCATTCTCATACAGTCTATTCAGAACTACATACACATAGCCAACCAATTCTCAAGGTTATAAGAGATTATACGTAAACCACAATGTTACCCCGTATAGGTCATCCCTTCTTATATTCCTTAAACCTTTCATAGGGTCGTCTTGGTTTAACGAATGCAGACTAAATCTAATTAAAAATAATACGTTTACAAAGCCATCTGCATACGGGATATTCAACGGTTGTCCCATATCGGCTATTGAATACCCTACCTTAAGTTAGCCCGTTCCTATGGCATATAAATCTGATAGCCAACATATCAAACATGCAACAGGCATTCTTAGCACGCAGGAATACATATATACTCATATATCTTAGCACGTATTCCCATACAACAAAAGTATTCTAAAATATGCATTCACAGTATCAATCAAAGTTTAGGGGAGCGTAAATCACTTTACCTTTCACTGTTTGCTCCTAATCGGTTCGGCGTTTCCCGTTTCCTTGGCAATCGATCCTAATTAGTTCCCTGGGCAAATTAATTAATTTTTAGGTGGTTTCTCTTTCAATTAAGCTTTCCTACGTCAATTTATTAAATTCCTAGGTCGGTCTAGTCCTTAAACATTTTTGAGATTAATTTCGATATGAAAACATCAAATTGGGGCATTTTAAACCGTATGGGGGGTTCCAAAAGCTAGAAATCTGATTTTGACCACTTTTCGGCAACTCCGACGATGAACGGTGGCTCACGGCGATGAACGACAGCTGGGGTCAAAAGTTACACCAAAACGTAGCTAGTAACTTGAGGATGCCGGATTTGGGGTCCGTTTGGCGAAACTCAATCATTTGGACAACGTTTTCTGGCAACGAAGGTTGATGTATGGTGGACAATTTTTCCCCCGTTCCGGGCGCGTGGTGGAAGCGGTCCACCGTTTGGAACTTGTCGGAGGAAGCTAGCAGCTCAGGCTACCCAACGGTGGCGGCGGTGTGGCCGGACGACGTAGAACGGTGGAGATCACGACAAGGAAGGAAAATCGCGACGGAGGAGAAAGGGAGTTATTTCCGGCCGCTATGGCGTCCGTCGGCGGTCGGGGATGGTGGCTGGATGTTGGGGGTGTTGAGCTGCACTGACAGTTGGGTCTGGTGGTGGCGCAGGGCGGCATTTTTAGTGGTGCACGGTGGCGCGAAATGGGAGGAGAGAAGGGAGAGAAAAGGTAGGGAGGAGAGAGAGTGAGGAGGGAAAAGTGGAGTTTTGGGATTTCAAGGCCTCCAGGGGCATTTTGGTCTTTTTTCACTTCGCCCGGGGTAAATTCAGTATGCCTTCTCTGATCTGGACATGAATACTGGCCCATATGGAAGAAATTCGGACTCCTTTTAAGGATTTAAAGCCTTCCAATTTATCCGTTGATTCCCTTACGCTGGGCTGAGTTTTTCTCCGTTAGATCAGATTTTGACTCTGAAAAATTCCCAAATTTCAACTGTAGACTCAGAAAATTACGCCGAATTCGATTTTAACAAAAATCAAAATTTAAATTTACCCAATTAATTTATTTTAAAAATTTGGTTTATTACAAAACTATCATTTAATCTCACTCAAATCCTGGATTAAACCTTATTTTCACATAATAGGTAAAAACACATTTTTCATAATCTGATATCCACATGCATAAGTATATTGATGCAATTTAAAACACCCAATAGCAATCAAAAATACCAATAATGCAGTTTTAATCCCTCTCTTACTTTAAACAACAACAAAATCATCATTTTCATCAATATAAATAGAAATTCAAAATTAAAGGGATTGGGTTATTTTGCTACCTTATTTCTTGCTGGAGGAGTGTGTAAATGATAGTAGATGCCTTCTTAATCTTTCCTGCAATCAACTCTACTCTAAAATCTCCTCTTCCTTCTTAATTCTCCATACTCTCTCTTTAGAGCTTTTCTCTCTCTCTAAAAATTGGAGTTCAGGATGAAATAAGTGAAGGTTTTGGTATTTTTACTTATTTATAGGTGGTCTAGCGATTGCTAAGATCATAATTCATGATCATTTAGCTCAAAATAATAATTTTTTCGGCCACATGCCAAATTACCTTTTTGCCCCTGAACCACTGGTGGGCAAATTCAAAATTCTGGTTGTTACAGTAAATTTTTTGGCTAGAATTACGGTTAACAACCCTTGAAATATGGAAAGCTTACATAGCTTCCTCTACTAAACCTTTTCTTTTCACTTAGGTCTGATGAAACTAATGTAATTTAATGCACCAAACACAAGCATTCAACTTATTTAAAAATTAACATACATCTCTCAACAAAGAGGAGGAGCGGATGTTACAACTTTCATTATATATATATATTTGATTGACAATGCTACAATATAACATGAATTTAAATTAGCAATGTTACAACTTAAAAAGATTAATATATAAGAGTCACTAGCATCCATAAAATATATATACAAGTACTAGTTCAGCTTTTCCTGATATGCTACAGACACATATGTACATTGAAAGTAAAAGTCGCAGCCCTTATACATCATCAGAGTGAAAATTATAGCCAGGGTATTGGGAAAAGCCAAGCAAAATACATAATGGTATCAAACTACAAGATATAGGGAGGAGGGGTGGGGGCGAGGGTCGTACTTCATGCACGGACACCACTATGGTGTCTTGGATCACTGTGAACGTGTCTAACAGTGGAATGGTGACTATTACCACATTAATCTCCAAGATTAGGTGATAGTGGAACATCTATACAAACATCAATAAGAGTAAGAATTATACATCCTTAGTAGGCTAACAAATTTGAGTTCCAATTACCTATTTTAAATGGAAACTCAATGTTTATATGTCTTCATCTACCCTTTTAATTTTTCCTCCTTTATTTTCCACTATTACTAGTTTAATTTACTAAGCTAAATTCGTAAACTTTTAGTAAGCTTCTCCCCTTTTACATTTCCTTAGGATTCATCATTGATTTCATTCAAGTGCCTTCTCAATTTACTCCTTTCCATTAGGTAGGTTTTTTTCCCAAGCTTTTGCCCTCTTCCTCTCTTCTTCAACACTTTTTGGGTTCAAGGTTTCTCTCAATTTCCCTATGATTTTGGCAAGGAAATTTTATACACAGGCTTTGCCTTTAAATTTTTCCACTCACTCTTGGTTTTTGATTAATTAGACCATGATTAAATTTTTTCCATTTAATTTACAATTTTTCCCTAAAGTTTTCCTTAATTTTGAAACTATTATTTGAGTTAATTTTTATGTTTAACTCTAAGTACATTCTTCACTAATAATTCCTCTAATTCATAGGAAAAATTTTCTAACTTTTCCTACTAGTTTTCTTATTCTCTATTATGCCTAATTTATACAAGAGTTTACTCTTCCACTTGTAAAATTTCATGGAAATTTAAGCTACCAATTTATTATCCTTCTACCCATTTTTTACACTTACCCTTTGTTATATTTTTGGTCTCCATTATGATGTTTAAAGTTTTGGTTTTCCCTTGGTTAATTTCTCACCCTTATGGTAAGACAACATTCCCACTTAACTTCCCCTACCAGTGAAATGTTCTAAATTTAACCCTTCCAATTTTGTTTGTACATGGTCCCTTTAATCTGCAGTGTTGCACCTTATTTTACTCCAAATCCTTACATTATACAGGGCAGCATTTTCATGGATAATTTAAGAGGTTTCATGGAGTTTATACATGTTATACTTCAGACTAAAGTATTGGGTATATTCTCAAAATTTTGCTAGAACTATCTCTTGTTTTTCCCTATTGCATCCCCACTCTATTTCCCCATTTACCATACTATTTTTCCTGCACCATTACAGCCATTCAGACAAAAAATGCCACTTCCTATTACAGCAAAATCAACACTCAATTTATGGCATTTTCCTTTCTAGTTTTCCCACACCTATCCCAAGGTATACTCAATTTCAACCCTTTTTCTTCTTAATTTCCCCTGCATTAGACAACATCTCAGAACAAAATTTCCTACCAGTATTATTTTAGTCATGGCAGCCATAAATGCAGCAAAACATATACATACAGGACTATATACACCCAATTAAATTTCTGCTTAGTATACATGTACATAACCAGTAAAATAACCACTAAACAGTCACAGTTTCCTCCCTCTTTATACCACAAAAATTTGATATTTATAGAACATATTTAGAGTAGGTTTTTCAAAAATTTCAGCATCCATTTCTCCTATTTTCTCTCTACTATTTTGTGCACAATGGAAAGGAAATGAAGGCTAAAGGATATCTCAAGAAAACATGTAGGTATAAGAGGTTAACCTACCTTAATTTCTAAGCTAAAGTGCAGATTTTGTGGGTGGTTCTTCTCGGGTTCTGTCCTGCTCCCCAGCCCTCACAGTGGCACCTCCCTAGATGGCGGAGCTTTTCCACATGAAGTGGTGGGGATGGGTTCTCCTCTCTCCCTTGCACCCTGTGGCCGAGTTGGTGATGGTGGGAGAAGAAATGAAGATGGGGTATGGATTTCTCTTGGTTCTCTCTCTCCTTTCCTGTGCACTTTCCTTCTCTCAAGTCTTGGAGTCTCCTCCAAAATGAAGGAGAAGAAGGCAATAAGAGTTAATCAATTTTGGTACAAGGGGGGAATTGTTTCTCTAAGTGAATTAATATGAAAAGTAAGCTTAATTTTGGCATGGTTGGGGTTTTCTTTCTAAGGCTGGCCTTAGATAGGAATTCATCCCTACCTTTATATGATTTATTATTATTTTTTCTTTCTCTTTATCAATTTCCTAAACTCATAATTCCATTTAATTTATCCTACTTTCTACTTATTAGGGAGATTATCTAATATATTTAATTATACAAAGTTGTATAATTTTCACCATATTTTCCCTTACACAATTAGGAGATTTATTAATGTAATAAAGGTTTCTTTTATTATTTAATGTCACTAGCATAAGTTTAATTACTTCTAAAATAATTAGGGCTTTTATATTTGCTACAAAAATTGAGCATATTACAATTCGTCATCACCCTCACCTTTCGATTGGTTGTGGACAACGTGCTTTTCTTCTTAGATCACTTGCATTCCTTACCTTCGTTTGCCACATTGCAGCCACACTTCCAGAGTCCATTGTCCTATAGGCCGAATCACACAATTTGACTACCAATCTTGGTTTATGTGATTTGCTTTTTTTTTTTTTTATAGGTTCTCTCTATTTTTTTTTCTTGCCTTTTTTTTTCTTTTACCCTTTGTCTAGTGCTAATTCTTTATTATAGGGGACACCAAGATAGTAGAAAATAATTCACTTGCCCAAATTAGTACTAATAAGTTGGATGGGGTTGGTACCTATCTTGCTTGGTCAAGGGTGTGCTTGTTATATATCAAATCCCATAAATTACTTGGATATATTATTGGAGATTAAAAATCTCCTAATATTTCTAATGATATCTATGCTTAATGGGACTCTGAAAACTCCCATGTTATGACATGACTCATAAATACTATGAATCATTGGATTTCTAAGAAATATTTGTTGCTTGATACTATTGAAAAAATTTGGACTTCAACCTATTACCTATTCTTGCAAACGGAATGATGCCTAGGTGTTTAAGATTATGACAAAGATCCATGGCACTAAACAAAGGGAGTCAACTGTTACTAATTATTATTCTGAATTGAGTGGGTTAAGATAGGAGTTGGATTACTATCAAGATCTACATGCCAGGTGTATTAAGGATGTTTTTTTGTTTCACTAGTTGATTGAAAAAAAGAGGGTTTATGATTTTTTGACTAGTTTTAATCTAGAATATGATCAGATCTGGGTTCAAGTTTAGGGAAAATCACCTTTCCCTTATCTTGAGGATGCTTACTCCTAGGTCTTACAAGAGGAAAGTCAAAGAGGTGTCATGCTTTATCAGGAATTGATTGAGAAGTCCGGTCTGACCGTCTCTCATGAGCAACCCAAGGTAACCACCTGTAATAAAGATCACTTGTAGTGTGATTATTATGGCAAGTTTGAGGCATGACAAGGAGATTTATTAGAAGATGTATGGTTGACTGACTCGAGGTCACGGAGGTAAATGGGTCAACTCATCCAAAGGCCAGGAAAATATGGGTGATGTTGTGAAGACACCCAAAGATGCAGATTTTGGAGTTCTCTCACTTTTGATGAAATTCAGAATCTCTGTTGCCTCCTAACCAAACTTAACTCCTTTACTATTGGCACTTCTAATTATGTGCACTTAAATATGGCTTTACTGTTCATCTTCCCTCTTGGATTATTGATTTTGATGTGAATAGACACATCACTGGCTCTTCTAAAGGCCTGTCTAACTACTATTCATGTCATAATAGGGAGAATGTTCGAATAGTCAATAAGTTTGTATCTTCTATTTATGAGACTTATTTTATGGTTTGTACACCTGATATTAAACTCTCATCTGTGCTTTATGTACTTGAGTTTCCTGGCATTCCATTACCAAAGATCTAAACAGTAAAATTGTGTTCTTCCTTGATCATTGTGTCTTTTAGGATCTTCACATTGGGAGAGGATTAACAATGGTAGGTTACATGATGACTTGTACATGGTCGATGGTGTTTGAGACATAAGGGAGAATGAAGTTCAGGGAGAGACTAATTAAGGGATATTGTTAGGAGATTAGAGTAATTGAGCAAACCTGATTTGCTGACATACTCAAGGAGGAATCAGGTAGATAGAGTTGAAGAAGCCATCATGGAATCTGCCAAATCCTTCAAATCCTCTTCCACTAGTGCTACGTTCTCTAATGAAATAGATTTACCTATTGCTCACAAAAAATGAGTTAAATTTTGTACCAAACATCTTATGTCTAACTTTGGTTTATATGACTCCTAATCCTTATTATATAGAACCTTTGCCTTCACTATTTCCTTTGTGTCTATTTCACAGAATTGGAAGGAAGCTATTACAGAGCTGATGGCTTTATGGAAGGTAGTGGGCTGAAATTGTTTAGCAAAAAGAGAAAAAAGGATAAGTACTAGCAGCCACCAGGGGTAAAAAGGAGAAATGGCCATGTAACCAACTCTGACATTTGCATAGTAGAGGAGGACAAGCAATGTGGTATATAAAGGCTAGGGACGGTGGGATATTTTCTTTAGGCAAGATTTTGGTTAAGGAAGCGAGTCTACCCTCTTGAATGCTAGAGGGTTCTTGTTACCAGTTTGCTGTCAATTTTTCTTCTCTATTTTCTTTCATTTATCTAGGTTAGTATGAGTGTTTTTGAATTAAGAGTGCATGCTTGTGTTGATGGTATTTTCATGTATTTGTGCTGTGTTTAGGTTATGATATCTGCTCTGTTATTGTGAGGTTTATAAATATATTGAAGTAGTATTTTGAGTGCTTCATCAATTGGTATTAGAGCAGGTTAACTGAGCTAGGGGATGGTAAATACCATAATGGAGAGTCGATTAGACGAAGTTGAAAGGGAAACGACAGAGATAAGGGGGGAAGTATAGGAAATAATAGGAGAGATGGAGCTAAGTACTGAATATGTACAAGACCTAAGGGAAACCATGGTAGATATTCGTGTAGCATTAAGAAACTTAGGTAAAAGAGTGGCTGAAACTGAACCAACACCACAACAATGAACCAAAGCAAGGGGAGTTGACGTGGAGGCAGGGGGTAGCGTAATAGTGCAAGAGAAAGATGGAAGCAAATATAGGAAGCTAAAGATCCCATTATTTTATGGAGAAGACCCAATAGGATGGATTGTTAGAGTGAAGATATATTTTCAGGTGAATCAAGTCAGTGAAAAGGAGAATATCAAAGTTGCGGCAATCTGTCTTGAAGGGAATGCTTTGAAACGAAGACAAGAGCCCTTGTTAACTCTTGGGAGGCATTCAAGGCAGAAATGATTGAAAGGTTCCAACCTTCTCAAGAGGGAGATGGCTCTAAGCGGCTTATGGCTTTGAAATAGAAGGAAAAAGTGACATTATATAGAGAAAAGTTTGAACTTCACTTTGATCCATTGATATGGGTGCCTTCCGAAATGGGTTAAAGGAAGAGATAAGGGCAGAGGTGAGAATATAGTGGGTAGCTACACTAGAAGATATAATGGGCCAAGCCTATTTAATTGAAGAAAGAAACCTAATATTGGATAAGGCTAAAGAAGCCAAATTAGCCAAAAACAGAATAGGAAGTTGGACTAAGAGCATTGAGCCCAGGATGAGTCAGGTATCTAGCCCAATAGAGATGCACAAAATAACGTTGCTTTCTAACCTAACTTAGAATCACAATGGCAGAGTAAAAATGGGCAAACTAGGAACCAATGTATACGCAAAATTAAAGGGAGCAACGTCTTCATCCTTTTATGTTTTGAATAAGAGTCCATGGCATCGAGTGGAAGCGCAAGAGAGAGTTAGGATTATGTTTTTAGTGTGATGAGAAATTTGGCCCCACTCACTAGTGCAAGGGCCACCAACTATAGGTACTGCTACTAGCTAAAGATGATGATGAAGTTAACAAGGAGGAGAAAAACTTGTTAGGCGAAGATGTGCAAAATAAGGAGGGGACAGTACCCTTGGAGTTATCTTTAAACTCCACCGTTGGTATTTCTTCTAATAACACCATGGAGTTGAAGGGGAAGGTTAATGGAGAGGAAGTCGCAGTGCTAATTAATAGTAGCACTTCTTATAATTTCATATCCTCGGATGTGGTGCAAAAGTTAAAAATTTCGATGAGTGAAACCCAAAATTTTGGTGTCATGATCAGGAATAGATGCCTTGTGTATGGGAATGAGGTTTGTAGAGGGGAGGACTTGGAATTGCTGAGAATTTGAATTATCTACTCTTTTTTCCCATTCAAATTAGGAGGGGCAAATGTGGTGTTAGGAGTGGCTTGGTTGAAATCATTAGGGGAGGTGCAAGTATATTGGAAGAAACTATCTATGAGATTTAACTTGGACCACCATGAAGTGCGCTTAAAAGGATACCTAGCTTTGACTAACACTCTAGTTTCTTTAAAATCAATGTTGAAAAGAGTCAAGGGAATGAGAGCAAGGTATTTCATGGAGTTTGGTGAATTAACATTTCAACATGAGGATGAAGAAGAGCACCCTCTAGAGATCAAACTAAAAAATCCAACAAGTTGTGAGAATACTTAGAAAACCTTTGACACCATCAATCGATAATTACCCAACTTTCACCTTGAGTACACGGTGGCTTTTTTAGGGGGTGGTAATGATGGGCTTATGTAAGGTAGTGGGTTGAAGGTGTTTAGTTGAAAGAGAAAAAAGTATAGGTGGCAGCAGCCATTGGGGGTAAAAAGGAGAAATGGCCATGTAACCAACTCTGGCATTTGCATAATGGAAGAGGATGGGCAATGTGGTATATAAAGGCTAGCAAGGGTGGGATATTTTCTTTAGGCAAGATTTTGGTTAAGGAAGGAGAATCTAGCCTCTTAAATGCTTGAGGGTTCTTGTTACTAGTTTGATGTCAATTTTTCTTCACTATTTTCTTTTGTTTATCTAGCTTAGTGTGAGTGTTCCTAAACTAAGAGTATAGTGATTGTGTTGCTGGTATTTTCATGTATTTGTGCTGTGTTTAGGTTATGATATCTGTTCCGTTATTGTGAGAGTTATAAATATATTGTTGTAGTATTTTGAGTGCTCCATCAAGATCCCAAGTAAAAGCAAGCGATGGTTGACAAAATGAAGGCCTTGTCCAAAAATGGGACATATCCCTCCTCCACTAGATAAGAAATTGGTGGGTTGTGAAAGGATCGTCATTGTGAAACGTAAAGCTGATGGTTCGATAAAATGATTTAAAGCTAGATTGGTGGCTAAGGGATTCATGCAAGCTTATAGAGTGGATTATTAGGAGACTTTTGCTCCTGTTGCAAAAATGAACTCCATTAAAATTCTGTTATTCTTTGCAGCTAATCTCAATTGGGACTTACACCAATTTGATGTGAAGTATGCATTTCTTCAGAGACTTGGAAGAGGAAGTATATATGAACATCCTACCTTGGTTTGATAATGAAAAGAGTCAATGGACGGTCTATAAACTGAAGAAGGCTCCATACAGACTAAAACAATCCTTGGGTGCATGGTTTGAAAATTCAGTAATGCCATGATTTCTTTAAGCTATTAGAAAAGCAATGTTGATCACAACCTCTTCATAAGAAATTGAAAGGGAAAACTCACACTTCTCATAGTCTATGTAATTATTACAGATTTGGTTTGTTTCCTAAATTAGAATAGGAACATTGTGTATAAATTTCATTGTCCATATCTACAAACATACAACTGAGTAATACAAAAAAATTCAGTTATTCAAAAATGTTCAATAGCACCAATCCTAGGATTAGTATGCCAACCATTTTTTTGAAGACCATATTTGCTCTTGATTGCCCTATTCTACAAATAAGTAAGTTCCTAGGGAAATTGCTAGTTTTTAGACACCAAATAACCTAGATCCAACCCACTATCCTCCTTTGATCTACAAAACACTTCCTAGTTGACCAAAATTTCTTTTAGTATCCTCTTCTAGACCATAATTTGATGGGGATTAGTCCCACATTGAGTAGAATAGGCTACTCGATGGGGTACTTAAGGGGGTTGGTCTCCCCCTTCAATAGTTAGCTTTTGAGGAAGGGTTCTCTAAGCCTCTTAAGTACCTATCAAAATCTTAAATAGAATGTTTAACTATGAAAGATAACATAGATAGATACTAGACTAGGAAGCCTAAATTAAGGTGATCCCACTGCTAAGAGAAAAATGAGCCCCCTTTAAGATTTTGAATCCTCTTGAGATTCTCTAAGCAATAGGATCCCAAAAAGATTTAGAGGACAAAAAACATAGTTTCTTTACCTTTGTCATGAACTAATCATCATTCATGAATTATCTTACTAGAAGGCCCCCTATTTAATCCCCTTATATGGATGTCCTAGGTAACACTAGATTCATAAATACATCCAAGCACTATTTTGGCTATGTTTTGCTTTAATTTCAAATCCTTGTCTTCCTTGGTTATTGTATTTCACCTTTAATTCCTTGTATATAGGCAAGGTTTCATATTTAGAAATAACATATTTCTTGTGTGACAGGTACCTATCTTTAGGTAATCTGAAAGATGCAAAAATACTATTGGAAGATATAAAAAAGGAAGCTGAATCTGTAGATATTGAGTTCCCTCATACAGATTTGATGCAGTTCGTTAGTTTTCTTCTGCCAACGTAAGAAGCTATTTATTATTTTTTATAGATTGAATTACCAGTTCTTAGGTTCAAATATTGAAAATAAGCATGTTGCATTACTTCATATTTGAAGGAATTTTCATTCATGGCCAGGAGGCATTATAATTTAGAGAAAAGTGATAGATTATTTTTGAATTTCAATTATAGTATATCACTTAAAAATTTCTATGTCATGTTTCCTATGATTATAAAGAAAAAAATAAATACTAAAACCATGGACTTAGGTCCTTTTAGATCAAATATATTACATGCATTTGTACACATATTTGCTTATATACTTATTGTTAGTGTCACTGTTGTTATATTTATAACAGCAGATATAGAGTGTATTGGGTAAAGGAAACACTGAGGAAATTGTAACTGTAAAAGGCTCATGATATTCATATGTGAAACAACATATTTATAAGACAGAAGCAAAACAGATAAATAAACCACTATCAGATCATGCCTAAAAAAAATGACTTAATAGATTGATCCTAACAGTCAATATGACTTTTATTTTTTTTTAAAAAACTTAGCATATAATCTTCTGTAGTTTCTTACATGGTTCCAACAGTCATATCATCAACACTCCTCCTTGACTTTGGAACTGCAAACTCCAAGCTTTTGTCTCAAGTATTGAAATCTGGCTTTTGGAAATGCCTTAGTCATAATGTCAGCACTTCGACTCTCTATTTTGCAGTGTAGTAACTTCACTTCTGCTTCCCTTTGGACTTCTCTTAAAAGAAAAAGCTTTACCTTGAAATGCTTTGTTTTTCCATGAAACATTGGATACCTAGCACCAAATCAACACCTCTAACGAAAAAAGAATCATAGTCTTCCAATGAAAAAAAAAAAATATCTAAAACCAAATTAGCACCTCCAATGACAAGTTGTTTACAAAGTAAGTTACACAAATGATGTCTTGGCCCATTAGTGTTCCTCTAAGCTTCATAGTGGCACTAACCATTTTGCCAGGGATGGCGTGGAAGGAGATCTCGGCCAAATCAACTTGATTCTCGCCTTCCTCTATTTGGATTGCTATAAACTTGCCTCTCTCTCCTTTTGTGATTTCAATCATACATAAGGCTAAAGATTTGCAACGGTGACCAAGCATAAGGCATTGTCCACATTTGAAACACAACCCCTTGTCTCTCTTATTCCACCACTCAAGATCCCAGGAGCATTGAAATAACGTCGCGATTGGTGCAGCACTAATCGTGGAATGTGGGAAAACATGGGTACGACTATCTTTAAATTTTTCTGGGTTGCTGAATGTGTTTTGACCCGCTATGGGTTGAGCTTATTTTATTTTCAAACTCCAATGCCTAGCCCATCTCCTTGTACACGCTGCATAACTTATGAACTCAGACATCTGCCTTTAGTTCTTCCTTTTAGCCATCAAGGAAGACTCCCAGTAAGTATTGCTTTGGCCAATTCTTTACTCGAGAAGAAATCTTAGCAAATTCTTGATGATATTCTTGCATGATACCAGCAAATACCACACAAGAATTCATCTAGGTTCTGAAACACTACTGGTTCATAATTTTCTTAAAGTGCCTTGATCAATTCCTCCCATTACAAGATGGTTCTTTTAGTTTTAATCTAAGAAAACAGATCCAAGGCATCTCCCTCAAGGTACATGGCTGCTACATCTACTTTGAGTGCATCAGGAGTCTGATAATATCTGAAGTATTTCTTGTCTTTGAGTATCCAGCCCCTTGGATCACTGCCTTCAAAATTAGGGAATTCTACTTTTGTAAAAGGTGGGTGAGTATGACCATTAGATCCCCAAATTGGCTCCCAATCTTCTTTTGCTTCATCAAACTAGTGGGAACGCCCTTGATTATGGGCTCCCAAACTTCCTTCCACTCCTTTTCCTTTGTCTAGTGTAGCCTTACGAGATTGTGGCTTAAGGGCAGCCACATCTACTACTAATGCATCAAAAGACTCTAGTTTTAAGGCAAACTAGTAAAGTTGATGGTTGATAGGGTCAACATAGGAGGGTTAGGTTATCAGCTTCTAAAGGTGGGTTAGAGGATCTTGTAGTCACCGTTGGAACAAAACCTAATCTAATACCAAAAGTGACTAAACTTTTTAATTCTTAGGAAGAATGAAAGGTAATTAGAGAGAATAAAAACAAGTGGCAGGAACGAAGTGCAGAATCTAAACATTGAAATTAACCACTTACAGTGTCACAAAACCCCATACAACAATAGTAATTCCAAAGATGATCAATGAAACTAACCTTAGGGTATTTATAGTGAACATACCAATTGTTCTAAAATAACTAGATAATATCTGTTAAAAATATAACAAATGCAGAAGAAAAAGTAAATAAAATCGAGTCATTCCAATAACTGCAACAGGGAAGATGAGCCCATGTCCTCTTTGTAACCCCCTCAAATCCTATAGTTCCTTTTTATTACTTAAATAATAAAATATAAGATTGGTGAATTACTATTAGCTTTACCCGAGTCAAATTTTAACTTTTTATCGAGTTAAATTATTAAGTGCCATTAGTTTGGGTTGCCATACTCAGATTCTCACATGTTACATAACTGAA
The DNA here is from genome assembly GCA_031216115.1 of Senna siamea. Taxonomy (NCBI): domain Eukaryota; kingdom Viridiplantae; phylum Streptophyta; class Magnoliopsida; order Fabales; family Fabaceae; genus Senna; species Senna siamea. The sequence goes on from CM062354.1 coordinate 14,923,432, forward strand.
AGAATTTAATTAAGACACACACACACGCATATATATATATATATAAATACTCATTCACATGCATGATTAGTTACATACACATAAGTTACCTATCAAGACATATAGATACGTGAGTTTTCAAAATTAGTCAATCAAGGTAAGGAGGCAACAATTCTGCGACTCATACCCCTCTCTCCTTACATATCCTTATAATTATATGCCTTTATGCTTTCTTACCTCAAAATATTTATCTATATGCTCAAAATATTCAAAATATCATCTCTTGTCTTTTCAAAGTATTAGGGGAACTTCTACAATTACAAGTACCTAAAATTCCTTAACAATAGGAAAATATCCTAAAAAGGGTATTTCCACATACTCCACCTCTATCTCCAAAAGCACTTGGTACTTATGCATTTGATACAAACCAGCAATTTTTTCATGAGAATAAATCTCAGTAGCAATAACAACCTATTTACAAGACCGTTTAACATATAAAAGGGTCCCTGTCTCATGAAACAGGTCTATTGGGTTACCATACATGAATATAATCACATATCATACTTATTAATGCATGCACAGTTCATTAAATATCCATCACACAAGATATTTATATACAAATAATCAGATTATACTGGTAACATAATCGATTTCATGTATAGAGTAATAAGGAAGTAGAGCATATCATAATGGCCAGAGCCCAAAACATTGTCATAGCAAGAGAAATTAGGAGTGTTGCTAAGTGAACAACTCCATTTATTAAATCAACACTCATGTGAGGTTTCTTGTGGTTCTTGACCAACTACAATTTTTAACAGCTAAGTAATATCAGTGTACTATCTAGAGCGTCCCCTAGTGAATCCAAGTACAATCTACATTAACATCAAATACACAAGGGTCCTTATCCACTGCTTTGGCAAATCCTTCCCTAATTCATCAAATACAAAAGGGTTCCTGCTTACATCTTTGGCAGATCTTCCCCTATATCACCTTATAACATACAAAAGGGTCCCTGTCCACCATCCTAACAGATCTTCCCCTATATCACCTTATAACATACAACAAGGTCCCTACCCACGATTGTGGTAGTTCTTCCTCTACATATAAGAGATTACTGTCCCTTTTGACAGGTCATCTCCCAAAATAATATTCACAAGCATATGAATTAGAGTGATCCGAATCATACCATGGTTATATCTAATTCTAAGTATGTGTCTCCTTCATTTGGCCTTAAAGTTCAGTAACTTAAAATTAGAAACCATCATAGTATTTTCAAATTGATTTTACTCAATCGCGGAATGCCAAATGGCCGTCCTAACCCAACAATTGGTCACTCAATATGAGTTTATCTACCACTATCCATACACTAGGAATACTTTCTCGTTTCTCTTGTATTTTTCATGCTCATTCCTTTTTAAATTCTCATTTTATTCATGTTCTTTCTCTTTCACTTTTAACTCACATGTTAACTATTATACATTCCAAGTTTAGATCTCTTATTTGAGTAGAGTTTTAGGATAGTTATACTTCAAGTTAGGTTATTGAGTTCATTTTCTAAAACAGAGGCCAACTAGTCGACTTTCGCCACTTGACAATCAACTCTTAGCTCACTGCTTGCAAAATTTTCCAAACCTGAGGGCTGCAAGTCAATTGCCATGGGGCCCGACTACTTCGTTCTTGATAAATTTTTGAAAAATATGAGTATGGCAATTGAATTCTAAGGGCTGGCAGTCGACTGTTAAAACTCTGGACACATTTCTAGGCATATGAAGAACGTAAAAGTTGACTGCTTTAAGCTACCAGTTGGCTATTATGTATGCTCTATTTTATGACTGATCTAGAATTTTTATCAAAAAACTTATTTATAAGCCCATTTTAAAATCTATGAACTCAAAACCATCATGCGAACGTTATTTACTACACAAAAACAAACTTACTCAAATCTTGGATTTAACCTCATTTTTGTCCATGGATAAAAACCTATTTCTCATAATCTTATTTAAGTACGAATAAATATATTCATGCAATTTAAAACACCCAATAGCATTAAAAAAACCAAGAATGTAGTTTCAATCCCTCTTTTACTTCAATTAATATCAAAATCACACTTTCAATAATATGAATAGTGAATTCAAAATTAGAGGAAATAGGTTATTTTGTTACCTTAAATCCTTGTTTGTAAGTTTGCTGGTGTGCTAGATACCTTCTTAGGCACCTTTTTGGATTTAAATCTTGTAAGTAACAAAGTTTAATCCCTTCTCCTTCTCTTTTTCTCTCTCTAGAAATTGTCTTTCTTTCTCTTTATCTCTAAAAGTTTAGAAAGTGATTGGGATAAGGAGGGAGTTTAACTTCCAGCCTTATATAAGTAGTCTGAAAATTGCAAATTTTGATCCTAATCTCTGATCATTCGACTTCAAAATGGTAATTTTTTCAAACTATGTACATAATTACTATCTTACCCTTGAACTGTTGGTGGCAAACTTCAAAATTCTATTAGCTACAGTAAATATTTTAGCTAAAATTGTGTTTCCCATACTTAAACTTTTCCTTTTTCATTTTTGTCCATATCCACTTTCAAGTCAATTTCTCACTCCCATTTAATTCAATTTCTACACTGATGCAACTATATGCAAACTAATACGACATACATAAGCAATTAAATTATTTAATAGCTATCTCTCATAAGATAATCAGGAGCAAATGTTACATTTCTCCCCTCATTTTAAGAAATTTCATCCTTAAAATTTGTACGTACCTATTTAAAAATTTCTAAAAAATTTCTTCTCATCTCCTCTTCTTTCTTCGAGGCTGATTGATCCCACAATACCTTTACCAAGGGAATAGTCTTATTTCTCAATTGTCTGACCTCTGTACCAATGATTTTCAGAGATTTTGGAGTATAAGTTAAATTATATTTCAATTGTATTGCACTAGCATTCAGAATATGCAAAGGGTTGGGGAGATATTTATGAAGTTGAGAAATATGAAATCCATCATGGATGTTGGACAACAATGGGGGTAAAGCATTCTGATAAGCAGATGAATGAATCTTTTTAAGGATTTGAAAGGCTGCAAGATATCTTGGATTCAATTTCCTGGACTTAATAGCCCTACCAATACTGGTAATTGGAGAAACTCTAAGGAATACATGATCCCCTTCATTGAATTCTAGTGGCCTTCTCCTTTTATCGGTATAAATTTTTTGCCTATCCTGGGCTTGAGTCATCTTTTCTTTGATCATTTTAATTTGATCTATAGTTTGCTGAACTAATTCTGGCCCTAATAGCTGTCTCTCCTCTACTTCAAACCAAGACAAGGGTGATCTACATTTCTTTTCATACAAGGCCTCATAAGGAGTCATTCCTATGCTGGAGTGAAAAATATTATTGTAAGCAAATTATACCAAAGGTAAATTTCTATCCTAACTCCTTTTCTGCTTTAATGTACATGCCCTAAACATATCTTTTAGAGTTTGTATGGTTCATTTAGTCTGCCCATTAGTTTGTGGATGATAACCAGTACTGAAACTAAGTTTTGTGCCAAAGGCCTCTTGCAAGGCTCTCCAAAATCTAAAAGTAAACCTAGGGTCCCTATGAGATGTTATATTAATGGGAACTCTGTGGAGTCTCACTATTTCTTGTATATATAATTAGGCCAACTTATCTAATGAAAAATTTATTTTTAAGAGAAGGAAATGTGCAAAGTTAGTTAGTCTATCAACTATTACTCAGATTGCATCATTTCTTGATTATGTTCTAGGTAAACCCACTAAAAAATCCATAGAAATCTTATCCCATTTCCATTCAGGGATTTCGAGAGGTTGTAGTAATACTGCAGGTTTCTGATCTTCAATTTTTACCTGCTAGCATACTAGGCATCTAGCAACATACTCAGCTATATGCTTCTTCATAACTGGCCACCAAATTTTCTTTTTAAATATTGCTACATCTTAGTGGCACTAGGATGGACAATATAGTTGTTCCTATAGGCTTCCTATAGAATTATGTCCCTTAGTTTTCCTGACTCTGGAATCTTATCTTGGAAGGTTACTACCCCATCACTTCTTCTCTTGAATTCTTTTAGGTCCTTCAAGGACTTTAAGAATTCATTTTCTCCTTGAGCTTATAATATTTGAGTCTTAAAAGTTATTCTCAATTCTCAACTCACTCAGATATATCCTATCTGTAATACCAATATGGATAGGCTTATATTTCTAAATTTCTCTATTAGGCTCATTTCATTTATCATTAATTGAGCCATGTGGAGGGATTTCCTACTTAGAGCATCTACCACTACATTTACTTTTCCTGGATGGTATTTTAAATCAAAATCATAATATTTTAAAAGTTCCATCCATCTCATCTGCCTCATGTTTAATTCCTTTCGGTTAAAGAGATATTTAATATTTGTGTGGTCATTAAATACCTCAAACCTTAACTTATAAGATAGTGTCTCTAAATCTTGAGGGCAAACATTATGGCTGCTAATTCTAGGTTATGGGTAAGATAATTTTCTTCATGAGGTCTTAACTGTCCAGAAGCATATGCCACTACTATTCCATTTTGTATTAAGACAAACCCTAAGCCCTTCTTGGATGCGTCATAATACATTACAAAATTTTCTAATGGATCAGAAATGATCAAGACAGGTGTGGTGGTTTATCTTTCTTTCAAAGTTTGGAAACTATGTTCATATTTGAAATCCCATACAAATGGAATATCTTTCCTAGTCAGTTTAGTCAAAGGCGACATGATCTGCGAGAACCCTTAAATACATCTCTTATAATACTTGGTTAATTCGAGGAAACTACGAATTTTGGCCACTGTTGTGGGTCTCTCCCAACTAATCACCGCCTCTATCTTACTAGGATCTACTGCAACTCCATCTTTTGTGATTATATGACCTAAGAATTTTACCTCTCTTAACTAGAATTCACATTTCTCCAGTTTGGCATACAATTGCTTTTCCTAAGCAACTGTAGCACAATTTTAAGATGTTTTTCATACTCTTCGTTACTTTTAGAATACACAAGAATGTTATTAATAAACACTACCACAAACTGATCAAGGCAGGGTCTAAAGATACGATTTATGTAATCCATAAGAATAGTTAGAGTATTTATCAAACCAAATGGCATTACAAGAAATTCATAATGCCTATATTTGGTTTTAAAGGCTGTTTTAGGTATATCTTCCATTCTCACTCTGATTTAATGGTACTCTGACCTCAAATCAATCTTGGAGAACACAGTTGCTACTCTTAATTAATCCAATAAGTAATATATTCTAGTGAGTGGGTATTTATTTTTCACAGTTACTCTATTTAATTGTCTGTAATCTATACACAACCTCAAGCTTCCGTTTTTCTTTTTCACAAATAAGACTAGTGCTTCCCATGATGAAGCATTGGGTTTAATAAATTGTTTCCCTAAGAGGTCTTCTATTTGGATCTTCAATTCACTCACTCTAAGGGAGATATTCTATAAGGCGCTTTAGAAATTATTCCCATTCCAGGAACTAATTCTATACAGAATTTTATCTCTCTCTCAAGTGGAAGACTTGAAATTTTTTCAGGAAATACATTTGAAAATTCACAAACTACAGGGATAGCATTAAGTTTATGCTAGATCTCAGTCTCAAAAGAACATAAAAAGCTTATTCTTTGGATCTCTTCTTCAGTTTTCCTATTTACAGGTATGGTGTCTATAAAAGTCACAGACTTCTTAGAATAATCCAATACTACATTATTTATAGACAATCAGTCCATTCCAAGGATAATGTCCAATTCCACCAAAAATAGACAAATAAGGTCAACAACAAAAGATTTATTCTAAACAACAATTGAGCAATTTAAGCAGGCCAGAGAAGTCCATACTTGCTTTCCTGCGATAGTGGAAATAAATAGCTTACAGGATAATTTAGATAAAGGTAAATTCAATCTCTCCACACATTCAAAGGAAATAAAGGAATGAGTGACTCTAGAACCTAACAGTACAATTAAAGATATATCATTTATTTAACATTTACCTTTCATTAAATCATCAGACTGAACTACTTCCTTTCCTTTGAGAGTATAAACTCTTCTAGTAGTTATAGGTCGAGTGGGTACAGCCTATTTCTTCCACTCTAGGCAATCTTTATGAAAATGTCCAGGTTTTTCACATCTATAACAAATGTCTTGTTGGAATCTACAAGGTTTACCATGGTTCTTCCAACACCTTGGATAAGCATTGGGCACTGCTTGCCTCACCATGGGCCTCTTAACTTTTTGATTCCCTTCACCTCTGTTGTTACTTCCTTTAAAAGGTCCAAGTTGTTTCCTTTTAAGGAAATTAGTTTTCTATTTTTCTTTCTCAACATCTGCCAGATTCTTTGTAACTATCCGACACTTATTCACAAGTTTGGCAAAATCTTTGATTTCCATCAAGGCAACTGCACTTTTCAATTCTGGCCTCAATCCACCCTCTAGATGTATTGCCTTCCATTTTTTCATTTGGCTAGAGCTTCAAGTATGAAGAGAACTTGGACAACTCTTCAAATTTGGCAAGGTAATCTTCAAAAGTCCTGTTACTCTACTTAATCTGCAAAAATTCTATCTCCCTCTCATTTCTCACATTATTAGGGAAATACTTCTCTAGAAACATCTCTTTGAATGATTCCCAAGTAATCTGAATTCCCTAAGGTTCCGTTAATTGTGTGGCTCCTCTCCACCAATGTTCTACCTCTCTAGTCAGCATATATGTGAAAAACAAGACCTTTTGAGCCTCAGTACTCCCAAGAACCAAGAATAGTTTCTCTATTTCCATTGGCCATTCTTCAGCTATTGTGGGATTGAACTCACCCCTAAAGGAAGGAGGGTTTGATTTGTGAAACTTTAACCATCCCTAATAAGTTGAGTTCCCTATTTGCCCTCCAATCAAATTAAGGGTGGTTATTGTGTTCGTTATCTCAGAATTGGCAAAACAGTCGTAGCTATAGCTTGGTCCCTCGTAGCCTCAGCCACCCTTGTCATAGCCCACATCAACTTTTCCATATTATTCTCACTTTTTTCTCCTTTCTAGTATTCTTCCTATATGAGACCATAGTTCACTCTACAAAACAAATATTATCGAGGTGATCAATCTGAAAAACATAATATTTATAAGAGATCATATGGCACTAATAAGGAATACTGTCTACCCAGACCTAACACTTCATTCTTCAAGTGAAAACACAATACAAGACAGTCAACTGCCTAGGCTCAGCTAAATGCCCTACATTAGTTTCTATCTTGAGGAATCTATCCTCATTACCTAGTTAGCATTTGTCACTACCGAGTCAGCTATGTGCTAATAGTGCTAGTCATGCTCTGATACCAACTAAGTGTAAACCCCCAATCCTATAGTTCCTTTTTAGTACTTAAATAATAAAATACAATATATTATAAGATTGGTAAATTACTACTACCCTTACCTGAGTCATATTTTAACTTTTTACCGATTTAAATTATTAAGTGCCATTAGTTTGAGTTTCTACACTTGAGTTCTCATACGTTATGCAGTAGAAAGAATTTATTTAAAACACATATATATAGATATATATGCATACATACATACTCATTCACATACTTGATTAGTTACATAAACATTAGTTACCTATCAAGACTTATATCTATAGATCTGTGAGTTTTCAAAATTAGTCAATTAAGGTAAAGAGGCAACAATCCTACCACTCATACTCCTTGCTCCTCACATATCTTTATACATATTTGCCTTCATGCTTTCTTACCTTAAAATATTTATCTACATGCTTAAAATATTTAAAATATCACCCCTGCTTTTCAAAGTACTAGGGAAATTTCTGCAATTATAAGTACCCAAAATTTCTTAATAATAGGAAAATATCTCAAAAAGGGTATTTTCACATACTCTACGTCTATTTCCAAAAGCACCTGGTACCTAAACATCTAATACAAACCAACAATTTTTTCATGAGAATAAATCTCAATAGCAATAACAACCTGTTTACAAGACCGCTAGTTTGTACCACCATATTTATACGAAAAATATACTACATCCTTTTAGCCTCATATAGTAATCGTGTCTATTGGGTTACCATGCATGAATATAATCACATATCATACTTATTAATGCATGCACAGTTTATTACATATTCATTACATAGGATATTTATATACATATAATCAAATTATACTAGTAATATAATCAATTTCATATATAGAGCAATAATGAAGTAAAGCATATCATAATGGCCATAGCCCAAAACATTATTATAGCAAGAGAAATCAAAAGTGTCACCAAGCGAACAACTTCATTTATTAAATCAATACTCATGTGTGAATTTTCTTGTGGTTCTTGACCAACTGCAATTTTTAACTGCTAAGTAATATCAATGTACTATCTAGAGCGTGTCCCAAGAGGATCTAAGTACAATCTACCTCAAAATTAACTAAACAAGGGTCTCTACCCACCACTCTGGAAGATCCTTCCCTAATTCACCAAATAAAAAAGGGTTCCTATCTATCGCTATAGCAGATCTTCCCCTATATCACCTTATAACATACAATAAGGTCTCTGCCCACCACTCTAGTAGATCTTCTCCTATATCACCTTATAACATACAACAGGGTCCTTACCCACCATTCTGATAGTCCTTCCCTTACATACAAGAAATTACTGTCCCTTTTGACATGTCATCTCCCAAAACACTATTTACAAGCATATGAATTAGAGTGATTTGGCTCATATCATGGTTATGTCTAATTCTAAGTATGTGACTCCTTCATTTGGCCCTAGAGTTCACTAACTTAAAATTAGAAACCATCATGGTATTTTCAAAATCATTTTACTCAACTGCAGAATGCCCAATGACTGTCCTTTACCGACATTTGGTCACTTAATATGAGTCTATCTACCACTATCCATACACTAAGAATACTTTCTCATTTCTCTTGTATTTCTTATGCTCATTTCTTTTTAAATTCTCATTTCATTCATGCTCTTTCTCTTTCACTTTGAACCCACATGTTACCTATTATATATTCTAGGTTTAAATCCCTTATTTGAGTGGAATTTTGGGCTAGTTACACTTCAAGCTAGGTTATTGAATTCATTTTTTCAAAACAGAGGCCGACTAATAGACTTTCGCCACCTAGCAATCGATTGTCAACTCACTGCCTACAAAATTTTCCAAACCTGAGGGCTAAATGTTGACTATCATGTGCCTAATAGTCGACTACTCCATTCTTTGTAAATTTTTGGAAAATATAATCACTGTAGTCGACTTTTAAGGGCTGGCAGTTGATTGCTCCATTCTTAGTAAATTTTTGAAAAATATGAGCACGACAGTTGACTTCTAGGGGCTTGTAATCGACTGTTAAAGCTCTAGACACGTTTCTTGGCATTTGAAGAATGCCACAATCGACTGCTTTAAGCTACCAGTCAGCTGTTACGTTATGTTTTGTTTTATGACTTACTGTTGACTTAGAATTTTTATCTAAGAACTTGTTTATAAGCCTATTTTAATATTTATGAACTCAAAACCATCATGTGAACATTATTTACCTCACAAAAATAGCTCAAAACACAACTTACTCACTCAAATCTTAGATTTAACCTCATTTTCGTCCATGAATAAAAACCCATTTCTCATAATCTTATTTAAGCATACATAAGTATATTCATACAATTTAAAACACCTAATAGCAATAAAAACCACCAAGAATGTAATTTTAATCCCTTTTTTACTTCAATTAATATCAAAATCACACTTTCAATAATATGAACAGTGAATTCAAAATTAGTGGGAATAGGTTGTTTTGCTACTTTAAATCCTTGTTTGTAAGTTTGCTAGTGTCCTAGAAACCTTCCTAGGCACGTTTCTAGATTTAAATCTTGTAAGAAGTGGAGTTTGATCCCTTCTCCTTCTCCCTTTCTCTCTCTAAAAGTTCAGAAAGTGATTTGGATAATGAGGTGAGTCTGAATTTCGGCCTTATATAGGCGGTCGGGAAATTGCAAATTTTGATCTTAATCTCTAATCATTCGACTTCAAAATGATAATTTTTTCAAACTGTATACATAATTACTATTTTACCCATGGACCATTAGTCACAATAAAAAATTTGTTAGCTTCAGTAAATCTTTTGACTAAAATTGTGTTTCCTATACTTAAAGTTTTTCCTTTTTTATTTTTGTCCCTATCCACTTTCAAGTCAATTTCTCACTCCCATTTAATTGAATTTCTACACTGATGCAACTATATGCAAACTAATACAAAATACACACGCAATTGAATTATTTAATAGTTATCTCTCATAAGATAATCAGGAGCAGATGTTACACTCTTTATAGGGTGTGTCCATGTCCTCTTGTTTAGAATAGTTAGTAGTGGCATGTCCTCTTGTTTAGAATAGTTAGTAGTGGCATGTCCTCTTGTCTAGAATATGTCCACAGTGTTTTATCTTGTTTCTTCATCTTTCGAACACAAGTCCTTAGAGGTGTAAACAACAAGAACAAACAAAACTTTGGTCCTTTTTTCTTCATCATTGGTCCTTCTCTTTCATTCATTCTGCTTCTTTGTTCATGCCTTCTCCAAGCCCAAAACACATTCGCATAATCACTAGAGTATAGGAGAAAGTGAAACCAATATTTTTTTTAGACAAATTTGGGAGAATTCAAACCCCTAGCCAAGCATAGATTTTCTTTATGTTGCACATGCCACCTTTTTCTAATTTTCTTTCGGGTTTGGAATGTTTCATTGATGAATTATCTACATATGTAGCTCCTATTTTCTCTTATGGTGATGATTAGTGAAGAAGTATATTAAGAAGCTTTCAGAATTAGTTTTAGCTCTTGTTTTCAAACTCCCAAGATCTAGTGATTAATTGGAAGACCCTTTTTCACCCTTTTAATGCAGGTTAGAGAGAAATGTTTTTCCTCTTTTTACCATGTTAAGATCAAAATACAAGTTATGCATCAACAGGGAACCTACATTCAATGAGGTTAGTTGACTTACAAAGTTTTTTTATTTTTTATTTTTTATGGGTAGCAAACATATATCCTTGGTTGTGGCATATGGTTCTATTTAAACTCTGTCTGGTCTTGCCATGTTATCTTCAAAGTAATTTGTTTCAATTTAGTCCTTAAATCATAAAGATACTTAATTTAATCATTAAAAGATGCATTATGTCTCAATTTAGTTCTTGAAACCCTAAATTAAGACATAAAAGGGCATAAAATTCTTATACATAGAGACGAAATTGAGACATAATGTATCTTTTAAAGATTAAATTAAATATTTTTTTTAATTCAAGGACTAAATTGAGATGGGGCTAAAATAATAATTTACTCTTATCTTTATTATTATCTATCTATATTATAATAACTCTAAGTCTTCTGGTAGTGGTATCACAAAATAAATATATAAAATACAGTATGTGATATGCTGAAATGGGAGAGATTAATTAAATATAGTGGGAAGTTACAAGAGATAAATAGAGAGTTAGTTTCGTATTATTTAATTTATTATTTTATAATTATAATAATAATTATTTTATATTATATTTTAAAATTTTTTAAAAAATAGCATGCACAAAGTGCATGCTAAGCATCTAGTATATTTTTATACCATAGTGACGTCTAACCCATGTCCCTCCTTTGATATGAAAAAACGTGGTCTAGATGATTGATACAATTGCGGAGAAGTTCTATGGAGTACAGCGAAGGAGTGCCATGGGGATGTTTGAAGATATATTCAAGGTGACTATTCTTGACTTTCAATAATTTCATACTAGCCAACTTCACACATGTAAAAGCACAAACTTTTGAACTTGAAAAAATGATAACGTAGTTGTTATCTCAAAACTCATTTCTACTAAAACGTTTTTTTTTCTTTTCCTTTTCGAATTTTCTGGTAGTTTGATTTTATTTGTTCCAGTTATTTTATTAATAATTAAAATAATTCATTTTTCAGAAAATTTCAAGTATTTAAAAGGAAATTTATAGATAATTTAATTCATGAAGTTGAATTCCATATATCTATCTCCAATCACATATGATAAAATTCTGTTTTAAAGCAGTTTATGAAATTCTTTTGTTGTCTATTTTTCTTTTATTTTTTTCTATTTTTGGCATAATTCTAAATTTATCTTGTAGCATTTAAGTAATTTTATAAACATATAATTGGAGAACAGCTATATAAAAATTGAACACAAAGGTTTAATTAGTTATAATTTGTTAAGTACATAGCTTCTTCAAATTGCAATTATATACTTTTCACAATGAAATCACCCTTTTAAATGTGCTTGGTATTTCTCATATCCTTTAGTTCTCCTTCCCATTTCCATCCTTCTTTTTTTAATTGTCATTTTGACACTTCTGAGACAAATGCGTAGTATTAAACCCAAAGCCATGATCAAATCCCTGAGATCATGAAGCTGTAGATCATATCTTTAAGTATAAAACAACAGTTTGTAATTTATTTTTGTTTCATTCTTGAAGGATTTTCCTTTTCAATATTTTTTTTCTCACATAAAACTTTTAAATAATTATTTCAAATATAAGAAAAGAACAACAACAACAACGAATAAAATATTTTCTTGCTTGGTGGGCAACTACATGAATCAAGTCATTTCTATTGTTAGGTTATTTATAGTTAAATTCATTTTAATAAATTTTTTTTTTGTTTCTCCCTACCTTTAGTTATTGAATTATCTTCCATTTGATCCTCTTGTCTCTAATGATCTCTTTTGTATACGACCAAATCATCTAAGACGCATTTTCACTAATTTTTTAATGATAAATACTACCCCAAACATACGCTAGGAAGAATAAAAATCTTTTTGCCCTAAGTATATCTTTTTTGTTATGAATTATCTCCTAATTGTCTGAATTAGAGCTTTTTCGTGTAGAATTACTTGTAAAATTTTGATAATATTTAAGATGTTATAATCAAAACACTAGAATGAAATATGGTTGAGGGTAACCTCACAAGAATTTGCATGCTTTAATAAATAATCAATAAAATATTATATTACTCATGATATTAAAAAACACTGTCTATGCTTAACTACTCAACATAGAGTCATGGTTATGGACACTCAAATTAAGAGAAGAGTCAAAAGAAACCATCAAAAAACAAGCCCTAGGATAAGGTGGTGGCATTTGAGAGATGAATCACATGAGAGTTTGAAGAAAAAAGGTGCTAAAAGAGGGGATTGGGGAAGCACAAGAAGATGCAAATTACACATGGAACAAGATTGCTAAAGAGATTAGGAAGGTTGCAACAAAAGCATTGGGTATATCAAGAGATTTTGGACCAAAGGGGAAAAAATCTTGATGGTGGGATGCAAATGTACAAAATAAAGTTAAATTTAAAAGGGAATGTTATAAAGCATGGCATTATGCAAGGATAAGAAAAATTTAGAGAAGTTTAAAGTATTTAAGAAAGATGTAAGAAGACAGTAGTGTCGAAGGCAAGATGTAGAGCTTATGAAAGGTTATACCAATCCTTGGGCACCAAAGATGGAGAGAAAAATATTCAACTTGCAAAGAGTTGGGAGAGAAAGACAAGTGACATAAATCAAGTAAAAAGTATTCAGATGAAGAAGGTAATATCTTGGTAAGGAATCAAGATATCTCATAAAGATGGAAGAGCTATTTTCACAAACATTTTGATGAAAGACATATATCTCCTTGTCACACAAGTAGGCTAAATACTAAAAAGGAGAATCTCAATTATAATTTTTATGGGAGAATACAGGAGTTTACAGTAGTATAGGCATTGAAGAGAATAGATAATGGCAAAGCAGTGGGACCTGATATATACCCATTGAGGTGTGGAAGAGTTTAGGGAAAATTGGTGTAAGTTGGTTAACAAAGTTGTTTAATGTAATATGGAGATCCAAAAAGATGCTGGTGAATGAAGGAAAAGTACTTTAATTCCAGTGTATAAGAGCAAGGGGACTATACAAAATATAAGGGGATCAAGCTCATTAGCGATACTATGAATATATGGGAGAAGGTTCTGAGCAGAGATTAAGGTTGAACAAGCAAATTATAGAGAACCAATTTAATTTCATGTCAAGGAGGTCAACCAAAGAGTCTATATACTTATTAAGAAGATTGATGTAGAGATATTAAAGATTTCATAAAGATTTTTTATAATTTTTATTGATTTAAAAAAGGCTTATGATAGTGTACTAAGAGAAGTATTGTGGAAGGTTTTAGAAAATAAAGGAGTTTGTATGACTTATATATGAGCAATTAAGGACATGTATGATGGGGCCATAACTTGTGTGAGAACACAAAGTGGAGCCACAAAGAATTTTCTTATAACCCTAATACTACACCAAGGTTCAGCTTCAAGCCCTTACCTTCTTAACTCGATATTAGATGTGCTCACTGAACATATTCAAGAGGTGGCACCAAGGTGCATGCTTTTTGCTGATGAAATAGTCCTTGTTTAAGGTTCCAAGAAAAAAGCACACAAAAAATTAGAGAAGTGGAAACATAAGGTCTCTGTATAAGTCAAAGTGAAACGGAATTTATGAAATGTAATTTTAGTGAAAGCCACACTGATTCTAAGATGGAGGTGAAACTTGAAAACCATTCTATACAAGAATTCAATAGTTTTAAGTATTAGGAGACTATAATACAAATAATAGAGAAATAGAGATGGACATAAATCATATGATCTAAGCTAGAGAATGAAATGGGGGAAGGGTTCAGGAGATATTTATGATAGAAAAGTACTACACAAACTTAAGGAAAAATTTTATTGCATAGTTATAAGATATGAATTGTTGTATGGTATTGAATGTTCGATAATAAAAAGTCAATGAGCAAAAATTCGTCTAAAAAATGAAAATGTTATGTTGGATGAGTGAACACACTAGAAATGATAAAATTATAAATGATTACATTAGAGAGAATGTTGGGGTAGTACTAATCATAAAAAGTTGGTAGAAACATGTCTTACGTGGTTTGATCATATACAGACGAGGCTTAGGGCCCCCTATATGAAAAATTAACCAGATGAAAAATAGTCCAATAACAAGAGGTAGGGGAGACCAAGAAAAATAATAGGAGAAACTATTAAAATGAATGTAACTATAAATAATCTAACAGTAGAAATAAGTCGAGATAAAATATGTTGGCGTCGTTTGATCACTATAGCCAACTCCACCTAAAGGAAAAAGACTTTATTTTTGTATTATATCCTTGATATTAAAAAATAAAGATATGTTCAAATCATCATAAAATATGGTAAAAGATTTTTTTATGTAATCAGAAATAGCATATTCAATTATTATACATAAACCAATATCCAGAATTTTTTTTTTTTTCAATTGGACTATAACTATATAATTACTACAACAACAAACGAAGAGCGATGCCAACGTTATTTTGGCTCATTTTTATGATTAGATTTTTTACAATTAGATCTATTCTAATAATTTTTATTTTTATTTTTTTTGTCTCTCCCTACCTCTAGTTCTTTGGTCTCCTTTCTACACTACTAAACCACCTAAAGCGCATTTCTACCAACTTTTAGTTGAAAGGTGCAACCTCAACTTTCTCTTTAATCTAATCATTCCTAGAATCCTAATCCTATCATTCTTCGTGTGTCCACTCATCCAACATAACTTTCTCAATTCTCCAATGTAGAATTTTGCTTATGTTGACTTTTTATTGCTCAACATTGAGTATTATACAACAATGAAGGTCTTATAGTTGAGCAATAAAATTTTTCCTTGAGTTTGAGTGGTATTTTTCTATCACAAATGACACATGAAACTTTCCTACATTTCATCCACCCATCTTGGACTTTATGATTTACATCTCTCTCTCTATTTCTCCATTATTTTGTATTGTAATTTCCAAATACTTAAAACTTATAACTTGTTGTATAGAATGATCTCCAAGTTTCAACTTCACCTTACAATCAATGTACCTTTCACTAAATTTATATTCCATAAATTCTATTTTACTTTGACTTATACAAAGACCTTATCTTTCTAAAGTTTGTCTCTACCTCTCTAATATTTCGACTACATTTAAATTTTCAACAAGGACAATATGATCAATAAAAAGTTTGCACTGTAATGCTTGGATATGTTTATTTAGCACATCCAATACCAAATTTAAAAGGTAAGGGCTCAAAATTGAGCCTTAGTGTAGTCTATAGTTATAGGAAAATTCTTTGTGGCTTCATCTTGTGTTCTCATACAAGTCATGACTCCATTGTACACGTCTTTGATTGTTGGCATATAAGCCACACAAATTCTTTTTTTTTTCTAAAGCCTTCCACAATAATCTCTCGGTACTCTATCATAAGTCTTTTCTAAATCAAGAGAAACCATATATAGATCTTTATGGGATCTCTGATATCTCTTCATCAATCTTGTTAATAAGTATACCTCCTCTATGGCTAACCTCCCTGACATGAAACTAAATTGGTTGTCTGTAGTCTGCATGTCCAACCATAATATCTGCTCAATTACATTCTCCTATAACTTCATAGTATGGGCCATCAGCTTGATTCCCCTATAATTTGCATAATTTTGTATACCACCTTTATTCTTATACATAAGGATTAAGTGCTTTTCCACCATTCATATGGTGTTTTCTTGGATCTCATTAAATAAATTTGTTAACCAACTTATACCTTTTCTTCCTAAACTCTTATACACCTAAATGGGTAAACTCTTGGATTCTCCGATAAAAAGTATAATTGAGATCCTCCTACTTAATAGCTAGTCAAGCTTCCTACTAGCATGACAAGGAGACTGCGTCCTTCATTAAAAAGTTTTGAAAATAATTCTTTATTGTTCTTGGATATCTTGTTCCCTTACCAAGATATTATATTCCTCATTCTTAATACATTTCACGTTATCTATATCTCTTGTCTTTCTCTCCCTACTATGTGCATGTCTGAATATTCTTCTCTCCCCATCTTTGGCTTCCAAGGATACTAATAGACCTTAAGTTAGTGAATACTATGAGAGGAGGAAGAATCATAAAGAAAAGAAGGGGGATGGAAAGGGAATATTCTAACTAACAAGGTGGGGACCATATGTAGTAGGAGGAGGTATTATTTTTGGGTAGATCATGGGAACGAAGGTGGGAAAAATCTTGGAGAATGTTTGAAGAGTGCTAACCTCTCGAAAGCTAACTGGTTAGCATTTTCTTCTTTATGTGCTATACTGTTTTTCTCCAGTGTGTTTATGTTCTGTGTGGCTGAAAAGTGAGTATAGGAGTCTATATTTCAGTGTTTTGTTTCTGTTGTGTAAGATTTCTAGCTCTTTTTGAGTAAGGAATTCCATTAATAATACTAGTAATATTTAGTGAAACTAGGGTTGTATCAAATTGGTATAACCCTTCATATGCTCTATCTTTTGGCTATGAAAATGTCTTATTGACATCTTTCTTAGCTACTATATACTTCTCCCAAATTTCATTAGCCCTGCATGGGTGCCATGCTTTATAGCACTCACTTTTGATCTTAATCTTATTTTGTACATTTGCATTCCACCACCAAGATTCTTTCTTCTTTGATCTAAAACCTCTTGATATATCAAACTTTTCTTTTGCAACAGTCCTAATTCCTTTAGCCATTTTGTTCCACATGTAGTTTGCATTTCCCTGTGCTTCCCAAATCTCCTCTTCTAGTACATTACTCTAGAAACTCTCATGTGGTTTGCCTCTCAAATGCTACCAACTTATCCTAAGGCTTGTTTTTTTTCTTGTTTCTTTCAACTCTTCTCTTAACATATGTCTATAACCAAGTGCCTATGTAGATAGTTAAGCTCTCCCTAGGTATGACTTTGCAATCAATGCAAAGTTTTTTTATATGATTTCCTTACCAAAAAGAAATTGATTTAGAAACATGTCACTCCACTCTTGTACCATTTTTTCTATAGTGAAGTTAAAAGCTAAAGAAAAATCTAAAATTGTTTTGCCCTTTGTATTGACCTCTCTGATATCATGTCTATGAAAACCTTCATATCCTTTAGTTTCACTTCCCACATGCCCATTTAGATCTCTTCCTAGTAAAATCTTCTGTCCTAAAGATATTAAACCTTATAAGTCCTCCCAAAATCTAATTTTATAGTGTTCTTTCAATCCTACTTGTGGTGAATAAGCACTAATAACATTAAATGTGTCTCGATCTATTTTGAGCTTTAAAGTAACTATTTTATCTCCTGTTCTTTCTATTTCCACTTCTTTCTTCCTCCACCCTTTTTCTACGATTATACCTCTCCATTCTCAACTTTTGACCTGTCAGCATACCAAAGCTTAAAACCATAAGTATCAATTTCTCTTGTCTTATCTTCTACGGTTGTACCCATTTAGTCTTTTGGAGCAACATTACATTTTTCTTTCTCATAATCATAGTGTCTATTGTTTCCACCAATTTAACTATAAGTGTGTCAATATTTCAAGTCCCAGAACATATCCTACTCTTATGGACTAGCTTCTTTAGCGGCACTCATCCATGAAAATGTGAGAGTCCTTGCTTATTTTTCACCTTATCCAAGTGTTGATGAAGCGGTTCTTACTCATTTGATACTATTCTTAAGTCATACAGCTCATTGCTTTTTGGCAATGACCTAGCATTAATTAACATGTTCATGTTGCTAATCAATACTCATAAGATTCGACAAAGTATTACGTTGGCTATCAAATGCCTAATGCAACCCTGTTCTTTTATCTATGCTTGCAACTGACTGTGAAAGCCAAACTTAGTATAGGCGGAGTTATAACATCTATTAATATTTAAAGAAAAAAATATAGGGATGGGCTAGCGCCATTGATCTTCTGAGTTTTTCATAGGTAAAACTAAGTTTTCAGAATAGTGTTTAACATTCATTTTGAATGATAATACAAATAGTTGGCTTGGTTTTGAAGAATCATAGTGGATGATACTCGTGATCTACTTTGTGAAATTTGCTGATATATTTAAAATCCTTCACTGTGGTAGTATATTGTCCATGTGCTCAATTTTAAGAATTAAATTGACTATTTATATATTTTTTTATATAATCTATGGTAAGTTTACACGGATTGGCTACCGATTGTATGTATAGTTTCAAGGAGCGACAACTAA
Source organism: Senna siamea (assembly GCA_031216115.1). Classification (NCBI taxonomy): domain Eukaryota; kingdom Viridiplantae; phylum Streptophyta; class Magnoliopsida; order Fabales; family Fabaceae; genus Senna; species Senna siamea. The sequence goes on from CM062354.1 coordinate 14,942,517, forward strand.
CATTTCTTAACTTGATTAGTGATCTTAATTTCTTGAAATGCAGACGATGGGAATGTCTAATGATATTCATTTTTGAGAAATGCTTGATGGAACTGCTTCTCCTTTGCTGTAAACGGTAAACCCGTTTGACTTGAACTATGAATTATACAGAAGATTGTGATTGTTGTTATATTTTGTTTCAACTAAAATAGGCTCTCCGCAAATGGATTAATTTTGGAGTTAATTCCTAACAGATTCTCATTCTCATTTTGGTCCCACATTTTAAGATTCATCCAATTTGGTCCCTTAATGAATTGTTCACTTTTCTAATGGATTTAATTAATGCGTGGCACTTTTTTTGTGACATGGCATCATTAAATGTCACTGGATTACTAAGAAAAGTCACCAGTTGACTAATAGATATTGAATGGATTTTTAAATGTGAGGAACCAAAATGAGAGTAAAAATCTATTAGAAATCTACTTGAGAATTGGTTCATAAATGGAAAACCAAAATTAGGGCTTTAGTAATTTTGTTTCAGATAGGACTAATTCGTTTGAACTATATCTTTGTATATTCCTTAATAAGGTTTACTTTCTGTAACTGCTTGTAAGTGCTAGTTCCTCAGTTTTGCATCTCTGCAGATTACCATACTACGACGTGTTTGATAGTGAAGTTTGCAGTACTGAAGATTCCTTGACTTGTAATGATTCTTTGCCTCCACCATTTTGGCACTCTCCTATGCTTGATAACAATAGAAGGTTTATTCTTGCTTTCTGCTGTGATAATATATTGTTTAGGTGACACCAGTAGTTTATGTAGCGTGGGAAGATTGCTAACATGTCAGTTTTATGCTTTCATTGAAGGAGCCATTTTTTTCCCCAATTTCGTCTTTCCAAAGAGAGAGAAGGAAGGGATAGTGTGTGTCACCAATAAAAGTAGATATTTGACACATAATGTTAGTCTTTTTCCTATTCTGTTTTCGACAATGCTCTAATAAGGAATGAAATTTTCATTAGTCTGATGAAAGAACTTTTCCTATTTCTTTAACTCATTGAGAATAATTAAACAGTCGTTAAAATAGTTATAGTAAATTAATACGGGATAGTTACCTTAAAATATCAGGCAAGTTATTACCGTTCTAATTTAATAAGAGATGGGAGATTAAATTACTTAAATATATTTTTTCCTATGAATATAATTTAATGCTTATATATATATATATATATATATATATATTAGCTTATCTTTTGTTATCAGATAAATGTAATACATTTTTAGGGAGATGAGTTAATCTTTCAAAACATATAGCCGTGTGATATAAATATTTTTTAAGCAAGGCAAAGTAATTTACTTTATCTTTTTTCAATATTAATTCAAAAACTATGGTTTTGGTATCAAAATCCGTTTCTTTCTTGATTTAATTTGATTTGCACTTAGAAAATGAGAACTCTTTGATTTCCTTGAATTAGATGGAACAAAGAAGGATAAATTGATTTAACCACTTTTTTAGTTCCACGCACACATTACATACACATATACCGTAACTAATGTCAATCGTGTAATTCACGGAAATATTAAAATAATAACGATAATATGTACATATATGAGCAATAATATGTTTTTTTTAATTACTTCAACGAAACAGATTACAAGAATAAGAACGAACCTACATGGGTCCTCACTAGAAAATCTAGGGCCCTTGAATCCCAGTTCTTAGTAGTATTAAAAACAATACAAACAGATAAAAAGGAAAGGTAGACAATATCTACCCCTATGGTGATTAAGTCCTTAGGGAAATTCCTATGGTTCGAGATCATGATTGTAAGATATCGGTTTGGCGAAAAGACCTTCACTTGAGAGCCAATGCTCTGTCTGCACAGTTCCAGACTCGTTCGTAGGCATTTGAGATACGCACTATTGTTGCTGTCTGGAGCTTTTGTGACCAGACTTGTGATAGGAGTGAGTTGACCATGTAGATTTGTGAAAGAACTCCGAATGATCTTGCTCTTGTGGATCCTTCTCCCACCAATAATGATCTCGATCAGATTATCCTTAGCAAGCATTTCCAGGGTTGGCCATTGAATAGCTACTGACTAGTCTTTCCATTCCATGAGCCATCTCGATGATCATTTCTGGGTTTACATCAACACCGTCAAAAAGCTTCTTGTTGCGGAGGTTAAAGATGCTCTAACAAAAGAGAGAAATTCTTTCTATGGTACTGAGTTCAATTCCCGAAACTTCAGTGTGAATATGGTCATGATAATCCTGGAGAATTTGTTCGTATCAGTCTACAATTAATCTTCTGATCATCAAGTCAGTTCTAATAGACAGATATAAGCCAAACCAGACAGCTCTGGTAAAGGGGATTGGATAATATGCACAATAGTATAAAACCAACCTTTTGATTTAACTTTACGTGATATTTTAAATTTGTTATTAAATTTTATTAATTGATATAATTTTTTTGAAAATACTATTAATCATAGTAAAAGATCAGTTAAAATTACTTCAATAAAAATAAAAAGTTTAAATGAGATTAAAATACTTTAAAAACTTTTTATTTAAGTATTCAAAATTACAAAATTAAAAATTGCAAAAAAATTTTTAAAGTTATACCAAGACTAAACGATTAATCTCATCTAAATTCATTTATTAGTTCAACTCTGCTATAATAAGATTCTAAGAGTAATTTACCATGAGTTTTATCTAAATTTTTTTTGTTAGTAATATATACAAAATATTTAGTCAAGTAAAGAAATTATGAGTAAAAATAAAATTTACATATTTGCATAATAAGGCATTAGGTAGTGGGGCATGTACAATTCTACTTCATGTATTTACATGTCAAAATATTATAACTACTATACTAATCATGCAATTACACCCCTACGGTAGGTGGGGGTGATGGGAAAACCTCTATGATAGTAAATACCCATATGTCCTTGATCACCATGAAATATCCTAGAAAGGGTATTTCCCTCACAGCTATCTCCACCTCCAAGAGAACCTGATATCTAGACATCTAATACACACTAGTATTTATGTAAAAATAAATCTCAATAGCATAATAATCTATTTAAAAATCACTGGCTTGCACCACCGTACTTATACAAAATTCTGCTACACTCTTTTCATCATCAAATAGAAAATATTATCTATTGGATGCAATGCATGAATTATATAGTTGTGTCATGTACTTATGAATGCATGCATAGTTACAGTTTACCTAATGTTAACAATACAGGATATGTCATTCCATCATATATGCATCATGGTAACATGATCATATTCACATTTAAAACATGAGCAAGGAAAAAAAAGCATATCATAATGGTCAATGCCAAAATCATATACGAGCCATCGGCAGAGTCGCCTAGCGATAAACTCCATGTGCTCCTATAGCACTCATGGATGAGCTCTGGGTTGAGTTCCCTATAGTCCCTGACCACTAGCAGTCTGCACCTGCTCTGTACTATCTAGAGCATTTCCTAGTGGATTCAAGTACTCAATAGTCCCTACCTTCTCAACAGATCATCCCTAACTATTAGGCTAGTATAACTCACTCAATAGTCCTCGCCAACTCTGACAGATCATCCCTAACTAGTGGGATTGATATCTCTTTGGATATTTCATTTCCCTTTTATTCCAAATGGGGCTAGTATAACTCACGAGATCATTGTCAACTCTTATAGATCATGCTTACTCTGCCCTTGCAGATCATGAGGCTATGGAATCACCATCGTTATCTAATGGATCACATTCCCTTCACAAGTATATATTCTAAATTGATTCGACTTATGCTATGGTTATACTTAATTCTAAGTACGTGACTCCTTTTAGTTGGCCATAGAAGAGTTCACTAACTTAGAGTTTACAACCATCATGGTGTTTTCGAAATTATTTATAATCAAGAGGATGTTTTACCATCCTAGTTCACAGTTCAACCATGGAATTCCCAATGGTTGTTCCATACCAGTAGTCGATCACTCAATCATGAGCCTATCTACCACTAGTACATACACTTGAAATACTCTTCTCTTTTATCTTTTATGTTTTCAACTCTTTCTTTTTCAACCTCATGTTACATAGGGCCCAAAATCTATAATTCTCTTATATGATGACATTATTGTTGACCTTATTAAGCATACACTTAAGAAAAAAAGAAACTTGAACTTAAAAGATTCTTCTAAACTTTTGAGGTTTCTTTTCAAAGACTAGGTGGTTCTTTCAAAATGAATATTTTATGAAAAATACTATTTTCCACCTAGCAGTCGACTTACACCTTATAGTAGTCAGCATATAAAAATAAAACCTTGAAAACTCAAGTAGAAGGCTACAAGTTAGCTGCCAGAACTCAGTCAACTATTGGCTAACAGAGAGTACCAGTCGATTGTTAGGCCTATAGTAGTCGACTGATAGTCTACTGTAAGCTAGTAGTAGTTTACTAGAGGCCTGATAGTCGATTGCCATAAGCTAGCAATCGGCTGCTACCTACCTGTTCTACAAAATTTTGAACTAAAGAACATGAAAGTCAACTTGTAGGTTCTTGAAGCTTGATTTTACTACTATGAAGGGCTACTTAGTCCAGATTTCACCTTTTTTCAATTCTAGAAAAAGGCATGAGTTTAGTTTTTAGCATAAATTCATCATGCATTCCAAACATCACTCATTCTTATGCTTAATATCATCCATCAAAGGAAATTTAAACATATTCCAAATAAGGTGAACAGTAAAACCCATATCTCAAAATCTGAAATAATTTGAATCAAACATGTATAAGTACATCCATATAGCATAAACACCCAAAGGAAGTTAGAAACACAAAGAATGTAGGTTTGAACCCTTCTTTTAACTCAAACAACATTAAAATAATCATTTTCAGTAAAATGGATAGTGTTTTTCAAAGATAAGGGCATTAGATTGTTTGCTACCTTGAATCTTGCTAAGAAGTGTGTAGGTCATATTAGATGCCCTCCTAAACTTCCCTCTTGAGATTTTCTACTTCAGATCATGTTTGAATCCAAGTTAAGATCCTTCTTCTTCAAAATCTCTCCCCCTCTCTCTCTAAAACATCTTCTCTATAACACCTCCAATCCTATGGTTCCTTTTAGTTAATTAAATAATATAATATAATATACAACAGGATTGGTGAGTTACTACTACCTCTACTTGACTAAATTTTTAACTTTTACCTAATTAAACAATTAAGTGCCATTAGTTTGAAAATTCTACACTCGGGATTCTCACATGTAATGTAGCGGAAGATAATTTGAATAAAGTATACATAAATAATTTTAAATACATACACACACGTGTTTCATTTACAATATCATATTAGTTTATACAAGATATATACCTGTAGATATGTGAGTTTAAAAACAATTAAGGTAAGGAGGTAACAGCCCTGCCACTCATACCCTTCTCAAAATCCTACTAGTGGATATCTTTCTCACATATCTTAATACATATATGCCCCCATTCCTATATACATCAAAAAGCATCCTAATTTTTTTCAAGAGTACAATAAGGGATCAAGGGATTGGGCATATACACTACTATCCCAACCATCTGCATGTCAAAATATATGAATGATTACACTATTACTCATATAGTTCGCCCCCTTCATAAGCTAGGGAGATGGGGGAACTTCTATTATAGTAATTACCCAAACATCTTGAATGATCATAAATTACCCTATAATAGGTATATCTATCCATGCTACCTTCACCTCTAAGAAAATCTGGAACCTAGGCACCTGATACACACCAGCATTTATTATGAGAATAAATCTCAGTAGCAATAACAACCTGTTTTAAAAACTACTGATCTATATCACCGTACTCATACAAAAATATACTACATTCTTTTTATTAGCAAATAATATATCGTGTCTATTGGGATACCATGCATGAATCATACAATTATTTCTCATACTTATGAATGCAACATTACTTATCCATCACACAAGATATATCATCTCACATATCCATTACACAGGATATATCATTAGATTGTAATGGTAAAAGAGTTATATTCACATGTAAATACTGAGTGTACACAAGGAAATTAGAGCATATTGCTATGGAAATAAAAAACATCACTATAATAGAGAACTCAGGAGAGTCGCAGAGCGAAAAACTCCTTATTTACAAAATTTCTCACTCATAAATGAGTTTCTCATAGTCCTTGACCATCGAAAATTTTCTCGTGGTCCTCGACCATTTGCAGTATTCTCATGGTCTTTAACCATTTTAATCTCATAAAATTCTTGCTCTTTATCTCTTACTTTCAAACCACTTGTTACCCATTACTTCTTGGGTTTAGATGCCTTATTTGAGTGGAGTTTTGGGCTAATTATGCTTCTAGTTAGCTCATTGAGTTCATTATCCAGCACAGAACACGGCTAGTTGACTTACATACATTAACAGTCAACTTTTTGCTCACTGTCCTATCAATTTTTCCAAACTGAGGGCTACCAGTTGACTACCATGACCCCGACAGTTGGCTGCTACATTCTTGGTGATTTGTTGGAAAAGATAGGCATGACAGTTGACTTCCAGAGGCTGGCAGTTGACTGTTAGAGCTCTGTATACGTTCCTGGGTAACTGAAGAGCACGACATTCGACTTCCAAGGGCTAGCAGTTGGCTGCTATGTTATACTCTATTTTTCAAATAGGATGTTGACCCAAATTTTCGCTTAAAAACTTGTTTGTAAACCCTTTTTGATAATTCTCAACTCAATACCAGTATATAAGCATTATTTAACACATATAAACAACCCAAATTACTATTTAATCTCACTAAAATCTTGGATTCAACCTTATTCTCATCAATAGGTAAAAACACATTTTTCATAATCTAATTTATGCATACATAAGTACATCCATGCAATTTAAAACACCCAATAGTAGTTAAAAACATCAAGAATGTAGTTTTTTACTTCCTCTTTGGCTTAAATAACATGAAAATCATAATTTCTAGCATATGAATAGTAATTTCAAAATAGAGAGGATTAGGTTGTTTGCTACCTTATCTCGTGTAAAATGATATGTTGGCGATGGTATATGCCTTCTTAAATCTCCCTGCTATTTAGTTTCACTTCAGATCACAGTATAATCTCCACTTCCTTCTCAATCTCTCTCATTCTCTCCAGAGTTTCTTTTATCTCTCTCTCTAGAATTCTCAATTTAGGATAGAAATGAGAAGGTTTGATATTTTCACCTATTTATAAGTGGTTCTAAAATTGTAATTCTGACCCTAATTCTTGATCATTTAGTTTAAAATGATTATTTCCCCAGCCATTTGCCAAATTATCATTTTGCCCCTGAACCATTGGCGGGAAGTTTCAAAAATAGGGTAGCTACAGTAACTCTTTTGGCTAAAATTATGCTTTGCTACCCTAGAGTATTGAAAGCCTACTTAGCTTCCTCTAGCAACCCTTTTTGTTTTCATTCAAGTCCCCTCTCTTTTCTTCTCAGTTTGGTCCCTCACTCTAATGTAACTACATGAAATCTAATGCAACATACACGAGTATTTAATTTACTTAAAAATTAACAAACATCTCTCATAAATTAAAGGAGCAGATATTATATTTCTCCCCTCCTTTTAAATAATTTTGTCCTCAAAATTAGAACATACCTACTCAAATAATTTGAGGTATGTTCTCCTCATCTCATCCTCTTTTTCTCATGTGGTTTCTTGTGGTGATGACTGACCCCATAATACCTTTACCAGTGGAATGGCCTTTTTCCTCAACTACTTGACCTCAGTACCAATGATTGAAGAGAGCCAATGCAACTACACCTAAGGCAGTGAACCTATCAATGCAGTCTAGTGCAATGGTGAGTATCAAGGTCGTATCCTATGAGAATGGGAAAGCCCAGAGTTACTACTTGTTCTCTATTATCTATCCTAGAAATTAAAGTGATTGATTTTTAGCTAAACTAATCATTAACTAAATGCAATAAACAATAACCAGTGACAAGGAATAAGAAGAAATTACTCAAGACAAGGAAAGAAAACCCACTAAAGACCTATACTGGTTGGTAACACATAAAGGGTGATGGACTATTAAATTTAATGATGCTACCTGTGAGTGGATTCTAAACCAAATTCAACTTCACTATCATTACAATTGAATTTCTCAAATCTAAGAACCTACCACTAGAATGTCTTCCTAATGATTGATTTTAGATCACCATTTTAATCCACTACTTATTAAGGGTCGTAAGATGTTTATGTCTTAATCTAGTAATTAATTAACCTTATTTTTATGTGATAATCAATTGTTCTTTGCAATTAGATATCCAATTCCAATTAGAATCCGTTGATTACTAAAAGAAATCTAAACAACATTCATCACAACGTCTTGTAAAGAAAACTTAATCATTCAGTCATAATTGCAAAGAAGATTACAGCATCAAAATCAATATCCATACAATTTAAAATAGAATACCAACACAGTTGGGAACCTAATGGGTTTTACAAATCTAGCCACACATATTAATAGGCAATTCCATTAGATATTTCATTAGACAATCATTTATATAGGAGATAAAAATAGTAAAAATTATGCATACCCCTGTCTTCTCAAATGCCCAATGGTAATTGTATGGAATGGCCGTCGAAAAACCACTAGAAACTCATCGGAAAACCCCCTGAAAGACTACTCCAAATATGTCTAGAAAAAGCTCCATAGATTACAAATGGTTTGCGGGCTGTGGGTTCTCAGGTACCTAAGGGAAACAGCATCAACAAACCATTGGCAAACAGGATAGAAAATGTCGAATGAGTCTCAAAACTGAACTAATCTAAGCTCTTGGGTTCTCGGGTATCTGACAAAAGCTCGCCAATGGGTCATCTGTGGATGGTCGAGCGGCTATGGACAAGTTGTTGAGGTTGGACGGATGGTTATTGATGGTAGATCGAATGGAAAATGCCACAAAAAAGTCATAAAAGCAAATAAGTCGTGGTCTTGGGTCGCGCGGGTCTGTTGGTTTTTAGAGGTTACCAATGATGATGATGCCCCACCTATCATCCTTTATCATCGGAATGTTGTCGCACCACTGCGGAGCTCTGCCCAGAATGTCTCGGTCTCCTCTCCCTTGCGCAGATCCAATCAAGTCACGATGCATTGCTCTTTGCGTTTCTTTTTTCTTTTCTCTGCACGATCTTTCTCCACACAGCCAGATCACACTTCTAAAAGCCTAAAACGAGCACTAGCTTGGACTAATAAAAGGGAATTGGTTCAAATGATCCATTCAAGTGCTCTAAAGGTCGTCCAGGCCCAAATTTACTCTATTTGCTGATAATGAATTGATAAAATACCTGAAAATGAAAAAGGATACAAACTTAGGTGATTTTTAAAATAAAAATATACAAAATGCTTATAAAATGGACAAATATCATTAAGCAAATATGTATAAAATAAGGCACATCAAATCACTCCACACTTAAGCCTTCGCTTGTCCTCAACCAAACACTAACTCAGTCCTTAAACAAATAGTAATATTTCCTCAAAAACTATATCTTGTCTATAGCTAATAATACCTAACACATCCTAAGTGTTACTGAATCATAAATCAAATTGTACAACCTTAACGCAGAATAGAAATAATAACAATACATGTACAACTTAAGCAGCAATTCAATGTCAAATAATTAAGAACCAATACCTCACAGAGATCACTCAAATCACTCAAAGTGTAAAAAAGTAAAGTACAAATCCCCCAAGAAATTTCACAAAAATCTGCCTACCATATGCTTGCTCATAAATCTCATCATCGCTACTACGAACAACTGAATGCCAAGATCAAAAGGCCTTGATAAGGTTGTAATGGGGTTAAGGTAAAGGTGAGGAAAATTTTTAGGAAGAGGTGATAGATATGCTAGAACTCATGAAATTTCAACATCATAAAGACTCAAAGGATTAAAGGTAGTAAAGTGCTAAACACAAAAATTTTCACCAAGTTTTCAATGAAATAGGAGATGCTTAAGGAGTAACATATCCAATGAGAGAGTGAAAAAAGACTGCTCTTCATATATACATATATATATTTTCCTTTTCTTTTTTTTTTTTGCTTTTTTTTTTTCAAAAATACAGTCTTGCTATTAAACAACTTTGGATTGAAGGGAGTATCTAAAGAAAAGACTTAGTGAATTATTGTAACCCCCCCAATCCTACAATTCCTTTTTAAAATGCTTTAAATAATATAGACAATATACTATAAGATTGGTGAATTACTACTTCCCTTACCCGAGTCAATTCTTAAATGTTTACCAAATGAATTAAAATAGTATTATTGGTTTGGGCTACTACACTCGGGATCTCACACATTACGCAGTGGAAATAAAAACATATTAGTTAAAATAACATACATGTGCATACATATATTCATATACATAAACATTCATTTACAGTTTATTCATATCATTCATTAGACATATATCTATGGATATGTGAGAGTGTTACCTAGGGTAAGGAGACAACAAGCTTGTCACTTATACCCCTTTAACAAAAATAGCTAGTGGATTCCTATCTCACATATCCTAATACATATATGCCATTACCCTATACATCAAAACTATTCTCCTTATCCTTTTACCAAAATATCACAAGGATTTAGGGTATGGGGCATACCAAAAACTTTCCTAGAACTTTACATCCTCAAGGTGTGGGGAGAACTTCCCATATATATACAACTCACACTTCATGAATCATGGGAAAATACCCTAGGAAGGGTATCTCCACCACTTCCACCTCCACTTCTAGTACTATCTGGAATCTAGGCATCTGATACAAACTAACATTTTTATGAGAATAAATCTCAGTAGCATTAATAACCATTTTTCAAAATAGCCAGTTTGTACCACCGTAAACTCATACAAAAATTCTACATTCTTTTTCATGAAACAATACATCTATTGGGTGATCCTGTATAACATTTCATTTAACATTCATACTTTCATGCATTGCTTACTATATATGTTCAGCTCGTAGTATACATCACATAAAATCATCAAAACATATAGGTAACATATCATCATTCATATAAATTTCATCATAAAATAAAGAGAAATAAGGAAATAAGAGCACTTCTCATTGGCCTCTGCCAATCATCATCATAATCATCACCATATGATTGTATAATAAGAAAAATCTAGAGGGGCAACATATGCACCACTCCATCATCATAATTATCATCATATGATTGCAAAATAAGAGAAATCTGGAGGGGCAACATATGCTCCACTCCATACTTTCAAATATGTACTCTGGCAACTTATGCCTGGCAGTTCTCGACTCTAGTAACTTATGCCTGTCAGTCCTCGACTGCATATAACATTGCATACATTCTAGAGCATCCTCTAGTGGATCCAAGTACCATAAGGTTCCCAAATCTGGGTCCCACACATTAAGTACATACTGGGGTCCTCAAAACGCTATCATAAACATATATATATGGGTGAATCGGTGCATACTATAGTTCTGTAACCTCTAAGTATGTGACTTTTCATTTACTTTGGCCATTAAGTTACTAACTTACAATTTACAACTATCACGATAATCACGGAATGTCCAATCACCGTCCCATACCAGCAATTAGTCATTCAGATATGAACCTATCTACCACAAATACATATATTAAGAATACAATTTTCATTTCTCTTATGCATTCTTGCTCTTTCCTTTTAACTTTCATCACTTTCATACTCCTTCTTGTTTACATTCAAAGTATATGTTAGCTTGCTTATAATTTGAGTTTAATCTCCAGTTTGGATTTAGTTTTTGGGCTAGATATCATTCAAATACATCATTAAGTTCATCTTTTCATCACAAAAGGTGGTAGTTGACTGGTATTATGCTGCAAGTCGACTGATTGCATTCTGTCTAAATTTTCAAAATTCTAAATAGAGAACTGGCAGTCTACTGGTAGGTGCGGCAGTTGATTGCTAGCTTACTGTTGGGCAAACCAGTCATTCTTTGAGTCGGGTAGTCGGCTTTCTGTTCTTGGGCATTTCTGAAAAAATAAAGAACGCGGCAGTCGACTTCCAAGTGCCCGGCAGTCAACTGCTAGCATTCTGTATATGATTCTGGGCATCTCAAGAGCATGACAGTCGTCTGCTGCACTAGGGTAGTCGGCTGCTGCGTCATGCTTTTTTTTGTAAATTGCCGTTGACCCAAAATTTTAATCCAAAAACTTGTTTCTAAATCCATTTTGAAATTGATGAACTTAAGATAAACTCTTTAGCAACATTTAACACAAGAAAACAGCCTAAAACATCATGTAATCTTGTCAAAATCTGAGATTAAAACTCATTTTCGTTCAAATTGAAAAACCCATTTTTCAGAAATCATTTTAAGCATGCACAAGTATTTTCAATCAGTTAAAAACACCCAATAGTGATTAAAAACAATAAGAATGTAGTTTGTAATCCCTTTTTCTTTTAAACAAGTTTAATTTCACAAATTTCAGTAATATGAATAGTAAACTCCAATATAAAGGGATTGGGTTATTATGCTACCTTAATCCGTGTTTAACTGATGTATAGATGTTGATTGATGCTGCAGATGTCTTCCTAATCACTTTTCTAACTTCAACTCTTGCTAAAAGTGAAATTCTCTGTCTTTTTCCTTTAGTTTCTCTCTCTAGCTTGTCTACTCTCTCTCTCTAAAGTTTAAACTTTCAGGAAGCAATTGAAGGGTCTGAAGGATTGGCCTATTTATAGGTGATTCGGCCCTTCGCAATTTCGCTCTTAATTCCTGACCATTCGGTCCAAAATGATAACTCTTCCAACTATATGTTAATTTACCATTTTTTCCCTAGCTCACTGGTGGGAAGCTTTCAAAATTTTGTTGCTACAGTAAATATTTTGGCCAAAATTACAATTGTCATACCTAAATTCTTTCACTTTTTAGTTTAGTCCTTTTCTTCATTCTAGTCAAATTTCTCACTCATTTCTAGTCCACTTCTTGCACTCATGAAACTATATGCAAGCTAATATAACATAAATGCAACATACACAAGCAATTAATTAAAATTAACAAACATTTCTCAAAATTTTAGGAGCAGATGTTACAATTATTACCCATCAAGACAGTGCATTTTAATCCAAACATGAAGAGTAAATCACACAATTTCCAGCATATAAGGTGAAATGGAAGACAATGTAAAGAAAGGAAATGTGAAGTGTAAAGGTGTATATAATGAAAAAAATGTCAAGGCACAACAATGGTCAACTAAAGGAGATACAAGGGGTGGCTTTTTGGCCAAAAGTAGTGTATCTTAAGTTCTCAAATCATCTTTTGATATTCAAAAGTTCATGTAACCTTAACAAGCATTACAGAGAAATTTCTAGAGGCATAATCAAGCAAAATGCACACTAAAACAAGAAAGTCAGGAGCATACTTGTAATGAATGCTCAAAATAGGCTCAAATCTCATATTTTAAGTATCATAAAATTGCATATGCTTTTAAAAAAATTCCATATGAATTCTTAATCAAGCCATGCATGCAAATTTCAATATCCACCTCCTAAGCATAAAATTGCACAATTTGAAAAATAACTAGGTAACACCTATATGACCTGTGTAACACCCCTTGTTTTCTTGATTTTTAAAATTTTTGTTTCCTTAATTAATTGGATGAGTTTGCTATAAAGTGTGATGAAATTTCTTTGGTGATGTAGAGTCTATAATAAAGATGTTAAAAGTAAGCACCTTTCTTTCTTGTTTTAGTTGAATTGAGATGCAAGTATAAAGAGAAGTAGAAGTGAGGCTTAATTCCTAGTAATGTTTTTTCTTCCAAGTTACAAGGAGCTTGCAAAAGGTAATTGATAATTGATTAAAGGAAGACAATTTGATGCGTGTGGAAAGATAGAAGAAATTAAGGAGATGTGTTGGACTTTTGTTCTATCTCTTGTCTTTCATTTCTTTGTTTTACTAAGAAGACAAATGGAAAGCATGAATTTGGTAGAAATTATGGATACTTTGTAATGTAGAAATTGTTGTTTCTTTTTGTCTTACATTAGCCAAACATTTAAGAGGGAATGAAGAGGAGATTTTATAATGATTAACTAAAGGAAAAATAGCCATTCAGTGGAGAAGTGGGAAAGAAGAATGGAAAGTGATGTATTTTTTAATGGAGTTAACTTCTTCTTGCACTAAAGAGTTGGTAACAATGGGAAAGGAAGCCTTATCAAGAAAAGTTGTAAGAGTGAAGCGGTAATGAAGAAAAGAAAAGGAAAAGAGATGTGAGGCATTTTTATTCTTAATTTTCCTTTCATTCCTTTTGCATTGTCTTGACCGAGAGTGCAAGTGGGAGAGACAATGACGTTTTCCAATGGCCCTCTTTCCTTCTCCTTGTTTTTAAGGTAACTGAGAGACATGCAAGTGAGGTTCTTGACTTTAAGATGCTGGACCTCTTTCCTTCCTTTTTGATTTAACCGAATAAGCAATACATGGATTGGATTAAAAATATATAGATGCATACGGAAATGGCAATTGAGAAGATAAAGATATTTTAGCATTTATTCAAGTATATATATAATTAATGAATAGGTGGAAGAGAGAAGGAGAGGCATGTTTCAATAGCTCTCTTTCTTTCCTTCTCATTGCTTTTCATTTAAAGTGACCGAGTGATAAGATGTATGCCTTGCTTGGATTTCCTTTCTTCTCTTCCTTTGGCTTAACCAAATGGTAAAATGGGAGCAATGATTGATATATATATGTATATGTTTGCAAGGAAAGTTTGAATTTTAATTAAATACACATATAGCTATAAAATAATAACAATTGAGAATAAGAAGGAGAGTGTAGCATTCCATTAAACATATATATATTTGGTGATGGCAATTAAAAAATTCAAAGTAAATTTTAAGAATGCTATACATCATCTCGGCCGAATAGAAAGGAGAAGTATGAGGTCAGTTACACATATGGATGGCAAATAAGAGGAGCTTGGCATTTATGCTAAAACCCATAAGCATTTAGTGAGAGGGAGAGCAACTTGGCATTTAAGATAAAGCATATAAGCATTTGAAGAGAAGAGAAGACACTAGCTCGGCCGAAAGGGGGAGGTGCCAGGAAATAAGATAAAATCCAAGAGAAACACCAAGACATCTTCATCATTCTTGAATTAGTGAGGTAGCTTAGCAATTATATGGCTTTTATTTCATGAATTCAAGCATGCTTATCATCACTTAAGGCTTTCAATGAACATTAACTTTTCTCTCTACATTCTTTAAGATATAATTCTTTCTTTGGCTAAGCTTGTATGGTAAATTGTTTATGCTTGTTGATGTGATGATGTGGATGTTGTTATTTCCATGAAAGAATGATGTTGGAAAAAATTTAGCATGCATAATGAAAAACCCTAAGATAAGAAAGTGATGAAATTTTGTGTTCTTGGATGGTTAATATATGTTTTAGGTTATAAACACCTAAATGAAGGTTGCTAGCTAGAATTTGGTTTAAAATTATGACATTACTCTTTTTGGCTTACCAAACCCGAAAGTGACCTTTGTAAGGTATGAATTTACTTGCTGAAAATTGTGCAAGAAAGATTTCAATTTAGTTTTGGCTAAGAAAAAGAGAGAAAATATGGTAAATTAATGTATAGAAAATTTGGTTTTGGCTAATAAAGGTCCACATTATTATTGGGATGTAAGGATGGATAAATATGGGTAACCTTAAATCTAATATGTAACATGAACCAAGAAAGTAAGTAGAATAAATTGCTAATGGCATGGTTACATAATTTGAATGTGGTAGAAAGCACCATAGAAACTTTAATGCATGATACCATTAGGTTGAAATTATAAAAACGATGGAAAAATGTGACAATGTGGCATGAAAAACCCTAAGTTTTATTCCTTTCTCATGGTGGCCAAAACCAATCTTTCATTGTAACCTTGGTGGCCAAATCACTATTCTAATCGTAAATGAATTAGAATGTACCTTATAATGGCTAAATGCAAAGGAAATTGAAAGGATAATAAGATGAATTGTCGTTGCTTTGTGTAAGTATAAGTGACCAAGTGTTCACCATTTTCATAAAAGTGGTCAAGAGTCCACCATGTAACCAAGTGTTCACAAGTTTTCATAAAAGTGGCCAAGAGTCCACAATGTGACCAATTGTTCACATTTTTGAAGTGTGGCCGAAAGTGCTTCACACTTTAAAGCAAGGTAAGTTTTAAGAATGAATTGTATAGATGATCATTGTCTAGTGTCATTGTTAATATGTATGCTTTCCCTGAAAACATGTCATATTTGAAATATAAATGAACACCTTTGTCACATTGACACACCAATACATCATGCAATATTTGCCAATATATGTATGTGAATGGAACTATACTTTAAAGAACTTGAATGTAAAAGAAATTGATTTCTGTGCTTGCACAGTGGTACATGTCAATAAGATTTAAAATGTTGAATTGTTAAGCTATTGGGAAACTTGTTTTCTCATTTATGTGCTGATATGTATCAGATGCAGATGTAGATGCAGATGCTTAGCATTTCCTAGAGATGAAAGTGGCATGAATGGAGATATATTTTATTAAGAGTGTTTTGTATTACAAGGGTTTGAGTGATAGAGATGTTATCTCCTGACCCTATGAAAAGTTTCTTGACAGTTCTTAGTTAGATGAAATGATGTAATAATTGTTAAAGGATATGTAATGTTTTATGAATTTATCTCTGATATATTATATTTTATTTTTGTTGTGCTTATAAGTTTTGATCTGAGTACAAAAACCCGAACCTAATCCACTTTAATAATATTGTGATGGTATAAATGCTCAGACGTTGTTAATAAAGAATCAAGGTTAAGAATAATGTACTGACCTTATCTGTTTATATTTAAAGTGTTGTAATACTAGATAAGGGAGTTACAACCTGGTCGAGATGATGCCTCAAACATCACTAACTACTTTCCAACATGAATTAAGGGAAACCATTCTTGCCTATTCATAAATTGAATTATAAATGCTTCAAAGATAAACAAACCTTAAGTGCATAGAATATAGAAAAAATCAAGTATCATGTCCTATATCCACTATCAAAATAAATACAGCATCTGCAATCTGTAGTATCACTATGCAGTATCTTGAACTAACAGAAGAAAAAGGGGTCAAGACAATAAAAGCACACCACCCTACACTTGAGGATCAAATTGCCCTTAGTGTAAGAAAAGGGGATATCTCTAAATAAACAACAAATGCATAAATAAAAAAATAATCCATTAGTCTAAAAATGCATCAGTAAATAAAATCAAATCAAATAAAGTAAATAAAAAGAATTACATAAAAATTTATCCCACTCTAGTGGAAGTGGGAGAGGTGAGGAATCTTGTAAACGAGTACCTTGAGATGGTCTCTGGGAGAGGCCAAAATTATATCCCATGCAATAAGGATCAGGTCAGCTGTTATAACTATTTGTAGCTTCTCCACCTAATACAGATGAGTGTAGCTTAAGCGCTTACGTGATTCTTTCAATTTTAGGACTGGGGGGACCTCCATTAAAGGTCTCACCTTCTATAACTCTGACCTGTTAAAAGAAACAAAAAGGTCTGTATAGCTGCTGAGCTCAGTAGTCAGCAGATGAGTTAGTTGTTTCCACACTTGCTCATTGGATAACTCTTCCTCATCTCCCTGCAATGCTAACTGTAAAGGATTATTAAGCAAGAATTCCTGCAATTCAAACTCAATAACATCATTTAAGACATCTATAAGATAAAAAAGATCATCATGATCTAAAGAATGTCTTAAAGAAGTTGCTAAGTCAAAATAAACCTTCTCCTACTTCAGTCTAGCAGGGTATGGAATAGGTGGCTTGTATTCCTTCATAGGACTCTTGTCCTCCACTTTTAATGGCACACTTACCTTAGGCTCTTGCTCTTTATTGACTGGCATATCCTGCATAATAGTTTTATCATTAGTCAATAGCAAAGGGTCAGATACTTGCTTACCAGACATTATAGTGATAGCATTGTAATGCTCCCTTGGTTTAGACTCTATGGTGTTGGGGAGTTTCTCTGGCTATGTCTTAGCCATCATCTTAAAAATATAGCCTATTTGATATTCTATGCTTTGAATGAAGACCTAGTTATTTTAAGGATTCTAACACAGATTTCATGATCATTTCCACCAAATTGGATTTATTCTCTTGCCCTCGAGGAAATTGATTTGAAGCAGTTTGTTGTTAAGGTTGCTGCTAGTACAATCATTGAAAATAGGGTGAATCTTGGTAGTGTCATTTCTCTAGTTGAAATCTGGATAGCTCCTCCACCTATAGTTGTATGTATTATTGTAAGGATCATTTTACTAACTTGGGGCATTCCCTGTGTAATCGACTTGTTCAACATGTTCAACAGAAATAGTGTTAGGAGAAAGAGAGAAGTGGAAGGGTTAGCTAACATACCTCTGGCATCATAGTGTTCACTATAATGTGGGTTACCATAGAACTCATAGCTAAATTGTGCTGCCTATTATGGCATTAGGGATTGGTAAATCTAATTGACCAGAATCTCCCTTTGTATTTGAGCTAACAATACTGATGTAGAATTTATGGTTATAACTTTGCTGAAACCAACAATGGCAAAACAACCCAACAACCAAATAAAAGAAGAAAGAAAGAAAGAAAGAAAATGAATTAAAAACAAAAACAAAATAAAACAAGTAAAAGTGGCTAAAGTAACAAATAGAAAATTCACTCTAGTTTTCACAAAGTCAGTTTCCCTAGCAACTATGCCAAAAACTTGATACGCTGTCAATGCTACTACACCTAAGGCAATGAACCTATCAATGTAGTCTAGTGTAATGGTAGTATCAAGGTGGTATCCCATGGGAAATGGAAAGCCCAGAGTTACTACTTGTTCTTTCTTATCTAGCCTAGTAATTAAAGTGATTGATTTTTAATTAAACTAATAATTAACTAAATGCAATAAACAATAACCAATGACAAGGAGCAAGAAGAAATTACTCAAGACAAGTAAAGAAAACCCACTTGTGACCTGTACTGGTTGGCAACACATAAAGGGTAATAGACTATTGAATCTAATGATGCTACTTGTGAGTGGATTCTAAACCAAATTTAACTTCATTGTCATTACAATTGAATTTCTCAAATCTAAGAACCTACCACTAGAATGTCTTCCTAATGATTGATTTTAGATCAGTATTACTATTTTAATC
Source organism: Senna siamea (assembly GCA_031216115.1). NCBI lineage: Eukaryota > Viridiplantae > Streptophyta > Magnoliopsida > Fabales > Fabaceae > Senna > Senna siamea. Next base: position 14,961,693 of record CM062354.1, read on the forward strand.
CACTACTATTAAGGGTTGTAAGATGTTTACGTCTTAATCTAGCAATTAATTAACCTCAGTTCTAAGTGATAATCAACTATTCTTTGCAATTAGATATCCAATTCCAATTAGAATCCATTGATTACTAAAGGAAATCTAAACAACATTCATCATAATGTCTTGTAAAGAAAACTTAATCTTTCAATCATAATTGCAAACAAGATCACAACATCAAAATCAATATCCATACAATTTAAAACAAAATACCAGCACAGTCAGGAACCCCAATGGGTTTTACAAATCTAGCCATACATATTAACAAGCAATTTCATCAGATATTTCATTAGACAATCAATTATGTAGGAGATAAAAATAGTAAAAATTATGCATGCCCCTATCTTCTTAATTTCCTAAGGGTAACTGTATAGCATGGCTATTGGAAAACCATTGAAAACTAGCCAGAAAACTGCCTAAAAAACTCTTTTAAATCTGTCTAGAATAAGCTCTATGGGTTACAAATGAGTCATGGGTCATATGTTCTTAGGTATCCTACAGAAATAGCACCAATGGACTACTGGTGAGAAGGTAGAAGGTCGTGAATGAGTCACTGAAGGACAGACGATCAGTTTTTAGTGGCAAACCAAAAAGAAAATTCCAAATAGGTCTCAAAACTGAATGGATCTAAGCTCTCGGGATTTCAAGTATTCGATGAAAACTTGCTAATGGGTCATCGGTGGATGGATGAGCAGCCATGGACAGGTTGCCTGAGGTCTGACGGCTGGTTATCGACGGTAGATTAAACAAAAAATGCCACAAGAAAGCTACAAAAGCGGACAAGTCACGGTCTCGCATCGCGCGAGTCTATTGCTTTTCAAAGGATACCAATAACAGTGGTGTCCAGCTTGTTGTCCCTTGTCACGCAGTCACGGAGCTCTGCCCAGAATGCCTCGGTCTCTTCTCCCCTGCCTAAATCCAATTTAGGTTGTGATGCGCTACTTTTTGCATTTTTTTTCTTTTGTTTTCTCTGTTGATCTTTCTCCACATGGTCGAGTCATGCTCCTAAAGCCCAAAATGGGCACTAGCTTGGCCCAATAAGGGGGAATTGGTCCAAATGATCCATTCAGGTGCTTTAAAGGCTATGTAGGCCCAAATTTACTCCATTTGCTGATATTGAATTGATAAAATACCTAAAAATGAGAAAGGATATAAACTTAGGTGTTTTTTAGAATAAAAACATGCAAAATGCTCATAAAATGGATAAATAACATTAAAAAAATATGTATAAAATAAGGAAAATCAATGATTCTTAAAGGTCTAGGACGATATATCAAATTATCTTTCAATTGTACTATACTGGCATCAAGAACATGTGAAGGATTGGGAATATATTTACGCAGTTGTGAAACATGAAAAACATTATGGAGGTTGGACAAAAATAGAGGTCATGCTATTTGATAAGCAGATGAATCGATTCTTTTCAAAATCTGGTATGGTCCAATGTATCTAGGATTCAGTTTTCTTGAATTAATAGCCCTACCAATACTAATAATTGGAGATACCCTGAGGAAAATATAATCTCCTTATGCAAATGCTAGTGGTCTTATTCTCTCTTCATCATAACTTCTGTGTCTATCTTGGGCTTTATCCATTTTCTCTCTAATCATTTTTATTTGATAAGTAGCTTGTTGTACTAATTTCAGCCCTAGCAATTGTCTCTTCCCCACCTCAAACCAACACAATGGCCATCTACACTTCATCCCATACAAGGCTTCATATAGAGTATCCCTATACTAGAATGGAAAATATTGTTATAGGAAAACTCCACTAATGGTAAATTCTTGTCCCAACTTCCTTTATATTCTCGAGCACAAGCCCTAAGCATATCTTCTAAAGTTTGTATGGTTGGTTTAGTCTACCTATCAGTTTGTGGATGATAAGCAGTACTGGAGCTGAGTTTAGTACCAAAGGCCTCTTGCAAGGCTCTCCAGAATCTAAAAGTAAACCTAGGGTCTCTATTTGATACAATACTAGTGGATACTCCATAGAGTCTCACTATTTCTTATATGTACAATTGGGCTAACTTATCCAATGAAAAATTTATTTTAATAGGTAAGAAATGTGCAGATTTAGTCAATTTTTCTACATTCACCCATATTGCATCATTTCTTGACTAGGTCCTAGGCAATCCTACCATAAAATCCATGGTGATTTTATCCTATCTCCATTCTGGGATTTTTAGAGGTTGCAACAATCCTACAGGTTTCTAATGTTCAATCTTCACCTGCTGGCAAACTAAGTATTTAGCAACATACTCAATTATGTGCTTTTTCATACCTAGCCACCAAAAATTTTCTTTCAAGTCTTAATACATCTTAGTGGCGTCAGGATCAATAGTATAGTTGCTCTGATGGGCTTTCTCTAAGCTTTTGTCCCTGAATTCTCTTAATTCTAGGATATATACCCTATTCTAAAAAGTCACTACCCCATCAACTTCTTTCTTGAATTCCTTTCAGTCTTTCAGGGCTTTAGGAGTTCATCCTCTCATTGAGCTTCTAGAATATGAGTTCTAAGGTCATTTTCAATCCTCATTTCACTCAGGTATATCCTATCTAGCAATACCAAAGTGAACGAACTCAAATTCCTAAATTTCTTAATTAGGTTCATTTCACTCACCATCATGTGAACTATATGAATGGATTTCCTACTTAAAGCGTTTTCCACCACGTTTGCCTTTCTTAGATGGTATTTTAATTCAAAATCATAATCCTTTATTAATTCCATCCATCTCCTCTATCTCAAGTTCAACCCCTTCTGATTGAAAAGGCATTTAAGGCTTTTATGGTCACTAAATACCTCAAATCTAGACCCACAGAGGTAATGTCTCTAAATGTTCAAGGTAAATACTATAGATGCTAACTCAATATCATGACTAGGATAATTTCCCTCATGAGATCTAAGTTGCCTAGATGCATATGCCACTACCTTCCTATCTTGCATCAAGACATACCCTAGGCCCTTCTTGGATGTGTCATAATATAACTAAAAAAGTCCTAGGGGATTAAGAATAGTTAAGACAAGTGTGGTTGTTAGTCTTTCTTTTAGAGTTTAGAAAATATGTTGACATTTGGTATCCTGCACAAATGAAACATCTTTCCTGATCAATCTAGTCAAAGGAAACATAATCTACAAAAACACTTGAATAAATCTCTTATAGTAACTAGCTAGCTTAAGAAAACTATGAATTTCAGTCACTATGGTAGGTAACTCCTAACCAACTATCACCTCTGTCTTACTAGGGTAGCTCTGTCTTACTCGGATCTACTACTACCCCATCTCTAGTGATTACATGCCCTAAGAATTTTACCTCTTTCAACCAAAACTCACATTTTTCTAGTTTAGTATACAATTGCTTTTCCCTAAGCAACTGTAGTGCAATCATAAGGTGTTGTTCATAATCTTCACTGCTTTTAGAATAAACAAGAATGTCATCAATAAAAACTACCAAAAATTGATCAAGGTATCGTCTAAAGATATGATTCATGTAATCCATAAAAATAGCTAGAGCATTTTTCAATCCAAATGGCATTACAAGAAATTCATAATGCCCATATTTGGTTCTAAAGGAAGTCTTAGGTATGTCTTCTGTTCTCACTCGGATTTGATGGTGCTAGACCTGAAATCAATTTTGGAAAACACAGTAGCTCCTCTCAAATGATCCAAAAAGTCATCTATTCTAGGGAGGAGATACTTATTCTCCATTGTTACTCTGTTTAATTGCCTATAGTCTATGCATAGCCTTAAGCTTCCATAATTTCTTCTTTAAAAACAACACTGGTGCTCCCATGGTGAAGCACTAGGTCTCACAAATTTTTTTTCTAAGAGATCCTCTATTTGTCCTTTCAACTTTGTCAACTCTAAGGGAGATATCCTATAGGGTGCTATAGAGATTGGTCCTGTTCTAGAAACTAACTCTATAGAGAATTCTACTTCCTACTCAGGTGGAAGACTTAAGATTTCTTTGGGAAAGACATATGGAAACTCATTTACTACAGGGATAGTGCCAAGCTTTTGCTGAATCTCAACCTCAGAAGAACACAGAAAATGCATTATTTGTTTCTTTTCCTTAATATCCTATTCAATAGTAAGGCATCTATAAAAATCACAGATTTCTCTAAACAATCTAAGATTACATTGTTTATAGATAACTAATTCATCCCAAGAATAATGTTCAAATCCACCAAAAGTAAACAAATCATATCAACAACAAAAGATTTATTCTCAACAACAATTGGGCAATTTAAGTAGGCTAAAGAAGTCAAAACTTGCTCTCCCACTGGAATAGAAATAGATAACTGATAAGTTAAACTGGATATAGATAAATTTCATTTCTCCATACATTCCAATGAAATGAAAGAGTGGGTAGCGCCTGAATCAAATAGTATAACTAAAGATACATTATTTATTAAACATTTACCTTTCATTAAATCATCGGACTGGGCCACTTCCTTGCCTTTGAGGGTATAGACTCTTCCAAAAGTGGGAGGTCAAGTGGGGTTAGCCTATTTCTTCCACTAGGGGAAATCCTTGATAAGGTGTCCCTCTTTTCCATACTTATAACAAACTCCTTATTGCATACCTAGTTGCCATCTATAGGGCCCCTCATGACTTTTTCAACATTTAGGGCAAATGTTAGGCATCGCCTATCTTACCATTGGCATTTTAATTTCCTGGCCTCTGCCAATTCTATTATCTCTCCCTCTAAAAGGTTCTGATTGCTTTCATTTGAGGAAGTTGGCTTTTTGTTTTTCCCTCTCAATCTCCACCAGATTCTTGGCAACTATGCAACAGTTATTTACCAGTGTAGCATAATTCTTGATCTTTAATAGAGCCACCTCACTCTGTAATTCAGGCCCCAACCCAGCCTCTAGATTCATGGCCTTCCATGCCTCATCTAGTTGAAGCTTCCAATAAGAATAAACCTCCAAAAACTCCTCAAACTTACCCCGGTATTCATTAAATGTCATGCTGCCCTGCTTGATCTATATAAACTCAATTTCTTTTTCATTCCTCACATTCTGAGCAAAATATTTTTCTAGAAATACTTATTTAAATGAATGCCATGAAATCTGGATCCTTTGAGCTTCAATTAACTTCTTTGCCCCTTTCCAACAATGCTCTGCTTCTCTGATTAGCATATAGGTAGAGAATAACACTTTCTAGACATCTGTCATCCCAAGGACTACAAATAGCTTCTCCATATCTTGTGACCACTCTTTAGCCACCTTTAGGTCAAACTCACTCTTAAAGGAAGGAGGTTTAGCTTTTTAAAATTCTAACCAGCCATGATACACTGAGTTTCTTGCTTGTCCTTCTTGATGGTTAGGGTTATTATTATTTCCTTGTCCTTGGAATTTTCTGATGACCTGGGTAGTAGCGACAGCTTGCTCCCTCATAGCCTCTGTCACTTCTATCATAGCCTGCATCATTCCTATCAGGCTAGCCTCACTCTTTTTCTCCTTTCCCTTATTCCTCCTATGTGGGGCCATAATTCACTCTACAAAACAAACATTACCGAGATGATCAGTCTTAATAACATATTATTTATAAGAGATCATATGGCACCAACAAGGAATACTATCTACCCCAAACCTAACTCTTCATTCCTTAAGTCAAAACATAATACAAGTCAATCAACTGCCTAGGCTCAACTAACTAGCCTACATTAGTCTCTATCTTGAGGACTCTATCCTTCACTACTGAGCTAGTACTTAACTAGCCGTGGTAGCTATGCTCTAATACCAACTCAGTGTAACACCCCTAATCTTATGGTTCATTTTAGTTAATTAAATAATATAATATAATATACAATAAGATTGGTGAGTTACTACTGCCTCTACTTAAGTAAATTTTTAAATTTTACCAAGTTAAACAATTAAGTGCCATTAGTTTGGGAATTCTACACTTGGGATTCTCACATGTAAAGCAACAAAAAATAATTTGAATAAAGTATAAATAAATAATTTCAAATACATATACACATGTGTTTCATTTATGATATCATATTAATTTATACAAGACATACACTTATAGATATATGAGTTTAAAAATAATCACGGTAAGGAGGGAACAACCCTGCAACTTATACCCTTCTCAAAATCCTACTAGTGGATATCTTTCTCACATATCTTAATACATATATGCCCTAATTCCTATATACATTAAAAATCATCCTGATCCATTTTAAGAGTACGATAAGGGATCAGGGGATCAGGTATATACACTACTATCCCAACCATCTACATGTCAAAATATATGAATTATTACATTACTACTCATATAGTTCTGCCCCCTCTGTAGGCTGGGGAGATGGGGCAACTTCTATTATAGTAATTACCCAAACATCTTGAATGATCATATAATACCCTATAATAGGTATATCTATCCATGCTACCTTCACCTCCAAATGAATTTGGAACCTAGGTATCCGATACACACTAGCAATTATTATGAGAATAAATCTCAGTAGAAATGACAACCTATTTTAAAATCTGTTGATCTGTACCACCATACTCATACGAAAATATGCTACATTCTTTTCATTAACAAATAATATATCATGTCTATTGGGATACCATGCACGAATCAGATAATTATTTCTCTTACTTATGAATGCAACATCACATATCTATCACATAGGATATATCATCTCACATATCCATTACACAAGATATATCATCAGATTGTAATGGTAACAGAGTTATATTCACATCTAAATACAGAGCGTACAACAAGGAAATTAGAGCATATTGTTATGGCCATAAATAACATCACCATAAAAGAGAACTCGGGAGATTCATAGAGCAAACAACTCCTCATTTACATAATTTCTTGCACATAAATGAGTTTCTCATGGTCCTTGACTATCTGCAATTTTCTCGTGGTTCTCGACCATTTGTAGTATTCTCATGGTCTTTTAATCATCTGCAATTTTCTCGTGGTCTTCAACCATTTGCAGTATTCTCGTGGTCTTTGACCATTTTAATCTCATAAAATTCTTTCTCTTTCTCTTTTACTATCAAACCACTTGTTACCCATTACTTTCAGGTCTAGATTACTTATTTGAGTGGAGTTTTGGGCTAATTATGCTTTAAGCTAAGTCATTAAGTTCATTATTTAGCACAAAAGCCTGCCAATCAACTTTTGTACACTAATACTTAACTTTTCGCTCACTGTCTTGTCAATTTTTTCAAACTGAGAGCAACCAGTCAATTGGCATGACCCTGACAGCTGACTACTACATTCTTAGTGATTTTTTGGAAAAGATGAGTACTATAGTCAACTTACAGAGGTTAGCAGTTGACTGCTAGAGCTCTGTATACATTTTTGGGCAATTGAAGAACATGATAGTCAACTTCCAAGTGCTGGCAGTCGGCTGTTATGTTATCTCTATATTTCAAATTGGAAGTTGACCCAAATTTTCTCCGAAGAACTTGTTTGTAAACCTTTTTTAATAGTTCTCAACTCAATACTAGCATATAAGCATTATGTGACATATATAAATAGCCTAAATTACCATTTAATCTCACTCAAATCTTGGATTCAACCTTATTCTCATCATTAGGTAAAAACCCACTTTTCATAATCTGATTTATACATATATAAGTACATCCATGCAATTTAAAACACTAATAGCAGTTAAAAACATCAAGAATGTAGTTTTTTATGTCCTCTCTAGATTAAATAACATGAAAATAATAATTTTTAGCACATGAACAATTTTTTTGAAATAGAGAGGATTAGGTTGTTCGCTACCTTATCTCGTGTAAAATGATATGTCGGTGATGGTATATGCCTTCTTAAATCTCCCTACTATTTTGTTTCACTTAAGAAGTATAATCTCCACTTCCTTCTCTATCTCTCATCTTCTCTCTCTAGAGTTTCTTCTCTCTCACTCTAGAATTTTGAATTTAGGATAGAAATGAGAATGTCTAATATTTCCACCTATTTATAGGTGGTCCGAAAATTGCAATTCTGACCTTAATTCTTGATCATTTAGCTTAAAATGATTATTTCTTCGGCCATCTGCCAAATTACCATTTTTCCCCTGAGCCATTGGCAAGAAGTTTCAAAAATCTAGCAGTTATAGTAACTCTTTCGGCTAAAATTATAGTTTGCTACCCTAGAGTATTGAAAGCCTACATAGCTTCCTTCAGTAACCCTTTTTCCTTTCATTCAAGTCCCTATTATTTTCTTCTCAGTTTGATCCCTCACTCTAATGCAACTGCATGCAATCTAATGCGACATACACAAGCATTTAATTTACTTAAAAATTAACAAGTATCTCTCATAAATTAAAGGAGCAGATGCTACACACTCTCTCTAAAGGTCTGAAGTTGAGTTTTATGGTAGAGGGTTTCCTAATTAGAGGCTTATATATAGGTAGTTCCATGTAGTTGGGGAACTACAACCCTTGTTGATACAATTGATGACAATGATGACATGGAGACTACCATAGAAGAGACCTTGGGTGACTTGGGACACAAGGCATTACTTGAGGGACCATAAGGAGATTTGATAGAAGCTAACCATGCATGGGCACGGGCAAGGGAGTTAGTTACACAAAGGAAAACTTACAACATGAAATATTAAAGGTGAAGAGAGGGAAGATCCATGCAACATGCATGCCACTAGTGTGAATTGTAACGCCCTTATCTAGTATTAGAATTCCTCTGATGTAAATAGATAGGTTCGATACATTATTCTTATCCTTTATTTTAATTAATGTTTGAGCAGTTATACCATTAAGTTTCATTAAAGAGGATTAGGTTCGGGATCTTTTGCTCATATTAAATCTCGTATACACAGCGAAATAAAAAGAAATACTATACTACATAGCATAAATTTAAGCTTTCATATAGTTCAAGTAATACATGTCCAATAATGTCCATTATATTTTGGTAAACATATCCCCAGATATATGAAGTACCCGTCCATAAGAAGTTAGGAGACAATAGGTTTGTCACTCACACTCCCTTACAAATTTCTAACGATGGACCGGTCCTTCACATATCCTTCCCTAGGGATTTCCCATGTACATCTCGTATATGCAGCCAAAAGAATAGTACTAATTCCAAACTATAATATGTCTAAACTAAGACCCAAAGTAGGGGTTACAAAAATTTTCTTTAAACACAAAAAAAACACAAAAATTTGCTTTGATACATATTAGCATATAAATGAGAAACGCAAGATTCCCAGTAACTTAACAATTTGGGTTAAAAAAAATAACTAATATGTATCAGGGTGTAAGCACCAAAATATTTAATTCTACATTCTTGGAATAAAACCATAGCATTGTGTATAAACAAAAATTGGTAAGAAATGTATAATCAATTTAAATGTTAATGTGATAGAAATAATATTCTTTCAAGTAAAACATCTTGCATGCTATAAAATTGCGTTATCATAAAGTTAACAAATCCATTTATGTTTATCCTTCTTAAAATTTACTTTATACATTAGTTGTGCACACTTGGGCACTAAGTGGACACTTGGCCACCTTTTCAAAAAATTAATGTGCACCCTTGGGTACTTGTGGACACTTGGCCACTTTCTTTTAAAAATCATTGTGCACACTTGGCCACCTTTATCATTCTTTGTGCACACTTGGGCACTTGTGGACACTTGGACACCTTTATAATTCTTTGTGCACACTTGGGCACATGTGGACACTTGGTGTAACAACTGAAAGGATTTTAAAAGATAAAACCTAAATTTCGATGCAAATTCCAATCAAACGAAACTTGGCATGACTTTTGAGGATACTAATTCGAAATGAAAGGCTGTTTGAAGTTAGAAACACGATCAAATGGAAAGAAATGCAATCCGACGATCAGAAACTAATAGAAGACATTTTGTGCGTCAATTTCACTGACGGAGGCCAAAAACCTTCACATGGAAATGCGTGCCAACGTATGGAAGGATGGGGACACCCTAAAGTATCCTCGGGTGGTCCGGGAAAAGTCAGAATCGCCCCCGGAGGCTTTAAATTTCACAGATTCCCTCCATTTCTCTCAAATCTCTCTCTCTCCTCTATCTCCTCCTTCCTCCACCATGCATCGCCGCTACAGCCACTGTGGGCCGCCACCTGGCACACCAATTGACAACCCTCGCCACCCACAACCTCCAGCAACCACCCACAGCCACCAACGATCGCCAGCACCGCCGAAAAATGCCACTTTTCTCCTCCACCACGCGAAAACTTTGCCAGCTTAGATCGCCACCGTCTGTCACCGTTGGTCGTCACCGCCCCCACCACCGTGTAGCCTGAGCTGGCAGCTTCCTCCAGTAGCTCGCCGACGTCAAAAGGAGGCCGGACACGCCAGGATCGAGGTAATCTTTGTCTGCCGTGCGTGAATCTTCGTGGCCAAAAAATGCCATCCAAACGGTCATGAACCACCACACCACCACCATATTCGGATGCCTGTGACTTGCGGGCTTCACCGTGGTGTAATTTTCGAGGCAAATCGCACCTGTCGGCCGTGCGCCACCGTACGCTACCGTGCACTGCCATGCGCCACTGTGCCAGAGTTTCTGAACGTGCATCAGGAGAAACTGACACCACCCTGAGATAGAATTCCATCATTCGATCACATTGGTAAGGTCCAATTTCCCAAAAATTGATGATATCTGATTGAAAAAGCTGCCGAATGTAATTAGGCAATAAATTGACCTAGGTATTAGGGCAACCGGACCTAGAATTGTTAAACGGATGATATGAAAAGTTTGAATATTCCATTTAATGTCTAGGAAATTAATTGGGCTCAAAAATCGAGACTTCGCGAGATTCTGAATTGATTTGGAGCGACAGGAGACTAGGTAGGATAATTTACACTTCCCGAACGTTAAAATTGACCTAGTGGATACCTGAACAATTTAGATTAGTTACATGGATTTGTGTGCTACTTTCGATGGAATAAATTGTATGCCTGTGTGTTGAAAACCCTAATTGTATGTTAGACGCTTTGTTTATCGATTTTATATGCCTTTAGGACGGATTTACTTAGGGTTGGATACTTGATAGCCAGTATGGGATGACCGTTAAGTATCCCGAGTATAGGAAGCTTTTAATTGACATTGGTTTTACCTGATTTAACCTGTACTGCGTTAGGGATTTTACGTTAAACCAGGACGACCCTAAGAAAGGTTTTAAGGAGTATAAGGGGGGATAACCTACACGGGGAAACATTGTGATTTAGGCGTAAAACCCTAGAACCCTGAGAAATAGCTGACCGTGAGCATGTGAGTTCGAATAGACTGTATGAGGATGAGAATTGGCGTATGTGCACATGCTAGGGGACGCCCTAGATGTTGATTCTCACCTGGTCCTTGAGTGAGTGATTGGTGTTATGGATCACACTCACAATATAGGCTTGATTCGGGTGATTGGTGTTACGGATCACACCCAACGATAAGAGAGGTATTCTCTCTGGACGATGTGCAATTAGATGATGATTTAGACTTGGTTATAGCGGATTTGTAGCCAACGTGGATTTAGATACACCGGGCATGGGATTTTATTTGATTTTGAGTAATGATTTTAAAAGAAATGGATTTTTATGATTTTGATTATTTGCCACAATTTCCATGTGATAAAACGATTTTAAAGATAAGGTATTTTACTATTTTCGAACTGATTTCGGGAAGATGATTTCAGTGTTCGCACCGCTGAGTATTTGGCCAGATTTTGAACTGTATTTGAATTGTAAATTATTCTACTGGGATTTTATATCTCACTAGGCTGTTTAATCAGTTGAACAGGGACAGGGACAAGAACCCAGACGATAACTAAGGATGCCGTGGTGATAAACGGGAGAATAACTTAGCTTAGGCTTGAACTATCTTGTATATATTTTGATGACATTGATGTATATGGATTTCTGTCATTTATGTTTTATATTGTTGTTGGACTGGTTGTGTAATTGTAAACAGGTGATTATTGTATTTTGTGTATGTTCGAAATACAAAGGAAACTCTGCCAGATTTTCGGTAGGGTTTACCGCTGTAAACTTATAAATTTCAGTTGGAATGTATGAGAATGCATGACATGATGTGTATATGAGTTTTGGATGTTGCAATTAATGATTGTATGCCGTATGTATGGACTATAGTTTCATTCTAGAGTAATTTATGATATATGTATGTATAATTAGTTTAGCTGCGTGTGAATTAGGGTTAAACGGAATCCGAATGGACAACGGGAAGTCTATTTGGGTTACACTTAACCAGTAGAGATCCCTTGACATTCCCACATCGGGGATAAGTATGTAAAAGACCCATATGCTTCCGCTAATCAGATAAGCATTGTGTATGTTGTATTAGGGGGTTGTTACAATTATGGTATCAGAGCCCAGGTTGTCGGATTATCTGGTTTAATGGGCTAGGGACTGTGAATCGTTGGGCTTGCAGCTTTAGGGTTTTGATTGATTTAACTCTGGAATGTTAGGACCTGATTTGAATCGATAAGTAACGGAATGAATTTAATGCCTTTCTGTTAACTATTGCTGTATAACTGATCTGTTTATTTTTTGTGTCAGATAAGTATGGCAGAATCTAGCAGGGATGCCACCCGTAGGCCCAGAGGAAGGCCAAGGCACATGAACCAGGGTGCTTCGGGTAGTGGTAGCATGGAGACTGACGTCGACATGTATGATATGATGGAATCCATCCGGTTAATGGCTGATGCGATGAGAGATCAGGCCACTATCAGTGCTAATGTAATGAGATAGCAGCAGGAAGACAGACATATGAGAAATGAAAGAGCCACTCAACATGAAAACCCACTATATCAGGGATGGATCGAGTTTCAGAGAGCAGGTCCATCTCCGTTTACAGGTGCCTCCAATCCAGCTGTTGTAGAAGCCAGGGTGAAAGAAATTGAAAAGATTTTCAGATTGTTGCAGTGCAACGACGAGCAGAAGGTCACATATGCAACATACATGTTGAAAGGCAAAGCAGAACTCTAGTGGACAGATGCCTAGCAACTAATTGAGAGCAGACGCATTCCACTTACTTGGGAGTCATTCAAGAGGGTCTTCATGGATCAATATATCCCTGAGAGCGTAAAGAAATCAAAGGAAGCACAGTTTCTGAAACTCACACAGGGAGGCAGGCTATTTGATGAGTATTTGAAGTAATTTGAAGAATTATCATGATACTCCACCTACCTGCGAATGCATTATGACGAGGCCTGGAAAGTGAAGCAACTAGAAGAAGGCCTAGATTTACCCATGAAGACTCAGTTAGCTACCTTGGAGATTCGAGACTTTGCCACACTGGTAAAGAAATGCCGAATTCTGAGCAAGAATCTAGAACATAGACAAGCTCAGAATATGACCCAGAGAACAAGAACCGACCCAGACAAGCACCCAGAAATCTTAATGTGAGAAGTGATATGTTTAAACCGCAACCAGGGGCTTCTAGTAGTAGTGGAAGGCGACCTGATAATAATCCCTGTCCGAAGTGTGGCACCAGACATCCGAATCAGCCCTGTTGGCATCAGACTCCACTTCAGTGTTACAGGTGTGGAGGCACAGGACATATGGTCAGATACTGCCCTTCCACTGGGAAGCAGCCGACATCCGGTAGCCAGAGACCACAGCCTCCAGGGAGAGTTTTTACTATGAATGCTGCCAATGTCGATAGGTCTTCGGGTTTGATGCAGGGTAGAGGTAAAATCTATAATTTTTCTTTGATAGTATTGTTTGATTCAGGTGCTACGCACTCCTTTATCGCTGATGCATGCATAGAAAGAATAAGATTACCTGTTCAAACCCTGCCCTGTGACCTATACATATCCACACCCTTGGGAGAAACCACTATATCCCCACGAATATGCCTGAATTGCCCCTTAACCATTGAAGATACTTTATTCTTTGTGGACCTAGTGTGTATACCATTGTCTGGGATCGACGTTATTTTGGGAATGGATTGGTTGACTAGGAATCAGGTCTTGTTGAATTGTTCTGAAAGGATAATTACTTTTCTAGATAACGTACCTGTGCGAGGGAGTGACAGGGCTTGTGAGATAGGTGATATGTCCCTCAATCTCTCTGAGGTAGAGTTGCAGGATAGGTTAAGCCAAATCATAATTGTTAGTGACTTTTCAAAGGTATTTCCTTTGGAAATAAGTAAACTGCCACCACTTAGGGAGATAAAATTCACCAGACCTGATTCCGGGCACGGGCCCAATAGCCATGACCCCATATCTTATGGCCCCAGCGGAATTAAGAGAATTAAAGGTCCAAATTGAAGATATGTTGGAGAAGGGGTTCATTAGGCCAAGTGTATCACCATGGGGAGCTCCGGTCTTATTCGTAAAGAAGAAAGATAGGAGTTTAAGATTGTGTATTGGTTATCGACAATTGAATAAGGTGACCATTAAGAACAAATACCCATTGCCACGTATTGATGACTTGTTTGATCAGTTGCAAGGCGCGACTGTATTTTCTAAGATAGATTTAAGATCAGGATACCACCAGATTAGGGTTAAAGAGGAGGATATTCCTAAGACAGCGTTCAGGACAAGATACGACCACTACGAGTTTCTAGTGATGCCGTTTGGATTGACAAATGCACCCGCTGTTTTTATGGATTATATGAACAGGATTTTCAGACCCTATTTAGATCAGTTTGTTGTGGTATTCATCGATGATATCTTAGTCTATTCCAAGACTCACGAGGAGCATGCCCAGCATCTTAGCACGATGCTACAGATACTGGAAGAGAAAAAATTGTATGCAAAGCTAGAGAAATGTGAGTTTTGGTTAGAAGAAGTGAAATTCTTAAGACATGTGGTTAATGGGGAAGGGATAGTGGTCGACCTAAAGAAAATTGAAGCAGTATTAGATTGGGATCGACCTAGAACAGTCATCGAGATTAAGAGTTTCCTGGGTTTGGCCGGCTATTATCGGAAATTCATTCAAGGATTTTCTCAGATAGCTGTGCCATTAACCCGGTTGACTCGGAAAGGGATAGATTTTGAATGGAGCGAACAACGTGAGACTAGTTTTCAAATTTTGAAAGAGAAATTGACCACCGCTAGAACCCTTTACTGTATACACAGATGCATCTCTGAGAGGCCTAGGTTGTGTATTGATGCAGGATGGGAAAGTTGTGGCTTATGCATTGCAACAATTGAAACCTGCCGAGGAGAACTACACCATCCATGACTTAGAATTAGCTGCCATCGTGTTTGCCTTAAAGATTTGGAGACATTACCTGTATGGCGCTGTATTTAAGGTATATAGTGATCATAAAAGCCTTAGGTATTTGTTTGATAAGAAGGAATTAAACGTGAGGCAGCGTAGGTGGGTAGAATATCTGAAAGACTTTGATTTTGAATTGAAATATCATGCAGGGAAAGCGAATGTTGTGGCTGATGCATTAAGCCGAAAGTCACTACAACTAGCAAGTTTAATGGTTGGTGAGATGAGGTTACTTGAGGATTTTGGTAATCTTAGCCTCAACGTAATCTCGTTTCCGCAAAGATTAGTGATGAGTGACTTTTTAATAACCTGCAAATTGAGAGAATTAACTAGACAAGCCTAACTTGAGGATGAATCTTTGGAAGTATACGCAGACCAACCCGATTTTGGATTAGCACCTGATGGAGTTTTGATGTTTAGAAAGAGAGTAGTGATTCCGAACCATCAGGAGCTAAAGGAAAAAGTGTTAGCAGAGGCCCATAGAAGCCATTACACTATTCACCCTGGTATTTCCAAGATGTATCAGGACTTAAATAGGAATTTTTGGTGGCCCGGTATGCAGAAGGATATCACAAACTACGTGAATGCCTGTTTGACTTGTCAATAGGTTAAGATAGAACACCAGAAACCCGCAGGGCTACTCAAACCATTGGAGATACCAGAGAGAAAATGGGATCAAATCACTATGGATTTCGTGGTAGGATTACCTAGAACACCGGCAGGATTTGATGCCATTTGGGTGATAGTGGATAGGTTGACTAAATCTGCTCACTTTTTACCTGTTAAGGTGTGTTACTCCATGGAGAAACTAGCCGAAGTATACCTTAGGGAAATCGTGAGGTTACATGGAATACCGTCAGGTATAGTATCTGATAGAGACCCTAGGTTTATTTCAAGATTCTGGCAATCCTTACAGCAAGCCTTAGGAACCCAACTTAAATTTAGCACAACCTACCATCCTCAGACTGATGGTCAGTCTGAGAGGACTATTCAAACCCTAGAAGACATGTTAAGGGCTTGTGAGGTTGAGCAGAAAGAAAGTTGGGATAAACACCTGCCATTGATAGAGTTTGCATACAACAACAGTTATCACTCTACCATCGGTATGGCACCGTATGAGGCTCTGTATGGGAGGAGTTGTAAGTCACCTTTAAGTTGGGTGGAGATGGGGGAGAGTGCACTGTTGGGAACCAAAATGGTACAAGAAACCACTGATCAAATTAAAATGATCAGGGAAAAGATGAGAGTGGCCCAACAGAGGCAAGAATCCTATGCCAACAAGAGAAGAAGGCCTTTGGAATTTAACGAGGGAGATCACATATTTCTGAGAGTGTCCCCCACCACGGGTATTGGTAGACAGATAAGGACCAAGAAACTAAGCCCTAGATTTCTAGGACCATTCCAAATTTTACAAAGAGTCAGTCCCAATGCCTACCAAATTGCTTTACCTCCCTATTTGTCCAATCTACATGATATCTTCCATGTCTCCTAACTTCGCAAATATGTCCCAGATCCTGCGCATGTATTAGGGAGTCAACCAATAATATTAAAGGAAAATTTGACTTATAAATCTACTCCTATTCAAATCCTTGACTTTAAGACTAAGTAACTTCGAAGTAAAATAATTTCTTTAGTTAAGGTTGTAACGACCCCCTAATACGTCATACGCGATGCTTATCTGATTAGCGGAAGCATATGGGGTATTCTAAATGATTATTCCCTATGTGGGAACCTCAGGGGATCGCTACTGGTTGAGCGTAACCCAAATAGACTCTCCGTTGTCCATTCGGATTCTGTTCAACCCTAATTCACACGTAGCTAACTAACTATACATACATGCATCATAAATTTCTCTGGAATGAAATCTAACACTCATATACACGTTGCGTCATACATTCATACACATTTCAATTCAAATCCATAAGTTTATAGCGGTAAATTCTACCGAGAATCCGGCAGAGTTTCCTCTGTAATTCGATCATATCCCAAATACAGAATCACCTGTTTAAACATCAATAGCCAGTCCAACAACAGTGATAAACATATTTATCATACATCCATGTACAACAGAGTTAATCTATCACTACAATCCATGTATACTATCTGAAACATTATATGTACATTCAGTCTAATCCATACAGAATTCATAAGAAACAGAATCCGATAAATAACAGCATCATCAAAGTATATGTACAAATGATTCAAGCCTAAGCTAATCATTCTCCGATCTATCCTCAAGTCAGCCTCGGCTATAAATGCAGGCTCACCTTTTGTCCTGTTCATCTGAGTAAACAACCTAATGAGATATGAATCCCAGTAGAATAATTTACAAATCAATTATCATTCGAAACCGCTTGAATACCCAATGTGCGAACACCGAAATCGTCTTCCCGAAATCAGTTCAGAAACAGTGAAATACCTTTTTTTTAAAATCGTTTAAACACATGGAAATTGCGGCAATATATCACAATTAGGAAATCCATTTCTTTTAAAATCAGTCATCAAAATCAAGTAAAATCCCATGCCCTGTGTCTCTCAATCCTCGTTGGCTACAAGTCCGTTGTAACCAAATCTAAATCATTATCTAATTGCACGTAGTCTAAAGAGAATACCTCTCTTATTGTTGGGTGTGATCCGTAACACCAATCACCCGAATCAAGCCTATATTGTGAGTGTGATCCGTAACACCAATCACTCACTCAAGGACCGCGTGAGAATCAACATCTAGGGCGTCCCCTAGCATGTGCACATACGCCAATTCTCATCCTCATACAGTCTATTCGAACTCACATGCACTCGGTCGGCTATTCCTCAGGGTTCTAGGGTATTACGCCTAAATCACAACGTTTCCCCGTGTAGGTTATCCACCCTTATACTCCCTAAACCTTTCTTAGGGTCGTCCTGGTTTAACGCGTAATCCCTAACTCAGTACAGGCTAAATCTGATAAAAATAGTTTCGTTTAAAAGCTTCCTGTACGAGGGATACCTAACAGCCGTGCCATACCGGCTATCAAGTACCCAACCCTAAGTAAATCCACCCTAAAGGCATCTAAACTCGATAAACAAGGTGTCTAACATGCAATTAGGGTTTTCAGCACACAGGCATGCAATTTTATCCCATCGAAAGTAGCACGAAAATCCATGCAAGTCATCTAAATGATTTAGGTTTTCACTAAATCAATTCTAGGGTTTGGGAAGTGTAAATTATCCTACCTGGTCTCCGAATGCTCTAAATCACTTCGGAATTCCACGCAGTCTCAGTTTCTGAGCTTGATTAATTTCCTGGACATAAAATTAAACATTTAGGCTCGTCACGTCAACCAATTTTCAATCCTAAACTCGGTTACACAGTTATCTAGGTTAATTAGTTGCCTAATTACGTTCGGTAACCATTTCAGTCATATACCATTAGTTTTTGGGAAAACAGACCTTAGTACTGTGCTCAGATGATGGAATTCTACATCACGGTCATCTCAGTTTCTCGGGATGCGTGTCTAAAAGCTCTAGCACGGCGGCATACAGCGACGCGCGGTGGCGCATGGCGGGGAGATGCGGTTTACCTCAAAAATCACACCACGGTGAAGCTCGCAAGCCCAGGAGTCTGAATACGGTGGTGGCACGGCGGTTCACGGCCGTTTGGGCGGTGTTTTTTGGCCACGAAACTTCTCGCATGGCAGACGACATTCTGCCTCGATCTGAGTACGTCTGGCCTCCTTTCGACGGCCGAGCCATCGGAGGCGGCACTGGGCTACACGGTGGTGGGGGCGGTGAGGGTCAACGGCGATGGACGGCGGCTATTCGAGCTGGGGAAGTTTTGCGTGATGGAGGGGAAAAACGACATTTTTTCGGCAGCTCCGGCGGCCGTTGGTGGCCGTGGTTGGTTGCTAGAGGTTGTGAGCAGTGGGGGCTGTCGGTTGGTACCCTTGGTGGCTGTAGCGGCCATTCACGGTGGAGGAAGGTAGAGAGAAAAGATAGAGGAGAGAGAGAGTGTGGTGAGGAGAGAGAGTGAAATGAGAGAAATGGAGGGAATTTGCGTAATTTAAAGCCTCTAGGGACGATTCTGACTTTTCCCGGGCCACCTGGGGATGTTTTGGGGTGTCGGCATCCTTCCAGACGTCAGCACGCATTTCTATGCGAAAGCTTTGGCCTCCGTCAATGAAATTGACGCACGAAACTTCTTCCGTCAGTTTCTGATCGTCGGATTGCATTTCTTTCTGTTTGATCGTGTTTCTGGATTCGAACGACCTTCTGTGTCAAGTCATTATCCTCAAAATTCGTGCCAGGCTTCGTTTGATTGGAATTAGGGTTAAAATCAAGTTTTTATCTTTCAAAATCCTTTAAAACTCTTTCAAATGTTTCCCGTTGTTACGTTCTCCCCCCCTTAAAAGAAATTTTGTCCCCAAAATTCATACCTGTAAACAGTTCTGGATATCTTTGCCTCATCTCATCTTCTTTCTCCCACGTCATCTCCTACGATGCTACATCCTGCCAAAGTACCTTAACTAAAGGGATTATTTTACTTCGAAGTTGCTTAGTCTTATAGTCAAGGATTTGAACAGGAGTAGATTCATAAGTCAAATTTTCCTTTAATATTATTGGTTGATTCTCTAATACATGCGCAGGATCTGGGACATATTTACGAAGTTGGGAGACGTGGAAAACATCATGTAGGTTAGAAAAATGGGGAGGTAAAGCAATTTGGTAGGCAACGGGACCGACTCTTTGTAAAATTTGGAATGGTCCTAGGAATCTAGGACTTAGTTTCTTAGTCCTTATCTGTCTACCAATACCCGTGGTGGGGGACACTCTCAGAAATATGTGATCTCCCTCGTTAAATTCCAAAGGCCTTCTTCTCTTGTTGGCATAAGATTCTTGCCTCTGTTGGGCAGCTCTCATCTTTTCCCTGATCATTTTAATTTGATCAATGGTTTCTTGCAACATTTCAGGTCCCAACAGTGCACTTTCCCCCATCCCTACCCAACTTAAAGGTGACTTACAACTCCTCCCATACAGAGCCTCATACGGTGCCATGCCAATGGTAGAGTGATAACTGTTGTTGTATGCAAACTCTATCAACGGTAGGTGTTTATCCCAACTTCCTTTCTGCTCAAGTACACAAGCCCTCAACATGTCTTCTAGGGTTTGAATAGTTTTCTCAGACTGCCCGTCAGTCTGAGGATGATAGGCTGTGCTAAATTTAAGCTAGGTTCCTAAGGCTTGCTGTAGGGATTGCCAAAATCTCGAAGTAAACCTAGGATCTCGATCAGATACTATACCTGACGGTATTCCATGTAATCTTACAATTTCCCTAAGGTATACTTTGGCTAATTTCTCTATGGAGTAACGCACCTTAATAGGCAAAAAGTGCGCAGACTTGGTCAACCTATCCACTATTACCCAAATGGCATCAAATCCTGCTGGTGTTCTAGGTAATCCAACCACAAAATCCATAGTGATCTGATCCCATTTCCTCTCTGGTATTTCCAATGGCTTAAGTAGCCTTGCGGGTTTTTGATGCTCTATCTTAACCTGTTGACAAGTCAAACAGGCATTCACGTAATCTGTGATATCTCTCCGCATGCCAGGCCACCAAAAATTTCTCTTTAAATCCTGGTACATTTTGGAAATACCGGGGTGAATAGTGTAATGGCTTCTATGGGCTTCTGCTAACACTTTTTCCTTTAGTTCCTGATGGTTCGGGATCACTACTCTCTTTCTAAACATCAAAACCCCATCAGGTGCTAATCCAAAGTCGGGTTGGTCTGCTTATACTTCCAAGGATTCATCCTCAAGTTGGGCTTGTCTAATTAGTTCTCTCAATTCGCAGGTTATCAAAAAGTCACTCATCACTAATCTTTGCGGAAACGAGATTACATTGAGGCTAAGATTCCCAAAATCCTCAAGTAACCTTATCTCACCAATCATTAAACTAGCTAGTTGTAGTGACTTTCGGCTTAATGCATCGGCTACAACATTTGCTTTCCCTGCATGATATTTCAACTCAAAATCAAAGTCTTTCAAGTATTCTACCCACCTACGCTGCCTCATGTTTAATTCCTTCTGATCAAACAAATACTAAGGCTCTTATGATCACTATATACCTCGAATACTGCACCATATAGGTAATGTCTCCAAATCTTTAGGGCAAACACAACGGCAGCTAGTTCTAAGTCATGGGTAGGGTAGTTCTCCTCTACAGGTTTCAATTGTCGCGATGCATAAGCCACAACTTTCCCTTCCTGAATCAAAACACAACCTAGGCCTCTCAAAGATGCATCTGTGTATACAGTAAAGGGGTCTAGGGGTTTCGGAATAATTAGTACAGGAGCGGTGGTCAATTTCTCTTTCAGGATCTGAAAACTAGTTTCACACTGCTCACTCCATTCAAAATCTACCCCTTTCCGAGTCAACCGGGTTAATGGCACAGCTATCTGCGAAAATCCTTGAATGAATTTCCTATAATAGCCAGCCAAACCCAGGAAACTCCTAATCTCGGTGACCGTTCTAGGTCGATCCCAATCTAATACTGCTTCAATTTTCTTTGGGTCAACCGCTATCCCTTTCCCATTTACCACATGTCCTAAAAATTTCACTTCTTCTAACCAAAACTCACATTTCTCTAACTTTGCATACAATTGTTTCTCTTCCAGTATCTGTAACACCGTGTTAAGATGCTGGGCATGCTCTTCATGAGTCTTGGAATATACTAAGATATCGTCAATGAATACCACAATGAATTGATCTAAATAGGGTCTGAAAATTCTGTTAATATAATCCATAAAGACAGCGGGTGCATTCGTCAATCCAAACGGCATCACTAAGAACTCATAATGGCCGTATCTCATCCTGAATGCTGTCTTAGGAATATCCTCCTCTCTAACCCTAATCTGGTGGTATCCTGACCTTAAATCTATTTTAGAAAATACAGTCGCACCTTGCAACTGATCAAACAAATCATCAATACGTGGCAATGGGTATTTGTTCTTAATGCTCACCTTATTCAATTGCCGATAATCAATACAGTCTTAAACTCCCGTCTTTCTTCTTTACGAATAAGACCGGAGCTCCCCATGGTGATACACTTGGCCTAACGAACCCCTTCTCCAACATATCTTCAATTTGGACTTTTAATTCTCTCAATTCTGCGGGAGCCATACGATATGGGGTCATAGCTATTGGACCTGCTCCCCGAATCAGGTCAATGGTGAATTTTATCTCCCTAGGTGGTGGCAGTTTACTTATTTCCAAAGGAAATACCTCCGGAAAGTCACTAACGATTGGGATTTGACTTAGTCTATCCTGCAACTCTACCTCAGAGAGATTAAGGGACATATCACCTACCTCACAAGCTCTGTCATTCCCACGCACAGGTACGTTATCCAGATAAGTAATTGTCCCTTCGGAACAATTCAACAAGACCTGATTCCTAGTCAACCAATCCATTCCCAAAATAATGTCGATCCCTGACAATGGTATACACACTAAAAGTCCACAAAAAATAAAGTATCTTTAATGGTTAAGGGGCAATTTAGGCATATTCGTGGGGACATAGTGGCCTCTCCCAAGGGTGTGGATACGTATAGGTCACAGGGCAGGGTTTGAACAGGTAATCTCATTCGTTCTACGCATGCATCAGCAATAAATGAGTGCGTAGCACCCGAATCAAACAATATTATTAAAGAAAAATTATAAATTTTACCTCTACCCTGCATCAAGCCCGAGGACCTGTCGACGTTGGCAGCATTCATGGTAAAAACTCTCCCTGGAGCCTGCAGTCTTCGGCTACCAGATGTCGGCTGATTCCCTATGGAAGGGCAGTATCTGGCCATGTGTCCTGTGCCTCCACATCTATAACACTGGAGTGGAGTCTGATGCCAGCAGGGTTGATTTGGATGTCTGGTACCACACTTCGGACAGAGAGTATTATTAGGTCGTCTCCCACTGCTACTAGAAGCCCCTGGTTGCAGTTTAAACATACCACTTCTTACATTCAGATTTCTGGGCGCTTGTCTGGGCCGGTTTCCTATTCATTGTGTCATATTCTGAGTCTGTTTCTGTTTTAAATTCTTGCTCAGAATCTGGCACTTGTTGACAAGTGTGGCGAAGTCTCGAATCTCCAGGGTAGCTAACTGAGTCTTCATAGGTAGATCGAGGCCTTCTTCTAGTTGCTTTGCTTTCCAAGCCTCATCGTAATGCATTCGCAGGTAAGTAGAGTATCTTGATAATTCTTCAAACTGTTTCAGATACTCGTCAAACAGCCTGCCTCCCTGGGTAAGCTTCAGGAACTGTGCTTCCTTTGCTTGTTTCACGCTCTCAGGGATATATTGATCCATGAAGACTCTCTTGAAAGATTCCCAAGTCAGTGGAATGCCTCGGCTCTCCATCAGTTGCTGGGCATCTGTCCACCACAGTTTAGCTTCGCCCTTTAGCATATATGTTGCATATGTGACCTTCTGTTCATCGTCGCACTGCAACAACCAGAAAATCTTTTCAATTCCTTTTATCCAAGCTTCCACAGCAGCTGGATCGGAGGCACCTGTAAACGGAGCTTTGCTTGTTTCACGCTCTCAGGGATATATTGATCCATGAAGACTCTTTTGAAAGATTCCCAAGTCAGTGGACTGCCTCGGCTCTCCATCAGTTGTTGGGCATCTGTCCACCACAGTTCAGCTTCGCCCTTCAGCATATATGTTGCATATGTGACCTTCTGTTCATCGTCGCACTGCAACAACCAGAAAATCTTTTCAATTCCTTTTATCCAAGCTTCCACAGCAGCTGGATCAGAGGCACCTGTAAACGGAGATGGACCTGCTCTTTGGAATTCAATCCATCCCTGATATAGTGGATTCACCTGTTGAGTGGCTTCGTCGTTTCTCGTCTGTCTATCTTCCTGTTGTTGTCTCATTGCATTAGCACTGGTAGTGGCTTGGTCTCTCATTGCATCGGCCATTAATCTGATAGATTCCATCATCTCTCGCATGTTAACCTCAGTCTCCATGCTACCACTACCTGACGCTCCCTGGTTTCTGTGCCTTGGCCTCCCTCTGGGCCTACGTGTGGCGTCCCTGCTAGATTCTGCCATGCTTATCTGACACAGAAACAAATAGATCAGTCACACAGCAATAGTTAACAGAAGTACATCAAATTTATTCCGTTCATTATCAATTCAAATCAGGTCCTATCATTCCAGAGTCAAATCAATCAAAACCCTAAAGCTGCAAACCCAAAGATTTAAATTCCTAAGCCCACTAAACCAGAAGATTTGACAAATCGGGCTCTGATACCATAATTGTAACGACCCCCTAATACATCATACTCGCGCTTATCTGATTAGCGGAAGCATATGGGGTATTCTAAATGATTATTCCCTATGTGGGAACGTCAGGGGATCGCTATTGGTTGAGCGTAACCCAAATAGACTCTCCGTTGTCCATTCGGATTCCGTTCAACCCTAATTCACACGCAGCTAACTAACTATACATACATGCATCATAAATTTCTCTGGAATGAAACTCATATACACGTCGCGTCATACATTCATACACATTTCAATTCAAATCCATAAGTTATAGCGGTAAATTCTAGTGAAAATTCGGCAGAGTTTTCTCTGTAATTCGATCATATCCCAAATACAGAATCACCTTTTTAAACATCAATAGCCAGTCCAACAACAGTGATAAACATATTTATCATACATCCATGTACAACAGAGTTAATTCATCACTACAATCCATGTATACTATCTGAAACATTAAATGTACATTCAGTCTAATCCATACAGAATTCATAAGAAACAGAATCCGATAAATAACAGCATCATCAAAGTATATGTACAAATGATTCAAGCCTAAGCTAATCATTCTCCGGTCTATCCTCAAGTCAACCTCGGCTATAAATGCGGGCTCACCTTTTGTCCCTATTCATCTGAGTAAACAACCTAATGAGATATGAATCCCAGTAGAATAATTTACAAATCCATTTTCATTCGAAAACCAGTTGAATACCCAGCGGTGCAAACACCGAAATCGTCTTCCCGAAATCGATTAACTTGATGAAATACCTTTTCTTTAAAATCGTTTAAACACATGGAAATTGCGGCAATATATCACAATTAGGAAATCCATTTCTTTTAAAATCAGTCATCAAAATCAAGTAAAATCCCATGCCCTGTGTCTCTCAATCCTCGTTGGCTACAAGTCCGTTGTAACAAAATCTAAATCATCATCTAATTGCACGTAGTCTAGAGAGAATACCTCTCTTATCGTTGGGTGTGATCCACAACACCAATCACCCGAATCAAGCCTATATTGTGAGTGTGATCCGTAACACCAATCACTCACTCAAGGACCGCGTGAGAATCAACATCTAGGGCGTCCCCTAGCATGTGCACATACGCCAATTCTCATCCTCATACAGTCTATTCGAACTCACATGCACTCTGTCGGCTATTCCTCAGGGTTCTAGGGTATTACGCCTAAATCACAACGTTTCCCCGTGTAGGTTATCCACCCTTATACTCCCTAAACCTTTCTTACGGTCGTTCTAGTTTAACGCGTAATCCCTAACTCAGTACAGGCTAAATCTGATAAAATTAGTTTCGTTTAAAAGCTTCGATTTAGGGATACTTAACTAGTCCTCCATACCGGCTATCAAGTACCCAACCCTAAGTAAATACGCCCTAAAGGCATCTAATCTCGATAAAAAAGGTGTCTAACATGCAATTAGGGTTTTCATCACACAGGCATGCAATTTTATCCCATCGAAAGTAGCACGCAAATCCATGCAAGTCATCTAAATCATTTAGGTATTCACTAAATCAATTCTAGGGTTCGGGAAGTGTAAATTATCCTACCTGGTGTCCGAATGCTCTAAATCACTTTGGAATTCCACGCAGTCTCGGTTTCTGAGCCTGATTAATTTCCTGGACATAAAATTAAACATTTAGGCTCGTCACGTCATCCAATTTTCAATCCTAAACTCGGTTACACAGTTATCTAGGTTAATTAGTTGCCTAATTACGTTCGGCAGTCATTTCAGTCATATACCATTAGCTTTTGGGAAAACGGACCTTACCACTGTGCTCGGATGATGGAATTCTATGTCACGGTGGTCTCAGTTTCTCGGGATGTGCGTCCAGAAGCTCCGGCACAGTGGCACATGGCGGCGTGCAGCGGCACACAGCGGAGAGATGCGGTTGGCCTCAAAAATCACACCACAGTGAAGCCCGCAAGCCCTGGAGTCTGAATACGGTGGTGGCATGGCGGTTCACGGCCGTTTAGGCGGTGTTTTCTGAGCACGAAACTTCTCGCACGGCGAACAACGTTCTGCCTCGATCCAAGCGCGTCCGACCACCTTTCGACGGCGCCGAGCTACTGGAGGCAGCTGGCAGCTCGGGCTACACGGTGGTGGGGGCGATGAGGGTCAACGGCGATGAACGGCGGCGATTCGAGCTGGGGAAGTTTCGCGTGATGGAGGAGAAAAATGATGTTTTTCCGGCGGCCGTTGGTGGCCGTGGTTAGTTGCTGGAGGTTGTGGGCAGTGAGGGTTGTCGGTTGGTACCCTTGGTGGCGGCCCACGGTGGCTGTAGCGGCCGTTCATGGTGGAGGAAGGTGGAGAGAGAAAAGAGAGAGGAGAGAGAGAGTGTGGTGAGGAGAGAGAGTGAAATGAGAGAAATGGAGGGAATTTGCGTAATTTAAAGCCTCTAGGGGCGATTCTGACTTTTCCCGGGCCACCTGGGGATGTTTTGGGGTATCAGCATCCTTCCAGACGTTGGCACACATTTCCATGCAAAAGCTTTGGCCTCCGTCAATGAAATTGACGCACGAAACTTCTTCCGTCAGTTTCTGATCGCCGGATTGCATTTCTTTCTGTTTGATCGTGTTTCTGGATTCGAACGACCTTCTGTGTCAAGTCATTATCCTCAAAATTCATGCCAGGCTTCGTTTGATTGGAATTAGGGTTAAAATCAAGTTTTTATCTTTCAAAATCCTTTAAAACTCTTTCAAATCTTTCCCTTTGTTACAAAGGTACTTTGGCAGGATGTAGTGTCGGAGGAGATGACGTGGGAGAAAGAAGAAGAGATGAGGCAAAGATACCCAGAACTATTTACAGGTATGAATTTTGGGGACAAAATTTCTTTTAAGGGGGGAAGAATGTAACAATCGAAAGGATTTTAAAAGAGAAAACCTAAATTTCGATGTAAATTCCAATCAAACGAAACCTGGCATGACTTTCGAGGATAGTGATTCGAAACGAAAGGCTGTTTAAAGTCAGAAACACGATCAAACGGAAAGAAATGTAATCTGGCGATCAAAAACTGATAGAAGACGTTTCGTGCGTTAATTTCACTAACAGAGGACAAAAACCTTTGTATAGAAAAGCATGCCAACGTCTGGAAAGATGCCGACACCCTAAAGTATCCCCAGGTGGTCTGGGAAAAGTCAAAATCACCCCTGGAGGCTTTAAATTTCACAGATTCCCTCTATTTCTCTCAAATATCTCTCTCTCCTCACCACACTTTCTCTCTCCTCTCTCTCCTCCTTCCTCCACCGTGCACCGCCGCTACAGCCACCGTGGGCCGCTACCTGGCACACCAATCGACAGCCCTCGCCACCCACAACCTCCAGCAACCACCCACGGCCACCAACGGCCGCCTCCACTGCCAAAAAATGCCACTTTTCTCCTCCACCGCACGAAAACTTCACCAACTCAGATCGCCGCCGTCCGTCACCGTTAGCCGTCACCTCTCCCACCACCGTGTAGCTTGAGCTGCCAACTTTCTCCAGTATCTCGTCGACGTCGAAAGGAGGCCGAACGTGCCCGGATCGAGGCAATCTCCATCCACCGTGCATCAATCTTCGTGGCCAGAAAACACCATCGAAACGGTCGTGAACCGCCGCACCACCACCATATTCAGACTCCTGGACTTGTGGGCTTCACCATGGTGTAATTTTCAAGGCAAACCGCACCCATCCGCCGTGTGTCACAGTACGCCGCCGTGCTGGAGTATCTGGACGTGTATCGAGAGAAACCGAGACCACCCCAAGACAAAATTCCATCATCTGATTACATTAGTAAGGTCCGATTTCCCAAAAACTAATGATATCTGATTGCTAAAGCTACCGAACGTAATTAGGCAATAAAGTAACCTAGGTATTAGGGCAACCGGACCTAGAATTGTTAAACGGATGATGTGACAAGTTTGAATATTCCATTTAATGTCCAGGAAATTAATTAGGCTCAAAAATCGAGACTTCACGAGATTCTGAATTGATTTGGAGCGACAGGAGACTAGGTAGGATAATTTACACTTCCCGAACATTAGAATTGACTTAGTGGATACTTGAATGATTTAGATTAGTTACATAGATTTACGTGCTAATTTCGATGGAATAAATTGCATGCCTATGTGCTAAAAACCCTAATTGCATGTTAGATGCTTTTTTTTATCGAGTTTAGATGCCTTTAGGACAAATTTACTTAGGGTTGGATACTTGATAGCCGGTATGGGACGGCCGTTAAGTATCCCGAGTACAAGGAGCTTTTAATTGACATTGTTTTTACCTGATTTAACTTGTACTACGTTAAGGATTACGCGTTAAACCAGGACGACCCTCAGAAAGGTTTTAAGGAGTATAAGGGGGGTAACCTACACGGGGAAACGTTGTGATTTAGGCGTAAAACCCTAGAACCCTGAGAAATATCCGACCGTGAGCATGTGAGTTCGAATAGACTGTATGAGGATGAGAATTGGCGTATGTGCACATGCTAGGGGACGCCCTAGATGTTGATTCTCACCTGGTCCTTGAGTGAGTGATTGGTGTTACGGATCACACCCAACGATAAGAGAGGTATTCTCTCTGGACGATGTGCAATTAGATGATGATTTAGACTTGGTTACAGCGGATTTGTAGCCAACGTGGATTTAGATACACCGGGCATGGGATTTTATTTGATTTTGAGTAATGATTTTAAAAGAAATGGATTTTTATGATTTTGATTATTTGCCGCAATTTCCATGTGATAAAATGATTTTAAAGATAAGGTATTTCACTATTTTCGAACTAATTTCGGGAAGATGATTACGGTGTTCGCACCGCTGAGTATTTAGCCAGATTTTGAACTATATTTGAATTGTAAATTATTCTACTGGTATTTTATATCTCACTAGGCTGTTTACTCAGATGAACAGGGACAGGGACAAGAACCCAGACGATAACTGAGGATGCCGTGGTGATAAACGGGAGAATAACTTAGCTTAGGCTTGAACTATATTGTATATATTTTGATGACATTGTTGTATCTGGATTTCTGTCATTTATGTTTTATGTTGTTGTTGGACTGGTTGTGTAATTGTAAATAAGTGATTATTGTATTTTGGGTATGATCGAAATACAAAGGAAACTCTGCCGGATTTTCGATAGGGTTTACCGCTGTAAACTTATAAATTTCAGTTGGAATGTATGTGAATGCATGACGTGATGTGTATATGAGTTTTGGATGTTACAATTAATGATTGTATGCCGTATGTATGGACTATAGTTTCATTCCAGAGTAATTTATGATGTATGTATGTATAATTAGTTTAGCTGCGTGTGAATTAGGGTTGAACGAATTCGAATGGACAACAGGAAGTCTATTTGGGTTACGCTCAACTAGTAGCGATCCCTTGACATTCCCACATTGGGGATAACTATGTAAAAGACCCATATGCTTCCGCTAATCAGATAAGCATCGCGTATGTTGTATTAGGGGGTCATTACACTTGGCCACCTTTACAATTCTTTATCAATTTTCAAGGGAACTTTTCTTTTTCTTGAAAAATAATATTAGTGTACATTTTTTTAAAATTCTAATATCTTCAAGAATAAAATTTCTCTTTCTTGGAAATTAATATTAATGTACATTTCGTATAAAAATTCTATTAACCTCAAGATCAATTTTCCATTCCTTGGAAATTAATGCTAAGATATATTTCTTGTAAAAATTCTAATAACTTCAAGAATAATTTCCCTTTCTTGGAAATTAATGTAAATGTACATTTCTTATAAGAGTTCTAATATTTTCAAGAATAATTTTTCCTTTCTCGAAAATTAATTCTAATGTACATTTCTTATAAAAATTCTAATATTTTCAAGAATAATTTCTCCTTTCTGGGAAATTAATTCTAATGTACATTTCTTATAAAAATTCTAATATTTTCAAGAATAATTTCTCCTTTCTTGGAAATTAATTCTAATGTACATTTCTTATAAAAAAATTCTAATATTTTCAAGAATAATTTCTCCTTTCTTAGAATTAATTTTTCTTATATAATTCTACCAAGTTCAAGAATAATTCCCTTCCTTGAAAATAATAATAATATCCTTTCTTATAAAATTCTACTAAGTCAACAACAATTTCCTTTCTTGCAAACTTCAATAATAAATTCCCATATATTTTATTTTATTTTTGAACTAATATTATGGTGCATAGCTTATAGATTCCAAGAATAAATTTCATGGACTTGCCCTAGGGGGATTTGTTAATTTGCAATTCAATTTCCTTCTTTTATTCTTAAACTAAGACCATTATAATGGTAGGGTTTCCTTCCTTTATGGCCATCATGAATTTCTAACCCTAATCCTTTCCCAACAACAATATTCATGCTATCTTATCCACCAACATCCCAATCAATCACATATGCTTAGCCAAGATACATGCATATTGTCAAGAATGTAGGAAAACAATCATGTTCCATAGAAAGCTTGTAAAAACATGTTGGTTGCATAAACTAAAGCATGGAACACAATCTTAAATTGTTAACCTACTTTGATGGTGGACTAAGTGGGATTAACTTGGCTTCCTCTTGACCCTTTTCCTTACTTCTTCCTTGTTCTTTTGCTTCCTTGCTTGCCTTCTTGATCAACTCCACTCTCCTTCTTGACTAATGTTGCATTCTCATGTGCTCTCTCTCACTTTTCTTGCCTTGAGGGTGTGGCATGTGTATCACCCAAAATGGAACCTCTCTTTCTTTCCCTTTCTCTTTTTCTCTTTTTCTCTCCTTCCACGCGTGTGTGTGTTGCATGCATGAAAAAATGAACTTCCCACTCTTTTTTCTCTTGCTTAGGTGGCATGGGCATGCATTCATAAAATTTTTAATTTCTTTCCCCTTACTTTCACACTACACTTTCCCTTCTCTCTCTTTTCTCCTTTCTTTTTTTTTTCGTGCATTATGTATTTACTTAGTCACCTTGTACTTGTAAGTACCATTTACTTCTCTTGCACTCTTCCCTTGTCCACTAGCTCATGCCACTTCTCACCTTCACACAAGGCTATGTGTTTTGGCAAGGCTCACGTATTATGCGTTGTCATCAAGGAAGGAGAAAATGAGTTCATGCAACCCCACCTTCATGTATTCGGTCAAGGGGTGCCACTTCTCTTCTTTACTCTTCATTACTCATATTACCCCTTAGTCCCTCATGTAATTTCATGCAACCTATTTCTTGAAAGTTTACATCCTTCATTGGTTAAAATGGACGCTGCCTTTTGTTGATAGTTCATAGTCTCATGGTTAATTAAGTGTAGCCTCACTTTCCTTGCAACTTTAGTGTTACTTACCCCCATTTCACACTACATCACCTGTTCATTTCTTCATTCATCTATTTTCAAGGAAATGGTGGAGGAAATCACGTCATCTCCTTATTTTAATGTTGTGTATATTTCTTCTCTTCTCCTAATTGTGGCTAGCCGTGTGGTTGAAGGAATGGGCAGCCTCCTTTCTTATTTCTATTATTTTTCCCTCTCTCTTTTCCTTCTCTTATACGTGTGTGCATGCCTTTCAAAATTCCAGCCTCAATTCCCTTTATTCATTCTATTTTACTTACTTCACACGCTGGACCTTTTCTTTTATCTATTTTTTTGGTTTTTTTATAGTCTTTGAGGCTTTCTTGTTGCATACACAATCTTAATTTCCCCTCCTCACATAAAATTCTGCACTAAGTGTACTTGCAAGTACACTTTTCTTTTCTTGCAAGTTACCTCATCCCATTTGTCCCTCTACCTTCCTTTCTTCTTAAATTTGAATTTCCATTTGGCCAACATGAAGGGAAGGATGCTACACTTCTTCTTGTTTTAATTGTTGCATGCTTTGATATGTATAATTAATTCCCTCCATGCTTGCAATTTGGTAATCCTTTCTCTTACACATTAGTCCCCCCATAAGCAACTACATTTGTACTAAAAAAAATTCTGCACTCTTGCTTTCCTTTTACTCCACCTTATGTTCATATGATATACATATATATACAATTGTGGCATCCCTTCTTCTAATTGCATGTGTGTCTTTCCCTTCTCCCTTCACGTAAACCCTCCTTTCATGCAAGACACACTTATGCATATTTATATTTAGGTAACACACACGTGATGTGGAGGCCACTTGCATTTCATGCAATGGGTGCATATATATATATTTAAATTCTTTCTTTTCCTATTTCCCCTCCTTACACATGAGCTACCCCCACAAGCAACTTCACTTGGATAAAATTCTGCCCTTCTCCCTAGCCTATTCAGTCACCTTAATTGAAAGGAATAGAAAGGAAAGAATGGGATGTGCATAAAATAATTAAAGACTTTTATCCTTCTCCACTTGCACGTGCACACACACATGCATGTATTTCAAATATTGCATCCCATCTTGCCTTTCCCTTTATCTATGTTGCCATGTACCTTCAAATATTTTACCATGCCATTCTTTTCTTTCCTTCCTCAATTTGGCTAAAATGGGAAAGGTAATCTAAATCAAATATCTTACAAATTAAGAGCATATTTATTTTGAACACCAAAATTTCACAAGCAAATTTTATCCAATAAACTAAAGAACATAAATTTAGACTAATTAAAATTATAGGGTGTTACATGAATCATACAGTTGAGTCATGTTTGGCGCCAATGTGAGTGTACAAAGGGGGTTACGCTTTGTACAAGGGGGGATATCACATTTCTTGCATTGTAATTTCTTAGATAGCTTTAAGTAGCCTGTAGAAGGCATGATAGAGTAATGCGTGCTGCCAATGCTATCTAGCAACAACACCTAAGGCAGTGAACCTATCGATGCAGCCTAGTGCAATGGTGAGTATCAAGGTCGTATTCCTCGGGAACGGGAAAGCCCAGAGTTACTACTTGTTCTCTGTTATCTAGCCTAGCAATTAAAATAATTAATTTTCATCTAAACTAACGTCTAACTATAAGCAATAATAAACTAACAACGACAAGAAATAGAAGAAAATAAACGGAGGCAAGAAATGCAAATCCATCAGGGAACCTACACTGGTTGGCAAACACACGAAGGATAATGGATTACTGAATTTAACTATGTTACCTGTGAGTGAATTCCAATGCAAATTCAAATTCTCTGTCGATCTCAATGAATTTCTTAAACTTAAAATCCACCACTGGCTAGTTCTTCCTAATGGCAAATTTTAAATCAGCATTATCTATCTAATTCACCACTATTAAGAGTCGTTACTTCTTAATCCAGCAATTTATTAACCTTAATTCTAAGCGATAACAAATTGTCGAATTCTGATTAGTTTTCCAAATTCCAATTATCATCTATCGATCTCAAAAAGGAATCTAATTAACATTACCACGACGTCTCGTAAATAACGCTAACACATACATTCATAATTGTAACGGAGATCACACATTAGATTCAACATCCATGCAAATTTAAACAGCAATCCAACACAGTTAGGGACCCCAATGAATTTTATAGTTCAGCCACACATATTTACATATAGCACACAATCCAACAGCAAACAACCCATCAGACAGTCAATTAAATAGCAGATAAAAATAGTAAAAACTTATGCAATCCTGTTTTTTCAATTGTCCAATGGTGTCTCTACAAAATGGTCACTGGAAAACCACCGACAAAGGACTAGAAGATTGTTAGGAAATGCCGAAAACAATGAAGTACAAGGCTGCCCAACAAAACGGGTCGGGTCGGACGGGTTGGACGGGTCGGACCCCAAGCTCTCGGGTACCCGACGGATCTGCTCCAAATCTGCTCCCTTCCGGTCGGCTAGGTGGCGGCGGACAGCTGGGGAAAGCTGAGACGGTGCACGGATGGCGAAAACGGACGAAAACCCGACGAGAAAACGCGAACGGGTCGCGAAAAGCAACGGGTCGCGCCTCTCGGGTTCGTCCTCGGATCTCTCAGTCCGGCGGGCTACAGCGGCTGGTGAGCTGGGGGAATGCGGTGGAGGACTTGCTGGAGGTGCAGGAGGTGACGATGGGTGGTGGAACGGTCGGAAAACACCGCGGTGAAGCTCGAACTGGATGGGTTGGCGAAACGGGTCGCGAGCCTTCTCTTGCGCTACGGACGCCGTGAACGGCGCCGCGGACAGCCAAGGTGGTGGAGGACCGTGCGCGAAGCCTCTTCGGTTGTTGGTCGGCCTCCCTCGGCGGCGGTGGTGCACGAGCTCACTCCCTTCGCGCGATGGGTCTTCACGCTTCACTGTTCACTCCCCAAATCTCTTTCACGCCTCGGACTTCGGTAGCTCGGGGCTCTTTTTCTCCCTCCCATTTGATTTTTTTTTTCTAGTTGACTCGGTCCAAGATCCAATATGGCAAACCAAGGCCCAAATATCTTGATCTAGGGCCCACTAAGCAGAATCAGCCCAAATGGCCTATTTTGAGTGCTCTAAAGCTGACCAGGCTCCAAATTGCTCTATTTGCTGACGGTGACTTGATAAAATGCCTGAAAACAGAAATGAAGAAAACTTAGGTGATTTTAAGAATAAAATTACACAAAATGCTCACAAAATAGACAATTCACTTCTAGCAATTTCGTATGGAATCGGACATATCAAATCACCCCACACTTAAGCTTTTGCTTGTCCTCAAGCAAACATTAACTCAGTCCTCAAATAGACAGCAACAATTTCTCAAAAGTCCAAACCTAGTCCACAGTTGATAATGCCTAACACATCCCCCGTGAAACTTATTTATCGACCAAATTGCAAAAACCTTGATGCAGAATGGAGATAATAACGATGCATACACAACTTAGCCAGCAATTCAATGGAAATTATTTAGGAATCAATGGCTCAAAGAGATTACTCAAATAACTCAAAGTGTATACAGGTAAGACACAAATCCCTCAAGCAACTTCACAAGAATATGTCTACTATAAGCTTGCTCATAAATCTCATCTCCGCTACCACTAAACATTGAACACCAAAATCAAGGGGGGTCTTAACAGGGTTGTAATGAGACTAAAGTGATGGTAGGGAAGAAATTTTTGGTAGAAGAGGCATAGATGCTGAAAATTCATGCAATTAAAGCACCAAGAAGGATTAAAGGATTAAATGCAACAAATTCTAAACATAACAATTCTTACTAAGTTTTCAATAAAGTTGGAGATGCTCAGAGAATAAAATCAATAGACAGGCTACTCTTATTATTATCTTTCTTTTGTTTTGTTTTGTTTTGTTTGTTTGTTTTTTTTTTTCATAATTAGCCTGCATGCTTACACTTTTGGATTGAAGGGAGCATCTAGAATGATAAAAAGAACTTAGTGCACTATTTTCAACTAAGGCAATGCATTTTAATCCCTGTACAAAGAATGAATCACACAAATTTCAGCAAAAGGAGGGGGTGAAGAAAGAAGATAGGGAAAAGAAAGGACTGAGGTGTAAAATGTAAGTGATGAAGAAAAATTGAAGGCCCTAAAAGTGGCTAACTGAGGAAGGAAAATGAGGTGTAAAAATTTAAGTTGCCCAAATCATCTGATATTCAAAAGTTTATGTAACTTCAACAAGTATTATAGAGCAAGTTCTAGAGACACAATCAAGTGAAATACACACTCAACAAAAAGAATTCAAAGCATATTTGTGATAAATGCTTATCTTAGGCTCAAATCTCACATTTGAAGTGTGGCTAAATTGCATATGATTCTCAAATATTTCCATATGAATTACTAATCAAGCAGTGCATGCAAACTGCATTAACAACATCCTAAATCAAAATTAAACAATATGAAAGAAAATCAAGCAACATGGGCATGACCTAGTCGTGGTCAAGAATACATTAGGCATTAAAACTGCTTTCTAACATAAACTATGAGAAACAATGTCTGCCCATTCATGACTGAATCATACATGCTCAAAAGACAAACAAAGACTTAAGTGTATAGAATCAAGCAAAAATCAAGTATCCTGTCTTAGATATACTGTCAACACAACATCAGCAAAAAATAGCATCAAAATGCAGCGTCCTGAACTAGTAGAGGGAAAATGAGTCAAAATAATAAAGGCACACCACCCCACACTTGAGGTTCACACTGTCCTCAGTGTACAGCCAAAGGGGATACCATCGAAATAAAAGCAGAAAGCACAGCAACAAGCACATAAAATCTAAAAGTTTTAATGTACCTTAACAAAATGAAAAGAAGAAAATAGACAAGAGTAAAATAACGCAGATAAAATAAAAAAAAAAATAGTGCTTTTTTTTTCGAGTCTTTTAGCTGGACTCGCTCCTTCTATCATTCTTTCAGGTAAAGCACCATATGCACTCGCTCCTCGACCTCCAATGGGTCTCCATAGTAGTGCTTTAGTCTGTGGCCATTGACTTTGAAATCTCCCTTGTCAGGATGATGCAATTCCACTGTGCCATAGGGAAAGACTTGCTTGATCACAAATGGTACCGACCATCGGCTCTTAAGCTTTCCTGGAAAAAGATGAAGACGTGAGTTATAAAGTAATACCCTATCTCCAACTTAAAAATTTTTAGAGCCACGAAGCCTTTGATCATGCCACTTCTTGGTTCGAGCTTTGTAAATGGAAGAATTTTCATAAGCTTGGTGGCGCCATTCTTCTAACTCATCCAACTGCCATAACCTCTCTTTACCTGCAGAAATAACATCAAGATTGCATGTTTTAAGGGCCCAAAGTGCCCTATGTTCCAATTCAACAGGCAAATGACAGGTCTTTCCATACACTAGCCTATAGGGTGTAAATCCAGTAGAAGTTCTGTAAGCTGTCCTAAAAGCCCATAATGCATCATCCAATTTGGATGCCCAATCCTTCCTACTCACCCCTACGGTTTTCTCTAAGATTCTCTTTAAACCCCTATTAGTTACCTCTACTTGTCCACTGGTTTGTGGGTGATAGGGTGTTGAAAACCTATGAGATACCCCATAATGTTTTAGTACTTTCTCAAGTTGGGAGCTACAGAAATGGGTCCCTCTATCACTGTCGATTGCCCTAGGTGTACCAAACCTAGCAAACAATTTTTTTAGGAACCTAGTCACCACCCTAGCATCATTAGTGGGAAAAGCTTGAGCTTCTGGCCACTTGGAAAGATACTCAACAGCCACAAGTATATACTTATTACGGATGAGGAAGGAAAAGGGCCCGTGAAGTCGATACCCCACACTTCAAAGATTTCAACCACTTGCATACTCGTTTGGGGCATTTCATCACGGGCAGAGATGTTACCTGACCTCTGACAAGCATCACAAACCTGTACATATGCTCTAGCATCCTGGAATATGGTTGGCCAGTAGAACCCTGCTTCAAGCACCTTCCTAGCAGTGTGGTTTGCAGCCTGGTGGCCTCCCGTTGGTCCTTCGTGGCAGTGCTTCAGGATTTGGTGGACTTCCTCCCCATGTATGCATCGCCTGATTACTTGGTCTGCACAGATACGAAACAAGAAGGGATCTTCCCAAATGTAGTATTTCAACTCAGCAAAGAATTTCTTCTTTTGCTGGGTAGTCATACCCTTTGGTAAAACCCTTGCCACTAAATAGTTAGCGTAATCACAAAACCAAGGGGAATCAGTACATACCTGAACCGTCTCCAAATGCTCATCTGGGAAGTTATCATCAATGGCTCTCTCATCTAAGGCCTCCCAGTTTGGGTTCTCTAACCTTGATAGGTGATCTGCAGCCAGGTTCTCTGCACCCTTCTTATCTTTGATCTCAATATCAAATTCCTGCAAGAGCAAAATCCATCTAATGAGTCTAGGCTTAGCATCATGCTTACCGAACAAATACTTCAAATTTGAATGATCCGTGTAAACCACGGTCTTGGATAGCACCAAATAGCATCGAAACTTGTCGAAAGCATAGACCACTGCAAGTAATTCCTTTTCAGTAGTGGTATAGTGCTCCTGGGCATCAGTCAAGGTCTTGCTAGCATAATAAATTGGCTGGAACTTTTTATCAATCCTCTGACCTAACACAGCCCCAACTGCAAAGTCACTAGCATCACACATTAGTTTAAAAGGCAGCCCACTTAGGTGAAACCATAATATGAAAGTGGTTAGTCGTTCCTTTAGTAACTCAAATGCATGCAGACAATCGATGTCGAAAACAAAAGGTACATCCTTGACAAGCAGCCGAGTTAAGGGCCCTAGCAATCTTAGAGAAATCTCTAATAAATCTCTATAAAAACCAAAGCATGCCCTAAGAAGCTTCTAATAGCCTTAATCGAACTAGGGGTGGTAGTTTTGATATGGTCTCAACCTTAGCCTTATCCACTTCCATCCTGCATGTGATATCTTATGCCCAAGAACGATCCCTCTCTCACCATAAAGTGACATTTTTCCTAATTAAGAACTAAGTTTGCTTCTATACATCTTGCAAGCATACGTTCTAAATTAAGAAAAGATGGGAGAAGGAGTTACCAAAAGCGAGAAGTCATCCATAAATACCTCCATAGACTCCTCAATCATGTCATGGAAGATTGCCATCATGTGAAAAGTGGTGGTGCGTTGCACAATCCAAAAGGCATCCTCTTGCCTGTGACGTTCCATATGGGCGGGTAAAGGTGGTCTTCTCTTGGTCTTGAGTGCAATGGGAATCTGAAAGTAACCTGAAAAACCATCAAGAAAGCAATAAAACATGTGACACGCCAAACGTTCAAGCATCTGGTCAATGAAAGGCAGAGGAAAATGGTCTTTCCGGGTTGCATCATTGAGTCTCCTATAATCAATGCAAACCCAAAAACCTGTTACTGTCCTAGTGGGTATGAGTTCATCCTTATCATTATTGACCACTGTCATGCCACCCTTCTTTGGTACAACCTGCACAGGACTCACCCAAGAGCTATCGAGAGATAGGATAAATCAAACTGCATCAAGAAGTTTAATTACCTCCTTTTTCACCACTTCCTTCATGTTTGGGTTCGATCGTCTCTGTGCCGCACCAACGCCTATAGCTATCTTCCATCAGGATCTTGTGTGAACAATAGCTAGGATTAATCCCAGGAATGTTCGCCATCTTATAAGCAAAGGCCCTAGGGTATTTCCTAAGAGAGGTCAAAGTCATCTCCCTCTCTTCAGGCGTAAGGTCATTTGCTATAATTCTTGGCGGCTTCTGCCTCATCCAAATAGGCATAGCTTAAGTGTTTGGTTAACTCCTTCAATTCCAAGGTTGGGGGGTCCTCAATTGAAGGTTTCACCTTCTGCACCTCTGACCTGTCAAGAGAAACAAAAGAATCAGTTAAGTTCTTTGGGCTCAACAGCTAGCAAGTGAGCTAGTTGTTCCAACACTTGCTCGTTGGACAACTCATCCTCTTCTCCTTGTAATGCCACCTGTAAAGGGTCATCAAGTAAAAATTCCTGCAACTCAGATTCAACCACATCAACCAAGACATCCACAGAATATACAGTATCATCATGATCTAAAGATTATCTCTTAGAGGTAGCTAAGTCAAAGGTACTTGATTTCATTCCCTACTCTAAGTTTCAATTTCCCATCACAGACATCTATAATAGCCCTAGACGTTGCAAGGAAAGGCCTACCTAGAATCAAGGGTACGCTACTCTCACCCTCCATATCCATCACAACAAAATCCACAGTAAATATAAATTTATCAACCTTTACAAGGACATCTTCAACTATACCTCTAGGATATTTAACAGTTCTATCAGCTAATTGTATGTTCATCCTAGTAGGTTTTGGCTCACCCAATCCCAATCTATCAAACAAGCTAGTAGGCATCAGATTTATGCTAGCTCCTAAATTAGCTAAAGCATCCATGACAGACAGATCACCAATTACACAAGGTACGGTAAAACTCCCTGGATCACGCCTCTTAACAGGTAGCTTGTTTTGTAAGATTCTTGAGCACTCCTCATTTAATGTCACCATCCCAAATCCTCTAGTTTCCTCTTGTTGCTCGAGATTTCCTTCAAGAACTTTGCATAGCGAGGCATCTGAGAAATGGCTTCAACAAAAGGAAGGTTAATCCTCAGTTGCTTAAATAGATCAAGAAACTTACCAAACTGTTGATCTACTTTCTCCTGCTTCAGTCTAGCCGGGTATGGAATGGGTGGCTGGTACTCTCTTATGGGGCTCTTCTTGCCCTCAACTTGCACCGGCTTAGTTACGTCAGGCCCTTGGTCCTTATTGACACTTGTATCCTGCACATCATTATGATCATCAGTAGGTAAAGGTAAAGGACCAGCTACTTGGTTACCTGATCTTAGAGTGATAGCCTTGCAATGCTCCCTTGGATTAGACTCGGTGGTGCTAGGGAGTGTCCTGGTCGTCTTTCACCAACACCTTAGAAATCTGGCCTATCTGATTCTCTAAGTTTTGAATGGAGGCTTGTTGGTTTCTAAGTGCTGTGTCTGTTTGGTGGAATTTGCTCTCTGAAGTGGACACAAACTTCATCATCAATTCCTCTAGATTAGGCTTCTTCTCCTGCCCTTGATGAAATTGACTTGGAGGCGACTTCTTCTTTGGGGTTCTTGTTGGTGCAACCATTTGAAAACACAGTGGGCCCTGGTTATTAGTGTTTCTCCATCCAAAATTGGGATAATTCCTCCACCCGGGGTTGTATGTGCTGCTATATGGATTGTTCTGCTGTCTCGGAGCGTTCCCCATGTAATCTACCTGTTCAAAATCAGAAGAACCATTGTGAGAAGAAAATGAAGAAGAGGGGTTAGCAAACATACCTCCCGCATTACAATTGACACCATAATGCGGGCCACCACGTAACTTCGCTGACTGCGTGCTACATGCACTGGCATCTGGAGTTGGTCAATCTTCTTAGCCAGAAGCTCCACTTGAGTTGCCAATGTTGATATAGAGTCTGACTGGTTGACCACTCCTTGCCGTCCTAGCCTATCCCTTGAGGATTGCCACTGATAGTTGTTCATGGCCATTTCCTCTATTAAACTCTGTGCCTGTTCAGGGGTTTTATTATTTAGTGCACCCCCTGCTGCCGCATCCACCATCTGCCTTGTGGCTGTATTTAAACCACTATAGAAAGTCTGCACTTGCATCCACACAGGCAATCCATGATGTGGGCAACACCTCAGTAAGTCCTTGTACCTCTCCTATGCATCATACATACTCTCATCAGCCATCTGTACAAAAGAAGAAATGTCATTACGTAGTTTTGCAGTCTTAGCTGGTGGAAAATATTTGTACAAAAACTTTTCAGCCAAAGTCTCCCAAGTAGTGATGGAGTTAGGTGGTAGGGATTGCAGCCATCTCTTTGCTCTATCTCTCAAGGAAAATGGAAACAATCTAAGTCGAATGGCATCATCAGTGGTTCCAGTAATCTTGAAAGTGTCGCATATCTCCAAGAAGTTAGCTATGTGGGCATTAGGGTCTTATTGGGCATCCCTCCAAACTGTACCGTTTGTTGCACCATCTGAATCACATTTGGCTTGATTTCAAAATTGTTAGCTGCTATTGTAGGCCGAGTAATGCACGTCTGTGTCCCTTCCAATGAAGGTCTAGCAAACTCGTACATCGTTCTATTGGCTTCGTCATTATTATTTGCAGCTGCCATCTTTGGTGATGTAGGGTCAGGGATCTCAATTGGTTCCTCCTCCAATATCTCAACTGGCACCTCCTCCTGACGACGGTGTGCACGAGTCCACAACAGTCGTTCTGGATCGGATAGAGGGTCTACAAGTACAGGATTAGAACTCCTGGTCATAAACTACCTGAATCCAATACCAGTGAAACAGTCCACCAATCAGATCAAAAAGTAATAAACCAAAACAAAAAGTAAAACAAGACAGATAAAACTCAATAACAGAAACAATAACGAAACAAATAAAAACCTACTAAAATAATAAAACAAATAATCCAAATAAATAAAATAAACTAAAATAAACAAAGGACAAAATGAAACTAATAAAAACTAATAGTTGAACGCAGAGAAAGACACACTAACCAGAAACAAAAACAAAATAGAACAAATAAAAATGGCTAAAGTAACAGATAGCAAATTCACTCTAGTTTTCACCAAAAATTCTCCGGCAACGGTGCCAAAAACTTGATGCGTGTTGCCAATGCTATCTAGCAACAACACCTAAGGCAGTGAACCTATCGATGCAGCCTAGTGCAATGGTGAGTATCAAGGTCGTATTCCTCGGGAACGGGAAAGCCCAGAGTTACTACTTGTTCTCTGTTATCTAGCCTAGCAATTAAAATAATTAATTTTCATCTAAACTAACGTCTAACTATAAGCAATAATAAACTAACAGCGACAAGAAATAGAAGAAAATACACGGAGGCAAGAAATGCAAATCCATCAGGGAACCTACACTGGTTGGCAAACACACACGAAGGATAATGGATTACTGAATTTAACTATGTTACCTGTGAGTGAATTCCAATGCAAATTCAAATTCTCTGTCGATCTCAATGAATTTCTTAAACTTAAAATCCACCATTGTTGGTTCTTCCTAATGGCAAATTTTAAATCAGCATTATCTATCTAATTCACCACTATTAAGAGTCGTTACTTCTTAATCCAGCAATTTATTAACCTTAATTCTAAGCGATAACAAATTGTCCGTTCTGATTAGTTTTCCAAATTCCAATTATCATCTATCGATCTCAAAAGGAATCTAATTAACATTACCACGACGTCTCGTAAATAACGCTAACACATACATTCATAATTGTAAGGAGATCACACATTAGATTCAACATCCATGCAAATTTAAACACAATCAACACAGTTAGGGACCCCAATGAATTTTATAGTTCACCACACATATTTACATATAGCACATAATCCAACAGCAAACAACCCATCAGACAGTCAATTAAATAGCAGATAAAAATAGTAAAAACTTATG
The DNA here is from genome assembly GCA_031216115.1 of Senna siamea. Classification (NCBI taxonomy): domain Eukaryota; kingdom Viridiplantae; phylum Streptophyta; class Magnoliopsida; order Fabales; family Fabaceae; genus Senna; species Senna siamea. Next base: position 15,005,033 of record CM062354.1, read on the forward strand.
CAATCCTGTTTTTTCAATTGTCCAATGGTGTCTCTACAAAATGGTCACTGGAAAACCACCGACAAAGGACTAGAAGATTGTTAGGAAATGCCGAAAACAATGAAGTACAAGGCTGCCCAACAAAGCGAATGGGTCAGCGGGTTGGGCGGGTGGACCCCAAGCTCTCGGGTACCGATGGATCGCTCCAAATCTGCTCCCTTCCGGTCGGCTAGGTGGCGGCGGACAGCTGGGGAAAGCTGAGACGGTGCACGGATGGCAAAAACGGATGAAAACCCGATGAGAAAACGCGAACGGGTCGCGAAAAGCAACGGGTCGCGCCTCTCGGGTTCGTCCTCGGATATCTCACTGGCCAGACTCTGTGGTGGTGAGCTGGGGAATGCGGTGGAGGACTTCTTTGGAGAGTGCAGGAGGTGACGATGGGTGGTGGAACGGTCGGAAAACACCGCGGTGAAGCTCGAACTGGATGGGTTGGCGAAACGGGTCGCGAGCCTTCTCTTGCGCTACGGACGCCGTGAATGGCGCCGCGGACAGCCAAAGTGGTGGAGGACCGTGCGCGAAGCCTCTTCGGTTGTTGGTCGGCCTCCCTCGGCGGCGGTGGTGCACGAGCTCACTCCGCCAGCGATGGGTCTTCACGCTTCACTGTTCACTCCCCAAATCTCTTTCACGCCTCGGACTTCGGTAGCTCGGGGCTCTTTTTCTCCCTCCTATTCGATTTTTTTTTTCTAGTTGACTCGATCCAAGATCCAATATGGCAAACCAAGGCCCAAATATCTTGATCTAGGGCCCACTAAGCAGAATCAGCCCAAATGGCCTATTTTGAGTGCTCTAAAGCTGACCAGGCTCCAATTTGCTCTATTTGCTGACGGTGACTTGATAAAATGCCTGAAAACAGAAATGAAGAAAACTTAGGTGATTTTAAGAATAAAATTACACAAAATGCTCACAAAATAGACAATTCACATCTAGCAATTTCGTATGGAATCGGACATATCATAGAGGTAGGAATGTAATAGTGTAAACACTTTGTAGTTTTCCTTACTTGAAAGAGGACTATCTTGTGAATTTGCTAGATTTAATCCAGTATTTGCATTATTCATCAATCTTCTCTTCTCCAATTATTCCATTAAGTTCCAGTAGCTAAAGATCACTCTAATTAGGGTGTATCATTTGTGCTTTCATTGAGAAGGTCACAATGGCTAATGGAACTCACAATCAGGAGTTATGATCGAATGCCTAGGAGTTGTACCGCATGATGCAGATGAATAAAGAACGAGTAAGTGCTTGGCATTAAAGGAATGAAGACTGAATGATAGAGATGGATCAAAGGTTAGAGAATGTGGAAAACATGTTGCGTGCACTAATAGCACACATCAGACAAAAATCTGTACCAATGCCATATCAGATTGGTCAGGCTCTTGTTTTGCCATCTTCGTGTAATACTCAGGTAAGAAGCGATCATACAGTGAATCAAAGCACTTTTCTTGGTAGAAATATGATGTTAGAAATTCCAAATTGTGATGAAAAAGACATGGAGGTTTGGATTTTCAAAATTGAAGAATTCGTTGAGCTGTATGGCACACCAGTAGAACAACGGATAAGAATTGCTTCCTTACATATAGAAGGTCTAGCCTACTCTTAGTACAAATGGACAATTCAGAATAGAGGCGTGTGAGTGTGGAAAGACTTTCTCAGGGCTATAAGAGTCAGGTTTGGGAAGTCAATATATAAAGATCTTATGGCAGCACTCAATGGGTTGAAGCAAAAAAGGATGGTGGATGAATACCAAGCAGCTTTTGAATTGTTGTCCATATAAGTCACTAGATTGCCAAAACAATGGTTGATTAGTTTTTTCATTGCTGGGTTGGAAGAATATCTGAAATGTGAGCTACAACTAGCTCAACCAGCATCCCATCATCATGCAGTGTCACTAGCTAAACTACACAAGCAGAAACAGATGAAGCTAAGAAACAACTTCAAATTAGTAAGTAAATAGGTTATTCCTAATTACTCTAAGCCTTTTGGCAATGCCTCTTACATAGCCTAATGTGATTCTTATGAGTGGATGGAGTAGGGGAAATAAGGGAGGAAGTGTAGCATCTCAGACTACTTTGAATGGACCAGAAAGAAATCCCCAACCTCATAATATAACTGCTAGTCAAAACACCAATTTCAAACAATTGACTACTATTGAGATCAAGGTGTGAAGAGAAAAAGGCTTGTGTTGCTACTGTGATGAGAAATATTCTCAAATTCACAGGTGTAAACCAAGTTTTTGCCTAATGGTTAGACAAGAGGAGCTGGAAGAATCATGGAGACCACCTGGTGATAAGGGCACTAATAAAGAGGAAGTGAATGAAGTGGAAAAGGGGACAATGGGCTCAGAGATCAATTTCAATACTCTGGAAGGGCAATGTCACCCTAACACTTTAAGGGTTCATGGGGTATACCAAGGAAGGAAGGTGAATGTGTTAATAGAAAGTGGAAACACACACAATTTCATCAAGAAAGAACTGGCAGAAAGGCTGCAGCTTTCTAATGAGCCTATAGCTGCTTTCAAAGTACAAATTAGCAATGGGACTCATTTGAATTCCCAAGAGAAGTGTAAAGGGGTGAAGCTAGAGTTGCAGGGCTATACAATAGTATTTAACCTCTTTCTATTGGAGATCAAGGGGGCTTACATTATCCTAGGAGTGTAATGGATGGCTAAGTTGGGAGACATTGTTATTAACTACAAACAACTCACACTAAGTTTTATGCAGAATGGGCTATCTACAAGGTTACAAAGGGAGAAACTATTAATTGAGCAGCCATTTAAAGGAAGGGACATGAAAAATATAGCTGTACATTACCATTTGGTTTGTTTTTTCTCTCCATAAAAGCAGACAATGTGTGACCAGAAAGAGTAGCTACCTAAGGAGCTTGAGGAAGTGTTGTTGACCTTTGATTATGTTTTTGGAGAGCTAAAAGGGTTGACACTTACCAGGGATATAGACCATCATATTGTCTTAACCCTTGAGGCCAAACCAGTGTGAGTAAGACCTTATAAGTACCCTCTCTTCCAAAAAAAAAAATTGAGAGACTGGTGGAAGAAATGAAGCAAAATAGGGTCATTCATGACAATTAAAGCTGTTTCTCATCCCCAGTACTATTGGTTAAAAAAGGATAGAACCTGAAGATTTTGTGTGGATTATAGAGCCTTAAATGCTATAACAATCAAGGATAAATTTCCTATCCCCACCCCACCATTGATGAAATTCTGGATAAGCTTTATGGGGTAGCATATTTTTTCTAAGATAGATTTGAGGGCAGGCTATCATCAGATTATAATGAAAGAAGAAGATGTTCACAAGATAGCCTTTAAGACACATGTAAGACACTATGAGTTCCTATTGTTGCTTTTCAGGTTGAATAATACTCTAGCCACTTTTCAAGCCACCATAAACAACATTTTCAGCATCACCTAAGGAGATTTGTGGTTGTGTTCTTTGATGATATTCTAGTTAATAGCAAAAAATTAGAGGACCATATTGAACATCTCACTACTTTGTTACAAATACTAAGGAGACACACCCTATTTGCCAAGTGTAGTTTTTGTCAAAGTTAAGTGGAGTATTCGAGACATGTGATTAGCCAAGAGGGAGTGCAGGTGGACTCCAGAAAAATAAAATCTATCCTCAAATGGCCTTCGTTGGTATCAATCAAACAATTGCAAGGGTTCTTAGGATTAACAGGCTATTACAAAAAGTTGTAGCTAGGTATGCCAACATTGCACATCCACTAACAAAACTTCTCCAGAAGAACCAATTCAAGTGGAATTCCAAAGCTCAAGAGGAATTTGAGGTTCTTAAATAGAAAATTACTAGCACACTAGTATTGGCTCTGCCAAAGTTTTAGCTCCCTTTTAAAGTAGAGAAAAATGCTTCATGGATAGGAGTAGAGGTTATGCTCAGTCAGCAAGATCATTCTTTGGCTTCTTTCAACAAGAAGTTAACTGGGAAATTGATCAGTGCTTCAGCCTATGTGCGTGACCTATATGCTATCAGCCAAGTAGTTATGAAGTGGCACCGCTACCTACTGACAAGGAAACTTGCCATTAAAATTGACCACAGAAGTTTGAAGTAACTAATGCACCAGGTGATTTAAACACATGAACAGTAGTTTTATCTCACAAAGCTCCTTGGATTTCAGTATGAAATTGTGTATAGGCCAGGAAAAATAGCACTGTTGTGGATGCCCTATATAGGAAGGAGGAATTATGTAGTCCTACTCAGATCTTCCAAAGGATCAAATAGGCCAATAGTACAAGCGCAGCATTATAGGAGCAGTATGTCTTTTGCAACCAAGGAAGGCTTCCAACTCAGTATTCCATTATTGATGGGATTCTATTTCACGAAGGAAGTGTGGTGGTTCCTAAAGATGAAGGCTTAAGGCAACAAATACTTTATGTTTTTCACAGTAACCTTAGCATTGGTCATGGAGGTATTATGAAAACCTATAAGGCCATTGTAGAAATTTTTTATTGGCCCAACCTAAAGGATGCTATTGTCCAATTCATGAATAGTTGCTTAATTTGCCAAATAATTAAGTACCCTACAACTAAAAAAGGGTCCTGCTATAGCCTTTACCTCTGCCTGCCACTCCTTGGGACCAAGTCACCATGGATTGGATTTCATAGTTGCTTTACCCAAGTCAGCTAGGAACACAGTTATAATGGTAGTGGTTGACAAATTCACTAAGTTGGGACATTTGGTAGCCTTCAACCTGGTTTTACAGCTTCAAAAGTTGTAGCCAAGTTCATTGAAATCTTAGTCAAGCTCTATGGTTTTCCTTTTAGCATTATCACTGATAGGGATTCCATATTCCTCATTCAATTTTGGAAATAGCTTATGTAATTCAGTGACACCAAACTTTATGATATTATTGCATACCATCCAGAAACAGATGGCTAACCTAAAGTCCTGAACCAATGCTTAGAATAATACCTACTTGCTTTCACTCATAACAATCCTAGGTTATGGAGTGAATACTTGCCATGGGCTGAATTTTGGTACAACAACTTCTATCATTATTCTATAGGCATGTCACCTTACTAGGCTTTGTATGGCTTCGACCCTAGATAGATTCTAGGTTATATCCCAACTTCTTCTAGAGTAGCTTCCCTAAACAAACTCTTGGAAAAAAGGAAGGCACTGCAAGATCAACTTAGGCAGCATTGGTAGAAGGCCTAGCGACCCATGAAGAAGCTAGATGATAAGAGTTGAGTGGAATAGGTTTTCTCAGCAGGAGACTAGGTCTTGATCAAATTTTAGGCATACAAGCATCATTCTGTAGTTGACAGACTGAGTAACAAGTTAGCCAAAAGGTTTCATGGACCTTACCAAGTTCTGGGATGCATAGGACATATGGCTTATAAGATTCAATGGCCCCTAGAAAGCAAGGTGCACCTAGTGTTTCATGTCTCCTTGCTCAAGCCCTTTGTTAGCCAACCTCCTTCTACTGTGGTACCATGGCCAAGACTTGAGGTAGTTGACAATGCCTCTCTTTTTTATTGATAGGAAAGTCGAAGGTGGTTCTCTTAAAGTCCTGGTGGAATGGGTAAGAAACCATGTGAGGAGGCTTTATGGGAAGACTGGCAACATTGTAGGACATGTTTCCTAACCTTAACCTTGAGGACAAGGTTATTTTCAATAGGGGTAGTATTGACAAAAATGATGACAATGATGATATAAAGACTACCATGGAAGAGACCTTAGGTGACTTAGGATGCAAGGCATCACTCGAGGGACCATAAGGAGATTTGATAGAAGCCAGCCATGCACAGGCATGGCAAGGGAGTTAGTTACACGAAGGAGAACTTACAGCATGCAATATTAAAGGTGAAGAGAGGTAGGATCCATATAGCATGCATGCCACTAGCGTGAATCATACGGTTGAGTCACGTTTGGCACCAACGTGAGTGTGCATGAGGGGTCACACTTTGTACAAAGAGGGATATCACATTGCTTGCATTGTAATTTCTCGGATAGCTTTAAGTAGCCTATAGAAGGGATGATAGAGGTAGGAATGTAATTAGTGTAAACACCCTAGAGTTTTCCCTACTCAAAAGAGGACTATCTTGTACGTTTGCTGGAGTTAATTTAGTATTCACATCATTTATCAATCTTCTCTTCTCTAATTATTCCATTAAGTTCTAGTAGCTAAAGACCACACTAATTAGGGTGTATCACTTTTCCAAAGTCAGGGTCGAGATTTTGGTCACTTGGCCTCAAATGGAAATTTCTCTGATTATATGAAGAAATACATTTTTTCCCCTAAAATACTAGCAGGAGATTTCAAAATTCAGTTAGCTACAATAACTCCCTATTCACTAAAATCGCATTTTCTACCCCTAGGCTAATGGGGGTTTACATAATTCCCTTAACCTTTTTCCTTTTTATTCTAGTCCTTATTCTCTTTCAATTAAGTCTCTGCACTAATGCAACTACATGAAAACTAATGCGGCATGCACAAGCATTTAACATATTTAATAACTAAAAAACATCTCTAATAAATAGTAAGAGTGTAACATCTGCTCCAAATATGATTAAAGAGATGTTTTTTAATTTTTAAATTAAGTTTAATGCTTTTGTATGTTGCATTAGTTTCATATATTTGCATTAGCCTAGGGACTAAATTGAAAGGAAATACATGAAGGTTTAGCAAGAGGTGGTCAGGGACTCAATTGAAAAGGGAAAAGTAAGTGAGGCCAAGGTTGCAAAGTAGCTCAGGGACTAAAATGCAATAAAATAAACTATCCTTAAACCTTAGCTGAAGCCCTAAACCCTCCCACACTTTCAACCTTTAGCATTTCTAGAGAGAAGCAGAAGGGGTGAGTAAAGAGAGAAAAGGGCAAGTTAGGGCAAAGAAAGGAGATTTTTGAACGCAAAAGATCATATTCAAGGCTAGAAATTAGTCCTACAGAAAGGGGATATTTTTCATAACACATCCTACACACACATTTGCAAGGAATCAAGGATTTTGACAAAGAAAATCCATATTCACAAACACAACCATGTTTTAGCATAAGCAAAACCCTTTCGAAAAATCAATCATAAGGAATGTAGAGAGAGAAAACCAGAGCTTTTATGAAACTTTAAAACACTTTATACAATCCATAAAACATGAAAATAAGGGTTTAGGAATGTTTAGCTACCCTAAATTTGCAAGTAAGTCTTCCTAGGTGTTTCCCTTGATTTTGCTCTTCCTCTTTGTCTTGTGAAGCTCTTGGCTAAACAACCTTTCTCCTTCCCCTTCAAGTTCTTCTTCTCCTTCATGAAGAAGATGACTTATTTTTAGGGTTTGGAAAAATTACCAAAATGCCTTTGTGTAAAATGACTATTTTACCGTTACTACTTCTCTTTTTCAAGAATGGCATCCTCTCTCCTTCAAATTGTAATTTCATGGAACTCTTATGGAATATGACTATTTTACCTTCCACTCTAGGAAATTACCATTTTACCCTTCCACATTTTCAAAAATTATCAATGTGTCCTTGAGTAAAATTACCATTTTACCCTTTCACTTTTTCAAAAATTACCAATGTGTCTTTAAGTAAAATTACCATTTTACCCTTCCACTTATTTGAAAATGACCAATTTATCCTAGAGTAAAATTACCATTTTACCCTTTATGTCTAAAAGGGACATCTTACCTTCACTTTTCCTCTTTTTCAAAATTGGCAGGCAAAAAATCCTCAAATAAAATTTCATAAAGTCTCTTTTATGAAATTTATATTTTATCCCTTCCTAGATAAAATTACCATTGTTTCCTTAAGAAAAAATTACTATTTGTCCTTTATGTCAACATAATTATTTTTACCCTTATTCCTTCTCTTCTTTCTAAAATAAAAGGGTAAAAGCCTTCAAACAAAATTTCATAAAGCACTTAAGTGGAAAATTTGGTTTTTCTCCTTTATGGAAAATTACTATTTTTCTTTTTTTGATAAAACTTATAAGTTTACCCTTATGGTAAGGTTAGTTCTACCTTGATGAAAATATCCATTCTACCCTTATGGTAAATCACTCTTAACACCACATAACCAACAACATCTACAAAAATAATCATCATCATTAATAATAATAATAATAATAATAATAATAATAATAATAATAATAATAATAATAATAATAATAATAATAATCAAGAATATTTAAGACAGATATTACATTTCTCCCTTCCTTTGAAATAATTTTGTCCTCGAAATTGATATATACCTTATGTAAACAATTCTGGTTAAATTCTCTTCATATCTTCTTCTTTCTCCCTGGTGGCTTCCTGCAATGATGTTTGATCCCACAAGACCTTTACAAGGGGAATGACTTTATTCCTTAGGTTCTTGACCTCAGTGCCGATGATTTGTAAAGGTCTTAGCTAATAAGTTATATTATCCTTTAATTGTAATGTACTAACGTCAAGTAGGTGCGAGGGATCAAGTATGTATTTTCTGAGTTGGGATACATGAAACATATTATAGAGGTTTGATAGTGATGGTGGCAAGGCTATCTAGTATGCAAATGGACCAACTTCAAAATTTGAAAAGGTCCAATGCATCTAGGACTTAGCTTTCTATATTTCATACCTTATCAATACTAGTAGTTGGGGAGATTTTAAAAAAAACATGGTCTCCGTCATTAAATTCAAGTGACCTCCTCCTTTTGTCGACATAGCTCTTTTGGCTGTCTTAAGCTTTTGCTATCTTCTCTTTGATCATCTTAATTTGTTCAGTTGTTTGTTGCACTAGCTAGGTCCCAGTAGTTTCCTTTCAACTACTTCATACCAACATAATGGAGATCTACACTTCCTCCTATACAAAGCTTCATAGGGTGCCATACCTATGCTAAAGTGGAAACTATTGTTGTAGGAAAATTCTATTAATGGTAAGTTCCTATCCCAATTCCCTTTATACTCTAAGGCACAAGCCCTAAGCATATTCTTTAAAGTTTGGATTGTTCTCTCTGTTTATCCATCTATTTGAGGATGATAAGCGATACTAAAGTTTAACCTAGTACCAAAAGCTTCCTGCAAGGCTTTCCAAAATCTAGAGGTAAATTTGGGATATCTATCTAAGACAATGGTGATAACTCCTCCATGAAGTCTCACTATCTCCTGAATAAATAGTTGAGCTAATCTATCCAAAGAGAAATTGATCTTAATGGGTAGAAAATGAGTGAATATAGTCAATCTATCCACTATCACCCAAATGGCATCATTTTTTGACTAGGTTCTAGGTAAACCCACCACAAAGTCAATAGAAATTTTGTCCCACTTTCACTCAGGAATATCTAATGGATGTAATAATCTAGTAGGTTTTTTATGTTCAATCTTTACCTACTGACATATTAGACACTTAGCTACATGCTCTGCTATATGCTTTTTCATACCTGGCCACTAAAACCTTTCCTTCAAATCTTGATACATCTTAGTGGCACTAAGATGAATAGTATAACTACTTTGATGAGCCTCCTCTAATATCATATTCCTCAGTCCTCCAATTCCAGGAACATAAATTCTATTTTGGAAAGTTACCATTCCATTGATCCCTTTCGTGAACTCCTTTGAATCCTTTAAGGATTTTGAGAACTCATCATCTTTTTGAGCTTTGAGATTTGGTTCCTAAGAGTGTTTTCAATTCTTAGCTCACTCAAACAGATTTTGTTAGGTAACACTAGAGTAGAAAAACTCATGTTCCTAAATTTCACCATCAAATCCATCTAACTTACCATTAGCTACATGGAGGGACTTCCTACTTAAAGCATTTGCCACAATATTTGCCTTACCTAGATGGTACATCAATTAAAAATCATAATTCTTCATGAATTCCATTCATCTCCTCTGTCTCATATTTAGTTCCTTCTGGTCAAAGAGGTATTTGAGACTTTTATGGTCACTAAGTAACTCAAATCTAGATCCATAGAGATAGTGTATCCAAATTTTCAAAGCAAATACTATGGTTACCAATTCTAGATCATATGTAGGATAATTTATCTTATGAGGCCTTAACTGCCTAGAAGCATAGGCCACTACCCTTCTTCCTGACATTAGGGCACACCCTAAACCTATCTTGGATGCATCGCAATATAACTCAAACTTTTCCAAAGGGTCTGGGATGACTAAGACAGGTGCAGTGGTTAATTTCTCTTTCAAGGTTTGGAAACTTTATTCACATTTTGAGTCCCACATAAATGGAATATCCTTTCGGGTTAACTTAGTCATTGGCATTGCTATTTGCAAAAACCCCTTAATAAATTGCCTATAATACCTTGTCAAACCTAAAAAGCTACGAACTTTGATCACAGTAGTAGGCCTTTCCTAGTTTACCATTGCTTCCGTTTTACAAGGGGTTCACTAACACTTTATCTTTAGAGATTAAGTGCCCTAAGAATCTCACTTCTTCCAACCAAAACTCACATTTTTCTAGGTTAGCATGTAGTTATTTCTCCCTAAGTATTTGCAACACTATCTTGTGGTGTTGCTCATGCTCTTATCTATTTCTAGAGTATACAAGAATGTTGTCAATAAACACTACCACGAATTGATCAAGATAGGGTCTAAAGATGCAGTTCATGTAGTCCATGAAAATGGCTGGAACATTTGTCAGACTAAATGGCATTACAATAAATTCATAATGCCCATACCTCGTCTTAAAAGCAGTGTTAGGTATGTCAATATGTCTTACCTTAATTTGATGGTACCTTGACCTTAAATAAATCTTAAAAAAGATAGTGACTCCTCTCAACTACTCTAACAGGTCATCAATCTTAGGGATGGGGTATTTATTCTTCACAGTTACTCTATTCAACTGCCTATAATATATACATTCTTATACTTCCATCCTTCTTCTTTACAAATAAAACCGGTGCTCCCCATGATGAGGCACTAGGCCTAATGAATTGTTTTGCTAGGAGGTCCTTTATTTGCACTTTTAACTCACTTAGTTCTAAAGGAGACATCTTAGAGGGTTCTATAGAGATTAGTCTCATTCTAGGAACTAACTTTATAGAGAATTTTACTTCTCTCTCAGGTGAGAGATTTACAGTTTCTTCTAGGAACACATCAGGGAACTCACAAACTACAGGGATATCACTAAGCTTCTGTTGAATCTCAACTTCTGAGGAACATAGAAAACTCATCCTTTCATTTTTCCTCTCAATTCCCCTATTTACTGGTTTGGTGTCTATGAAAGTCACAGATCTCACTGAACAGTCCAAGATCACATTGTTGGAAGAAAGCTAGTCCATTCCAAGATAACATCCAAATCCACCAAGGGTAAACATATAAGGTCAAAAATGAGAGGTTTATTTTCAACCACAATGGGACAATTCAAATAGATTAATGAAGTCAAAAAATGTTCATTAGTAAGGACAGCTACAGATAATTTATAGGGTAGGCTAGATATGTGTGGGTTCAATTTCTGGGCACAATCTAAAGAAATAAAAGAATGGGTGATGCCAAAATCATACAACGCAATTAAAGGAACATCATTAATTAAATATTTACCTTATATCAAATCATCTAATTATGCCACCACTTTACCTTTCAAGGTATAAACCCTTCCCTTGGTTGCTAGCTTGGGTGTCTCACCTGGCTTCTCCATCACCATACAGGTCCTGGCATAATGGCCTAGTTTAACACACTTGAAACAATCGTTTTGTCCCATCAAGCATAGTTTACCTCCATGGTTCTTCCTACACTTTGGGTAGTTGTTTGGGGCAGTTGGGGAAATTATGGGTCTTTTAGTTATCTAGTTCCTAGAAAATTTACTATCAAGTCCCTTACCATACCCTGATGATGCCTTTCTCTTGAAGAAATTGGATTCTTGCTTTCCTTTCTTCAATGTCACCAATGTATTAAAGGCAATTTGGCATTTATTCACAAGATTAGCATAACCCTTGATTTCTTGGGATGCCACTTCATATTGCAACTCAAGATCCAAGCTATTTTCCAAGTGTATGGCCTTCCATGCTTCATTTGGTCTCTATTTCAAGTAAGAGGAGAATTTAGACAACTTAAATAGAGCTAGATGCTCTTCAAAAGGCCTACCTCCCTGCTTAATCTGCATAAATTTACCTTCTTTTGTGTTCCTCTCACTCTGGGGAAGTACTTATTTAGAAATGTTTCTTTGAATGCCTCCCAGGTGATTTGCACTTCCTGAGATTCCATTAGCTTCTTGGCTCCTTTCCATCAGTACTTAGCTTCTCCTTCTAACTGATAGGTGGTGAAAGAGACTTTTTGGGCATCTGTGCTCCCTTATTCCTCAAACAGTTCTTCCATTTTCTACAGCCATTCCTCTGCCAATTTAGAATCTAACTCACCCTTGAAAGTAGGAGGTCTAGCCTTTTGAAACTTAGTCCACCCACCATGGGCCTGATTTCTGGCTTGTTTATTTTTAGGTTGAGTATTCTCACTCCTATTTTTTTGAATCTGACCGAGTTTTCTATAGTAACTGTAGCCTGTTGAGAGGCAGCAACAGCTTGTGTTCTCATGGCTTCTTCCATTCCCCTTATAGTCTGCATAATCTCAGTCAAATTCATATCATTTTCCCTATTCTGGGTGCTACTCCTCCTATTTAGTGCCATACTATCCTCTACAAAATAAATATAACTGAGGTGATCAGTCCTAATAATAGATTATCAAGCAGAGAACATATAACACTAATAAGAGCTAGTATCTTCCCAAACCTAATGCTTCATTACTCAAGTCAAAACAAAATACAAGTTGGCTAACCACTAGGTATAACTAACAAACTTGAACTAGTCCTTTTCTTAAGGAATCCACCCCTTTCTAACTAAGGTAGTTGTGCTCTGATATTACTTTAATGTAACACCCTTACCTTTACATTACAATATCATAAATTGTAATAAGATAAGTATGTCACATTTGTCTTTACCATATTATTTTTATAATATGCTTGAGCATTATATCCATTAATATTTAATTAATTGATTAGGTTTGGGTGCCTTTGCTCAGGTTATCATTCTTTTGCATAGTGAAAATAAAATTTCATACATCATAGTAGAATAGGTAAAAGCATTGCATATATATATTTACACTAGTTGATACATAACCTGGGATATGTGAAGTATTCATTCATAAAGGTAAGGAAGAAACAAACCTGACACTTAAACCCTTTTTTCAAAAAGAATCCTACTAATAGATAGACCTTCACATATCCTATTTCAAATATATGCCCCTTTTCCCTTATATACAACCAAAAAGAATAGTAGTCCTAATTCTACCCCAAAAAGAACATATGTAGAATTAGGACCAAACAAAAAAGGCTACAGTTACATAATGATATCTACTCTCTAAGCCTGCGTGTCTATTGCAAGAATTTCAAATATTGCCATTATGTAATTATCCTTTAGTACTGTAAAGGTCCCTAAGAAAGGAACCTCTACCAAGGCCACTTCAATTTCTATCATTACATAATATCTAGGCATCTGATACACACCAGTACAATAATGAGAAATAATTTTGCAGTAGCTAAACAAACCATACATTTTCAAATTAATTAGCACATACCACTGTACGGATATAGAAAACATTTCTACATTCCATTCTCTTCAAAATAAATTCATCCATTTTGTTCTATGGGTAAGCTTTATATGAAACACAAACATGTGCATTTATGAATATAAGAATATTACTTAATAAAGCAACATTTATGCATGTAAAACATAACATATGTAAACATTTTTAGTCATCACTTAAGTATGTGAGCACCTTCAGTCACCACTTAAGTGTGTACACATTTTCAATCATTTCTTAAGTATGTGAGCACCTTCGGTCACTACTTAAGTGTGTGAACACCTTTGGTCACATTTCAATTATGTGAGCACCTTTGGTCACAGTTCAATTATGTGAGCACCTTTGGTCGAATTTCAATTATGTGAGCACCTTTGGTCGCATTTCAATTATGTGAGCACCTTTGGTTACATTTCAATTATGTGAGCACCTTTGGTCGCATTTCAATTATGTGACCACCTTTGGTCACATTTCAATATCTGAGCACCTTTGGTCACATTTCAATTATGTGAGCACCATTGGTCACATTTCAACTATGTGAGTGTAACACCCCCTTAGCTTATGGTTCCTTTTAGTTATTAATAGATATAATATATATATATATTGGTGTGTTACTACCCTTCAACTAGAGTGATTTTAAACTTTTAAAGGTTACTTTAATTGAGTGCATTATAGGTTGGGACTTTACTCTTGAGTTTCACTCATTCTCGCAATGGAATATAATATATATAAATTATACCTGAATTAACTATACATAAACATATGTTCTTGGTTAAATATAGTTAAATAAATTTTAGGCATGGAGGCAACAATCCTGCCACTCATAATCCCATTAGCTAGTCTAAACATTAGTTCATATACATCCCAACTTAAGATAGGCTATAAAAAAGGTATTCTATACTAGCCTTTCCAAAAATCATAAAGACTAGTATAATGATAACATGTACTTATACTATCCCAAAATAAATTAATCAATTTCATGTACCCCCTAGTGGGTACTTCTTCCTATGTTACCTCCTTTTCAACCACGAGACCTACACATCTGATACATGTTAGAACTAATATGAGAAATGAATCTTAGTAGCAATGTAACCTATCTTTAAAAATTACCAACATATAACACTGTGCTTACACGAAAAATCTATACATTCTTTCATCATAAAAACATAATACATAGAATATACTATTAGGGTGTAATGCATTCAAGCATACTTTCAATCATGTGCTTAGATTTATGCACATACATTTAAACATATCATCTTTAAAGCATGGGATGTTCATTCATCATCATTCTCATCATTACCTTCATACAAAATATGCCATCATTTCATTCCCACAACATGCGAGCAGTACATAAAACACCCTAAGAGTAATTAAAATAGTTGCTTAGCAATAACTTAATGCATTATTGTCTATACGAGTGTGAGCATGGCTATTTAGTCATGCCTTAACTTTTGTAGATTCTGAGGTATCCCCCAGTCGATCCAAGTACCTTAATGGTCCCTACCCCTTTTCGGTAGATCATCCCTAACCAACGGGATTTCCTTCCTTTCGTCCTAAGTGGGACTGGTATAAACTCATGGGATCATTGTCATCTCTATGTGGATCACTTCATCTTCGCTTTTGGGCGGATCATAGTACTATGGAATCACCATCCTTTGTTGATAGATCACACTTCTGGTATGTTATTCTCTACATATATCCTAGGGTGAATCGAGTCATGCCCATGGTTATGCCTAACTCTAAGTATGTGTTTCTCATATGGCTTTTGGGAGATGACACTAACTTAAAGTTTGCAACCATTATGTTGTTTTCAAAATCATCTAAGTTCAAGTGGATGTTTAACAATCCCAATTTATGGCACAATCGTGGAATACCCAACGACCTTTCTATACCAACAATCGAGTACTCGATCATGAGCCTATCTACCCTAAGGCATGCACTTAGAATACTTTCCTCTTTCCTCTTTTGTGTTTTTTGCTCTCTCTTTATTTCACAATCACAAGGGTCTCATCACCCAAGTGGTTCGTGACTCTATCTCTTGCATGTTACCCCCTACATCCCTGGTTTAGATCCTTAATTTGAGTGAAAATCTAGGCTAATTTCCTCTTAACATGGTCAATTGAGCTCATTATCCATATCAGAGAGTTAGCAGTCAACGTCCCCCTTACTAGCAGTCAACTGCTAGCTTACTATCAAAATTTCTCCTCTTGACTGAGAGCTACCAGTCAGCTACTAAAGGCTTGGCAGTTGGCTGCTATCCTCGACAGTTGACTTTTAGGGGTTTGGCAGCTAACTACTAGCCTACTGTGAGACTTCTTAGAAAATTTGGGCCCAACAGTCGACTTTTAGGGGCATGGCAGTCGACTGCTTGCCTTTAAAGTGTTTTTTGGAAAATGAAGAACACGATAGTCAACTTCCAAGGGTCTGGAAGTCGGCTGCTAGCATTCTGTCTCACTTTTTTGGGTAGATTATTAGCATGGTAGTTAACTTCTATGGCTGGCAGTCGACTGCTAGAACTCGTTCTATGCGAAAAATCATGGTTTTACCTAAAGTTTGGCCCCAAAAACATGCTTTCAAATATACTTTTCAAAGTATGAACTCAATGTCAGCATTTACACATCATTTCCCATTCATAGCAGCCACGTTGTACTTAAGTACACTCCATTTCTCCACGCAATCTTGTGTTTTATCCATTATACACGTTTCTCTCTCCCTCTCCTCCTTGCTGTATGAAATTTTTAATTCCATTCCCTCATGTATATTGTCCAATCGAGTAATGGGAAGCTACTCCTCCTTCCAATTTTTAATCATTATTATTTACTAGCCACATATGTACTTTAAGTATAATTCATATAATGAAATCTTATGTTAGTGGATTAACCACTCGGCCAAGTTAAAGGAAGGGAGAAAGGGGAGTCATGCAAGGCACCCTTCAAACAAAGCATTTGGTTCATGATTTCCCTCATCGTACACCTACTTGGATGGATGTTCATTTAAATTAATTATGTACCTTTACATTAGGCACTCTGCCACACCAAGGAAGGGAAGGAGGGAGGTTCACACAAGGCTATATGGTTTAGGCAAGTCTCACGTAACTCCCACGTTCTAGCTTTATGCACTTATATATAATTCCTTCACGCAGTGGCACCAAAGGAAAGGAAAGGAAAGGGATTCACATAAGCCACCATTCCACGTGATAGCCTCCTTCACGCAAGGCATATGGTTTTGCATTGTAATTCGCTATGTCTAACTCCCCATTGGCTTCCACTCTACACCTACATGTGTGTATTTTATGTTAAATAAATTCTGCGCTCTTGCTTCACCATACTCACACACTTTTAACTCGTTTTTCTTTTCTTAATTATCATTAGTCATGGCTGCACTTCTTTCCCCTTGCTTCCATTTCACTCCACCGAATGCATGTGTATATATATGTATTTAATGGATGCTAACTCTTTTCCTTCCCTTCACTAATTGTATGTGTATATATATATATAACTATTTAAAATTTGGTTTTTCTCCTTTGGTAATTAGGCTAGACGAAAGGAAAAGAAAAAAGGAAATTAAATTAAACACCTCAATTTCACATGTTTCCTTTTTATGAACATTCCATGCTACTTAATACCTTGGTCCATTCTTTCCCTTGTGACATTTATTCTCCATTACATCACTAAAAAAATTACATCACATTTTATAGAAACTTATCTAATTAATTAAGGAAACATTAATTTAAATATAACCAAAAGAATATAGGGTGTTACATTTCT
The DNA here is from genome assembly GCA_031216115.1 of Senna siamea. Lineage (NCBI taxonomy): Eukaryota > Viridiplantae > Streptophyta > Magnoliopsida > Fabales > Fabaceae > Senna > Senna siamea. The sequence continues at coordinate 15,022,366 of CM062354.1, forward strand.
CCCCTCCTTTAAAATAATTTTGTCCTCAAAATTTATACATACCTTATGTAAATAATTATAGATACGCTCTATGCATGTCCTTTTCTCTTTCTTAGGTGGCTTCCTGTGATGATGTTCGATCCCACAAGATCTTTACCAGGGGAATGGTCTTATTCCTTAGGTCTTAACCTCAGTACCGATGATTTGTAAAGGCATTGGCTGATAAGTTAGATTATCCTTTAATTGTAGAGTACTGGCATCAAGCATATGTGAAGGATCAGGTATGTATTTTTTGAGCTGAGAGACATGGTAAACATTATGAAGGTTTGACAAATGTGGGGGTAAGGCTATATAGTATATTGATAGACCTACTCTCTTTAATATTTGTAAAGGTCCAATATATCTAGGACTCAGCTGTCTAGACTTCATAGCTTTACCAATACCAGTAGTTGAGGATACCTTCAAAAAAACATGGTTCCCTTCCTCAAATTCTAGAGGTCTTCTTCTTTTATCAGCATAGCTCTTTTGTCTGTCCTGAGTCTTTGCCATTTTCTCTCTGATCATTTTAATTTGATCAGTTGTCTGTTGTACTAACTCAGGTCCTAACAGTTGCCCCTCACCCACTTCATACCAACATAGTAGGGACCTACACTTCCTCCCATATAGGGCTTCATAGGGTGCTATACCTATGCTAGAGTAAAAACTATTGTAAGAAAATTCAATCAATGGTAGACTCCCATCCCAGTTTCCTCTATACTCTAAAACACAAGCCTTAAGCATATCTTATAAGGTCTGAATGGTTCTCTCTGTCTATCCATCTGTTTGAGGATGATATGTTGTGCTGAAACTTAATCTAGTCCCAAAGGCTTCTTGCAGGGCTTTCCAAAATCTAGAGGTAAATCTGGGATCCCTATCTGAGACGATGCTAATGGGTATACCATGAAGTCTCACTATCTCCTGTATATATATCTGTGCTAATTTATCCAAGGAGTAGTTAATCTTAATGGGTAGGAAATGAGTAAACTTAGTTAACCTATCCACTATTACCCAAATAACATCATTCCCTGATTGGGTTTTAGGTAAGCCTACCATAAAATCCATTGAAATTTTATCCCACTTCCACTCAGGAATGTCTAAGGGTCACAACAACCCAGTAGGCTTCTGGTGCTCAATCTTTACCTGATAAAATACTAGGCACTTAGCTACGTACTACACTATATGTTTCTTTATTCCTGGCCACCAGAACCTCCCCTTCAAATCCTGGTACATCTTAGTAGCTCCAGGATGAATAGTGTACTTACTTTGGTGAGCTTCCTCTAATATCTTATCCCGCAGTTCAATTGCCTTAGGAACATAAATTCTATTCTGGAAAGTTACCATCCCATCTGCCTCTCTTATGAACTCCTTTGAATCCTTTAGAGAGTCTAGGAATTCATCACCCTTCTGGGCTTCTAAGATTTAGGCCCTAAGAGTATTCTCAATTCTTAATTCACTCAAGCAGATTTTATTAGGCAACACCAGAGTAGATAACCTCATTTTTCTAAATTTCTTTATTAAGTCCATTTCACTCACCATCAGTCAGGCTACATGGAGAGACTTTCTACTTAATGCATCTGCCACAATGTTTGCCTTGCCTGGATGGTACTTTAATTCAAAATCATAATGCTTAATGAATTTCATCCACCTCCTTTGCCTCATATTCAATTCCTTTTAGTCAAAGAGGTACTTGAGACTTTTATGGTCACTAAATACCTCAAACCTAGACCTATAAAGGTAGTGTCTCTAAATCTTCAAGGCAAACACTATTGCTGCCAACTCTAGGTCATGGGTAGGATAATTTCTCTTATGCGGTCTTAACTACCTAGAAGCATAGGCTACTACTCTCCCTCCTTACATTAGGACACATCCTAACCCTTTCTTGGATGCATTATAGTATAATTCAATTTTTTCAAAAGGGTTTGGGATAACTAAAATAGGTGCAATGGTCAATTTCTCCTTCAATGTTTGGAAACTTTGTTCACACTGTGTCCCACACAAATGGAACATCCTTCTGGGTTAGGTTAGTCATAGGCATTGCTATCTGTGAACATCCCCGAATGAAACGTCTATAGTATCCTACTAAACCCAAGAAACTCCTGACTTTCGTCACGGTAGTAGGTTTTTCCTAGTTTACTACTACTTTAGTCTTATTAGGATCCATTGACACTCCTTCTTTAGAAATCACATGCCCTATGAATTTCACTTCTTCCAACCAAAATTTGCATTTCTCTAACTTAGCATATAGCTGCTTCTCTCTAAATATTTGCAGCACTATCCTGAGGTTCTGTTTATGCTCCTATCTATTCTTAAAATACACTAGTATGTCATCAATAAACATTACTACAAACTAATCGAGGTAAGGTCTAAAGATATTGTTCATGTAGTCTATAAAAATAGCTGGAGCATTTGTTAGGCCAAAGGGTATCATGAGAAATTCATAATGCCCATACCTAGTCCTAAAAGCAGTCTTAGGTATGTCCTCATTTCTAACTCTAATTTGATGATACCTTGATCTCAAATCAATCTTAGAAAAGATAGTGGCCCCTCTCAATTGGTCTAACAAGTCATCGATTCTAGGAAGAGGATACTTATTCTTCATAGTCACCTTATTCAGCTGCTTATAATCTATGCACATCCTCATGCTTCCATCCTTCTTCTTGACAAACAACATAGGTGCTCCCCACGATGAGACACTGGGTCTGATAAATTGTTTTGCTAAGAGGTCCTCTATTTGTACCTTCAATTCATTTAATTCCATTGGGGACATCCTATAAGGTGCTATGGAAATTAGTCCTAACCCAAGGAATAGCTCTATGAAAAACTCTATTTCTCTCTATGGTGGAAGACTGGTGATCTCTTCAGGAAATACATCAGGGAATTCATTGACTACGGGAATGGTTTCTAGCTTTTGCTGACTTTCCACTTCTGAGGATCATAAGAAACCCATTCTCTGGTTTTTCCTCTCAATCCCCATATTTACTAGTTTAGTATCTATGAAGGTCACAAACTTAGCTAAACAGTCCAAGATGACATTATTTGAAGAGAGCCAATCCATACCAAGGATAATGTCCAGTTCAATCATGGGCAAGTAGATAAGGTCTATAATGAAGGTTCTATTTTCAACCACAATAGGACAGTTCAAACAAATCAATGAAGTAGACACATGTTCATTAGTAGGTACTGCTATAGAAAGTTCATTAGGTAGGGTGGTTGTGGGTAATTTCAATTTCTGAACACAGTCTACTGAAACAAAGGAGTGGGTGGCACCAGAATCATACAATATAATTAAAGGAATATCATTAACAAAACACATACCTTTCATTAGATCCTCGAACTGGGCCACTTCTTTACCTTTTAGGTTATACACCCTTCCCTTGGAAACAGGTCTTGTGGTCTTTTCCAATCTCTTTAGGGTAGGACAAGCCCTGGAGATATGCCCTAGCTTCCCACATCTGTAGCACACATTCTGTCCTATCAGACATGGCCTATCTTTATGATTCTTCCCACATCTTAAACAATTGTTCTAAGAAATGAGAATATTCATCAGCCTCTTCCTTGTCTAGCTCCTTAAAAACTTCCTATCACAATCCCTGTTGAATCTAGATGGGTTCTTTCTCTTGAACAATCTAGATTCCTGTTTCCCCTTCTTTAGTGCTATAAGGGACCAGGAGGCTATGCGACACTTGTTAACCAATGTTGGGTAATCCCTGATCTCTTGGGATACCACCTCATGATACAGCCCTGGGTCTAAACTGTTCTCCAAGTGCATGGCTTTCCATGCCCCGTCCGGTCTCCACTTCAGGTAAGAAGAGAATTTTGATAACTCTTCAAACCTGGCTAAGTGTTCTTCAAAGGGTCTGCCACCCTATTTTATCTGCATAAATACACCCTCCTTGGCATTTCTCTCACTTTAGGGAAAATACTTCTCCAAGAATGCCTCCTTAAAGTTCTCCCATATGATCTGGGTCCCCTGGGCTTTCATTAACTATTTCATCACTTTCCACCAATATTTAGCCTCCCCCTCTAGTTGATATGTGGCGAAGGAAACTTTATGCGGCTCAGTGCTTCCCATACTTCAAATAACTCTTCCATCTCCTGCACCTATTCTTCAGCCTTCTTTTAGTTCATCACTCTAGTAAAGATAGGAGGCCTGGCTCTTTGGAATTCAATCTAGCCTCCACCAACTTAGGTTCTCATTTGTTCAACCCCAGTTTGAGTATCCTCACTTCGATCAGTTTGGACTTGGTAGAGTGCTTTAGCTGCGACTGCAGCCTATTGTGAGGAAGCTGCAGCCTAAACTCTCATGGCCCCGTTATGCCTTTCATTGTTTGTATCATCTCATTCACATCCACCTCCACATTTTGGCCCTATTATCTACTTCTCAATGTCGGTGCCATATTGTCATTCTATAAACCAAGTATTACCAAGGTGATCAGTCTCAATAACAAATTATTAAGCAGATAACATATAACACCAACGAGAGCTTTTGTCTTCCTAAACCTAATACACCATTCCTCAAGTTCAAAACAAAATACAAGTTAGCTAGCCACCTAGGCATAGCTAACTAACCTGAACTAGTCCCTTGCTTGAGGAATCTACCCTTTTCTAACCTAGGTAGCTATGCCCTAATTCCAACTTAATGTAACACCCTTATCTAGTGCTACAACTCCTTCGATGTAAACAGATAAGTTTGATACATTACTCTTAACCTTAATTATTCATTTGCCACATCTGAGCATTTATACCATTTAGTATTATTATTATGGATTAGGTTCGACTTCTTTTGCTCAAATAACCATGCTTTATTCACAGCAAAAATTAACTTAAATACATCACAGCGGAATTTATAAAACTATTAGATTAAAAATAAGAAAATTCTAATAATAAATGTCTGTTACATCCTTCTGTGAACATATACCAGGATATATGAAGTACCCGTCCATAAGGAGTCAGGAGACAACAAGCCTGTCACTCAAACTCCTTTTACAAATAATAGGTATGAATAGATCCTTCATATATCCTTCTCCTAATGATTGCCCTTTTTCCTTTTTCTATATACCGCCAAAATAATAGTCCTAATTCTAATCCCACAAAACATATATAGAATCATGACCCAAAATAAAGGAATACAAAATGGTCTTAACAAAATGGACTTCATCTTTCCCCGGCACTACTAACCATTCGCATCTGATACATATTAGCATATAAATGAGAAACACAAGTTTTCTAGTAGCTTAACAATTCATTATTTTAAAATCTACTAATATGTACTAGGGTGCAAGCACCAAAAATATTTTCATCTACATTCTCGTTATTTAAAATATAGTTTCATTCACATATACAGATTTGGCAAGCAGTACATGATTATTTGAAATGTCAATGTGATAAAGTGGATATTCTCATTTCACACATAACATATTTTTAGGGGATCATACATGTTAAAAAAAACTGAAACAAACCATGATCAGTTATACATTTTATTCTTAAAACTTACCTTATCTCAAAGTGTAAAGCGCCTTCAGTCACACCTCAAGAATTGTGGACACTTGGCCACCTTTATAATTGTGAACACTAGGTCATAAGTGTAGAGCACCTTCGGCCACACCTAACTAGGTCACATGTGTGGAGCACGTTCAGCCAAACCTCAAGAATTGTGGACACTTGGCCACCTTTACAATGGTGAACACTAGGTCACGGTTGTGAAGCACATTCAGTCACACCTCACAAGGACACACGTGTGGAGCACCTTTGGCCACACCTCATAAATTGTGGACACTTAGACACCTTTATCATTGTAAACACTAGGTCACAAGTGTGAAGCACCTTTGGTCACACCTCATTAGGTCACATCTGTGGAACACCTTCAGCCACACCTCATAAATTTTGGATACTTGGCCACCTTTATCATTGTAAACACTAGGCCACGAGTGTGAAGCACCTTCGATCACACCTCATTAGGTCACATGTGTGGAACTCCTTCGGCTACACCTCATAAATTGTAGATACTTGGCCACCTTTATCATTGTGAACACTAGGTCATGGGTGTGAAGCACCTTCGGTCACACCTTACTAGGTCACATATACATACATATAGCAACTACAATTCCTTTCATTTTATCATTTTAATCTCCCTTGCATTTAGCCCTCATAAGGTACATTCTAATGCATTCATTATTAGCATAGTGATTCGGCCACCAAAATTAAAATGAGCTATCGGTTTTGGCCACCATGATAGGATAGTAATCCTTTAGGTTTTTCATACCAAATTGTCAAGTTTTTACATCCTTACCATAAATTAAACTTCTTGACTTTATGCATTAATTTTTTTGGGGTACTTTCTCTCACATTTAATTTGTGCAACCATTGCCATTAACCATTTATTTTACTTGTTTTCTTGGTTCTTGCTACACACTAAGTTTAAGGCTTACACACTTTTCTCCATTTTTACATTTTTAAAAATAATGTGGGGCGTTATTATGTGAAAAAAGGTGAACTAATTAACTATACCTTAATTAGCCATATTTTTTTTCTTTCTTTTAGCCAAAATCAAAGTGTAATCTCTCTTGCACAATTTTCATCAAGCCATTTCACCCCTTACAAAGGCCACTTTCGGATTTGGTAAGCCAACAAGAGTAATGTCATAACTTGCAAACCAAATTCTAGCCAGTAACCTTCATTTTGATGTGTACAACTCAAACATATACTAGTTATGCCAAATATAAAAATTTTAGCACATCTTATGTTAAAGCTTTTCATGATGCATGATAAATTTCACTAACAATAGTTCTTTAATGATAATAACAATAACCATTTAGCACATCAACCAACACATCCATTTACCATGCAAGCTTAGCCAAGAGACATTCACATTTTCAAGAATGTAGAGAAGTAACTAGTGTTCCATGAAAGCTTGGGAAATCATGATGCATATATTCTAGGACATGGAACAAAAGTTAAGGAATTGCTAACCTACCTCAAGGATGAACTAGGATGAGATTATCTTGGATTTCCTCTTGAATTTCCCTTGCTTCTTTGCCCTTTTGCTTCTTTCCCTTCTCGGCTAGGCTAGGTTTTCCTCACCAAAGCTTTGAGGTTCTCTCTAACTCTCAAGCTGCCCTCTCTTTATTTTTCCCCTTGCCGTATGTGTTGGTGTTTTTTCTAAAAAATAAATTACTCGCTCTCTTGTCGTGCCCCTTTACTTCAATCCCTTTCTTGCATCTTTCCTATTCGATGAAAAATGGCTTGCTACACTCTCTCCTTTTTGTTTATTCTTAATTGTCATTACTTAGGTGACACGTGTACTTAAGTACACTCCATTTCTCCATGCAATCTTGTGTTTTATCCAATATTCACGCTGCTCTCTCCCTTTCTTCCTTATCGTATGAAATTTTTAATTCCATTCTCTCATGTATATTGTCCATTCGGGTAATGGGAAGCTACTCCTCCTTCCTATTTTTAATCATTATTATTTACTAGCCACATGTGCACTTTAAGTACAATTCATATAATGGAATGTTGTGTTAGTGGATTAACCACTCGGCTAAGTTAAAGGAAGGAAGGAAGGGGAGTCAAGCAAGGCACCCTTCACACAAAGCATTTGGTTCATGATTTCCCTTATCGTATGCCTACTTGGATGGATGTTCATTTAAATAAATTCTGCACCTTTACATTAGGCACTCCGCCACACCAAGGAAGGGAAAGAGGGAGGTTCACACAAGGCTTCTCCCTCACGCAAGGTTGTACAGTTTAGGCAAGTCTCACGCAAGTCCTACGTTCTAGCTTTATGCATTTATATATAATTCTTTCATGCAGTGTTGCCAAAGGAAAGGAAAGGAAAGCAATTCACATAAGCCACCATTCCACGTGATAGCCTTCTTCATGCAAGGTATATGGTTTTGTATTTTAATTCCCTATGTCTAACTCCCATTGGCTTCCATCGTACACCTGCATGTGTGTATTTTATGTGAAATAAATTCTATACTCTTGCTTCACCGTACTCACACACTTTTAACTCTTTTTTCTTTTCTTAATTATCATTAGTCATGGCTGCACCTCTTTCCCCTTGCTTTCATTTCACTCCACTAAATGCATGTGTATATATATGTATTTAATGGATGCTAACTATTTTTCTTCCTTTCACCAATTACACGTGCATGTATATATACAACTATTTAAAATTTGGTTTTTCTCCTTTGGCAATTAGGCTAGATGTAGGGAAAAGAAAATAGGAAATTAAATTAAACACCTTAATCTCACATGTTCCCTTTTTATGAACATTCCATGCTACTTAATACCTTGGTGCATTCTTTCCCTTATGACATTTATTCTTCATTACATCACTAAAACAATTGCATCACATTTTATGAAAACTCATCTAATTAATTAAGGAAACATTAATTTAAATATAACTAAGAGAATATGGGGTGTTACACATCACATTGGGCATGAACCCATTTTCTTGAAGAAGAGAAATGAAATAGGCAAGTGAAGTTTACCTTGATTACCTTGTGTTTCAAATAAATCTTGTGCTAAAGGTGTTTTTTCCAAGTAGATTTGAAGCTTTATATTTAGTCTCTTAAGATTTCCTTGCTTAAGTTCCTTTTTCCCTTGCTCTCTATAATGCCCTGGTTACATATTAATTATTACATGTTGATTTGATTAATCTCTATGATTAATGGCCTATTTAATTTTCTCAGGATCTCCTTAAGCAGCTTATAATTCTTTCATTTGATAAAATGAACTTTGTCTTTTCAAAAACACTGAATCTAGATTTTTGATTGGAATAGTATTACTTCAGCCAAATTATCACATATATAACATAAGGCTATGTCAAAGCTATATGAATACATATATGTGTGTGTGTGTGTGTAAACTAATCAAAATACATAGTAATGAGTTGGCCTTCCTATGGTTATAGATATACATACAAGTCTACATACACCATCAAAAATATTCAAAATGGAGATTATTTGTGTATTGAAGAAGGCCTATCTTCATACACATAATATTTACATTCAAACTAGAGTAGGAAACTAGAGTAAGGAATACAGGTGAGGGTGGAATGGGAGGTACTTTAATCATAGTGATAACCACTATGTCATGTATCACTGTGAAAGTGCCCAATCATGGCATCGTAATCATCTCCACCTCAATCTCTAGTAGGAGGTAGTATTGAGGCATCTGTAGAGTCATCAGTAGGGGTGAGAATAAAATTCTCAGTAGAAAAGCAGTTTATACATATATCCATCTCAACATGTGTAGGTTAGAATCCATGTGGTCTTCTTAAAATCATAGAATATGTCACATATAAGGAAAAAAAATCATAACATAACTGGAAATATGAACTTATAAAGCTTGTCATCCTTTACCTTTGAGCAACATATACTAGTCCTTTGACCTTGGCCACTAACTCTAAGGTATCCCTTGGTGTGTACATGCGTATAATGCCATCAGGATTACCATGTCCCCACTCATATCATATTTTATTTCCATGTACCTCGAGTATATATTATCTCTCATCATATTCGAAGTTACCAAAGAAATCAGAATATAAGTAAAAACTACTCCTTAGGCCTTCGAAATAGTCTACTTAACCCTTTTCTCTCGATATACGTTAACTAACTCTAGAGTTAACTAGAATTAGTCACCTACATAGGATAAATATAGGCATGCTATACTACCCAAAGCTATCCAAACTTAAATACTCTAAAATTAAACATTTTTGGGCAAAGAACTTATGAAAGCTTTCTCATGATCTTTCATAATAAAACTTTTATGGCATAATTAAATTTTAGTTACACATGCTCACAATCATAATATGCATGTACATTTTGCATATGTTGTTCATGTTATCTTCAACTTATAGAAGATGTAATCACTACAACATCATATTTAGTTGACATGCATAATTTCGTGAACAAAACATCACAAGTTAGCTCTTTAACATTATTTGTTTCATTCAAGATTCCATTCTATTTTTCTCCTATAATTTTTCTTTTCTATCTTCCATTTACTTATCCTAGGTATTTTTTTAGGTTTTCATAGCTAAACTACTTCAAGAAGTGAATCTAGGGCTTTAGGAAGGTTACCATCACATGGGGAACACTTTGGGCCAATTTGTAACACCCACTTTTGGCTATTGAAGTTTAAATTTTGGTTTCCTTAATTATGTGAATGAATTTCTATAAATTGTGATAAAAAAATTTTGTGATTTAATGTTTAAAAATAAATATGTTAAGAACAAACACCCTTTCTTTCTTAGGTTAGTCAAATTAAGATGGAAGTGAAAATAAAATGGGAGATAAGACTTGATTATATTAAGGCATTTCCTTATAAGTCACCAAGAAGCTTACAAGAAGGAAACAATAATTGATTAAATAAAGATGATGTGATGCATGAAGAAAGAAAGGAGAAATAAAAGAGAGGTGTAAGTGTAGTCTCTCTTTTTGACATGATCTGAAGCTAGCATAGGAATACAAAAGAACGTGAGGTATTATTTAAGTGAATCAATCCCTTCTTGTACCAAAAGACTTGTGACATGTGGAAGAAAAACAAAGAGTGGATCGGTAATGGAGAAAGGAAGAAAAGAAAAGAGACGTGTTGGACTTGTACACCTCTTTTCCTTTCATTCCTTATTATTAAGTACATTAAGAATGCAAGGGAAAGAATCCTCTTTGGTCTCACCTTGACCGTGTATATAAGAGTGAAGGGAGGGAACCATTTCATAATAATTAAAGAGGAAGATCCATTTGGTGAATGAAATAGAAATAAAAGGAAACCAAGACATGTAGGTAGAAAAAGGGAATTTGACTACTTATTCTTCACCTTTAACCATGAAACCAATGGAAAATAGGAAGAAGAATGTGGATCTTATTTAACTTTAAGCTATATAACCACACAACAATAGAAATTAAGAGGGGAAAAAGAGTTTAACATTCATTTAAGTATATATGCACTCGGTGTAACGCCCTTATCTAGTATTACAATTCCTTCGATGTAATCAGATAAGTTCGGTACATTATTCTTATCCTTTTTATTTACCATTTCTGAGCCTTTATACCATCAAGTTTTATTAAAGTAGATTAGCTTCAGGTTCTTTTTCTCAGATCAAGTCTCATGTGCATATTGGAAATAAAATACCATACATCACAGCGAAATTTAAAACTTTTATATAATACAAATATTAAATGTCTATTACAACCTTTGTAATCATGTACCAGGATATATGAAGTACCCATCCATAAGGAGTTAGTAGACAACAAGTCTGTCACTAAAACTCCCTTTAACATAACAGGGATGGACCAGTCCTTCACATATCCTTTCCCCGAAAATTTCCCATTTCCCTTTCATATACATAGCCAAAATAATAGTCCTAATTCTAATTCAAAATCATATTTAGAATCAAGACCCTAAAAGTGCAAAATACTTCTATCAAAAGAATACCCTCTAATGCTACCTTCATCCTTCCCCGAGATTGCTACACAGCTGGATCTGATACATATTAGCATAGAAATAGGAAACACAAGTTTCCCAGTAGCTTAACAATTCATTATTTTAAAAATCTATTAATATGTACAAGGGTGCAAGCACCAAAAACACTTTCATCTACATTCTTGGTATTTAAAACATAGTCTTATTCATAAATATAAATTGGTAAGCATGACATGATTATTGGAAATGTCAGGGTGATAAAATAGATATTCTCTATTAAGTAAAACATCTTTTTATGGAATTATGCATGTCATCATAAACAAATAAATAAAATCATTTATGCGTTTCATTCTTAAAACTTACCTTTGTAAATTGATTGTGCACACTTGGGCACTTTGTGAACACTTGGCCACCTTTATAAAATTCCTTGTGGACACTTGGGCACTTTGTGGACACTTGGCCACCTTTATAAAATTCATTATGCACATTTGGGCACTTATGGACACTTAGCCACCTTTATGAAATTTATTGTGCACACTTGGGCACTTTGTGGAAACTTAGCCACCTTTATAAAATTTATTGTGCACACTTGGGCACCTGTGGATACTTGGCCACCTTTATAAAATTCATTGTGCACACTTGGGCACTGGTGGACAATTGACCACCTTTACAAAATTTATTGTACACACTTAGGCACCTGTGGACACTTGGCCACCTTTATAAAATTCATTGCCTATTAGTGTAACAATTGAAAGGATTTTAAAAGATAAAACCTAAATTTTGATGTAAATTCCAATCAAACGAAACCTGGCATGACTTTTGAGGATAGTGATTTGAAATGGAAGGCTATTTGAAGTCAGAAACACGATCAAACGGAAGGAAACACAATCCAGCGATCAGAAACTGACAGACGATGTTTCGTGCATCAATTCCACTGGTGGAGGCCAAAACCTTCACATGGAAACACGTTCCAACGTCTGGAAGGATGTTGACACCCTAAAGTATCCTCGGGTGGTCCGGGAAAAGTCAAAATCACCCCCGGAGGCTTTAAATTTCACGGATTCCCTCTATTTCTCTCAAAGCTCTCTCTCTCCTCACCATACTTTCTCTCTCCTCTCTCTCCTCCTTCCTCCACCGTGCACCGCCACTATAGTCACTGTGGGACACCACCTGGCATACCAATCGACAGCCGTCACCACCCATAACCTCCACCAACCACCCACGGCCACCAACGGCCGCCAGCACCGCCGAAAAATGCCACTTTTCTCCTCTACCGTGCAAAAACTTTGCCAGCTCAGATTGCCACCGTCCGTCACATTCGGCCGTCACCGCCCCCACCACCATGTAGCCTGAGCTGCCAGCTTCCTCTAGTAGCTCACCGACGTCGAACGGAGGCCGGACGTGCTTGGATCGAGGCAATCTCCATCCAACATGCGTGAATCTTCGTGGCCAGAAAATGCCATCCAAACAGCCGTGAACCACCGTGCCACCACCATATTCAGACTCCTGGACTTACAGGCTTCACCTTGGTGTAATTTTTGAGGCAAACCGCACCCCTCTGCTGTGCGCCACCATACGCCGTCATGCGCCATCGTGCCGGAGTTTTTGGACATACATCGGGAGAATCTGAGACCACCCCGAGACAGAATTCCATCATCCAAACACATTGGTAAGGTCTGATTTCCCAAAAACTGATGATATCTGATTGAAATAACTGTTGAACGTAATTAGGCAATAAATTGACCTAGGTATTAGGGCAACCGGACTTAGAATTGTTAAATGGATGACATGACAAGTCTGAATATTCAATTTAATGTCTAGGAAATTAATTGGGCTCAGAAACTGAGATTTCATGAAGTTTGAAATTGATTTAGAGCGACAGGAGACCAGGTAGGAGAATTTACACTTCCCGAATGTTAGAATTGACCTAGTGGATACCCGAATGATTTAGATTATTTTCATAGATTTACGTGCTGCTTTCAATGGAATAAATTGCATGCCTGTGTGCTGAAAACCCTAATTTCATGTTAGACGCTTTGTTTATCAAGTTTAAATGCCCTTAGGACGGATTTACTTAGGGTTGGGTACTTGATACCCGGTGTGGGATGGCCGTTAAGTATCCCGAGTACAGGGAGATTTTAATTGACATTGTTTTTACTTGATTTAGCCTGTACTGCATTAAGGATTACACGTTAAACCAGGATGACCCTAAGAAAGGTTTTAAGGAGTATAAGGGGGGATAACCTACACAGGGAAACGTTTTGATTTAGGCGTAATACCCTAGAACCCTGAGGAATAGTCGACCATGAGCATGTGAGTTCGAATAGACTGTATGAAGATGAGAATTGGCGTGTGTGCACATGCTAGGGGACGCCCTAGATGTTGATTCTCACCCAGTCCTTGAGTGAGTGATTGGTGTTACGGATCACACTCACAATATAGGCTTGATTTGGGTGATTGGTGTTACGGATCACACCCAACGATAAGAGAGGTATTCTCTCTGGACGACGTGCAATTAGATGATGATTTAGACTTGGTTACAGTGGATTTGTAGCCAACGTGGATTTAGATACATCGGGCATGGGATTTTATTTGATTTTGAGTAATGATTTTAAAAGAAATGGATTTTTATGATTTTGATTATCTGCCGCAATTTTCATGTGATAAAACAATTTTAAAGATAAGGTATTTCACTGTTTTCGAACTGATTTCGGGAAGATGATTTTAGTGTTCACACCACTGAGTATTCAGCCACATTTTGAACTGTATTTCAATTGTAAATTATTCTACTAGGATTTTATATCTCACTAGGCTATTTACTCAGATGAACAGGGATAGGGACAGGAACCCAGATAATAGGTGAGGATGCCGTGGTGATAAACGGGAGAATGACTTAGTTTAGGCTTGAACTTTCTTGTATATATTTTGATGACATTGCTGTATATGGATTTCTGTCATTTATGTTTTATGTTGTTGTTGGACTGGTTGTGTAATTGTAAATAGGTGATTATTGTATTTTGGGTATGTTTGAAATACAGAGGAAACTCTGTCAGATTTTTGGTAGGGTTTACCACTATAAACTTATGAAATTCAGTTGGAATGTATTTGAATGCATGACGTGATATGTATATGAGTTCTGGATGTACATTTAATGATTGTACGCCGTATGTATGGACTTTAGTTTCATTCCAGAGTAATTTATGATGTATGTATGTATAATTAGTTTAGCTGCTTGTGAATTAGGGTTGAACGGAATCCAAATGGACAACGGGAAGTCTATTTGGGTTATGCTCAACTAGTAGCGATCCCTTGACATTCCCACATCGGGAATAACTATGTAAAAGACCCATATGCTTCCGCTAATCAGATAAGCATCGCGTATGTTGTATAGGGGGTCGTTACAATTAGTATGTGGCCTTAAATTAACTGTCCATAATCTCTTAAATTTTCAACATGAGAACACTAATGGCATAAATAGGATAAATTGCATTCATCCTTTATTTAATTATAACTTTCTTATTTTCCCTTGAATTTAGCCATTAAAGACATTTTATAAGTCATTTTCATTAGCTTATGCATTCGGCTACTAGAAACAAAATGGGGTTGGGTTTGGCCATGATGAAATGACAATAATCCCTAAGGTTTTTCATGCCATATTGTCAAATTCTCCCTATGTTTCTATACTTTACTCTTCAATGAGCTCATGCATTAAATTCTAGGATACTTTCTTATACATTTAATTGGTGCAGCCTTTGCCATTAATAATTTATTTCCTTTGTTTTATTGGTTCATGCTACCCACTAAATTTTAAGGTTACATACTATTTAATTCACACATTTTAATAATAATTTGGGCTTTATTATGTGTGCATAGGTGAAACAATTAACTATAATTTAATTAACCATATTTTCTTCCTTTCTCTTGGCCCAAAACCGAATGGTAATTTCTTTTAAACAAATTTTCATCAAGCTATTCATAACAAGACAATGAGAGCAATGTCATATCTTGTAACCTAACTTCTAGCTAGCAAGCTTCATTTTGAATATCACTAACTTAAAACTCAAACTAGTCATGCAAAAATAAAATTTTAGCACTATCTTAAGGGTGAGCTTTCTATCATGCATGCTGTGTTTTTCTTGTAACCATGATCCTCCCATAAACAACCATATTCATTTATCAAATCAACCAACATACCAATCTATCATACAAGCTTAGCCAACATAACATTCATTTCATCAAGAATGTAGGGAAGAAAATAATGTTCCGTGAAAGCTTGTAAAACATTGTGATTACATATACTAAACCATGGAACAAAATTTTAAGAATTGTTAACCTACCTCAAAGATGGAACCAAAGTGGATTGTCCTAGCTTCCTTTTGAATTTTCCTTGCTCCTTTGCTTCCTTTGCTTCCTTTCTTGATCACTAATTTTTTGTGTTCTTTCTCACGTTGCTCCCTCTCCCTTTTTGATACACGTCATTGTGGGTGTGTATTTTCTAAGACATAAAGTGCTCTCTCTTTCCCTCTTATCGTGTGTGTCTTTTTGGTTTAATGAAATCCCTTTTCTTCTTCTCTAGCCCTTTGCACTTGGGTGCCCTACATGTAATCTAGGTGCCACTCTCATCTTTTATTTTTCTTATTGAATTGCCTCATGTATAATCTAAGTGAAGGCCATTTCCTTGTCCCCTCACGTTACTATCTCCCTCTCTTTTACTTGTCGTGTGTTTGTATCTTTCATCTCTCCCTTTTCATTTTCTATTCGATAATGGGAGGCTACACACTCTTCTCTTTCTTATTTTTTTTTGTAATCATCATCATTCACTAGCTACATGTGTACTCTTAAGCACAATTTTCTTTGCTTACAAGTTTATCTTATCCCATTTGTCACTCTATCTGTTATTGGGCTGCACATGTGTTTAATGACATTTTATTTTTCCTTACACTCTTGAAATTTCCATGTGGTAATGCATTTAATCCCCTCTTCACTTCCCTCTCTCACATACATTTCCCACTTAGCTAAAATGAGATGCTACCCCCATTCCTATTATCATTATTTCACGAGGACACATGTAATTTAAGTGCAACCCTGTTTTCCTTGAACTTCTTTTCATGTTTTATCTAACATTCTCGCTGATCTCCCTTTCTCCCTCACATTTACCATTTGGCCACAAGTGTACTTAAGTACACTTTACATTTCTTTGCAACCTTGGGTTAGCCCCTTAGACATGTTAAAAGAGGAAAGGAAGGAAGTCATAATTTATTCTCATCTTTCATTGTTTTTATTTAATCATGGCTGCGCATGTACTTCTTAGTACACCTCACATTGGTTCTACTCCATGTAAGGATGTACTTTCCTTCTCTCTTCTTAATTCTACCTCTCTATTACATATATGCATGCATGTTTTTTATATTTAATGCAATCTCTCGCTTATATATTATCTAGCTAGCAATGCCAAGTGAATTAAAAATGAAGTGCTGCACCTCTTTTCCTTTCTCACTTCATGTAAGACTTCCATTTCATACAAGACACACGTGGGGTTCCATTCTTGAGTGTGTTGGAGGCAACACAAGGGAAGGGAGGGAGACTTGCATCACGCATTTTCTCCTTCTCTCTTCTATCTACCCCACCAATTGTACACACATATGCATGTTTCATTCTAAACAAATTATGCACTCTTACCTGATAATACATGTACACCTTTAGCTATTTTTTCCTTGTCTTATTTTAATTATTAATTGGCAAAGCCATTCGACCACTTGAGAAAAAGGGAAGGGAAGGAAGTTTAATGCCACACCCACACTTTACCAAATGCATTTGTACATATATATATATTGGATGTTAACCCTTTTCTTCCCTTTATCAATTGCATGTGCATGTGTTTTAAGTTGGCTATACCCTTTACTTTTGGTAATTCGTTTAGGTAAAAAGGGAGGAAATAAGAAATTAACTCAGGCACCCAAATTTTCACATATCTCCCTTGTGATATTTATAATTCCTTACATCACTAAGGCAATTGCATCACATTTTATGGATACTCATCAAATTAATTAGGAAAGCATTTAATTGAAAACCAATTAAGAGAATATGGGGTGTTACACTCGGCGAAGAGGTGGAAGAGAGAAAGAGAGAGACGTGTGGCATTAGCTTTCCTTCTTTTCTTCCCTTTAGCTTTTAATCTTAAAGTGATCAAGAATAATAATTGAGGTGCTTGAATTATCTCCTTTCTTCCCTCCTTTCTGCCTAACTAAATAACTAAAAGAAACAAAAAGTTGAATTAAAAATATATGTAGGTACACGGTGGGAATGATTAGAAGGAGCTTGACACTTATTCGAAAACCATACTTAAACCATAAGCATTCGGTGAGAGGGAGAGCAGCTTAGTAAGTAAGCTAAAACACATAAGCATTTGATGAAGGAAGGAAAAACTAGTTCAGCCGAAAGGGGAGAAGCAAGGAAGGAAGATAAAATTCAAGGAAATACCAAGGCACTTGCACCATTTCTTGCATTAGTAAGGTAGCTTAGCAATTATATGTTTTGATTTCATGATTTAAATTATGTAGCATGATTTAAAGTCTTCATGGAATCAAATTTTCTAGCTTTACATTCCTTAAGATGCAATGCTTCCATTGGCTAAGTTGGTATGATAAAGTGGTTATGTTGTAGATGTGATAAAGTGTATGTTATCATTTCTATGAAAGAACTATTTTTGGCAAATTTCAGCATACTGATGTTAGCTACCAATGCTACCTAAGCAACTACACCTAAGGCAGTGAACCTATCGATGTAACCTAGTGCAATGGTGAGTATCAAGGTCGTATTCCTCGGGAACGGGAAAGCCCAGAGCTATTACTTGTTCTCTGTTATCTAGACTAAAAGTCAAAGTGATTGGTTTCTAACTAATCCTAATAATTAACTAAGTGCAATACACTACTAGTGACAAGGAACGAAAGAAAATATATGGAGGCAAGAAATGCAAATCCATCAGGGAACCTGTACTGGTTGGCAAACACACAAAGGATAATGGATTACTAAATTTGATGATGCTACCTGTGAGTAAATTCTAAGTTAAATTCAATTTCCCTCTCGAGACAATTAAATTTATAAATCTAAGAATCTACCACTGGAATCTCTTCCTAATGATTGATTTCAGATCAGCCTTATTATTCTAATTCACCACTATTAAGAATAGCTACTCCTTAATCCAGCAATTAATTAACCTCATCTCTAAGTGAAAATTAACTGTTCTCTACGATTAGATTCCAATTTCAATTATCATCTCTCGATCTCTTATTTCATGAAGTTATATCAAAGTACTCTTATTATTTTCATTTAAGAGAGAAGAAGAATCTAGTTATGTGCTTTCGTTGTCAAGAAGACAATTTTCCCTGAGAAGGGTAAAATCGCAATTTCACCCTAAGGGTATATTAGTAATTTTACATAATGTAGAAAATATAAATTTTTATCTTAAATATTTCAAGAAAAATATAAATTAGAAATCCTTGTCCAACTATGCTTCAAAGAAGAAAGAAAAAGGGTGAAATGATAATCTTTGGCATAAAGGGCA
Organism: Senna siamea; assembly: GCA_031216115.1. Classification (NCBI taxonomy): domain Eukaryota; kingdom Viridiplantae; phylum Streptophyta; class Magnoliopsida; order Fabales; family Fabaceae; genus Senna; species Senna siamea. The sequence goes on from CM062354.1 coordinate 15,041,378, forward strand.
AAATGATAATTTTGCCTTAGGGCTAAAATTGTAATTTTGATAAAATAAGGATAAATTAGTAAAATCACAAAAAATTAGTTTTATAAAATCTTATTTAAGTGATTTTTATACCATGAGGCCGAAAATGGTGAAAATTGGAGCAAAAATGGCCAATTTGGACTAAAGGGAAAAATGGCAATTATTCTTAGGGACTAAATTGTAATTTTTGAAAAGTTGAGGAACTACTATGCAATTTCGAAATTCTTGAAGGGCAGAACAGTCCCAGCCCATGGAAGTTGCATAAAATTACATTCTTAAGGAGAGACAATGCCATTGTTGAAAAAGAGAAGAAAAAAGGATAAATTGGACATTTTTGCACTAATGACATTTTTGTAAATAATCTAAAGTCTATATTTCAGCCTTCTTCTTCCTCCATATGCTAGAAGTGTCGTGAAAGTTGGAGAAGGAGGGAAAAGGTCGAATTGCTTCATAGCTTTGAAGAAGGAGGAGTTCTCACTAAAATAACTTGGAAATTACACTTTTATTGGCTTTTCAAGGTAGCTAAACAATCTTATGCCATTCTTTTCTTGTTTTATTGTGTGTTTATGGTGTTTTCAATTTGCAAGAATGATGGCTATTTCTCTCTATACATTTTTTTGGTGGATTTGCATGCTTGGGTTTGAAATATGTTGAAAACAACTTGAGTTTACAGCTATAGACATGTTGGAATGTATGGAAACTCATGAAATGGTAAATTTTCATGGATGGAACTTTGATTTTTCCAAACCCTAACTTGTACCAAGGCTGAGTTTGTGTTTGTAAGAGTGAGAAAATGGTATGTTTTGCATGGTTTTTGCATGAATGTTGTGGTATTGTAAGTAAGGTGATGAAACCACTCCATTTAGCTTGATTTCTCCTGTTGGCCGAATGCTAGGGTTTGGAATGATGCTGAATTTTGACAAAAATTGTGTTAGAAAAAGTGAGAGAAAGCATTAAAAAATGGTAAGAGAGAGACAGTCTAGGTAAGTTAGTGTTTAAGCAATTTTCTCAAGTTCAAATTTCACCATTAACCATGAATGTGTGACTTACTTATCTTGGCCAAATTGATGCATGTAAGTGGTGCTGAAATTTTTCTTAAAGATGGCCTAGAAAACATATAAATTTAGTTCCAAGAAAGGATGAGAGAGAAAGTTATGGTAATTCAATGTTTTAGCCATTTTACCAAATTTAAAGCCTTACCATTTCACCTTAAAAGTGTGCATAAAAATGTGAAGTTGTGAGATTGTGTGCATTATCACATTTGGCATGGAAAGTGAGCTAGAAAAATAGGAAAAAGGATGGCCTAAAGTGCACTTACCAAAATTTGAAGTGTGAGAAAGTGTTAGGCATAATTATGGGAATTGTTACCATAATGTTTAAATGGTAAGAAAAAGGCTAGAAATGAGCCAAGTGATTTAGAAATGCCATTTTCTCATGATTTCCTTACCTTGGCCGAATATTATGTGTGATTTTCCCTAGAATGGCTAAATTTCCATGTTAATTGAAAATAGCCTAAGGTGCCATCAAAATTGGCCTATGCTAAGTGACAAGAGGGAAAATGATGTAATGGTCAAGAATGAATAATAAGTAGCATGAAATGTTTGCTATTGATAGCAAGATGTCTAAATTCATGTGAAAATGACTGAATAGTATGAAAATGCTTAAATGCAAGTATGAATGCCAAAGTTAAAGATCAAGGAGGAATGATTTGGTGAATACCTTCTGAGACCAAAATTATGAGGAGGAATGATCAGATGTATACCTCCATAGTTAGTTACCTTGTGGGGAATGATCTAATGTATGCTCCCAAGGGATAAATGTAAGAGGAATGATCTGGTGTAAACCTCCAAAGAACATCATGATGTGGAAGGGAATGATCTAGTGTATACCTTTCCAAAGTAAAGTATTTTGTATGGCCATTAGTTGTATTGCATGAATGTGACTTTTTTGAATATGATTTAGACATATAAGCATTAAAAGCTTGTTGTTCATTCCATGAATGATTTAATTGGCTGCATATCTCATGTCTATGGATGCATATACACATGTTTCATATTATGCCATACCCAAGTATCTATATGAAAAGAGTTTTGAAATTAAACCGAATGTAGAGTTGTTTTCTGTATTATTATAGTGGTACATGTCAGTTGTTTTAAAATAAATTGGTTTGTTTAGCTATTGGGAATGTATTTCTCATTATTATACTGATATGTATCAGATGCCTAGATACTGCCTAATAATGGAGGTTGAACTGGCAATAGTGGAAATTCCCTTTCTGGGAACTTTCACTATAGTAAAGGATGTTTATGTTATCATTGTCTTCGAATTCCCTTTGGAGTAGATAAGTACTTAAATATGTAGCTATAGCCTGATCATTTTGGGGTCTTAACCCTACATGTTCTTTTTGGGAAGGAAAAATGGCATATGTATAGGGATATGTGAAGGACCTATTCACCCACGATATTTTGTAAAGGAGTATGAGTGTCAGGCTTGTTGTCTCCTTACTCCTTAAGGATGGGTACTTCATCTATCCCAGTATATTTACACAAAATAATGTACCAGATAGTTATGAAAATATATGTATAGTGGGAAATTTTTTATATATTCTATTGTAGTGTATGTATTTTATTTATTGATTTATTTATTTCTTCTGCTATGCCAAAGCATCTTTTACTTGAGCAAAAGAACCCAAACCTAATTGCAAAATAAATTCATGATGGATTAATGCTTAGGAGGATTTAATGTAATTAAAGGCTAAAGATAATGTAACCATTTATCTGAATAAGTGTTATAACGTTGTTAAGATAAGATAAAGGGTGTTACACTGTCTCCTCAATTGCCCAATGGTCTCTGTACAGAATGGTCACTAGAAAACCATTGAAATATCACCGAAAAACTACCAAAAAAATCAAATTTTCAGACTACTTAATGATGCTTCATGGGTCAGGTCAGGTCAGATCCTGGTTTCTTGGGTACTAACGGATCTGCACCCTTCCGATCAATTGAACAATGGCGAACAGCTAGGGAACAACGAGGATGGCACATGGATGGCGAAAGCGGATGAAAACCCAATGAAAATACGAGCTGGGTCGTGAAACAGTAAAATAGGTCAGTATCGAGTTGCGTCACCTCCATCGTGTATCTAGTAATTTTGGCGGTGATTCGGCATGAGCTGCGGTCAGATAAGCTCGCAGTGCAACGAAATGGCGGCAAACATTGCAGAAACGATTGGATCGGGCTCCTTGCGCGAGGGTCGTGAACTAGATCCTCATGCGAGTTTCTCTCCCACTCACGTTATAGACACCAGGAATGGGTACCACTAACGGCCAAGACGGTCACGACCGTCTGCGGAGCCTCTCTGGGTAGCTGCTCAACCTCCCTCAGTGGTGATTCTCCCTCGGCATCATACGATTCTGCTCGGGTCCTTTATCTCTTTCACGCGATCGTTAATGGATGCATCTGGGTACTGTTCATATCACAGGTCCTTTTCCATTTCACGTGGTTTGGGTCTGCTGTTAACAAACACACGAGTCTCTTGCTTTTTCGCCAAATTAGCCCAGTCCAAGGCCCAATAAGAAAAATTGGCATAAATGGCCTATTTTGGGTGCTCTGAAGGCTGTTCAGGCTCAAAATTACTCCTTTTGCTAATGATGACTTGATAAAATGCCTGAAAATGAAAATGAAGCAAACTTAGGTGATTTTAAGAATAAAATTACATAAAATGGACAATTCACATCAAGCAATTATGTATAAAATAAGATACATCAAATCACCCCACACTTAAGCTTTTGCTTATCCTCAAGCAAACACTAACTCAGTCTTTAAACAAACAACAATAGTTCCTCAAAGGTCATATCTAATCCATAATTAATGATACCTAACACATCCCAAGTGAAACTTAATTATAAATCAAATTGCACAACCTTAATACCGGATGGAAATAATAACAATGCATACACAACTTAACCTATAATTCAATAACAAAAATATAAGAACCAAAGCTTCACAGGGATCACTCAAATCACTCAAAATGTATAAGGGTAAAGCACAAATCCCTCAAGTTATTTCACAAGAATCTGCCTACCATATGCTTGCTCATAAATCTTATCCCTTCTATTGCAAAAAATTGACATCAAGATCAAAGGGTCTTGACAATGTTGTAATTTGGTTAAGATAAAGGTGAGGAAAAAATTTTGGGAAGAGGTGATAGATATGCAAGAAGTTATGGAATTTCAACATGGTGAATGCTTAAAGGATTAAAAGTAGCAAAGTGCTAAACACAGAAAATTTCACCAAGTTTTCAATGAAATAGGAGATGCTCAAGGAATAACATATCCAATAAATAAGATAATGAAGAATGCATTTCACAAATATATATTATCTTTTTGTTTGTCTTTTCTTTTCTTTTCTTTTCTTTTTATATATATTTTTGTAGTCTTGCTAATGAACAACTTTGGATTGAAGGGAGCATATGAAGAAAATACTTGGTGGATTGTTGCCAATCAAGATAGTGCATTTAATCCAAATATAAAGAGTAAATAAAATAATTTCCAACATATAAGGTGAAAAAGAATATGATGAAAAGAAAAGCAATGTGAGGTGTAAAGGTGTAAAAAGTGAAGGAAATGTCAAGGCTCAAAAGTGGCCAACTAAGGGAAATACAAAAGGTAGGCCTTTTTGGCTAAAAGTAGTGTACCCTAAGTTGCCCAAATCATCTCCTGATATTCAAAAGTTTATGTAACTTCAACAAGCATTACAAAGTAAGTTCTAGAGGCAAAATCAAGCAAAAAGAACACTTAAACAAACAAGTTAGGAGCATACTTGTAATGAATGCTCAAAATAGGCTCAAATCTCATGTTTAGAGTGTGGTAAAATTGCATCTGGTTCTAAAAAGAATATTCAACTAAATTATAAGTCAAGCAGTGCATGCAATTTGCATTATCATCATCCTGAATCAAAATTTTCACAATTTGAAAAATAATTAAATACCACCTGTAATACCCAACTGGGGTGACCAATATAACCACACTGAGATGATGCATTAAACATCACTAACTATTTTCCAAGATGAATTAAGGGATATAATTTCTACCAATTCATAAACAGAATTATAAATTCTTCAAAGACAAACAAAACTTAAGTGCATAAAGTCAAGCAAAATCAAGTATCATGTCCTATATCTACTATCAGCACAAATACAACATCAACAAAAAGTGGCATCAATATGTAGTATCCTAAACTAATAGATGAAAAATGAGTTAAAATAATAGCAGCACACCACCCCACAGTTGAGGATTACACTGTCGTTAGTGTACAGCAAAATGGTATCACAAAAGAAAAAGAAATAAAAAAATCAATAACATATACCCACCCCACACTTAAGGGTCACTCAGTGTACAGCCGGGTTTGTAACGATCCTCCTAAATCATACCATACATTCCTCTATCAGAGTAGCAGAAGTATACAAAGTTTTGAATAAATTTTTCACTTTTATCGTGTCAGGGAACATTAGAGGGTTGCTACTGGTTAAGGGTAACCCAAATAGACTCTTCTCATAGTCCATTCATATTCCACTCAACCCTAAATTCTATGCAGCATTTCTATTATCACATTATAAATCATAACATAGTCTGGAATACAATTTCTAACAACCATTCAAATACAATTGAGATATGCTATTTTATACTACTAAATCCATTCATACATCAGTTAGTAAAAACCAAAATCCATCAAGTTCATTGTAAAAATCTATTCTCCCAAAACATCTTTCTATTGAAAATTTGACAGAGTTTCCCCTAAAAATCGGACCTTTCCCTTTTTATACAACAACCAAAACAAAATATACAGTCAACAATTTCATCAATAAAACTAAAAACCAACAATATAGATATATACAAATTCAAGCCTAATTCTATACCACAGCGTCATCCTGACATCCTTCTTCTGCCGAGCCATCTCCTAGGCATTTCCTGTTCCTGGTCATCTGACCAAAAAACTTAATGAGATGGTTAAATCCTAGTAGAGAAATTTACAATTAAATACTTATAAAATAGTTGGATGCTCGAATGTGACAACGCACAGAAAACATCTCCCTAATTTGATTTAAACGCATGTGAATTACTAAATACTTTAAAATTTAAAAAGCATGGGAATCGATGCAAAATAATATAACGAGTATATTATCTTTAAATCTGAAAAATTATACTAAAAATTTTACTTAAAATCATGCTTGAGGATTTTCATATCACACGTCTCATGTGACTATTCATTATTCATTTCAAGTTGCATGCCGTTTTAACAAAAAACATGGTTTTTGGTTGGGTGTGATCCATAACACCAATCACACAAAAATAACTCCTATATTATGAGTGTCATCCATAACACCAATCACCCACTCAAGGACCAGGTGAGAATCAACATCCAGGGCGTCCCCTAGCATGTGCATAAACGCTAATTCTCATCCTCATACAGTCTATATAGAAATACATACACATAGCCAACCAATACTCAAGGTTATAAGATATTATACTTAAACTAAAACATTACTCCGTATAGGTTATCCTCCCTTATACGCCTTGAACCTTTCATAGGGTTGTCTTGGTTTAACGAATAATCCCTAACAAATGTAGACCAATCTAATTAAAACAATTCAATTTGCAAAACCATCTGCATAGGGGATATTCAATGGTCGTCCTATACCGGCTATTGAATATCCACCTTAAGTTAGTCTGCCTCTATGGCATATAATTCCAATAGCCAAATTCTATGAAACATGCAACAAATATTCTCAATACACAAGCATTCTTATATACTCATATATTTCTAACACACATTCCCATTCAATACAATCATGATTAAAATATTCATTCACAACATCAATTTAAAATTGAGGAGAGTGTAAATTACTCTAGCTTTTATTGTTTACTCCTATTCGGGTCAGGATTTTCTTTTTTCCTGAAGATTGGTCCCAATTAGTTTCTTGAGGAAATAGTTCAAATCTTATGTGGGTTTTCCTTTCAGTTATGCTTTCCTACAATTAATTAGCTAATTTCTAGGTCGGTCTAATCCTTAAACACATTCAGAGTCAAATTTAATCAGAAAATATCAAATTGGAGTATTTTAAATTGTATTGGAGATTTAAAAAGCTTGAAATTTGATTCCTGCAACTTTCCAGCAACTCTGACGATGATGCACGGCAGCTCATGGTGACGTATGGTGGTAAATGGCTGCTGGGGTCAAAAATTACTCCATAATGTAGCCCATAACTCAAGGATGCCGGATCCGAGGTCAGCTCGATGAAACACAGTGATTTAACCGCGATTTTTAGGTGAAGAATGCGACAGTCGTCAAAGCTATTTTTCCTCCATTCACCGCATATGGCGACGACACTTCATCGGTTGGCAGTTGGCGTAGGAAGTTGGCAGCTCAGGCTAGCTGATGGTGGCGACGGTGTGATTGGACAGCGTCGGATGGCAGAGATCACCACGGGCCTTTGAAATCGTGATAAAAGGAAACACAACTATTTTTGGTGGCTGCAGCATCCATCGGTGGTTGGCAATGGCAACTGAAGGTTGGTGGCGACAAGCTACATAGGTGGCGGGGTCTGGTGGTGGCGTAGCATGTAACAACCAAAAATGTTTTTAAAGGATAAAACCGAACTTTTAACACCAATTTCATTAAAAACAATTATTGCACGTATTTTGAGGTAATGGTTAAATTTGGAAAGCGATTGAATGTCAAAAACATAAGCGAATGGAAAGAAACACAATCCGGCGATCAAGAACTAACAGACGACATTTTGTGTGTCAATTTCACAGACAAAGGCCAAAATCATTGCATAAAAACTCGTGCCTACGTTTGGAAGGAAGCTGACACCTTAAAGTATCCCTGAGTGGTATGGGAAAAATCAGAATCGCCCCCAGAGACTTTAAATTTTCTAGAATCCCTCTATTTCTCTCAAATCTCTCTCCCCTCACTTCACTTTCTCTCTCCTCTCTCTCTCCCTTCCTCCATCGTGCACCGCCACCATAGCCACCGTGGGCCGCCACCTAGCATACCAATCAACAGCCCTCGCCACCCACAACCTTTAGCAACCACCCACGGCTACCAACGGCAGCCAGCGCCGCCGAAAAATGGCGTTTTCATCCTCCATCGCGTGGAATTTTCGCCAGCTGAGATCACCACCATCTGTAATGACCCCGTAATACGACATACGCGATGCTTATCTGATTAGCGGAAGCATATGGGTCTTTCTAAGTAGTTATTCCCGATGTGGGAATGTCAGGGGATCGCTACTGGTTGAGCATAATCCAAATAGACTTCCCGTTGTCCATTCGAATTCCGTTTAACCCTAATTCACACGCAGCTAAGTAATTACACATACATACATCATAAATTACTCTAGAATGAAACTTAAGTCCATACATACGACGTACAATCATTAAATGCAACAACCGAAACTCATATACAAATCACGTCATATATTCATATACATTCCAACTCGAATCCACAAGTTTATAGCGGTAAACCCTAGCGAAAATTCGGCAGAGTTTTCTCTGTATTTCGAACATACCCAAAGTACAATAACAAGTCTAAATCATCATCTAATTGCACATCATCTAGAGAGAATACCTCTCTTATCGTTGGGTGTGATCCGTAACACCAATCACCCGAATCAAGCCTATATTGTGAGTGTGATCCGTAACACCAATCACTCATTCAAGGACCGGGTGAGAATCAACATTTAGGGCATCCCTTAACATGTGCACATATGCCAATTCTCATCCTCATACAGTCTATTCGAACTCACATGCTCACGGTCGGCTATTCCTTAGGGTTCTAGGGTATTACGCCTAAATCACAACGTTTCTCCGTGTAGTCTATCCACCCTTATACTCCCTAAACCTTTCTTAGGGTCGTCCTGGTTTAACGCGTAATCCCTAACGTAGTACAGGCCAAATCTGATAAAAATAATCTCAATTAAAAGCTCCCTGGACTCGGGATACTTAATGGCCGTCCCATACCAGCTATCAAGTATTCAACCCTAAGTAAATCTGTCCTAAGGGCATCTAAACACGATAAAAAAAGTTTCTAACATGCAATTAGGGTTTTCAGCACACAGGCATGCAATTTATCCCATCGAAAGAAGCACACAAAGCCATGCAAATCATCTAAATCATCCAAGTATCCACTAAATCAAATCTAGGGTTTGGGAAGCGTAAATTATCCTACCTGGTCTCCTGTCGCTCCAAATCAATTCAGAATCTCGCGAAGTATCAGTTTCTGAGCCCAATTAATTTCCTGGACATTAAATGGAATATTTAAACTTGTCACGTCATCCGTTTAATAGTTCTAGGTTCGGTTGCCTAATACCTAGGTTAATTTATTGCCTAATTACGTTCAGCAGCTATTTTAGTCAAATATCATTAGTTTTTGGGAAATCAGACCTTACCAATGTGCTCGGATGATGGAATTCTGTGTCAGGGTAGTCTCGATTTCTTCCGATGCACGTCCAGAAACTCTGGCACGGCGGAGCACAGTGGCATACGGTGGCACATGGCGGATGGGAGCGGTTTGCCTCAAAAATTACACCACAGTGAAGCCCACAAATCCAAGAGTCCAAATATGGTGGTGTCGCAACGATTCACGGCCGTTTAAACAGCATTTTTCGGCCTCCGTTCGACGTCGGCAAGCTAATGGAAGAAGCTGGCAGCTCAGGCTACACGGTGGTGGGGGCAGTGACGGCCAACGGTGACGGACGGTGGCGATCTGAGCTGGCAAATTTTTCATATAGTGGAGGAGAAAAGTGGCATTTTTCGGCGGTGTTGGCTGCCGTTGGTGGCCGTGGGTGGTTGCTGGAGGTTGTGGGTGGCGGTGTCGATTGGTATCTTTGGGTGGCGCCCACGGTGGTCAGAGCCCGGTTCACGGTGGAGGAAGGAGGAGAGAGAGGAGAGAGAAAATATGGTGAGCAGAGAGAGAGGTTTGAGAGAAATAGAGGGAATTTAGGAAATTTAAAGCCTCCGAGGGCGATTCTGACTTTTCCTAGACCACCCGGGGATACTTTAGGGTGTCGGCATCCTTTCAAACGTTGGCATGCATTTCTATGCAAAGGTTTTTGGCCTCCATCTGTGGAATTGAGGCACGAAATGTCTGTTGTCAGTTTCTGATCGTCGGATTGCATTTCTTTCCGTTTGATCGTGTTTCTGACGTCGAACGACCTTCTGTGTCAAGTCATTATCCTCAAAAGTTGTGCCAAGCTTCGTTTAAAAGGGATTAAGGTTAAAAATTCGATTTTATCCTTTAAAACTCTTTCAAAATGTTTTCAGTTGTTACACCATCCACCACCGTTGGCTGTCACCGCCCCTACCATCGTGTAGCCTGAGGTGCCAGCTTCCTATACCAGTTCGCCAATGTTGAACGGAGGTCCGATATGCCCAGATCGAGGCATTTTCTGTCCACCATGCGTAAATCTTCGTGGCCAAAAAATTCCATCCAAAACGGTAGTAAACCGCCGCGCCACCACCATGGTGTAAATTTCGAGGCCAACCGCAACCCTACACCTTGTGCCGCCGTGAGCCACCGTACACCGCCGTGCCAGAGCTTCTGGCCATACACCGAAAGAAACCGAGATCAACCTATGATAGAATTCCATCATATGATCACATTGGTAAGGTCCAACTTCCCAAAAATTGATGAATTATGATTGAAATAGTTGTCGAACGTAATTAGGTAATAAATTGACCTAGGAATTAGGGTAACTGGACTTAGAATTTTTAAACAGATGACGTGACAAGTTTGAATATTCAATCTAATGTCTAGGAAATTAATTGGCCTTAGAAACCAAGACTACGTGAAGTTCTGAATTGATTTGGAGCGACAGGAGACCAGGTAGGATGATTTACGCTTCCCGAGTCCTAGATTTGACCTAGTGATTGCTACGATTAGATTTAATTGCATAGATTTACGTGCTACTTTTGATGGAATAAATTGCATGCCTGTGTGCTGGATATCCTAATTGCATGTTAGACATTTTGTTTATCGAGTTTAGATGCCCTTAGGATGGATTTACTTAGGGTAAGGTACTTGATAGCCGGTATGGGACGGCCGTTAAGTATCCCGAGTGCAGGGAGTTTTCAAATAATATTGTTTTTACCAGATTTAGCCTGTACTGCATTAAGGATCAAACGATAAATCAGGACGACCCTAAGAAAGGTTTAAGGAGTATAAGGGGGGATAGCCTACACAGGGAAATGTTGTGATTTAGGCGTAATACCCTAGAATCTAGCCGACCTTGAGCATGTGAGTTCGAATAGACTGTATGAAGATGAGAATTGGCGTATGTTCACATGATAGGGGACGCCCTAGATGTTGATTCTCACTCGGTCCTTGAGTGAGTGATTGGTGTTACGGATCACACTCACAATATAGGCGAGATTTGGGTGATTGGTGTTATGGATCACACCCAACGATAAGAAGGGTAATCTCTTTAGATGATGTGCAATTAGATGACGATTTTAGATTGGGTCGCAGAGGACTTGTGGCCAAGATGGATTTAGATACACTGGGCATGGGATTTTACCTGATTTCAAGTATTGATTTTCAAAGAAATGGATTTTTATGATTATGATTATTTGCCGCGACTTCCATTTGATAAGATGATTTTAAAGATAAGGTATTTCACTGATTTTGAACTGATTTCAGGAAGATGTTTTCGGTGCTCACACCGCTGAGTATTCAACCAGATTTTAAACTGTATTTGAAATGTAAATTATTCTACTGGGATTTTATATCTCACCAGGTTGTTTACTCAGATGAACAGGGATAGGGACAAGAACCTAGATGTTAGCTGGACGATGATTTGATGATAGACAGAAGAACGACTTAGTCTAGGCTTGAATTTCATTGTATATATTTTTATGACGTTGCTGTATATTGGTTTTCTGTCGTTTATGTTTTCTGTTGTTACTGGATTGGCTGTATATATGTAAATAGGTGACTATTGTATTATGGATATGTTCAAAATATAGAGGAAACTCTGCCAGATTTTCAATACAATTTACCACTATAAACTTGTGAACTTAAGTTGGAATTTATATAAATGCATGATGTGATGTATACAGGGAATTTAGATTTCATTCCAGAGTAATTTATTATGTATGTATGTATAATTAGTTTAGCTGCATGTGAATTAGGGTTGAACAGAATCCGAATGGACAACGGGAAGTCTATTTGGGTTACGCTCAACCAGTAGTGATCCCCTGACATTCCCACATCGGGAATAACTATTTAAACCAACCCATATGCTTCCGCTAATTAGGTAAGCATCGCGTATGTTGTATTAGGGGGTCGTTACATAGCACGGCGATTTCGGCGGTGGACGGTGGCGTACGAAGATGAGAGGGAAGAGAGAGAAAGTGCACAAAGGAGAGAGAGAGGAAATGAAAATTGAAAGAAAAATATGAGGTTTTGGCATTTTGTGGCCTCCAAGGGCATTTTGGTCTTTTCTTGCTTTGCCCAAGGTAAATTTTGGATGCATTCTTCGATCTAGGCAAGAATATAGACCCATATGGAAGGGATTTGGAAATCTTTTGAGGATTTTAAGCCTTCCAAAATATCTTCTAAATTCCTTAAGCAGATCAAATTTTCTCCGTCAGATAAGATTTTTATTCTGAAAAATTCTCAAATTTTAACCGCAAACTCAGAAAAATATGCTTAATTCAATTCCAAAAAAATTTAAATTTATTTTATCCAATTTAATTTATTTTAAAATTTAGGTTATTACATGGTTGGTATCCCAAATTAAAAACATAAAGCAGAAACAAACATAAAATCCAACAATTTCAAAGTTATGATTAACAAAAAATAAAATGAAATAAAATAAAATAGATTGCTTAATTTTTATCCCGCTCTAGTGGAAATGGGAGAGGAGGAGGAATCTTGAAAACAAGTAAATTGAGGTGGTCTCTAAGAGAGGCTAAAGTTATATCCCTATTAGTAGGGATCAAGTTAGCTGTTATAATCATTTGTAGCTTCCCCCCCTCAGACAAATGAATGCAGCTTAAGTGCTTTGGTGATTCTTCCAATTTTAGGACTGGGGGGTCCTTCATCGAAAGTTTCACCTCCTACAACTTTAACCTATCAAAATAAATAGAACGGTCAGTATAGCTGCTAGGCTCAATAACCAGTAGATGAGTTATGTAACACCCTCTATCCTACGGTTCCTTTTAGAGATTTTAAAAACTATAGTATGAAAATAATTATTACAGTGTTGGTGTTACTATTACCTTTACCTTAGCAAATTTTAAGCTTTTTACCAAGTTGATTTATTGAGTGCATTTCGGTTAGTCTCTACTCTAGGGTTCTCTCAATATCGTAGTAGAATAAATACATATAGCATACACCTGAATTAACTATACATAGACATGCATTCTTAATTAAATATAATCAATTAACTATTAGGCATGGAGGTAACAATCCTACCACTCATAACCCCATTAATTAGTCTATTCATCAATTCAGCCTAATTCATATAAAGATAAGTTAGAATAGGCTATACAAAATAATCCTACACTAGCCTTTCTCAAAATATCATGAAGGCTAGCTCAATCCTAACATGTACTTATACTATCCAAAATAAACAGTTTGTGTGCCCAGATTGGACACTTCTGCATACCTTACCTTCTTTCTCCAGCCCAAGGGAACCTACACATCTGGTACATGTCAACATTATTATGAGAAATAAATCTCAGTAGCAAGACAACCAGTTATGAAATCCATTTACCTTGACCACCGTGCTCACACAGAAAAACTCTACATTCTTTCATAAAACATATCGCGTACTATTGGGATGCAATGAGTGTAGCATTTAATCATGTTATGTACTCATATGTATGGATGTGCATTTAAAACATATCAACTTTTAAAACATGGGAAGGGTATTTATCATCATTCTTATCATAAAACATTTCTTATAAAACACATGCGGGATAGTAAACATAACATCATTTCATTTCCATAACATGCAAACAGTATATAAAACACCCTAAGAGTAATGAGTGCACCACTATCTATATGAATGAGCGCATGTCTATTTAGCCATGCCTTAACTTTTGTACGTTCTGAGGCATCCCCCAATGGATCCAAGTACCATAATGGTCCCTGCCCCTTTCTGGTAGATCATCCTTGACCAATGGGATTCCTCCCTTTCGTCCCAAACGGGGTGGTATTCTCTCATGGGATCACTGTTAACTCTACCAGGATCATTTTCTCTCTGCTTTTTGGGTGGATTATAATACTATGGAATCACCATCCCTTTCCGATAGATCACACTCCTGGTACGCTATTCTCTACATATACTATGGGGTGAATCGGCCCATGGTTATGGTTATGCTTAACTCTAAGTATGTGTTTCTCATATGGCCTTTGGAAAATGACACTAACTTAAAGTTCGCAACCATCACAGTGTTTTCGAAATCATCTAAGTTCTAGTGGATGTTTAACCATCCCAATTTATGGCACAACCGTGGAATGCCCAACAGCCGTCCCATACCGACAATCGATCACTCGATCATGAGCCTATCTACCCTAAGGTATACATTGAGAATACTTTCCTTTTTCCCTCTTTGTGTTTTTTACTTTCTCTTTCTTTTACTATCCCAAGGGTATCATCACCCAAAACTCCTAGTTTGCTTACCTACCTATGTTGTGAGCCTTTAATTAAGTTAGTATGAGGAATTACTAAGCTCCATTATTATTAAAAACCTCATTTCACAAGTTGGAGGGCCGCCAGTCGACTGCCAAAAGGCTAGCAGTCAACTGGTGGCTCTCTGTAATCCTCTGGTGCCAGACAGCAAGCTAGCAGTCAACTGGTGGCTCTCTGTAATCCTCTGGTGCCAGACAGCAAGCTAGCAGTCACTCTGGCAACCCGTTGGTGGTGTTCTGGAATACGTTCTGGGTAAAAATATGAGTATGACAATCGACTACTAAGGAGCTAGTCGACTATTCAATGCAAACCTGGACCCGACAATCGACTACTAGGAACCTGGCAATCGGCTGCTAAGCCTCTGTCTGTACTTTTAGGTTTCTAAGAACACAACAGTCGATTGTGAGGATGGCCAATCTACTGCTTAGTGTAGACCCAAGCCCGATAGTCAACTATTAGGTATCTGGCAGTCGGTTACTAAGCCTCTGTCTACACTTATGGGTTTTCTAAGAACACGATAGTTGACTACCCCTACTTAGCAGTCGGCTACTATGCTCCGCTGTAATTCAAAAAACATAATTTTGAGAATACCTATTCCAGAATGCGTTCTATTTTCAATTCTAAATGCATGAGCTTAATTTTCATATAACAAACTTTACTTTTCATTAAACATTTCTCATTCATTAGCTTAAACATGGTATATTCAAGGAAAACTAGTCTATATCTCTAGGTGAACACAACCCAACCCTTCCAATCAATTAAAAGCACATATATGGGCATACATTCAGCAACACAACATCCCATAGAAATAGAAAAACATACAAAATGTAGGTTTAACCTTAGATATAACTTGACACATTTAAAAATCGCATTTATCAGCAAGTTTTTTATATTTTTCAAAAATGGGGTTTACGATGGATTGCTACCTTGATTCTTGGCCAAATGTGTGTGTTTGATGTGTTATAAATGATCCCCCTTGCTGCAGAAATAATTTCTTGCTTCGATCCACCCTTTCATTAAGCAAAATCTCCCTCCTTTACCCTAACTCACTTTTCTCTCTCTACTCGCCCCTTCTGCTTCTCTCTCTAAAATCTGAAGGTTTGGAAGTGTGTGAGAGTTTTGGCTGTAGCTAGGGTTTAAGGGAAAGTTTGGGAAATTTCTCTTTGGTCCTTGGTTTACTTTACACATTTTGTCTCAGCACAATTTCCCTTCTAACTTAGGTCCTTAGCCTCACTCTCAACTAAGGAATTGTAATTCTTTCAAGTTGGTCCTTATACTAATACAACTATATGCACTAATGCAACATACACAAGCATTAAGCATCAAATTAACAATTATCAAACATCTCTTTAATAATAATTGGAGCGGATGTTACAAGTTAGTTATTCCACCACTTGCTCATTGGACAACTCTTCCTCATCTCCTTGCAATGCTACCTATAAAGGGTTATTAAGTAAGAATTTATGCAATTCAGACTCAAAAATGTCATCTAAGACATCTACAGGATCATCATGATGTAAAGAGTGTCTTAAAGAAGTTGCTGAGTCAGAATAAACCTTTTCCTGCTTCAAACTAGCAGGGAATGGAATAGGTGGGCTATATTCGCTCATAAGACTCTTATCTTCCATTTTCACTGGCCTACTTACCTTAGGCTCTGGCCCTTTACTGACTAACACATCCTGTTCAATATTATAATCATCAGTTAATGGTAAAGGCCCAAATACTTATTTACCAGATGTCACAGTGATAGCATCACAATGCTCCCTTAGTTTAGACTCCCTAGTGTTGGGGAGCATCTCTAGCTGTGTCTCAGCCATCATCTTAAAAATTTGGCCTACTTGGTATTCCATGTTCTGAATGGAGGCTTGTTAATTTTTAAAGATTATGTCTGTCTACTAAAACTAACTCTCTAAAATGTGTAACACCCCCATTACCTTATGGTTCCTTTTAAGTGTTTAAAGGTATAATGTATATAATTATCATAATAATGGTGTGTTACTATCACTTTTACCTGAGTGAATTTTAAACTTTTTACCAAGTTGATTAATTAAGTTCCATTTAGGTTGGTCTCTACTCTCGAGTTCTCTCAATATCACAGTGGAATAAATATATATATGTATATAGAATAACCCTGAATTAACTATACATGGACATGCATTTTAATTAAATATAATTAGTTAACTATTGGGCATGGAGACAATAATCTTGCCACTCATAACCCATCAATTAGTCTATTCATCAATCCAGCCCAATTCATATACATATAAGTTAGAATAGGCTATACAAAATAGTCCTATACTAGCCTTTCTCAAAATATCATGAACGCTAGGTTCATTCTACCATGTACTTAAGCTATCCAATATTAAATAGTCTATGTGCCTATATTGGACACTTCTTCATACTTTACCTTCACCTCCCGCCCAAGGGGACCTACACATCTGGTGCATGCCAACACTACGTGAGAAATGAATCTCAGTAGCAATACAACTTATTACAAAATCTATTGACCTATACCACTGTGCTCGCAAGGAAAAACTCTACATTCTCTCATAAAACATATCACATGCTAATGAGATGTAATGAATGTAGCATTTAATCATATTATGTACTCATACATAAGCATTTTCATAAAAACATATCATCTTTAAAGCATGGGGAGTGCATTCATCATCATTCTCATCATAAAACATTTCTCATAAGGCACATGTGTTATAGTAAACATGCAAAAAATTCACCTTCATAATATATGAGCAATACATAAAACACCATAAAAGTAATCGGGAGAGTTACCCAGCAACAACTCCACGCACCACTGTCTATATGAATAAGTGCATGTCAATTTAGCCATGCCTTAACTTTTGTACATTCTGAGGCATCCCCTAGTGGATCTAAGTACCTTAATGGTCCCTGCCTCATTCCGGAAGATCATCCCTAACCAGTGGGATTCCTCACTTTCATCCCAAACGGGGCTGGTATAACTCTTATGGGATAACCGTCAGCTCTACTCAAACCATTTCCTTTCTACTTTTGGGCAGATCACAATACTATGGAATCAACACCATTCCTTTGAGGTGGATCACACTCCCGGTACGCTATTCTCTACATATACTCTAGGGTGAATCGGCCTATACCCTTGGTTATGCTTAACTCTAAGTATGTGTTTCTTATATGGCCCTTGGAAGATGACACTAACTTAAAGTTCACAACCATCATGGTGTTTTCGACATCATCTAAGTTCAAGTGGATGTTTAACCATCCCAATTTATGGCACAACCATGGAATGTCCAACGACCGTCCCATACTAACAATAAGTTACTCGATCATAAGCCTATCTACCCTAAGGCATACATTGAGAATACTTTCCTCTTCCCCTTTTTGTGTTTTCTGCTCTCTCTTTGTTTTACTATCACAAGGGTCTCATCACCCAAAACTCCTAGTTTCCTTGCTTACCTATGTTGTGAGCCCTTAATTAAGTTAGTATGAAGAATTACTAAGCTCAATTGCCATTAAAAACCTCATTTCGCAAATTAGAAGGCTGCCAGTCGACTGATGGAAGGCTAGCAGTTGGCTAGTGGCTCTTTGTAATCCTCGAGTGCTAAACAATAGGTGGCTTTCTGGAATACGTCCTGGGCAAAATAAAAGCATGACAATTGACTGCTTAGTGTAAACCCGGGCCTGATAGTCGACTACTAGGAATCTGGCAGTTAGCTGCTAAGCCTCTGTCTGCACTTCTGGGTTTCTAAGAGCATGACAGTTAACTGTGGGGATGGCCAGTTGACTACTTAGTGCAGACCCAGGCCCGACAGTTGACTACTAAGAATCTGGCAGTCAGCTGCTAAGCCTCTATCTACATTTTTAGGTTTTCCAGGAACACAGTAGTCAACAGCCCTTACCTAGTAGTTGACTGCTATGCTCCGCTGCAGTTCAAAAAACATAATTTTGAGAATACCCAGTACAGGATGCACTCTATTTTTAATTCTAAACACATGGTCTTAGTTTCCATACAATAAACTTTACTTCTCATAAAACATTTTTCATCCATTAGTTCAAACATGGTACATTTAAGGAAATCTAGTCTATACCTCTAGGTGAACATAACTCAGCCCTTCCTATCAATTTCAAGCACATATATGAGTATACATTCAGCAACACAATATCCTATAGAAATAGAAAAGCATACAAAATGTAAGTTTAACCCCAATCTCAGTTCAAACAATTAGAAATTCATATTTTGCAGCAACAATAAACTTTTTAGAAAAGAAAAGGGTTTAGGATGGATTGCTACCTTGATTCCTTGCAAATGTGTGTGTTGGATGTCTTAGAAATGATCCTTCCTTGCTATTGGACTGATTCCTAGCCTCAAATCTGCACCTTCCTCAGTAAAATTCCCTCCTCAAGCCTTAGCTCACCCCTTTCTCTCTCTAGTCGTCCCCTTCAACTTCTCTATCTAAAATCTGGTATGGTTGAAGTGTGTGGGGGTTTTGGCTGTAACTAGGATTTTAGGGATTTTGGGGAATTTGCTGTTTAGTCCTTGAGCCATTTTGTACTCTTAGACTCCCTTATCTTTTCCCTTTTCAATTGAGTCCCTAACCACTTCTTACTAAATCTCTATTTATTTCCTTTCAATTTACTCCCTAGGCTAATGCAACTATATGCCCTAATGCAACATACACAAGCATTAAACATCAAATTAACAATCATCAAACATCTCTTTAATCATAATTGGAGTGGATGTTACAAAGTGGACGTAGAATTCATGATCATTTCCTCCAAATTGGATTCATTCTCTTGCCCTTGAGGAAATTGATTTGGAGCAATTTTTTGTCAGGGTTGCTGTTGGTACCACTATTGATAGTCAAGTGAATCTTGGGTAACGTCGTTTCTCCAGTTGAAATTTGGATAGCTCATCCACCCAGAGTTGTAATAACTCAAATTAAAAATAAATTAAATTGATGAAATAAATTGAAAATTGGTTGGAATTGATTTAAGAATATTTTTCAGAGCTTGTAGTTAAAATTTGAGAATTTTTTGGAACAAAAATCTTATTTGATGGAGAAAATTTGATCTGCCTTCAGGAATTTACCAGATATTTTTGGAAGGCCTAAAATCCTCAAAAGATTCCCAAATCCTTTCCATATGGGCCTATATTCTTGCCTAAATCAAAGAATGCATCCGTAATTTAGTCCAAGAAAAGTGAAAAAAGACCAAAATGCCCTTGGATGCCTTAAATATTTAAAATTCTATTTTTTTCTCTCATTTTTCCTTTCCTCTCTCTCTCTCACAATTTCTCTCTCTTCCCTCTCACCATTGCGCCTCCCTCCAACACTAGAACCGCCATGGTATGCCACCACCGAACCGTACCACCTGTGCCACTCATCGTTGTCGACCTTCTACGGCCATCCCCCGCCGTCGACAGCCACTGTAGTGGCCACATTTCCCTATTTTCTTCTCTTTTCCATTCGACCATTCTCTTCCTCGTTCGGCCAGAAAATGATTCCATTTGACCACACCACCGCCACCAACAATTAGCCTCAGCTGCTAGCTTCTTTCGCTAGCTACAAACAGGCAAGAACCACCGCCACCTGCCGTGAATGGAGTAGAAAAGTTTCAAAGTAGCCATTGCGTTTTGTCAAAAAATTACAGTTAAACTGCCATTTTTTGTCGAACCGACCCCAGATCCGGCATCCTCCAACTCTAGGCTTTATTTAAGAGTAATTTTTGACCCCATTTGCCGTCTGTTACCATATGCTGCCGTGCACCATCATTGGAGTTGCTAGAAAGAAGCAGAAATTAAATTTTGACCTTCTGAAATGTCTGATAAAAATTAAAATACTCTAATTTGATTTTTTCTTATCGATTTTGAATTCAAATATGTTTAAGGATTAGACAAATGTAGGAATTAGGCAATTAATTGTAGAAAAGTATAACTAAAAGGAAACCCACCTAAGATTTAAATTGTTTCCTCGGGAAACTAATTAGGAGAACAATCTCCAAGGGAAAAGGAAAACCTCAACTCGAATAGGAACAAACGGTAAAAGGTAGAGTAATTTACACCCCTTAAATTTTAAATTGACATAGTGAATAACTGTTTTAAGTATGATTGTATTGAATGGGAATGAGTGCTAAAAATATATATATGAGTATATAAGATTGCCTGTTTATTGAGAATACTTGTTGCATGTTTGATAGAATTTGGCTATTGGAATTATATGCCATAGGGACAGACTAACTGAAGGTGGATATTCAATAGCCGGTATAGGACGGCCGTTGAATATCCCCTATGCAAATAGTTTTGTAAATTGATTTATTTTACATTAAATTGGTATGCATCTGTTAGGAATTGTTCATTAAACCAAGGCAATCCTATGAAAGGTTCAAGGAGTAAAAGGGTGGATAACTTATACGAGGTAACATTTTGTTTTAAGTATAATATCCTATAACCTTTAGTATTGGTCGGCTATGTGTATGTATTTCTATATAGACTGTATGAGGATGAGAATTAGTGTTTTTGCAAATGCTAGGGGATGCCCTGGATGTTAATTCTTACTCGGTCCTTGAGTAAGTGATTGGTGTTATGGATCGCACTCAGAATATAGGCGTTGATTTCGGGTGATTGGTGTTACAGATCACACCCAACCAAACACTATGTTTTCAGTTAAAATGACTTGCAACTCAAAATGAATAATGAATAGTCACATGAGATATGTGACAGATGAGTATATGAGAATTGTCAGGCATGATCTTAAGTATGATTTTCAGTATATCTTTTTATATTAAAGATAATATGCT
The DNA here is from genome assembly GCA_031216115.1 of Senna siamea. Taxonomy (NCBI): domain Eukaryota; kingdom Viridiplantae; phylum Streptophyta; class Magnoliopsida; order Fabales; family Fabaceae; genus Senna; species Senna siamea. The sequence goes on from CM062354.1 coordinate 15,062,886, forward strand.
CATTATATTGTTTTGCATCGATTTCCTATATACATTTAAATTTAAAAGTATTTAGTGATTCACATGCATTTAAACCGAATTGGGGAGATGTTTTCTATGCGTTGTCACAGTTGAGCCCCAATTATTTTTTAAATATTTAACTGTAAATTTCTCTACTAGGATCTAATCATCTCATTAAGTTGTTTACTCAGATGACTAGGAACAGCGAATGCTTAGGAGATAGCTAGGCAGAAGAAGGATGTCAGGATAACGCTGATATATGGATTTAGAAATTAGGCTTGAATTTATAATATATCTATGTTGCTATCTTTTGATAGATATTGTATTGATTGGGCTATTGTATAAAAAGGGAAACATCTGAATTTTAGGGAAAACTCTACCGAATTTTTAGTAGAAAATGTTTTAGGAGAATAGATTTTCTTTATCATGAATTTAATGGATTGTGATTTTATTTGCTGATGTATGAATGAATTTAGTACCCTGATATAGTATATCTCAATTGTATTTGTATGGTTGTTAGAATTTATATTGCAGAGTATTATATGGTTTATAATGTGATAATAGAAATGTTGCACAGGATTTAGGGTTGAGTGGAATTTAAATAAACTTTGAGAAGAGTATATTTGGGTTACACTAAACTAGTAGCGACCCTCTGATGTTCCCTAACATGGTAAAAGTGAAAAATTTATTTAGACTTTGTATGCTTCTGCTGCTCTGATAGATAAGTATATAGCATGAGTAAAGGGATTGATACAATAGTGGTATCAGAGCCTGGCTTACTGTATTATTGGTTTACTAGTTGATTGATTTATTGGTTGTTGATTTTTTGGGTTTACAACTTTAAGGACTTTAAATTGATTTGACTCTGGAATATCTAGGATTTGATTTGCAATTGAGATATTAGGAATAAATCTACTGCTATACTAATAAATGTTGCTATTAAAGGCTAACTAATTCTTTTTCTGTGTCAGTTAGCTATAGCAGATCCTAGCAGAGATAATACGAGGAGGCCAAGAGGAAGGCCACGAAATAGAAGCCAAGGGGCATAAGGGAGTAGTAGTAGGGAGGATAATATTGAGATGAGGGATATGATAGAGTCTATAAGAATGATGACAGATGTTATAGGGGAGCAAGTTACCATAAGTTCTAATATGATACGACAATATCGAGAGGATCATCAAAATCGAGACGATGGGAATAACAAGAATAATAATTAGATGTACCAAGGTTAGATAGAGTTCCAAAGGGCAGGACCACCAGCATTCTTAGGTGCATGTGATCCCGCAATGGTAGAAGAATGGGTCAGAGAGATTGAGAAGATTTTCAAACTATTGCATAGTACAGATTAACAAAAGATAACTTATGCAACGTACATGCTTAAGGAAGAGGCAAAGAATTAGTGGGATGGAGCTAAACAATTGATGGAGGCTCGAGGTATCCCTATCACCTAGGAATCTTTCAAAGGGATCTTCTTAGAGAAATATTTCCTAGAAAGTGTCAGGCAAACCAACGAGACAGAGTTCCTACAACGTCGACAATGAGGGAGACCATTTGAAGAGTACTTGGCAAAATTTAAAGAGTTGGCCAGGTATTCCACCTATCTGAGGTTACACCCTGATAAGGCTTGGAAGTTAGCCCAATTGGAGGCAGGCTTAGATTTATAGATGAGGAATCAAATAGCCCCATTGGAGGTTCGAGACTTCTCAGTACTGGTAAAAAAATGCCAAATCCTCAGCAAAGGCTTGGAGGAAAAACATAATGCAAATAAGAGATTTAATGGTTGGCAAAAGCAACCAACTAAAAACCTAATAGTGAAGGGTAGCAACTTTAAACCTCAGCAAGGGTCTTCTAGTAGTGGTCGACGCTCTGATGCTGCTATCTACCAGAAGTGTAGGACTAGGCATCCCAATCAACCCTGCTAGCATCAGACACAAATACAATGCTACAAATGTGGAGGTATAGGGCATTATGCTAAATATTGTCCAACTAGTGGCAACCTGCAAAATTCTAGATGCCAAAGACTGCAAGCTCCGGGGAGAGTCTTTACTCTGGATGGAGCAAATGTCGACAAGTCACTTAGATTAATGCAGGGTAGAGGTAAGATTTATAACTTTCCTTTAATAGTATTGTTTGATTCAGGTGTTACACATTCTTTTATATCCAATGCATGCATGGAAAAATTAAACTTACCTTTGCAAGCCATGCCATTTGATCTACATGTTTCCACACCTCTAGGAGAGACAACCATATCTCTATAAATTTTCCTAAATTGTCCTCTTTCCATTGATAACACCCTATTCATAGTAGACCTTGTGTGTTTGCCTTTGAATGGGATTGATGTCATTCTAGGAATGGACTGGTTATCTAGGAATCGGTTCTGTTGAATTGTTCTGAAAGGACTATCACTTATTTGGATACCTTACCGATAGGTGAGAGTGACAGGGCGTGTGAGATAAGTGATATTTCCCTTAATCTCTCTCAGGTAGAATTGCAAGAAAGGCTAAACCTAATTCCAATTGTTAGCAATTTCCCAGAGGTGTTTCCCTTGGAGATTAGCAGGTTACCCTTACCTAGAGAGATAGAATTCACCATTGACCTGATTTTGGTTACAGGCCTAATAGCAATGACCCCATATAGAATGGCCTCAATGGAATTAAGGGAACTAAAGGTCTAAATAAAAGATTTGTTGGAGAAGGGATTCATTAGGCCGAGTGTGTCACCATAGGGAGCTCCTGTCCTATTCGTAAAGAAGAAAGATGGGAGTTTGAGGTTATGTATAGATCATCGGTATTTGAATAAGGTGACCATTAAGAATAAGTACCCTTTACCCCGAATAGATGACTTGTTTGATCAGTTGTAAGGTGCAATGGTATTTTCTAAAATAAACTTAAGGTCAGGATACCACCAGATTAGGGTTAGGGATGAAGATGTCCCTAAGCTAGCATTTAGAACTAGGTACGGTCACTATAAGTTTCTAGTGATGCCTTTTGGACTGACTAATGCACCTGCTATCTTTATGGATTACATAAATAGGATTTTTATACCCTACTTGGACCGGTATTCATAGATGACATCTTAGTCTATTCCAAGACTTATGAAGAGAATTCACAACATCTTAGCACGGTGCTACAGATGTTGGAGGAAAAACAATTGTATGTTAAGTTGGAGAAATGTGAGTTTGGGCTGGAGGAAGTAAAATTCTTAGGTCATGTGATAAATAGGGAAGGAATTTCAGTGGACCTTAAGAAAATCAAAGCAGTTTTAGATTGGGGTCGGCCAAGAACAGTCACTAAAGTTAAGAGTTTTTTGGTTTTGACAAGTTATTATAGGAAATTTATACAAGTGATATGTCTTATTTTACACAAATTTACCTAATATTTTATGTCCATTTTTTATGTATTTTTTGTGTATTTTTATTGTAGGAATCACCTAAATGTATATTTTATTGCATTTCAAGCTTTTATCAATCTATCATCAACAATCGAGACTTTTTTGGAGTTAAAACGGCTATTTTGGGTCATTTGGGCCATTTTCCTCTTATTGGGCCAAGCCAAAGCCCTTAATGGGCCTTTGGAGCATGAGCCCAAGGAATGAGGCCGAGCAGCGTGCAAAAAGGAGATTTTTTGGAAGCTTGGAAGTGTGATTTGGGGGAGGCTGGAACAGTAAAAAAACACACACACCCTTCACGAAACCACAGCGCAATCAAGGGACCCACAGCTGGCCTGACCGGTGCTCTGCGGTGGCGCGACCTCACCCCGGTAGCAGGAGAAAACGGTGAACCCACCACCACCACCCATTGCCGTCAGATAGTAGCAGAACGGCGACAAAGACGCATGATCCAAGAGGAAAAACTGCCCCACATTGTGGCGTTTTGCGGCGTTTTCCAACCGACCCACCGCCCACCGACGCTCCCTCAGCTTCAGGCAGCCTAGTCGCACCTTCTGACGATCCATCCGCCGCCGTAACGCAATGGATTGCGTAACCTGAGATGGACCCGAGTGACGCGACCTGACCGTGTTTCGAGACCTATCCAGCGTGGTTTGCGTCGTAGGCCATCGAAAATCATCCCTCTGTCGTGCGGCACCCCTCCTGCAACCTTCCACCACAGCTCCGGTGGTTTTTAGAGCTATTTCTGGTCGGGTATCTGTGACCCACGACCTGACCCGATTGTGACCCATTGGACAACTTTAAAATTGCAATTTCTGGTAATTTTTCAGCAACTTTTCGGTGAATTTTCTGCACTGTTTGATCTATTTCTCAGGAGAAGAGGGACGTATATAATTTTTACATTGCTTTTCTCTATGAATTGTGGATTTTCTGAATTTTTGGATGATTCTTATGTGTAACTAAATTTGTAAAACTCGTTGGGTCCTGAACTATGTTGGTAGCTTGAATTTACTTTCCGTGGATGGTTGAACATTGATTTTGTGATCTCCGTTACTGTTATGAATGACTGTGTATGCTTTTATTGGCAAGACGTTGCACTGAAAGCTCTTTAGATTTCTCTTAATAATCGACAGATTTTAATTGAAATTAGACACCTGATTGTAGCGGACAATTTGTTATCGCTTAGAACTAAGGTTAATAAATTGCTGGATTAAGAAGTAATGACTCTTAATAGTAGTGAATTAGATCGATAATGCTAATCTAAAATTAACCAGTAGGAAGAACCAGCCAGTGGTAGATTTTAGGTTTAAGAATTCATTGAGACCGACATAGAATTTGAATTTGCATTAGAATTCACTCACAGGTAGCAGAATCAGATTCAGTGATCCATTATCTTTCGTATTTACCAACTAGTTTAGGTTCCTAGTGGGTTTGTTGTTCTGTCTCAAATAATTCATCTTTTTGTTAATTAGCGCTGACTAGTGATTACTGCATTTAGCTTAGTTATTAGTTTGATTAGAATCGAAATTACTTTGAATTGGTAGGCTAAATAACAGAGAAAAAGTAGTAGCTTTGAGCTTTCCCGTTCCCGAGGAATACGACCTTGATACTCACCATTGTACTAGGCTGCATCGATAGGTTCACTGCCTTAGGTGTTGTTGCTAGATAGCATTGGCAGCACGCATCAAGTTTTTGGTGCCGTTGTCGGGGAATTTTGGTGAAAAGTATAGTGAATTTGCTATATGTTACTTTAGCCATTTTTATTTGTTCTGTTTTGTTTTTGTTTCTGGTCAGTGTGTCTTTCTCTGCGTTCAGCTATTAGTTTTTATTAGTTTCATTTTGTCCTTTGTTTATTTAATTTAATTTAATTTATTTGGATTATTTGTTTTATTATTTTAATGGGTTTTTATTTGTTTCGTTATTGTTTCTGTTATTGAGTTTTATCTGTCTTGTTTTACTTTTTGTTTTGGTTTATTACTCTTTAATCTGATTGGTGGACTGTTTCACTATTATTGGATTCAGGTAGTTTATGACCAGGAGTTCTAATCCTGTACTTGTAGACCCTCTATCCGATCCAGAACGACTGTTGTGGACTCGTGCACACCGTCGTCAGGAAGAGGTGCCAGTTGAGATATTGGAGGAGGAACCAATTGAGATCCCTGATCCTACATCACCAAAGATGGCAGCTGCAAATAATAATGACAAAGCCAATAGAACGATGTACGAGTTCGCTAGACCTTCATTGGAAGGGACACAGACGTGCATTACTCGGCCTACAATAGTAGCTAACAATTTTGAAATCAAGCCAAATGTGATTCAGATGGTGCAACAAACGGTACAGTTTGGAGGGATGCCCAGCGAAGACCTTAATGCCCACATAGCTAACTTCTTGGAGATATGCGACACTTTCAAGATTAATGGAACCACTAATGACGCCATTCGGCTTAGATTATTTCCATTTTCCTTGAGAGATAGAGCAAAGAGATGGTTGCAATCCCTACCACCTAACTCCATCACTACTTGGGAGACTTTGGCTGAAAAGTTTTTGTACAAATATTTTCCACCAGCTAAGACTGCAAAACTACGTAATGACATTTCTTCTTTTGTGCAGATGGCTGATGAGAGTATGTATGATGCATGGGAGAGGTACAAGGACTTACTGAGGTGTTGCCCACATCATGGATTGCCTGTGTAGATGCAAGTGTAGACTTTCTATAGTGGTTTAAATACAGCCACAAGGCAGATGGTGGATGTGGCAGCAGGGGGTGCATTAAATAACAAAACCCCTGAACAGGCACAGAGTTTAATAGAGGAAATGGCCATGAACAACTATCAGTGGCAATCCTCAAGGGATAGGCTAGGACGGTAGGGGGTGGTCAACTAGTCAGACTCTATATCAACCTTGGCAACTCAAGTAGAGCTTCTGGCTAAGAAGATTGACCAACTCCAGATGTCAATGCATGCAGCACAGTCAAGCTACGAGTTCTGTGGTGGCCCGCATTATGGTGTCAATTGTAATGCAGGAGGTATGTTTGCTAACCCCTCTTCTTCATTTTCTTCTCATGGTGGTTCTTCTGATTTTGAACAGGTAGATTACATGGGGAATGCTCCGAGACAGCAGAACAATCCATATAGCAGCACATACAACCCCGGGTGGAGGAATCATCCAAATTTTGGATGGAGAAACACTAATAACCAGGGTCTACCAGGTTTTTAGCGGTTGCACTAACAGCAACCCCATCAGTAAGCTGCTCCTAGTCAATTTCCTCAAGGGCAGGAGAAGAAGCCCAATCTGGAGGAATTGATGATGAAGTTTGTGTCCACTTCAGAGAGCAAATTCCAACAAACGGACACAGAACTTAGAAACTAACAAGCCTTCATTCAGAAGTTAGAGAATCAGATAGGCCAGATTTCTAAGGTATTGGCTGAAAGACAGCCAGGGACGCTCCCCAGCACCACTGAGTCTAACCAAGGGAGCATTGCAAGGCTATTACTCTAAGATCAGGTAAGCAAGTAGCTGGTCCTTTACTTTTACCTACTGATGATCATAATGATGTGCAGGATACAAGTGTCAATAAGGACCAAAAGCTTGAGGTAACTAAGCCAGTGCAAGTTGAGGGCAAGAAGAGCCTCATAAGAGAGTATCAGCCACCCATTCCATACCCGACTAGACTAAAGCAGGAGAAAATAGATCAACAGTTTGGTAAGTTTCTTGATCTATTTAAATAGCTGAGGATTAACCTTCCTTTTGTTGAAGCCATTTCGCAGATGCCTTGCTATGCAAAGTTCTTGAAGGAAATACTGAGCAACAAGAGGAAACTAGAGGATTTGGGATTGGTGACATTAAATGAGGAGTGCTCAGCAATCTTACAAAACAAGCTACCTGTTAAAAGGCATGATCCAGGGAGTTTTACCATACCTTGTGTAATTGGTGATCTGTCTGTCATGGATGCTTTAGCTGATTTAGGAGCTAGCATAAATTTGATGCCTACTAGCTTGTTTGATAGATTGGGATTGGTTGAGCCAAAACCTACTAGGATGAACATAGAATTAGCTGATAGAACTGTTAAATATGCTAGAGGTATAGTTGAAGATGTCCTTGTAAAGGTTGATAAATTTATATTTCCTGTGGATTTTGTTGTGATGGATATAGAGGGTGAGAGTAGCGTACCCTTGATTCTAGGTAGGCCTTTCCTTGCAACATCTAGGGCTATTATAGATGTCTATGATGGGAAATTGAAACTTAGAGTAGGGGATGAAACTGTTACCTTTGACTTAGCTACCTCTAAGAAACAATCTTTAGATCACGATGATACTGTATATTTTGTGGATGTCTTGGATGATGTGGTTGAATCTAAACTGCAGGAATTTTTACTTGATGACCCTTTACAGGTGGCATTACAAGGAGAAGAGGATGAGTTGTCCAACGAGCAAGTGTTGGAACAACTAGCTCACTTGCTGGCTATTGAGCCCAGCAACTTGACTGATTCTTTTGTTTCTCTTGACAGGTCAGAGGTGCAGAAGGTGAAACCTTCAATTAAGGACCCCCCAACCTTGGAATTGAAGGAGTTACCCAAGCACTTAAGCTATGCCTATTTGGATGAGGCAGAGAAGCTGCCAGTAATTATAGCAACTGACCTGACACCTGGGGAGAGGGAGATGACTTTGACCTCTCTTAGGAAATACCCTAGGGCCTTTGCTTACAAGATGGCGGACATTCCTGGGATTAATCCTAGTTATTGTTCCCACAAGATCCTGATGGAAGATAGCTATAGGCCAGTGGTGCAGCCATAGAGACGATTGAACCCAAACATGAAGGAAGTGGTGAAAAAGGAGGTAATTAAACTTCTTGATGCAGGTTTGATTTATCCTATCTCTGATAGCTCTTAGGTGAGTCCTGTGCAAGTTGTACCAAATAAGGGTGACATGATAGTGGTCAAGAATGATAAGGATGAACTCATACCCACTAGGACGGTAACAGGTTTTCGGGTTTGCATTGATTATAGGAGACTCAATGATGCAACCCGAAAAGACCATTTTCCTCTTCCTTTCAATGACCAGATGCTTGAACGTTTGGCAGGTCACATGTTTTATTGCTTTCTTGATGGTTTTTCAAGTTACTTTCAGATCCCCATTGCACCTGAAGACCAAGAGAAGACCACCTTTACTTGCCCATATGGAACTTTCGCTTACAGGAGGATGCCTTTTGGATTGTGCAACGCACCAACCACTTTTCAGCAGTGCATGATGGCAATATTCCATGACATGATTGAGGAGTCTATGGAAGTATTTATGGATGACTTCTCAGTTTTTGGTAACTCTTTCTCCCATTTTTTGCTTAATTTAGAACGTATGCTTGCAAGATGTATAGAAGCAAACTTAGTTCTTAATTGGGAAAAATGTCACTTTATGGTGAGAGAGGGGATTGTTCTTGGGCATAAGATATCACATGCAGGGATGGAGGTGGATAAGGCTAAGGTTGATACCATATCAAAACTACCACCCCCTAGTTCAGTTAAGGCTGTTAGGAGCTTCTTAGGTCATGCTAGTTTTTATAGGAGATTTATTAGAGATTTCTCTAAGATTGCTAGGCCCTTAACTCAGTTGCTTGTCAAGGATGTACCTTTTTTTTTTATACTGATTGTCTGCATGCATTTGAGTTACTAAAGGAACGACTAACCACAGCCCCTATTATGGTTTCACCTAAGTGGGGGCTGCCTTTTGAACTAATGTGTGATGCTAGTGACTTTGCAGTTGGAGCTGTGTTAGGTCAGAGGATTGATAAAAAGTTCCAGCCAATTTATTATGCTAGCAAGAAATTGACTGATACCCAGGAGCACTATACCACTACTGAAAAGGAATTACTTATAGTGGTCTATGCTTTCGACAAGTTTCGATGCTATTTGGTGCTATCCAAGACCGTGGTTTACACGGATCATTCAGCCTTGAAGTATTTCATCGGTAAGCATGATGCTAAGCCTAGACTCATTAGATGGATTTTGCTCTTGCAGGAATTTGATATTGAGATCAAAGATAAGAAGGGTGCGGAGAACCTGGCTGCAGATCACCTATCAAGGTTAGAGAATCCGAACTGGGAGGCCTTAGATGAGAGAGCCATTGATGATAACTTCCCAGATGAGCATTTGGAGATGGTTCAGGTATATACTGATTCCCCTTGGTTTTGTGATTATGCTAACTATTTGGTGGCAAGGGTTTTACCAAAGGGTATGACTACCCAGCAAAAGAAGAAATTCTTTGCTAAGTTGAAATACTACATTTGGGAAGATCCTTTCTTGTTTCGTATATGTGCAGACCAAGTAATCAGGCGATGCATACATGGGGAGGAAGTCCACCAAATCCTGAAGCACTGCCATGAAGGATCAACGGGAGGCCACCAGGCTGCAAATCACACTGCTAGGAAGGTTCTTGAAGTAGGGTTCTACTGGCCAACCATATTCCAGGATGCTAGAGCATATGTCCAAGTTTTTGATGCTTGTCAGAGGTCAGGTAACATCTCTGCCCGTGATGAAATGCCCCAAATGAGTATGCAAGTGGTTGAAATCTTTGATGTGTGGGGTATTGACTTCATGGGCCCTTTTCCTTCCTCATCTGGTAATAAGTATACACTTGTGGTTGTTGAGTATCTTTCCAAGTGGCCAGAAGCTCAAGCTTTCCCCACTAATGATGCCAGGGTGGTGACTAGGTTCCTAAAAAAATTGTTTGCTAGGTTTGGTACACCTAGGGCACTGATTAGTGATAGAGGGACCCATTTCTGTAGCTCCCAACTTGAGAAAGTACTAAAACATTACGGGGTATCTCATAGGTTTTCAACACGCTATCACCCACAGACCAGTGGACAAGTAGAGGTAACTAATAGGGGTTTAAAGAGAATCTTAGAGAAAACCGTAGGGGTGAGTAGGAAGGATTGGGCATCCAAATTGGATGATGCATTATGGGTCTTTAGGACAGCTTACAGAACTTCTACTGGATTTACACCCTATAGGCTAGTGTATGGAAAGACTTGTCATTTTCCTGTTGAATTGGAACACAGGGCACTTTGGGCCCTTAAAACATGCAATCTTGATGTTATTTCTACAGGTAAAGAGAGGTTATGGCAGTTGAATGAGTTAGAAGAATGGTGCCACCAAGCTTATGAAAATTCTTCCATTTACAAAGCTCGAACCAAGAAGTGGCATGATCAAAGGCTGCGTGGCTCTAAAGATTTTCAGGTTGGAGATAGGGTATTACTTTATAACTCACGTCTTCGTCTTTTTCCAGGAAAGCTTAAGAGCCGGTGGTCAGGACCATTTGTGATCAAGCAAGTCTTTCCCTATGGCACAATGGAACTGCATCATCCTGATAAAGGAGATTTTAACGTTAATGGGCACTGACTGAAGCACTACTATAGAGATTTATCAGAGGTCGAGGAACAAGTGCACATGGTGCTTTACCTGCAAGAGTGATAAAAGGAATGAGTCTAGCTAAAAGACTCAAACAAAAAGAAGCAGTGTTTTATTTATTTATTTATTTACTTTCTTTGTGTCATTTTATTTTTGTCCATTTCTTTTTCATTTTGTTGAGGTACATGAAAACTTTTAGATTATCTGTGCTTATTGCTATGCTTTCTGCTTTTATTTCTGTGGTATCCCCTTTGCTGTACACTGAGGACAGTGTCTTTCTCAAGTGTGGGGTGGTGTGCCTTTATTATTTTGACTCATTTTCCCTCTACTAGTTCAGGATGCCGCATATTGATGCTACTTTTTGCTGATGCTGTATTTGTGCTGATAGTATATCTAGGGCAGGATACTTGATTTTTGCTTGATTCTATGCACATAAGTCTTTGTTTGTCTTTTGAGCATGTATGATTCATTCATGAATGGGCAGGCATTTTTTCTCATAGTTTATGTTAGAAAACAGTTTTAATGCCTAATGTATTCTTGACCACGGCTAGGTCATACCCATATTGCTTGATTTTCTTTCAATTGTTCAATTTTGATTTAGGATGTTGGTAATGCAGTTTGCATGCATTGCTTGATTAGTAATTCATATGGAAATATTTAAGAATCATATGCAATTTAGCCACACTTCAAACGTGAGATTTGAGCCTAAGATAAGCATTTATCACAAATATGCTTTGAATTCTTTTTGTTTAGTGTGTATTTCACTTGATTGTGTCTCTAGAACTTGCTCTGTAATACTTGTTGAAGTTACATAAACTTTTGAATATCAGATGATTTGGGCAACTTAAATTTTTCACCTTATTTTCATTTTCCTTCCTCAGTTAGCCACTTTTGGGGCCTTCACTTTTTCTTCATCACTTGCATTTTACACCTCATTCCTTTCTTTTCACTATCTTCTTTCTTCACCCCCTTTGCTGAAATTTGTGTGATTTATTCTTTGTACAGGGATTAAAATGCATTGCCTTAGTTGACAATAGTGCACTAAGTTCTTTTTATCATTCTAGATGCTCCCTTCAATCCAAAAGTGTAAGCATGCAGGCTAATTATGAAAAAAAAAAGAAAAAAAAAACAAAGAAAAGAAAAGAAAAGAAAGATAATTATAAGAGTAGCCTGTCCGTTGATTTTACTCTCTGAGCATCTCTAACTTTATTGAAAACTTAGTAAGAATTGTTATGTTTAGAATTTGTTGCATTTAATCCTTTAATCCTTCTTGATGTTTTAATTGCATGAATTTTCAGCATCTATGCCTCTCCTACCAAACATTTCTTCCCTACCATCACTTTATTCTCATTACAACCCTGTTAAGACCCCCCTTGATTTTGGTGTTCAATGTTTAGTAGTAGAGGAGATGAGATTTTTGAGCAAGAATATAGTAGAAATATTCTTGTGAAGTTGCTTGAGGGATTTGTACCTTATCTGTATAAACTTTGAGTGATTTGAGTAATCTCTATGAGGCATTGATTCTTAAATAATTTCCATTGAATTGCTGGCTAAGTTGTGTATGCATCGTTATTATCTCCATTCTGCATCAAGGTTTTTGCAATTTGGTTGATAAATAAGTTTCACGGGGGAAGTGTTAGGCATTATTAACTATGGATTAGGTTTGGACATTGAGAAATTGTTGCTGTCTGTTTGAGGACTGAGTTAATGTTTGCTTGAGGACAAGCAAAAGCTTAAGTGTAGGGTGATTGATATGTCTTATTTTACACAAATTTACCTAATATTTTATGTCCATTTTTTATGTATTTTTATTCTAGGAATCACCTAAATGTGTATTTTATTGCATTTCAGGATTTTTATCAATCTATCATCAGCAATCGAGACTTTTCTGGAGTTAAAACGGCTATTTTGGGTCATTTGGGCCATTTTCCTCTTATTGGGCCAAGCCAAAGCCCTTAATGGGCCTTTGGAGCATGAGCCCAAGGAAGGAGGCGGAGTAGCGTGCAAAAAGGAGATTTTTTGGAAGCTTGGAAGTGTGATTTAGGGGATGCTGGAACAGTAAAAAAACACACACACCCTTCACGAAACCACAGCGCAATCAAGGGACCCACGGCTCGCCTGACCGGTGCTCTAAGTTGTGAAGTTGCTTGAGGGATTTGTGCCTTATCTGTATACACTTTGAGTGATTTGAGTAATCTCTATGAGGCATTGATTCTTAAATAATTTCCATTGAATTGCTAGCTAAGTTGTGTATGCATCGTTATTATCTCCATTCTGCATCAAGGTTTTTGCAATTTGGTCGATAAATAAGTTTCACGGGGGAAGTGTTAGGCATTATTAACTATGGATTAGGTTTGGACATTGAGAAATTGTTGCTGTCTGTTTGAGGACTGAGTTAATGTTTGCTTGAGGACAAGCAAAAGCTTAAGTGTGGGGTGATTGATATGTCTTATTTTACACAAATTTACCTAATATTTTATGTCCATTTTTTATGTATTTTTAGTCTAGGAATCACCTAAATGTGTATTTTATTGCATTTCAGGCTTTTTATCAATCTATCATCAGCAATCGAGACTTTTCTGGAGTTAAAACGGCTATTTTGGGTCATTTGGGCCATTTTCCTCTTATTGGGCCAAGCCAAAGCCCTTAATGGGCCTTTGGAGCATGAGCCCAAGGAAGGAGGCGGAGCAGCGTGCAAAAAGGAGATTTTTCAGAAGCTTGGAAGTGTGATTTGGGGGAGGCTGGAACAGTAAAAAAACACACACACCCTTCACGAAACCACAGCGCAATCAAGGGACCCAGGGCTCGCCTGACCGGTGCTCTACGGCGGTGCGACCTCACCCCGGCAACAGGAGACAACGGAGAACCCACCACCACCACCTATTGCCGTCGAACAGCAGCAGATCCGAGAGGAAAAATTGCTCCACATCGCGGCGTTTTACGGTGTTTTTTGACTGACCCACCGCCCAACGACGCTCCCTGCAGCTTTAGGCAGCCTAGTCGCACCTTCCGACGAACCATCAGTCGCCGTAACATGACGGATTGCGTAATCCGAGACAGACCCAAATGACGCGACCCGGCCGTGTTTCTCGACCCATCTAGCGTCGTTTGTGTCGTAGGCCACCGGAAATCATCCCTCTGTCGTGCGGCGCCCCTTCTGCAACCTTCCGCCACAGCTCTGGTGGTTTTTGGAGCTATTTTCGGTCAGGTATCCGTGACCCGCGACCCAACCCGATTGTGACCCATTGGACAACTTTAAAATTGCAATTTCTGGTCATTTTTCAGCAACTTTTCGCTAATTTTACGCCTTTGTTTGATCTATTTCTCAGGAGAAGAGGGACGTATATAATTTTTACATTGCTTTTCTCTCTGAATTGTGGATTTTCTGAATTGTTGGATGATTCTTATGTGTAACTAAATTTGTAAAACCCGTTGGGTCCTGAACTATGTTGGTAGCTTGAATTTACTTTCCGTGGATGGTTGAACATTGATTTTGTGATCTCCGTTACTATTATGAATGACTGTGTATGCTTTTATTGGCAAGACGTTGCACTGAAAGCTCTTTAGATTTCTCTTAATAATTGACAGATTTTAATTGAAATTGGACACCTGATTGTAGCGGACAATTTGTAATCGCTTAGAACTAAGGTTAATAAATTGCTGGATTAAGAAGTAACGACTCTTAATAGTAGTGAATTAGATCGATAATGCTAATCTAAAATTAACCAGTAGGAAGAACCAGCCAGTGGTAGATTTTAGGTTTAAGAATTCATTGAGACTGACATAGAATTTGAATTTGCATTAGAATTCACTCACAGGTAGCAGAATCAGATTCAGTGATCCATTATCTTTTGTATTTACCAACTAGTTTAGGTTCCTAGTGGGTTTGCTGTTCTGTCTCAAATAATTCATAGACTATATGGGGTGACATTTTGGTTTAAGTATAATATCTTGTAACCTTGAGTATTAGTCGACTATGTGTATGTATTTTTACATAAACTATATGAGGATGAGAATTAGCTTTTTTACACATGCTGAGGGATGCCCTGGATGTTGATTCTTACCCAGTCCTTGAGTGGGTAATTGGTGTTATGGATCACACTCAGAATATAGGCATTGATTTCAGTGATTGGTGTTACAGATCATACCCAACCAAAAACCATGTTTTCAGTTAAAATGGCATGCAACTTGAAATGAATAATGAATAGTCACATTAGATGTGTGACAGATGAGTATATGAGAATTCTCAGGCATGATTTTAAGTATATCTTTTCAGATTAAAGATAATATGCTCATTATATTGTTTTGCATCGATTTCCCATATACATTTTGTAACACCCCATAATTTAATTAGCCTAAATTAATGGTCTTTAATTAAATGGATGGAATTAATGGCTTCATTAATGAATTAGTAGGAATTTCTTGCTTGCATCATTTAATGGGCTAAATGGTTATATTAAAAGTAAACTTGCACAAAAATTTGGTACTTAAAATTAATTCTTTAATTACCTAGCCTAAGTACCAAGAGAGAAGCAATGTAAAATGCAACTATTTAAAAATGTGCATGAGTGTGCCTTGCTTGCATCTTGCATAAGAGAAGGGAATGGAGATTTTATTTCCATGCATGAGAAGTCAAGCCACACATGAGGGAAGGTGGCGTGAAGTATGCTATAAGTAGTGCAGAATTTTCTTTTAGGGGATGGGGGCTAGTGTGATAATAATTAATTAAAAGGAAAAGAGAAAGTGCAGCACTTTGCATAAAAATATATGCATGTATGTACACGGCAAAGGGGGTGAAGGAAAGAGAAATTTAATCAAGATTTAATGGAATTAAGGTGATTAACCCTCTCTCCTATAACCCCACGTAGGTTTCACATGGATTAAATTTCAATACATTAAGGAGCATGACTAAAATGTGGACTAGCATGGACTGCACCGAGTGAGGAACGTACATAAGCAGGTGAATTTTATATATCTAAATGGCAAAAGGGAAAGCACTTGAAAAAATATATATATATATATAGGAGAGAGGAGTAGCTACCCATTACCGAGTGGAAAATTCACATGAGGAAATGAAGTTGGAAAAAAAAATTCAATCAAACCATAAGAAACTAAAGTACAAAATCCCATGCCTTGCGTGAAGTTGGCCATTACGTGGAAGGGTGGGTTACATGAACCTAGTCCTTTTCTTTCCATGGACACCACTGAGTAAAAGGGGTTGCATGCAAGGCTTAACGTGAGCCTTGTGTTAAAACATGAAATTTAATTGTAATTCAAATGGCACATGAGAGTACAAAAGCAAGAAGACAAGAGGAAAAAACAATGGGGTGGCGTGTGGCCCTTGCATTCCTCCTTGTCTGTGTACTAGGGGTGTATAGCAATTGAATTGGGATGGCAAATGAGGGCTGCTTGGGATCGTACCTCTTGCGTGTAAGCAAGAGGTGGCGTGACTTCCATCCATTCAACCTTCACTTTAGCCAAGTGAAAGCTGTCATGCATGCAAGAAAGAAAGAAAGAGCTGCACCTAAGCTACATGATAAGAATAATTAAAAAGGGGGAGGGTAGCACGCCATGATAGGGTTCAGACAATAGAAAGAGGGAATAGAATTAAAAATTAGAAATTTGTAACACACACATATTCACACGATAAGAAGGGAAGAGAGAGCACTTTATAGTTTGGGAACACAACTCACACATAGGAAGGACAATTCAAGAAGTAGGTGGGGCGTGAGTGCTAGTGAAAAATACACAAAATTTTGTAAGGAGAAGAAGGACTAAAAGACCAAGGAAAGAAGAAGCAAGGAAGAACTCAAAGGAAAAGCTAAGAGGGACTCCATCTTAGGGCCTCTTTGAGGTAGGTTAGCAATTTATTAAATTCTAGTTCCATGATCTAGTATGCATGATTAATGATTTTGCTTCCATGGAATTAGGATCCTTTTCTACATTCTTGATTTAGAAATAACAAATGACTTAGCTTGCATGATGAATCTAGGAGATGGTTAATGCTTAAACCTAAAATGTGATTTTATTAAGATTATGAAATAACTTAGAATAAGAGCTCATTTCAATGATTGAGTGGCTTGGCTTACTACTCTTAATATTAAAGTAGACTTGGTATTTTCATAATGAAATTAATGTTAGTAAGCGTAACACAAGTAAGAAAGAAAACCATACCTAAAGTGATTGGGGAAAACTTATGGTTATTAATAATGATGCATATGATTATGGGAAATTAATTGACTATATTAGTGATGGGCATTGTTGTTATGGTTAACTTTAAGACTAATTAATTATAACCATATTTATGGGAAATTAATTGACTATATTAGTGATGGGTGTTGTTGTTATGGTTAACTTTAAGACTAATTAATGATGACCATATTTATAGGAAATTTATGGCTAAATAATGATGACCTTTGTTGTGGGAAATTATGGTTAGCAAGGTTGAATGATGTTGATTAATAATGATAAACATTGATGTTGTGGAAAAGAAATTCCCCCATTTCAATGATATGATTTAAAGAATGGAAAAGAGAATATTTAAATGATAAGATATGAAGTTCCTTTGAATTTTTCCTAGGCCAAAATTATGGAAATTTTTCCCTGAAAATTATTAAGGTTTTATAATTGAAACATATTATGCAAAAATGAAGAATTAGATCAATTCAGGTCAATTTGTCATATGACAATGGGTAATGTGTGCCAAGGGAAAAGAAAGACAATAAACATAGGAAAAACATAGAAGTGTCTACGAATTTCGAGGTGTGGTTGAATGTGCTCCCAATGGTGACCTAGGGAGGCGTGGCCAAGGCTGCTCTATGACCGTGACCTAGCATTCATGATGAATTCATGTTCGTGGCTGAGTGTCCACAAATTTTGAGTTGTGGCCGAAGGTGCTCCACACAGGTGACTTAGGGAGGTGTGGTCGAAGGTGCTCTATACCCATGATCTAGTGTACCAATGATTTTATATACGTGGCCGAGTGTCCATAAATTTTAAGGTGTGGCTGAGGGTGCTCCATACCCGTGATCTAGTGCACTGATGATTTTATATACGTGGTCGAGTGTCCACAGTTTACAAGGCGTGGCCAAAGGTGCTCCATACCCGTAACCTAGCAAGGTGTGGCCAAAGGTGCTCCATACCCGTGACCTAGTGTTCATGTAACACCCAAGAAATGCCAATTAATTCGTAATGGTAAGAGTAAGAATTAAATGCATAAGCGCTCTGACAATACCGTAATAACACATGTAATTTTATGAAAATATATGTCACATGAAAAAGGAGTTATGTAATTTCCTGTCGACTTCTAAATTTATCATGAATCGCTTGCTGGTTTACATTTATGTGTAACATTATGTTTTAAAATCAAGAATGTAGATTGAATGTTTTGGTGCTTACAACCTAATACATATTAGTTGACTTTTAAAACCCTAAATTGTTAATCTACTGGGAAACTTATGTTTCTCATTCATGTGTTAATATGTATCAGATCTGGATGAGTAGCAAGGTCGAGGAGTAGCAGTATTTTTGATTAAGTGAGTAGTCTTTTTGAGTAGGTGAGATTTTGTAATCCCTATTTTGGGTCCTAGCTAGACTTGATTTAGAATAGGACATTTATTTTGGACTATATACATGAGATGTATATGGGCATCCCAGGGGATGGATATCTGAAGGATCGATCTATCCCTAAATTGTAAGGGAGTCTGAATGACAAACCTGTTGTCTCCTGACTTCTGATGGATGGGTCCTTTATATATCTAGAAACATGTTTATCAGTATGTAATGGACTTGATTAGACTTGTATTATTGGAATTACATGAAAATTTATATTTCTGCTGTAGCATAGAATTTATATTACTCTGCTATGCATGTAAGTTTTAATTTGAGCAAACGAATCCCAAACCTAATTCACTTAACATAATTTAGTAGTGTAACTGCTCAGAAATCAATTAAATAAAGGATAAGGATAATGTACCGAACCTATCTATTTATATTAGAGTTAATGGTAATACTAGATAGGGGTGTTACACATTTAAATTTAAAAGTATTTAGTGATTCACATGCATTTAAACCAAATTGGGGAGATTCTTTTACGCATTGTCACAGCTGAGCACCCAACTATTTTTTAAATATTTAACTGTAAATTGCTCTAATAAGATCTGATCATCTCATTAAGTTGTTTGCTCTAATGACCAGGAACAGGGAATGCCTAAGAGATAGTTGGGCAAAAGAAGGAAGTCAGGATAATGCTAATATGTGGATGTAGAAATTAGGCTTGAAGTTATACATATATCTGTGTTGCTGTCTTTTGAATTTATTGGTGAATTTACTAGATACTGTATTGATTGGGTTGTTGTATAAAAAGGTAAACGTCCAATTTTTAGGGAAAAATCTACCAAATTTTTAGTAGAAAATGTTTTAGGAGAATCCATTTTCTTTATAATGAATTTAATGGATTATGATTTTATTTGCTAACTTATTAATGAATTTAGTACCTTGTTATAGTATATCTCAATTTTATTTGTATGGTTGTTAGAATTTATATTCCAGAGTATTATATGGTTTATAATGAGATAATAGAAATGCTGAACAGGATTTAGGGTTGAGTGGAATTTAAATGGATTGTGAGAAGAGTCTATTTGGGTTACAGTCAACTAGTAGCGACCCTCTAACATTCCCTAACATGGTAAAAGGGAAAAATTTATTCAGACTTTGTATGCTTCTGTTATTCTAATAGATAAGTATATAGCATGTGTAAGGGGGTCGTTACAAGAGTTGTATGTATTGCTGTAAGGATCGTTTTGCTAACTTGGGGCATTCCCCATGTAATTGACCTGTTCGAACTCAGCAGAAATAGTATACGGAGAAAATGAAGAAGAGTTAGCAAACATACCTCCTGCATTACAATTGACACCATAACATGAGCCATCACAGATCTCGCAGCTAAACTATGTGTTCGAGTTGCCAAGACTGATAAAGAATCCATGATTATAAATTACCTGAAACTAACAACAGCAAAACAGCCCAACAACTAGATCAAAGAGTAATAAATCAAAACAAAAATAAAACAAAACAGATGAAAACCAATAATAGAAACAAAAACAAAACAAATGGAATGAAGCAAACAACTAACTAGAAGCAAAAACAAAATAAAATAAATAAAAGTGGCTAAAGTAACAAATAGCAATTTCGCTCTAGTTTTCAAAAACAATCCCTGGCAACAGCGCTAAAAACTTAATGTGTGCTGCCAATTCATCATATAATCAATTATACAAGAGATAAAAATAGTAAAAATTCATGCAAGTCATGTCTCCTCAAGTTCCCAATGGTCTCTGCATAGAATGGTCATCGAAAAACCACCAAAATCGCACCAAAAAATTGCCAAAAAAATGCTAGAAAAATTAAATTTTTGGACTGCCCAATGATGCTTCGTGGGTCAGGTCAGGTCAAATCCTGGTTTCTCGAGTACCCGATGGATCTGCACCCTTCTGGTCAGTTGGATAGTGGCAAAAAATTAGGGCATAAGGAGGATAGCACACAGACGGCAAAAATAGACAAAAACCTAACAAAAAATGTGAGCTGGGTCATGAAACATCAAAATGGGTCAGTCTCGAGTCGCGTCACCTCTATTGCTTATTTGGTAGTTTAAGCAAAAATTTGATATGAACGGCGGTCGGACAAGTTCACGGTGCAGTGAAATGGCAGCTAACAGTGTAGAAATGGTCAGATCGGGTCCGTTGTGCGCGGGTCGCGAACCAGATCCTCACACGGGTTTCTCTCCTGCTCGCATTATAAATGTCAGGAATGGGTGCTGCGGAAGGCAAAGATGATGGAGGACCATCAGCAGAGCCTCTTTGGGTAGCTGCTCGGTCTCCCTCATCGGTGATTCTCCCTTGGCGTCTCACAATTTTTCTCGGGTCCTTTCTCTCTTTCACGCGATGGTTAATGGATGCACCCAGGTACTGTTCATATAACGGGTCCTTTTCCATTTTACGCAGTCCAGGTCTGCTCCTAACAAACACACGGGTCTCTTGCTTTTTCCCCCAAATCAGCCTGGTCTAATGCCCAATAAGGCTGGTCCAAGGCCCAATAAGGCTGGTCCAAGGCCCAATAACCAAAATTGGCATAAATGGCCTATTTTAAGTGCTCTAAAGGCTGTTCGGGCTCGAAATTACTCAATTTGCTAATGATGACTTGATAAAATTCCTAAAAATGAAAATGAAGCAAATGTAGGTGATTTTAAGAATAAAATTACATAAAATGCTCATAAAATGGACAATTCACATCAAGCAATTATGGATAAAATAAGATACATCACATACATAATGAAAAGTTCTACCATGGGATAGTGCTAAACTTTTGTAGTCTTGGATGATTAAAATGTGCTAAGTGATAGGCACGTAAATGAAGATTACTAGTTAGAATTTAGTTTTAAATTATAATGTTCCTCTTGTTGGCTTACCAAATTCGAAAATGACTTTTGCAAGATATGAATTTGCTTGCTGAAAATGGTTTAAGAAAGATTGCAATTTGATTGGCTAAGGAAAAGAGAGAAATTATGATAAATTAAGATATAGAAATTTGGTTTTGGCTAATAAAGATCCATATGACTATTAGAATGTAAGAATAAATAAATACATGTCACTTTAAAATTAGTATGTAACATAAACCAAGAAAGCAAGTAGAATAAATTATGAATTTACATGGTTACATATTAGGAATGTGGGAAAAAGTATCATAGAAATTTTAATTCATGATACCATTAGGGTTAAACCATAGAAAGGATGGAGAAAGGTGACAATGTGACATTAGAAATCTTAAGTTTATTTCTTTTTCATGGGAGCCAAAACCAATGTCTTATTTTAACCTTGGTGACCGAATCACTATGTGAATTGTGAATGCATTAGAATGTACCTTATAATGGCTAAATGCAAGGGAGATTGAATTGATGATAATAAGAGGAATTGAAATTGCTATGTGTATGTATAAGTGACCAAGTGTTCACTAATCTCATAAAAGTGGCCAAGAGTCCACAATGTGACCAAGTGTTCACAATTCTTGCAAAAGTGGCTAAGTGTCCACATTTCTTGCAAGGTGACCAAATGTATTCTCTGGCAAGGTAAGTTTTAAGAATGAAAAATATAGAAGTGATCCTTGACTATTTAAATTGTTATATGTATTCTTTCCTTGAAAAAGAATTATAATTAAAATGAGAATAACCATCTTTATCACATTGACATACCAATTAATCATACAATGCTTACCAATGTATATACATGAAAGAGACTAATTATTAAATAATGTAATGTAGAAGAAATGGTTTTCTGTGCTTGCACAATGGTACATGTGAGTAAGATTCAAAATGTTGAATTGTTAAGCTATTAAGAAACTAGTTTTCTCATTTGTGTGCTGATATGTATCAGATGCAGATATTTAGCAATTTCTGGGAAAGATGGAAGTGGCATTAATGAAGGTTCTTTTATTAAGAGTATTTTGTAGCCTAAGGGTTTGAGTGATAGAGATATTGTCTCCTAACCCTACGATGAGTTTTAACAGTTCTTAGATAGATGTAATGTTGTAACACTTATGAAAGAATAGATAATGTTTTATAAATTCATCTTTGATGCTTTACATTTTATTTTTGTTGTGTTTATAAGTTTGATCTAAGCAAAAGAACCCGAACCTAATTGACTTGAATAATACTGCGATGGTATGAATGCTCAGACATTATTAATAAATAATCAAGGTTAAGAATAATGTACCGACCTTATCTATTTACATTTGAGACATTGTAATATTAGAAAAGGACGTTACACAATTTGATGCAACTAAGTGCACTTCTCATCATGAAAAAGTACAAAAAAGGAGTTCACTATGGCAAAGTTTGCTTTTTGTCGCGGCAAAGTGCACAGAGTGCACTTTCCCTTAATTTTGTAGTAAAAGGGTCCAGTTTTTGTACATCTCCACACATTCCTAAGCTTGATAAGACCATTCTTTTGCATAAAAATCCTATAATTTGCACCATACTATCCATCAATCATACTCTAGTGACTCTGCAAGCAGCAACCTAAGTCTACACACCTAATTACACAATTAATCCATGAATTTCATGCAAAAAAAAACACCATACTTGTAATACCTCAAAATTTTGATAGTTTAAATACATTAGTAGATAAAATAATTAGGAAAATTTAATGAAAACTTGGAAACTTTGTTGGATATGAAACAAGTAAATTATTTTAAGCCAGTGGCTCAAAATTGAAAATTTTTGGAAATAAAATTTTATCTTATAAGATAATTTTTATTTGCTTTGAGGAACTTAGCAAATATTTTTGGGAGGCCTAGGATACTCTAAAAATAGCCAAAATTCTTCCACGCTATCCTATATTTTAAGATGAATTAAAAAATATATTTAAATTTTACCTAAAGTAAAATAGAAAAATTACTAAATTACCCCCTAATTACTAAAACCCTAAACCCCAAAATCTCTCTCTCTCACGCCTTAGATTTCTCATGCATCGGCCTCCTCTCTCCTGTCTCACGCAGTGCCCTCACCTTCCAATCTTCATCTCCATCTTCTCCTTCCCTGAACCATCAACCATCCCATGCCCTCACCATCGCCGTCATAGTGTTTATATAGCAATCTTCTCCAGTCTTGCCTTTGATTTCACGATGTAACTGCGATGATCTCTAAATCCATACTACTGTCCACGTGTCTCATTTTGGTCACCCATAGCAGGTCTACTGTCTGTGCAATCTAGCTTCAATGCATTGTCCATTTTATCCTTTCGATCCATAATCGTCAACGTTACAGATCCGCCAATGTCATGAAATAGCTCCATCAATGTTGTACAGTGGTTTGCCAGTGTTATACAATTTTAATAGCGATTTTCCTTCCCTTCTGCTGTTTAACAGTAATAGGTGTCCTAAATTTCCAAAAGGAAAGTAGGAAATTGAAAGATAGAAAAGTATAATTAGAAATTCTTGTGCAAATTAAAATCAGTGCTGGATAGAAGGTAAATTAAGGATTTATTGTTACAAATCTTTTTAGGTGAGTGTTTGATAAGGGAGATATCATTTTCAATACCCCTTACCTATTTTGAACTGAATATGAAATTAATTATGTATGTATTTGTATACATTTTCTAGATAGCCATAGGAAACAATTAGGAAACGTGTTATCTCTGAATTCGTGATAATTTGATGATTGATAAATTGATGATTACATGTCTATGTGACTGTCGATATTAAATACAAAAATTTGGGCATCTTTTTGAATATTTAAAATTCATTATCTAAAATTATGAGCTAGAATGCTTTAATGAGAATATTTATATCTTTTGGTTGGATGATGTTAAAATATATATATGCTGTCTGATTTGGAAATGGTGTTGTTGTGGAGTTACCTTGTGCGTAGGCATCCTCGTGTAACGAAAGGCATGGGGGTTGGTGGTGCTGTAGGGTTATCTCCGTGCAGCCAAAGGCATGGGAGACTGGTTAAGCACATACAATGCACAATGGGTTATCATTGTGCAGTAAAAGGCACAGATGACTAATGGCGCTATATGGTTGTCCTCGTTCAGCCAAAGACACGATGGACTAGTTTTGCACAGTGTAAAGCACAGTTGTGTTTTCCTTGTACAAAGGCAAAAGATGCAGAGGGTGATGATGTGATGGGAGATATTGGATCATATTAAATTATTACATTATGATATTTATGGAAATAAATCTTTATTGATATTATTCTTTCTTAATTTTTGTATAAAAATTGATTACAAGAGTTTAAACTATAAACCCTTTTAAATTTTATGATGACAAAAACTCTGTGTGAGTCTGTTTCCCATTTAGAGTGTTTCCTTTATCTCACATTCATTAGGTCTGGGTGACTCACACTCATTACTTTACATTTTTCAAATTAGCCTTAAATTGAAGAATAGAAGTAAATAAAGTTATACTCTTATTTTGGGTAGGCTCAATATTGAGTCACGTAAGCTTAATGATATCATGGCTTATCATCATCTTAGTGTCAAATTAGTATGCTGTTGTCAAATGGTTTTGTAGAATGAAATGAATATTTTGTAGACTTGTGATAATAAATTTAATTTTTTTGAATTAAATTGTATGTGATTGAGAATGGGTTGTTGTAACGTTATGGAAAAGTCCTACTTTCAGGAGAGATTTTGCCAAAATTTTGGTAGTGCTTGAATGATAGTTGAGAATTTAAAATTTCAAGTTAAAGTATTTCTTAGGTTGGCTAGACCTAGTAGGTTTCATGAT
The DNA here is from genome assembly GCA_031216115.1 of Senna siamea. NCBI lineage: Eukaryota > Viridiplantae > Streptophyta > Magnoliopsida > Fabales > Fabaceae > Senna > Senna siamea. The sequence continues at coordinate 15,087,950 of CM062354.1, forward strand.
AGGTCTATGCGCTAATCATGGACTCAGTATTTTGGGTCGTGACAAAGTTTGTATAAGAGCATAGGTTTTTTAATCCTTAAAGCTACGACAATTGAGGGTACTGTGAATCTTGTATGTAATTATGTGACTAGCCATCGCAGAATTACATATTAGAAGTTACTATCGCCTATTGATATCATTAAGTTCTACATTATTTGAGGTTGCTTAAATCATGACTCTATTCATTAACTCTTCACATTAAATCCTTATCTATGTTGCTCTTTCTCTCATCATAGGAAAAGATGCCACCGAGAAAGAAAATTCCTAGTAGAAGATTATTTTCTAATGAGACTTCTTCATTACCTATTGATGCCCCATTTAGAAATCGAGGGCGTGGTCATAGCATTGGTCGTATAGTTAGTTATGGCAGGAGTGTAGGTGTTACTCAAGCACCAATAAAGGAAATTCTAGATACTGGGTATAATTATGGTAGAAGTGTGGGTACTCTTGAAGCACTAATAGATGAGACCCTAAAAGTTGAGAGTGGGATCCTAACATTAGCTAAGGTTGTTACAGGGCTACAAAATATGCGTCAAGTTATGAGGAAAATGATGGTTATGATGGCCTGTCAATAGTAGCAACAACAACAAATAGAACATTTTGTAATTCCTAGGCTAGAAGAAGAAGTTAGATAGGAAGATGCCACACTTGCTTTGTAAAGGGGGGCAATTGAGGTTTCTTTACCAGAATTCTTGAAGCTTAAGCCTCCTACTTTTTTTGGGGCTGATGCTAATGAAGAGCCCTAGACTTTTATAAATGGCATTGATTGTGTTTGTCGTGCCTTGGGATGTTCTTTGACCAGATCAGTGGAGTTGGCAGCTTTCAGATTAGAGAACATGGCACAATGGTGGTACTATAGTATACAGGGAGGTAGGCCTTAGGGATCACCCCCTTTGACGTGGGAATAGTTTGTTGAATTATTTATAAAGCATTTTCTCCCACAAATGGTCAGAGATGTGAGGGCTAAAGAATTTGAAACTCTGAGGTAAATATAAGACATGACAATGATGGAGTACCATATAAAATACACCAAATTATCTCAGTATGCTCCACATCTTGTAGCCATAGAGGAGATACGTGCAAAACACTTTTTGGATGGTCTTATTGATTATTTGTTTAGATCTGTGGCAAGAACCAAGTATGAATCATATGAAGAGGTATTTGAAAGTGCTCTATTATTCGAGACACGTAGCAAAGAAAGTAGAGGAAAAAGGGAGTTGCAAATCTTAGTGCATCTTAGTGGCACTAGGATGAATAATATAGTTTCTCTCATGGGCTTCCTATAAGATTTTATTCCTTAATCCTCCTGATTCTGAGATATATAACCTATTTTGGAAGGTTACTACCCCATCAGCTTCTTTCTTGAATTCCTTTGAGTCTTTTAGGGACTTCAAGAATTCATCTTCCCGTTAAGTTATAGGATTTGAGTTCTAAGATCACTCTTTACTCAAGTACAGCCTATTTGGCAACACCAAAGTGGATAAACTCAAAATCCTAAACTTTCCAATCAAGTTCATTTCACTTACTATCATGTGAGCTATATGAAGGGATTTCCTACTTAGAGTATCAGCCACTACATTTGTCTTTCCTAGATGGTATTTCAATTAAAAGTCATAATCTTTAATAAATTCCATCCATCTCCTCTACCTCATATTCAACTCTTTTTTTTTAAAAAGGTATTTGAGACTTTTGTGGTCACTAAATACCTCAAATATAGCTCCATAGAGGTAATGTCTCCAAATGTTAAGGCAAACACTATGGCTACTAATTCAAGGTCATGAGTAGGATAATTCTGCTCATAGGGTCTCAATTGCCTAAACGCATATGCTATTATTCTATTCTACATCAAGACTTACCTTAGGCCTTTCTTGGATGCGTCACAATACACTTCAAAATTTTCTAATGGATTTGGGATGATTAAGTAGGTGTAATGGTTAGTTTTTCTTTCAAATTTTGGAAATTATGCTTATATTTGGCATCCCACACATATAAAACATCTTTCCTAGTCAATTTAGTCAAAGGCAATGCTCTCTGCGAAAACCCTTGAATAAATCTGCTATAGTAACTGGCTAATTAGAGAAAACTATAAATTTCAGTCATCGTCTTAGGTCTCTCCCAACCAACCACTATAATATCCTCATTTCTATGATATCAGGTATGTCTTAGAATCCTAGACTCAATATTTTTATGCCTGAAAAATAATCCAACAATCATTTTATATTGCCTTGAACAAAGGAAGGACTAAACTGAAAGGAAATGCTTAGGGACTAAAACGAAAGGACAATTGTTTCACAAAATATCCTGATAGCAAGCACGTAAATCGAGGTGCATTTATGACGCACATTTATGAGGTTTGAAAATGGCGCCATTGTCATGAATGCTTCAAGAAAAACATATAGGGGCAAAACGGTCAAATTTTATCTAAAAATAAGAATAAAATATTTATTTGTCAGATAAAATGGCTAATTTTTATCTAAAAAATTATCAAACTGCCTCTGGAATATTTTTCCAAAAATTTTCAAAAAAAAAATTTTTTCGTTTAGCGCTTAAAAGGGGTAAAATAGTTATTTTACCATGAAGGGCAAAATGGTAATTTTGACACAAAGGGTAAAAAGGTAACTTTATCACAAGGACATAAGGGAAATTTTACCTAAAGAAACACTTTAAAATCCCCAAAATACCCTTGCATGTCAAGGTTTCAAGAAGGAAAAAGTGAAGCGTATTTTGCTCATTTTTCCACCAAGGGCAAAATGGTCATTTTAGCCATTTTAAATAAGTCTCACTTCTTCTTCTCCTCCTTAGCAAAGACAACATGAAGGCTTTTGGAAGGGAGAAAAACCATAGGCTTCATAAGGGAGAAAAGGGAGAAGAAGGCAAGGAAACTTCAAGGTTTATCCACCAAAAATTATAAATCAAGGTAGCTTAGCATTATTCCATCACTTATTTCATGTTCTAATGGATTTTCCAAGCTTTTGAGATTTTCATGGCTGAATGAACAGTACATGAATAGTGATTTTCTTAAGTGTACATTCTTAAATTCTCAAAATTTCTATGGATTAATGCTTGGATAGTATGGAGTTGTTTGTGATGGTTAATTTCAATTATGTAAGTGTTTATGTTCATTTCCCAATTCTTGTTTCATTTGCCCTAAAACCCCCAAATTCATGAATGTCATGCTAAATTGTTTGTTTTGCCTTGATTGTTATGGATAAATGGTGATTGATAGTTTATGGATGACGAAAATGGGATTAAAGGAATGATTATATGAAAAATGATGATTCTTGCACAAAATTCCTCTTTAGGCCATGGCTAGCAAAATGAGATTTGGAAAATTATTTGAAAAATTTTAAAGTAGCTTATTGGTAATTCAAGTTATGGCCAATGGAGGGTAGAATAAGTGTCAATTAGTTGAAATGCCCAACTTTGCCTAAAAATCCCATCTTGATCAAGAGTATGCATGTTTTTGGTGAAGGAAATGTGCTTAGATTTCTATGTATGTTTCTTGGTTGAGGCAAGATTAATTGGCAATTGTTTATGATGCAAAATGATCCCATTAAATTCCATGTAGCCTACTTGACCAATTATATGACATGGAAATATTTATGGAAAATTTTGTACACAAATATAATAAAATTGGTCAAAGTCTACAAAGGAAATAATATGATGTTGCAATTAAATTTTAATGAAGATTTTGTGCAATCTTGTCAATTCTAGCAATTTTTATGAATGCTTAAGTGTGGGGAGATGATGATTATACACACCTTGGGTATGAATAATTAGGTGAGAAAGGGAGAAAATGGAATAATAAGTAGGAAATGAAAAAAGTTTACCTTTGAAACCCTTTAAATGCAATAAAATGTGAAAAAGGGAATTTAGTGTAAATGGGAAGGAAAAGTGATTTATTTTGCTTATTATATGGCAAGAGTGACAAATAGAAATTTTTAAGTATGAAAATCTTAATTTTCTTAAGGATTCTTCTTGACCAAGAATGAACCTTCCTTTTTATACATATTCAAGAATGGAATTGTTATTAAGATTTAATGGTTCTCTTTTTAGAAAGTGAGAATGATAGTATCACAATGAATTAAGAAAGAAAAGGATTGATTTATGACATAGATAAGGAAAAACATTGAATGGTATTGGAAAACATTGAATGGAAGGAAAATATTTGAATGTTCAATAAAGAGAAACATAGAGGAAGTGATTCCAATATATGTTCTAGGGTAGATAGGCTTATAACCGAGTGACCAATTGTCGGTATGGGATAGCCATTGGGCATTCCACGGTAGTGTCATAAATTTGGATGTTGAAACATCCGTTTAGAATGGAAAAAATTTGAAAACACTGCGATGATTGTGAATTCTAAGTTAGTGTAACCTAGATGGCCAATTAAACAGGGGATATTTACTTAGAATTTGGAAAAATTATGGGATTGAGCCTAATCATCCTAGTTGATATATATAGGAAATAGCATACTGGGAAATGATCCATAATGTAGGTTGTGGTGATCTATGGCATCATGAACCGCCCATAAATCGGGGAGAAGATGATTTGTGTGAATAACAGTGATTCCGTGAGCTTAGTTTGACTGAACCCTGGGAGAAATTCCCACTTAGATCTGTCTCTATGACATGATCACTGAATGTGAATGGGTACTCGGATCCACTGAGGGACGCCTCTGATGTACCAGTGGCATAATTGTCACACACTTGATAGAGCGGCTATCTCATTAATGCACGCTGTAGTATGTGAAGTAATTTATACTTTCGATACTCTTGTGTCTCTCTGAATTGAAAATATGGCTTTTAGCCAAATATGAATGTTTATTTTCCTTATAAATAATACAATCTTCCATGAATGGTAAATGTTGTTTCTCCTGAATTATCTATGGTTGAATAGAAATTTAATGAATGTACTTTATTGATTGTGGTACTAAAAGGTAGACGTTGAACTATGACTGTGACTGAATTTGATACTGTTTTTATTTTATAATTAATATATTAGAAATATATCTCATAAACTTTATCCCATACATCTAACTGGTTTACTTATAGCATTTTCTAGAAATAATGGAATTTAAGAATAAAGAATGTAAATTGTTTTCGTACCTATACGGTGGTACATACCATAGCTCAAAAATGAAATGTGGAATGTGTAGCTACTGAGAAATTATTTTCTCATTATTTTTTGGTATGTATCAGATAACTAGGACCATTATGGTACTACAAGACAAAGGGATTAGCTATCCATCCCAAGAAATGGAATAATATATATATATTATGTTAGAAATATATATTAGGATATGGATATGTAAAGCATACATATCAAGTTTAGGAAAAATAGTTGAAAAGGGTTTAAGTGGCAGGTTTGTTGCCTCCTTACCCTATGAAAATAAGAAAACTACATATATCCTGCAGTATATGTAACAACGTTGTAATGTTGAACTTGATGTAAATGTATGTAAAGGAAAAAGTTCAAATTTATCCTGAATTTTTATGGATTGTAATATATGATTATTAGACTTTCGCTGTATTGATAATTGAATGTGATACCTGAGTAAGGATCTGAACCTAATGAAATGTATACTATAAATGGATAGTTAAAGAACTCAGGTAAGATATAAAGGATAGAAGTGTATATAACACACCAGTTTCATAAGTAAAGGATTTTTCAATAAATAATATTTTAAATGTGGCTATGAAATTGGGGGTGTTATAACCATTGCTTCTGTCTTACTTGGATCTACTGCTACACCGTCTCTAGTGATTACATGACCTAAGAATCTTACCTCTTTCAACCAAAACTCACACTTTTCAAGCTTAGCATACAATTACTTCTCTCTAAGTAACTGTAGCACAATCCTAAGATGATGTTTATGCTCTTCACTACTCTTATAATATACAAGAATTTCATTAATAAACACTACGATGAGCTGATCAAGGTAGGGTCTAAAGATACGATTCATGTAATCCATAACAATAGCTAGAGCATTTGTCAATCCAAATGGCATTACAAGAAATTCATAATGCCCATATCTGGTTCTAAAGGTTATCTTAGGTATGTCTTATGTTTTTACTCTAATTTGATGATACCCTGATCTCAAATCAATTTTTGAAAACACCATAGCTCCTCTCAATTGATCCAAAAAATTGTCTATTCTAGGATGTGGGTATTTATTCTTCATAGTTACCCTGTTCAACTGCCTATAATCTATACACAACCTTAAGCTTCCATCCTTCTTCTTCACAAACAACACTGGTGCCCCCCATGGCGAAGCACTAGGTCTTACAAACTTTTTCTTTAAGAGATCCTCCATCTGCACCTTCAATTCTGTCAATTATAAAAGAGACATAATATAAGGTGTTATAAAGATCGGTTTTGTTCCAAGAATTAACTCTATAGAGAACTCTATCTCTCTCTCAGGTAGAAGACTTCAGATTTCTTGGGGAAAGACATCTAAGAAGTCATTTACTACTGGGATGGTACTAATTTTATGCTGAATCTTAACCTTATAAGAACATAGAAAATGCATTCTCTCATTGCTTTCCTCAATACTCCTATTCACTGGTAAGGCATCTATAAAAGTCACAGACCTTTCTGAGCAATCCAAGATGTAACGACCCCCTAATACGTCATACGTGATGCTTATCTGAATAGTGGAAGCATATGGGGTATTCTGAATGTTTATTCCCTATGTGGGAACGTCAGGGGATCGCTACTGGTTGAGCATAACCCAAATAGATTCTCCGTTGTCCATTCGGATTCCGTTCAACCCTGATTCACATGCAGCTAACTAAATATACATACGTACATCATCAATAATAACTCTGGGATGAAATCTAAAACTCATATACCTGTCACGTCATACATTCATACACATTTCAATTCAAATCCATAAGTTTACAGCGATAAATTCTACCGAAAATCCGGCAGAGTTTCCTCTGTAATCTGATCATATCCCAAATACAGAATCACCTGTTTAAAAATCAATAGCCAGTCTAACAACAGCAGTAAACATAACCAATATAAATCCATACACAGCAACATCAATCCATCACTAAAATCCATGCATACTATCTGAACCGTTGTATATACATTCAGTCTAGTCTATACAAAGTTTATAAGAAACAGAATCTGATAAATAACAGCATCATCAAAGTATATATACAAATGATTCAAGCCTAAGCTAATCATCCTCCGGTCTATCCTCAAGTTAGCTTCGGCTATCGTTTGGTCTCCTGCCCCTGTCCCTGTTCATCTGAGTACACAACCTAATGAGATATGAATCCCAGTAGAATAATTTACAATTTAATTATCATTCGAAAACCAGTTGAATACTCAGCGGTGTGAACACCGAAATCATCTTCCCGAAATCAGTTCGAAAACAGTGAAATACCTTTCCTTTAAAATCGTTCAAACACATGGAAATTGCGGCAATATATCACAATCATAAAATACATTTCTTTCAAAATCAGTTATCAAAATCAAGTGAAATCCCATGCCCTGTGTATCTCAATCCACGTTGGCTACAAATCCACTGTAACCGAATCTAAATCATCTTCTAATTGCACATAGTCTAGAGAGAATACCTCTCTTATCGTTGGGTGTGATCCGTAACACCAATCACCCGAATCAAGCCTATATTGTGAGTGTGATCCGTAACACCAATCACTCACTCAAGGACCGGGTGAGAATCAACATCTAGGGCGTCCCCTAACATGTGCACATATGCCAATTCTCATCCTCATACAGTCTATTCGAACTCACATGCACTCGGTCGGCTATTCCTCAGGGTTCTAGGGTATCACGCCTAAATCACAACGTTTCCTCGTGTAGGTTATCCACCCTTATACTCCTTAAACCTTTTTTTTAGGGTTGTCCTGGTTTAACGCGCAATCCCTAACTCAGTACAGGCTAAATCTGATAAAAATAGTTTCGTTTAAAAGCTTCCTGTACGAGGGATACTTAACGGCCGTCCCATACCAGCTATCAAGTACCCAACCCTAAGTAAATCCGTCCTAAAGGCATCTAAACTCGATAAACAAGGTATCTAACATGCAATTAGGGTTTTCAGCACACAAGCATGCAATTTTATCCCATCGAAAGCAGCACGTAAATCCATGCAAGTCATCTAAATCATTTAGGTATTCACTAAATCAATTCTAGGGTTCAGGAAGTGTAAATTATCCTACCTGGTCTCCAGTCGCTCCAAATCAAGTCAGGACTCCGTGAAATCTCGGTTTCTGAGCCCAATTAATTCCCTGGACATGAAATTGAATATTTAGATTTGTCACGTCATCCGTTTTTTGATTCTAAATCCGGTTACACCGTTACCTAGGTTAATTAGTTTTCTAATTACGTTCGGCAGCCATTTCAGTCATATACCATTAGTTTTTGGGGAATCAGACTTTACCACTGTGCTCGAATGATGGAATTCTACGTCCCGGTGGTCTCAGTTTCTCGGGATGCACGCGTCCGAAGCTTGACGGCGACACCGGCGGCGGTGGCGCCGACAATGGCGCATGCGGCGGAGAGGTGCGGTTTACCTCGAAAATCACACCACGGTGAAGCCCGCAAGCCTAGGAGTCTGAATACGGTGGTGGCACGGCGGTTCACGGCCATTTGGGTGGTGTTTTCCAGCCACGAAGCTTCTCGCACGGCGGACGGCGTTTTGCCTCGATCCGGGCGCGTCCGGCCTCCTTTCGACGGCGCCGAGCTACTGGAGGAAGCTGGCAGCTTGGGCTACACGGTGGTGGGGTCAGTGAGGGACAACGGCATCGGACGGCGGCGATTTGATGTGGGGAAGTTTTGCGCAATTGAGGGGAAAAATGGCATTTTCCGGCGGCTCCAGCGGCCGTTGGTGGCCGTGGTTGGTTGCTGGAGGTTGTGGGCAGTGAGGGCTGTCGGTTGGTACCCTTGGTGGTGGCCCACGGTGGCTGTGGCAGCCGTTCACGGTGGAGGAAGGTGGAGAGAGAAAAGAGAGAGGAGAGAGAGAGTGTAGTGAGGAGAGAGAGTGAAATGAGAGAAATGGCGGGAGTTCGCGTAATTTAAAGCCTCCAGGGGCGATTCTGACTTTTTCCAGGCCACCCGAGGATGTTTTAGGGTGTCGGCATCCTTCCAGATGTTGGCACGCATTTTTATGCGAAAACTTTGGCCTTTGTCAACGAAATTGATGCACGAAACTCCTTCCGTCAGTTTCTGATCACCGGATTGCATTTCTTTCTGTTTGATCGTGTTTCTGGCTTCAAACGACCTTTTATGTCAAGTCATTATCCTTGAAATACGTGTCAAGCTTCATTTGATTGGGATTAGGTTTAAAATCAAGTTTTATCTTTTAAAATCCTTTTAAAACTCTTTTGAATCTTTCCCGTTGTTACACAAGACTACATTTTTTACAGACAACTAGTTTATTCCAAGAATAATGTCCAAATCCAGCAAAGGTAAACAAATCAAATCAACAACAAAAGATATATTCTCAACAACAATAGAGTAATTTAAACAAGTTAAAGAAGTAAAAACCTGCGCTTCAACTAGAATAGAAATAGACAATTTATAAGGTAGACTAATCACAGGAAAATTTAATCTCTCCACACATTCTAATGAAACGAAAGAATGAGTGGCGCCAAAATCAAATAGTACAATTAAAGATACATCATTTATTAAATATTTACCTATCATTAAATCATCAGACTGGGCCACTTCCTTGCCTTTGAGGGTATAAACTATTCCAGTAATAGGAGGTCTAGTGGTATAGACCTTGTAAGGTAGCAAAACAAACTATTCCCTCTAACTTCAAATTTGCTGTACATATGCTGAAAGTGAGATTTTTCCATTATTTGAAGTGAAAGAGGGATTAAAAACTACATTCTTGATGTTTATGAATGCTATTGGGTGTTTTAAACTGCATGAACATACTTATACATTCTAAAATTAGATTATAAGAAATGGATTTTTCCTATTGAATGAATATAGGGTTTAATCCAAGATTTGAGTAAGATTAAATGATAGTTTGGGCTATTTTTGTGATAAATGATGCTTGCACACTAGTATTGAGTAAATGAGGGTTAAAAATAATTTACAAATAGGTTCTTGGGAAAAATTTTAGGTCAATGGATGATTTGAAAAATAGAGCATAACGTAGCAGTCAACTTATAGCCCTTACTAGTTGACCGGTATGCTCTTCAGTTGCCCAAAAATGCATCCAGAGTTCTAGTAGTTGACTGCAAGAAGGCTAAAATGACTATCGTACTCATATTTTCTAGAAATTTGCCAATAACAGAGCAGTCGACTATCAGGCCTGTGGCAGTCGACTGGTAGCCCTTTGGTTTAGAAAATTTTGAGGCAGTGAGTTGCAAGTCAACTGCCAAGAGGGTGGAAGTTGAATAGTAGGCCTTTATTTTGGAAAAATAAACTAAATGACCTAGTTTGATGCATGCTTAGCCTATAACTTCACTAAAATAAGGGATTTAAACCTAGAATGCATAATAGGTAACAAGAGGGTTGAGAATGAAAGAAAGAGAGAAAGAATGATGTGATAATTGAAAAGAAATGAGCATGAGATTTACTATAGAAATGAGCATGTATTCCTAGTTTATAGATAGTGGTAGATAGGTACATATTAAGTGACCAGTTGTTGGTATGGGACAACAATTGGAGCACTCCATGGCTACATTAAATGGTTTGAAAACATCGTGGTGGTTGCCAATTAAAGGATTCACATACTTAAAACTATACATAACCATTATAAGCTGAATCACCCTAGTCTATATACTTGTGAATATGTTTTAGGGAAATGATTTGTTGAGAGCAGTAATCCCAGATATGTGTGGAAGGATCTGCCAGAGAGGTAGGCAGGGACCTTATGGTTCTCAGAGGTGGGGAATGCTCTGTAAGAGAGGTGGATAGAGACCCTCATAGGGATGTTGTGGATGGATGTACTTGGATCCACTGGAGGACGCTCCAACATGTATATATATTATAGTCAATGACTGCTGGATTATGAATATATTCTAGTTGAGAATTATAGGTAGTTGCAGACTATGAGATACTCACCTGTGAGTGAGGGTTATATATAAGGAGTTGTTCGCTCGATGACTCTCTTAATTTCCCTTGGCATGATCTTATGATAATTATGATTTGATGTTGGCCATGAGAATATGCTCTGATTTCCTTGTTTCTATGTGATGCCCTGTTACCATTATGATGTGATATATATCCTATGTGATAGATATGTGGTATGATATATCCTATTTGATGGATGTGAAATATAATCTAATAATATTTATATCCAGCTGAATGGATATATGATGATTTTATATTGCATGCATAGTATAATTATGAGATGATATAAGCATATAATCCATGCATTGTATCCTAATAAGCATAATGTTTTATTTTATGATAAGAAGAATGTAGTGTTTTCAGTTTGAGTACGGTGGTACAGGCCAGTGTATTTTAAAAGACAGGTTGTTTATTATCACTGAGATTCATTCTCATGTGAAGTGCTGGTTTGTATCAGACCCCTAAGTACCAGGTCCTGCTAGAGATGGAAGTGGAGGTAGTGGAAATACCATTCTTAGGGTATTTCCCAATTGTGAAGGAACTGTGGATTATTTTTGCAATAGAAATTCTTACTACAACTTAGTTGTATGATGTATAGGTTCTATGTAGTGTGTATTTGGACAAGCCCAATACCTTGAATCCTTATTATCATTTTTGGAAAGGATTAAGATGGTGAATTTTGGTGTATAAATTGAGGGTATGTAACACCCTCTATCTTACGGTTCATTTTACATATTTTAAAAACTATAATATAAAAATAATTATTAGAGTGTTGGTGTTACTATCACTTCTACTCTGAGTAAATTTTAAACTTTTTACCAAGTTAATTAATTGAATGTCATTTGGGTTGGTCTCTACTCTCGGGTTCTCTCAACATCACAGCGGAATAAATACATATAGCATACACCTGGATTAACTATACATAGACATGCATTCTTAATATAATTAATTAACTATTGGGCATGGAGGCAACAATCTTGCCACTCATAACCCCATTAAATAGTCTATTCATCAATCCAGCCTAATTCATATACAGATAAGTTAGAATAGGCTATAAAAAATAATCTTACACTAGCCTTTCTCAAAATATCATGAAGGCTAGCTCAATCCTAACATGTACTTATACTATCCAAACTAAATAGTGTGTGCCCAGATTGGACACTTCTTCATACCTTACCTTCTTTCGCCAGCCCATGGGGACCTACACATCTGGTACATGTCAACACTATCATGATAAATGAATCTCAATAGTAATACAACCAGTTACAAAATGCATTGACTTGTACCACCGTGCTCGCACAGAAAACCTCTACATTCTTTCATAAAAAATATAACATACTATGGGGATGCAATAAGTGTAGCATTTAATCATGTTATGTACTCATACGTATACATATGCATTTAAAACATATCAACTTTAAAATGTGGGAAGTGTATTCATCATCACTCTTATCATAAAACATTTATTATAAAACACATGTGGGATAGTAAACATAACATACGAGCAGTATATAAAACACCCTAAGAGTAATTGGGGAGAGTCACCCAGCAATAACTCCATACACCACTATCTATATGAATGAGCGCATGTTTATTTAGCCATGCCTTAATCTTTTGTATATTCTGAGGCGTCCCCCAATAGATCTAAGTACCTTAATGGTCCCTACCCGTTTTCGGCAGATCATCCCTGACCAGCGGGATTCCTCTCTTTCGTCCCAAACAAGGCTAGTATAACTCTAATGGGATCACTATTAACTCTACCCGGATCATTTCCTCTCTGCTTTTGGATGGATCATAATACTATAGAATCACAACTATTCCTTCGAGGTGGATCACACTCTCGATACGCTATTCTCTACATATACTTTAAGGTGAATTGGCCTATGGTCATGGTTATGCTTAACTCTAAGTATGTGTTTCTTATATGGCCTTTGGGAGATGATACTAACTTAAAGTTCGCAACCATCATAGTTTTTTCAAAGTCATTTAAGTTCAAGTGGATGTTTAACCATCCTAACTTATGGCACAACCATGGAATACCCAATGGCTGTCCCATACCGACAATTGGTCACTCGATCATGAGCCTATCTACCCTAAGGCATACATTGAGAATACTTTCCTCTTTCCTTTTTTGTATTTTCTACCCTCTCTTTGTTTTACTATCATAAGGGTCTCATCACCCAAAACTCTTAGTTTCCTTTCTTACCTATGTTGTGAGCCCTTAATTAAGTTAGCATGGAGAATTACCAAGCTCAAATGCCATTAAAAAACCTTATTTCGCAAGCTAGAGGGCTGCCAGTCGGCTGCTGGAAGGCTAGTAGTCGACTAGTGGCTCTCTGTAATCCTCAGATACCAGATAGTGGCAGCCAGTTGGTGGCTTTCTAGAATGCATTCTAGGTAAAAATATGAGTATAATAGTTGACTGCTAAGACAGCCAGTCGACTGATCAGTGCAAACCTAGGCCCGACAATCGACTGTTAGGAACCTGGCAGTCGCCTGCTAAGCCTCTGTCCTCACTTTTGCGTTTCCAAGAGCATGACAGTCAATTTTGAGGATGGCCAGTTGACTACTTAGTGTAGACCTGGGCCCGATAGTCAACTGCTAGGAATATGGCAGTCAGCTGCTAAGCCTCTGTCTACACTTCTGGGTTTTCCAGGAACGCGGCAGTCGACTACCCTATACTTAATAGTTGGCTGCTATGCTCCGCTGTAGTTCAAAAAAAGTGATTTTGATAATACCCAGTCTAGAATGTGTTCCATTTTCAATTCTAAACATATGAGCTTAATTCCCATACAACAAACTTTACTTTTCATTAAACATTTCTCATCCATTAGCTCAAACATGGTACATTCAAGGAAAACTAGTCTATATCTCTAGATAAACACAACCCATCCCTTCCAATCCATTACAAGCACATATATGAGCATTCATTTAGCAACACAAAATCCCATAGAAATAGAAAAGCATACAGAATGTAGGTTTAACCCCAGACATAACTTGAAACATTTAAAAATTACATTTATCAGCAAGATTTCTGCATATTTCAGAAATGAGGTTTAGGATGGATTGCTACCTTGATTCCTACAAAATATGTGTGTTTGATGTGTTAGGAACGATTCTCCCTTGCTGTAGGATCGAATCCCAGCCTTAAATCAGCCCTTTACTTCAGAAACCTTCCCTTCCTAGCCCTAACTCTACACCTTCTCTCTCTACTTGCCCCTTTTGCTTCTCTTTCTAGGATACTGAAGGTTTGGAAGAATGAAGAGGGTTTAGGGCTGCTGCTAGGGTTTAAGGAAAAGTTTGGGAAATTTCTCTTTGGTCCTTGGTTTACTTTATACATTTTTTCTTAGCATAATTTCCCTTTTCACTTAGGTTCTTAGCCTCACTCTCAACTAAGGAATTGTAATTCTTTCAAGTTGGTCCCTATACTAATGCAACTATATGCACTAATGCAACATACACAAGCATTAAACATCAAATTAATAATTATCAAACATCTCTTTAATAATAATTGGAGCGGATGTTACAGGGCATTTATTTATTAAGATATGTGAGATAGGTATCCAGTAAAGGTCTTTGTTAAATAGGTATGAGTGACAGGTTTGTTGTCTCCTTACCTTAGTTGACACTCTCACATATGTATAGGTATACGTTTGTTACACAAAAACTATAATCAATGTAAATGGATTATGTATGTGAATGAAATATATATATATATATTATCTATATGTTTTATTTTATTTATTTTCGCTATGATATTACGTGAGAATCCCGAGTGTAGAATTCCCAAACTAGTAGCACTTAATTATTTAACGTGGTAAAAGTTAAAATTTTACTTTGATAAAGGTAGTAGTCACTCCCCAATCCTATATATTATCTTGTATTATTTTATTAATTAAAAGGAACCATAGAATTGGGGGTGTTACATCAGATATGTCTTGATGCAAAAGGGAAAAGTAGTAGCATATGCTTTTAGGCAATTGAGACCTTGTGAAGAGAATTATCCTACACATGATTTAGAATTAGCTATTATAGTGTTTGCCTTGAAAATTTGGAGATATTACTTGTATGGGTCAAGATTTGATGTATTTAGTAACCATAAAAGTCTTAAATAGCTTTTTGACCAAAAAGAATTGAAAGTAAGATTGAGAAGACGGATGGAATTCTAAGAGATTATGAAATTCAATTAAAATACCATCCATGAAAAAGTAAATGGAATGATAGACGTTATAAATGAAAAATATCACCGTATGGCTTCATTGGTAGTCAGAAAATTAAACCTAATAGAAAAATTTAGCGATTTGAGCTTATATGAAGAAATTGAGAAATGAAAACAATCCTAGAGTTCAGATTATGGAAGCTTAGAAAGAAAGTGAATCTCTAAAGTCCCTAAGAGATTTGGAGAATTTCAAGAAGGAAAATAATGAAAGGAAATGTAGATCATCTTTATGATGGTTTAAAATGAGAGAAAGGTAATTATTCGTACATAAATTAGTATAACTAATGTGATTAAGTTAAGATGATCTAAGAAAAGAGTTGTACTAATACCAGAAGCACTAATTCAAATTCTTTATATAGGTATGCATCAAATTTTGATTATGAAATTTATTTAAAAGGAAGGGAGAAATTGTAATATCCACTTTTCGCGTCCTCAGGTATGTTATTAAATCTTAAATATAAAAACTTCATACCAAAATAATTGTATTTAAATAACCATAGGTTTTTCTAAAGAAAAGAGGGACAAAATTGAAAGGGACTAAAATGAGAAGAAGCTAAGTTTCACTAAAGGCCAAAAGTTAATCATTACTTTGCACATGAACCGAGGTGTATTTATGACATGTAGTAATCATGTCAGAAACTATTTGAACATCCTTATCCTTTGGCACATGAATTGAGGCACATTTATGAAACGTCATTATTATGTTGAAAAATATCTTGGCATATTTATGACGCATAATCATGACACCTCAAAATATCTAAAATGCAATGATTACGCCAGAAAATATCTGGAAAAAAAATCTAAAAGCCATGATGATGACTTTAGAAAAATATTTGAGGGCAAAATAGATTATTTTTACCTAACAGTAAAATAGTAATTTTACCACAAGGGTAAAATTTTCATTTTACTTAGAAAAAATAATGACAAATTCTCTCAAGGTTATTCCCAAGAAATTTTTGGAATTATAGAAGAAAGTAAAGGGTAAAATAGTCATTCTAACCAAAAAGGCAAAATGATAATTTTACCATTAGGGGTAAAGTGGTAATTTTACTAAAAAGACAAAATAGTCATTTTGACAAGAAAAATTTTGCAAAATTCAAAGGATGTCCTCCCATTAACCCCATAGTTTTTGTTGAAAATTTAAAGGATAAAATGGTCATTTGCCACTAAGGGCAAAATGGTCATTTTCCCCCTTAAACATAAAGAACGGCTTCTTCCTTCTTCAAGCAAAGGCAAACCAACGTGAGAGAGAGGAGGAGGAAATCGAGAGCTTGAGGGAAGAAGGAGAAGAAGCTAAAGTGAAGGAAAATCTAAGGGAAAGGCACTTTCATTGGCAAATCAAGGTAGTTAGACAATTCTACACCCTTTATTTCATGGTTTATGGTGTTTTTCATGTATTTAGAGATTTTTCCATGGCTGCCATGAATTTGGGGTTTCTCTCTCTACATTCTTATTTGCATAAAAATCTATTAGGTTATGCTTATTTTTGTTGTATGGATGTGTTTATAAGTGTTGAAATGGTTAATTGAATGGTTTATGGTGGTATTGTGATTTTAGGTTTACCACTTCCATGAAAATCTCTTGTTGGATTTAATTAAGTGAAGTGTGGATTATTATGATTAGGGTGGAAGAATGGTATTTCTATTTTTGTTTATTGATGAAAATGAGATAAAGGAAAAGATTAGAGTGAAAGCACTTTATTTCCCTTTTCTTTTTCTTTTGGGCGAGAACATGTGATGACTTGGTGAAGGGAAATTTGTTTAATTTTTTCCTATATGTTATGTTAATATTTTGGCCATAAGTATAAGAGAGGGAAGGAAGTGATGTTGTGAGGAAACTCTTTCATTTGCCTCCTCTTGGTACCTTGGCCGAAAGCATAGAGAGGGATTTGTGTAAAAATTTATTCATTTATGCATCATGATTTTGGTCAAGGCAAAGGAAAAGGAGAAAATGATGAGATAAATGCTTTCCTTGATGAATGGTTCACTATAATCATGAAATGCCTATTTTTATCTTGTATGCCAACAAAAGAGAGAAATATATCTATGTATTCATGCATGCCTATTTTGAGAAAAGAAGTGCCTATATTTATACATAGATAGAATGAATGGAGAATGAAATGGAAATGGTGAAAGAAGGAATGGAAAGTTCACCAAAAGCCCTTAATGCGTAATAATAGTTGAATGGAAATTGTATATAAATGGAAGAGAAAGTGATGTAATTGTATCTACATGATATAAAGGATGAGAAAGGGGGAAGATATAACATAAAAGTCTCACTTCTTCCTTACTTTCCCTTTTTGGCTGAGACCCTTCGACTCACTTTCCCTTGAAATGGGTTAATTTTTAGCAATGAAATTACAAAAGGAAAATATTATATACTTCATGTTAGCCAATTTCAAGGAAAGAAAAGTCATTAGTGAAGGATTGAAAGTAGGCAATGTATATTATAATTTGCCTCAAGGAAATGTATAATCTTCCATATCCTTACAATTTAGCTATAAATGGAATAGTAAACACATAAGGGTATACTTTAATAAAGGCATAGTATCATGAAAGATTTTATAAAAAGAAAAGAAATTAAAAATGAAAAGAACAAAAGGGAAACATAGAGTGAATTGGAAAACATAAAATGGAAAGGAAAACTTAGATTGGAAAGAAAGAGAACTTAGAGGAAGTATTTCTCATGTATGTTCTAAGATAGATAGGCTTGTAACCGAATGACCAATTTTTGGTATGGGACAAAAATTAGACATTCCACTAAAGTGTGAGAATATAGTGATGATTGCAAATTCTAAGTTAGTGTAACATAGAATGACCAGTTAAAAAGGGTACATTTACTTAGAATTTAGCATAATCATGGGTACAAGACCAATCATCCTAGTTTATATATAAGAAATAGCGTATTGGGAATATGATCCACTGAAAAAATGGTGGTGATTCCATAACATTATGATCTGCTTAACAGTAGAGAAGAAATGATCTGTTTGAATGACAGTGATTGTAATGTCCCACATCGGTTAGAGAGGGGAATGAACCATGCCTTATAAGGGTGTGGATACCTCTCCCTTGTAGACGTATTTTCCCCCTCGACAAGGGAAAGAACAAAGCCTTGAGGGACGACGGGTGAGACATTCCCCAGCCCAAAGAGGACAATATCTGCAAGTGGGCGGCTGGACTGTTACATTGGTATCAGAGCCAGGGCCCAGATCGGTGTGCCAGCGAGGACGCTGGGCTCCCTAAGGGGGGTAGATTGTAATGTCCCACATCGGTTAGAGAGGGGAACGAAGCATGCCTTATAAGGGTGTGGATACCTCTCCCTTGTAGACGCGTTTTCCCCCTCGACAAGGGGAAGAACAAAGCCTTGAGGGACGACGGGTGAGACATTCCCCAGCCCAAAGAGGACAATATCTGCAAGTGGGCGACTGGACTGTTACAGTGATCCCGTGAGCTTAATTTTGATTGGATATTGGGAGAAATCCCACCGATTGGGGAATAATCTGTCTTTATGATAGTGACTATTGACTGGAATAGGTACTTGGATCCACTAAGGGATGCCTTAGATAATACGAATGGCAGAAATGTCACATGACTAGAATTGGAAATAAAATTATCTCACTTATGTATGTAGGGGTACGTGGAGTAGTCCATTGGATGACTCTCCCGATACTATTAAGTTCCTCTTTCATTGGTTGTGCCTTTTAGCCAATGGCTAATAATTTTTTTCCTTAAGACCAGCAATGTTTTCCTTATGAATGATAAATATGCTTTCCCTATTTAAATTGGAAATGTATTTATAACTGGATATATTTTAAAAGCATGATACTGAGATGCCTTGACTAATGACTTTTAAGGTGAACTGTCACATTATACATTCATATATGCATGCCATACTTCTTCTGAAATGCATATGAACAACCCAGTAAGATTTCAATGATGATTAAAACTAAAAGAATGTAGAACTATTTTTCATATCACTACGGTGGTACATACCGAAGTTTTTAAAAGAAAATGAATTGTCTAGCTATTGAGAATTTATTTCTCATAATTATCTTGGTATGTATCAAATAACCAGGTATAGACTACTACTAGAGATGCAAGGAAGATGGGTTCTGATTGTGTCTAAAAGTTATGAACGATATTAGTTAAATATTAATAAGCGTTTGAGTGGCAGGGTTGTTGCTTTCTCACCCTATATATATATGAATAAAAACCTTATGCATGAGAAACATAAATATATATATGAACAAAATTTAAATTTTTGCTGTGTTATTGTATAAATAATATTTTATTTATTTAGTCTTCCTTTGTGCAGTATTTTAAATGATATACCTGAGTAATGAATCCCAAGCCTAATCAAATATGAAATGGAAATAAATAATTTTACTTGATAATAATTAAAGACGAAGAGAAGGGTAACATGTCAATCTTCTAGCCAAATGGTTTATTAAGAAAATTATTTTTAAGAAAAGCTATAAGATTGAGGTGTTACATATACCCCAGTGGAAGCCACACGGGAGGTAAAAAAGGAAATGCTTGCTAAATATCCACACTTATTTAAGAATCAAGGTTATTAAAGGGGGAGAGAATGTAATACCTTAAAATTTTGATAATTTAAGTACATCAGTAGCTAAAATAATTGAGAAAATTTAATGAAAACTTCGAAACTTTGTTGGATATGGAACAAGTAAATTATTTTGAGCCAATGGCTCAAATTTGAAAACTTTTGAAAATAAAATTTTATCTAATAAAAAATTTTTTATCTACTTTGAGGAACTTAGCAAATATTTTTAGGAGGCCTAAGATACTTTAAAAATAGACAAACTTCTTCCATGCTATCCTATATTTTAAGAATAATTAAAAAATACATTTAAATTTTACCTAAAGTAAAATAGAAAAATTACTAAATTGCCCCTTAAATACCCTAAAATCCCAAAATCACTCCCTCTCATGCCTCAGCTCTCTCTCTCTCACGCATTGGTCTTCTCTCTCCCATCTCACGCAATGCCATCACCTTCCAATCTTCATCTCCATCTTCTCTTTCCCTGAACCACTGACAGTCACACGCCTTCACCATCACTGCCATTGTCTTCACGCAGCAAGCTTCATGACAACGTTGCTTCTTCTCGATCGATCCTCGCCTTCAATTTCATGCTACAACTGCGAAAAATGCCAAACCCACGCCGCTGTCCACGTGTATCATTTCAGTTACCAACCACAGGTGTAACATCCACTACTAGGCATTAAAAGATGTTTGTTTATTTTAAATGAATTAAATTCTTGTGTTTGTTTCATTAAATAGCATATAGATGCATTAAAATAAATTGGAATAAGAGTTTTAAGGGAAAGGAAAGAATAGGGACCAAATTGAAAGGAAAAAGATGAAGTGAGGATAGATATGTGAATTTCCAAAAATTTTAGGGCAATAGACTATAATTTTAGCCAAAAGATTTACTATAGCCACAAAATTTTGAAACTTTCTACCAATGAGCTAAGGACAAAACGGTAAGTTAACATATAGTTGGAGAAATTATCAATTTGGTCCAAATGGTCAGGAATTAGGAACAGAATTGTAGAGGACCGGATCACCTATAAATAGGTGAAGACTTTAGAACCTCCATTTGTGCAACTTGAGTTTTGAAATCCTAGAGAGAGAGAGAGTTAGAGAGAGAAGGAGAAGGAATTGTGAGCAAACAAGACTATTGGGCAAATTTAAACATTTATAAAGCTAGGAAATCATCCCAGAACACTTTCCAAACATCAATCACCAAGTATAAATCAGCAAAAAGGTATCAAATCACCAATCTCTCTCATTTTTGAAATATCATTGTTTATAATTGAAAACTTTGATTTTTGTTGTTGTTTAAGTTTAAGAGAGGTTAAAACCAATATTCTTAGTGTTTTTTATAGTTATTGGATGTTTTAAAATGCATGAATATACTTATGAATGCTTGAATGAAATTATGAAAAATAGGTTTTTCATGGTTTTTGAGAAAAACATTTAAATCCAAGATTTGAGCATGAGTAATCAGTGGTTTAAGCTATTTTTGTGTCATAAATGAAGCTCCTATGCTGTTATTGAGTTTTTAATCATCAAAACTATTTTAAAAACATGTTCTTGGGCTTAAAAAAATTAGTCAATTGCTAGTTTTAAAACAGAGCATAATGTAGCAGTCGACTTGTAGACCCTATTAGTTAACTGTCTGCTCTTAAGTTGCCCAAAAATGTGTCTAGAATGCTAGTAGTTGACTACCAAGGGCTGGAAGTTGACTGTCGTATTCTTATTTTCCATAAATTAGCCCATAACAGAGAAGTCAACTGTCGGGGTCCTACAAGTCGACTGGTTGCTCTCTATTTAAAATATTTTTGGGAAATTAAGCTGGAAGTCGACTGCCAAGAGGCTAGAAGTTAACTTGTAGCTCTGTAATTTGGGAAATTTGACTCAATAACCTATCTTCAGCCATAATTAGTATAACACCCCTTATCTTATCTTAATAAGGTCATATAACATATTCAGATAAGTGGTTACATTATTCTTAGCCCTTTTTTTTAATATTAATTTTTTCAAGCATTTAATCCATCAGTAATTTAATATATAATTAGGTTCGGGTCCTTTTGCTCAAGAAAACATACTTTTGCATAGCAAAAATAAAATATCTCATACATTACAACAAAATTTATAAGAGCTTTGATATCATATATATATATCATAACTGTTTGATACATAGTTCCACATACATATTCTAGGATATATAAAGTACCCATTCATAAGGAGTAAGGAGACAACAAGCCTGTCACTCAAATTCCTTTTACAAAATATCATGGATGAACAGGTCCTTCACATATCCCTATCCATCTGCCCTTTTTCCCTCTATGTACAGCCAAAAAATGAGAGTCCTAATTCCAACCCAAAAAGAACATATAGAATTAGGACCAAAATTCTAGGCTACATATACATAACTAAAGTACCCAGTTCACTTTGACATAATATAGATATCCTTCAGTATGGTGAAAGTTCCCAGGAAGGGAACTTCCACTGCAGCTATTTTGATCTCCATAATTAAGCAATATCTAGGCATCTGATACATATTAGCACAAGAATGAGAAATATATTCCCAGTAGCTAAACTAACCATTTTCTTTAAAATAACTAATATGTACCACTGTACAAATATAGAGAACAATTCTACATTCAGTTCAGTTCCAAAATTCTTTTCATATAGATCTATAGGTATGTCATATGTGAAACATATGTGTATGCATCTATAAACATGAGATATGTAACGTGATATCATTAATGGAATGAATAAAAAACTTTCAATGTTCACATACTTTAACCATTCTCACATAGAACACATTCATGCAATAAAAATCATAATATCTCCTAAATGCTTTGCTCTTGGGAGGTATACACTAGAACATTCCTTCATATGATTATATTCTCTAGAGGTATACACCAGATCATTCCTCCTAAAACTTAATTCCCTGGGAGTATACACTAGATCATTCCCCACAAGATGTTATTCTTAGGAGATATACACCAGATCATTCCTTCTCAAAATTCTAGTCTTTGAAGGTATTCACCAGATCATTCCTCTTCAGATCTTTAATCTTGCCTTTCAAAAATACCATAAGAATTTCTATGCTATTCACTCATATTCACATGATTTTAGAATATATTTCTAGCAAAGGCAAAGATGCATGCTATTTATCATCTATACTTGACCATTTCATCATTTCCCCTCTTTTCACTTAGTGTAGGCCATTTTGGATGGCACCTTAGGCTACTTTCTAATAACACATAAGTTTTGCCATTCAAAGGAAAATTTTACATAGCATTCGGCCAAGGCAAGAAAGTCATGAGAAATTGGCATATCTAACCCATTTGGTTCATTTCTAGCATTATTTTTACCATTTAAACATTATGGTAACAATTTCCATAATTATGGATAATGCTTTCTCACACCTCATTTTCTTGTAAGTGTACATTAAGCCTTTCTTTCTCACACCTTTCTAGCTCATTTTTCATGTTATATATGACAATGCACATTATCTTACAACTTCACATACTTATGTACATTTTTAAAGTGAAATGGTAAAATTTTTAAATGGTACCTTTGCTAAAACATAAAAATACCATAATTTTCTCTCTCCTCCTTTCTCGTAACAAATCTTACAAGGTTTTCTACCCATTTTCAAATAAAATTTCAGCCCATTTGCATGGGTCAATTTGGCCAAGATGGGTAAGTCACACTTTCATGGTTTATAGTGAAGTTAGAAAATGGGAAAAATGTCTAGACATTAATCTAACTAGATTTTCTCTCTCTTACCATTTCATGACACTTTCTCTCACTCTTTCTAGCACCATTTTAAACCAATTTCAGCACCATCACAAGAGCTAGTATTCGGCTAAAGAGAAAAAAACACGAAAATGAAGTTATCTCACCATCTTGATTACAATACAACCATTTTCAAGTAAATCCCATGCAAGACTATCATTTTCTCACTCTTTGAGACACCATTTCAGCCATGATACAAGCTAGGGTTTTTCAAGACTAAGGTTCCAATATTGAAAAACTCCTATCTCTTAGGTTATCAAGCATTTCAACATGTCCATAACCATAAACACAACAAGTTTTCAACATATTCCAAACCCATTCAAGAAAATCATCCATAAGAATGTAGAGAGAGAAAAGTCATCCTTCTTGCAAGAGTAAGAACACTTTAAACAAACCATAAAACAAGAAAAGAATGGCATAGGCATGTTTAGCTACCTTAAAAATGCAAGATGAGTGGAATCTCCAAGTTGTTTTAGTGGATTTTCTCTTCTCTTCTTCCCTTGGAAAGCTTTGGCTAGCACCCTGCTTTCACCTTCTCTTTGACTTCTTCTTCTCCTAAAGGAAAAAGAAGACTTAAATTAGGGTTTTGGTGAAATTACCAAAATGCCCCTAGTGTGAAATGACCAATTTACCCTTACTACTCCTTTTCAAGAATGGAATCCACTCTCCTTAGGAATGTAATTTTGTGCAACTTTTGTAACAACCGAAAAAGTTTTAAAGGATAAAATCAAACTTTTAACCCTAATTCCTTTTAAACTAAGGCTGGCAAGTATTTCTAGGATGAGGATTCACAAAAGAAGGTCGTTCGAAGTCAGAAACACGATTAAACAGAAGGAAACACAATCTGGCGATCAGAAATTGATAGACGACGTTTCATGCATCAATTCCACTGACGGAGGCCAAAACCTTCTCATAAAAATACGTGCCAATGTCTGGAAGGAAGCCGACACCCTAAAGTATCCCCAGGTGGTCTGGGAAAAGTCAGAATCGCCCCTGGAGGCTTTAAATTTCTCAAATTCCCTCTATTTCTCTCAAATCTCTCTCTCTCCTTACCTCACTTTCTCTCTCCTCTTTCTCCTCCTTCCTCTACCGTGCGCCGCCACCACAACCACCGTGGGCCGCCATCTGGCACACCAATCGACAGCCTTCGTCACCCACAACCTCTAACAACCACCCATAGCCAACAACGGCCGCCAGCGCCGTCGGAAAATGCCACTTTTCTCCTCCACCGCCCGAAAACTTTGCCATCTCAGATCGCCGCCGTCCGCTACCGTTGGCCGTCACCATCCCCATCACCGTGTAGCCTGAGCTACTAGCTTCCTCCAGTAGCTCACCGATGTCGAACTGAGGCCGGACACGCCCGAATCGAGGTAATCTCTGTCTGCCGTGCATGAATCTTCATGGTCAGAAAATGCCGTCCAAACGGCCTTGAACCGCCACACCGCCACCATATTCAGACTCCTGCTCTTGCATGCTTCACTGTGGTGTAATTTTCGAGGCAAATCGCACCCCTTCGCTGTAAGCCACCATACACCGCCGTGCCGGAGTTTCTAGACGTGCATCGGGAAAAACCAAGACCACCCCGAGACAGAATTCCATCATCCGATCACATTCGTAAGGTCTGATTTCCCAAAAAACTAATGATATCTGACTGAAATAGCTGCCAAACGTAATTAGACAATAAATTGACCTAGGTATTAGGGCAATCGGATTTAGAATTAGTAAACGAATGACGTGACAAGCCTGAATATTTAATTTAATGTCCAGGAAATTAATTGGGCTCAAAAATTGAGACTACGTGAAGTTCTGAACTGATTTGGAGCGACAGGAGACCAGGTAGGATAATTTACGCTTCCTGAACCCTAGATTTGACCTATTGGATACCTAAATAATTTAGATTAATTACATAGATTTATGTGCTGCCTTTGATGGAATAAATTGTATGCCTGTGTGCTGATTACCTTAATTGCATGTTAGACATTTTGTTTATCGAGTTTAGATGCCCTTAGGACGGATTTACTTAGGGTTGGGTACTTGATAGCCAGTATGGGACGGCCGTTAAGTATCCCTAGTGCAGGGAGTTTTTAAATGAGATTGTTTTATCAGATTTAGCCTGTACTGCATTAGGGATTATGCATTAAACCTAAACGGGGAGACGTTGTGATTTAGGGTTAATACCCTAGAACCCTGAGGAATAGCCGACCGTGAGCATGTGAGTTCGAATAGACTGTATGAGGATGAGAATTGGCGTATGTGCACATGCTAGGGGATGCCCTAGATGTTGATTCTCACTCGGTCCTTGAGTGAGTGATTGGTGTTACAGATCATACTCACAATATAGGCTTGATTCGGGTGATTGGTGTTACGGATCACACCCAATGATAAGAGAGGTATTCTCTCTGGACGACGTGCAATTAGATGATGATTTAGACTTGGTTATAGCGGATTTGTGGCCAACGTGGATTTAGATACACCGGGCATGGGATTTTATTTGATTTTGGGTAATGATTTTAAAAGAAATGGATTTTTAGGATTTTGATTATCTGCCGCAATTTCCATGTGATAAAATTATTTTAAAGATAAGGTATTTCACTGTTTTTGAACTGATTTTAGGAAGATGATTTCGGTGTTCGCACCGCTGAGTATTCAACCAGATTTTGAACTGTCTTGAATTGTAAATTATTCTACTGGGATTTTATATCTCACTAGGCTTTTACTCAGATGAACAGGGACAGGGACAGGAACCCAGACGATAGCTGAGGATGCCATGGTGATAAATGGGAGAATGACTTAGCTTAGGCTTGAACTGTCTTGTATATATTTTGATGACATTGTTGTATATTGATTTCTGTCATTTGTGTTTTATGTTGTTGTTGGATTGGCTGTATAATTGCGAACAGGTGATTGTTGTATTTTGGGTATGGTCGAAATATAGAGGAAACTCTGCCAGATTTTCAGTAGGGTTTATCGCTGTAAACTTATGAATTTTAGTTGGAATGTATGTGAATGCATGACGTGATGTGTATATGAGTTTCGGATGTTGCATTTAATGATTGAACGTTGTATGTATGGACTTTAGTTTCATTCTAGAGAATTTTATGATGTATGTATGTATAATTAGTTTAGCTACATGTGAATTAGGGTTGAACGGAATCCGAATGGACAACGGGAAGTCTATTTGGGTTACGCTCAACCAGTAGCGATCCCCTGACATTCCCACATCGGGAATAACTATGTAAAAGACCCATATGCTTCCGCTAATCAGATAAGCATCGCGTATGTTGTATTAGGGGGTCGTTACAACTTCCATGGGCTGGGACGTTTTTGCCCTCAAGAATTTCAAAATTTCAAACCTCAACTTTTTGGAAATTTCCAATATGCCCCTAAGGAAATTACCATTTTTCCATTCAAGTATAAATGGCTATTTTAACTCCATTTTTCACCCTTTTTGGATTTAATGGGTAAAAATCACTCAAATAAGGTTTCATAAAACTTATTTTTGTGAATTTACTAATTTACCCTTCTTTTAGCAAAATTACCATTTTGTCCTTAAGGCAAAATTACCTTTTTTCCGTTTATGCCAATGTTGTTATTTTCACCCTTATTCTTTCTCCTTTTTAAACATAAAAGTGTAAAGACTTATAATTTCTATTTCCTTGGAATATTTAAGGTAGAAATTAAATTTTCTACATTATGTAAAATTACTAATATGCCCTTGGAGTAAAATTATGGTTTTGCCCTTTTTAGGGAAAATTGCCATTTTGACATCAAAATACACATAATCACTTACATAACTAAATTCTTCTTCTCTCTTAAATGAAAATGATGAAAGTCCTTTAATGTAATTTCATGAAATAAGAAAAATCAATTGAATTTTCCCCTTCATGGTAAAATTACTATTTTGCCCCTTCTTTACCAGATTTTCTAGTTTCACTCTTTTGTGACAAAAGTGATTCTATCTTGATGAAAATGTCCATTTTATCTTTTTAATGAACCCTCCTTATCATCACATAATTAATAATAATAATAATAATGCCATTACAAAATGCAAGTTATTAGGAGTGGGTGTTACAATTAGCCTAATACTTTACTCCAATGTAGGATTTAAACCTAAGATGTAATGGTTAGTATGAGAATTGAAAATGTTTGAGAATAAATGAGAAAGAAAAGAGAAAACGAGATTTTATGAGATGAGTATTAACCATAAATGAGAGTAGCTGCAATTGGTTATACCGCAAGAATATATGCAATTGGTTATACAGCGAGAATAACTGCAACTAGCTGTAATCAAGGAAAAGTTTTGTAGATGGTTAACCACGAGAATTAATGCATATGGTTAACCACGAGAGTGATTGCAAATGGTGAAAACCATGAGAATTATTGAAGGTGGCTCATGACCACTAGAGAACTCATTTATGAATGGAAATGTTTAAAGATTTTCTTTGTTGATGCTTTTGATTATGGCCATATCAAATTGCTTGATTTCTTTGTTTATGCTCTATACTGATAGATGACTATTATCTGCTGCCATTATGATATGAGAATATATTCTATGTGACATATATCTGATGATGTGCAGATGTATTGATAAGTATGTTTGTGTAACATTTTTGTATATTATTCTAATAGCATAATATTTCAATTATTGTCAAAGAATGTAGTCGACTTCCGTATGTACGATGGTACAAAACAACAAATTTTAAAATTTCTAATGATTTTTGCTATTGAGAAATATTTCTCATTAAATGCTAGTTTATATCAGATGCTTAGGTACTAGATTTTCTTAAAGGTCAAGGTGCAAATTGTTGAGATACCATTTCTAGGGCCTTTTCTTATAATTAAAGAATTATGGGTTATCTATGACTGGGGAGTTCCTCCCACCCCTTGACTGCATGAAGTATTAGGTATTGTATAATATCTTAACATGCCTATTTCCCTAAATCCTTATTAGTATTTTGAAAAGATCAGGAGGATAATTTTGGTGTAAGTAAGGAGGGCATATATGTATTAAGATATGTGAGATAGGTAATTTTGCTTACAACTGAGTATGAGTGGCAGGCTTTTTATCTCCTTACCCTGCTCAGACTCACATATCTATAGGTTATGTAAGTATATTGTAACATATGCTCTAATTATGATAAAAGAGATGTTTGATGATTGTTAATTTGATGTTTAATGCTTGTGTATGTTGCATTAATGCATATAGTTGCATTAGCCTAGGGACTAAATTGAAAGGAAATACAAAAAGATTTAGTAAGAGGTGGCTGGGGACTTAATTGAAAAGGGAAAAGATGAGGGAGTCTAAGAGTGCAAAATAGCTCAAGGACTAAATAACAATTTCCCAAAATCCCTTAAACCCTAGCAACAACCCTAAACCCTCCCACACTTTCAACCTTTAGCATTCCTAGAGAGAGAAGCAGGAGGGGCAAGTAGAGAGAGAAAGGGCGAGTTAAGGCAAAGGAAGGAGATTTTGCTAAAGGAAAGAGTGGATTGAAGCTGGAAATTAGTTCTACAATAAGGAGAGAGCATTTCTAACACATCAAACACACACATTTGTAAGGAATCAAGGTAGCAATCCATCCTAAGCCTCTATCTTTTTGAAATGTTTACTGTTGCTAGAAAATATGGATTTTTACATGTTAAACTGAGATTGGGCTTAACCTACATTCTATATGCTTTTCTATTTCTATAAGATGTTTTGTTATTGAATGTATGCTCATATATGTGTTTGTAATGGATTGGAAGGGTTGGGTTATGTTCATCTAGAGATATAGACTAGTTTTCCTTGAATATACCATGTTTGAGCTAATGGATGAGAAATTTTTCATGAGAAGTAAAGTTTATTGTATGAAAATTAAGCTCATGTGTTTAAAATTGAAAATAGAGTGCATATTAGACTAGGTATTATCAAAATTATGTTTTTTAAACTACAGTGGAGCATAAAAATTGACTGCTAAGTAGGGGCAGTAGACTATCGTGTTCTTGGAAAACCCAAAAGTGTAAACAGAGGCTCAGCATCCGATTGCCAGGTTCCTAACAGTCGACTGTTGGGTTCGAGTTTACACCAAGCAGTCGACTTGCCATCCTAGCAGTCGACTGTTGTGCTTTTATTTTGCCTAGGACATATTCCAGAAAGCCACCAACTGCTAGCTTACTATTAGGCACTTGAGGAATACAGAGAGCCACCAGCTGACTACTAGCCTTCCAGCAGTCGACTAGCAGCTCTCTAGCTTGTTAAATGAGGTTTTTAATGGCAATTGAGCTTAGTAATTCTTTATACTAACCTAATTAAAGGCTCACAACATGGGTAAGCAAGGAAACTAAGAGTTTTGGGGGATGAGACCTTTGTGATAGTGAAACAAAGAGAGAGCAGAAAACACAAAAAGGGAAAGAGGAAAGTATTCTCAGTGTATACTTTAGGGTAGATAGGCTCATGATCGAGTGATCGATTGTCAGTATGGGACTGCCGTTGGGCATTCCATGGTTGTGCCATAAATTGGGATGGTTAAACATCCACTTGAACTTAAATATTTTGAAAACACCGTGATGGTTGTGAACTTTAAGTTAGTGTCATCTCTAAAGACTATATGAGAAACACATACTTAGAGTTAAGCATAACTATAGGCACGAGCCAATTCACCCTAGAGTATATGTAGAGAATAGCGTACTAAGGTGTGATTGATCGGAAAGGGATGGTGATTCCATAGTATTATGATCCACCCAAAAGCAGAGAGGAAATGATCAAAGTAGAGTTGATGGTGATCCCATGAGAGTTATACCAGCCCCGATTGGGATGAAATGGAGGAATCCCGCTAATCAAGGATAATCTGCCAGTAAGGGATAAGGACCATTAAAGTACTTGGATCCATTGGGGGACGCATCAGAATGTACAAAAGTTAAGGCATGGCTAAATAGACATGCACTCATTCATATAGATAGTGGTGCATAGAGTTGTTGCTGAGCAACTCTCCCGATTACTCTTAGGGTGTTTTATGTACTGCTCATATGTTATGGAAATGAAATGATGGCATGTTTACTATCACACATATGTTTTATAAGAAATGTTTTATGATGAGAATGATGATGAATGCACTTCCCATATTTTAAAGATGATATGTTTTGATGAAAATGCACATGCATGAGTATATATAACATGATTAAATGCTATATGAACTCCATCCTAATAGCATGTGATATGTTTTATGAAAGAATGTAGAGTTTTTATGTGTGAGCATGATGGTGCAGGTCAATGGATTTCGTATTAGGTTGCATTGCTACTGATATTCAATTCTCACGTTGTTGTTAGCATATACCAGATGTGTAGGTCCCGGGCTGGAGAGAAGGTAAAGTAGGAGTAAGTACCCACCATGGGGTACACAAAAGTGACCATTTTGAGATAGAATAGGCACTTGTTTTATTTTTACTAGCTTTCATGATATTTTGGGAAAGGCTAGTAATGGTTAATTTTATATAGCCTAGTTAGACATAGATGTGAATGAAGGGATGCTTAGATGAAATTATAATGGCATGAGTGGCAGGATTATTGCCTTTATGTCCAATAGTTAACTAATTATATTTAATTAAAATGCATATCTATGTATAGTTAATCCAGGGTTATTGTATATATATTTATTCCGCTGCGATGTTGAGAGAATCCGAGAGTAGAGACCAACCGAAATGGAACTCAATTAATCAACTTGGTAAAAAGTTTAAAATTTACTCAGGTAAAAGTGATAGTAACACACCATTATTATGATAATTATATATATTATACCTTTAAACACTTAAAAGGAACCATAGGCTAATGGGGGTGTTACATAAATATATCACGTACAGTTGAATGTGAATGTAAATATCCCTATATCTATCTATCTTATTTAAATTTCTTTATTTATTTTCACTACGTAACTTGTGAGAACCCGAGTTTAGTAACCCAAAGTAGTGGCACTCAATTATTTAACTTAGAAGAAGTTAAAAATGTACTTGGGTAAAGGAAATAGTAAACTCATCAATCCTATATTATATCATGTTATATTATTTAATTATCTAAAAGGAATATAGGGTTGGGGGTGTTACACTAAGTTGGTATCAGAGCACGGTTATCACGGCTAGTTGAGCACTGGCTTGGTAACAAAGGGTAGATTCCTCAAGATAATGACTAATGTAGGTTAGTTAGTTGAATCTAGACAATTCACTGACTTGTATTCTATTTTGACTTAAGGAATGGAGTACTAGGTTTGGGCTAGACAGTATTTCTTATTGGTGCTATATGATCTCTTAGAAATATTATGTTATTGAGACTGATTAGCTCGATAATGTTTATTTTATAGAGTGAAGTATGGCTCCACTTAAAAGGAATACTAGAAAGGAGAAAGAAGGAGAGGGTAATATGGAGAGACTAATTCAGGCTATGATGGGCATGGCAAAGGCTATTAAGTAGCAGGCAGCTGCTACTACCCATGCTATGAGAGAGCAGGCAGCTGCAACTACTCATGTCTTCAGACAATTTTGGGAACACGGGAATAACCATAATAATCCTAACCCTCAAGATAGGCCAGAAACCCAATATATCATGGCTAGTCAAACTTTCAAAAAGCAAAATCTCCTTCTTTTAAGGGCGAGTTTGACCCAAAGGTGGATGAGGAATGTCTGAGAAAAATGGAGAAGTTTTATGTAGTTCTCAGTACAATTGATGTTCAGAAAGTCTTGTTTTCTACCTCCATGTTGATGGGAGAAGCAGAATATTGGTGGAGAGGAGAGAAGCTATTGATGGAGGCTATAGGAATCTAAATTACTTGGGATTCATTCAAGGAAGCATTTCTTGGGAAGTATCTCAAAATGTGAGAAATGAGAAAGAGATTGAGTTTATGCAGATCAAGTAGGGTAATATGAAATTTGATGAATAGTTGGCAAAATTTGAGGAATTATCTAAATTTTCCTCCTATCTGAGACTTCAACCAGATGAAGCATGGAAAGCAATGCATCTAAAGGCTAGGTTAAGTTCTAAGTTGAGGAATGTTGTAACTTTGTTGGAAATACGAGATTATGTCACATTAGCAAACAAATGTCGCATAGTTTTCAAGAATCTAGTAGAGACTGAGAAAGAAAGACAAGAATAATTACCTCAAATGAAAGCAATCGAGATCTTTTGGAGGGAGAAATAATAGATTTAGTCGAGGCCCAAAAGGTAAAAGGCCAATGAGGAAGCCAATATTGCTAAATGTCTGTTTTAAATGCCATAAAAGTCATGAGAGACCCTGCAAATGGCTACAACCAGAGGTACAACATGGTGTATGTTATGAGTGTGGGAAGGAAGGACACTTTATCAGAGATTGTCCACTATGGAAGAGACAGGGTGACACCGTTAAACCTCCTATTACTGTAAGAGTCTATACCCTTAAGGGTAAGGAAGTGGCTCAATCCAATGATTTAATGAAAGGTAAATGTTTAATTAATGTTATATCTTTAATTGTGCTACTTGATTCTGGCGTTACTCATTCATTCATTTCATTGGAATGTGTGAAGAGGTTAAATTTACCTGTGACTAGTTTACCTTAACCATTATCTACTTCTATTCCAACCGGAGAGCAGGTTTTGATTTCTTTAGCCTGCTTGAATTGTTATATTGTTGTTGAGAATAGATCATTTGTTGTTAATCTGATTTGTTTACCTTTAGTGGATTTGGACATTATTCTTAGGATGAACTGGTTGTTTGTAAATAATGTAATCTTGGACTATTTAGAAAAATCTGTGACTTTTGTAGATACCATAACTATAAATAGGATTACTGAGGAAAAGAATGAGATAATACAATTTTTATGTGTTTCTGAGATTAAAGTTTGGCATAAACTTGATGTCATTCTTGTAGTGAGTGAATTTCAAGACATTTTTCCCAATGAAGTCTCTAGTCTCCCACTTAAAAAAGAGGTAGAGTTTTCTATAGAATTGATTTTAGGAATGGGACCAATCTCTATAACACCTTATAGAATGTCTCGCTTGGAGTTAATAGAGTTGAAGGTACTAATAGAGGACCTCTTAGAGTAGCAATTCATTAGACCTAGTGCTTCACCATGGGGAGCCTCGGTAGTATTTGTGAAAAAAAAAAGATGGAAGCTTAAGGTTGTGTATAGATTATAGGCAATTGAAAAGGGTAACAATAAAGAATAAATATCCACTTCCTAAGATAGATGATCTCTTAGATCAATTGAGATGGGCTACAGTGTTTTCCAAAATTGATTTAAGGTCGGGGTACCATCAAATCAAAGTGAGAAGAGAAGGCATATATAAGACAGCTTTTAAAACCAAATATGAGCATTATGAATTTCTTGTAATGCCATTCGGATTGATGAATGCTCTAGCTATTTTCATGGATTGCATGAATCGTGTCTTTAGGCCCTTCCTTGATCAATTCGTGGTAGTGTTTATTGATGACATTCTTATATATTCTAAAAGTAGCGAAGAGCATGAACATCATCTTAGGATTGTGCTGCAATTGCTTAGAGAGAAGCAATTGTATGCTAAACTTAAGAAGTGTGAATTTTGGTTAGAAGAGGTAAAATTCTTAGGTCATGTAATCACTAGAGATGGAGTAGCAGTAGATTCTAGTAAGATAGAGATGGTAGTTGGTTGGGAACGACCTACCACAGTGACGAAGATCTATAGTTTTCTCAGATAAGATAGTTACCATAGAAGATTTATTCAAGGGTTTTTGCAGATAGCGTTGCCTTTGACTAAATTAACTAGACAAGATGTTCCATTTGTGTGGGATGTCAAAAATGAACATAGCTTCCAAACACTAAAAGAAAAACTAACAACCACACCTATCTTAATCATTCCTATTCCATTAGAAAATTTTGAAGTATATTATGACGCATCCAAAAAGGGCTTAGGGTGTGTCTTGATGAAAAATAAGAAAGTAATGGCATATGTGTCTAGGAAACTAAGATCCCATGAGAAGAATTATCCTACCCATGATCTTGAATTAGCAGCCATAGTGTTTGCTTTAAAGATTTGGGGACATTATCTCTAAGGATCTAAATTTGAGGTATTTAGACAAAAAGTCTCAAATACCTTTTTAATCAAAAAGAGTTGAATATGAGACAGATGAGGTGGATGGAATTTATTAAAGACTATGATTTTGAATTGAAGTACCATTCAGGAAAGGCAAACATAGTAGCTGATGCTTTAAGTAGGAAATCCCTTAATGTAGCTCACATGATGGTGAGAGAAATGAACCTAATTAAGAAGTTTAGGAATTTGAGTTTGTCCACTTTGGTGTTTCCAGATAGGCTATACTTAAATGAAATGAGAATTGAGAATGATCTTAGAACTCAAATTCTAAAAGTCCAAAAAGAAGATGAAATCTTAAAATCCCTAAGTGACTCAACAGAATTTAAGAAAGAGACAAATGGGGTAGTAACCTACCAAAATAGGTTGTATATCCTAGAGCTAGGAGAATTGAGGACATAATTTTAGAAGAAGCCTATAAAAGTAACTATACTATTCATCCTAGTGCCACTAAGATGTACCAAGACTTGAAGAAAAATTTCTGTGGCTAGGTATGAAAAAGCACTTAGCTGAGTATGTTGCTAAATGCCTAGTATGCCAGTAGATGAAAATTGAACATAAAAAACCTACAGGAATGCTTCAACCTCTAGAGATTCTTGAATGGAAATAGGAGAAATTTTCCATGGATTTTGTAGTAGGCTTGCGTAGAACTCAGTCGGGAAATGATGCGATTTAAGTAATTGTTGATAGATTGACTAAATCTGCACATTTCTTGCCTATTAAAATAAATTTTTCATTGGATAAGTTGGTCCACTTGTATATGCAAGAAATAGTAAGACTCCACAAAATACCCATTAGTATAGTATCAGATAGAGATCCTAGATTTACCTCTAGATTCTAGAGAGCCTTGCAAAGGTATTTAGTATTAAATTGAACTTTAGTACAGCTTATCACCCTTAAATAGATGGGCAGGCTAAAAGAACGATCCATAAATTAGAAGATATGCTTAGGGCTTGTACATTAGAACAAAAAGGAAGTTGGGATAGAATTTTGCATTTAGTTGAATTTTCCTATAATAATAGTTTTCACACCAGCATAGGAATGGCTCCTTATAAAGCCTTGTATGGGAGAAAATGTAGATCACCCCTGTGTTGGTTTGAGGTGGGAGAGAGATAAATTTTAGGGCCAAAATTAGTTCAGAAAACTACTGATCAGATAAAAATGATCAGGGAGAAAATGACTAAAGCCCAGGATAAATAGAAAAGTTGTGCTGATAAGAGGAGGAGACTCCTAGAATTTTCAGAAGGGAATTGTGTTTTCCTCAAAGTATCTCTAGTTACTAGTATTGGTAGGACCATTAAGTCAAGAAAATTGTATCCTAGATACATTAGACCATACTAGATTTTAAAAAGAATAGGTTCATCTGCTTATCAAATAGCATTACCTCTATGTTTGTCTAATCTCCATAATATTTTTCATGTTTCTCAACTTTGTAAATATATCCCAGATCTTTCTCATATTATTGATGTAACACCCCTTATCTTAACTTAACAACGTCAGATAACATGTTCAGATAAGTGGTTACATTATTCTTAGCCTTTTTTTTTGTACTTTTAATCTTCCCAAGCATTTAATCCATCAATAATTTAAGGTATAATTAGGTTTGGGTCCTTTTGCTTAGGTAAACATACTTTTGCACAACGAAAATAAAATCTCATACATCACAACAGAATTTACAAAATTTCATATCATGTATAATGACTGTCTAATACATCATTCAGTATACATATACCTGAATATATGAAGTACCTATCCATAAGGAGTAAGGAGACAACAAGCCTGTAACTCAAACTCCTTTTTACAAAATACTATAGATGAACAAGTTCTTCATATATCCTTTCCCGCGCAATTACCCTTTTTCCCTTTTCTATATATAGCCAAGAATAGCAGTCCTAATTCTAACCCAAAAACAATATATAGAATCAGGACCAAAATGAAGGACTACACATATTTCAAAAAGGAACCTCCACATACATCCCCTTCAGTCTTTATGCAATACTATATCTTTGTATCTGATACATATTAGCATATAAATGAGAAACAAGTTTTCCATTAGCTTAACAATTCCACATGTTTAAAACCTACTAATATGTATCTCTACATTATCGTCGTCTTAAACATAGTCATGTTCACATATACATATTGGCAAGCATTGCATGATTATTGGAATGTCAATGTGATAAAAATGGTTATTCTCATATGGCATATTTCCAACGAAAGCATACAGGTAATCATTGAAATAGCCAGTGATTATCTATATATTCTAATTCTTAAAACTTACCTTCATTGATAGTGTGAAGCACATTTGGTCACACCACAAGAAACGTGGACACTTGGCGACTTTAGTAAGGATTGTGAACACTTAGTCATATTGTAGACTCTTGACCACTTTATAAAATAATTGTGAGTGTAACATCTACTCCTAAATTTTAAGAGATGTTTGTTAATTTTAGTAAATTGATTGTGTATGTTGCATTTATGCTATGTTGGCTTGCATATCATTGCATGAGTGCAAGAATTGGACTAGAAATGAGTGAGAAAATTTGACTAGAATGAAGAAATGGACTAAAATGAAAGGTGGAAGAGTTTAGGTATGACAATTGCAATTTTTGCCAAACGATTTACTGTAGCAACAGAATTTTGAAAGCTTCCCACCAGTGAGCTAGGGACAAAATGGTAATTTAACATATAGTTGGAAGAATTATCATTTTGGGCCGAATGGTCAGGAATTGGGAGTAAAATTGCAAAGGGCCGAATCACCTATAAATAGGTGAACACTTCAGAACCCTTCCATTTTACCTGGAATCTTGAAATTCTAGAGAGAGAGTGGTCATGTAGAGAGAGAAACTAAAGGGAAAAGGCAGTGAATCTAATTTCTAACAAGATTTGAAGTTCGAAAAGTGATTAAGAAGGCATCTACAGCATCAATAAGCATCTATACATCATTTAAACACGGATTAAGGTAGCATAATAACCCAATCCCTTTATTTCAGAGTTTACTATTCATATTACTAAAATTTGTGAAATTGAACTTGTTTGAAAGAAAAAGGGATTGAGAACTGCATTCTTACTATTTTTAATCACTATTAGGTGTTTTTAACCGATTGAAAATACTTGTGCATGCTTAAAATTTCTTCTGAAAAATGAGTTTTTCATTTTGAACAAAAATGAGTTTTAATCTTAGATTTGGACAAGATTACATGATGTTTTGGGTTATTTCCTTGTTTTAAATGTTGCTGAGAAGTTTATCTTGAGTTCATCAATTTCAAAATGGGTTTAGAAACAAGTTTTTGGATTGAAAATTTGGGTCAACGAAAATTTATAAAATAGAGCAAGACGCAGCAGCCGACTACCATGGTGCAGCAGTCGACTGTCGTCCTCTTGAGATACCCAGAATCGTATACAAAATGCTAGTAGTCGACTACCGGGCACCTAGAAGTCAACTGTCGCGTTCATCATTTTTCCAAAAATCCCCAAGAACAGAGCAGCTGACTGCCCCGACCCAGCAACCGACTATCGGGCCCAATAGTAAGCTAGCAGTCGACTGTCGGCACCTAGCAGTTGACTGATAGCTCTTTGTTTGGAATTTTCAAAATTTAGATAGAATGCAATCAGTCGACTTGTAGCGTGATATCAGTCGACTGCCACCTTTTGTGATGAAAAGATGAACTTAATGATATAATTGAATGATATCTAGCCCAAAAACTAAATCCAAACTAGAGATTAAACTCAAATTTCAAGTAAGGTAACATATAATTTGAATGTAAATGAGAAAGAGAATAAACATGATGAAAGTTAAAAGGAAAGAGCAAGAATGAATAAGAGAAATGAAAATTTCATTCTTAATATATGTATTTATGGTAGATAGGTCCATATCTGAATGACTGATTGCTAGTATAGGATGGTGATTGGACATTCTGTGATTATCGTGATAGTTGTAAATTGTAAGTTAGTGACTTAATGGCCAATGTAAATGAAAAGTCACATACTTAGAATTTACAGAACTATAGTATACATCGATTCACCCATATATATATATTTATGAATAACGTTTTGAGGACCCTAGTATGTACTTAATGTGTGAGACCCAGAGTTGGGGACCTTATGGTACTTAGATCTACTGGAGGACGCTCCATAATGTACACAAATGTTATATGCAGTCGAGGACTGCCAGGCAGAGTTGCCATAGTACATATGCGAAAAAATAGAGTGGTGCACATGTTGCCCCTCCAAATTTCTCTTATTATGCAATTATATGATGATAATTATGATGATGATTAGCACAGGCCATGTATGATGATTGGCAGAGGCCAATGAGAAGTACTCTTATTTCCTTATTGTTCTTTATGTTATGATGAAAGTTATATGAATGATGCTATGTTACCTATATGTTGTAATGAATTAATGCGAGATGTACTAAGAGTTAAGTTTATGCATGCAAGTATGAAAGTTAAATGGAATGTTATACAGAATCACCCAATAGATGTATTATTTTATGAAAAAGAATATAAAATTTTCGTATGAGTTTATAGTGGTACAAACTAGCTGCTTTGAAAAATAGTTATTAATGCTATTGAGATTTTGGTTTGTATTGGATGCCTAGATACCAGATCCTTCTTGAGATAGAGATGGAGTTAGTTGAAATACCCTTTCTGGGGTATTTCCCTGTTATTAAGGAACTTTGGATCATATATGTATGGAAAGTTCTTCCCCTACCCTGATTACATGAAGTATTAGAATAGAAAGTTGTTGGTATGTCCCATATAACACCCCCAATTTCAAAGCCATATTTAAAATATTATTTATTGAAAAATCCTTCACTTAAGAAACTGGCGTGTTATATACACTTCTATCCTTTATTTCTTACCTGAGTTCTTTAACTATCCATTTATAGTATACATTTCATTAGGTTCAGATCCTTACTCAGGTATCATCTCAATTATCAATACAGCGGAAGTCTAATAATCATACACCATAATCCATAAAATTCAGGATAAATTTAAACTTTTTCCTTTACATACATCTACATCCAGTTCAACGTTACAACGTTGTTACATATACTGCAGGATATATGTAGTTTTCTTGTTTTCATAGGGTAAGGAGGCAACAAACCTGGCACTCATACCCTTTTTAACTATTTTTCATAAACCTGATATGTATGCCTTACACATCCATATACTTATATGTATTTCTAGCATAATATATATCATTCCATTTCTTGGGATGGGTAGCTAATCCCTTCTGTCTTGTAGTACCATAATGGTCCTAGTCATCTGATACATACCAGAAAATAATGAGAAAATAATTTCTCAGTAGCTACGCATTCCACATTTCATTTCTGAGCTATGGTATGTACCACCGTATGGTTACGGAAAACAATTTACATTCCTTATTCTTAAATTCCATCATTTCTAGGAAATGCTATAAATAAACCAGTCAGCTGTATAGGATGAAGTTTATGAGGTATATCAATAATATATCAGTTATAAAATAAAAACAGTATCAATTTTAGTCACAATCATAGTTCACCATATACCGTTTAGTACCATAATTAGGAAAGTACATTCATTAAATTTCCATTCAGCCATAGATAATTTAGGAGAAACAACATTTACCATTCATGGAAAACTGCATTATTTATAAGGAAAATAAACATTCACATTTGGCTAAAAGCCATATTTTCAATTCAGAGAGACACAAGAGTATCGTAAGTATAAATTACTCCACATACTACAGCGTGCATGAATGAGATAGCCGCTCTATCAAGTGTGTGAGAATTCTGCCACTGGTACATCTGAGGCGTCCCTCAGTGGATCCGAGTACCCATTCACATTCAATGATCATGTCATAAAGACAGATCTAAGTGGGAATTTCTCCCAGGGTTCAGTCAAACTAAGCTCATGGAATCACTGTTATTCACATAGATCATCTTCTCCCCGCTTTATGGGCGGTTTATGATGCCATAGATCACCACAACCTACATTATGGATCATTTCCCAGTATGCTATTTCCTATATATATCAACTAGGATGATTAGGCTTAATCCCATAATTTTGCCAAATTCTAAGTAAATTTCCCCTGTTCAATTGGCCATCTAGGTTACACTAACTTAGAATTCACAATCATCACAGCGTTTTTGAAATTCTTTCATTCCGAGCGGATGTTTCACCATCCAAATTTATGATACAACCATGGAATGTCCAACGGCCGTCCCATACCGACAATTGGTCACTCGGTTATAAGCCTATCTATCCTAGAACATATATTGGAATTACTTCCTCTATGGTTCTCTTTATTGAACATTCAAATATTTTCCTTCCATTCAATGTTTTCCAATACCATGCTATGTTTTTCCTTATCTATGTCATAATTCAATCCTTTTCTTTCCTCATTCATGATGATACTATCATTCTCACTTTCTAAAAAGAAAACCTTTAAATCTCAATAACAATTCCATTCTTGAATTTGTATAAAAAGGAAGGTTCATTCTTGGTCAAGAGAAATCCTTAAGAAATTTAAGATTTTCATACTTAACAATTTCTATTTGTCACTCTTGCCATATAATAAGCAAAATAAATTTAATTTTCCTTCCCATTTACACTAAATTCCCTTTTTCACATTTTATTGCATTTAAAGGGTTTCAAAGTTGAACATTTTTCATTTCCTACTTATTATTCCATTTTCCCCCTTTCTCACCTAATTATACATACCCAAGGTGTGTATAATCATTGTCTCCCCACACTTAAGCATGCACACAAATTGCTATAATTGCCAAGATTGCACAAGATATTCATTAAAATTTAATTGCAACGTCATATTATTTCCTTTGTATACTTTGACCAATTTCATTACATTTTTGTACAAAATTTTCCATAAATATTTCTATGTCCTAAAATTGGTCAAGTAGGCTACATGAAATTTAATGGGATCATTTTGCATGAAAATAATTGCCAATTAATCTTGCTTCAACCAAGACACACATATAGAAATTTCAACACACTTTCTTCACCAAAAACATGTATACTTTGGTCAAGATGGGATTTTTAGGCAACATTGGGCATTTCAACCAATTGACAATTATTCTACCCTCCATTGGCCATAACTTGAATTACCAATAAGCTAATTTAAAATTTTTTCAAACAATTTTCAAAATCTCATTTTGCTAGCCATGGCCTAAAGAGGCATTTTGTGCAAAAATCATCATTTTTCATATAATCATTTCTTTAATCCCATTTTCATCATCTATAAACCATCAATCACCATTTATCCATAACAATCAAGGCAAAACAAACAATTTGACATGACATTCATAAATTTGGGGTTTTAGGGCAAATGAAACAAAATTGGGAAATCAACATAAACACTTTCATAATTGAAATTAACCATCACAAACAACTCCATACTACTTTCTAAGCATTAATCCATAGAAATTTTGAGAATTTAAGAATGTAAACTTAAAAAAATCACTATTCATGTACTGTTTATTCAGCCATGAAAATCTCAAAAGCTTGGAAAAATCCATTAAAACATGAAATAAGTGATGAAAGAATGCTAAGCTACCTTGATTTGCAATTTTTGGTGGATAAACCTTGAAGTTTCCTTGCTTTTTCTCCCTTTTCTCCCTTATGAAGCCTATGGTATTTCTCCCTTCCAAAAACCTTCACGTCGTCTTTGCTAAGGGGGAGAAGAAGAAGTAGTGTGACTTATTTAAATTGGCTTATATGACCATTTTGCCCTTGGTGGCAAAATGACCAAAATACCCTTCACTTTTTCCTTCTTAAAACCTTGACATGTAAGGGTATTTTAGAAATTTTAAATTGTTTCTTTAGGTAAAATCCCCCTTATGTCCTTGTGATGAAATTACCTTTTTACCCTTGGTGTCAAAATTACCATTTTGCCCTTCATGGTAAAATGACCATTTTACCCCTCTTAAGTGCCGAACCAAATTTTTTTTTTTTTTTCAAAAATTTTGGAAAAATATTCTAGAGGCAAAATCATAATTTTTTAGATAAAAATTAGCCATTTTATCTGATAAATATTTTATTCTTATTTTCAGATAAAATTTTGATCATTTTGCCCCTAAATATTTTTCTTACAGCATTCATGACATTGGCACCATTTTCAAACCTCATAAATGTGTGCCATAAATGTACCTCAATTTATGTGCTTACTATCAGGATATTTTGTGAAACAAATTTCCTTTCATTTTAGTCCCTAATCATTTCCTTTCAGTTTAGTCCTTCCTTTGTTTAAGGTAGTATAAAATAATTTTTGGACTATTTTCCATGCATAAAAATATTGAGTCTAGGATTCTAAGACATACCTGATATCATAGAATTGAGGATATTACATCCCATACCTTGAATCCTTGTGATATTTTGGTAAAAGGATCAGGAGACTAGTTTTGATGTATAGGATAAGGGCATATATGTATTAGGATATGTGAGTTAGGAATCCACTAGCTATTTTGTTAAATGGGTATGAGTGACAGGCTTGTTGTCTACTTGCTCTAGCTAACACTCTCACATATCCATAGATATATGTTTAATGAATTATATGTACACATTGTAAATGAATGTTGATGTATATGAATGTATATATGCATATATATGTTATTTTAACTAATGTGTTTTATTTTCACTACGTAACGTGTGAGATCCCGAGTGTAGTGGCCCAAACCAATAATACTAATTACTTCATTTAGTAAACAATTAAGAATTGACTTAGGTAAGGGAAGTAGTAATTCACCAATTTTATAGTATATAGTTTATATTATTTAATCAACTTAAAAGGAACTATAGGATTGGGGGGTTACAGTGAGCACTTGGTCACATTATGGACTCTTGGCCACTTTATAAAATAACTGTGAACACTTGGTCACTCCTACATACAATTAGTAACCATAATTTATTTTACTAATGTCCATGACCTTAGTAGGGTAAAACACTTTATAATTCATTTACAAATAGCATAGTAGTTTGGTTTTCATACATAATCTAAAAGGTTACATTCGGCCATCATGGGAAGGGAATGAAACCCAATGTTTTACTTGTAACATTGCTATATTTTCACCTCCTTGCTATAATTTAAACTTAATGGTACTTTGTATAAAATTATATTTTGGTATTTCCTATCATATTTAAAATTATGTATTCATGCCATTGGCACTTTATTTTTGTTCTTACTTCCTTGGCTTATTTTATGCCCTAAACTTAAGGTTCCATACATTCCTCATTCTACATCTATTTATAAAAAGTAAACAATGTACCATGTATTAATTCATTATGTAGCTAGGTAACCATTTGCCATATGTTATTTTCTTGCTATATATATTCTCTTTCCCTTTTTACCGAACCGAAATGGAGCCCTTTTCCTATACATTTATCCTTCTTTATTTTCTTCCCTCACAAAGCCAAAAGGTAACCTTTTCCCATATATTTTTCAATAGCACTTTTACATTTTCAAATGAAATACTTTCGGCCTAAGTAGGTTAAAAAGAGTCATACCATGGTCTCATGTCGAATTTTAGCTAACATGACCCCTTGGTTACTTGTAACATAAACACATACATGGACCCTTCAAGAACATGAAACTTCTACACTTTAAAATTCTAAAATTTCTCATTAGGCATGCTGAAATTTTCCATTAACCATACTCTTATGATTTTAGCTACATCTACCACCACACATAAACAATCACAACCCATTCCATTCATCATACAAACTTAGCCAATAGAAACATTACATCTTAAGGAATGCAGAGTTAGAGAAATTGATTTCATGAAAACTTTAAATCATACTACATAATTTGAATCATGAAATCAAAACATAGAATTGCTAAGCTATCTCAAGGATGAAATAAAATGGAATTATCTTGGATTCCTCTTTGAATTTACCTTTGCTCTTTTGTTTCTTCCTTTCTTGACCAAGTTAGCTCCTTCTTCCCTCACTGAATATGTTTTTGTGCCTTGTCTAATTCTTAAGCTGCT
This sequence comes from Senna siamea, assembly GCA_031216115.1. NCBI lineage: Eukaryota > Viridiplantae > Streptophyta > Magnoliopsida > Fabales > Fabaceae > Senna > Senna siamea. The sequence goes on from CM062354.1 coordinate 15,132,661, forward strand.
CTTCCTTTCATGCATGCACTTGCTGTATCCATCTATCTATCTATGTTTAATGCAATCTCTCTTTGTATGTTTTCTACTTGTCTAAATGGGATGCTACCCTCCTTCTCCTTCTTAATTATTATTATTTAATAGCCACACATGTACTTAAGTACAATCCATTTCCTTACAATCTTGTATTAACCACTCGGTCACGTTAAAGGAAGGAAAGGAGAGAGATTCACGTAAGCTCCACACTTCACGCAAGGTACACAGTTAAGCATTCTATAATTTAATTCCCTATATATAATTTCTAGTTGGTGAACTCAAAGGAATTGCTTTCACCGTACACATACATATATGTATATTAATTTAACTAAATTTTGTACTCTTCTCACTCTTCTCACTTACTATTACCATAGGTTTCTATAGGCTTAATTAGGAATTCAAATTCTCTTACCCATTCTTAATAGCCTTCATGGTTGGCTAGGAAGAATAAGAAGCCAAGTTCCCTTTTTCTTCCTACATGTCACAATTCTCTCTTGCTTTTAGTTCCTTCACCGAATGCATATATTTAATTGCTATACTCTTCTTTACCTTCCCAATTGTCCTTTCTGTGAGTTTATATAGATTTGACTAAGGTCCAAGTTTTCTCACTCACTCTTTCCCTTGGCAATTTGGCTAGATAAAAGGAAGAAAAGTATAAATTAAATCAAACACCTTATTCTTTACGTAAGCACCTCACTTATTCTTCCTTTACCGAATGGTTCCTCCTTTTCTCTAATTTATTATTGCTGTATGTATCCATATTTTAATACAAGCACCTAAATTTTTATGTGGTGTTTCCTCCCACTCACATGATAATTCAGTTGGCACAAGGATGTTCTCTCCCTTAACTTATTTATTCTAAACACTAAATTACACAAGCAAATTCATCACACTTTATGACAAACTCATCTAATTAATTAAAAGGATATTAATTTAGAAATAATTATGGAAATAAGGGGTGTTACACTTGATGCCAGTACTGTACAATTGAAAGATAACTTAGCTTATAATCCTAGACCTTTAAGAATCATTGGTACTGAAGTCAACCAATTGAGAAATACGACAATTCCACTGGTAAAGGTATTGTGGGATCAGTCATCACCACAAGAAGCTACATGGGAGAAAGAAGAAGATATGAGAAAAGTGTATCCAGAGTTATTTCTTTAGGTACGTTTTAAATTTTGAGGACAAAATTTTTTAAAGGATGGGAGAATTATAACATCTGCTCCTTGTACGCATTAAGAGACGTTTGTTAATTTTAAATGAAATAAATGCTTATGTTTGTTGCATTAAATATCATATAGATTCATTAAAATAATTACAATAAGACTTTTAAGAGAAAGGAAAGAATAGGGACCAAGTTGAAAGGAAAAAGATGAAGTGAGGATAGATGTGTGAATTTCCAAAAACTTCAGGGCAATAGTGTAACACCCCTTATTTCCATGACTATTTCTAAATTAATATCCTTTTAATTAATTAGATGAGTTTCCCATAAAGTGTGATGAATTTGCTTATGTAATTTAGTGTTTAGAATAAATAAGTTAAGGAAGAGCACCTTCTTTCTTGTGCTAATCGAATTAGCATGTGAGTCGGAGGAAACACCACATAAAAATTTAGGTGCTTGTATAAAATATGGATACATACGACAACAATAAATTAGAGAAAAGGAGAAACCATTCGGTGGAGGAAGAATAAGTGACGTGCTTGAAGTGCTTACATAAAGAATGAGGTGCTTGATTTAATTTTTACTTTTCTTCCTTTTATCTAGCCGAATTACCAAAGGAAAGAGTGAGTGAGAAAACTTGAACCTTAGTCAAATCTATATAAACTCATAACAAGGACAATTGTAAAGGGAAAGAAGAGTATAGCAATTAAATATATGCATTCGATGAAGGAAATGAAAGCAAGAGTGAATTGTGACATGTAGGAAGAAAAAGGGAACTTGGCTTCTTATTCTTCCTAGCCAACCATGAAGGCTATTAAGAATGGGTAACATAATATGAATTCCTAATTAACCTATAGAAACCTATGGTAATAGTGAGTGAGAAGAGTGCAGAATTTAGTTAGATTAATATACATATATGTAGGTGTACAGTGAGAGCAATTCCTTTGGAGTTAACCAACTAGAAACTAAATATAGGGAATTAAATTATAGAATGCTTAACCATGTACCTTGCATGAAGTGTGCCTCTTGTGTAGCACTCCATATTCTCTTGATTGGTTTTCAAAGAAATGCTTTCCTAGTTAATTTGATGAGTAGCCATAAAATGTGATGCAATTGCCCTAGTGATGTAAGGAATTATAAATGTCACAAGAGAGATATGTGAAAATTTAGGTGCATGACTTAAAACACATACACATGCAATTGATGTATAGCCGACTTAAAACACATACACGTGCAATTGATGAAGGGAAGAAAAGGGTTAGTATCCAATATATATATGTACAAATGCATTTGGTGGAGTGTGGCGTGTGGCATTAAACTTCCTTTCCTTCCCTTTTTCTCAAGTGGCCAAATGGCTTTGCCAATTATTAATTAAAATAAGGTAAGAAAAAATAGCTAAATTTGTTCTTGTATTATGAGGTAATAGTGCATAATTTGTTTAGAATTAAACATGCATATGTGTGTACGGTTAGTGGGGGAGATGGAAAAGAGAAAGAGAAAACATATGATGCAAGTCTCCCTCCCTTCCCTTGTGTTACCTCTAACACACTCAAGAATGGAACCCCATGTGTGTCTTGTATGAAATGGAAGTCTTACGTGAAGTGAGAAAGGAAAGACGTGTAGCACTTCATTTTTAATTCACTTGGCATTACTAGCTAGATAACATATAAGAGAGAGATTGAATTAAATATAAAAAACATGCATGTATACATGTAGTGGGGAGGTAGAATTAAGAAGAGAAAAGGAAAGTGCAGCATTACATAGAGTAGAAGCAATGTGAGGTGTACTAAGAAGTACATGTGTAGCCATGATTAAATAAAAACAATGAAAGATGAGAATAAAGTATGACTTCCTTCCTTCCCTCCTTTAACGTGTAGAAGGGGCTAAACCAAGGTTGCAAGGAAATGTAAAGTGCACTTAAGTACACTTTTGGCCGAATGGAAAACGTGAGGGAGAAAGGGAGAGCAACAAGAATGTTAGATAAAACACGAAAAGAAGTTCAAGGAAAATGGGGTTACACTTAAATTACATATGTCCCCATGAAATAATGATATAGGAATAGGGGTAACGTCTCATTTTGGCCAAGTGGGAAATGTAGGTGAGAGAGGGAAGTGAAGGGGGGAGTAAATGCACTGCCACATGGCAATTGCAAGAGTGCAAGGAAAAATAAAATGCCATTAAACACATGTGCAGCCCAATGAGAGATGGCATGACAAATAGGATAAGATAAACTTGCAAACAAAGAAAATTGTACTTAAGAGTACACATGTAGCTAGTGAATGATGATGATTAAAAAAAATAATAAGAAAGAGAAGAGTGTTCAGCCTCCCATTACCTGAATAGAAAATGAAAATGGAGAGATGAAAGATACAAACACACGGCAAGTAAAAGAGAGGGAGATAGTAATGTAAGGGGACAAGGAAATGGCCTTCACTTAGATTATACATAAGGTAATTAAATAAGAAAAATAAAAGATGAGTGCGACCTAGATTACACGTGGGGCACTTAAGTGTAAGGGACTAGAGAAGAAGAAAAGGGATTTCATTAAACCAAAAAGACATACATGACAAGAGGGAAAGAGAGAGCACTTCATGTCTTAGAAAATACACACCCACACAGACGTGTATCCAAAAGGGAGAGAGAGTAGTGTGAAAACACACAAAATTAGTGAGGAAGGAGAGTGAAGGGGATTAAGAAAGGAAGCAAAGGAAGTAAAGGAGCAAGGAAGCTCACCCCTAAGATAGTGCTAAAATTTTATTTTTGCATGACTAGTATGAGTTTTAAGTTAGAGATATTCAAAATAAAGTTTGCTAGCTAGAAGTTGGGTTAGAAGATATGTCATTGCTCTCATTGTCTTGTTATGAATGGCTTGATGAAAATTTGTTTAAAAGAAATTACCATTCGGTTTTGGGCCAAGAAAAAGGAAGAAAATATGGTTAATTAAATTATAGCTAATTATTTAACCTATGCACACATAATAAAAGCCCACATTATTATTAAAATGTGTGAATTTGAATAGTATGTAACCTTAAAATTTAGAGGGTAACATGAACCAATAAAGAAAAGGGAATAAATTGTTAACGGTAAGGGCTATGCCAATTAAATGTAAAAGAAAGTATCCTAGAATTTTCATAAGCTCAATGAAGAGTAAAGTATAGAAGTATGGGGAGAATTTGACAATATGGCATGAAAAACCTTAGGGATCATTGTCATATCATCATGGTCGAACCCAACCCCCATTTTGGTTCTAGTAGCTGAATGCATAAGCTAATGAAAATGACTTATAAAATGTTTTTAATGGCTAAAGTCAAGGGAAAATGAGAAAGTTAGAATTAACTGAAGGATGAATGCAATTTATCCTATGTATGCCATTGGTGTTCTTATGTTGAAAATTTAAGAGACTATAGATGGTTAATTTAAGACCACGTACTATTAGAAAAATTGGAACATAATGAATTTTATAAAGGTAGCCAAGTGTCCACAAGTGCCCAAGTGTGCACAATGAATTTTATAAAGGTGGCCAAGTGTCCACAAGTGCCCAAGTGTGTACAATGAATTTTATAAAGGTGGCCAAGTGTCCACAAGTGCCCAAATGTACACAATAAATTTTATAAAGGTGGCCAAGTGTCCACAAGTGCCCAAGTGTGCACAATGAATTTTATAAAAGTGGATAAGTGTCCACAAAGTGCCCAAGTATGCACAATCAATTTATGAAGGTAAATTTTTAAGAATGAAATGCATAAATGATTTTATTTATTTGTTTATGATGACATGCATAATTCCATAAAAAGATATTTTACTTAATAGAGAATATCTATTTTATCACCCTAACATTTCCAATAATCATGTCGGTGTAAAAACCTAGTTTTTAAATAAATTAAAATTTGGTAAAATAAAATTCAATTTTTCATGGGCACTAAGGAAAATTTTCTAAACTTTTAGCAAAAAAGTTGAGAATTTTTCAGAATTAAATTGTATCTGATAGGGGTACTTTAATCTGCTTGAGAAACCTTGCAGATAATTTGCGAAGCTTGCAATCGTTTGAAGATTTCCAAATTCCTTTTATATCGTCCTAAATTTTGCCTAGATCGAAGAAATGCATCCGAAACTTAGCTAAGGCAAAAGGGAAAAAGACTAAAATGCCCCTATGGGCCCTAAATATTCAAACCCCTCTCATTTTCTCTCATTTCTCCATTTCTCCCTCTCAGGCAACATTTCTCTCTCTCTCTCTCTCCTCTCCCGCACACATCACCCATGTCCACCACCTTTACCACGCTCGTACACTGTCCGACTGAGTTATAGTCACCTGTTGCTGTCGGAAGGTCTAGTAGCTCAGCTCGACGCCGCAGCAAGCCACCATAGCGACTGACAACCGCCACAACTGCAAAAAAATGGCCCTTTTTCTTCCCATTTCATTTTTCCTTCGCCACCGTGATCTCCGCTATCTAACGCCGTTTGGTGACACCGCCACCACCATTACGAAGCCTAAGTTGCTAGCTTCCTCCTGTAGGTTCCAGCCGGTGAACGCCGCTACCACATGCCCAGAACGAAGGAAAAATCATCCTTCGTGAGTCAAACTTCTCCGCCAAAAAATGCCATCCAAACTGCCGTGTCTTGCCAAACGGACCCCAGATCCAGCCTCCTCGAGTTACGGGCTACATTATGGTGTATTTTTTAACCCTAGCGGCCGTGCGCCGCCATACGCCGCCATGCGCCATTGTTGGAACTGCTAAAAAATCACAAAATTTAAATCTTGAGCCCCCGGAGCCTCCGGTATAATTTCAAATACCCTAATTTGATGTTTTCCTATATTTTTTATGCCAAATGTTCCTTAATGATTGAATTGAAGTGAAAACTTGGCATTGTTGTAGGGAAATAAGAATTTAAAGGAAGTGAGGTGTAGAAGGAGATCGAAGGGAGGCCAAACCAGCTTTTTCTAGTTATTCTCTAGGTAGTTTGACAATTCTTGAAAATAGTGTCCCACGATTTTGTATTTGTATGTCTATTTTTGCCAGCTTTGATGGGACATTATTGCAAACTTACATTCTAGATATTATTTATGTTCGTTAGTTAAAATCATGGAAATAAAGCTAAATTAAGTTAGGCAAATAAGCACCATAGCTAAAGGTGATAAGATATATTCTACACTGATAAAAAGAAAAGAAAAGAAATGCAGCTAATAGGGAAAAACATAAATAGGTACACGATTTACGATGTATGGCCAGAGGTGATCCACACAAGCGACCTAGTGAGGTGTCGCCGAAAGTGCTCCATGTCCATGACCTAGTGTTCGCGATTACGCTATGTACGTGGCCTAGTGACCACGATTTATGATGTGTGGCCAGAGGTGATCCACACAGACGACCTAGTGAGGTGTGGCCGAAGGTGCTCTATGCCCATGACCTGGGCTTCGCGATTACGCTATGTACGTGGCCGAGTGACCATGATTTATGATGTGTGGCCAAAGGTGCTCCACACGGGCAGCCTAATGAGGTGTGGCCAGAGGTGCTCCATACCTATGAACTAGGGCTCACGGTGATTTCATAAAAGTGGCCTAGTGCCCACATAACACCCCAGGCGCTCCATTAACTTATATTGAAAAATGTAAAAGATAATACATAATTAAATTACATAATACTGCGATAACATGTCTAATTTCATTTAGAAACGTTTCATTGAAAAAGAATGTTTGATTTTTTTTATGTTAAAATCTAAAGTATCACATAACGCTTGCCTAATTTCATTTGTGGGTAACATTATGTCGTATTATCAAGAATGTAAATTGAAAATGTTTTGGTGCTTGCACCCTAATACATATTAGTTATTTTTAAAACTCGAATTGTTAAACTACTGGGAAACTTGTGTTTCTCATTATTATACTAATGTGTATCAGATATGGACGCTTAGAAGGGCAGGGAGATAGTTCTTTTTGGTCTAAGGAAAAACTTGTAACCTTTATTTTTGAGTCCTAGTTTAGATTTATTTGGTTTAGAACTGGGGTTATTCTTTTGGGCAGTAGAAATATGATATATGAAGGACCGGTCCATCTTTGAAATTCTTAAAGGGGTCTGAGTGACAAAATTTTTGTCTCCTAACTTCCTATGGATGGGTACTTCATATATCCTAACACGTGTTTACAGAAATGTAATAGACACTATTGATTATGTATTTAATTGAATTACATGGATGCTTTAATTCCACTGTGTAGTTAGTATATTTTGATATATTCCACTGTGCATGTAAGTTTTAATTTGAGCAAAAGATCTCGAACCTAATCCGCTTAAATTAATTCAATGGTATAACTGCTTAGACATTAATTAAATAAAGGATAAAGATAGTGTACCAAACCTATCTATTTATATCAGAGTTAACAATAAGACTAGATAGGGGCGTTACATTAAGTTGGTATCAGAGCACAGCTACCTAGGTTAGAAACGGGGTAGATTTCCTCAAGTAAGGGACTAGTTTAGGTTAGTCGGTTGTACCTAGGCGGTTGGCTAACTTGTATTGTGTTTTGAACTTGGGGAATGAAGCATTAGGCTTGGGAAGATGGAAGTTCCTGTTGATGTTATATGCTATCTACTTAATAATCTGTTATTGAGCCTGATCACCTTATTAATACTTGTTTTGAAGATTGGTAGCATGACACTGGTATAGAGAGGTAGACCACAAACCCGAGATACTGGAGTAGATGTGAACAAAATTATGCAGACCATGCAAGACATAGCAGATGATATGAGAGCCCAAGTTACAGTTATAGCCGAGGCGCTCTACCAAGCCCAGACAGACCGAAGTGAAGAGACCCAGACAGGGGTAGAACAAGTGAGGAACTAAGTAGGTGGAGGTTGGCCTGGCGAATTCAAAGAAGGCTGAAGAGTGGGTTCAAAAGATTAAAGAACTTTTTGAAGTTTTAGGGACCACAAAGCTGCAGAAGGTCACTTTCATCACCTACCAGCTAGAGGGAGAGGTAAAACATTAGTGGAGAGGGACGAAGCAACTAATGGAGACTCAGGGGACTAGGAGAGCTTCATAGATACATTCCTAGAGAAGTACTTCCCCTAGAGCGAGCAGAATGCGAAGGAGGGGGAATTCATGCAGATCAAGTAGGAAAGCAGGCCTTTTGAAGAACATCTAGCCAGGTTCAAAGAGTTGTCCAAGTTCTCTTTGTACCTGAAGTGGAGATCTAATGGATCATGGAAGGCCATGCACTTGGAGAACAGCTTGTACCCGAAGTTGTATCACATGGTGGCCGCATAGGAGATTAGAGACTACCTGTGTAACACCCTCTATCCTACGGTTCCTTTAGTTATTTTAGAAACTATAATATGACATTAATTATTAGAGTGTTGGTGTTACTATCACTTCTACCTAAGTAAATTTTAAACTTTTTACCAAGTGAATTAATTAACTGTCATTTTGGTTAGTCTCTACTCTCAGGTTCTCTCAATATCACAGCGAAATAAACACATATAACATACACCTGAATTAACTATACATAGACATGTATTCTTAATTAAATATAATCAATTAACTATTGGGTATAAAGGCAACAATCCTACCACTCATAACCCTATTAAATAGTCTAATCATCAATCCAGCCTAATTCATATACAGATAAGTTAGGATAGGCTATACAAAATAATCCTATACTAGCCTTTCTCAAAATATCATGAAAGCTAGCTCAATCCTAACGTGTACTTATACTATCCAAAATAAACAGTTTATGTGCCTAGATTAGACACCTCTGTATACCTTACCTTCTTACTCCAGCTCAAGGGAACCTACACATCTGGTACATGTCAACACTATTATGAGAAATGAATCTCAGTAGCAATAAAACCAGTTACAAAATCTGTTAACCTGTACCACCGTGCTCGCACGAAAAACCTCTACATTCTTTCATAGAACATATAACCTACTATGGGGATGCAATGAGTGAAGCATTTAATCATGGTATATACTCGTATGTATGCATGTGCATTTAAAACATATCAACTTGTAAACATGGGAAGTGTATTCATCATTATTCTCATCATAAAACATTTCTTATAAAACATATGTGGGATAGTAAGCATAACATCATTTCATTTTCATAACATGCGAGCAATACATAAAACACCCTGAGAGTAATCAGGAAAGTCTCCTAGCAATAACTCCATGCACCATTGTCTATATGAATGAACGAATGTCTATTTAAACATGCCTTAACCTTTTGTACATTCTGAGGTGTCCCCCAGTGGATCCAAGTACCATAATGGTCCCTGCCCCTTTCCAGCAGATCATCCCTGACCAGCGGGATTTCTCCTTTTCGTCCCAAACGGGGTTGGTATACTTTCATGGGATCACCGTTAACTCTACCCAGATCATTTCTTCTCCACTTTTGGATGGATCATAATACTATGGAATCACCATCCCTTTTTGATGGATCACACTCTCGATACGTTATCCTCTACATATACTATAGGGTGAATCGGCCCATGGTCATGGTTATGCCTAACTCTAAGTATGTGTTTCTCATATGGCCTTTGGGAGATGACACTAACTTAAAGTTCGTAACCATCACGATGCTTTCAAAATCATCTAAGTTCAAGTGGATGTTTAACCATCCCAATTTATGGCACAACCGTGGAATGCCCAATGACCATCCTATACCAACAATCGGTCACTCGATCATCAGCCTATCTACCCTAAGGTATACACCGAGAATACTTTCCTTTCTCCCTCTTTGTGTTTTCTGCTATCTTTCTTTCACTATCTCAAGGGTATCATACCCAAAATGCCTAGTTTCCTTGACTACCTATGTTGTGAGCCCTTAATTAAGTTAGTATGATGAATTACTAAGCTCAATTGCCATTAAAAACCTTATTTCGAAAGTTAGAGGGCTGCTAGTCGACTGTTGGAAGGCTAGCAGTCGGCTGGTGGCTCTCTGTAATCCTCTGGTGCTAATTAGTAAGCTAGCAGTTGGCTGCTAGTGTGCTACGCTGGCAGTCGACTGGTATCTTTCTGGAATGCGTTATGGGTAAAATATGAGCACGATAATCAGCGCTAGGGCGCGATCGACCACTAAGGCGCCGATCATTGCTTAGTACAAACCTGGGCCCGAAAGTCGACTGCTAGGAACCTAGCAGTCAGCTGCTAAGCCTCTGTTTGCACTTCTGGGTTTCCAAGAACACGACAGTCGACTGGGAGGATGGCCAGTCGACTGCTTAGTGTAGACCTAGGCCTGACAGTCGACTGTTAGGTGTTTGGTAGTCGGCTGCTAAGCCTCAGTCTACACTTTTGGGTTTTCCAGGAGCACGACAGTCGACTGCCCCTACTTAGTAGTCGGCTGCTATGCTCTACTGCAGTTCAGAAAACATGATTTTCATCATACCCTTTCCAGAATGCACTTTATTTTCAATTCTAAATATATGAGCTTAGTTCCCATACAATAAACTTTACTTTTCATTAATCATTTCCCATCCATTAGCTCAAACATGGTACAATCAAGGAAAACTAGTCTATATCCTTAGATAAACACAACCCAGCCTTTTCAATCTATTACAAGCATATATATGAGCATACATTCAGCAACATAACATCTTATAAAAGTAGAAAAGCATACAGAATGTAGGTTTAACCCTAATCTTAGTTCAAACATGTAAAAATCCACATTTTCCAACAACAGTAACATTTCAAAAAAATATGGGGTTTAGGATGGATTGGTACCTTGATTCTTGCAAATGTGTGTGTAGAATGTGTTAGAAATGATCCCCCCTTGCTATAGAACTAATTTCCAACTTTAATCTGCCCTTCTTTCAGCACAATCTCTCCTTTCTTGCCCTAGCTTGCCCCTTTCTCTCTCTATTCGCCCCTTCTCATTCTCTCTCTAAAATCTAAAGGTTTGGAAGTGTGTGGGAGTTTTGGGGCTTCAGCTAGGGTTTTAGGAACTTTGGGAATTTTCTCTTTGCTCCCTGGGCTATTTTGGACTCTTGGCCTCACTTACTTTTCCCTTTTCAATTTAGTCCCTAAGCTAATGCAACTACATGCATTAATGCAACATACACAAGCATTAAACATCAAATTAACAATTATTAAACATCTCTTTAATAATAATTAGAGTGGATGTTACAACCTGATGCTAGTAAATAAGTGTAGAATAGCCTCTAAGTCCTTGGCCACACTATAGCATAAGAAATAGGAGGCTGACCCCCTTAAGAGAAAGAGCCCAGCCGAATTTAGCAGAGGTCATGACAGGAAGTTCTAGAAGAGCCAGACTGGGAAGAAGCCAATGGGCACTCCGACACTCCAGCGCGACTGTTTGAAGTGTGGGAAGAATCACTGGGATAGGCCATGTCTGATAGGGCAGAACATGTGTTACAGATGTGGAAAGCTAGGATACATCACCCAGAACTGCCTAACCCTGAGGAAGCCAGAGGAACCCGCCAGACCTCTTACTAAGGGAAGGGTGCATACCTTATAAGGGAAAGAGGTGGCTCAGTCCGAAGATTTGATGAAAGGTACGTGCTTTATTAACAATATTCCTTTAACTGTATTGTATGATTCTGGCACCACCCATTCCTTTATTTCAGTAGACTGTGTTCACGACTTGAAATTACCCACAACCACCCTACCTTATGAACTTTCCATAGCTATACCCACCAATAAACATGTGTCTACGTCCTTGATTTGTTTAAACTGTTCCATTGTGATTGCAAATAGAACCTTTATGGTAGACCTTATCTATTTACCCATGGTCGACCTAGATGTCATCCTTGGTATAGACTCGCTCTCTTCAAACAATGTTATCTTGGACTGCTTAGCTAAGTCTGTGACTTTCATAGACACTAGGCTAGTAAATGTGAGGATAGAGAGGAAAAACCAGAGGATGGGTTTCTTATGTTCCTCGGAGGTAGAAAGTCAGCAGAAGTTAGAAACCATACCTGTGGTCAAAGAGTTTTCGAATGTGTTTTCGGAAGATATTACCAGCCTCCCATTGGAAAGAGAAATAAAGTTTTCCATAGACCTAGTTCCTGGGGCAGGGCCAATTTCTATAGCACCCTACAGGATGTCTCCGATGGAGTTAAAGGAGTTGAAGGAGTAGATAAAGGACCTTTTAGAAAAATAATTTATTAGACCTAGTGTGTCATCGTGGGGAGCTCCTGTGCTGTTTGTTAAAAAGAAGGATAGGAGTATGAGGATGTGCATAGATTATAGGCAGCTGAATAAGGTAATAATAAAGAATAAGTATCCTCTCCCTAGGATCGATGACCTATTAAACCAACTGAGAGGGGCCACTATCTTTTCCAAGATTGATCTAAGGTCAGGGTATCATCAGATCAGGGTTAGGAAAGAGGACATACCTAAAACTGCCTTTAGGACTAGGTATGGGCACTATGAATTCCTCGTAATGCCCTTTGGACTGACAAATGCCCAGCTATTTTCATGGATCTTTAAACCTTACCTCGATCAGTTCGTAGTGGTGTTTATCGATGACATATTAGTGTATTCTAGGGATAGACGAGAGCATGAGTAGGATCTACGGACGGTGCTGCAAATACTCGGAGAGAAGCAACTGTACGCCAAGCTAGAAAAGTGTGAGTTTTGGTTGCAAGAAGTCAAATTCCTAGGGAATGTGATCTCTGATAAGGGACTGTCTATAGACCCCAGTAAGACCGAGGCCGTAGTAAACTAGGAAAGGCCTACTACGGTGATCGAAATTAGGAGTTTTCTAGGATTAGCAGGGTATTATAAGAGATTCATTCAAGGGTTTTTGCAGATAATGATGCCAATGACCAAGTTAACCTGGAAGGATGTTCCGTTTGTGTGGGACACAAATTGTGAACAAAGCTTTCAAACCCTAAAGGAGAAATTGACCACCACACCTATACTAGTTATCCCTGACCTTTTAGAGAAGTTTGAGTTATACTATGATACATCTCAGAAGGGGTTAGGATGTGTACTGATGCAAGGAGGGCGAGTAGTGACCTATGCTTCTAGGCAGCTAAGGCCGCATAAGAGAAACTACCCTACCCATGACTTAGAGTTAGCGACCATAGTGTTTGCCTTAAATATTTGGAGACACTACCTCTATGGGTCTAGATTCGAGGTATTTAGTGACCATAAAAGTCTCAAATACCTCTTTGACCAAAATGAATTGAATATGAGACAAAGGAGGTGGATGGAATTCATTAAGGACTATGATTTTGAGTTAAAATACCATCTGGGTAAGTTAAACGTTGTGGCTAACGCACTAAGTAAGAAATCTCTCCACGTAGCTCGTCTAATGGTGAGCAAGATGGACTTAATAGAGAAATTTAGGAACATGAGGTTATCCACCTTGGTGTTACCGAATAAAATCTGTTTGAGTGAGTTGAGGATCGAGAACACCCGTAGGGCCCAAATCTTAGAAGCCCAGAAGAAGGATGAATTCTTAGAATCCCTAAAGGATTCGAAGGAGTTCATAAGGGAGGGCGACGAGATGGTAACTTTTCAGGGTAGGATGTATGTCCCTAAGACGGGAGGATTAAGGAATAAGATTTTAGAGGAAGCTCACCAAAGTAAGTACACTATTTATCCTAGAGCCACCAAGATGTATCAAGACTTAAAGGATAGGTTTTGGTGGCTAGGAATAAAGAAGAATATAGCAAAGCATGTAGCTAGGTGCCTAGTGAGTCAGCAGGTCAAGATTGAACATCAGAAGCCTGCTGGGTTATTACAACCCTTAGAGATTCCTGAGTGGAAGTGGGATAAGATTTCTATGAACTTTATGGTCGGACTGCCTAGAACCCAATTAGGGAATGATGCTATCTAGGTTATAGTGGATAGATTAACTAAGTCTGCTCACTTTCTCCCTATTAGGATTAACTAATCCTTAGATAGACTAGCACAGTTATGTATCCAGGAGATAGTAAGACTTCATAGGGTACCCATTAGCATTGTCTCGGATAAGAATCCCAGGTTCACCTCTAGGTTTTGGAGAGCCCTGCAAGAAGCCTTTGGAACCAGGCTAAATTTTAGTACAGCTTATCATTCTCAAACTGATGGAAAAACAAAGAGAACCTTTCAGACGTTAGAGGATATGCTTAGGGCTTGTGCCTTAGAGTACCAAGGAAACTGGGAAAATAGTCTGTCGATGATTGAGTTTTTGTACAATAACAGCTTCCACTCTAGTACGGCATGGCTCCCTATAAGGCCCTGTATAGGAGGAAATGTAGGTTACCGTTATGTTGGTATGAGGTAGCTGAGAGGTAGTTGTTAGGTCTGAAATTAGTACAACAGACCACTGATCAGATTAAGATGATTAGAGAAAAGTTGGCAAAAGCTCAGGACAGGCAAAAGAGCTATGCTGACAGGAGAAGAAGGCCCCTAGAATTCGCGGAAGGAAGCCACATTTTTCTGAAAGTGTCCCCGACTATGGGATTGGTAGTGCTATGAAGTCTAGAAAGCTAAGTCCCAGATACATTGGACCTTTTCAAATATTGAAGAGAGTGGGTCCATCAACATACCAAATAGCCTTACCCCCACACCTATCCAACCTTCACAATGTTTTCCATGTATCCCAACTTCAAAATTACATACCAGATCCCTCTCATATACTTGACGCGAGTACTCTACAATTAAAGGAAAATTTGACTTATTAGCCGAGACCTATTCAAATCATCAATATTGAGGTCAAGACCCTAAGGAATAAGGCTATTCCTCTGGTAAAGGTCTTGTGGGACCCGATGGCACCACAGGAGGCTACCTGAGAGCGAGAAGAGGACATGCGCCTGAGCCATCCAGAATTATTCTCATGAGGTATGTATAAATTTCGAGGATGAAATTATTTAAGGGGCGAGAATGTAACAACCCGGTTTTTAAATAAATTAAAATTTGGTAAAATAAACTACGATTTTGTTAAAATTGAATTAAGGAAAATTTTCTAAACTTTTAGCAAAAAATTTAAGAATTTTTCAAAAATAAATTGTATCTGATAGCGGGACTTTAATCTGATTGAGAAACCTTGCGGATAATTTTGCGAAGCTTGCGATCATTTGAAGATTTCCAAATTCCTTCTATATTGTCCAAAATTTTGCCTAGATCAGAGAAATGTATCCAAAACTTAGCTAAGGAAAAAGAAAAAAAGACTAAAATGCCCCTAGGGGCCCTAAATATTCAAACCCCTATCATTTTCTTTCATTTCTCCCATTTTTTCCTTCTCATGCAACATTTCGCTCTCTCTTTCTCCTCTCTTGCTCACATTACCCACGTCCACCACCTTCACCACGCCCGTCCACTGTCCGACCGAGTTACGACCGCCTGTTGTTGCTGAAAGGTCCAGTAGCTTAGCCCAATGCTGCAGCAAGCCACCGCAGCGACCGACGACCACCACAGCTGCCAAAAAATAGCCCTTTTTCCTTCTGTCACATTTTTCCTTCGCCGTCGTGATCTCCACCATCTGACGTCATCCGGTGATGCCGCCACCATTGGGAAGCCTAAGCTGCCAGCTTCCTTCGATAGCTTCTAGCCAGTGAACGCCGCCTCTACGCGCCTAGAACAGAGGAAAAACCATCCGCCGTGCGTTAAACATCTCTGCCAAAAAACATTGTCCAAACGGCTATGTCTTGCCAAACGGACCTCAAATCTGGCCTCCTTGAGTTACGACCTACATTCTGGTGTATTTTTTACCCCAGCCGTCGTGCGCCATTGTCGAAACTGTTGGAAAATCATAGAATTTAGATCTTAAGCCCCCAGAGCCTTTGGTATAATTTAAAATACCCTAATTTGATGTTTTCCTATAGTTTTTGTGTCGACTATTCCTTAATGATTGAACCAAAGTGAAAACTTGGATTATTTTAGGGAAATAAGAATTTAAAGGAAACGAGGTGTACAAAGAGATCGAAGGAAGGCCAAGACCAACTTTTTCTAGCTATTCTCCAGGTAGTTTGACAATTCTTGAAAATAGTGTCCCACGATTTCATATGTGTATGTCTATTTTTGCCAGCTTTGATGGCACATTATTGTAAACTTACATTCTTGATATCATGTCTGTTCGCTGGCTAAAATATGGAAATAGAGCTAAATTAAGTCAGGCAAATAAGCACCATAGCTAAAGGTGATAAGATATATTGTACACTGACAAAAGAAAAGAAAAGAAACGCAGCCGATAGGAAAAAAATAGATAGGTACATGATTTATGATGTGTGGCCAGAGGTGATCCACATGGGCAACCTAGTGAGCTGTGGTCGAAGGTGCTCTATGCCTATGACCTAGTGTTTGCGATTACGCTATGTATGTGGCCGAGTGACCACGATTTACGATGTGTGGCCAGAGGTGATCCACATGGGTAACCTAGTGAGGTGTGGTTGAAGGTGCTCTATGCCCATGACCTAGTGTTCATGATTAGGCTATGCACGTGGCCGGGTGACCATAATTTACGATGCATGGCCAGAGGTGATCCACACGGGCAACCTAGCAAGGTGTGGTTGAAAGTGCTCCATGCCCATGACCTAGGGTTCGCGATTATGCTATGTACGTGGCTGAGTGACCACGATTTATGATGTGTGGCCATAGGTTTTCCACACAGGCAGCCTATTGAGGTGTGGCCAGAGGTGCTCCATACCTATGAACTAGGGCTCACGATGATTTCATAAAAGTGGCCTAGTGTCAACATAACACCCTAGGTGCTCCATTAACTTAGATTGAAAAATGTAAAAGCTAATACATAATGCCGCAATAACATGTGTAATTTCATTTCAATACATTTCATTGAAAGAGAATGTCTAATTTTTTTTATGTTAACATCTAAAGTATCATGTAACGCTTGCCTGATTTCATTTGTGGGTAACATTATATCTTTTTATCAAGAATGTAAATTGAAAATGTTTTGGTGCTTGTACCCTGATACATATTAGTTATTTTTAAAACTTGAATTGTTAAACTACTAAAAACTTGTGTTTCTCAATATTATGCTAATGTGTATTAGATACGGACGCTTAGCAGGGCAGGGAGATAGGAGTTCTTTTTGGTCTGAGGGAAAACTTGTAACCTTTATTTTTGAGTCCTAGTTTAGATTTATTTGGTTTAGAACTAGGGTTATTCTTTTGGGCAGCAGATATAGGATATATGAAAGATCAGTCTATCTTTGAAATTCTTAAAGTGGTCTGAGTGACAAGATTGTTGTCTCATAACTTCCTATGGATGGGTACTTTATATATCCTGACACGTGTTTACAAAAATGTATGTAATTGAATTACATGGATGCTTTAATTTCGCTGTGTAGTTAGTATATTTTGATCTATTCCGCTGTGCATGTAAGTTTTAATCTGAGCCAAAGATCTCGAACCTAATCCGCTTAGATTAATTCAATGGTATAACTGCTTAGACATTAATTAAATAAAGTATAAAGATAATGTACCAAACCTATTTGTTTATATCAGAGTTAACAATAAGACTAGATGGGGGCGTTACATCAGGCTTTCCAATTTATATTTATGAATAAGACTATGTTTTAAATACCAAGAATGTAGATGAAAGTGTTTTTGGTGCTTGCACCCTGGTACATATTAGTAGATTCGTAAAATAATGAATTGTTAAGCTAGTGGGAAACTTGTGTTTCTCATTTGTATGCTACTATGTATCAGATCCAGCTATTTAGCAATCAAGGGGAAGGATGAAGGTAGCATGAGGGGGCATTCTTTTAATAGAAATATTTTTCACTTTTAGGGTCTTTTTTCTGAATATGTTTTTGAATTAGAATTAGGAGTATAATTTTGGCTATGTATATAAAAGAGAAACGGGAAATTGTTGGGGAAAGGATATGTGAAGGACCGGTCCATCCCTATTATGTTAAAGGGAGTTATAGTGACAGGCCTGTTGTGTAACAATCGAAAGATTTTTGAAAGATTTTTGAAGATAAAACTTGATTTTTAACCTAATCCCAATCAAATGATGCCTGGCACAAATTTCGAGGATAATAACTTGACACAGAAGGTTGTCTGAAGCCAGAAACACGATCAAACGGAGAGAAATGCAATCCGACGATCAAAAACTGACGGAAGAAGTTTCGTGCGTCAATTTCATTGACGGAGGCCAAAACCTTTGCATGGAAATGCATGTCAATGTCTGGAAGGATGCCGATACCCTAAAACATCCCCGAGTGGCCCAGGAAAAGTCAGAATCGTCCCTGCAGGCTTTAAATTACGCAAATTCCCTCCATTTCTCTCATTTCACTCTCTCTCCTCACCACACTCTCTCTCTCCTCTCTCTTTTCTCTCTCCACCTTCCTCCACTATGAACGGCCGCTACAGCCACCGTGGGCCGCCACGAAGGGCACCAACCGATAGCCCTCACTGCCCACAACCTCCAACAACCAACCACGGCCACCAACGGTCGCCGGAGCCGCCGGAAAAATGCCATTTTTCCCCTCCATCGCGTGAAACTTCTCCAGCTCGAATCGCCGCCATCCATCGCCGTTGACCGTCACCGCCCCCACCACTATGTAGCCCGAGCTGCCAGCTTCCTCCAGTAGCTCGGCGTCGTCGAAAGGAGGCCGGACGCACCTGGATCGAGGAAGAACGCCATCCGCCGTGCGAGAAATTTTGTGGCCGGAAAACACTGCCCAAAAGGCCATGAACCGCCGCGCCACCACCGTATTCGGACTCCTGAGCTTGCGGGCTTCATCGTACGCCGCCGTCCGCTGCCGTGTACCGCCGTACCGGAGCTTTTGGACGTGCATCCCGAGAAACCGAGACCACCGTGACATAGAATTCCATCATCTGGACACATTGGTAAGGTCCGATTTCCCAAAAAACCATGACATTTGATTGAAATGATTGCCAAACGTAATTAGGCAACTAATTAACCTAGGTAACTGTGTAACCGAGTTTAGGATTGAAAATTGGATGATGTGACGAGCCTAAATGTTTAATTTTATGTCCAGGAAATTAATCAGGCTCAGAAATCGAGACTGCATGGAATTCTGAAGTGATTTAGAGCATTCAGAGACCAGGTAGAATAATTTACATTTCCTGAACCCTAGAATTGATTTAGTGAATACCTGACTGATTTAGATGACTTGCATGGAATTACGTGCTGCTTTCGATGGGATAAATTGCATGCCTGTGTGCTGAAAACCCTAATTTCATGTTAGACACCTTATTTATCGAGTTTAGATGCCTTTAGGACGGATTTACTTAGGGTTGGATACTTGATAGCCGGTATGGAACGGCTGTTAAGTATACCTCGTACAAGAAGCTTTTAAACGAGATTATTTTATCATATTTAGCCTGTACTGAGTTAGGGATTACGCGTTAAACCAGGACGACCCTAAGAAAGGTTTAGGGAGTATAAGGGTGGATAACCTACATGGGGAAACGTTATGATTTAGGCATAATACCCTAGAACCCTGAGGAATAGCCGACTGAGTGCATGTGAGTTCGAATAGACTGTATAAGGATGAGAATTGGCGTATGTGCACATGCTAGGGGACGCCCTAGATGTTGATTCTCACCCGGTCCTTGAGTGAGTGATTGGTGTTACGGATCACACTCACAATATAGGCTTGATTCGGGTGATTGGTATTACGGATCACACCCAACGATAAGAGAGGTATTCTCTCTAGACTACGTGCAATTAGAAGATGCTTTAGATTTGGTTACAGCGGATTTGTAGCCAATGTGGATTGAGATACACAGGGCATGGGATTTTACTTGATTTTGATGACTGACTTTCAAATAAATTGATTTTATGATTTTGAATACTAGCCGCGATTTCCATGTCTTTAAACGATTTTAAAGATAAGGTATTTCACTGTTTTCAAACTGATTTCGAGAAGACGATTTCGGTGTTCGCACCGCTGGGTATTCAACTAGTTTTCGAATGATAATTGAGTTGTAAATTATTCTACTGGGATTCATATCTCATTAGGTTGTTTACTTAGATGAACAGGGACAAGTACAGGAGCCCAGACGATAGCCGAGGCTGACTTGAGGATAGACCGGAGGATGATTTAGCTTAGGCTTGAATCATTTGTACATATGCTTTGATGACATTGTTGTTTATCGGGTTCTGTCTCTTATGTTTTCCGTATGGATTAGACTGAATGTATATGTAATATTTCAGATAGTGTATATGGATTGTAATGATGAATTGACGTTGCTGTACATGGATTTATGTTAAGTATGTTTATTACTGTTGTTGGACTGGCTGTTTGATTTTAAACAGGTGATTTTGTGCTTGGGATATGATCAAAATACAGAGGAAACTCTGGCGGATTTTTGGTAGGGTTTACCGCTATAAATTTGAGGAATTTAGTTAAAAAGTATGTAAATGCTTGACAGTATATGTTGGATGTTGAGTTTAATGATGGTATGCCGTATGTATGGACTTTAGCTTCACTCCAAAGTTATTGATGATGTATGCATGTGTATTTAGTTAGCTGCGTGTGAATCAGGGTTGAACAGAATCTGAATGGACAATGGGAAGTCTATTTGGGTTACGCTCAACCAGTAGCGATCTCCTGACATTCCCACATAGGGAATAATTATTTAAACTAACCCATATGCTTCCGCTAATCAGATAAGCATCGTGTATGACGTATTAGGGGGTCGTTACATGTTGTCTTCTAACTCTCTATGGACGAGTACTTCATATATCCTAGTACATGATTAGAAAGGTTGTAACAGACATTTATTATTTATATTACATGAAAGTTTTAAATTCCGTTGTGATGTATGGTATTTTATTTCCACTGTGCATATGAGACTTGATCTGAGTAAAATAACATGAACCTAATCCACTTTAAGAAAACTTGATGGTATGAATGCTTAGACGTTGTAAATAAAAAGGATAAGAATAATGTACCGAATTATCTGATTACATTGGAGGAATTGTAATACTAGATAAGGGCGTTACATCTTGCGTGAAGTGTGGAGCTTGAGTGAATCTCTCTCCTTTCCTTCCTTTAACGTGATTGAGTGGCTAATACAAGATTGCAAGGAAATGGATTGTACTTAAGTACACATGTGGCTATTAAATAATAATAATTAAGAACGAGAAGGAGGGTAGCGTCCCATTTAGCCGAGTATAAAACATACAAAGAGAGATTGCATTAAACATAGATAGATAGATGGATGCAGCAAGTGCATGGGTGAGAGTGAGAGCATTTTGAGAATTAGACAAGGCACAAAAACATATTTGGTGGGGGAAGAAGGAGCTAACTTGGTCAAGAAAGGTAGAAGCAAAAGAGCAAAGGGAAATTTAAAGAGGAATCCAAGATAATTCCATTTTATTTCATCCTTGAGGTAGCATAGCAATTCTATGTTTTCATTTCATGATTCAAATTATGTAGTATGATTTAAAGTTTTCATGGAATCAATTTCTCTAACTCTACATTCCTTAAGATGTAATGTTTCTATTGGTTAAGTTTGGATGTTAAATGGAATGGGTTGTGATTGTTGATGTGTGGTGGTAGATGTAGCTAAAATCATGAGAGTATGGTTAATGGAAAATTTTAGCATGCCTAATGAGAAATTTTAGAATTTTAAAGTGTGGAAGTTTCGTGTTCTTGAAGGGTCCATGTATGTGTTTATGTTACAAGTAACTAAGGGGATAATGTTAGTTAAAATTTGGCATGATACCATGGTATGACTCTTTTTAACCTACTAGGCCGAAAGTATTTCATTTGGAAATGTAAAAGTGCTGTTGAAAAATATATGGGAAAAGGTTACCTTTTAGCTTAGTGAGGGAAGAAAATAAAGAAGGATAAATGTATAGGAAAAGGGCTCCATTTTGGTTTGGTAAAAAGGGAAAGAGAATATATATATAATAAGAAAATAACATATGGCAAATGGTTACCTTGTTGCATAATAAATTAATACGTGGTACATGTTTACTTTTTATAAATAGATGTAGAATGAGGAATGTATGGAACCTTAAGTTTAGGACATAAAATAAGCCAAGGAAGTAAGAACAAAAAAAGAAGTGCCAATAGTATGAAAACATAATTTTAAATATGATAGGAAATATCAAAATATAATTTTATATATAGTACCGTTAAGTTTAAATTATAGCAAGGAGGTGAAAATATAGCAATGTGACAAGTGAAACATTGGGTTTCATTCCCTTCCTATAAAGGCCGATTGTAACCTTTTAGATTATGTATGAAAACTAAACTACTATG
Source organism: Senna siamea (assembly GCA_031216115.1). Lineage (NCBI taxonomy): Eukaryota > Viridiplantae > Streptophyta > Magnoliopsida > Fabales > Fabaceae > Senna > Senna siamea. The sequence continues at coordinate 15,154,992 of CM062354.1, forward strand.
CTATTTGTAAATGAATTATAAAGTGTTTTACCCTAGCTAAGGTCAAGGACATTAGTAAAACTAATTGTATGTAGGAGTGACCAAGTGTTCACAATTATTTTATAAAGTGGCCAAGAGTCCATAATGTGACCAAGTGTTCACAATATTTTTTAAAGTGTCCAAGAGTCCACAACGTGACCAAGTGTTCACAATCCTTACTAAAGTGGCCAAGTGTCCATGTTTCTTTTGGTGTGACCAAATGTGCTTCACACTATCAAGCAAGGTATGTTTTAAGAATGAGAATATATAGATAATCACCGGCTATTTCAATGGTTACATGTATGCTTTTGCTGGAAATATGCTATATGAGAATGATCATTTTTATCACATTGACATTCTAATAATCATACAATGCTTGCCAATATGTATATGTGAACAAGACTATGTTTTAAAAGAGGGGAATGTAGATGAAAATGTTTTTTGTGCTTGCACACTGATACATATTAGTAGGTTTTAAACATGTGGAATTGTTAAGCTACTGGGAAACTTGTTTCTCATTTATATGCTAACATGTGTCAGATACAGAGATATAGTATTGCCATAGAATTAAAGAGGGCGTAAGTGCAGGTTCCTTTTTGAAATATGTGTAGTCCTTCATTTTGGTTTTAATTCTATATGTTCTTTTTGGGTTAGAATTAGGACTATTATTCTTGGCTGTATATAGAAAAGGGAAAAGGGGCAATTATGGGGGAAAGGATATATGAAGAACCTGTTCATCCATAGTATTTTGTATAAAGGAGTTTGAGTGATAGGCTTGTTGTCTCCTTACTCCTTATGGATAGGTACTTCATATATCCTGGTATATGTATACTAAATGATGTATCAGACAGTCATAATACATGATATGAAATTTTGTAAATTTCGCTATGATGTATGAGATTTTATTTCTATTGTGCAAAAATATGTTTACCTAAGCAAAAGGACCCAAACCTAATTACACCTTAAATTATTGATGGATTAAATGCTCGGTCAAATTAACAGTAGAAAAAAAAAGGCTAATAATAATGTAACCACTTATCTAAACATGTTATATGGCATTGTTAAGGTAAGATAAGGGGTGTTACATTAAGTTGGTATCAGAGCATGGCTATTTAGGTTAGAAAGGGGTAGATTCCTCAAGAAAGGGACTAGTTCAAGTTAGTTTGCTGTACCTAAGTGGTTGGCTAGCTTGTGTTTTGTTTTGAACTTGAGGAATGGAGCATTAGGTTTGGGAAGATAGGAGCCCCTGTTGGTGTTATATGTTATCTGCTTAATGATTTGTTATTGAGACTGATCACCCTGGTAATACTTGTTTTGTAGAGTAACATTATGGGACCAACCAGGAGGAGTGGATCACAGGCCCAAAACACTAAAGTAGATTTGAATGAGGTTATGCAGACCATGAGAGATATGGCAGAAGCTATAAGGGCCCAGGATGCAGCCACAGCTGAAGCAATCTACTAGATCCAGACTGATCGAAGTGAGGATACTCAGACTAGGGCTGAACAGGGGAGGACCCAAACCAGTAGAGGTTGGACTAAATTCTAGAGAGCCAGACCTCTTATCTTTAATGGTGAAATGGACTCAAAGAAGGCAGAAGAGTGGTTACAAAAAATGGAGGAGCTATTTGAGGTATTAAGAAGTGTTGAACCACAAAAAGTCTCTTTTGCTGCTTATCAGTTAACAGGTGAGGCTAAATATAGGTGGAAGGGAATGAGACAGTTAATGGAAGCTCAGGAGACCCAGATAACCTGGGAGAATTTTAAGAAGGCATTCTTAGAAAAATATTTTCCCCAAAGCGAGATGCCAAAGAGGTTGAGTTTATGCAAATAAAATAAGGGGGCCGACCATTTGAAGAACATCTACCTAGTTTGAAGAGTCATCAAAATTCTCCTCATATATGAGATGGAGACCAAATATGGCATGGAAAGCCATGCATTTAAAGAATAGTTTGGATCTTAAATTGTATCACGAGGTGGCATCCCAAGAGATCAAGGATTACCAAACCTTGGTTAATAAATGCCGCATAGTCTCTAAGTCCCTAGTAGCACTGAAGAAAGGGAAATAAGAATCTGGACTTTTTAAGAGAAAGACACCATCAGGATTCAACAAGGGCCATGATAGTAAGTTTCTTAGGAGTCAGGTAGGGGAGAGGCCGATGAATACTCTAATTTCCTAGAACAATTGTTCAAAATGTGGAAGAAATCATGGAGATAGACCGTGCTTGATGGGATAGAACGTGTGCTATAAATATAGGAAGCCAGGGTATATCTCCAAGACTTGTCCTACCTTGAAGAAACTGGAGGAGACCATGAGACCTATTACCAAGGGAAGGGTGTATACCCTAAAGGGTAAGGAAGTGGCCTAGTTCGAAGATCTGATGAAAGGTATGTGTTTTATTAACAATGTTACTTTAGTTGTATGGTATGATTCTAGCGCTACCCATTCTTTCTTTTCATTAGACTGTGTTCAGAAATTGAAATTGCTAACAACCAGCCCACCTTATGAACTTTGCATAGCAGTACCTACTGATGAACATGTGTCCACTTTAGTGATTTTTTTCAACTATTCTATTGTGATTGAAAATAGAACCTTCATTGTAGACCTTATTTGTTTACCCATGATTGAACTGGATATCATCCTTGGTATGGATTGGCTCTCTCAAATAATGTTATTTTGGATTGTTTAGCTAAATTTGTGATCTTCATAAACACTAAACCAGTAAATATGGGGATTGACAGGAAAAATCAAAGAATGAGTTTCTTGTGTTCCTCAAAAGTGAAAAGTCAGCAAAAGCTAGAAAACATTCCTATAGTCAATGAATTTCCTAATGTATTCCCGAAAGAGATTGCAAGTCTCCCACTAGAGAGAGAAATAGAGTTTTTCATAGAACGAATCTCTGGGGAAGGACCAATTTTCATAGCACCTTATAGGATGTCCTAGATGGAATTAAATGAATTGAAGGTGTAGATAAAAGACCTCTTAGCAAAATAATTTATCAAACCCAATGTGTCCTTGTGGGAAGCACTTGTATTATTTATCAAGAAGAAGGATGGAAGCATGAGCATGCGTATAGATTATAGACAGCTGAATAAGGTGACTATTAAGAATAGATATCCTCTCCCTAGATGAGATGACCTATTAGACTAATTGAGAGGAGCCACTTTGTTTTCTAAAATTGGCTTGAGAATAGGGTATCATCAAATCAGAGTCAGAAATGAGGACATACCTAAGACTGCCTTTAGGACTAGGTATGGGCATTATGAATTTCTCATGATGCCCTTTGGCCTGATAAATGCTCTAGCTATTTTTATGGACTACATGAACTGCATCTTTAGACCCTACCTTGATCAGTTTGTAGTAGTGTTTATTGATGACATATTAGTGTATTCCAAAAATAAACAGGAGCATGAATAATAGCTCAAGATAGTTCTAAAAATACTTAGGGAGAAGTAACTGTATGCTAAGTTAGAGAAGTGTGAATTTTGGTTAGAAGAAGTAAAATTTTTAGGGCATGTAATTTCTAAAGAGGGAGTGTCAATGGATTTCAGTAAGACTGAAGCAGTAGTGAACTAGGAAAAACCTACTACTGTGATTGAAGTTAGGAGTTTCTTGGGGTTTGCAGGATATTATAGATGGTTTATTTAGGGATTTTTTCAAATAGCGATGCCTATGGCCAAACTAACCCGGAAGGATGTTCCATTTGTGTGGGACAAAAAATGTGAACAAAGTTTCCAAACTTTAAAGGAGAAATTAACCACAACACCTATTTTAGTTATCCAAGACCTATTGGAAAAATTTGAATTATACTTTGATGCATCTAAGAAAGGATTGGGATGCGTCCTGATACAAGGAGGGAGAGTAGTAGCCTATGCTTCTAAGCAGTTAAGACCTCATGAGAGAAACTATCCTACCCATGACCTAGAGTTGGCAGCCATAATATTTGCCTTGAATATTTGGAGACATTATCTCTATGGGTTTAGATTTGAGGTATTTAGTGACCATATAAGTCTTAAGTACCTCTTTTGTAACACCCCATAACTTTAATTAGTCTAAATTAGTATTCTTTAAATTGGTTGGAATTATTGGTGTCATTTAATGATTAATTATAAATTAAATACTTCTTAATTAATTAGATTAATTAGCATAAAGAGGGGGTGAATTTGCTTGCATAATTTAATGGTTCAAAATGGGAAAATTAATTAAAATTAGGTGCTTAATTTAAGTCTTTATTCTTCCTTTTAAGTCACCTAGCCTAAGTGCCAAGTGAAAAGCAAGATAGGATGCAACATTTAAAATATGTGCATGTGTGTGTGTGCACGTGTGTGTGTGCACGTGCAAGTGGGGAAGGTTAAGCATGCATGGGTTTTTATGTGAGAGAAGGGAATGGAAATCCTATTTTTCTTATGCATGGAAGGGGCACGTGAACTAGGAAGAAAAGATACTAACATAGGTATCTTGCATAAGACCAAGGGACAATAGGAAGGAGGATGGAAAAGAAAGGAGAGAATAGTCAAAGAGAAAGAAACACATGTGAGTTAGATAAATTAGGAAAGAGAGAAGTGTAGAATTTTAAGTATGCATGGGTGTGTTTTGCATGCAAGGGATGATTTACGTGAGGTGAGAAGGGAAAGGTACACAAGGGATGCAACATTTAAAATATATATATGCACATAAGGTGGAGTAAAAGGGAAGCAAGAGTGTAAAAGCTCCTAAAGCCAAGTGAGTATGGAATTATAATTAAGAAGAGAAAACACTAATTGCAGCATCCTTCCCTCCATGTGGTCGAATAGAGATTTGAAATTAAGAAAAGAAGGGAATGGAGGCTGGTATGATAATAATTAATTAAGGGAAGGAGGAGAACAAAAAGCATGAGGAAAGAAGGTGAGAAATGGCATGAAGCAAGTGTCCAAGGTAGAGTGCAAGCAAAGTGTACTTGAAAGTACACTCATGGAAATCAATCAATAATACTAAAAGAGAGGGAGTGTAACACGCCACATTAGCTAAAATAAAAGAGAGAATAGCATAAAAATTTTGCTTGCATACACACAACAATCTCATTAGAAGAAACAAGCAAGTGCAACCATGAAATAAATAAAAGAAAAGGTGCAGCGTCCTCCCCTTCATTTTGGCTGAATGAAATTGGAAAAAGGGAGAAGAGCATTGAAGGAAAAAAAAATGGCAGCACCTAATTACCCATAGGACACATGAATTCATCCTCTCTCCCTTCCTTCTTAAGTGAGAGAGAAGAGTTTAGAAATTTTTATTTTACAAATGTAGTTGCTTATGGGGGGCAACTAACGTGCAAGGAGAGGAAATGAAGAAAATGTAGTGTGAATGGAGGGAAAAACAATAGAAATAAGAATGGGGCTGCACTTAAACTTTAAATAATGCCAAGTTTGCAAGTAATTGTGTACTTGAAAGTACACTTACAACCATGATTGGCAAGAAGAAAGGGAGAGGGTGTTGTGACCACCAAGTGAATAGAATTGGAAAGTTTATTTTTATGAATGTATGCATATGCCACCTAAGCAAAGGACAAAAAGGTTGGGAATTTCATGCAAGTCCCACACATGAAGGGAGGAAAGGGAATTGAAATCTCTTGTGTGGGAAATACATGCAAAGGCACAAGTGAAGAAAGAAAGAAAGGAGGTGTAGCATGAAGTGGGGGAAAAGCAATTGGGAATGGTATGTTTTTTATGATGGACACAAGCACATGTTACCTAAGGAAGAAACAAAAGAGTGGGAATTCCATTTTCATGCATACAACACACACACACGCATGGAAGGATAGGAAAAACAAAAAAAGAGAAACAAAAAGAAAGAGAGGTCCCACTTAAGGAAAATATACACACACACAAGGGAGAGTGTCCAAAGAAAAGAAGGGAGAGAGCTTACAACGTGGGAAACTACACATACACACGTGAAAAAGAGAGAAAGGGAGAAAACGTGAGTTGAGTGAAACACCAAGATTTTGAAGAGGAGAAGAGCTAACGGGATCAAGAAAGGAAGAAGCAAGGGGAAAAAGTCAAAGAGGGAGCTTGACTGAAAAAGGAAAAGAGCAAAGGAAGCAAGGTAGGTTAACAATTTAAGCTTATGTTCCATGCTCTAGTTTATGCAACCAACATGTTTTAAAAGCTTTCTATGGAACATAATTGTCTCCCTACATTCTTGACTATATATATGTATGTTGGCTAAGCATGTGTGATTAGTTGGAATGTTGGTGGATGACATGGCGTGCATATTGTTGTTGGAAAAGAATTAGGGTTAGATGGTGTTAAATCCATGATGACCATAAAGGAGAGAAAACCTACCATTTAAGGTGTTAATAAGGAATAGAAGAAGGAAATTGATTTGTTAATTTAACCAATCACCCTAGACCAAGTCCATGAAATTTATTCTTGGAATTTATAAGCTATGCACCATGATATTGATTCAAAATATGGGAATTTAGTTTTGAAGTCATAAGAGAAGATATTATTATTATTATTACAAGAAAGGTGATGTGTCCATTTCTATACAAAATTGTTTGATGTGAATTGTCTATTTTGTGAGCATTTTGTGTAATTTTATTCTTAAAATCACCTAAGTTTGCTTCATTTTCATTTTCAGGCATTTGATCAAGTTCTCATCAACAATTAGAGCAATTTCGAGCCTGGTCAGCCTTCAGAGCACATAAAATAGGCCATTCGGGCCAATCTTGCCCATTGGGCTTTAGACCGGACTAATTGAGCCTTGAATCAGGCTAATTGGAAGGACAAAGTGAGAATCCAGGTGAGAAAAATGCAGCAGCCCTTGGGAGGCTCAGGCAGCGTGGAAAATAGTGGAAATTAAAGCTTAGAAATGTGCATTTTACCAACATGGAATAATACACACAAACATTTACTCGTGCGCACATAATGGGAAAGTGGAGGATTAAAAAGTAACAAGAGACACCCATATCCATCGCGTGAAGGAAGCATTGAACAGTACTATCCATTATTGCAAGACCCATCGTGCGAAGGTGAACCCGAATGTGAGAGAGAGACGACTGAAGAACCACCGCTGAGGGAAGTCGACTAGCGACCGGATATGCTCTGTAAACGATCCTCCACCACCTTGGCCATCTGTAGTGCCGCTCACGGTGTTCGTAATGCGAGAAAGGCGCACAACCCATTTTGTGAACCCATCGACTTTGATCTTCACCATGGCGTTTCTCGACCAACCTACCATTCAGCGTCACCCCTGTAACCTCCGGTAAGTCGTCCGCCGCCGTCCCTCATCTCACTGGCCGCCGTAGAGCCTCGGATCAAGAGATCTATGACGCGACCTGAGAGGCGCGACCTAGTTGCATTTCACGACCCGTTCGTATTTCTTGCCAAATTTTCATCCGTTTTCGCCTCCTGTGCACCGTCTTGGTCTTCCCCAGTTGTTCGCCGCCGTTCAGTCGACTGGAAAGGAGCAGATCCATCAGGTATCCAAGACCTTGGGATCTGACCCATTTAACCCGTTTTGTTGGATAGCATTGTACTTGATTTTTCTGGCAGTTTTTGAGCGAGATTTTGGTGGTTTTCTGACGACCATCTGTACAGATACCATTGGACAATTGAAAAGAAAAGATTGTATAAATTTTTACAATTTTTATTTGCTATTTAATTGATTGTCTGATGGATTATCTGTTGTTAGATTATATGTCGTCTGTAAATATGTGTGGCTAGATTTGTAAAGTTCATTGGGGTCCCTAATTGTGTTGGAATGCTATTTTAATTGCATGGATAATTGAATGCTGGTTATGTGATCTCTGTTACTTTTATAAATGAATACTCATGTTTTCATTGGCAAGACGTTGCAATGAAAGCTATTTAGATTTCTTTTTGAGATCGAGAGATGACAATTGAAATCAGACACCTAATTGTAACGGACAATTTGTTATCACTTAGAACTAAGGTTAATAAATTGCTAGATTAAGAAATAATGACTCTTAATAGTGGTGAATTAGATCGATAATGCTGATTTAAAATTTGTCATTAGGAAGAACCAGCCAGTGGTAGATTTTAGGTTTAAGAAATTCATTAAGACCGACAGAGAATTTGAATTTGAATTAGAATTCACTCATAGATAGCATAGTCAAATTCAGTAACCCATTATCCTTCGTTTGTTTGCCAACCAGTGTAGGTTCCCTGACGGATTTGCATTTCTTGCCTCTGTATATTTTCTTCCATTCTTTATTGCTGGTAGTTTATTGCATTTAGTTAATTATTAGGATTAGTTAGAAACAATCACTTTAATTGCTAGGTTAAATAATAGAGAACAAGTAGTAGCTCTGGGCTTTCCCGTTCCCAAGGAATACGACCTTGATACTCACCATTTCACTAGGCTGCATCGATAGGTTCATTGCCTTAGGTGTAGCTACATAAGTAGCATTGGCAGATGCATTAAGTTTTTGGCGCCGTTGTTGGGGATTTTTTGTAAAAGCTAGAGTGAAATTGCTATCTGTTACTTTAGTCACTTTTATTTGTTCTATTTTATTTTTGTGTCTGGTTAGTCGTGTCTTTCTTTTTATTTAGTTATTAGTTTTTATTAGTTTCATTTTTTATTTTGTTTATCTTATTTTTTGATTAATTATTTTACTATTTCAGTGGATTTTTATTTGTTTCATTATTGTTTCTGTTGTTGGTTTTTATCTGTCTTGTTTTACCTTTTGTTTTGGTTTATTACTCTTTAATCTAGTTGGTGGGTTGTTTCACTGTTATTGGATTCAGGTAGTTTATGACCAGGAGTTCCAATCCTATACCCATAAACCCTCTATCCTATCCAAAACGACTTTTGTGGACTTGTGCACACCATCGTCAGGAGGAGGTGCCAGTAGAGATATTAAAGGAGGAACCAGTTGAGATCCCTGATCTTACATCACCAAAGATGGTAGTTGCAAATAACAATGATGATGCCAATCGAACGATGTACGAGTTTTCTAGGCCTTCATTGGAAGGGACACAGACGTGCATTACTCGGCCTACAATAGCAGATAACAATTTTAAAATCAAGTCAAATGTGATCCAGATGGTGTAGCAAACTATGCAATTTAGAGGGATGCCCAGCGAATACCCTAACGCTGACATAGCCAATTTCTTGGAGATATGTGACACTTTCAAGATTAATGGAACTACTGATGATGCCATTCGGCTTAGATTGTTCCCATTTTCCTTGAGAGACAGAGCAAAGAGATGGCTACAATCCCTACCACCTAACTCCATCACTACTTGGGAGACTTTGGCTGAAAAGTTTTTGTACAAATATTTTCCACTAGCTAAGACTGCAAAATTACGTAACGATATTTCTTCTTTTGTGTAGATGGCTAATAAGAGTATGTATGATGCATGGGAGACGTACAAAGACTTGCTGAGGTGTTACCCACATCATGGATTACCTGTGTGGATGCAGGTACAGACTTTTTACAGCGGTTTAAATACAGCCACAAGGCAGATGGTGGATGCAGCAACAAGGGGTGCATTAAATAATAAACCCCTTAACAAGCACAGAGTTTAATAGAGGAAATGGCCATGAACAATTATCAGTGGCAATCCTCAAGGGATAGGCTAGGACGACAGGGAGTGGTCAACCAGCCAGACTTTATATCAAACTTGGCAACTCAAGCGGAGCTTATGGCCAAGAAGATTGACCAACTCCAGATGCCAGTGCAGGCAGCATAGTCAAGCTGCGAGTTCTGTGGTAGCCCGCATTATGGTGTCAATTGTAATGTAAGAGGTATGTTTGCTAACCCCTCTTCTTTATTTCTTCTCATAGTGGTTCTTCTGATTTTGACCAGGTAGATTACATGGGGAACGCTCTGAGACAGTAGAATAATCCATACAATAACACATACAACCCTTGGTAAAGGAATCATCCAAAATTTGGATGGAGAAACACTAATAACCAGGGTCTACCAGGTTTTCAGCTGTTGTGCCAGCAGCAACTCCAGCAGCAAGCTACCTTAAATCATTTTCCTCAAGGGTAGGAGAAGAAGCCTAATCTGGAGGAATTGATGATGAAGTTTATGTCCACTTCAGAGAGAAAATTCCAGCAAATGGACATAGCACTTAGAAACCAGCAAACCTCCATTCAGAACTTAGAGAACCAGATAGGCCAAATTTTTAAAGTGTTGGCTGAAAGACAGCCAGGGATGCTCCCCAACACCACAGAGTCTAATCCAAGGGAGCATTGCAAGGCTATTACTCTAAGATCAGGCAAGCAAGTAGCTGGTCCTTTACTTTTACCGGATGATGATCATACTGATGTGCAGGATGTAAATGTCAATAAAGACCTAGATCCTGAGGTAACCAAGCTGGTGTAAGTTTAGGGCAAGAAGAACCCCATAAGAGAGTACCAGCCACCCATTCCATACCCTGCTAGACTGAAGCAGGAGAAGGTGGATTAGTAGTTTGGTAAGTTTCTTGATCTATTTAAATAGCTGAGGATTAACCTTCCTTTTGATGAAGCCATTTTGCATATGCCTCACTATGAAAAGTTCTTGAAGGAAATACTGAGTAACAAGAGGAAACTGGAGGATTTGGGACTGGTGACATTGAATGAGGAGTGCTCAGCAATCCTACAAAACAAGCTACCTGTTAAGAGGCGTGATCTAGGGAGTTTTACTGTACCTTGTGTAATTGGTGAATTATTTGTCATGGATGCTTTATTTGATCTAGTTGCTAGTATAAATTTGATGCCTAGTAGCTTGTTTGATAGACTAGGATTGAGTGAGCTAAAACCTACTAGGATGAATATACAATTGGCTGATAGAATTATTAAATATCCTAGAGGTATAGTTGAAGATGTCCTTGTAAAGGTTGATAAATTCATCTTTCCTGTTGATTTTGTTGTGATGGATATGGAGGGTGAGAGTAGCGCACCCTTGATTATAGGTAAGCCTTTCCTTGTAATGTCTAGGGCTATTATAGATGTCTATGATGGGAAGTTGAAACTTAGAGTAGGGGATGAAACGGTTACTTTTGACTTAACTACCTCTAAGAGGCAATCTTTAGATCATGATGATACTGTATATTTTGTGGATCTCTTGGATGATGTGGTTAAGTTTGAATTGCAGGAATTTTTACTTGATGACCCTTTATAGGTGGCATTACAAGGAGATGAGGATGAGTTGTCCAATGAGCAAGTGTTGGAACAACTAGCTTATTTGTTGGCTGTTGAGCCCAGTAACTCCACTGAACCTTTTGTTTCTCTTGATAGGTCAGAAGTGCAAAAGGTGAAACCTTCAATTAAGGACCCCCCGACCTTGGAATTGAAAGAGTTACCCAAGCACTTGAGCTACGCCTATTTGGATGGGGCAGAGAAGCTGCCAGTAATCATAGCAGCTGACTTGACACCTGAGGAGAGGGAGATGACTTTGACCTTTCTCAGGAAATACCCTAGGGCCTTTGCTTACAAGATGGCGGACATTCCTAGGATTAATCCTAGCTATTGTTCACACAAGATCCTGATGGAAGATAGCTATAAGCCAATGGTGCAGCCACTGAGATGACTGAACCTAAACATGAAGGAAGTGGTGAAAAAAGAGGTAATTAAACTTCTTGATGCAGGTTTGATTTATCTTATTTCTGATAGCTCTTGGGTGAGTCCTGTGCAGGTTGTACCTAAGAAGGGTGGCATGACGATGGTCAAGAATGAGAAGGATGAACTCATACCCACTAGGATGGTAACAGGTTTTCGGGTTTGCATTGATTATAGGAGACTCAATGATGCAACCCGGAAAGACCATTTTCCTCTTCCTTTCATTGACCAAATGCTTGAACATTTGGCAAGTCACATGTTCTATTGCTTTCTTTACAATTTTTCAAGTTACTTTCAGATTCCCATTGCACCTGAAGACCAAGAGAAGACCACCTTTACTTGCCCATATGGAACGTTCGCTTATTGGAGGATGCCTTTTGGATTGTGCAATACACTAGCCACTTTTCAGCGATGCATAATGGAAATTTGACATGATTGAGTAGTCTACGGAGGAATTTGATATTGAGATTAAGGATAAAAAGGGTGCATAGAACTTGGATGCAGATCACCTATCAAGGTTGGAGAATCCAAACTGAGAGGCCTTGGATGAGAAAGCCATTGATGATAACTTCCCAAATGAGCATTTAGCGGCAGCTTAGGTATGTACTGATTCCCCTTGGTTTTGTGATTATGCTAACTATCTGGTTGCAAGGGTTTTACCAAAGGGTATGACTACCCAGCAAAAGAAGAAATTCTTTGCTAAGTTGAAATACATTTGGGAAGATCTTTTCTTGTTTCGTATTTGTTCAAACCAAGTAATCAGGAGATGCATACATGGGGAGGAAATTCGCCAAATTCTAAGGCATTACTATGAAGGACCAATAGGAGGCCACCAGGCTGCAAACCACACTGCTAGGAAGGTGCTTGAAGCAGGGTTCTACTGGCCAACCATATTCCAGGATGCTAGAGCATATGTCCAGGTTTGTGATGCTTATTAGAGGTCAGGTAACATCTCTGCCCGTGATGAAATGCCCCAAACGAGTATGCAAGTGGTTGAAATTTTTAATGTTTGGGTATTGACTTTATGGGCCATTTTCCTTCCTCATTTAGTAATAAGTATATACTTATGGGCTGTTGAGTATCTTTCCAAGTGGCCAAAAGCTCAAGCTTTCCCCATTAATGATGCCAGGGTAGTGACTAGGTTCCTTAAAAAATTATTTTCTAGGTTTGGTACACCTAGGGCACTAATTAGTGATAGAGGGACCCATTTCTGTAGCTCCTAACTTGAGAAAGTACTTAAACATTATAGGGTATCTCATAGGTTTTCAACACCCTATCATCCACAGACTAGTGGACAAGTAGAAGTAACTAATAGGGGTTTAAAGAGAATCTTAGAGAAAACCGTGAGGGTGAGTATGAAGGATTGGGCATCCAAATTGAATGATGTATTATGGGCCTTTAGGACAGCTTACAGAACTTCTACTAGATTTACACCTTATAGGTTAGTATATGGAAAGACTTGTCATTTGCCTGTTGAATTGGAACACAGGACACTTTGGGCCCTTAAAACATGCAATCTTGATGTTATTTCTGTAGGTAAAGAGAGGTTATGGCAGCTAGATGAGCTAGAAGAATGGCGCCACCAAGCTTATGGAAATTCTTCCATTTACAAAGCTCGAACAAAGAAGTGGCATGATCAAAGGCTATGTGGCTCTAAAGATTTTCAGGTTGGAGATAGGGTATTACTTTATAACTCACGTCTTCGTCTTTTTCCAGGAAAGCTTAAGAGCTGATGGTCAGGACCATTTATGGTCAAGCGAGTCTTTCCCTATGGCACAATGGAACTGTATCATCCTGATAAAGGAGATTTCAACGTCAATAGGCATCGACTAAAGCACTACTATAGAGATTTATCAGAGGTCGAGGAACAAGTGCACATGGTGCTTTACCTGCAAGAGTGATAAAAGGAATGAGTCCAGCTAAAAGACTCAAACAAAAAGAAGCAGTGTTTTATTTATTTATTTATTTACTTTCTTTGTGTCATTTTATTTTTGTCCATTTCTTTTTCATTTTGTTGAGGTACATGAAAACTTTTAGATTATTTGTGCTTATTGCTATGCTTTCTGCTTTTATTTCTGTGGTATCCCCTTTGCTGTACACTGAGGATAGTGTCTTTCTCAAGTGTGGGGTGGGTATCTATGATTTTGATGCTACAATTACTGATGTTGTATTTAGTTTGATGGTGGATATAGGGTATGATACTTGATTTTTTGCTTGATTTTATGCACTTGAGTCTTTAATTGTCTTTTGAGCATGTATGATTCAGTCATGAATGGGTAGGCATTGTTTCTCATAGTGCATGTTAGAAAGCAATTTTATTGCCAAATGTATTTTGACCACGGCCGGGTCATAACAATGTTGCTTGATTATTTTTTTTCAAATTGTTCAATTTTTTATTTAGGATCTTGATAATGCAGTATGCATGCACTGCTTGATTGGTAATTCATATGGAAATATTTGAGAACCATATGCAATTTAGCCACACTTCAAACGTGAGATTTGAGCCTAAGATAAGCATTTATTATAAAATGTGCTTTGAATTCTTTTTTTTGAGTGTGTATTTCACTTGATTGTGTCTTTAGAACTTGCTCTGTAATACTTGTTGAAGTTATATAAACTTTTGAACATCAGATGATTTGGGCAACTTAGGATACACTATTTTTTCCAAAAGCCTACCCCATCTGTCTTCCTTAGTTAGCCATTGTTGGGCCTTGACTTTTCCATCATCACTTACATTTTGCACCTCATATTCCTTTCTATTCACTATCTTCTTTCTTTACCCCATTTGCTTAAATTTGTGTGATTTACTCTTTATACATGGATAAAAAAATGCACTACCTTAATTGGTGATAGTACACTAAGTTTTTTTTTAATCATTGTAGATGCTCCCTTCAATCCAAAAGTGTAAGCATGTAGGCTAATTATGAAAAAAAAGGAGGTAATAATAAGAGTAGTCTGTCTGTTGATATTATATTCTCTAAGCATCACTAACTTCATTGAAAACTTAGTAAGAATTGTTATGTTTAACATTTGTTGCGTTTAATCCTTTAATCCTTCATGATGCTTAAATTGCATGAATTTTTCAGCATCTATGCCACTTCTACCAAAAATTTCTTCCCTACCATCACCGTAATCTCATTACAACCCTGTTAGGACCCCCTTTGATTTTGGTATTCAATGTTTAGTTATAGCGGAGATGAGATTTATGAGCAAGCATATAGTAGACATATTCTTGTGAAGTTGCTTGAGGGATTTGTACCTTACCAGTATACACTTTGAGTGATTTGAGAAATATCTGAGAGGCATTGATTCTTAAATATTTGGCATTGAATTGTTGGCTAAGTTGTGTATGCATCGTTATTATCTCTATTTTGCGTCAAGGTTTTGCAATTTGGTCTATGATTAAGTTTCACAGGGGATGTGTTAGGCATTATTAACTGTGGACTAGGTTTGGACTTTGAGAAACTATTGCTGTTTGTTTGAAGACTGAGTTAATGTTTGCTTGAGGACAAGCAAAAGCTTAAGTGTGGGGTGATTTGATGTGTTTGATTCTATACAAAATTGTTTGATGTGAATTGTCTATTTTGTGAGCATTTTCTGTAATTTTATTCTTAAAATCACCTAAGTTTGCTTCATTTTCATTTTCAGGCATTTGATCAAGTTCTCATTAGTAATTAGAGAAATTTCAAGCTTGGTCAGCCTTCAGAGTACTTAAAATAGGCCATTCCGGTCAATCTTGCCTATTGAGCTTTGGACCGGGCTAATTAGAGGGGCAAAGTGAGAATCCAGGTGAGAAAAATGCAGCAGCCCTTGGGAGGCTCGAGTAGCATGGAAAATATTGGAAATTAAAGCTTAGAAATGTGTATTTTACCAACATGGAACAATACACACAAACATATACCCGTGCGTGTATAATGGGAAAGAGGAGGATTGAACTGTAACAAGCGACACCCATATCCATCGCGTGAAGGAAGCATTGAACAGTACTATCCATTTTTGCAAGACCCATCATGCGAAGGTGAATCCAAACGTAAGAGAGAGAGGACCAGACCATTGCCGAGGGAGGCTGACCAGGAACCGAAGAGGCTCCGCAGACGGTCCTCCACCGCCTTGGCTGTCAGCGGCGCAGCTCACAGTATTCGTAACCCGAGAAAGGCGCGTGACCCATTTCATGAACCCGTTGACTTTAAGCTGCACCGCGGCGTTTCTCGACCAGCCCACCGTCCGACGTCACCCCTGCAACCTCCAGCAAGTCATTCGCCGCCTTTCCTCAAATCACCGACCACCGCAGAGGCTCGGATAGGGAGATCCATGGCGCAACCTGAGAGGCGTGACCTGGTTGTGTTTCACGACCCGTTCATATTTCTCGCCAAATTTCTTATCTATTTTCACCTCTCATGCACCGTCTTGGTCTTCCCCACATTGTTTCTTTGTGACCGAAAGGAGCAGATCCATCAAGGAGCAGATCCATCAAGTACCCAAGACCTTGGGATCCAACCCGTTTCTGACCCGACCCGTTTGACCCGTTTTGTTGGATAGTATTGTACTTGATTTTTTTGGCATTTTTCTGGTAGTTTTTCTACGAGATTTTGGTGGTTTTTTGATGAACATTCTGTACAGATACCATTAGACAATTGAAAAGACATGATTGCATAAATTTTTACTATTTTTATCTGCTATTTAATTGACTGTCTGATGGATTTTCTGCTGTTGGATTATGCGCTGTCTGTAAATATGTGTGGCTAGATTTGTAAAGTTCATTGGGGTCCCTAACTGTGTTGGAATGCTATTTTAATTGCATGGATAATTGAATGCTGGTTATGTGATCTTCGTTACTTTTATGATTGAATACTCATGTTTTCATTGGCAAGACGTTACAATGAAAGCTATTTAGATTTCTTTTTGAGATTGAGAGATGATAATTAAAATCGGACACCTAATTGTAATGGACAATTTTTTATGACTTAGAACTAAGGTTAATAAATTACTGGATTAAGAAGTAACGACTCTTAATAGTGGTGAATTAGATCGATAATGTTGATTTAAAATTTGCCATTACGAAGAACCAGCCAATAGTAGATTTTAGGTTTAAGAAATTCATTGAGACGATAGAGAATTTGAATTTGAATTAGAATTCACTCACAGGTAGCATAGTCAGATTCAGTAATCCATTATCCTTCATGTGTTTGCCAACCAGTGTAGGTTCCTTGATGGATTTGCATTTCTTGCCTCTATATATTTTCTTCCGTTCTTTATTGCTGTAGTTTATTGCATTTAGTTAATTGTTAGGATTATTTAGAAACAATCACTTTAATTGCTAGGTTAAATAACAGAGAACAAGTAGTAGCTCTGGGCTTTCCCGTTCCCAAGGAATACGACCTTGATACCCACCATTGCACTAGGCTGCATCGATAGGTTCACTACCTTAGGTGTAGCTACATAAGTAGCATTGGTAGGATGCATCAAAAGAAAAATATTTTCAAAATGCTAAAATTTTTATAAGAAATGTACATTAGAATTAATTTTCAATGAAGGAGAAATTATTGTTAAAATATTAGAATTTTCTTGAAAAATTTACATGAGAATTTATTTCCAATAAAGCAAAAATTATTCTTGAAATATTAGAATTTGTCATAAGAAATAGACATTAGAATTTATTTCTAAGGAAAGAGAAATTATCCTTGAAATTTTCCATAAGAAATGTACATTAGAATTTATTTCCAATAAGGGATAAATTATTCTTAAAATATTAGAATTTTCTTAAGAAATGTACATGAGAATTTATTTCCAATAAAGGGAAAATTATTCTTGAAATATTAGAATTTTTCATAAGGAATATACATTAGAATTTAGTTCTAAGGGAGGAGAAATTATCCTTGAAATATTGAAATTTTTCATAAGAAATGTACATTAGAATTTATTTCCAATAAAGGAGAAATTATTCTTGAAATATTAGAATTTTTCTTAAGGAATATACATTAGAATTTATTTCTAAGCGAGGAGAAATTATCCTTGAAATATTGGAATTTTCCATAAGAAATGTACATTAGAATTTATTTCCAATAAAGGAGAAATTATTCTTGAAATATTAGAATTCTTCATAAGAAATGTGTTTTTACATTAATTTACAAGAAAGGGGAAATTATCCTTGAAATTAATAGAAATTTCACAAATGAAGTATATTAATAATAATTTCCAAGAAAGAGGAATTTTATCCTTGAAGATATTGGAATTTTAAAATAGGATGTACACTAGTAATAATATTCAAGAAAAAGAAAATTTTCCTTGATAATTGATAAAGAATTTTTAAGGTGGCCAAGTGTCCACATGTGCCCAAGTGTGGACAAAGAATTTTCAAGGTGGCCAAGTGTCCATATGTGCCCAAGTGTGCACAAAATTTTTTTAAGGTGGCTAAGTGTCCACATGTGCCCAAGTTTGTACAAAGAATTTTAAAGGTGGGCTAGTGTCCACGGTGCCCAAGTGTGCACAACTAATGAATAAAAGTAAATTAAGAATGATAAGCATAAATGGATTTGGTAACCTTATGATAACACGGTTTTATAGCATGAAAGATGTTTTATTTGATATAAATATTGTCTTCTCACATTAGCATTTAAGTTGATCATACCTTGCTTGCCAATCTATGTTTATGCAAAATATTATGTTTTTATTTCAAGAATGTAGAATTAAATATTTTGGTGCTTGCACCCTGATACATATTAGTTGTTTTAAAACCGAATTGTTAAGCTACTGAGAAACTTATGTTTCTAATTATATGCTAATATGTATTAGATGCAGACGCTTAGCAGGGTCGGGAGATAGAGGTTTCTTTTATTCTAAGAAAATTTTTGTAAGCCCTATTTTGGGTCCTAGTTCAGATATATTCAGTTTAGAATTAGGATTATTCTTTTGGCAGTAGACATGGGATGTAAACAGGAAAGAACTGGGGAAGTGATATGTGAGGGACTGGTCCATCTTAGTAATTTGTAAAGGGGTCTGAGTGACAAGATTGTTGTCTCCCGACTTCCTATGGACGGGTACTCATATATCTTGGTATATGTTTACAAAATGTGATTGACTTTATTGGACATGTATCTATTTAAATTACATAAAGGTTTTAATTTTCGCTATGTAGTTTAGTATTTCTTTTTATTCTACTGTGCATACGAGTTTTAATCGGAGAAAAAGATCCTGAACCTAATTCGCTTAATATAACTTAATAGTATGATTGCTCAGACATTAATTAAATAAAAGGATAAGAATAAAGTACCAAACCTATCTGTTTGCATAAGAAGAATTGTAATACTAGATAGGGGCGTTACATATTTGATCTGAAGGAACTGAATATGAGGCAGAGGAGATGGATAGAGTTCATTAAGGACTATGACTTTGAATTAAAGTACCATCCAGGTAAGGCAAACATTGTGGCAGATGCATTAAGTAATAAGTCCCTCCATGTAGCTCAGATGATGGTAAGTGTAACGACCCCCTAATATGACATACACGATGCTTATCTGATTAGCGGAAGCATATGGGTTATTCTAAATGATTATTCCCTATATGGGAACATCAGGGGATCGCTACTGGTTGAGCGTAACCCAAATAGACTTTCCGTTGTCCATTCAGATTCCGTTCAACCCTAATTCACACGCAGCTGACTAATTATACATGTATACAACACAAGTTACTCAGGAATGAAATTTAATACTCATATATATACATCATATCATACATTCATATACATTTCGGCTTAAATCCATAAGTTTACAGCAATAAACCCTACCAAAAATTCGACAGAGTTCCCTCTGTATTTCAAACATTCCCAAAGTACAAAAATCACCTGTTTACAATCATACAGCTAGTCCATCAACAACATAAACATAATTAACAGAATCCATATACAACAACGTCAATCCCATCACCTAAGTATACAGAAAATATAAAAGACAGAACCCAATAAACAGCAATGTCATCAAAGTATACATATACAAAACGATTCAAGCCTAAACTAAGTCAATCTCCTGCTTATCACCAAGGCCTCAACCGCTATCTTCTGGGTTCCTGTCCCTGTCCCTGTTCATCTGAGTAAACAACCTAATGAGATATAAAATCCCAGTAGAATAAATTACAGTTCAATTATCATTCGAAAACTGGTTGAATACTCAACGGTGCGAACACTGAAATCATCTTCCCGAAATCAGTTCGAAAATAGTGGAGTACCTTATAGTTAAAAATCATTTAATTACATGGAAATCGCGGCAATTAATCGAAATCATAAAATCCATTTCTTTTTAAAATCAATCATCAAAATCAAGTAAAATCCCATGCCCAGTGTATCTACGTCCACATTGGTCACAAATTCGGTGTAACCAAGTCCAAATCATCATCTAATTGCATGTCATCTAGAGAGAATACCTCTCTTATCGTTGGGTGTGATCCGTAACACCAATCACCCGAATCAAGCCTATATTGTGAGTGTGATCTGTAACGCCAATCACTCACTGAAGGACTGGGTGAGAATCAACATCTAGGGCGTCCCCTAGCTTGTGCACATACACCAATTCTCATCCTCATACAGTCTATTCGAACTCACATGCACTCGGTCGGCTATTCCTCAGGGTTCTAGGGTATTACGCCTAAATCACAATGTTTCCCCGTGTAGGTTATCCACTTTTATACTCCCTAAACCTTTCTTAGGGTCATCCGAGTTTAACGCGTAATCCCTAACATAGTACAGGCCAAATCTAATAAAAATAATCTCATTTAAAAACTCCTTGTACTAGGGATACTTAACGGCCGTCCCATACCGGCTATCAAGAACCCAACCCTAAGTAAACCCATCTTAAAGGCATCTAAAGTCGATAAACAACTCGTCTAACATACAATTAGGGTTTTCAGCACACAGGCATATAATTTATCCCATCGAAAGTAGAACTTAAATCTATGCAAATCATCTAAATCAATCAGGTATCCACTAAGTCAAATCTAGGGTTCGGGAAGTGTAAATTATCCTACCTGATCTCCGGTTCTCCAAATCACTTCAGAACTTCACACAATCTCGGTTTCTGAGCCTAATTAATTTCCTGGACATGAAATTAAATATTCAGGCTCGTCACGTCATCCATTTTTCGATCCTAAATCCGGTTACTCAAATACTTAGGTTAATTTATTGCCTAATTACATTCGGCAGCTATTTCAATCAGATATCATTAGTTTTTGGGAAATCAGACCTTACCAATGAGATCGGATGATGGAATCCTATTTCACGGTGGTCTCGGTTTCTCCCGATGCATGTCCAGAAGCTCCGGCACGGCGGCGCACGGAGGAAGGGTGCAGTTTGCCTCGAAAATGACACCACGGTGAAGCCCACAAGTCCAGGAGTCCGAATACGGTGGTGGCGCGACGGTTCACGGCCGTTTGGACGGCGTTTTCTGACCACGAAGATTCTCGCACGGTGGATGGAGATTCCCTCGATCCGAGCGTGTCCAGCCTCCATTCGTCGTTGGCGAGCTACTGGAGGAAGCTGGCAGCTTAGGCTACACGGTGGTGGGGGCGGTGACGGTCAACGGTAACAGACGGCGACGATCTGAGCTGGCGAAATTTTGTGCGGTGGAGGGGAAAGATGGCATTTTTTCGACGACTCTGGCGGCCGTTGGTGGCCATGGGTGGTTGTTGGAGGTTATGGGCAGTGAGGACTGTCGGTTGGTGTCCTTGGTGGCGGCCCACGATGGCTGTGGTGGCGGTTCACGGTGGAGGAAGGAGAAGAGAGATGAGAGAGAAAATATGGTGAAGAGAGAGAGAGAAATGAGAGAAATGGAGGGAATTCGTGTAATTTAAAGCCTCCAGGGACGATTCTGACTTGTCCCAGACCACTCGAGGATACTTTAGGGTGTCAGCATCCTTCCAGGCGTTAGCACGTGTTTCCATGCAAAGGTTTTGGCCTCCGTCAATGAAATTGACGCACGAAACTTCTTCCGTCAGTTTCTGATCGTCGGATTGCATTTCTTTCTGTTTAATCGTGTTTCTGACTTCAAATAGCCTTCCATTTCAAATCACTATCCTCGAAAGTCATGCCAGGTTTCGTTTAAAAGGGATTAGGGTTAAAAATTTAATTTTATCCTTTAAAACTCTTTCAAAAATGTTTTCGATTGTTACATTCTCCCCCCCTTAAAGGAAATTTTGTCCCCAAAATTCATACCTGTAAATAGTTCTGGATATCTTTGCCTCATCTCTTCTTCTTTCTCCCATGTCATCTCCTGCGACGCTACATCCTGCCAAAGTACCTTAACTAAAGGGATTATTTTACTTCGAAGTTGCTTAGTCTTATAGTCAAGGATTTGAATAGGAGTAGATTCATAAGTCAAATTTTCCTTTAATATTATCGGTTGATTCCCTAATACATGCGCAGGATCTGGGACATATTTACGAAGTTGGGAGACGTGGAAAACATTATGTAGGTTGGACAAATAGGGAGGTAAGGCAATTTGGTAGGCAACGGGACCGACTCTTTGTAAAATTTGGAATGGTCCTAGGAATCTAGGGCTTAATTTCTTGGTCCTCATCTGTCTACCAATACCTGTGGTGGGGGACACTCTCAGAAATACGTGATCTCCCTCGTTAAATTCCAAAGGCCTTCTTCTCTTGTTGGCATAGGATTCTTGCCTCTGTTGGGCAATTCTCATCTTTTCCCTGATCATTTTAATTTGATCAGTGGTTTCTTGTACCATTTTGGGTCCCAACAGTGCACTCTCCCCCATCTCTACCCAACTTAAAGGTGACTTACAACTCCTCCCATACAGAGCCTCATACGGTGCCATACCGATGGTAGAGTGATAACTGTTGTTGTATGCAAACTCTATCAACGGCAGGTGTTTATCCCAACTTCCTTTCTGCTCAAGCACACACGCCCTTAACATGTCTTCTAGGGTTTGAATAGTCCTCTCAGACTGCCCGTCAGTTTGAGGATGATAAGCGGTGCTAAATTTAAGTTGGGTTCCTAAGGCTTGTTGTAAGGATTGCCAGAATCTCGAAGTAAACCTAGGATCTCGATCAGATACTATACCTGACGGTATTCCATGCAATCTTACGATTTCCCTAAGGTATACTTCGGCCAATTTTTCCATGGAGTAACGCACTTTAACAGGCAAAAAGTGTGCAGATTTTGTCAACCGATCCACTATCACCCAAATGGCATCAAATCCTGCTGGTGTTCTAGGTAATCTTACCACGAAATCCATAGTGATCTGATCCCATTTCCTCTCTGGTATTTGCAATGGCTTTAGTAGCCCTGCGGGTTTCTGGTGTTCTATCTTAACCTGTTGACAAGTCAAACAGGCATTCACGTAATTCGTGATATCCTTCCGTATACCGGGCCACCAAAAATTCCTCTTTAAGTCCTGATACATCTTGGAAATACCGGGGTGAATAGTGTAATGGCTTCTATGGGCTTCTGCTAATACTTTTTCCTTTAGTTCTTGATGGTTCGGAATTACTACCCTCTTCCTAAACATCAAAAATCCATCAGGTGCTAATCTAAAGTCGGGTTGGTCTGCGTATACTTCCAAGGATTCATCCTCAAGTTGGGCTTGTCTAATTAATTCTCTCAATTCGCAGGTTATCAAAAAGTCACTCATCACTAATCTTTATGGAAACGAGATTACGTTGAGGCTAAGATTCCCAAAATCCTCAAGTAACCTCATCTCACCAATCATTAAACTAGCTACTTGTAGTGACTTCCGGCTTAATGCATCGACCACAACATTCTCTTTTCCTGTATGATATTTCAACTCAAAATTGAAGTCTTTCAGATATTATACCCACCTACGCTGCCTCATATTTAATTCCTTCTGATCAAACAAATACCTAAGGCTTTTATAATCACTATATACCTCAAATACAGCGCCATACAGGTAGTGTCTCTAAATCTTTAGGGCAAACACGACGGCAGCTAATTCTAAGTCATGGGTGGGATAGTTCTCCTCTGCAGGTTTCAATTGTCGCGATGCATAAGCCACAACTTTCCCATCTTGCATTAATACGCAACCTAGGCCTCTTAAGGATGCATCTGTGTAGACAATAAAGGGTTCTAGGGGTTTCAGAATAATTAGTATAGGAGCGGTGGTCAACTTCTCTTTTAGAATTTGAAAACTAATCTCACACTGTTTGCTCCACTCAAAATATACCCTTTTCCGAGTCAACCGGGTTAATGGCACAGCTATCTGTGAAAATCCTTGAATAAATTTCCGATAATAGCCGGCCAAACCCAGGAAACTCCTAATCTCGGTGACTGTTCTAGGTCGATCCCAATCCAATACCGCTTCAATTTTCTTTGGGTCGACTGCTATCCCTTCCCCATTTACCATGTGTCCTAAGAATTTCACTTCTTCTAACCAAAACTCACATTTCTCTAGCTTTTCATACAACTGTTTCTCTTCCAGTACCTGTAGCACTGTACTAAGATGCTGTGCATGTTCTTCGTGAGTCTTGGAATAGACTAGAATATCATTGATGAATACCACAACAAATTGATCTAGATAGGGTCTAAAAAATCTGTTCATATAGTCCATAAAAATAGCAGGTGCATTCGTCAATCCAAACGGCATCACTAGAAACTCATAGTGGCCGTATCTTGTCCTGAACGCTGTCTTAGGGATATCCTCCTCTCTAACCCTAATTTGGTGATATCCTGATCTTAAATCTATCTTAGAAAATACAGTCGCACCTTGCAACTGATCAAATAAATCATCTATACATGGCAATGGGTATTTATTCTTGATGGTCACCTTATTCAATTGCCGGTAATCAATACACAGTCTTAAACTCCCGTCTTTCTTCTTTACGAATAAGACCGGAGCTCCCCATGGTGATACACTTGGCCTAATAAACTCCTTCTCCAACATATCTTCAATTTGGACTTTTAATTCTCTTAATTCTGCTGGGGCCATACGATATGGGGTTATAGCTATTGGACCCGCTCTCGGAATCAGGTCAATGGTGAATTCTATCTCCCTAGGTGGTGGCAGTTTACTTATTTCCAAAGGAAATACCTCCGGAAAGTCACTAACGATTTGGATTTGGTTTAGCTTATCCTGCAACTCTACCTCAGAGAGATTGAGGGACATATCACCTATCTCACAAGCTCTGTCATTCCCTCGCTCAGGTACGTTATCCAGATAAGTAATTATCCCTTCGAAACAATTCAACAAGACCCGATTCCTAGTCAACCAATCCATTCCCAAAATAATGTCGATCCCTGACAATGGTATACACACTAGGTCCACAAGAAATAAAGTATCTTCAATGGTTAAAGGGCAATTCAGGCATATTCGTGGGGACATAGTGGCTTCTCCCAAGGGTGTGGATATGTATAGGTCAAAGGGCAGGGTTTGAACAGGTAATCTTACTCTTTCTACGCATGCATCAGCAATAAATGAGTGCGTAGCACCCGAATCAAACAATACTATTAAATAAAAATTATAAATTTTACCTCTACCCTGCATCAAGCCCGAAGACCTGTCGACATTGGCAGCATTCATAGTAAAAACTCTCCCTGGAGCCTGTGGTCTCTGGCTACCGGATGTCGGCTGATTCCCAGTGGAAGGGCAATATCTGGCCATGTGTCCTGTACCTCCACATCTGTAACACTGAAGTGGAGTCTGATGCCAACAGGGCTGATTCGGATTTCTGGTGCCATACTTCGGACAAAGAACATTATCAGGTCACCTCCCACTGCTACTAGAAGCCCCTGATTGCAGTTTAAACATACCGCTTCTGACATTCAGATTTCTGGGTGCTTGTCTGGGCCGGTTCCTTGTTCGCTATGTCATATTCTGAGTCTGTCTCTGTTCTAGATTCTTGCTCAGAATTCGACACTTGTTAACCAGCGTGGCAAAGTCTCGAATCTCTAGGGTAGCTAACTGAGTCTTCATAGGTAAATCTAGGCCTTCTTCTAGTTGCTTCGCTTTCCAGGCCTCATCGTAATGCATTCGCAGGTAAGTGGAGTATCGTGA
Organism: Senna siamea; assembly: GCA_031216115.1. Taxonomy (NCBI): domain Eukaryota; kingdom Viridiplantae; phylum Streptophyta; class Magnoliopsida; order Fabales; family Fabaceae; genus Senna; species Senna siamea. The sequence goes on from CM062354.1 coordinate 15,180,566, forward strand.
TAATTCTTCAAACTATTTCAGATACTCGTCAAATGGCCTGCCTCCCTGTGTGAGCTTCAGGAACTGTGCTTCCTTTGCTTGTTTTACGCTCTCAGGGATATATTGATCCATGAAGACTCTCTTAAATGACTCCCAAGTCAATGGAATGCCTCGACTCTCCATCAGTTGCTGGGCATCTGTCCACCAAAGTTTCGCTTCACCTTTTAGCATATACATTGCATATGTGACTTTCTGCTCATCGTCACACTGCAACAACCTGAAAATCTTTTCAATTTCTTTTACCCAAGATTCCACAATAGCTGGATCGGAGGCACCTACAAACAGAGATAGGCCTGCTCTCTGAAACTCGATCCATCCCTGATATAGTGGGTTCGTGTGTTGGGTGGCTCCGTCATTTCTTGTTTGTCTATCTTCCTGCTGCTGTCTCATTGCATTGGCACTAGTAGTGGCCTGGTCTCTCATCGCATCGGCCATCAACCGTATGGATTCCATCATGTCGCGCATGTCGACCTCAGTCTCCATGCTACCACTACCTGAAGCACCCTAGTTTCTGTGCCTTGGCCTTCCTCTGGGCCTACGTGTGGCGTCCCTGCTCGATTCTGCCATGCTTATCTGACACCGAAACAAATAGATCAGTTACACAACAACAGTTAACAGAAATGCATTTAATTCATTTCGTTCATTATCGATTCAAAATCAGGTCCTATCATTCCAGAGTTAAATCAATCAAAACCCTAAAGCTGCAAGCCCAAAGATTCGAAGTCCTAAGCCCACTAAACTAGAAGATCCGACAAACTGGGCTCTGATACCATAATTGTAACGACCCCCTAATACGACATACACGATGCTTATCTGAGTAGCGGAAGCATATGGGTTATTCTAAATGATTATTCCCTATGTGGGAACATCAGGGGATCGCTACTGGTTGAGCGTAACCCAAATAGACTTTCCGTTGTCCATTCAGATTCTATTCAACCCTAATTCACACGCAGCTGACTAATTATACATGAATACAACACAAGTTACTCAGGAATGAAATCTAATACTCATATATATACATCATATCATACATTCATATACATTCCAGCTTAAATCCATAAATTTACAGCAGTAAACCTTACCCAAAATTTGGCAGAGTTCCCTCTGTATTTCGAACATTCCCAAAGTACAAAAATCACCTGTTTACAATCATACAGCTAGTCCATCAACAACATAAACGTAATTAACAAAATCCATATACAACAACATCAATCCCATCACAACAGTCAATATACAACACCCGAATTATACTTGTACAGTTAATCCAATCCATACAGAAAATATAAAAGACAGAACCCAATAAACAGCAATGTCATCAAAGTATACATATACAAAACGATTTAAGCCTAAACTAAGTCAATCTCCTGCTTATCACCAAGGCCTCAACCGCTATCTTCTGGGTTCCTGTCCTTGTCCCTGTTCATCTGAGTAAATAACCTAATGAGATATAAAATCCCAGTAGAATAAATTACAGTTCAATTATCATTCAAAAATTGGTTGAATACTCAAAGGTGCGAACACCGAAATCATCTTCCTGAAATCAGTTCGAAAATAGTGGAGTACCTTATAGTTAAAAATTATTTAATTACATGGAAATCGCGGCAATTAATCGAAATCATAAAATCCATTTCTTTTTAAAATCAATCATCAAAATCAAGTAAAATCCCATACCCAGTGTATCTACGTCCACATTGGTCATAAATTCGCTGTAACTAAGTCCAAATCATCATCTAGTTGCATGTCATCTAGAGAGAATATCTCTCTTATCGTTGGGTGTGATCCGTAACACCAATCACCCGAATCAAGCCTATATTGTGAGTGTGATCCGTAACACCAATCACTCACTGAAGGAATGGGTGAGAATCAACATCTAGGGCATCCCCTAGCATGTGCACATATGCCAATTCTCATCCTCATACAGTCTATTCGAACTCACATGCACTCGGTCGGCTATTCCTCAGGGTTCTAGGGTGTTATGCCTAAATCAAAACGTTTTCCCGTGTAGGTTATCCACCCTTATACTCCCTAAATCTTTCTTAGGGTCATCCTGGTTTAACGCGTAATCCCTAACATAGTACGGGCCAAATCTAATAAAAATAATCTCATTTAAAAACTCCCTGTACTAGGGATACTTAACGGCCGTCCCATACCGGCTATCAAGTACCCAACCCTAAGTAAACCCGTCCTAAAGGCATCTAAACTCGATAAATAACTCGTCTAACATGCAATTAGGGTTTTTAGCACACAGGCATGCAATTTATCCCATCGAAAGAAGCACGTAAATCCATGCAAATCATCTAAATCAATCAGGTATCCACTAAGTCAAATCTAGGGTTCAGGAAGCGTAAATTATCCTACCTGATCTACAGTTGCTCTAAATCACTTCAGAACTTCACGTAATCTCGGTTTCTGAGCCCAATTAATTTCTTGGACATGAAATTAAATATTCAGGCTCGTCACGTCATCCATTTTTTGATCCTAAATCCGGTTACTCAAATACTTAGGTTAATTTATTGCCTAATTATGTTCGGCAGCTATTTCAATCAGATATCATTAGTTTTTGGGAAATCAGACCTTACCAATGAGATCGGATGATGGAATTCTATGTCACGATGGTCTCGATTTCTCTCGATGCACGTCTAGAGCTCCAGCACGACGGCGTACGGTGGCGCATGGCGGAGGGGTGTGGTTTGCCTCGAAAATGACACCACGGGGAAGCCCGCAAGTCGAAGAGTGTGGACGGCATTTTCCGGCCACGAAGATTCTCGCACGGCAGACAGAGATTCCCTCGATCCGGGCGCGTCCGGCCTCTGTTCGTCGTCGGTGAGCTACTGGAGGAATCTGTCAGCTCAGGCTACACGGTGGTGAGGGCGGTGACGGTCAACGGCGATGGACGGCGGCGATCTGATGGCCTTTTTTTGGCGACTCTGGCGGCTGTTGGTGGCCGTGGGTGGTTGCTGGAGGTTGTGGGCAGTGAGGGTTGTCGGTTGGTGTCCTTGGTGGCGGCCCACGGTGGCTGCAGTGGCGGTTCACGGTGGAGGAAGGAGGAGAGAGAGGAGAGAGAGGAGAGAGAAAATATGGTGAAGAGAGAGAGAGAAATGAGAGAAATTGAGGGAATTTGTGTAATTTAAAGCCTCCGGGAAGATTCTGACTTTTCCTGGACCACCCGGGGATACTTTAGGGTGTCGGAAACCTTCCAGACGTCAGCACGTGTTTCCATGCAAAGGTTTTGGCCTCCGTCAATGAAATTGACTCACGAAACTTCTTCCGTCAGTTTCTGATCGCCGGATTGCATTTCTTTCTGTTTGATCATGTTTCTGACTTCGAATAGCCTTCCATTTTGAATCACTATCCTCGAAAGTTGTGCCAGGTTTCATTTAAAAGGGATTAGGGTTAAAAATTTGATTTTATCCTTTAAAACTCTTTCAAAAATGTTTTTGATTGTTACAGTAAGTGAGATGGGTTTAATAGAGAAATTTAAGAATATGACCCTACTTACTCTGATGGTACCTAACAAAATTTGTTTGAGTTAATTGAGAATTGAGAACACTCTTAGGGCTTAAATCATAGAAGCTCAAAAGGGTGATGAACTCCTAGAGTCTCTAAAGGATTCAAAGGAATTTATAAGGGAGGCTAATGGAATGGTAACTTTCTAGAATAGAATTTATGTTCTTAAAGCAGGTAGACTAAGGGAAAAGATATTAGAGAAAGATCATCAAAATAGATATACCATTCATCCTAGAGCACTAAGATGTATTAGGATTTGAAGAAAAGATTTTGGTGGCCAAGTATGAAGAAGCATATAGCTGAGCATATATCAAAGTACCTAGTCTGCCAGTAGGTAAAGATTAAGCACCAGAAACCTACTGGGTTATTGCAGCCATTAGACATTCTAGAGTGGAAGTGGGATAAAATTTCAATGGATTTTGTGGTAGGTTTCCTAGAACCCAATCAGGGAATGATGCTATTTGGGTAATAGTGGATAGATTAACTAATTCTGCTCATTTTCTACCCATTAAGATTAACTACTCCTTGGATAAATTAGCACAGTTATATATTTAGGAGATAGTGAGACTTTATAGCGTACCTATTGGCATTGTCTCAGACAGGGATCTTAGATTTACCTCTAGATTTTGGAAAGCCCTGCAAGAAGCCTTTGGCACTAGACTAAATTTCAGTATAGCATATCATCCTCAAACAGATGGATAGACAGAGAGAACAATTCATGTAATGCCCCTATCTAGTATTACAATTCGTCCGAGGTAAACTGTAATACCCCATGTTCTTGCGAGTATAGTTAAATGTATGATTTAATTAAATAAATTGCCATGAACTGTGTCCAATTATTTGTGTGATGCAATATTTAGAAAAAATATTGGAAGGGACGACATTGCATAAAAATTATAGGTGCTTGAGGTGCTTCAATAAAATTTTGAGGTGCTTGAGGTGCCTGATTTAATTTTCTTTCCTTACAATTAGCTAGCCGAATTACCAAAGGAAAGAGGGAATTAAAGCTAAATATATATACACATAGATAACCTAACGGCAAGCACACATGGAAAAGGAAAAGAGTTAGCAGACAATAAAATATATGTACATATACACATAAAATTGATGGAGTAAAACAAAAGAAAAAATGAGTTTTAAATATATATCTATGCCCACACGGTGAGGACCATTGATAAGTGAAAGGAATACATAGCATTTAAAATATATGTATAAATGTACACGGCAAAGGCAAATGGGGAAAGGAGCCTAACTTCCATTAAAAATAATTATATATATGTGTATAGGTAAAGGAAGAAACTGAGTGGTATTGCCAAACTAAATTTAATATACAATGTGAAGTAAGTGGATAAGAATATGTAGGTGTACGGTGGGAAGAAATAATAATATGCAAAGCCACATGCCTAGCATGAAGGGTGGTGTCCACGTGAAATGGTAGCTCACGTGAACCCATTTCCTTCCTTCCCTTTGGTTTATTGTGACACCACCGAATAGACAATACATGGATTAGATTAAAGTATTTAAGGGGATATGGAAACAACAAAAGAGAGGAGGGGAGAAGTGTGGTACTCAAGCATATATATATTGTGAGGAGGTGGAGGAAAGAAGGAGAGACATGTGAGTGTAGCCCTCTTTTCGTCCCTTTCTATTTTTCCATATGGCTGAGAATGAGGATTCAGGTGCTAGGATATTATAATTCTTTTCTTCTCTTTCTAACCGAACAACTACATGAAGGGTGAGAAAAAAAAAGTATGTAGCAATTAAGAGTTGCGTGTTCCCATGACCTCCTTCCTTGGTGCCACCAATTAATAGAATTAAATATACACAAATAAGTTTCACATGGAGGAAGAGGTTACGTGTAAGGGGTGGAGAGAACCATACCGGGTGCAGCTTGCATAGGAATTTCCTTCCTTCTTTCCTCTTTGTGTGACAAGAAGGTGGGGGAAGTGTGCAAGTACAGGGAGTGGTACTTAATAATAATAATAATAAGGAGAAGAAAGAGCACCCTATTAACCGAATGGCAATACTCATGAGGGAAAATAATTTCTAGTGGACAAGGCAAGGAAGAAAGGGTGAGAGCAGTTTAAATGTGGGATAAGACGCAAAACCTCAAGGAAAATGAGGCTGCATTAGAATTTCACGTGAGGATTAAGTAACAAAACTTTCAAGAAAAGGAAGCTACACGTAAGTTAGACGCAAGGCTTCCAAATAATGATAATAATAATAATTAAAAGAGGGAGGGCAGCTTTCCATGAGTGGTTTGGACAATAGAAATAGGAAAGGGAATTAGAAATGGAAATTGAGAGGCACATGTGGCAAAACACTGAATAGCCAAGAGGAAAAAGAGATTAAAATTACATGGATAGCATACATACACTCAGACATGCATTCTAGCAAGAAAAGAGATAGCACTCAACCCATACACACATACCTACATGGCAAGGGGGGAAGCAAAGGAGAATAGCCACAACTAAGGAGACACACGCCTACACACAATTGGTCAAGGCAAGAAAGGAAAGCTAAGGGGACTTCATCGTAGTGTATCTTTAAGGTAGGTTAGCAATTCATTAATTCTAGTTCCATGATCTAGTATGCATGTTTAATGACTTTGCTTCCAAGGGACTTGAATACTTATCTACATTCTGAATTTAGGAATAAAACGTGACTAATCTTGCATGATAAATCTAGGTGGTTAATAATTAAACTTAAAAATGTTATTTTCTTAAGATTATGAAAGAACTTAGAACAAGAGATCATTCCAATGGTTTGGGTTGTTTGGTTTATTACCCTTAATATTGGAGTAGACTTTCGATTTCCATGATGAAATTAATGTTAGTAAATGTAACATATGTAAGAAAGAAGACTTTAAACCAACATAATGGGGGAATTTAGGATTAATAATAATGATGCATGTGATTATGGGAAACACTTGGCTGGATTAATGAAGAATATTATTATTTGAAATTTTAATACTAATTAATAATGACCATTTCCATGAGGAAATTATGGCAAATTAATGGTGAAGGTTGCCGTAGGAAAATTATGGTTAGCAATAATGGATAGTCAATGATGACCATTGTTAGGAAATTTGGCTAATTAATGGTGTGTTAAGTTTAGAAATTTTTAAAGGTATTATTTAAATAAAGAGAGAAAAGGATAAAATGATAAAACATGAATTTCCCTTAAGTTTCCTTAAGCCCAAAATCATGGAAATTTTCCATTGACAATTTAGCAAAATTTTATAAGAGAAATATGTTATTTAAGAATGGGGAATTAAATTAATTTAGTCAAAAAAAAATTTCATAAATAAATATGACAAAGAGTTATTATACGATGATAGAAAAAGGGAAGTGCAATTGACAAGGGAAAGTATAGGAAAAGAACATAACCATGAAATGAAATGTGGCCAAAGCGTCCACGAATTACGAGGTATGGCCAGAGGTGCTCTGCTCAAGTGATCTAGTGAGGTGTGGCTAAAGGTGCTTTATACCCGTGACCTAGAGATCACGATGAATCTATATATGTGGCCGAGTTTCCACAAGTTACGAGGTGTAGCCAAACGTGCTCCACATAGGTGACCTAGTGAGGTATGGCTGAAGCTGCTCCATGCCTGTGACCTAGTGCTCACGATGACTCTGTACACATGGTCGAGTGTCCATGAATTATGAGGTGTGGCTAAAGGTGCTCCACACGAGTGATCTAGTAAGGTGTGGCTGAAGGTGCTCCATACACATGACCTAGTGTTCACGATGATTTCATAAAGGTGGCCTAGTGCCCATGTATTACCCCAAAGCGTTCATTTAATCCAAGACGGTAAGGGTAGGAATTAAACACATAAGCATGCTGTTAATTCTGCAATAACACTTGTAACTTTATGAGAATATGTATCACTTAATAAAGGGTTATCTGATTTTCCATTGATCTTTAAATTTATCATGCAGTGCTTGCCTATTTGTAATTATGAACAATGTTATGTCTTAATATCAAGGATGTAGAATAGAACGTTTTGGTGGTTGCACCCTGATACATATTAGTTAACTTCTAAGCCTTGAATTGTTAAGCTACTGGGAAACTTGTATTTCTCACCTATGTGCTAATATGTATCAGATACGAATGTGTAGCAGGGCCGAGAGGTAGCAGTTCTTTTGATTTAGGTGAGATTTTTGTAACCCCTATTTTGGGTCCCAATCTAGATATATTGGATTTAGATTAGGAATATTATTTTGACTGCACATATGAGATGTACACGTGTTATTCCTGGGGATGGATATGTGAAGGACTAGTCACTCCTTAGAATTTTGTAAGGAAGACTGAGTGACAGACCTGTTGTCTCCTGACTTTTGGTAGACTGGTACTTCATATATCCGAGGACATGTTTATCAGTATGTAATGGACGTTATTGGACATGTATTTATCAATGACATGAAGGTTTGATTTCTGCTATATAGTTTAGCATATTTTTATTTATTCCGCTATGCATACAAGTTTTTAACCTGAGCAACAGATCTCAAACTTAATCCACTTAATGAAATTTAAAGGTATAGTTGTTCAGACATTAATTAAACAAAAGGATAAGAATAATGTATTGAACCTATCTGGTTGCATAAGAGGAATTGTAATACTAGATAGGGGCGTTACATAAACAGATAAGTTCGGTACATTATTCTTATCCTTCATATAATTAATGTATGAGCATTTATACTATTAAAATTTATGGAGCGGATTAGGTTCAGGTTTTTTTTCCTTAGATCCAATCCCATATGCACAGCGAAAATAAAATACCATACATTGTAGCAAAAATTTAAAACTTTCAAATCATTCAAATAATACATGTCCAATAATTTCCATTATAGTTTGGTAAACATATACCCAGATATATGAAGTACCCACCCATCAGGAGTCAGGAGACAACAGGTCTGTCACTCAGACTCCCTTACAAATTGCTAAGAATGGATCAATCCTTCACATATCCTCTCCCAGGCAATTCCCATGTACATCTCAAATACATAGCCCCAAAGAATAGTCATAATTCTAAACCAAAATATATTTAGACTAGGACCCAAAATAAGGGTTAAAAATTTTTTCTTTTAACCAAAATGAAACTTTTATCTCCCGGCCCTAGTAAGCATCTGTATCTAATACATATTAGTATATAAATGAGAAACGTAAGTTTCCCAATAGCTTAACAATTCAGGGTTTAAAATCAACTAATATGTATCAGGGTGCAAGCACCAAAATATTTATTTCTACATTCTTGGTATATATTATAAAACACAACATTGTTCATAAATACAAATTGGCAAGCATTGTATGATCAATTTAAATGTCAATGTGATAAAGTAATATTCTTTTCAAGTAAAACATCTTGCATGCTATAAAACACATTATCATGAATTTAACAAAAACCTTTATGCTTATCATTCTTAAACTTGCTTTTATACATTAGTTGTGCACACTTAAGCACTATGTGGACACTAGGCCACCTTTATAATTCTTTGTGCTCGCTTGGGGGCACTTGTGGACACTTGGCCACCTTTTATAAAATCATTGTGCACACTTGGGCACTATGTGGACACTTGGCCACTTTATTTTTAAAATCATTATGCATACTTAGGAACCTTGATAAAAATCTCTAACAAGTTTCAAAGGAAATTTTCCTTTTCTTGAAAAATAATACTAGTGTACATCTCTTTAAAATTCTAATAACTTCAAGAATAATTCCCCTTTATTGGAAATTAATATTAGTGTACATTTCTTATAAAAATTCTAATAACTTCAAGAATAATTTCTTCTTTCTTGGAAATTAATATTAATGTACATTTCTTAAAAAAAATTCTAATATTTCAAGAATAAATTCCTCTTTCTTGGAAATTAATATTAATGTACTTTGCTCATAAAATTCTAATATTTCAATAATAAATTCCTCTTTCTTGGAAAATTAATACTAATGTCCTCTCTTATAAAGTTCTACTAAGTCAAGAATAATTCCCTTTCTTGAAAAATAATAATAAGATCATCTCTTATAAATACTACTAAGCTTTAAGAATAATTTTGGCTTAAGGGAAATGCAAGAAAAATGACTATGTTTCAAATCTAACTTCCATCTTCTATTCCTTAAATAGCACCATTAAAATGGTGTAATCTCTTCCACCCATGGTTAATCCTTTAACCTCTACCATAACCAAATTTCAACATCAATTTAGTATCAATTCTCATCTTCTATTCAGCCAAAGGAGTCCTATGGGGAAAATTGTTCTCAAAATCATACCTCCCTTTTTATCATACTCAACCCTAGTTCATCATGATCATGTTATTAACTAAGCATCACCCTTAAATAATAACAATGTTCATTTCATCACATAAACCTATCATACAAGCTTGGCCAATAATACATGTATTTTATCAAGAATGTAGGAAAAACAATCATGTTCCATGGAAACTAAAAACATCATGATTTCATATACTAAAGCATGGAACATAAATTTTAAATTGTCAACCTACCTTAAGGATGCACTAAGGTGGACTTAGCTTGACCCTTCCTTGATCACCTTCACTCCTTCCTCCTCACAACTTTGGTGTTTGACTTAGTCTCACGCCCTCACTCTCTCTTTCTCAAAGTGTTCTCCTTTTCTTTTCCTTGGTCGTGTATGTATGTGTAGGTCTAATGACACTCTCCTCTTTCCTTTTCTCTTTCTATCCCTTTTTCTTTTTCTCTTTTTCTCTCCTCCCATGTGTGTGTGATGCTTGTATCCCAAAAGGCAACCCTCCATTCCTTTTGGATGCTATACGTGTGCTCTCTCTATAACTCACTTGCATGCCCTTATCTCCTATCCTTTTGTATGTTACAAGTGCAACCCCTCCTTTCTTTTCCTTGTAAATTTGTATTTATTTAGTGTTCATGCCACCTTCCTTTTTTCTCTCATGCTCTTCGCTTCCTCCTTCCCTAACTTAATTATTATTATCATACCAGCCTCCATTCCCTTCATTCACGCTATACTCTTCCTTTTTCCTTTCTTTTGCCATGTGGGAGCATGAAAAATTATGCACCCTCTTACTTTACTTGCTGCATGAACTCACCCACAATACCTCATGCGGTGGCGTCCGAAAAGGGAAAGAGAATGTGGATTTATGCAAGCTGCACCTTTTTCCCCATGTTAGGCACACACTCCATGCAAGCCATTCCCTTTTCCCCTTTTAATTATCATTAGTATTATTATTATCAAATGGTCATACTGCTCTAATTGTACTTGCAAGTACAATTCCCTTTTGCTTGCAAGGTTATCTCACTCCCTTTGTCTTACTTGTTAGTCATGTTAATGGGAAGGAGAAGAAAGCCACTTATTGCAAGCTACCCCTAATTTCCATGCAAGTTGGTATAGTCTTCTCTCTCTTTTTTTTTTCCACTCAGTTTCTCTCCCTTCTCCTTGTATTTCTCATTTGGCCTAAAGTTTGAAGGAACGAATTCATGCACCCTCTTCACACAACCTCCCTTCATGCCAAGCATACCTCTTCCTAATTGTATGTTTAATTTATAAAAGAAAAATTATGCACCCTTTCCTTTGGCCACTTGGTCACGCCACCTCCTTTCTTTTCTTATTCCAATTTCCATTTAGCCATCACACAAGGATGCTGCACTTTTCTTTTCCTTTATTTATTTCATAGTTTCACCTTCCTTCCTCACTTCTTGTAAAACCCATGCAAGGCTATAATTCCTTTCTTTCTTCTTTTGGGCGTGTGGAAAGAAACACAAGGGGTGGAGGAAATGTGTATCTCATGTTGCCTTTCCTAGCCATGTGAATATATTTACATTTGTTACATTCTTGACTTTCCTACTTGCACGTGTACACACACATACATATATGTATATTTACATTTTTTCCTTCAATGCTTTATTCTTCTTGGTTGTGTAGTTTAATATATGTACCTACATATCTTTTAAATTTCACGTGCCCCATTAGCTTCACTTGCTTGTTACCAATTGCCACCCACTTCTCAATGGTCATAACTATGTGGGTATATATCTATATATATTTAAAACTCCTTGTTGCTTTTGTTTTACTCTATCAAATGTATGTGCATATGTACACATGTTTTATTGGACACTAACCTCTTTTCTTTCCCTTCTCACTTCTATGTTGCTGTGAATGGAAGTGTATTTTGTCTTCCCAAGGTCCAATTCATCTATGTGCATTTTACTACACTCACTCTTTCCCCTTGGCAATTCATGAAAAATAGAGAGGTAATCAAACATCCTATCAATTGAAAACATATTTATTCTAGATACAAGAATCACACAAGTAATTTCATCCAATTAATTAAAGAAAATTAATTTAGACTAATTAAAATTGTGGGGTGCTACAATTTAGACCCTAAAGGACATGCTTAGGGCTTGTGTTTTAGAGTACAATGGAAGTTGGGATAGGAGTCTACCATTGATTGAATTTTCTTACAATAACAGTTTCCACTCTAGCATAGGTATAACACCCTATGAAGCTTTATATAGGAGGAAGTGTAGGTCCCCATTATGTTGGTATAAAGTAGGTGGGGGGTAACTATTAGGACCAAAGTTAGTGCAACAGAAAACTGATCAAATTAAAATGATTAGAGAGAAAATGGCAAAGGCTCAGGACAGATAAAAGAGCTATGCTGACAAAAAAAGAAGACCCGTAGAGTTTGAGGAAGGAAACATGTTTTTCTAAAAGTATCCTCGACTACTGGTATTGGTAGAGCTATGAAATCTAAAAATTTGAGTCCCAAATACATTGGACCTTTCCAAATATTGAAGAGAGTAGGTCCATCAACATACCAGATAGCCTTACCACCATACTTGTCAAACCTTCATAATGTTTTCCATGTATCCTAGCTCAGAAAATACATACCTGATCCTGCATATATACTTGACACCAGTACACTGCAATTAAAGGATAATCTAACATATCAACCAAAGCCTTTACAAATTATCAATACTGAGATCAAGACCTTAAGGAATAAAACCATTCCCCTGGTAAAGATCTTGTGGGATCAAACATCACCGTAGGAAGCCACCTGGGAAAGAGAAGGAGATATGAAAAGAAATTATCCAGAATTATTTACATAAGGTATGTATAAATTTCGAGGACAAAATTATTTTCAAAGAGAGGAGAAATGTAACACCCCTTATTTCCATGATTATTTCTAAATTAATATCCTTTTAATTAATTAGATGAGTTTGCCATAAAGTGTGATGAAATTGACTGTGTAATTTAGTGTTTAGAATAAATAAGTTAAGGGAGAGAACCTTCTTTCTTGTGCTAACCAAACTAGCATGTGAGTGCGAGGAAATAACACATAGAAATTTAGGTGCTTGTATTAAAATATGGATACATACAGTAACAATAAATTAGAGAAAAGGAGGAACCATTCGGTGGAGGAAGAATAAGTGAGGTGCTTAAGGTGCTTACATAAAGAATGAGGTGCTTGAGATGCTTGAGGTGCTTACATAGAGAATGAGGTGCTTGACTTAATTTTTACTTTTCTTCCTTTTATCTAGCCAAATTGCCAAAGGAAAGAGTGAGTGATAAAACTTAGACCTTAGTCAAATCTATATAAAATCATGGCAATGACAATTGGGAGGGGAAAGAAGAGTATAGCAATTAAATATATGCATTTGGTGAAGGAAATGAAGGCAAGAGAGAATTGTGACATGTAGGAAGAAAAAGGAAACTTGGCTTCTTATTCTTCCTAGCCAATTATGAAGGCTATTAAGAATGGGTAATAGAATTTGAATTCCTAATTAAACTTATAGAAACCCACGGTAATAGTAAGTGAGAAGAGCGAGAAGAGTGCAAAATTTGGTTAAATTAATATACATATATGTAGGTGTATGGTGAAAACAATTCCTTTGGAGTTCACCAACTAGAAACCAGATATAGGGAATTAAATTATAGAATGCTTAACCATGTACCTTGCGTGAAGTGTGCCTCCTGCGTGATGTGTGGAGCTTGCGTGAATCTCTCTCCTTTCCTTCCTTTAACGTGATTGAGTGGCTAATACAAGATTGCAAGGAAATGGATTGTACTTAAGTACACATGTGGCTATTAAATAATAATAATTAAGAAGGAGAAGGAGGGTAGCGTCCCATTTAGCCGAGTATAAAACATACAAAGAGAGATTGCATTAAACATAGATAGATAGATGGATACAGCAAGTGTATGGGTGAGAGTGAGAGCATTTTGAGAATTATACAAGGCACAAAAACATATTCGGTGAGGGAAGAAGGAGCTAACTTGGCTGAGAAAGGAAGAAGCAAAAGAGTAAAGGGAAATTCAAAGAGGAATCCAAGGTAATTCCATTTTATTTCATCTTTGAGGTACCTTAGCAATTCTATGTTTTGATTTCATGATTCAAATTATATAGTGTGATTTAAAGTTTTCATGGAATCAATTTCTCTAACTCTACATTCCTTAAGATGTAATGTTTCTATTGGCTAAGTTTGTATGATGAATGGAATGGGTTGTGATTGTTGATGTGTGGTGGTAGATGTAGCTAAAATCATGAGAGTATGGTTAATGGAAAATTTTCAACATGCCTAATGAGAAATTTTAGAATTTTAAAGTGTGGAAGTTTCGTGTTCTTGAAGGGTCCATGCATGTGTTTATGTTACAAGTAAGCAAGGGGATAATGTTGGCTAAAATTTGGCATGAGACTATGGTATGACTCTTTTTAACCTACTTAGGCTTAAAGTATTTCATTTGGAAATGTACAAGTGCTGTTGAAAGATATATGGAAAAAGGTTACCTTCTGGCTGAGTGAGGCAAGAAAATAAAGAAGGATAAATGCATAGGAAAAGGGCTCCATTTCGGTTTGGTAAAATGGGAAAAAGAATATATATAGCAAGAAAATGACATATGGCAAATGGTTACCTTGTTACATAATGAATTAGTACATGGTACATTGTTTACTTTTTATAAATAGATGTAGAATGAGAAATGTATGGAACCTTAAGTTTAGGACATAAAATATGCCAAGGAAGTAAGAACAAAACAAAAAGTGCCAATAGTAAGAATACATAATTTTAAATATGATAGGAAATACCAAAATATAATTTTATACATAGTATCATTAAGTTTAACTTATAGCAAGGAGGTGAAAATATAGCAATGTGACAAGTGAAACATTGGGTTTCATTCCCTTCCCATAATGGCCAAATGTAACCTTTTAGATTATGTATAAAAACCAAACTACTATGCTATTTGTAAATGAATTATAAAGTGTCTTACCCTAGCTAAGATCAAGGACATTAGTAAAACTAATTGTATGTAGGAGTGACCAAGTATTCACAATTATTTTATAAAGTAGCCAAGAGTCCACAATGTGACTAAGTGCTCACAATTATTTTATAAAGTGGCCAAGAGTCCACAATATGACCAAGTGTTCACAATTATTTTGTAAAGTGGCCAAGAGTCCACAATGTGACCAAGTGATCACAATCCTTACTTAAGTGGCCAAGTGTCCATGTTTCTTGTGGTGTGACCAAATGTGCTTCACACTATCAAGCAAGGTATGTTTTAAGAATGAGAATATATAGATAATCACTCGCTATTTCAATGGTTACATGTATGCTTTTGCTAGAAATATGCTATATGAGAATGACCATTTTTATCACATTGACATTCCAATAATCATGCAATGCTTGCCAATATGTATATGTGAACAAGACTATGTTTTAGACTACGGGAATGTAGATGAAAATGTTTTCTATGCTTGCACATTGATACATATTAGTAGGTTTTAAATATGTGGAATTGTTAAGCTACTGGGAAACTTGTTTCTCATTTATATGCTAATATGTATCAGATACAAAGATATAGTATTGCCATAGAGACTGAAGGGGGCATAGGTAGAGGTTCTTTTTTCAAATGTGTGTAGTCCTTTATTTATGTCCTAATTTTATATGTTCTTTTTGGGTTAGAATTAGGATTGCTATTCTTTACTGTATATAGAAAAGGGAAAAGGGACAATTACGGGGAAAAGGATATATGAAGGACCTGTTCATCCATAGTATTTTGTAAAATGGAGTTTGAGTGACAGGCTTGTTGTCTCTTTACTCCTTATGGATAGGTACTTCATATATCCTGGTATATGTATACTGAATGATTTATCAGACAATCATTATACATCATATAAAATTTTGTAAGATTTTATTTTCGCTGTGCAAAAGTATGTTTACCTAAGCAAAAGGACCCAAACCTAATTATACCTTAAATTATTGATGGATTAAATGCTTGGGAAAATTAACAGTAGAAAGAAAAAGGCTAAGAAGAATGTAACCACTTATCTGAACATGTTATATGACATTGTTAATGTAAGATAGGGGGTGTTACAAATAGATCGTAATTTTAGCCAAAAGATTTATTGTAGCAACAGAATTTTGAAACTTCCCGCCAGTGAGCTAAGGACAAAATGATAATTTAACATATAGTTGGTGAAATTATCATTTTGGTCCAAATGGTCAAGAATTAGGAGTAGAATTGCAGAGGACCGGATCACCTATAAATAGATAAAGACTTCAGAACCTCTATTTGTGCAACTTGAGTTTTGAAATCCTAGAGAGAGAGAGTAATTTAGAGAGAGAAAGAGAAGGAATTGTGAGCAAACAAGACTGTTGGGTAGATTTAAACATTTATGGATCTAGGAAATCATCCTAGAAAACTTTCCAAACATCAATCACCAAGTATAAATCAGCAACAAAGTAGCAAATCACCAATCTCTCTTATTTTTGAAATATCACTGTTTATAACTGAAAACTTTGATTTTTCTATTGTTTAAGTTTGAGAGAGGTTAA
Organism: Senna siamea; assembly: GCA_031216115.1. Classification (NCBI taxonomy): domain Eukaryota; kingdom Viridiplantae; phylum Streptophyta; class Magnoliopsida; order Fabales; family Fabaceae; genus Senna; species Senna siamea. The sequence goes on from CM062354.1 coordinate 15,196,935, forward strand.
AACCTACAATCTTACTATTTTTGACGTTTATTGGATGTTTTAAAATGCATGAATATTCTTATGAATGCTTGAATGAAATTCTAAAAAATGGGTTTTTCATGGGTTTTGAGAAAGCATTTAAATCCAAGATTTAAGCATCAGTAATCAATGGTTTGAGCTATTTTTGTATGATAAATGAAGCTCCTTTGTTGTTATTGAGTTTTTAATCATCAAAACTATTTTAAAAACATGTTCTTGGGCTAAAAAAATTGGTCAATTATGAGTTTTAAAATAGATCATAACATAGCAGTCGACTTGTAGACCCTACCAGTTGACTGTCGTACTCTTGAGTTGCCCAAAAACGTGTCTAGAATGCTAACAGCCAACTACTAGAGGTTAGAAGTCGACTGCCATTTTCTTATTTTCCAAAAATTAGCCCAGAACAGAGTAGTCGACTGTCAGGGTTTAGGAAGTCAACTAGTTTCTCTCTGTTTAAAATATTTTGGGATAGTAATTTGGAAGTCGACTGTCAAGAGGCTGGAAGTCGACTGTCAAGAGGCTGGAAGTCAACTTGTAGCTCTGTAGTTTGGAAATTTTGACTCAGTAACCTATCTTAAGCCACAATTAGTCCAATACTTTACTCTAATGTAGGATTTAAACCTAAGATGTAATGGTTAGTGTGAGAATTGAAATATTTTGAGAACAAATGAGAAAGAAAAGAGAAACACAAAATTTTATGAGATGAGCATAAACCATCAATGAGAGTAGCTGTAATTGGTTATACCACGAGAATAACTGTAACACCCCTTATCTTATCTTAACAACGTCATATTGCTTCTTCAAATAAGTGGTTACATTAATTCTAGTCTTTAATTATATTTAAATCTCCTGAGCATCCAATCCATTATAGATTTGTTTTGCAAGTAGGTTTGGGTTCTCATGCTCAGGTAAAATACTTTGGCACAGCGGAATATAAAATATTAAACATTACAACAAAATATATAAAAACTTTTCTGATATATATATACATTATAATAATTGTTTAGTACATCGTTTTGTATACATATACTGGGATAGATGAAGTACCCATCCATAAGGATTAAGGAGACAACAAGCTTGCCACTCATACTCCTTTTACAAAATATCGAGGGTGAATAAGTCCTTCACATATTCCTATACATATGCCCTTTTTCTTTATATGTACAGCCAAAAATATCAGCCCTAATTCCAACCCAAAAAGAACATGTAGAATTAAGACTCCAAAAAGATAGATACATATTTATGTACTTATCTATTCCATAGGGAACTCAAAAATAGTAATAACATAATCATCCTTGACAATCGTGAAACTTCCCAGAAAGGGAAATTCCATTGTGGCCAATTCAACCTCTATTATCATGCAGTATCTAGTCATCTGATACATATCAGTCCAGTAATGAGAAATACATTCCCAGTAGCTAAACAAACTAGTTTATTTTAAAACAACTGACATGTACCACTATAATAATACAGAAAACAACTCCACATTCAGTTTAGTTTCAAGACTCTTTTCACATAGACACCTGGGTATGACTTATTATGAAAACATGTGTGCATGCATCTATAGACATGAAATACACAGTCAATTAAGCCATTCATGGAATGGACTACTAGCATTCAATGCTTACATGTCATAATCCTAATCACATAAATCATGTTCATGCAATACATAACATAACATTTCATAAATACTCAATTCTAGGAAGGTATACATAAGATCATTCCCTCCCACTCAATTATGCTATTTGGAAGTATACACCAGATCATTCCTCCTACATTTCAATTCCTTGGGGGTTTACACTAGATCATTCCCCTCAAGGCAACTTCCCTAGAAGGTATACATTAGATCATTCCTTCATAGGCTTTTAGTCTCAGGAGGTATTCACCAGATCATTCCTCCTCATTTAATTCCTTGGGAATTTACACAAGATCATTCCCTACAAGGAAACTTTAACCTTGCCTTTCAAAATTACATTAAGCATTCTTTGCCATTCAATCAATTTTGCATGAATTTAAACATTTCACTATTTATGGCAAAAATGTATGCTATTATTCATTCCTTTTTGATCCTTGCATGTTTTGGTCTCTTTTCCCTTAACATAGGCCATTTAGATGGCACCCTATGCTATTTCCAACTTATTCATAAATCTAGCCACTCTAGGGAAAATTTCACATAGTATTCGGCCAAGGTAGAATGAACATGAATACTTTGCATTTCTAACCCTTTTGGCACATTTCTAGCCTTATTCTCATTAATTGAACATTATGGTGACAATTCCCATAATTATGCCTAACACTTTCTCACACCTAAAAATTAGGTAAGTGCATTTTAGGCTATTCTTTTCTATGCTTTTCTAGCTTATTTTTCATGCCAAACATGATCACACATCTAATCCCACAATTTCACATTTTTAGGCCCACTTTTAAAGTGAAAAAGTAAGACTTTACATTGGCAACATTTCTTGAAACATAAATTGCCATAATTTTCTCTCTCTTCCTTTCTTGGAATTAAACTTATACGGTTTCTAAATCATTTTTCAAGAGCAATTTCAGCACCATTCATATGCATCCATTTGGCTAAGATCAATAAAACACACTTTTTTGGTTACTTGTGAAATTAGAAAATGGAAAAAGTACCTAAATGTAAATCTAACTAGATTTTCTCTCTCTTACCATTTTATAACACTTTCTCTCACTATTTCTCACACAAAATTTTGCCAAAATTCAGCACTATTCCAAACCCTAACATTCGACCAAGATGAGAAATCAAGCTAAATGGAGTGGTTTCATCATCTTACTTACAATACCACAACATTCATGCAAAAACCATGCAAAAATACCATTTTCTCACTCTTACAAACACAAACTCAGCCTTGGTATAATTTAGGGTTTGGCAAAATCAAAGTTCCATCCATGAAAATTTACCATTCCATGAGTTTCCATACAATCCAAGATGTTTATAGTCACAAATACAAGTTGTTTCCAACATATTTCAAACCCAAGTATGTAAGTCCACCATAAACATGTAGAGAGAGAAATAGCCATCATTCTTGCAAATTTGAAAATACCATAAACACACGTCCGGATTCCTGTGGCGTGAGTGTCCTATTAGTATGCTAGGCGTTTTAGCAGCGGTTTTTTCCGTTGCTAAATTTTTTTGCAACAAATATTATTGTCACTATAACTTTTGTTAAATTAATTATTTAAACAAAAGTTATAGCAGCAATAATATTCGTTGCAGTAATATTAAAACAAACTTTAGCAACGGATAAAACCGCCGCTAAAAAGCCCAAGAGGACTACAAAGAGGAGCGCCACAGTGATCCAATTCCCATAAACACACCATAAAATAAGAAAATAATGGCATAGGATTGTTTAGCTACCTTGAAAAGCCAATAAAAGTGTGATTTCCAAGTTATTTTGGTTTCCTCCTTCTTCAAATCTCTGAAGCAATTCAGCCTTCTCCCTCTTTCTCCACCTTTCACGACACTTCTAGCATATGGAGGAAGAAGAAGGCTGAAATATAGACTTTAGATTATTTACAAAAATGCCATTAGTGCTAATTTGTCCATTTCATCCCTTTTTCTTTTCCTTTTTAACAATGGCATTGTTTCTCCTTACAATTGTAATTTTATGCAACTTCCATGAGCTGCGACTGTTTTTCCCTTCAAGAATTTTGAAATTGCATAGTGGTCCCTCAACTTTTTGTAAATTGCATTTTAGTCTCTAAGAAAATTGTCATTTTGCCATTAAGTCCAAATTGGCTATTTTTGCTCCATTTTCACCCCTTTTCAGTTTTAAGAGATAAAAATGACTCAAATAAAATTTCATAAAGCTTATTTTTATGTTTATACTAAATTATCCTTATTTTAGAAAAATTACAATTTTTCCCCTAAAGCAAAATTACCTTTTTGCCCTTTATGTTAAAACTATCATTTCACTCTCTTTCTTTCTTCTTTTGATCAAGAATGAGTAAGGATTTATAATTCCCACCTTCATAGAATATTTAGGGTAAAACTAAATTTTTCTCACATCATATAAAATTGCTATCATACACATAGTGTGAAATTATAATTTTACCCTTTTTAGGGAAAATTGTCTTTCAACATCAATGTAAGTAATTTCTTGTATAACTAGATTCTTCTTCTCTCTTAAATGAAAATAATAGGAGTCCTTTGACATAACTTCATGAAATAAGAGAATTAAACTAATTATTCCCTTCATGGTAAAATTACCATTTTATCCTTCCTTACCAAATTTCCAATTTCATTCTTTTATCACAAAAGTGATAATATAATGATAAAAATGTTCATTCTAACTCCTTAATAAATCATTATTAACCCTCCACAATTAACACTAACCATAATAATAATAACAACATTATCATAAAATGCAAGTATTATGAGCAGATGTTACAATAACTGCAATTGGTTATACCGTAAGAATAGCTGCAATTGGCTTTAATCCAGGAAAAGTTTTATAGACGGTTAACCATGAGAATTATTGCAGATGGTTAACCATGAGAATTAATGCAATTGGCTAACCACGAGAATGATTGCAGACAGTGAAAACCACAAGAATGATTACAGGTCCCTCATGACCACGAGAGAACTCATTTTTGAATGGAAATATTTAAAGATTTATTTTGTGATGCTTTTGATTATTGCCATATCAAATTACTTAATTTCTTTGTTTATGCTCTATACTAATAGATGACTATTATCTGCTGCCATTACGATTTGAGAATATATCCTATGTGACGGATATTTGATGATGTGCACATGTATTCATAAGTATGTTTGTGTAACATTTTTGTATATTACTGCAATAGCAAAATATTTCACTTATTGTGAAAGAATGTAGTGAATTTTCGTATGTATGGTGGTATAAAGTAGTAAATTTTAAAATTTCTGGTGATTTTAGCAATTGAGAAATATTTCTCATTAAATGTTAGTTTGTATCAGATACCTAGGTACCAAATTTTCTTAAAGGTCGAGCTGGAAATGGTTGAGATACCATTTCTAGGGCTTTTTCGTATAATAAAAGAATTATGGGTTATCTATGTCTGGGAAGTTTCTCCCAGCCCCTGACTTTATGAAATATTAGGTATTGTATAGTATCTTAACATGCCCATTTCCCTAAATCCTTATTAGTATTTTGAAAGGATCAGGAGGATAATTTTGGTGCAAGTAAGAAGAGCATATGTGTATTAAGATATGTGAGATAGGTAATTTTGCTTAAAACTGGGTATGAATGGCTAGGTTGTTGTCTCCTTACCCTACATAGACTCATACATTTGTAGGTATATGTTAATTTTGGATCCTCTGCTTGGCACCTACTTGGCACTTTTAGCGGCTATTTCTTCCACTGCTAAAATGTGTTTTAATATTATTGCAACGAATATTATTGCTATTATAATTTTTATTTAAATAATTAATTTAAAAAAAGTTATAGTAACAATACTTTTGTTGCAAGAAATTTTAGCAGCGAAAAAACTGCCGCTAAATGTGCCAAGCAGAGAATTTGGACACATATATGTTTGCACACACTAATGTTCATGTATGTATATTATTATGTACAATTGAATGTGAATGTAAAAATCCCTATATCTATCTATCTCATTTAAATTTCTTTATTTATTTTCACTGCGTAACATGTGAGAACCCGAGTGTAGTAATCCAAACTAGTGGCACTCAATTATTTTTCTTATAAAAAGTTAAAAATGTACTCAAGTAGAGGTAGTAGTGAACTCATCAATCCTATATTATATCACATTATATTACTTAATTGTCTAAAAGGAATATAGGGTTGGGTGTGTTACAACAGGCCCATCGTTCGTGCCATCTAGCTTCACTGTATCGTCCATTTCATCTGTAATCATCGACGTTACAGATCCTTTGGTGCCTTGAAATCGCTCTATCGATGTTGTATAGTGGTTCTTTAGTGTTATCCGATTTTAATGGTGGTTGTCCTTCCTTTTTGACCATTCAACAGTAATAGCCATCCTAAATTTCTAGAATGAAAGTAGGAAATTGATAGAGAGAAAAAGAGCATTGGGAAATTCTTGTGCAAATTAAAATTGGTGTTAGACTTGTAACATCCGCTCCTAATGTGATTAAGAGATATTTGCTAATTGTTAATTTAATCTTAATGTTTGTGTATGTCACATTAATTACATATAGTTGCATTAGTGTAGGGACCTAATTGAAAGGAATAAAATTGTTGATTTAAGAGTGTGGCCAAGGACCTAAGTGAAAAAGGAAAATTTATGGAGATTAAGACTACAAAGTAGCTTAAGGACCAGAGTGCAATTCCCTAAATTCACCATTAAACCCTAGCTGAACCCTAAACCCCCTAACAAACTTTCAAGCAACAAATTTTTAGAGAAAGAAGCAGAAGGACGAGCGGAGAGAGAAAGGGTCGAGCTAGGGCAAGAAAAGGGGAATTTCGCTAAAGGAAGAGTAGATTCAAGGCCGGAAATTGTACTACTTGATTCTGGCACCACTCATTCCTTTATTTCTCATGAATGTGTGGAAATATTGAGTTGACCTGTAACCAAATTTCCATGAGTTATCTATTTCTGCTACGGCTGGAAAACATGTTTTGCCTTCTTTGACTTGTCTAAATTGCCCGATCATTTTTGAAAGTAAACCTTTTTCTAATGACCTTATCTGTCTACCTTTGGTGGATTTAGATGTTATCCTTGGAATGGATTGCCTGTCTTTTAATAAGGTAGTTTTAAATTGTTTTGAGAAGTTTGTGATGTTTATGGATAATATACCTGTGAATAGGGATACATAGGAAAAGATCCAAAGATTGTGTTTCTTGTGTTCTTTTAAGGTTTAGATTCAACATAAGATTGATAGTGTCATTGTAGTTTTAGAATTCCTTGATGTCTTTCCTCAGGAGATTTCTAGCCTTCCACCAGAGAGAGAAGTGGAATTCTCTATAGTTAGTCCTCAGAGAAGGACTAATCTCTATAGCACCTTATAGGATGTCTCCCCTAGAGCTAAGTGAATTAAAGGTTCAAATAGAAAACCTCATAGAAAAGCAATTCATTAAGCCCAGTGCTTCATCATGGGGAGCACCAATGTTATTTATGAAGAAAAAGGATGAAAGTATGAGAATGTATATAGATTATAGGCAATTGAATAAAGTTAGAGTGAAAAAAACATATCCCCTCCCTAGGGCTGATGACTTGCTAGATCAGCTAAGAGGAGCAGCTGTGTTTACTAAGATCGATTTAAGGTTAGGGTACCATCAAATCAGAGTGAGAAGTGAGGATATACATAAGACTGCTTTTAGGAATAGGTATGAGCATTATGAATTTCTTGTAATTCCATTTGGGTTGATGAATACTCCAACTATTTTCATGGATTACATGAATCACATCTTCAAACCCTTCCTTGATTAGTTCGTGGTAGTGTTCATTAATGATATTCTTGTATATTCTAGAAATAGGCAAGAGTATGAATAATACCTTAGGATTGTGTTGCAAGTGCTTAGAGAGAAATAGTTGTATGTCAAACTCGAGAAGTGCGAGTTTTGGTTAGAGGAAGTAAGGTTCTTAAGACATGTGATTACCAAAGATGGGGTAGTAGTAAACCCAAGACTGAAGCGGTGGTTCATTGGGAGAGACCTACAATAGTAACTAAAATCCATAGTTTTCTCAAATTAGCGGATTACTGTAGAAGGTTTATCCAAGGGTTTTCGCAAATAGCAATGCCAATGACCAAGTTGACCCAGAAAGATGTTCCATTTAGATGGGATTTTGACTATGAACATAGTTTCCAAACCTTGAAGGAAAGGTTAACCACTACACCTATACTAATTATCTTGAATCCTTTAGAGAGATTTGAGCTATATTGCAATGCATCCAAGAAAGGTCTAGGGTGTGTCTTGATATAAGGGGGAAAGCAGTGGTCTATGCTTTCAGAAAATTAAGGCCCTATTAGTACAATTACCCTACTCACAACCTAGAATTAGCATCCATAGTGTTTACCTTGAATATTTGGAGACATTACCTTTATGGGTCTCGATTTAAGGTATTTAGTGACCACAAAAGTCTCAAGTACCTCTTTGATCATAAGGAGCTAAACATGAGACAAAGGAGATGGATGGAGTTGATCAAGGACTATAACTTTGAGTTAAAATACCATCTAAGCAAAGCCAATGTTATGGTGGATACCCTAAGTAGGAAATACCTCTATGTAGCTCAAATGATATTGAGTGAGATTACCTTGATTAAAAAATTTAAGAATTTGTGTTTGTCCACTCTGGTGTTGTCAAATAGGATATACCTGAGTTTGAACTGAGGATTGAGAGCAACCTTAGAACTTAGATCCTAGAGGCCCAACAAGAAGATAAATTCTTAAAGTCCTTGAAAGACCCAAAGGAATTACATAAGGAGGCTGATGGGCTAATGACCTTCCAAAATAGAGTTTATGTCCTGAGTCTAGGGAAATTAAGGGATAAAAACATAGAGGAAGCTCATAAGAGCAACTACACTATTCACCCCTGGTGCCACTATGATGTGTCAGGATTTGAAGGGAAGATTTTTGTGGCCAGGCATGAAAAATCACATCGCTGAGAATGTCGCTAAGTGCTTAGTGTGTCAACAAGTAAATATTAAACATCATAAACCTACTGGGTTGTTGCAACCTCTTGATATCCCTGAGTGGAAGTGGGATAAAATTTCCATGGACTTTGTGGTAGGTTTACCTAAGACTCAGTCAGGAAATGATGCTATTTGGGCGATAGTAGACTGACTAACTAAGTTCACACATTTCCTACCCATTAAGATCAATTTCTCATTGGATAAACTAGCCCGTTTGTATACTCAGGAGATAGTGAGACTTCATGGAATCCCTACTAGCATTGTCTTGGATAGAGAACCTAGATTTACCTCTACATTTGGGAGAGCCTTCTAAGAAGCCTTTGGTATAGGTAGAGCCATTAAGTCCAAAAAGTTAAATCCCATATTTCTTAGGCCATTCCAAATTTTGACAAGAGTTAGTTAATCAGCCTATCGTATAGCCCTACCTCCATTCTTATCAAACCTCTACAATGTTTTTGATGTCTCACAACTTTAAAAATACATCCATGACCCATCTCACATTGTTGATGCCAGTACAATACAGTTAAAAGAAAATTTAACTTATCATCCAAAACCTTTAAGAATTATCTGGAATAAGGTCAGGCAATTGAGGAATAAGGTCATCCCTCTTTAGTTAAGGTGTTATGGGATCAGTTATCTCGACAAGAGGCAATATGGGAGAAGGAAGAGGACATAAGGAAATCCTATCCAGAGTTTTTCGAATAGGTATGTTCTAATTTCAAGGACAAAATTATTTTAAAGAAGGGGAGAAATGCAAGATTCAATCCTAATGTGATTAAGAGATGTTTGCTAATTGTTAATTTAATTTTAATGCTTGTGTATGTTGCATTAATTACATATAGTTGCATTAGTGTAGGGACCTAATTGAAAGGAATAAAAGTGCTGAGATGAGAGTGTTACCAAGGACCTAAGTGAAAAGGGAAAATGTATAGAGATTAAGACTACAAAGTACCTTAGGGTCCAAAGTATAATTCCCTAAACTCACCATTAAACCCTAGTTGAACCCTGAACCGCCCAACACACTTTCAAGCATTAAATTTTTATAGAGAGAAGCAAAAGGACAGGTAAAGAGAGAAAGGGGCGAGCTAAGGCAAGAAAAGGAGAATTTTGCTAAAGGAAGAGCATATTCAAGGCTGGAAATTAGTTCTACAGGAAGGGGATAATCTTCGTAACACATCATACACACTCATTTGCAAGGAATCAAGGTAAAAATCCATCCTTAACCCTATGTTCTGAAAATTTCAGAAGTTTTCTACTAAATGCAATTTTGAATGTTTTAAGTGAAATCTAGGGTTTTTATGTAACATTTGCTCCTTCTATGCATTAAGAGATGTTTATTGATTTTAAATGAATTAAATTCTAGTTTTTGTTGCATTAAATTGTATATAGATGCATTAGAATGAGAGTTTTAGGTGAAGATAAAGAATAGGGACTAAATTGAAAGGAAAAAGGTAAAGTGAGGATGGATGTGAGAATTTCCAAAATTTTAAGGCAATAGACTGTAATTTTAGCCAAAAGATTTACTATAACAACAAAATTTTGAAACTTCTCTCTAGTAAGCTAGGGGGAAATGGTAATTTAATATATAGTTAGAGAAATTATCATTTTGGGCCAAATGATCGAGAATTAGGAGCAGAATTGCAAAGGGCTAGATCACCTATAAATAGGTGAATACCTTAAAACCCTTTATTTGCATCCTAAGTTATGAAATCATAGAGAGAGAGAGACCAAGTTAGAATTGTGAAGGAAGAAAACTGTTGGACGGATTTAATCATTTTGGGAGCTAGAAAATAACTCCAGAACACTTGACAATCATTATAAATCAACAAACAATAAAAAAAAAGGTGTCAAATCACCAATCTCTCTTATTTTTGAAATTTATTATTCATGGTTAGAAATTCTGAGTTTTCATAATTTTGAACTTAAGGGAGATTAAAACCTACATTCTTAGTATTTTTTTATTGCTATTGGATGTTTTAAACTATTTGAATATACTTGTGAATGCATGAATGCAAATTTGAAAAATGGGTTTTTCATGGTTTTTTAGAAAGAGTTAAAATCCAAGATTTAAGCATGAGTAATTGGCGGTTTGGGCTATTTTTGAGTGGTAAATGAAGCTCCTATGATATTATTAAGTTTTTAATCATGAAAACTATTTTAAAAACATGTTCCTAGGCTAAAATAATTGGTCAACGATGAGTTTTAAAATAGAGCATAACATAGCAGTCAACTTGTAGCCCTTAATAATCGACAATCGTGCTCCTGAGTTACCCAAAAATGTGTCCAGAATGCTAGCAGTCAACTGCCAGCCCATGGAAGTCAATTTTTGTGTTCTTATTTTCCAGTAGTTAGCCAAGAACAGAGTAGTCGATTGTCGTGGCCTGGAAGTTGATTGATTGTTCTCTGTTTGAAATATTTTTAGGATAACAAGCTAGAAATCAACTTATAGGAGGCTGGAAGTCGACTTGTAGCTCTCTGTTTTGGAAAAATTGACTCAATAACCTATTTTAAGCCCCAATTAGCTCAGTACTTTACTTCAATATAGGATTTAAACCTAAGATGTAATGGTTAGTATGAGAATTGAAAATGTTTGAGAATAAATGAGAAAGAAAAGAAAAACACGAGATTTTATGAGATGAGAATAAACCATAAATGAGAGTAATTGCAAATGGTTGATCCGCGAGAATAGTTGAATTTAGTTATACTACGAGAAGGGATGCATTTGGTTATACTATGAGAATAACTACAACTAGCTATAATCCAGGAAATGTTTTTGCAGATAGTTAACCACAAGAATTATTGCAGACGGTTAACCACGAGAATAAATGCAAATGGTGAAAACTACAAAAATGACTACAGGTGGCTCATGACCACGAGAGAACTCATTTATGAATGAAAATTTTGAAAGAGTTATTTTATGATGCTTTTGACTATGGCCATATCAAATTGCATAATTTCTTTTTTTATGCTCTATATTGATATGAGAATATGATTTGTTACCATTACAATTTGAGAATGTATCCTGTGTGATGAATATTTGTTAAAGTGCATATGTAATCACAAGTATATGAAAGAGATATTTGTATAATCCATGTACATTATTCCAATAGCATAATATTTTAAATTAATATGAAAAAGAATGTAGTGGATTTCTGTATCCGTACGATGGTACAAGTAGCTATTTTTAAACATAGGTGATTATTGCTACTGAGAAATATTTCTCATTAAATGCTGGTTTGTATTAGATGCCTAGGTACCAGGTGCTGTTGGAGGTAGAGATAGAGGTAGTGGAGGTACCCTTTCTGGGGTATTTTCCCGTGATCATTGGACTATGTATCCTATTTGTATTTGAATTACCACCTACCCCCTGACTGTATGCATAACTAGAAGTATATAGTATTTTGACATGCCCATTTCCCTGAATCCTTATTAGTATTTTAAAAGGATCATGAGCATATTTTGGTGTAAGTAAGGAGGAATATATATATTAAGATATGTGAGATAGAAAATTTCGCTTAAAATAGGGTATGAGTGGCAGGCTTGTTGTCTCCTTACCTTGCTCAAGCTCACATATCTATAGGTATATGTTTGGCACACACTACTATTTATGTATTTATAAATACTATGTACAATTGAATATGAATGTGAATATCTCTATCTATCTATCTCATTTAAATTACTTTATTTATTTTCGCTGCGCAACGTGTGAGAACCCGAGTGTAGTAACCCAAACTAGAAGCACTCAATTATTTAACTTAGAAAAAGTTAAAAACATACTCAGGTAGAGGCAGTAGTAAACTCATCAATCCTATATTATATCACCTTATATTATTTAATCACCTAAAAGGAATACAAGGTTGGGGGTGTTACATTTTAAACCTATATTCTCTAAGTTTTGGCTACTATTAGGTAATGCTTACAAATTTATAATGCTCATTCATACTTGTTGATGATTTTGAAAGTGGGCTCTTGCCCTAATTTAGAAAATGTGATTTCAGCTTAGTTTGAGATATGTTAAGTTTTGGGCATTTTATGAATGTTAAATCATGTTTAAATGTTGGCTTTGAGTTTATGGCTTGAGAAAATAGTTTGAGAACATATTTTGGGGCAAAAATCTACATGAAACAACGACTTTCAGAACAAAACGAGTGCTAGCAACTAACTGCAAGCCCTGGAAGTCGATTTTCGTGCTTATCCTCTACCCAGAAATGTGAGAAAGAATGCTAGTAGCCGATTGCCAGACCCTTGGAAGTCGACTATCATGTTCTTTATTTTCCAAAAAGTTTTCTAGATGGCTAGCAGCCAATTGCCAAACCCTTCGAAGTTGACTGTCTTCTTCTTCTTTTTCTTTTAGAAAATTTTCCAAAAAAGGAGCAGCTAACTATCAGACCCCTAGGAGTCAACTATCGAGGCTAGCAACCGACTGCCAAGCCCCTAGTAGCCGATTGGTAGCTCTCGGCCAAGAAAAGGGACTTTAGATAGCGAGCTAGCAGCCGACTGCCAGCAATGGGGAAGTTAACTGCCAACCCTTTGACATGGAAAATAAGCTCAATTGACTATTTTAAGAATAGGTTAGCTTGAATTCTCACTTAAACTAAGAATTTAAACCAGGGATGTAGTGGGCAACATGTGAGAGATAGTCACGAGTCACTCAAATGATTAGATCCTTATAATAGTGAACAAAGAGATAGTAGAAAACACAACAAGAGAAAAGAGGAAAGTTTTTTAAGGGTATGCTTTAAGGTAGATAGGCTCATGGTCAAGTGACCGATTATCAGTATAGGACGGTCGTTGGGCATTCCACAGTTGTGCCATGAATTGGGATGATCAAACATCCACTTGAACCTAGATGATTTTGAAAACACCATGATGGTTATGAACTTTAAGTTAGTGTTATCTTCCAAAGGCCATTTAAGAAACACATACTTAGCGTTAAGCAAAATCATGGACATAAGCTGAGTCACCTTAGGGCACATATAGAGAATAGCGCACCAGGAGCATAATCTGGGTAGAGTTGACAGTGATTCTATAGTACTATTATCACCCTTAAGTCAGAAAGGGAATGATTCGGGTAAAGTTGATGGTAACCTATGAGTTAGTAACCAATCCCGTAAGGGGAAGGGAAATGTTGGGTAAAATTGACGACTATCTTGCTGATTATGAGATGGTACTCAGATCTGGTTAAGGGATGCCTCAAAATGTACAAAAAGTTAAAGTTAAAAGCTAGAGTTATCTATATGGTGGCTAAATAGTCACAAACTCATTCATATAGACAGTAGTACGTGGAGTTGTTGTTGGGTGACGCTCCCAATTACTTGTATGGTGTTTTGTATCTGCCCATATGTTTAAAGTAAAGAGTCATGTTTACTATCCCATAATATGTTTTATATGAGAAGTTATTATAAGATGATGTTGAATGAACATCCCATATTTTAGAGCTTATATATTTTAAATGAACTTGCATAAATCTGAGCCACATGCAGTAAATTTAAGTATACATGCACAATAGCCAAGGAATTGGGAAAGGAAAGAGTTTAAATCTATAAACATGTGTATAAGTACATGCACATAAAAATTGAGAAAAGGAGAAATAGAAAGAAAAGAAGGCATGCATCACTTTGCATGGACTCATTCCATCCTCCCTTGGTGGCACCACTCGAAGATAATCATATGTATAAAGAACAAACATGGGGGATTGCGTGAACCTTGACAAGCTGTACATCCTTGTATGTGTGTAAGAGGTGGCGTAACTCTTCTTCCTTCTTACATTCAATTTAGCCAAGAGGGAGTGAGTAACTTGCAAGCTATAAGGATCGTACCTGGAAATACACATGTGGCTAGGAGAAAATTTTAATTAAGGATGAAAATAGTGGCAGCCTTTCCTTTACCTAGATAGATACGGTACATGAGAAAATTGGGATTTAAAATACACACACATACACACGCTCGGCATGGCATAGGGTGAGGGAGTGAGGAGCTTGCATGAAAGGTGAATTAATCAATACCAAAAATTTCTAAATTTTGGAGCTACATGGAAGTCCCATTAAATAAGCATAATAAAAGAGAGAGATAGGAAATGCCACTCTTTAGCCGAAAATAAAACTCAAAGGGAAGGGGGAGCACTTGACATCTTTGGAAAATAATACACAATCATACGAGAGGAAAGGAAAGAGAAGAATATTGCAAGGGGTTGGGAAAGCATTGGAGAAGGCACGTGAAGCACAAAAATTTGGAAGAAGGAAGGACCAAAGGAAGCAAGGTAGGTTAGCAATTTATCAATTCTAGTTCCATGATCTAGTATGTATGATTAATGATTTTGCTTCCATGGAATTATAATGCTTACTACATTCTCGATTTAGGAATAACAAATGACTTAGCTTGCATGATAAATCTAGGAGATGGTTAATGCTTAAACCTAAAATGTGATTTTATTAAGATCATGAAATAACTTAGAACAAGAGCTTATTTCAATGATTGGGTTGCTTGGCTTACTACTCTTAATATTAAAGTAGACTTGTGACTTTCATAATGAAATTAGTGTTAGTATGTGGAACACAAGTAAGAAAGAAAACAATACCCAAAGTGATGGGGAAAACTTATGATTATTTACAATGATGCATATGATTAGGGGAAAATAATTGACTACATTAGTGCTGGATGTTGTTATGATTAACCTTAAGACTAATTAATGATGAACATTATTGGGGAAAAATTAAGACTAATTAATGATGACCATATTTATGGGAAATTTATGGTTAAATAATGATGACCTTGTTGTGGGAAATTATGGTTAGAAAGGTTGAATGATGTGATTAATAATGATAAATATTATTGTGCGGAAAAGAAATTTCCATTCTCAATATTATGATTTAAAAGGTGGAAAAGAGAAAATTATAATGATAAGATAGGAACATCTCTTGAATTCTCTATAGGCTAAAAATCATGGAAAATTTTCCCTAAAAATTTCTAAGGCTTTATAATTGAAACATATTATTCAAAAATGAACAATTAAATTTTTCCCATATCATTGTGCACACTTGGGCACTACATGGACACTAGGCCACCACCTAGGGTAATGGTGCACACTTGGGCACTACGTGGAACTTGGCCACCTTTATAAAAATCTCTTGTGCACACTTGGGCACTTGTGGACACTTGGCCACCTTCCTAGGATCATTGTGCACACTTGGGCACTACGTGGACACTGGGCCACCTCCTAGGGTAATCGTGCAAACTTGGGCACTCTGTGGACACTTGGCCACCTTCCTAGGGTCATTGTGCACACTTGGGCACTACGTGGACACTGGGCACCACCTAGGGTCATTATGCACACTTGGGCGCTCTGTGGACACTTGGCCACCTTCCTAGGGTCATTGTGCACACTTGGGCACTACATGGACATTGGGCCACCTCCTAGGGTAATCGTGCAAACTTAGGCACTCTGTGGATGCTTGGCCACCTTCCTAGGGTCATTGTGCACACTTGGGCACTATGTGGACACTAGGCCACCACCTAGGGTAATTGTGCACACTAGGGCACTTCGTGGAACTTGGCCACCTTTATAAAAATCTCTTGTGCACACTTGGGCACTACGTGGACACTGGGCACCACCTTGGGTCATTATGCACACTTGGGCACTTTGTGGACACTTGGCCACCTTCCTAGGGTCATTGTGCACACTTGGGCACTACATGGACATTGGGCCACCTCGTTGGGTAATCGTGCAAACTTAGGCACTCTGTGGATCCTTGGCCACCTTCCTAGGGTCATTGTGCACACTTGGGCACTACGTGGAACTTGGCCACCTTTATAAAAATCTCTTGTGCACACTTGGGCACTTGTGGACACTAGGCCACCTTCCTAGGATCATTGTGCACACTTTGGCACTACGTGGACACTGGGCCACCTCCTAGGGTAATCGTGCAAACTTGGGCACTCTGTGGACACTTGGCCACCTTCCTAGGGTCATATTGCACACTTGGGCACTACGTGGACACTGGGCCACCACCTAGGGTCATTATGCACACTTGGGCACTCTGTGGACACTTGGCCACCTTCCTAGGGCCATTGTGCACACTTGGGCACTACGTGGAAACTGGGCCACCCCCTAGGGTAATCGTGCAAACTTGGGCACTCTGTGGACGCTTGGCCACCTTCCTAGGGTCATTGTGCACACTTGGGCACTACGTGGACAATGGGCCACCACCTAGGGTAATTGTGCACACTTGGGCATTCTGTGGACACTTGACCACCTTTATAATTCTTTAACAATTCTCAGGGGAAATTTTCATTTTATTTAATAATAATACTAGTGTACATCTCCTTAAAATTGAATAATTTTAAGAATAAATGTCCCTTTCTTTGAAATTAATATCAAAGTACACTTCTCAAAAAAATTCTATCAATTTCATGAAGGATTTCCCTTTTCTTTGGAAATTACTATAAATGTACATTTCTTGTGAAAATACTAATATTTTTGAGAATACTTTTGCTTTTCCTAAACTTTAACTCTAGTGTACAATTCTTATTAAAATTCTAGTATTTTCAAAAATGCTTTCTCTTTTCTTGGAAATAAATTTTAACATGCATTTCGTATAAGAATTCTAATAACTTCCAGAGTAATTTCCCTTTCTTGAAAATTATTATCAATCCACATTTCTTATAAAATGTTAAAAACTCAAGAATAAATTTCTCTTTTCTTAAAAATTACATTGATTTGCATCTCTTATAAACTTCAAGAATAAATTCTCTTTTTTTTTTTGAAAAATAATACTAAGGTGCATTGCTTGTAAATTACCAAAATAAATTCCATGGACTTGGCCTAGGGAGATTTATTAATTAGGCAATTCCATTTCCTTCCTTCATTCTTTACTAACACCCTTAAATGGTAGGGTTTCCTTCCTTTGTGGTCCACTTGAATTTAACACCATGCAACTCTATTCTTTTTCCAACAACATACTCGTGCTATCTCATCCATCAACATTTCAATAAACCACATAAGCCAGCCAGCAGACTTACATTTTGTCAAGAATACCGGTACACCATTATATTCCTAAGAAAACTTGTAAAACATGTTGGTTGCATCAATTAAAACATGGAACATAATCTCAAATTGTTAACCTACCTTAAGGATAACTTGAAGGAAGTGATCTTAGCCTTTCCTTTGATCTACTTCTACACCTTGCTTCCTTTTAATTCTTACTTTCCTACAATAAAATGCCAAATTTTCACTTTGGTCTAATCATTAAGGCACATTCAAACACAAAATCTATAGGAAAACATCAAATTGGGGTATTTTGAATTATACCAGAGGTTTTGGAAGCTCAAAATTTGATTTATGTGATTTTCTAGCAGTTTCGGCGATGGCGCACGGTAGCGTAAGTTAGCAGATGACGGCTGGGGTTGAAAAGTACACCAAAATGTAGCCCGTAACTCGAGGATGCCAGATCTGATTTTTTTTTGGAAAAACACGGCCGTTTAGATGGCATTTTTTGTGACAAAGTGTGACGCACGATGGATTGTTTCTTCTTTGTTCCGAGGGCATGGCGGCGGTGCTCGACCAACTAGAAGCTAGCAGAGGAAGCTAGCAGCTCAGGCTACCCAACAGTGGTGGCGGTGTGGCTGGATGGCGTCAGATGGCGGAGATCACGATAGAAGAGGAATTTCGCAATAGAGGGAGAAATAAGCTATTTTCGATAGTTGTGGCGTCCGTCGACGGTTGAGATGGTGGCTCGAGGTCGGGGGGTTGAGTTGTACCGTCGGTGGGGTCTGGTGGCAGCACAGGGCAACATTTCTGGTGGTGCACGATGGCTTGCAAATGAGAGGAGAGAAGAGAGAGAAAATGTGTATAGGAGAGAGAGAGGAAAGGGAAAATGACAAGGAAAATGGCAATTTTTGAGTTTTAAAGCCTCCAGGGGCATTTTGGTCTTTTCCCACTTCACCTGGGATAAATTTCAGATGTATTCTCTGATCTGGGCAAGAATACAAGCCCATATGGAAGGAATTCGAAGATATTTTGAAGAATTTAAGCCTTCCAAATTAACTGTTAAATTCCTGAAGCTGGATCGAGTTTTCCTCCGTCAGATAAAATTTTAACTTCAGAAAATTCTCAAATTTCAATCGCAGGCTCAGAAAATTATGCTGAATTTGATTTTAAAAAAAGATAAATTTATTTTGCCTAATTAATTTATTTTAAAAAATTGAGTTATTACATTCTCCCCTTTTAAAAGAATTTTATCCCCAAAATTCATACCTATAAACAATTCTGGATAATGTTGTCTCATCTCGTCCTCCTTCTCCCACATCATCTCCAGAGATGCTAGATCCTGCTAAAGTACCTTACTAAAGGAATTACTTTAATCTGGAGTTACTTAGTCTTAAAGTCAAGAATTTGGACTAGCGTAGATTCATAAGTTAAATTTTCCTTTAACATTATGGGTTGATTCCCCAATACATGCGGGATCTGGGACATAATTTCGGAGTTTCAAGATGTGGAATATGTCGTGCAAGTTTGACAGGTAGGGAGGTAAACCTAGGGTCTCGATCTGATACTATACCCAATGGCACCTCATGTAGTCTCAAAATCTACCTAAGATATACTTGGGCTAATTTCTCCATAGAATACCTAATTTTGATAGGTAAAAAGTGAGCAGACTTGGTTAATCTATCCACTATTACCCAAATAGAATCATAGCTAGCTGGTGTTCTAGGTAATCCAACTACAAAATCCATGGTTATTTGATCCCATTTCCTCTTTGGTATCTCAAGTGACCTCAATAATCTTACGGATCTTTGATGCTCTATCGTAACTTGCTGACAAGTAACAAAAGCATTCTTATATTTCGCGATATCCTTTCGCATACCTGACCACCAGAAATTTCTTCTTAAGTCTTAATACATTTTGGAAATATCTGGATAAATGGTATAGTGGCTTTAATAAGCCTCTGTTAACACTTTCTCCTTTAGTTCCCGATAGTTCGAAATTTCTATTCTCTTCCGAAAAATCAATACTCCATTAGGACTAACCCAAAATCAGGTTGATTCAAATAAATCTCTTAGGATTCATCCTCTAATTGGGCTTGTCTTACATGTTCCCTCAAATCACAGCTGATCTAAAGATCACTCATGGCTAACCTATTTGGCGATGAAATTACATAAGGACTCAGATCCCTAAAGTTCTCCAATAATCTCATCTCATCTATCATCAGACAAGATACCTGCAAGGTTTTCCTACTCAATGCATTAGCTATAACATTTGTTTTCCTTGCATGATATTTCAACCCAAAGTTAAAGTCTTTCAAATACTATACCCACCTTTTCTGCCTCATATTTGACTCTCTCTGATCAAATAGATACCTAAGGCTTTTATGATCACTATGAACCTCAAATCTTGCCTCGTATAAATGGTGTCTCCAAATTTGTAAGGCAAAGACTACGACAGCTAACTCTAAGTCATGTAGGATAGTTTTCCTCTACAGGCTTTAATTACCTAAATGCATATGCTATTACCTTCCAAGCCTGTATTAATACGCCTCTTAAACCTTTCTTTGATGCGTTAGTGTAAACCTCAAATAATTCTGTGGGGTCTGTTATAAATAACCCTGGAGCGTTAGCCTATTTCTCCTTAAGATTTTGGAAACTCCTCTCACATTTCTTGTTCCATCTAAATTCTACACCCTTCCTAGTTAACCGGGTTAATGGCAAAGAGATCTAAAAAAATTATTGCATGAACTTTTGATAATAGCCTGCCAAACCCAGAAATCTTTTAATCTCTGTAACTGTGCTTAGCTAGTTTCAACTTAACACGCCCTCAATCTTTTTGGGATCTACTGAAATCCCTATTGCATTCACTTCATGACTTGAGAACTTGACCTACTCTAACCCAAATTCACAATTCTCCAATTTCGCACACAACTGCTTCTTCTCCAATACCTTTAACACCATCTAGAGATGTTTTTCATACTCTTCAAGAGTCCTAGAATAGATCAGAATTTCATCTATGAATACCACCACAAACTGACCCAAGTAAGGTCAAAAAATCATATTTATGTAGTCTATAAATACCGCTGGGTATTGGTCAAGCCAAATGACATCACTAAAAACTTATAGTGGCTATATTGGGTGCTAAAAGCTTTCTTAGGGATATCCTCCTCCCTAACCCTAATCTAGTGGTATCCCGACCTTAGATCTATCTTAGAGAACACCGTTGCTCCCTTTAGTTGGTCAAACAAGTCATCTATTATGGGTAGGGGTATTTGTTCTTAATGGTCACTTTGTTCAGCTGACGGTAATCTATGTATAATCTCTTGCTCCCTTCTTTTTCATAAGTAGAACAAGAGATTCCCAAGGTGACACATTAGATCTAATAAACCCCTTTTAATAGGTCCTCAATCTAGACTTTCAATTCCCTTAATTCTATGGGTGCCATTCTATCGGGCAATATTGAGATCGGTTCAGGGTTAGGCATTAGATCAATGGTGAATTCAATTTCCCTATGTGAGGGTAACTTCTTTATCTCTAAGGGAAACAATGGAGGAAACTCCCTTACTATAGGAATGATGCTAAGCCTCTCTTAGAGTTCTCCTTGGGAACAGCTTAGAAAAATTTCATTGACTTCACTAAGTCTATCACCCTTAAATGTAAAGAGCCTAGCCCTCTAAAATTTAGTCCACCGACCAATAGTCTAGTTCCTTATTGGATCATTTTCAAGCTGAGTGTTCTCACTCATCTTTTCTTAGAATACACCATGATATCTTCCATAAATACTAGCATGAACTGATCCATGATATTGAACACATCCATGATATTGAACACATGTTCATCAGTTGGGACTACTATAAACAATTGCCAAGATAAGCTAGTCATCGGTAACTTCAACCTTTAGACACAATCTTCTATCAAATCCTTAGATTTATTGCTTCACTACCTTCAAGGGTATAAACCCTTCCACCAATACTTAGCCTCCCCTTCTAGCTGATACAAAGCAAAGGAGACTATGTGCGGCTCAGCACTACCCAGTACTTCAAACAACTCTCCATCTTCTGTACCCATTCTTCCGCCTTCTTTGGGTTCATCACCCCGATAAAGGCAGGGGGTCTGGCTTTTTGGAATTTAGTTCAGCCTTCCGCGACTTGAGTTCTCATCAATTCTGCCCCATTCTAAGTATCTTCAATTCGATTAGTATGGGTCTGACGAAGTGCTTCGGTTATGATTGCAGCCTGGGCTCTCGTGGCTTCTACCATTTATCTCATGGTCCCTATAACCTCATTCAAAGCCACTTTCGTGTTTTGGGCTTGTGATTTGCTTCTTTGTGTCGGTGCCATATTGTCACTCTACAAATCAAGTATTATTGAGGTGATCAAGCTCAATAACAATTGATTAAACAGGTAACGTATAACACTAACAGGAGCTTCTATCTTCCCAAACCCAATACTCCATTCCTCAAGTTCAAAACAAAATACAAGCTAGTCAACCACCTAGGTACAACTGACTAACATGAACTAGTTCGCTACCTAAGGAATTCTACCATGCTCCCAACCTAGGTAGTTTTGCTTTGATACCACTTAATGTAACGCCCCTATCTAGTATTACCATTAATTCTGACATAAATAGATAAGTCTGGTACATTATCTTTATCCTTCATTTAATTAATTTCTGAGTAGTTATACCATTAAAATTATAACAAGCAGATTAGGTTTGGGATCTTTTACTCAGATTAAAAACTTACATGCACAGTAGAATAACAAAAGTTCTCTACTACACTTGGCCACCTTCCTAGGGTTATTATGCACACTTGGGCATTACATGGACACTGGGCCACCACTTAGGGTAATTTTGCACACTTGGGCACTATGTGGACATTTGGCCACCTTTATAAAAATCTCTCGTGCACACTTGGGCACTTTGGGCACTTGGCCACCTTCCTAGGGTCATTGTGGGCATGACGTGGACACTAGGCCACCTCCAAGGGTAATCGTGCACACTTGGGCACTCTGTGGACACTTGGCCACCTTCCCAGGGTTATTGTGCACACTTGGGCACTACGTGGACATTAGGCCATCACCTAGGGTAATTGTACACACTTAGACACTCTGTGGACACTTGGCCACCTTGCTAGGGTCATTGTGCACACTTGGGCACTACGTGGACACTGGGCCACCACCTAGGGTAATTGTGCACACTTGGGCACTACGTGGACACTGGGCCACCACCTAGGGTAATTGTGAACAATTGGGCACTCTGTGGACACTTGGCCGCCTTTATAATTCTTTAAAATTCTTAGGGAAAATTTTCCTTTTATTTAATAATAATACTAGTGTACATCTCCTTAAAATTAAAATTTTAAGAATAAATGTCCCTTTCTTTGAAATTAATATGAAAGTACACTTCTTATAAAAATTCTATCAACTTCATGAAGGATTTCTCCTTTCTTTGGAAATTACTATAATTGTACATTTCTTGTGAAAATACTAATATTTTCGAGAATACTTTTGCTTTTCCTGAAATTTAACTCTAGTGTACAATTCTTATAAAAATTCTAGTATTTTCAAAAATGCTTTCTCCTTTCTTGGAAATAAATTTTAACGTGCATTTCTTATAAGAATTCTGATAACTTCCAGAGTAATTTCTCTTTCTTGAACATTATTATCAATGCACATTTCTTATAAAATGTTAATAAACTCAAGAATAAATTTCTCTTTTCTTAAAAATTACATTAATGTGCATCTCTTATAAACTTCAAGAATAAATTCTCTTTTCCTTTTCTGTTCTTTTTTTTTTTGAAATATATTACTATGGTGCATCGCTTGTAAATTACCAGAATAAATTCCATGGACTTGCCCTGGGGAGATTTATTAATTAGGCAATTCCATTTCCTTCCTTCATTCTTTACTAACACCCTTAAATGGAAGGGTTTCCTTCCTTTGTGGTCCACTTGAATTTAACACCATGCAACTCTATTCTTTTTCCAACAACATACCCGTGCTATCTCATCCATCAACATTTCAATAAACCACACAAGCTAGCCAACAGACTTACATTTTGTCAAGAATGCAGGTACACCATTATGTTCCTAAGAAAACTTGTAAAACATATTGGTTGCATCAATTAAAACATGGAACATAATCTCAAATTGTTAACCTACCTTGAGGATGACTAGAAGGAAGTGATCTTGGCCTTTCCTTTGATCATTAAGGCACATTCGGACACAAAATCTATAGGAAAACATCAAATTGGGGTATTTTGAATTATACCAAAGGTTCTAAAAGCTTAAAATTTGATTTCTGTGATTTTCCAATAGTTTCGGTAGTGGCACACGGCGTCGCATGACAGTGGATGATGGCTAGGATCAAAACA
This sequence comes from Senna siamea, assembly GCA_031216115.1. Classification (NCBI taxonomy): domain Eukaryota; kingdom Viridiplantae; phylum Streptophyta; class Magnoliopsida; order Fabales; family Fabaceae; genus Senna; species Senna siamea. The sequence continues at coordinate 15,220,923 of CM062354.1, forward strand.
TACACCAAAATGTAGCCCACAACTTGAGGTTGGCGGATCTAATGTCCATTCGGTGTAAGACAGTCATTTAGATAGCATTTTTTGGCAACAAAGTGTGACGCATGACAGACTATTTCTCCTCCGTTCTGGGCGTGTGGCGATGGCGCTCCATCGACTGGAACCTGGCAGCTCAGGCTACCTAATGGTGGTAGCAGTGTAGCTAGACGGCGTCGGATGGCGGAGATTGCAATGGAAGAGGAATTTCACGATGGAGGGAGAAATGAGCTATTTTCGTTCGCTATGGCGTCCGTCGACAGTTGAGGATGGTGGCTAGAGGTCGGGGGCATTGAGTCAAGACCGACAATACGGTTCAATGGAAGACAGGTGGCGTTAACAAAGGCACGGTAGCTCACGAATGAGAGGAGAGAAGAGATAGAAAATGTGTGGAGGAGAGAGAGAGGAAAGGAAAAATGAGAGGGAAAATTTACATTTTTGAGTTTTAAGGCCTTCAGAGGCATTTTGGTCTTTTTCAACTTCGCCTGAGATAAATTTCGGATGAATTCTCTAATCTGGGCAAGAATACAGGCCCATATGGAAGGAATTCAAAGATCTTTTGAAGAATTTAAGCCTTCTAAATTACCTGTTAAGTTCCTGAAGCCAGATCGAGTTTTTCCTCCATCAGATAAAATTTTGGCTCTAAAAATTCTCAAATTTCAACTGCCGACTCAAAAAATTATGCTGAATTTGATTTTAACAAAATCTAAATTTATTTTGCCCAATTAATTTATTTTGAAAAATTAGGTTATTACATGACAGAAGGTGCTCCATGCTCGTGACCTAGCGTTCACAATGAATTCATATACGTGGCTGAGTGTCTACAAATTACGAGGTGTGGCTGAAGGTACTCTACATAGGTGACTTAGGGAGATGTGGCTGAAGGTACTCTATACCTGTGATCTTGTGTGTCAATGATTTTATATATGTGGTCAAGTGTCCACATTTTACGAGGTGTGCCCAAAGGTTCTCCACACGAGTAACCTAGCGAGGTGTGGCCGAAGGTGCTCTATACCTGTGACCTAATGTTCAAGTAACACCCAAGAAATGCCAGTTACTCCGTAATGGTAAGAGTAAGAATTAAACGCATAAGCGCTTTGACAATACCGTAATAACACATGTAATTTTATGAAAATATATGTCACATGAAAAAAGAGTTATCTAATTTCTTGTTGACTTCTTAATTTATCATGCAGCGCTTGCTGATGTACATTTATGTGTAACATTATGTTTTAAAATCAAGAATGTAGATTGAATGTTTTAGTGCTTGCACCCTAATACATATTAGTTGACTTTTAAAACCCTAAATTGTTAATCTATAAGGAAACTTATGTTTCTCATTCACGTGCTAATATGTATCAAATCCACACACTTAGCAGGTCCAAGGAGTAGCAGTCTTTTTGATTAGGTGAGAAGTCTTTTTATTTAGGTGAGATTTTGTAATCCCTATTTTAGGTCCTAGCTAGACTTGATTTAGAATAGGACATTTATTTTAGACTGTATACATGAGATGTATATGGGCAGCTTAGAGGATGGAGGATATTTGAAGGACTAGTCTATCCCTAATTTGTAAGGGAGTCTGAGTGACAGACCTGTTGTCTCCTGACTTTCGATGGATGGGTACTGTAACGACCCCCTAATACGACATACATAATCCTGTATCTGATTAGCGGAAGCATATGGGTCTTTCTAAGTAGTTATTCCCGATGTGGGAATGTCAGGGGATCGCTACTGGTTGAGCGTAATCCAAATAGACTTCCCGTTGTCCATTCAGATTTCGTTCAACCCTAATTCACACGCAGCTAAACTAATTATACATACATACATCATAAATTACTCTGGAATGAAACTAAAGTCCATACATACGGCATATAATCATTAAATGCAACATCCAAAACTCATATACACATCACATCATGCATTCATATACATTCCAACTTAAATTCACAAGTTTACAGTGGAAATCCTACCGAAAATCTGGCAGAGTTTTCTCTGTATTTCGAACATACCCAAAATACAACCATCACCTATTTACAATTATACAACCAGTCCAATAACAAAATAAAACATAAATTTACGGAGACCAATTATATAGCATTATCATTAGAATATATACAATGTAATTCAAGCCTAGACTAAGCCATCCTTCTGTCTATCCTCAAGGCATCATCAGCTATCGTCTAGGTTCCTGTCCTTGTCCCTGTCCATCTGAGTAAACAACTTGGTGAGATATAAAATCCCAGTAGAATAATTTACAGTTCAAATATAATTCAAAATCTGGCTGAATACTCAGCGGTGCGAACACCAAAATCATCTTCCCGAAATTAGTTCGAAATCAGTGAAATACCTTGTCTGAAAAATCATTTTATCACATGGAAATTGCGGCAGATAATCAAAATCATAAAAATCCATTTCTTTTAAAATCAGTACTCGAAATCAAAGAAAATCCCATGCCCGGTGTATCTAAGTCCACGTTGGCCACAAATCCGCTGTAACCAAGTCTAAATCATTATCTAATTGCACGTCATCTAGAGAGAATACCTCTCTTATCGTTGGGTGTGATCCGTAACACCAATCACCCGAATCTCGCCTATATTGTGAGTGTGATCCGTAACACCAATCACTCACTCAAGGACCGGGTGAGAATCAACATCTAGGGCGTCCCCTAGCATGTGCACATACGCCAATTCTCATCCTCATACAGTCTATTCGAACTCACATGCTCATGGTCAGCTATTCCTTAGGGTTCTAGGGTATTACGCCTAAATCACAACGTTTCCCCGTGTAGGCTATCCCCCCTTATACTCCTTAAACCTTTCTTAGGGTTGTCCTAGTTTAACGCGTAATCCCTAACGCAGTATAGGTCAAATCAGGTAAAAACAATGTCAATTAAAAGATCCCTGTACTCGGGATACTTAACAGCCATCCCATATTGGCTATCAAGTACCCTACCTTAAGTAAATCCGTCCTAAGGGCATCTAAACTCGATAAACAACACGTCTAACATGCAATTAGGGTTTTCAGCACACAGGCATGCAATTTATTCCATCGAAAGTAGTACGCAAATCCATGCAAATAAAATAAATCGTTCAGGTATCCACTAGGTCAAATCTAGGGTTCGGGAAGCGTAAATTATCTTGGACATTAAATTAAATATTCAGGCTTGTCACGTCATCTGTTTAACAATTCTAAGTCCGATTGTCCTAATACCTAGGTCAATTTATTGCCTAATTATGTTCGACAGCTATTTCAGTAAGATATCATCAGTTTTTGGGAAATTGGACCTTACCAATGTGATGGGATGATGGAATTTTGTCTCGGGGTGGTCTTGGTTTCTCCCGATGTATGTCCAGAAACTCCAGCACGGTGACGCACAGCGACGCATGGCGGCATACGGTGGCACATGGCGGAGGGGTGAGGTTTGCCTCAAAAATTAGACCACGGTGAAGCCCGCAAGTCCAGGAGTCCGAATATGGTGGTGGGGGCTACTGGAGGAAGCTGGCAGCTCAGGCTACACGGTGGAGGGGGCGGCGATCAGCCAACGGTGGCAAACAGCGGCGATCTGAGCTGGCGAAGTTTCACGCGGTGGAGGAGAAAAGTGGCATTTTTTGGCGGTGCTAGCGGCCGTTGGTGGCCATGGGTGGTTGCTAGAGGTTTTGGGTGGCGATAGCTATCGATTAGTGTGCTGGGTGGTGGCCCACAGTGGCTATGGTGGCAGTGCACAGTGGAGGAAGGAGGAGAGAGAGGAGAGAGAAAGTGAGGTCAGGAGAGAGAGAGATTTGAGAGAAATAGAGGGAATTCAGGAAATTTAAAGCCTCAGGGGGCAATTTCGACTTTTCCCGGACTACCCGGGGATACTTTAGGGTGTCGGCTTCCTTTCAGACATTTGCACGTGTTTCCATGCAAAGGTTTTGGCCTCCGTCAGTGGAATTGATGCACAAAACATCATCTGTCAGTTTTTGATCGCCGGATTGCGTTTCCTTCTGTTTGATCGTGTTTCTGACTTCGAACGACCTTCTGTTGTGAATCCTCATCCTCGAAATAGTGCCAGCCTCAGTTTAAAAGGAATTAGGATTAAAAGTTCGATTTTATCCTTTAAAACTTTTTCGGTTATTACAGGTACTTCATATATCTAGGGACATGTTTATCAGTATGTAATGGACTTGATTAGACTTGTATTATTGGAATTACATGAAAGTTTATATTTTCGCTGTAGCATAGAATTTATATTACTCTGCTGTGCATGTAAGTTTTAATTTGAGCAAAAGAATCCCAAACCTAATTCGCTTAATATAATTTAGTAGTGTAATTGCTCAAACATTAATTAAATAAAGGATAAGGATAATGTACTGAACCTATCTATTTATATTAGAGTTAATGGTAATACTAGATAGGGGCGTTATAGAGAGAAATAGAGTTTTTCATATAACTAGTCCCTAGGGTAGGACCAATTTCTATAGCACCTTATAGGATGTCCCCGATGGAATTAAATGAATTGAAGGTGCAGAAAGAGGGCCTCTTAGTAAACAAATTTATCAGACCTAGTGTGTCCTCATGGGGAGCACTTGTATTATTTGTCAAGAAGAAGGATGGAAGGATGAGGATGTGTATAGACTATAAACAATTGAATAAGGTGACTGTGAAGAATAGATATCCTCTCCCTAGAATAGATGACCTATTAAACCAATTTAGAGGAGCCACTATCTTTTTTAAAATTGACTTAAGATCAGGGTATCATTAAATCAGAGTCAGAAATGAGGACATACCTAAGACTGCTTTAAGGACTAGGTATGGGCATTATGAATTTCTCGTGATGCCCTTTGGCATGACAAATGCTCCAACCATTTTTTTGGACTACATAAACTGCATCTTTAGACCCTACCTTGATTAGTTTGTAGTAGTTTTTATTGATGATATATTAGTGTATTCTAAAAATAGACAGGAGCATAAATAGCACCTTAGGATAGTGCTGTAAATACTTAGGGAGAAGCAAATGTATGCTAAGTTAGAGAAGTGTGAATTTTGGTTAGAAAAAGTAAAATTTTTAGGGCATGTAATTTCTAAAGAGGAAGTGTCAGTGGATCCCAGGAAGACTAAAGCAGTAGTGAACTGGGAAAAACCTACTACTATGACTGAAGTCAGAAGTTGCTTGGGGTTAGAAGGATACTATATATGTAACACCCACTCCTAATACTTACATTTTATGATGACGTTGTTATTATTATCATTGTTAGTATTATTTATGGGATGCTAAGGATGATTCATCAAAGAGATAGAATGGACATTTTCATCAATATATAATCACTTTTGCTATAAAAGAATGAAATTGGAAATTTGGTAAGGAAGGGTAAAATAGTAATTTTACCATGAAGGGGAAAATTAATTTAATTTTCTTATTTCATGAAATTACATTAAAGGACTTGCATTATTTTCATTTAAGAGAGAAAAAGAATTTAGTTATGTAAGTGATTATGTGCATTTGATGTCAAAAAGGCAATTTTCCCTGAAAAGGAAAAAATCGTAATTTTACCCTAAGGGCATATTAGTAATTTTACATAATGTAGAAAATGTAATTTTTACCTTAAATATTTTGAGGAAATAGAAATTAGAAGTCTTTACCCTTTTATGTTCAAAAGAAGAAAGAATAAAGGTGAAAATGACAACATTGGCATAAAGGGCAAAAAGGTAATTTCACCTTAGTGGCAAAATGATAATTTGCTACAAGAAGGGTAAATTAGTAAAATCACAAAAATAAGTTTTATGAATCTTATTTAAGTGATTTTTACACATTAAAACTGAAAAGGGTGAAAAATAGAGCTAAAATGGCCATTTGGACTTAAATGGCAAAATGGTAATTTCCTTAAGGGTATATTTGTAATTTCCAAAAAGATGAAGGACCATTATGCAATTTTGAAATTCTTAATGGGCAGAAACATCCCAGCTATGGAAGTTGCACAAAATTACATTCCTAAGGAGAGTGGATGCCATTCTTGAAAAAGAGAAGTAGTAAGGGTAAAATGGTCATTTTAAACCAAGGGCATTTTGGTAATTTCACCTAAACCCTAAGTGAAGTCTTCTTCAACCTTGAGAAGGGAAGGAAGTCGTGCAAGAGGGGAGAAGAAAGGAGCTGGCCGAAATACTCACAAAGGAAGGAAAAGAAGTGCAAAAACAAGGCAAAACACTTGGGAAATTCAACATTTCTTGCATTTTCAAGGTAGCTAAACATGCCTAAACCCTTCTTTTCTTGATTTATGGTATGATTAAAGTGTTCTTAAACTTGGAAGAAGGATGGGTTTCTCTCTCTACATTCTTATGGTTGATTTGCTTGAATGGGCTTGGAATATGTTAAAAACTACTTGTGTTTATCGTTGTAGACATGTTGAAATGCTTGATAACCTAAGAGATAGAAAATTTTCAGGATTGGAACCTTAGTCTTGAAAAACCCTAGCTTTTATTATGGCTGAAATGGTGCCTTTAAGAGTGAGAAAATGATAAGCTTGTATGGGATTTACTTGAATATGGTTGTATTGGAAGCAAGTTGGTGAGATAACTCTATTTTCTTGTTTTTCTCTATTTGGCAGAATGCTAGCCTTGTGATGGTGCTGAAATTTGGTTTAAAATGGGGTTAGAAAGAGTGAGAGAAAGTGTCATGAAATGGTAAGAGAGAGAAAATCTAGTTGGATTAATGTCTAAGAACTTTTCCCATTTTCTAACTTTACCATTAATTAAGAAAGTGTGTCTTACCCATCTTGGCCGAGAGGATCCATGCAAATGGTGCTGAAATTTCATTGGAAAATGGCTAGAAAACCTTGTAAGTTTAGTCATAAGAAAGTAGGAGAGAGAAAGTAATGGTATTTTTATGTTTTTCGCCAATTTACCATTTTAAAGTTTTACCATTTCACCTTAGAAGTGTGCTTAAAAATGGGAAGTTGTAAGATTATGTGCAATGTTACATTTGACATGAAAAATGAGTTAGAAAAGTATGAAAAGGGAAGGCCTAAAGTGTACTTACCTAATTGTTAGGTGTGAGAAAGTATTAGGCACAATTATGGAATTGGTTACCATAATGTTCAAATGATAGAAATAATGCTAGAAATGAACCAAATAGGTTAGAAATGCCATTTCCTCATGATTTTCTTGCCTTGGCTGAATTCTATATAAAATTTCCCCTTAAATGGCTAAACCTATGTATTAATAGAAAGTAGCCTAAGGTGTCACCTAAAATGGCTTATGATAAGTAAAATGAGGGGAAATGATGAAATGATTAATTATGGATGATAAATAGCATGCAATTTTGCCAGTGATAGAAATATGTTCAAAACCATGTGAAAGTGATTGAATGGCATAGAAATTCTTATCATGTTTGAGAAAGGCAAGATGAGAACCCTGAGGAGGAATGATCTGCTATATACCTCCAAAGACTAAAATTTTGAGGAGGAATGATCTGGTGAGAATAATACCTTGTGGGGAATGATCTGGTGTATACTCCTAAGGAATTAAGTTCAGGAGGAATGATCTAGTGTATACCTCCAGAGAATACAATCATGTGGAGGAATGATCTGGTGTATACCTGTAATGCCCCTATCTAGTATTACAATTACTCCAAAGCAACCAGATAGGTTCGGTACATTACTCTTTATCCTTTTATTTAATTAACGTCTAAGCTATTATACCATTCATTTATATTAAACGGATTAAGTTCGAGATCTTTTGCTCAAATTTAAAACTCCATGCATAGCGAAATAAATGAAATTCTATGCTACACAGCGGAATTTAAACTTTCATGCAATTCAATGATATAAGTTCAATAATGTCCATTACATTACAGTAACACGTCTCAGGATATATGAAGCACTCATCCATAGGAAGTCAAGAGACAACAATCTTGTCACTCAGACCTCCTTTACAAATTTTCAAGATGGACTGATCCTTCACATATCCCTTCCCCAGTTCCTTCCCCATTATATCTGAGGTCTATTACCAAAAGAATGATCCTAGTTCTAAACTAACTATGTCTGGACTAGGACCCAAAAATAGAGATTACAAAAAGTTCTTTAACCTAAAAAAAGGACTCGATCTCCCAGCCCGGCTATACGTCCACATCTAATACATATTAGCATATAATGAGAAACACAAGTTTCCCAGTAGCTTAACAATTCAGGTTTAAAAAAACTAACATGTACCAAGGTGCAAGCATTAAAATAATTAATTCTACATTCTTGGAATGAAATACAACATAATTCATAAATATAACTTGGCAAGCAATATATGATCAATTAAAATTTCAATATGATGGAAATAATATACTTTCAAATAAAACATGCCGTGACATACATTATCATAACATTAACAAATTTTTTAGGCTCATCATTCTTAAATTCTCTTTGTATTTTAACTGTGCACACTTGGCACTTGTGGACACTTGGCCACCTTTAAAATTCTTGTGCACACTTGGGCACATGTGGACACTTGGCCACCTTTGATATTCTTTGTCAAGTATCAAGGGAAATTTTCCATCTTCTTAAAAGCTATTATTAGCATATATTACTTTTCAAAATTCCGATACCTTGAAGGATAAAATTCCCTTTTCTTGGAAAGTATTATTAATTCATTTCATTTGAGAAAATTCTCTATGTATTCCAAGGATACATTCCCCTTTTCTCTTTTTTTGGAAATTAATGTGAATGTACCAATCTTATGAAAATTCTCAAATTAAAAAAATATTTTCCTTTATTGGGGATAATTTCTAGATGCACATTTCTTATGGGAAATTCCAATATTTTTAAGGAGAATTTCTCCTTCCTTAGAAATAAACTCTAATATTTGAAATACTAATTTTCTTCTTTCTTAGAAATCTATTCTAATGTACATTTTTTTTTAGGATTCTAGCATTTCCAAGAAGAGTTTCTTCGTCCATAAAATTAAATCTTTATGTATATTTCTTATAAAAATTCTAATGTTCAGAATACTTCCTTCTCTATTGAAAATTAATTCTAATATACTTTTCTTATGGAAAACTTCACATTTTAGGGGTAATTTTTTTTCTTCTTTAGAAATAAATGCTAATGTTTATCTCTTACCAAAATTCTAGCCATTTTAGAATGCTTACTTCTCTTACAATAATAATCTAAATTTTCTCTTGTGACATCAAAATAAATTCTTATGTTTTGAATCAAAATCATAGTGCATAGCTTATAAATCCCAAGAATGCATTTCGTGGACTTGGACTAGGGAGATTTATTAAATTGGCTATTCCATTTCCTTTCTTTGTTCTTTACTTACACACTAAAAAGGTAGGGTTCTTTCTTTGTGGTCATCATGAAGTTAACACCATCCAACCCTAATCCTTTTTCTAGCAACATATTCATGCTATTTCATCCATCAACATTTCATTAAACCACACATGCTAGCCAACATACATACATTTTGGTCAAGAATGTAGGGAGGCAAGTTATGTTCCATAGAAAGCAAAAAGAAGCATGTTGGTTGCATAAACTAAGCATGGAACATAAATCTCAAATTGTTAACCTACCTCTTGTGATGCCAAAGGATGAAGTGGTATTGACTCTTCCTTTATCTTATCCTTGCTCCTTTGTTTCCTTTTCTCCCTTGCTTTTCCCTTGTTGCTCCCCTTTACTTCTTCCTCCTTAAAATTTTGGTATTGTAGTGTGATCTCACGCCTTCACTCTCCCTTTCTCTCCTTTTTTTTTATTTTTCTCCCTTTCTTTTTCCTTTTTCACATGAGGGTGGAATGTGTATCATGCATGAAAAATGAAACCACTCCTTTTTGCTTCCTTTCTCTTCATGTGTGTATGTATGAATTTCCCCCACTCTTTTGTCTCTTGCTTAGGTGGTATGCCATGTATAAAATTCTTAAATTTCCTTTCCCTCTTCTTCACACCACCTTAGCCTCTTCTTCTTAATTATTATTTTGGTTCTCATTTTTCTCCAATGGTCCCCATGTGTGGTCCTTAATGTACACCTCCTTTCTTGCAAGTCTTGGTTTACTTTTCCCAAACTCAAGATGCACTTATTTCCTCATTCTCTTTTTTTTCTTGCTGTCTGGATGGGTGTGAGGATAATCAATATGAAATTTCCAATTCTCCCTCCAATCTCATGAAATTGTGTAGCCCATTTCTTCCTCACATGTGGCTCTTTTCTTCCTTTCTCCACAAGTCATGTTGCATACTTCTTCTTTTTTATTAGCAATGCTGCCATTTTCTTGCATAAAAATTATGCACCCTATATATTTATATATATATATTTTTTCTTGCACCAAGTGTACTTGCAAGTACACTTTTCCTTTGCTTGCAAGCTTGGCATTACTTGTAGTTTAAGTATAGTCCACTTTACTTGTCAAATTGGTTTTACTTCTTCCCACTTTTCACAAATGCTTCTCCTTGCAATTCCTATATTCCTATTCGTGTGGTTCATGGAGAAAAATTCTGCAACTTTTGTCTTCTTTTCCCAATGTTAATTCCCTACCTCACATGTGCTTCTCATGTGCAACAATCCAATACAAAATTTCTGCACCTATTTGGTTTTGCTTGCTACCTTTATTTGTTGTTAATTAAGTTCCCTCCATTCATATTTACACAATAAAATTCTACACCACTATTTTATTTGTAGCATGCTTATAAAATTAATTTGCATCCTCCTTCCTTTGGTCCTTTGGTCCTTTGGTCCCACTCAAGGCACATGTGTTGCCTTTCTTTCCTAGTTTACCAACCTTACATGTGTGCTTTAGACTTTTGTACTCTTGCTTCCTTTTTACTCTACCTCATGTCCATATGATATACATATATATTCAATTGTGGCATTCTTTCTTCCAATTGCACGTGTATTTTCCATGCCATGCATATATATATGTTTTTTAATGCTTTTAGTCTTCTTTCCTTTCTACTTCTCGTGTGGCTTGGAATTGCCATGCATAAAATATAATTTCCATTCTCTTTTTTCATGTAGGATACATGCAAGGCACAAACATGAATATATTTAAATTGTTGCATCCTATATTGCTTCTCTCTTGGTACTTAGGCTAGGTAACTCAAGGAAAATAAAGAATTAAATTGAGCACCTAATTTTCATGCAAGCTTACCTTTTAATATAACCATTTTGGCCCATTAAATTATTCAAGTAAAATTTTCCCCTCCTTAAGCTAATTCAACTAATTAATTATGAAGCAAGCAATTCATACTAATCATTAAATAACACCATTGATTCCATCCATTTAATTAAAGAACATTAATTTAGGCTAATTAAATTATGGGGTGTTACAATACCTCCCAAGAGTAAAGCATGTATGAGATATTATGATTTGTATTGCATGAATGTATTCTATGTGAGAATGGTTAAAGTATGTGAACATTGAAAGTTTGTTATTCATTCCATTGATGATATCACATGTTGCATATCTCATGTTTATAGATGTATACACACGTTTCACACATATGACATACCCATAGAATTGTATGAAAAGAATTTTGGAACTAAATAAATGTAGAAATGTTTTCTGTATTCGTACAGTGGTACATATAAGTTATTTTAAAGAAATGGTTTGTTTAGCTATTGGGAATATATTTCTCATTATTGTTATAATATGTATCAGATGCATAGAACCCAAGTAATGATGTACCAAACTAGCAGATGTAAAGAGTAAATATAAATTATATAATGTAGAACTTTTAGTCCTAATTTTTGCCATATGTATTTTGAGATAGAATTAGGACTACTGTTTGTTTGCATAAAAAGGGTTTGAGCAACAGGATTGTTGTATCCTTACCCCTATATATATAAATACTTAACATTTCATAGAATATGTATCAAAAGATTTAAATGATATGCATATTGTAATAAACTGAATTTTTGAAAATAATTAATTGGGAGAATTCGATCATGATTTTCTTAAAATTAAATTTGACACGATTTTCAAAGTTGAAGGTTGAAATCGGGGAATTTTTCAGAGTTAGAAACCTGATTCAATGAAAGAAAATGCAGCCGGCGTTAAGAAATTGATAGATAGCGTATTGGATTTCAGATCCTTAAATGGAGACCAAAATTCTTGTATGGGAACCCGTGCCCTAGCTCGGATTGAAGATGACATCTGAAAGTTTTTTCGGGTGAAGTGGTAAAAGACCAAATTGCCCTTGGAGGCTTTAAATTTCCCAAAATTCCACCATTTCCCTCTATTTTTGCAATTGCCCTCTCTCTCTTCCCTCCACACTCTCTTTCTTCTCTCTCCTCCCTTTACCACCACGCGCAGCCACCACTGCCACCCTGCACCGTCGTTCGACCTAGCCAACGACGCAGCTCATCACCCTTGACCACCTGCGACCAACCCTGGCCACCCACGGACGCCACGGCCGCCGGGAAAAGCCTTTTTCTTCTCTCTATTGCAAAACTCGCCACCCTCAGTGATCTCTACCATTCGACGCCGTCCGATGTCACCACCTCGCCATTGGGAAGGCCGAGCTGCCAGCTTCCTCCCACAGTTCGCAGCCATCGAACGGAGCAGCCACGCACCTGGATCGAGGCATTTTTCGTCCGTTGTGAGTGGAGCTTTACCGCCGAAAAACACCACCCTAACAGCCGAGAACTGCCGCGCCAACCCCAGATTTGGACTCCTCATCTTGCGGGGTTCATTCTGTTGTAGTTTTTGACCCCAGCCACACCCTTTCGCTGGAGAAGCTAGAAAGGGTCCAAAAGTAAATTTCCACCTTTTAAAACCCCCAGTATGATCTAAATTGCCCTAGTTTAATGTATTATGATTGAATTAGAAGTTGAACATGTATAGAAAACTTATCGACCTAGGAAAACATGTAATTGGACATAGGAAAGTGAAATTGAATAAGTAACAGACTAAAACATTGATTTAATTGCCCAGAAAATTAACTAGGCTTGAATTCTAAGAATAAAAGAAGCCTCGGACTTTAATTAGGAGCAAACGGAAACCAAGTAGGGTAATTTACGCTCCCTTGATTTTAGATTGATTCCTTGGATACCTAAATGACTTAATTTGATTGCATGGAAAATGTGTGCTGCCTTCAATGAGTATAATTGCATGCCTGTGTGCTGTAGATGCCTGTTGCATGTTAGAACAACTTGGCTATCGGATTTAGATGCCATAGGAGTGAGTTAACCTAGGGTAGGGTACTTAATAGCCGGTATGAGACGGCCGTTGAGTATCCCAAGTACAAAGAATTTTATAAATGTATTGTTTTCATCAGATTTAGCTTGCATTCATTAGGGATTATGAGGTAAACCAAGACGACCCTAAGAAAGGTTGAAGGAGTATAAGGGGGGATAACCTATACGGGAAAACGTTGTGATTTAGGCATAATATCCTAAAACCCTGGGAATTAGTCGACTGTGTGCATGTGATTCTGAATAGACTGTATGAGGATTAGCGTATGTGCATATGTTAGGGGATACCCTAGATGTTGATTCACACCTAATCCTTTAGTGAGTGATTGGTGTCACGGATCACACTCACAATATAGGCTTAATTTCGGGTGATTGGTGTTATGGATCACACCTAATGATAAAAGATTGATTTCTCATAAAATGACATGCAATTGGACAGATTCAGATACAGTCACATAAGAATTGTGACGGATGTGAATGTGAAAACCACCGGGCATCGAATTTGATTAGATTTTGATCACAAATTTTTAGAAAAATAGATTTTATATTCATGGAATGATTACCTCATTTTTCGTGCTATTTTAATGATTTTAAAAGATAAGGTATTTCATTGGTTTTTGAAATAAACACAGGAGTTATTTTTGGTGCTTGCATTGCTGAGCATTTAACTAGTTTTGAATATTTATTTACTGTAAATTACTCTACTAGGATTTAACTATCTCATGAGATTGTTTGCTCAGATGAACAGGACAAGGGCCTAGGAGATAGCTAGGCTGAGATTGGATGATAAACGACGATGCAGCGTAGTTCTAGGCTTGAATCTGTCATTGTATATATATTTATGTTGATGATTCTGTTGTTGTTGGATTTTGTATTAAATGTAATTACTAGAATTGTTAACTATTTATACTTGGGAGAGGTCCAGATTACAAGGGAAACTCTGCCAGATTTTTGGCAGGAATTTATGTCTAAATCTCTGAGATTTTGATGGATTACGTGTGAATGGATGTATACTTTATTTATGGTTATTAGTTTTAATATTCCAGAGTTTATTATGGTGATTGCATGTGTATTTAGTATAGCTACAGTTGATTTAAGGGTTGAGCGGAATCTGAATGGACGACGGAGAAGTCTATTTGGGTTACGCTCAACTCGTAGCGATCCCTGACGTTCCCAAAAAGGGAAAAAGTGAAAAATGATTTTGAAAACTATATGCTTCCGCTACTCAGATAGAGGATAGTATATTGTGGATTAGGGGGTCGTTACATAGTTATGCAATGCTTTAAAAATTTCACTGTGATGTATGAAATTCTATTTCCATTTTGCATAAAGTATGTTTACCTAAGCAAAAGAACCCAGACTTAATCATATATTAAATTACTGATGGATTAAATGCTCAAGAAATTTAATGAAATTAAAAAGGTAAAGAATAATGTAACCACTTATCTGATTACAATATATGATGTTGTTAAGCCAAGATAAAGGGTGCTACAATAGACAGTTTATTCAGGGATTTTCGCAAATAGCGATACCTTTGACCAAACTAACCCAGAAGGATGTTCCATTTGTGTGGGACACAAAATGTGAACAAAGTTTCCAAACTTTGAAGGAGAAATTAACCATTGCACCTATTTTAGTTATCCAAGACCCTTTGGAAAAATTTGAATTATACTGTGATGCATCTAAGAAAGGATTGGGATGCATCTTGATGTAAGGAGGGAGAGTAATAGCCTATACTTCTAGGCAGTTAAGACCTCATGAGAGAAACTATCCTACCCATAACCTAGAGTTGTTAGCCATAGTATTTTCCTTGAAGATTTGGAGACATTATCTTTATAGGTTTATATTTGAGGTATTTAGTGACTATAAAAGTCTTAAGTACCTCTTTGATAAGAAGGAACTGAATATGAGGCAGAGGAGATGGATAGAGTTCATTAAGGACTATAACTTTGAATTAAAATACCATCTAGGTAAGGCAAACATTGTGGCAGATGCATTAAATAGGAAGTCCCTCCATATAGCTCAAATGATGGTAAGTGAGATGGGTTTAATAAAGAAATTTAGGAATATGAGCCTATTTACTCTTATAGTAGCTAACAAAATTTGTTTGAGTGAATTGAGAATTAAGAGCACTCTCAGGGCTCAAATCATAGAAGCTCAAAAGGGTGATGAATTCCTAGAGTCTCCAAAGGATTCAAAGGAGTTCATAAGGGAGGCTGATAGAATGGTAACATTCCAGAATAGACTTTCTGTTCCTAAAGTAGGTGGACTAAGGGAAAAGATATTAGAGGAAGCTCATCAAAGTAGATATACCATTCATCCTAGAGCCACTAAGATGTATTAAGATTTGAAGAAAAGATTTTGGTGGCCAATATGAAGAAGCATATAGCTGAGCATGTAGCTAAGTGCCTAGTCTGCCAATAGGTAATGATTGAGCACCAGAAACCTACTGGGTTACTGCAGCCATTAGAAATTCCAAAGTGGAAGTGGGAAAAAATTTCAATGGATTTTGTGGTAGGTTTACCTAGAACCCAATCAAGGAATGATGCTATTTGGGTAATAGTGGATAGATTAACTAAGTCTGCTCATTTCCTACCTATTAAGATTAACTACTCCTTGAATAAATTAGCAGATCTTTTGTTGTTGATATGATTTATTTACCTTTTCTAGATTTGGACATTATTCTTGGGATAAACTGGTTATCTATAAACAATGTAGTCTTGGATTGTTCAGAAAGGGTTATGACTTTTATTGATGCCTTACCAGTGAGTAGGAATATTGAGGAAAGGAATGAGAGAATGTTTTTCCTATGTTCTTATAAGGTTGAGATTCAGCATAAACTCAGTGCTATCCCGGTGGCAAATGAATTTCCAGATTGCTTTCTTGAAGAAATATTAAGTCTTCCACCTAATTCCTAGAGTGAGACCAATTTCTATAGCACCTTATAGGATGTCTCCCTTAGAGTTGACAGAATTAAAGATGCAAATAAAAGACCTTCTAGAAAAATAATTCTTAAGACCCAATGCTTCACTATGGGGAGCACTAGTGTTATTTGTAAAAAAGAAAGATGGAAGCCTAAGATTGTGTATAGATTATAGGTAGTTGAACAGGGTAACTATAAAGAATAAATACCCACTCCCTTGAATAAATGATCTATTGGATCAATTGAGAGGAGATACTGTGTTCTCAAAAATTGATTTGAGATTTGGATATCATCAAATTAGAGTAAGAACAGAAGATATACCTAAGATAGCCTTTAGGACCAGATATAGGCATTATGAATTTCTTATAATGCCATTTGGATTGACAAATGCTTTGGCTATTTTCATGGATTACATGAATCATATCTTTAGACCCTATCTTGATCAATTTGTGGTAGTGTTTATTGATGACATTCTAGTATATTATAAAAGTAGCAAAGAGCATGAACATCATTTTAGGATTGTGATGCAGTTGCTCAGACATCATATGTTAACTTATAGAAAGTCTGATCCTTTTGAAATTATTGGTTATTCAAATTCAGACTATGAATCCTGCATTGATGATTGTAAGTCTACTTATGGATACATCTTTATGATATCTGGAGGAGTTGTCTTGTGGAAAAATGTCAAACAATCTGTTACAACTACCTCAACTATGGAAGTAGAATATGTCACTTGTTATGAGGCTACCCGTCAAGCTATATAATTGAGAAATTTTCTATATGGCATATATCTCATTGATTCTATATTAGTCTTCTAACCATATACTTCAACACTTCATCTGATGTATACTTTTTTGAAAATCGCAAGAACTCTAGTCGCAATAAACACTTTGATGTTAAGTTCCTATTTGTCAGAGAAAAGATTGTTAAATCACAAACTCGTTTTGTTCACATTTCTGGTGAACATATATGGCAAATCCATTGACTAAAGGCCTACCTGGAGGAGTATTTAAAAATCATGTAACTCATATAGGTTTGATAGAATCTTTTGATATAATATTAGTCTAATGGGAGTTTGTACTAATTCTTTATATTTTATACACATGTATTATAGATACTGAATTTTATATCACTAGTTTCTCCTATTGGATTTAGTGATCTTATGTTATTTTTTGAATTTTGTATTCCATTAGTTTAAATAATGAGAATTTATATCATTAGTATCTCTATCGGATTTAATGATCTTGTGTTTCATTTCTAAACTTTTTGTCATGAATGGATTCGTTTTATGAATTGATTGTAAGTAATCAATGATAGGTTTGATTATTTACAAGTCCTTGGATAGAGAACCCAACTTATAGCCCGGTATTAGTTAGAATCATCCTATCATATTACTGACTGGAAACACAAGAGAGAGAATTTATTGATAAATTGATTAATATTATCCAAGTGAGAGATTGTTAGAATATATTGTGGTTAATATTAATCAATAGTAATTAAATTGTTTTAAAACACAAAATAGTAACCCTATCCTATTTTCAATTTTGAAAATAAACTGTTTTAGAATTTATTATCAGAGGTTATATTATTTTTGTCAATAAAAGAGGTTAGAAACATATCATAAGGTTACACCAAAAAAAATAAATAAAAGAGGCTTGAAAATTGACTCTAGAATCTCTCTTTCTGTTAAGACATTGGGCTCTTGTAAGTTGTAACTTTATTAGCAAAGAATGGCATCATCAGGTATGTTTTAAGTAGCTCCTTTTATGTTTTCAAATGCTATACGTCATCATATTATATTGTAAGTGCATTAATTTTTACTCAAATAATATTTTTAAAATAATTATTTTTTAATATACTATATACACAAAGTTATTTTCTATGATACTATACATTAGTTCTTTTAAATAAAAAAAATTCGTACACCACCTACACCATCTCATATGGCAAAAGTGTTGTGTTACAATGTTAGACAACACCTTTACCACATATAGAAGTTCTTTTTCTTACTTTGCAAAAAACCTTTTTGGCGGTGAATATATTTGTTACTACAAACCATTTCTATATTTCAAGCCAAATAGTTTTTCTACTATAACTTTTGTGGAGTTATGTGAAATTCAAAAAACTTGTAATTTTGTATATTAACTTGCAAGTGAGTTAAAGAATAAAAATAAATAACATTTCATAAATTAACACGAATGTGGGTTAATATTATATTTTTGCAAACTTCACATAACTTTATTTTAGAGGATCTAATTCTCAATTCTTAAAAGAAAATTTTTAAATTTAAAATTTTGTCTTGACTAAAAGTTAGCAAATTTATATTTCATATCTTGATAAATTTTTAAATTATTTTTATAATCCTTTGAAAATCAAAACAAAAAATATCAAAATTCTTTAACAAATTTATATTTTTTTTAAAATGATTAAATATGTAATTGATTATTACTGATTTTTTAAAAATTGTTTCATAAGACTAAATGTAAATACTATCTAAATATATCTTTTTTAAAAGAGGATTCTTATGAAACTAAAACACATTTCTTTCATAGAAAATCCAAATGTGGAGTTATGTGAAATTCAAAAGAATTGTAATTTTTTATATTAACCTGCAAGTGAGTTAAAGAATAAAAATAAATAACATTTCATACATTAACCCGAATGTGGGTTAATGTTATATTTTTGCAAACTTCACATAACTTTATTTTAGAGGATCTAATTCTCAATTCTTAAAAGAAAATTTTTAAATTTAAAATTTTGTCTTGACTAAAAGTTAACAAATTTATATTTCATATCTTGATAAATTTTTAAATTATTTTTATAATCCTTTGAAAATCAAGACAAAAAATATCAAAATTCTTTAACAAATTTATATTTTTTAAAAATGATTAAATATGTAATTGATTATTACTAATTTTTTAAAAATTGTTTCATAAGACTAAATGCAAATACTATCTAAATATATCTTTTTTAAAAGAGGATTCTTATGAAAATAAAACACATTTTTTCCATAGAAAATGGACATTTTTGTAATTTCAAAGATAATTTTTATATAATAGTAAACTGCTTTATTTTTCTTTAGAGAGATGTTTAAATTACACAATAAATATTTTAAAATGCATATTTAATATATATATAATTAATCAAAAAGAAGAAGTAATGTTAATACATAAGTAGTTTGTTCTTGTGAAGGAGAGGAAAAAGAGAGAAATTAAGTTTATTATATTAAATAGGAAATTTTAGGACAAAAATACCATTGCAAAATTTTTGACTATTTTCTTTGGAGATGATGAATCTTGAAGGCAATGTCTTTGCCCTTTACTTTCCTTTGGAAGTGATGCCTTCTAGAGATGATGTCTCTATTGTAACATCTGCTCTAAACATAATTAAAGAGATGTTTGATAATTGTTAATTTAATGTCTAATGCTTGTGTATGTTGTATTATTGCATATAGTTGTATTAGCCTAGGGACTAAATTGAAAGGAAATACATAAAGATTTAGTAAGAGGTGGCTAAGGACTTAATTGAAAAGGGAAAAGATGAGGGAGTCTAAGAGTACAAAATAGCTCAATGACCAAATAGCAATTTCCCAAAATCCCTTAAACCCTAGCAGTAGCCTTAAAAACCTCCCACACTTTCAACCTTCAGTATTCCTAGAGAGAGAAGTAAGAGGGGTGAGCAGAGAGAGAAAGGGGCGAGTTAGGGCAAAGAAAGGAGATTTTGTTGAAGGAAAGAGTGGATTGAAGCTAGAAATTAGTGCTACAGCAAGGGAGGATCAGTTCTAACACATCAAACGCATACATTTGCAAGGAATCAAGGTAGAAATCCATCTTAAACCCCTCTCTTTTTTGAAATAATTATAGTTGCTAGAAAATGTGAATTTTTAAATGTTTAAACTGAGTTTG
The DNA here is from genome assembly GCA_031216115.1 of Senna siamea. Taxonomy (NCBI): domain Eukaryota; kingdom Viridiplantae; phylum Streptophyta; class Magnoliopsida; order Fabales; family Fabaceae; genus Senna; species Senna siamea. Next base: position 15,240,927 of record CM062354.1, read on the forward strand.
GGGTTAAACCTAAATTCTGTATGCTTTTCTATTTCCATGGGATGTTGTGTTGCTGAATGTATGCTCATATATGTACTTGAAATGGATTGGAAGGGTTGGGTTGTGTTCATCTAGAGGTATAGACTAGTTTTCCTTGAATGTACCATTTTTGAGCTAATGGATGAGAAATTTTTAATGAGAAGTAAAGTTTGTTGTATGGAAATTCAGCTCATGCATTTAGAATTGAAAATGGAATGCATTCTGAACTAGGTACTATCAAAATCATGTTTTCTGAACTGAAAAAGAGTATAGCAGCCAATTGCTACGCATGGGGCAGTCGATTACCGTGTTCCTAGAAAACCCAAAAGTATAGACAGAGGCCTAGTAGCCAACTGCTAGATTCCTATCAGTCGACTGTTAGGCCCGGGTTTGCACTATGTAGTCGACTGGCCATCCTCGCAGTCAACTGTCGTGCTCTTAAAAGCTCAAAAGTGTAAACAGAGGTTTATCAGTCGACTGCCAAATTCTTCGCAGTCGATTGTCGAGCTTGGGTTTACACTAAGTAGTCGACTGTTGTGCTTTTATTTTTCCTAGGACACATTCTAGAAAGCCACCGGTTGGTTGCTAGCATGCTGGCAGCTGACTGCTAGTATGCTATTTGCCACTTGAGGAATACAAAGAGCCACCAGCTGACTGCTATCCTTCCAACAATCGACTAGTAGCCCTCTGACTTGTGAAATGAGGTTTTAATGGCAATTAAGTTTGGTAATTCTCCATACTAACTTAATTAAGGGCTTACAACATAAGGAAGCAAGGAAACTAGAAGTTTTGGGTGATGAAACCCTTGTGATAGTAAAACAAAGAGAGAGCAGAAAACAAAAAAAGGGAAAGAGAAAAGTATTCTCAGTGTATGCCTTAAGGTAGATAGGCTTATGATCGAGTGACTGATTGTTGGTATGGGACGGTCGTTAGGCATTCCATGGTTGTGCCATAAATTAGGATGGTTAAACATCCACTTGAACTTAAATGATTTCAAAAACACCGTGATGGTTGCGAACTTTAAGTTAATGTCATCTCCCAAGGGCCATATAAGAAACATATACTTAGAGTTCAGCATAACCATAGGCATGGGCCGATTCACCTTAGAGTATATGTAGAGAATAGCATATCGGGAGTGTGATCCACCTTGAAGGAATGGTGGTGATTCTATAGTATTATGATTCGCCTAAAAGCGGAGAGGAAATGATCTCGGTAGAGTTGACGGTGATCCCATGAGAGTTATACCAGCCCTATTTGGGACGAAAGAGAGGAATCTCATTGGTTAGGGATGATCTTCTGGAAAAGGGCAGGGACCATTAAGGTACTTGGATCCACTGGGGGACGCCTAAGAATGTACAAAAGTTAAGGCATGGCTAAATAGACATGCAGTCATTCATATAGACAGTGGTGCGTAGAGTTATTGTTTGGTGACTCTCCCGATTACTCTTAGGGTGTTTTATGTACTGCTCATATGTTATGGAAATGAAATGATGGCATGTTTACTATCACGTATGTGTTTTATAAGAAAAGTTTTATGATGAGAATGATGATGAATGCACTTCTTGTAACAACCGAAAGAGCTTTTAAAAGAAAAATCGAGCTTTTAACCCTAATTCCTTTTTAAACTGAGGTTGGCACGTATTTCGAAGATAAGGATTCGCAATAGAAGGTCGTTCGAAGTCAGAAACATGATCAAATGGAAGGAAATGCAATCCGGCGATCAGAAACTGACAGACAACATTTTGTGCGTCAATTCCATTGATGGAGGCCAAAACCTTTGCATGGAAATGCGTACCGACATTTGAAAGGAATCTGACACCCTAAAGTATCCTCAGGTGGTCCGGGAAAAGTCAGAATCGCCCCCGGAGGCTTTAAATTTCACGGATTCCCTCTATTTCTCTAAAATCTCTCTCTCTCCTCACCACACTTTCTCTCTCCTCTCTCTCCTCCTTCCTCCACCGTGTGCCACCACCACAGCCACTGTGGTCTGCCACCTGGCACACCAATTGACAGCCCTCGCCACCCACAACCTCCAGCGACCACCCACAGCCACAAACGGCCACCAGCACTGCCGAAAAGCGCCACTTTTCTCCTCCATCACGCAAAAAATTTGGCAGCTCAGATCGCCGCAGTCTGTCACCGTTGGCCGTCATCGCCCCCACCACCGTGTAGCCTGAGCTGCCAGCTTCCTTCAGTAGCTCGTCGACGTCGAACAGAGGCCGGACGCGCCCGAATCAATACAATCTCCGTCTGCCGTGCGTGAATCTTCGTGGCCAGAAAACACCGTCCAAAAAGTCATGAACCGCCGCGCCACCACCATATTCAGACTCCTGGACTTTCGGACTTCACCGTGGTATAATTTTCAAGGCAAACTGCACCCCTCCACCGTGCGCTACCGTACGCCGCCGTGCCGAAGTTTTTGGATGTGCATCGGGAGAAACCGAGACCACCTCGGGACAGAATTCCATCATCCAATCACATTAGTAAGGTCCAATTTCCCAAAAACTGATGATATATGATTGAAATAGTTGCCGAATGTAATTAGGCAATAAATTGACCTAGGTATTAGGGCAACCAGACTTAGAATTATTAAACGGATGACGTGACAAGCTTGAATATTTAATTTAATGTCCAGGAAATTAATTGGGCACAGAAACCGAGACTACGCGAGATTCTAAATTAATTTGGAGCGATAGGAGACCAGGTAGGATAATTTACACTTTCCAAACCCTAGATTTGACTTAGTGGATACCTGAACGATTTAGATGATTTGCATAGAATTACGTGCTACTTTCGATGGAATAAATTGCATGCCTGTGTGCTGATTACCCTAATTGCATGTTAGACGTTTTGTTTATCGAGTTTATATGCTCTTAGGACGGATTTACTTAGGGTAGGGTACTTGATAGCCCGTATGGGACGGCCGTTAAGTATCCCGAGTACAGGAAGTTTTTAAATGAGATTGTTTTTATCAGATTTAGCCTGTACTGTGTTAGGGATTACGTGTTAAACCAGGATGACCCTAAGAAAGGTTTAAGGAGTATAAGGGGGGATATCCTACACGGGGAAATTTTGTGATTTAGGCGTAATACCCTATAACCCTGAGGAATAGCCGACCGTGAGCATGTGAGTTCGAATAGACTGTATGAGGATGAGAATTGGCGTATGTGCACATGCTAGGGGACGCCCTAGATGTTGATTCTCACCCGGTCCTTGAGTGAGTGATTGGTGTTACGAATCACACTCACAATATAGGCTTGATTCGGGTGATTGGTGTTATAGATCATACCCAACAATAAGAGAGGTATTCTCTCAGGACGACGTGCAATTAGATGATGATTTAGACTTGGTTACAGCAGATTTGTAGCCAACGTGGATTTAGATACACCGGGCATGGAATTTTATTTAATTTTGAGTAATGATTTTAAAAGAAATGGATTTTTATGATTTTGATTATCTACCGCAATTTCCATATGATAAAAATGATTTTAAGGATAAGGTATTTCACTGTTTTCGAACTGATTTCGGGAAGATGATTTCGGTGTTCGTACTGTTGAGTATTCAGCTAGATTTTGAACTGTATTTGAATTGTAAATTATTCTACTGGGATTTTATATCTTACTAAGCTTTTTACTCAGATGAACAGGGACAGGGATAGGAACCCAGACGATAGCTGAGGATGCCTTGGTGATAAACGGGAGAATGACTTAGTTTAGGCTTAAACTATTTTGTATATATTTTGATGACATTACTGTATATGGATTCCTGTCATTTATGTTTTATGTTGTTGTTAGACTGGCTGTATAATTGCGAATAGGTGTTTATTGTACTTTGGGTATGATCGAAAAACATAGGAAACTTTGCCGGATTTTTGGTAGGGTTTACCGCTGTAAACTTATGAATTTTAGTTGGAATGTATGTGAATGCATGACGTGATGCGTATATGAGTTTTGGATGTTGCATTTAATGATTGTACGCCGTATGTATGGACTTTAGTTTCATTCCACCCTAATTTATGATATATGTATGTATAATTAGTTTAGCTGCATGTGAACTAGGGTTGAACGGAATCCAAATGGATAACGGGAAGTCTATTTGGGTTACGCTCAACCAGTAATGATCCCCTAACATTCCCACATCGGGAATAACTATGTAAAAGACCCATATGCTTCTGCTATTCAGATACAGGATTGTGTATGTCATATTAGGGGGTCGTTACAATTATGGTATCAGAGCCTAGGTTGTCGGATTGTCTGGTTTAGTGGGCTAGGGATTGTGAATCTTCGGGCTTGCAGCTTTAGGGTTTTGATTGATTTGACTCTGGAATGTTAGAACCTGATTTTGAACTAATAATGAACGAAATAAACTTAATGTATTTCTGTTAACTGTTGCTGTATAACTGATCTATTTATTTTCTGTGTCAGATAAGTATGGCAGAATCTAGCAGGGATGCCACTCGCAGGCCCAGAGGAAGGCCAAGGCACAGGAATCAGGGTGCTTCGGGTAGTGGTAGCATTGACACTAATGTTGATATGCATGATATAATGGAATCCATCCAATTAATGGCTGATGCGATGAGAGATCAGGCCACTACCAGTGCTAATGTAATGAGACAGTAGCAGGAAGACAGACAGACGAGAAATGACGGAGCCACTCAACATGTAAACCACTGTATCAGGGATGGATCGAGTTTCAGAGAGCAGGTCCATCTCCATTTACAGGTGCCTCCGATCCAGCTGTTGTAGAAGCCTGGGTGAAAGAAATTGAAAAGATTTTCAGATTGTTGCAGTTCAACGACGAGCAGAAGGTCACATATGCAACATACATGTTGAAAGCCGAAGCAGAACTCTGGTGGACAGATGCCCAGCAACTAATGGGGAGCCGAGGCATTCCACTTACTTGGGAGTCATTCAAGAGAGTCTTTATAGATCAATACATCCCTGAGAGCGTAAAGCAATCAAAGGAAGCACAGTTCCTGAAGCTCACACAGGGAGGCAGGCCATTTGGGGAGTATTTGAAATAGTTTGAAGAATTATCTCGATACTCCACCTACCTGCGAATGCATTATGACGAGGCCTGGAAAGCAAAGCAATTAGAAGAAGGCCTAGATTTACCCATGAAGACTCAGTTAGATACCCTGGAGATTCGAGACTTCGCCACGCTGGTAAACAAGTGCCGGATTCTGAGAAAGAATCTAGAATAGAGACAAGCTCAGAATATGACACAGAGAACAGGGAACCGGCCCAGACAAGCACCCAGAAATCTTAACGTGAGAAGCGATATGTTTAAACCGTAACCAGGGGCTTCTAGTAGCAGTGGAAGACGACCTAACAATAATCCCTATCCAAAGTGTGGCACCAAACATCCGCATCAGCGCTGCTGGCATCAAACTCCACTTCAGTGCTACAGATGTGGAGGTACAGGACATATGGCCAGATACTGGCCTTCCACTTGGAATCAACCGACATCCAGTAGCCAGAGACCACAGGCTCTAGGGAGAGTTTTTACTATGAATGCTGCGAATGTCGACAGGTCTTCGGGCTTGATGTAGGGTAGAGGTAAAATCTATAATTTTTTTTTGATAGTATTGTTTGATTCGGGTGCTACGCACTCCTTTATCGCTAATGCATGCATAAAAAGAATAAGATTACCTGTTCAAACCCTGCCCTGTAACCTATATATATCCACACCCTTGGGAGAAGCCACTATGTCCCCACGAATATGCCTAAATTGCCCCTTAACCATTGAAGATACTTTATTCCTTGTGGACCTAGTATGTATACCATTGTCAGGGATCGACATTATTTTGGGAATGGACTGGTTGACTAGGAATCGGGTCTTGTTGAATTGTTTCGAAGGGACAATTACTTATCTAGATAACGTGCCTGTGCGAGGGAGTGATAGGGCTTGTGAAATAGGTGATATGTTCCTCAATCTCTCTGAGGTAGAGTTACAGGATAGACTAAGCCAAATCCCAGTTGCTAGTGACTTTCCGGAGGTATTTCCTTTGGAAGTGAGTAAACTGCCACCACCTAGGGAGATAGGGTTCACCATTGACCTGATTCCGTGCACGGGCCCAATATCTATGACCCCATACCGTATGGCCCCCGCAGAATTAAGAGAATTAAAGGTATAAATCGAAGATATGTTGAAGAAGGGGTTCATTAGGCCGAGTGTATCACCATGGGGAGCTCTGGTCTTATTTGTAAAGAAGAAAGACAGGAGTTTAAGACTGTGTATTGATTACAGGCAATTGAATAAGGTGACCATTAAGAATAAATACCCATTGCCACGTATTGATGATTTGTTTGATCAGTTGCAAGGCACGACTCTATTTTCTAAGATAGATTTAAGATCAAGATACCACCAGATTAGGGTTAGAGAGGAGGATATTCCTAAGACAACGTTCAGGACAAGATACACCCACTACGAGTTTCTAGTGATGTCGTTTGGATTGACAAATGCACCCGCTGTTTTCATGGATTATATGAACAGGATTTTCAGACCCTATCTAGATCAATTTGTCGTGGTATTCATCGATGATATCTTAGTATATTCCAAGACTCACGAAGAGCATGCCCAGCATCTTAACACGGTGCTACAGATACTGGAAGAGAAGCAAATATATGCAAAGCTAGAGAAATGTGAGTTTTAGTTAGAAGAAGTGAAATTCTTAGGACACGTGGTTAATGGGGAAAGGATAGCGGTCGACCTAAAGAAAATTGAAGCAATATTAGATTGGGATCGACCTAGAACGGTCACTGAGATTAGGAGTTTCCTGGGTTTGGCAGGCTATTATCAGAAATTCATTCAAGGATTTTCTCATATAGTTGTGCCATTAACCCGGTTGACTCGGAAAGGGGTAGACTTTGAATGGAGCGAACAGTGTGAGACTAGTTTTCAAATTTTGAAAGAGAAACTAACCACTGCTCCTATACTAATTATTTCGAAACCCCTAGAACCCTTTACTGTATACACAGATGCATCTCTGAGAGGCCTAGGTTGTGTACTGATGCAGGATGGGAAAGTTGTGGCTTATGCATCGCGACAATTGAAACTTGCAGAAGAGAACTACCCCACCCATGACTTAGAATTAGCTGTCGTCATGTTTGCCCTAAATATTTGGAGAAATTACTTGTATGGCACTGTATTTGAGGTATATAGTGATCATAAGAGCCTTAGGTATTTGTTTGATCAGAAGGAATTAAACATGAGGCAGCGTAGATGGGTAGAATACCTAAAAGACTTTGATTTTGAATTAAAATATCATGCAGGAAAAGCGAATGTCATGGCTGATGCATTGAGCCGAAAGTCACTACAGCTAGCTAGTTTAATGATTGGTGAGATGAGATTACTTGAGGATTTTGGGAACCTCAGCCTCAACGTAATCTCGTTTCCACAAAGATTAGTGATGAGTGACTTTTTGATAACCTGCGAATTGAGAGAATTGATTAGACAAGCCCAACTTGAGGATGAATCTTTGGAAGTATACGCAGACCAACCCAATTTTGGACTAGCACCTAATGGAGTTTTGATGTTTAGGAAGAGGGTAGTAATTCCAAACCATCAGGAGCTAAAGGAAAAAGTGTTAGCAGAGGCCCATAGAAGTCATTACACTATTCACCCTGGTATTTCCAAGATGTACCAGGACTTAAAGAGGAATTTTTGGTGGCCCGGTATGCAGAAGGATATCACGAACTATGTGAATGCCTGCTTGACTTGTCAACAGGTTAAGATAGAACACCAGAAACCTGCAGGGCTACTCAAACTATTGGAAATACCAGAGAGAAAATGGGATCAAATCACTATGGATTTCGTGGTAGGATTAACTAGAACCCCAGCAGGATTTGATGCCATTTGGGTAATAGTGGATAGGTTGACCAAGTCTGCACACTTTTTACCTATTAAGGTGCGTTACTCCATGGAGAAATTAGCCGAAGTATACCTTAGGGAAATTGTGAGGTTACATGGAATACCGTCAGGTATAGTATTTGATAGAGACCCTAGGTTTACTTCGAGATTTTGGCAATCCCTACAGCAAGCCTTAGGAACCCAACTTAAATTTAGCACAACCTACCATCCTCAGACTGATGGGCAGTCTGAGAGGACTATTCAAACCCTAGAAGACATGTTAAGGGCTTATGTGCTTGAGCAGAAAGGAAGTTGGGATAAACACCTGCCGTTGATAGAGTTTGCATACAACAACAGTTTTCACTCTACCATCGGTATGGCACCGTATGAGGCTCTGTATGGGAGGAGTTGTAAGTCACCTTTAAGTTGGGTAGAAATAGGGGAGAGTGTACTGTTGGGACCCGAAATGGTACAAGAAACCATTGATCAAATTAAAATGATCAGGGAAAAGATGAGAGTGGCCCAACAGAGGCAAGAATCCTATGCTAACAAGAGAAGAAGGCCTTTGGAATTTAATGAGGGAGATCACATATTTCTGAGAGTGTCCCCCACCACGGGTATTGGTAGACAGATAAGGACTAAGAAACTAAGCCCTAGATTTCTAGGACCATTCCAAATCTTACAAAGAGTCGGTCTCGTTGCCTACCAAATTGCCTTACCTCCTTATTTGTCCAACCTACACGATGTTTTCCATGTCTCCCAACTTCGCAAATATGTCCTAGATCCTGCGCATGTATTAGGGAGTCAACCAATAATATTAAAGGAAAATTTGACTTATGAATCTACTCCTGTTCAAATCCTTGACATTAAGACTAAGCAACTTCGAAGTAAAATAATCCCTTTAGTTAAGGTACTTTGGCAGGATGTAACATCACAGCAAATGACGTGGGAGAAAGAAGACGAGACAAGGCAAAGATACCCAGAACTATTTACAGGTATGAATTTTGGGGACAAAATTTCTTTTAAGGGGGGGAGAATGTAACAACCAGAAAAGTTTTAAAGGATAAAATCGAGCTTTTAACCCTAATTCCTTTTAAACTGAGGCTAACACGTATTTTAAGGACGAGGATTCACAACAAAAGGTCATTTGAAGTCAGAAACACGATCAAACAGAAGGAAAGGCAATTCGGAAATTAGAAACTGATAGACGATGTTTCGTTCATCAATTTCACTGACAGAGGCCAAAACCTTTGCATGGAAACACGTTCTGATGCCTGGAAGGAAGCCGACACCCTAAAGTATCCCCGGGTGGTTCAGGAAAAGTCAGAATTACCCCCGGAGGCTTTAAATTTCATGAATTCCCTCTATTTCTCTCAAATCACTCTCTCTCCTCACCACACTTTCTCTCTCCTCTCTCTCCTCCTTCCTCTACCGTGCGCCGCCACCATAGCCACCGTGGGCCACCACCTGGCACACCAATCGACAGCCCTCGCCACCCATAACCTCCAGCGACCACCCACGGCCACCAACGACCGCCAGCGTTGCCAAAAAATGCCATTTTTCTCCTCTACCGTGTGAAAACTTCGCCAGCTCAGATCGCCGCTGTCCGTCACCATTGGCCGTCACCGCCCCCACCACCGTGTAGCCTGAGCTGTCAGCTTCCTCCAGTAGGTCACCGACGTCGAAGAGAGGCTCGACGCGCCCGAATTGAGGCAATCTCCGTCTGCGGTGCGTGAATCTTCGTGGCCAGAAAATGCCGTCCAAACGGTCGTGAACCGTCGCGCCACCACCATATTCAGACTCCTGGACTTGCGGGCTTCACCGTGGTGTAATTTTTTAGGCAAACCGCACCCATCCGTCGTGCGCCACCGTACGCCGCCGTGCGCTGCCATGTTGGAGTTTTTGGACGTGCATCAGGAGAAACCGACACCACCCCGAGACAAAATTCCATCATCCGATCACATTGGTAAGGTCTGATTTCCCAAAAACTGATGATATCTTATTGAAATAGCTGCCGAACGTAATTAGGTAATAAATTGACCTAAGTATTAGGGCAACCAGACTTAGAATTATTAAACGGATGACGTGACAAGCCTGAATATTTAATTTAATGTCCAAAAATTAATTGGGCTCAGAAACTGAGACTACGCGAGATTCTAAACTGATTTGGAGTGACAGGAGACCAGGTAAGATAATTTACACTTCTCGAACCCTAGATTTGACTTACTGGATACCTGAACGATTTAGATGATTTGCATGGAATTACGTGATGCTTTCGATGGAATAAATTACATGCATGTGTGCTAATTACCCTAATTGCATGTTATACATTTTTTTTATCGAGTTTAGATGCCCTTAGGACGGATTTACTTAGGGTAGGATACTTGATAGCTGGTATGGGACGGCCGTTAAGTATCCCAAGTACAGGAAATTTTTAAATGAGATTGTTTTTATCAGATTTAGCCTGTACTGCGTTAGGGATTACGTGTTAAACCAGGACGACCCTAAGAAAGGTTTAAGGAGTATAAAGGGGGATAACCTACACGGGGAAACGTTGTGATTTAGGCTTAATACCTTAGAACCCTGAGGAATAGCCGACCGTGAGCATGTGAGTTCGAATAGACTGTATGAGGATGAGAATTGGCGTATGTGCACATGCTAGGGGACGCCCTAGATGTTGATTCTCACCCGGTCCTTGAGTGAGTGATTGGTGTTACGGATCATGCTCAAAATATAGGCTTGATTCGGGTGATTGGTGTTATGGATCACACCCAACGATAAGAGAGGTATTCTCTCTAGACGACGTGCAATTAGATGATGATTTAGACTTGGTTACAGCGGATTTGTAGCCAACGTGGATTTAGATACACCGAGCATGGGATTTTATTTGATTTTGAGTAATGATTTTAAAAGAAATGGATTTTTATGATTTTGATTATCTACCGCAATTTCCATGTGATAAAAACAATTTTAAGGATAAGGTATTTCACTATTTTCAAACTAATTTCAGGAAGATGATTTCGGTGTTCGCACTGCTGAGTATTCAGCCAGATTTTGAACTTTATTTGAGTTGTAAATTATTCTACTGGGATTTTATATCTCACTAGGCTGTTTACTCAGATGAACAGGGATAGGGACAGGAACCCAGACGATAGCTAAGGATGCCGTGGTGATAAACGGGAGAATGACTTAGTTTAGGCTTGAACTATTTTGTATATATTTTGATGACATTGTTGTATATGGATTCCTGTCATTTATGTTTTATGTTGTTGTTAGACTGGCTGTATAATTACGAATAGGTGTTTATTGTACTTTGGGTTTGATCAAAATACAAAGGAAACTCTGCTAGATTTTCGGTAGGGTTTACCGCTGTAAACTTATGAATTTCAGTTGGAATGTATGTGAATGCATGAAGTGATGCGTATATGAGTTTTGGATGTTGCATTTAATGATTGTACGCCGTATGTATGGACTTTAGTTTCATTCCAAAGTAATTTATGATATATGTATGTATAATTAGTTTAGCTGCGTGTGAACTAGGGTTGAACAAAATCCGAATAGATAACGGAAAGTCTATTTGGGTTATGATCAACCAGTAGCGATCCCCTGACATTCCCACATCGGGAATAACTATGTAAAAGACCCATATGCTTCCACTAATCAGATACAGGATTGTGTATGTCGTATTAGGGGGTCGTTACAGATAGACAGGTCCTTCACATATCTGTCCCCTGGGATTCCCCATTTACCTCTCGTTAAAATACAACCAAAATAAATATCCTAGTCTAACTCAGATACAGCTAGGACCCAAAATAGGGGATTATAAAAAATCTTACATAACCAAAAGAACTACTACCTCGCGGCCCTGCTACACGTCCAGATGATAAACGGAAGTTTTCCAGTAGCTTAGCAATTCAGGGTTTTAAAATCAACTAATATGTACCAGGGTGCAAGCACCAAAACATTTAATCTACATTCTTGATATTAGGCATAATATTACACATAACTATAAACGAGCAAGCACTGTATGATAAATTTAGAAGTAAAAAAAAATTAGATAACTCTTTTTCAAATGACACGTATTCTCATATACTTACCAATGTTATTACGAAATTATCAGAGCGCTTATACGTGTTATGTGAACACTAGGTCGTAGGTGTGGAGCACCTTTGGCCACACCTCCCTAGGTCACCCGTGTAGAGCACCTTCAGCAACAACTCGTAATTCACGGACACTCGGCCACGTATATAAAATCATCAGAACACTAGATCACGGGGATAAAGCACCTTCGGCCACCCCTTTCTAGGTCTCTTGTGTAGATCACCTTCAGCCATACCTCGTAAATCGTAGACACTCGGCCATGTATATAGTGTAATCGTGAGCACTAGGTCATGGGCATGGAGAACCTTCGACCATGCCTCGCTAGGCGGCCTGTGTGGAGCACCTTTGGCCACACCTCGTGAATCACAGACAGTCGGCCACGTATATAGCGTAATCACGAGCACTAGATCATAGGCATAGAGCACCTTCAGCCACGCCACTCTAGGTCACTGGTGCACACTTGGGGCACTATGTGGGCGTTGGGCCACCTTTAACATTTCTTTAATTATCGAGGAAAAAGTTTCTTTTCTTGAGAATCATTATTAGCATTCGTCCCCTTTTTAAATTCTAATAACTTCAAAGATAAAATTCCTTTTCTTGGAAATTACCATTAATGTACTTCATTGGAAATGCTATTAATTTCAAGGATAATTTTCTCTTTCTTATAGCTTAATGTAATTATACATTTCTTATGGAAAATTCAATATTTAAGGAATAGTTTCTATTTTTCTTAGAAATAATTTTTAAGGTACATTTTCCTATAAAATTATAATAATCTCAACATTAATTTCTTCTTCTTGGAAATTGATTCTAATGTGCTTTTTTTTCTTCTAAGAATTTCAATAACTTCAATAATAATTTCCTTTTCTTGGAAATTAATTCCAATGAACATTTTCTTTCTAGAAATTCTAATAATTTCCATAATAATGTTCCTCTTATCCATAGTCAATATTATTAGTCTTAAACCCTCAAAATCAAATTTCTCATGATAGTGTTTATCATTAATTAATCTTATAGTTGATCATAACAATATTATCCATTACTAACCTAGTCAATTATTTCCCATGATCACATGCATTATTGTGAATAAACATAAATTTCCCATAATCTAAAGCATTATTATTAGCAATCATAAATGTTCCATAATCACATGCATTATTATTAGTAATCACCAATTTTCCATTTATTTTGGATAGGGCATTCTTTCTTACATAGGTCACATTAATTTCATTATGGAAATCGCAAGTTCACTATAATATTAAGAGTAGTACACCAAACAACCCAAACCATTAGATATATTTCTAAATCTAAGTTCTCTCGTGATCTTAAGGAAATACAATTTAAGGATTAGCATTAGCCACCTTCTATCTTTATCATGCAAGCTCCATTAAATTTTCTCCTAAATCAAGAGTGTAGACAAGGGTTTAAATTCCATGGAAGCTAAATCATTGAACACACATACTCAATAATGGAATAAGAACTTAATAAATTGCTAACCTACCTTGATTCCTTTGCCCTTTCCTTCTTCCTTACAAACTTTGTGCTTCACGTGCTTCCCCTCTCTATTGCACTCCCAAGGCTCTTGCAAATCCTCTTCTCTTTTCTTTTTCCCTTTTCCCTCTTGGTTCAAGTATGTGTGTGCGTTGGTTGCATGGAAAATTCTTAACCTCTTTTTTTGTTCCTTCCTTTTCACGTGTGGGGTATGCATATTATGCCATTATTCTTCTTTTTCCATCCCTTCACACCACCTCTCACTTGCTTTCCTTCTTCTTCACGTGTGTCCATGCTTCACGGCACACTTCTCCTTCTTTTTTCTTATTTTCTTTCGTCCAAGCCAAAGGAAAAGGGGCTGCACTCTTTCTCCTTTTTTTTTTCTTTGTTTTTACTTGTTTGTCACGCCACCCTTGGAAGCATTTCTTCATATTTCCTTGTCTCATGTGCACTACTTGTTTCACGCCACTTCTCCCTTTTTTCTCATGCTCCTTCCCCTTCTTTTTTTCTTGAATAAAATTTTGCACTCTTTTTATAAAATATATGTATATATTTTTGCACAAAGTGTACTTGCAAGTACACTTTGCCTTTGCTTGCACTCTTGGTATTTCCCTTCCTTGAAAGTTTGGATTTGTCTACTCTTACAAGCAACTAAATTCACATGTTGCACAAATAGAATTCTGCACTTTGTGTCTTCTCTTCTCAACCGAAGCTTCCTACCTCTATGTGCTTTCCATGTGTATCAATCCCCAAAAAATTTTGCACCTTTAATTGCTTCCCAAATTCACGTGACACCTACACACTCACATATATATATTTGTTGCATCCTTCTTCCCTTCGTGAGCTTCTTATTGAAACAATTAAATACCAAAAATTCTGCATCACTTGTAGCCTACTTCAGGCCACCTTCCCTCACTTGTGAGTGTGCTTCCTCTCCTCCTTTGTATTGTCCATTAGTTCCACACAAGATGTATGAAATTTTCTTTCCTTACTAGTTCATGTGAGCCATGCATGAAATTCATGCAAAGTTTTTCTTCTTCCACCCATTTGTTTGTGAAACCCATGCAAATCAACAATTCATGACATCCCTTTTTATTTCCTTGTTTCACTTTATCATTTGGATATGTGTATGTACATATATTTATTGTGTGTTAACTCTTATCCTTTTCCATGTGTGCTTGTCATGAGGTTATCTATATGTATACATACATTTAGCTTAAATTCTCTCTTTTCTTTGGCAATTGGCTAGCCTAATGAAAGAATAAAAATTTAAATCAAGTACTTTAATTTTGTGCAAGCTTACCTTCAATATAACTATTTTGGGCCCTTAAATTATGCAAGTAGAATTTACCCCTCCTTAAGTTAATTCATCTAATTAATTAGCAAGCAATGCATACTAATCATTAAATGACTCAATTAATTCCATCCATTTAATTAAAAATCATTAATTTAGGCTAATTAAATTATGGGGTGTTACATCGTAAGAAGGGTGATAGTTCATGTGTTTTTTTCATTTCTTTTCATTACTTGAAGACATGACTTTGATTGTTCAACATTTATGAAAGTGGTTGGTGTTGTGGTTTTTTTTTACTTATTGGAATCATTTTAAGATAATTAAATGGTGACTTCGAGGTGTTATTTTAGTGTCAATCTTTGGCTTCATTTGTTTACCTTTTGATATCTTTTTTTTTTCAAAAAAATGTTCCAATGGTGGCCTTAGGGTGCTTCTTAGTGCTAGTCTTTAACTTGTTATTTACTTCTTGCTAGTTCCTTGGTGAGTTAGAAGGAAAAGCCTTAATATAATCAAGTCTTACCTCCCATTTTCTTTTCACTTCCATTTTAATTCGGCTAACACAAGAAATAAAGGGTGTTTGTTATTAACATATTTAATTTTAAACATGAAATCACAAAACCATTTTCATCACAAGTTATGGAAATTCATTCAAACAATTAAGGAAACCAAAATTTAAACTTTAATAGCAAAAATATAGGTGTTACATGTAGTTTCTTCAAAGCTAGTCAGTGTTGTTTGGAGAGTTCATGTGCTATCAAGTTTTAATTAGACTTGCTTTAGTTTCACTAAAGGTTTTTAAAGTACTATTTTGATGTTTATGTGATGTCCAATTTTTTTGAGGCATATTTGGTGTTCTAAAATTTTATCTTAAGGTGTTTAAAGTTTTTTTTTTTAGTTGTATTCTATCTTATTTAGCATTTAGGCTAGTTTTATTATTTAGTTTTTTCTTTCAAGCTTAATAAATGCCATCTTGAGTTTATGTGCTATCTTATTGCTTATTTATATTTCTTTTGGTGTTTTGTAATCTTTTTCAAGCCTAATATGTGTTGTCTTATTTCTTATTTATATTTTTTATGTTATGTAGTCTCTTTCAAGCTTAATGTGTGTTGTCTTTGTAAAACTCGCTCCTAATAACTTGCATTTTATAATGGCATTATTATTATTATTATTATTATTATTATTATTAATTATGTGATGATAAGGAGGGTTCATTAAAAAGATAGAATGGACATTTTCATCAAGATAAAGTCACTTTTGTCATAAAAAGAGTGAAACTAGAAAATCTGGTAAAGAAGGGCAAAATAGTAATTTTACCATGAAAGGAAAAATTAATTTAATTTTCTTATTTCATGAAATCACACTAAAGGACTTTCAACATTTTCATTTAAGAGAGAAGAAGAATTTAGTTATGTAAGTGATTATGTGCATTTGATGTCAAAATGGCAATTATTCCCAAAAAGGGCAAAATCGTAATTTTACCCCAATGGCATATTAGTAATTTTATATAATGTAGAAAATTTTATTTTTTACCTTAAATATTCCAAGGAAATAGAAATTAAAAGTCCGTACCCTTTTATGTTCAAAAGGAGAAAGAATAAGAGCGGAAATAACAATATTGGCATAAAGGGAAAAAAGGTAATTTTGCCTTAATGACAAAATGATAATTTTGCTAAAAGAAGGGTAAATTAGTAAATTGATAAAAATAAGTTTTATGAAACCTCATTTAAGTGATTTTTACACATTAAACCGAAAAGGGTGGAAAATGGTGTTAAAATGGCCATTTGGACTTAAATGGAAAAATGATAATTTTCTTAGGGGCATATTTGCAAATTCCAAAAAGATGAGGGACCATTCTGCAATTTCAAAATTTTTAAGGTGCAGAAAATCCCAACCCATAGAAGTTGCACAAAATTACATTCCTAAGGAGAGTGGATGTCATTCTTGAAAAGGAGTAGTAAGGGTAAATTGGTCATTTCACACCAAAGGCATTTTGGTAATTTCACCAAAACCCTAATTTAAGTCTTCTTCTACCTTAGGATGCTGAAATTGTCGAAGAAGAGAGGAGAAGAGGAGGCTGGCCAAACACACATCTAGGCTTAGAGAAGAACGATTTCAAGGCAGAACAACTTGGAGATTCCACTCATTTTGCATTTTTGAGGTAGCTAAACATGCCTATGCCATTCTTTTCTTGTTTTATGGTTTGTTAATGGTGTTCTTACTCTTGCAAGAAGGATGGTTTTTCTCTCTCTACATTCTTATGGATGATTTTTTTGAATGGGCTTGGAATATGTTGAAAATTACTTGTGTTTATGGCTATGGACATGTTGAAATGCTTGATAATCCAAGAAATAGAAAATTTTCATGTTTGGAACCCTAGTCTTAAAAGACCATAGCTTGTACCAAGGTTGAAATGGTGTCTTAAAGAGTGAGAAAATGATAGTCTTGCATGGGATTTACTTGAATATGTTGTATTGTAAGCAAGATGGTGAGATAACTTCATTTTCTTGTTTTTCTCTCTTTGGCTGAATGCTAGCTCTTGTGATGGTGCTGAAATTTTGTTAAAATGGTGCTAGAAAGAGTGAGAAAAAGTGTCATGAAATGGTAAGAGAGAGAAAATCTAGTTAGATTAATGTTTAGGCACTTTTCCCATTTTCTAACTTCACCATTAATCCAAGAAGTGTGATTTGTTCACCTTGGCCGAATGGATGTATGTAAATGGTTTTGAAAATTCTCTTGAAAAATGAACTAGGAACCATATAAATTTAGTCTTAAGAAAGGAGGAGATAGAAAATTATGGTATTTTTATGCTTTAGCCATTTTACCATTTTAAAAGTCTTACTATCCCACCTTAAAAATGTGCATAAGTATGTGAAGTTGTAAGATAATGTGCATTGTCATATCTAACATGAAAAATGAGCTAGAAAGGTGTGTGAAAGAAAGGCTTAATGTACACTTACAAGAAAATGAGGTGTGAGAAAGTATTACCCATAATTATGAAAATTGTTACCATAATGTTTAAATGGTAAAAGTAATGCTAGAAATGAATCAAATGAGTTAGAAATAACAATTCCTCATGACTTTCTTGCCTTGGCTGAATGCTATGTAGAATTTTCCCTAAAATGGCTAAACTTATGTGTTAATTGAAAGTAGCCTAAGGTGCCATCCAAAATGGCATATACTATGTGGAAAGATGGGAAATGATGTAATGGTCAAGAATGGATGGTAAATAGCATACATTTTACCATTGATAGAAATATGTCCAAAATCAGGTGAACATGATTGATTAGCATAGAAATGCTTACTGTACTTGTGAAAGGCAAGGTTAAAGCTCAAGGGAGGAATGATTTGATGAATACCTCCAAAAACTAGAATTTTGAGGAGGAATGATCTGGTGTAAACCTCCCAAGAATAACACCTTATAGGGAATAATCTGGTGTATACTCCCAAGGAATTAAGTTCAGGAGGAATGATCTGGTGTATACCTCCCAAAAGTAAAGCATTTATGAGATATTATGATTTGTATTGTATGAATGTGTTCTATGTGAGAATGTTTAAAGTATGTGAACATTGAAAGCTTGTTATTCATTTCATTAATGATATCATATGTTGCATAACTCATGTTTATAGATGCATACACACATGTTTCACATATGTCATACCCATAGATCTGTATGAAAAGAATTTTGGAACTAAACTGAATGTAGAGTTATTTTCTGTATTCGTACAGTGGCACATATCATTTATTTAAAAGAACATGGTTTGTTTAGCTACGGGGATTATATTTCTCATTATTGTGCTGATATGTATCAAATGCCTAGATATTGCTTAATTCTGGAGATTGAAATAGCCATAGTGAAAGTTCCCTTCCTAGGAACTTTCACCATACTGAAGGATATCTATATCATGTCTATTACAGAAATGCCCCCAAAGTGATCTAGGTACTATATTTATGTGTATGTAGCCCTAAAATTTTGGTCCTGATTCTCTATGTTCTTTTTGGGGTTGGAATTGGGACTGTCATTTTTTTGGCTGTACATAGAGGGTAAAAGGGCAAATGTATGAGGATATGTGAAGGACCTGTTCTTTCATGATATCTGTAAAAGGAGTTTAAGTGACAGACTTTTTGTCTCCTTACTCCTTATAAATGGGTACTTTATGTAACGACCCATTAATCCACAATATACTATCCTCTATCTACCTAGTGGAAGCATATAGGTTTTAGAAATAGTTATTCTCGATATGGGAACGTCAGGGGATCGCTACTGGTTGAGCGTAACCCAAATAGACATTCTATCGTCCATTCGGATTCTGTTCAACCCAAAATCACAAGCAGCTATACTAATTACACATGCAACATCACACAAACTCTGGAATAATAAAACTAGATTCCATACATACACATGCAATCCATTCATATACATTCCATCTTAACTTAAACATTTATCACATTAAATGCTACTGAAAATCTGGCAGAGTCTCCCCCGTAATTTGAACATATCCCAAAGTACAAACAGTCATCCATTCAACAATTTACATCCAGTCCAACTTCAAAATAAAACATAATTACATAATCCAATATAAATATTCACAGCATATATATATACATCGCAATTCAAGCTTAGAACTACGCTGCTCTTTTATCTATCATCAATGTCATTGCCCAGCTAGCGTCCAAGCCCCTGTTGCTATTCATCTGAGCAAACAACCTGGTGAGATATTGAAATCCCAGTAGAATAATTTACAATTCATAATATATTTCAAATTTTGGTTGATCACTCAGCGGTGCAAGCACAGAAAACAAACTTCTCGTATTCAATTCAAAATTCGTGAAATACCTTATCTTTAAAAACATTATTTAGCATGGAAATCGTGGCAAGTTCTCAAAAATCATAAAAATATATTTCTCTGAAAATCAATATTCAAATCAAGTCAAGTCCTATGCTCGGTATATCTAAATCTATATCAGCCACAAATCATCTGCGACCATATCTAAAATCATCAAATTGCACGTCATCTAGAGAAATTACATCTCTTATCATTGGGTGTGATCCATAACACCAATCACCCGAATCTCGCCTATGTTGTGAGTGTGATTCGTAACACCAATCACTCACTCAAGGACCGGGTGAGAATCAACATCTAGGGCGTCCCTAGCATGTGCACATAAGCCAATTCTCATCCTCATACAGTCTATTCGAACTCACATGCACACGGTCGGCTATTCCTCAAGGTTTTAGGGTGTTACGCCTAAATCACAACATTTCCCCGTCTAGGTTATCCCCCCTTATACTCCTTAAACCTTTGTTAGGGTCATCCTGATTTATCGCGTGATTCCTAACGAAATACAGGCTAAATCTGTTTAAAAACAATATATTCATGAAATCCCCTACACTCGGAATACTTAACAGGCATCCCATGCCAGCTATTAAGTACCTTACCCTAAGTAAATCCGTCCTAATGGCATCTAAACTCGATAGGCAATTCATCTAACATGCAAATGGTATTTCCCATGCATAGGCATGCAATTTAATCCATTGAAAGTAGCACGTAAATCCATGCAATTAATCTAAAGCGTTCAAGTATCCACAAAGTCAATTGTAATGTTCGGGAAGCGTAAATTATCTTACCTGGTCTCTGTTTGCTCTAAATCGATTCAAGACTTCTCATATCCTCAAAATTTGAGCCTAATCAATTTCCTGGGCAAGTAAATGAATATTTAAGCTCGTTACATCATCAGTTTTACGGTCCTAAGTCCGATTACAAAATTTCCTAAGCCGATTTATTTCCTATTCAAGTTCAGCAGCTAATTCAACCAAAATTCATTAAGTTTAGGTGAATCGGACCTTACCGGGGGTGCCAAATGATGGAAATCTATTTCAGGACAGTCTCAGGTATCTTTTTGGCTTCTCCGGCGGTGGCGTACGGCAGAGCACGGTGGCGTACAGCAGAGAGGTGCGGTTGGCCTCAAAAATTACACCATGGTGAAGCCCTCAAGATGGGGAGTCTGAATCTAGTGGTGGCGTGGCGGTTCACGGCCATTTGGATGGCATTTTCTAGCCCTAAAAGTAGACGCACGACGGATGAAATTTTCCTCGATCCAGGTGCGTTGGAGCTCCGTTCAACAGCAGTGAGTTGGGGGAAGAAGCTGGCAACTCAGCCTACACGCTGGTGGTGGCGGTGATGTCCAACGGTGGCTGATAGAGGAGATTATAGCAGGAAAAATTTCATGCAATAGAGGAGGAAAACCAGTATTTTTCAGCTACTGTGGTGGCCATTGGTGGCTGTGGGTGGCTACCTGAGGTCGAGGGTGGCGAGGTGTGTCGATTGGTGGGTCAGGTGGTGGCCCACGGCGGCCCAGGTGGTGGCCCATGGTAGAGGAAGGAAGATAGAAAGGAGAGAGAGAGTAGAGTGAGGAGAGAGAGGGAAATGGTGAAAATGGCGGGCAATGGTGAGGTTTCGGGAAATTTAAAGCTTTCGGGGGTGATTCTGACTTTTCTAGGACTAGATGGGGAAACTTCGAGGTGTCTTCTTCCACCCAAATGTAAGCACAGCTTCTCATGTAGAGATTCCAGCCTCTGTTTGAGAAATCAAAGTCTAAAAATCTATCTGTCAGCATCTTATCGACAGGTCACGTTTCTTTTCATCAGATCACATTTCTAACTCCGAAAAGCCTTTCGAATTCCACTGTCGACCTCTTAAATCGTGCCAGACTCAGTTTAAATGAAATAAATATCAAAATTCAGTTTTTAATCTTTAAAAACGATCTCAGTTGTTACACTTTATATATCCTAGAACATGTAAATGGAAATATGTATCAAACAATTATTATATATATATATACATGGTATCAAAGTTCTTATAAATTCTGCTGTAATGTATGAGATATTTATTTTCGCTATGCTAAAGTACATTACCTAAGCAAAAGGACCCGAACCTAATTATGTATTAAATTATTGATGGATTAAATGCTCGGTAAAAATTAATATGATAAAAGGCTAAGAATAATGTAACCACTTATCTGAATATGTTGTATGACGTTGTTAAGCTAAGATAAAGGGTGTTACAGTCTTCAGTTTAGGCGCTATCATTTTTCTTATTTATGCATCTTTTGGGTGTTGTAGTCTCGTTCAAGATTAATAATTATTTTCTCATGGTCACATGTTATCTTGGTTTTAATTATGCTTATTTGGGGTGTCTTTTGCCTCCTTCCAGGTGTAATAAGTGTTATTTTGTTTTTATGTAATGTAGTTTTTGTCAACCTTGTTTTGATTTTGCTTCTTTTCTTTACGTTTTCCATTTCTTAAGTCTTTAATATATATGATTCTCTTTAAAAAAACCCAAAAAAATTGTGTAAAATAGAAAATGAAGAGAGTAACAACATGATAATTATATGAATTCACAAACTAAACACATTAATCAATCATTCCAATTGTTTTATTTGTGAAATCATGCTAACCATCCATTTCTTTCTTTTCTCATGAAATTTAAGACACTTTAACCTTTTGCTATATGTAAGATCTACTTTTTCATAATTTCAGGTATGTTTTAAATTCTTAAATTTGGCAATTGTATGCCTAAATGATTGTATTTAAATTGCCCTTAGTTTTCCTAAATAGGAGAGGTACCAAACTGAAAGAAAAGTAGAGGGACTAAAGTAAAAAGAAAAAAGTTTCATAAAAAATTTCAATGTCATCATTACTTGGCACTTGAATCAAGATGCATTTATGACACGCCATTATGATGCCGAAAAATATCAAGAATGTAATGATTATGCCATAAAACATTTGAGAAAAATATCTAGAGGTTATGATGACTCTAGGAAAATATCATAGGAGCAAAATAGTCAATTTTTAACCAAGGACAAAATGGTAATTTTACCTAAGATAAAATAGTAATTTTTACCACAAGGGTAAAATAGTCATTTCATTTAGAAATTTCATGGCAATTTCCCTTAAGACCATCTTCTTACACTTTTTAAAATTATAAAGTCAAATGAGGGGTAAAAGAGTCATTTTGACATAAAGGGAAAAGGTAATTTTATCCAAGGGTAAAATGGTCATTTCACCTAGAAATGTCATAACTGTAACGACCCCCTAATCCATAATACACTATCCTCTATCTGAGTAGTGGAAGCATATGGTTTTCAAAATAATTTTTCACTTTTTCCCTTTTTGGGAACGTCAGGGGATCGTTACTAATTGAGCATAGCCCAAATAGACTTCTCCGTCATTCATTCAGATTCCACTCAACCCTTAAATCAACTGCATCTATACTTAATACACATGCAATCACCACAATAAGCTTTGGAATATTAAAACAAATAACCATAAATAAAGTATACCTCCATTCACATGTAATCTATAAAAAACTCAGAGATTTAGACATAAATTCCTGCCAAAAATTTGGCAGAGTTTCCCCTGTAATCTGGACATCTCCCAAGTACAAACAGTTAACAATTCCAGTAAATACATTCAATAAAAAATCTAACAACAATAGAATCATCAACATAAATATATACAATGACAAATTCAAGCTTATAACTATCTTTGCATTAAGTAAATGCAATCATCAATCTCAAATTGACTATCTCTTAGGTCCTTATCCCTGTTCATTTGAGCAAACAACCTCATGAGATACTTAAATCCTAGTAGAGTAATTTACAGTAAATAAATATTCAAAACTAGCTGAATGCTCAGCGCTGCAAGCACCGAAAATAACTCTTGTGTTTATTTCGAAAACCCGTGAAATACCTTATCTTTTAAAATCATTAAAATAACACAAAAAATGAGACAATCATTCAATGAATATAAAATCTATTTTTCTAAAAATCTGTGATCAAAATCTAATCAAATCTGATGCCCGGTGGTTTTCACATTCACATCTATCACAAGTCTTATGTGACTATATCTGAATCTGTCCAATTGCATGTCGTTTTACGATAAATCAATCTTTTGTCATTGGGTGTGATCCATAACACCAATCACCTGAAATCAAGCCTATATTATGAGTGTGATCCATGACACTAATCACTCACTCAAGGACTGGGTGAGAATCAACATCTAGCGCGTCCCCTAGAAAGTGGACATACGCCAATCCTCATCCTCATACAGTTTATTCGGAATCACATACACACAGTCAACTAGTTCCCAGGGTTCTAGGATATTACACCTAAATCACAATGTTTCCCCGTATAGGTTATCCCCCCTTATACTCCTTAAAACTTTCTTAGGGTCGTCCTAGTTTATCGTGTAATCCCTAACGAATGCAGGCTAAATCTGATGAAAACAATACATTTATAAAATCCTCTGTACTCGGGATACTCAATGCTCGTCCCATACCGGCTATTAAGTACCCTACCCTAGGTCAACTCACTCCTATGGAATCTAAATCCGATAGCCAAGTCATTCTAACATGCAACAGGCATCTACAGCACACAGGCATGCAATTATATTCATTGAAGGTAGCTCGCATTTTCCATGCAATCAAATTAAGTCATTTAGGTATCCACGGAATCAATATAAAATCAAGGGAGCGTAAATTACCCTACCTGGTTTCCATTTGCTCCTAATTAAAGTCTGAGGCTTCTTGTATCCTCAGAATTCGAGCCTAGTTAATTTCCTGGGCAATTAAATCAATGTTTTAGTCCATTACTTATTCAATTTCACTTTCCTACGTCTAATTACATGTTTTCCTAGGCAGATAAGTTTTCTATACATGTTCAGCATCTAATTAAGTCAGAATACATTAAACTAGGGCAATTTAGATCATACCGGGGGTTTCGAAAGGTGTAAATTTGCTTATGGACCCTTTCTGGCTTCTTCGATAGAGGCACACGGTGGCTCACAATGGCACACAGCGGAAGGGTGCGGCTGAGGTTAAAAATCACCAAAATGAAGCTCGCAAGATGAGGAGTCCAAATCTAGGGTTGGCACGGTGGTTCTCAACCGTCAGGGTGGTGTTTTTTGGCAGCAAAGCTCTACGCACGACAGACAAAAAATGCCTCGATCCAGGCGCGTGGCAACTCCGTTCATTGGCTGTGAGCTATGGGAGGAAGCTGGCAGCTCGGCCTTCCCAATGGTAGGGGTGGTGACGTCAGATGACGCTGGACGATGGAGATCACAGAGGGTGGTGAGTTTCGTGACAGAGGGAAGAAAAAGGCTTTCCTCAATGGCCGTGGCCTCCGCGGGTGGTTGAGGTTGGTCGCAGGTGGTCAGGGGTGGTGAGCTATGTCGGTGGCTAGGTCAGACGATGGCGCAGGTCGGCGGTGGTGGCTGCGTGCAGTGGTGAAGGGAGGAGAGAGAAGAGAGAGAGTGTGGAGGGAAGAGAGAGAGGGAAATTGCAAAAATGGAGGGAAATAGTGGAATTTTAGGAAATTTAAAGCTTTCAAGGGCAATTTGGTCTTTTACCACTTCACCCGGGGAAACTTTCGGATGTCGTCTTCAATCTGAGCTTGGGCATGGGTTCCCATGCAAGAATTTCGATTTCTATTTAAGGATCTGAAATCCGATATGCTATCTGTAAATTTCTTAACATCGGGCTGCATTTTCTTTCATCGAATCAGGTTTTTGACTTCGAAAAATTCCCTGATTTCAACCATTAACTCCGTAAATTATGCCAAATTTAATTTTAACAAAATCATGATCAAATTCTCACAATTAATTATTTTCAAAAATTTGATTTATTACAATGACAATGTTTAAAAAGCCTATCTCTCTCATTTTTTTGGAATTTTGAAGAAAAATAAATGGCAAAATGGTCATTTTCCCCTCCAACTTAACATAACTGACTTTCTTTGTTGAAAGGGAAAGAAATTGACATGCAAGGAGAGGAGAGTATGACCAAGAGGAAGGAAAGAAGAAGAAGAAGAAGGGAGAAGATAGAAAAGTGAAGGAAACTCCAAGGGGAAAGCACTTTTATTAGCAAATCAAGGTAGCAAAGCAATTCTATACTCTTTATTTCATGGTTCATGTTCTCTTTTGAATGTTTGAGAATTTTTCATGACTACCATAAATAGCAAATTTTCTCCTTCTACATTCTTTTAGGCTTAGAAATCTATTGGGTTGTGCTTGTGTTGATGTATGGATGTGTTTGTGAGTGTTGAATGGATTGATTGAATGATTTATGGCAAGATTGTGATTCATGCTTCATCATGTTCATGAAACCCTCTTTGTTGGATTTGATTATGTAATGTTTTGATTATCATGGTTATGGTGAAGGAATGGTATTTTTATGCTTGTTTGTGGATGAAAATGAGAAAAAGAAAAGGAATGGTGATGTGTGCCAATTCTACCTATGCAACTACACCTAAGCCAGTAAACCTATCGATGCAGCCTAGTGCAATGGTGAGTATCAAGGTTGCATTCCTTAGGAATGGGAAAGCCTAAAATTACTACTTGTTATCTTTTATCTAGCCTAACAATTAAAGTGATTGATTTTTATCTAAACTAATGTCTAACTACAAGCAATAATAAACTACCAACGACAAGGAATGAAAGAGAATATACCAATGTAAGAAAAGTAAATCCATCAGGGAACCTACACTAGTTGGTAAACACACAAAGGATAATGGATTATTGAATTTAACTATACTACCTGTGAGTGAATTGTAATTGTAATTCAAATTCTCTTTTGGTCTCAATAAATTTCTTAAACCTAAAATCTACCACTAGCTAGTTCTTCCTGATGGTAAATTTTAAATCAGCATTATTGGTCTAATTCACTACTATTAAGAAATAACTTTTAGCTACTCTTAATCTAGCAATTAATTAACCTTAGCTTTGAGTGATAATTAATTGTTCGTTACAATTAGTTTTCCAATTCCAATTATTATTCGTCGATCTCAAAAAGGAATCTAATTAGCATTATCACGACGTCTCGTAAATAAAGCTAATACATACATTCATAACTGTAAAGAAGATCACACAACTAAATTCAACATCCATGCAATTAAAATAGCAATCCAACATAGTTAAGAACCCCAATGAATTCTACAAATTTAACCAATAGACAATCCCAGTAGCAAATAATTTATCAGACAATCCATCAAACAATTAATTATACAAGAGATAAAAATAGTGAAAATTATGCACGCCCCCCCTGTCTTCTCAATTGCCCAAAGGTAGCTGCATGGATTGGTCGCCAAAAAACCAGTAGAAATTCGTCAAAAAATCAACTTCAAACTTGTCCAAAAGCTTCATTGGTCAGGCTCAAATGGGTGGGATCACGATTTCTCGTTTAGCTAACAAAAAAGAGCTAGAACGGCGGCCAGAGCTGAGGCAGAAGGTCATAGGCGAGGCGCCGAGTGACAGAGGGGCAGTTTTTGGCGGTAGACTAGACGAAAGATGTAAAAAATAAGAGCAAACATAGATGGGTTGTGGTCTTGGGTCTATCACAGATCTCACGATCCAGGGCATTGTAGTGGCTAGAGAGTTGGGGGAAGGTGGAGTAAAGTTACCTGAAGTTGCAGGAGCGATGGCAACCGGTGGGTCGACCAAAAGACGCTGCAAAGAAGCTCAAGCTCGAATGGGTCATGAACTAGGTCACTCGATTTGGTGCAAATCTGATGCTTCACAATGCTTACGTACGACAGTAGTGTCTAGCCTATCATCTCCTGTTATCGGAGTGAGGTCGTACTGTCATAAAGTTCTACCTAGAAGGATCCCGTTCACACCAAGCTCTCGAGTCCTCTCTCGCGCATGAGTTCTGCTTTGGGTTTTAAATCTCTCCTCTTCCAAGCGCACGGGTCCAAGCTTTCTCACAAGGGTCTGATCCTTTTTTTTTCTCGATCAGCCCGATCCAAGGCCCAATAAGGCTTTAGCTCAGCCCAATAAGTAAAATTGGCCCAAATAGCATATTTTGGGTGCTCTGAAGGTTGTTCAGGCTTAAAATTACTCCTTTTACTAATATACAAGAATATACAAGAATTCTAGAGTGCTCCTTTGGGTGCTCTGAAGGCTGTTCAGGCTTAAAATTACTCCTTTTCTATAATATACAAGAATATCATCAATGGACACTACCACAAACTGATCAAGGTAGGGTTTAAAGGTGTGATTCATGTAATCCATGAAAATAGCTAGAGCATTCGTTAGACCAAATGGCATAACAAGGAATTCGTAATGCCCATACCTAGACCTAAAAGCGATCTTAGGTATATCCACACTTCTGACTTTGATTTGATGGTACCCTGACCTCAAATTAATCTTAGTGAATACATCTGCTCCTCTCAGTTGGTCTAACAGATGATCAATCCTAGAGAGTGGGTATTTATTTTTCATAGTCACTTTATTTAATTGCCTATAGTCTATACACATTCTAATACTTCCATCCTTTTTCTTCACAAATAACACTAGTGCTCCCCATGATAAAGCACTAGGCCTAATGAATTGCTTCTCTAAAAGGTCTTTTATCTAAACCTTGAGTTCACTAAGCTCTAAGGGAGACATCCTATATGGTGCTATAGAGATCGGTCTCGCCCCAGGAACTAACTATATAAAGAATTCTACTTCTTTCTCTAATGGAAGACTAGAGATCTCCTTAGAAAAGACATCAAAAAACTCTCTAACTATAGGGATACTATCAAGCTTATGTTGACTCTCAACCTCAGAAGAACACAGGAAACATAATCTTTGGATCTTTTCCTCAGGACCCCTATTCATAAATATAGTATCCATAAAAGTCACAGAATTCTCAAAACAATTTAAAACCACCTTATTAAAAGATAGCCAATCCATTCCTAAGATAACATCTAAATCTACCAAAGGCAGACACAGATAAGGTTAACAACAAAAGGCTTATTTTCAACAATAATGGGATGTTTAGGCAAGTTGATGAAGTCAAAACATGTTTTTCAGCTGCAGTAGAAATAGACAAATCATATAGTAGTTTGGTCACAGGTAGGCTCAACTTTTCCACACATTCATGAAAAATAAAGGGATGAGTAGTGCCAGAATCAGACAGTACAATTAAAGGAATATCATTTATAAAACACTGACCTTTAATGGAACCATTGGATTGGTCTGCTTCTTTGCCCTTGAGGGTGTAAACTCTCCCTCTAGTTAAACACTTAGGGGCCTCAGCTGGTTTCTTCCATAGTGGGCACTCCCTACTAAAGTGTCCTGACTTACCACACTTGTAACAAACATTCTGTCTAAATAGATAAGGTTTATTCTCGTGATTTTTCCTACACTTGGTGTAGCTATTAAAAGTAGTTTGCCTACCCATGGGCTTCTTCCCAGTTTGGATCTCTTTCCCTTTAACAAGGTCCTGTGGCATTTTCCTCTTTAAAGGGTTATACTCTTTTCTCCCTTTAGCATCTTTTGTTAGGCCTCTTGCCACTATTCAACACTTGTTTACCAACAGAGTATAATTCTTTATCTCCATAGGGGCCACGACCTTTTTCAACTCCTGGTTAAGCCCAACCTATAAGTGCATGGCCTTTCATGCCTCATCTTGTCTCACTTGCAGGTAAGAGGAAAACTTAGATAGCTCCTCAAAATTAGCCACATAGTCATCAAAAGACATACCTCCCTGCTTGATCTTCATAAACTCGATCTCCTTCTCGTTCCTCACACTTTAAGGAAAGTACTTCTCTAGAAAAGCATCCTTAAAAGAGCCCTATGTAATCTGGACTCCTTAGGTCTCCGTCAACTGCTTGGCCCCTTTCCACTAGTGCTCAACCTCCCCAGCCAACATATAGGCGGAGAACTACACCTACTGGGCCTCTATATTCCCAAGCACTGCAAACAACTTCTCCATCTCAGCCAACCACTCTTCAGTAAGCTTTGGGTTAAACTCACCCCCAAAGGTTAAAGGTTTGGCCTTCTGGAACTCAAACCATCCTTTTTAGGTCTAATCCCTCAATGGTTCTCCCTCAAGGATAGGGTTTCTATTTGCATTCCCATCCTTTTGCATTTGTCTCAACACTTCAACAGTGGTAGCTACCTGTTGTGTGGTAGTAGCAGCCTATTGTGTGGCAGCAGTGGCCTGTCCCTTCAAGGCCTCCACCATCCCCATCAAGGTCTGCATTACCCCGGCCAAATTTGGTTCTCCATCCTTGTCCCTTGTACCATTTCTCCTAGGAGGCGCCATACTTTACTCTACAAAATAGATATTATTGAGGTGATCAATCTCAATAACAGACATTTATAAGAGAAAATATGGCTCCACAGGAAATACTGTACACCCCAACCTAACACTCCATTCCTCAAGTCAAAACATAACACAAGTAGCCAAATGCCATGGCTCAGCTAACTAACCTATAGTAGTCTCTATCCTGAGGAATCTACCCATACTACCTAATTAGCACTTATCACTACTGAGTCAACTATGTGCCAAATGTGGTAGCCATGCTCTGATATTAACAATGTAACACCTCCATTAGCCTATAGATCCTTTTAAGTGTTTAAAGGTATAATGTATATAATTATCATAATAATGGTGTGTTACTATCACTACTACCTGAGTAAATTTTAAACTTTTTACCAAGTTGATTAATTGAGTGTCATTTGGGTTGGTCTCTACTCTCGGGTTCTCTCAACATCACAGTGAAATAAATATATATAGATAGAATACACCCGGATTAACTATACATAAACACGTATTCTTAATTAAATATAGTCAATTAACTATTAGGCATGGAGGCAACATTCCTGCCACTCATAACCCCATCAATTAGTCTATTCATCAATCCAGCCTAATTTTGATACAGATAAGTTAGAATAGGCTATACCAAATAATCCTACACTAGCCTTTCTCAAAATATCATGAAGGCTAGCTCAATCCTACCATGTACTTATACTATTCAAACTAAAAAGTCTGTATGCCTAGATTGGATACTTCTTCATACTTTACCTTTTTCTCTAGCCTAAGGGGACCTATGCATATGATAAATGCCAACACTAAAATGAGAAATGAATCCAAGTATCAATGTAACCTGTTACGAAATCCATTGACCTATACCATCGTGCTCGTACAGAAAACTCTACATTCTTTCATCATAAAACATAATACGTAGCTCATACTATTGGGGTATAATGCATGCAATCATGCTTTCAAACATATGCTCAAGTTTATGCATGTACATTTAAACATATCATCTTAAAAGAAATGGGATGCTTATTCATCATCATTACTTTCATATAAAACATATATGTGATAGTAATCATGCCATCATTTCATTTTCATAACATGTGAGTAGTACATAAAACACCCTAAGAGTAATCAAAAGAGTCTCCCAACAACAACTCGACGTACCACTGCCTATATGACGGAGCGCATGCCTATTTAGTCATGCCTTAACTTTTGTAAATTTTGAGACATACCCCAGTGGATCCAAGTACCTTAATGTTCCCTGCCCCTTTTTGACAGATCATCCCTGACCAGCGGGATTCGTCCCTTTCATCTAAAACAGGGCTGGCATAAACTCATGGGATTAACGTTAACTCTACCCGAATCATTTCTTCTCTACTTTTGGATAGATCATAGTACTGTGGAATCACCACCATTCCTTCGATGTGGATCACAGTCCTAGTATGCTATTCTCTACATATACTATAGGGTGAATTGGCTTATGCCCATTGTTATGCTTAACTCTAAGTATGTGTTTCTCATATGGTCTTTGGGAGATAACATAACTTAAAGTTCG
Source organism: Senna siamea (assembly GCA_031216115.1). Classification (NCBI taxonomy): domain Eukaryota; kingdom Viridiplantae; phylum Streptophyta; class Magnoliopsida; order Fabales; family Fabaceae; genus Senna; species Senna siamea. The sequence continues at coordinate 15,272,324 of CM062354.1, forward strand.
CAACCATGATGATGTTTTCAAAATCATCTAAGTTCAAGTGGGTCTTGAACCATCCCAATTTATGGTACAACTGCAGAATGTCCAACGGTCGTCCCATACCGACAATCAGTCACTCAATCATGAGCCTATCTATCCTAAGGCATACATTGAGAATGCTTTCCTCTTTCCCTTTTTGTGTTTCTTGCTCTCTCTTTGTTTCACTATCACAAGGGTCTCATCACCCAAGTGATTCGTGACTCTATCTTATGCATGTTACACACTACATCCCTAGGTTAGATCCTTAGTTTGAGTAAAATTTGGGCTAATCTCCTCTTAGAATGGTCAATTAAGCTCATTACTTATATCAGAGAGCTAGTAGTTGGCTTTCATCTCTCTGGCAATCGGTTGCTAGCTTATTGTCTAACATTTATGCTTCTAGCTAAGAGCTACCTGTCAATTGCTAGGGCTTGTAGTCAGCTACTAACCTCAACAGTCAACTTTCAGAGGTTTAGCAATCGGCTGCTGCTCTTCTAGAATTTTTTGGAAATGAAGAATACAATAGTCAACATCCAAAGGTCTGGCACTCAGCTGCTAGTGTTCTGTATCGCATTTCTGGGCAGAGGACAAGCACGACAGTCGGCTTCCAGGGCTGGTAGTCGGTTGCTAGCTCTCAGTTTATGTGAAAAATTTATGGTTTAACCCAGAGTTTAGCCTTAAAAACATGTTCTTAAATCACTTTCTTCAATTTGAAGCTCAATGCCAACATTCAACATCATTTCTCATTTATAAAATGCCCATATCCTAGATTAACATGCTTAAACTAAGATCAAACCACATCTCTCTCACTTAGGGCAAACACTCAACTTCAAAATCATTCACAAGCATAAATGAGCAAGGTAAATTGTAACACCCCTTATCTTAACTTAACAACATCATATAATATGTTTAGATAAGTGGTTACGTTATTCTTAGCCTTTTATCTTGTTGTTAGATTTGCCTGAGCATTTAATCCATTAATAATTTAATGTATAATTAGGTTTGGGTCCCTTTTGCTTAGGTAAACATACTTTTGCACAATAAAATTAAAATTTCATACATCACCGCAGAATTTATAAAACTTCCATGGTATATAATAATAATAATAATAATAATAATAATAATAATAATAATAATAATAACTGTTTGTTACATCCTTCTGTGAACATATACCAGGATATATGAAATACCATCCATAAGGAGTAAAGAGACAACAAGCCTTTCACTCAAACTTCTTTTACAAAATACTAGGGATGAACAGGTTCTTCAAATATCCTTTCCCTAATAATTTCCCCTTTTCCCTTACTATATACAGCCAAAAATAACAGTCTTAATTATAATCCAAAAACAATATATGGAATTAGGACCCTAAAATGAAGGATTACAAAAATGCTCTTGACAAAAGGACTTCCTCTATTGTTACTTCCATCTTTGCCTGAAATTACTAAACGTATACATTTGATACATATCAGCGCACAATGAGAAAGTTAGTTTCTCAGTATTCTATATTTTAAAATCTACTAATATGTACTAGTGTGCAAGCACAAAAACATTTCCATCTACATTCCAGTCATTTAAAACATAGCCTCATTTATATATACAGATTGCCAAGCATTGCACAATTATTTGGGATGTTAATGTGATAACGATGATCATTCTTATACATCATATTTTTAGCAAAAGCATATATGTAACCATTAAAATAGCTAATGATCATCTATATATTCTCATTCTTAAATCTTACCTTGCTTGAGAGTGTGAATCACATTTGGTCACACCACAACAAATGTGGAGACTTGGCCACTTTTGTAAGACTTGTGAACACTTTGTCACATTGTGGACTCTTCGCCACTTTCATAAGACTAGTGAACACTTGGTCACCTTGTGGACTCTTAGCCACTTTCATAAGATTAGTGAACACTTGGTCACCTTGTGAACTCTTGGCCACTTACATAAGATTAGTCAACACTTGGTCACATTGTAGACTCTTGGCCACTTTCATAAGATTAGTGAACACTTGGTCACTCATACATACAATTAGCAATCATAATTTATTTTACTATTGCCCTCACTCTTAACTATGGTAAGACACTTTATAATTCATTAACCAATAACATAATAATTTGGCTTCCATAGTTAACATAAGAGGTTACCTTCAGCCATGATGGGAAAGGAATGAAACTGAATATTTTAATTGTCACATTGCTACATTTTCACCTTCTTACTATGACTTAAAATTAATGGTATTATGTATACAAATTCTATCTTGGTATTTTCCCTCATATCTAAAACTATGTAATCATACAAGTGGCACTTTTTCTACTTTCTTCCTTGACTTATTTTACATCCTAAATTTAAGGTTACATACATTCCTCATTCTCGCATAAAGAAAATAAACGATGCATCATGTATTAAGTTATTATATAATAACTAACCATTTGCCATATGTTATTTAATAGGTGAAAAAGAGTCATGTTATGGTTTCATGCTAAATTTTTAGCTACGTGATCCCCTTAGTTACTTGTAACATAAACCCTTACATGAACCCTTCAAGAGCATGAAATTCCTACACTTCATAATTCTAAGGTTTCTCATTATGCATGCTGAAATTTTCCATTAACCATACTCTTATGAATTTACCTACATTTACCACCATACATCAACAATCACAACCCATTCCATTCTTCATGCAAACTTAGCCAATAGAAACGTTACATCTTAAGGAATGTAGGGCTATAGAAATTGATTCCATGCAAACTTTAAATCATACTAAAAAATTAAATCATGAAATCAAAACATAGAATTGTTAAGCTACCTCAAGGGTGAAATAAAATGGAATTATCCTAGCTTTCCCTTTGAATTTTACCTTCTTTGCTTCCTTCCCTTTCGGCTAGCTCTGCCTCCCCTCACAAAAGCTTTTGCTTTCCTTGCTAAGCTACTCTCTTGCTTCACTAAGTGAAATTGTCATGTATGTGTCCATTTCCCTCAATCTATCTCTTATATATTTTCTATTCCCTTACATTGAGTGTTACACAAGTACTTAAGTACAATCCACATTAATTGAAATCTTGTCTCAATTAATCCACTCGGTCATGCCAAAGGAAGGGAAGAAGTGAGGCTCATGCAAGTTGCACTCTTTAGGTAAGCTTTATGGCTCATGCAAAACCCACGTTTTAGCATTATGCATGTATATATAATTCCATCATTCAGTTGCATTGGAGATGACACAAGGGAAGGAAAAAACAAAACTAGTATTACACATCTCTTCCTTCTCTCTTCCATCTCCCTACCAAATGTCCTCTTCCATTCCACCTATTCTAGCGTTTGATATAGCCAAAAAGGGATGCAAGGAGATCAAGGAAGAGTACCATTTTCACACGTCTCTTTCCTCTCTCCCATGTTGCCATTTCACTAAATGTATATATATTTAAATGCTATACTCTTCTTTTGTTTCCCAATTGTGCTTGCCACAAGGTTATATAGCTTTGACTAAAGTCCACATTCTATCAAGCCCTCTTACTTACTTGTTTTTCCATTCGGTTGACTAATGAATTCAAGGAAAGAAATTAAGCACCTTAAGTACCTCAAGCACCTCATTCTTTATGTAAGCACCTCAAGCACCTCATTCTTTTTGTAAGCACCTCAAGCACCTAAATTTTTATTTGGTGTTTTCCTCCCACTCATATTATAATTTGGTTACCACAAGTAAGAAAGGGTTCTCCCATAACTTATTTATTCTAAACACTAAATTACACAGGAAAATTCACCACACTTTATGGTAAACTCACCTAATTAATTAAGGAAACATAACATAAAAATAGTCACTATAACGCCCTTATGTAGTATTACATTTCCTCTTATGTAAACAGATAAGTTCAGTACATTATTCTTATCTTTTTATTGTCAAGTCTGAGTAGTTATACCATTAAGTTTTATTAAAGCGGATTAGGTTTGGGATCTTTTGCTCAGATTAAACCTTAAATGCACAATGAAAATAAAATACTACACATCATAGCAAAAATTTAAAACTTCATATCATACAAAATAATAATGTCCCATCAATGTCCATTACATTCTTTGTGAACATGTATCCGGATATATGAAGTACCCGTTTATCAAGAGTCAGGAGACAACAATCATGTCACTCAGACCCCTTTACAATTAATGGGAATGAATCGGTCCTTCACATATCCTTTTCCTCAACAATTACCCATGCACATCTCATATACACAGCCAAAAGAATAGTCTTAGTTCTAAACCAAAATATATCTAGAGTAGGACCCAAAATATGGGTTACAAAAATTTTGCTTTTAACCAGACAAAACTTCTATCTCCCCGGCCTTGCTAAGCATCCGATACATATTAGCATATAAATGAGAAACACAAGTTTCCCAATAGCTTAACAATTCGAGGTTTAAAAAATTAACTAATATGTATCAGGGTGCAAGCACCAAAATATTGAATTCTACATTCTTGGTAGGTATAAAAAAACACAACATTATTCATAAATATAAATTGCCAAGCATTGTATGATCAATTTAAATGTCAATGTGATAAAATTCTATTCTTTTCAAATAGAACATCTTTGTATGTTATTAAACACGTTATCATAAAATTAACAAAACTATTTATGCTTATCATTCTTAAAACTTACTTTTATTTATAATAGTTGTGCACACTTGGGCACTATGTTGACACTTGGCCACCTTTATAATTCTCTGTGCACACTTGGGCACTTGTGGACATTTGGCCACTTTTATAAAATCTCTTGTGCACACTTGGGCACTATGTGGACACTTGGCTACCTTTATAAATCTTTATGCACACTTAGGCTCTTGTGGACACTTGGCCACCTTTATAAAATCTCTTGTGCACACTTGGGCACTACGTGGACACTTGGCCACCTTTATAAATATTTGTACACACTTGGGCACTTATGGACACTTGGCCACCTTTATAAATCTTTGTGCACACTTAGGAACTTGTGGGCACTTGGCCACCTTTATAAAATCTTTAACAAGTTTCAAGGGAAATTTTCCTTTTCTTGAAAAATAATACTAGTGTACATCATTTTTTAAAATTCTAATAAACTTCAAGAATGACTTTTCCTTCCTTGAAAAAGAATATTAATGTACATCCCTTAAAAATTCTAATAACTTCAAGAATAAATTCCCCTTTCTTAGAAAATTAATATTAATGTGCATTTCTTGAAAAATTCTAATAATTTCAAGCATAAATTCCCCTTTCTTGGAAATTAATATTAATGTACATTTCTTATAAAATTCTAATACTTCAAGAATAATTTCACCTTTCTTGGAAATTAATATTAATGCACATTTCTTATAAAATTCTAATAACTTCAAGAATAATTTTCACCTTTCGTGGAAGTTAATATAAATGTACATTTCTTATAAAATTTCAATAAACTTGAAGAATAAATTCTATGGACTTGGCCTAAGGAAATTGGTTAATTTACATGTCAATTTTCTCTCTTTTATTCCTTAACTAATACCATTAAAATGGTATAGTCTCCTTCCTCCATGGGTATCATTTTCTCACCAAGTACAACTAGAAATTTTACACCCAATTTTGATGTAAACTTTCCTCTCCCATTCGGCCAAACGGAGTTTTTATGGAGGAAGCATGGTTTTCAAAAGTATGCAGCCATTTCTATCATATTTAATCATAGTTCATCATGGAATAACATTATCTAACCCTAATCCTTTCACAACAACAATATTCATGTCATCCCATCAACCACATTCCAATCAATGACACATTCTTAGCCAACATAACATGCTTTTTATCAAGAATGTAGGGAAGACAATCATGTTCCATAGAAATCTTGTAAAAACATGTTGATTGCATATACTAAAGCATGGAAAATAATCTTAAAATTGTTAACCTACCTCAAGGATGACTAGAAGAAAGTGATCTTGGCCCTTCCTTTGATATCCTTCTACACCTTGCTTCCTTTTTCTTTGACTAAATCCCTCTTTCCTTGCCTTGACTGAATGGGTGGGGGTCCTCTCAATTGTGGGATGCTCACTTTCCCTTTCTCTTCTTTTTCTCTCTTGTCGTGTGAGTGTGTTGCATGTATGTCAAAAGGCCATTTCAATTTTCCTCCCACATATAGTTTTGTGCTCCCCTATTCTATTGCAACTTTTGTATTTTAGCTAACATTTCGCCTTTCCATTTCCATTCGGCCACACGTCTACCTTGGTACCATTGACCTTGCTTGCCGTGTGGTTGAAGCCATGTGCAGCCCTTTCCAAGTTTCCATTGTGTTTCCCTCTTTACTCTTGATTATTCTTGTTATCCATAAGTCCCACGTGTGGTTCTCAATGTACACCTCCTTTCTTGCCAACTTTGGTTTACTTATCCCTAAATTCATGTTGCACTTTCTTCTATTTCCTCATATATTGTGTTCACTCTTTCTCTCTTCCTCTCGTATGTGTTGTGCATGCATTTCATGTTAACTCAATTCCCTTTATTCATGCTATCTCTCACCCTCATTCTTTTTGTCTCATGAAATTTAGTGCAGCCCTTTCCTTGCAAACCTTGGTTTTCCCCCTTGAACAAGTTAGTGGAAAGAAGCAAGTCATAATTAATCTTTCATTTTTTTCCAAATTCTGCACTCTTCTCTCTTTGCCCACTCGGTCACGTAAGGAAGGAAGGGAGAGAGGATGAGTTCATGTGTCCCATGGGTGATTAGGTGCTGCCATTTTCCTTCACATGCTCTTCCCCCTTTTCATTTTCTATTCTCCCATAGGCGACTACTTAGGGTTCACACCACTTTCTTTTTTTTTTCTCACATTTTCTATTCAACCCAAAGGGATGGGATGCCACCTCATTCCCTTCACATTATTTTATGGCTGCACTAATTGTACTTTCAAGTACAATTTACTTTCTCTACACCCTTTGTCTTACTTCTTGGTCACGTTAATGGGAAGGGAGGAGGTAACCATGCTGCACTTTTCTTTTTCCTTCATTTATTTAATGGCTGCACATCTCTCCCTACTTACTCCACGTTAAATTCCCTTGCATGCAAGACACACCCTCTCACTTGGTGGTGCCAAAGGAAGAGAAGAGAATGACACACGTTACTCATAAGGCAACATGGTGCATTGTGCATTTATGTTATAAATTATGCACTTTTGTTTTACTTGTTGCATGTACATATATAATTAATTCCCTCCTTGCAAGTAAGTGATGCTCTTTACGCAAGACCCATACTCTTAGCATTATGCATGCATGTCTAATTTCTTATGGATAACTAAAGATTCAACTTCTCTCCCTTCTTTCTTCCCTTTTTGCCACGTCATGCAAGGTATGTATATATATATATTTAAATGTTACCCTCCTTCTTTCCTTTCCCACTTGCACATGTACACACACATACATATATTTAGGATGCCTTTTTCTTCTATCTTTTCCCCTTTTTGTCTTAGTACATGGGCATATATATATTTAACTCCTATTCTTCACCAATTGGATGTGCATGAAATTTTAATTTGGCTATACTCCTTTCTATTTCCTTGTTGGCTGTAGAGTCTAATATATATATATATACATACAATTTAAAATTTACATGCTCCATCAATTTCCATATACATCTACTCAATTGCTCTACACTTCCCTTCTTGGAATTTAGACCACTAACGAGGAACATTCATCAAGCTCTTCAATTTTGGCAATGTTATTCTTAGCACTTTTTATTGTGATCATTAAATGACACTAGCAATTTACCACACTTTATGGTAATTTATCTAATTAATTAAGAAAACATAAATCTAGATATAATTGAAAGAACATGGGGTGTTATAGTCACAAGAATGGGGTGTTATATAAATCAGCACACATTACCCAATAGCAATTAAAAACACATAAAATGTAGGTTTAAAAACCCCAACTTTGCTTAAAATATTCCAAAAATCACATTTATCAGTAAGGTTTTTGCATATTTTAGAAATAGGGTTTAGGATGAATTTCTACCTTGATTCCTTGCAAATGTGTGTGTTTGATGTGTTAGAAATGATCCTCCCTTGCTACAGAACTAAGTTCTAGCTTCAATCTACCCTTTCCTACAGCACAATTTCTAACACCCCACAATTTAATTAGTCTAAATTAATGTCCTTTAATTAAATGGATGGAATTAATTGTATCATTTAATGATTAGTATGAATTGCTTGCTTCATAATTAATTAGATGAATTAACTTAAGGAGGGGCAAATTTGCTTGCATAATTTAATGGGCCAAAATGGTTTTTATATTAAAAGGTAAGCTTGCACAAAAATTAAAGTACTTGATTTAAATTTTTATCCTTTCAATAAGCTAGCCAAATTGCCAAAGGAAAGAGATAATAAAAGCTAAATGTATATACACATAGATAACCTCATGGTAAGCACACATGGAAAAGGAAAAGAGTTAGCACACAATAAATATATGTACATATTCACATACAAATGATGAAGTAAAACAAAGAAATAAAAAGGGGTGTCATGAATTGTGGACTTGCATGGGTTTCACATGCAAATGGGTGGAAGAAGAAAAAATTTTGCATGAATTTTATACATGGTTCATGTGAACTATTAAGGAAAGAAATTACATGCATCTTGTAATGACCCCCTAATACGACATACGCGATGCTTATCTGATTAGCAGAAGCATATGGGTTGATTTACATAATTATTCCCGATGTGGGAATATCAGGGGATCGCTACTGGTTGAGCGTAACCCAAATAGACTTCCCATTGTCCATTCAGATTCTGTTCAACCCTAATTCACATGCAGCTAACTAATTAGACATACATATATCCTAAAATACTCTGGAATGAAATCTACAACTCATATACACGTCACGTCATACATTCATACACATTCCAACTTAAACTCATCAGTTTACAGTGGTAAACCCTACCGAAAATTCGGCAGAGTTTCCTCTGTATTTCGATCATATCCACAGTACAATAATCACCTGTTTATAATCATACAGCTAGTCCATCAACAACATAAACATAATTAACAGAATCCATATACAACAACGTCAATCCCCTTACAACATACGTCACATAATACCTTATTTATACATGTATAATCGATCCAATCCATACAGAAAACATAAAAGACAGAACCCAATAAACAACAATGTCATCAAAGTATATATATACAAAACAATTCAAGCCTGAACTAAGTCAATCTCCTACTTATCACCAAGGCCTCAACCGCTATCTTCTGGGTTCCTGTCCCTGTCCCTATTCATCTGAGTAAACAACCTAATGAGATATAAAATCCCAGTAGAATAATTTACATTTCAAATATCATTCGAAAACTGGTTGAATACCCAGTAGTGCGAACATCGAAATCATCTTCCCGAAATCAATTCGTAAATAGTGAAATACCTTATCTTTAAAAGTCATTTTATTACATGAAAATTGCGGCAATTTATCAAAATCATAAAATCCATTTCTTTGAAAATCAATCATCAAAAATCTAGTAAAATCCCATGCCCGGTGTATCGAAGTCCACGTTGGTCACAATTCTGATGTAACCAAGTCTAAATCATCATCTAATTGCACGTCATCTCGAGAGAATACCTCTCTTATCGTTGGGTGTGATCCGTAACACCAATCACCCGTATCAAGCCTATATTGTGAGTGTGATCCGTAACACCAATCACTCACTTAAGGATCGGGTGAGAATCAACATCTAGGGCGTCCCCTAGCATGTGCACATACGCCAATCCTCATCCTCATATAGTCTATTTGAACTCACATGCTCACGGTAGGCTATTCCTTAGGGTTTTAGGGTATTACGCCTAAATCACAACGTTTCTCCGTGTAGGCTATCCACCCTTATACTCCCTAAACCTTTCTTAGGGTCGTCCTGGTTTAACGCGTAATCCCTAATGCAGTACAGGCTAAATTAGGTAAAAACAATATCAATTAAAAGCTCCTGCACTGGATACTTAACTAGTCCCATACCGGCTATCAAGTACCCAACCCTAAGTAAATCCATCCTAAGGACATCTAAACTCGATAAACAAAGTGTCTAACATGCAATTAGGGTTTTTAGCACACAGGCATGCAATTTATCCCATCGAAAGCAGCACACAAATCCATGCAAATCATCTAAATCATTCAGGTATCCACTAAGTCAAATCTAGGGTTCGGGAAGCGTAAATTATCCTACCTGGTCTCCTGTCGCTCCAAATCAATTCAGAATCTCACGAAGTCTCAGTTTTTGAGCCCAATTAATTTCCTGGACATTAAATGGAATATTTAAACTTTTCACGTCATCCATTTTTCAATCCTAAGTCCAGTTACCCAAATACCTAGGTCAATTTAATGCTTAATTACTTTCAGCAGCTATTTCAGTCAGATATCATTAGGTTTTTGGGAAATCGAACCTTACCAATGGAATCGGATGATGGAATTCTGTATTAGGGTGGTCTCGGTTTCTCCCGATGCACGTCCAGAAGCTTCAGATCAGAATAAGATGGCAATAAGACGGCGGCACTTTGGCGCACGGTGGAGGGGTGCGGTTTGGCTCAAAAATTACACCATGGTGAAGCCCGCAAGTCCAGGAGTCCGAATATGGTGGTGGCGCGGCGGTTCACGGCCGTTTGGATGGAATTTTTTGGCCACAAAAATTCTTGCACGGGGGACAGAGATTCCCTTGATCCAGGCTTATCCGGCCTCCGTTCGTCGTCGATGAGCTATTGGAGGAAGCTGGCAGCTCAGGCTACACGGTGGTAGGGGCGGTGACGCTCAACGGCGACTGACGGCGGCGATCTGAGTTGGCGAAGTTTTTGCACGGTGGAGGAGAAAAGTGGCGTTTACCGGCGAAGCTGGAGGCCGTTGGTGGCCGTGGGTGGTTGCTAGAGGTTGTGGGTGGTGAGGGCTATCGATTGGTATGCGGGTTGGCGGTCCACGGTGGCTGTAGCGGCGGTTCACGGTGGAGGAAGGAGGAGAGAGAGTGTGGTGAGGAGAGAGAGAAATATGAGAGAAATAGAGGGAATTCGAGAAATTTAAAGCCTCCAGGGGCAATTCTGACTTTTCCTGGACCACCCGGGGATACTTTAGGGTTTCATCATCCTTCTAGACGTTGGCACGCATTTCCATTCGAAGGTTTTGGCCTCCTTCACTGAATTTGACGCATAAAACGTCCTCTGTCAGTTCCTGATCACCGGATTGCATTTCTTTCTATTTGATCGTGTTTCTGACTTCGAATAGCTTCCTGTTTCGAATCACTATCCTCAAAAGTCATGCCAGGCTTCTTTCAATTGGAATTTGCATCGAAAACTAGGTTTTATCTTAAAAAAATCTTTCAAAATCCTTGCGGTTGTTACACATCTTGTGTGGGACCAATGGACAATACAAAGGAGGATGGGAATTGAATTTTTAGCATGCAACAATTTAATATATAGGCATATAAGGTGGAGTAAAAAGGAAGCAAGAGTGCACATGCATTTGGAAGAAGGAGAAGAAGAATTTTAAAGGTGCAGAATTTTTCTAAGTGGAATATGCACATGAGAACACGTGAGGCATGAAAACATGGCAAGGAAGAAGAATTTTAAAGGTGCAGAATTTTTATTTAACTTGTTGCACATGGGACCACACGTGAGGTAGGAAATTTTGGTTAGGAAAAGAAGACACAAGGTGCATAATTTTTTTTATGCAACATGTGAATTTAGTTGCTTGTAAGAGTAGATAACCTAAGCTTGCAAGGAAGGGAATTACCAAGAGTGCAAGCAAAGGCAAAGTGTACTTGCAAGTTCAATTAGTGCAAGAAAAAATATATATACAAATATAAAGAGTGCAGAATTTTCATATAGGAAAAGGATAACATGAGTTATTCAAAATTTGCTAAGCAAGGAGGAGGATACACATGCAATTGGAACAAGGAATTGAAAATGTGATTTTTATGCATGTAACCCACTCCCACACGGCAAGAAGGGAGAAAAGAGAAAGGGAAAAGAGAGGAAACATACTATATTAAAATAAGTAGATGAAGCATGGCATGAAGAAAGAGGAAATTTCACTTTTATGGATGCTTGCATATGCCACCTAGTCAAGAAGGAAATATAAATTTTATTCATCCAATATACACGTGAAAAGGGAGAGACAAAAGAGAGGTTGAGAGTTAGTTTCCATGCAATCTAACCACACGTGAAATAAGAGAGAAAAAGAGAAAAAGAAAAGAAGAGAAGAAGGGAAGAAGAGGAAGCAAAGGAAACAAGGTGTAGAAGGAGACCAAAGGAAGGGCCAAGAACATTCTTTCTAGCTCACCATCAAGGTAGGTTAGCAATTTATTATTCTAGTTCCATGATTTAGTATGCATGTTCAATGATTTTGCTTCAATGGGACTAGAACACTTGTCTACATTCTTGATTTAGGAATAACACATGACTTAGCTTGCATGGTAAATCTAGGAGGTGGTTAATGCTTAAACTTAAAATGTTATTTTAAAGATCATTAAAGAACTTAGAATAAGAAATCAATGGCTTGGGTTGTTTGGCTTATGCCTCTTAATATTGGAGTAGATTTGTGATTCCATGATGAATTTAATATTAGTAAATGTAACCCATGTAAGAGAGTGACCATACTCAAATTAATGGGGAATATTTATGATTATTAATAATGATGCATGTGATTAAGGGAAATAATTGACTAGAATAATGATGAATATTATTGTGGTTAAACTTTATGATTAAAATAAGGATGAATATTATTGGGGAAAAATTTAGGCTAATTAATGATAAACATTATTATGGAAAAATATTTGACTAGATTCATAAGACATATTGATTTTAACAATTTAAGACTAATAATGATGACCATTGATATGGGAAAATTGTTGCTAAATTAATGGTGAATGTAGTTATGGAAAAATCATGCTTAGTAACAAGGAATAATGGTGTTATGAAAATTTATGAGCAATTAATGATGAACATTATTATAGGAAATTTATGGCTAAGAAAATGATGACCATTATTGTGAAAAATTATGGTTTGAAATATTGAATAATGTTGTTAGTGAAAAATCATGATTAATAAGGATAAACATTATTGTGATGGAAAAGGAAATTACCCTATTTCATTAATATGTTTTAAAGAATGGAAAGAGTAAAATTTAAATGATATAATATGAAATTCTCTTGAATTTTTCCTTAGGCCAAAATCCTGGAAATTCTCCCTGAAAAATGATTAAGGTTTTATAATTGAAAAAACTATTCAAAATGGAGAATTAGATTGATTTAGGAAAAAATTTTCATAAATTAATATGAAAAAGGTAATGTGTGCCAACAGAAAAAGAAGGAAAGGAAACTAACATAGTAAAAACAAAGAAAGATTCATGAATTACGAGGTGTGGCAAAAAGGTGCTCCACACGGGCAGCCTAGTGAGGCGTGGCTGAAGGTGCTCTATGCCCATGACCTAATGCTCGCCACTACTCTATATACATGGCCGAGTGTCCACGATTTACAAAGTGTGGTCGAAGGTGCTCCACACAAGCAACCTATTGAGGCATGGCCAAAGGTTCTCCATGCCTATAACCTAGTGCTCGTGACTACCCTATCTACGTGGCCGAGTGTCCACAGATTATGAGGTGTGGCCAAAGGTACTCAACACGGGCAGCCTAGCGAGGTGTGACTGAAGATGCTCTATGCCCATAACTTGGTGCTCGCGACTACTCTATACACGTAGCCAAGTACCCATGAATTACGAGGTGTGGTCGAAGGTGTGCCACACGAGGGACCTAGAGAGGTGTGGCCAAAGGTGCTCCATACTCGTTACCTAGTGTCCACAGTATCCCCATAAAGGTGGCTTAATGGCCCGTAACACCCCAGAGCATGTAATTAATTTAATGCATAAGCACTCGATAGAATTTCGTAATAACCCATGTAGTTTTATGATAATATGCATCTCTTAAAAAAGGGTCATATAATCTTCCATTGCCCCTTAAATTTATCATGCAGTGCTTGCCTATTTACATTGATGAATAACCTTATGTTTCAATGTCAAGAATGTAGATTAAATGTTTTGGTGCTTGCACCCTAATACATATTAGTTGATTTCTAAACCCTGAATTGTTAAGCTACTAGGAAACTTGTGTTTCTTATTTATGTGCTAATATGTATCAGATACAGAAGCGTAGCTGGGCCGCAAGGTAGCAGCTCTTTTTGATTTTTGGTAACCCCTATTTTGGGTCCTAGATATATTCGATTTAGAATAGGACATTTATTTGACTATATACAGGAGATGTTTATGGGGTATACAGGGGAAAGCAGATATGTAAAGGATTGGTCTATCCTTAATTTGTATCAGAGTCTGAGTGATAAACTTGTTGTCTCCTAACTTTCGAGGGACAGGTACTTCATATATCCAGGGACATGTGTAACAATATGTAATAGACATTGTCAGACTTGTAATATTTGAATTACATGAAAGTCTATATTTTTTCTATGTAGTATAGTGTTTCTTTATTCCGCTGTGCATGTAAGTTTTTTAATTTGAGTAAAAGATCTCGAACCTAATCCACTTAATATAATTTAGTGGTATAATTGCTCGGACAATGATTCAATAAGGATAAAGATAATGTACCAAACCTATCTATTTATATCTTAATTAATGGTAATACTAGATAGGGGCGTTACAAAACTCCCTTCTTATGCCCTAACTCACCCTTTTCTCTCTCTAAAAATGATTAGAGTTGGAAGTGTGTAAAGGGTTTAAGGCTACAACTAGGGTTTAAGGAAGTTTAGAGAAATTGCTATTTGGTCCCTGAGCTATTTTGCACTCTTAGACTCCCTCATTTTTCCTTTTTAATTGAGTCCCTAGCCACCTCTTGCTAAACCTTCATGTATCTCCTTTCAATTTAGTCCCTAGGCTAATGTAACTATATGAAACTAATGCAACATATACAAGCATTAAACATCAAATTAACAATTATCAAATATCTCTTGAATCATAATTGAAGTGAATGTTACAATTTGAGATTGTCTATTGATTACAAATAACTGAATAGGGTAACCATAAAGAATAAGTATCCCCTTCCTAGAATTGATGATCTGCTAGAACAACTGAGAGGAGCCACTGTATTCTTTAAAATTAATTTGAGACCAAGGTACCATCAAATCAGGGTTAGAGCTAAAGATGTTCCTAAGATAGCTTTTTAAAATAGGTATGGGCATTATGAATTTTGGGTAATGCCTTTTGGACTAACCAATACTCTAGCTATCTTTATGGATTACATGAATCGCATATTTAGACTCAACCTTGATCAATTTGTGGTAGTGTTTATTGATGATATTCTTGTATATTATAAAGATAGAAAAGAGCATGCACAACACTTAAGAACTGTGCTACAATTGCTTAGGAAAAAGTAGTTGTATGCTAAATTTTCAAAGTGTGAATTTTGTTAGAGGAACTAAAGTTCTTAGGGCATGTAATTACTAAGGATGGAGTCTTCGTAGATCCTAATAAGATAAAAGCAATAGTGAATTGGGAGAGACCCACTATTGTAATAGAGATTCATAGTTTCCTTAGGTTAGTAGGGTACTATCAGCGATTTATTTAAGGGTTTTTATAGATCGTGATGCCCTTAACTAAATTGAACAGGAAGAATGTTCCATTTAAATGGGACTCAAAATGTGAACATAGCTTCCAGACCTTGAAAGAAAAGTTAACAACTGCACCTATTTTAAGAATTCTTGATCCTTTAAGACCTTATGAGTTATATTAGGATGTGTCATAATGCAAGAGGGTAAAGTAATAGCTTATGCCTCTAGACAGTTAATGTAACATCCGCTCCTATTTCTATGAGAGATTTTTGTTAATTTTAATTAATTGCTTTATGTATGATGCATTAGATTGCATTAGTGTAAGAATTGGATTAAATAATAGTGAGATAATTTCCCTCAAATAGGATAGGGACTAAACTGAAAAATGGGAAAGTTTAAGTATAAGAATTATAATTTTAGCAGAAAGATTTACTATAGCCAACTGATTTTTGGAAATCTCTCACCAATGGTTCAAAGGCAAAGTGGTAATTATGAATATAATTTCAAAATTTTCATTTAGAGGTTGAATGATCATATATTAGCATTAAAATTGTAAATTTTAGGTCGCCTATATATGTAACACCATATTTCTACTATTGAAGTTAAAATTTTTGATTTCCTTAATTAAGTGAATGAATTTCTATAAATTGTGATGAAAACGTTTTGTGATTCAATGTTTAAAAATAAATATGTTAAAAAACAAACACCCACTCTTTCATGTGTTAGCTGAATTAAGTTGGAAGTGAAAAGAAAATGGTAGGTAAGACTTGATTATTTAAGTGATGCATGAAGAGAGAAAGGAGAAATAAATGTACTTTTATTAAATCTCTTTTATTTCATTTCTTCACTTTGCTAAGAAAACAAGTGGGAAGAATGAAATCGGTGGAAATGATGGATACTTTGTAAGGTAAGAAATTTTGTTTCTTTTTATCTTACTTTACCCGAACCAATTAAGGTTGAGTGGAAGGAAAATCTCACACTCATTGATTTAATCATTAGGATAGAAATGAAGAGAATACTCAGCCATAAAAATTGAGGTGCTTGATTTCAAGGTTGTAAGAGTGAAGCGGCAAAGAAGAAAAGAAGAAAGGGAAAGAGACATGTAGCATTTTACTCTTAATTTCCCTTCATTCCTCCATTTCCATTTTCCTTGGCTGAGCGTGTAAGAGGGCGAGAGAGTGAGAAACATATTCTAATAGCTCTCTTCCTTTCTCTTTGTGTTTTTATCTAATGATCAAGATACAATATTCAAACAAGGTACTTAAATTCAAGGTGCTTAGCTTGAATGAGACATGAATTAATAATTCAAGAAAGCTATCATGAGTTCATGAGATAAGGTGCTTGACCTCCTTCATCCCTTTTTACCAAATAGGCAATAATGCATGAATTAGCTTAAACACATATATTAATGTATACGGAAATGGAGAGAAGCAGCTGGACATTTATGTAATGTAAATACCTATGAGGTGATGAATAGGAATAATAGGAACTACAATGCTAATGAGTCATACATGCGTTTCATTTCTTTTGGCCGAATTGAAGGAAAGAGTCAGCCAAGTTGGTTAGGAATATCACTAGCACTTAAAGTTAAAAGAATAACACTTAGAAAGAAAGAAAAGAAAGAAGACGGAGGAAGGAAAAAGGAAAACTTGACCAAAAGAAGAAAGAAGCTGAGAAGTAAAAGATTCAAGGAGACACCAAGATATCTTTGTTATTCTTGCACTAGTGAGGTAGCTTAGCAATTCTTTGTTTTGATTTCATGATTTAGATATGTAGTATGATTTAAAGTCTTTATGGAATCAAATTGTCTAGCTTTACATTCCTTAAAATGCAATGTTTCCATTGGCCAAGTTTGTATGATGAATGGACTTAGTTGTGGTTATTGATGTAGTGCTGTAGATGTAGCTAATTCTATGAGGGAATGGTTGATGGAAAATTCCAGTATGTATAATGAAAAACCATAGCATGGGAAAGTGTTGTAATATCATATTTTTACAAGATTAATGTATGTGTTATGTTAAAGAGACCTAAGGGATTGATTTCAAACTAAGGCATTATCCCTTTAAGTTTACCTAACCCGAGAGCTTCCCATGTGGATATCTAGGAAGAATTGCTGAAATGGTAGGGGAAAGGGACTCCACTTCTATTATGGTAGAAAGGGAAAGAGAAAATAATATAATAAAATAGCATATGGAAAATGGTTTATCTTGTTACATAATAAATTAATACATTGTAAATTGTTTACCCTTTTTACATAGATGTAAGAATGGAAAAATGTAGGTAACCTTAAAATTAGTATGTAATATGAACCAAGAGAGTAAGTAGTATAATTTGTTAATGGCATAGTTACATAATTTGAATGTGGGAAAAAGGTACTAAGAAATTTGAATGCATGGTGCCATTAGGTTAAATGATAGAAAGTATGGAAGAATGTGACAAATGGGATATGAAAAACATTAAATCCCACCCTTCTTAATGGTGGCCGAGACATGTAAATGGTAAATGATTTATAATATATATTATAATGGTTAAAGTTAAGGAAAATTGAAAAGGTTCGAACTAAATGAATGGTGATTGCAAATTATCCATAAATGTGCCATTATTGTTCTTATGCTAAAAAAAATTTATGAGATGATGGATGGCTAATCTAAGATCACATATTAATAGATAAGTGTTCACAATTATTCTATAAAGTGGCCAAGAGTCCACAATGTGACCAAGTGTTCACAATTCTTACCAAAGTGGCCAAGTGTCCATCCACATTTCTTGCAGTGTGACCAAATGAACTTCACACTCTTAGACATGATAAGTTTTAAGAATGAGAATATATAGATCATCATTAGCTATTTCAACTATTATATGTATGCTTTTGCTAAAAATGTGATATTTGAGAATGACCATCTTTATCACATTGACACACACTAATGAATTGTACAATGCTTGCCAATGTGTATATATATGAAAGAAATTATGTTTAAGATGATTAGAATGTAGATGAAATTGCTTTTTGTGCTTGCACACTAGTAGATATTAGTAGATTTTAAAATGTTGAATTGTTAAGCTACTAGGAAACTTGTTTTCTCATTTATATGCTAATATTTATTAGATATAGAGGTATAGCATTGATATAGAGACTGAAGGGTCATGAGTGGAGGTTTCTTTTATTAAAATTATTTTATACCACAAGGGTTTGAGTGACAGCGATGTTGTCTCCTGACCCTATGAAAAGTTTCTCTACAGTTATTAGTTAATCGAACGTATGTAATACTTAAGAAATGATATGTAGTGCTTTATAAATATATTTTAGATGTATTATATTTTATTTTTGTTATGCTTATAAGTTTTGATCTGAGCAGAGGAACCCGAACCTAATCTACTTTAATAATATTGTGATGG
The DNA here is from genome assembly GCA_031216115.1 of Senna siamea. Classification (NCBI taxonomy): domain Eukaryota; kingdom Viridiplantae; phylum Streptophyta; class Magnoliopsida; order Fabales; family Fabaceae; genus Senna; species Senna siamea. The sequence continues at coordinate 15,291,297 of CM062354.1, forward strand.
TATGAATGCTCAGATGTTATAAATGAATAATTAAGGTTAAGAATAATGTATTGAACTTATCTGTTTACATCAGTGGAGTTGTAATACTAGATAAGGGCTTTACATTAAGTTGAATTAGAGAACAGTTACCTAGGGTGGCAATAGGGTAGAATTCTTAGGCAATTGATTGACCTGTAATTTGTTGTGACTTGAGGAATGGAGCATTAAGTTTGGGAAGATAAAAGCTCTTGTTCGTGTTATATGTTATTTGCTTAATAATTTGTTATTGAGACTGATCACCTCGATAATACTTATTTTGTAGAATAACAATATGGCACCAACAAGGAGGAGTGGATCACAAGCCCAAAACACTGAGGTAGACTTAAATGAGTTTATACAAACAATAAGAGGTATGGCAAAGGCTGTGAGAGTTCAGGCTACAGCTTCCTCTCATCAGGTTGCAGTTATAACTAAAGCACTTTGCCAGATCCAAACTGATCGGAGTGAGGATACTCAGAATGGGGCAGAATAGATGAGAACTTAAGTCTGTGGAGGCTGGACTGAATTCTAAAGAGCTAGACCTCCTATTTTTATTGGTGTGATGAATTCAAAGAAGGCAGAAAGTGGGTACAGAAGATGGAGGAACTATTTGATGTATTGGGAAGCACGGAGTCACAAGAAAGTATCCTTTGCTGCTTATTAGTTAGAAGGGGAGGCTAAATACTGGTGAAAGGGAATGAAATAGTTAATGGAGGTACAGGGAACTCGAACTACTTGGGAGAATTTCAAGGATGCATTCTTAGAGAAATATTTTCCCCAGAGTAAGAGAAATGCCAAGGAAGGTGAATTTGTGTAGATAAAACAAGGTAGCCGACCATTTGAAGAACATCTAGCTCAATTTGAAGAGTTATCAAAATTCTCTTCATATAAGAAGTGGAGACCAAATAGGGCATGGAAAGCTATGCATTTAGAAAATAGTTTAAATCCTGAGTTATATCATGAAGTAGCATCTCAAGAGATCAGAGATTATCCAACCTTGGTCAATAAATGCCGAATAGCATCCAGGTCCTTAGCAGTGCTGAAGAGGGGGAGACAAGAATCTAAATTCTTTAAGAGAAATAATATACCTAGATTCAATAGAGGCCATGATAATAAGTTTATGAGGAACCAGATAGGGAAGAGGCTAATGAATATTCCAATTTCTCAAAACAACTGTTCTAAATGTGGAAGAAATCATGTAGATAGGCTGTGTCTTATGGGACAGAACATGTGTTATAAATGTGGGAAGCCAAGGCATATCTCCAGGACTTGTCCTACCATGAAGAAATCAGAAGAGACCACAAGACCTATTACTAAGGGAAGGGTGTATACCCTGAAGGGTAAGGAAATGGCTCAGTCAGAAGATCTGATGAAAGGTACATGTTTTATTAATGATGTTCCTTTAATTGCATTGTATGATTCTAGCACCACTTATTCATTTGTTTCATTAGACTGTGTTCAAAAATTGAGATTTCCAATAACCACCCTACGTTATGAACTTTCCATAACCGAACCTACTGATGAACATGTGTCCACCTCATTAATTTTTTTGAACTATTTTATTGTGATTGAAAATAGAAATTTCATTATAGACCTCATTTATTTACCTATGATTGAATTAGATGTTATCCTTGGAATGGACTGGCTCTCTTTTAATAACGTTGTTTTGGATTGTTTAGCTAAATCTATGATTTTCATAGATACCAAACCAGTAAATATAGGGATTGAGAGGAAAAATCATGGAATGAGTTTCTTGTGTTCCTCTGAAGTGTAAAGTCAGCAAAAGTTAGAAGACATTCCTGTAGTTAGTGAATTTCCTAATGTATTCCTAAAAGAAATTACAAGTCTCCCACTAGAGAGAGGAATAAAGTTTTTCATAAAACTAATTCCTGGGGCAAGACAAATTTCCATAGCATCCTATAGGATGTCTCCAATTGAATTAAATGAATTAAAGGAGCAAATAGAGGATCTCTTAGCAAAATAATTTATTAGACCCAGTGTATCATCGTGGGGAGCTCCTATATTATTTGTCAAGAAGAAGGATGGAGGCATGAGGATGTGTATAGATTATAGATAGCCAAATAAGATGATTGTGAAGAGTAAGTATCCTCTCCCTAGAATCGATGACCTGTTAGACCAATTAAGAGGAGCCACCATCTTTTCTAAAATTGACTTAAGATCAGGTTATCATCAAATTAGAGTTAGAAATGAGGACATACCTAGGATTGCCTTTAGGATAGTGTATAGGTACTACGAATTTCTTGTGATGCCCTTTAGCTTAAGAAATGGTCCAGCTATTTTTATGGATTAAATGAACCGTATCTTTAGACCCTACCTCGATCAATTTGTAGTGGTGTTTATTGATGACATATTAGTGTATTCTAAAAATGAATAGGAGCATGAACAACATCTAAAGATAGTATTACAAATACTCAGAGAAAAGCAATTATATGCCAAATTAGAAAAATGTGCCTTCTAGTTGGAGGAAGTGAACTTTCTAGGACGTGTGATTTCTAAAGAGGGAGTGTTAGTGGATCCTAGTAAGACAAAAGCAGTAGTGAATTGCCCACTATTGTAACTGAAGTCAGGAGTTTCTTACGATTAGCAGGGTATTATAAGTGATTTATCCAAGGGTTTTCACAAATAGCAATGCCTATAACCAAACTAACTCGAAAGAATGTACCATTTGTATGGAATTCAAAGTGTGAACAAAGCTTTCAAACTCTAAAGTATAAACTAACCATAGCACCTGTTCTGATTCTTCCAAACCCAATAGAAACCTTTGAATTATATTGTGATGCATCAAAGAAAGGTTTAGGGCATTTTCTGATGTAGAAAGGAAAAGTAGTAGCTCATGCTTCTAGACAGTTGAGACCACATGAAAGAAATTATCCTACTCATGTTCTAAAATTAGCAACCATTTGTGTTTGCTTTAAAAATCTAGAGACATTATCTCTATATATCTAAATTTGAAGTCTTTAGTGACCATAAGAGTCTTAAGTATCTGTTTAATCAAAAAGAATTAAATACGAGACAAAGAAGATGGATGGAGTTTATAAAAGATTATGATTTTGAACTTAAATACCATCCAGGTAAAGCAAATATTGTGGGAGATGCTTTAAGTAGAAAATCTCTCCATGCAGCCCAAATAATGGTATGTGAAATGGAGTTAGTAGAAAAATTTAGGAACATGAGATTGTCTACTCTGATGTTACCTAACAGAATCTATTTGAGTGAGCTAAAAATTGAGAATACCCTTAGAACCATAATTCTTGATGCACAGAAGGATGATGAATTTCGTAAATCCCTAAAGGAATCAAAAGAATTCATAAAAAAAATGATAGAGTAATAACATTCCAAAATAGAATATATGTTCCTAAAACTAGAAGATGAAGAGAAATCATTTTGGAAGACACTTATCAGAGCAAGTATACTATCCATCCTGGAGTCACTAAGATTTATCAAGATCTTAAAGGAAGGTTTTGATGGCTAGGTATGAAGAAAAATATAGCAAAGTATGTAGCCAAATGCCTAGTGTGTCAACAGGTTAAAATTGAACATCAGAAACCTGTAGGGTTACTACAAACCCTAGACATCCCTGAGTGGAAATGAGATAAAATCTTAATGGACTTTGTAGAGGGATTACCAAGGACTCAGTCAGTAAAAGATGAGATTTAGGTGATTATGGATAGATAAACCAAATCAACACATTTCCTACCTATCAAAATAAATTTCTCCTTAGATAAATTAGCCCAATTATATATTTAAGAGATAGTGAGACTTCATGGAATTCCCACTAGCATTGTTTCATATTGAGACCCTCGATTCACCTCTAGATTTTAGAGAGCGTTACAAGAAGCTTTTGGTAAAAGACTAAATTTCAGTATCGCTTACCATCCCTAGACTGATAGGCAGACAAAAAGAACCATTCGAACTCTAAAAGATATGCTTAGGGCTTGTACTTTAGAGTACAAAGGGAATTGGGAGAAAAGTTTACCATTAATAGAATTCTCCTATAATAATAGCTTCCATTATAGTATAAGAATGGCACCATATGAAGCTCTATATAGAAGAAGGTTTAGATCCCCTTTGTGTTGCTATGAGGTTGGGGAAAAATAATTGTTAGGGCTTGAATTGGTTCAACAAACCATGGATCAAATTAAAATTATCAAAGAAAATATGGTTAAAGCCTAAAATAGACAAAACAGCTATGCTGACAAAAGAAGAAGACCACTAGAATTTGAGAAGGAAACCATGTTTTTCTCAAGGTATCCCTGACTACCATTATTGGTAGGGCTATGAAATCTAGAAAGTTGAGTCCTAGATATATTGGACCTTTCCAAATATTAAAAAGAATAGGTCCATCAGCATACCAGATAACCTTGCCACCACACTTGTCAAACCTTCATAATGTTTTCCATGTATCCTAGCTCAGAAAATACATACCTGATCCTTCACATATACTTGATGCCATTACTCTACAATTAAAGGATAATCTAACAAATTAACCAAAACCTTTACAAATTATCAGTACTAAGGTTAAAACCCTAAAGAATAAAACCATTCCTCTGGTAAAGATCTTGTGGGATCGAACATCACCATAGGAAGCCATTTAGGAAAGAGAGGAAGATATGAGAAGAAACTATCCAAAATTATTTACCTGAGGTATGTATAAATTTTGAGGATAAAATTATTTTCAAGGAGGGAGAAATGTAACACCCATCTTTCTGCTATTGAAATTTAAATTTTTGATTTCTTTAATTATGTGAATGAATTTCTATAAATAGTGATGAAAATGTTTAAAAATAAATATTTTAAAAAACAAACACCCTTTCTTTCTTATGTTAGCAAAATTAAGATGGAAGTGAAAAGAAAATGGTAGGTAAGACTTGATTATTTAAGTGATGCATAAAGAGAGAAAGGAGAAATAAATGTACTTATATTACATCTCTTGTATTTCATTTCTTCACTTTGCTAAGAAAACAAGGGGGAAGAATGAAATTGGTGGAAATGATGGATACTTTGTAAGGTAGGAAATTTTGTTTCTTTTTATCTTACTTTAGCTAAACAAATTAAGGTTGAGTGGAAGGAAAGTCTCAAACTCATTGACGTAATCATTAGGATAGAAAAGAAGAGAATACTTGGCCATAAAAATTGAGGTGCGTGATTTCAAGGTTGTAAGAGTGAAGCGGCAAAGAAAAGAAGAAAGGGAAAGAGATGTGTAGCATTTTACTCTTAATTTCCCTTCGTTCCTCCATTTCCTTTTTTCTTATCTGAGTGTGCAAGAGGGCGAGAGAGTGACAAACATATTATAATAGCTCTCTTCCTTTCTCTTTGTGTTTTTATCTAATGATCGGGATACAATATTCAAACAAGGTACTTAAATTCAAGGTGCTTAGCTTGAATGAGACATGAATTAATAATTCAAGAAAGCTATCATGAGTTTATGAGATAAGGTGCTTGACCTTGTTCCTCCCTTTTTACCAAATAGGCAATAATGCATGAATTAGCTTAAATACATATATCAATGTATATGGCAATGGAGAGAAGCAGCTAAACATTTATGTCATGTAAATACCTATGAGGTGATGACTAGGAATAATAGGAAATACAATGCTAATGATTCATCTATGCATTTCATTTCTTTTGGCCGAATTGAAGGAAAGAGTTGGCCAAGTCGGTTAGGAATATCACTAGCACTTAAAGTTAAAAGAACAATGCTTAGAAAGAAAGAAAAGAAAGCACACAGAGGAAGGAAAAAGGAAAACTTGACCGAAAGAAGAAAGAAGCTAAGAAGTAAAAGATTCAAGGAGACACCAAGATATCTTTGTTATTCTTGCACTAGTGAGGTAGCTTAGCAATTCTATGTTTTGATTTCATGATTTAAGATATGTAGTATGATTTAAAGTCTTTATGGAATCAAATTTCCTCGCTTTACATTCCTTAAAATGCAACATTTCCATTGGCCAAGTTTGTATGATAAATGGACTTGGTTGTGCTTGTTGATGTAGTGTTGTAGATGTAGCTAATTCTATGAGGGAATGGTTGATGGAAAATTCTAGTATGTATAATGATAAACCATAGCATGGGAAAGTGTTGTAATATCATGTTTTTACAAGATTAATGTATGTGTTATGTTAAAGAGACCTAAGGGAAGTTTACTAGTTAGACATTGATTTCAAACTAAGGCATTTTCCCTTTAAGTTTACCTAAAATGGTAGGGGAAAGGGACTCCACTTGGGTTATGGTAGAAAGGGAAAGAGAAAATATAATAATAAAATAGCATATAGCAAAGGGTTTATCTTGTTACATAATAAATTAATACATGGTAAATTTTTTACCCTTTTTACATGGATGTAAGAATGGCAATATGTGGGTAACCTTAAAATTAGTATGTAATATGAACTAAGAAAGTAAGTAGTATAATTTGTTAATCACATAGTTACATAATTTGAATGTGAGAAAAGGTACCATAGAAATTTGAATTCACGGTACCATTAGGTTAAATTATAGAAAGGATGGAAGAATGTGACAAATGCGATATGAAAAACATTAAATCCCACCCTTCTTCATGATGGCCGAGACATGTAAATGCTAAATGATTTATAGTATATATTATAACGGTGTAAGTTAAGGAAAATTGATAAGGTTACAATTAGATGAATGGTGATTGCAAATTGTCCATATATGTGCCATTAATGTTCTTATGCTAAAAAAAAAATGAGATTATGGATGGCTAATCTAAGATCACATATTAATAGACAAGTGTTCACAATTATTTTATAAAGTGGCCAAGAGTCCACAATGTGACAAAGTGTTCACCATTTTCATAAAAGTGGCTAAGAGTCCACAATGTGATCAAGTGTTCACAATTCTTACCAAAGTGGCCAAGTGTCCACATTTCTTGCAGTGTGACCAAATGAGCTTCACACTCTCAGATAAGGTAAGTTTTAAGAATGAGCATATATAGATGATCATTGGCTATTTCAACTGTTATATGTGTGCTTTTACTAAAAATATGATATATGAGAATGACCATATTTATCACATTGGCACACACCAATGAATTGTACAATGCTTTCTAATGTGTATAGATATGAAAGAAATTATGTTTGAGATGATTGTAATGTAGATGAAGTTGCTTTCTATGCTTGCACTCTGGTACATATTAGTAGATTTTAAAATGTTGAATTGTTAAGCTATTGGAAAACTTCTTTTCTCATTTAGATGCTAATATGTATCAGATACAGAGGTATAGCATTGATATAGAGACTGAAGGGGCATGAGGCGAGGTTTCTTTTCTTAGAAGTATTTTGTACCACAAGGGTTTAAGTGACAGAGATGTTGTCTCCTGACCCTATGAAAAGTTTCTTTACAGTTCTCAGTTAATCAAACGTATGTAGTACTTAAGAAAAGATATGTAATGATTTATAAATATATTTCAAATGTATTATATTTTATTTTTGCTGTGCTTCTAAGTTTTTATCTGAGCAAAAGAACCCGAACCTAATCTACTTTAATAATATTGCAATGGTATGAATGCTCAAATATTATAAATGAATATTTAAGGTTAAGAATAATGTACCAAACTTATCTGTTTACATCGGAGTAGTTGTAATACTAGATCAGGGCGTTACAATATAAGGCCGAAAGTTAGACTTTATCCTTACCCAACTTCAGATCCAAACTTCTAAAGAGAGAAAGAAGAGCGAGTAGAGAGAGAAAATGTTGGAGAAGAGGCTAAATCTCCACCTTCAATAAGAGTTGAATTCAAAAAATGTTTATAAAGGCATCTAATAAATTAATTAGCTTCCAAATAAGGAATTAAGATAGCAAAATAACCCAATCCTTTTCTATTTCAAAGTTACTATTTATATAACTGAATTTCATGATTTTGAAATTGTTTGAAGAGAAAAAGGGATTTAAAACTACATTCTTAGTGTTTTTAATCACTGTTGGGTGTTTTGAACCATATGAATATACTTATGAAAGCTTAAATTAGATTATAAAATAAGGGTTTTTATTTATGGATGAGAATAAGGTTAAATCCGAGATTTGAGAGAGATTAAATTATGTTTGGGCTATATTTGGTTTGGTAAACGATGCTTACATGTTGTCTTTGAGTGTATGAATTTCAAAATGGGTTTATAAACAAGTTTTTGGATGAAAATTCTAGGTTAACAGTAAGTCGTGAAATAGATCATAATGTAGCAGCCAACTAATAGCTTGAATCAGTCGACTGTCACATTCTTGAGTTGCCTAGAAATGCATACAGAGCTCTAGCAGTCGATTACCAACCCTTAGAAGTCAACTGCCGTGTTCTTCAATTTCCAAAATTTTTCCCAGAAGGCTAACAGCTGATTGCCATGCCCTAACAGTCAACTTTCAGGCCCAGTCATAGGCTATCAGTAGACTTCTAGCCCTACAGTAGTAGACTGGTAGCTCTCGGGTTGGAAATTTTGAAAGTGGATAGAGTGTTAAAAATTGACTGATAGTAGGGTACCAGCCGACTACCAACCTATGTTAATGTATTATAAACTTAATGACATGTTTGAAAGGTATTTAGTCTAAAAACTCTACTCAAAAATGGGATTTGAACCCAGAATATGCAGGGTAACATGTACTTTAACATGAAATGAAAAAGATCAAGAATATGATGAGATTTGAGATCAAAAGAGCAAGAATAAATAAGAGAAATGAGAATTGTATTCTTAGTATATGTATTAGTGGTTAATAGGTTTATAACTGAGTGACTGATTACTAGTATAAGACAATGATTAGACATTCGACATTTATCATGATAATGGTAAATTCTAAGTTAGTAGACTTAATGGAAAATTTAAAAAGGATCACCTACTTAGAATTTCACATAACTATAGTATGAGCCGAATCACCTATTCTATATGCTCATGATTAGCGTAAATTAGGGGATGCTTATTATGTACTCATGTGTAGACTCAATATGTGGACTCAATGTGTGGACTCTTATTGTGGGGACTCTTATTGTACTTGGATCCACTGGAGGACGCTCTAGAATGTACATGAATATGATATAGTAGTGAAGGACTGCCAATGAGCATATGTTGCGAAAAAGTTATGAGTACAAGATTTTAAAATGCAAAGTGGATCACTTTCCAACCCTTATGATTTCTCTTCTTGTCATTATTATATGATGATTATTGTGATTTAGCTAAGGCCAACGATAAGCGCTCTTATTTCCTTAATGCTCTTTGTGAGAATGAAATCATGTTACTGGTGAAATTTTATTTTTATATAATATAATTATATTTTATGAATATATGTATATCCTATGAGATGGATATCAAATGAGTTATGCATGCAATTGTAAAAGTATTAAAATATGGCTACATTTAAGTATGATAACCCAATAGCTATAATATTTTTATGGTAATGAGAAGAATGTAGTATTTTTCGTATGAGGTTATGGTGGTACAAACTAGCAATTTTATAAATTGGTTATTGTTGCTATTGAGATTTATTCTCATTAAAAATACTAGTTTGTATCATATGCCTAGGTACAAGATACTACTAGAGGTGGAGGTGGAGTTGATGGAGATACCCTTCTCGAGTATTTTCCTGTTATTAAAGAATTATGGGTTATATATGCATGGGAAGTTCCTCTCGCACCCTGATTACATAAAGTACTAGGGTTGTATAATAGAATGTTGGAATGCTTAGTACCTAAATCCTTATTAATATTTTTGAAGGATCAAGAGAATCATTTTGATGTATAGGATAAGGGCGTATATGTATTAGGATATGTGAGCTAGGAATTCACTAGCAATGTTTATTAAATTGGTATGAGTGACAGGTTTGTTATCTTCTTACCCTAGCTAATACTCTCACATGTCTATAGGTATATGTCTTGCACACACAAATGTTATAAATCTTGTAAATATATTATGTGTATTGAATGTGAATGAATATGTATATATGTTTATTTTCATTTTCGTTGTGTATCATGTAAGAACCCGACTGTAGAAACCCAAACTAATAGTAATTAATTACTTAACTCATTAAAAGGTGAAAAATTTTGGGTAAGGGTAGTAGTAATTCACCAATCTAGTAGTATTAAATAACTAAAATAAATTATAGGACTGAGGGGGTTACACTTAGTTGGTATTAGAGCACAGCTACCACATTTAGCATATAGCTGACTTAGTAGTGAAGGGTAGATTACCTAAGATAGAGACAAGTCCAGGCTAGTTAGCTGAGCCTAGGCAGTTGACTGACTTGTATTATGTTTTAACTTAAGGAATAAAGTGCAAAGTTTGGGTAGACAGTATTTCTTATTGGTGCCATATGGTCTCTTATAAATATTATATTATTGGGACTAATCACCTCAATAATGTTTGTTTTGTTAAGTGAAATATGGCCATACTTAGGAAGAATAATGGTAAATAAAAGGAGAATAAAGGTAGCTGACTGGGGTTATGTAGGCTTTGGTGGGAATGGCAAAAGCCATGAAGGAGCAGGCTACCACTACCACCCAATAGGCTACTACTGCTACTCAACAAGCTGTAGCTATTGCTAAAACACTCTGACAATTTCAAGAGAATAGGCCTGTGAATCACAACCCAAATCTTGAGGGTGGACAAATGGGAAATTAGGCTTACAATAGATGTCCTAAATTTCCTTTAGGGGTGAGTTTAATCCGCAGGTAGATGAAGAGTGTCTTAAAGAGATGGAAAAGCTGTTTGTAGTGTTGGGTAATACATATGAGCAAAAGGTACTATTCGCTACCTATGTGTTAATAGGGGAAGCAAAATATTGGTGGAGAGGGGCGAGACAATAACTTGAGGCTCAAGGGACCTAGATCACCTGGGAATCATTTAAAGGGGTGTATATGGAAAAGTACTTTCCTCAAAATGTGAGGAATAGAAAGAAATTGAATTTATGCATATAAAGTAGGGTAATATGATCTTTGAGGATTATCTAGCTAAATTTGAAGAGTTTTCTAATTTCTCTTATTATTTGCAACTTCATCCAAATGAAGCATGGAAGCTGGGTTGAATCAGGAATTTTGCTATATTAGTAAACAAGTGTCGCATAGTTTCTCAAAACCTAGGTAATACAGAAAAAGAAAGATAAATAACTAACTTCCTTAAAAGAAGCAACTTGGATTCCATAGAGGAAGCAACAATAGAAACGAATGAAATCAGAAAGGGAAGAAGTTTATGGTGAGGTAGGTGGTACCTAATGTTTGTCCAAAGTGTGATAAAAATCATGGTGGACCTTGTAGATTCCAAATGGGTATATGCTGCAAATGTGGAAAATAGGGTCATTATATTAAAGATTTCCCTGAGTGAAAAAAGCTAACTGAACCCACTAGACCTTCCACTATGGGAAGAGTTTATACTCTCAAGGGCAATGAAGCAATAAAGTCTGATGATCTGATGAAAGGTAAATGTGTCATAAATGATATATATTTAATTATACTATTTGACTCTGGCACCACTCATTCTTTTATTTCCTTTGAATGTATGCAGAGATTAAATTTGCCTTTATCTAAATTACCCTATGAGTTATCTATTTCCACTACCATAGGAAAGCAAATTTTGACTTCTTTGGCCTGCTTAAATTGCCCAATTGTTTTTGAAAATAAACCTTTTGTTGTTGACCTTATTTGTTTACCTTTGGTGAGATTGGACATTATTTTAGGATGGACTAGTTGTCTATAAATAATGTAGTCTTGGATTGCTCTAAGAAATTTATGACTTTTACAGATGCCATACCTATAAATAGGAGAACTGAGGAAGAGCTCCAAAGAATTAGTTTTTGGTGTTCTTCTGAGATGGAATTCCAACATAAACTTAATGTTATCCCTGTAGTTTGTGAATTCACAGATGTCTTTCTTGAAGAAATTTCAAGTCTTCCACTTGAGAGAGAGATAGAGTTTTCTATAGAATTGATTCCTGGTATAGAACCAATTTCTATAGCACCTTATAGAATGTCTCCCTTACAGTTGAATGAATTGAAGATACAAATAGAAGATCTCTTAGGGAAACAATTTATTAGGCCTAGTCTTATTTGTGGAAAAGAAGGATAGAAACTTGAGGTTATGCATAGATTATAGGCAATTGAACAGGATAACAGTGAAAAATAAATACCAACTCTCTAGAATAGATGATTTATTTGATCAGTTGAGAGGGGCTACAGTGTTTTCTAAGATTAATTTGAGGTCGAAGTACCATCAAATTAGAGTGAAAATAGAAGATTACCTAAGGCAGCCTTTAGAACTAGATATAGGTATTATGAATTTCTTGTAATGCCATTTGGACTGACAAATGCTCCAGCTATTTTTATGGATTACATGAATCATATCTTTAGACCCTAGCTTGATCAATTTGTGGTAAAGTTTATAGATGACATTCTTGTGTATTCTAAAAGTAGCAAAGAGCATGAACATCATCATAAGATTGTGCTACAGTTGCTTAAAGAAAAGAAATTGTATGCCAAACTTGGGAAGTGTGAGTTCTAGTTGGAAGAGTTAAGATTCTTAGGTAATGTAATTTCAAAAGATGGAGTAGCAGTGGATCCCTGTAAGACAGAAGTAGTAGTTGGTTGGGAGAGACCCATTACTGTGATCGAGATCCGTAGTTTTCTTAGATTAGCTGGGTACTATAGAATATTTATTCAAGGGTTTTTGTAGATAGCGTTGCCTTTGACTAAATTTACCAAGAAAGATGTCCCATTTGTGTGGGATCCCAAATGTGAACATAGTTTCCAAATTTTAAAAGAGAAACTGACTACGGCACTTGTCCTAACTATTCCTGATCCATTAGAAAGTTTTGAACTGTATAGTGATGCATCCAAGAAGGGCCTAGGGTGTATCTTGATGTAAAATGGGAAAGTAGTAGCATATGCCTTTAGACAGCTAAGACCTCATGAAGAAAACTATCCTACCCATGATTTAGAATTAGCAGCCATAGTGTTTGCCTTGAAGATTTGGAGACACTATTTGTATGGGTCAAAGTTTGAGGTATTTAGTGATCACAAAAGTCTTAAATATCTCTTTGATTAGAAAGATTAAACATAAGGCAAAGGATATGGATGGAATTTCTCAAAGACTATGATTTTGAGTTAAAATACCAATTAAGAAAAGCAAACGTAATGGTAGATGCGCTAAGTAGAAAATCCCTCCACATGGCTCAATTAATGATAAATGAAATGAGCCTAATAGAAAAATTTAGAAACATAAGCTTATCCGCAATGATATTATCAGATAGGATATGTCTGAATGAATTGTAAATTGAGAGTAGCCTTAAAACTCAAATATTAAAAGCTCAAGAGGAAGACGAATTTTTAAAGTCCCTAAAGAACTAAAGGAATAAGAGAGGGGAATTGATAGGATAGTAACTTCCCAGAATAAGATTTATGTTCTAGAGTCAGGGGACTATGGGACATAATTTTAGAAGAAGCCCATAGGAGAAACTATACTATTCATCCTGGTAGCACTAAGATGTATCAGGATTTGAAAAAGAAATTTTGGTGGCCAAGTATGAAAAAGCATATAGTTGTGTATGTTGCTAAATTTCTAGTATGCCAACAGGTGAAGATTGAACATCAGAAACCTACAAGATTATTACAACCTCTCAAAGTCCCTAAATGGAAATGGGATAAAATATTTACGGTTTTTGTGGTGGGCATATCAAGAACTCAATCAGGAAATGATGCAATCTGGGTGATTATAGATAGATTAACTAAATCTGCACATTTTTTGCCCATAAAAATAAGTTTTCCATTAGATAAGTTGGCCTAATTGCATATACAATAAATAGTGAGACTCCACAGAGTACCCACTAATATAATGTCTGATAGAGACCCTAGGTTTACTTCTAGATTCTAGAGAGCTTTGCAAGAGGTTTTTGGCACAAAACTCAGTTTTAGTATTGCTTATCACCCAAAAACTGATAGGAAAACTAAACGAAATATACAAACTCTATAAGATATTCTTAGAGCATGTACATTAGAGTAGAAAGGAAATTGGGATAGAAATTTACCTTTAGTAGAATTTGCTTACAATAATAGTTTCCATTCTAACATAAGAATGGCTCTTTATGAGGCCTTATATGGAAGGAGATGTAGATCACCCTTATGCTAGTTTGAAGTGGGGGAGAGATAACTATTAGGACTATAGTTAGTTCAACAAACTATAGATTAAATTAAAATGATCAAAGAAAAAATGGCCAAGGCCAAGGATAGGCAAAAAGGTTATGCTGATAAAAGGAGAAGACTACTAGAATTCAATGTAAGGGATCATGTTTTCCTTAGAGTTTCTCTAATTACTGGTATTAGTAGGGCTATTAAGTCAAGAAAGTTGAATTTCAGATACATTGCTTCTCCTTCAGATTGCTTTACCCCTATTTTTATCCAAATTCCATGATGTATTTCATATTTCTCAACTTCGTAAATATCTTCTTGATCTGTCATATATTCTTGATGCCAGTGCAGTATAATTAAAAGATAAATTAACTTATACTCCAAGACCTTTGAAAATCATTAGCACTGAGACCAAACAATTGAGAAATAGGAATATCCCCTTATTGAAGGTATTATGGGATCAATCCTCACCATAAGAGGCAACTTGGAAGAAAGAAGAGATGAGAAGAAATTTTCCAGCAATTTTTGTATTGATATGTACAAATTTCGAGATGAAATTTTTTAAAAGGAGGGAGAAATGTACCATCAGCTCCTATTTCTATGAGATGTTTGTTAATTTTAATTAATTACTTGTGTATAATGCACTAGATTGCATATAGTTGCATTAGTGCAAGAATTAGATTAAATAAGATTGAGATAATTGCCATGAAATAGGATAGGGACTAAACTGAAAAATGTAGAAGTATAAGAACTATAATTTTATCCGAAAGATTTACTACAACCAACTGATTTTTGGAAATCTCTAACCAATGGTTCAGGGGCAAAGTGGTAATTATGAATATAATTTGAAATTTTTCATTTTTAGGTCGAATGATTAGAGATTAGGATCAAAATTGCAAATTTTAGGTAGCCTATATAAGGCCAGAAGTTAGACTTCCTCCTTATCCAACTTCAAAGCCAAACTTCTTGAAAGAGAAAGAAGAGTGATTCGAGAGAGAAAGTAAGGGAGAAGAGGATAAATCTCCACTTCCAACAGGAGTTTGCAAACAAGAAAAAGGGATTTAAATCATCTAATAGAAAAATGACCCAACCCCTTTTTATTTCAATGTTACTGTTCATATAACTGAATTTCAAGATTTTGAAATTGTTTGAAGAGAAAAAGGGATTTAAAACTACATTCTTAGTGTTTCTGATCACTATTGGGTGTTTTGAACTATATGAATATACTTATACATACTTAAATCATATTATAGAATATGGCTTTTTATTTATGAATGAGAATGACATTAAATCCAAGATTTGAGAGAGATTGAGTTATGTTTGGGCTATATTTAGTGTGGTAAATGATGCTTATGTAATGCCCATAACACCTCCTTAGCCTATAGTTCCTTTTAAGTTACTTAAAAGATATAATACACAAGTAGAGATCAATAGTTACCTGAGTATATTTTAAACTTTTACGAAGTTGATTAATTGAGTGTCATTTGGGTTTATCTCTACTCTCGAGATCTTTGAACAACACAACTGAAGAAATATCATATACATATACATAATCATCTTAATTAACTATACATCAACATGCATAATACTCATAGATTAATCTTAACTCATCATATTGGGAAATAGAGGCAACAATCCTGCCACTCAATTTCCACCACAATATCTAGACATTAATTCATGCTAATTTATATACAGATAATTCAAACTAGACTATACAAAATAATCCTTTACTAGATTTTCTAAAAAATATCATGAAGGCTAGACAAATTCTATCATATACCTAGACTATCCAAAATAAGCATTTTTGTGTGCCAAAAATAGACACTTCTTCATACCTTACCTTTCTCTCTAGCCCAAGGAAACCTACACATTTGATACAAGCCAACAATAGTGTGAGAATTAAATTTCAGTAGCAATCCAACCTACCTTTAAAATAACCAGCTTGTACCACCATGACCACATAGAAAATCTCTACATTATTTCATCATAAAACATGTACATATTGCGTGCCATTTGGGATGCCATGCATGCAGCATATTCTTAAAACATTTGCTTAAATTTACGCATGTGCTCTTAACATGTAAACTTTAACATATGGGATGTCATTTCAATATCATAACTTCAGATATAAAACATATTGTGGGGTATGAACATACCATTACTTTACTTTAAACATATAAGAAAGTAAACAACACATCATAAGAGTTATTGGGAGTGCCACCTAGTGAACACTCCACGTACCACTATCTATATGAATGAGTTTGTGACTATTCAGCCACCATATAGCTAACTCTAGATTTTAACTTTAATTTTTTGTACATTCTAAGGCATCTTTCAGCCAGATTTGAGTACCATTCTCATAACCAGTAAGATAGTTGCTAACTTTACCCAATGACTCCCTTCCTCTAACAGGACTGGTTATCAACTTATGGGATCACTGTCAACTCTACCTAGATCATTTCCTTTCTGCTTTTGGGCGAATCATAACACTATGGAATCAACATCCCCTCTTTGATGGATCACACTCTCAGTATGTTATTCTCTAACATATACTCTAGGGTGACTCAGCTCATGCCCATAGTCCTGCTTCACTCTAAGTACGTATTTCTTAATGGTGGTTGAAAGAGGACACTAACTTAAAGTTTACAACCATCACGATGTTTTCAAAAATCATCTTAATTCATGGAATAATTGCAAAATTCCCAATGGTCTTCCCATACTGACAAAAGTATCACTTGATCATGAGCCTCTCTACCACTAGGCATACTACTCCCCTCTTTCCTATCTTATGTTTTCTACTCTTTCTCTTTCACTATCACAAGGATCTCATTATCCAAGTGAATTATGACTCTATCATTTCACTTGTCACAAGGATCTCATCATCCAAGTGACACGTGACTCTAGCTCTTGCATATACCCACTACATCCCAAGTTTAGATCATTAGTTTGAGTGAGATTTTGGGCTATTTTTCTCTTAAAATGGTCAAATGAGCTCATTTTTCGTATTTGAGGGATGGCAGTTGACTTCCCCCTTTCTAGCAGTTAGCTACTAGCTCACTGTCTAAACTCTCTATTCTTGGCCGAGAGCTACCAGTTGGCTACTAGCCTCAACAGTCGACTTCCAAGGGTCTGGCAATTGTCTACTCCCTTTTTGGAAACTTTTTTGAGAATAAAGAACACGAAAGTTGACTTCTAGAGTCTGGTAGTCGGCTGGTAGCATTCTGTCTCATATTTCTAAGCAAAGGATGAGCACAACAGCTGACTTCAATGGCTGGCAGTCAGTTACTAGCTCTTGGTGTACTTGAAAAATCATGCTTTTATCCAAAATTTGGCCTAAAAACATGTTATTAAATCATTTACTTAAATCATGAACTCAATGCCAACATTCAAACATCATTTCTTGTTCATAAAATGCCTATAACATAGCTTAACATGTTCAAACAAGATCAAACCACATCTTTCTCACTTAGGGCAAAAACCTAACTTCACAATCATTCACAAGCATCAATGAACAAGGTAAATCAGCACACATTACCCAATGGTAGTTAAAAATATATAGAATGTAAGTTTAAAAACCCCAAACTTAACTTAAAACACTCAAAATCACATTTAGCAGTAAATTTTCTACATATTTTAGAAATAGGGTTTAGGATGAATTACTACCTAGATTCTTGGCAAATTTGTGTGTTTGATGTGTTAGAAAGGCTCTCACCTTACTATCGAACAAATCTCTAACCTTAAATTTTCCTTTTCTTTCGAAAATCCCTTTCTCTTTGCACAAACTCAACTCTTTCTCTCTTTACTCGCCCTTTCCTTTCTCTCTCTAAAATTTTTTATTACTGGAAGTGTATGAAAGGTTTAAGGTTCAGCTAGGGTTTTTGAGGAAGTTTGGGAAATTGCTCTTTGGTCCTTGGTTTACTTTGCACATTTTGTCTCAACACATTTTACTTTTTCACATGGGTCCTTAGCCACACCCTTTACTTAGAACATTTCTTTCAATTTAGTCCCTACACTAATGCAACTATATGCACTAATGCAACATACACAATCATTAAGATTAAATTAACAATCAACAATCATCTCTTTTAATCATACTAGGAGTAGATGTTACATCTTTCATGTTGGCTTTGAGTTCATGAATTTCAAAATGGGTTTATAAATAAGTTTTTGGATAAAAATTCTGGGTCAATAGCAAGTTGTGAAACAGAGCATAACGTAGCAGTCGATTGGTAGCTTGAATCAGTCGACTGTCGCATTCTTAAGTTGCCCAGAAACACATATAGAGCTATAGAAATCAATTGCCAACCCTAGAAGTCGACTACCGTGTTCTTTATTTTCCATAATTTTTCCCAGAAGGCTAACAGCCAACTGCCAGCCTTATAGCAGTCGATTGGTGGCTCTTGGGTTGGAAATTTTGAGAGTGGACAAAGTGTTAGCAATCAACTTATAACAAAGTACCAACTGACTGCCAGCCTCTGTTAGTGTATTATGAACTTAATGACATGTTTTGAAGATATTTAGCCTAGAAACTCTACTCAAAGAAGGGATTTGAACCCAGAGTGTGCAGGATAACATGTACTTTGAAATGAAATGAAAAACAACAAGAATATGATGAGATTTGAGAAAGAAAGAGCAATCATAGATAAGAGAAATGAGAATTGCATTCCTTGTATATGTATTAGTGGTAGATAGGTTCATAACTGAGTTACTGATTACCGGTATAGGACAGTGATTAGAAATTCCACATTTATTTTGTAGTAGTAAATTCTAAGTTAGTGAACTTAATGGCCAAATTTAAAAAGGATCACCTACTTAGAATGTCACATAACTATAGTATGAGCCGAATCACCCTATTTTATATGCTTATGAATAGCATAAATTTGGGGACCCTTATTATGTACTCATGTGTGGACTCAATATGTGTACTCAATGTGTTGACCCTTATTGTACTTGGATCCACTGGAAGACGCTCTAGAATGTACATGAAAATGATATAACAGTCGAAGACTGCCAATGGGCATATGTTGCCAAAAAGTTATGAGTACAAGATTTTAAAATGTGGAGTGGTTTGCTTGGCGACCCTCTTGATTTCTCTTATGAATATATGTATATCCTGTGGGATGGATATCAAATGAGTTATGCATGTAATTGTAAAAGCATAAAATATGGCTACATTCAAGTATGATGACCCAATAGCTATAATATTTTTATGGTGATAAGAAGAATGTAGGATTTTCCATATGAGGTTAAGGTGGTACAAACTAATAGTTTTAAAATTTGGTTATTGTTGCTGCTGAGATTTATTCTCATTAAAAATGTTGGTTTGTATTGATGCCTAGGTACCAGATACTACTAAAGGTGGAGGTGGAGTTAATGGAGATACCCTTCCTAAGGTATGTTCCTGTTATTAAAGAATTATAGGTTATATATGTATAGGAAGTTCCTCCCATACCTTGATTGCATAAAGTACTAGGATTGTATAATAGAATGTTGGCATGCCTGGTACCCTGAATCCTTATTAATATTTTAGAAGGATTGGGAGAATAATTTTGATGTACAGGATAAAGGCATATATGTATTAGGATATGTGAGTTAGGAATTCACTAGCAATGTTTGTTAAATGGGTATGAGTGATAGGTTTGTTGTTTCCTTACCCAAGCTAATATGCTTACATATCTATAGGTATATGTATTGCAGACAAAGATGTTATAAATCTTGTAAAGATATTATATGTATTGAATGTGAATGAATATTTATATATGTTTATTTTCATTTTCTCTGCGTATCGTGTGAGAACACGAGTGTAGAAACCTAAACTAATAGTACTTAATTACTTAACTTGATAAAAAGTGAAAAATTAACTCGGGTAAGGACAGTAGTAATTCACCTATCTGGTAGTATATTATATAAATAACTAAAATAAATCATAAGATTGGGGGGTGTTATAGTTAAGGCCTTATAAAGAGAATTACCCTACCCGTGATTTAGAATTGGCCACAATTGTTTTTGCTTTAAAGATATGGCGGAATTATCTTTTTTGGTCTAGATTTGAGACATTTAGTGACCACAAAAATCTTAAATATCTCTTCGATCAGAAGGAATTGAATATGAGGCAAAGGAGGTGGATGAAATTTTTTAAGGACTATGATTTTGAGTTAAAATAACACTCAGGAAAGGCAAACATAGTGGTGGATGCCTTAAGTAGAAATCTCTCCATATGTCTCAGTTAATGGTCAAAGAAATGAGCCTAATCGAGAAATTTAAAAACTTAAGTCTTTCCACTTTAGTATTGCCAGAAAAGATATATCTGAGTGAACTAAAAATTAAGAATACCCTTAGAACTCAGATTCTAGAAGCCCAAAGATATAATGAATTTCTAAAATTTCTAAAGGATTTGGGAGAATTCCATAAAGAAAATAATGGTCTGGTAACCTTCCACAGTAGAATGTATGTTCCTAAATTTAGAGGGTTAAGGAACATAATACTAGAGGAGGCCCACAAAAGCAACTATACTATTCATTCGAGAGCCACAAAAAATATATCAAGATTTGAAAAAAAAATTTTGGTGGCCTAGTATGAAAAGGAAAATAACTGAGTATGTTGCTAAGTGTTTAATATGCTAGTAGGTAAGTTGTAAGTTGACTGCCAGGAAGGTGGAAGTCGACTAGTAGGCCTTTGTTTTGGAAAAAAAAACTCAATGACCTAGTTTGAAGTATGTTTAGCCCATAACTTCACGCAAATAAGGGATTTAAACCTAGAATATATAATGGGTAACAAGAGGGTTGAGAATGAAAGAAAAAGAGCAAGAAAGAGATGTGATAAGTGAAAAAGGAATGAACATGAGAATCACTAGAGAAATGAGAAAGTATTCCTAATTTATGGATAGTGGTAGATAGGTGCATATTAAGTGACCAGTTGTTGGTATGGGACAATGATTGAGGCACTCCATGGTTAAATTAAATGATTTTGATAACACTATGGTGGTTATTAATTTTAAGTTAGTGAATTCCCCTATGGCCAATTAAAGGACTCACGTACTTAAAGTTAGACATAACCATGGTATGAGTCGAATCACCCTAGTCTATATACTTATGAATAGTGTTTTGGGAAAATGATTTGTTAAGAACATTAATCCTGGATATACAGGGAAGGATATGCCAAAGAGGTGGGCAGGGCCCTATGGTTCTTGGAGGTGGGGAATGATCTATCAGAGCGGTGGACAGAGACCCTCATGAGGGTGTTTTGGATGGATGTACTTGGATCCACTAAGGGGTGCTCCAAAATGTATATATTGCAGTTATGCACTGCCAGATTATGAATATATTATAGTTGAGAACTACAAGTAGTCGTGGACTACAAGATACTCACCTAAGAGAGAGGATTTTATGTGAGGAGCTGTTTACTTGATGACTCTCATAAGTTCTCTTGGTATGATTGTATGATGATCACAATTTGGCGTTGGCCATGAGAACATGCTCTGATTTCCTTGTGTATGCTCTAGTTTCTATGTGATGCCCTGTTATCATTATCATGTGATATATATCCTGTGTGATGGATATGTAGTATGATATATCCTATTTGATGGATATGAAATATAATCGGATAATATGTATATATCAAGCTAAATGGATATGTAATGAATTTATATTGCATGCATATAATGATAATGAGATTATAAAATTTTATGATTCATGCATTGTATCCCAATAAGCATAATGTTTTATTTTATGAAAAGAAGAATGTAGTGATTTTTGTATAAGTACGGTGGTACAGGCTAGGTTTGTAATATTTATTCCTTTAAAATTTCTATCTTTGGAATAATTATAGAAATTTTCCATAAAAGACTTAAATGAAACAAGAAATTGGGATTTAAAAGAAAAGAAGGGCTAAAATGTAATTTTAACATTTTGCAAGATGGTCCTTGAAGCTTCCCACTATGCCATTTCTTTTATCCCTCTAAATGTAGCATTTTCCCTCCTACCAATACATCCCTAACATAGAGGAGGAAAGGAACTGCACGGGCAAAAGGAGAGAAAGGGGAAAAGCTGAAGAAATCAAAAGTGAAGCTTATGAACTTGGATTTGAGGTAAGAATTGTAACATCTGCCTCTAATACTTTGTATTTTATCACGGTGATGTTATGCTGCCAATGCTACTTATGCAGCTACAGCTAAGGCAGTGAACTTATCGATGCAGCCTAGTGCAATGGTGAGTATCAAGGTCATATTCCTCGGGAACGGGAAATCCCAGAGTTACTACTTGTTCTCTATTATTTAGGCTAGCAATTAAAGTGATTAATTTTACCTAAACTAACAATTAATTAAATACAATAAACAATAACCAGCTACAAGGGACGAAAGAAAATATACCGAGGCAAGAAATGCAAATCCATCAGGGAACCTACACTGGTTGGCAACACACAAAGGATAATGAATTACTGAATTTGACTATGCTACCTGTGAGTGAATTCAAATTCAAATTCTCGGTCAATCTCAATGAATTTCTTAAACTTAAAATCTACCATTGGCTGGTTCTTCCTAATGGTAAATTTTAAATCAGCATTATCGGTCTAATTCACCACTATTAAGATTCGTTACTTCTTAATCCAGCAATTTATTAACCTTAGTTCCAAGTGATAACAAATTATTCGTTACAATCAGGTATCCGATTTTAACTATCATCTCTCGATCTCAAAAAGAAATCTTATTAGCTTTCATTACAACGTCTTGTCAATGAAAACATGAGCATTCATTCATAAAAATAACAGAGATCATATAATCAACATTCAATTATCCATGCAATTAAAATAGTAATCTAACATAGTTAGGGACCTTAATGAATTTTACAAGTTCAGCCACACATATTTACAGACAACAGACAATTTAACAGCAGACAATCCATTAGAAAATTTATCAGACAATCAATTATACAGTAGATAAAAATAGTCAAAATTATGCACACCCCTGTCTTCTTAATTGCTCAATGGTAGCTTCACGAAATAGTCACCGAAAAATGACAGCAACGGCGATGGAATCAGCTTCAAATGCAATCGAATTACGAATCGAGTTCGTCCGCGAATCTCATGATTTGGGGTGTTTCGACAGCCGATGAACTGAAGGACAATGGCGAACAAGTTGCTGAAAGTTGCAGGGGTGATGACGGCTAATGGATCGACTAAAAAATGACACAGAAGAGCTCGAACTTGAACAGATCGCAAATCAGATCTCGCATGCAAGGAGTTCTCTCTGGTAGGTATTCGATCTACTGTTCCTCTTACTTTTAAAACGTGTTGCTCGGGTTTTCTTCACGCGGTCCAGGTCTCCAAGCTGGGTCTTTGGGTTTACACGTGGGTCTCCCTAAAAATTGGGCAGATCCGCTACTTTTTTCCCCAAATCAGCCTAGTATAAGGCCCAATAAAGCCAATCCAAAGCCCAATAAGCAAAATTGGCCCAAATGGCCTATTTTGAGTGCTCTAAAGGCTGTCCAGGCTCAAACATTGCTCCGTTTACTAATAAGGACTTGATAAAATAACTAAAAATAAAAATAAAGCAAACTTAGCTGATTTTAAGAATAAAATTACATAAAATGCTAAAAAAATGGACAATTAAGATCAAGTAAATATGTATAAAATAAGGCTTATCAAATCACCCCACACTTAAGCTTTTGCTTGTCCTCAAGCAAACACTAACTCAGTTCTCAAAAAATAGCAATAATTTCTCAAAAATCATATCTAAACCACCTTTAATGATGCCTAACACATCCCAAGTGAAACTTAATCATAAATCAAATTGCACAACCTTAATACAGGATGGAAATAATAACAACACATACACAACTTAACCTGTAATTCAATAACAAAAAAAAATTTAAGAACCAAAGCTTCATAGGGATCACTCAAATCACTCAAAGTGTATAAGGGTAAAGCACAAATCCGTCAACGTATTTCACAAGAATATGCCTACTATATGCTTGCTCATAAATCTCATCTCCGCTACTGCTAAAAATTGAATACCAAAATCAAGTAGTCTTAACAGGGTTGTAATGAGGTTAAGGTGAAGGTAGGGAAGAAATTTTTGGCAAAAGTGGCATAGATGCCAAAAATTCATGCAACTTAAGCATCATAAAGGATTAAAGGATTAAACGCAACAAATGTTGCCACTAGCACCATCTAAGGCATCCCCTAGCTAGATCCGAGTATGCTCTTAATGGTCACTACCCTCTTTGCTGATCATCCATTAACCAGTAGGCTGATATCCCTTTCGTCATATATAGGGCTGGTATAACTCTCTATATGGTCCTTATTAAATCTGACAGATCACTCCTGACCAGCAATAAAATATCCCTTTCATCCCTTGCGGGGCTGGTATGTCAACTCATGGGATCAGTATCCAACTCTAGATAGGTCTCATCCACTTTGTGTAACACCCCATAATTTTAATTAGTTTAAATTAACGTTCCCTCCATTAATCGGGTGACTTTGCTTGTGTGATTTAATATTTAGAATAAATATGCTAAAGGGTGACACTTTTAATTCCCTGAGATGCATGAATAAAATTTAATTGTTTGACTTTATCCTCTTTCTCCTTCATTGAGCTAGCCGAATAGACACTCTATGGAGTAGATTAAAGTATGTAAACTCAATTTAAAATGTATACATATTCACACAGCTAGGAACATATGGAATTGCAAGGAATGTATAGCAATAAAATATATATATGAAGGCACACGTGTATTTGGGAAGAGAGTGAGATTTTCTTGAGACTAAGGGAAGTGCAGAATTTTTTACAAAGAATGAATCTACATGACTAAAAGAAGAGAAAACATGTAATGCAAGCCTCCTCCTCTTCTTTAACTTGTTTAAGTAGCTAACTTAAGCTTGCAAGGAAGTGTAAAGTGTACTTAAAAGTACACTTATGACAACTAAGCAATAATTAAGGGGAGAAAAAAAAATACAGAGTGCAGCCACCACCCAAGCATCACGTGAATTAGGAAGAAAAATAAAAAGAAAACATGCATGGCTATATGGCTTACGTGAGGGAGGTGGTTTGTATAAATTCATTCCCTCCTTCCTTGGTGTCACTGCATGGAGAAAATTGGCATGCATAAAGGACAAAATGTGAGCTTGCTAAGCCGTATAGCCTTGTGTAGGTGAGAAGGGCATGACAAGTGGGTTAAGGTGAGGTTGCAAGCAAAGGTTATACCTAAAAGTACACTTAGAGAAGCCTTCAAAAGTAAGAAAAGAAAATAGTTAATGCAAAAGTGCAGAAGTTATCTCAATAAACAAAGAAAAAGAAAGCTAGCATCATGTGAAAGTGTAAGGAAAATGGGGCTACACGTACATTGCATGTGTTCCCATGAAATAATGAAAGTAGGAGTGAGGGTGGCGCGACTAAAGGGGAAATCAATGTGCAGTGTGAAATAAACAAAGTACTAAAGAAATGGACTGCACTAAATTTCATGTGACAAAAAGAATGAGGGTTGTGTCTCATTGTGGCCAAGTAGAAAATATAGGTGAGAGATGGCGTGAATGAATGGAATTAAGGCTAGTATTTTAATATGCATGCACACACGTACGAGAGGAGAAAAAAAGAGAGGGAAAAACAATAGAAATGAGGAAAGGGCCTGCACATTTCTTCAAACACACGACAAGCTACAATTAGGGGAAGAAAAGAAATATATACAACATTAAATATGAAGATGACGTGTCTTCCTTCATCCTTTCCTTAAAAATAGCCAAATGAAGAAATGAATATACATATATGTGCATGCAGTGTGAATATAGGGCATTTGGTGAAGAAAATAAAGTGCAATGCAAGTATAGCTTACGAGAAGGAAAAGGAACCCATAATTCATGAAATAGGAGTGTCATTGGTAATGCCACAAAGTAAGAGAGAGAAAATAATTTAATATATGCAAAGGATGAAGAAGAGGAAAGAAAGAGAGAAGAGAAGAGGAGATTTTCATTTGGACATACACACACACCATACCCACAGCAAGAGAGAAAAGAAAAAGAGAAAGAAAGAGGGAGAGCACTTCATAGCTTGGAACACCACACACACACGGGAAGGACATTTCAAAGGAGATAGAGTGGCATGAGGGTTAGTGTGAATACAAAGGTTTTGTGAGGAAGGAAAGAACTAAGTGGATCAAGAGAGAAAGGAGCAAAGGAGCAAGGAAGAAGAAAAAGGAGAAAGTCAAAGAGGAAGCCAAGCCAATCTCATCCTAGTCATCCTTAAGGTAGGTTAACAATTCTAAATTTATGTTCCACGTTTAGTATATGCCACCACCATGCTTTTACAACTTCCATGGAACATTATGGTTTTCCCTACATTCTTGATGAAATAAATGTTGTGTTGGCTAAGCATGTATGATATTTTGGGATGTTGGTGGATATGATGGAATGAATATTGTTGTTTATGGAAGGATTATAGTTAGTTAATGATGCTTTCATGATGAACTATAGTTGAATATGATAGAAATGGATTTATGATTTTGGAAACCATTTTTCCTCCATAAAAACTTGCTTTTGGCCGATCGGAAGATGAAAGCTTACACTAAATTAATGCTAAAGTTTTAGCTATGATTGGTGTAGAAAAATTGACCATGGATGAAAGAGAGACACCATTTTAAGGGTGTTAATTAAGGAATAGAAGAGGGAAATTTGAATTTGCAACATAGTCCATTTTTCTTAGATTTCCCTTAGGCTAAGTTTATGAAAATTTTATTAGAATTCTATGAGAGATTTGTGCTATGATTATTTTTCAAGAATGGAAAAAAATGCACTCTTGGAATTTTATTAGAATTCTGTAAGAGATTTATGTTATGATTATTTTTCAAGAATGGAAAATTCACTCTTGAAATTTATTAGAATTCTATAAGAGATTTATATTATGATTATTTTTCAAGAATGAAAAATTTACTCTTGAAATTTATTAAAATTCTATAAGAGATTTATATTATGAGTATTTTTCAAAGATGGTAACTTCACTCTTGAAATTTATTAAAATTCCATAAGATATTCATATTACGGTTATTTTTCAAGAATGGAGAATTAAATTGATTTAGGCAACATTGTCATAAATAAATCTAACAAAGAGATTAAAAAGAGATAAAAAGTGCCCAAGTGTGCACAAAAATTTTATAAGGTGGCCAAGTGTCCACAGAAGTGCCCAAGTGTGCACAAGAATTTTATAAAGGTGGCCAAGTGTCCACAAAAGTGACCAAGTGTGCACAAGAATTTTATAAGGTGGCCAAGTTTCCATAGAAGTGCCCAAGTGTGCACAAGAATTTTATAAAGGTGGCCAAGTGTCCACAAGAGTGCCCAAGTGTGCACAATCAATTTATAAAGGTAAGTTTTAAGAATGATAAGCACAAATTATTTTTGTTCATTTTGCGATAACATGTTAATAGCATGCAAAGATGTTTTACTGGAAACAAATATTATTTTACCATATTGACATTTCCAATAATTATACAATGCTTGTCAATTTGTATTTATGAATAATGCTATGTTTTTAAATACCAAGAATGTAGAAGTAAACATTTTGGTGCTTGCACCCTAATACATATTAGTTAATTTTTTAAACTCTGAATTGTTAGGCTACTAAAAAACTTGTGTTTCTCATTTATATGCTAATATGTATCAGATATGGATGCTTAATAGGGTCGGGAAAGATAGAAGTTCCTTTTTGGTCAAAAGAAAATTTTTTGTAACCTCTTATTTTTGGGTCCTAAATCTACATATTATTTTGCCCGTGTACATGAAAAAGGAATAGGAAATTACTGGGGAAGGGATATGTGAAGGACCTATTCACCCCGCATTTGTAAAAGGAGTTTGAGTGGCAGGATTGTTGTCTCCTAACTCCTTATGGACGAGTACTTCATATATCCCAAAATATATTCTTTGAAGGATGTAATGAACATTTATTATTGGACATTTATCAGTTGTAATAAAAAAGTTTTAAATTTCCACTGTGTAGTATAGCCTTTTAATTTTGTTGTGCATATGAGATTCAATTTGAGCAAAAGATCCCAAACCTAATCCACTTTAATGAGACTTAATGGTATAACTGCTCAAACTTAATGATACAAGGATAAGAATAATGTACCAAACTTATCTGTTTACATTGAAGGGATTGTAATACTAGATAAGGGCGTTACACTTTGCTTACATAGATAATGGGCTATTGAATCTGTAACACCCGCCTCTAATATGTTTGATATTATTATTATTATTATTATTTTTATTATTATTATTATTATTAACGATGATTCTTTATGTAAATGTTTATGTTATGTGGTGTTAATAATGATGCAATAAAAGGGTAAAATAGAAATTTTCATCAAGTAGCACTAGTTTTACCATAAATGGGTAAAATTGAAATTTTCCAAAGAAAGGGAAAAATAGTAATTTTACTATGAAAGAAAAGATAGTAATTTCATCCAAGTACTTTAGGAAATGGTATTTGAAGGCTTTTACACTCTTATCTTAGAAAGAGAGATGAAATGAGGGTAAAAATTAATATGTTGCCATGAAGGAAAAAATGGTAATTTCTACCCTAAGTGTAACGCCCTTATCTAGTATTACAATGTCTCAAATGTAAACAGAAAAGGTTAGTACATTATTCTTAACCTTAATTATTTATTAATAACATCTGAGCATTCATTCCATCGCAATATTGTTCAAGTTGATTAGATTTGGGTTCTTTTTCTCAGATCAAAACTTATAGGCACAGCGAAAATAAAATGTAATGCATCAGAGATGAATTCATAAAACATTACATATTCTTTTATAAGTATTACATCATTTCATCTATTTGAGAACTGTCAAAAGCTTGCCTTAGGGTTAGGAGACAACATCTCTGTCACTTAAACCCTTAAGATACAAAATACTCTTAATAAAAGAACCTCCTTTAATGCCACTTCGATCTTTAGGAAAATGCTAAACATCTGCATCTAATACATATTAGTACATAAATGAGAAAACCAGTTCAGTATCTCAACATTTTAAATCTTACTGACATGTACCACTGTGCAAGCACCAAAAATAATGTCTTCTACATTCCATCATTTAATAATTAGTCTCTTTCATATAAATACATTGGTAAGCATTGTATGACTATTTGGTATTTCAATGTGATAAAGATAGTCATTCTCATTTCAATTATAACCTTTTTACTGGGAAATCATACATATACAATTGAAATAGTCAATGGTCATCTATATATTTTCATTCTTATAACTTATCTTACCTGAGAGTGTGAAGCACATTTGGTCACACTGCAAGAAATGTGGACACTTGGCCACTTTTGTAAGAATTGTTAACACTTGGTCACATGGTGGACTCTTCACCACTTTTATGAAAATAATAAAACTTGGTCACTTATACAAACAATTAGCACTACAAATCCTCTTATTATTATCCATCCAATCTCTTTTGCATTTAGCCATTACAAGGTGCATTCTAATGTATGCACAATTAGCATAGTGATTCGGCCACCAAGATTAAAATGATATATTGGTTTCGGCTACCATGAAAAAGTAATAAATCGTAGGATTTTTCATGTCACATTGTCCCATTTTTCCATCCTTTTCTATGCTTTAACTTAATGGTACCATGCATTAAAATTTCTGAGGTACTTTCTTCCACATTCAATTTATGTAACCATGCCATTAGCAATTTATTCTACTTAGTTTCTTGGTTCATGCTACATACTAAATTTAAGGTTACACACCTTTCTCAATTCTTACATTTCAATGCCAATGTGGGTCTTTATTATATGCTAAAAGGGTAAACAATTTACTATACCTTAATTTACCATATTTTCTTTCCTTCTCTTAGCCAAAACAAATTGTAATCTTGCTTACACAATTTTCATCAAGAAATTTCATACCTTAAAAAGGCTATTTTCGGATTTAGTAAGCCAACAAGAGCAATGTCATAGTTTTAAACCAAATTCTAACTAGCAACGTTTATTTAGGTGTCTATAACCTAAAACATGTACTAGCCATACAAGAATACAAAATTTCAGCACTATCTTATGTTAGGGTTTTCCATTATACATGCTGAATTTTACCAACAATAGTTCTTCCATGAAAATAACAATATCCACTTTAGTATATCAAAAAAATACCCAAGTTACCATATAGGCTTATCCAAAGAGACATTCACATCTTAAAGAATGTAGAGAGAAAGCTAATGTTCCATGAAAGCTTGAAAGCATAATGAATATATCTTAAATCATAGAATTGCTAAGCTACCTCACTAATGCAAGAATGATGCAAGTGCCTTGGTATTTCTCTTGGTTTCTATCTTACTTCCTTACTTCTTCTCTCACCAAATGTTTTGTGTTTTGTTTAACTGTCAAGCTGCTCTCCCTCTCACCATGATATCTAAATGCTAAGGTGCTCTCCTTCTCACCGAATGCAATTGCTGAATGCATGTATATATGTATATTTAATTCAATCCATCTCTTGTATATTTTCTATTCGGTTAAATGGAATGCTACACTCTCCTTCTTATTCTTCGTTGTTATAATCTTAAAGCTACACGTGTAATTAAATAAAAAAAAATTTCCTTGCAATCTTGTACATATATATAAATCAATCACTCAGTTAAGCTAAAGGAACAGAATAAAGGTAATCCATGCAAGGCACAACTCTTAGCACTCAGTCATTTTAAATAAAAGCAATGAGATGGGAAGAAAGAGAGCTATTGAAACACACCTCTCCTTCTCTCTTCCACCTCTTCACTAATTATATATATATATACTTGAATGCTACACTTTCGTCTCCTCCTTCTCATTTGTTATTGTCGTGGGGTTATATAGATTTAACTAAAATCTAAATTCTTTCACCTACTCTCACTTACTTTTTACCATTCAGTTAACTAAGGAATACAAGGAAGGAAATTAAGCACCTCACTTGTCATGTAAGCACCTCACTTTTCATGGCCAAGTATTTCCTCCATCGAATGGCTCCTTCTCTTTAATCAATATGAAATTTTCTTCATTCACTCTTATATATATACGACCAAGGTAAGACAAAGAGGGGATTCTTTCCCCTACTTTCTTAATACACTTAATAATAAGGAATGAAAAGAAAAGAGAGTGTACAATTCCAACACGTCTCTTTTTCTTTTCTTCCTTTCTTCATTACTGATCCACTTTTAGTTTCCTTTCCATATGTTACGGGTCTTTTGGTATAAGAAGGGACTAATTCATTTACATAATACTTCACATCCTCTTTCATTCATACACTACACTTACATGTCTCTTTGATTTATCCTTTCTTTCCACACGCATCACCTTGTCTTCCTTTAATCCATTGTCAATTACCTCTTGCAAGCTCCTTGTAACTTGAAAGAAAACACATTGCTAGAAATTAATCCTCCCTTCTACTTTTCTTTATATTTACTTCTTAATTCGGCTAACATATAAAGAAAAGGGATAATTTTTCACATGTCTCCTTTTTATGAACATTTCATGCTACTTAATACCTAGGTGCATTCTTTCCCTTGTTAGATTTATTCTAAAACACTATATCATCAAAGTAATTTCATCAAATTTATGGCAAACTCATCCAATCAATTAAGGAAACATTAATTTAAAAATAACTAGGAGAATATGGGGTGTTACATTTCTCCCTACCTTTTGAAAATAATTGTCCTCAAAATTTATACATACCTCATGTAAATAATTCTGGATAAGCTTTTCTCATATCTTATTCCCTTTCCCAGGTGGCTTCCTACGGCGATGTTTGATCCCACAAGATCTTCACCAGGGGAATGGTTTTATTCCTTAGGGTTTTAACCTCAGTATCGATAATTTGTAAAGGCTTTAGCTGATATGTTAGATTATCCTTTAATTACATAGTCCTAGCATGAAGTATATGTGAAGGATCAGGTATGTATTTTCTGAGCTGGGATACATGGAAAGCATTATAGAGGTTTGAAAGTGTGGTGGTAAGGCTATCTGGTATGCTAATGGACCTACTCTCTTCAATATTTCGAAAGGTCCAATGTATCTAGGACTTAGCTTTCTAGATTTCATAGCCCTATTAATACCAGTAGTAAGGGAAACTTTGAGAAAAACATGGTTTTCTTCTTTAAATTCTAGTGGTCTTCTTCTTTTTTTAGTATAGCTCTTTTGTTTCTATTTTGAGCTTTAACCAATTTTTCTTTAATCATTTTAATTTGCTCAATGGTTTGTTGAACCAGTTCAGGTCCTAACAGTTATTTCTCCTCAACCTCATACCAACACAAAGGGGATCTACATTTTCTTCCATATAGGGCTTTATATGGTGCCATCCTTATACTACAGTGAAAGCTATTATTATAGGAGAACTCTATCAATGGTAAAATTTTCTCCTAACTCCCTTTGTATTTCAAAGTTCAAGCCCTAAGTATGTATTTTAAAGTTTGGAGGGTTGTTTCTATCTACCCATTAGTCTGGGGATGGTATGCGATACTGTAATTTAGTCTAGGACCAAAAGCTTCTTGTAAAGCTCTCCAAAATCTAGAAGTGAATTGGGGATCTCTATCTAAAACAATGCTAGTGGGAATTCCATGAAGTCTTACTATCTGCTGAATATACAATTAGGCTAATTTATCTAAGAAGAAATTAATTTTGATAGGTAGGAAATGTGCTGATTTTCTTAATCTTTCTACAATCACCCATATAACATCTTTTCCTGATTGAGTTCTTATCCCACTTCCACTTAGGAATGTCTAAGGGTTGTAGTAATCCTGCAGGTTTCTGATGTTCAATTTTAACTTATTGGCACACTAGACATTTGGCTACATACTCTACTATATTTTTCTTCATACCTAGCCACCAAAACCTTCCCTTAAGATCTTGATACATCTTAGTGGCTCCGGGATGGACAGTATACTTGCTTTGATGAGTTTCTTCCAAAATTACTTCTTTCATTCCTCCAGTCTTAGGAACATATATTCTATTCTAGAATGTTACTATTCCATCATTCTCCTTTGTGAATTCCTTTGAATCCTTTGGGGATTTAAGAAATTTATCATCCTTCTGAGCTTCAAGAATTTGGGCTTTAAAGGTATTCTCAATTCTCAAGTCACTCAAGCAAATTCTGTTAGGTAACACCAGGCAGAAAATCCCATGTTCCTAAATTCTTTTATTAATTCCATTTCACACACCATCATTTGGGCTATATGAAGAGATTTCCTACTTAAAGTGTCTACCACAATATTTTCTTTACCTAGATGGTATTTAAGTTTAAAATCATAACCTTTTATAAACTCCATCCATATTCTTTGTCTCATATTTAATTCTTTCTGATTAAACAGATACTTAAGACTCATATCGTCACTAAAGACTTCAAATTTAAATCCATAGGGGTAATGTCTCTAGATTTTTAAAGAAAATACAATGGCTGATAATTCTAGATCATGAGTAGGATAATTTCTTTCATGTGGCCTTTTAATTTACAACTTTTCCTTTCTGCATCACAGCGCACCCTAAACCTTTCTCTGATGCATCACAATATAATTCAAATGTTTCCATAGGGTCTAGAAGAATTAGGGCAGGTGCTATGGTCAGTTTGTCCTTTAAAGTTTGGAAACTTTGCTCACATTCGATACCCCATTTAAACGGAATATCTTTTTTGGTTAATTTAGTCATAGGCATCGCTATTTCCTAGGATCAACTAACACTCCCTCCTTAGAAAATCACATGTCTTAGGAAATTCACTTCTTCTAACCAGAAAGCACATTTTTCTAATTTGGCATATAATTGCTTTTCTCTAAGTATTTGTAACACTATCCTTAGATGTTATTCATGCTCCCGTTCATTTTTAGAATACACTAATATGTTATTCATGCTACCATCCTTCTTCTTAACAAATAACACAGGTACTCCCCATGATGATACATTAGTTCTGATAAATTGTTTTGTTCAAATATCTTCTATTTGCACTTTTAATTCATTTAATTCAATTGGGGACATCCTATAGGGTGCTATGGAAATTGGTCCTGCCCTAGGGATTAGTTTAATGAAAAACTCTATTTCTCTCTCTGGTGGAAGACTTGCAATCTCTTTTGGGAATACATTAGGAAATTCACTATAACACCCTCTATCCTACGATTCCTTTTAGAAATTTTAAAAACTATAATATCAAAATAATTATCAGAGTGTTAGTATTACTATTACTTCTACCCGAGCTAATTTTAAACTTTTTACCAAGTTAATTAATTTAGTGCATTTGGGTCGGTCTCTACTCTCGGGTTCTCTCAATATCACAGTGGAATAAATACATATATATTTATAAAATACACCTGGATTAACTATACATAAATATGTATTCTTAATTAAATATAGTTAATTAACTATTGGGCATGGATGCAACAATCCTGCCACTCATAACCCCATTAATTAGTCTGTTCATCAATTCTGCCTAGTTCCTATACAGATAAGTTAGAACAGGCTATACAAAATAATCCTACACTATCCTTTCTCAAAATATCATGAAGGCTAGCTCAATCCTAACATGCACTTATACTATCCAAACTAAATAGTTTGTATGCCCAAATTGGACACTTCTTCATACTTTACCTTCGTCTCCAACCCAAGGGGACCTACACATCTGGTATATGCCAACACTATTGTGAGAAATGAATCTCAGTAGCAATACAACCAATTATGAAATCCATTGAACTGTACCACTGTGCTCGTACAGAAAAACTCTCCATTCTTTCATAAAACATATCATATACTATTAGGATGCAATGAGTGTAGCATTTAATCATGTTATGTACTCATATGTATGCATATGCATTTAAAACAGATCAACTTTAAAACATGGGAACTGCATTTATCATCATTTTCATCATAAAACATTTTCCATAGGGTCATAAATATGCCTTTTGATGGTACATATGAGCAGGAGGAAATAATCAGAACATACGAGCTATCGAGAGTGTCGCCCAGCAATAACTCCACGTACCGCTACATACATGAATGGGCTATCCTGGTGACTAACTGTGCCACTACAGTAGTTGAGCTATCCTGGTGACTAACTGTGCCACTATGGTAACTTTACTGTATAGTACTACCGAGACGTCCCCTAGCCAGATCCAACGTACAATCTCAATAACTCACGGGATCACTATAAAACCTTTGCATAGGTTTTATCCTCTCTGCTTTTTCAGATCATGAGGTTATGGAATCACCACCCCTTTTCCAATGTATCACCTTCCCAGTACGATATTCTCTAACATATATGCTAGGGTGATTCAACTCATACCCATGGTTATGCTTTAACCTTAAGTATTTGTTTCTTTATGTCCCTTGGAAGAAACAATAACTTAGGGTTCACAACCATCACGGTGTTTTCAAAGTCATCTATGTTTAAGTGGATGTTTAACCATCCTAATATATGGCACAACCATGGAATGCCAACGGCAGTCCTATACTGACAATCGGTCACTCGACTTATGAGCCTATCTACCACTAGTGCATATACCTAGGATACTTCACTCTTTCTTTTTTATGTCTCTCTAATCCCTTTTATATCACTATCACAAGGACCATTCTCATCCAAGTGAATCCTTTTCACATTACCCAAAACTCCTAGTCTTTAATTAAGTTAATATGAAGAATTGCTAGTCTCATTTGCCATTAAAAACCTCATTTCGCAAACTAGAGGGCTGCCAGTCGACTGCTGGAATGGTGGTAGTCGGTTGGTAGCTCTCTGTATTCTTCATATGCCAAACAACAAGCTAGTGCTAGCAGCCGGCTAGTGGTTTTCTAGAATGCGTTATGGGTAAAAATATGAGCATGACAGTCGACTGCTAAGACAGCCAGTCGACTACTCAGTGCAAACCTAGGCCTGATAGTCGACTCTTAGGAACCTGGCAATCGATTGCTAAGCCTTTGTCTGCACTTCTAGGTTTCCAAGAACACAACAGTCGACTGCGAGGATGGCCAATCGACTACTTAGTGCAGACCTGGGCCTGACAGTTGACTGCTAGGAATCTAACAGTCGACTGTTAAGCCTCTGTCTACACTTTTGGGTTTTCCAAGAACACGGCAGTTGACTACCCCTACTTATTAGTTGGCTACTATGCTTCGCTGCAGTTTAGAAAACATGATTTTGATAATACCCAGTCCAGAATGCATTCTATTTTCAATTCTAAACATATTAGCTTAATTCCCATACAACAAACTTTACTTTTCATTAAACATTTCTCGTTCATTAGCTTAAACATGGTACATTGAAGGAAATCTAATCTATATCTCTAGATGAACACAACCCAGCCTTTCCAATCCATTACAAGCATATATATGAGCATACATTCAACAACACAACATCCCATAGAAATAGAAAAACATACAGAATGTAGGTTTTAACCCTAAACATAACTTGAAACATTTAAAAATTACATTTATCAGTAATTTTTCTGTATATTTCAAAAATACGGTTTATGATGGATTGCTACCTTGATTCCTTGCAAATGTGTGTGCTTGATATGTTAGAAATGATCCCCCTTTGTTGTAGAACTAATTTCTAGCTTCAATCAACCCTTTCCTTCAGCAAAATCTCCCTCCTTTGCCCTAACTCGCCCCTCCTGCTTCTCTCCCTAAAATTTAAAGGTTTGGAAATGTGTGGGAGTTTTAGGGCTACAACTAGGGTTTAAGGCATTTAAGGGAATTTTCTGTTTAGTCCTTGAGCCATTTTGCACTCTTCGACTCCCCTCATCTTTTCCCTTTTCAATTGAGTCCTTAATCACCTCTTACTAAACCTTCATTTAATTTCTTTCAATTTAGTCCCTAGGCTAATGCAACTATATGTACTAATGCAATATACACAAGAATTAAACATCAAATTAACAATTATCAAACATCTCTTTAATCATAATTGGAGCGGATGTTACATTCACTAACTACACGAATGTTTTCTAACTTTTGCTGAATTTTTACTTTTGAGGAACATAAGAAACTCATTCTCTGATTTTTCCTCTTAATCCCTATATTTACTGGTTTAGTGTCTATGAAAATCACATATTTAGCTAAACAGTCCAAAATAATATTATTAGAAGAGAGCCAGTCCATACTAAGGATAACATCCAGTTCAACCATAGGTAAACAAATGAGGTCTACTAGGAAAGTTCTATTTTTAATCATAATAGAACAGTTTAAACAAATTAATGAAGTGGACACATATTCATCAGTAGGTACAGCTATGGAAAGTTCATAGGGTAAACTATTTATTGGCATCCTCAATTTTTTAGCACAATCTAATGAAACAAATAAATGGGTGGCGCTAGAATTATGCAATACAATTAAAGGAACATCATTAATAAAACATGTACCTTTCATCAAATCTTCGAACTGGGCCACTTCCTTACCCTTCAGG
This sequence comes from Senna siamea, assembly GCA_031216115.1. Classification (NCBI taxonomy): domain Eukaryota; kingdom Viridiplantae; phylum Streptophyta; class Magnoliopsida; order Fabales; family Fabaceae; genus Senna; species Senna siamea. The sequence continues at coordinate 15,328,820 of CM062354.1, forward strand.
GTATACACCCTTCCCTTGGTAATAGGTCTTATGGCTTCTTCTGGTTTCTTCAGGGTATGACAAGTTCTAGAGATATTTCCTGTGTTCCCACATTTATAACACACATTTTGTCCCATTGAACACGACCTATCTGTATGATTTCTTCCACATTTAGAACAGTTGTTTTGAGAAATTGGGATGTTCATAGGTCTTTTCTGTGTCTGGTTTCTAGGAAACTTACTATCATAGCCCCTGTTGAATCCAAATGGAATCTTTCTCTTGAAAAATCCAAATTCCTATTTCCCTCTCTTTAGTGCTGCTAAAGATTTGGTAGCTATACGTCATTTATTGACCAAGGTTGGGTAATCTCTAATTTCCTAAGATGCTACCTCATGATATAACTTAGGATCCAAACTATTTTCTAAATTCATGGTGTAACACCCTTATTTTCTTAATTATTTTATTTCACTATTTTCTTAAGGTAACAGAATAAAAGATGAAGAAATTACCTTAGTAATCTAATGTTTAGAGAAAAATGTAACAAGGGGGAGAACGGAGGTGATGAAAATGAGGGATGCATTATAATGTGATAATTTTAATTTCTCTTCGTCTTACTTTAGCCAAATAATTTAGAATGGAGGGAAAGAAAACTCTATATATATTAATATAGATTATTAGGATAGGAAAGACAAGGATGCTTAGTTATAAAGAATTGAATGGCTTGATCCTAAGAATGACAAGACAAAGAAGAAATAAAAAGGGAAAAGTGTAACACTTTACCCTTAAATTAACTTTTCCATTTCATTTCTTTGTTGCTTAACCCAGAATTCAAGGGGAGGAGTGAGTAAGAGACATATTTCATTGAGGTGCTTGAGGTGCTTACATAAAGAATGAGGTGCTTAAAAATTTCTTCCTCTTACGTAAATTGATATAACCGAATGGATATGCCTAACTTAAATTAAATAATGTACATGTATACGACAATAGCAATTGGAAAGGAGGAAAGAAAAGAGTCTAGTGTTCAAATGCATAATTAATGAAAAGGGAAATTGCAATGAAGGAGGCGTATAACAATTGTCCTCTTCCTTTCCATCTTATTATTCTTTTTCTTCACGTTAATAGAATGTGTAAGTGGATGGAGGCTTTCGGTGAAGAGGTGGGAAAAGGGAGAGAGACGTGTTACCACAATTCTCCTCATTTTCTCTCATTTTATCGTACGTCCAATGGAACCTTACCTATAGCATATGTGATAATTCAGTGAAGAGGTGGTGTGTGCGTCTGAGAAAGGAAGGGATAATGTATCATTTAATAAGATAAAATTTATAAATGGGAAAAGAAAAATTGCACTTGATGAAATATAATTTAAATAAGAGAGAGAAGCTTGAGACGTGGAGAAAAGAAAGACACACGAGCATTTGACAGAAGGGAAGCTACGGATGTTAGACACCAACCCTTAAGCAATAGGAAAGAAAGGAAAATCGTTCAAAAGAAACCAAGAAAAAGGAAAACTCCAAAAGGAACACCAAAAATCTCTTCATCTTTCTTGTATTCTTAAGGTAACTTAGCAATTCCATTCCATTCCATTGTTTCTTAGTTGTAGGATATATATCTATATACTCTCACGGTGCAGGGGTTGTTGAAAGGTAAGTATACCTTGTTATATGTTTAGAAGTATGAACTTCAATTTGGTTAAGTGTGTACGAGAGAGTGGAAGATTTCTTGAGAAATTGTTGTTATATTAATAAGCAAACATAGGAAAGGCAAAATCCAGAATTTATAACAGAGAGTGAGAGATTTCTTGAGAGCTTGTTAGCACACTCATAAGGAAATATAGGAAAGGTAGAATCCAGAATTTAGAATGAAAGAACTAACCAAAATTAATATAGAAAATGGTGTATTTATATGAGTAAAATTTATTCTAATTTAGAGAGAAGGATTGGTGTAATTGTATGAGAAAAATCTGTTTGAATTTAGAAAAGCTTAAGAGGAAAAAGTATAATTGGTAATGATGTGTAAGGGAGTTGAGAATTTGTGTAAGATTAACGTGAAGAGTATAAGGCCATGAAAAGAGAAAACCAAGAAAATAAATTCTGCATTTTAATAGAAAATATAATAAAAAGTTAGGAAGGATTAATTATATAATTGGATGAATAAGATGCATTTTAAGTTATAGGAAATTAAGTAAAGAATGATAGTTAGGGGTGATAAAAGAATTAATTCTAATAAAAGAAAGTTGGTCTTGACTGGTAGTAATTTATATTACTATTAATATATAAGTGATTAAATATAAGGACTCTTAATTATCCTAGATAATATGAATTAAAAGAATATCTAAGTATAATAGAATATTAAAGGTAATTCATACTTTAATGTAGTAAGATATCTGAAGTACTATGTTAATCATAATGGTATTCTAGCATGTCTAGGATAAGTAAATGCAAAGGATATTGAAACACAAGAATGATGATAGTTGTAGTTGCTATGTATATGCATAAGTGACCAAGCATTCACTAATCTCATGAGAGTGGCCAAGAGTCCACTAAATGACCCAATGTTCATAAATTTCAAGTGGCTAAGTGTCCACAATTATTGTAGTAATATTAAATGCATGTTACGCATGCAAGGTAAGTTTTAAGAATGAGAAATATACATATATATACATGTAACTGTTAATTGATTCCATTATTGGATATATATATGTATATTCTTCTGAATAAGAATTATCCCCTACATGTGAATAAGCGTAATTGCTACAGTAAGAGATAAATTGAATTCCCTATTATTGTTAACATATTCATATGAAAGCATTGGACCATGAAATGATGGGATGTGAATAATAGTAATAAAAGAAATGAAAAATTTTTCTGGGGTGCACAGTGGTACATTTCAATACAAAGTTAAATTGTGAATTGTTAAGTTATTGAGAAATTAGTTTCTCATTTGTGTGCTGATATGTATCAGATGCAGGTAATTAGTGAAGTTCTGAGTAATATGGGACTAGCAGTAAGGAAGAATTTTGTAATAATATTTTGTAACTACGGGTTTGAGTGACAGAAATTATGTTGTCTCCTGACCCTAAGTTAGTAACATTGAAAGTAAGGTACTACTTGTAGCATTTACAAACATATTGTAACGTAGTCACTTTATCCACTATTAATTGTATTGTCACTTCGCTGTGCTTATAAATTTTATCTGAGTCAAAGAGTCGATAATTTAGAATGGAATGATATGTAAAAAGTTAGGGATGCTCAGATGTTAATGGTGAATAAATAAGGGTAAGAATAAATGTAAGGACTTTATCTGGTTACCAACACTAAGTTGTAATACTGGATAAGGGCGTTACACATGGCCTTCCATACCTCATCTGGTCTCCATTTCAAATATGAAGAGAATTTTGATAACTCTTCAAACTAAGCTAGATGTTCTTCAAATAGTCTGCCACCTTGTTTTATCTGCATAAATTCACCCTCCTGAGCATTTCTCTCACTCTGGGTAAAGTATTTCTATATAAATGCATCCTTAAAATTCTCCCAAGAAATATGAGTTCCCTGTACTTCCATTAATTGTTTCATTCCCTTTCACCTGTATTTAGCCTCCCCTTCTAACTGATGTGGTGACTCAGTGCTTCCCAATACATCAAATAACTCCTCCATCTTCTGTACCCACTCTTCCACCTTCTTTGAATTCATCACACCGTTAAAGACAGCAGGTTTGGCTCTTTGGAATTCAGTTCAGCCTCCACAAACTTAAGATCTCATCTGTTCAGTCCCATTTTGAGTATCCTTACTCTGATCAGTTTGGATCTGGGACAGTGCTTCAGCTGTGACTGTAGCTTGTTGAGAGGAAGCTATAGCCTGAACCCTTGTGGCCACTGTTATGCCTCTCATTGTCTATATAATCTCATTCAAGTCTACCTCAATGTTTTGAGCCTGTGATCCACTTCTCTTTGTTGGTGTCATACTATTATTCTACAAAACAAGTATTACTGAGGTGATCAATCTCAATAACAAATTATTAAGTAGATAACATATAACACCAACAGGAGCTTCTATCTTCCCAAACCCAATGCTTCATTCCTCAAGCTACAAAAAATTATAGGTTAATCAACTACATAGGTAAAGCTAACAAACCTGAGCTAGTCCCTTCCTTGAGGAATTCTACCTCATTGCTATCCTAGGTAATTGTGCTCCGATACCAACTTAATGTAATACCCTTATCTAGTATTACAACGTCTCAAATGTCAACAGATGAGGTCGGTACATTATTCTTAACCTTAATTATTTATTAATAACGTCTGAGCATTCATACCATCGCAATATTTTTCAAGTTGATTAGGTTCGAGTTCTTTTGCTCATATCAAAACTTATAAGCATAGCGAAAATAAAATGTAATGCATTAGAGATGAATTCATAAAACATTACATATTCTTTTATAAGTATTACATAATTTCATCTATCTAAGAACTGTCAAAAGATTGCCCTTGGGTCAGGAGATAACATCTCTGTCACTTAAACCCATAGGATACAAAATACTCTTAATAAAAGAACCTCCTTTAATGCCACTTCCAACTTTAGGACAATGCTAAACATCTACATCTGATACATATTAGCACACAAATGAGAAAACTAGTTTCTCAGTAGCTTAACAATTTAACATTAAATCTTACTAACATATACCACTGTGCAAGCACAAAAAATAATTTCTTCTACATTCCATCATTTAATAATTACTCTTTTTCATATGCATACATTGGTAAGCATTGTTTGACTATTTGGTATTTCAATGTGATAAAGATGGTCATTCTCATTTCAATTATAACCTTCTTACAAGGAAATCATACATATACAGTAAAAATAGTCAATGATCATCTATATATTTTCATTCTTAAAACTTACCTTACCTGAGAGTGTGAAGCACATTTAGTCACACTGCAAGAAATGTGGACACTTGGCCACTTTTGTAAAAATTGTAAACACTTGGTCACCTTGTGGACTCTTAGCCACTTTTATGAAAATAGTGAACACTCGGTCACTTACAATTAGCACAACAAATCCTCTTATTATTATCCTTCCAATCTCCTTTGCACATAGCCATTATAAGGTGCATTCTAATGCATGCACAATAAGCATAGTGATTCGGCCACCAAGATTAAAATGATATATTGGTTTCGGCCACCATGAAAAAGTAATAAAACTTAGGATTTTTCATGTCACATTGTCACATTTTCCCATCATTTCTATGCTTTAAATTAATGATACTATGCATTAAAATTTCTAAGGTACTTTCTTCTACATTTAGTTTATGTAACCGTAACATTAGCAATTTGTCCTACTTAGTTTCTTGGTTCATGCTACATACTAAATTTGAGGTTACACACCTTTCTCAATTCTTACATTTTAGTGCCAATGTGGGTATTTATTATATGCTAAAAGGGTAAACAATTTACTATATTCTCTTTCCTTCTCTTAGCCAAAAAAAATTGTAATCTTGTTTACACAATTTTCATCAAGCAATTTCATACCTTACAAAGGCTATTTTTGGATTTGTAAGCCAACAAGAGCAATGTCATAATTTTAAACCAAATTCTAACTAGCAACCTTTATTTAGGTGTCTATAACCTAAAACATATACTATCCATACAAGAATACAAAATTTCAGCATTATCTTATGATAGGGTTTTCCATTTTACATGCTAAATTTTACCAACAATAGTTCTTCCATGAAAATAACAATATCCACTTTAGCACATCAACAAACATACCCAAGTTACCATACAAGCTTAGCCAAAGAGGCATTCACATCTTAAAGAATGTAGAGAGAAACCTAATGTTCCAAGAAAGCTTGAAAGTATGATGAATATATCTTAAATCATAAAACAAAATCATAGAATTGCTAAGCTACCTCACAAATGGAAAAATTATGTAAGTGCCTTGGTATTTCTCTTGGATTCAATCTTACTTCTTTACTTCTTCCCCTCTCGGCCAAGCTAGTTTTTATTCTCCTCTCACCAAACGTTTGTGTGTTTTATTTAATTTTCAAGCTGCTCTCCCTCTCACCGTGGCATCTAAATGCTAAGGTGCTCTCCCTCTCATCGAATGCAATTGCCGAATGCATGTATATATGTATATTTAATTCAATCCATCTCTTGTACATTGTCTATTTGGTTAAATGGAATGCTACACTCTCCTTCTTATTATTAATTGTTATTATCTTATAGCTACACGTGTAATTAAATAAATCAACTTTCATTGCAATCTTGTACATATATATAAATTAATCACTTGGTTAAGCCAAAGGAAGAGAAGAAAGGTAATCCATGCAAGGCACAACTCTTAGCACTCGGTCATTTTAAATAAAGGCAATGAGAAGGGAAGAAAGAGAGCTATTGAAACATGCCTCTCCTTCTCTCTTCCACCTCTTCACTAATTATATATATATACTTGAATGCTACACTTTCGTCTCCTCCTTCTCATTTGTTATTGTTGTGGGGTTATATAGATTTAACAAAAATCTAAATTCTTTCACCTATTCTCACTTACCTTTTACCATTTGGTTAACTAAGGAATACAAGGAAGGAAATTAAACACCTCACTTGTCATGTAAGGATCTCACTTTTCATGGCCGCGTATTTTCTCCACCGAATGGCTCATTCTCTCTGATCATTATGAAATTTTCCTCATTCACTCTTATATATATATATAGCCAAGGTAAGACAAAAAGGGGATTCTTTCCCTTGCCTTCTTAATACAGTTAATTTAACACCCCATATTCTCTTGGTTAGATTTAAATTAATGTTTCCTAAAGTAATTAGATGAGTTTGCCATAAAATGTGATGCAATTTCTTTAGTGATGTAATGAAGAATAAATGTCACAAGGGAAAGAATGGACCTAGGTATTATGTAGCATGAAATACTCACAAAAAGGAAACATGTGAAAATTTAAGTGCTTGATTTAATTTCCAATTTTACTTCCTTTTGCCTAGCCTAATTGCCAAAGGAGAAAACCAATTTAAAAATATATATATACATGCACGACAAGGACAATTGGGGAGGTGTAACCGTGAAACCAATGGAAAATAAAAAGAAGCATAGGAATTTTTAATAGCACACGACAATGGAGCAGAGAGAAAATAATTCAACCTCTATTAAATACATATGCACGTGCATTTGATGAAGCAAGAGTGAGTGAAAGAATTTTTCTTAATGAATTCATCCTTGATTCCCTTTAGCGTCATCGAGTGATGAATTTCATATGCATGTATAATGTTAGGATGAGAGGCTTACATGAAAGGAACATTCGGCATGTGATACAAGTCTTCTTTCCCTTCCCTTGTTTTGCCTTCAACGTACCAATCAAGAAGATCAAAGAGTCCCTTGCATAATCATACAACCTTGTATGAAGTGTGGCTTGCGTGAGGAAGAAGCTTGTGTGACTTTCCTTCCTTCCCTTTCTTGGTGTGACTGAGTGGCTAATGTAAAGGTGCAGAATTTATTTAAATAAACACACATCTAAGTAAGCATACGCTTGGCATGAAGGGTGGCTTGAGGAGTAATGCCTTGCGTGAACCTCCCTCCTTCCTTTCCTTTACCATAATCAAGTGGTTAAGCTAGGCCTACAAGATAGTAATAAATGTAGGCTATACTTAAGTATATGTGCAGCAGCCATGACTAATGATAATTAAAAAAAAAAGGAGAGAGAAGCGGTAGCATTCCCTTTAGTCAGTTGAACAAAATACAAGAGGGAGAGGGAATTAGAGGTGCATACAACAATAACACTTGGTAAGAAAGAGAGAGAGTAGATCACATTGTAGAAAACACACAAACATATTCGATGAGGAGAGAGGGAGGGAACTTGGTCGAGAAAGAAAGGAGCAAAGGAGCAAAGGAGTAAGGGAAATTCAAAGGGAAAGCTAAGATAATTCCATTTTAGTTCATCCTTGAGGTAGCTTAGCAATTCTATAGTTTTGTTTCATGATTTAAAGTATGATTATCCTAATTTAAAGCTTTCATGAAACATAAATTCTATAGAAGGATATGTGAAAGACCGATACATCCTTAGTATTTTGTAAAATAAGTTTGAGTGGCAGGCTTGTTGTCTCCTGACTCCTTATGGACGGGTACTTCATATATCCTAGGATATGTTTTGATGCATGTGTGCTGCCAATGCTACCTAAGCAACTACACCTAAGGCAGTGAACCTATCGATGCAGCCTAGTGCAACGGTGACTATCAAGGTCGTATTCCTCGGGAACGGTAAAGCACAGAGTTACTACTTGTTCTCTGTTATCTAGACTAAAAGTCAGAGTGATTGATTTTACATAAACTAACATCTAACTACATGCAATAATAAACTAATAGTGACAAGGAACAGAAGAAAATACACGGAGGCAAGAAATGCAAATCCATCAGGGAACCTACACTAGTTGGTAAACACGCAAAGGATAATAGATTATTGAATTTAACTATGCTACCTGTGAGTGAATTCTAATTCAAATTCAAAATCTCTGTCAGTCTCAATGAATTTCTTAAACTTAAAATCTACCACTGGCTAGTTATTCCTAATGGTAAATTTTAAATCAGCATTATTGGTCTAATTCACCACTATTAAAAGTCGTTACTTCTTAATCCACCAATTTATTAACCTTAGTTCTAAGTGATAACAAATTGTCCCTTAAAATTAGTTTTCCAATTCCAATTATCATCCGTCGATCTCAAAACGAAATATAATTAGCATTACCACGATGTCTCGTAAATAATGCTAATACATACATTCATAATTGTAGAGAAGGTCACACACTAAATTTAGCATCCATGCAATTAAAACAGCAATCCAACACAGTCAGGGACCCCAATGGATTTTACAATTTCAGCCACATATTTACAATAGTAGGCAATTCCAACAGCAGATAACCCATTAGACAGTTAATTAAACAGCAGATAAAAATAGTAAAAATTCATGTAATTCCTGTCTCCTCAATTGCCCAATGGTCTCTATACAGAATGGTCGTCAGAAAACCACCAAAAAAGGACCAAAAAAATGCCAGAAAAATGTCAGAAAATCAAATCCAATGCTATCCAAAATCTACACGGGTCAAACGGGTTGAGTCAAATGGGTCAGATCCCAAGTTCTCAGGTACCCCATAGATCTGCACCCTTTCGGTCACCTGGACGGCAGTAGACAATTAGGGAAGACTGAGGATGGTGCACAGACGGCAAAAACAGATAAAAATCTAGTTGAAAATGCGAACGGGTCACGAAATGTAATCGGGTCACGCCTCTCGAGTTTATCTCGAATCTCGCGATCGGAGGCTTTGCGGCAGCCGGCGAGCTGGCAGAAGGTTGCTAGTATGTTGCTGAATGTTACAGGGATGGTTATTGGTGGTGGGTTGACCAAAAAATGACGCAGAGGAGCTTGAACTCGGATGAATCATGAACCAGGTCGCCCGACTTCTCTCGCGGGTCTCACTGTTTCACGGTGGCTATGCACGATGGCGGTGTCCCACCCATCATCCCCTATCATCGGAGTGAGGTCGCATCGCCATGAAGCTCCGGTTAGATGCTTCATTCACGCCAAGCACTCTGATCTTCTCTCTTGCGCGCAATGGGTTCTCTCGGGTGGGTCTTGCTCGATGGGTGTCTCGGGTACTATTCAAAGTAGCTTCAAAATGGGCTCCACGGGTCTGCACGCACGTTGCTCAGGTTTTCACTTGAGTATGGCTCCTTTTTCTCCCAAATCAACCCAGTCCAAGGCCCAATAAGACTAGTCCAAGGTCCAATAAGCAAAATTGGTCCAAATGACCTATTTTGAGTGCTCTAAGGTTGTCCAGGCTCAAATACTACTCCGTTTACTGATAATGACTTGATAAAATGCTTGAAAATAAAAATAAAGCAAACTTAGGTGATTTTAAGAATAAAATTACATAAAATGCTCATAAAATTGACAATTCTTATCAAGCAAATATATATAAAATAAGGCTCATCAAATCAACCCACACTTAAGCATTTACTTGTCCTCAAGCAAACACTAACTCAATCTTTAAACAATCAGGAATAGTTCCTCAAAAATCATATCTAAACCACAGTTAATGATACCTAATTCAATCATAAATCGAATTACACAACCTTAACACAGGATGGAAATAATAACAAAGCATAAACAACTTAACCTGCAATTCAATAACAAAAATTTAAGAACCAAATCTTCATAGGGATTACTCAAATCACTCAAAGTGTATATGGGTAAAGTACAAATCCCTCAAGTTATTTCACAAGAATCTGCCTACCATATGCTTGCTCATAAATCTTATCTCTCCTACTGTGAATAATTGAACACCAAGATCAAAGGGTCTTGACAAGGTTGTAATGTGGTTAAGATAAAGGTGAGGAAAGATTTTAGGAAGAGAAGCTAGATATGCTAGAAGTCATGTAATTTCAATATGGTGAAGACTCAAAGGATTAAAAGTAGTAAATTACTAAACACAGAAATTTTCACCAAGTTTTCAATGAAAAAGGAGATGCTCAAGGAATAACATATCCAATAAACGAGATACTAAAGATCGCTTTTTAAATTTTTTTCTCTTTTTTTTCATATATATATTTTTGTAGTCTTGCTAATGAACAGCTTTGGATTAAAGGGAGCATCTGAAGAAAATACTTGGTGGAATGTTATCAATCAAGACAGTGCATTTTAATCTAAACATGAAAAGTAAATCACACAATCTCCAGCATATAAGGCAAAAAAGAAGACAATGTAAAGAAAAGTAATATGAGGTGTATTAGTGCAACAAGTGAAGGAAATGTTGTAACGCCCCTATCTAGTCTTATCGTTAACGCAGACACAAGAGATAGGTTCGATACATTATCTTTTTCCTTCATTTTATTAAAGTTTGAGCAATTAAACCATCATATTATATTAGGCGCATTCGGTCCGGGATTCTTTGCTCAAAATAAAAACTTACATGCACAGCAGAATAAAAATACTACACTATACAGCAAAAATTAAAAGCCTTCATGTAATTCAAATAGATACATGTCCAATAATTTCCATTACATGCTAATAATACATATCCCTAGATATATGAAGTACCTGCCCCTCAGAAGTCAGGAAAAAATAGGCCTGTCACTTAAACTCCCGTACAAATTAAGAGGGGCCGATCCTTCACATATTCGTTTCCCCTGTATACCCTAATTACAACTCATGTATATAGTCAACATAATGTCCTATTCTAAATCAGATCTAGCTAGGACCCAAAATAGGGGATTACAAAAAATCTTACTCGACCAAAAGAAGCAGCTATCCCACGGCCCTATTACATGTCCATATTTGATACATATTAGCACTTAGGTGAGAAACACAAGTTTCCTAGTAGCTTAGCAATTCAGAGCTTTAAAATTAACTAATATGTAGCTGGGTGCAAGCACCAAAACATTTAATCTATATTCTTGATATTAGGTATATTATTACATATAACTATAAACTAACAAGCACTACATGATAAATTTAGAAGTCAATAAAAATTTTGATAATTCATTTTCAAATGACATGTGTTCTTATAAGCTTATCAGTGTTATTACAGAATTGTCAGAGTGCATATATGTGATACGTGAAGACTACGTCATAGGCATGGAGCACCTTCAGCCATGCCTACCTAGGTCATCGATGTGGAGCACCTTTGGCCACACCTCGTAAATCATGGACACTTGGCCATGTACATAAAATCATCGTGAACTCTAGGTCATGGGTATAGAGCACCTTTGGCCAAACCTCGCTAGGTCACTTATGTGGAGCACCTTCGGCTACACCTTATAATCCGTGGACACTCGGCCACGTATATAGCGTAATCACAAGCACTAAGTCATGGGTATAGAGCATCTTCGGCCATACCTTGCTAGGCCGGCTGTGTGGAGCACCTTTGGCCACACCTCGTAAACTATGGACACTCAGCCACGTATATAAAATCATCGTAAACTCTAGGTCATAAGTACACACTCGAGAAATATGTAGAAATTGGGCCACCTTTAACCTTCCTTATGAAAATTTAATATTTAGGGAAAATTTTCTATTTCCCTTAGAAACAATTTCTAAGGTCCATTTTCTTCCTAATATTCTCAATATTAATTTCCTTTTTTGGGAGTTGATTTCCATATGCATTTTCTTCCTAAGAAGTTCCAATAATTTCAATAATAATTTTTCTTTTCTCGAAAATGAATACAAATGTGCATTCTTCCTTCCAAGATTTCAACAACTTCAATAATAATTCATGATAATTTCCCTTGCTTGGAAACTAATACCCATGCATATTCTCTTTCTAAAATGCTAGTATACAAATTTTCTCTTTCTTGGAATTAGTTCTATTGTACATTTTATTTCTAGAAGTTCTAATAATTTTCGTTGCTAGGAAATTAATTCCTTAGTTCCAATATATGTAATTTCTTTCTAAAAAAATTTCTAATCACATTCATGATAATTTCTTTGACCTAGAAATTAATTCCCCTATATATTTTTCTTCTAAAAATTCTAATAATTTTGCTAAAAATTTTCTCTCTATCCATGTCATCCTTATGGGTCCCAAACCACCAAAATTAAATATCACTACTTAATCTCATAGTTGATCTTAACAATAGTTTCCAATACCCACCTAGTCATTTATTTCCTATAGTCACATGCATTCTTTTTAACAATCATGAATGTTCAATAGCCCCATTAATTTCATTATGGAAATTACAAGTTCATCACAAGATTAAGAGTAATAAATCAAGCTATTTAAACCATGAAATAAATTTATAAATCTAAGTCCTCTCATAACCTTAGGAAAACATTAATTTAGAGATTAGTATTAGCCACCTTTTATCTTTATCATGCATACTCAATCAAGTTTATTCCAAATCAAGAATGTAGGTGAATACTCTAGTTCCATGGAAATAAAATTTATGAAACATGTATACCACTTCATGGAACTAAGATAATTGAATTGCAAACCTACCTCAAAGATGCCCTAAGGTGGAGTCTCTCTTGGCTTTTCCTTGAGTCCTTCCTTACTTCTTTTCCCCTTGGTCTCTTAGCTCTTTCTTGCTTTTTTTTTCTTTTCTCGATTAATTTCCCTTCCCAACAGCTTTCCTTTTGTGTTTTTATCTAATGTACACACTGCACTCCCTCTTCTCCTTGGATAATATTGCCGTGCATGTGTGCCTTTCTTCCTAAATGAGTGTTATCCTTCTTTGTGTTAATTCACTTTTTTTTCTAATTAGTTAGGGTGGCATGCTGCTTTGTAAGATTTAACAACCCCACGTGTGACCAAGCATATCCATTTTGTCACGCCAAGAGAGGGAGAGGAGATGAATCCATGCACCTCTCGTGTACTTAGATGTAGCCCCCTTTTCCTTGAATTTCTTTTTTTTTGTTTAAATTTTCACGCTACCCTATCCCTCTCTCCAAACTGTATGAAATTTCAACTTCATTCCCTAATGTTCATTGACCATTTGGTAATGGGAAGTTACACCTCTCCCTATATATTTATTTTTATTTTTTTTATTTACTAGCTCTATGTGCCCTTTAAGTACAACTCAAATAATGGAAATCTTGTGTTTTTGGGTTAATTACTTGACCAAGTTTAAGGAAGTGAAGAAGGAAGTCATGCCAAGGGAGGGAAAGAGACTTTTTTCTCACGTCTCTCCCTTCTTCCTTTCACCTCCTCTTTTCTTTTTTGTCTTTTCAAAATAATGCTGCACCTTGTACCTTTTTACTTGTAATTGTGGCAATCCCTTCTTGGTTTTTGCTTTTCTATTTCCTTAGTCGTGTAGTGCACTCCAAGGTGCTGCACTTTCTTTCTTCTTTTCTTGCTTATCTTCCCCATTCCTTTATGCCAAGTGGGCACCCTTTTGGAAATTTTATACAGCCTTCACGTCGTCTCCCTTCCTTACTCCTTCCCTTAGTTTTTGTGGCATGCATTTATCTAGAGTATATTCCCTCTTTGCAGGTAACCCATACCCTTCACGTAAGGCTCCTAATTCTAGCATTGTGCATGCATTCCTAATTCTTCTCCTAGGTGGCGCTAAGAGCAAGAAAGAAAAAGGGAAGCATGTCACCTCCAACGTAGCATTGTGTCTAATATATATATATTATTTTTGTAATACAATTCTGCATTATTATTGATGTATGCATTTTGATCCATAGGTCAATTCTCCTTCATCACGTGTCCTCTCTCCCTTTTTCTATTCTCTCTTTCGTGAAGCTCCATGCATGCCTATTATATATAAAAAAAAATTTGCACTTACCTAGTGGTCTTCCTACTTCACGTGTGGCATTGAGATTTTCATGCATAAAATTTAATGCTCCTTCCTTTCTTTCATGTATGGCACTCTTATACCATGGTTAATTAGTAACATCTTGCATGGCTTCTTTCTTAGTATTTAGGCTAGGTGGTAAAAGAAATTCAATGATAATTTTCTAAGCATTAAAATTTTTTGCAAGCTTACTTCTTACTATAGCTATTTAACCCATTAAATTATGTAGCTAGAAATTCATACTAAGGAATTAATGACACCATTGATTCCACTCCTTTCATTAAGTACCATTACTTTAGACTAATCAAACTATGGGGTGTTACAAATGTCAAGGCTCAAAAGTGGCCAACTAAGGGAAACACAAAAGGTAAGCTTTTTGGCCAAAAGAAATGTATCCTAAGTTACCCAAATCATCTCTTAATATTCAAAAATTCATGCAACTTCAACAAGAATTACAGAGCAAGTTCTAGAGGAAAAATCAAGCAAAATGCACACTCAATCAAGAAAGTTAGGAGCATACTTGTAATGAATGCTCAAAATAGGCTTAAATCTCACATTTGGAGTGTGGTAAAATTGCATCTAGCTCTAAAAAAAAAAATTCAACTGAATTGTAAGTTAAGAAGTGCATGCAATTTGCATTATCAACATGCTAAATTAAAATTTGAAAAATTTGAAAAATAATTAAGTACCACCTGTATAACTTGACTAGGGTGACCGGTATAACCCAACCTAGATGATGCATTAAAAATCACTAATTATTTTTTCAACATTAATTAAGGGAAACAATTTTTTCCAATTTATAAAGTGAGTTATAAATACTTCAAAGATAAACAGAACTTAAATGCATATAGTCAAGCACAATCAAGTATCCTATCCTATATCTACTATCAGCACAAATGTAGCATCAGCAAAAAGTAGCATCAATATGCAGCATCTTGAACAAGCAGAGGAAAAAGGAGTCAAAATAATAGAGGCACAACACCCCACACTTAAGGATCACACTGTCCTCAGTGTACAACCAAAGGGTATCCCAAAAGAAAAGAAAATAGAAAAATCAACAACAAACAAAAAATCAAATGGTCTCAAATTACTATTAGTAGAAAATAAAATAAAATAAAATTGCTTAAGTTTTATCCCGCTCTGGTGAAAATGGGAGAGGCGAAGGAATCTTGAAAACAAGTGCCCTGAGATGGTCTTTGAGAGATGCCAACATTACATCCCCTTCAGTAGGGATCAGGTTAGCTGTTATAACTATTTTTAGCTTCTCCACCTCATACAACTGAATGCCGCTTAAGTGCTCAGGTGATTCTTTCAATTTTAAGATTAGGGAGTCCTCTATCAAAGGTTTCACCTTTTGCACTTCTGATCTGTCAAAAGAAAGAAAATAGTCAGTGTAGCTGCTAAGCTCAATAAAATTGTCGGGCTTAGTAGCCAGCAATTTAACTAGTTGTTCCAACACTTGCTCGTTGGACAACTCTTCCTCATCTCCCTGCAATGCTACCTGTAAAGGGTTATTAAGCAATAATTCCTGCAATTCAGACTCAATAACGTCATCTAAGAAATCTACAGGACAAACAAGATCATCATGATCTAAATAGTGTCTTAAGGAAGTTGCTGAGTCAGAATAAACCTTTTCCTGCATCAGACTAGCAAGGAATGGAATAGGTGGGCTATATTCCCTCACAAGACTTTTGTCCTCCATTTTCTCTAGCCCATTTATCTCAGGCTCTAACTCTTTACTGACTGGCACATCCTATTCAATAGTATAGTCATCAGTTAATGGTAAAGGGTCAGATACTTGCTTACCAGATATCAGAGTGATAGCATCACAGTGCTCCCTTGGTTTGGACTCTGTGGTGCTGGGGAGTGTCTCTAGCTATATTGCAGCCAACATCTTAAAAATCTGGCCTACTTAATGTTCCAAGTTCTAAATGGAGGCATACTGATTTTTAAGGATTGTGTCCGTTTGCTAGAACCAGCTCTCTAAAGTGGACACAAAATTTCTGATCACTTGCCCTTGAGGAAATTGATCTGGAGCAGTTTGTTGCTGGGGTTGTTGTTGGTACCACCATTGAAAATCAGGTGAATCCTGGGTAGAATCGTTTGTCCAGTTGAAATTTGGATAACTCATTTACCCAGAATTGTATGTATTGCTGCAAGGATCGTTCTACTGACTTAGGGCATTCCCTATATAATCGACCTGTTCAAAATTAGTAAAACCATTGTGAGAAGAAAATGAAGAAAAGGAGTTAGCAAATATACCTCCCGTATTACAATTGACACCATAATGCGGGCTACCACAAAACTCACAACCAACTTGTGCTTCGTATTCTGGCATCAGGGACTGATAAATTTGCTTAATCAGAAGCTTCCTTTCTATTTGAGTAGCCAAGAATGATAAAGAATCCATGGTTATAAATTACCTAAAACCAACGACAAAGAAATAGCCCAACAACTAAATCAAAGAATAACAAATCAAAACAAAAATAAAAAAAACAAAGAAAAACCAATAACTGAAACAAAAACAAAACAACTAAAAACCCACCAGAATAGCAAAATAATTAATCCCAAAAATAAAATAAAATAAACAAAAGACAAAATGAAACTAATAAAAGCCAATAACTAAATGAAGAGAAAGACATAACTAACCAGAAACAAAAACAAAACAAAATAAATAAAAGTGGCTAAAGTAACAAATAGCAATTTCACTGTAGTTTTTGCAGACAATCCCTGGCAACGACGCCAAAAACTTGATGCGTGTGTGCTGCCAATGCTACCTAAGCAACTACACCTAGGGCAATGAACCTATCAATGCAGCCTAGTGCAATGGTGAGTATCAAGGTCGTATTCCTTGGGAACGAGAAAGCCCAGAGTTACTACTTGTTCTCTGTTATCTAGCTTAAAAGGCAGAGTGATTGATTTTACCTAAACTAACATCTAACTACAAGCAATAATAAACTAACAGTGATAAGGAACAGAAGAAAATACACGAAGGCAAGAAATGCAAATCCATCAAGGAACCTACACTAGTTGGTAAACACGTAAAGGATAATGGATTACTGAATTTAACTATGCTACATATGAGTGAATTCTAATTCAAATTCAAATTCTCTGTCGGTCTCAATGAATTTCTTAAACTTAAAATCTACCACTAGCTGATTCTTCTTAATGGTAAATTTTAAATCATTATTATCAGTCTAATTCACCACTATTAAGAGTCGTTACTTCTTAATCCACCAATTTATTAACCTTAGTTCTAAGTGATAACAAATTGTCCCTTACAATTAGTTTTCCAATTTCAATTATCATCCGTCGATCTCAAAAAGGAATCTAATTAGCATTACCACGACGTCTCGTAAATAATGCTAATACATACATTCATAATCGTAAAGAAGATCACACACTAAGTTCAACATCCATGCAATTAAAATAACAATCCAACACAGTCAGGGACCCCAATGGATTTTACAATTTTAGCCACACATATTTACAATAGCAGACAATTCCAACAGCAGATAACCCATCAGATAGTTAATTAAATAGCAGATAAAAATAGTAAAACTTCATGTAATTCCTGTCTCTTCAATTGCCCAATGGTTTCTATATAGAATGGTCATAAAAAAACCACCGAAAAAGGATCAAAAAACTGCCAGAAAAATTAAATCCAATGCTGTCCAAAAGCTACACGGCTCAAATGGGTTGGGTCAAATGGCTCAGACCTTAAGTTCTATGGTACCCGACGGACCTGCACACTTTCGGTCACCTAGATAGCGGCAGACAGTTGGGGAAGACTAAGGATAGTGCACGAAAGGTGAAAATAGACGAAAATATGGTTCAAAACGCAAACGGGTCACGGAATGTAACCAGGTCGTGCCTCATAAGTCTGTCTCGAATCTCGTAATACTAGGCTTTGCAGCAGCTGACGAGCTGGCAAAAGATTGTTGGTCTGTTGCTGAAGGTTGCAGGGACGGTTGATGGTGGTGGGTCGACAAAAACTGACGCAGAGGAGCTCAAACTCGGACAGATCATGAACCGGGTCGCGTGACTTCTCTCATTGGTCTTGCTGCTTCACAGAGGTTACGCATGATGGCGGTGTCCCTCCCATCATCCCCTGTCACCAGAGTGAGGTCACGCTGCCATGAAGCTCTAGTTGGACGCTCCGTTCATGCCAAGCACTCTGATATTCTCTCTCGAGTGCGATGGGTTCTCTCGGGTGGGTCTTGCGCGATGGGTCTCTCGGGTACTATTGAAATTATCTTCAAAATGTGCTCTACGAGTTTGCACACATGCTACTCAGGTTTTCACTCGGGTATAGCTCTTTTTTCTCCTAAATCAGCCCTGTCCAAGGCCCAATAAGCAAAATTGGTCTAAATGGCCTATTTTGAGTGCTCCGAAGGTTGTCCAAGCTCAAATAGTGCTCCGTTTACTGATAATGACTTGATAAAATGCATGAAAATAAAAATAAAGCAAACTTAGGTGATTTTAAGAATAAAATTACATAAAATGCTCATAAAATGGACAATTCTTATCAAGCAAATATGTATAAAATAAGGCTCATCATGTTCACAAAAGAATGTACCAGAAATTTATTATTTAAAAGTTTTATTAATTCTACTGTGATGTATGAAATTTTATTAATTTTTGTTGTGCATAAAGTATGGCTATCTGAGCAAAAGAACCCGAACCTAATCGACAATAATGATACTTAATGGTATAAATGCTCTGACGTTGTAAATGAATAATGAAGTATAAGAATAATGTACCAAACTTATCTGGATACATCAGAGGAGTTGTAATACTAGATAAGGGCATTACATTAAGTTGGTATGAGAGCACAGCTACCTAGGATAGAAATGGGGTAGAATTCCTCAAGGAAGGGACTAGTTCAGGTTTGTGGGCTATACCTAGGCGATTGGCTAACTTGTATTTTATTTTGAACTTAAGGAATGGAGTATTAGATTTGGGAAGATAAAAGCTCCTGTTGGTGTTATATGTTATCTGCTTAATAATTTATTATTGAGATTGATCACATTGGTAATACTTGTTTTGTAGAGTAACGGTATGGCACCAACACAGAGAAGTAAAGCATAAACCCAAAGTACTGAGGTAGATGTAAACAAGATGATACAGACAATGAAGGGTATGGCCGAGGCCATAAGTACAAGCTACAGCTTCCTCTCAGTAGACCACAGTCGTAGCTGAAGCACTCCACCAAGTCTAAACTGATCGAAGTGAGGATACTCAGACTGGAGCGAAACATATGAGAACTCAAGTCGGTGGAGGCTGGACTAAATTCCAAAGAGCCAGACCTCTTATTTTTATTAGTGTGATGAATTCAAAGAAGGATGAAGAATGGGTACAGAAGATGAAGGAGTTGTTTGAGGTACTAGGGAGTGTCGACTTGCAGAAAGTCTCCTTTGCAGCATATCAGTTAGAAGGGGAGGTTAAACATCGGTGGAAGGGGATGAAGCAGTTAATGGAAGCTCAGGGGACCCAGATCACTTGGGAGAACTTTAAGGATGCATTCTTGGAGAAATATTTTCCCTAGAGCAAGAGAAATGCTAAGGAGGGTGAATTCATGCAAATAAAACAAGGTGGCAGACCCTTTGAAAGACGCTTAGGCAGGTTTGAAGAGTTATCAAAATTTTCTTCATACCTGAAATGGAGACTAGACGGGGTATGGAAAGCCATGCACTTGGAGAACATTTTGGATCCAGAGTTGTACCATGAGGTGGCATCTTAGGAGATCAGGGATTAACAAACCTTGGTCAACAAGTACCGCATAGCCTCTAGGTCCCTAGAGCACTAAAGAAGGGGGGCAGGAATCTGGATTTCTCAAGGGGAAGAACCCATCCAGATTCAACAGGGGCCGAGATAGTAAGTTTTCGAGGAACTGGATATGGAAAAGGATAATGAATATTCCCATTTCTCAGAACAACTGTTCAAGATGTGGGAAGAATCATAGAGATAGGTTGTGTTTGATAAGACAGAACATGTGCTACTCGATTTGGGAAGCTAGGACATATCTCCCAAAATTATACTACCCTGAAGAAACTAGAGAAGACCATAAGACCCCTTACTAAGGGAAGGGTATACCCTAAAGGGTAAAGAAGTAGCCCAGTCTGAGGATCTGATGAAAGGTATATGTTTTATTAACAATGTTCCTTTAATTATATTGTATGATTCTTGTGCCACCCACTCTTTTGTTTCATTAGACAGTGTTTATAAATTGAAACTACCAATAACGACCCTGCCTTATGAACTTTCCATAGTAGTACCTACTAATGAACATGTGTCTACTTCATTGATTTGTTTGAATTATCCTATAGTGATTGAAAATAGAACTTTCATTGTAAACCTTATCTGTTTACCCATGATTGAACTAGACATTATCCTTATTATGGACTACCTCTCTTCAAATAATTTCATCTTAGATTTTTTAGCTAAGTCTGTGACTTTCATAGATACTAAACCAATAAACACAGGGATTGAAAGGAAAAACCAGAGAATAGGTTTCTTGTGTTCCTCAGAAGTAGAAAGTCAGCAAAAGCTAGAAAAACCATTCCTGTAATTAATGAATTTCTTAATGTATTATTAGAAGAGATTACAAGTCTCCCACCAGAGAGAGAAATAGAGCTTTTCATAAAGCTAGTCTCTAGGGCAGGACCAATTTCCATAGCACCCTATAGGATGTCCCCAATGGAATTAAATTAATTAAAGGAGCAAATAGAGGACCTCTTAGTAAAAAAATTTATCAGACCCATTGTGTCATTATGGGGAGCACTTTTATTGTTTGTCAAGAAGAAGAATGGAAGTATGAGGATGTGTATAGATTATAGATAGTTGAATAAGGTGACTGTGAAGAATAAATATCCTTTCCCTAGAATTGATGACTTATTAGACCAATTAAGAGGGGCCACTATCTTTTCTAAAATTGACTTGAGATCAGGGTATCATCAAATCAGAGTTAGAAATGAGGACATACTTAAGACTGCCTTTAGGACTAGGTATGGGCATTATGAATTTCTCATGATGCCCTTTAGCCTGAAAAATGCTACATCTATTTTTATGGACTACATGAACCGCGTCTTTAGACCCTACCTTGATCAATTCGTAGTGGTGTTTATTGATGACATATTAGTGTATTATAAAAATAGATGGGAGCATAAACAATATCTCAGGATAGTGCTACAAGTACTTAGGGAGAAACAACTGTATGCCAAGTTAGAAAACTGCGAGTTTTGGCTAGAAGAAGTAAAATTCCTAGGGCATTTGATTTCTAAAGAGGGAGTGTTAGTGGATCCTAGTAAGACTGAAGTATTAGTAAATTGGGAAAGGCCTACTACTGTAACAGAAGTTCATAGTTTTCTAGGTTTAGCATGATACTATAAATGGTTTATTTAGGGATTTTCACAAATAGCGATGCCTATGACCAACCTAACCTAGAAGGATGTTCCATTGGTGTTAGAAACAAAGTGTGAATAAGCTTCCAAATTTTAAAGGAGAAATTGACCACTACACCCATTTTAGTAATCCCAAACCCTTTGGAAAAATTTGAATTGTACTATGATGCATCTAAGAAAGGGTTAGGCTGTGTCCTAATGCAAAGAGGGAGAGTAGTAGCCTATGCTTCTAGGCAGTTAAGACCGTATGAGAGAAACTATCCTACCTATGACCTAGAGTTGGTAGCTATAGTATTTGCCTTGAAGATTTGGAGACATTACCTCTATGGGTCTAGGTTTGAGGTATTTAGTGAATACAAAAGTCTTAAGTACCTCCTTGACAAAAAAGAATTGAATATGATGCAAAAGAGATGGATGGAATTCATTAAGGATTATGATTTTGAAAAGAAGTATCATCTAGGAGAGGCAAACATTGTGGCAAATGCATTAAGTAGAAAGTCTCTCTATGTAGTTTGACTGATGGTGAGTGAAATGGGCTTAATAGAGAAATTTAGGAACATGAGCTTATCTACTCTGGTGTTACCAAAGAAAATCTACTTGAGTGAATTGAGGATTGAGAACACTTTTAGGGCCCAAATCTTAGAAGCTTAGAAGGGTGATGAATTACTAGAGTCTCTAAAGGATTCGAAGGAGTTCATAAGAGAGGCGGAAGGAATGGTAACCTTCCACAATAGAATTTATATTCCTAAGGTAAGTGAACTGAGGGATAAGATATTAGAAGAAGCTCACAAAAGTAAGTATACTATTCATCCTAAAGCCACTGAGATGTATCAGGATTTGAAGGGGAAGTTCTGGTGGCCAGGTATGAAGAAGCAGATAACGGAGCATGTAGCTAAGTGCCTAGTATGTCAGCAAGTAAAGATTGGGCACCAGAAGCCTGCTGGGATGTTGCAGCCCTTAGACATTCCTGAGTAGAAGTGGGACAAAATTTTAATGGATTTTGTGGTAGGTTTACCTAATTAGGGAATGATGTTATTTGGGTAATAGTGGATAGGTTAACTAAGTTTGCTTATTTCCTACCCATTAAGATTAACTACTCCTTGGATAAATTAACACAGCTATATATTTAGGAGATAGTAAGACTTCATGGTGTACCCATTAGCATCGTCTTAGATAGGGATCCCAGATTTACCTCCAGATTTTGGAAAAGCCCTGTAGGAAGCCTTTGAGACTAGATTGAATTTTAGTACATCATATCATTCTCAAACAGATGGACAAACAGAGAGAACAATTTAGACCTTAGAGGATATGCTTAGGGCTTGTGCTTTAGAGTATCAAGGAAACTAGGATAGGAGTCTACCATTAATTGAATTTTCTTACAAAATAGTTTCCACTCTAGCATAGGTGTGACACCCTATAAGGCTCTATATGGGAGGGAGTGTAGGTCCCCATTATATTGGTATGAAGTGGGTGAGAGGCAACTGTTAGGACTTGGAGCTGGTGTAGTAGACAACTAATCAAATTAAAATGATCAGAGAGAAAATGGCAAAGACTCGGGATAAACAAAAGAGTTATGCTAAAAGAAGAAGAAGACCCTTAGAATTTGAGGAAGGAAACCATATTTTTTGAAAGTATCCCTGACTACTGGTATTAGTAGAGTTATGAATTTTAGAAAGCTAAATCCCAGATATATTGGACCTTTCCAAATATTGAAGAGAGTGGGTCCATCAGTATACCAGATAGCCTTACCCCTACACTTATCAAACCTTCATAATTTTTTCCATATGTCCCAGCTCAGAAAATACATACCTAATCCTTCACATATACTTGACGCCAATACTTTGCAATTAAAGGATAATCTAACATATCAACTAAAGCCTTTACAAATTATCAGTACTAAGGTCAAGACCCTAAGGAATAAGTCCATTTCCCTGGTAAAGATCTTGTGGGATTGAACATCACCACATAAAGCCACCTGGGAAAGAGAGGAGGATATGCGTAGAGTATCCAGAATTATTTACATGAGGTATGTATAAATTTCGAGGACGAAATTATTTTCAAGGAGGGGAGAAATGTACACCCCATATTCTCTTGGTTAGATTTAAATTAATTTTTCCTAAAGTAATTAGATGAGTTTGCCATAAAAGGTGATGCAATTGCTTTAGTGATGTAATGAAGAAAAAAATGTCACAAGGGAAAGAATGGACCTAGGTATTAAGTAGCATGAAATGCTCACAAAAAGGAAACATGTGAAAATTTAAGTGCTTGATTTAATTTCCAATTTTGCTTCCTTTTGCCTAGCCTAATTGCCCAAAGAGAAAACCAATTTAAAAAATATATATATACATGCACGGCAAGGACAATTGGGGAGGTGTAACTGTGAAACCAATGGAAAATCGAAAGAAGCATGGGAATTTTTAATACCACACAACAATTGAGAAGAGAGAAAAGAATTCAGCCTCCATTAAATATATATGCACGTGCATTCGATGAAGCAAGAGTAAGTGAAAGAATTTTTCTTAATGAATCCATCCTTCCTTCCCTTTGGCGTGATGAATTTCATATGCATGTATAATGCTAAGACGAGAGGCTTACGTTAAAGGTACATTTAGCATGTGATACAAGTCTTATTTCCCCTCCCTTGTGTTGCCTTCAATGTGCCGAGCAAGAAGATCAAAGAATCCCTTGCATGATCGTACAACCTTGAATGAAGGGTGGCTTGTGTGAGGAAGAAGGTTGCGTGACTTTGCTTCCTTCCCTTCCTTGGTGTGACTGAGTGGCTAATGCAAAGGTGCATAATTTATTTAAAAAAACACACAACTAGGTAGGCGTACACTTGGCGTGAAGGGTGGCTTGCTTGAGGAGTGATACTTGCATGAACCTCCCTCCTTCCTTTCCTTTACCATAATCAAGTGGTTAAGCTAGGCATACAAGATAGTAATTAATGTAGGCTATACTTAAGTACATGTACAACAACCATGACTAATGATATTTAAGAAAAAAATGGAGAAAGAGGAGGTAGCATTCCCTTCGGCCAAATAAGAAAAATACAAGTGGGAGAGAGAATTAGATGTGCATACGGCAATAACACTTGGCAAGAAAGAGAGAGAGCAGCTCACATTATAGAAAACACACAAACATATTTAGTGAGGAGAGAGGGAGGGAACTTGGCCAAGAAAGAAAGGAGCAAAGGAGCAAAGGATCAAGGGAAATTCAAAGGGAAAGCTAAGATAATTCCATTTTAGTTCATCCTTGAGGTAGCTTAGCAATTCTATAGTTTTGTTTCATGATTTAAAGTATGATTATCCTAATTTAAAGCTTTCATGAAACATAAACTCTCTCTACATTCTTCAAGATGCAAAGCTTGTATGATGATTTGATGTGTTGTTGATGTGATGACGTGGATGTATTTGTTTTTCATAGAAGTGTAATGGTTAAAAAGAAAATTCAGCATGCTTCATAAAGAACCTTAGAATAAGAAAGTGTTGAAATATCATGTTTTGCATGGCTAATGTATCCTTGTGTTAAAGTAGCTAATGTGGCTTCCAAGAAAGAACTATTGTTGGTAAAATTTAGGATGTATAATGGAAAACCCTAACCTAAGATAGGGCTGGAAAATTTGGATTCTTGTAAAGTTAAAATATGTTTTAAGTTGTAGATACCAAAATAAATATGGCTAGCTAGCATTCAATTAAAAAGTTAACCTTTCCCTTATGGTCTTGCCAAAACTGAGAATGGCCTTTGTAAGGCATGGAATTGCTTGCTAAATATTGTCTAAGGGAAATGACCATTTGAATTTAGCGATAAAAGAGAGAGAGAATATGAGAAATTTATGTATGGTAATTAATCATCCTTGTTGTACAAAATAAAGGTCCATATCATATTGAAATGTAAGGGTGAACGATATGTGTATTCTACATTCTAGTAGGTAAAAGAAAAGAAGATTAAGTCATGAAAGTAAGTAAAAGAAATTGTCAATGATATGATTACATGATTTAAATGTGTAAGAAAATACCATAGAAATTTTAATGCATGGTATCATTTAGTTTGAATTATAGAAAAAGAGGTAAAAG
The DNA here is from genome assembly GCA_031216115.1 of Senna siamea. NCBI lineage: Eukaryota > Viridiplantae > Streptophyta > Magnoliopsida > Fabales > Fabaceae > Senna > Senna siamea. The sequence continues at coordinate 15,354,557 of CM062354.1, forward strand.
TGTGACCATGTAACATGAAAACCCTAGGTTGGATTCCTCCCCCATGGTGGCCGAATGTAATCTAGTAGTTAATTAGGATAACGAACCACTATGCCATTAATAAATGAGTCATAAAGTGCCTTATAATAGTTAAAGTTAAGGGTAATAGCAAGATGAATCATGGTTGCTAATTATTTTGTAATGGTGGCTAAGTGTCCATAATTCTTGAGGTTTGACCAAAGGTGCTTCACACATGTGACCTAGTGAAGTGTGACTGAAGGTGCTTCACACTCGTGACTTAGTGCTCACAATTATGAAGGTGGCCAAGTGTCCACAATTCTTGAGGTGTGACTGAAGGTGCTTCACACATGTGACTTAGTGAGGTGTGACCGAAGGTGCTTCACAATCATGACCAAGTGTTCACCATCATAAAGGTGGCAAAGTATCCACAATTCTTGAGATGTGACCGAACGTGCTTCACACATGTGACCTAGTGAGGTGTGACTGAAGGTGCTTCACACTTGTGACCTAGTGCTCACAACTATAAAGGTGGCCAAGTATCCACAATTCATGAGTGTGACCGAAGGTGCTTCACACTAGTGACCTAGTGTTCACAATTATAAAGGTGGCCAAGTGTCCACAATTCATGAGGTGTGATCGAAGGTGCTTCACACATGTGACCTAGTGAGGTGTGACCGAAGGTACTTTACACTCGTGACCTAGTGTTCACAATTATAAAGGTGGCCAAGTATCCACGATTCTTGAGGTGTGACTGAAGGTGCTTCACACTTTGAAATAAGGTAAGTTTTAAGAATGAAATGTATAGCTAATAATTGTTTATTTCAGTTTTTAGTAGGTGTGATCCCATGAAAAGATGTTATGCTTGAAATGAGAATATCCACTTTTATCGCACTGACATTTCAAATAATCATGCAATGCTTGCCAATCTGTATAGTTGAATGAGACTATGTTTTAAATAATGGGAATGTAGATGAAAAATGTTTTTGTGCTTGCACACTGGTACATATTAGTAGATTTTAAATTAATGAATTGTTAAGCTACTGGGAAACTTGTTTTCTCATTTTTATGCTAATATGTATTAAATGCGGATGTTTAACACTGTCGAGGAAAGATGAAAGTCATTTGTTTAAGAGAATTATTGTAGTCCTTCATTTTGGGTCCTAATTCTATATATTATTTTTGGATTAGAATTAGGACTGTTATTTTTTGCTATGCATAGAAAAAAGAAAAGGGCTATTATTGGGAGAAGGATATGTGAAGGACCGGTTCATCCTTAGTATTTTGTAAAAGGAGTTTGAGTGGCAGGCTTATTGTCTCTTGACTCCTTATGGAGAGGTACTTCATATATCTTGGGATATGTTCACAGAAGAATATACCAGACATTTATTATTGTGACATTTATTATTTTATTAATTTTGTTGTGATGTACGAAATTTTATTAATTTTCACTGTGCATAAAGTATGGTTATCTGAGCAAAATAACCCGAACCTAATCCACAATAATGATACTTAATGGTATGAATTCTCAAATGTTGTAAATGAATAATTAAGGATAAGAATAATGTACCGAACTTATCTGGATACATCGGAGGAGTTGTAATACTAGATAAGGGCGTTACAGTTAATAATAAGGAATGAAAAGAAAAGAAAGTGTATAAGTTCAATACGTCTCTCTTTCTTTTCTTCCTTTCTTCATTATCGATCCGCTTTTTGTAATACCCTTTATCCTACGGTTCCTTTTAGAGATTTTAAAAACTATAATATGAAAATAATTATCAGAGTCTTGGTGTTACTATTACTTCTACCCGAGTCCATTTTAAACTCTTTAACAAGTTGATTAGTTAAGTGCATTTGGGTTGGTCTCTACTCTCGGGTTCTCTCAATATCACAGTAGAATAACTAAATATAGCATACACCTGGAGTAACTATACATAGACATGCATTCTTAATTAAATATAATCAATTAACTATTGGGCATGAAGGCAACAATCCTACCACTCATAACCCCATTAAATAGTCTATTCATCAATCTAGCCTAATTCATATACGGACAAGTTAGAATAGGCTATACAAAATAATCCAACACTAGCCTTTCTCAAAATATCATGAAAGCTAGCTCAATCCTAACATGTACTTATATTATCCAAACTAAATAGTTTGTGTGCCTAGATTGGACACTTCTTCATACCTTACCTTTTTTCTCCAACCTAAGGGGACCTACACATTTGGTACATGTCAACACTATTGTGAGAAATGAATCTCAGTAGCAATACAACCAGATACAAAATCCATTAACCTGTACCACCGTGCTTGAATGGAAAACCTCTAAATTCTTTCATAAAACATATAACATATTATAGGATGCAATGAGTGTAGCACTTAATCATGTTATATACTCATATGTATGCATGTGCATTTAAAATGTATCAACCTTCAAACATAGGAAGTTTTTTCATCATCATTCTCATCATAAAACATTTCTTATAAAACACGTGTGGGATAGTAAACATAATATCATTTCATTTCCATAACATGCGAGCAGTACATAAAAAACCCTAAGAGTAATTGGGAGAGTCTCCCAGCAACAACTCCACACACCACTGTCTATATGAATGAGCACATGTCTATTTAGCCATACCTTAACCTTTTGTACATTCTAAGGTATCCCCCAGTGGATCCAAGTACCGTAATGGTGCCTGCCCCTTTCTGGCAGATCATCCTTGACCAACAGGATTTCTCCCTTTCGTCCCAAACGGGGCTGGTATAACTCTCATAGGATCACTGTCAACTCTACCCGGATCATTTCCTCTCTGCTTTTGGGTGGATCATAATAATATGGAATCATCTTTTCTTTCTGATAGATCACACTCCCAGTACGATATTCTCTACATATACTATGGGGTGAATCGGCCCATGGTCATGGTTATGCTTAACTCCAAGTATGTGTTCCTCATATGGCCTTTGAGAGATGACACTAACGTAAAGTTTGCAACCATCATGGTGTTTTCGAAATCATATAAGTTTAAGTGATTTTTAACCATCCCAATTTATAGCACAATCATAGAATGCCCAACGGCCATCCCATACCGACAATTGGTCACTCAATCATGAGCCTATCTACCCTAAGGCATACACTGAGAATACTTTTCTCTTTCCCTCTTTGTGTTTTCTGCTCTGTTTTCCTTTCAATATCCCAAGGGTATCATCACTCAAAACTCCTAGTTTCCTTTCTTACCTATGTTATGAGCCCTTAATTTTGTTAATATGAAGAATTACTAAGCTCAATTGTCAATAAAAACCTCATTTCACAAGTTAGAGGGCTGCTAGTCAACTGATGGAAGGATAGCAGTCGGCTAGTGGCTCTCTATAATCCCTTGGTGCCAATTAGTAAGCTAGCAGTCGTTGAAATTTGGCTAGTGGATTTCTAGAATGCGTTTTGGGTAAAAACATGAGCACGACAGTCGACTACTAAGACTGCCAATTGATTGCTCAGTGCAAACCTAGGCTTGACAGTCGATTGCTAGAAACCTGGCAGTCAGCTTCTAAGCCTCTGTCTACACTTCTGGGTTTTCCGGGAACATGGCAGTCGCCTGCCCCTACTTAGCAGTCGGCTTCTATGCTCTACTGCAGTTCAGAAAACATAATTTTGAGAATACCCAGTCCATAATGTATTATATTTCCATTTCTAAATACATGAGCTTAATTTCCATACAACAAACTTTACTTTTCATTAAACATTTCTCATTCATTAGCTCAAACATGGTATATTCAAGGAAAACTAGTCTATAACTCTAGATGAACACACCCCAGCCCTTCTAATCAATTGCAAGCACATATATGAGCATACATTCATCAACACAACATCCCATAGAAATAGAAAAACATACAGAATGTAGGTTTAACCCCAAACATAATTTGAAACATTTAAAATCGCATCTATCAGCAAGTTTTTTGCATATTTCAAAAATGGGGTTTAGGATGGATTGCTACCTCGATTCTTGGCAAAATGTGTATGTTTGATGTGTTAAAAATGATCCTCCCTTGCTATTGGACTAATTCCTAGCCTTAAATCTGCTCCTTTCTCAATAAAATTCCCTCTTCAAGCCTTAGATCGCCCCTTTCTCTCTTTAGCCACCCCCTTCAGCTTCTCTCTCTAAAATCTGGTATGGTGAAAGTGTGTGGGGGGTTTTGGCTACAGCTAGGGTTTATGAGAAAGTTTGGGAAATTGCTCTTTGGTCCTTGGTTTACTTTACACATTTTGTCTTAGCACAATTTCCCTTTTCACTTAGGTCCTTAGCCTCACTCTCAACTAAGGAATTGTAATTATTTCAAGTTAGTCCCTATACTAATGCAACTATATGCACTAATGCAACATACACAAGCATTAAGTATCAAATTAACAATTATCAAACATCTCTTTAATAATAATTAGAGTGGATGTTACACTTTTAGTTTCCTTTCCATATGTTATGGGTCTTTGGGTACAAAAAGGGATTAATTCATTTACATAATACTTCACGTCCTCTTTCATTCATAGATTACACTTACACGTCTCTTTGATTTATCCTTTCTTTCCCCATGCATCACCTTGTCTTCCTTTAATCCATTAGCAATTACCTCTTGCAAGCTCCTTGTAACTCGGAAGAAAACACATTGCTAGAAATTAAGCCTCCCTTCTACTTTTCTTTATACTTACTTCTCAATTCGGCTAACATACAAAGAAAAGGGACAATTTTTCACATGTCTCCTTTTTATGAACATTTCATGCTACTTAATACCAAGGTCCATTCTTTCCCTTGTTACATTTATTCTAAACACTATATCACCAAAGTAATTTCATCATATTTTATGGCAAACTCATCCAATCAATTAAGGAAACATTAAGTTAAAAAAAATTAAGAGAATATGGGGTGTTACACTAAGGGGAAAATGGTAATTTTATCTAAAGAGGGATGGAGTATTGATTCCATAAAAGAGACTTCATGAAACTTTATTTGATAATTTTTGATGTTATGGCCAAAAAAGGAAGAAAATAAAAGCGAATTGGCCATTTTGGGCATAAAGGATAAAATGGTAATTTTACCCTAGGACCTAAAGGTAATCTCTGAAAAGTTGAAGGGCAAAATGGGAATTCAAAATTTTAAAGGGCAAGGTAGTCATTTACTATGAAAGTTCCATGAAATTACAATTTGAGGGAGAAAGAATGTCATTCTTGAGAAAGAGAAGTAGTAAAGGTAAAATGGTCATTTCATAGTAAGGGAATTTTGGTAATTTTAACTAAACCCTAAATTTAAGTCATCTTCTTCCTTAAGGAGAAGAAGTTGTTGAACAAGGGGGGAGGGAAAGAGCTTGGCCGAAAGGGTGAGGAGACAAAGAGGAAGAGGAAAAGAAGGCAAAACACTTGGAAAGTTCCACTCTTCTTGCATTTTTAAGGTAGCTTAACAATCCAATAACCTTAGTTTCATGTTTTATGGAAAGATTAAACTGTTTTTATGTTCATGAAATCTAGGGTTTTATCTTTCTACATTCCATAATGCTTGCTTTCTATACTTGGCTATGCTTGTATGGAAATATTGTTGTGTTTGTGAGTATGGCAATGTTTGTATGCTAGAAATCATGAAAAATTGAATTTTGGCTTATTTGGTACCACTTTCATAAAAAATCCTAACCTTTAAAATGGTTGAAATGGTATGGAAATGAAAGAGAAAATGGTGATTTTGCATGATAACTACTTAAAAATGAAAGTTATGTAAGTGTTGGATGGAAAACTATCCATTTTCTCCTATTTTATCACTTAGCCGAAAGTACCTAAGCTTAATGGTGATGGAGTTTTCTTGAAAAATGTCTAAAAATGTTTATATGTTCAGTCATGAGAGAGGAAGAGAGAGAAAATTATGGTATCTTGATGATTTTGGCAAATTTACCATTTTCTAGCCATACCATTTAGCCTTGAAAGTGTGCTTGTAAATGTGACGATGAAAGAATATTTGTATTTCTATGTTTGACATGAAAAATGAGTTATGAAAGTAGAGAAAAGAAAGGCTAAACATATATATGCATATTTTGAGTATGAGAAAGTGCCAAGATTAATGAATAAAAATGGTATCATAATGCCTAAATGGTAGAAAGGATGGAAGAAAGGGAACAAATAATTTGAAAATCCGTAACTTTCACCTATTTCTTACCTTAGCCGAAAACATTACCCTATTTCTCTCTTGATGGCCAAATTCATGTGTAAATTAAAAGAAGTCTATAATGTATTTTAAGATGGCCAATGTCAAGAGAAATGAGGGAGAGGATGAAATGATGAAATGAGAATGTTAATTGCATGCATTTATGCCATTGATACCATTACATTTCAATTTTATATGTTATGAGTATCAAGTTTGAAATTGCATGCAAATGAGGAAAGAAATGCTATGAATGTCATCTTAGGGGTGAGAGCACGACACTATTTACATCTCCCCCTAAGGATAAATAAAAAGGCTATGAATGATCATGAAGAGCGTGAACCATGGCACTATTAATGTTCCCCTAAAGAGCACTATGAAAGGGTGGATGATGGCACTAATAGATCCCCCTTGAGGTGTATGTGATGACATTATATTATACCCTAGTGGTGAGACTCCATGGCACTATAAAGAGTCACCTTAGTGGTAATAACTTGATGGCACTATATGATACCCTAGTGGTGGACTTAATGGTACTATAAAGAGTCACCCTAGTGGTAAGGAATTTGATGCCACTAAACTATTACTGTAATTATAAGAGTATAAATGATGTGATGATAGATTATATATATATATATATATGAATGCATAATGATTTATTCTATTGATGAATGAAGAATGACAATGTAATGCTACATAATATGTTCATGAAATGAAATGTCAATAATCTCATATTCACAAATGCATATGTATATGTTTCATATAAAGCATGCCCATGAATTGAATGGAAACTGTTTTGAAAGAATTGGAATGTAGAAATGTTTTCTGTATTTGTACAATGGTACATGCCAGTTATTTTGAAACTATATAGTTTCTTTAGCTACTGGGAAATTATTTCTCATTTCTGTACTGGCATGTATCAGATGCTTAGATATAGCGTTGTAATAGAGATAGAAGTAGTATTGGTGGAGGTTCCCTTTTTAGGAACCTTTACTATTTTGAAGGATATATATAGTAACAATATTTGAAGTCCCTCCTACAAATTAATATGTTAAAGAAGTATATGCGATTATGTAGTTGTAGCCTTTTTTGGTCTTGATTCTCAACATGTTCTTTTTAGGATAGAATTAGGACTACCATTCTTTTTGAGTGTACATAGATAGAAGGGCACACACACACACATATGAAATAGGATATGTGAATCTTTATCCATTAGTAGGATTCATTTTGGAAAGGGGTTTGAGTGATAGGCTTGTTGTCTCCTTACCCCTCTAAATGAATATTTCATATATCCTAACTTATGTATCAAATAGTGTAATGATATATATATGTATTATGTTTTGTAAATTCTATTGTGATGTAAGGAAATTTTATTTTCACTGTGTTGAAGTTTGTTAACCTGAGCAAAAGAACTAAGACCTACTAATCAAATAATTAATTATTGATGGATTTAATGCTCTAGAAAATTAATGAGACAAAAAGGTAAAGAATAATGTAACCACTTATCTTATTACATATTATAAAGCTATAATATAATGATAAGGGGTGTTACATTAAAGTGGTATCAGAGCACAATTACCTAGGTTAGAAAAGGGGTAGATTCCTCGAGGAAGGGACTAATTCAAGTTAGTTAGCAGTACCTAAGTGGTTGGCTAACTTGTATTTTGTTTTGACTTGAGGAATAGAGTATTAAGTTTGGGAAGATTGATGTCTCCTGTTATTGCCATATGTTTTCTATTAAAACTTTATATTCATGGGAATAATCACCTCAATAATGTTTGTTTTATAAAGTAAGATATGACACCAACCAGGAGAGGTAGTACTCAGAACAGGGATGGTGATGCAAGTTTCACTAGGGTGATGAAAGCCTTGATAGGAATGGCAGAGGCAATGAGGGAACAAGATGCTGCTACCAATAGACAAGCAGCCGCCACTCAACAAGATGTTATCACTGCAGAAACACTCAGACAAGTCTAAGAAGAGAGAAATGCAGACCGTAACCTGAATCCATATGTTAATGGTAGACAGGAAGGGATCCTAGCCTATGGCAGATGGACTGAATTTCAGAGGGCTAGACCCCCAACCTTCAAAGGGGAGTTAGATTCTAAATAGACAGAGATGGTTATAGAAAATGGAAGAATTGTTTAAAGTGTTTGGTGTAACACCCCCAATCCTATGGTTTTTTTTTCTTTTTTTTTTATTTCATGTAATACTAGATTGGTGAATTACTACTACCTTTACCTAAGTAAAACTTTTAACTTTTACCAAGTTAAATAATTAAGTGTTATTAGTTTAGGAATTCTACGCTCGGGCTCTCACATGTAAGATTGCAGCGAAAAATAATTAAAATAATTAAATAAGACATATAAATATATACATATACATCCACATACATAATTCATTTATAATGTTTACAAGTGTTACCCATTAGACATATAAGTGTGGATATATGAGTGTATCAATTGGGGTAAGGAGAAAACAAGCCTATCACTCATACCCCTTTAACAAAAGATTACTAGTGTATTCCTAGCTCACATATCCTAATACATATATTCCCTTACTTTATACATCCAAAAGTCATTATCTTGATCTTTTCCACAAGATTAATAAGGATTCAGGGTATCGGGCATGTCAAAAATATACCCTTTTGATCCTAACCTCATGTAGTCAAGGAGCAGGGGAAACTTCTAGGTCAAATATAATCCATAATTCTTTCACCACTGGGAAATATCCTAAGAATGGTATTTCCACTATCTCCACCCCCATCTCTAACAGAACCTAGTACCTAGGCATCTGATATAAACCAGTACTTTAAATGAGAATGGATCTCAGTAGCAATAAACAACCTGAATTTTAAAACACACTAGTTTATACCACCGTATTCATACTGAAAACACTACATTCTTCTTATTATAAAATAAAACAGTATGCTTATTAGGATACCATGCATGAATCATACCATTATATTATCTCATAATCATACTATGAATGCAATATAAATCATTGCATATCCATTCACCTGGATATATATGTAATCAGATTATATTTCATATCCATCAAATAGGATATATCATACCACATATCCATCACACAAGATATATATTACATCATAATGGTAACAGGGTATCATATAGTCATATAGAAACAAGAGCATAAATAAGGAAATCAGAGCATATTCTCATGGCTAATACCAAATCATGATTATCACAGGATCATAACAAGAGAAATTAGGAGAGTCACAAAGTGAACAACTCTTCACATAAAACCCTCACTCTCAGGTGAGTATCTCGTAGTCTGTTACTACCTGCAGTTCTCAACTATAAAGTATTCATAATCTGACAATCCTTGACTACAATATATGTATATGCTGAAGTATCCCCCAGTGGATCAAAGTACATCCATCCACAACACCCCCACGAGGGTCTTTGTCCACTGCTTTGATAGATCATTCCCTACCTCCAAGAACCACAAGGTCCCTGCCCACCTCTCTGGCAGATCCCTCCTTGTATATCCAGGATCATTGTTCTTAATAGATCATTTCCCCAAAATACTATTCACAAGTCTATAAACTAGGGTGATTTGGCTCATACCATGGTTATGTATAACTTTAAGTACATGAATCCTTTAATTGGCCAGAGGGGTGTTCACTAACTTAAAATTAATAACCACCACAACGTTTTCAAAATCATTTAATTTAGCCATGGAGTGCCCTAATTGTTATCTCATACCAACAACTTGTCACTTAATATGTACTTATCTACCACTATCCATAAACTAGGAATACTTTCTCATTTCTCTAGTAGTTCTCATGCTCATTTCTTTTTAATTATCACATCTCTTTCTTGCTCTTTTTCTTTCATTCTCAACCCTCTTGTTACCCATTATACATTATAGGTTTAAATCCCTTATTTGAGTAAAGTTTTAGGCTAAGTATGCTTCAAAATAGGTCATTGAGTTTATTTTTCTAAAACAGAGGCCTGCCAATCGACTTCCACCTTCGTGGCAGTCGACTTGCAGCTCACTACCTCAAGTTTTCTAAACTAGAAGGTTAAAAGTAGACTTATACCTTATTGGTAGTTAACTTGCAGATCACTGTCTCAGAATTTTCTAAACCCGAGAGCTGTCAGTCGACTGCTACAAGCTTGACAATCGGCTGCTAACACTCTGGATATGTTTCTGGGCAACTGAAGAACACGATAGTCGACTACTAAGAGTTGGTAGTCGACTACTGCGTTATACTATGTTTTTTAAGACTTGCAATTGAGCAAAATTTCAGTCCAAGAATCAGTTTATAAATCATTTTTGATAATCAACTCAATACCAATGCAAAAGCTTTATTTTACCAATAAATATAGCCTTAACTACCATTTAATCTAACTCAAATCTTGGATTAAACCCCATATTCATTCAATAGGTAAAAACCCATTTTTCATAATCTGATTTTAGCATGCATAAGTATATTCATGCAGTTTAAAACACCCAATAGCATTCATAAACATCAAGAATGTAGTTTTTAATCCTCTTTTACTTTAGATAATAGAAAAATCTCATTTTCAGTATATGCACAGTAAATTCAAAATTTGAGGGAATATGTTGTTTTGCTACCTTGTTTCGTGTAACAACTAGTGTAAAATTATCAAAAGAACTCCTAGATTGCTCAGCTACCAACTTCTTGCCTCAATTCACTGTAAAAATACCACTTCCTTTGTAAATTCTCACCTTCTCTCTCTAAAATGTCCCTTTCTCTCTCTATAATTCTGAATGCAAGGTGAAGGATTATGGTTCTATAATTTGGCCCTATTTAAAGTTAGTCCGAGAATTGCCAATTCTGATCATAATTCTTGATTATCTAGCTCAAAATGATAGTTTCTCTGGCCACATGTTAAATTACCATTTTGCCTCTGAACCATTGGTGACAAATTTTCAAAATCCTAGTAGCTACAGTAATTTTCCTGGCTAAAATTATGGTATGCTACCCTCAATTATGGAAAGTTTACAAAAATTTCTCCACTCAGCCATTTTCCCCTTGTTCAAGTCCTCGCTCTTTTATTTTCAATTTAGTCCCTGACTCTAATGCAACTACATGCAATCTAATTCAACATACACAAGCATTTGACTTATTTAAAATTAACAAAACATCTCTTAATGAATAAGAGGAGCGGATGTTACATTAGGGAGCAGTGATGCTCAGCAAGTTTCTTTTGCCACCTACCAGTTAAAAGGAGAATCAAAATACTTATGAAAAGGAACCAAGCAATTGATAGAAGCCCAGGGAGGATAGGCTACCTAGGAAGCATTCAAGGAAGCCTTTTTGAACAAATACTTCCCTCAAAGTGAAAGGAATGCCAAGGAAGGAGAATTCATACAAATTAAGCAGGGAGACAAGCCTTTCGAGGAACACTTAGCTCACTTCGAGGAGTTGTCAAAATTCTCCTCTTATTTAAAATTGATACCCTATGAAGCATGAAAGGCCATGAACTTAGAGAATAGCCTAGATCCTAAGTTGTACCATGAGTTACATCCCAAGAAATCAGAGACTATGCTACTCTGGTAAATAAGTGTCAAATTGCCTCTAGATCCCTGGTAGCATTGAAGAAAAGGAAATAGGAATCCAGATTTTTCAAAAGGAAGGCACCGTCAGGATACAATAAGGGACGTGACATCAAATTTGATAGGGGTTAAATAGGTAAAAGAATCATAACTATCCCAGTGAACCCAAAAAGCTATCCAAAATGTGGGAAGAATGATGGAGATATTTTTTTTAGGACCCATAACTGTCCCAGCATGGCCAAGTGTCTAAAGGCCCAAAACACCTCAAAATGCACCTTGTAGCAAGGCCAAGCATGAAGTCTTCTAGAACACACCCTACCACACGGCTATGCTACCTCAGAGCTTCTAGAACACACCCCTTCATAAGTCCAAGACACCTTATGCACCTCACTGCACGAAAATAGCAACCAATTCCAACCAAACGAAGGCCAAAAAGCACTATGGATGCTCCTCTTCTAGAACACGAACATCAACACGGCTGTGTCATTTTCTAGGCTACCACATGTTCGTGTCATTCTTCAAGCAACCACATGATCGTGTCCTAGCCTAACAATACGACTCCCTTGCCTATAAATAGAAAGAGGCATATAAAGAGAAAGGCACTCGTTCAAAGAGAGGAAAAGTGAACATAAGGAGTGGTTTGGAACGTGACAACTTCCTTCCATTTCCTAAAGCTTGGCACTTCAATTACTTTGTCTCTCCACAATGGTAAAAGCCATGGAGATTCATCCAAGATTTTAAGGAAGAGATTGAGAAACACCAAGAGGTGAATAGGAGCATAATTGAGGAGAATTTCAGAGTCTAGAGTATCCACCCAAAACTTTACAGATGAGGGTGTTCTTGTGTCCATTTTCTTCTTATTTCTTAACTATAATTCTTGTTGTTTTATTTATAAACATGAGTAGCTAGGTTGGTAAAACCCAATTGGGGTACCTAATTATATTGATATTTTGGGTTTAATATGATTGAATTATGAACTAGATTGTGATCTTCCTTTAGTTAAAGATTAATTCAGTTTTCATTATGAGACTTCGTAGGAAAAACTATCTAGATTCCTCTCAAAAACTCTAAGTGATGATGTTTGGAATTGGAAAACTAACTAAAGAGAACAATCAATCTTCACTTAGGACTAAAGGTTAATTGATTGCTAGATTAGGAGGAATTCCTAATAGTAGTGAAATAAAACTCTAATGTTGATCTAGAATCACCCATTAGGAAGAACCAGTCAATGAGAGGTTATAGGTTTCAGAAATCCAATGAGACTAACAGAGAATTTGGGTTTAATTTCGGATTCACTCTCAGGTAGCATGATCAACTTTATAATTCAAGTCTCTTTGAATAATATCACCTAGTCTAGGACCCCAATGGATTTGCTTTTCTAGAACTTGGTATTTAACTTTCTTGAATGAGTTTCACCTTCCCACCATAGTTAGATAGTAGTAGTTAGAATTAGTATAGTTTAATTCATCAACTATTTTGGGCTAAATAACAAGGAGTAAGTAGTAACTCTGGGCTTCCCCATTCCCGTGAGATACGACCTTGATACTCATCATTACGCTAGGCTACTCTGACAGGTGCACTGCCTCAAGGTGTGGTTATAATTAGAGTATTGGTAGAGCTCACATCAGAGGGCATTCTTAGCGATAAGCAAGGCTAACAGGAATTGTTGGATCTATTTTGATATGTTACATTGCCAAAGAAGAAGGAGTAGGTCATGTGGTTGGAGTAATCTCAAACTATTATTGTAGTTGTGGTAATGGTAGTTTATGAGAGATGGAAGTAGGGAAAAAGAAAAGGAATGATAGAAAGATGAAAGGTCACAATTGAGTCTCTAAAAAAGTGGAGTTAAGAGGAGAGCGGTAATTGCCACTAGGTGAAGGAGGGAAAAAGGCTTGAGAAGAGAGAGGGGACTAACAAGTGCCCAAGGGAAATCTCTTTTTTTTTTGTGGGATTTTTTTACGAGTTCCTCCAAACTACATATTCTGAATTTTTCTCCAAATGTTAATTTTTTTCTCTTCATTGATACTTGAATTTATGTTCCTCCTGCGTAAGACATAGGCATGCCTTATGCTTGTTTGAAAAATTAGTGAACTTGAAAATTTACTAATGTTTAAAGGAAAATAAAAATATTATTATATAAGAATTCCCTAAGGCGTGGAAATTCCTTTAATGCAAAAATACTTCTTGTTACATAGGTGGCTTGGTAGCCACCTCTTCCTTGTTATACAAGTTGAATTCTTCAAAGTTCTTGGCTTTAAAGCCTTCATAAAACGATTTTTCCTTATGGCCATTGACTTTTGGAAACCTCATTAGTATCCAGATAGTAAATTTTCATAACTCCTTGGATAAAGACTTTGGTCACAACAAAGGGACTGAACTAACTTGATTACAACTTGTCAAGGAACAATTTTAGCTTAGAATGGTATAACAAGATTTTTTTTCCTGGTGTAAAATTTTTCCAGAGATGCTATTGGTTATGGAATAATGTTTTTATTTTCACATTATATTTTTTAACATTAATGTAAGCTTCATTTCTAAGCTATTCCAGTTTCTGCAACTGGATTTATTTGTGTTTAAATCATGCTTATTAAAGCATAGCACATGGAAATAGGTTGGATCATTTGCAAAGTGAGATGCATATGTTGCTCCCTTGGATCGTTTTAATTAAGTAGAAAGAAAAATAAATAAAAAAATATAGACTTACATAAATAAAGACCAATTTGTATAAATTAAAATCTATTTCTCTTATATCTTAGAAAACTAGTGTAGAGTATTATTACTGAAAATATAACACCAAAAACACGAACACTTTAAAAAAAGAAAATTGTCTTTCCATAATTCACACAATACTTGTTTCTTAATATCTGTATAAGAATATTTGAGATGAGTGGTAATAGTCGTGAGACGTCATGTAACATCCCAAAATTTCATAGAATAGTAAATGTCAAATTTTGTTTAATTAAACATAATTATAACTAGTAAATTTGAAGAAAATGAAATGGCATATAGATTTCAATGAAATTTTAACATTTAGACTAAAAGACTAGTGAAATAACAATTAGGAAGTATTAAAATGGTAAACTAGAGATTTTAAGAAAAATATAAAATACCTATCTAAGAACAAATTTCCTATTTTAACTATAATTTAATTACAATTCCCTAACTAAATTATTACAAAATTTATTTCCCTCTATATAACACTACTTATCCCACACCTTTTCTAAGTCTTTCCTTTAAGTCTCCTTCTCCTTCCCTTTGACACACCCACACCACCCTTCACAAACACACACTGATGCCCTAGAGAGAGAGAGAAGCAAAAGTAGTGTAACACCTGTAACACCCACTTAGCCTATGGTTCCTTGTAGTTCTTTAAAAGATATCATATATAAATGTTATGATAGTAGTGTTTTACCATTACATCTACCTGAGAAAATTTAAAAATCTTTACAAGTTAATTTTTTGAGCATGGTTTGGGGTTGTGTATACTCTCGAGTTTACACTCGATCTCGTAGCAGAGTAAAACAACGTGATACATTAGTTACTTTAGCTATATATATATATATATATACAAGCATCATGTGTAAATACTTTTATAATTGACATAGAATAACTATTTGAGCACAGAGATAGCATTCTTGTCACTCATGATCCCCATCCAAGTGTTCACTAATTAATCTAAGAAATTTCTATGATCATACATATGTTATAGACTATACATGAAATGAAATATGCTAACACTTCAAAAAATCATGAAGGCTAGCTCATTAAAGTAAAAGCCTAAGCTATTTAGCTATAGTTCCATCTAGTACCTACACATTTGATACACATTAGCATTCATGTGAGAATTGAATCTTAGTAGCAAGAAAACCGATTTTAAAATCTACGAACTTGTACCACTGTATTATACGAAAATATTCTACATTCTCATCTCAACATTCAAGACATAACATGTACTATCGTGATGCAATGCATGAATCATGCTTTTATGGATTGTGCTTAGGTGTACGCATGTGCTTTGAAAGATGTGAACTTAAATCAACATGGGATGTCATCTCAATATTATGCTTTATCATAAAACTTCTATCTTATACATTTCATATGGTAACATCAACATATCTTTCTTAAAAAATACATGAACAGGAATCAAACATATAATGAGAGTTATCGAGAGTGCCGCCCAGTGACTACCTCCACATACGACTTCATACCCATATACATAACTTTGTGACTATTTAGCCACCATACATTTTGTTTGTACTATCTGGAGCATTCCTTAGTGGATCCAAGTACCGTGTGGTCACTGCCCTTACTACAGATCATCACATATATAGCGGGAATTTACTTCCCTTCCAACCCCGTAACGACTGCCTATGATAATGGTCACTGGCCTTACTACAGATCATTCCATATACAATGGGAATTACTTCCCTTCTAACCTATAGGGGACTACTTATGTAGCTTATGAGATCATATCCCAATACGCTATTGACTATGGTATATGTAACGCTCCGCTTTCATAGATCTTACATTCTTAGTATATAATGTAGCGAAAGCATAAAATATCCTCAAATTTTTTTCCTTTCCCTTTCCCAAGATAGGGAAGTCAGAGGGCCATTACTAATTGAGTGTAACGCAAATAGAATCTCCTTCTAGTCCATTCAAATTCCACTCAACCACCACTTTCTGTGCAGCATATCTAATATCATAGTTCATACCATATGTACTATGGAATATAAAAGTCTAACATCTAATGAAAGATAATTGAGATATACTATATAGTATTAGCATTTAAATCATTCATCTGTCCACAATTTAAAACTCCATAAATTTCATTACACAAATTTACATCCTGAGATATTCATCATGAAGTAACACAATTATCTTTATATACATACAATTCCAACCTAAATATCAAATCCCAACTTAAAACTTCACAATTCTCCTAGGATGTCCTCTGGCATTGACAAGCATATTTTGCCCAGCTATCTTATAGGCATCCCTTTTTCTGGTCATCTAAACAAACAACTTCATGAGATATGAAATCCCGGTAGAATAATTTACAAATTTAGTAATTCCAAATCATTTGTATGTTTAACTATGACTATATCACAGAAAACATCTCCCTAAAAATCAATTTTTAACACATTAGTGAATTACTAGTTACTTTTAATACAACAAATATGGGAAATCAAGCTCATAAGAGTATAACATCTCATTAAATCAAAAATCATCATTGAAATAATAGCTGTAAATTCCATCTAATCTATCACAATATCATGTGATCATCTTCTCAATGATGTTGTTTTATCAAAATCTTTTTTGTTTTAGTTGGATGTGATTCGTAACACTAATTACCTAAAACAATTGGGAGTGATCTGTAACACCAATCACCTAAAAATAGTTTTCCTATTTTGTGAGTGTAATCCATCACACCAATCACCCACTCAAGGACAGGTGAGTACCAACTTCTATGGCATCCCCCGACATGTCAACACTGCTAGTCTCATCCTCAATCCTAACTATATGGCAAATACATATGCATAGTCAACTAATACTAAGGGTTATAGAGCATTACACTTAAATTCAAATGTCACCCAATATAGATTGTTGATGTGCTGCCAATGTTACCTATGCAACTACACCTAAGGCAATGAACCTATCAATGCAGTCTAGCGCAATGGTGAATATTAAGGTCGTATCCCACGGGAATGAGAAAGCCCAAAGTTACTACTTGTTCTCTGTTATCTTGCCTAGCAATTAAAGTGATTGATTATGTTCTAATTAAACTAATGACTAAGTTAAATGCAATAAACAATAACTAGATGCAAGGAACAAAAGAGAATATACGTACGTAAGAAAAGCAAACCCACTGGGGATCTGTATTAGTTGGCAAACACATAAAGGATAATGGTCATCGAATCTAATAATGCTAACTGTGAGAGAATTCTAAGTTAAATTCAATTTCCTTCTCGAGACAATTAAACTTATAAATCTCAAAATCTACCACTGGAATCTCTTCCTAATGATTGAACTTAGATTAGCCTTATCGTTCTAATTCACCACTATTAAGAATAGCTACTCCATAATCCAATAATTAATTAACCTCATCTCTGAGTGAAAATTAACTATTCTCTGCCATTAGATTCCAATTTCAATTATCATCTCTCGATCTCAAAAGGAAATTTAATTAGCATTCACAATGACGTTTCGTAATGAAAACTTAGACATTATATGCATAATCACAAAGAAGATCACAGCATCAGAATCAATATCTATACAAATTAAAACAGAATACCAACAAAGTCAGGAACCCCAATGGAGTTTAAAAATTCAGCCACACATATTTATAGTCAATTCCATAAAAAAATCCATCAGACAATTAATTATATAGAGATAAAAATACTATAAATTATGCACACCCCTGTCTTCTCAATTTCCTAATCATAGCTGCATGGATTAGTTGTTAGAAAACCACCGAAATCTCGTCAAAAAATCACCAGAAAACCTCCAAAAAAATATAACTCAAATTTGTCCAGAAACGGGTTGCAGGTCACAAGTTAATTGGGCTAAATCCCGAGTTCTCGGGTACTCGACAGAAAATTTTTCTGAGCTTCTAAAAGTCTCAAGTACCTCTTTGACCAGAAAGAATTGAATATGAGACAGAAAAGATGGATGGAATTCATTAAAGACTATGATTTTGAATTGAAATATCATCCAGGGAAGGCAAATATCGTGGCTGATGCATTAAGTAGGAAGTCTCTCCAAGTAGCTCAGATGATGGTAAGTGAGATGAGTTTAATGGAGAAATTTAGGAACATGAGTTTATCTACTCTAGTGTCATCAAAAAAAATCTATTTAAGTGAACTAAGAATTGAAAATACTCTTAGAACTCAAATTTTGGAAGCTCAGAAAAATGATGAATTCTTAAAATCTCTCAAGGACCCAAAAGAATTTATAAAGGAGGATGATGGATTGGTAACCTTTCATAAGAGAATTTATGTTCCTCATGTAAATGGATTGAGAGAAAGGATATTAGAGGAAGCCCATCAGAGTAGATACACCATTCATCCAGGGGCTACTAAAATGCACCAGGATTTGAAAGAAAGATTTTGGTGGCCAAGTATGAAAAAGCACATAGCAGAGTATGTGGCCAAGTGTTTAATTTTTCAACAGGTAAAAATTGAACACTAGAGATCTACCGGTTTACTACAGTCATTAGATATCCCTGAGTGGAAATGGAACAAGATTTCAATGGATTTTGTGGTAGGTTTACCCAGGACCCAATTAGGGAACGATGCTATTTGGGTGATAGTGGATAGATTAACTAAATCTGCTCATTTTATCCCCATTAAGATTAGTTACTCCTTGGATAAGCTAGCTCAGCTATATATTCAGGAGATAGTGCGACTGCATGGTATACCGATTAGTATTATTTCAGATAGAGATCCCAGATTTACCTCTAGATTTTGGAAAGCCCTGCAAGAAGCTTTCAGGACTAGATTGAATTTTAGTATAGCATACCACCCTCAAACTGATGGACAAACTAAGAGAACAATTCAAACTCTAGAGGATATGATGAGGGCTTGTGTTCTAGAGTATAAGGGAAATTGGGAAGCCTTATGAAATTTTATTTAAGTGATTTTTAGTCCTTGAAACTGAAAAGAATGAAAAAGGAAGCAAAAATGGCCAAATTGGACTTAATAGCAAAGGTGCACTTTTCTTAGGGACTAAAATGCAAACTCTGAAAAGTTGAGGGACCACTATGCAATTTTGAAATTATGGAAGGGCAAAACAGTCCCAGCCCATGGAAGTTGCATGAAATTACAATGGTAAGGAGAGACGATGCCATTGTTATAAAAAGAAAAGGGAAAGGATGAAATTGACAAAAATTTCAAGAATGGCATTTTTGTAAATAAGTCCAACTTTAATTCAGCCTATTTCTTCTCCTAGCTACTAGAAATGGCGTGAGAAGAGGAGAAGAAGGAGGAGGTAGCCGAAAACTGATCTTGACTTGAAGGAGAGGAAGCTTACATCAAATTAGAAAGGGAATTACATATCCATTGGCTTTTCAAGGTAGATGAACAACCTTATGCAATTATTTTCATGATTTATGGTAGATTTATGATGTTTTCAAAATTGTAAGAAAGGTGACAATTTCTCTCTCTACATGTGTATGGTAGATTTTCCTACTTGGATGTGAAAAATGTTGGAAATAACTTGCGGTTATGACTATAGATATGTTGGAAAGTATGGAAACTCATGAGATTGTAAGATTGCATGAATGGAAATTGATTTTTCTAAACCCTAAATTATGTAAATGCTGAATTTTTACTTTTTAGAGTGAAAAAATGGTATTTTGCATGGTTTTTGCATGAATGTTGTTGTGTTGGAAGGGAATTGATGAAACCACTCCACTTTTGCTTGTTTTCTCACTTTGGCCGAATGCTAGGGTTCATGTTGGTGCTGAATTTTGGCAAAACTTTGTGTTAGAACTAGTGAGAGAAAGTTCTAGAAAATTGTAAGAGAGAGAAAGTTCAATTAACTTTGCATTTGGGTATTTCTCTTATTGTCTAGCTTCACAAATAACCAAATAAGTGTGCATTAGTCATTTTGGCCGAATGAATGCATATGAATGATGCTGAAATTGTTCTTAAAAATTGACTTAGAGACTATATATGTCTAGTTCTAAGAAAAGAAGAGAGAGAAAATCATGGCAAGTTATACCTTAATTAATGTTGTCAATTTAAAGTCTTACTTTTTCACTTTAAAGGTATGCCTAAAAATGTGAAATTGTGGGATTAGATGTATGGTTATCATTGATATGAATAATGAGTTAGAAAAGCATGAAAAAGGATGACTTAAAGTACACTTACACAAATTTGAGGTGTGAGAAAATGTTAGGCATAATTATTGAAAGTGTTGCCAAAATGCTTAGATGATGAGAATAATGCTAAAAAGGAACCAAATGAGTTAAAAGTGCCACATTCTCATATTTTTCTTGACTTGGCTGAATGTAATGTGGCATTTTCCCTAGAATGGCCAATCTTATGTGTCCATTGGAAGTGGCTTGAGGTACCACCTGAATAGGCATATGTTATGTAAAAGTGTTTTTATGGCATTATTGTGCTATTATCAATGGAATGTTTACATTTATGTAAAAGATGTCTGCATGACATGAAAATGCTTGATGTGATGTGAAACACAAGGTTAAAGAATAGCATGAAAATGCATGATGTGATGTAAAATGCGAGGTAAAGAATGGCATGAAATTGCTTGATGTAATGTGAAATGCGAGGTTAAGGTTCCTGGTGGGAAATGATTGATATGTGCCCTAGGGAATTGAAATGAGGAGGAGGGACGACCCAGTGAATGACCCCTGAAATTGAGGCCTGTGAAGGGGAGGAATGATTCAATGTTTACCTTCCAGGAAAGTTACCTTGTGGGGAATGATCTTCTGTATACTCCCAAGGTATTAATGAGGAGGAATGATGTGATGCATCCATTCCTAAAAAGAGGCTTCCTTGTGGGGAATGATCTTCTGTACTCCTAAGGAAGAAGAGGCAGGGTGAATGATCTAGTGTATATCTCCTAAAAGCTGAGGTTTATTATATGTTATGATATGCATTACAAAGATGTGATTTGTGTGAATATGATTATGATATTTAAACATTGAATGCTTATAGCCTATTCCATGAATGAACTGATTGAATGTGTATTTCATTTCTATAGCTGCATCCACACATGTTTCCATAATGAATCATATCCAAGTGTATATATGAAAAGAGTTTTGAAATTAAATTGCATGTAGAGTTTTTTTTGCATTATTGCAGTGGTACATGTCAGTCATTTTAAAATAAACTGGTTGTTTATCTACTGGGAATACAATTCTCATTACTGAACTGATATGTATCAGATGGTTAGATATTGCATGGTAATTGAAGTGGAGTTAGATACAGTGGATATCCCTTTCTTGGGTACCTTTACTATTCTTAAGAATGTGTATGTTATCATCGTTTTTGAATTTTCGATGGAGCAGATGATGACTTAAATATATAGCTATAGCCTAACTTTTTGGAGTCATAATTCCTTGTTTTGGGGAATTGGAATTAGGACTAATATTTTGGCTGTATATAGATAGAAAAAGAGGCATATGCATAGGGATATATAAAGGACTGATTCTCCCATAGTATTTTGAAAAAGGGGTATGAGTGACAGGCTTGTTGTCTCCTTACTCCTTCAGGATGGGCACTTCATCTATCCCGATGTCTGTATATGAAACGATGTACTAAATAGATATCATAATGTATATGTATATGTATATATGAAATTTTTTTTTTGTATGTAATCTACTGTAGTGTTTAATGTTTTATATTCCGCTGTGCCAAAGCATTTCACCTGAGCATGAGAAACCAACCTAATTGAAAAATAAATCTATGATGGATTGGATGCTCGGGAACTTTAAATATAATTAAAGACTAGAATAATGTAACCACTTATCTAAGGAAGTAATATGACATTGTTGAGGTAAGATAAGGGGTGTTACATCGACAGCCAGTGAGCTGAGGGAGGTTACGGTTGGGTTGCCTAAAGTTTCAAGGAGTGACGGCAGGCGGTGGGTCAGCCAAAAAACTTTGCAGACAGCTGCATTATGGATGGGTTTTCCTCTTAGATCCTGCGTCTTCTCTCACTGATCTGCTACCTTTTTACTGCTATGCATAGCAGTCGTGGCTCGCCCGTCATCCCCTGTGGCCAGAGTGAGGTCGCACTGCTATGCACTCCACCCATAACCACCTACGTTCATGTAAGGCTTCGAGTCCTCACCTTGGCACACGATGGGTTCCTTTCTTTTTTAAAAAGAATTGTTCCAAGCCTCTAATGCATGACGCCTCCCTCTCCTTTCGGGTCTACATACTTTTTAGCTCAGTCCACTTGCTTTTAGCCCAGTCAAAGGCTTCAGCTCGGCCCAATAAGCAAAATTGGCCCAAATAGGCCATTTTGGGTGCTCTAAAGGCTATCCAAGCTCGAAATTGCTACGTTTGTTGATTATGACTTGGTAAAATACTTGAAAATGAAAATGATACAAATTTAGGTGATTTTTAGGATAAAATCACAAAAAATATCTTAAAATGGATAATTCACATCAAGCAATTATGTACAAAATAAGACACATCAAATCACGCCACACTTAACCTTTTTCTTATCCTCAAGCAAACATTAACTCAGTCTTTAAACAA
The DNA here is from genome assembly GCA_031216115.1 of Senna siamea. Classification (NCBI taxonomy): domain Eukaryota; kingdom Viridiplantae; phylum Streptophyta; class Magnoliopsida; order Fabales; family Fabaceae; genus Senna; species Senna siamea. The sequence continues at coordinate 15,377,511 of CM062354.1, forward strand.
AAAGCAATAGTTTCTCAAAGTCCATACCTAGTTCACAGTTAATAATGCCTAACACATCCCCCGTGAAACTTATTCATAGACTAAATTGCAAAACCTTGACAAAGAATGGAGATAATAACGATGCCTACACAACTTAGCCAACAATTCAATGCCAATTATTTAAGAATCAATGCCTCCTAGAGATTACTCAAATCACTCAAAGTGTATACTGGTAAGGTACACATCCCTCTACCAACTTCACAAGAATATGTCTACTATATGCTTGCTCATAAATCTCATCTCCGCTATTGCTAAAAATTGAACTAAAATCAAAGGATGTTAACAAGGTTTTAATGAGGTTAAGGTGAAGGTAGAGAAGAAATTTTTGGTAGAAGTGGCATAGATGCTCAAAATTCATGCAATTTAAGCATCATGAAGGATTGAAGGATTAAATGCAACAAATGCTAAACATAACAATTCTTACTAAGTTTTCAATGAAGTTGGTGATGCTCAGAGAATATAATATCAACAGACAGACTACTCTTATTATTATCTCTTTTCTTTTCATTTTCTTTTCATTTTTTCATAATTAGCTTGCATGCTTACACTTTTGGATTGAAGGGAGCATCTAGAATGATGAAAAGAACTTAGTGTACGATCACCAATTAAGGCAGTGCATTTTTTTAATCCCTGTATAAAGAGTAAACCACACAAATTTCAGCAAATGGGGTGAAGAAAGAAGACAGTGTATAGAAAGGAAATACGAGGTGTAAAATGTAAGTGATGAAGGAAAAGTCAAGGCCTAATAGTGGCTAACTAAGGAAGACACATGGGGTAGGCTTTTTGGCCAAAAATAGTGGACCCTAAGTTACCCAAATCATCTGATATTCAAAAGTTCATGTAACTTCAACAAGTATTACAAAGCAAGTTCTAGAAACACAATCAAGTGAAATACACTCTCAACAAAAAGAATTTGGAGCATATCTATAATGAACGCTTATCTTAGGCTTAAATCTCACGTTTGAAACGTGGCTAAATTGCATATGGTTCTCAAATATTTCCATATAAATTACCAATCAAGCAGTGCATGCATACTACATTATCAACATCCTAAATAAAAAAGTAAACAATTTGAAAAAAAATAATCTAACAACACCAATATGACCTGGTCGTGGTAAAAAAATGCATTAGACATTAATACTGCTTTCTAACATTCACTATGAGAAATAATGCCTGCCCATTCATGACTGAATCATACATTCTCAAAAGACAATCAAAGACTCAAGTGCATAGAATCAAGCAAAAATCAAGTATCATACCCCATATCCACTATCAAAATAAATACAACATTAGCAACTGCAGTATCAAAATCATGGATTCCCACCCCACACTTGAGAAAGACACTGCCCTTAGTGTATAGCAAAGGGAATACCACATAAATAAAAGCATAAAGTACAACAACAAGCAAAGATAATCTAAAAGTCTTAATGTACCTCAACAATATGAAAAATAAGAAAATAGACAAACATAAAATACCACAAAAAAGTAGATAAATAATAAATAAATAAATAAAACACTACTTCTTTTTGTTTGAGTCTTTTAGTTGGACTCGTTCCTTCTATCACTCTTACAGGTAAAGCACCATGTGCACTCGTTCCTTGACCTACGATAAATCTCCATAGTGGTGCTTCAGTTGGTGCCTATTGACTTTGAAATCTCCTTTGTCAGGATGATGTAATTCCACTGTGCCATAGGGAAAGACTTGCTTGACCAAAAATGGTCCTAACCATCGGATCTTAAGCTTTTCTAGAAAAAGACGAAGACATGAGTTATAAAGTAATGCCCTATCTTCAACCTAAAAATCTTTAGAGCCACACAGCCTTTGATCATTCCACTTCTTGGTTTGAGCTTTGTAAATGGAAGAATTTCTATAAGCTTAGTGGCGCCATTCTTCTAGCTCATTCAACTGCCACAACCTCTCTTTACCTACAAAAATAACGTTAAGATTGCATGTTTTAAGGGCCCAAAGTGCTCTGTGTTCTAATTTGGCAGGCAACTGACAAGTCTTTCTATATACTAGCCTATATGGTGTAAATCTAGTAGAAGTTCTAGAGGCTGTCCTAAAAGCCCATAATTCATCATCCAATTTGGATGCCCAATCCTTCCTACTCACCCCTATAGTTTTCTCTAAGATTCTCTTTAAACCTCTATTAATTACCTCTACTTGCCCATTGGTCTGCGAGTGATAGGGTGTTGAAAACCTATGAGATACCCCATAATGTTTAAGTACTTTCTCAAGTTGGGAGCTATAGAAATGGGTCCCTCTATCACTAATTAGTGCCCTAGGTGTACCAAATCTGGCAAATAATTTTTTTAAGGAGCCTAGCCATTACCCTAGCATCATTAGTAGGGGAAAGCCTGAGCTTCTGGCCACTTGTAAAGATACTCAACAGCCACAAGGATATACTTATTTCTATAGGAGGAGGGAAAAAGACCCATGAAGTCAATACCCCAAACATCAAAAATTTGAACCACTTGTATACTTTTTTGGGGCATTTCATCATGAGCTGAGATATTTCCTTACCTCTGACAAGCATCACAAACCTAGACATATGCTCTAGCATCCTGGAATATGGTTGGCTAGTAGAACCCTTCCTCAAGCACCTTTTTAGCAGTGTGGTTTACAGCCTGGTGGCCTCCCATTGGTCCTTCATGGCAGTGCTTCAAGATCTAGTGGATTTCTTCCCCATATACACATCGCTTGATTACCTGGTCTACACAAATGCAAAACAAAAAAGGATCTTCCCAAATGTAGTACTTTAACTTAGAAAAGAATTTCTTCTTTTGTTGAGTCGTTATACTCTTTGGTAAAACCCTTGCCACCAGATAGCATAATCACAAAACCAAGGGGAATTATTACATACCTAAACTACCTCTAAATGATCATCAGGGAAGTTATCCTCAATGACTCTCTCATCTAAGGCCTTTAATTTTGGATTCTCCAACCTTGATAGGTGATCTGTAGCCAAGTTCTCTGCACCCTTCTTATCCTTGATCTCTATATCAAATTTCTGCAAGAGCAAAATCCATCTAATGAGTCTAGGCTTAGCATCATGCTTACCGAACAAATACCACAAGGCTGAATGATCTGTGTAAACCACAGTCTTGGATAGCACCAAATAGCATCGAAATTTGTCAAAAGCATAAACCACTGCAAGCAACTCCTTTTCAGTAGTGGTGTAGTGCTCCTGGGCATCTGTCAAGGTCTTGCTAGCATAATATATGGGTTAAAACTTCTTATCAATCCTATGTCCTAAAATAGTTGCAACTGCATAGTCACTAGCATCACACATTGGTTCAAAAGGCAACCCAAAATTAGGTGAAACCATGATAGGGGCTGTAGTTAGTTGTTCCTTCAATAACATAATACATGCATAATCGTAAGGAGAATCACAGCATCAGAATCAATATCCATACAAATTAAAATAGAATACCAGCACAGTTAGGAACCTTAATGGAGTTTACAAATTTAGCCACATATATTTATAGTCAATTTCATCAAATAATCTGTTAGACAATCCATCAGTAGCTGCACAAATTGGTCATCAGAAAACCACTGAAAAAGGACTGGAAAACTGCCAGCAAATAGCCAAAAAAATCAAATTTGAAGTTGTCTAGAAAATAGGTCATGAACCAAGTCAAAATGGGTCAGATCTCGAGTTCTTAGGTGCTCGACAAAAAATGGCTACAAATGTGGCTGGAGCTGAGGCGGAAGGTCATGGACAAGGCACCGAGCGATGGAGGAATGATTTTTGGTGGTAGCCAGGACACACGAAGTTGGAAGCAACTTCAAACACAAAGGAGTGGTGGTCTCGGGTTTATTACAGATTTGCGATTTGAGGCGTTGTGGCAAACGACAAGTTAGGAAAAGTTACGGTTGGGTTGCCTGAAGTTGTAGGGAGTGGCGACAGATGGTAGGTCACTTGAAAAATGCCACAGATAGTTACGATGTGGATGGGTCTTCCTCTTGGGTCACGCATATTCTCTCACGGATTTGCTGCTTTTCAATAGCTATGCATGGCAATAGTGACTCGCCCTTCGTCCTATGTGGCCGAAGTGAGGTCTCGCCATCGTAGACTCCACCTAAAACCACCTATGTTCATGCTATGCTTCGAGTCTTCTCTCTCGTGTGATGCTGCTCGGGTCTGTTGCCAAAAACACTGTTCCAAGCTATATTATTCAAAATTTCTGTGGACTCCACCTTTTTCTTACCCAATACACGCTACTCTCTCTTGGGTCATACCTTAAAGGCCCATTAAGCTCGGCCCAATAACAAAAATTGGCCCACATGGCCTATTTTGGGTGCTTTGAAGGCTGTCCAAGTCCAAAATTGCTCTTCTTGCTAATAATGACTTGATAAAATTCCTGAAAATAAAAATTATGTAAATTAGGTGATTTTTAGAATAAAATTACATAAAATAGAAAATTAACCTCAAGCAGATATGTATAAAATAAGACACATCAATCATCCACCCTTTACTCCTCAAGTCTTCCATAGTGTTGTCTTGGTTTAATGAGTAATCCCTAACAAATACAGGCCATTTAATATAAAATAGATAAATTCATGAAGTAGTCTATATAAGGAACATTCAACGGCCGTCCCAAACTAGTTATTGAATGCCCACCCTAAGTTTTATCCGTCCCTATGAGCAAATAACCCAATAGCCAATCTTATCAAGCAGCAAAGAACATCTTAATACATACAAGAAATATTTTCTACACTCATATGAAACTGCACATTTATCAACTTAATTTCAACAACCATTTCCCATTTCAAAAAGAAATCTCATTTAAATCAGAAATTCACAATATCAATTTAAAGATAGGGGAGTGTAGATTACTCTACCTTAACCATTTATTCCTCTCCAGACCAGGGTTCTCCTTTTTCCTTGAAAATTGACATCGCAACTAGTTTCCTGGGAAAATAGTTCAAGTCTCATACAAATTTCCTTTCAATCATGCACTTACACAATTAGGACTTAGTGTTTTCTTATGGGTTTTTCTCCAATTCCCTTTTTTCCTTCTTATTTTTATGTTGCTATCAATCATCACATATAACTCTCATGTATGATGATGTTTTGAGCTTCTTTCCAATCAAAATTAGGGATTTCCAAGCTCAAATCATGTTTTAAAAGTTATTTTTCACATCAGAGAGCTGCCAATCGGCCTCTAGGGAGCTGCCAGTTAGCCGATTACTCTTTAGAGTCCTAAATTCTATGAGATAGGGGCCCAACAGTCGATTGATGCATGCTCAGCAGTTGATTGCTATACTTCTTTCTGCGAGTTCTGGGCAGTGGCTCGACAGTCAACTGGTAGGAGGCTATCAGCCAACTAACTTGCCTCTTGATACATTATTGGGCTTGCTAAGAACACAACAGTCGACTGGTGCATGCTGGCAATCAACTGTTCTGTTCTTTAATAGTACAGAATGTTGGTGTTCACAAAAAATCTCAACCTAAATTCCAATCCATTTCAAATTTAAATTTTATGAGCTTAATCCTTAATCATTTTCCTTTAAAACCCAATCATTTCTAGGTTCAAAATATCAATCATAATAGAAAATCTATGTATCCAAGTCGAGTAAATAGTAACCTAAAAATGAGAAATCTGATTCCAACTCAAAAACATGAAATGGAAGTTGAGGATACTAATATTTCAATTTAAAAACCAATTCCTAACCTTAAACCACCTAAAAATCCAGTTATCCATTCCATATATTTAGAAAATCTAAAAATGCCCTAATATTGGCATTTCTGTTTTCCCTTCCCCATTTGAGCAGATTTGATGCATTTTAAGGAAGAAATCTATTCCTAGATGATGTTTTAAGATATTCTCTAAAGCCTAGATGAAGGATTCTTACCTCAAATTCAGCTATGAGAGAACTTCCACTTACTTCCCATCTCTTTTCTCCTTTACCCCTGCTCTTCCTCTCCTTCTTTATGTTAGGGATGTATTGGTAAGAGGGGAAATGATGCATTTAGAGGGATAAAAGAAACGGCACAATGGGAAGCTTCAGGGACCATCTTGCAAAATTTGGAAATTATGTTTTAGCCCTTCTCTTCCTTTAAGTCCCAATTTCTTGTTTCATTTAAGTTTTTACTAAAAATTCCTAAGATTATTCCAAAAATACTCCACTTCCTTTCTTTTCCAAGGATTCCTTTCTTTTTCTTTCTCTATGACAAGGATCACCATGTCCGATATTATTCTTACAAGTACTATTAAGTTCGAGTAGGTTATAACTTGATTATTACCTATTACCATTACATCCCAAGGTTCAATCTTGTGTTTGGGTAGGGTTTTAGGCTAATTCTCCATCAAAATCAAGGCATAAAGTGTATTTTCTTTTATTTTGGGCTGATAATTGATTGTCCCCTCTCTAGCAATCAGTTGCTATCTCTATCTAAAATGGGAAGCCAACCTAATAGTAACCAGTCAACTGTTATAGGCCTGACTGGTAGCTCACTGTGAGCCAATAGTCAGTTGCTAAGATCTAGCAGTCAACTGATGCATTCTACCTAAAATGGGAATCCAACTCGAGAGCAACCAGTCAGTTGTTACAAGCCTAGCAGTCCACTAGTAACTCACTGTAAGCTTGTGATTACTCTGATTTAGAGAGTCGGTGATATGTTCGCAATGCGTTTTTGGGTAATGAAGAACATGATAGTCAACTTCCAAGGTCTGGCAGTTCACTGCTAGTGCTCTGTACTATGTAAAAACATCTTATATACCCATATTTTTGGTCCCAAAACAAGGTTACAACTCATGCCAAAGCTTTATGAACTCAGTGCTACCACTTAGGCATCATTTAACGTCAATAAACAACCCACATTTCCATTACATTTCACCCAACACCAAGATTAATCCCCATTTTTGCACTCAAGGAAAAACTCCATTTTTAGACATCATTTGCAAGCATAAAAGCACATTCATTTGGTAAGTAATACTGAATAGACATCTAAAACATAGAGAATGCAGGTTTTAAACCCCAATGGTAAAACACTTCCCTAGCTTGGATAGGTTTTCCTATCCAGCAGTCGATTGATGCATAGCACATTCATGAAAGTGGGGTTTAGGTTTTCCTGCTACCTTGGATTTTCTTTGCAATGGACGTGTATTTGATGCTTAAATGACACTTTCCCAATGGTAAAACACTTCCCTAGCTTCAAATCCATCCTTCCTTCAAGTTGAATGCCTTCCTCTCTTGCCTTAGGTCACCTTTTCTCTCTCTACTCTCCCTTCTCTTTCTCTCTCTAAGTTTGTTGAAGTTGGAGTGTTATGAGAGGGTTTAGGGTTCAACTAGGGTTTAAGGGTAGTTTAGGTAATTGGATTTTAGTCCTTGAGTCATTTTAAAACTTTTGCTTGGTTAAAATTTTCCTTTTCAATTGGGTCCCCAGTCACCTCTTCACTCAGCTTCTATTTATTTTCAACTAGGTCCCTGCACTAATGCAACTATATGCAGTTAATGCAACATACACAAGCATTAAAGTTAAATTAACAACTAACAAGCATCTCTTAATCATATTAGGAGCGGATGTTACATTTCTCCCCTTTCTTAAAAAACTTCATCCTTTAAATTAGAATTTACCTATTCAAAGAACTCTGGGTTAGACTTCCTCATGTCTTCTTCCCTTTCCCACATCGCCTCTTAGGGAGATGACTGGTCCTATAACAGCTTAACCAGTGGGATAACCTTGTTCCTCAATTGCTTGACCACATTCTCAATGATTTGCAAAGTTTTTGGATGATTAGTTAAATTTTCTTTGAACTATACTGTACTAGCATCGAGAATGTGTGATGGATCATGGATATAATTTCAAAATTATGAGACATGGAAAACATTATGAAGGTTTGACAAAAATAGTGGCAAGGCTATCTAGTAGGCTGACTAACCAGTTCTTTTCAAATTTTGGAATGGTCTTATGAATCTTGGATTTAAACTTTTAGACTTTATAGCCCTACCTATACCAATAATAGGTGACACTCTGAGGAAAACATGATCCGCTTCATTGAATTGTTGATCATCTTAATTGGTCTCTAGTTTGTTGAACCAACTCTGGCCCAAGTAATTGTCTTTCCCCTACTTCAAACAACATAGAGGGGATCTACACTTCTTCCCATACAAAGCTTCATAAGGTGCCATCCTTATGCTAGAATGGAAACTGTTGTTGTATGAGAATTATACCAATGCTAGGCTTTGGTCCCAACTCCCCTTATGCTCTAAGGCATATGACCTAAGCATATCCTCTAAAGTCTAGATAGTCCTCTCGATTTGTCCATTTGTTTAAGGATGATAATTGGTACTTAAGCTTAACCTAGTACCAAAATCTTCTTGGAAGGCTCTCTAAAATCTAGAGGTAAATCTCAGGTCTCTATCTGAGACAATGCTAGTAGGGATTCCATGAAGTCTCATTATCTATTGAATATACAAACGGGCTAGTTTTTCTAAGGAGAAATTGACCTTAATGGGTAGGAAATGCACAGACTTAGTTAATTAGTCTACTATCACCCAAATGGCATTATTTTTGTTTGTGTCCTGGGTAAACCTACCACAAAGTCTATAGATATCTTATTCTATTTCCATTCAAGGATATTGAGAGGTTACAACATCCGAGCAGGTTTTTGATTTCAATCTTCACCTGCTAATACACTAAGCACTTAGCAACATACTCAGCGATGTGTTTCTTCATACCTGGCCACCAAAACCTTCCCTTTAAGTCTTGATACATCTTAGTGGCACCAAGATGAATAGTATAGTTGCTTCTATGGGCTTCCTCTAAGATTTTCTCCCTTAATTCTCTTAGACACGGGACATAAACCCTGCTATGAAAGGTCATTAGCCCATTGACCTCCTTATGGAATTTATTTAGATCCTTCAAGGACTTTAAGAATTCATCCTCCTGTTAGGCCTCTAGAATCTAAGTCTTAAGGTCACTCTCAATCTGTAATTCACCTAGACAGATTCTATCTGGTAGGCTTACCATAGATAAACTTAAATTTCTAAAGTTTTCTATTGAACTCATTTCACTCACTATCATTTGAGCTATATGAAGGAATTTCCTACTCCAAGCATCTACCACAACATTGGCTTTGCCTGGATGGTATTTCAACTCAAAGTCATAGTCCTTGATGAACTCCATCCATCTCCTCTACCTCATGTTTAGCTCTTTCTATTTAAAGAGGTACTTGAGACTTTTTTGGTCACTAAATACCTTAAACCTAGACCTATAAAGGTAGTGTCTCTAAATCTCCAAAGAAAACACTATGGCCTTTAGTTTTAGATCATGAGTAGGGTAATTACTCTCGTGAGGCCTTAACTGTCTGAAAGCATAGGTCACTACTTTCCTCTCTTGCATCAAGACACACCCTAGACCTTTATTGGATGCATCACAATATAGCTTAAACTTACCCAAAGGATTTGGGATGACTAATACAGGTGCAGCGGTTAACTTCTCTTTCAAGATTTGGAAACTATGTTCGCATTTGGAATCTCACACAAATGGAACATCCTTTCAAGTTAGTTTGGTCATTGGCATTTCTAATTGTGAAAACCCTTGGATAAACCTCCTGTAGTAACTGGCTAATCCGAGGAAGCTACGGATTTTAGTCACCATTGTAGGTCTCTCCCAATGAACCACCTCTTCAATCTTACTAGGATCTATTGCTACCCTGTCTTTGGAAATCACATGCCCTAGGGACCTTACTTCCTTCAAACAAAACTTACACTTCTCAAGCTTGGCATACAACTGTTTCTCTCTAAGTACTTGCAACACAATCCTAAGGTTTCATTCATGCTCTTGCCTATTTCTAAAATATCCAAGAATATCATTGATGAACACTACCATGAACTGATAAAGGTAGGGTCTAAAGATGCAATTCATGTAATGCATGAAAATAGCTAGAGCATTCATCCAACCAAATGACATTACAAGAAATTTATTATGCCCATACCTAGTCCTAAAAGTCATCTTATGTATATCCTCACTTCTTACTTTGATTTGATGGTACCTCAACCTCAAATCAATCTTAAAAAACACAGCTTCTTCTCTTAATTGGTCTAATAGGTCATTAATTCTAGGGAGTGGATATTTGTTTTTCACAGTCACTTTATTCAACTGCCTATAGTCTATACACATTCTCATACTTCTATCCTTTTTCTTCATAAATAACATTGGCGCTCCATATGATGAAGCACTGGGCCTAATGAGTTGCTTTTCTAGGAAGTCTTCTATTTGAACTTTCAATTCATTTAGCTCTAAGGGAGACATCCTATACGGTGCTATGGAGATTGGTCCGCCTTGGAAACTAACTCTATAGAGAACTCTACTTCTCTTTCTAGGGGAAGACTAGAGATTTCTTCGGGAAAGACATCAAGAAACCCTCTGACTACAGGGAGAACATCTAGATTATGCTGACTCTCTACATCAGAAGAACACAAAAAACATAGTCTTTGGATATTTTCCTCAGAACACCTATTCACAAGTATAGTATCCATAAAATTCATAGACTTCTCAAAACAATTTAGGATCACTATATTGCAGGACAGCCAGTCCATCCTAAAAATAACATCTAGATCAGTCAAAGGTAAACAAATAAGATTAGCAATGAAAAATTTATTCTTAACAACAATGGGACAGTCTAAACAAGTTAAGGAAGTCAAAACTTGCTCTCCAATATGGATAACAACAGTAATCTCACAAGGTAAATGGGATATAAGTAAACTCAATTTCTTCACACATTCATACAAAATAAAAGAATGAGTAATGCCAGAGTCAAAAAGTAAAATTAAAGACATTCCATTTATAAAACACTCACCCTTTACCAAATCATTAATTTTGACTACTTCCTTGCCCTTGAGGTTGTAGACCCTCCCCCTAGTTAGAGGCTTCAGGGCCTCAGTTGGCTTCTTCCCTAGCAGGCATTCCTTGATGAAGTGCCCTGGCTTACTGCACTTGTAGCAAACATTCTGACTCAAAAAATAAGGCCTACTCCTAAAGTTCTTCCAACATTTAGGACAATTGTTTTAAGTTATTTATCCAACCATGGGTTTTTTCCTAGACTAGGCCTTACCAAGCTAGCTCTCCCTCCCCTTGGCAAAATCTGGCTGTGATTTCCTCTTAAGGGGGTTAAACTATTTCTTCCCCTTCCTAGTCTCTGCTAGGCTCTTTGAAACTATCCAACACTTGTTAGTTAAGATGGCATAGTTCCTTATCTCTAACAAAGCCATAGCACTCCTCACTTCTGGATTCATCCTAACCTATAAGTGTATGGCCTTCCATGCTTTATCCTGCCTCAACTACAGCTAGGAATAGAACTTGGAAAGCTCCTCAAACTTCTCTAGGTAATCGTTAAAAGACATAAAGCCCTGTCTTATCTTCATAAATTTTATCTCCTTCTCATTCCTTATTCTTTGGGGGAAGTATTACTCCAAGAATACTTCCTTAAATGAATCCCAGGTGATTTGGACTCCTTGGGCCTCTATTAATTGCTTAGCTCCTTTCTACCATTGCTCGGCCTCTCTAGCCAGCATGTAAGTGGAGAACTAAACCTTTTAGGTCTCTGTACTCCCCAAAACTACAAATAGCTTTTCTATCTCTGCTAGCCACTCCTCTGCCAGTTTTAGGTTAAACTCACCTCTCAAGGAAGGAGGTTTGGCTTTCTAAAACTTAAACTATCTCTTGTAGGTCTGATCCCTCATTGGTTTGCCCTCAGGGTTAGGGTGGTAGTTTATGTTTCAATCCTCTTACATCTGCAGAGTACCTCAACTGGGGTAGCCGCCTATTGAGTGGCAGTAGGCTTATTGGGTGGCAATAGTAACCTGTTCTCTCATGGCCTCTACCTTCCCTATTAGGGTTTGCATCATCCCAACTAGATTTGCTTCTCCATCCTTGTCTCTTATACCATTTCTCCTAAAAGGCGCCATACTTTACTCTACAAAATAGATATTACTGAGGTAATCAGTCTCAATAAAAAACATTTATAAGATAATATATGGCTCCAACAAGAAACATTGTACACCTTAACCTAGCACTCCATTCCCCAAGTCAAAATATAGTACAAGTAGTCAACTGCCATGGCTCAACTAACTAACTTGAAGTAGTCTCTATCCTGAGGAATCTACCCATACTACGTAATTAGCACTTATCACTACCAAGTTAACTATGTGCCAATCGTGGTAGCCATGCTCTGATACCAACTCTTATGTAACACCTGTAACACCCCCTTAACCTATGGTTCCTTTTAGTTCTTTAAAAGATATCATATATAAATGTTATGATATTAGTGTGTTACTGTTACATCTACCTGAGAAAATTTAAAACTCTTTACAAGTTAATTTTTTGTGTGCGGTTTGGGGTTAGGTCTCTACTCTCGGGTTTACACTCGATCTCGTAGTGAAGTAAAACAACATGATACATTAGTTACTTTAGCTATATATATATATATAAGCATCATGTGTAAATACTTTCATAATTGACATAGAATAACTATTGGGGAACGGACAAAACATCCCTGTCACTCATAATCCCCATCCAAGTGTTCACTAATTAATCTAGTAAATTCTATGATCATACATATGTTATAGGCTATACATGAAATGAATTATGCTAACACTTTCAAAAATCATGAAGGTTAGCTCATTAAAGTAAAAGCCTAAGCTATTTAGTTGTACTTCCTCAAAATACCCATAAAGGGTACCTCTCCTCAAGTTACCTCCATTTGCAGCCAGTACCTCCACATTTGATACATGCCAACATTCATGTGAGAATTGAATCTCAATAGCTAGCAAATTAGTTTTAAAATCTATTGACTTGTAACACTGTAATTATACGAAAATACTCTGCATTCTCATTTCAACATTCAAAACATAACATGTACTATCAAGATGCATTGCATGTATCATGCTTTCATGGATTGTGCTTAGGTGTATGCATGTGCTTTGAAAGATGTGAACTTAAATCATAATGGGATGTCATCTCAATATCATGTTTTATCATAAAACTTCCATTTCATACATTTCATATGGTAATATCAACATATCCTTCTTAAAAAATACATGAATAGGAATCAAACATATAATAAGAGTTATCGGGAGTGCCGCCTAGTGACTACCTCTACGTACCACTTCATACCCATATACATAACTTTGCGACTATTTAGCCACCATACATTTTTTTTGTACTATCTGAAGCGTCCCCCAGTGGATCCAAGTATTGTGTGGTCACTGCCCTTTCTGTAGATCATCCCATATACTGCAGAAATTTACTTGCCTTTCAACCTTGTAGGGACTGCCTATGATAGTGGTCACTACCCTTACCATAGATCATTCAATATGCAGCGAGAATTACTTCCCTTCCAACCCTGTAGGGGACTGCTTATTTAGCTTATGGGATTAGATCCCGGTACGCTATTCACTATGGTATACACTAGGATAATTCGGCTCATGCCATGGTTATGCCTAACTCTAAGTACATGTCCACTTTAATGGCCTTGAAAATTGCACTAACTTAGAGTTCTCAACCATCACAGCATTTTCAAAAACTATCTAAATTTAAGTGGATGTTTAACCATCCTAGTTCAGGGTGCAACCGTGGAACTCCCAAGGCTGTTCCATACCAACCGTTGCTCACTCAATCATGAGCTTATTTATCCTAATACATACCCTAAGAATACTACACTCCTTTTCTTTTCCATGGATTCCATTCTTTTTCTTTCTTTATCACAAGGATTGCCATGTCCAATGTGATTCTTACAAGGACCATCAAGTCTAAGTAAGTCATAACTTAATTGTTACCTATTACCATTACATCCCAAGGTTCAATCTTGTGCTTAGGTAGGGTTTTGGGCTAATTCTCCATCAAAATCAAGGCATAGAGTCCATTTTCTTTTATTTTAGGCTGGAAGTTGACGGTCCCCTCTCTGGTAGTCAACTGCTAGCTCTCTGTCTAAAATGGGAAGCTAACTCGAGAGTACCCAGTCAACTGTTACAAGCCTAGTAGTCGACTAATAGCTCACTATGAGCCGACAATCGTCTACTAAGGTCTGGCAGTCAACTAATGCATTATGTTTCAAAATGGGATGTCAACCTAAGAGCAGCCAATGGACTGTTATAGACCTGACAGTCAACTGGTAGCTCACTGTGAGCTCGACAGTCGACTGTTATGGTTTGGCAATCTGCTGCTATACTCTGGCAGTCAGTTGATGCATTTTGGGTATGTTTTCTAGGTAACAAAGAATAAGTCAGTCGACTTCCAAGGTCTTGTAATCAGCTACTAGTGACCTGTATTGCGTAAAAACATCTTATATACCTCAATTTTTGGTCCTAAAACAATGTTACAACTAATGCCAAAGATTTATGAACTTATTGCTACCATCTAAGCATCATTTAACATTAATAAATAGCCACATTTCCATTGCATTTCACCCAACAACAAGATTAAACCCTATTTTTGCGCTCAAGGCAAAACTCTATTTTCAAACATCATTTATAAGCATACAAGTACATTCATTCAGCAAGCAATACCCAATAGACATCTAAAACATAGAGAATGCGGATTTTAAACCCCAATGCAACTTAAAACATTCATAAACATCATTTTCAGTTAAGAGCAAAACATTTAATGAAATTAGGGTTTAGGTTTTACTGCTACCTTGGATATTATTTGCAATGGATGTGTATTTGATGCTTAGATGACACTTTCCTAGTAGTAAAAAACTTCCCTAACTTCAAATCCAGCCTTTCTTTAAGCTAAATGCCTTCCTCTCTTACCCTAAGTCACCCTCTCTCTCTACTCGCTTTTCTCTTTCTCTCTCTAAGTTTACTAAAGTTAGAGTGTTATGAGAGGATTTAGGGTTTAGCTAGGGTTTCAAGGTAGTTTAGGTAATTATATTTTGGTCCTTGAGTCATTTTACAACTTTTTCTTAGCTGAAATTTCCCTTTTTAATTAGGTCCCTAGTCACCTCTTCACTCAGCTTCTATTTATTTTCAACTAGGTCCCTGTATTAATGCAACTATATGCAGTTAATGCAACATACACAAGTATTAAACTCAAATTAACAACCAACAAACATCTCTTAATCATATTAGGAGCGAATGTTACAACTAGAGAGAGAAATATTTATCTCTTCCTCTATTTCATTTGTATCCTCCATCAAACTCAAGACACACACCTCACAAGTGGAGAAGAAAAAACTTCTACCTTGCTTGTGAGGAAGTTCCATCTTGGGAAGAAGGAGTAGCACTAAACGTAGCAAGTTTTCTTTTTCTTTCAATAAATCTTCAAGGTAGGAAACTTTTCATACCTTCATGTGGGTGTAAGATATCCTCTAGTCTTATGTTTTGATTGGGTTGAGTGGTTGGAAGCCTTATTTCTTTCTTACGTTAAATGGGTTGGATGCTAAATCTCTTAGATCTTGTACTAAATTAGGTTGGGTGTAAAGAATCTTTTGCTTTCAAAAAATCTTCAAGGTAGGAAGCTTTTCATACCTTTATGTGGGTGTAAGATATTCGCTAGTCTTATGTTTTCGTGCACTGCCAATGTAACTACACCTAAGGTAGTGAATCTATCAATGCAGTCTAGTGCAATGGTGAATATGAAGGTTATATCCCACAGGAATAGGAAAGCCCAAAGTTACTATTTGTTCTCTGTTATCTAACCTAAAAGTCAAAGTGATTGATTACTAACTAACTAATGTCTAACTAAATACAATAATAACTACCAACAATAGTGAATGGAAAAGAGAATTTATCAAGGGAAAAAGAAACCCACTGGGGACTATACTATTTGGCAAACACATAAAGGATAATGGATTATTAAATCTAATGATACTACCTGTGAGTGGATTCTAAACTAAATTTAACCTCACTGTCATTACAATTGAATTTCTTAAACCTAAGAACCTACCACTAGAATATCTTCCTAATGATTGATTTCAGATCAGCATTATTGTTCTAATTCACTACTATTAAGAGTCGTTACTTCTTAATCCAGTAATTAATTAACCTAAGTTCTAAGTGAAAATTATTTTCCTTTATAATTAGATTTCCAACTCCAGTTAGAATTTGTCGATTGCTAAAAGAAATCTAAATAGCATTCATTACAACATCTTGTAAATAAAACTTGATCATTCATCCATAAGTATAAAGAAGATCACAACATCAAAATCAATGTCCATACAATTAAAACTAGAATACTAACACAGTTAGGAATCCCAATGGGTTTTACAAATTCAGCTACTAATGTTCATGGTCCAAACAGCCACAAAATCAAATATACAGAAGAAAGAAAGAGTTAAAAACATATACATCCCTCTTCTCTTGAATGTCAGATGAAACAGTACAAATAGTCGTTGAAAAACCACCAGAAAATCCTCTTCTAATCTCTAAAATTTTGGATTCTAGCTACTGCCTAGTGGACTCTTGGGTTGGGTTGCGAGTCACTGGAGAAATAGCACAACAGTGGCCAAAGGATAGTCGGACGAACACAAATGAGTCGCCTAAGGACGAACTGTCAGCCACAGACAGCAAACTAGACAAAAAACCTTGAACGGGTCACAAAACATGGCTGGGTCATGCTCTTGGGTCTGTTGTGGCCAGAATGCCATGGACAAGTTGTGATTTGTTGGCCAAAGTCAACAGCGGTGTCCTGAAAGCCGTCCCCTAGTCACCAAAAGTCGTCGTGCTGCCGCTCGAAGGTCAGAATCTGTGCCCTAGCACATCCTCGCAAACAGAGAAAATCACCATTAAAACAAATAAAAAAAACTCTAAAAAATCTCTCTTGGCCTTCTCAAATGTCACAGATTTATTCCCACAAAATCACGATACGTCGCGTGATCCTCCTCTGAAGTGTGCGAATTCGCTCGCTGAAGATGCACTCCCTAGATCACAAATGAAGCCCGATATTACGTGGAAGCTTCCCTCTTCCTGGACTTCAATTGTACGGCCCATCTCTCCTACATGGGTGTGCTGCTGGTCCAGCAAGGGTGGAAGGCCTAAAATGGGCAGATTGGCCCAAAGGTCCAAAACAAGCGGTTTAAAGACTATTCAGGCCAAAAATTTCTCCATTTGCTAATGATGACTTGATAAAATGCCTAAAAATAAAAAAGGATACAAACTTAGGTGATTCTTGGAATAAAAACACACAAAATGCTCATAAAATGGACAAAGAATATCAAGCAAATATGTGTAAAATAAAGCACATCAGTTTTGATTAGGTTGAGTGGTTGGAAGCCTTGTTTCTTGCTTGATTGGGTTGGATGCCAAATCTCTTAAATCTTTTACTAAATTAGGTTGGGTGTGAGGAACTCTTGATGTGGGTATTATGTTGTTTGTATGAATCTCATGGATGACAAGTTTGTTTAAGTGGAAAGACTTGAATTTTTTCTTGTTTAGTTGGTAAGGCATGTTTGGTGGATTGTATGGAGTAAATCCTAGGTGTTTTATATATTAAAATGGCCTTAGGTAAGCCTAGGGATGGATGGAGAATGAAAAAGGACAAGCACCTTGTTGCACACCCGAGAGAAGTGTTGTTGTGCACTTGGTCTTAGGGAAATGGACCTTTAGCCACGGCAAACACATGTTGTGCACGTAGCTTCGTCGAGAATGGCACTTGGCTGCGATGAAGTGTCCTAAACTTCCCCTTTTATGTAGTTAGCCATAGGTTTTTGTTATGGCAACCTTCCTAAAGTCCTAGAGGCACTTCTTGAAGTAGTTTAGCTACAAAACCCTAAAGAAATACCTAGGAAAAGTATGGGTTGCTAGAAAAGGATATTTTAAGAGAAAACTATAAAGGAATCTTGAATAAAACTAATAATGTTATAGACTTATCTTGTGATGTTTTTTCCATGAAATTATGCATGTCAATTGAATGTGAAGTAGTAATTGCATCTTCTATAAGTTGAAAGTCTCATGAACAACATATTTGAAATGTACATGCACATTATGATTATGAACATGTGTTGCTACATTGTAATTGTGCTACGAAATTTTATTATGAAAGATCATGAGAAAGATGTTATAAGTTTTTTGCCCAAATAAATGTTTCATTTTGGAGTATTTAAGAGTGGATAGCTATGGGTAGTATGGGATGCCCTTGGTTTATCTCATGTGGGTGATCGATTCTGGTTAACTTTGAAGTTAGTTGATGCATATCAGGAGAAAGGGGTTAAGTGGACTATCCCGAAGGCATAAAGGGCAGTTTTTACTTATATTCCCATTTCTTTGATAATTATGAATACAATGAGAGATAATATATACTCAATGTACAAGGAAAGAAAATATGAGCAGAGACATGGTGATCTCGATGGCATTAGATAAGTGTACACACCAGGGAACGCCCTCAAGTTAGTGGCCAAGGTCAAAGGACTAGTATATGTTGCTCAGAGGTAAAGAATGATAGGCTTTATATGTTTTGATAAAATAAATGGATCACGGCATGTATTTCAATTTTTGTATTATGACTTGTTTTCCTTATATGTCTTATATTATATGATAAGGAAGACTACATAAATTTTAACTTACACATGTTGAGATGACTATATGTATAAATTGCTTTTTTACTAAGAACTTTATTCTCACCCTTACTGATGACTCTACAGATGCCTCAGTACTACCTTCTACTCTACTATGATTGAAGTACCCCCTACTCTACCCCCACTTGCATTTCCTCCTCCAATTTGAATGTACATATGATGTGTGTGAAGATAGGCCTTCTTGAATAAACAAATAATTCCCATTTTATATATTTTAGATGTAAGTGTATATATATACTTGTATGTATCTCTATAATCATAGAAAGACCAATTAATAACTATGTATTTTGATTACTACATATATATATATATATATAACTTTGACGTAGCTTTATGGTATATGTGTGATAACTCCGCTGAAATTATAATATTTCAATCAAAAATTAGATTAAGTATTTTTGAAAAAATAAAGTTTATTTTTTCAAATAAAAAAATTATAAAATGCCTAAAGAGATTCCAAAAAATAAAATGGGTCATTCATCAAAAAGATTAATCAAAATATTACGTAATAATTAATATCTAACGGAGGCCTTACACTTCACATGAAAAAATGTCAAGTAATTTCTCTTTCGACACAAAAGAAATTGAAATTTCCAATTTTATGTTTCTTCTTGTTCTTAAAAGTAAGGAAACTCAAACTCAAAATTTTAAATCTATTGAAATAAATACATAATTAAGCATCTACCGGAACCCAAATCATATTTACATCTAAACAACGTAAGTTGAAATTGAACTCAACAACTTACAACCCTGCAAATCCGAAGCTAGTGGTAGCTAGATACGTACAGAAGAATACATCATGGGTCAACTCTATTCGACACTTCGAAGTTTATTTCCTACGATAATATTTAAACATATAAACTTGTGATTACCCAGAAGGGAAAAAAACAAGTGGAATATATCTGTCATCCAACCAAGACATAAATGGCATATATGATGCCTGGTATGTATCCAAGTATTGTCAGCAACAGATCTATCCAGAACTCCTCCTGCATTTCCCATGAATTTCCTTTATGAATTAATAATTGAAATTGGTTTCTGATTAATGGAAAATTCAATTGAGTAGAACAGGAAAGTATAAAAGGAAAATTCGTAAAATTCTCGTAATTCAAGAAATAAAGGATTGACATTCCTAGACTAAGGAAGAAAGTAGGAAATAAAAAAAATCAGGTTTCTTTTTAAAAAAATTCAACAATAATGGAGTATATATATAAAAAATATTTCTAAATAATTTGTAACCAATACAAAGAATTTTTGTATTCAAACAGATTTGAAGATAAAGATAAAGTTCTTTTAACAAGTATATTTTTTAAAAATTGAACTTAGTATCTTTTTGTGAGATTGATTTTCTTCAGCGAATAACTTCTTGGTGATTAATTGAGTTTTGATTTTAGATAAATTAAATTACACTCCTCATAAGAAATGAAAAAAATCTAAAATTTTGTCTTTGTTTAAATGTCTTTATATTTGTAATAATTTATACATTTAAATATGTATTTAATTATAAAATTTTTTTAAAAAAATTATGAGGGTTATAATTTTTTCATCCTAAAAAAATAGTAGAACTTATCTTAGTTTTTAAAATTAATGTGAATATATAAAATAACAATAATATGAATATATGATAGATCATCATCAACAACATATTAACTTATTAAAATAGCATAAACTATTTGAAGTTTTTTCAAACAAATGGAAAAGAAAGTTAAGAATTTGTAACTATGCAAAATTAATTATTGACTCACGCTGTCTAATGTAAACTGATTATTTAAAAAGCACATGAGGAGGTTGTCTTATTTGTCTAGCTAGATTAGAATAGCACAATAACAAAATATTTGAAATTTAAAGTCAATATAAACAAAATATTTTAGAAATTCTAAATTTATAACAGTCATCATTACTCTTATTCAACCCCTAAATAAACTTTGATTACTCAATTAAATCCTAATTTTTATTAAGTACTACCATGCGAAGTTAATTATATAATTCTAGAACCAAAAATGCTTATTTAAATTCTAATTATCCTACGGTCAGAAAAAGACTGTAATTACTCATAACCCGAAATTTAAAACCTAAGTATATATTACATTATAAAAGTATCCCATTCTGCATTTTTCAAAAGAAAACAAATAAAGATAAATTCTAATTTAAATATAAAGTAAATATAATAATGGTGAGTGGAAAGAAAGAGTACTCCACAGCCATATCTGAGGAAGACCCCAACAGGTGGAAGCAGAATTGCTAAGATGACTTCTAAGAAAGTCTCGGAACCCATGATGATTTTCTCCTTTAATTTGTTTTGCCGCGGCTTTCTCCGTTGAACTAAGGACAAAGTTTAATTTGCAGAAGAAAATAAGAGGATTGAAAAGCCTTGAGCTTGTAGTGCTTCAGAGTTGCAAGCTTCTTTTTTTTATTTAAATTTTTTTGGGTATCACAAGAACATGGAGATAGAGATAAGGTAAGAGCAGGTTATATGAATACTTGTACCAATGTTCGAAGTACTACAAACATCAAGACAGCATAATGCGATGACACGTGTGTTTTTGGATGACACGTGTTACCCGTTGACCGAAATCTTCTAACTATTCCCTATGACTCGTGGAATGGAAATGGGCCATATGAGATTCATAATCAACAACTTAGGATCTCTTGGGACTTGGGAGTCAGGAGGATTCCAGAACCCTTGCTCTCTGCGTCGCAGGATTTGTTAAGCATACATGTATATATATATATATACTCGTTTAATTAAAATAAAATTACGTTCTCCTAATTTTTTATTTTTTAAAAAGTAAAAGAATTTTAGGATCTTAATTTTGACTTGAATTTTAATTTTATCTTTAAAATTTGATTAATTTATTTTAATTTTTTAACTTCAAAAAAAATCAAAATTTTCTTAACTCCAAATACTGTTGATTTAGTTAATAAAATTGTTAAGTTTGAATCAGTTTTAATATCTCTATAATATATTATTATTAATATTATCAATCTATTAATCTTACATATAAAAAAAAATTTAAAGGTAGCACTATATTTAGATTTATGTTTGACAAGTAATTAATTTAGATTTTAGATTTTAGATTTTAAATTTAAAGATTTGTTATTTTTTTAATATTTAAGATTAATAGACTAATAATGTCAATAATAATATAACATAAATATATTAAAATTGACTCTAAATCAATAGTTTTTGTTAAATAAATTAATAATGTTAAGAATTAAAAAAATTTAATTAATTTTTTAAAGTTAAAAGACTAAAATAAAATTAATAAAACTTAAGAATAAAATTCAAACATAATTTAAAATTAAGAGATTAAAAGTACACATTTACCTTTTTATATTTAAAGTCTTCTTCAATCTATTAATGTCATCTTATATTCATTTATTAATGTAGAAACAGTAAATGATATAATCTAAAATAAATTTGTGTTAATGAGGTTAGTAAAACAAATAGAGAACAAAGGTTTAAATTGTGAAATGTAATGGTTGAAGGAAATATATTTTAATTTTTAATATTAAAAAAACTTAGTTACAAAAAACACGTAATGCATTCTTCCAAGGAAAAACGAAGTTGAAGTAATGGTATATATAATATAATGAGTGTAACTAAGGTGTAAAAATTTTAAAGGCATAAATGCAAATGTCAAGCATTCTTGATGTGTTTTATTTTATACATATTTATTTAATATTTTTTTTATTTATTTTATGAGCATTTTACATGTTTTTATTCCAAGAATCACCTAAGTTTGCATTTTTTTTTTCTCATTTCAAGAGTTCTACCAAGTCATCATTAGCAGTAGAGTTATTTTAGAGTGTGGTAAAATTGCATATGGTTCTAAAAAAAATTTTAATTGAATTATAAGTCAAGAAGTGCATGCAATTTGGATTATTAACATTCTAAATCAAAATTTTCATAATTTTTAAAAAAACTAAATACCACCTGTATAACCTGACTAGGGTAATGCATTAAACATCACTATCTATTTTCCAACATAAATTAAGGAAAACAATTTTCGCCTATTTTTAAATTAAATTATAAATGCTTCAAAGACAAAAAAAGCTTAAGTGCATAGAATCAAGCATAAATCAAGTATCATGTCCTATATCCACTATCAAAATAAATGCAATATCAGCAAAAAAGTAACATAAATATGCAGTATCCTAAACTAATAGAAGAAAAAGGGGTCAAAATAATAGAAGCACACCACCCCACACTTAAGGATTACACTGTCCTCAGTGTACAGCAAAAGGGTATCCCAAAAGAAAAAGAAATAGACAAATCAATAACATATACCCACCCCATACTTGAGGGTCATATTGCCCTCAGTGTACAGCCGGGTTGGTATCCCAAATTAACAACATAAAGCAAGAACAAACAGAAAATCCAATAGTCTCAAAGTTATTATTAGCAATAAAATAAAATAAATTGCTCAAGTTTTGTCCCACTCTGGCAAAAACGGAATAGGCAGAGGAATCTTGTGAACGAGTGTCTTGAGATGGTCTCTAAGAGAGGCTAAAATTATATTCCCTGCAGTATGGATCATGTCAACTGTTATAATCATTTGTAGCTTCTCCACCTCATACATATGAGTGTAGCTTAAGTACTTAGGTGATTCTTTTAATTTTAGGACTAGGGGGTCCTCCATCGAAAGTCTCACCTCCTGTAACTCTGACCTGTCAAAAGAAACAAAAATTTTAGTATAGCTGCTGGGCTTAGCAGCCAGCAGATAAGCTAATTGTTCCAACACTTGCTCATTAGACAAGTCTTCCTTATCTCCCTGCAATGCTACTTGCAAAGGGTTATTAAGCAAGAATTCCTGCAATTCAGACTCAATAACGTCATTTAAGACATCTATAGGATAAAAAGGATCATTATGATTTAAAGAATGTATTAAAGAAGTTGTTAAGTTAGAATAAGCCTTCTCCTATTTTATTCTGATAGGTTATGGAATATATGGCCTATATTCCTTCATGGGAATCTTGTCCTCCACTTTTAATGGCCTACTTACCTTAGGCTCTAACTCTTTACTAACTGGCATATCCTGCGTAATAGTATTATCATCAGTCAATAGCAAATGGTTAGATGCTTGCTTACCAGATGTTGGAGTGATAGCATTGCAATGCTCCCTTGGTTTAGATTCTGTGGTGTTGGGGAGAGTCTCTGGTTGTCTCTTAGCCAACATCTTAAAAATTTGGCCTGCTTGATATTTTATGTTCTGAATGGAGGCCTGCTGATTTCTAAGAATTATATCCGTCTTGGACACAAATTTCATGAGCATTTCCTCTAGACTAGACTCCTCTTGTCCTTGAGGAAATTGATCAAAAGTGATTTGTTGTTGGAGTTGTTGTTGGTTCAACTGTTGAGAATCTTATGGACCCTGGGTATTATTGATCCATCCAAAATTTGGATGGTTACTCCACCCACAGTTGTATGTATTACTGTAAGGATCGTTTTGTTGACTTAAGGCATTTCCCATATAATCAACTTGTTCGAAATCAGCAGACACCATGTAAGGAGAAAAGAGAGAAGTTAAAGGGTTAGCAAACATACCTTCGGCATTATAGTGTTCACTATAATGTGGGTCACCGTAGAACTCACAGCAAATTGTGTTGCCTACTCTGCCATCAGGCATTGGTAAATCTGCTTGGCCAAAAGCTCCTTTTGTATTTGAGCTGCCAAGACTGATATAGAATTCATGGTCATAAATTACTTGAAACCAATGATGGCCAAACAACCCAACAACCAAATCAAAGAGTAACAAATAACGAAAATAGAAACAAAATAAAAGAAAATAAAATGGCTAAAGTAAAAAATAGCAAATTCACTTTAGTTTTCACAAACAATTTCCAGCAACAATGCCACAAACTTAATGTGCTGGCTACTTGTGCAACTACACCTAAGGTAGTGAACTTATCAATGCTATCTAGCGCAATGGTGAATATCAAGGCCGTCTCCCACAGGAATAGGAAAGCCTAGAGTTACTACTTGTTCTTTGTTATCTAGCCTAGCAATTAAAGTGATTAATTTTTAACTAAACTAATGTCTAAGTACAAGTAATAATAACTACTAGCGATAGTGAATGAAAAAGGAAATGTGTCAAGACAAGAAAAGAAAACCCATTGGGGACCTATACTTGTTGGCAAACACATAAAGGGTAATGGACTATTGAATCTAATTATGCTACCTGTGTGTAAATTCTAAGTTAAATTCAATTTCCCTCTCAAGACAATTAAATTTCTAAATCTAAGAATCTACCACTGGTATCTCTTCCTAATGATTGATTTTAGATTAACCTTATCGTTCTAATTCAACACTATTAAAAATAGCTACTCCTTAATCCAACAATTAATTAACCTCATCTTTAAACAAAAATTAACTGTTCTCTATGATCAAATTTCAATTATCATCTCTCGATCTAAAAAAGAAATCGAATTAACATTCACAATGACATCTCGTAATGAAAACTTAAACAATATATGCATAATCGGCAAAAAGATCACAGCATCAAAATTAATATCTATACAAATTAAAACAGAATACCAACACAGTTAGGAACCCTAATGAATTTTACAAATTTAGCCACACATAACAACAGACAATTCCAATAGCAGATAATCCATCAGACAATTAATTAAACAGGAGATAAAAATAGTAGAATTTATGTAAGCCCAGTCTACTCAAATACCTAATGGTCACTGTACAGAATGGTCACTGAAAAACCACTAAAATCTCACCAAAAATTTGCCAAAAAATTGCCAGAAAAATACAATTCAAATCTGTCTAAAAAATAGGTCATAGGTCATAGGCTGCGAAATGGGTCGGATCTCGAGTTCTCGGGTACCTAACAAAAAATGACTGCAATGGAGACTGGAGATGAGGTGAAAGGTCGTGGATGGGGTGCTGAGGGATAGAGGAGCAATTTTCAGTGGCTAATTAGATGGATGGCGTCAGACGGGTTGCGAATCATTCTTGGATCGCGTCTCAAATGTAATATCTACATTTTTCTGAGTTCAGATGTGTTTTAAATTTATGAATTTAATAGTTCTCTGACTGAAGATTTGAGTGAAATTGCCCTAGGAAATTTGAAAGTGAGGAAAGGGACTAAATTGAAAGGAAAAGTTAAGGACTAAAGTGAAGGAAATAAAGGTTTCATAAAAGAACAAAATATAATCATTACGCCTCCAAAATATTGTGTGCATTTATGATAAGTCAATATGATATCAAAAAAATATCTGAAAGTGTAATAATTATGCCGATAAAATATCCAAAAGTCATTATGACTATAAAAAATATCCCAAGGGCAAGATAGTGAATTTCCTAACCAAGGGCAAAATAGTTATTTTTGCTCTGAAAATAAAATCATAAATTTTATTTCAAGGAAAATTAGTAATATTATTTATTAAATTATGAAATAATTTTTCCAAGGCTAATATTTCCTACAATTTTAAAAATTGGGAGATAATTAAGGGTAAAACGGTAATTTTATCTGAGGGTAAAATAGTAATTTTTACCACAAGGGTAAAATTGTCATTTTTATAGAAACGTAATGAAAAATTCCCTCAAGGTCATTCTCATGAAATTTCAAAAATTATGAAAGCCAATAAAAGGGCAAAATAGTCATTTTAGCCAAAAAGGGAAAAATGATAATTTTACACTATGGGTAAAATTTTAATTTTACACCTTAAAGATAAAATTGTCATTTTATCATAAAAGTATTTATGAAATTTATATTGTATCATTTATCAAATTTTTGAAGCAAAAATGAAGGAAAAACAATGGAAAAGTGAAGAATAAAGTGAAATTTTAAAGAAGGGACAAAATAGTCTTTTGCCCTTTCTTTTTAAAATGCACCTCCTTCTTCTTCTTCCAAGTAGCACCATGACATGAAGCAGGGGAGGTGGAAAATGCTGCTGCAATGTGAAGAAAGAATGAATGGAAGAGCGTTAAAGAAACAAGAAAAGATCAAAGCAAAATCATTTCTATTGGCAAATCAAGGTAGCTCTACATCCTCCCACCATTTGTTTCTTGATTCATGATAGTTTTCAAACTTTTAATCCTCTTCCATGGCTTCCATGAATAGTACCCAAAACCTCTCTACATTCATGTATTGCAAAAATTTCTATTGGGATTTGTCTAAAATGATGAATGGATGCATATGTGAGTGTTAGTTGGAAGCTTTAAGGTGTTTATGACAATTTTTCAATTTTAACTCCATTTTCATGAATTATTCCCCTATTTTGAATGATGCATAAATATTGATTCAATGAACATGATTTTGTTGGGTAAATGGTGTTTCATGACTCATTTATGATGAAAATGGGATAAATGGAAAGATTTGGTGAAAACCATATGGATTCCAATTTTCTTCCCCCTTGATCGTGACTATGTGTGTTTGTGAAAGGGAAGAACTTTGCTGAAAATTTTGCCTAGTTTTTCATGATAATGTCTTGGTGAAAGGGGAAGAAGGGAAGGAGAATTGATTTTAGGATGAAAGCACATGGTTTTCCCTTCCTCCTTCACTTGACTGAATGCTTGCTAATAAGGTGGAAGGAAGTTTTGTTGACTTTACTTATGCACTCTAAATGTTTCTTGGTCACAAAGGAAGAGGAAAAAAATTATTGCTTTGTTAAAATTATCCCATTCTCTTCATGCTAAAGTCTTGACCAAAAATATGGAGGCATCTTTGTGAAAAAAATTTGTAACAATATATAAATTATGGTTTTGGTCAAGACATGAAAAACCAATATACATATATATATATAGTGGAGTAATGGCTTAGTTAACATATAAACCCTCAAAATCATGAATTCTTAGCATTTGTAATTTATGGTAAGAATGGGGAAATTTTTTTGTACATACTTATAGGTATTTTGTGAAAAATGAAATGGTTTTTAGGTATGTACAAATAGATAGAAAATTGAATGAAATAATGAGATAAAAAGAAAGTTTTTAATGTTCAACTTAGGACCCTTAATATGAGATGAAATATAACATGAAAAATTGTATGAAAATGAAAGGGGACAGTATGTAATTCTAATATAAAATGGCAAGAGAGGAAATTAGAAATTTTAAAGTAAGAAATTATTATTTTTCCTTGATTACTCCTCTTGGCCGAGAACAATAACCCCTATTTCTATGCAATTTGGTCATGAAATTGTTATAAAGGTCATAGTTTGTGAAATTATAGTATCATGATAACATACAGAAAAAGAGAGGGAAACATAGATAAAGAAAGGAAAACATAACAAGAAAGGAAAACATAGAAATATAAGAAAGAAAACTTAAAGGAAGTTTTTCTAATACATGTTGTAGGATAGATAAGCTTGTAACCGAGTGAGCAATTGTCGGTTAAACATCTACTCGGAATGAAAATTTTAGAAAACGTCGTGATGGTTGCAAATTCTAAGTTAGTGTAGCCTAGATGGCCAATAAAAGGAAACATTTACTTAGAATTTAGCATAATCATGGGTACAAGCTAAATCATCCTAGAATATATGTAAGAGATAGCATACTAGGAATATGATCTACTAGTATGGGGTGGTGATTCCATAGCATCATGATCCGCCCCATAAGCAGAGAGAAAATGATCAGCGTAGTTAACAGTGATCCTGTGAGCTTAATTTTCATAGTATCTGTCAAAAGACAGTAACCAGCATTGGTACTCGAATCCAATGGGGGACGCCTCAGATAGTACCCATGGCAAAATTTTCATATAGTTTAGAAAATTATCTCACTTATGTAAGTAGTGGTACGTGGAATAGTTCACTGGGTGACTCTCCCAATACTCTTAAGTCTTTCTTTCTCAAAGATTTAGCTTTTAGCCACAGATTATTTATAGTTTTCCTTATGACTAATATCTGTTTTCCTATGAACGATGAATTGTTTCCCTATAATTATTAATATTTAGCAATTGTTTCTTGTGATCATGATGTCAGTAAATTGTATAAGGTGAATGGTTATAATTTTCATAATTCATTGTCACATTATATATTCATATATGTATGCCATTCATATTAAAGGAAATTATTTATTTAATCCCATAGAATAAGATAGAAAATTTTAATAAAAAATATAGAACTATTTTTCGTATCAGTACGGTGGTACATGTCAAATTAATTTAAGAGATAAGGTTGTAAAGCTATTGAAAAATTATTTCTCACATTAGTATCTAACATGTATCAGATGCCAAGGTTTAGGGCGTGGCTTAGAGTTGAGATGGCATACGTAGATATTGCCTTTTTGTTTTTTTTTATGGGGATCTAAGCTGTTTATGTAGTAATTGTTAAGAAACTTCCTCCTCAGTAGAGGGATGTGAATAAAGGATGTTTGGATGTATATAAGAAATGAGCATATATGTCAAAATATGTAAAAGATATCCACTAGGAGGAAAATTTGTTAAAGGGTCTGAGTGGAAGGTTTGTTGTCTCCTTACCCTAGTAGTAGTAGTGGAAGCATGCATATCTTGAAATACATGTATTAAATGATGTTGTATTTATTATAAATATGTAGAAAATGCAAATATATGCAAGTTTTATTTAGGACATTGTAACTAAATTTGATTATTTATTTAGTTTTGCCGCTGCGTATAGTATGAATGTAATATCGAGTAAATGATCCCAGACCTAATTCAATTAATACATCCGATAAAATTAGAACAAGAAAAATTTTACTCGGGTTAAAATTAAGGACGAAAGTAAGCATAACATGCCAGTATTATAGCTAAATGATTTACTATGGAAAATATTTCTAAACATAAGCTATAAGATTGGGGTGTTACATCGGGGTCTATATCGAATCTTCTGATCTAGTGCGCTGCGGTGGCCGGTGAGTTGAGAGAATGTTGCATTTGAGTTTCCTAAAGTTGTAGGGATAGGCATAGATAGCGAGTCGGCCGAAAAATGCCACGAAGAAGCTGCGAACTCAAACAGGTTGCGAATCAGGTAGCGCTGGTAACTTGCCAAAACTCCATGGTTTTGCGGCGTTCCAGTGGCTGCAACAGGCGACGATGTTTTACTTGTTGTCTCCCGTCATCAACACGTTGTTGTGCCACCATAGAGCTCCGGTTGGATGCTCTAAAATCTCGATCTTCTCCCTTTCCTACGCATGGTTTGTTCTCTTTTCCAATCACGTGGCTCTCTCATTTTTTTCTCTCAATACACGCTGCTCCTCACTTAGGTCATGCCCTAAAGGCCCATTAAGGGTTCTGGCTTGGCCCAATAAGAGAAATTGGCCCAAATGGCCCATTTTTGGTACTCTAAAGGCTGTCCAGGTCTAAAATTACTTTGCTTGCTGATGATGACTTAATAAAATGCCTAAAAATGAAAATGATGCAAACCTAGGTGATTTTTAGAATAAAATTACATAAAATGCTCATAAAATGGATAAATAACTTCAAGAAAATGTATAATTAAGACACATCAGGATGACTGATAAGAGATTACCTTCGACCTTAAACATCTGATTTGCGACCCTTGAAGTTCTATTGGAGATTGGAAGAAGAGATCAAAAGTAGGTCAGGAGGCAATTAGAATTCATTCACCGGGAGATTGGAGATTAAGGCTATGCGTCTGCCATTTGAGAGAATAAGGGTGTACATGTTTTTATTTCTTTCTTTCTTTTTTGTAATTTATTTTCTGGTTGTTGTACTCATGAAAATGAGTAGCTAGATTTGTTAAACCCATTAGGGTTCTTTACTATGTTGGTATTTTTGTTTTGGACGTATGAACATTGGATTTGATTTTGAGACCTTTCTTACAATTATGAATTAATGTTTGGTTTTCTTTACAAGATGTTGCATGGAACACTAGATTTTTTTTTAGTTGCATCAAGAGATCCTCGTTGAAATTGGAAACCTAATTGTAAGGAACAGTTAATTTTCACTTAGAGATGAGGTTAATTAATTGCCGGATTAAGGAGTAAAGTTTTCACGACCCTTAATAGTAATGAATTAGAATGATAATGTTGATCTAAAATTAATCATTAGGAAGAGATTCTAGTGGTAGGTTCTTAGATTTAGAAATTCAATTATCTCAAGAGAGAAGTTAGATTTAATTTAGAATTCATTCACAGATAGCCAAAATCAAATTCAATGATTCAATATCCTTTGTGGTGTTTGCCAACTAGTATAGTTCTCCTTTGGGTTTGCTTTTCTTCTCTTGATAAATTCCTTTCTCATTTAGCATCTTGGATTGTTTATTGCTGTAATTATTTAGTAGTTTAATTAGAAATTAATCACTTATATTCTTAGGCTAGATAACAGAAAACATGAAGTAACTCTAGGCTTCCCCGTTCTCGTGGGATACGACCTCGATACTCACAATTACACTAGATTGCATCGATAGGTCCTCTACCTTAGGTGTTTGTAACCCCCTAATCCTATAGTTCCTTTTAGTTAATTAAATAATATTATATAATATACAATAGGATTAGTGAGTTACTACTACCTTTATTGATGTGTTGTAAATTCTCTATATGTAGCCATACCTTAAGGCAGGCACCTGTTGGTGTAGCCTAGCGCAATGGTAAGTACCAAGGTTGTATCCCATAGGAACGGGAAAGCCCAAAGTTACTACTTACTCCTTGTTATTTAACCTAAGACAAATAGTGATGGACTTTAATTAACTAAATCTAACTAATTGCAGAGGGAATCGATGACTCTTGATCGAGAAAGGAAAGTATCAAGCTAAGAAGGGAAAACCTATTGGGGTTCTAAACTAAGTGATATATAAACGAAAGATTATGAATTATAAAATTGACTGTGCTACCTGTGAGTGAATTCTATAGTAAATCTAAATTCTCTGTCAGTCTTAATGTTTTCTAAAACCTATAACCTCCCATTGGTTGGTTCTTCCTAATGAGTGATTTTAGATAAGCATTTAGAGTTCTAATCCACTGCTATTAGGAATTCCTCCTAATTCAACAATCAATCAATCTCTAGTTCTAAGCAAAGATCGACGATTCTCTTTAGTTAGTTTTCGGATTCCAAACATTATCTATCGAGTTTTTGAGAGGAATCTAAATAGCTTTCCCTACGACGTCTCGTAATGAAAACTGAATTAATCTTTAACCAAAGGAAGATCACACAATCTAATTTATAATTCAAGGAAGATCACACAATCTAATTTATAATTCAATCATATTAAACTCAAAATATCAACATAGTTTAAGAACCCTAAATGGGTTCTACCAGTCTAGCTACTCATGTTCATGAATGAAACCACAAGGAATATAATTAAAAGGGATGAAGAATAAAATGGAAACAAAAAAACCCTCATCTATCGAGTTTTGGGTAAATAGTCTTAGCTTTGAACTTCTCCTTGATTATGCTTATAGTTGCGTCTTGATTCTTCTCAATCTCTCCCTCCAATTTTCATTGAATCTTGATGGGCTATCACCTTTTGTAGATCTCGAGGATAATTAGAGGTCAAGACACACGAATGGAAGAGAGTGTCACTCTCTAAACCACTCTATGTGCTTACGACTCCACTCTCTACCTTCCACTCTCTTCGTCCTCCTCATCTTGTTTATAGGCAAGGATGGTGTGTTTTAGGCTCCAACACGGCCATATGGTGGTGTAAAAAGTGGCACAACCATGATGTAGCCTAGGCCATGCTCTTGGACGTGTTGGAGGCCGTCTTTTATAAGAGGTGTAACAAGGGTTTGTTTTTGGCCTTCTTTTGGATGAAATTGGATGCTATGGCCATGTTGAGAGGTGTACAAGGTGACATGGTCATGTGGAAAGGCATGTTCTAAAAGCCAAAGGGTAGCATGGTCATGTGGAAGGGTGTGTTCTAAAAGCCTACATGCTTGTCCTTGCTAAAGGATGTGTTTTAGGGTACTTTGAGCCTTTAGACACTTGGTTTTAGTCCATTTTGCTTCAAAACTGCTTTGTACCTAGTTAAAGCTTAGATAACATGGAAACAAGGTGGAAACTTGGGCATTTGAGTAAAACACATAAAACATGCTTCTTACATGTTCTAATGTAAGTAAGAATTATCAAACAAAAATGCATAATTATGTGCCTATCATTTACCCGAGTAAATTGTAACTTTTACCAGGTTAATTAGTTAAGTGCCACTAGTTTGGGGATTCTACACTCGAGGATTCTCACATGTAATGCAATGAAAAATAATTAAAATAAAATGTATATAAATAATTTTGATTACATACACATGCATAACTCGTTTAAAATAATTATAACTTCTGTACATCAGCCATATACTAGACATATACCTATAAATATGTGAGAGTTATCAATTAGGGTAAGAAAGCAATAACCCTCCCATCCATACCTATTTAACAAAATCCTATTAATGGATACTTATCTCACATATCCTAATACATATAGGCCTTCATTTTATACACTAAAATCACCATCCTGATCCTTCCAAAATAATAATAAGGAATCAGGGTATTGGGCATGTCAAACTTGTACTTATAGACCCTAAAACTTCATGTACTTAGGGTGTGGGAGGAACTTCCAACACAAATATAATCCAAAATTCTTTAACAACTGGGAAATACCCTAAGAAGGGTATCTCCACTATTTCTACTTCCATCTCCATCAGTACCTGGTACCTAGGCATCTGATACAAATCAGCATTTTTATGAGAATGATTTCTTAGTAGCAATAACAACCTATTTTAAAAATTGCTGATCTGTACCATCGTATACATATGAAAATATACTACATTCTTTTCATCATCAAATAATACATCATGTCATTGGGATACCATGCATGAATACAATTATATTTCATACTTATGAATGCAACATCACATATCCATCACACATGATATATCATAATGGTAACAGAGTTATATTCACATATAAACACAGAGCATACATAAGGAATTCAAAGCATATCTTATGGACATTGCCAAATCATTATCATAACAAAAGATGATAACAAGAGAAATCCAGAGAGTCATCAAGCAAACTACTCCTCATGTTAAACCCAAACTCACAGGTGAGTTTCTCGTAGTTCATGACTATTTTCAGTTTGAAACACCCCTAATCCTATAGTTCCTTTTAGTTACTTAAATAATATAATACAATACACTACAAGATTAGTGACTTACTACTACCTTTACCAGAGTAAATTTTAACTTTTATCAAGTTAAATAATTAAGTGCCAATAGTTTAGGAATTCTACACTTGGGATAATCACACGTAATATTGCAGCAGACAATAATTGATATGTGTTGCCAATGCTATGTATTCAACTACACCTAAGGCATTGAACCTATCGATGCAACCTAGTGCAATGGTGAGTATCAAGGTCATATTCCTCAGGAATAGGAAAGCCTAGAGTTATTACTTGTTCTCTGTTATCTAGCCTAACAATTAAAGTAATTAATTTTTTATCTAAACTAATGTCTAACTACAAGCAATAATAAACTACTAGCGACAAGGAACGAAAGAGAATTTACCGAGGCAAGAACATAAAACCCACTGGGGACCTATACTAGTTGGAAAACACATAAAGGATAATGGTCTATTGAATCTAATGATGTTACCTGTGAGTGAATTCTAAGTTAAATTCAATTTCCCTCTCGAGATAACTAAATTTCTAAATCTAAGAATTTACCACTGGAATCTCTTCTTAATGATTGATTTCAAATCAGCCTTATCGTTCTAATTCACTACTATTAAGAATAGCTACTCCTTAATCTAGAAATTAATTAACCTCATCTCCAAGCGCAAATTAATTGTTCTCTATGATTAGGTTCCAATTTCAATTATCATCTCTTGATCTAAAAAGGAAATCTAATTAGCATTCACAATGACGTCTCGTAATGAAAACTTAAATAATACATGCATAATCACAAAGAAGATCACAGCATCAGAATCAAAATCCATACAAATTAAACAAAATACCAACATAGTTAGTGACCCCAATGGAGTTTACAAATTTAGCCACACATATTTACAGTCAATTCCATTAGATAATCTGTCAGACAATCCATTAGATAATCAATTATACAGAGATAAAAGTAGTGAAAATTATGCACACCCCTATCTTCTTAAGTGCCCAACAGTAGCTGCACAGATTGGCTGCCAGAAAACCACTGGAATCTCGTCAAAAAAATGCTAGAAAATTCAAATCCCAAGCTATCCAGAAACAAGTCATGAAATTGGGTCAAACGGGTCGAATCCCAAGTTCTTGGGCACTTGACAAAAAATGGCTACAACGGCGACTAGAGCTGAGGTGAAAGGTCGTGGGCGAGGCGATGAGCAACAGAGGGTTAGTTTTCGGTGGCAGCTTAGACAAACAACATCAGAAAGGTCGCGAAACTAAGTGGATCTAAGCTATCGGGTCCATCTCGGGTCACGCAATCCATCACGTTATGGTGGCCAGCAAGCTGGGGGAAGTTACGGTTGGGTTGCCAAAAGTTACAGGGAGCAATGACGGACGATGAATCAGCCAAAAAATGTGCAGAGAAGCTGCGAGGTGGACAAGTCACGAACTGGGTTATGGTCTTGGGTCGTTCAATTTGTTGCAGATCTGGAGCTTTTCGGCGGCTATGCATGGTGGTGGTGGCTCACTCGTTGTCCCTTATTACTAGAGTGAGGTCGCGCCACCATGGACTCCACCCAGAACTACCTCCGTTCACGTGAAGCTCCACGGGTCTCACCTCTCGCCCGATACTCTCCTCACACATGCGATGCAAAATATGTCAATGCACTGTTCCGAGCATGTTGCATAGTTCTAATACAGGTCTTTTTCTTTCTCACACAGGCTGCTCACTTTTTCACTATTCCTAACCTAGTCTAAGGCCCAATAAGCCTTCAGCTTGGCAATAGGTAAAATTGGCCTAAATGGCCTATTTTGGGTGCTCTAAAGACTTTCTAGACTTAAAATTTCTCCGTTTGCTGATGATGGCTTGATAAAATGCCTAAAAATGAAAATAATGCAAACTTAGGTGATTTTTAAAATAAAATCACATCAAATGCTCTTAAAATGGACAATTCACATCAAGCAATTATGTACAAAATAAGACACGTCAAATCACCCCACACTTAAGCTTTTTCTTGTCCTCAAGCAAAAATTAACTTAGTCTTTAAACAAATAGCAATAGTTTCTCAAAGTCCATAACTAGTCCACAGTTAATAATGCCTAACACATCCCCCGTGAAACTGAATCATAGACCAAATTACAAAACCTTGATGCAAAATAGAGATAATAACAATGCATAAAAGACTTAGCCAACAATTCAATGCCAATCATTTAAGAATCAATGCCTCTTAAAGATTACTTAACTCACTCAAAGTGTATACTGGTAAGGTACAAATCCCTCAACCAACTTCACAAGAATATGCCTACTATACGCTTGCTCATAAATCTCATCTCCGCTACTACTAAAAATTGAATACCAAAGTCAAGGGGTCTTAACAGGGTTGTAATGAGGTTAAGATAAAGGCAGGGAAGAAATTTTTTGGTAAAAGTGGCATACATGTTGAAAATTCATGCAATTTAAGCATAATAAAGGATTAAAGCATTAAACACAACAAATACTAAACATAACAATTCTTACTAAGTTTCTTTAGTGAAGTTGGTGATGCTCAGAGAATACAATATCAACAGACTAGAGACTACTCTTATTATTATCTCCCTTTTTTTTATTTCTTTTTCATATTTTTTTTCATATGTAGTTTGCATGGTTACACTTTTGGATTGAAGGGAGCATCTAGAATGATAAAAAGAACTTAGTGTACTATCACCAATTAAGGTAATGCGTTTCAATCCCTGTATAAAGAGTAAATCACACAAATTTCAGCAAATGGGGTGAAGAAAGAAAACAGTGAATAGAAAGAAAATACAAGGTGTAAAATGCAAGTGATGAAGGAAAAGTCAAGGCCCAACAGTGGTTAACTAAGGAAGACACATGCGGTAGGTTTTTTTTTTTGCTAAAAATAGTGTATCTTAAGTTGCCCAAATCATCTGATATTCAAAATTTCATGTAACTTCAACAAGTATTATAGAGCAAGTTCTAGAGACATAATCAAGTGAACTACACACTCAAAAAAGAAAATTTCAGAATGCTTATCTTAAGCTCAAATCTCATGTTTGAAGTGTGGCAAAATTGCATATGGTTATGAAATATTTTCATATGAATTACCAATCAAGTAGTGCTTGCAAAATGCATTATCAACATCCATAATCAAAATTAAAAAATTTGAAAAAATAATCAAGCAACACCAGTATGACCTGGCCATGGTCAAAATGCATTAGGCATTAAAATTGCTTTCTAACATGCACTATGAGAAACAATGCCTACCCATTCATGACTGAATCATACATG
This sequence comes from Senna siamea, assembly GCA_031216115.1. Lineage (NCBI taxonomy): Eukaryota > Viridiplantae > Streptophyta > Magnoliopsida > Fabales > Fabaceae > Senna > Senna siamea. The sequence continues at coordinate 15,414,378 of CM062354.1, forward strand.
CTCAAAAGACAATCAAAGACTCAAGTGCATAAAATCAATCAAAAATCAAGTATCATACCCTATATCCACTATTAAAATAAATACAGCATCAACAAACTACAACATCAAAATCATAGATACCCACCCCACACTTAAGAAAGACACTGCCCTTAGTGTACAACAAAGGGAATACCACAGAAATAAGAGCTTATAGCACAGTAATAAGCAAAGATAATCTAAAAGTCTTAATGTACCTCAAAAATATGAAAAAGAAGAAAATAAACAAAAATAAAGTAAAACAAATAGAGTAGATAATTAATAAATAAATAAAACTACTTTTTGTTTGAGTCTTTTAGTTGGACTCGTTCCTTCTATCACTCTTGCAGGTAAAGCACCATGTGCACTCGTTCCTCGACCTCCAATACGTCTCTATAGTAGTGCTTCAGTTAGTGCCCATTGCCTTTGAAATCTCCTTTGTCAGGATGATGCAATTCCACTATGCCATAGGGAAAGACTTGCTTGACCACAAATGGTCTTAACCATCGACTCTTAAGCTTTCCTAGAAAAAGATGAAGATGTGAGTTATAAAGTAATACCCTATGTCTAACCTAAAAGTCTTTAGAGCCACGCAGCCTTTAATCATGCCTTCTTGGTTCAAGATTTGTAAATGGAAGAATTTTCATAAGCTTGGTGGCACCATTCTTCTAGCTCATTTAGCTACGATAACCTCTCTTTACCTGTAGAAATAACATCAAGATTGCATGTTTTAAGGGCCCAAAGTGCCCTATGTTCTAATTAGACAGGAAAATGACAAGTCTGTCCATATACTAGCCTATATGGTGTAAATTCAGTAGAAGTTCTATAGGCTATCCTAAAGGCCTATATCATCCAATTTGGATGCCTAATCCTTCCGACTCACCCCTATAGTTTTCTCTAAAATTCTCTTTAAGCCCCTATTAGTTACCTCTACTTGCCCACTGGTCTGCGGGTGATAGGATGTTGAAAACCTGTGAGATACCCCATAATGTTTAAGTACTTTCTCAAGTTAGGAGCTACAGAAATGGGTCCCTTTATCACTAATCAGTGCCTTAGGTGTACCAAACCTAGCGAATAATTTTTTAAGGAACCTAGTCATTACCTTGGCATCATTAGTGGGGAAAGCCTAAGCTTTTGGCCACTTGGAAAGATACTCAATATCCATAAGGATATATTTATTACTAGATGAGGAAGGAAAAAGGCCCATAAAGTCAATACCCCAAACATCAAAATTTTCAACCACTTAGACACTCATTTTGGGCATTTCGTCATGGGTAGAGATGTTACCTGACCTCTAACAAGAATCACAAACCTGGACATATGCTCTAGCATCCAGGAATATGGTTGGCCAGTAGAACCCTGCTTTAGGAACCTTCCTATCAGTGTGGTTTGCAGCCTGGTGACCTCTCGTTGGTCCTTTATGGTAATGCCTCAAAATTTGGTGAATTTACTCCCCATGTATGCATCGCCGAATTACCTGGTCTGCATAAATACAAAACAGGAAAGGATATTTACAAATGTAGTATTTCAACTCAGCGAAGAATTTCTTCTTTTGCTGAGTAGTCATACCCTTTGGTAAAACCCTTGCAACCAAATAGTTAACATAATCAAAAAACCAAGGGGAATCAGTATATACCTGAATTGCCTCCAAATGCTCATCCGAGAAGTTATCATCAATGGCCCTCTCATCTAGGGCCTCCAGTTTGGATTCTCCAACCTTGATAGGTGATCTACAGCCAAGTTCTCTGCACCCTTCTTGTCCTTGATCTTAATATCAAATTCCTATAAGACCAAAATACATCTAATGATTCTAGGCATAGCATCATGCTTATCGAAAAAATACTTCAAGGCTAAATGATTTGTGTAAACCATGGTTTTGGATAGCACCAAATAGCATCAAAATTTATTGAAAGCATAGACCACTGCAAGCAACTCCTTTTCAGTAGTGGTACAGTGCTCCTGGGCATTAGTCAAGGTCTTGCTAGCATAATAGATTGGCTGGAACTTTTTATCAATCCTCTGACCTAACACAGCTCTAACGACAAAGTCACTAGCATCACACATTAGTTTAAAAGGTAGCCCCCACTTAGGTGGAACCATAATAGAGGTTGTGGTTAGTCTTTCCTTTAGTAACTTAAATGCATGCAAACACTCAGTATCAAACACAAAAGGTGCATCCTTGACAAGAAACTGAGTTAAGGGCCTAGCAATCTTAGAGAAATCTCTAATAAATCTCCTATAAAAACCATTATTCCCTAAGAAACTCCTAACAGCCTTAACAGAACTAGGGGTGGTAGTTTTGATATAGTCTTAACCTTAGCTTTATCTACCTCCATCCCTGCATGTGATATCTTATGCCTAAGAACAATCCCCTCTCTCACCATAAAGAGACACTTTTCCCAATTAAGAACTAATTTTGCTTCTATACATCATGCAAGCATACGTTCTAAATTAAGCAAACAATGAGAGAAAGAGTTAACAAAAATTGAGAAGTCATCCATAAAAACCTCCATAGACTCTTCAATCATGTCATGGAAGATTGCCATCATGCACCATTGAAAAGTGGCTAGTGCATTGCATAGTCTAAAAGGCATCCTCCTGAAAGCAAAAGTCTCATATGGGCAGGTAAAGGTGGTTTTCTCTTGGTCTTCAGGTGCAACGGGAATTTGAAAATAACTTGAAAATCCATCAAGAAAATAATAAAACATGTGACCTGCCAAGCATTCAAGCATCTAGTCAATGAAAGGAAGAGGAAAATGGTCTTTCTGGGTTGCAACATTGAGCCTCCTATAATCAATGCAAACTCGAAAACCTGTTACCGTCCTAGTGGGTATCAGCTTATCCTTCTCATTTTTGACAACTGTCAAGCCACCCTTCTTTGGTACAACCTGTACAGGACTCACCTAAGAGCTATTAGAAATAGGATAAATCAAACTTGCATAAAAAAGTTTAATTACCTCCTTTTTCAACACTTTCTTCATGTTTAGGTTCAACTATCTTTGTGGCTACACCACTGGCCTATAGCTATCCTCCATCAGGATCTCGTGCAAACAATAGCTAGGATTAATCCCAAGAATGTCTTCCATCTTGTAAGCGAAGGCCTTAGGGAATTTCCTGAGAGAGGTTAAAGTCATCTCCCTCTCCTCAGGTGCCAAGTCAGCTGTTATGATTACTGACAACTTCTTTGCCTCATCCAAATAGGCGTAGCTTAAATGTTTAGGTAATTCCTTTAATTCTAGGGCCGGGGGGTCCTCAATTAAAGGTTTCACCTTCTGCATCTCTGACCTGTCAGGAGAAACAAAAGGGTCAGTAGAGTTACTAGGCTCAATAGCCAGTAGGTGAGCTAGTTGTTCCAACACTTTCTCATTGGATAACTCATCCTCATCTTCTTGTAATGCCACTTGTAAAGGGTCATAAAGTAAAAATTCTTGCAATTCAAACTCAACCACATCATCCAAGACATCACAGAATATATAGTATCATCATTATCTAAAGATTGTCTCTTAGAGGTAGCTAAGTCAAACGTAACAGTCTCATCCCCTACTCTAAGTTTCAACTTCCCATCACAGACATCTATAATAGACCTAGATGTTGCAAGGAAAGGCCTACCTAGAATCAAGGGTACGCTACTCTCACCCTCCATATCCATCACAACAAAATCAACAGGAAATATAAATTTATCAACCTTTACAAGTACATATTCAACTATACCTCTAGGATATTTGACAATTCTATCAGCCAATTGTATATTCATCCTAGTAGGTTTTGGTTCACTCAATCCTAGTTTATCAAACAAGCTAGGAGGCATCAAATTTATGCTAGCTCCTAGATTAGCTAAAGCATCCATGGCAGACAGTTCACCAATTACAAAGGTACAGTAAAACTCCATGGATCACGCCTCTTAATAGGCAACTTGTTTTATAGGATTGCTGAGCACTCCTCATTCAGTGTCACCAGCCCCAAATCCTCTAGTTTCCTCTTGTTGCTCAGTATTTCCTTTAAGAACTTTGCATAGCGAGATATTTGTGAAATGGCTTCAACCAAAGGAAGGTTAATCTTGAGCTGTTTAAATAGATCAAGAAACTTACCAAACTGCTGATCAACCTTCTCCTGCTTCATTCTAAAAGGGTATGGAATGGGTGGCTAGTACTCTCTTACAAGGCTCTTCTTGCCCTTAACTTGTACCAACTTAGTTACCTCAGGCTCTAAGTCCTTATTGACTGTTGCATCCTACACAGTAGTATTATCATTATCAGGTAAAAGTAAAGGACCAAATACTTGCTTGCCTGATCTCAGTGTAATAGCCTTGCAATGCTCCCTTGGATTAGACTTTGTGGTGATGGGGAGTATCCCCGGCTGTCTCTCAGCCAACACCTTAGAAATCTAGCCTATTTGGTTCTCTAAGTTCTGAATGGAAGCCTGCTGGTTTCTAAGGGCTATGTTCCTCTGCTGGAAGTTACTCTCTGAAGTGGACACAAACTTCATGATCAATTCCTCTAGATTGGGCTTCTTCTCCTGCCCTTGAGGAAATTGATTTGTAGCAGCTTTCTATTGGGGTTACTGTTGGTGTAACTGGTGAAAACCTAATGGACCATGTTATTATTATTTCTTCATCCAAATTTTGGATGATTCCTCCACCCAGGATTGTACGTGTTACTTTATAGATTATTCTGTTATCTTAGAGCATTCCCCATGTAATCTACCTATTCAAAATAAGAAGAACCACTGTGAGAAGAAAATGAAGAAGAGGGGTTAGCAAACATACCTCCTGCATTACAATTGACACTATAATGTGAGCCATCACATAACTCGTAGCTTGACTGTGCTACCTGCACTGGCATCTGGAGTTGGTCGATCTTCTTAGATAGAAGCTCCCCTTGAGCTTCCAAGGTTGACATAGAGTTTGACTAGTTGACCACCCACTACCGTCCTAGTCTATCCCTTGAGGATTGCCACTGATAGTTGTTCATGGCCATTTCCTCTATTAAATTATGTGCCTGTTCAGGGGTTTTATTGTTCATTGCACCCCCTACTACCACATCCACCATCTTCCTTGTGGCTGTATTTAAACCGCTGTCAAAAGTTTGCACTTGCATCCACACAGGCAATCCATGGTGTGGGTAACACCTCAGTAAGTCTTTGTACCTCTCTCATGCATCATACATACTATCATCAACCATCTACACAAAAGAAGAAATGTCATTAAGCATTTTTGCAGTCTTAGCTGGTGGAAAACATTTGTACAAAAAATTTTCAGCCAAATTATCCCAAGTAGTGATGGAGTTAGGTGGTAGGGATTATAATCATCTCGTTGCTCTATCCCTCGAGGAAAATGGAAATAATCTAAGCCGAATGGCATAATCGATAATTCCATTTATCTTAAAAGTGTCACATATCTCCAAGAAATTGGCTATGTGAGCATTAGGGTCTTTGTTGGGCATCCCTCCAAATTGTACAGCTTGCTGCACCATCTGGATCACATTTGGCTTGATTTCAAAATTGTTAGCTACTATTATAAGCCAAGTAATGCACGTTTGTGTCCCTTCCAATGAAGGTCTAGCAAACTCGTACATCGTTCGGTTGGTATCATCATTGTTATTTGTAGCCGCCATCTTTGGTGATGTAGGATCAGGGATCTCAACTGGCCCCTCCTCCAATACCTCAATTGGCACCTCCTCTTGACAATGGTGTGCACAAGTCCACAATAGTCGTTCTGGATCAGACAGAGGGTCTACAGGTACAGGATTGGAACTCCTGGTCATAAACTACCGAATCCAACAATAGCGAAACAGGCCAACAACTAGATCAAAAAGTAATCAACTAAAACAAAAAGTAAAACAAGACAGATAAAAAAATAACAATAAAAGTAAAAACAAAACAAACAAAAACCTAGTAAAATAGCAAAATAATCCAGAAATAAAATAAAATAAACAAAAGACAAAATGAAAAAAATAAAAGTCAATAACTGAATGAAAAGAAAGACACTAACCAGAAACAAAAACAAAATAGAATAAATAAAAGTGGCTAAAGTAACAAATAGCAATTTCACTTTAGTTTTCACACAAGTTCCACGGCAACGATGCCAAAAACTTGATATGTTCTAATAATGCTACCTATGCAACTATACCTAAGGCAGTGAACCTATCAATGCAGCATAGTGCAATGGTGAGTATCAAGGTCGTATTTCTCGGGAATGGGAAAGCTTAGAGTTACTACTTGTTCCCTGTTATCTAGCCTAACAATTAAAGTGATTAATTTTTATCTAAACTAATGTCTAACTACAAGCAATAATAAACTACTAGTGACAAGGAATGAAAGAGAATGTATCGAGGCAAGAACAACAAACCCACTGGGGACCAGTACTGGTTGGAAAACACATAAAGGATAATGGTCTATTGAATCTAATGATGCAACCTGTGAGTGAATTCTAAGTTAAATTCAATTTCCCTCTCAAGATAATTAAATTTCTATATCTAGGAATCTACCAATGGAATCTCTTCCTAATGATTGATTTCAAATTAGCCTTATCGTTCTAATTCACCACTATTAAGAATAGCTACTCCTTAATCTAGCAATTAATTAACCTCATCTCTAAGTGAAAATTAACTGTTCTCTGTGATTAGATTCCAATTTCAATTATCATCTCTCTATCTCAAAAAGAAATCTAATTAGCATTCACAACAACATCTTGCAATGAAAACTTAAAAAAATACATGCATAATGGCAAAGAAGATCACAACATCAAACTGAATATCCATACAAATTAAACAAAATACCAACACAGTCAGGGACCCCAATGGAGTTTAAAAATTTAGCCACACATATTTACAGTCAATTCCATCAGATAATCCGTCAGACAATCAATTATACAGAGATAAAAGCAGTAAAAATTATGCACGTCCCTATCTTCTCAAGTGCCCAACAGTAGCTGCACGGATTGGCCGCCAGAAAAACATTGGAATCTCGCCAAAAAGCTACTAGAAATTTGCCAAAAAATTTAAATCCCAAGTTGTCCAGAAATGGGTCGCGAAATCGAGTCAAATGGGTCGCGAAATCGAGTCAAATGGGTCAGATCACGAGTTCTTGAGTACCCAATGAAAAATGGTTGCAACAGCGACTGGAGCTGAAGCAGAAGGTTACGGGCGAGGTGCCAAGCAATGAAGGTCGATTTCTGGTGGCAGCTTGGATGGAAGACGTTGAATGGGTTGTGAAACCGAGTGGATCTATGCTATCAGGTTCATCTCGAGTCATGCAATCCATCATGTTACGGTGGCCAGTAAGCTGGGGAAGTTGCAGTTGGGTTATCTAAAGTAACAGGGAGCAACGACAGATGGTGGATCGGTCAAAAAATGTACAGAGAAGCTGCGAGGTGGATGGGTCATGAACTGGGTTACGATCTCGAGTCATTCAATTTGTCGGGGATCTGGAGCTTTCTAGCGGCTATGCAATGTGGTGGTAGTTCGTCCATCATCCTCTGTTGTTGGAATGAGGTCGCGTTGCCATGGACTCCACCCAAAACCACCTTCGTCCATGCGAAGCTCCACGGGTCTCACCTCTCACATGATACTCTCCTTATGCACGTGATGCAAAATATGGCAATGTACTGTTCCAAGCACGCTGCACTATTCCCATACAGGTCTTTTTCTTCCTCACATAGGCTGCTCACTTTTTCACTATTCCTAACCCGGTTCAAGGCCCAATAAGCCTTCAGCTTGGCCCAATAGGTAAAATTGGCCCAAATGACCTATTTTAAGTGCTCTAAAGACTGTCCAGGCTTGAAATTTCTCTGTTTGCTGATGATGACTTGATAAAATGCCTGAAAATAAAAATAATGCAAAATTAGGTGATTTTTAAAATAAAATCACATAAGATGCTCTTAAAATGGACAATTCATATCAAGCAATTATGCACAAAATAAGACATATCAATAATTGAAAGAAAACATATAAATATATATATATATCAATTCACATACATAATTCTTCTGCAATAAATACAAGTCATATTTATGAGATATATACCTATGGATATGTGAGTGTGTCGACTAGGGTAAGGAGACAACAAGCCTATCACTCATACCCATTTAACAAAAACTAGCTAGTGGATTCCTAGCCCACATATCCTAATACATATATGCCCTCTTCCTATACACCAAAATTATCCTCCGATCCTTCTGAAATAATAGTAGTAAGGATTCAGGGTACTGGGCATGTTAAAATATGTGACCTATGTCACTACTCCTAATCCTAGAATTCCATTCCTCTAGTGGGTGAAGGTAATGGTGGTATTTCCATTCCATTTCATTCTTAATTAATGAAACAATATCTATTGGGATGCCATGCATGATATATGCCATTATGCCCTCATAGTTTCCTAATATGTACTTACGGATGTAACATCTACTCCTAATTATTGTATAAGGGATGTTTGTTAATTATTAAATAAATGAATTGTTTGCGTATATTGCATTAAACTACATATATTTGCATTAGTACAGAAATTGGACTAAATAGAAGCGAGAAATTAACTTGAAATTGGACAAGGACTAAAGTGTAAAAGGAAAAAGGTGAAGTATAGAAAACACAATTTAGCCAAAAGATTTATTGTAGCTAATAGACTTTTTGAATTTCCTTGCCAATGGTTCAAGGGAAAAATGGTAATTATGTATATAGTTGAAAAATTATCATTTTGAAGCTGAATGATCAAGAATTAGGAATAAATTTGTAATTTTTTGATCACCTATAAATAGGTGAAAATATTGGAGGCCTCATTTCTATCTGGAACATAAGAAAATCTAGAGAGAGAACAAGAAACTGAGTAGAGAGAAAGTGAAGGAGAAAGAATTAAATCTCCACTTCTAGCAGGATTTGAATTTAGAAAAGTGATTAAGAAGGCATATAACACAATAATCAACTTACAAGCAAGGAATTAAGGTAGCAAAACAACCCAATCCCTTTTATTTTGAATTTATTATCCAGGTGACTGAATTACATAATTTTGAAGTTGTTTGAAGAGAAAAAAGGATTAAAACTACATTCTTGATATTTTCAATTGCTATTGGGTGTTTTAAATTGCATGAATATGCTTACGCATGCATAAATCAGATTATGAAAAATGGGTTTTTCCCTATAGACAAAAATAAGGTTCAATCCGAGATTTGAGTGAGATTAAATGGTGTTTTGAGCTATTTTTTATATGAGAGATGATGCTTACATATTATTTTTAAGTTCATGAATATTAAAATATGTTTGTAAACAAGTTTTTGGGGCTAAAATCTGAGTCAACTGTGAGTTGAAAAATAGAGTATAACATATAGTTGACTGTCGTGTTCTTAAGTTGCCCAGAAATGCAACTAGAGCCTTAGCAGTCAACTGCCAGCCTCGAAAGTCGACCGTCATGCTCATCTTTTCCAAAAAATTACCAAGAACGAAATAACTGATTTTGGAGTCATGGTAGTCAACTGGTAGCCCTCGTTTTGGAAAAATATGATAGGATAGTAAGCAAAATGTTGAGTGCCAGGTGGGTGTAATTCGACTAGTTGTCCTCTATTGTGCAATATGAACTCAATGACCTAGTTTAAAGTATAGTTAGCCCAAAACTCCACTCAAACAATGGATTTAAATCTAAAATGTAAAAGGTAACATGGGGATTTGAAGTTAAATAAGAAAGAGCAAGAATCACATGAGATTTAGAAAGGAAAGAGCTGGAGAAGTATAAGAGAAATGAGAATTGTATTCTTAGTGTATGTGTTAAGGTAGATAGGTTCATAATTGAATGACTAATTGCTGATATGGGATGGTAATTAGATATTCCTTAGTTGAATTACTATTGGAATCGTTGAATATTTTGAAAACACCGTGATAGTTGTAAATTCTAAGTTAGTAGACTTAATGGCCAATTTAAAGGGTCACAAACTTAGAATTTCACATAACTATAGTATGAGTCGAATCACCCTAATATATATACTTATGAATAGTGCAACACCCTAATCTTATAGTTTCCTTTTATTTATTTTACCTTTAATTATCCTTTAACTATAAGATTAGTATGTTACTCTTCCTTTTTATCCTTATTAATTATTTGAGAAAATCATTTCCTTTTTAATTAATATCTAATTAAGATTGAAAATCTCTTCCTCAGGTAAATAACACATACATTGCACAACGAAAAGCTAAATGGATATAAAATTTATCAGTAACGCAGTGTGGAAATTTTAAAACTACATTCATTCTATATATATTTATAACCTTTTTAGTCATACATATATTTCTGGATATGTTAAGTGGTTACGTTATCCTTTTACAAAACAACCATTACCTATCATCACTTTCACATATCTAGACATATATGCCCTCATCAGTATGTACGACAAAATGACTCATTCTGATTCTTCTTAGAATATACATGAAAACCCAGGGCAAGAGGGCTATATTCTAACTATTTACATCATGTATCCAAAAAGATAGTCATTCTGGCTCCTCTACATAAGAGGAACCTGCATTATGTGTACAACATATATATTCTGAACATAGGTGAAAGGGCCCAACCAAGGTATCTCCATTAGTTCTACGTCAATCTCTAGAAAAGTTAGATACCTTGTCATCAGATACACACTAATTCCATTTGTGAGAATTTAGAATTCTCAGTAGCTATACATTCCAAAAAAAAATATACTGGTATGTATCACCATAATGATACGAGAAAATAGTTCTACATTCTTTTATTTTTATCATATGATTAATTCTATTGGAAAAGCATATAACTGACTCATTAATGTGTATGGTCTACATTCATAAATCTATGATATGGCAATATATCATATATGTTCACCACCTTTTTCTTTCATAGTATCATGATCACATAATAATTCATATATATACAGGTAAAACATCTCAACGGTCATAGAAAATCATTTATGAATTTAAGAAAAACGGATACAATATCTTCAGCTAAAAGCCATATATAGTAAAAGAGAGACTTAAGAGTATCGGGAGAGTCATCCTGCAGACTACTCCACGTACTGCTACATACATGAGTGAGAAAATTTTCCCTTTGATGATAATCTAAAAATTTATCTATGGTACAATCTGAGGCGTCCCTCAGTGGATCCAAGTACCCCTTTATATTGGGTTACTGCCCTTTTTTACGACAGAATAATACTGTACTAAAAATTTACTCATGGGATCACTATCCTCTTTACACAAATCATCTCCTCCCCGCTTTGTTTGGGTCATGGTGCTATAGATCACCACCACTTTTCCAGTGGATCATTTCCCATTATGCTATTTCTTATATATAAACTAGGATGATTCAGCTGGTAACTATGACATTGATAAATTCTAAGTAAATGTTCCTCATTATATTTGGCCATATTAGGTCACACTAACTTAGAATTCGTAGTCATCACTACATTTCAATATATGTGGAATAACCAACTATTATAGTCAGTCATTCAGTTACAAGCTTATCTATCCTAGATTATATATTGGAAATACTTCCTCTAAGTTCTCTTTACTACAATTTTATGTTTTCCTTTCTTCTTTTTCTGTGTTTTCCCTTCCTTTGTCTCTTAACTTTATCATGATACCACATTCATCATAATTAGGACCCAAAATTTTGCACAATTAAATTTGTATTAGAAAGAAGGATTTTCTTAATCAAGATGAGAAATCAAGCTGTAACGCCCTTATCTAGTATTACAACACCTTAGATGTAAACATAAAAGTTTGGTACATTATTCTTAACCTTAATTATTCATTAATAATGTCTAAGCATTCATACCAATGTAATATTATTAAAATTGATTAGATTCGGGTTCTTTTGCTCAGATCATAACTTGTAAGCTCAGCAAAAATAAAAATGTCATATATCTAAAATAAATTCATGAAGAAATTAATTAGACATGATATATTTTTCCCCAAGTATGACATAATTTAATACATTTGAGATTTGTGAAGAGACTTTTCACAAGGGTAGGGAGACAACAGGTTTGTCACTTAAACCCTTATAATCCAAAATATTCCTAAGATGGATATACTCTTCACAAGAACCTTCACCCATGCCACTTCAATCTCTATGACAATGTTATACCTCGGCATCGATACATATCAGTACGTAAATGAGAAAATAAGTTTCCCAGTAGCTTAACAATTCAAAATTTTAAAATTTATTGATATGTACCACTGTGCAAGCATAGAAAACAATTTCATCTACATTCCAATCATTTAAACCATAATCTCATTTATATATGTATATTGGTAGGCATTGTATAATTTATTGGTGTGTCAAGGTGACAAAGTGGATTTTCTCATTTTAAATATAACAATGTTCATAGAAAGCATATAAAGAACCTTACTGAAATTTACACCAAGGCATACATATAGAAAATCAAATTAATAGATGATTGTCTTCTCCTTTCATTCTTAAAACTTACCTTGTCTTGAAGTGTGAAACACTTTCGGTCATATTTTAAGAAATGTGGACACTTGGCCACCTTTATAAGAATAGTGAATACTTGGTCACATTGTGGACTCTTGGCTACTTTCATTAAGAATTGTGAACACTTGGTCACATTGTGGACTCATGGCCACTTTTAGAAAAAATTGTGTTGCAATTATCTATTTTTATGTGATCTTAGATTAGCCATCCATAATTTCATAAAATTTCAACATAAGAACAATAATGGCACATATAGATATAAATAGCAACCACATTTCATCTTACTATCACCCTTCCAATTTTCCTTGAATTTAGCCATTGTAAGGCACATCATAAGTGATTTGCACATAGCATATGGATTAGGCTACCAAGACTAAAATAGGAGATTACTTTCAGCCATCATGAGAAAGGGATGGAATCTAAGGTTTTTCATGTCAAATTTTCACATTCTTCCATCCTTTCTACATTACAAGTCTAGTGATACTATATATTAAAATTGTTATGGTACTTTTTCTCACATTCATATTTGGCAACCATACAATTAGCCATTTCTTTTACTTATTTTGTTGGCTCATTTTTGCATGCTAAATTTATGGTTACACACATTTTATCAATCTTATATCTCAAGGACAATAACATGAAAATTTATCATATGAAAAAGGATAGACAAATTACCACACATCCATTTACCTTTATTTTCTCTCTTCTTTTACCAAAACCAAATGGGACTTTTTCCCACACATTTTTCAGCAAACCCTTCTATATGTCAAAAAGGGATGCTCTCGAGTTAGGTAGGTTAAAAAGGGTAATGCCATGGTTTGAAGCCAAAATCTAGCTAGCATGCTTCCTTTAGGTGTTTTTAACATAAAAAATACATTGTTCATTCAAGAACATGAAATTTCAACACTTTTTATTGTAGGGTTTTTCATGATGCATGTTGAAATTTTTATAACAACCATTCTTTCATGGAAATAACAACATCCACATCATCACATCAACAAACACAACCAAATCATTAAGCCAAAGAAAGGTTTGCATTTTGAGGAATGTAAAGATAGAAAGTTTATGTTTCATGAAAGCTTCAAATCATCATAAATATACTATAAATCATGAAACAAAAACCATAGAAATGTTAAGCTACCTTAAGAATGCAAGAAAATTGAAAGTGTCTTGATGTTTTCCTTGATTTTGCCTTACTTTCTTGTTTCTTCACCCTTTTGGCCAACCTTCCTTCTTCCGTCTCCTCCGAGTTCTTTTTCCTTCTTCATAAACTTTATTTTTTACTCTTTATTGATATCACCGAATGCATATATATATATTTGAATAAATGCCAAGCTCTTCTTCCTACTCACCGTATGCATATATATTTAAACCAATTCCTTCTTTTAACTATTCGGTTAAACGAAAGGAAGAAAAGAAAAGAAAGAAGTCAAGGCAAAACATAAAAATTCATTCTTCCCATTAATTATCTTTTAGCTAAACTAAAGAAAGAAAAGTCAATTTTTGTATATAAAAAAAAACCACTTTACTTGCTTCATGACCAAGCCAAAATTATACTTCACAATTCCTTCATTTCATCTCTCGGTCACATAAAGAATGAAAAAAAAAGAGAAGAAAAGAGAAAGCCATTGGAACATGTCTCCATTTCTCTCTCCCACCTCTTTACCAAATGAAAGTGGCTTTTCTCATTAAGTTAATAATTGTGAAATCTTCTCTCCATTCCCACTTGCACTCTCGGTCAAGGTAAGACAAAAGAAATGAAAGGAAAAGAAAGAACAAAAGTGCAACACGTCTCTTTTTCCTTTCTTTTTTCTTAATCACTGAGTCACTTTCACAATCTTTAACAAATCTTCCTTTCCAAATGCTACAAGCCCTTCGATGAAAAAAGAAATTAATTCAATTAAATAATACATCACTTTCCATTCTTATTTCCCACTTCTTCACTGAATGGAGTAACAATTTATTATTAAATTAGTACAGAGGCCCAGAAGGTTCAGTTCTCTACCTACATGCAGGCGAGAGAGGCTGAGCACTGGTGAAAAGGGTTCAAACAGTTGATGGAGGTCCAAGGAGCCCAGATCACTTGGGATTCCTTCAAAGAGGTATTTTTGGAGAAGTATTTCCCTCAGAACATAAGGAATGATAAGGAAGTTGAGTTTATGAAGATAAGGCAAGGCAACATGTCCTTCGATGACTACCTGGCAAAATTTAAAGAGTTGTCCAAGTTCTCCTCTTACTAGCAAGTTAGGCAAGATGAGGCATAGAAGGCCATGCAATTATAGGCTAGGTTGAATCTGGAGTTGAAAAAGGTTGTGGCTCCTATGGAGATAAAGAATTATACTCTGTTAGCAAATAAGTGTCGCATAGTGGAGGGAGGCCTAACAGAGGCTACTAAAGAGAGAAAGGAGTATAAACCCCTTCAGAGGAAAATGCCACAAGACTATTCTAAGAGAAAAAAGAGTTAGATTGGAAAGAAGCCTATGCGTAAGAAAACTGCTTTAGGTAACTGCCCTAAGGGTGGGAAGAATCATGGGAATAAGCCTTGTTTGCTTAGACATAACGTCTGCTACAAGTGTGGCAAGTTGGGACACTTTAGCAGAGTGCCCACTGTGGAAGAAACAAACTGAGGCCCCTAAGCCTTTAACTAGAGGGAAAGTCTACACCCTCAAGGTAAAGAGGTGGATCAATTTGATGATTCTATCAAAGGTAAGTGTTTTATAAATGATATTTCTTTAATTGTACTGTATGATTCTAGTGCTACACATTCCTTTATTTCTCATGAATGTGTGGAAAAGTTAAGCCTACCTGTGATCAAACTACCATATGATTTGTCTATTTCTATTACAGCTGGAAAACATATCTTAACTTCCTTAACTTTTTTAAATTGCCTTATCAATGTTGAAAGTAAACCTTTTGCTATTGACCTTATCTATCTGCCTTTGGTAGACTTAGATGTCATTATGGGAATGGATTGGCTATCTTATAATAAAGTGGTTTTAAATTGTTTTGAGAAGTCTGTGACTTTTATGGATACTATACCTGTGAATAGGGGTACTGAGGAAAAGATCCAAAGATTATGTTTTCTATGTTCTTCTGAGTTTGAGAGTCAGTATAAGCTTGATAGTATCCCTATAGTTAGAGAGTTTTTTGATGTCTTTACCGAGGAGATCTCTAGTCTTCCACCAGAAAGAGAGGTAGAGTTTTCTATAAAGTTAGTTCTCAGAGCGGGACTAATCTCTATAACACCATATAGGATTCTCCCTTAGAGCTTAGTGAACTCAAGGTTCAGATAGAAGACCTTTTAGAGAAGCAATTCATTAGACTCAGAGCTTCATCATGGGGAGCACTGGTCTTGTTTGTGAAGAAAAAGGATGGAAGTATGAGGATGTGCAGAGACTATAGGCAATTGAATAAAGTGAACGCAAAAAACAAATACCCAATCCTTAGGATTGATAACTTGTTAAATTAATTAAGAGTAGTTGTTGTGTTTACTAAGATCAATTTGAGGTCGGGGTACCATCAGATCAGAGTGAAAGTGAGGATATACCAAAGACCACTTTTAGGACTAGGTATGGGCAATATGAATTTCTTGTAATGCCATTTGGTCTAACGGATGCTTCAGCTATTTTAATGGATTACATGAATTACATCTTTAGACCCTACCTCGATCAGTTCGTAGTAGTGTTCATTGATGATATTCTTGTGTATTCTAGAAATAGGGAAGAGTATGAACAACACTTTAGGATTGTGTTGCAGGTACGTAGGGAGAAACAATTGTATGCAAAACTTGAGAAATGTGAGTTTTGGTTAGATGAGGTGAGGTTTCTAGGGCATGTGATCTCCCAGGATGGGGTAGCGGTAGATCCTAGTAAGACTTAAGCTGTGATTCATTGGGAGAGACCTACAATGATGACTAAAATTCATAGTTTCCTCAGATTAGCCAATTACTATAAAAGGTTTATCCAAGGATTTTTATAGATAGCGATGCCAATGATAAATTTGACCCAGAAGGATGTTCCCTTTAAGTGGGATTCAGAATGTGAGAATAGTTTCCAAACCTTGAAGGAAAGGTTAACCACTACACCAGTATTAATTATCCAAAACCCTTTGGAGAGATTTGAGCTATATTGCGATACATCCAAAAAAGGTCTGGGATGTGTCTTAATGCAAGAAGGAAAATTAGTGGCCTATGCTTCTAGACAGTTAATGCCTCATGAGTGTAATTACCCTACTCATGACCTAGAACTAGCAACCATAGTTTTTGCCTTGAAAATTTGGAGACATTACCTTTATGGGTCTAGGTTTGAGGTATTTAGTGACCACAAAAGTCTCAAGTATCTCTTTGATCAAAAGGAGTTGAATATAAGACAGAGGAGATGGATGGAGTTCATTGAGGACTACGATTTTGAGTTGAAATACCATCCAGGCAAGGCCAATGTGGTGGCAGATGCCTTAAGTAAGAAATCCCTCCATATAGCTCAAATGATGGTGAGTGAGATGAGCTTGATAGATAATTTTAGAAATTTGAGTTTATCTGCATTGATGCTACCAGATAGAATATTCTAGGTGAATTACGGATTGAGAGTAACCTTAAGACTCAGATCCTAGAGGCCCAACAGAGGATGAATTCCTAAAGTCCCTAAAGGACCCCAAAGAATTCCATGAGATAGATGGGTTAATGTCTTTCCAGAATAGGATTTATGTCCCAAGTCTTGGGGATTTAAGGGAGAGAATCTTAGAGGAAGCCCATAAGAGCAACTACACTATTCATCCTAGTGCCACCAAGATGTACCAAGATTTAAAGGGAAGATTTTGGTGGCCAGGCATGAAAAAGCACATTGCTAAGTACGTTGCTAAGTGCTTAGTGTGTCAGAAGGTGAAGATTAAGCATTAGAAGCTTGCTGGGTTGTTACAACCTCTAGATATCCCTGAATAGAAGTGGGATAAAATCTCTATGGATTTTGTAGTGGGATTGCCAAGGACACAGTCAGGAAATGATGCTATTTAGGTAATAGTAGACTGATTGACTAAGTCTGCTCTTTTCCTACCTATTAAGATTAACTTCTCCTTGGACAAGTTAGCTCATTTATACATCCAGGAGATAGTGAGACTGCATGGAGTCTTACTAGCATTGTTTCAGATAAAGACCCTAGATTTACCTCCAGGTGTTAGAGAGCTTTACAAGAAGCCTTTCGTACTAAGCTGAGTCTGAGTATCGCATATCATCCTTAAATATAGACAAACAGAGAGAACCATTTAAACCTTAGAGGATATGCTTAGGTCATGTGCCATAGAGCATAAGGGAAGTTGGGACTAAAACCTAGCATTGATAGAATTCTCATACAACAACAGCCTCCATTCTAGCATAGGGATGACACCCTATGAAGCCTTGTATAAGAGGAAGTGTATATCACATCTGTGTTGGTATGAGGTAGGGCAAAGATAGTTGCTTAGACCAAAGTTGGTTCAGTAAAATACCGACCAAATTAGGATGATCAGGGATAAGATGGCTAGGGCTCAAGATAGACAAAATAAGTTTGCTGATAAAAGTAAGAGGCCACTAGAATTCAGTGTAGGGGATCATGTCTTCCTTATGGTATCACCTATTATTGGTATAGGTAGAGCCATTAAGTTCAGAAAATTGAATCCAAGGTATATTGGGCCATTCCAAATCCTAAAAAAGGTTGGTCAATTAGCATACCAAATAGCCCTACCACTATTCTTATTGAACCTCCATGATGTTCTCTATGTCTCACAACTTTGGAAATACATCCACAACCCATCCCATATTCTTGATGCCAGTACAGTACAGTTAAAAGAAAACTTAGCTTATCATCCAAAACCATTGAGAATCATTGGGAATGAGGTCAATCAATTGAGGAACAAGGTTATCCCTCTAGTTAAGGTTCTATGGGATCATTAATCTCCACAAGAGGCGACATGGAAGAAAGAAGAGGACATGAGGAAGTCCCACCCTAAATTATTTTGATGATGAAATTATTTTTAAAGAGGGGAGAATGTAACATCCACTCCAATTATAATTAAATAGATGTTTAATAAGTGTTAATTTAATGTTTATGCTTGTGTATCTTGCATTAGTGTATATAATTTCATTAGCCTAGACTAAATTGAAAGGAAATACATGAAGGTTGAGTAAGAGGTTGTTAGGGACTCAATTGAAAAGGGAAAAGTGAGTGATTCCAAGAGTGCAAAATAGATGAGGGACCAAAAAGCAAATACCAAACCTCTCTTAAACCCTAGCTGAAGCCTTAAACCCTCCCACACTTCTAACCTTCAGCATTTCTAGGAATTAGTCTTACAACAAGGGGATAGTCTTCCTAACACATCCTACAAACACATTTGCAAGGAATCAAGGTAGCAATCCATCCTAAACCCCCTCTTTTTTGAAATGTTTATTGTTGCTGGAAAATATGAATTTCCAAATGTTTGAAGTGATATTGGGGTTAAACCTACATTCTGTATGTTTTTCTATTTCTATAGGATGTTGTGTTACTAAATGTATACTTATATATGTGCTTGTAATGGATTGGAAGGGCTGGGTTGTGTTCATATAGAGATATAGACTAGTTTTCCTTGAATGTACCATGTTTCAGCTAATAGATGAGAAAGGTTGATTAAGAAGTAAAGTTTGTTGTATGAAACTAAGCTCATGTGTTTAGAATTGAAAATGGAATACATTTTGGACTAGGTATTATCAAAATTATGTTTTCTGAATTGCAGCGGAGCATAATAGCCAACTGCTAAGTATGGGACAGTCGACTATCATGTTCCTGGAAACCTAAAAGTGTAGACAGAGGCTTAGCAGCCGACTGCCAGATTCTTAGCAGTCAACTACTAAGCTCAGGTTTGTACTAAGCAGTCGACTGGCCATCCTAGCAGTCAATTGTCATACTCTTATTTTTGCCCAATACTCATTCCAGAAAGCGACTAGTTGGCTGCTAGCGTCTAGCACTCGAGGAATACATAGAGCCACCAGTCGACTGCTAGCCTTCCAATAGTCGACTAGCAGCCCTCTAGTAAAGGATGATATGCTGGAAAGGGGCAGGGACCATTAAGGTACTTGGATCCACTAGGGGACACCTCAAAATGTACAAAGGTTAAGGCATGACTAGATTGCCATGTTCTCATTCATATAGACAGTGGTGCATGGAGTTGTTGTTGGGTGACTCTCCTGATTACTCTTAAGGTGTTTTATGTACTGCTCATATGTTATGAAAGTGAAATGATGGCATGTTTGCTATCCCACATATGTTTTATAAGAAATGTTTTATGATGAGAATGATGATGAATGTACTTCCCATATTTTAACGATGATATGTTTTGATGAATATGCATATTTATGAGTACATAACATGATTAAATGCTACAAGCTCTACATACCAATAGTATGTGATATGTTTTATGAAAGAATGTAGATTTTTTCATGCGAGCATAGTGGTACAGGTTAATGGATTTCGTAACAGGTTGCAATTCTACTGAGATTCATTCCTCATTTTATTGTTGGCATATACCAGATGTGTAGGTTCCCTTGGGTTAGAGAAGAAGGTTAATGGGAAGAAGTACCTCCCTTGGGGTACATAATAGTAGCTATTTTTAGATAGTATAGGTACATGATAGAAGTAAGTTAGCCTTCATGGTATTTTGAGAAAGGTTAGTGTAGGATTATTTTGCTTTTAGATCCTCCGTTGGGTGCCTACTGGGCTTTTTAGCAGCAGTTTTATTCATCGCTAAATTGTGTTTTAATATTATTGCAACGAATATTATTGCTGCTATAACTTTTTTTTAAATAATTAATTTAACAAAAGTTATAGTGACAATAATATTTGTTGCAAAAAAATTTAGCAATAGAAAAAACTATTGCGAAAATGCCTAGCAGGCACTCAGTAGACAACGCCTAGCAGAGAATCCAGATTCGATTATTTTGTATAGCCTATTCTAACTTATCTGTATAGGAACTAGGCTGGATTGATGAGTAAACTGATTGATGGGGCTATGAGTGGCAGGATTTTTGCCTCCATGCCCAATAGTTAACTGACTATATTTAATTAAAAATTCTTGTGTATGTATAGTTAATCCCGGTGTATTCTATCTATATTTATTCTGCTGTGATGTTGAGAGAACTTGAGAGTAGAGACTAACCTAAATGGCACTCAATTAATCAATTTGGTAAAAAGTTTAAAATTTACTCGGTAGAAGTGATAGTACACCATTATTATGATAATTATATACATTATACCTTTAAACACTTAAAAGGAACCATAGGCTAATGGGCGTGTTACACAATTCACCCTAAAATATATGCTTGTGAATAGCATGCTGGGACATGATCCATTGAAAAGGGATGGTGATTCCATAGTTCACAAAGGCAGAGTAGATGTGATCGATTAAAGGTGGTAGTGACCTCGTGAGTCTACCAACCCCTTTATGGGACGAAAGGGAAATGAGGTATCCAAAAGGGATATCGATCCCGCTAGTCTGGGATGATCTTTCATAGAGGACAAGGACTAGTGGGCAAATGTAGGATAATCTATCAGAGAGGACAAGGACTACAATGTGCTTGGGATCCACTAGGGGATGCTTTAGCTAGTACAAGGCAGACGTTAGACTTATAGATGGTCTAGGACCATAATACTCAACTCAGAACTCATTCATAAGTGTCAGTAAAGCACGTGGAGTAGTTTGTTAGGTGACTCTTCCAATATCTCATGTGATGATATGGCATTGGCTATTTTGACGTTATTGTTTTCATAACTCATGTTTTATATGTGAATATGATCATGTTACCATAAATATATGATGGAATGACATGTTTTATATTGTGAACATCTGGTGAATGATAAGTGTGCATGCATCCTTTGTAACCCCCCAATCCTATGGTTCCTTTTTGTTATTTAAATTATATAATACAATATTTTATAAGATTGGTGAATTACTGCTAACTTTACCCGAGTCAGGTTTTAACTTTTTACCAAGTTACATAATTAAGTGCTACTAGTTTAGGTTGCTACACTCGGGTTCTCACACGTTACATGATGGAACAATTAAAATAAACATATATATATTCATTCACATACACATTTAGTTATATATATATCAGTTACTTGTCAAGACATATACCTATAGATATGTGAGTTTACAAAAATTTAGTCAAGTAAGGTAAGAAGGCAACAATCCTGCCACTCATGCCTTCTTTTTACTCACATATCTTTATACATATATGTCTTCATATTTTTCTTATATCAAAATACCTATCTACTTGCCAAAATATTCAAAATATAATCCCTTATCCATTCATAATGGTGAGGGAACTTCCACAACTAGCAATACTCATAATTCCTTGATTATGGGGAAATACCCTAAGAAAGGTACTTTTCGATACTCCACTTCTATCTCTAGTAGCACCTGATATCTAGGCATCTACTACAAACTAGCATTTTTTATGAGAATACATCTCAGTAGCAATAACAACCAATTTATGAGAATAAATATCATCATCATACAAACTATCATGGCTATTTGGGTTACCATGCATGAAGATAATCATATAAAATACTTGTAAATGCATGCACACTTCATTCTGTACCTATCGCACAGGATATATTCATAAAATAAAATCAGATTATACCAGTTACATGATTACATTTGTAACACCCCTTAGCCTATGGTTCCTTTTATATTAATTAAAAGGTATGGTATGTAAATATGATAATATTGGTGTGTTACTGTTACTTTTACTTGAGTAAATTTAAACTTTTTCTGTAACACCCCATATTTTCTTGACTAGTCTAGATCAATGTTCTCTTAATTAATTAGATGAAATTGCTTGTACGATTAATATTTAGAATAAATATTGGAAAGGATGACATTGCATGAATTTTGAGGTGCTTAAGGTGCTTGAAGTGCTTCAATAAATTTTGAGGTGCTTGAGGTACTTCAATGGATTTTGAGGTGCTTGAATTAATTTCCTTTCCTTTCAATTGGTTGGCTGAATGGCCAAGGGAAAGAGTGAGTGAGAAAATCCAAATTAAAAACCATGAAGATACATGTGTATTCGGTGAAGGGGTTTGCTAATTGATTAAGTAAGCAATTGGTGAAAAAATATAAATATATAGGTATGTATGCATGTACATGGCAATTGAGCAAAAGGGAAAGACATGTAACCCTTCATTGTGAGACAAGTATGTGACTGGATTTGCCAACTAAAGGGGTAAACTATATAAAGTGAAAGTGCAAAATTTTTGTTACAAAGGAAAAAGGGATGCAACACTCAAATCTATGTATATATATATATTGGGTGATTTGAAAGGAATAAGGGAGAGACATGAGGAATAAGTATCTTTTCCCTTCCTTGTGCTGTCTCCAACCTACCGAGAGAGAAGAGAACCACATCCCATTCCTTCCTTTCCGTCTCTTTTAATTAAAAAATGACCAAGTGGAGAAGCAAGGAGTACAAGCAAGTGAAATTGAACTCAACGCACATGTGCAGCCAATTTAAATATACATGCACGACAACAAAGGAATGGGGGAAAGGAAATAGTTTAAACATAAATGTGTATAAGTACATGCACACCAAAAATTAAGGAAAAAGGAAGAAAGGAAAGTGCAGCATGACTGTATCACCTTGCGTGAGGGATAAATCGAGTGTGAAGGAATTATGTGTATGCATTTACTTTCCCCTTGGCGCCACCACATGGTTAGTAAGTAAGAAGTAAATTGTATTGGGACAAACGTGTACTTGTGTGGTCGAGAGACTAGCACCTATTGTGTGAGAGAGTGTGCAATTTAATTGGAATACAATTTGCATGTGGGAGTATAGAAGCAAGAAGGCAAGAGGGGAAGGAGACGTGTGGCCTTTGCCTTCCCCTTGCCCGTGTACTAGGTGTGTATAGCAATTGAATTAAGATGCCAAATGTGAGCTGCTTGGGATCGTACCTCTTGCATGTAAGCAAGAGGTGGCATGACTTTCCATCCATTCAACCTTCAATTCAGCCGAGTGAAGTATCCCAAGTGTGTAAGCAATAAGAAAAAGTAGTGTGGGAGTTGGTCACATGTAAGGCATGGAATAATAATAATAATAATAATAATAATAATAATAATAATAAGGAATAGAAGGGGAAGTCCATTTGGTGAAGGCCAAATCAAAAATTTAAAGGAAAGAGAGAGAAGTGAAAAAGAAAAAAAATATAGATACACGCACATGAACAAAGAAGGAAGAGGAAAGGCATGAAACATCCACACACACAGAGGGAATTCCTTCAAAAGGGAAAAAGAGCAGCTTGGAAGATTGAAATTTATGGAGTGAAGAAGCTTGGCCAAAAAAAAGAAAGAAAGAAGAGAGCAAAGGAATCAAGGTAAGTTAGCAATTTATTCTAGTTCCATGATCTAGTATGCATATTTGATGATTTTGCTTCCATGGGACTTGAATACTTGTCTACATTCTTGATTTAGGGGTAACACTTGATTGAGCTTGCATGATAAGTATAGGAGGTGGTTAATGCTAAGAATTCAAAAATGTTACCTTCTTAAAGTCATGAAAGAATTTAGAACAAGAGATCAATGGTTTGGTTTGTTTGGCTTATAGCTCCTAATATTGGAGTAGCTTTGTGATTCCATGATGAAGTTAATGTCAGTAAATGTAACACATGTAAGAGAGAAGACCATACCTAAAATAATGGGGAAATTTATGATTATTAATAATGATGCATGTGATTATGGGAAATAATTGACTAGAATAGTAATGAATATTATTGTTATGGTTAAACTCTATGATTAAATTAATGATGAATATTATTGGAAAAAATTTTAGGCTAATTAATGATAAACATTATTATGGAAAAATATTTGACTAGATTTATGAGAAATATTGATATTAAGAATTTAAGACTAATAATGATGACCATTGATATGGGAAAATTATGGCTAAATTAATAGTGAATTTTGTCATGGAAAAATCATGCTTAGTAATGAGGAATAATGGTATTGGGAAAAATTTTATGAGCAATTAATGATGAACATTATTATGGAAAATTTATGGCTAAGAAAATGATGACCATTGTTGTGAAAAATTATGGTTAGTAATGTTGAATAATGTGTTAGGGAAAAATCATGATTAATAATGATAAACATTATTGTGATGAAAAAGGAAATTACCCCATTTCATTAATATGATTTAAAGAATAGAAAGAGAAAAATTCAAATGATAAAATATGAAATTCTCTTGAATTTTTCCTTAGCCCAAAATCATGGAAATTCTCTCCTGGAAAATTATTAAGGTTTCATAATTGAATATATTATTCAAAATAGAGAATTAGATTAATTTAGGCAAAATTTGTCATAAATAAATATGACAAAAAGGTAATGTGTGATAATAGAAAAAGAAAGAAAGGCAACTAACATAGGTAAAAACAAAGAAAGATTTACGAATTTTGAGGTGTGGCCAAAGCTGCTCCACAGTAGTGACTTAGGGAGGTATGGTTAAAAGTGCTCTATAGGCGTGACCTAGAGTTCACGATGAATCCATATACGTGGCCGAGTGTCCACGATTTACGAAGTGTGGCCAAAGGTGCTCCACACAAGTGACCTAGGGAGGCATGGCCGAAGGTGCTCCATACCCGTGACCTAAAGTTCGTAATGAATTTATACACATGGCCAAGTGTCCACGACTTATGAGGTGTGGCCGAAGGTGCTCCACACGGGCAGTCAGTGAGGTGTGGCCGAAGGTGCTCCATGCCCATGACCCAGTGCTCGCGACTACTCTATATACGTGGCCGAGTGTCCATGATTTACGAGGTGTAGCCGAAGGTGCTCCACACGAGGACCTAGAGAGCTGTGGCCGAAGGTGCTCCATACTCGTGATCTAGTGTCCATAATGACCTCATAAAGGTGGCTCAGTGGCCCTATAACACCTCAGAGCTTGTAATTAATTCATAAAGGTAAGAGTAGGAATTTAATGCATAAGCACTCAGTTTAATTCCGCAACAACCCATGTAAATTTATGATAATATATGCCTCTTAAAAAGGGTCATCTGATTTTCTATTCCCCCTAAATTTATCATGCAGTGCTTGTCTGTTTACATTTATGAATAATGTTATGTTTTAATATCAAGAATGTAGATTAAATGTTTTGGTGCTTGCACCCTAATACATATTAGTTAATTTCTAAACCCTGAATTGTTAAGTTACGGGGAAACTTGTGTTTCTCATCTATGTGCTAATATGTATAAGATACGAATGCGTAGTCGGTTTGCGAGGTAGCAGCTCTTTTTGATTAAGTAAGATTTTTTGGTAACCCTGTATTTTGGGTCCTAGATATATTTGATTTAGAATAGGACATTTATTTTGATTGTATTCATGAGATGTATATGGGGTATACAGGGGAAACGAATATGTGAAGGACCGGTCTATCCTTAATTTATACCAAAGTCTGAGTGATAGACCTATTGTCTCCTAACTTTCGAGGGACAGGTACTTCATATATCCAGGGATAGGTTTAACGATATGTAATGGACATTGTTAGACTTGTACTATTTGAATTACATGAAAATCTATATTTTTGCTGTGTAGTATAGTATGACTTTATTCCGCTGTGCATGTAAGTTTTTAATCTGAGCAAAAGACTCGAACCTAATCCGCTTAATAAAACTAAATGGTATAATTGTTCAGACAGTAATAAAATAAAAGGATAAGAGTAATGTATTGAACTTATCTAATCAATGGTAATACTAGATAGGGGCGTTATAGGTTCTCACTCAAGAATCATAACAGAATATCACATTATATAGATATAGTTTACTCTAGATAACTATACACAAAAATGCATACTTAATTTGCCACTTATCATTAAAGAACTATTGGGGCATGGAGACAACATCCCTGCCACTCATGACCCTATCAAATTGCGTACTGATGGTTGTTAGTTAATCCATATACATCCATTTAAGATAGGCTGTACAAGAGATAATCTATACTAGCCTTCCTCAAAAATCATAAAGACTAGCATGAGATAAATATATGCCTATACTATCCAAAATAAACATCCATTGTACCTCAAAAAGGGTACCTATCTTCAAGTTACCTTCATCTCCAACCACGGACTTATACATCTGGTACACGCCAGTAATTGTGAGAATTTAATCTCAGTAGCAATGTAACCTACTTTGAAAACTACTAACTTGTACCACCGTACTTATATGAAAAGTCTCTACATTCTTTTCATCATGAAAATGTGATATATACTATTGGGATGCAGTGCATAAAGCATACTTTCATGTCATGTGCTCATATTTATGCATGTACATTTAAAACATATAAGCTTTTCAACATGGGATGTCCATTCACCATCATTTCCATCATAACTTTCATATCAAAAAGTTCATAAAGTAACAAACATGCCTTTAAATTTAACATAAAAGCAGGAGAAATAAACATGTCATATGAGTTGTCGAAAGCGTCACTTACTTAACAACTTCAAGTACCACTACATTCGTGCATGAGTTAACTTAACATCACATGTGACAATTCTGCCACTAGCACTATCTGAGGTGTCCCCTAATTGGATCCAAGTACCCCTTAATGGTCCCTACCCTTTCTGTAGATCATCCTTGACCAGCGAGGTCATCCCCTTACGTCGTAAAGAGGGCTGGTATATAACTCATAGGAATGCTGTATGACTATATATCGATCTCATCCACTCTGCTTTCGCAGATTATGGGGCTATGGAATCACCATCCCTTTTCAATGGATCCCTATGCTATTCTCTAACATATATACTAGGGTGATTCAGCTCATGTTTATGGTTATGCTTAACTCTAAGTATGTGTTTCTTAAATGGCCTTTGGAAAATGACACTAACTTAGGGTTTGCAACCATCACAGTGTTTTCAAAATCATCTATGTTTAAGTGAATTTTTAACCATCCTAATTCATGAAACAACCGTGCAATGCCCAACAACTGTCTCATACCGACAATCAGTCACTCGATCTTGAGTCTATCTATTACTAATGCATACACTTACAATACTTCACTCTTTCCTTCCTTACATTTTTTTGCTCTCTGTATTACTATCATAGGGATCCTCTCATCCTAGTGACACATGACCTTAAATCTTGTATGTTACTCAAAATTAGGTAGTTTTCTTGTATGGTTACATTGTGAGCCTTGATCAAAGTGGTATAGAGGATTACTAAGCTTAATCTTTGATGAAAATCATGTTTCAAATGTTAGAGGGCTATCAACGGACTAATTGAGAGCTATCAGTTAGTTGGTTGCTCTCTGGAATCCTTGGTTTACAAAATAGTAGGCTACTAGTCAACTATTAAAAGGCTAGCAGTCAACTGATAACTTGTAGAATGCTTTTTAGGTAAAATGATGAACACATTAGCTAGCTGCTGAGGTTATCAGTCGCCTGCTATATAGAAAACTTATACTCGATAGTTGACTGATAGGGCTACCAGTCGACTGTTAAGTCTTTGTTTGCGTTTTTCAATTTCTCAAGAACACGACAGTTAGTTGATACATGCTATCAGTCGACTATTATGCCCTGCATTAGTTCTAAAACTACATTTTTGAAATTACCTAGCACAAATTTCATTCCATTTTAGGTTTAAAAATATATAAGCTTAGTTTCCCTACCAAAACATCAATTTCCTTCAAACATTTCTCACTATTATGCTGAAACATTATGTATCCAAGGAAAGCTCGCATATTCTACTAGATAGATGACAACCCAACTTTCAATCATTTACAAGCATGAACAAGCACAACCATTCAGCAAGCATCACCTAATAGAAGTTTAAAACATATGGAATATAGGTTTTAATCCTAAACATGGTTCAAATCATTCATAGATAGCATTTTTTAGCAAAAAGTAAATATTTCAGGAATGGGGTTTTGGTTGAGTTGCTACCTTGATTCCTTGAAGAATATATGTGTATAACATGTTAAAATGGCCTTTCCCTTGCTATAAGACCAATCCCTCGCCTTAAATCCTTTCTTTCTAGCTTATCTCCTTACCTTCGCCCTAACCCAGCCTCTTCCTTTCTTTACTTGCCCTTCTCTTTCTCTCTCTAGGAAAGTGCTGAAGTTAGAATTGTGTTTTAAGCTTAGGGTTTTTGAATTAGTAAATCTATCAAATTACACTCTAGCCCTTGACCATTTTTTGACTTTAGCCTATCTAAAATTTTCCTTTTCAATTTGGTCCTTAACCACATCTTAACTCAGCTTTTATTTCTTTCAACTAAGTCTCTACACTAATGCAACTACATGCAATTAATGCAACATACACAAGCATAAACTTAAATCCACAACTAACAAGCATCTCTTAATCATATTAGGAGTGCATGTTACAACATTCACCCAAAGAGTAATAAGAAAATAAGATCATTTCTTAGCCAAAAATCATAATAATTGATGAACACATAATTATACATATTTAATGGATAAATTCCACTCACTTTAGGGGTATATTTTGTGTGTTTTATGAATAATTACCCATATTTTCACTTGAATACATGTTATCAAAGCTTTTCCCAGGTATAAAGAAGTTTTGAAGAGAAATGGACTAAAACCAAGCATTTAAAGGCTCAAAGCACCTCAAAATGCACCTTTTCGCATGGGCACTCATGAAGTCTTCTAAAACACACCCTGCCACACACCCATGCTGCCTTAAATCTTCTAGAACACACCTCTTCACATGAAAAAGACATCTTATACACCTTCCTACATGGCCAGAGCAACAATTTTCAACCAAGAAACGGTCAAAAAATCATCACAAACGGATGTCTTCTAGAACATGGCCTACAACACGGCCATGTCATGCACTTAGGCTACCACATAGCCATGCCACTTTCTAAGCTTCCACATGGCCATGTGGAAGCCTAAAGAGGTGCCTCCCTTGCGTATAAATAGGAGAAGGCACAAAGGAGGAGAGGCATTACTTCTAAGCATCTAAGGAGAAGGAAACTAGGAGCACTTGGAGTAGCTTGGAGTGTGACAATCCTTGCTAGTCTTTGGACCCTAAAACTTCAATTCCCTTGCCTCCCCACAAAGGTCACAATCCGTGGAGAGCTAATCCAAAGTTGAAGAAAGAGATTGGGAAGTATCAATAGGCAATTCGAAGCATAATCAGGAAGGGAGTTCAAAATCCAAACTAGTCATCCAAAACTCGACAGATGAGGATGTTTTTATTTTCATTTTTTTCTTCTTCCCTTGATTTAATTCTTATTGTTTTATTCATGAACATGAGTAGCTAGATTGGTAGAACCCAATTGGGGTTCTTAGACTATGTTGATACTTTGATTTGAATACGATTGGGTTATAAATTAAATTGTGTGATCTTCCTCTAGTTAAAGATTAATCAAGTTTTATTACGAGATGTCGTAAGAAAACTATCTAGATTCCTCTCAAATACTTTAACCGATGATGTTTGGAATTGGAAAACTAATTAGAGAGAATAGTTGATCTTCGCTCGGCCTAAGAGGTTAACAACTGCTGGACCAAGAGAAACTCCTAATAAACCTTAATGCCGATTTATGCTTGACCATTGGACACGAATAGCCAATGGAAGGTATAGGTTTTAGAAATCCATCAAAACCAACTAAAAATCTAGATTTACTTTACATAGGTAGCACAATCAATTTCATAACTCATTACCTTTTGTTTACATATCATCTAGTTTAAGACCCCAATAGGTTTGCTTGTTTGGAACTTGATAATTCATCGTCTTAACACTTGTTTTTCTTTCCCTCCAAAGTCAAAAGAGTGATAATTAGATTTAGATAATTAAAGATCCATCACTATTCTTCCTAGGCTAGATAACAACGATTAAGTAGTAACTCTGGGCTTTCCCGTTCCTGTGGGATACGACCTTTGTACTCACCATTGTGCTAGGCTACACTGATAGGTTCATTGCCTTAAGGTATGGTTACATATAGTTCATTGGTAGTACATTAAGTTTTTGGTGCCGTTGCTGGGGAATATTTGTGGAAACTAGAGTGAAATTAGGAATTATTTCTTTAGCCATTTTATTTTATTTTTCCTTTACCATTTTAATTTTTTTAGTTATTTTTATTTAATTTTTGTTTCTTTCAGTATTTAAAAGTATCAATTATCTCTAACATTTTATGACCAGGAGTACAAAACCTAAACCAACTAATCCTCTTTCTGAGCCTGAATGATATCTTAACTCGAGATCATGTTCACGTCACATTGAGGAGGAACCAGTTCAAATCCTTGTTCATACGTCGTGAGAGATGGCCAATAACAATAATAATGAAGATGGTAACCGAACAATGTACGATTTTGCTAGACCTTCATTGGAAGTAACATAAACGTGCATCAGTCGGCCTACCATTGTTGCTAATAATTTTGAAGTAAAGCCAAACATCATCCAAATGGTGCAACAAGCTGTACAGTTTGGAGGGTTACCTAATGAGGATTCCAATGCACATATCGCCAATTTATTAGAGATATGTGACACCTTTTGAATCAATGGAACCATCGATGACGCCATTACGCTCAAGTTGTTTCCATTCTCTCTGAGGGACAGGGCCAAGAGATGGTTGCAATCCCTCCCTCCTAACTCCATCACCACTTAGGATGCTTTGGCAAAAAAATTTATCTATAAATATTTCCCTTATGCTAAGATTGCATAGATGCGCAATAATATTTCT
This sequence comes from Senna siamea, assembly GCA_031216115.1. NCBI lineage: Eukaryota > Viridiplantae > Streptophyta > Magnoliopsida > Fabales > Fabaceae > Senna > Senna siamea. Next base: position 15,445,520 of record CM062354.1, read on the forward strand.
TCTTTTGTGTAGATGAATGATGAAAGCATGTATCATGCTTGAGAGAGATACAAAGACCTGTTAAGATGTTGCCCACACCATAGACTACCCGTATGGATGCAGGTGCAGACCTTTTATAGTGGTTTGAACCCAACCACTAGGCAAATTATGGATGTAGCAGCAGGAGGAGCTCTGAATAATAAGACCCCTGAGCAGGAACAAAATCTGATAGAGGAAATGGCCATGAAAAATTACCAATGGCAATCCTCTAGGGACAGACGGTAGAGAGTAGTCAACTAGATAGATTCTACATCAGTCTTAGCAGCTCAAGTGGAGCTTCTGGCCAAGAAATAAACCAACTCTAGATGTCCGTTCAAGCAGCATAGTTAGGTTAAAAATTTTATGGTGGCCCATATTATAGTGCAAACTATAATGCAGGAGGTATGTTTGCAAACTCATCCACTTCATTTTCATCTAACTTGGGTTCTGCTGACTTAGAACAAGTAAATTATATGGGTAATACCCCAAGACAGCTAAATAACCCATATAGTAACACATATAACCCTGGGTGGAAAAATCATCTGAATTTCAACTGGAGAAACAATAACACCCAAGGTCCATTAGACTACCGAGGGCGATGCTTGATAACTCCGATGCAAGCTACCCCAAATCAATTTCTCAAGGGCAAGGAAAGAAGCCCAGTTTTGAGGAATTTATGATGAAGTATATGTCCTCTACGGACACAATCCTTAGAAATCAACAGGCCTCTATTCAAAACTTAAAAATTCAGTTAGGCCAGATATCTAAGTTGTTGGTTGAAAGACAGCCAGCGACGCTCCCCAGTTCCACAAAGCCAAACCCAAGGGAGCATTGCAATTCTATCACTCTACTGTCAGATAGGCAAAAGCTAGTTCTTTACAATTGACTGATGATACTACTATTGTACAGGATAGGCTAGTCAGTAAGGAACCAAAATCAGAGGTTAGCAAACCAATGCAAGCTGAGGACAAGAAAAGTCTTATGAAAGAGTACCAGCCACTTGTTCCATACCCTACTAGACTAAAGCAGGAAATACTCTTTCAATAGCTCGGTAAGTATATTGATCCACTTGAACAGCTGGAAAGTAACAAACAGGAACCCAAGGATTTAGGGTTGGTAACACTGACCGAGGAGTGCACATCAATCCTACAAAACAATCTACCTGTTAAGAGGCATGATCCGGGGAGTTTTTCTATACCTTGTGTAATTAATAAACTACCTGTTATAGATGCTTTAGTTGATTTAGGATCTGGAAGTAATTTGATACCTACTAGCTTGTTTGATAGATTAGGATTGAATGAACTAAAACCTACTAGGATAACTGTACAATTAGCTGATAGGACTACTAAACATCCTAGGGGTATAATTGAGAATGTCCTGGTAAGAGTTGGCAATTTTACATTTCCTGTTGACTTTATTGTAATGGATATGGAAGGTGAAAGTAGCAATCCCCTAATTCTAGGCAGACCTTTCCTTGAAACATCTAGGGCTCTTATAGATGTTTTTGATGGAAAGTTAATGCTTAGAGTAGGGGATGAAGCTGTCACTTTTGATATAACCACTCCTCACTTGTAGGAAATATCACCTAACAACTCTTTACAGAAGAAATTACATGAGAACTTGCTTTTTGACCCTTTGCAAGTAGCTAATGAGTCTAGCAGTGATACTAACGCTTCTATTGTTGTTAACAGATCAAAGGTGCAAAAGGTGAAACCTTTAATAATTAAGGACCCCTTCTTCCTAAAACCAAAAGAACTACCTAAGCACTTTAGGTACACATATATGGATGCAGTGAAGAAGTAGCCTGTGATCATAACAGCTGAGTTAACACCAGATAAGAAGGAATTAACTTCACCTACTTGCCAGAAACACCCTAGAGCCCTTCCATTCAGAAGCCCTCTACCTCCTCCACCTCTGCCTGATCAGGGTAGTAATTAAACTTCCCTTTTTCTTCATCCTTCTCTTTAACTTTATTTTCATTCATGTACCTTAGTTTTTTTTTTATTATTTTCTTTCTCTATATATCTTTCCAACTTATTTATTTTCTTTTAAGATATCCCCTTTGCTATACATCGAGGATAGTGTTTGTCTTAAGTGTGGGGTGACTCATAGTTTAATTTCAGTTTTATTTCTTCTCAAATAAATTTTCTAATTTAATTTTCAATTTCAATTTCAATTTCAATCTAATTTTTTAATACAATTTGATTTGATCTCAAATAAATTTTTTTTAAAATTTTTAGTTTTTAGTTTGATTGGTTTACATTCTCCTTTGTTCATTCAGTTTAGGTTAGTTTACATTTTTTTTTTACTTTGTTCATAATGCAAATAAGTGCTTTCCTATATGCATTACAAAAGGCATCATGCTAAGTGATTGTCATTTTCTTCAGCATTGCTTTATACTAAGTCATAACTTGGATAAAATATAGCACACATTTACAATCTTGCAAGTCAATTTTTTTGTTTTCAATCCATACTAGACAATAAATGCATTTCATAACTCATATAGAAAAACAGTTCTATGGCACCTAGATGCTCCCACATCTTACACCATGTTCTACATTGCATACACTTTTAGCTGATAATATGGATAGGAAGACATGCGTGCATTACTTGACTGGAAATTTTATTGAAAATTTTAGGAACCTTATAAAACCACACCCTATAAATGTGAGGACTTGAGTGAAGAGAGCATTCAATACAAACATGCTCTACATTTTTATTGCTGAGGGTGTGTAACACCCCTTATTTATCTTAACAATGTCATATTGCTTCTTCAGATAAGTGGTTACATTAATTCTAGTTTTTAATTTTATTTAAATCTCCTGAGCATCCAATCCATTATAGATTTGTTTTGCAATTAGGTTTGGGTTCTCATGCTCAAGTAAAATGCTTTGGTACTATGAGGAAAGAAATGCTATGAATTTCATCTTAGGGGTGAGAGCATGGAACTATTTAGATCTCCCCCTAAGGATAAATAAAAATGCCATGAATAATCATGAAGAGGGTGAACCATGGCACTATTAATGTTCCCTTAAAGCGCACCATTAAAGGGTAGATGATGGCACTAATAGACTCTCCTTGAGGTGTATGTGATGGCACTATATTATACCCTAGTGGGAGACTTAATGGCGCTATAAAGAGTCACCCTAGTGGTAATGATTTGATGGCACTATATGATACTCTTGTGGTAGACTTAATGGCACTAATAAAAGTCACCCTAGTGGTAAGGAATTTGATAGCACTAGAATGTTATTATAATTATAAAAGTATAAATAATGTGATAATAGTTTATATATGAATGCATGATGATTTACTCTATTGATGAATGAAGAATGACATTGTGATCTTATATAATATATTCATGACATGAAATGTCAATAATCTCATATTCACAAATGCATATGTATATGTTTCATATAAAGCATGCCGATAGAATTGAATGGAAACTATTTTGAAAGAATTAGAATGTGGAAATGCTTTCTGTATTCGTACAGTGGTACATGCCAGTTAATTTGAAACTGTATGGTTTTTTTAGCTACTGGGAAATTATTTCTCATTATTTTACTAGTGTGTATTAGATGCATGATGGCAATAATTGAGGTCCCTATAATGAACTAGTAAATTAAAGGAATAGTTATAATTGTGAAATTGTAGCCCTCTTGTTCTAATTCTCAACATGTTATTTTTAGACTAGAATTAGAACTGCTATTCTTTTGGGATGTACATGATAGAAATGAGCAAATTTACTAGATAAGATATGTGAAGAATTCATCCATTAATAGTACTCTTTTGAAAAAGGGGTTTAAGTGGTAGGATTGTTGCCTCCTTATCCCTGTGAGTGATTATTTCACATATCCTGATTATGTATCAGATAGTGTAAACATATATATATGTTATGTTTTTTTTTTTATAATTTTTGTTACAATGAATGGAATTTTATTTTTGTTGCGCTTAAGTATGTTAACCTGAATAAAAGAACCTAGACATAATCAAATAATTAATTATTGATGGATTTAATGTTCAGGCAAATTAATGACACAAAAAGGTAAAGAATAATGTAACCACTTATCTTATTACATATTATAAAGCTGTAATATAGAGAGATAAGGGGTGTTACAGTCGTGCTCCTTATATAGGCTACCACACGGCCATGCCATTTTCTAGGCAGCCACATGGCCATGTGATAGCCTAAATACACACCCGCTTTGCCTATAAATAGGAGAAGGCACAAGGAAGAGAAGCATAATGGTAGAAGTCATGAAGGAAAGGAAAACTAAGAGCAGTTAGAGAAGCTTGGAGTGTGATAATCCTTGCTAATCTTTGGAGATTAAAACTTCAATTCCCTTGTCTCTTCGCAAAGGTCACAAGCTGTGGAGATTCATTCAAGAGTTGAAGAAGGATATTGGGAAGCATCAAGAGGCAACAAAAAGCATAATCAAAGAGGAGTTCAGATTCAAGGCTATTCATTGAAAACTTGACCGATGAAGATGTTTCAGTCTCTATTTTGTTCATCTTCCTTTATTATATTTCTTATTGTTTTATTCATGAGCATGAGTAGCTAGATTTGTAAAACCCAATTGGGGTTCTTAAACTATGTTGATATTTTGATTTTAATATGATTGAGTTATAAATTTGATTGTGTGATCATCCTCTAGTTAACGATTAATCAAGTTTTCATTATGAGATGTTGTAGGGAAAACTATCTAGATTCCTCTCAATTACTCTAACCGATGATGTTTGGAATTGGAAAACTAACTAGAGAGAAAAATCGATCTCTGCTCAAACCTAGAGGTTGACAACTACTAGATTAGGAGAAATTCCTAGTAGTGGTGAATTAGAGCATTACTGCTAATCAATACTTGACCATTGAACACAAATAGCTAATGGAAAGTATAGATTTTAGAAATCCATCGAAACCAACCAAAAATCTGGATTTGTTATAGAATTCACCCACGGGTAGCAAAATCAATTTCATAATTCATTATCCTTTGTTTACATATCATCTAGTTTGAGACCCCAATGGGTTTGCTTTTCTAAAAACTTGATAATTTTCTATCTTAACACTTGCCTCATTTTCTCTTCGTAGATAGTCAATAGTAGTTAGAAGTACTTTAATTAAAATCCCCATTTTTCTTAGGCTAGATAACAATAAGTAGTAACTTTGGGATTTCTCATTCTCGTGGGATACAACCTTGATACCATTGCGCTAGACTACACTAACCGGTGCACTACCTTAAAGTGTGGCTACTTATAGTTCATTGTTAGCACATCAAGTTTTTAATGCCATTGCCGGGGAACTTTTGTGAGAAAACTAGAGCAAAATTAGGAATTGTTACTTTAGCCATTCTATTTTGCTTTATTTAGTTTGGTTTTGTAAATTTTTCTTTGCATTTAATTTTGTTTCTTTTAATTTTCAATTATTAGTTGCTTATTGTTCTCTAGTAGATTATGACCAGGACTATAAATCCTAAAATTACTAATCCTCTATCTGAGCCTGAACGATATCTCAATAACTCGAGAGCACATTCACGACATATTAAGGAGGAGGCAGTTTAAATTCTTATTCATACACCACAAGAGATGGCCAATAACAACAATAATGATGGTAACTGAACAATGTATGATTTTGCTAGACCTTCACTAGAAGGGACACAAACATGCATTAGTCAGCTTACCATAGTGGCCAATAATTTTGAAATAAAACTAAACATCATCCAAATGGTACAACAAACAAAGCAATTTGGGGGCTTACCAATGAGGACCCCAATTCTCATATCGCTAACTTTTTCAAGATATGTGACACCTTTAAGATAAATGAAACCACCGATGATGCCATTAGGCTTAGGTTATTTCCATTTTCCTTAAGGAATAAGGCCAAGAGATGGTTGCAATTCCTCCCCCCAAATTCTATCACTACTTAGGATCAGTTGGCAGAAAAATTATTATACAATTACTTCCCTCCTACTAAGATTGTACAACTGCAAAAGAATATTTATTCTTTTGTGTAGATGCATAATGAGAGCATGTACAATGTATGGGAGAGGTACAAAGACCTACTAAGATGTTGCCCACACCATGGAATGCCCGTATGGATATAGGTATAGACATTTTATAATGGACTAAACCCAGCCACTAGGCAAATGGTAGATGCAACAGTAGGGGGAGCTCTTAACAAAAAAACCCCAGAGCAGGCACAAAATTTAATATAGGAAATGGCCACAAATAACTACCAATGGAAATCCTCTAGAGAAAGATTAGTACGATAAGGAATGGCCCATCAAGAAGATGCCACATCACTTTTAGCAGCTCAAGTAGGGCTCTTGACCAAGAAATTAGACTAATTCTAGATGCCAGTACAAGCAGCACAGCTAAGTTATGAATTTTGTGGTGGCCCACAATATAGCATAAATTGTAATATGGGTAGTATGTTTACAAAGTATATGTCTAGGTTGTTAAGTTAACAAAAGGTGATCACGAAGGTAACCCTTCGACTAACCTCTAGATCTGATTAGCCATCTAATAAGATTACTGGATATGTCTCTTTAGTCATGTTGAGATGTGGCTAAGAGTATTCTAGAGAGTATCTTGGCGTTCTCTGATCTCTTGGTGAAAGGCTCTAAAATTAGCAATATGATAGTGCTGAATGTCTGCTATCCTAGCTAGTTGGTCAACTGAGGTACTGATTTGGTTATAAAGCCTATGAACTTGCACTTCTGTAAGAGATGGTGGGTCAACTGCTATTGTGGGTTTAGTTGGTCCCTCAACATTTTCTAAAGTGTTGGCATCTCTAGGCCGTTTGACCTGCCTCTAACTTACTAATCTGTAGACTGGACTGGTACGGCTTAGAATAAATAGATCATTCGCATGTTCATCATCTACCTTAGAATTACAAGAAATATGTGGCCTACTTGTGTGAGATCACTAACACAATCATCCAGGACATCTACCTTCCTTGCTAGTCGAGTAATGTGTGGGCCAAAACATAATGAAGTCTTCTTACTATCTTAAGCCATCAAGGAGGTTGGTGACCTTAGCGCTACTTGGGTTGTAATGATTAAGTCTGATCGCTATCTATTGCCACATGGTGTTAAAGGTAGTTGATAGAGTGTAAAGGCATTTGCTATACCTCTTTTCATTGAGTTCCTCCATTGTCTATAGGACCAAATGCCATCTGAAGCGAAGTATGGACACAGAGTGTAACACCCCTTAGCTTATAATTCCTTTTTAGGGTAATTTAAAGAATATAATATATAAATATAATAGTAATAGTGTGTTACTATTACTTCTACCTAAGTAAATATAAAATTTTTACCAAGTTGATTAATTGAAAGCCATTTTGGGTCTACACTCTAGATCTTGCTTGAGACTTGTAGCGAAAAATCCCATCATATATATATACATAATTTACTCTTAATAGCTATACAAAAACATGTATGCTAAATCTGTTAATTATCATTAAGTAATAATTTGGCATGGAGGCAACATCCCTGCTACTCATAACCCCATCAATTTGCCTACTGCTAATTGCTAGTTAATCCATATATATCCAAGTTAATATAGGCCATACAAGAGATAATCTATACTAGCCTTCCTCAAAAATCATAAAGACTAGCACAAAATAAATATGTGCCTATACTATCCAAAATAAATATTTCCATGTACCCTAGGAAGGGTACCTCCCTCCTTGTTACCTTCATCTCTAACTAGGGACCTACACATTTGGTACATGCCAGTATTTATGTGATAATTTAATCTCAGTAGCAATACAACCTACTTTGAAAACTACTGACCTATACCACCGTACTTATTGGAAAGTCTCTACATTCTTTTCATCATAACAATGTAATACATACTTTTAGGATGCAGTGCATGTAGCATACTTTCATGTTATATGCTCATATTTATGCATGTACATTTAAAACATATGAACTTTACAATATAGGATGTCCATTTATCATCATTTTCATCATAAATTTCATATTAAACATTCCATAGGGTAATAAACATGCCTTTACATTTAGCATATGAGCAGGAGAAGCTATAACACCCCTTATCTTAGCTTAATAATGTCATATAATATGATTAGATAAGTGGTTACATTATTCTTTGCCTTTTTATCTCATTAATTTGCATGAGCAATTAATCCATCAGTAATTTGATATTTCATTAAGTTTGGGTTCTTCTGCTCTGGTAAACATACTTTTGCATAGCAGAATTAAAATTTCATACATCATAGTGGAATTTATAAAAACTTTCATATTATATATATAATAACTGTCTGTTACATCATCCTGTATACATATACCGGGATATATGAAGTACCCATTTATAAGGAGCAAGGAGACAATATGCCTGCCACTCAAACTCCTTTTACAAATTTCTGTGGATGAACAGGTCCTTCACATATCCTTTCCCATGTACTTGCCTCTTTTCCCTTTTCATATACAGCCAAAAATAGCAGTCTCAATTCTAACCCAAAAAGAACATATAGAATCAGGACCAAAATGAAAAGGCTATAAGTACATAACTAAGGTGCCCAATTCACTTCGGGGGAAGCCCTATAATAGTCATAATATAGATATCATAATATAGATATCTTTTAGTATGGTGAAAGTCCCCAAGAAGGGAACTTCCACTGCTGCTACTTTTATCTCGAAAATCAAGCAATATTTAGGCATCTGCTATATATCATCACAATAATGAGAAATATATTCCCAATAGCTAAAAAAACCATTTTCTTTCAAATAACTGATATATACCACTATAGTAAGACAGAAAACGTTTCTACATTCTATTCATTTTTAAACTCTTTCATGCAATTCTTTGGGTATGCCATATTTGAAACATGTGTGTATGCATTTAAGAATATGAGATATGTAACATGTAATATCATTAATGAATTATATAGTAAGATTTCAACATTTCACATACATTACCAATTCACACTTATAACACATTCATGCATTATAAACAATCATAACATCATACTTAGCTTAAAACCATCTTTTGGTAATATACCAACACAGTTGTCAGGGTTACACAATGACAACATAGTGCTCTAGCCTCACACGGAGATATTTCCCTCTTTAGAAGTATACACTAGATCATTCCTCCTTAAAGTTTAATTCCTTAGGGGTATACACCAGATCATTCCTCCTCAAGGTTTTGTTCTTTAGAGGTATTCACCAAATCATTCCTCCTCAAGGTTTTAGTTTGTGGAGGTATTCACCAGATCATTCCTCCTCAAAGGGGATATAAAAGTATTGTTCTCCACCCTTGGTTAGTGACTTTTCATGTCTTTCCTTTCTCAAATGCAAGAAGCATTCCTAAGCCATTCAATGATATTCACATGATTTTTGAACATATTTCTATCAATGGCAAAATGCATGAAATTTATCATTCATAATTGATCATTTCATCATTTCTCCTCAATTCACTTAGCTAAAATGCACCTTAGGCTAATTTCTATTAATACATAAATTTATCCATTTAAGGGAAAAATCCATATAGCATTCGGCCAAGACAAGAAAAGCTTGAAGAATTGGCATTTCTAACCCATTTGGTTCATTTCTAGCATTATTTCTATCATTTGAACATTATGGTAACAATTTCCATAATTATGCATAACACTTTCTCACACCTCAAAATTAGGTAAGTGCACTTTAAGCCTTCCTTTTTCATACTTTTCTAGCTCATTTTTCATGCCAAATGTGACAATGCATATAATCTTACAACTTCACATTTTTAAGCACACTTTTTAGGTGAAATGGTAAAACTTTAAAATGGTACATTTGCCAAAAACATAAAAATACCATAACTTTCTATCTCCTCCTTTCTTAAGAATAAACTTATAAGATTTTATAGTCATTTTCAAATGAAATTTCACCACCATTTACATGGATCCTCTCGGACAAGATGGGTAAGTCACACTTTCTAGGTTAATGGTGAAGTTAGAAAATGGGAAAAGTGTTAAGATATTAACCTAACTAAATTTTCTTTCTCTTACCATTTTATGGAAAATTCTCTCACTCTTCTTAGACACATTTTCAAGCCAATTTCAGCACCCTCACCATGACAACCATTTAGCCAAAGAGAGACAAGCATGGAAATGAAGTGTTTTCACCATTTTGCTTGCAAGACAATCATAAACAAACAGATCTCATACAAAATCACCATTTTCTCACTCTAATACATAACATTTCAGCTATGGCAAACATTAGGGTTTTTCAAGAGTTAGGTTCCATTCTTTAGAAATTTCTATCTCTTAAGTTATCAAGCATTTCAACATATCCATAGCCATAAACACAAAAAGATTTCATCATATGCAAACCTCATTCAAGTAAATCTTCCATAAGAATGTAGAGAGAGAAAATCCAACCTTCTTTCAAGTTTAAGAACACTTTAATCAAACCATAAAATAAGAAAATAAGGGTTTAGACATGTGTTATCTACCTTGAAAATGCAAGAAATGTTGAATTTCCTAAGTGTGTTGCCTTGTTTTTGCACTTCTTCTCCTTCCCTTGTGAGTATTTTGACAAGCCCTTTCTTCTCCCCTGTTGCATGACTTCTTTCCCTTCTTAAGGTAGAAGAAGACTTAAATTAGAGTTTAGGTGAAATTACCAAAATGCCCTTAGTGTAAAATGACCACTTTACCCTTACTACTCTTTTTCAAGAATGGTATTTACTCTCCTTAAGATTGTAATTTTGTGGAACTTTCATAGGCTAGGACAATTCTGCCCTTATGAATTTTAAAATTCCAGATTTGTCCCTCATCTTTTTGGAAAATTACCAATATGTTCCTAAGAAAATTACCATTTTACCCTTTATGTCCAAATGGTCATTTTAACCCCATTTTCACCCTTTTTGAGTTTAATGGGCAAAAAACACTTAAATAAAGTTTCATGAAACTTATTTTTGTGAAATTACTAATTTAACCTTCTTTTGGTAAAATTACCATTTTTCCCCTAAGGTAAAATTAACTTTTTGCCCTTTATGATAATGATATTATTTTTACTCTCATTCTTTCTCCTTTTGAAAATAAAAGGGTAAAGACTTCCCAATCCTATTTCCATGAAGTATTTAGGTAAAAATTAAAATTTTCTACCTTATGTAAAATGACTAATATGCCCTTGGGGTAAAATTACAATTTTACCCTTTTCAAGGAAAATTGCCATTTTGGCATCAAAGTGGTCATAATCACTTCCCATACTAAATTCTTCTTCTCTCTTAAATGAAAATGGTGAGAATCCTTAATTAAGATTCCATGAAATAAGAAAATAAAATTTATTTTCTCCTTAATGGTAAAATTACTATTTTACCCTTTACCAAATTTCCAATTTTGCCCTTTTTATGACAAAAGTGGTTCTATCTTGATGAAAGTGTCCATCCTACCCCTTTAATGAACCATTCTTACCATTAGACAATTAAAAGCATCCTAATATTCACTCAATAATAATAATAATGTCATGATAAATCTCAAGGCATTGAGGTGGATGTTACAGAAATAGCTATAACATACGAGTTATCAAGAGCGCCTCCCAGTGAACAACTCCATGTACCATTACATACATGCATGAGTTTGTGACTATTCAGCCACTCGTTACTTTTTGTGCTATCTAAAGCATCTCTCAACCGAATCCGAGTACCATTTCAGAACCAGTGAGATTGTTCTCAACTTTACCAACTCATCTCCCTTCCTCAAATGAGACTGGTTATCAACTCATGGGATCACTGTCTAACTCTTGATATGTCCTATTCCCTCTGCTTTCGCAGATCATAGGGCTATGGAATCACCATCCCTTTTCGATGGATCACACTCCCAGTAAGCTATTCTCTAACATATATACTAGGGTGATTTTACTAATGTCGATGGTTAAGCTTAACTCTAAGTATGTGTTTCTTAAATAGCCTTTTAAAGAGGAAACTAACTTAAAGTTCAAAACCATCACGACGTTTTCAAATCATCAAGGTTCAAGTAGATGTTAACCATCCTAATTCATGGCACAATCGTGGAATGCCCAACGGCCATCCCATACCGATAATTGATTACTCGGCCATAAGCTTATCTATCACTAATGCATACGCTCAGAATAATTCACTTTTTCCTTCCTTATGTTTTTTGTGCTCTCTTTGTATCACTATCACAGGGATCCTCTCACCCTAGTGACACTTGACCTTACATTTTTCATGTTACTCAAAAGTATGTAGTTTCTTTGTATGGCTGCATCGTGAGCCTTAATCAAAGTGGTATGGATGATTACTAAGCTCAATCTTTGATAAAAATGATGTTTTATGCAACATCCACTCCTAATATAATTAAGAGATGCTTGTTAGTTGTTAAGTTAGGTTTAATGCGTGTCTATGTTGTATTGATTGTATATAGTTGCATTAGTACAGGGACTTAGTTGAAAGGAATAAGAGCTAAGGCAAATTATGACTAAGGACCAAATTGAAAAGGGAAAGTTCAGCTAGGCTAAAATCACAAAATGACCAAGGACTAGAGTGTAATTAACCAGACTTAAAACTTTAAAACCCTAAAACCCTAAAACGTAATTCCAAACTTCAATAAATTTTTAGAGAGAGAAGGAAAAGGGAGAGTAAAGAAAGAAAGTGTTGAGTTAGGGCAAAAGGGGAGGGATTTGCTAGAAGAATAACTTATTGAGGTTGGGGATTGATCTTACAATAAGAGGAACATCATTTAAGTATAATGTACACGCACATTATCAGGAAAATCTAGGTAGTAACTTAACCTAAACGCCATTTTCTGAAATGTTCAGCTCTTTTCTAGGAAAATGTGATTTATGAATGTTTTGAGTTAAGTTTAGGGTTTAAACCTACATTCTCTATGTTTTTAACTGTTATTGGGTGATGCTTGCTGAACTGTTAAGCTTATTTATGCTTGTCATTGATTGTGAAAGTGGGCTTATGCCAAGTGTGAAAATGTGGTTTAATCTTAGTTAGAGTGTTGTTAAGTTGAGTTTTTGGTCTATTATAGAGGCTAAGTGATGTCAAAGTATGGGTGTTGAGTTCATGGCTTGAGAAATTAGTTTGACGACATATTTTTAAAGAAAAACTCTGGGTGTAGCAATGAGTTAGAGTAGATTGAACGCTAGCAGCCGATTGCCAACCTCTAAAAGTCAACTTTTGTGTTCTTCGCCTACCCAGAAAGCTATTTCAAAAACTAGCAGCCAACTACCAGATCCTAGAAGTCGAATACCGTGTTCTTTATTCTCCAGAAAATGTTCTTGAAGGCTAATAGCTAACATCCCCACTCTAGCAGTCGACTTCAGGTCTAGTTTAAGGCTAGCAGTCGACTACCAAGCCTTTAGCAACCGACTGGTAGCTCTCAATCAAGACAGGGTAAAGGGGACAACAGGCTAGCAGTGGATTGCCAGCATGGGATCAGTCGACTACTAGCCCACTATTTTAGATAGTGAGCTAAATGACCTATTTTAAGAGATAAATAGCTTAAATTCTCAATCAAAATAAGGATCTAAACTTGGGATGTAGCAGGTAACATGTGAGATGTAAGATTCAAGTGTCACTATGATAAAAGAATCCATATGATAATGAAAATGAGAGAGCAAAAAACATAAATAAAGTGAAGAGGATAGTATTTTAAGCGTATGCATTAGTGGTAGATAGGCTTATGATCGAGGATTGCTGATATGGGATGGCTGTTGGGAATTCCTGGTTGTGCCATGAATTAGGATGGCTAAACATCCACTAAAACTTAGATGATTTTCAAAACACCGCGATGGTTGCAAACTTTAAGATAGTTTCATCTTCCAAAGGCCATTTAAGAAACACATATTTAGAGTTATGTATAACTATGGACATGAGTTGAATCACCCTAGTGTATATGTTAGAGAATAGTGTACGAGAGTGTGATCTATCAAAAAGGGATGGTGATTCCATAGCCTATGATCTGCATAAACGGAGTGGATGATGCCTATCTAGAGTTAGATAGTGATCCCATGAGTTGACATAACAGCCCCATAAGGGATGAAAGGGATATTCTTTTGCTGGTTAGGAGTGATCTGTCAAATTTTTCAAGGACCATATAGAGTTATACCAGTCCCGCAAGGGACGAAAGGGATATTAACCTGCTGGTTAAGGAATTATTTGTAAAGAGGGTAGTAACCATTAAGAGGGTACTCAAATCTAGCAAGGGGACATCTCAGATAGTGCCAGTGGTAGAATTGTCACATATGAAGTTAAGTGAACTCATGCATGAATGTAGTGGTATGTTGAGCCATTCGTTGGAGGTACTCCTAGTGACTCATATGATATGTTTGTTTCTCGTACTCATAAGTTATGTGAAAATGTATGTTTGTTACCCCATGGAATGTTTTATATGGAAGTTATAATGAGAATGATGATGAATGCACATCCCATATTGAAAATTTATGTTTCAAATGTACATGCATAGATATGAGCACATGATATGAAGTATATTGCATGCACTCCATTCCAATAGCATATGTATTATGTTTTATGATGAAAAGAATGTAGAGATTTTTTGTATGAGTACATTGGTATAGGTTAGTAGTTTTCATAGCAGGTTGCATTGCTATTGAGATTAATTTCTCACATAAGTGCTAGTGTGTACTAGATGTGTAGGTCCCTAGCTAAACATAAAGGTAATGTGGGAAGAGGTACCCGTCATAGGGGTACATAGAAACATTCATTTTAAATAGCATAAGCATATGTTCATTTGGTACTAGTCCTTATGATTTTTGAGAAAGGCTAGTATAGATTATCTCATGTATAGCCTATATTAACTTGGATGTATGGATTAATTATCACTATCAATAGTCCATTTCATAAGGTTATGAGTGGTAGGGATGTTGCCTTCATAATCTAATAGTTAAATTAAAGTTAACTAATGAGTAATTGTGCATATTTGTGTATAGTTATCTAGAGCACATTATATATATATGATTTGATAATTCTATTTCTATTCTTGAGTGAGAATCCGAGTGTAGAACCCGACCCTAAATGGCACTCAATTAATAAACTTGGTAAAAAGTTTAAATTTTCTTGGGTAGAAGTAATAGTAACACACCATTATTATAATATTTATATATTATAATCCTTAATTAACTTAAAAGGAATCATAGGCTAAGGGTTATTACAGGCGTTACATTTAGTTGGTATCTGAGCATGGCTACCATAGTTAGCATATAGCTAACACGATAGTAAGGGCAAATTCCTCAAGATAGGAACTACTACAGGTTAGTTAGCTGAGCCTAGGTGTTTGACTACTTGGGCTATGTTTTGACTTGAGGAATGAAGTGCTAGGTTTGTGTGTGTACAACATTTCCTATGGAACTATATATTCTCTTATAACTATTCTGTTAATGAGATTGATCACCTCAAAAATGTTTATTTTGAAGAGTAAGCTATGGCTCCACCCAAGAGAAATGGTACACAGAATGAATATGGCAAAGTGAATATAGATAGAGTTATGTAAACCCTAATGGGGATGGTAGAGGCTATGAGGGAACAGGCTTCTACTACCACTCAACAGGCAACTACTATCGCTAAAGCATTTCAACAAATGTAGGAGGACCAAAATATGAACCACAACCCTAACCCTGAGGGAGGACAAGTAGGGGATTAGGCTTATAAGGTGTGGTCTAAGTTTTAGAAAGCCAAACCTCCTACTTTAAGGGTGAGTTCAACCTGAAAGTGGTAGAAAGGTGGTTGGAGGAGCTATAAAAGTTTCTTGTAGTTTTAAGAAGTACAAAGGACCAGAAGGTTTAATTCTCTAATTACATGCTAGCTAGGGAGGCTGAGCACTGGTGGAAGGGGACCTAGTTAATGGAGGCCCAAGGAGTCTAGATCACCTAGGATTCCTTCAAGGAGGTATTTATAGAGAAGTACTTCCCCCAAAGTGTGAGGAACAAGAAAGAAATAGAGTTTATGAAGATTAGACAAGGGTTCATGTCTTTTGATGATTACCTAAGAAAGTTTAAGGAGCTATCTAAGTTCTCCTCTTATCTGCAGTTGAGGTAGGATAAAGCATGGAAGGCTAATTAACTAATAAATGTCACATAATTGCAAAGGGTTTGGAAGAGAAAGGGAAGAGAGAGTTAAATCGCCTTAAGAGGAAACCACAACTAGATTTTGCCAAGGGAAATAAGAGCAAGTTTGGTAAGGTCCAGTCGGGGAAGAAGCCCATAGTTAGGAAACTGCTTTAGAAAACTGCCCTAAGTGTGGGAAGAATCATAGGAATAAGTCATGTTAGCTGGGATAAAATGTCTTTTACAAGTGTGGTAAGCTAGGACATTTCATCAAGGATCACCCCATTGTGGAAGAAGGCAACTGAGGACTCTAAGACTCTGGCTAGAGGTAGAGTCTACACCCTCAAAGGCAAAGAGGTAGACCAATCTGATGATTCTATAAAAGGTCAGTGTTTTATAAATGTTGCTTCCCTAATTTTACTGTTTGATTCTTATGCCACTCATTCTTTAATTTCTCATGAATGTATGGAAAGACTAAGCTTACCTATAACTAAATTTCCATATGAGTCATCCATCTTTACTGTAGCTAGAAAACATGTTTCAATATCTTTGACTTGCCTAAATTACCTTATCATTGTTGAAAGTAAACATTTTATTATTGACCTTATCTGTCAGCCTTTGGTAGATTTAGATGTCATTCTTGGGATGGATTGGCTATCTTTTAATAAAGTGGCCCTAAATTTTTTTGAGAAGTCTATGACTTTTATGGACACTATACTTGTGAAAAGGGGTACAGAGGAAAAGATCCAACGATTATGTTTCCTATGTTCTTCAGAGGTGAAAGTCAACATAAGCTTGATAGTATCCCTATAGCTAGAGAGTTCCCTGATGTCTTTCCCGAGGAGATATCTAGTCTTCTATCAGAGAGAGAAGTAAAATTCTCTATAGAGTTAGTTCTTGGAGCGGAACCAATCTCTATAACACCTTATAGAATGTCTCTCTTAGAACTAAGTGAGTTGAAAATGCAAATAGAAGCAATACATTAGGCCCAATGCTTCATCATAGGGAGCATCAATGTTATTTGTAAAGAAAACTGATGGAAGTATGAAAATATGCATAGATTATAGGCAGTTAAATAAAGTGACCATGAAAGAAAAATATCCCCTCCCTAGGATTAATGACCTGTTAGATCAATTAAGAAGAGTATCTGTGTTTAATAAGATCGATTTGAGGTTAGGGTACCATCAAATTAGAGTGAGAAGTGAGAATATACCTAAGACTGCTTTTAGGACTAGGTATAGGCATTATGAATTCCTTGTAATGCCATTTGGATTGACAAATGATCTAGTTATTTTCATAGATTACATGAATTGCATATTTAGACCCTACCTCGATCAGTTTGTGGTAGTGTTCATTGATGATATTTGATATGTCTCATTTTACACAATTTTACCTAATATTTTATGTCCATTTTATATGTATTTTTTGTGTATTTTTATTCTAGGAATCACCTAAATGTGTATCTTATTGCATTTCAGGCTTTTTATTAATCTATCATCAGCGAACGAGACTTTTCTAGAGTTAAAACAGCTATTTTGGGTCATTTGGGCCATTTTTCTCTTACTGGGCTGAGCCAAAGCTCTTAATGGGCCTTTAGAACGTGAGTTCAAGTAAGAAAGTGTGAAAATGAAGGAATTGGAAGCTTGGAATAGTGATTTTTAGCATTGTACAGTGGAGAAAAGAGAGAGATACCCGAGTGCACAAAGGAGAAGACCCACATCCAACGCGAGGCACCCACGGCACTTTAAAGACTTGAACTACGCGTCTGACCGGCGATCTGTTGTGGTGCGACCTCAGCCCGGCAGTAGGAGACGATGGACAACCCACCACCACCGCCCATTGCAGTCGAAAAGCAGGAGAATGGCGAGAAAAGTTATGCAATCTAAGAGGAAAAATGCTCCACATCATGGCATTTTTTGATAGACCCACTGCCCGCCATCGGTCCCTGCAGCTTCAGGCAACCCAGTCGCACTGTCCGACTAGTCCTTGGCCGTTGTAACATGACGGATCACGTGACCCGAGACAGACCCGAGTGACGCGACCCGATCGTCTTTCGTGACCCGTCCGACGTCATTTGCTCTGTTGGCTGCTGGAAATCATCCCTCCGTCATGTGGTGCCCCTCCTGCAACCTTCCGCTGCATCTCCAGTGGTCTTTGGAGCTATTTCTGGTCGGGTATCTGCGACTCGTGACCTGACCCGATTGTGGCCTGTTGGACAGCTTTGAAATTGCAATTTTTGGTCATTTTCCAGTAGTTTTCTAGCGACTACTCTGCACTGTTTCATCTGTTGTTCAGGAGAAGAGGGACGTATATAATTTTTACATGGTTTTTCTATCTGAATTATGGATTTTCTGGATTGTTGGATGATGTTTATGTGTAACTAAATTGGTTAAACCCATTGGGTCTTGAACTATGTTGGTAGCCTAAATTTAATTTCCATGGATGGTTGAATATTGATTTCGTGATCTCTATTATTGTTATGAATGACTATTTATGTTTTCATTGGCAAGATGTTACACTGAAAGCTCTTTAGATTTCTCTTAATAATCGACAAATTTTAATTGAAATTAAACACCTAATTGCAACAGACAATTTGTTATCGCCTAGAACTAAGGTTAATAAATTGTTGGATTAAGAAGTAACGACTCTTAATAGTAGTGAATTAGACCGATAATGCTGATCTAAAATTAACCATTAGGAAGAACCATTCAGTGGTAGATTTTAGGTTTAATAAATTCATTGAGACTGACAAGGAATTTGAATTTGCATTATAATTCACTCACAGGTAGCAGAATCAGATTTAGTCATCCATTATCTTTCGTATTTACCAACTAGTTTAGGTTCCCATTGGGTTTGGTTTTCTGTCTTGATTAATTCATCTTCTTGTCAATTAGCGCTGACTAGTGATTATTGCATTTAGCTTAGTTATTTGTTTAATTAGAATCAAAATCACTTTGAATTACAGGCTAAATAACAGAAAACAAGTAGTAACTCTAGGCTTTCCCGTTCCCGTGGGATACGACCTTGATACTCACCATTGCACTAGGCTACATCGATAGGTTCACTGTCTTAGGTGTAGTTGCTAGATAGATTGGCAGCAAGCATCAAGTTTTTGGCGCCGTTGCCGAGGAACTATTTGTGAAAACTAGAGTGAAATTGCTATTTGGTACTTTAGCCACTTTTGTCTGTTTACTTTTTTTTTTAGTTTTTGGTTAGTTGTGTCTTTCTCTTCGTTCAGTTAATGGCTTTTAGTAATTTCATTTTGTCTTTTTTTTTTTTTGGATTAATCACTTCGCTATTTTAGTGGGTTTTTAATTTTTTTGTTGTTGTTTCTGTCGTTGGTTTTCATCTATCCTGTTTTACCTTTTGTTTTGGTTTATTGCTTTTTGATCTGGTTGGTGGGCTATTTCACTATTGTTGGATTCAGGTGGTTTATGACCAAGAGTTCCAATCCTGTACCTGTAGACCCTCTATCCGATCCAGAATGACTGTTGTGGACCCGTGCACACCATCGTCAGGAAGAGGTACCAATGGAGATATTGGAGAGGAGCCCGTTGAGATCCCTGATCCTACATCACTAAAGATGGAAGCTGCAAATAACAATGATGAAATTTTTGAAAGGGACACAGACGTGCATTACTCAGCCTACAATAGCAGCTAAAATTTTTGAAATCAAGCCAAATGTGATCTAGATGGTGCAACAAACTGTGCAATTTGGAGGGATGCCCGGCGAAGACCCTAATGCCCACATAGCTAACTTCTTGGAGATATGTGACACTTTCAAGATTAATGGAACCACCGATGACGCCATTCGGCTTAGATTGTTTCCATTTTCCTTGAGAGACAGAGCAAAGAGATGGTTGCAATCCCTACCACCTAACTCTATAACTACTTGGGAGACTTTGGTTGAAAAGTTTTTGTACAAATATTTTCCACCAGCTAAGACTGCAAAACTACGTAATGACATTTCTTCTTTTGTGCAGATGGCTGATGAGAGTACGTATAATGCATGGGAGAGGTACAAGGACTTATTGAGGTGTTGCCCACATCATGGATTGCTTGTGTGGATGCAGGTGCAAACTTTTTATATTGGTTTAAATACAGCCACAAGGCAGATGGTAGATGCGGCAACAGGGGGTGCATTAAATAATAAAACCCCTGAACAGGCATAAAGTTTAATAGAGGAAATGGCCATGAACAACTATCAGTGGCAATCCTCAAGGGATAGGCTAGAACGGCAGGGAGTGGTCAACAAGTCAGACTCTATATCAACCTTAGCAACTCAAGTGGAGCTTCTAGCTAAGTAGATTGACCAACTCCAGATGCCAGTGCATGCAAAGATAGTCAAGTCATGAAGTTCTGTGGTGGCCCGCATTATGGTATCAATTGTAATGCGGGAGGTATGTTTGTTAACCCCTCTTCTTCATTTTCTTCTCACAGTGGTTCTTCTGATTTTGAACAGGTAGATTACATGGGGAACGCTCTGAGATAGCAGAACAATCCATATAGCAACACATACAACCCCGGGTGGTGGAATCATCCACACTTCGGATGGAGAAACACTAATAACCAGGGTCCACCAGGTTTTCAAATGCTTGCACCAAAGAAGATCCCCAAAGAAGAAGCTACTCTAAGTCAATTTCCTCAAGGGCAGGAGAAGAATCCCAATCTGGAGGAATTGATGATAAAGTTTGTGTCCACTTCAGAGAACAAATTCCAGCAAATTGACACAGCACTTAGAAACCAACAAGCCTCCATTTAGAACTTAGAGAACCAGATAGGCCAAATTTCTAAGGTGTTAAAAAGATGACCAGGGACGCTCCCCAGCACCACCGAGTCTAATCCAAGGGAGCATTGTAAGGCTATTACTTTAAGATCAGGTAAGCAAGTAGCTGGTCCTTTACTTTTACCCACTAATGATCATAATGATGTGCAGGATGTAAGTGTCAATAAGGACTAAGAGCCTGAGGTAACTAAGCCGGTGCAAGTTAAGGGCAAGAAGAGCCCCATAAGAGAGTACCAGCCACCCATTCCATGCCCGGCTAGATTGAAGCAGGAGAAAGTGGATCAACAGTTTGGTAAGTTTCTTGATCTATTTAAACAGCTGAGGATTAACCTTCCTTTTGTTGAAGCCATTTCGCAGATGCCTCGTTATGCAAAGTTCTTGAAGGAAATACTAAGCAATAAGAGGAAACTAGAGTATTTGGGACTGGTGACATTGAATGAGGAGTGCTCAGCAATCTTACAAAACAAGCTACCTGTTAAGAGGCGTGATCCAGGGAGTTTTACTGTACCTTGTGTAATTGGTAATCTGTCTGTCATGGATCCTTTAGCTGATTTAGGAGCTAGCATAAATTTGATGCCTACTAGCTTGTTTGATAGACTGGGATTGGGTGAGCCAAAACTTACTAGGATGAACATACAATTAGCTGATAGAACTGTTAAATATCCTAGAGGTATAGTTGATGATTTCCTTGTAAAGGTTGATAAATTTATATTTCCTGTGGATTTTGTTGTGATAGATATGGAGGGTGAGAGTAGCGTACCCTTGATTCTAGGTAGGCCTTTCCTTGCAACATCTAGGGCTATTATAGATGTTTGTGATGGGAAATTGAAACTTAGAGTAGGGGATGAAACTGTTACCTTTGACTTAACTACCTCTATGAGACAATCTTTAGATCATGATGATACTGTATATTCTGTAGATGTCTTGGATGATGTGGTTGAATCTGAATTGCAGGAATTCTTACTTGATGACCCTTTACGGTGGCATTACAAGGAGATGAGGATGAGTTGTCCAACGAACAAGTGTTGGAACAACTAGCTCACTTGCTGGCTGTTGAGCCTAGCAAATTGACTGATCCTTTTGTTTCTCTTGACAGGTCAAAGGTGCAGAAGGTGAAACCTTCAATTGAGGACCCCCCAACCTTGGAATTGAAGGAGTTACCCAAGCACTTGAGCTGTGCCTATTTGGATGAGGCAGAGAAGCTGCCAGTAATTATAGCAGCTGACTTGACACCTGAGGAGAGGGAGATGACTTTGACCTCTCTTAGGAAATACCCTAGGGCCTTTGCTTACAAGATGGCAAACTTTCCTGGGATGAATCCTAGCTATTGTTCCCACAAGATCCTGATGGAAGATAGCTATAGGCCAGTGGTGCAGCCACAGAGACGATTAAACCCAAACATGAAGGAAGTGGTGAAAAAGGAGGAAATTAAACTTCTTGATACAGGTTTGATTTATCCTATCTCTGATAGCTCTTGGGTGAGTCCTGTGTAGGTTGTACCAAAGAAAGGTGGTATGACAGTGGTCAAGAATGATAAGGATGAACTCATACCCACTAGGACGATAACAGGTTTTCGGGTTTGCCTTGATTATAGGAAACTCAATGATGCAACCCAGAAAGACCATTTTCCTCTTCCTTTCATTGACCAGATGCTTGAACGTTTGGCAGGTCACATATTTATTGATTTCTTGATGGTTTTTTAGGTTACTTTCAGATTCCCATTGCACCTGAAGACCAAGAGAAGACCACCTTTACCGCCCATATGGAACGTTCGCTTACAAGAGGATGCCTTTTGGATTGTGCAATACACCAGCCACTTTTTAGCGGTGTATGATGGCAATCTTCTATGACATGATTGAGGAGTCTATGGAAGTATTTATGGATGACTTCTCAGTTTTTGGTAACTCTTTCTCTTACTGTTTGCTTAATTTAAAACGTATACTTGCAAGATGTATAGAAGCAAACTTAGTTCTTAATTGGGAAAAATGTCACTTTATACTGAGAGAGGGGATTGTTCTTGGGCATAAGATATCACATGCAGGGATGGAGGTGGATAAGGCTAAGGTTGAGACCATATCAAAACTACCACCCCCTAGTTCAGTTAAGGTTGTTAGGAGTTTCTTAGGGCATGCTGGTTTTTATAAGAGATTTATTAGAGATTTCTCTAAGATTGCTAGGCCCTTAACTCAGTTGCTTGTTAAGGATGTACATTTTGTTTTTGATATTGATTATCTGCATGCATTTTAGTTACTAAAGGAACGACTAACCACAGCCCCTATTATGGTTTCACCTAAGTGGGAGCTACCTTTTGAACTAATGTGTGATGCTAGTGACTTTGCAGTTGGAGTTGTGTTAGGTAAGAGGATTGATAAAAAGTTCCAGCCAATTTATTATGCTAGCAAGACCTTAACTGATGCCCATGAGCACTATACCACTGCTGAAAAGGAATTACTTGTAGTGGTCTATGCTTTTGACAAGTTTCGATGCTATTTGCTACTATCCAAGACCTTGGTTTACACGAATCATTCAGCCTTGAAGTATTTGTTCGGTAAGCATGATGCTAAGCCTAGACTCATTAGATAGATTTTGCTCTTGCAGGAATTTGATATTGAGATCAAAGATAAGAAGGGTGCAGAGAACCTGGCTGCAGATCACCTATCAAGGTTAGAGAATCCAAACTGGGAGGCCTTAGATGAGAGAGCCATTTATGATAACTTCCCAGATGAGCATTTGGAGATAGTTCAGGTATGTACTGATTCCCCTTGGTTTTGTGATTATGCTAACTATTTGGTGGCAAGGGTTTTACCAAAGGGTATGACTACCCAGCAAAAGAAGAAATTCTTTGCTGAGTTGAAATACTACATTTGGGAAGATCCTTTCTTGTTTCGTATCTGTGCAGACTAAGTAATCAGGTGATGCATACATGGGGAGGAAGTCCACCAAATCCTGAAGCCTTGCCATGAAGGACTAACGGGAGGCCATCAGGCTGCAAACCACACTGCTAGGAAGGTACTTAAAGCAGGGTTCTACTGGCCAACCATATTCCAGGATGCTAGAGCATATGTCCAGATTTGTGATGCTTGTCAGAGGTCAAGTAACATCTCTGCCCATGATGAAATGCCCCAAACGAGTATGCAAGTGGTTGAAATCTTTGATGTGTGGGGTATTAACTTCATGGGCCCTTTTCCTTCCTCATCTGGTAATAAGTATATCCTTATGGCTGTTAAGTATCTTTCCAAGTGGCCAGAAACTCAAGCTTTCCCTACTAATGATGCCAGGGTGGTGAATAGGTTCCTAAAAAAATTGTTTGCTAGGTTTGGTACACCTAGGGCACTGATTAGTGATAGAGGGACCCATTTTTGTAGCTCTCAACTTGAGAAAGTACTAAAACATTACGGGGTATCTCATAGGTTTTCAACACCCTATCAGCCACATACCAGTGGATAAGTAGAGGTAACTAATAGGGGTTTAAAGAGAATTTTAGAGAAAACCGTAGGGGTGAGTAGGAAGGATTGGGCATCCAAATTGGATGATGCATTATAGGCCTTTAGGACAGCTTACAGAACTTTACTGGATTTACACCTTATAGGCTAGTGTATGGAAAGACTTGTCATTTGCCTGTTGAATTGGAACACAGGGCACTTTAGGCCCTTAAAACATGCAATCTTGATGTTATTTCTGCAGGTAAAGAGAGGTTATAGTAGTTGGATGAGCTAGAAGAATGGCGCCATCAAGCTTATGAAAATTCTTCCATTTACAAAGCTTGAACCAAGAAGCGGCATGATCAAAGGCTGCGTGGCTATAAAGATTTTCAGGTTAGAGATAGGTTATTACTTTATAACTCATGTCTTTGTCTTTTTCCAGGAAAGCTTAAGAGTCGATGGTCAGGACCATTTGTGATCAAGCAAGTCTTTCCCTATGGCATAGTGGAATTGCATCATCCTGACAAAGGAGATTTCAAAGTCAATGGGCACAGACTAAAGTACTACTATAGAGACCCATTGGAGGTCGAGGAGCGAGTGCATATGGTGCTTTACCTGAAAGAGTGATAGAAGGAACGAGTCCAGCTAAAAGACTCAAAAAAAAAAAAAGAAGCACTGTGTTTTTTATTTATTTTATTTGTGTTATTTTATTTTTGTCTATTTTGTTCTTTTTCATTTTGTTGAGGTACATTAAAACTTTTAGATTATCTGTGCTTATTGCTGTGCTTTCTGCTTTTACTTCTATGGTATCCCCTTTGGTCGTATTAATCGAGGACAGTGTGATCCTCAAGTGTGGGGTGGTGTGCCTTTATTATTTTGACTCATTTTCCCTCTACTAGTTCAGGACACCGCATATTGATGCTACTTTTTGCTGATGTTGTATTTATGCTGATAGAGGATGTAGGATAAGATACTTGATTTAGGATTGATTTTATGCACTTGAGTCTTTGATTATCTTTTAAGCATGTATGATTCAGTCATGAATGGGCAGGCATTGTTTCTCATAGCGCATGTTAGAAAGTAGTTTTAATGCCTAATGTATTTTTGACCACGGCCAGATCACACCGGTGTTGCTTGATGATTTTTTTTCAAATTGTTCACCTTTTTGATTTAGGATGTTGTTAATGCAGTTTGCATGCAATGCTTGATTAGTAATTCATATGAAAATATTTGAGAACCATATGCAATTTAGCCACACTTCAAACGTGAGATTTTAGCCCAAGATAAGCATTTATCACAAATATGCTTTGAATTCTTTTTGTTGAGTGTGTATTTCACTTGATTGTTCCTCTAGAACTTGCTCTGTAATACTTGTTGAAGTTACATAAACTTTTGAATATCAGATGATTTAGGCAACTTAAATTTTACACCTCATTTTCCTTCCTCAGTTAGCCACTTTTGGGGCCTTCACTTTTTCTTCTTCACTTACATTTTACACCTCATTCCTTTCTATTCACTATCTTCTTTCTTCACCCCATTTACTAAAATTTATGTGATTTATTCTTTGTACAGGGATTAAAATGCATTTCTTAGTTGACGATAGTACACTAAGTTCTTTTTATCATTCTAGATGCTCCCTTCAATCCAAAAGTGTAAGCATGAAAGCTAATTATGAAAGAAAAAAAATGAAAAAAAAATGAAAAGAAAAGAAAAGAAAGATAATAATAAGAGTAGCCTGTCTGTTGATTTTATTCTCTAAGCATCTCCAACTTTATTGAAAACTTAGTAAGAATTGTTATGTTTAGCATTTGTTGCATTTAATCCTTTAGTCCTTCATGATGCTTCAATTGCAAGAATTTTTAGCATCTATGCCTCTTCTACAAAAAAAAATTTCTTCCTTACCATCACTTTAATCTCATTACAACCTTGTTAAGACCCCCCCTTGATTTTGGTATTTAGTGTTTAGTAGTAGCGGAGATGAGATTTATCAACAAGCATATAGTAGACGTACTCTTGTGAAGTTGCTTGAGGGATTTGTACCTTACCTGTATACAGTTTGAGTGATTTGAGTAATCTCTGAGAGGCATTGATTCTTAAATACTGGGCATTGAATTACTGGCTAAGTTATGTATGCATCATTTTTATCTCCATTTTGCATCAAGATTTTTGCAATTTGGTCTATAATTAAGTTTCACGGGGATATGCTAGGCATTATTAACTATGGACTAGGTATGGACATTGAGAAATTGTTACTATCTGTTTGAGGAATGAGTTAATGCTTGCTTGAGGACAAGAAAAAGCTTAAGTGTGGGGAGATTGATATGTCTTATTTTACACAATTTTACCTAATATTTTATGTCCATTTTATATATATTTTTTGTATATTTTTATTCTAGGAATCACCTAAATGTGTATCTTATTGCATTTCAGGCTTTTTATCAATCTATCATCAGCGAACGAGACTTTTATAGAGTTAAAACAGCTATTTTGGGTCATTTGGGCCATTTTTCTCTTACTAGGCTGAGCCAAAGCCCTTAATGGGCCTTTAGAACATGAGTCCAAGCAAGGCAACGTGAAAATGAAGGAATTGGAAGCTTGGAATAGTGATTTTTAGCATTGTACAGTGGAGAAAAGAGAGAGATACCCGAGTGCACAATGGAGAAGACCCACATCCAACGCGAGGAACCCACGACACTTTGAAGACCTGAACTGTGCATCTGACCGGCAATCTGCTGTGGCATGACCTCACCCCAGCAGTAGGAGACGACGGATAACCCACCACCACCGCCCATTTCCGTCAGACAACAATAGAACGGCGAGAAAAGTTGCATAATCTGAGAGGAAAACTGCTCCACATCGCGGCATTTTGCTGTGTTTCTGATAAACCCACCGCCGCCGTCGATCCTGCGCAGCCAGGTAGCCCGATCGCCGCATCCAACGATCCTTGGTCAGCCGTGTCGCGATGGATCGCGTGACCCAAGACGGACCTGAGTGACGCGACCCGATCATCTTTCGTGACCCGTCCGACGTTGTTTGCTCCATTGACCGCTGACAATCATCCATCCGTCGTGTGGTGCCCCTCCTGCAACCTTCTGTCGTAGCTCTAGTGGTCTTTGGAGCTATTTCTAGTCAAGTATCCGCGACCCGCGACTCGACCCAATTGTGGCCTGTTGGATAGCTTTGAAATTGCAATTTCTGGTTATTTTCCAGTAGTTTTTTAGCCACTATTATGCACTGATTCATCTGTTGTTCAGGAGAAGAGGGACGTATATAATTTTTACATGGTTTTTCTCTCTGAATTGTGGATTTTCTGGATTGTTGGATGATGTTTATGTGTAACTAAATTGGTAAAACCCATTGGGTCCTGAACTATGTTGGTAGCCTGAATTTAATTTCCATGGATGGTTGAATATTGATTCCGCGATCTTCGTTACTGTTATGAATGACTGTTTATGTTTTCATTGGCAATACGTTACATTGAAAGCTCTTTAGATTTCTCTTAATAATCGACAGATTTTAATTGAAATTGGACACCTAATTGGAATGGACAATTTGTTATCACTTAGAGCTAAGGTTAATAAATTGTTGGATTAAGAAGTAATGACTCTTAATAGTAGTGAATTAGAACGATAATGCTGATCTAAAATTAACCATTAGGAAGAACCAGCCAGTGGTAGATTTTAAGTTTAATAAATTCATTGAGACTGACAGGGAATTTGAATTTGCATTATAATTCACTCACAGGTAGCAGAATCAGATTCAGTCATCCATTATCTTTCGTATTTACCAACTAGTTTAGGTTCCCATTGGGTTTGCTTTTCTGTCTTGATTAATTCATCTTCTTGTCAATTAGCCCTGATTAGTGATTATTGCATTTAGCTTAGTTATTAGTTTAGTTAGAATCAAAATCACTTTGAATTATAGGCTATATAACAGAAAACAAGTAGTAACTCTAGGCTTTCCCGTTCCCGTGGGATACGACCTTAAAACTCACCATTGCACTAGGCTGCATCGATAGGTTCACTTCCTTAGGTGTAGTTGGTAGATAGCATTGGCAGCAAGCATCAATATTCTTGTGTATTCTAGAAACAGGCAAGAACGTGACAACACCTTAGGATTATGTTGCAAGTTCTTAGAGAGAAACAATTATTTGCAAAACTAGAGAAGTGTGAGTTTTGGTTAGAGGAAGTGAGATTTCTAGGACATGTGATTTCTAAGAATGGGTTAGCAGTAGATCCAAGTAAGACTAAAGCGGTGGTTCATTAGGAGAGACCTACAGCAGTGAAAAAAATTCGTAGTTTCCTTATATTAGCCAGTTATTAGTGAAGGTTTATCCAAGGGTTTTCGTAAATAGCAATGCCAATGACCAAGTTGACTAGGAAGGATGTTCCCTTTATGTGGGATTCTAAATGTGAACATAGTTTCCAAACATTGAAGGAAAGTTTAACCATTTTTGTAACACCCTCTATCTTATGGTTCCTTTTTGATATTTGAAAGCTATAGTATGAAAATAATTATCAAAGTATTGGTGTTATTATTACCTCTACCTAAGAAAACTCATGTTTATAGAGTGTTGAAACTAAACTGAATGTAGAGTTATTTTCTATATTCGTACAGTGATACATATCAGTTATTTAAAAGAATATGGTTTGTTTAGCTACTGGGAATATATTTCTCATTATTGTACTGATATGTCTTAAATGCCTTGATATTGCTTAATTATGGAGATCGAAATAACTACAGTGGAAATTCCCTTCCTGGGAACTTTCACCATACTAAAGGATATCTATATCATGTCTATTATAGAAATGCCACCAGAGTGATCTGGGTACTATAATTATGTGTATTTAGCCCTAAAATTTTAGTCCTGATTCTTTATGTTCTTTTTGGGGTTGGAATTGAGACTATCATTTTTTTAGCTATACATAGAGGGTAAAGGGCAGATGTATGAGGATATGTGAAGGACCTATTCTTTCATGATATTTTGTAAAAGGGAGTTTAAGTGATAGGCTTGTTGTTTCCTTACTTCTTAAGAATGGGTACTTTATATATCCTAGAACATGTATGTGAAACTTTGTATCAAACAATTATGATATATATATATCTATACATTGTATCAAAGTTCTTATAAATTCCACTATAATGTATAAGATATTTATTTCTGCTGTGCAAAAGTACGTTACCTAAGCAAAAAGAACCCAAACCTAGTCAGATATTAAATTGTTGATGGATTAAATGTTCGGTAAAAATTAATATGAAAAAAAGGCTAAGAATAATGTAACTACTTATTTGAATATGTTGTATGACATTGTTAAGATAAGATAAGGGGTGTTACATTAAGTTGGTATCACAACACAACTACCTAGGTTAGAAAAGGGTAGATTCCTCAAGAAAGGGACTAGTTCAGGTTAGTTGGCTATACCTAGGCAGTTGGCTAACTTGTATTTTGTTTTAAACTTGAGGAATGAAGCATTAAGTTTGGGAAGATAGTAGCTCCTATGGGTGTTATAAATTCTCTGCTTAATGATATGTTATTGAGACTAATCACCTGAGTGATGTTTGTTTTTGTAGAGAACACTATGGCACCACCTAGGAGAAGTGGAAACTAGAGCCAAGATAACGATGTGAGTATGTCTGAGATTATGTAGACAATAAGGGGGTTGGCTGAAGTTATGAGAGATCAAGCTGTAGCAGCATCTAAACAAGTTATAGTTACAGCTGAAGCACTTTGGCAGATTCAAACTAATAGGAGTGAAACTACCCAGCCTGGAAATGAACTGGCAAGGAACTAGATCATAGGAGGATAGACTGAATTTCAGAGGGCCAGGCCCCCTACCTTTAAGGGTGAATTAGATTATAAAATGGCAGAGGAGTGGTTGCAAAAGATGGAAGAACTTTTTGAAGTCTTAGGAAGAACTGAAGGGCAGAAGGTCTCCTTTGCAACTTATCAATTGGAAAGGGAAGCCAAGCATTAGTGGAAAGGGACCAGGCAGTTGGTGGAAAATCAGGGAACGAAGATTACATGGGAGGTCTTGAAGAAAGCTTTTCTAAACAAATATTTCCCTCAGAATGAAAGGAATGCTAAGGAGGGAGAATTTTTGAGAATTAAACAAGAGGGTAGACCTTTTGAAGAACATTTAGCCCATTTTGAGGAGTTTTCCAAGTTCTCCTCTTACTTGCAGTGGAGAACAGATGAGACATGGAAAGCCATGCATTTGGAAAGTAGTTTGGATCCTGAATTATACCATGAAGTGGCATCCCAAGAGATCAGAGACTATGCTACCCTCGTCAATAAATGCCGCATTGCTTCTAGGTCTTTAGCTGTATTAAAGAAAGGCAAACAAGAATCATATTCCTTCAAGAGAAAAGCATCATTTAAGCATAGCAAGGGATGAGACAATAAATTTGTAAGAAGGAAAACAGGTAAGAGACCCATGAATGTCACAACTACTCTAGAGAACTATTAGAAATGTGGAAGATACCACGGGGACAGGCAATGCCTAAGAGGGCAAATTGTCTGCTTCAAATGCAGGAAACCAGGACACTATACCAAAGATTGCACACTCATAAGGAAGCCAACTAAGGCCCCAAGACCTACCATGAAGGGAAGGGTGTATACCCTAAAGGTAAAGAGATGGCCTAGTCTAAGGATTTAATAAAAGGTACATGTTTTATTAATGATATTCCTTTGATTTTATTGTACAATTCTAGTGCTACCCATTCTTTTATTTCCACTAATTGTGCCCAAAAATTGAGCTTACACATGTCTAGCCTACCTTATAAAGTGTCTATGGCTGTCCCTACTAATGAACATGTTATGACTTCATGTGTCTGTTTAAATTGCCCTATGGTAATTGAAAATTAACATTTCCTTGTGGACCTTATATGCCTACCTTTGGTTGACTTAGATGTTATTCTGGGAATGGACTGGCTCTCTTCTAGTAATGTTATTTTGGACTGTTCAACTAGGTTTGTGACATTCATAGATAACAAACCAATAAATAAGGGAATTGAGAGGAAAAATCAAAGAATGAGTTTCTTATGTTCCTCTGAGGTCGAAATCCAACAAAAAGTAAGTGACATACCTGTAGTGTGTGAATTTCCTGATGTGTTTCCAAAAGAAATTGTAAGTCTCCAACCTAAGAGACAAGTGGAATTTTCTATAGAATTAGTTCTTGGAATGGGACCAATTTCTATAGCACTGTACAAGATGTCTCCTATAGAGCTAAGTGAGCTAAGAGTACAAATAGAGGACCTCTTAGAAAAATAGTTCATTAGGCCTAGTGCATCATCATGAGGAGCACCTGTACTATTTGTGAAGAAGAAGGATGGGAGCTTAAGAATGTGCGTAGATGATAAATAGTTAAATAAGGTGACAGTGAAGAATAAATATCCCCTTCTTAGGATAGATGATTTGTTAGACCAATTGAGAGGAGCCACTGTTTTCTCTAAGATTGATTTAAGGTCAGGGTACCATCAAATCAGAGTAAGAGAAGAGGACATACCTAAGATTTTCTTTAGGATTAGATATGGACATTATGAGTTCCTTGTAATGCCATTTGGTCTGACGAATGCCCCAGCTATTTTTATAGATTATATGAATCGTATCTTTAGACCCTGTCTAGATCAGTTTGTAGTAGTGTTTATTGATGAATCCTTGTATATTCCAGAAGTAAATAAGAAAATGAACAACACTTAAGGATAGTGTTAGGAATTCTTAGGGAGAGACAATTGTATGCTAAATTAGAAAAGTGTGCATTTTGGCTGGAAAAAGTGAAATTCTTAGGGCATGTGATTTCTAAAGATAGAGTGTCAGTGGATCCTATTAAAATTAAAGCAGCAGTAAACTAGGAAAGGCTTACTATTGTAACAGAAGTTTATAGTTTTTTGGGTTTACCAGGATACTATAGATAATTTATTCAAGGATTTTCACAAATAGTGATGCCAATGACTAAATTAACCCACAAGGATGTTCCATTTGTATAGGACACAAAGTGTGAACAAAGTTTCCAAATTTTGAAAGATAAATTGACCACTACACCTGTTTTAGTTATCCCAAACCCTTTGGAAAAATTTGAATTATACTGCAATGCATCTAAGAAAGGATTAGGATATGTCTTGATGCAAGGAGGGAGAGTAATAGCCTATGCTTCTAGGAAATTAAGGCCTCATAAGAGAAACTATCCTACCCATGATTTAGAGTTGGTAGTCATAGTATTTGCCTTCAAAATTTAGAGACATTACCTCTATGGGTCTAAGTTTGAGGTATTTAATGACAAAAAAAGTCTCAAGTACCTCTTTGACTAAAAGGAATTGAATATGAGGCAGAGGAGATGGATGGAATTCATTAAGGATTATGATTTTGAATTGAAGTACTATCCTGGTAAGGAAAATATTATGGCTGATGCATTAAGTAGGAAGTCCCTCCATGTAGCTTAGATGATGATAAGTGAGATGGGCTTAATAGAGAAATTTAGGAATATAAGTTTGTCTACTCTAGTGTTACCAAACAAAATTTGCTTGAGTGAATTAAGAATTGAGAACACTCTTAGAACTCAAATTTTAAAAGCTCAAAAGGATGATGAATTCCTACGGTCTTTACAGGATTCAAAGGAGTTCATAAGGGAGGCTGATGGAATGGTAACTTTCCATAATAGAATTTTTTTTCCTACAGCAGGTGAACTAAGGGATAAGATATTAGAGGAAGCTTATCAAAGCAAATATACTATCCATCCTGGGGGCACTAAGATGTATCAAGATTTGAAGTAAAGATTCTGGTGGCCAGGTATGAAGAAGCATATAGTAGAGCATGTAGCTAAGTGTTTAGTATTTCAACAGGTAAAGATTGAGCACCAGAAACCTGTTGGGTTACTACAGCCATTAGATATTCCTGAGTGAAAATGGGACAAAATTTCAATGGATTTTGTGGTAAGTTTACCTAGAACCCAATCAGGGAATGATGCTATTTGGGTGTTAATGTATAAATTAACTAAATTTGCCCATTTTCTAGCCATCAAGATTAACTACTCCTTGGATAAATTAGCTCAGCTATACATTTAGGAGATAGTGAGACTTCATGGTATACCCATTAGCATTGTCTCAGATAGGGATCCTAGATTTACCTCTAGATTTTGGAAAGCCCTACAGGAAGCCTTTGGGAATAGATTAAACTTTAGTATAGCGTATCACCCTCAAACTAATGGACAGACAGAGAGAATAATTCAAACCATAGAGGATATGCTTAGGGCTTTTGTTTTAGAGTATAAAGGAAATTAGGATAGGAGTTTACCATTAATTAAATTTTCTTACAACAATAGTTTACACTCTAGCATAGGGATGGCACCCTATAAAGCCTTATATGGGAGGAAGTGTAGGTCCCCTCTATGTTGGTATGAAGTGGGTGAGAGACAACTGTTAGTACTTGAGTTAGTGCAACAAATAACTGATCAAATTAAAATGATCAAAGAGAAAATGGCAAAGGCTCAGGACAGGAAAAAGAGTTATGCTGATAAAAGAAGAAGGCCACTAGAGTTTGATGAGGGAGACCATGTTTTCTTTAAAATCTCCTAATTTACGGGGATTAGTAGGGCTATGAAGTCTAAAAAGCTGAGTCCAAGATACATTGGGCCTTTTCAAATTCTGAAGAGGGTTGGTCCATCTGCATACCAGATAGCCTTACCACCTTCATTGTTAAACCTACATAATGTCTTCCATGTATCCTAGCTCAGAAAGTATATCCTTGATCCCTCACACATTCTTGATGCCAATACAAAATAATTAAAGGATAATCTGACATATAAGCCAAAACCTTTGCAAATCATCGGTACTGTGGTCAAGAACCTGAGGAATAAAACCATTCCCCTGGTAAAGGTCTTGTGGGACAAAAAATCACCTTATGAAGCTACTTGGGAGAAAGAAGAAGACATGAGGAGAATATATCTATAGTTATTCACATGAGGTATGTATCAATTTCGAGGACGAAATTATTTTAAAAGAGAGGAGAAATGTAACACCTGCTCCTAATAACTTGCATTTTATAATTGCATTATTATTATTATTAATTATGAGATGATAAGGAGGGTTCATTAAAAAGATAGAATGGACATTTTCATTAAGATAGAGTCACTTTTGTCATGAAAAGAGTGAAACTATAAAGTTTGGTAAAGAAGGGCAAATAGTAATTTTACCATGAAAGGGAAAATTAATTTAATTTTCTTATTTCATGAAATCACATTAAAGGACTTTCATCATTTTCATTTAAGAGAGAAGAAGAATTTAGTTATGTAAGTGGTTATATGCATTTGATGTCAAAAAGGCAATTTTCCCTGAAAAGGGTAAAATTGTAATTTTACCCTAAAAGCATATTAGTAATTTTACATAATGTAAAAAATTTAATTTTTACCTTAAATATTCCAAGGAAAATAGAAATTAGAAGTCTTTACCCTTTTATGTTCAAAAGGAGAAAGAATAAGAGTGAAAACAACAACATTGGCATAAAGGGCAAAAAGGTAATTTTACCTTAGAGAAAAAATGGTAATTTTGCTAAAAGAAGGGTAAATTAGTAAATTCACAAAAATAATTTTTATGAAATCTTATTTAAGTGATTTTTGTACATTAAAGCCGAAAAGGGTGAAAATGGAGCTAAAATGGCCATTTGGACTTAAATGGCGAGACGGTAATTTTCTTAGGGGCATATTTGTAATTTCCAAAAAGATAAAGGACCATTCTGCAATTTCAAAATTCTTAGGGGGCAGAAACATCCTAGACCATGGAAGTTGCAGAAAATTACATTCCTAAGGAGAGTGAATGTCATTCTTGAAAAGGAGGAGGAGTAAGGGTAAATTGGTCATTTCACACCAAGGGCATTTTGGTAATTTCACCAAAACCCTAATTTAAGTCTTCTACCTTAGGATGCTGAAATTATCGAAGAAGAGAGGAGAAGAGAAGGCTAGCCGAACACACATCTTGGCTTGGAGAAGAAGGTTTTCAAGGCAAAACAACTTGGAGATTCCACTCATTTTGCATTTTTAAGGTAGCTAAACATGCCTATGCCATTCTTTTCTTGTTTTATGGTTTGTTTAAAGTGTTCTTACTCTTGCAAGGAGGATGGTTTTTCTCTCTAAATTCTTATGGATGATTTGCTTGAATGGGTTTGGAATATGTTGAAATCTTGTTGTGTTTATGGCTATGGAGATGTTGAAATGCTTGATAACCTAAGAGATAGAAATTTATCATGCTTGGAACCTTAGTCTTGAAAACCTTAACTTGTACCAAGGCTGAAATGGTGTTTTAAAGAGTGAGAAAATGGTGGATTTTGATGGGATTTACTTGAATATGGTTGTCTTGCAAGCAATATGGTGAGACACTTCCATTTTCATGGATTTCTCCACTTAGCCGAATGCATGACATTGTGTGGGTGCTGAGAGTGGCTTGAAAATGTACCAAGAAAGAGTGAGAGAAAGTATCATAAAATGGTAAGAGAGAGAAAATCTAGTTAGATTAATTTTTAGGCTTTTTTCCCATTTTCTAATTTCACCATTAATCCAAGAAGTGTGATTTGTTCACTTGGCCGAATGGATGTATGTAAATGGTGCTGAAAATGCTCTTAAAAAATGACTTAAGAGCCATGTAAATTTAGTCTTAAGAAAGGAGGAGAGAGAAAATTATGGTATTTTTATGCTTTAGCCATTTTACCATTTTAAAAGTCTTACTATCCCACCTTAAAAATGTGAATAAGTATGTGAAGTTGTAAGAAAATGTGCATTGTCATATCTAACATGAAAAATGAGCTAGAGAGGTGTGTGAAAGAAAGGCTTAATGTTCACTTACATGAAAATGAGGTGTGAGAAAGTATTACCCATAATTACGAAAATTGTTACCATAATGTTTAAATGGTAAAAATAATGCTAGAAATGAATCAAATGGGTTAGAAGTGCCAATTCCTTATGAGTTTCTTGCCTTGGCCGAATGCTATGTAGAATTTTCCCTAAAATGGCTAAAGTTATGTGTTAATTGAAAGTAGCCTAAGGTGCCATCTAAAATGGCCTATGCTATATGAAAAGAGGGGAAATGATGTAATGGTCAAGAATGGATGGTAAATAGCATACATTTTACCATTGATAGAAATATGTTCAAAATTAGGTGAACATGATTGATTAGCAGAGAAATCTTACTGTACTTGTCAAAAAGAAATGTTTTAATTTTTATGGATATTGATTATGATGTTGTGATCTTCTTTGCGATTATGCATGTTTCATTATGAGATGTCGTTGTGAATGCTAATTAGATTTCTTTTTAACATCAAGAGATGATAATTGAAATTGGAATCTAATCGCAAAGAACAGTTAATTTTCACTTAGAGATGAGGTTAATTAATTGTTGGATTAAGGAGTAGCTATTCTTAATAGTGGTGAATTATAACGATAAGGCTAATTTGAATTTAATCATTAGGTAGAGATTCTAGTGGTAGATTCTTAGATTTAGAAATTTAATTGTCTCAAGAGGGAAATTGAATTTAACTTAGAATTCACTCAAAGTTAGCATCACTAGATTCGATAGACCATTATCCTTTATGTGTTCGCTAACCAGTACATGTCCCCAGTGGGTTTACTTTTCTTGCATCAATATATGTTCTTTCGTTCCTTGCAGCTAGTTATTGTTTATTGCATTTAACTTAGTCATTAGTTTAATTAGAACATAATCAATCGCTTTAATTGCTAGGCTAGATAACAGAGAACAAGTAGTAACTTTGGGCTTTCCCATTCCCGTGGGATACGACCTTGATATTCACCATTATGCTAGACTGCATCAATAGGTTCACTGCCTTAGGTGTAGTTGCTTAGGTGGCATTGGTAGCACACATCAGCCAAATTGAAAGTGAGAGGAGGGAAGGAAGGATATGCGTGTGAGGGATTAGATTCCTTTTTCCTTTTTTTTTTTAATTTCTAACACAAGATGGCCAAGAGATGAGGGAGTTTGCATAAGAGTGCAGCATTCCCTTGCCTTGGTCGGGTGGGATTTCTAAACTAGCAAGCAAGGTGGGCTATACTTGAAAGTACACTTGTAGCTATGAAATTTTTATATACACACACAATGCAAGAGGAGGAGAGAGCTGCATGGTTTCCCTCTCTCCTTTCCATTAATGTCCATGAGTGACTAAACCAAGAGTTGCAAGGAAAGGAAACAATTTAACATTTCTATATGCAATTGACAAAGGAAAGGAAAAATGCAACGCCAAGTACAGCCTAGGAGGAAGTACGTTTGGCGTGTGGTGCAAGATTTCCTTCCCTTCCCTTATGCTATTCTTAACATACCCGAGGAAGGAGATCAAAGAACCTTGAGTGATCGTACAGTTTGCATGAGATAGAGTATGCAGCTTGCATTGCATGGACTTCCCTCCTTCCTTCCTATTTTTTTTACCATGATCAAGTGGTTAAGCCAGGATACTAGGGTGCAAATTAACATAGGCTGCACTTGAGTGCACGAGTAGCCATAATAATTAAAAAGAAAGAGTGCAGCGTGAGGTTCACGGGAATAAAGAAAAAAATTATGCTTCCCCTTCCTCTTTCCTATTGACGTGCCTGAGTAGATAATCCAAGGAGTGTAATAAAATGTAAATGGTACCTAAGGGACACGTGTGGCTATAATGTAATGAGAATAGACAAAAAGGGAATGGAATGGAAATTGTTATCTTGAAGATACATGCATGCACATGCACGAAAAAAAAAAGAGAGAGGGAAAGTACTTCATAGCTTGGAAAACCACACACACATGGGAAAGACATTCCAAAGGAGAAAGAGTGGCATGAGTGTTAATGGGAATACAAAAGTTTTGTGAGAAGGGAAAGAGCTAAGTGGATCAAGAGAGAAAGGAGCAAGGGAGCAAGGAGGAAGTAAGGGAAAGAGTCAAAGGAAGCTAAGACAAGTCTACTTGTGTTCATCATTGAGGTAGGTTAACAATTTCTAAATTTTGTTCTATGTTTTAATACATGAAATCACCATGCTATTACAAATTTCCGTGGAACATTATTATCTTCTTTACATTCTTGATGAAATGAATGTTATGTTGGCTAAGTATGTATGATAGTTTGGAATGTAGGTGGATGTGATAGAATGAATATTGTTGTTTATGGAAGGATTATGGTTAGTTAATGATGTTTTCATGATGAACTATGGTTGAATATGATAGAATTGGATGTATGATTTTGAAAACCATTTTTCCTCCATAAAACTCCCTTTTAGCATATTGGAATATGAAAGCTTACACTAAATTGATGTTGAATTTTTAGCTATGATTGGTGTAGAAAAATTGACCATAGATGAAAGAGAGTAACACCATTTTAATGGCGTAATTAAGGAATAGAAAATGGAAATTTGAATTGCAACTTAGTCCATTTTTCTTGAATTTCCCTTAGGCCAAGTTCATGAAATTCACTCTTGAAACTTATTAGAACCTTGGAAGAGATTTATATTATTCAAGAAACGAAAATTTGTTCTTAAAACTTATTAGAATTTTAAGAGATGTGTATTATTATTTTTTTCAAGAAAGGGAAATTTACTCTTGAAACTTATTAGAACCTTGTAAGAGATTTATCTTATTCAAGAAAGGGAAATTTATTCTTGAAACTTATTAGAATTTTATAAGGGATGCATATTATTATTCTTTTTCAAGAAAGGGAAATTTACTCTTGAAACTTATTAGAATTTTATAAGAGTATTATATTATTATTATTACCTTTCAAGAATGGAGAATTAAATTGATTTAGGCAACATGGTCATAAAAGATACATAGTGAACAAAGGAAAACATAGAAAGATACACGAGCAATTTTATAAAGGTGGCCATGTAACACCCCATAACTTTAATTAGTCTAAATTAATATCCTTTAAATTGGATGGAATTACTTGTGTCATTTAATGATTAGCTATAAATTACGTACTTCATAATTAGATAAGTTAGCGTAAAGTGGGGGGGGATTTGCTTGCATAATTTAATGGCTCAAATGGGTAAGCTAAAAGATAATCTTGCATAAAATTGGGTGTTTAATTTAATTCTCTATTCTTCCTTTTGAGTCACCTAGCTTAATTGCTAAAAGAAAAGCAAGCTAAGGATGCATATAAACACACACGTGCAATGGATGAAGAATATAAGTTTTATGTTTTGTATATGTGCACCTATTGGATGAAGTGGTAAGGGGAGCCCATGTGTGCCTTGCATGAAAATTTCAAGTCTTACGTGAAGTGGAAAGGAAAGAAGACTAAAATCATTCCAAAAAAAATAAAAAAAATATAATAAGTATGTGTGTGTATATGGCAAGGAGAAAGAGACCAAGACAAGTGGAAAAAATTTTCCCTCCTTTCCTTTTAGCCTTAACTCCAACGTGAAGGGGGGGACCTCTTGTATATATTGCATGTACACAAGGGATGCAACAATTAAAAATATATACACATAAGGTGGAGTAAATAGGAAGCAAGAGTGAAAAAGTCTAAAGGACATGTGAGGTATGGAAATGCAATTAAGACAAGAAGACAAAAGTGCAGCATTAAACCAAAATTAAAACCATGTATGAATGTATTCTCTCCTTCCTTCCTCATGTGACCAAATAGGCTAGGGAAAAGGGGTGCAAAAATTTTATGTAACATGTGAATATAGTGGCTTGTGGGGTGTAACTAACATTCAAGGGAAGGAAGCACCAATTGCAAGCAAGAAGGAAATTAGTTATATACATAAGTAAAACAAAAAGTGTAGTGTCCTTCTCTCCCCCATGTTGGCCGAATAGAGATTAGAATTTGAAAAAAAGGGAGATGGAGTAAACAATGGGAAGAGGTAACTTGCAAGCAAAGAAAAGGGTACTTGCAAGTACACTTAGTGCAGAATTTTATGTGAAGTAAGGAAAATAAAATGTTTGAAGGGAAAGAAGAGAAGTGCAACATTCCATCCTCCTTTAGTCGAATGCGATTATGCAGCCATGTAAGAGGTAGAGTGACAAATGGGATAGGTGAGGCTTGCAAGCCAAGAAAATTATACCTCAAGTACATATGAAGTAGCCATGAAATAGCATTAGAAAAACAAAGGAAAGTGGTGTGAACCCAAAGTGGCTACCTATGGCTAAATAGAACATGAAAATGGAGAAGAGCATTAGAAGAAATGGCAGCACCAAATTACCCACGACACACATGAATTCATCCTCTCTCTCCCTTCCTTCCTTGCATGACCAAGTGGGCAAAGAGAAAAGACTGCAGAATTTGGAAGAAAGAAAGAATAATTATGACTTCTTTCTTTCCACTAACTTGTTTAAGAAGGTAAACCAAGGATTTCAAGGAAAGGGTTGCACTATATTTCATAAGACAAAAAGAATGAGGGTGAGAGATGGCGTGAAGGGATGGAAAAGAGAGTAATATGATGATATACATGCACAACATGTAACACCCTTATCTCATCTTAACAACGTCATATTGCTTATTCAGATAAGTGGATTAATTCTAGTCTTTAATTATATTTAAATCTCTTGAGTATCCAATCCATTATAGATTTATTTTGCAATTAGGTTTGGGTTCTTTTGCTCAGGTAAAATGCTTTGGCACAACGGAATGTAAAATTTTAAACATTACAATAGGATATATAAAAAACTTTTCTGATATACATACATTATAATAACTGTTTAGTACATCATTTTGTATACATACACTGGGATAGATGAAGTACCCATTCATAAGGAGTAAGGAGACAACAAGCCTGCCACTCATACTCCTTTTACAAAAATATCGTGGGTGAATAGATCCTTCACATATCCCTATACATATGCCCTTTTTTCTTTCTATGTACAACCAAAAATATTAGCCATAATTCTAACCCAAAAGAACATGTAGAATTAGGACTCCAAAAAGGTCAGGCTATAGCTACATATTTATGTACTTATCTATTCCATAGGGAACTCAAAAATAGTGATAACATAAACATCCTTGACAATAATGAAAGTTCCCAGAAAGGGAATTTCCACTGTAACCAATTCAACCTCCATTATCACGCAGTATCTAGTCATCTGATACATATCAATTCAATAATGAGAAATACATTCCCAATAGCTAAACAAACCAGTTTATTTTAAAACAACTAACATGTACCACTGAATAATACAGAAAAAAACTCTACATTCAATTTAATTTCAAAACTTTTTATATAGATACTTGGATATGACTTATCATGAAAACATGTGTGTATACATCTATGGACATGAGTTATGTAGCCAATTAAGTCATTCATGGAATAGAATACAAGCATTCAATGCTTAAATATCATAATCATATTCACATAAGCCACATCTTTGGGTTACACGTCATAACATGTAATAAAACTTAACTCTGGGAAGGTATACACCAGATCATTCATTCCCATATAACTGTGCTTTCGGAGGCATACATTAGATCATTCCTCCTAAATTTCAATTCCTTAGGGGTTTACACCAGATCATTCCCCTAGAGGTAACTTCCTTGGAAGATATACATCAGATCATTCCTTCACAGGCTTTTAGTCTCAGGAGGTATTCACCAGATCATTCCTCCTCAATTAATTCCTTGGGAGTTTACACCAGATCATTCCCCACAAGGAAGCTTTAACCTTGACTTTCACATTTACATTAAGCCTTTCTATGCTATTCATTCATATTCACATGTTTTGGACATTTTTCTATTAATGGCAAAAGTGTACATTATTACCATTCATTCTTGACCATTAAATCATTTTCCCTTTATTCACATAACAAAGGCCTATTCAGATGGCACCTCAAGCTACTTCCAATTAACATACAAGATTGGCCATTCTAGGGAAAATGCTATCTTGCATTCGGCCAAGGTAAGGAAATCATGAGAACATGGCATTTCTAACTCATTTGATTCATTTCTAGCATCATTCTCACCATTTAAACATTATGGTAACAATTACAATAATTATGCCTAACACTTTCTCACACCTCAAAATTTAGTAAGTGCACTTTAAGCCATCCTTTTTCATACTTTTCTAACTCATTGTTCATACCAATGATGGCAATACATCAAATCTTACAACTTTACATTTTTGTGCACACTTTTAAGGTGAAATGGTAAGGCTTCAAATTGGACAAATTACTAAAGCATAAAATTTACCATAACTTTCTCTCTCCCTTTACTTATGATGACCTTTACAAGGCTCTCTAACCATTTACAAGCAAAATTTCAGCACCAATCACATGAACTCATTCGGCCAAAATAGGTATATCACATTGTCATAGTTTATGGTGAAACTAGAAAATGAGAAAAATGTCTAAACATTAATCTAATTATACTTTCTCTCTCTTACCATTTTCTAACTCTTTATAACACTTTCTAGCCTAAAATTTTGCCAAAATTTAGCACCATTATAGCCCTAGCAATTTGGCCAATGTGAGAAAACAAGCAAAATGGAATTGTTTCATCACCTTGCTTACAATACAACAACATTCATGCAAAAACACCATTTTCTCACTCTTACAAACACAAACTCAGCCTTAAAACAAGTTAGAGTTTGGAAAAATCAAAGTTCCATCCATGAAAATTTACCATTTCATGAGTTTCCATGCGTTCCCACATGTCTATAGTCATAAACACAAGTTGTTTCCAATATATTTCACACCTAAGCATGCAAACCCACCATAAACATGTAGAGAGAGAAATAGCCATCATTCTTACAAATTTGAAAACACCATAAACACACCATAAAATAAGAAAATAATGGCATAGGATTTTTTAGCTACCTTGAAAAGCCAATAAAAGTGTGATTTCCAAGTTGTTTTGATGAAAGCTCCTTCTTCTCAAAGGTAGACAAGCAATTCGGCCTCTCCCTCTTTCTCCACCACTTTTACGACACTTCTAGCATGTGGGAGAAGAAGAAGGCAGAATTTAAAGTTTAGATTATTTACAAAAATGTCATTAGTGCTAAAGTGTCCATTTCATCCTTTTTTCTTTTCTTTTTTAACAATGGCATTATCTCTCCTTACAATTGTAATTTTATGCAACTTCCATGGGCTAGGACTGTTCTTCCCTTCAATAATTTCTAAATTGCATAGTGGTCCCTCAAATTTTTGGAAATTGCAATTCAGTTCCTAAGAAAAGTGTCATTTTGCCATTAAGTCCAAATTGGCCATTTTTTCTCCATTTTTCACTCTTTT
This sequence comes from Senna siamea, assembly GCA_031216115.1. Taxonomy (NCBI): domain Eukaryota; kingdom Viridiplantae; phylum Streptophyta; class Magnoliopsida; order Fabales; family Fabaceae; genus Senna; species Senna siamea. The sequence continues at coordinate 15,488,953 of CM062354.1, forward strand.
CGATTTCATGGTATAAAAATCACTTAAATAAGATTTTATAAAATTTATTTTTGTGATTTTACTAATTTATCCTTATTTTATAAAAATTACAATTTTGTCCCTAAGGAAAAATTACCATTTTTCCCTTTATGTTAAAACTATCATTTCACTCTCATTCTTTCTTCCTTTGATCAAGAATGAGTAAAGATTTCTAATTCCCACCTTTATAGAATATTTATGGTAAAAACTAAATTTTTCTTACATCATATAAAATTGCTATCATACCCATAGTGTGAAATTAAAATTTTACCCTTTTTAGGGAAAATTGTCTTTCAACATCAATGTAAGTAACTTCTTGCATAACTAGATTCTTCTTCTCTCTTAAATGAAATTAATAAGAATCCTTTGATGTAATTTCGTGAAATAGAAGAATTAAACTAATTTTTCCATTCATGGTAAAATTACTATTTTACCTTTCCTTGCTAAATTTACAATTTCATTCTTTTTATGGCAAAATAATTATATGTTGATGAAAATGTCCATTCTAAATCCTTGAAAATTCATCTTTAACATCCCATGAATATTACTAACAATAATAATAATAGCAACATAATCATAAAATGCAAATATTAGGAGTGGATGTTGCACAACACGTAGGAGGAGGAAGGTACAGCATGAGGAAGAGAGAGAGAGTTGAAAGAGGACAAAGCTCCATGTGATAAGGAGGAAAATTAAAATAAAATGAAGAAAAATCTCATGTGGCTTACGTGAGCCTTGCAAGCAATGGAATTAAAAGCTTTTAATTTTGACATATGGGATGCAAGTGTGGTACCATCACAAATAGTCAAGAGAAAATTTCATAGATAGCCACATGCATACACACACTTGGACGTGTCCCTAAAGGAGATGAGAGAGAGCATGTAACCTTGAGAGCTACACACATGCACGGCAAGAAAGAAAATGAGAAGAATAGACAGAGGGAGGGCATGAGTTTGAGAAAAACACCAAAATTGTGAAGAGGAAGAGGTGAAGGTGAGCAAGAAGGAAAGCAAAGGAAGCAAGGGAACAAGGAGGAAGCAAGGAAGAGTTAAAGGAAGGGTCAAGCTAAGTCCAACTTAGTTCACCATCAAGGTAGGTTAACAATTTTTATGACATGTTTTAGTTTATGCAACCAACATGTTTTTACAAGCTTTCTATGGAACATAATTGTCTACCTACAATCTTCAAAAAATGTATGTATATTGGCTAGCATGTGTGATTGATTGGGATGTTGGTGGATGAGATGACATGAATATTGTTGTTGGGAAAGGATTAGGGTTAGATTATGTGAAATTCATAATGACCATGAAGGAGAAAAACCCTACCCTTTTAATAATATTAGTTTAAGAATAAAGGAAGGATATTGAATTGCAAATTAACAAGTCTCTCTAAGCCAAGTCCATGAAATTGATTCTTGGAATCCATAAGCTATGCACTATAATATTAATTCAAAAATATGGGAATTTATTATTGGAGTTTATAAGAGAGGATATTATTATTGTTGCAAGAAAGGAAATTGTTCTTGACTTAGTAGAATTTTATAAGAAAGGATATTATTATTTTCAAGGAAGGAAATTATTCTTGAACTTGGTAGAATTATATAAGAAAATTAATCCCAAGAAAGGAGAAATTATCCTTGCAAATACTAGAATTTTTATAAGAAATGTACATTGGAATTAATTTCCAAGAAAGGAGAAATTATTCTTGAAAATATTATAATTTTTATAAGAAATGTACAATTGAATTAATTTCCAAGAAAGGAGAAGTTATTCTTGAAATATTAGAATTTTTATAAGAAATATACATTTACATTAATTTCCAAGAAAGGGAGATTATTCTTGAAGTTATTAGAACTTTTACAAGAAATGTACATTAGCATTAATTTCCAATAAATGGAAAATTAATCTTGAAGTTAATAGGATTTTCATAAGAAATGTACATTAATAATAATTTCCAAGAAAGAGGAATTTTATTCTTGAAATATGAAAATTTTAAAGAGATGTACACTAGTATTATTTTCCAAGAAAAGAAAATCTCCCTTGAAAATTAACAAAGAATTTTAAAGGTGGCCAAGTGTCCACAGTGCCCAAGTGTGCACAACTAATGTATAAAAGTAAGTTAAAAATGATAAGTATGAATGGTTTTGTTAAATTTGTGATAATGCGTTTTATAATATTCCAAGATGTTTTATTCGAAAGAAATATTATTTTCTCACATTAACATTTATCTTGATCATACATTGCTTGCCAATTTATCTTTATGAACAATGCTATATTTTTATTTTCAAGAATGTAGAATTAAATATTTGGTGCTTGTACCCTGATACATATTAGTTGATTTTAAACCCGAATTGTTAAGCTACTACGAAACTTGTGTTTCTCACCCACATGCTAATATGTATCAGATACGGATGCCTAGCAGGGCTAGGAAATAGAAGCTTCCTTTTGATTTAAAGAAAATTTTTGTAACCCTAAGTTTGGGTCTTAGTCCAGATATATTTGGTTTAGACTTAAGATTATTCTTTTGGCCACATATATGAGATGTACATGGGATATCCCTGGGGAAGGATATTGATATGTCTTATTTTACACAATTTTACCTAATATTTTATGTCCATTTTATATGTATTTGTTGTGTATTTTTATTCTAGGAATCACCTAAATGTGTATTTTATTGCATTGGTGCTTTTTATCAATCTATCATCAGCAAACGAGACTTTTCTGGAGTTAAAGCAGCTATTTTGGGTCAGTTGGGCCATTTTTCTCTTATTGGGCCAAGCCAAAGCCCTTAATGGGCCTTTGGGGCATGAGCCCAAGAGAGGAGGGCGAGCAGCGTGCAAAAAGGAGAATTTGGAAGCTTGGAAGAGGGGAATAAAAAGGAAAGAGTAAACAGTAAAAAACGAGGAGAGGAGAGCTCCATCGTGGAGGAGGAGGAGAAGAGAGAACGCGACCCACACCCATCACGCGAACCACCCAGCAACCCAATCGTGTGAGAGACCTGACCGAGCCACCACCGTCTCGGCCTTCTACGGTGCTCGTTCTCGGCGTCCAGCGCGGTGGAGATCCGCGAGAGAGAGGCGCGACCCGTTTAGGAACCCGATTGAGTTTGAGCTTCTCTGCGCATTTCTCGGCCGTTCCACTGCTCGTCGTCGCCTCCTGCAGCTTCAGGCAGCCTAGTCGCACCTTCCGACGGACCATCAGCCGCCGTAACGCGACAGATTGCGCAACCCAAGACGGACCCGAGTGAGGCGACCCGACAGCGTTTCGCGACCCGCCCAGCGTCGCTTGTATCGTAGGCCACTGAAATTGATCCCTCCGTCGTGTGGCGTCCCTCCTGTAACCTTGCGCCGCTGCTCCGGTGGTCTTTGGAGCTATTTTCGTTCGGGTATCCGTGACCCACGATCCGACCCGTTTCTGACCCGACCCGTTTGACCCGCTTTGTTGGACAGCATTGTACTTCATTGTTTCCGGCATTTTCTGACAATCTTCTAGTCCCTTGTCGGTGGTTTTCCGGTGACCCTTTTGTAGAGACACCATTGGATAATTGAAAAGACAGGATTGCATAAGTTTTTACTGTTTTTATCTGCTGTATAATTGACTGTCTGATGGGTTGTTTGCTGTTGGATTGTTTGCTATCTGTAAATATGTGTGGCTAGATTTGTAAAATTCATTGGGGTCCCTAACTGTGTTGGATTGCTGTTTAAATTTGCATGGATGTTGAATCTAATGTGTGATCTCCGTTACAATTATGAATGTATGTGTTAGCGTTATTTACGAGACGTCGTGGTAATGTTAATTAGATTCCTTTTTGAGATCGATAGATGATAATTGGAATTTGGAAAACTAACTGTAACGGACAATTTGTTATCGCTTAGAATTAAGGTTAATAAATTGCTGGATTAAGAAGTAACGACTCTTAATAGTGGTGAATTAGATAGATAATGCTGATTTAAAATTTGCCATTAGGAAGAACCAGCCAGTGGTGGATTTTAAGTTTAAGAAATTCATTGAGATCGACAGAGAATTTGAATTTGCATTGGAATTCACTCACAGGTAACATAGTTAAATTCAGTAATCCATTATCCTTCGTGTGTTTGCCAACCAGTGTAGGTTCCCTGATGGATTTGCATTTCTTGCCTCCGTGTATTTTCTTCTATTTCTTGTCGCTGTTAGTTTATTATTGCTTATAGTTAGACGTTAGTTTAGATGAAAATTAATCATTTTAATTGCTAGGCTAGATAACAGAGAACAAGTAGTAACTCTGGGCTTTCCCGTTCCCAAGGAATACGACCTTGATACTCACCATTGCACTAGGCTGCATCGATAGGTTCATTGCCTTAGGTGTTGTTGCTAGATAGCATTGGCAGCAAGCATCAGATATGTGAAGGACCGGTCCATTCTTAGAAATTCATAAGAGAGTCTAAGTGACAGACCTGTTATCTCCTGACTCCTTATGGATGGGTACTTCATATATCCGGGGACATGCTTATCAGAATGTAATGGACATTATTGAAATTGTAATATTTGAATTACATGAAAGTTTAAAAATCTGTTGTGTAGTATAGTATTTCTTTTTATTCTACTGTGCATACGAGTTTTAATCTGAGTAAAAGATCCTGAACCTAATCTAATTAATGAAACTTAATGGTATAACTGCTCAGAAATTAATTAAATAAAAGGATAAGAATAATGTACCGAACTTATATGTTTGCATCGGAGGAATTGTAATACTAGATAGGGACGTTACAGGCCAAGTGTCCGAAAAAAGTGCATAAGTGTGCACAAGGAATTTTATAAAGGTGGCCAAGTGTCCACAAAGTGCCCAAGTGTGCACAATTATCTTATACAGGTGCCCAAGTGTCCACAAAGTGCCCAAGTGTCCACAATTATTTTATAAAGATGGCCAAGTGTCCACAAAGTGCCTAAGTGTGCACAATTATCTTATAAAGGTGGCCAAGTGTCCACAAAGTGCCTAAGTTGCACAATTATTTTATAAAGTGGCCATGTGTCCACATCGTGCCCAAGTGTGCACAATTATTTGTAAAGGCGGCCAAGTGTGCACAACTAATGTATAAAGGTAAGTTTTAAGAATAATAAGCATAAATAATTTTGTTCATTTTGTGATAACATGTTAATAGCACTCAAAGATGTTTTACTAGAAAAGAATATTATTTTACCACATTGACATTTCCAATAATTATACAATGCTTGCCAATTTATATTTATGAATAATGCTTTGTTTTTAAATAGCAATAATGTAGAAGTAAACATTTTGGTACTTGCACCCTGATACATATTAGTTGATTTTTTAAATCCTAAATTGTTAAGCTACTGGGAAACTAGTGTTTCTCATTTATATGCTAATATGTATCATATGCAGACGCTTAGCAGTGCTGGAGAGATAAAAGTTCTTTTTGGTCAAGAGCATTTTTTTGTAACCTCTTATTTTGAATTCTAATTATAGATATATTTTGGATTAGAATTAGGATGATCATTTATCTATGTATAAAAAAAGTGGAACGAGTGAAGGACCAGTTCACTCCCATTACTTATAAAGGAGTCTGAGTGACAGGATTGTTGTCTCCTGACTCGTGATGAATAGGTACTTCATATATCTTGGTATATGTTCTCGGGAGATGCAATGGACATTCATTATTGGACATTTATCAGTTGTAATATAAAAGTTTTGAAATTTTCGCTGTGTAGTATAGTATTTTAATTCCGCTGTGCATATGAGATTTAATTTGAGCAAAAGATCTTGAACCTAATCCACTTTAAGGAGACTTAATAGTATAACTACTCAAACTTAATAATAAAAGGATAAGAATAATGTACTGAATTTATCTATTTACATCGGAGGAATTGTAATACTAGATAAGGGCGTTACAACTAGCATTGTCTCAGATAGAGACTTGAGATTTACCTCTATATTTTGGAGAGCCTTCCAGGAAGTCATTGGTACTAGATTAAGCTTGAGTACTGCTTATCATCCTCAAATGGATGGACAAATGGAGAGGACTATTTAGAATTTAGAGGATATGATTAGGTCATGTGCCTTAGAGCATAAGGGGAGTTGGGACCAAAGCCTTGCATTTGATAGAATTCTCATATAATAACAGTTTCCATTCTAGCAAAGGGATGGCACCTTATAAAGCCTTGTATGGGAGGAAGTGTAGATCACCTCTGTGTTGGTTTGAGGTGGGGGAAAGACAATTACTCAGACCAAAGTTAGCACAGCAAAAAATAGACTAAATCAGGATGGTCAAGCATAAGATGGCTAGGGCCCAAGATAGGCAGAAGAAGTATGCTAACAAAAGAAGGAGACAACTGGAATGTGATGAAGGGGATCATGTCTTCCTTAGGGTATCGCGTATCATTTGTATAGATAGAGCCATTAACTCTAGAAAGTTAAATCCCAAATTTATTTGGGCCATTCCAAATTTTGAAAAGAGTTGGTAAATCAACCTACTAAAAAGCTTTGCCGCCATTTTTGTTAAACTTTCACAATGTTTTCCATGTCTCACAATTTTGGAAATATATCCATAACCCATCACACATTCTTGATGCCAGTACAACACAATTAAAAGAAAATTTAACTTATCCAAATCCTTTAAGAATCATAAGGAATTAGGTTAAGCAATTGAGGAACAAGGTTATCCCTTTGGTTAAGGTCTTATGGGATCAGTTATCTCCACAAGAGGTGACATGGGAGAAGGAAGACGATATGAGAAAGTCATAACTAGAGCCATACGAATAGGTACCTTCTAATTTTGAGGACAAAACTATTCTAGATAACCTTTAAGTAGAATGTATAGTACCATTTTTTATCCACCTTTGTTAAGTAATCTTTAAGGGGAATACATAGTGCCATTTTTTACCCTTTAATAAGTAATTGTTAAGGGAAATACATAGTGTCATTTTTCACCCTTTAATAAGTAATTGTTAAAGGGAATACATAATGCCATTTTGCACCCTTTGATAAGTAATTGTTAAAGGGAACACATAGTGCCATTTTTCACCTTTTGATAAGTAATTGTTAAGGGGAATATGTAGTGTCATTTTTCACCTTTTGATAAGTAATTGTTAAGGGGAATATGTAGTGCCATTTTTCACCCTTTGATAAGTAATTGTTAAGGGGAATACGTAGTGTCATTTTTCACCCTTTGATAAGTAATTGTTAAAGGTAATACATAGAGCCATTTTTCACCCTTTGATAAGTAATTGTTAAGGGGAATACATAGAGCCATTTTTCACCCTTTGATAATTAATTGTTAAGGGGAATACATAGAGCCATTTTTCACCCTTTGATAAGTAATTGTTAAGGGAATACATAGTGCCATTTTTCACCCATTTAAATCTCCTTCCAATAACACATAATTTTAGCCATTCATGGGAAAAATGTGCATAGCATTAGGCCAAGGCAAGAAAAAGGTGAATATGGTATTTTTAAGCCATTTGTTTCATTTCTCCCATTCCTTTTACCATTTAGGAATTATGGTAACATTTTAAAGAATTGAACATAACACTTTCTCACACCTAAAAATATGCATTTGCACTTTTATCCTTTGTTTTCCATACTTTCCAACTCATTTTTCATGCCAAACTTGAGAATGCACATAATTTTACATCTTTACAATCACAAGTACATTTTAAAAGCTAAAAGGCATGGTTACAAAGTGGTAAACTTGCAAAATCATCAAAATAACATAATTTTATCTCTCCTCCCTTCGCATATTCAGGCATATAAGCATTATTAAACATTTCTCAAACAAATTTCAGCACCATCACACAAGGGAACAAATCAGTCAATGAGGAAAGTGAAAGGAAATGGTATAATTTGATCATTTTGCTTTCAAGACTTTCATATTCATGTAGATCTCCTACAAAATCACCATTTTCTCACTCTTTTTCAACCATTTCAAGCATTTCAAGAATTAGGGTTTTTCAAGAACTAAGTACCAATCATGGAAAATTTCAATCTCTTATGTTTTCAAGCATTTCAACATGTTCATATTCATAAACACAACTAGATTCCAACATAAGCAAAACCCATTCAAGAAAATCCACCATAAGAATATAGAGAAAGAAATCCTTAAGTTTCTTGAAACCTTAAAACACCTTAAACATACCATAAAACAAGAAAATAAGGCTTTAGGCATGTTTAGCTACCTTGAAAATACAAGAAATATTGAAATTCCCAAGTGTTTTGCCTTGTTTTTGCACTTCTTCTCCTTCCCTTGTGAGTATTTCGGCCAAGCCTCCCTTTGCACGACTTCTCCTCTTTCCCGTGGAAGAAGATGACTTAAATTAGAGTTTAGATGAAAATACCAAAATACCTTTGGTATAAAATGACCATTTTACCCTTATTACTTCTCTTTTTCAAGAATGGCATCCTCTTTCCTTAAAATTGTAATTTTATGGAACTCCTATAAGCTAGGACCATTCTGCCCTTATACTTTTCGAAATGATAGTTTTTTCCTTTAACTTTATGTCCCTAAGAAAATTATCATTTTACCCTTTATGTCCAAATGGCCAATTTAACCCCATTTTTCATCCTTTTCGAGTTTAGTAGGAAAAAACTCCTTAAATAAAGTTTCATAAAACTTATTTTTATGAAATTACTAATTTACCCTTCTTTGATAAAATTACCATTTTACCCTTAAGGAAAAATTATTATTTTTCCCTTTATGCCAATACTATTATTTTTACCCTTATTCTTCCTTCTTTCTAAAATCAAAGGGTAAAGGTCTTCCAATACTATTTCCATGAAATATTTAGGTAAATATTAAAGTTCCCTATCTTATGAAAATTACTAATATGCCCTTGGAACAAAATTATAACTTTTCCCTTTTTAGGAAAAATTACCATTTTGCTATCAAAGTGGACATAATAACTCCACACACTAAATTCTTCTTCTCTTTTAAATGAAAATGATAAAAGTCCTTAAATGTAATTCTATGAAATAATTAGATAAGATTTATTTTCTCTCTTATAGTAAAATTACTATTTTTCCCTTCTTTAACAAAATTTCAAATTTTTACCCTTTTATGATAAAAGTAATTCTATCTTAATGAAAATGGCCATTCTATCCCTTTAATGAACCATTTTTATCATTACAAAAATAATCACATCTTAATGTTTAATCAATCATAACAGTAATGTCATAATAAATCCCAAAGTATTAGAGGTGGATGTTATAGATTAGGACGACCATTGGGCATTCCACGGTAGTGCCTTGTGTAACGCCCTTATCTAGTATTACAATTCCTCCGATGTAAACAGATAAGGTCAGTACATTATTCCTATCCTTTTATTTTTAAGTCTGAGCAGTAATACCATTAAGTTTCATTAAAGTGGATTAGGTTCGGGATCCTTTGCTCAGATTAAAACTCGTATGCACAACGGAATTAAAATGCTATACTACACAGCGAAAATTTAAAAATTTTATATTACAACTAATAAAAGTCCAATAATATCTATTACATCCTTTGAAATCATGTATTGGGATATATGAAGTACTCGTCCATCAGGAGTCAGGAGACAACAATCCTGTCACTCAGACCCCTTTTACAATTAAAGGGAATGAACTGGTCCTTCACATATCCTTTTCTTTAATAATTACCTGTTTCCCCTTTTTATACATAGCTAAATAATCGTTCTAATTCTAATCTAAAATATATCTAGCATCCTAATCCAAAATAAGAGGTTAAAAAATTACTTTTCTTTTGACCAAAAGAACTTCTCCTCGGCATTGCTAAGCGTCCGCATTTGATACATATTAGCATATATATGAGAAACATAAGTTTCCCAGTAGCTTAATAATTCAGAGTTTAAAAATCAACTAATATGTATCAGGGTGCAAACACCAAAATGTTTACTTCTACATTCTTGGTATTTAAAAAAATAACATTATTCATAATTAAAAATTGGCAACCATTATATAATCATTAGAAATGTCAATGTGGTAAAATAATGTTCTTTTTAGTAAAACATCTCTGTATGCTATTAACGTGTGATCGCAAAATGAACAAAAATCATTTATGCTTATCATTATTAAAACTTACCTTTATAAATTGATTGTGCACACTTGGGCACTTGTCAACACTTGGCCACCTTTATAAAGTTTCTTGTGCACACTTGGGCACTTTTGTGGACACTTAGCCACTTTTATAAAATCTTGGGCACAATTGTGGACACTTAGCCACCTTTATAAAATCTTGTGCTCACTTGGGCACTCTTGTGGACACTTGGCCACCTTTATAAAATTCTTGTGCACACTTGGGCACTTTTATGGACACTTGGCCACCTTTATAAAATCTTGTGCACAGTTAGGCACTCTTGTGGACACTTGACCACCTTTATAAAATTCTTGTGCACACTTGGGAACTTTTGTGGACACTTGGCCACCTTTATAAAATTCTTATAAGTGTAACACCCTCTATCCTACGGTTCCTTTTAGATATTTTACAAACTATAATATGAAAATAATTATCAGAGTATTGGTGTTACTATCACTTCTACCCGAGTAAATTTCAAACTTTTTACCAAGTTGATTAATTGATTGCCATTTGGGTTACTCTCTACTCTCGGGTTCTCTCAACATCATAATAGAATAAATACATATAGCATACACCTAGATTAACTATACATAGACATGCATTCTTTATTAAATATAATCAATTAACTATTGGGCATAGAGGTAACAATCCTGCCACTCATAACCCCATTAAATAATCTATTCATCAATCCAGCCTAATTCATATACATATAAGTTAGAATAGGCTATACAAAATAATCCTACACTAGCCTTTCTCAAAATATCATGAAGGCCTGCTCAATCCTAACATTGTACTTATACTATCCAAACTAAACAGTTTGTATGCCCAAATTGGACACTTCTTCATACCTTACCTTCTTTCTCCAGCCCAAAGGGACCTACACATTTGGTACATGTCAATACTATCATGAGAAAAAAAACTCAAAAGCAATACAACCAATTACAAAATCCACTGAACTGTACCACCGTACTTGCACGAAAAACCTCTACATTCTTTCATAAAACATATCACATGCTATTGGGATGCAATAAGTGTAGCACTTAATCATATTATATACTCACAAGTATGCATGTGCATTTAAAACACATCAACTTTAAAACATGGGAAGTGTATTCATCATCAATCTCATCCTTACTTTCATATAAAATATGTGTGATAGTAAACATGCCATTATTTCACTTTCATAACATATGAGCAGTACATAAACACCCTAAGAGCAATCAGGAGAGTCTCCCACCAACATCTCCACGCACCACTGTCTATATGAATGAGTGGGCAGATCATAATACTATGGAATCACCACCATTCCTTCGAGGTGGATCACACTCCCAGTATATTATTCTCTATATATACTCTAGGGTGAATTGGGCCTTGCCCATGGTTATACTTAACTCTAAGAATGTGTTTCTCATATGGCCCTTAGGAGATGACACTAACTTGAAGTTCACAACCATCACGGTATTTTTGAAATCATCTAAGTTCAAGGGGATGTTTAACCATCCCAAGTTATGACACAATCATGAAATACCCAACGGTCATCCCATACTGACAATCAGTCACAACTTATCTACCCTAAGGCATACATTAAGAATACTTTCCTCTTTCCCTTTTTATGTTTTTTGCTCTCTCTTTGTTTTACTATCACAAGGGTCTCATAAACCGAAACTCCTAGTTTCCTTGCTTTACCTATGTTGTGAGCCCTTAATTAAGTTAGTATGGAGAATTACCAAGCTCAATTGCTATTAAAAACCTCATTTCGCCAACTAGAAGGCTGCCAGTCGACTATTGGAAGGCTAGCAGTTAGCTGGTAGCTCTCTGTATTCCTCAATGGCAGCTGACTAGTGGCTTTCTGGAATGTATCCTAGGCAAAATAAAAGCACGAAAGTTGACTTCTAGGATGGCCAGTCGTCTTCTTAGTGCAAACCCAAGCCTGACAATCGATTGATAGGAATCTGGCAGTCGACTGCTAAGCCTCTGTCTGCACTTCTAAGTTTCCAAGAGCATGACAGTCGATTGCAAGGATGGCCAGTCGACTACTTAGTGCAGACCCAGGCCTGACAGTTGATTGTTAGGAATCTGGCAATCGGCTCCTAAGCCTCTATCTACACTTCTTCTTTTTCTAGGAACACGGCAGTCGACTGCCCCTATTTAGCAATCAACTGCTATGCTCTGCTATAATTCAGAAAACATAATTTTGAGAATACCCAGTCTAGGATGCACTCCATTTTTAATTCTAAACACATGGGCTTAGTTTCCATACAACAAACATTACTTCTCATAAAACATTTTTCATCCATTAGCTCAAACATGGTATATTCAAGGAAATCTAGTCTATACCTCTAAGTGAACACAACCCATCCCTTCCCATCAATTTCAAGCACATATATGAGCATACATTTAGCAACACAACATCCAATAGAAATAGAAAAGCATACAAAATGTAGGTTTAATCCCAATCTCAGTCCAAATAAATAGAAATTTATATTTTTCAGCAATAGTAAAATTTTCAAAAAAGAAAGGGGTTTAGGATGGATTGCTACCTTGATTCTTGGCAAAATGTATTTTTGATGTGTTTGAAATTATCCTCCCTTATTATTAGGTTGATTCCTAGCCTCAAATTTGCTCCTTCCTTAGTAAAATTCCCTCCTCAAGCCCTAGCTCGCCCCTTTCTCTCTTTAGCTACCCCCTTCAACTTCTTTCTCTAAAATCTGCTATGGTGGAACTATGTGGGGGTTTTGGCTGCAGCTAGGGTTTATGGTAAAGTAAGAAAATTGCATTTTAATCCCTGGCCACTTTGTAGTTTTAGTCTCCATATATTTTCCCTTTTCACTTAGGTCCTTAGCCTCACTGTCAACTAAGGAATTGTATTTCTTTCAAGTTGGTCCTTATACTAATGCAACTATATGCACCAATGCAACATACACAAGCATTAAACATCAAATTAACAATTATTAAACATCTCTTTAATCATAATTGGAGCGGATGTTACAATAAGCTTCAAGGATAAATTTCTCTTTCTTGAAAAATAATACTAATGTACATCTCTTTAAAATTCTAATGAGCTTCAAGAATAAATTTTCCTTTATTGAAAAATAATACTAATGTACATCTCTTTAAAATTCTAATAAGTTTCAAGAATAAATTCCCCTTCTTGAAAAATAATACTAATGTACATTTCTTTAAAATTCTAATAAGCTTCAAGAATAAATTTCCCTTTCGTGAAAAATAATACTAATGTATATCTCTGTAAAATTCTAATAAGCTTCAAGAATAAATTTTCCTTTTTTGAAAAATAATACTAATGTGCATCTCTTTAAAATTATAATGAGCTTCAAGAATAAATTTCCCTTTCTTGGAAAATAATACTAATATGCATCTCTTTAAAATTCTAATAAGCTTCAAGAATAAATTCCCCTTCTTGAAAAATAATACTAATGTAAATCTCTTATAAAATTCTAATAAGCTTCAAGAATAAATTTCATAGACTTGGCCTAAGGGGAATTTAAGGAAAATGACTATGTTGCAATTCAAATTTCCCATTTCTATTCACTAACTAATGCCATTAAGATGGTGTACTCTGTAATGCTCCATTCCAATCTCACCACTTAGCTTTGGTAACAGATAAAGTCATTACATTTATCCTTATACTGATTTATTTACAGTTAACATCTGAGTATTCCATTCTAATTTATCAACTCTTTGACTCAGATAAAATTTATAAGCACAGCGAAATGATAATACAATTTACAATGAATAAAGTAACTAACAGTACCTTACTCTCAATGTTACTAACTTAGGGTTAGGAGACAACATAATTTCTGTCACTCAAACCCGTAGTTACAAAATATTATTACAAGATTTTATCCTTATTGTAAGTCCAGTATCACTCAGAATTTCACTAATTACCTGCATCTGATACATATCAGCACACAAATGAGAAACTAATTTCTCAGTAACTTAACAATTTATAATTTAACTTTGTACTGACATGTACCACTGTGCATGCATAGAAAATCTTCATTTCTTCTATTACTATCATTCACATCCCATCATTTCACAATCCAATACTTTCATATGCATATAATAACAATAATAGAGAATTCAATTAATTTATTATTGTATCAATCACGCTTATTCACCTATAGAGAATAATTCTTATTTAAAAGAATATATATATACATAGCTAATAATGGAATCGATTAACAGTTACATATATATATGCATATTTCTCATTCTTAAAACTTACCTTACATGCATAACATGCATTTAATCTTACTACAATAGTGGTAGACACTTGGCCACTCAGAATTTAGGAATACTGGTTTATTCAGTGGACTCTTGGCCACCTTCACGAAATCAGTGAACTCTTGGTCACCTTGTGGACTCTTGGCCACTCTCATGAGATTAGTGAACGCTTGGTCACTTATACATAGACACAACAATTACAATCATCTTTTTTCTTGTATTTCAATTTACTTATCCTAGGCCAGCTGGGATATCATTGTAATTAACATAGTATTTCAGATATCTTGCCACATGGAAATATGAATTGCCTTTAATATTCTATTATACTTAGGCGTTTCTTTTCTCTTCTCTTTTTATCTGATTAAGAATTCCTATGTTTAATCACTTTTATATATATTAATAGTAATGTAATTTATTACTAGTCAAAAACCAACTTTCTTTCTATTAAAATTAATTCTTTTATCCCCACTAATTATGATTGCCTATAATTTAAATTGTATCTTATTTTCCAATCATATACTTAATTCTTCCTACATTGATTTATATTTCTCATTAGAATGCAGTATTTATTTTCGTTGGTTTTCTATTTTAATGGCATTAGATTTCTTCAAATTAATTCTACCTAATTTTTCCCTTCTTAACACACCGTTATTGATTATATCTTTCCTCCTAAACTTTTCCAAATTCAAAACGGATTTTTGTCATATAGTTTCACTAATTCTTCTTTCTAATTTAGAATAAATGTTTCTTATATAAATACATACACTTCCCATAATAATTTCTACTAGTTCCTTTATGATACATTCTAGATTATACTTTTTACATATTTCCTTAAGAGAATGCTAACCAACTCTCACAATTTTTTTTCCTCTCAGTTGTACACGTTGTACATTTCCTTTCTTATGTTTACTTATGAATATAACTACTATTTTCTCAAGAATTCCCCCATTCTCTCATACACAATTAGTCAAATTGAAATATATACTTCTAAACCTATATTAAAGTATACTCACCTTTCAACCAATTCTGCACTGTGAGTTTATATATAATTTTCCTTTCAACAACTCCTGCACCGTGAGGGCATGTGTATATATATATATATATCTAAAAAAGTATATTTACTTTTCACCAAATCCTATACTGTAAAGACATCTATACATATATCTTACAACTAGGAAATAATGGGATGGAATGGAATTAAATTGCTAAGTTACCTTAAAGCTACACGAAGGATGAAGAGATTTTTGGTTTTTAGAGTTCGCCTTCTTCTTGGTTTCTGTTTGAATGATTTTCCTCTCTTTCTATTGCTTAAGTATCTACCATCCGTAGCTTTCCTTTTCTCAAATGCTCGTATGCCTTCCTTCTTTTTCTTTTTCTTCCACGTTTCAAACTATTTTCTCTTATTTAAATTCTTAAGTTCACTGAATGCATGCAGTTTTCTTTTCCCATTTATACATTTTGTCTTATTAAATGATACATTACTCTTCCCTTTCACGAACACCCATACACCCACCTCTTCACCAAATAAAATGGTCACATAAGCTATGGATGACACATCACCTCTTCACCGAATATCACATAGGCTATAGGTAATTAAGTAGGTTCCATTGGACATAAGCTAAAAGGAACGGAAAGGGGGAGAATGGTGAAGACACATCTCTCCCTCCTTGTCCACCTCTTCACGGGAATCGAAAGCCTCCATCTACTTACACATTCTATTAATGTGAATGAGAGGAATGATAAAGTGGAAAGGAAGTGGACCATTGTTGTACGCCTCCTTCATTTGAATTTCTCTTTTTATTAATTATGCATTTGAACACTAGATTCTTTTCTTTCCTCCTTTCTAATTGCCATTGTCGTGTACCTTATTTGATTTAAGTTAGGCATATTTATTCGATTATACCCATTTACTTAAGAGGAAGAAATTTTATGTAAACACCTCATTCTTTATAACTAAGCATCCTTGTCTCTCCTATCCTAGGTATCTATATGAATATATATAAATTTTTCTTTTTCCTCTATTCTGAATTATTTGACTAAGGTACTTTCTTCATCTTTTATTCAGTTACCTTAATGAAACAGTGAAATAAAATATTTAAGAAAATAGGGGTGTTACATACTCCCTTTCATCCATGGTCATTTTTTTCACCAATCACAACTAAAAATTTCACATTAATTTAGTGTAAGCTTTCATCTTCCAATCGGCCAAAAAGAAGTCTTTATGGAGGAAAAATGGTTTCCAAAATCATACATCCATTTCTATCATATTCAACTATAGTTCATCATGAAAGCATCATTAACTAACCATAATCCTTCCATAAACAACAATATTCATTCCATCATATCCACCAACATCCCAAACTATCATACATGCTTAGCCAACAAGACATTTATTTCATCAAGAATGTAGAGAAAACCATAATGTTCCATGGAAGTTGTAAAAGCATGGCGATGGCATATACTAAACATGGAACATAAATTTAGAATTGTTAACCTACCTTAAGGATGACTAGGATGAGATTAGCTTGACTCTTCCTTTGACTCTTCCTTACTCCTTTACTTCCTTTCTTGATCCTCTTCACTCTTCTTCTTTACTAATTTTTTGTGTGTCCCCACATCACCCTATCCTCCTTTTATTCTTATCATGGGTGCATATATGCTTATAGACTTCCTCTTGCCTTTCTCTCCTTGCTTTGACCGAACGTGAGTGATTATGGGCTACTCTCCTTTTCCTTTTTCCCTTGTCGTGTATGTATGTGGTTTAATGAGAATCCTCTTGTCGAGTCATCCTATCTCTCTCTTCCTTTTGGTGCTTTGTTTTTGGCTAAGATAGTGCCATCTCCTCTCTCTCTTTCTTTTATTATTCTTGTTTAATGGAAATCACGTGCAGCCTACTTTCTTGTAACATTAGTGTTACTTGTCCCACATTCCAGCTGCATCCTTTCCTATTTCCTCATATATTTTGTTCACTCCTTCTCCTTAGTTAATTATTATTATCAAGTACCACTCCTTCCTTGCTCTCTTAGGAATACTACACGTGTAATCTCTTATTCTCTCTTGCCGAGTGGGTGCATGTGTGTTTATAAAATATACAATTTCCAATTCTTTCTTCCCTTTTCATTTTCTATTTGGCATGGGTTGCATTTTTTTTTTCTTATTCTTAACTAGAATTCTTTCCTAGCTACACGTGCATCTTTCAAGTATAGCCACCTTCCTAATTTCCATTGTCTTTCTCCATTCACGTGAACCACACGCTGCATTCTTTTTAATTAGTATGGCTGCTGCATGTGTAATTGTAAGTACACCTTATATTGCTTGCAATCTTGGCATTACTTATAGTTTAGGTGCAACCCTCCTTACTTGCCAATTTTGTTTTACTTCCTTTCATTTTCACGCTACTTCCCTTCTTCCCAATTGCACGTGTGCCTTCCTCCATGTGTGTTTAGAAATTCTGTACTCTTTTTCCTTTCCTAATTATTATTCCATAGTCCCACATGTCATCAAGTGCAACCCTTTATACATTACCATTCTCGTATTACCCATTGGCCACTTAAGATTAAGGCTAAAGGGAAGGAAGGAGGCTTAATACCACTTGTCTTTCTCCCTTTCCTCTTGTTTTATAGGTATAGTAATTTGGAGAATTTGGAAATTATTTCCCCCTTTTCTTTCCCACTTACATGTGTAAACACACATACATACATATATATATTCTTGGAATACTTTATTCTTCTTTCCTTTCTCCTTTTTGTCTTAGCCACATGGTTGTATATATAAAATATAAAACTCTTATTCTTCACCAATTGGACGTGCATGAGATTTTGAATTGGTTATACTCCTTCCTCTTTTAGTGCTTTGGTTAGAAAAAAAAGAAATTAATACAAGCATTGCAAACAAGAAAGTACTCTTATTTATTCTAGACACCAAGCTACACAAGCAAATCCAATTAATTGAGGACAAATTAGTTTAGACTAACCAAGAAAATATGGGATGTTACACCTTGAATTATCATGGTTAAACATCCACTAGAACTTAGATGATTTTGAATACACCGTGACAGTTGTGAACATTTAGTTAGCCTCATCTTCCAAAGGCCATTTACGAAACACATACTTAAAGTTATGCATAACCATAGACATGAGGCGAATCACTCTAGTATAGATATTAGAGAATAGCATACCAGAAAGTGATTCATTTGAAATGGATGGTGATTTTATAACCCATGATCTATGTAAGAAGAGTGGATGAGACCTGTCCAGAGTTAGATAGTGATCCTATAAGTTGAAATACCAGCCCCGTAAGGGACGAAAGGGATATTCTCCTACTGGTCAGGAGTGATCTTTTATAGTTGACAAGGATTATATAGAGTTATACTAACCCCACAAGGGATGAAAGGGATATCAACCCACTAGTCAAGGAATGATCTACAAAGAGGGCAGTGACCATTAAGAGGGTACTCGGATCCGCTTGAGAGATGCCTCAGATAGTGCCAATGGTAGAATTATCACATATGATCTTAAGTGAACTCATGCATGAATGTAGTGGTACATAGAGCCGTTCATTGTGTGGTAGTCCCAATGACTCATATGATATTTTTGTTTCTCTTGCTCATAAGTTATGTGAAAATGTATGTTTATTACTCCATGAAATGTTTTATATGGAAGTTATGATGAGAATGATGATGAATGCACATCCCAGATTGAAAATTTATACATTTCACATGTACATACATAGATATGAGCACATGATATGAAGTATGTTGCATGCCCTCTATTCCAATAGCATATGTATTATGTTTTATGATGAAAAGAATATAGAGATTTTCTGTATGAGTACAGTGATACAGGTTAGTAGTTTTCAAAGCAGGTTGCATTGCTATTGAGATTAATTTCTCACATAAGTGCTAGTGTGTACCAGATGTGTAGGTCCTTGGCTAGAGATAAAGGTAACGTGGGAAAAGGTACCCATTATTGGGGTACATAGAAAGATTTATTTGAATAGCATAGACATAGGTTCGTTTGGTACTAGTCTTTATAATTTTTGAGAAAGGCTAGTATAGATTATCTCTTGTATAGCCTATATTAACTTGGATGTATATGGATTAATTATCACTATCAATAGTCCATTTAATAGGGTTATAAGTGGTAGGGATGTTGCCTTTATACCCTAATAATTAAATTAAAGTTAACTAATGAGTAATTATGCATGTTTGTGTATAGTTATCTAGAGTACATTATATATATGATTTGATAATTCTGTTGTGATTCTTGAGTGAGAACCCGAGTGTAGAACCCAACCCTAAATGGCACTCAATTAATAAACATGGTAAAAAGTTTAAATTTTCTCAGGTAGAAGTAATAATAACACACCATTATTATGATATTTATATATTATAGTCCTTAATTAACTTAAAAGGAACCATAGGCTAAGAGGGTGTTATAGGTGTTACATTTCATGTGCTAGAGGGTTATCAACAGATTGATTTAAAGCTAACAGTCGGTTACTCTCTAGAATCCTTGGTTCACAAAAAAGTGGTCTACCAGTCTACTGTTAGAAGGCTAGCAGTCGACTGATAGCCTACAAATGCTTTTTGGGTAAAACAAAGAACACGACAGTTGGCTGTTAAAGGTCACTAGTCGACTGATATATAGAAAGCTTAGACCTTACAATTGAATGATAGGGCTACCAGTTAGCTGATAAGTCTCTATTTGCATTTTTGGTTTCCTTAAGAACACAACAATCGACTGATACATGCTATCAATCGACTATTATGTCCTGCGCAAGTTTTGAAAACTACATTTTTGAAATTACCCAACCTAGATTTCATTCCATTTCAGGTTTAAAAACATATGAGCTTAGTTTCCATGCCAAAACATCAATTTCCTCTAAACATTTCTCACTATTATGCTTAAACATTATGTATCTAAGGAAAAACTAATGTGCTACCTATGCTCTATATGCAGCCACACCTTAAGGCAGTGCACCTATCAGCGTAGCCTTGCGTAATGGTGAGTATTAAGGTTGTATTCCACGAGAACGGGAAAGCCTAGAGTCACTACTCACTTGTTGTTATTTAACCTAAGACAAATGGTGGTTTAAACTATACTAATTCTAACTATTACTATCTAGTTACGCAGGGAAGGTAAGATACTTGTTCAAGAAAGTGAAGTACCAAGTTCTAGAAAATCAAACCCATTAGGGTCCTAAACTAGGTGATATGTAAATGAAGATTTATGAATTATGAAGTTGACTATGCTACCTGTGGGTGAATTCTACAATAAATCCAAATTTTTGGTTAGTTTCGATGGATTTCTAAAACCTATAACCTTTCATTGGCTGGTTCTTCCTAATGGTCAAGTCTAGATCAGCAGTAGTACTCTAATTCACCACTATTAGGAATTCCCCTTAATTCAGCAATTGGTTGACCTCTAGTTTCGAGTAAAGACTATTCTCTTTAGTTAGTTTCCAATTCCAAACATCATCGTTAGAGTTTTTGAGAGGAATCTAGATAGTTTCCCCTACGACGTCTCATAATGAAAACTGAATTAAATCTTAACTAAAGGAAGATCACATAATCAAACTTATAATTCAAATCACATTAAACAAAACATATCAACATTATTTAAGAACCTCAAATAGGTTCTACCAGTCTAACTGCTCATGTTCATGAATAAAACACCAATACTTATAATTGAGAAAGAAGAAGAAAATGGAAATAATAGCACCCTCATTTGTCAAGTTTTTGGTTGATGCTCTAGACTTTGAACTTCTCCTTAATTATGCCCCTTGATACCTCTTAATGCTTCCTCAATCTTTTTCTTAAATTTTTAGATGAATCTCCATGGCTCTTACCTTTGTGGAGAGGCAAGGAATTGAAGTGCCAAGCTCCAAGGAATAGAAAGGAATTGTCACGTCTAAACTATTCCTTGTTCTCATGTTTCCTCTCTTTGAACAAATTGCCTTCTCTTTGTGTGCCTCCTCCTATTTATAGGTAAGGGAGGCATGCCTTTAGCCTTCCACATGACTGTGTGGTGGTTTGAAAAAGGTCATGGTCGTGTGGTAGCCTAGAAAGGGAGCACGACCATGTTGGTGGCTGTGTTCTAGAAGGGATATCTCCATGGTGCATTTTTTTCCTTCTTTTGGTTAGAATTGGTTGCTATGGCCGTGTAAAGAGGTGCATAAGGTGTCTTGGACATGTGGAAGGGCATGTTCTAGAAGCTTTAAGGCAGCATGGCCATGTCGTAGGGTGTGTTCTAGAAGCTTTCATGTGTGACCTTGCTACAAGATGCATTTTAAGGTGTTTTGAGCCTTCAGACACTTGGTTTTGGTCCATTTGCTTTAAAACTGCTTTATACCTAGCTAAAGCTTAGATAACATAAAAATAAGGTGGAAACTTGGTGATTTTGAATCAAACACCTAAAATATACTTCTAATGTAGGTAAAAGTTCATATCATAAAACTATATAATTATGTGCCTATCAAACTACCCCACACTTAAGCTTTTGCTTGTCCTCAAGAAAACTTTTATTTAATCCATAAAAGGCAATAATAGCTCCTCACAATTCATGTATACTTCATAGTATATTTTGCCTAATGCTTCCCAAATGAATTTTGATCATAATTCTATCATTGCAAAACCTTTACAAATAACAGAAACAGTCAAATTGTATGCAGTTCCTTAACAAGCAATTCATTGTTCATTCAAGATCCAATGCCTCACAGAGGTCACTCAATATCACTCAGAAGTGTTTATGGGTCAAGTGAAATCTCTTAGGCAATTTCATAAAACTATGTCTTCCATATGATTGCTTATAAATCTCATCTCCACTACTTGCAAAAAATTGAATATCATGGTCAAAGGGTCTTGACAGGGTTGCAATGGGGCTTAAGGCAAAGGTAAGAGAAAATTTTGGAAGAAAATGTTACAAATATGTTGGAAACTCATGCAGTTTTAAGGAGACTCCAAGGATTAAATGTAGTAAACGTGTTTTCACTAAGCTTCTTGGTTCAAAGAATACCTTTTTCTGAGAGAGTATAAAGATTGCTTTGATATTTATCATATATACAATTTTTCTCTTGCTTTCTTTTTTTCCTTTTTCTTTTCTTCTTTTCTTCCTTTCTTTTCTTTTTCTCTTCTTCATATTTTTTTTCTTTTTGCTTTTTGTAGTTTTCTTTTGATAACGCATTTTAATCCAAAGGTGAAAAGCAAACCACAAAAGCTCCAACATAGGGTGGCAGAGAAAGATAACTTAAGAAGTGGAATATGGGGTGTAAAAGTGTAAATAAGAAGGAATATGTCAAGGCTCAATAGTAGTCAAATAAGGGAAACACATATGGTAAGCTTTTTAGCTAGCAGTGGTGTAACCTAAGTTGCCCAAATCATTTCTGATATTCAAAGATTCATGTAACTTTGACAAGTATTGCAAACCAAGTTCTAGAGTCATAGTAAAATGAGATGCACACTTAAATAAGAATAATTCAGAGCATGTTTATATTGAATGCTCACTGAGGCTCAAATTCTCACATTTAGGGCAATGTTTTATAGGGTTCCTAAAATTTTCAATTAGGTTACCAATCAAGTAATGCATGAAAATATTTCTATCAATATCATCAGCTAAGAGTTTATGCAATGCAAATCATGATTAAAGATATAGGAGTATATAGGTGCCATAGAACTATTTTTCTATATGAGCTTATGAAATACAATTATTGTTCAATATGAATTTAAACAAGAGTTTGACTTGCAGGATTGAAAGTGTGTATTATATTTTATCCATGTTGTGACTTAGTATAAAGCAAGGTAATTATTATAGGGAAAAATCAAAATTACTAGTATCATAAAAAATGAAAATTGCTAGTATTGATGTAATATGTTAAACTTTGAAATGCACATTGGAAAGCGCACTAATTTGATACACACTTATTTTATTTGAGATGAACAAACTGGAACTAAGACTGAGGAGTCACCCCACACTTAAGATAAACATTGTCCTTAGGGTAGCAAAATGGGGAGAACTCATTGATAACTCAAAATGAAAGTAAAGGAAACGTTACTGGTTTACTGCTAAGGTAGGTTTATTGGCAATGTACGTCCCACTGGAGTTAGATCGCAATTGTACTTATTCAGGACTTTAACCTTTTTTGCTGGTCGAGTGATGTATGGGCCAAAGCATATCGAACTTTGCTTGACATCTCCTATGAAAGTGGAGATATGGGTTGCTAAGACATACCCAATATCCACTTTTTTGTGCTGATGCATTTCCCAGAGAAGGAACAAGTCCATCACGATTACTTCTTCAAAACTTTTGGCTCTGCTTGTAAAAGTATATACTAAAATGGAATGAAGGTACCTTAAACCATGAGGTAGACTAGTTTCCTTAGCACTGCTAGGGGTGTACTGGCTAGATTTGGTGGTTATCTAATTCCACATAGTGTGGGAAGTAACTGTTGGAGTGTAGATGCATCCTCTGTATGCACACCCGTTCAGTTCTTCCATTGTCCGTAAGCCGAGATGCCATCAGAAGTAGGGTATGGAGATGGAGAAATATGTGCCTCCTAATCAGAATGAAATGGTATTTAATTTAGCCTACTCAGTGATTTGATTCTTGAGGGAAAAAGTGCTACAAAACTCCAAGGTCAGCTCCCTGTAGGTAGGTTCGCTAATGTTAAAGAACCTTACAAAGGGGAGTGTGTCTAGGAGATTAGTCAGTTCCTTAGCCAAGACAATTGTCTGGATGGCATATTGATTAATACAACGTCTGGCTCTATGAGTTTGAAGAGAAAGGCTTGATATTTCTTTTCTTGCTCAACTTCTTGAAACATTAGTAATCTGTGGCGCAGAGTGGGAGAAGGATTGACGTCAGGGGTCCTTACTTTTGACGTGACACTGCGGGGTGAAGAATGCAGCAGATTTCTAGATAAATATAAGTTAGCTAAGCATATTTATGTGTACAAAGAATAGATATGAACTCTTGAATATAAATTTCACATGTAAATGTAACGTGATCCTTATTTTTTATTAAATTTGATGAAAATTTTTTTTGAACAAATGATTTCTAGAAATATGAAGTTCTTTTGCTAGAATCTTGATGAATGCAAGAAAGGGATTTTCTTGGTTCTTGCATGAAAATAAAAGATAAGATCTTGATTTCAAGATTGCATGATGTTTTTTGACAAGAATGAAATGTGATGATTAATTAATGCCTATCTACAGGACTCCTAAAAGAAAAATAAAAAGATTTGCTACAAGATTTAGAAAATTTATTTCATATGAAAGAATCTTATTTTTATGCTCATAAATGAATGAATCTTGAAACTTATATGAAAGCTATACATATGAACAAGGAAAGAATTTGATGAAGTGATTTCTTAAGGATGATTACTTTGGAATTATTATTATTATGAAACAATGCAATGCATGCACATGAAAGAATCTTTATTTGTGTGATGTGTAACATCCGCTCCCAATATGATTAAAGAGATGTTTGCTAGTTGTTAATTTAATCTTAGTGCTTGTGTATGTTGCATTAGTGCATATAGTTGCATTAGCATAAGGACTACATTGAAAGGAAATATATGAAGTTTTAGCAAGAGGTGGTTAGGGACTCAATTGAAAAGGGAAAGGTGAGTGATTCTAAGAGTGCAAAATAGCTCAAGGACCAAATAGCAATTTCTTCAAACTTTCTTAAACTCTAGTTGAACCATAAATCTCCCACACTCTTCCAACTTTCATCATTTTAGAGAGAGAAGCAAGAGGGCAGCTAGAGAGAGAAAGGTGAGCTAAGGCATAAGAGGGAAATTTTACTGAAGGAAAGGGCAGATTTGAAGCTGGAAATTAGTTTTATAGCAAGGGAAGAGCCTTATAAACGTATCTTACACAAACATTTGTCAAGGAATCAAGATAGCAATTCATGCTAAATCCCATTTCCAAAATATACAAAAAATTTATTGATAAATGTGATTTTGGATGTTTTAAGTTAAGTTTGGGTTTTAAAACCTATATTCTATGTGTTCTAACTGCTATTGGGTAATGTGTGCTGATTTACCTTGCTCATTTATGCTTGTGAATGATTTTGTTGAAGTTGGGTTTTTGCCCTAAGTTAGAAAGATGTGGTTTGATCTTAGTTTGAACATGTTAAGCTATGTTATAAGAATTTTATGAATGAGAAATAATGTTGGAAGGTTGACATTGAGTTCAAGATTAAATTAAAGGATTTAAGAACATTTTTCAAGGCCAAACTCTTGGTAAAACCATCATTTTTCAAACAGACCAAGTGCTAGCAGCTGACTGCCAACCTTAGAAGTTGAGTGTCGTGCTCATCCTCTACCCTAAAATGTGAGACAGAATGCTATCAGCCAATTACCAAACCCTTGGAAGTCGACTGTTATGTTCTTCATTTCCCAAAAAATTTCTAGAAGGCTAGCAGTTAACTGCCAAACCTCTGGAAGTCGACTGTCGAGGCTAGCAGCCGATTGTCAAGCCCTAGCAGTTGACTGATAGCTCTCAGCCAAAATCAAAAATATTAGACAGTAAGCTAGCAGCCGATTGCCAGAGAAAGGGAAGTCAATTACCAGCTCTCTGATGTGTGTAATGAGCTCAATTGACCATTTTAAGAGGAAATTAGCCCAGATTTTCACTCAAACTAAGGATCTAAACCAAGGATGTAGTGGGTAACATGCATAAGATAGAAGCACAAATCTTGGGTGATAAGACTCTTGGATAGTAACATAAAGAGAGAGCAGAAAACACAAAAAGGGAAAGAGGAAAGTATTCTCAGTGTATACCTTAAGGTAGATAGGCTCATGGTCAAGTGACCGATTTTCGGTATGGGACTGTCGTTAGGCATTCCATGGTTGTACCATAAATTAGGATGGTTAAATATCCACTTGAACCTAGATGATTTTGAAAACATCGTGATGGTTGTGAACTTTAAGTTAGTGTCATTTTCCAAAGGCCAAATGAGAAACACATACTTAGAGTTAGGTATAACCATGGACTTAAGCCAATTCACCCTAGAGTTTATGTAGAGAATAGCATACCAGGAGTGTGATCCACCTCAAAGGAATGGTGGTGATTCCATAGTACTATGCTTCGCTCAAAAGCAAAGATGAAATGATCCAGGTAGAGTTGACGGTGATCCTATTAGTCTACACCAACCCCATTTAGTATGAAAGGGAGGAATCCCATTGGTCAGGGATGATCTGTTGAAAAGGGGTAGGGACCATTAAGGTACTTGGATCCACTGGGGGATGCTTTAAAATGTACAAAAGTTAAGCTATGACTAAATAGCCATGTGCTCATTCATATACGGTGTTTTATATACTACTCATATGTTATGAAAATGAAATGATGGCATTTTTACTATCCCACATATGTTTTTTATGAAAGTGATGATGAGATTGATGATGAATGAACATCCCATGTTTGAAAGATGATATGTTTAAATGTGCATGCATAAATATGAGCACATGTTTGAAAGTATGATTGTATGCATTACATCCCAATAGTATATGCTATGTATTATGTTTAATGATGAAAGAATGTAGAGATTTTCCATGTAAGCATAGTTGTATAGGTTGGTAATTTTTAAAGGCAGGTTGCATTGCTACTGAGATTAACTTCTCACATGAGTGCTGGCATGTATCAGATATATAGGTCCCCTTTGTAACATCCACTCCAAATATGATTAAAGAGATGTTTGTTAATTGTTAAATTAAGTTTAATGCTTGTGTATGTTGCATTAGTTTCATATAGTTACATTAGCCTAGGGACTAAATTGAAAGGAAATACATGAAGGTTTAGCAACAAGTGGCTAAGGACTCAATTGAAAGGGAAAAGTAAGTGAGGCCAACGTTGCAAAGTAGCTCAGGGACAAAAATACAATAACCTAAACCATCCTTAAACCCTAGCTGAAGCCCTAAACTCTCCCATACTTCCAACCTTCAGCATTTATAGAGAGAGAAGCAGAAGGGGCAAGTAGAGAGAGAAAAGGGCAAGTTAGGGCAAAGGAGGGATATTTCTGAAGGCAGAAGAGTAAATTCAAGGCTAGAAATTAGTCTTACAACAAGGGGATAGTTTTCATAACATATCCTACACACACATTTGCAAGGAATCAAGGTAGCAATTCATCCTAAACCTTTTCTTTTCTGAAAAGTTTACTATTGTTGGAAAAGTATGAATTTTTGAATGTTTGAACTGAGTTTAAGGTTACACCTACATTCTGTATACTTTTCTATTTCTATGGGAGGTTGTGTTGTTGAATGTATGCTCATATATGTGCTTGTAATGGATTGGAAGGGATAGGTTGTGTTCATCTAGAGATATAAACTAGCTTTCCTAGAATGTACCATGTTTAAGCTAATGGATGAGAAATGTTCAATGAGAAATAAAGTTTGTTATATGAAAATTAAGCTTATGTGTTTAGAATTGAAAATGGAATGCATTTTGAACTGGGTATTATCAAAATTATGTTTTCTAAACTACAACAGAGCATAACAGCTGACTGTTAAGTATGGGGCAATCGACTATTGTAACATCTGCTCCAATTATGATTAAAGAGATGTGTGATAATTGTTAATTTAATGTTTAATGCTTGTGTATGTTGCATTAGTGCATATAGTTGCATTAACCTAGGGACTAAATTGAAAGGAAATAAATAAAGGTTTAGTAAGAGGTGGTAGGGACTTAATTGAAAAGGGAAAAGATGAGGGAGTCTAAGAGTGTAAAATAGCTCAAGGACCAAATAGCAATTTCCCAGAATCCCTTAAACCCTAGTAACAGCCCTAAACCCTCCCACACTTCCAACCTTCAACATTTTTAGAGAAAGAAGCAAAGGAACAAGTAAAGAGAGAAAAAGGCGAGCTAAGGCAAGTAAGGAGAGATTTTGCTAAAGGAAAGGCAGATTTGAGGCTAGAAATCAATCCTATAGCAAGGAGAGAGCCTTTCTAACACATCCAACACACACATTTACAAGGAATCAAGGTAGCAATCCATCATAAACCCCTTTCTTTTCTGAAAAGTTTACTGTTGCTGCAAAATATAAATTTCTAACAGTTTGAACTGAGATTGGGGTCAAACCTACATTTTTTATACTTTTCTATTTCTATGGGATGCTGTGTCACTGGATGTATACTCATATATATGCTTATAATGGATTGGAAGGGCTGGGTTGTGTTCATCTAGAGGTATAGACTATTTTTCCTTGAATGTACCATGTTTGAGCTAATAGATGAGAAATGTTTAATGAGAAGTAAAGTTTGTTGTATGTAAATCAAACTCATGTGTCTAGAATTGAAAATGGAATGCATTATGGACTGGGTACTATCAAAATCATGTTTTGTAAACTGTAGCGGAGCATAGAAGCCGACTGCTACGTATGGGGTAGTCGATTGCCATGTTCATGGAAAACCAAAAAGTGTAGATAGAGGCTTAGCAGTTGATTACCAGATTCCTAGTAGTCGATTGTCGGGCTCGAGTCTGCACTAAGCAGTCGACTGGCCATCCTTATAGTCGACTTTCATGCTCTTGGAAACCCAGAAGTGCAAACAGAGGCTTAGCAGCTGACTGCCAGATTCCTAATAGTCGACTATTGGGCCTGGGTTTGCACTAAGCAGTCGATTGGCCATCTTAGCAATCAACTATCGGGCCCAGGACTGCTAGCTTTCTATTTGCCACTTGAGTAATACAAAGAACCACCTTCTAGCAGTCGATTAGCAGCCCTCTAACTTGCGAAATGTGGTTTTTAATGGAAATTGAGCTTGGTAATTCTCCATACTAACTTAATTAAAGGCTCACAACATAGGTAAGTAAGGAAACTAAGAGTTGTGGGTGATGAGACCCTTGTAATAGTAAAACAAAGAGAGAGCAGAAAACACAAAAAGGGAAAGAGGAAAGTATTCGTAGTGTATGCCTTAGGGTAGATAGGCTCATGATCAAGTGACCGATTATTGATATGGGACGGCCGTTGGGCATTCCACAGTTGTGCCATAAATTGGGATGGTTAAATATCCACTTGAACTTAGATGATTTCAAAAACACTGTGATGGTTGTGAACTTTAAGTAAGTGTCATCTCCCAAGGGGCATATGAGAAACACATACTTAGAGTTTAGCATAACCATCGGCATGGGCCAATTCACCTTAAAGTATATGTAGAGAATAGCATACTGGGAGTGTAATCCACCTCGAAGGAATGGTGGTGATTCCATAGTATTATGATTCGCCCAAAAGTAAAGAGGCAATGATCCGGGTAGAGTTGACAGTGATTCCATGAGAGTTATACTAGCCCTGTTTGGGATGAAAAGGAGAATCCTACTGGTCAGGGATGATCTGCCAAAAAAGGGCAGGGACCATTACAGTACTCAGATCCACTAGGGGATGCCTCAAAATGTACAAAATTTAAGGCATGGTTAACTAGACATGTGATCTGATGCTGTGTGCCAATGCTACCTAAGCAACTACACCTAAGGCAGTGAACCTATCGATGCACCCTAGCGCAATGGTGAGTATCAAGGTCGTATCCCACGGGAACGAGAAAGCCTAGAGTTACTACTTGTTTTCTGTTATCTAGCCCACAATTCAAGGTGATTGGGTTCTAATTAAAATAATAACTAAAATAAATGCAATAATAACTAGTCAACGATAATTGGCAGGAAGAGGAATTAATCAAGACAGAAAAGCAAACCCAATGGGAGCCTAAACTAGTTGGTAAACACGAAAGATAATGAATGACTGAATCTAATTATGCTACCTGTGAATAAAATCTAATTCAAATTCAAATTCTCTGTTGGTCTCAATGAATTTCTTAAACCTAAAATCTACTACTAGCTGGTTCTTCCTAATGGTTGATTTTAGATCAACATTATCGGTCTAATTCACTATTATTAAGAGTCGTTACTTCTTAATCCAGCAATTTATTAACCTTCGTTCTAAGCAATAACAAATTGTCCATTACAATTAGGTGTCCAATTTCAATTAAAAGCTGTCAATTATTAAAATAAATCTAAAGAGTTGCCATTACAACGTCTTGTTAATGAAAACATAAACATTCATTCATAACAATAACAAAGATCACACAACCACTATTCAATCGTCCATGCAAATTAAACTCAGGATACCAATATAGTTCAGAACCTAATGGGTTTTACGAGCTTAGTTACACATAAACACCATCCAATAGTCTAGAAAATGCACAATTCAGAAAAATAACAATGTAAAAATTATATACGTCCCTCTTATCTCGAATGGCAGATGGAACGATGCAAAATAGTCGCCAGAAAGCTACTAGGAAAGGGCCAGAGAGATTAAATTCAAATCTATCCAACGGGTCACAATCGGGTCAGGTCACGGGTCGCAGGTACTTGACGAAAAATGGCTCCACATACCACCAGAGATGCTACGGAAGGTTTCAGGAGAGGCGCTCACGATGGAGGGACGATTTCTAGTGGCAGCTCAGGCAGACGGCGTCAGACAGGACACGAATCGCTCATAGATCTAAGCTCTCGGGTCCGTCTCAATTTGGCCATTCTAAGACGCTACGGTGACCAGTGAGCTTCGAGGAGGTTGTGGATGAGTTGACTGAAGTTGCAAGGGCGGCCACGAGAGGTGGTTTGACCAAAAAATGCCACAGAATGGCACATTCTCTCTCGAGTCACGCACCAAGTTAGTTCGAGTCTTGCCAGTCGTGTACCATCCACTCCTAAATTTTGAGAGATGTTTGTTAATTTTAATTAATTACTTGTGTATGTTGCATTTAGGTTATGTTAGCTTGCATATAGTTTCATGAGTGCAAGAAGTGGACTAGAAATGAGTGAGAAATTTGACTAAAATGAAGAAAAGGACTAAATTGAAAAGTGAAAGAGTTTTGGTATGACAATTGTAATTTTGGCCAAAAGATTTACTGTAGCAACAGAATTTTGAAAGCTTCCCACCAGTGAGCTAGGGACGAAATGATAATTTAACATATAGTTAAAAGAATTATCATTTTAGACGGAATGGTTAGGAATTATGAGTAGAATTGTAAAACGGTCGGACTGCCTATAAATAGGCCAATCTTTCAGACATTTCATTTGGCATCCTGAGTTCTGAAATTATAGAGAGAGAAAGTAGTCATGTAGAGAGAGAAACTAAAGGAAAAAGGCAGTAAATCTCATTTCTAGCAAGAGTTGAAGTTAGAAAAGTGATTAGGAAGGCATTTACAGCATAAATTAGCATCTATACATCAGTTAAACACAGATTAAGGTAGCATAATAACCCAATCCCTTTATTTAAGAGTTTACTGTTCATACTACTGAAATTTGTGAAATTGAACTTGTTTGAAAGAAAAAGGGATTTAAAACTACATTCTTATTGTTTTTAATCACTATTGGGTGTTTTTAACTGATTAAAAATACTTGTGCATGCTTAAAATGATTTCTGAAAAATGGGTTTTTCAGTTTGAATGAAAATGAGTTTTAATCTTGATTTGGACAAGATTACATGATGTTTTGGGCTGTTTTCTTATTTTAAATGTTGGTGAGAGGTTTATTGTGAGTTCATCAATTTCAAAATGGGTTTAGAAATAATTTTTTGGATTGACATTTTAGGTCAACAGTAAATCACAAAACAAAGCAAGACGTAGCAGCCGACTGCCCCGGTGCAGCAGTCGACTATCGTGTTCTTGATATACCCAAAAATGCATATAGAATGCTAATAGTCGACTGCCAGGCACCTGGAAGTTGACTGCCGTGTTCTTCATTTTTCCAGAAATGCCTAAGAATAGAGCAGCCGACTGCCCCGACCCAGCAATCAACTGTCGGGCCCAATAGTAAGCTAGGATTCGACTAACGGCACCTAGCAGTCAACTGATAGCTCTTTGTTTGGAATTTCAAAGATTTGGACAGAATGCAATCAGTCGACTTGTAGCGTGATACCAGTCAACTACCACCTTTTGTGATGAAAAGATGAACTTAATGACATATTTGAATGATATCTAGTCCAAAAACTAAATTCAAACTAGAGATTAAACTCAAATTACAAGCAAGGTAACATATACTTTAAATGTAAATGAGAAAGAGCATAAAAGTGATGAAAGTTAAAAGGAAAGAGCAAGAATGCATAAGAGAAATGAAAATTGTGTTATTAATATATGTATTTGTGGTAGATAGGTTCATATCTAAATGACTGATTACTAGTATGGGATGGTGATTAGACATTCCGCAATTATCATGATAGTTGTGAATTGTAAGTTAGTGACTTTAATGGCCAATGTAAATGAAAAGTCACATACTTAGAATTTACAGAACTATAGTATACACTGATTCACCCATATATATGTTTATGAATAGTATTTTAAGGACCCCAGTATGTAATTAATTTGTAGGACCCATAGTTGGGAATCTTATGGTACTTGAATCCACTGGAGGATGCTCCAGAATGTACACAAATGTTATATGTAGTCGAGGACTGCCAAGCAGAGTTGCCACAGTACATATGTAAAAACACAGAGTGGTGCACACGTTGCCCCTCCAAATTTCTCTTATTATGCAATTATATGATGATAATTATGATGATAATTGGCAGAGGCCAATGAGAAGTGCTCTTATTTCCTTATTTCTCTTTATGTTATGATGAAAGTTATATGAATGATGATATGTTACCTATATGTTTTGATGAATTGATGAGATATGTACTATAAGTTAAGTTTATGCATGCAAGTATGAAAGTTAAATGGAATGTTATACAGAATTACCTAATAGATGTATTATTTTACGAAAAAGAATGTAGAATTTTCATATGAGTTGATATGTCTTATTTTACACAATTTTACCTAATATTTTATGTCATTTTATATGTATTTGTGTGTATTTTTATTCTAGGAATCACCTAAATGTGTATCTTATTGCATTTCAGGCTTTTTATCAATCTATCATTAGCAAACGAGACTTTTCTGGAGTCAAAACAACTATTTTGGGTCATTTGGGCCATTTTTCTCTTATTGGGCCAAGCCAAAGCCCTTAATAGGCCTTTAGAACGTGACTCCAAGTGAGGCAGGCCAAGCAGCATGCAAGTGTGGGAATTTTGGAGCTTAGAACAGTGAAAAATTGAGTGAAAAGAAGCATGGAAGAGTACCTAAACACACACATACCTGAGAGCCATCGTGAAAGGGAGACCATCACGCGTTGAAGACCCACGATGCATTGAAGACCCGAACGACGCGTCTGACCGAAGCTCTGTGATGGCGCGACCTCACCCTTGCAGCAAGAGATGATAGGCAACCCACAACCACCGACCATTGTCATCAAAAATTAGTAAAATGGTGAGAAAAGGCGCGCGATCCAAGAGGAAAATCGTTACACATTGCGGCATTTTGTGGCGTCTTTCGGCTAACCCACTGTCTGCCGTCACTTTTTGCAGCTTTAGGTAACCCAGTCACACCTGTCGACCAGCCATCAACCATAGTAACATGACAGATCGGGCAACCTGAGACGGACCCGAGTGACGCGATCCGGTCCTGTTTCATGACCTGTCCAGCGTTGTTCGCTCTATTGGCTGCCAGAAATCGTCCCTCCATCATATGGTGCCTCTCCTACAACATTACGTCGTAGCTCTGGTGGTATGTGGAGCCATTTTTATCAGGTATCCGCGACCCGCGACCTAACCCGATTGTGGCCCATTGGACAGCTTTCAATTTACAATTTTTGGTCATTTTTTGGCAGCTTTTCAGTGACTATTCTGCACTATTCCATCTGTTGTTCAAGAGAATAAGGGCGTATATAATTTTTACACTATTTTTTCTCTCTAAATTGTGGATTTTCTGAACTGTTGGATGATGTTTATGTGTAAGTAAATTTGTAAAACCCATTGGGTCCTGAACTCTGTTGGTAGCCTGAATTTAGTTTCCATGGATGGTTGAACATTGATTATGTGATCTCAGTTACTGTTATGAATGACTATTTATGTTTTCATTGGCAAGACGTTGTACTGGAAGCTCTTTAGATTTCTCTTAATAATTGACAGATTTTAATTGAAATTGGAAACCTAATTGTAACAGACAATTTGTTATCGCTTAGAACTAAGGTTAATAAATTGTTGGATTAAGAAGTAACAACTCTTAATAGTAGTGAATTAGACCGATAATGCTGATCTAAAATTAAGCATTAGGAAGAACCAGCCAGTGGTAGATTTTAGGTTTAATAAATTCATTAAGACCGACAGAGAATTAGAATTAGAATTAGAATTCACTCACAAGTAGCATAATCAGATTTAGTTATCTATTATCTTTTGTATTTACCTACTAGTTTCGGTTCCCATTGGGTTTGGTTTTCTGTCTTGATTAATTCCTCTTCCTGTCAATTAGTGCTGACTAGTTATTATTGCACTTAGCTTAGTTACTAGTTACTAGTTTAATTAGAACCGAAATCACTTTGAATTGAAGGCTAGATAACAAAAAACAAGTAGTAACTCTAGGCTTTCCCATTCCCGTGGGATACGACCTTGATACTCACCATTGCACTAGGCTGCATCAATAGGTTCACTGCCTTAGGTGTAGTTGCTTAGGTAGCATTGGCAGCACGCATCATGAGTTTACGGTGGTACAAACTAGCTGTTTTGAAAAATGGTTATTAATACTACTGAGATGTATTCTCAAAAAAATGCTAGTTTGTATCAGATGCCTAGGTTCTAGATAGTACTAGAAGTGAAGGTGGAAGTGGTGGAGATACCCTTCCTAGGGTATTTTCCTATGATTCATAAAGTATGGGTTGTATATATATGAGAAGTTCCTCCCACACCTTGAGGATGTAGACCTTGAGGATGTAAAGTTCTAAGAAAGTTTTGATATGCCCCATACCCTAAATCCTTGTGTTATTTTGGTAAAAGGATCATGAGAATAGTTTTGATGTATAGGATAAGGGCATATATGTATTAGGATATGTGAGCTAGGAATCCACTAGTTATTTTTGTTAAATGGGTATGAGTGACAGGCCTGTTGTCTCCTTACCCTAGCTAACACTCTCACATATCCATAGATATATGTCTAATGAATGATATGTATACACCGTAAATGAATGTTGATGTATATGAATAGATGTATGCACATGTATGTTACTTTAACTAATATGTTTTTATTTCCGCTGCGTAACGTGTGAGATCCTAAGTGTAGTAACCCAAACCAATAATACTAATTACTTCATTTGGTAAACAAATAAAAAAAAAATTGACTCGGGTAAAGGAAGTAGTAATTCACCAATCTTATAGTATATAGTTTATATTATTTAATCAACTTAAAAGGAACTGTAGGATTGGGGGGTTATAGGTCGCGCGCAATAAAGGCCACGGACAGCTGCAATTAGTGGCTCAGGTCGACAGCGGTGTCCCACTCGTCCTCCCCAGGTCACCGGAAGTCCGCTTGCCATCACTACTGGTCGGAAGTCACGACCCTTTCTCAGTCAAGCGTGTGCGCGTTGCTACTTGGGTTCTCTCCCAAAGTTCACTATTTTTTTTCTAAATTACACACTAGCTCAGGTCTCTTCACGCGGTCCTCTTCAATCAAGCTCGATCCACACACTTTCAAGGCCCAATAAGGGCAATAGTTCGGCCCAATAAACAAAATTGGCCCAGATGGCCCATTTTGAGTGCTCTAAAGACTTTTCAAGCCCAAAATTATTCCATTTGCTGATGAAGACTCAATAAAATGCCTAAAATGCAATAAGATACAAATTTAATTGATTCTTAGGATAAAAATACACAAAAATACATATAAAATGGACAAAAAATATTAGGTAAAATTGTGTAAAATAAGGCATATCAATCACCCCACACTTAAGTCTTTGCTTGTCCTCAGGCAAACACTAACTCAGTCCTCAAACAAATAGCAAAAATTTCTCAAAGTCCATACCTAGTCCACAGTTAATAATGCCTAACACATCTCCCGCGGAACTTAATCATATATCAAATTGCAAAACCTTCACACAAAATGGAGATAATAATGATGCATACACAACTTAGCCACCAATTCAATGTCAATTATTTAAGAATCAATACCTCTCAGAGATTTCTTAGATCACTCAAAGTGTATACTGGTAAGATACACATCCCTCAAGCAACTTCACAAGAATATGCCTACTATATGCTTACTCAAGAATCTCATCTCCGCTACTGCTAAAAATTTGAATACCAAAATCAAAGGTCTTAACAGGGTTGCAATGAGGTTAAGGTAAAGGTAGGGAACAAATTTTTTTTGTAAAAGTGACATATATGCTGAAAATTCGTGCAAACTAAGCATCATGAAGGATTAAAGGATTAAATGCAACAAATGCAAAACATAACAATTTTTACTAAGTTTTCAATGAAGTTGGTGATGCTCAGAGAATACAATATCAACAGAAAAACTACTCTTATTATTATTATCTCCTCTTTGTTTTTCATTTTCATTTTTTTTTCATTTTCTTTTTTTTTTGGTATGTAGTCTGCATGCTTACCCTTTTGGATTGAAGGGAGCATATAGAATAATAAAAAGAACTTAGTGTATTATAACGAATTAAGGCAATACATTTTAATCCTTGTACAAAGAATAAATCACACAAATTTCAACAAATGAGGTGAAGAAAGAAGACAATGAATAGAAGAAAATACGAGGTGTAAAATGTAAGTGAAGGAAAAGTCAAAGCCCAATAGTGGCTAACTAAGGAAGATACATGTGATTCCATATGAATTACTAATCAAGCAGTGTATTCAAACTGCATTATCAACATCCTAAATCAAAATTGAACAATTTGAAAGATAATCAAGAAACACCGGTATGACCCGACCGTGGTAAAAAATGCATTAGACATTAATACTGCTTTCTAACATACACTATGAGAAACAATGCCTACCCATTCATGATTGAATCATACATACTCAAAAGACAATCAAAGACTCAAGTGTATAGAATCAATCATAAATCAAGTATATCCAATATCCTATCCTACATCCTCTATCAGCATAGATACAGCATAAAACCATCTGCAACTAACTCAAGAGAAAGCCAAAATAACATAAAAGAGTCTAAATGATCAAAATAATGGCAATGGATACCCACCCCACACTTGAGGAACACACTATCCTCAATGTACAGCAAAGGGGTATCACTAAATGAAAACGTAAAGCAAAAATAAACAGAAAATCCAATAGTCTTAAAGTACATCATAAGAATGAGAAAGACAAAAATAAAGGGAAATAAATAAAAATAAAAAGGAAAAGATTGCTTCTTTTTGTCAGAGTCTTTTAGCTAGACTCATTCCCTTGACCATTCTTTCAAGAAAAGCACCATATGCACTCTTTCCTCGACCTCCAATGGGTCTCTATAGTAATGCTCTAGACGCTGCCCATTCACTTTGAAATCTTCTTGGTTAGGGTGATGCACTTCAACTGTGCCATAGGGGAAAATCTACTTGACCACAAATGGTCCTGACCATCGACTCCTAAGCTTTCCTGGAAAAAGATGAAAACGTGAGTTATAAAGTAATACTCTATCTCCCACCTAAAAATCTTTAAAGCTACGAAGCCTCTGGTCATGCCACTTCTTAGTTCGAGCTTTGTAAATGGAAGAGTTTCCATAAGCTTGGTGACGTCATTCTTCTAGCTCATTCAACTGCCACAATCTCTCTTTACCTACAGAACTAACATCAAAATTACATGTTTTAAGGGCCTACAGTACCTTATGTTCTAATTCAACAGGTAAATGACAAGTTTTTCCATATACTAGCCTATATGGTGTAAATCCAGTAGAAGTTCTATAGGCTGTCCTAAAGGCCCATAATGTATCATCCAATTTAGATTCCCAATCCTTCTTACTCACCCCCACAATTTTCTCTAATATTCTCTTTAAACCCCTATTAGTTACCTCTACTTGCCCATTGGTCTGCGGGTGATAGGGTGTTGAAAACCTGCGAGATACCCCATAATGTTTAAGTACTTTCTCAAGTTTTTAGCTACAGTCCCTCTATCACTAATCAGTGCCCTAGGTGTACCAAACCTAGCAAAAATTTTTTTAAGGAATCTAGTCACTACCTTAACATCATTAGTGGGGAAGGCTTAATCCTCTGGCCACTTAGAGAAACACTCAACAGCTACCAGAATATACTTATTCCCAAATGAGGAAGGAAAAGGGCCTATGAAGTCAATACCCCAAACATCAAAAATTTCAACCACTTGTATACTTGTTTAGGGCATTTCATCACAGGCTGAGATGTTACCTAACCTCTGACAAGCATCACAAATTTGGACATATGCTCTAGCATCCTAGAATATGGTTGGCCAGTAGAACCCTACTTCAAGCACCTTCCTAGCAGTGTGGTTTACAGCCTGGTGGCCTTCCATTGGTCCTTTATGGCAATGACTCAAAATTTGGCAAATTTCCTCCCCATGTATGCATCGTCGAATTACCTAGTCTGCACAAATAAAAAACAGGAAAGGATCTTCCCAAATGTAGTATTTTAGCTCAGTAAAGAATTTCTTCTCTTGCTGGGTAGTCATACCCTTTGGTAAAACCCTTGCAACTAGATAGTTAGCATAATCACAAAACTAAGGGGAATCAGTACATACCTAAATTGTCTCCAAATGCTCATCTGGGAAGTGATCATCAATGGCTCTCTCATCGAAGGCCTCTCAATTTGGATTCTCCAACCTTGATAGGTGATCTGCAGCCAAGTTCTCAGCACCCTTCTTATCCTTGATCTCAATATCAAATTCTTGTAAGAGCAAAATCCATCTAATGAGTCTAGGCTTAGCATCATGCTTACCAAACAAATACTTCAAAGCTGAATAATCCATGTAAACCACAGTCTTGGATAGCACCAAATAGCATCAAAACTTGTCGAAAGCATAGACCACTGCAAGTAACTCCTTCTCAGTAGTGGTATAGTGCTCTTGGGCATTAGTCAAGGTCTTGCTAGCATAATAAATTGGCTAGAAATTTTTATCAATCCTCTAACCTAACACAGCTCCAACTGCAAAGTCACTAGCATCACAGCCCCTACTTAGGTGGAACCATAATAGGGGTTGTGGTTAGTCATTCCTTTAGTAACTCAAATGTATGAAAACAATCAGTATCAAACACAAAAGGTGCATCCTTGACTAGAAACTGAGTTAAAGGCCTAGAAATCTTAGAGAAATCTCTAATAAATCTCCTATAAAAACCAGCATGCCCTAAGAAACTCCTAACAGCCTTAACAGAACTAGGGGGTTGTAGTTTTGATATAGTCTCGACCTTAGCCTTATCCACCTCCATCCATGCATGTGATATCTTATGCCCAAGAACAATCCCCTCTCTCACCATAAAGTGACACTTTTCCCAGTTAAGAACTAAGTTTCTTCTATACATCGTGCAAGCATACGCTCTAAACTAAGCAAACAATAAGAGAAAGAGTCACCAAAAATTGAGAAGTCATCCATAAATACCTCCATAGACTCCTCAATCATGTCATGGAAGATTGCCATCATGCATCGTTGAAAAGTGGCTGGTGTGTTACATAGTCCAAAAGGCATCCTCCTGTAAGCAAACGTCCCATATAGGCAGGTAAAGGTAGTCTTCTCTTAGCCTTCAGGTGCAATGGGAATCTAAAAATAACCTGAAAAACTATCAAGAAAGCAATAAAACATGTGACCTGCCAAACATTCAAGCATTTGGTTAATGAAAGGGAGAGGAAAATGGTCTTTCTGGGTTGCATCATTGAGTCTCCTATAATCAATGCAAACCCAAAAACCTATTACCATTCTAGTGGGTATGAGTTCATCCTTCTCATTCTTGACCATTGTCATGCCACCCTTCTTAGGTACAACCTGCACAGGCTCACCCAAGAGCTATCAGAAATATGATAAATCAAACATATATCAAGAAATTTAATTACCTCCTTTTTCACCACTTCCTTCATGTTTGGGTTCAATCATCTCTATGGCTGTACCACTGGCCTATAGATATCCTCTATCAGGATCTTGTGTGAACAATAGCTAGGATTAATCCCAGGAATGTTTGCCATCTTTTAAGCAAAGGCCCTAAGGTATTTCCTGAGAAAGGTCAAAGTCATCTCCCTCTCTTCAGGTGTCAAGTCAGCTGCTATGATTACTAGTAGCTTCTCTGCATCATCCAGATAGGTGTAGCTTAAGTTTTTAGGTAATTCCTTCAATTCCAGGGCCGAGGGGTCCTCAATTGAAGGTTTCACCTTCTGCACCTCTGACCTGTCAAGAGAAACAAAAGGGTCAATAGAGTTACTGGGCTTGACAGCCAGTAAATGAGCTAGTTGTTCCAACACTTACTTGTTAGAAAACTCATCCTCATCTTCTTGCAATGCCACCTATAAAGGGTTAACAAGTAAAAATTCTTGCAATTCAGACTCAACCACATCATCCAAGACATCCATAGAATATACAGTTACATCATGATCTAAAGATTGTCTCTTAGATGTAGCTAAGTTAAAAGTAATAGTCTCATCCCCTACTCTAAGTTTCAAGTTCCCATCACAGATATCTATAATAGCTCTAGATGTTGTAAGAAAAGGCCTACCTAGAATCAAAGGTATGCTACTCTCACCCTACATATCCATCACAATAAAATCAACAGGAAAGATGAATTTATCAACCTTTACAAGTACATCTTCCTCTATGCCTCTAGGATATTTAATAGTTCTATCAGCCAACTGTATATTCATCTTAGTAGGTTTTTGCTCACTCAATCCTAGTATATCAAATAAGCTAGTAGGCATTAAATTTATGCTAGCTCCTAGATTAGCTAAAGTATCCATGACAAACAGTTCACTAATTATACAAGGTACAGTAAAACTCCCTGGATCATGCCTATTAATAGGTAGCTTGTTTTGTAGGATTGCTGAGCACTCCTCATTCAGTGTCACCAGCCCCAAATCCTCCAGTTTCCTCTTGTTGCTCAGTATTTCCTTCAATAACTTCGTATAGCGAGGCATATGCGAAATGGCTTCAACAAAAGGAAGGTTAATCCTCAGCTATTTAAATAGATCAAGAAACTTACCAAACTGCTAATCCACCTTCTCTTGCTTCAGTCTAGCAAGGTATGGAATAGGTGGCTGGTACTCTATTATAGGGCTCTTCTTGCCCTCAACCTGCACTGGCTTAGTTACCCCAGGCTCTAGGTCCTTATTGACAGTTGCATCCTGCACATCAATGTTATCATCATCAGGTAAAAGTAAAGGACCAGATACTTTCTTGCCTAATCTTAGAGTAATAGCCTTGCAATACTCCCTTGGATTAGACTCCGTGGTGCTAGGGAGCGTCCCTGGCTGTCTCTCAGCTAACACCTTAGAAATCTGGCCTATCTGGTTCTCCAAGTTCTGAATGGAGGCCTGCTAATTTCTAAGTACTGTGTCTGTCTATTGGAACTTGCTCTCTGAAGTGGACACAAACTTCATGATCAATTCCTGTAGATTGGGCTTCTTCTCCTGCCCTTGAGGAAATTGATTTGGAGCAGATTGCTATTGGGGTTACTACTGGTGCAACTATCAAAAACCTGGTGGACCCTGGTTATTAGTGTTTCTCCATCCAAAATTTGGATAATTCCTCCACCCAGGGTTGTACATGTTGCTGTATGGATTGTTCTACTATCTTAGAGCATTCCCCATGTAATCTACCTGTTCAAAATCAGAAGAACCACTATGAGAAGAAAATAAAGAAGAGGGGTTAGCAAATATAACTCTCGCATTACAATTGACATCATATTGTGGGCCACCATAGAACTCACAGCTTGACTATGCTGCCTGCAATGGCATCTTGAGTTGGT
This sequence comes from Senna siamea, assembly GCA_031216115.1. Taxonomy (NCBI): domain Eukaryota; kingdom Viridiplantae; phylum Streptophyta; class Magnoliopsida; order Fabales; family Fabaceae; genus Senna; species Senna siamea. Next base: position 15,531,035 of record CM062354.1, read on the forward strand.
CAATCTTCTTGGCCAGAAGCTCCACTTTGAGCTGTCAAGGTTGATATAGAGTCTGACTAGTTGACCACACCTTGTCGTCCTAGCCTATCCCTTGAGGATTGCCATTGATAGTTGTTCATAGCCATTTCCTTTATTAAATTCTATACCTGTTCAGGGTTTTAATTGTTGAATGCACCATCTACTTCCGTGTCCACCATTTTTCTTGTGGCTGTATTCAAACCAATATAAAAATTCTGCACCTGCATCCACATTGGCAATCTATGATATGGTCAACACCTTAGCAAGTCTTTGTACCTCTCCCATGCATCATACATACTCACATCAGCCATTTGCACAAAAGAAGAAATGTCGTTACGCATTTTTGCAATCTTAGCTAGTGGAAAATATTTGTACAAAAACTTTTCAGCTAAAGTATCCCAAGTATTGATGGAGTTAGGTGGTAGGGATTGTAGCCATCTCTTTACTCTGTCTCTCAAGGAAAATGGAAACAATCTAAGTCGAATGGCGTCATTGGTAGTTCCATTAATCTTGAAAGTGTCACATATCTCCAAGAAATTGGCTATGTGAGTGTTAGGGTCTTCACTATGCAGCCTTCCAAATTGTATAGTTTGTTGCACCATCTGGATCACATTTGGCTTAATCTCAAAATTGTTAGCTACTATTGTAGGCCGAGTAATGCACGTCTATGTCCCCTCCAATGAAGGTCTAGCAAACTCGTACATCGGTCAGTTGGCATCATCATTGTTATTTGCAGTCGCCAACTTTGGTGACGTAGGGTCAGGGATCTCAACTGGTTCCTCCTCTAATACCTTAACTGGCACCTCCTCCTAACAATGGTGTGCACGAGTCCACAACAGTCATTCTGGATCAGATAGAGGGTCTACAGTTACAAGATTAGAACTCCTAGTCATAAACTACCTTAATCCAACAATAGAAAAACAACCAAACAATTAGATCAAAGAGTGATAAACTAAAACAAAAAGTAAAACAAGACAGATAAAAAATAAACAACAAAAACAAAACAAATAAAAACCCACTAAACTAGCAAAATAATTAATCCTAAAATAAAATCAAATAAACAAAAGACAAAATGAAACTAATAAAAACCAATAACTGAACGAAGAGAAAGACACAACTAACCAGAAAACAAAAACAAAACAGAACAAATAAAAGTGACTGAAGTAACAGATAGCAATTTCACTCTAGTTTTCACAAACAGTTCCCCGGCAACGATGCCAAAAACTTGATGCTATGTGCCAATGTTACCTAAGCAACTACACCTAAGGCAGTGAACTTATCGATGTAGCCTAGCGCAATGGTGAGTATCAAGGTTGTATCCCACAGGAATGGGAAAGCCTAGAGTTACTACTTGTTTTCTGTTATCTAGCCTACAATTTAAGGTGATTGGGTTCTAATTAAACTAATAACTAAATTGAATGCAATAACAACTAGTCAATGATAATTGGCAGGAAGAGGAATTAATCAAGACAGAAAAGCAAACCCAATGGGAGCTTAAACCAATTGGTAAACACGAAAGATAATGGATGACTAAATTTGATTATGCTACCTGTGAGTGAAATCTAATTCAAATTCAAATTCTCTATCGGTCTCAATGAATTTCTTAAACCTAAAATCTACAACTGGTTGGTTTTTCCTAACGGTTAATTTTAGATCAGTATTATTAGTCTAATTCACTAGTATTAAGAGTTGTTACTTCTTAATCTAGCAATTTATTAACCTTAGTTCTAAGCAATAACAAATTGTTCGTTACAATTAGGTGTCCAATTTCAATTAAAATCTGTCGATTATTAAAAGAAATCTAAAGAGTTGCCATTACAATGTCTTGTCAATGAAAACATAAACATTCATTCATAACAATAACGAAGATCACACAACCACTATTCAATCATCCACGCAAATTAAACTTAGGATACCAACATAGTTCAGAACCCAATGGGTTTTACAAGCTTATTTACACATAAACATCATCCAAAAGTCCAAAAAATCCACAATTCAAAGAAATAACAATGTAAAAATTATATATGTCCCTCTTCTCTCCAAAAGGCAATGGAACAATTTTTGGCGGTAGCTCGGGCGAACGGCGTCAAACGGGTCACGAATCGTTCCTAGATCTAAGCTCTCGGGTCCATCTCAGGTCAGCCATTTTGGCACGCTACGGTGGCCAATGAGCTTTGAGGAGGTTATGGATGAGTTGCCTGAAGTTGTAGGGGCGGCCGCGGGAGGTGGTTTGGCCAGAAAACACCGCAAAATGGCGCGTTCTCTCTCGGGTCACGAATCAGGTTGGTTCAGGTATAATGGATCGCGTTCAATAAAGGCCACGGATGACTGCAATTGGTGGCTCAGGTCGACAGCGATGTCCCGCTCGGCCTCCCCAGGCCACCGGAAGTCCGCTCGCTGCCGCTACTGGTCGGAAGTCACGGCCCCTTCTCGATCACGTGTGTGCGCGTTGCTGCTCAAGTTCTCTCCCAAAGTTCACTATGTTTTTCTCTGAATTGCACGCTACCCCAGGTCTCTTCATGCGGTTGTCTTCAATCAAGCCCGATCCACACACTCTCAAGGCCTAATAAGGGCAATAGTTTGGCCCAATAAACAAAATTGGCCTAGATAGCCCATTTTGAGTGCTCTAAAGACTTTTTAAGCCCAAAATTATTCCATTTGCTGATGAAGACTCAATAAAATGCCTGAAATTCAATAAGATACAAATTTAATTGATTCTTAGTATAAAAATACAAAAAAATACATATAAAATGGACAAAAAATATTAGGTAAAATTGTGTAAAATAATACATATCACGCTCATTCATATAGACAGTGGTGCATGGAGTTGTTGCTGCGTAACTCTCCTGATTACTCTTAGGGTGTTTTATGTACTGCTTATATGTTATGAAAGTGAAATGATGGCATGTTTACTATCACACATGTGTTTTAAAAGAAATTTTTTATGATGAGAATGATGATGAATGCACTTCCCATGTTTTAAAGATGATATGTTTTGATGATTATGCATATGTATGAGTACACAACATGATTAAATGCTACATGCATTACATCCCAATAGTATGTGATTTTTTTTATGAAAGAATGTAGAGTTTTTTCGTGCGAGCACAGTGATACAGGTCAATGGATTTTGTAAGAGGTTGTAATGCTACTGAGATTTATTTCTCATGATAGTGTTGGAATGTACCAGATGTGTAGGTCCTCTTGGGCGAGAGGTGAAGGTGAAGTATGAAGAAGTGTCCAATCTAGGCATACAGACTGTTTAATTTAGGTAGCTTAAGTACATGGTAGTATGAAGCTAGCCTTCATGATATTTTGAGAAAGGCTAGTGTAGGATTATTTTGTATAGCCTATTCTAACTTATCTATATATAAATTAGGCTGGATTTATGAATAGTCTAATTGATGGGTTATGAATGGCAAGATTGTTGCCTCTAAGCCTAATAGTTAACTAATTATATTTAATTAAAATTCATGTCTATGTATAGTTAATCCAGGGTTATTCTATATACATATATATTTATTCCATTGTGATGTTGAGAGAACCCGAGAGTAAAGACCAACCTAAATGGCACTCAATTAATCAACTTGGTAAAAAGTTTAAAATTTACTCAGGTAGAAGTGATAGTAACACATGTAACACCCCATGTTCTTGCAATTATATTTAAATTTATGATTTAATCAAATAAATTGCCATGAACTGTGTCCAATTGCTTGTGTGATGTAATATTTATAATAAGTATTGGAAAGGATGACATTGCATAAAATTAAGTGTTTAATTTAATTCTCTATTTTTCCTTTTGAGTCACCTAGTTTAAGTGCCAAGAGAAAAGCAAACCAAAATGCATATGAAACCTACACGTGCAATTGGAAAAAAAAAAGGGGGATGCAACAATTAAAGATATGTATATATATAGACGTACACAACCAAAAAGAAAAGAGAGAAGGGAAAAACAAGTGGCATTAAGCCTCCTTGCTTCCCTCTAGCATTAATCTTAAGTGGCCAATAGGTAATAGGAGAATGGCCATGGATAAAGGGCTGCACTTGATGACATGTGAACTAGGGAATAATAAATAGGAAAGGAACAAAGTTCAGAATTTTTCCCTTCTAACCAAGTGCACCACACGGCTAGGAAAGGAAGTGTGAGATACATGTTTCCTTCATCCCTTGTGTTACCTCCAATTTAGGGGAAAACTCTTGTACACCTTGCATGCATGGGTTTTACCTAAAGTAAGGAAGGAAGGAACACGTGAACTAGGAAGAAAAGAAAATATATGTGTACAATACTAGCATATGTGTCTTGTGTGAGACCAAGGGATAGTAGGAAGATGGATGGAAATTAATTATATATATATATGCATGCAACAAGTAAAACAAAAGGTGAAAAATTTTTAGAGTTCACAACACAACTAGAAGGAAGAGAAAGCATGTAATGCAAGCTTTTTCCTCTCTCCTTTAACTTGTTTAAGTAGCTAACCTAGGCTTGCAATGAAGTGAAAAGTGACTTAAAAGTACACTTATGACAACTAAGCAATGATTAAGGAGAGAAAGGAAGAAGAGAAGTACAGCTACCACCCAAGCCTCACGTGAATTAGGAAGAAAAATAAGAGAAAACATGCATGGCATGTGGCTTGTGTGAGAGAGGTAGTTTATATGAATTCATTCCCTCCTTCCTTGGTGTCACTGCATGGAGAAAATGGGCATGCATAAGGAGTAGAACTTGTGTTTGCCTAGCCGTATAGCCTTGTGTAGGTGAGAGTGGCGTGACAAGTGGGTTAAGGTGTGGTTGCAAGCATTAGTGTACTTAAAAGTACACTTGCAGTCGTGATTAGCAATAAAGGAGGGAGAAAGAAAAGAGAGACTTCCATTTGGGACATATACACCACACCCTCATAGGAAGAAAGAAAAGAAAAAGATAAGGAGAGAGAGAGGGCATGAGTTTAAGCTAAACACCAAGGTTGTGAGGAGAAAGGAGTGAAGTTAACCAAGAAAGGAAGCAAGGTGTGGAAGGAGACCAAAGGAAGGGCCAAGATCACTTCTTTCTAGTTCACCATCAAGGTAGGTTAGCAATTTATAAATTTTTTTCCATGATCTAAAGTATATGCATGATGAATTTTTACTTTCATGAAACTTGAGTACTTGTCTACATTCTTGAAATAGGAGTGACAATTGACTTAGCTTGCATGATAAATGAATGAGGTGGTTGATGTTTAAAACTTAATATTCTTGTTTTCTTTAAATCATGAAAGAACCTAGAACAAGAGATCATTCAAATGGCATGTGTTTCTTGGCTTATGTCTCATAGTATTGGAGTAAACTTGTGATTTCCATGATAAAATTATTGTTGGTAAATGTAACATGTATAAAAGAAGCTTTAACCCAAGAAAATGTGGGAAATTATGACTAGTCAATGATGAATGTTGTCATGAGAAAATTATGGTTAGTAATGATGAATATTGATGTTATGGGAAAATTATGGTAGTTAATGATGGACATTGTTATGGGAAAATTTTGGATAGTTGATGATAAATATTGTTATGGGAACATTAAGGCCAGTTAATTATGAACATTGTTATGGGAAAATTATGGCTAGTTGATGATGTGTTGATTATGCAAAAGGAATTATCCCATTTTAATGGTATTATTTAAAGAATGAAAAAAGGAAAATTTAAATGATAAAATATGAAATTCTCTTGAGTTTCCCTTAAGCCAAAATAATGAGAATTCTTCGTTGAAAATTTATTAAAATTTTATAAGAGAAATATATTATCCAAGAATGGAGAATTAAATTTATTTAGGCAAAATTTGTCATAAATAAATATGACAAAGAGGTATTGTATGCCGATAGAAAAAGGGAAACGTAACTAACAAGGGAAAGCATAGAAAGGTACACAATTATGAAAAGAAATGTAGCCAAGTATCCATGATTTATGAGGTGTGGCCAAAGGTACTCCACACGTGTGACCTAGCGAGGTGTGGCCAAAGGTGCTCCATACCCATGGCCTAGTGTTCACAATGATTTTATATACATATTCGAGTGTTCACGAATTACGAGGTTTAGCTGAAGGTGCTCGACATGTGTGACCTAGTGAGGTATGGCCGAAGGTGCTTCATACCCGTGACCTAGTGTTCACGATGATTTTATATACATGGTTGAGTGTCCACAAATTAAAAGGTGTGGCCGAAGGTGCTCCACACGTGTGACCTAGTGAGGTGTGGTCGAAGGTGCTCCAACCCATGACCTAGTTTTCATGATGATTTTATATACATGGCCTAGTGTCCATGAATTACGAGGTATAGCCAAAGCTGCTCGACATGTGTGACCTAGTGAGGTGTGGCCGAAGGTGTTCTATACCGTGACCTAGTGTTCACGATGATTTTATATACATGGCCAAGTATCCACAAATTACGAGGTGTGGCCGAAGGTGCTCCACACATGTGACCTAGTGAGGTGTGGCTAAAGGTGCTCCATACACGTGACCTAGTGTTCACGATGATTTCATAAGGGTAGCTTAGTGTCCACGTAACACTCCAGGGTGCTCAATTTATCTATAGTGGTAAGTGTAAGAATTTAATGCATAAGCAATTTTTGGTTAATTCTGCAATAACATGTATAATTCTATGAGAACATGTTCCCCTTGGAAAGGATATCTGATTCTTTTTTTACATTGACATCTAAATTTATCATGCAACGCTTGCCTTTCGATATTTATGAATAATTCTATGTTTTAATATCAAGAATGTAAAAGTCAATATTTTGGTGCTTGCACCTTGATACATATTAGTTGTTTTCTAAACCCTAAATTGTTAAGCCATTAGGAAACTTGTGTTTCTCATTTATATGCTAATATGTATTAGATGCGCATGCTTAGCAGGGCCGGGGGAAGTCAACAGTTCTTTTTGGTTAAAAGCAAAATTTTTGTGACCTGTTATTTTAGGGATCCTGATCCTAGAAGTATTTTGGGATTATAATTAGGACTATTCTTTTGTCTGTGTACATGAAATATAAATGGGGAATTTACCGAGAAAAGGGATATGTGAAGGACCTGTTCAGACCGATGATTTGTAAAAGAGTCTGAGTGACAGGCTTGTTGTCTCTTGACTCCTTATGGACGTGTACTTCATCTATCCCAGTATTTGATTATAGAAGGATGTAATGAATATACCTTATTGTACATTGATCATTTGTATTATAACTTTACATTTTCACTATGCAGTATAGTATTTTATTTTTGCTATGCATATGAGATTTTATCTGAGAAAAAAGAACACAAACCTAATCCATAATAATAAAACTTAATGGTATAAACACTCTCTTAACCTTAATTATTCATTTGCAACGTCTGAGCATTTATACTATTAAGTATTATTATTACAGATTAGGTTCGGGTTCTTTTGATCAGATAACCATACTTTATGCATAGCGGAAATTAAATTTAATACATCACAGCGAAATTTATAAAACTTACATATAATACAAATAATAAATGTCCAATAATAAATATCTGTTACATCTTTCTGTGAACATATACCAAGATATATGAAGTACCTGTCCATAAAGAGTCAAGAGACAACAAGCCTGTCACTCAAACTCCTTTTACAAAGTACTAGGGATGAACCGGTCCTTCACATATCCTTTCCCCAATGATTGCCCTTTTTCCCTTTTCTATATACAGCCAAAATAGTAGTCATAATTCTAATTCCAAAAATATATATAGAATCAGGATCCAAAATAAAGGAATACAAAATGCTCTTAGCAAAAGGGACTTTCATCTTTTCCTAGCATTGCTAAACGTCTACATCTGATACATATTAGCATATAAATGAGAAGCGCAAGTTTCCCAGTAGCTTAAAAATTCATTATTTTAAGATGAACTAATATGTACCAAGGTGTAAGCACCAAAAACCTTTTCATTTACATTCTCGTCATTTAAAACACAGTCTCATTTATATATACTGATTGGCAAGCATTGCATGATTATTTGACATGTTAATGTGATAAAAGTAGATATTCTTTTTCAAGTACAACATCTTTTCATGGGATCATACATGTTAAAAACTAAAATAACCAATGATTAGTTATACATTTCATTCTTAAAACTTACCTTGTCTCAAAGTGTGAAGCACCTTTGGTCACACTTTAAGAATTGTGGACTCTTGGTCGCATTTATAACATAATTGTGAACTCTAGGTCATGAGTGTGAAGCACCTTCGGTCATACCTCACTAGGTCACATGTGTGGAGCACCTTCGACCACACCTCAAGAATTGTGGACACTTGGCCACCTTTATCATTGTGAACACTAGGTCCCAAGAGTGAAGCACGTTCAGTCACACCTCATTAGGTCACATGTGTGGAGCACCTTCAGCCACACCTCAAGAATTATGAACACTTGGCCACCTTTATCATAGTGAACACTAGGTCCCGGGTGTGAAGCACCTTCGGTCACACCTCACTAGGTCATATGTGTAGAGAACCTTCAGCCACACCTTAAGAATTGTAGACACTTGGCCACCTTTATCATTGTGAACACTAGGTCCCGGGTGTGAAGAACCTTCGGTCACACCTCACTAGGTCACATGTGTGGGGCTACACCTCAAGCATTGTGGACACTTGGCCACCTTTATCATTGTGAACATTAGGTCCCTGTGTGAAGCACCTTCGGTCACACCTCACTAGGTCACATGTGCGTAGCACCTTTGGTCACACATCACAGATTGTGGACACTTGGCCACTTTTATAACATAATTAGCAATCATAATTCATCTTATTATTACCCTTAAATTTAACTATTATAAGGCACTTTATGACCCATTTACCAATGGCCTAATGGTTCGGTTATACTAATTAATCCACTAGGTTACATTCGGCCATCATGGAAAATAATCAAACTTAGGATCTTTCATGTCACATTGCCATATTTTTCCCATCCTTACCATAAGTTAAACTTCATGCATTAATTTTTAGGGTACTTTTCCCCACATTTAATTTGTGAAACCATTGCCATTAAGCATTTATTTTACTTATTTTCTTGGTTCATGTTAAACACTAAATTTAAGGCTTACACACTATTCTCCCTTTTTACATTTTAATAATAATGTGGGGCCTTATTATGTGCAAAAAGGTAAACTAATTAACTATACCTTAATTAACCATGTTTTCTTTCTTTCTCTTAGCCAAAACCAAAGTGTAATCTCTCTTGCACAATTTTCATCAAGTCATTTCACCCTTACAAAGGCCACTTTCGGATTTGGTAAGCCAACAAGAGCAATGTCATAAATTGTAAACCAAATTCTAGCTAGCAACCTTCATTTTTATGTCTACAACTTAAAATATATACTAGTCATGAAAAAATACAAAATTTCAGCACTATCTTATGTTAAAGCTTTCCAAGATACATGCTAAATTTTACTAACAATAGTTCTTTCATGATAATAACAATATCCATTTTAGCACATCAACAAGCACATCCATTTACCATACAAGCTTGGCCAAGAGACATTAACATTTTCAAGAATGTAGAGAGGAAACAAATGTTCCATGAAAGCTTGGAAAATTATGATGTATATATTCTAAAACATGGAACAAAAGTCAAGGAATTGCTAACCTACCTTAAGGATGAACTAAAGTGGAATTATCTTAGCTTTCCTTTTTGAATTTCCCTTGCTCCTTTGCTCCTTTCTTTCTTGGTTAAATTCACTCCCTCTCCCTTCACCTAATGTGTTTGTGTGTCTTCTCAAATGTGAAGCTACCTTCTTTTCTCTCTTGCCAAGTGTTATTGTTGTATGCCATCTAATTCCCTCTCCCTCATGTATTTTGTTTAATCGGCTAAGGGAATGCTACCTCCTCTCTCTCATTCTTTTTAATTATCATTAGTCATAGTTGCACGTGTACCTAAGTACAGCCTATGTTAATTGCAACCTTGTATGCCTAGCTTAACCACTTGATTATGGTAAAGGAAAGGAAGGTGGGAGATTCACACAAGGCATCACACCTCACACAAGCTACCCTTCAAGAGTACACCTCCTAAATGTATGTTTACTTAAATAAATTCTACACCTTTAGTCACTCGGTCACACAAAGGAAGAGAAAGGAAGGAAGTCACGTAATGCAAGCTGCACGCTCTACTTCATGCATGCTGTACGGTCACTCAAGGGCTTTTTAATCTCCTTCCTCAAGCACGTTAAAGGTAGCACAAGGGAAGGGAAGGAAAGCTTGCATTACACGCCGAATGTACCTTCCACACAAGCTGTGCTTAGGCGTTGCACTTTCCTTTCCTTCACCGATTGCATATATGGGTATTAAATTATTTTTCTCTCTTCCCAATTTTCTATTATTTCATGGCATTACCAATGACACTCCTATATTATGTAATTGTGAAGCTTGCTACATGCATATATATATATATTTAACTCCACCTATCTCATGATTACTCGGTTACCTTGAAGAAAAGTCAAGGGAAGGAGAAAGGCTATCCTTACACGCCTTTCTCTTTCTCTCTTCCACCGAATGCACATACTAATTTTTCCTTTGTTTATTGAAATAAATTCTGCACTCTTGCACTAGCCATTTTCCTTTTGTATATTTAAATGCTACAGACTTCTTTCATTTCCCAATTGTCCTAGCCGTGTGGTTATATATATATTTAAAAATTCACATCCTTCTTCCTAATTTCCATTGGTTACACAATTAAGGGTAGAGAGTAAGTAGTCAAATTCCCTTTCTCTACTTATGTCACATTCTCCCCTTCACCAATTGCACGTGCATGTTTATTTAAATTGACTATACTCTTCTCCTTTGGTAATTTGGTTAGGTAAAAGGAAGGAAATAGGAAATTAAATCAAGCACCTAAATTTTCACATGTTTCCTTTTTTTTTTAACCATTTCATGCTACTTAATACCTAGGTCCATTATTTCTCTTGTGGCGTTTATTCTTCATTACATTACTAAAGCAATTGCATCATATTTTATGGTAACTCATCTAATTAATTAAGAAGACATTAATTTAAATATAACCAAGAGAATATGGGGTGTTACACATTACACTAGGCTGCATCAACAGGTTCACTGCCTTAGGTGTAGTTGCATTGGCAGTTAATCAAGTTTTTGAAGGAACCCTGAATGGACATTTTAAGCTCTAGTGGACATTTTAAGTCAGTCGAAGTTTGACACCCTTTAAATCCAGTCAGAGTTTTAGTGTTCTCATCATAAGTCTAATTGAAGTTCTAGCCGACACCTTTTTAAATCTAATTGAAGTTTTAGTGACCTTATCGTAAGTTTATTCAAAGCTCTAGCTAATGCCTTTTTATTTTTTTCATCATTCAAAGTTCTAACACCTTGTTGTAAGTCTAGTCAAAGCTCTAGTTGACACTCTTTTATTTTTTTGCAGGTTAGTCAAAGTTTTGATGCCTCATCGTAAGTCTAGTCAAAGTTCTAGTTGACACCCTTTATCTTTTGTTGGTCAATCAAAGTTCTTGCTTTCCTCTTTATTTTCCTCTGACCAGTCGAAGCTCTGGTACCCTTTTCTTCTTCTTTCTTTGGAGATGATGCCTTTTAAAGGAGATATTCTCTTTTTCTTTTCTAGTCAGAGTCCTTGTATCATCTAAGTGATTTTTCATGTTTTGGTTGTTTGTTAGTGTTTTCATGTCAGAAAAAATATGTGTTCTTCATCTTTACTTGCTCCTTAGTAAAGAACATCTCAAATTGCAATTTCACTCTTCTTACCTAAGAAACAAGCAAAGTGGGATAACACTGTGAACACTGTATTTTGTCTAGGAATTTTTGTAATTTTTTAAAAGTAAAATATGTCTCTGCCTTTTCCCTTTTCTTTGGAGGTGATGCCTCTTAGAGATGATGTTTCAATTCGTACCTTTTCTAGTCTGTTCCTTTTGTTAGCTAAGTGTTTTCTTAAATATCATTTTGTTTGTTAATGTTGTCATGCCAAACAAAATAAGTGTTCTTTATCTATACTTGCTCCATAAGAAAGAATATCTCAAACTGCATTTTCTATTTTCTTACCCAAGAAATAGGCAAAGAGGGGCAACTATGAACTTCATTTTTTTGGCATTTTTATAAATAAAGAATAATAAAACTAAAAATGAATAAATAACAATAAATTTGAAAATTTTTAAGTAAGCTTTAGACTTGCATTTCAAAATAAAATAAATAAATAATTTTAAAATAAATAAATAAATAAAATAATAAGAAGAAGAAAAACAAAACAAAACAAAACAATTTTGATTTTCAGAAAAGGCAAATAAAAATTGATTAAAAAGATTAGAATAGGAAAATGGTAGGTATTTTCAATTTGATTTCTCCATTTTATCCCTTATGTTTTTCCCCTTTTTCCCTTTTATCCCTGATTTACCATTTACAACCTAAAATTAAAAAAAATTCAAAGAAGAAAGAGAGACACTAGCGTGTGATTCCTTCTAGAGACGGTAAGGAAGGAGAGAAGAGATTTTTGCTTCTAGAGAATGGGAGAGGGAGGAGATCTTCTAGAGGAAGAGAGAAGAGGAAAATTAGGGATTCTTCTAGAGGGACCGAGTAAGGAGGCTTCATGTTTTTTGAGGGTGATAACTAAGAGAGGAGGAGTAAAAGCATTCAATCTTCTACACGTTGAGAGAGTGTGAGAGGGGAATCATTTATGGCAAGCTGAGAGAAACTGAAGGGAACAAAGAGTTCAAAGAAGCTTTCTGGTTACCATCTATCGACTATCCTGACCATTTGAATTGTTAATCTTGTGTGTCTATGATGCTAGATGGTCAAGAATGGTAAGCTCACTCTTCCCCTATTTTAATTCCATTTCAGTTTTGAACTTTTAAGGGATAAGGTACTACTATATTTGCTATAAGTTTATAGGTTGAATACATGGCGTCCCTTCTTGTTAGCATAATGGTTTAATGTGATTGATGTGCTTCTCATGTTTTTCTGCCACTTTAGTAGAGCAATATTTCATTATAGAAGCTAAAATTCATGTTATGGAATAGTTGATTACACTGCTATACTTGGCTATAATTTTTGTTAGTTAAATACATGTTTTTTAGGAGTATGCCCTTATGAAAATTTCTTTTCAAAAGTGCTAAAAATGGTGGTTTATGCTTCTAATTTTGGTGCTGGTTAGTTTTTTTTTCTTCCCTATTACTTTAAAAAGTGTTAAAATGGCAAATTTAAATGTTTTAGAGGTATTGCTGGTTGCTTAGTTGTTTTAACTATATTTTAGGTGCCTTTAAACATACTTCAAAGTTCAAATTTGTGTTCTAAAAATGTTTGTTGATACCTAGGCCTTTTAGTTATGCGTTGGATGGCTTGAGACATAGTTTCAAGTTAAATTTTGTGTGTTAGAAGGTAATTTACCATTTTGAAATTTTTTTCTTGGGAACTCAAAATGTTGGAAATATTTCCTCATGGTTTCTTAATGTATTTTAACACAATAAAAGGTTGATTTAAATGGTGGAAGTATGGATTTGGGGTAATTATGGTATAATTTTAAAGGTGGGTTACACCATTATTTTTGTAACATCCCACCTCTAAATGTACAATGTACATTAGTCCCATAGAGATGGTGTGCTACTACATATCTTTTCTTGTCTATCCGAGTTCAATTTTAAATTAATGCCCATAATCTTTAATTAATTCAATTTTAGGTTTAAGGTTACGCTCGGGACTCTCAGTCATAGGTATATATGTGGTAGGGGAAGTATAAAAAGATAAGACATACTTTTATATGTATACAAGCTAATTCTTTCTATTTATAGTTGATACACATATATATATAATTCTCAAAAGTTTAGGTATGAGCTTGGGAGAAATGTAACACCCGTTATCTTATCTTATCTTAACAACGTCATTTAACATTTTCAGATAAGTGGTTACATTATTCTTAGCCTTTATCTTGTTAATTTTCCTGAGCATTTAATCTATCAATAATTTAATATATAATTAGGTTCGGGTCCTTTTGCTCAGGTAAACATACTTTTGCATAGCGAAAATAAAATCTCATACATCATAGCAGAATTCATAAAATTTCATAGTATATAAGTATGTTAATTGTCTATTACATCATTCAGCATACATAAACTAGAATATATGAAATACCCATCCATAATGAGTAAGGAGACAATAATTCTATCACTCAAACTCCTTTTACCAAAAGAACAGTAGTCCTAATTCTATCTTAAGATACAGATGGCAAAAATTAGGACTAAAATTGCTACATTATATAGATTATATTTACTCTTTACATCAACTAGATCGGTGCATTATTACTCAGGTTCTATGCATCTGGTACATATCAGCACAATAATGAAAAATATATTCCTAGTAGTTAAACAAAACCTTTTGTTGAAAATAACTGACATGTACCACTATACAAATACAGCAAACATTTCTACATTCTATTTAGTTCTAAAAATCTTTTCATACAGATCTATAGGTATGCCATATGTGAAACATGTGTGTATGCATCTATGAATATGAGATATGCTGCATAAGACAACATTAATATAATACATGGTAAGATTTCAATGTTCATATTCATCAATAATTCACACATAGAACACATTCATGCATTAAAAATATTTATAGCATCTCATCAATGACTTATTTCTCTGGAGGTATACACAAGATCATTCCTCCACTGGATTTATTTCTTTAGAGGTATACACTAGATCATTCCTCCATTGGGTTTAATCCTATTAAGGTATACACTAGATCATTCCTTCACTAGGTTTAATCCTCTAGAGGTATACACTAGATCATTCCTCCTTAAGGTTTAGTTCCTTGGGAGTATACATTAGATCATTTCCCTCAAGGCAATATTTCACTAGAGGTATACATCAGATCATTCCTCCTTAGGACTTTAATCTTGCCTTTCTCAAATGCAATATGCATTCTTATGCCTAATGTAACAACTGAGATCATTTTTAACCTATTTCTAACCCATTTGGTTCATTTCTAGCATTATTTCTATCAATTGAACATTATGGTAACAAATTCCATAATTATGCCTAATGTAACAACTGAGATCATTTTTAAAGATTAAAAATCAAATTTTGATATTTATTTCATTTAAACTGAGTTTGGCATAATTTTTGAGGTCGACGGTGGAATCCGGAAAGCTTTTCGGAGTCAGAAATGTGATCTGATGAAAGGAAACGCGACCCTGCGATAAGATGCTGACAGACAGAGTTTTGAACTTCGGTTTCTCAGACAAAGGCCAAAATCCTTGCATGGGAAGTTGTGCATACGTTCAGGTGGAAGACAACACCCCGAAGTTTCCCCGGATGGTTTGGAAAAAGTCAAAATCGCCCCTAGAAGCCTTAAAATTCCTGAAACCTCACCATTTCCCACTATTTTCACCATTTCCCTCTCTCTCCTCACTCTACTTTCTCTCTCTTCTCTCTCTCCCTTCCTCCACCGCGCGCCGCCACCTGGGCCACCGTGGGCCACCACCTGACCACCAATCAACACACCTCGCCACCCTCGACCTCAGGCAGCCACCCACGACCACCAACGACCGACAAAGTCATCAAAAAATGCTGGTTTTCCACCTCCATCGCGTGAAATTTTACCTACTGTGATCTCCTCCGTCAGCCACCGTTGGACATCACCGCCACCACCAGTGTGTAGGCTGAGCTGCCAACTTCCTACCCCAGCTTGTCGCCACTGAATGGAGCACCGAAGCGCACAGATTAAGGAAAATTTTGTTCGTCGTGCGTCAACTTTTGGGGCCAAAAAACGTCATCAAAATGGCCGTGAACTGCCGCGCCACCACCAGATTCGGACTCCCCATCTTGAGGGCTTTACCGTGGTGTAATTTTTGAGGCCAATCGCACCCCTCCATCTTGCATTGCCGTGAGCCGCCGTGCACAGCCGTGCTCTATCGTGTGCCACCACCAAAGAAGCTAGAAAGACGCCAAATACCGTCACGAAACATATTTCCATCATCCGACACCCTCGATAAGGTCTGATTCACCTAAACCTAATGATTTTTTATTAAATTGGCTACCGAACTTGAATAGGAAATAAATCGGTTTAGGAAACTGTAAAATTGGACGTAGGAAAGTGAAACCGATGATGTAACAGACTAAAACACAAATTTAAATGCCCAGGAAATTGATTAAGTTTGAATTTCGAGGACACGAGAAGTCCCAGAACGATTAAGGGCAAACAGAGACCAGGTAGGATAATTTACGCTTCCCGAATGTTAGAATTGACTTTTTTAGATACCTGAACACTTTAGATTAATTACATAGATTTACGTGCTGCTTTCGATGGATTAAATTACATGCCTATGTGCTGGAAATACCATTTTTCATGTTAGATAATTTGTCTATCGAGTTTAGATGCCATTAGGACGGATTTACTTAGGTTATGGTACTTAATAACCGGTATGGGACGGTCATTAAGTATTTTGAGTGTAGGGGATTTCATAAATATATTGTTTTTAACTAGAATTAGCCTGCATTACGTTAGAGATCACGCGATAAATCAGGACAACCCTAAGAAAGGTTTAAAGAGTATAAGGGGGGATAGCCTACACAGGGAAACGTTGTGATTTAGGCGTAATACCCTAGAACCCTGAGGTACAGCCGATCGTGTGCATATGAGTTCGAATAGACTGTATGAGGATGAGAATTGGTGTATGTGCACATGCTAGGGGACGCCCTAGATGTTGATTCTCACCCAATCCTTGAGTGAGTGATTGGTGTTACGGATCACACTCACAACATAGGCGAGATTCAGGTGATTGGTGTTACAGATCACACCCAATGATAAGAGATGTAATTTCTCTAGATGACGTGTAATTGGATGATTTTAGATACGGTCGCAGATGATTTGTGGCCGATAAGGATTTAGATACACCGGGCATGGAATTTGACTTGATTTGAATACCGATTTTCACATAAATAGATTTTTATATTTTTTTTAGAACCTGCCACAATTTCCATGCTAAATAATGTTTTTACAGATAAGGTATGTCATGAATTTTAAATTGAATACAGGAAGTTTGTTTCGATACTTGCACCGCTGAGTGATCAACCAGTTTTCGAACTATATTATGAATTGTAAATTATTCTACTAGGATTTCAATATCTCACCAGGTTGTTTGCTCAGATGAACAGGAACAGGGGCTTAGACGCTAGCTGGACAATGGCATTGATGATAGACAGAAGAGTAGCGTAGTTCTAGGCTTGAATTTTGATGTATATATATGCTGTGAATATTTGTATTGGATTATGTAATTATGTTTCATTTTATTGTTAGACTGGATGTAAACTGTTCAATGGATGATTATTTGTACTTTGGGATACGTTCGAAATACAGGGGAGACTCTGCTGGATTTTCAGTAGCATTTAACATGATAAATGTTTAAGTTAAGATGGAATGTATATGAATGAATTATATGTGTATGTATGGGATCTAGTTTCATTATTCCAAAGTTTGTGTGATGTTGCATATGTAATTAGTATAGCTGCGTGTGATTGTGGGTTAAACAGAATCTGAATGGACGACGAAATGTCTATTTGGGTTACGCTCAACCAGTAGCAATCCCCTGACATTCTCATATCAGGAATAACTATTTCTAAAACCCATATACTTCCGCTAGGCAGACAGAGGATAGTATATTGTGGATTAGGGGCTTGTTACAATTATGGTATCAGAGCCTGGTTTGTCGGATTGTTTGGTTTAGTAGCCTAGGGACCATGAATCTTTGGGCTTGCAGCTTTAGGGTTTTAATTGACTTAACTCTGGAATATTAGGACCTGATCTTGAATCAATAAGTAATGGAATGAATTTAATGCCTTTCTGTTAACTGTTGCTATAAGACTAATCTGTTTTCTTTCTGTATCAAATAGCCATGGCAAAACCTAGTAGGATAGCACCCGTAAGCCTAGAGGAAGGCCAAGACACAAGAGTCAAGGCACTTCAGGTAGTGGCAGCATGGAGACCGACGTCGACATGCGAGACATGATGGAGTCCATACGGAGGATGGCCAATGCCATGAGGGACCAAGCCACTACTAGTGCCAACGTGATGAGGCAGAAGCAAGAGGACAGGCAAACCAGAAATGATGGAGCCACCCAAAATGCTAACCCGCTGTATCAGGGATGGATAGAATTTCAGAGAGCAGGTCCATCCTCTTTTGCAGGTGCCTCTGATCCAACCACAGTAGAAGCCTGGCTGAAGGACATGGAGAAGATCTTCAGGTTGTTGCAATGTGACGACAAACAGAAGGTTACATATACAACATATATGTTGAAGGGTGAAGCAGAACAATGGTGGATAGGTGCCCAACAATTGATGGAAAGCAGGGGTATCCCGCTCACCTGTGAATCCTTAAAAGGAGTCTTCATGGAGCAATATTTCCCTAAGAGTGTCAAACAGTCAGAGGAAGCTTAGTTCTTAAAGCTCACCTAGGGAGGCAGTCCATTCGACGAATATTTGAGACAGTTTAAAGAGCTAGCCAGATATTCCACATACCTGCGGATGCAGTATGATGAGGCCTGGAAGGCAAAGCAGCTAGAAGAGGGTCTAGACTTATTGATGAAGACGCAGCTAGCCCCACTTGAGATCAGAGACTTTGCGATGCTGGTGAACAAGTGTCGGATCCTGAGTAAGAACCTGGAGCAGAGAAAGGCCCAGAACATGACCCAGAGAACAGGGAACCGGCCGAGACCACCAGCCAAAAATCTCAATGTGAGAGGCGGCATGTTTAAACCACAACCAGGGTCTTCAAGCGGTAATAAACGATCTGATAATACACCCTGTCAGAAATATGGGACCAGGCACCCTAATCAACCCTGCTGGCATCAAACTCCATTATAATGTTACAGGTGTGAAGGTACGGGACACATGGCAAGATACTGCCCTTCTAGCGGGAGCCAGCAGACATCCGGTGGCCGAAGACCGCAGGCTCCAGGGAGATTTTTCACTCTGGATGCAGCTAACGTCGATAGGTCATCAGGTTTGATGCAGGGTAGAGGTAAAATTTATAATTTTCCTTTGATAGTATTATTTGATTCGGGTGCAATGCACTCTTTTATTGCCGATGCATGCGTAGAGAAAATAAAATTACCTGTACAGACCCTGCCCTGTGATCTATATATATCCACACCCTTGGGAGAAGCCACTATATCCCCACGTATATGCCTAAATTGTCCCTTAACCATTGATGACACCTTGTTTATCATGGACCTAGTGTGTATACCCTTCACTAAGATTGACATCATCTTAGGAATGGATTGGTTAACTATGAATTGGGTCTTATTAAATTGTTCTAAGAGGATAATCACTTACTTGGATAACGTGCCTGTGCGTGGGAGTGACAGAGCGTGTGAGATAGGTGATGTATCCCTCAATCTCTCTAAGGTAGAGTTGCAGGATAGGTTAAGCCTAATCCCAATCGCTAGTGACTTTTCGGAGGTGTTTCCCTTGGAAGTAAGTAAACTGCCACCACATAGAGAGATAGAATTCACTATTGACCTGAATCCGGGTGCGGGCCCAATAGCCATGACTCCATACCGAATGGCCCCAGCGGAATTGAGGGAATTAAAGGTCCAAATTGAGGATATGTTGGAGAAAGGGTTCATTAGGCCGAGTTTATCATCATGGGGAGCCCTGGTCTTATTCGTAAAGAAGAAAGACGAGAGTTTAAGATTGTGTATCGATTATCGACAACTGAACAAGGTGACCATCAGGAATAAATACCCATTACCATGTATTGACGACTTGTTTGATCAGTTGCAAGGTGCAACTGTGTTTTCTAAGATAGACTTAAGATCAGGATACCACTAGATTAAGGTTAGAGAGGAAGACATCCCTAAGACAGCGTTAAGCACTAAATACGGCCACTACGAGTTTCTGGTGATGCCGTTTGGATTGACAAATGCACCTGCTATCTTCATGGAGTATATAAACAGAATCTTTAGAATCTACTTAGATCAATTTGTAGTGGTGTTCATTGATGATATCTTAGTCTACTCTAAGACTCATGAAGAGCATGCCCATCATCTTAGCATGGTGCTACAAATACTGGAAGAGAAACAATTCTATGCCAAGTTAGAAAAATGTGAGTTTTGGTTTGAAGAAGTGAAATTTCTCGGACACGTGGTAAATGGGGAAGGAATAGCAGTAGACCCTAAAAAGATTGAAAAAGTGCTAGATTGGGGTCAACCTAGGACGGTCACCAAAGTGAGGAGTTTTCTGGGTTTGGCCGGCTATTACAGGAAATTCATTCAAGGATTTTCTCAGATAGCCTTGCCATTAACCTGGTTGACTCAGAAGGGTGTTAACTTTGAATGGAGCAAGTAGTGTGAGAATAGTTTCCAAACTTTGAAAGAGAAATTAACCACCGCTCCTGTACTAATTCTTTCGAAACCCTTAGAACCCTTCACTGTATATACAGATGCATCATTGAAAGGCTTAGGATGCGTCTTAATGCAGGATGGGAGGGTAGTGGCTTATGCATCACGACAATTGAAACCTACAGAGGAAAACTACCCCACCCATAACTTAGAATTAACTACCATCGTGTTTGCCCTGAAGATTTGGAGACATTACTTGTACGGGGCTATATTCGAGGTGTATAGTGATCACAAGAGCCTTAAGTACTTGTTTGATCAAAAAGAATTGAATATGAGGCAGCGTAGGTGGGTAGAATACTTGAAGGATTTTGATTTTGAATTGAAATACCATGCAGGGAAAGCGAATGTAGTAGCTGATGCATTAAGCCAAAAGTCACTACAATTAGCTAGCCTAATGATAAGTGAGATAAGGTTACTTAAGGATTTTAGGAATTTCAGCCTCAACGTAATCTCGTTTCCAAAGAGATTAGTGATGAGTGACTTCTTAATAACCTGCGAGCTGAGAGAGCAGATTAGACAAGCCCAACTAGAGGATGAATCCTTAGAAGTATACGCCAACCAACCCGATTTTGGACTAGCCCCTAATGGAGTATTAATGTTTAGGAAAAGGGTAGTGATTCCAAACCATTAGGAGCTAAAGGAAAAAGTGCTAGCAAAGGCTCATCGAAGCCATTATACTATTTACCCAGGTATTTCCAAAATGTATCAGGATCTAAAGAGGAACTTTTGGTAGCCTGGTATGCGGAAGGACATCACGAACTACGTGAATGCCTGTTTGACTTGTCAACAAGTTAAGATAGAACATCAGAAACCCGTAGGGCTACTGAAACTATTGGAGATACCGAAAAGAAAATGGGATCAAATAACCATGGATTTCGTAGTAGGATTACCTAGGACACCAGCTGGATTTGATGCTATTTGGGTGATAGTGGATAGATTAACCAAGTCTGCTCACTTTTTGCCCATTAAGATGCGATACTCCATGGAAAAACTAGCCGAGGTATACCTTAGGGAAATCATAAGATTACATGGAATAACATCAGGTATAGTATCCGATCGAGACCTTAGGTTTACTTCGAGATTCTGGAAATCCCTACAGCAAGCCTTAAGAACCCAGTTTAAGTTTAGCACGGCCTATCATCCTTAGACTGACGAGCAATTTGAGAGAACTATTCAGACTTTAGAAGATATGTTGAAGGCTTGTGTACTAGAACAGAAAGGGAGTTAGGATAAACACCTACCATTGATAGAGTTTTCATACAATAACAGTTATCACTATACCATCGGTATGGCACCTTATGAGGCTCTTTATGGGAGGAGTTCTAAATCACCCTTGAGTTGGGTAGAGATGAGGGATAGTACCCTATTGGGACCTGAGATCGTACAAGAAACCACTGATCAGATCAAAATGATCAGGAAAAAGATGAGGGTTGCCCAACAAAGGCAGGAAGCCTATGCAAATAAGAGAAGAAGACTTTTAGAATTCAATGAGGGAGAGCATGTATTCCTGAGAGTGTCCCCCACCACGAGTATCGGTAGATAGGTAAGGACCAAGAAACTAAGCCCTAGATTTCTAGGACCATTCCAAATCCTACAAAGGGTCGATCTCGTCGCCTACCAAATTGCCTTACCTCCCTATTTGTCTAACTTACATGATGTCTTTCACGTCTCCCAACTTCATAAATATGTCCCAGATCCTGCGCATGTATTGGGGAATCAACCAATAATGTTGAAGGAAAATTTGACTTATGAATTTACTCCTGTACAAATCCTTAACTTTAAAACTAAGCAACTCTGGAATAAAATAATCCCTTTAGTTAAGGTGCTTTGGCAAGATGTAGCATCGCAAGAGATAACGTGGGAGAAGAAGATGAGATGAGGCAACGATACCCAGAGCTGTTCACAGGTATGAATTTTGGGGACAAAATTTCTTTTAAGGGGGGAGAATGTAACAACCGAGATCCTTTTTAAAGATTAAAAACCAAATTTTGATATTTATTTCATTTAAACTGAGTCTGGAATGATTTTTGAGGTCCATAGTGGAATCCGGAAAGCTTTTCGGAGTCAGAAATATGACCTGATGAAAGAAAACACGACCCGGCGATAAGATGCTGACAGACAGAGTTTCAAACTTCGGGTTCTCAAATGGAGGCTGAAATCTCTACATGGGAAGCCGTGCTTATGTTCAGGTGGAAGAGGACACCCCGAAGTTTCCCTGGGTGGTTCAGGAAAATTCAAAATCGCCCCTAAAAGCTTTAAAATTCCTGAAACCTCACCATTTCCTACCATTTTCACCATTTCCCTCTCTCTCCTCACTCCACTTTCTTTCTCCTCTCTCTCTTTCATCCTTCATCATGTTCCACCAACTAGGTCATCATGGGCCACCACCTGACCCATAAATCGACACACCTCGCCACCCTCGACCTCAGGCAGCCACCCACGGCCACCAACGGCTGCCACAGTCACCGAAAAATGCTGGTTTTCCTCCTTCATTGTGTGAAATTTCTCCCGCCGTGATCTCCTCCGTCAGCCACCTTTGGACGTCACCGCCACCACCAGCGTGTAGGTTGAGCTGCCAGCTTCCTCCCCTAGCTCGCTGCCACCGAACGGAGCTCCTACATGCCTGGATCGACGAAAATTCTGTCCATCGTGCGTTGACATTTGGGTCTGAAAAATGCCATCCAAACAGCCATGAACCACCACGTCACCACCAGATTCGAACTCCCCATCTTGAGGGCTTCACCGTGGTGTAATTTTCGTGGCCAACCACACCTCTCCGATATGCGTCACCGTGAGCTGCCATGTATCATCGTGCTCTACCGTACGCCACCGTCGGAGAAGCCAGAAAGATGCTAGAGACTGTCCTGGAATATATTTCCATCATTCGGCACCCCCAGTAAGGTCCAATTCACCTAAACCTAATGCTTTTTTATTGAATTGGATGCCGAACTTGAATAAGAAATAAATCGGTTTAGAAAACTGTGAAATTGGACGTAGAAAAGTGAAACCAATGACGTAACGGACTAAAAAACTAATTTAAATGCCCAGGAAATTGATTAATCTTGAATTTTGAGGATATGAGAAGTCCCGAATCGATTAGGAGCAAACAGAGACTAGGTAGGATAATTTACGCTTCCCGAACGTTAGAATTGACTTATTTGGATACCTGAAAGCTTTATATTAGTTGCATAGATTTACGTGCTACTTTCAATGGATTAAATTGCATGCCTGTGTACTGGAAATACCTTTTGCATGTTAGATGATTTTTCTATCGAGTTTAGATACCATTAGGACGAATTTACTTAGGGTAGGGTACTTAATAGCCGGTTTGGAACGGCCGTTAAGTATTTCGAGTGCAAGGGATTTCATGAATATATTGTTTTTAACCAGAATTAGCTTGCATTACGTTAGAGATCACGCGGTAAATCAGGACGATCCTAAGAAAGGTTTAAGGAGTATAAGGGGGGGATAACCTACACGAAAAAAATGTTGTGATTTAGGCATACTACCCTAGAACCCTGAGGAATAGCCAACCATGTGCATAGGAGTTCGAATAGAGTGTATAAGGATGAGAATTGGCGTATGTGCACATGCTAGGGGACGCCCTAGATGTTGATTCTCACTCGGTCCTTGAGTGAGTGATTGGTGTTATAGATCACACTCACAACATAGGCGAGATTCGGGTGATTGGTGCTACGGATCACACCCAATGATAAGAGATGTAATTTCTCTAGATGACGTGCAATTGGATGATTTTAGATACGGTCGCAGATGATTTGTGGCCAATACGGATTTAGATACACCGGGCATGAAATTTGACTTGATTTGAATACTGATTTTCACAGAAATAGATTTTTATGATTTTTGAGAACATGCCACGATTTCCATGGTAAATAATGTTTTTAAAGATAAGGTATTTCAAAAATTTTTAATTGAATACGGGAAGTTTGTTTTCGATGCTTGCACTATTGAGTGATCAACTAGTTTTCAAACTATATTATGAATTGTAAATTATTCTACTGGGATTTCAATATCTCACCAAGTTGTTTGCTCATATGAAAAGTAACAGGGGCCTAGACGTTAGCTGGACAATGGCATTGATGATAGATAGAAGAGCAGCGTAGTTCTAGGCTTGAATTGCGATGTATATATATGCTGTGAATATTTATATTGGATTATGTAATTATGTTTCATTTTGCTGTTGGATTGGATGTAAACTGTTGAATGGATAACTGTTTGTACTTTGGGATACGTTCGAAATACAGGGGAGACTCTACTGGATTTTCAGTAGCATTTAATGTGAGAAACGTTTAAGTTAAGATGGAATGTATATAAATGAATTGCATGTGTATGTATGGGATCTAGTTTCATTATTCCAGAGTTTGTGTGATGTTGCATATGTAATTAGTATAGCTTCATGTGATTGTGGGTTGAACGGAATGTCTATTTAGGTTATGCTCAACCAGTAACGATCCCCTGACATTCCCATATTGGGAATAACTATTTTTAAAACCCATATACTTCCGCTAGGCAGACAGAGGATAGTATATTGTGGATTAGGGTGTTGTTATACCTATCACTTTCTCACACCTAAAAATTAGCTAAGTGCACTTTAGGCCATCTTTTTCATACTCCTCTAGCTCATTTTTTTAATGTCAAATATGACAATGCACATAATCTTACAACTTCACATTTTTAAGCATTCTTTTAAGGTGAAATGGTAAAACTTTACAATGGTACATTTGCTAAAAACATAAAAATACCATAAATTTCTCTCTCCTCCTTTCTTATGACTAAATTTATAAGGTTTTCTAACCATTTTCAAATGAAATTTCAGCACTATTTGCATGGGTCCTCTTGGCCAAGGAGGGTAAAGCACACTTTAATAGTTAATGGTGAAGTTAGAAAATGGGAAAAGTGTCAAGACATTAGCCTAACCAAATTTTCTCTCTCTTACCAATTTATAACAAGTTCTTTCACAATTTCTAGACACTTTCCAAACCAATTTCAGCACCCTCACAAAAGCAAAAATTCGGCCAAAGGGAGAAAGGCATGGAAATGAAGTGTTTTCACCATTTTGCTTGCAAGACAATCATAAAAAAATAGATCTCATGCAAAATCACCATTTTCTCACTCTAATACACAACATTTCAGCCATGGAAAACATTAGGGTTTTTCAAGAGTTAGGTTCCAACCTTGAGAAATTTCTACCTCTTATGTTATCAAGCATTTCAAAATGTCCATAGCCATAAACACAACATGATTTCATCATACACAAACCCCATTCAAGAAAATCTTCCATAAGAATGGAGAGAGAGAAAACCCATCCTTCTTACAAGTTTAAGAACACTTTAATCACACCATAAAATAAGAAAAGAATGGTTTAGGCATGTTTAGCTACCTTAAAAATGCAAGAAATGTTGAATTTCCTAAGTGTTTTGCCTTGTTTTTGCACTTCTTCTCCTTCCCTTGTGAGAATTTCGGCCAGCCCCATTCTTCTCCCCTATTGCACAACTTCTTTTCCTTATCAAGGTAGAAGAAGACTTAAATTAGGGTTTAGGTGAAATTACTAAAATGCCCTTGGTGTAAAATGACCATTTTACCCTTACTACTTCTCTTTTTCAAGAATGGCATTCACTCTCCTTAGGATTGTAATTTTGTGGGACTTTCATAGGCTGGGACATTTTTGCCCTTATGAATTTCAAAATTCCAGAATTGCCCCTCATCTTTTTGGAAAATTACCAATATGTCCTTTAGGAAATTACCATTTTACCTTTTATGTCCAAATAGCCATTTTAACCCCATTTTTCACCCTTTTCGAATTTAATGGGCAAAAATCACTTAAATAAAGTTTCATAAAATTTATTTTTGTGAAATTACTAATTTATCCTTCTTTTGGAAAAATTATCATTTTGCCCCTAGGGCAAAATTACCTTTTTTTCCCTTTATACTAAAACCATGAAATTCACCCTTTTTTTTTCTTTTTTGAAAATAAAAGGTTAAAAACTTCCAAATTCTATTTCCATGGAGTATTTAGGTAAAAATTAAAATTTTCTACCTTATGTAAAATTACTAATATGTCCTTGGGCAAAATTATGATTTTTCCCTTTTTAGGAAAAATTGCTATTTTGCCATCAAAGTGGACATAATCACTTCACCCAGTCAATTCTTCTTCTCTCTTAAATGAAAATAATAAAAGTCCTTAAATTTAATTTCATGAAATAAGAAAATAAAAATTTATTTCCTCTTTATGGTAAAATTACTATTTTTCCCTTCCTTACCAAATTTCCAATTTCGCTCTTTTATGACAAAAGTGACCCTATGTTGATGAAAATATCCATTCTATTCTCTGATGAATCATCTTTAGCATCACATAAATAATACTGACAGCAATAATAATAACAATGCCATTATAAAATGCAAGTATTAGGAGCGGGTGCTATAAGAAAGATGCCTACATTCCCCAAGACCACCAAAACTCATTGTGGGACACTTGTTCCTATGATACAAAGTTAGTAGTTTATACATATATTTCAAGTAGGTTCTACCCTCTATTTACTATACAAACATACAAGCTCCCTAGGGCCTTCTCATATAGGCCAGGGATTTTGGAACATCCAAAAAGATGGTTATATCTGTAATGCCCCTATCTAGTATTACCATTAATTTTGATATAATTAGATAGGTTCGGTACATTATTCTTATTCCTTTTATTTAATTAATGGCTGAGCAGTTATACCATTAAGTTATATTAAGCGGATTAGGTTCGAGATCTTTTTCTCAAATTAAATCTCATATGCACAGTGGAATAGATAAAAATATACTAAATTACACAGCATAAATTAAAACATTCATGTAATTCAAATAAACACATGTTCAATAATGTACATTACATTTCTATACACCTGTATCAGGATATATGAAGTACCCGTTCGTCAGGAATCAGGAGACAACAATCCTATCACTCAGACCCCTTTACAAATTACTAGGATGGACCGGTCTGTCACATATCCCTTCCCCGATTCTTTTCAATTTACATCCCATGTCTACTGTAAAAAATAATAATAATCCTAATTATAAAATAAATATATCTGGACTAGGACCCAAAAATAAGGGTTACAAAATTTTCCTTAGACCAAAAAGGAACTTTTATCTCCTAGCCCTGCTAAACGTCCGTATCTGATACATATTAGCATAGTAATGAGAAACATAAGTTTACCAGTAGATTAACAATTTGAGTTTTAAAAATAACTAATATGTACTAGGGTGCTAGCACCAAAACATTTCATTCTACATTCTTGATATTAAAACATAATGTTATTCATAAATGTAAACAGGTAAGCATTGCATAATGAATTTAGATGTCAACATAAAAATTAGATATCCTCTTTCAAATGAAACATATCTAAATAAAATTATACACGTTATTGCGTGATTAAACAAATTGCTTATGCATTAACTTTTACATTTACCGATCTAGATTAATTGAGCGCCTTGGGGTGTTATGTGGTCACTAGACCACCTTTATGAAATCATCATGAGCACTAAGTCATGGGTATGGAGCACCTCTAGCCACACCTCACTAGGTCACCAGTGTAGAGCACCTTTAGCCACACCTCATAATCTATGGACACTCGGCCACGTACATAAAATCATCGTGAACTATAGGTTATGGGTATGGAGCACCTTTGGCTATACCTCACTAGGTCACTCGTGTGGAGCACCTTCGGTCACACCTCATAATTTGTGGACACTCGGCCATGTTCATAAAATCATCATGAACTCTAGGTCATGGATATGGAGCACCTTCAGCCACAACTCACTGGGTCACTCGTGTGGAGCACCTTCGGCCACACCTCATAATTCGTGAACACTCGGCCACATATATAGCATGATCGCGAGCACTAGGTCATGGGCATGGAGCACCTTCAGGCATACCTCACTAGGCTACCTGTGTGAAGCACCTTTAGCCACACCTCATAATTCGTGGACACTCGGCCATATATATAGCGTAATCGCGAGCACTAGGTCATGGGCATAGAGCACCTTCAGCCACACCTCTGTAGACTGCCCATGTGGAGCACCTTTGGCCACACCTCGTAATTCATGGACACTCGGCCATATACATAAAATCATCGTGAACTCTAGGTCACAAGTATGGAGCACCTTTGGCCACACCTTACTAGTTCACTCATGTAGAGCACTTTCAGCCACACCTCATAATTCGTGGACACTTAGCCACGTATATAGCGTGATTGCGAGCACTAGGTCATGGGCATGGAGCACCTTCGGCCATACCTCACTAGGTTGCCCGTGTGGAGCACCTTTGGCCACACCTCGTAATCTGTGGACATATCTATTATTTTCCTTGTCAATTGTGTTTCCCCATTTTCTATCAGTGTACAATGTCTCTTTATCTTATTTATTTATGAAAATTCTTTGCCTAATTTAATTCAATTCTCCATTCTTAAATAATGTTTCAATTATAAAATATGAAGAATTTTCAAAGAAGAATTTTCATGATTTTGGCCTTAAGGAAACTCAAGGGGATTGAGTGGTTGACCATTTAAATTTCCCTTTTTCCTAGTCCTTAAATATCTCCATTAAATTGGGATAATTTAATAATACATTCCCCTTTTTTTGTTCTTAAAATATCACCATTAAATTGGGATAATTTAACAATGCATTTCTCTTTTCTAGTATTAAAGTATCACCATTAAAATTGAATGATTTAATAATACATTTACCTTTTTCTAGTTCTTAAGATATCCCCATTAAATTAGGATAACTTAACAATGCATTTCTCTTTTTCTAATCTTAAAATATCACCATTAAGATTGGAATCATCTAGTAATACGTTTCTTTTTTTTTGTAGTTCTTAAAATATTACCTTTAAAATTGGAATCATTTATTGCTACATTTCACTTTTTCTATTTAGGATCTAATGTATCCATAACACAATTAAACCTTGACAAAGAAATTGGCTTCATTGAGAAAATAGACATGTCTTCACTTTCATTGGAATATGGTTACCTCACTTGCATTTACAAGGTTATAGCCAAAGTTCACACTTTCTATAATGATATCTCTAACACTCCCATTATGGAGAAATTGGTTTTCAAGGGGCATACATCCATTTCTAGTATGCTTAACCATGGTCCATCATGGTAACATTATTAACTAACCAATATTTCCCACAACATCAATATTCATTTTATAATATACCCACATCCACTCTATCATGCAGATTTGGCCAGCAAAACATAAATAATATCAAGAATGTAAGATGGCAACAATGTCCCATGAAAGCTTGTAGAAACATGGCATACACGTATGAAATCTTAGGACACTATTTTTAAGAATTGTCAACCTACCTCAAGGATGACTAGAAGGAAGTGATCTTGGCCTTTCCTTTGATCTCCTTCTACACCTTGCTTCCTTTCAATTCTTGGTTCCTTACAATTAAATGCTTAATTTTCACTTTAGTCTAATCATTAAGGCACATTTGAAAACAAAATCTCCAGGAAAACATCAAATTAGGGTTTTTTAAATTATACCGAAGGTTTTAGAAGCTCAAAATTTGATTCTGGCAACTTTCCAGCAACTTCGACGATGGCGAACAGCGAAGCACGATAGCCCACAACAGCTCATGGCAGCGTACGGCGGCTGGAGTCAAAAAATACTCCAAAATGCATTTCTCTTTTCTAGTATTAAAGTATCACCATTAAAATTGAATGATTTAATAATACATTTCCCTTTTTCTAGTTCTTAAGATATCCCCATTAAATTGGGATAACTTAACAATGCATTTCTCTTTTTCTAATATTAAAATATCACCATTAAGATTAGAATCATCTAGTAATACATTTCTTTTTTTTTTGTAGTTCTTAAAATATTACCCTTAAAATTGGAATCATTTATTGCTACATTTCACTTTTTCTATTTAGGATCTAATGTATCCATAACACAATTAAACCTTGACAAAGAAATTGGCTTCATTGAGCAAATAGACATGTCTTCCCTTTCATTGGAGTATGGTTACCTCACTTGCATTTACACAATTATAGCCAAAGTTCACACTTTCTATAATGATATCTCTAACACTCCCATTATGGAGAAATTGGTTTTCAAGGGGCATGCATCCATTTCTAGTATGCTCAACTGTGGTCCATCATGGTAACATTATTAACTAACCAACATTTCCCACAACATCAATATTCATTTTATCATATACCCACATACCACTCTGTCATGCAGATTTGGCCAGCAAAACATAAATAATATCAAGAATGCAAGATGGCAACAATGTCTCATGAAAGCTTGTAGAAACATGGCATACACATATGAAATCTTAGGACACTATTTTTAAGAATTGTCAACCTACCTCAAGGATGACTAGAAGGAAGTGATCGTGGCCTTTCCTTTGATCTCCTTCTACACCTTTCTTCCTTTCAATTCTTACTTCCCTACAATTAAATGCTTAATTTTCACTTCGGTCTAATCATTAAGGCACATTCGAAAACAAAATCTATAGGAAAACATCAAATTGGGGTTTTTTAAATTATATCGAAGGTTTCAGAAGCTCAAAATTTAATTCCGACAACTTTCCAGCAACTCCGACAATGGCACACAATGAAGCACGATGGCCCACGATGGCTCATGGCAGCGTACGATCGCTGACAGTGGCTGAAGTCAAAAAATACTCCAAAATGTAGCTTGTAACTCGAGGATGCCGGATCTGGGGTTCGTTCGACCAAACACGACAGTTTAACTGCGTTTTTCTAGTGAAGAAGGTTACAATCGAACGGAGCTATTTTCCTCTGTTCACGACGCATGGCGGCGGCGTTCCACTGGCTGAAAGCTGGCAGAGGAAGCTAGCAGCTCAGGCTACCCAATGGAGGTGGCGGTGTGGCTGCACAGCGTCAGATGGCGGAGATTGCGACGGAGCTTGGAATTTTGTGACGGGAGGAAACAAGGCTATTTTTGGTCGTTATAGCATCCATCGATGG
Source organism: Senna siamea (assembly GCA_031216115.1). NCBI lineage: Eukaryota > Viridiplantae > Streptophyta > Magnoliopsida > Fabales > Fabaceae > Senna > Senna siamea. The sequence goes on from CM062354.1 coordinate 15,562,431, forward strand.
TCAGGAATGACAGTTAAGTCGGCTGACATTGAGCTGCGGGTGGCGGGTATGGCGGTGGTGCAAAGACACATGATTCTGACGACTGAAGGTGGCGCACAAAAATGAGAGAGAAGAGAGAGAAAATATGTAGAGAGAGAGGAAAGGAAAAATGAGGGAAAATTATGGAGTTTTGAAATTTTATGGCATCTAGGGGCATTTTAGCCTTTTCCCACTTTACCTGAGGTAACTTTCGGATGAATCCTCTGATCTAAGAAAGAATATATACCCATATGGAAAGAATTCAGAAATATTTTGAAGATTTTAAGCCTTCCAAATTATCTACTAAATTCTTGAAGCCAGATCGAGTTTTCTCCATCCAATAAGATTTTTACTCAGAAAAATTATCAAATTTTAACTGCAAGCTCAGAAAAATATGCTTAATTCAATTTCAACAAAATCTAAATTTATTTTACCCAATTTGGTTTTATTTTAAAAAGTGGGTTATTATAATATCTATTTTCACTCTAACCTACTAGGGGTAGTGGTGCATCTACAATATAGATAATAATTTCTCCAATTCTTATATAATAACCTATTCTTGACACATGGACTACTTCAATTTCCACCTCAACGATAACTGAATACTTAGGTGTAACATCTGCTCCTACTATTTATGAGAGATGTTTGTTAGTTATTAAATAAGTTAAATGCTTATGCATGTTACATTATTCTGCATATAGTTGCATTAGTGCAGGGACTAAATTAAAGGTGAATAGGTACTAGAATGAAAAGGAAAAGGTTAAGTTAAAGGAATCATGTAAATCCCCATTAGCCCAGGGGTAGAAAATGCGATTTTAGCAAGAAGAGAGTTACTATAGCTAACTGAATTTTGAAATCTCTAGCCAGTATTTCAAGGGCAAAATTGTAAATCTTCATATGACTAGAGAAATTGCCATTTAAGGCTGAATGACTAAAAAACTTGACCCTGACTTTAGACTAGGGTTATAGTTTCCCCAACTACATGGAACTACCTATATAAGTCTAAAAACCATAAAAACTCTACCACTACCAGCTCATTTTTTGACTCCTAAAGAGAGAGGTTATAGAAGAGAAGGATTCTAGTTGGGATTTCAACATGATCAGAAGCAGAAAATCATATAAGGAAATGTTTATGAAGGCATCTAACACCACCTACATGCTTTTTAACAAGAATCAAGGTAGCAAGCAATCTAACCCTATTATTTTCAAAAAGCACTATTCATTTAACTGAAAATGGTGATTTTGATGTTGTTTAAGTTAAGAGAGGGATTCAAACCTACATTCTTTGTATTTCTAACTTTTGTTAGGTGTTTCATGCTGAATGGATGTACTTATATATGCTTTTTTAGATTGTGAGAAATGGGTTTTACTATTCACCTTATTGGAAATACTTTTAAATTCCTTTGATTGATGATATTGAGCATGAAAGTGAGTGATAATTGGGATAAGTGATGAATTGATGTTGGAAACTAAGTTTATACCTTTTTTTAGACTTGAAAAGAGGTAAAATTAGGACTGAGTAACCCTCCATATCAGTAGAATTAAGGCTCAAGAATCGATAATTCGACTTCTATGTTCTTCAGTTTACAATTTTGCAGAATAGGTAGGCAATAGTCGATTGCTAGCTTTTGGCAGCTGATGTAACACCCCATGTTCTTGCGAGTATATTTACATTTATGATTTAATCAGATGAATTGCCATGAACTGTTTCCAATTGCTTGTGTGATGTAACAATTATAATAAATATTGGAAAGGATGACATTGCATAAAATTGAGGTGCTTGAGTGCTTGAGGTGCTTCAATGAATTTTGAGGTGCTTGAATTAATTTCCTTTCCTTTCAATTGGTTAGCCGAATGGCCAAGGGAAAGAGTGGGTGAGAAAAACAAAATTAAAACCATAAAGCTACATGTGCATTCGGTGAAGGGGCTGGTAATTGATTAAGTAAGCCATTAGTAAAATATATATATGCGCATTGGTATGTAGCAAATTAGGAAGAAAAGAAGACTTGACTTCTTACTCTAGCCACCCGTGAGAGCTATTGAGAATAGGTGAAATAATGTGAAATTTTAATTAAACTTACATGAATTCACTGTAAGGAATAATGGGAATTGAAAAGAGGGGAATGTGACATCAAAATATAGAGATATATATATGGTGAAACGGCAAAGTGGAAGGAGGAGGGAAGAGGCGTGTATTACTAGCTTTCTCTCCTTTCCTTGTGCTATCTTCAAGGCCTCACATGGACTAAATTCTAAGACATAAAGATACCTTACTAAATTATGGACTTGCGTGAATCCATTGACGCCACCGAGTGAGGAACGTACATAAGCATGTGAATTTTATATATATATATATATCTAAACGGCAAAAAGGAAGAAAAGAGAGAGAGAGAGAGAGATGTGTGTTAATTTCCTTCTTCCTTTCCTTCTCCTTGTTCAAGGCCACCGAAAGATGAGGGTTAGTATGCGTGAGATAAAAGAAAGTGTAGCTTACGTGAGCCGTACACCTTAGGAAAAACATGCAACTTATGTGTAATGTACCTTGCTTGATCCTTTTCCTTTCCCTTCCTTTAACTTGGCCGAGTGGTTAATCCACTCACACAAGAACTCCAATATATAAGTGTACTTAAGGTTGCACACGTGACTAATGGAAATTTGCAAGAAAAGTTGCATTGAGAAGGAGTGCAGTGTGAAACATGGACAAAGTACCAAAGAAAGGGACTGCACTTAATAGTAATGGTAATAAAGACTAGGAGGAGAAATGGCAGCGGGAGTGAGGGGAGGAGATAACTTGCAAGAGGAGAATTTCACATGTATACACATATGCATAGCCTTGCGGGAAGTAAAAGAAATGTCCATAAGCAATGTTAACTAGTAATAAACAAATAAAAAGGGGGGTGTAGCGTGAATATTGAGAATGGAATGCATTAAACCACACGTGGGAATTAAATGGAGATGGGGCAATGATACACACGCACGACAAGGGAGAAAGGGAGAGCATTCCATATCCTAGAAATTATATGCACACACCACCTAAGCCAAGAAAAAGGGGGAAAAGTTCATTTTCATGCAAGCTACACCTACACACACACGTAAGGAAAAGGAAGAAAAAGAGAGAAAGGAAGAGAGAGTGGCGTGAGACAAAGGGAATCCCATCTTTGAGAAATATATGCAACAATCACATGTGAAGAAGGAAGAGAAAAGGAGATTTCAAAGATCTTGGGAGTGCATTTGAAGGGTAGCACGTGAAGCACAAAAATTGGGAGGAGGAAGAAGCAAAGTGATCGAAAAAGGGAAAGAGCAAGGTAAGCAAGGTAGGTTAGCAATCTAAACTTTTGTTCCATGTTCTAGTTATGTAATCCAATATTTATGTTCAAGTTTTCCATGGAACTTAAGTTGTCCCTACATTCTTGACTTAAATGTATGTATGTTGGCTAGCATGTGTGGTTCAATGAAAGGTTAATGGATGAGATAGCATGAATATGTTGTTAGAAAAAAGGATTAGGGTTGGATGATGTTAACTTCATGATGACCACAAAGAAAGAACCCTAACCTTTCAAGTGTATTAAGTAAAGAACAAAAAGAAAGGAAATGGAATTGTCAAACGAATAAAACTCCCTAGGCCAAGTCCATGACATTCATTCTTGGAATTTATAAGCTATACACTATGATTTTGATTCAAAGCATGGGAAATTATTTGTGATGTCACAAGAGAAAACTTGGAGTATTTTTGTAAAGAGAGTAAGTATTCTAAAAAGGCTAGAATCCTTAGGAAAAGAAAATGTACATAAGAAATTAATTTTTCCAGAAGGAGAAATTATATTTGAAATGTTAATGTTAGAATTTTTAGAGAAATTGTGCATTAGAATTAATTTTCAAGAAAAAAATTATTATTAAAAATATTAGAATTTTAGAAAAATGTGTGTACATTAATATTAATTACCAAGAAAGGAGAATTTATGCTTAAAGATATTAAGATTTTATGAGGAATGTACATTAAGAATTAATTTTTAAGAAAGGAGAAATTATTCTTGGAATTATTAGAATTTTTAGAGAAAATGTACCTTGGAATTAATTTCCAAAAAGAAAAGAAGAAGAAATTATTATTAAAGCATTTTAGAATTTTCATAAGAAATGTATATTGATATGAATTTCCAAGAAAAGAGAATTTATTCTTGAAGAAGTTAGAATTTTAAAGAGATGTACACTAGTAATAACTTTCAAGAAAAGAGAATTTCCCTTGGAAATTGACAAGGAATTTCAAAGGTGGCTAAGTGTCCACCTAGTGCCCAAGTGTGCACAATGACTATTAAGTGTCCACATGTGCCCAAGTGTGCACAAAGAATTTTAAGGGTGGCCAAGTATCCCCATGTGCCCAAGTGTGCACAGTTAAAATACAAAGAAAATTTAAGAAGGATAAGCCTAAATAATTTGTTAATGTTATGATAATGGATGTCACAACATGTTTTATTTGAAAGTATATTATTTCCATCCTATTGACATTTTAATGGATCAGATATTGCTTGCCAATTTATAATTATGAATTATGTTGTATTTTATTCCAGGAGTGCAGAATTAATTATTTTGTTGCTTGCACCCTGATACCTATTAGTTGTTTTTAAAACCCAAATTGTTAAGCTACTGGGAAACTTGCATTCTCATTATATGCTAATATAAATCAGATGTAATTAGGAAAGAAATTTTTGGGTTAAGAAATTTTTGTAACCCCTATTTTTTTGGGTTATAGTCTAGACATACTCCGTTTAGATCTAGGATTATTCTTTTGGCAGTAGACCTGAGATGTAATTAGGAAAGAACATGGGAAGGGATAGGAGAAGGACCGGTCCGTCTTGGAAATTTGTAAAGGGAGTCTGAGTGAGAGGATTGTTGTCTCCTGACTTCCTATGGACGAGTGCTTCGCATATCCTGATACATGTTTACTGTAATGTAATGTACATTATGGAACTTATTTCATTAAATTATATGAAAGTTTAAATTCCGCTGGGTAGCATAGAATTTCTTTTATTCCGCTATGCATGTAAGTTTTTAATCTGAGGAAAAGATCCCAAACCTAATTCACTTAATATAATTCAATGGATAACTACGCAGACAGTAATTAAATAAAGGATAAAGATAATGTACCAAACCTATCTGTTTATATCAGAATTAATGGTAATACTAGATAGGGGCGTTACAGCTGACTATCAGGCCTCCTTTGAATAAGCTTCTAGCTTATAGTAGACTATCAGCCGACTGCTATGGGACTAACAGTCGATTGGTAGCTCTCTATTAGCCAATGGTCGACCAATAGAGTTTGGTAGCCGACTTGCAACCTTCTGTTTGAGTTTTCAAGGTTTTATTTATATAAGCTGACTTCTATGATGTGTAAGTTGATTGATAGTGGAAAAATCATGTTTTTCATAAAGGAATTGTTTTGAAAGAGCCACCTAGTCTTTAAAATGAAACATCAAAATCTTAGAAGAAGTTTATGAGCCCAAGTTTCTATTTTACGTTTGCACATTTAGTCCTAGATTACTATCTAAGAAGGTATTCTTTCTTCAATCATTTAGTGAGCTCTTGGAATGGATGTGTACTGAAAATATTTTAGTTTATTTGTAATCATCAAACCCTTTTTCTTGAGTGTATGCTCAATGGAGTTAACAATAATGTCATCATATGAGGAAATTATAGATTTTTGATAACATGTAACATGAGGTTGAAAAAGAAAAAGTAAAAACCAAAAGAGAAAGGAGAAGAGTATTCCAAGTGTATGCATTAGTGGTAGATAGCCTCATGATTGAGTAACCGACTATCAGTATGGGACAGTCATTGGGCATTTCATGGTCGAGCCATAATTTGGGATGATAAAACATCCACTCAATTCTATGGTTGCAAATTCTAAGTTAGTAAACCTTTTTATGGCTAACAAAAAGGGTCATGTCCTTAGAGTTCGGTATAACCATCTTTAGAATATATGCTTGTGAATAGTATACTATGTAACATCCGCTCCTATTTCTATGAGAGATGTTTTTTAATTTTTATTAATTGCTTGTGTATGTTGCATATAGTTACATTAGTGCTAGAGTTGGATTAGTTAAAAGTGAGATAATTGACCTAAAATAGGATAGGGACTAAAATGAAAGAGGAAAAATTTTAAGTGTAGGAAACATAATTTTAGCCAAAGGACTTATTGTAGCTACTAGGATTTTAAACTTCCCCACCAATGGTTCAGGGAAAAATTGATAATTTTGTACATATAAGAAGAAATTACCATTTTGAAGCCAAATGATCAAAGATTAGGATCAAAATTTCAATTTTTGAGCTGCCTATATAAGACTGGAAGTCAGACTTCCCCCTTATCCAAAATTTAGAACTAGACTTTTAGAGAGAGAGAAAGAGGAATCGAGGAGAGAGAGAGTGAGGAAGAAAAGATTAAACCTCCACTTCCAGTAGGATTTGAATCCAGGAAAGTGTTTAGGAAAGCATCTAATACAATAATCATCTCACAATCAAGTAATTAAGGTAGCAAAATAACCTAATCCCTTTTTATTTTGAGGTTACTGCTCATATGACTGAATTTTCAATTTTGAAGTTGTTTGAAGAGAAAAAGGTATTAAAACTACATTCTTAATATTTTTATTACTACTGGGTATTTTGAACTGCATGAATATACTTGTGCATGCTTAAATCAAACTATGAAAGATAGGTTTTTACCTTGGAATGAAATTGAGGTTAAATCCAAGATTTGAGTAAGATTAAGTAGCGTGTTGGGCTATTTTTATATGTTAAATAATACTTGGAAGTTTATTTTGAGTTCATGAATTTCAAAAAGGGTTTATAAACAAGTTTTTGGAGTAAAAATCTAGGTCAACAGCAAGTCTAAAAATAAAGCATAACGTAATAGCCGACTGGTAGCTTGACGCAGTCGACTATCACATTCTTGAATTGCCAAAAATGCATCCAGAGCCTTAGCAGTTGATTGCTAGCCCTTGGAAGTAGACTACCACGATTTTCAGTTTCCAAAAATTTCCCAGGAATGTTAACAGCTGATTGTCGCACCTTAACATTCGACCGTCCGACTTGAACTATAGCTAGCAGCTGACTGTCAGGCCTATAGAAATCAGCTGATAACTCTTAGGTTAGCATTTTAAAGGTGAACAGAATGTTAATAGTCGACTAGTAGTAGGGTGCCAGCTGACTACCAGCCTCTATGAATGTATTATAAACTCAAGAACATGTTTGAAAAGATACTTAGCCCAAAAACTTTACTCAAACAAGGGATTTGAACCTAAAAGGAGAAGGGTAACATGTATTTTGAAATTAAATGAAAAAGAGCAAAAGTATGATGATATTTGAGAAGGAAAGAGCAAGAATAAATAAGAGAAATAAAAATTGTATTCTTAGTATATGTATTGAGGGTAGATAGGTTTATAACTGAATGATTAATTGCCTGTATAGGATGGTAATTAGATATTCCATGGTTACCATCATAGTTGTAAATTCTAAGTTAGTGAACTAGATGGACAAATTAAGAAGGTCACATATTTAGAATTTCACATAATTATAGTATGTGTCAAATCACCCTAATATATATAATTATGAATATCATACTAAGATATGAATTGTCCAAAAAGGGGACAGTGATCTTAAAGATTTGGGGACCCTTATGATATGTACTCATTGTATGGACTCTTAATGTGTGGACTCTCATTGTGGGGACTCTTTTATACTTGGATCCACTAGAGGATGCTCTAGAATGTACATAAATATGATGCAGCAATTGAGAACTGCCAATGGGCAAATATTGCTAAAAAGTTATGAGTACAAGATTTTAAAGTATGGAGTAGTTCGCTTGGCAACTCTCTTGATTTCTCTTATTACACATTAATTATTGTGATTTTGGCTAAGGCTAAGGAGAAGTGCTCATATTTATGCATATGTATCTAAAACATTTAAAATTTATAATATGGGATGTCCATTCATCATCATTCCATCATAACTTTCATATTAAACATTCCATAGGGTAATAAAAATGCCTTTACATTTAACATATGAGCAAAAGAAACAAACATATCATACTTGTTGTTGATGTAACATCTGCTCCTAATATAAATAAGAGATGTTTGTTAGTTGTTAATTTAAGTTGAATGCTTGTGTATGTTGCATTAATTGCATATAGTTGCATTAGTGCATGGACTTAGTTGAAAGGAAGAAAAGTTTAGTTTAAGTATGACTCAGGACTAAATTAAAAAGGAAAAACTGAGTGAGGCCAAAGCTATAAAATGGGACAAGGACTAGAATGCAATTAGGGTGAGTTAATAATAAAGATCCCTAAAACCCTAACTACACAATCCCATCTTCAAAATTTCCTAAAGAGAGAGAAGGACAAGTAGAGGGAGAAAGAGGTTGAACTAGGGCAAAAGGGAAAGGATAAGTTAGAAGGAATGGTGATCTGAGGCTAGGGATTGATCCTACAACAAGAGGAGGATCATTTGAGCATATCACATGCATACATTTTTGGATTAAATCCAAGTAGCAACTCAACCTAAACCTCATTTATGAAATATTTTCTTTTGTTGGAAAAAACGTGTTCATGAATGTTTTGAGTGAAGTTTAGGGTTTAAACATACATTTTCTATGTTTTTTACTGCTATTAGGTGATGCTTGCTGAATCGTTATGCTCACTTATGCTTGTCATTGATTGTGAAAGTAGGCTTACGCCCTAAGTGTGAAAATTTGGTTTAATCTTAGTTAGAGTACTATTAAGTTGAGTTTTGGGTTTGTTATAGAGGCTATATAATGCCTAAGTGTTGGTATTGAGTTTGTAACACCCCAAATCCTATGGTTCCTTTTAATTAATTAAATAATATAATATAATATATAGGATTTGTGAGTTACTACTACCTCTACTCGAGTAAATTTTTAACTTTTACTAAGTTAAATAATTAAGTGCTACTAGTTTGGGAATTATACACTTGAGATTCTCACATAATATCGCAGCAAAATTAATTAAAATAAAACATATAGATAAAATATATATATATACACATTTTCATTCACATATATGTTTCATTTACATTCATTATAATTTCTGTGTAACAGACATATACCTATAGATATGTGAGAATGTCAACTAGGGTAAGGAGACAACAAGCCTATCACTCATACCCATTTAACGAAAGACTGCTAGTGGATTCCTAGCTCACATATCCTAATACATATATGCCTTCTCAGTGTACACACAAAAATCATCATCCTGATCCTTTCCAAAAATGATAATAACGACTCAAGGTATTGGGCATGTCCAAAAACACATTACATAGAACCTACACATCATGCAACTAAGGTGTAGGAGGAATTTCTACTACAAAAGTAATCTACAATTCCTTCATAATCGGGGAATACCCTAAGAATGGTATTTCCACTACCTCCACTTCCATCTCTAGGAGAACCTAGTACCTAGGCATCTGATACAACCCAGCACTTCACATGAGAATAAATCTCAGTAGCAGTAAAAAACCTGTATTTTAAAATACACTGGCTTGTACCACCATACTCATACGAAAAACACTACATTCTTCTTATAATAAAATAAAATATTATGCTTATTGGGATACAATGCATGAACTATACGATTATATACTCTCATAATCATGCTATGCATGCAATATAAAATTATCACATATCCATTCAGCTGGATATAAATATTATTATCAAATTATATTTCATATCCATCAAATAGGATATATCATATCACATCATAATGGTAACAGGGCATCACATAGAAACAAAAGCATAAACAAGGAAATCAGAGCATATTCTCATGGCCAACGCCAAATCATGATCATCATAAGAGTTGTTGAGCGAACAACTTCTCATGTATAACCCTTACTTACTGGTGAGTATCTCATAGCCGTGACTACCATCAATTCTCAACTGCAATATATTCATAATCTGATAGTCCTTGACTGCAATATCTGTAGTTCTCAACTGCATTCATAATTCAGCAATCCTTTTTTGCAATATATGTACATGCTAGAGCATCCTCCAATGGATTTAAGTACATCCATCCACAACACCCCCATGAGGGTCTCTGTCCATCACTCTGACAAATCATTTCCTACCTCCAAGAACCATAGAGTCCTTGCCCACCTCTTTGGCAAATCCTTCCCCACATATTTGGGATTACTATTCTCAACAAATTATTTCCTTAAAACACTATTCACGAGTATATAGACTAGGATGATTTAGCATACCATGGTTATGTATAATTTTAAGTACGTGAATCCTTTAATTAGCCATAGGGGAATTCACTAACTTAAAATTAATAACCACCACAATGTTTTAAAAACCATTTAATTTAGTCATGGAGTGCCCCAATTGTTGTCCCATACTAACAATTGGTCACTTAATATGTACCTATCTACCACTATTCGTAAACTAGGATACATTCTCATTTCTTTAGTCATAACTCTTGTTGCCCATTATACATTTTAGGTTTAAATCCCTTGTTTGAATGAATTTTTGGGCTAAGCATACTTCAAACTTGGTCATTGAGTTCATTTTTCTAAAATAGAGGACTGCCAATTAACTTCCACCCTCCTGGCAGTCGACTTGTAGCTCATTGCCTCAAAATTTTCTAAAATCGAGGGCTACCAGTCAACTTCCACCTTTTTAGCAATCAACTTGCAGCTCACTGTCTCAAAATTTTCTAAACCCGAGGGCTACCAGGCGACTGCTACAAGCCTGATAGTCGACTGTTCTATTCTTGGCAATTTTCTAGAAAATATGAGCATAGTAGTTAACTCTAGCCTCCTGGCAGTCGACTACTAGCACTTTGGATGTGTTTTTTGGGTAATTGTAGAGCATAAAAGTCGATTGGTAAAGGTTACAAGTCGACTGCTATGTTAGGCTTTATTTTTCAAATCCTCCGTTGACCTAAATTTTTTCCCAAGAACCTATTTGTAGTTCATTTTTAACCCTTATTAACTTAATACTAGTGTACAAGCATCATTTATCACATAAAAATAGCCTAAACTACCTTTTAATCTTACTCAAACCTTAGATTAAACCCTATATTCATTCAATAGGAAAAACCCACTTCTTATAACTTGATTTCAGCATACATAGGTATATTCATGTAGTCTAAAACACCCAATAGCATTCATAAACATCCCTCTTTTGCTTCAGAGAACAGAAAAATCTCACTTTTAGCATATCCACAGTAAATTCAAAATTATAGGGAATAAGTTGTTTTGCTACCTTATTTCGTGTAGCAGTTGGTGTAAAATTATTAGATGAACTCGTAGATTGCTCAACTACTAACTTTTTGTCTTGATTCACTGTAAAATTACCACATCCTTTGTAAATTCTCACTTTCTCTCTCTAAAACATCTCTTTCTCTCTAGAATTCTGAAGTGAAGATGAGGAAATTGAGCTTCTAAGTTTTAGCTCTATTTATAGGCGGTCCGAGAATGGCCATTCTGATCCTAATTCTGGATCATTTAGCTCAAAATGATAATTTTTCTAGCCACATGCCAAATTACCATTTTTTCCCCTAAACCATTGGCAAAAAATTTGAAAATTCTTGTAGCTATAGTAATTCTTTTGGCTAATATTATGGCATGCTACTCTCAATTATGGAAAGTTTGCAAAGCTTCTTCCACTCAACCTTTTTCCTCTCATTAAAGTCCCCCCTCTTTTCTTTTGAATTCAATCCTTGACTCTAATGCAACTACATACAATCTAATGCAACAAATACAAGCATTTAACTTATTTATAATCAACAAAACATCTCTTAATAAATAGGAGGAGCGGATGTTACAGAGTTCATAACTTGAGAAATTTGTTTGAAAACATATTTTTGGAGCAAAACTCTAAGTTTATCAATGGGTTTTATAGCAGATAAAATGGTAGCAGCTAACTGAAAGATCTAGAAGTCAACTGTCGTGTTCTTCGTCTGCCCAAAAACTGGTTTTGAATGCTAGCAGCTAACTACCAGGCCCTGGAAGTTGACTGTCGTATTCTTAGTTTTCTAGAAAAGTTTCAAAAAGTTAGTGGCCGATTGCCCAGATCTAATAGTCAACTGTCGGGCCTAATTTTTGCTAGCAATCAACTGCCAAGCCTTTAGCAGCCGACTGATAGCTCTCAACCAAGATAGGGTAAACTAGATAGAAAGCTAGCAGCCAGCTGCCAGTATGGGAATAGTCAACTGTTAGCCCTCTAACTTAGACAATGAGCTCAATGACCATTTTTAAGAGGTAAATAGCCAAAATCTCACTTAAACTAAGGATCTAAATCGGGGATGTAGTGGGTAACATGCAAGAGATAGAGTCACAAGTCACTAGGATAAGAAAGTCCTTATAATAGTGAAATAAAGATAGCAAAAAACATAAGAGAGGAAAGAGGAAAGTATTCTAAGCCTATGCATTAGTGGTAAATAGGCTCATGATCAAGTGACCGATTGTCGGCATGGGAACTGTTGGGCATCCCATGGTTGTGCCACAAATTAGGATGGTTAAACATCCACTTGAACTTAGTTTACTTTGAAAACACCGTGTGTAACATTTGTATTTCTTCTAGCATTTTCTTAATTTCAAGTATGTTCTAAATTCATAATTTATAAATTCCATTCCTGAATAATCATAATTTAATTACCATAATTTTCTATAAACAAGGGAGGGACTAAATTGAAAGGAAAAGTTAAGGGACTAAATTGAAAAGGAGAAAAGTTTATTTAAATATTAAGCATCATCATGATGTTGCACGTAAATCAAGGCACATTTATTATGTGTAATCATTACACTGGCAAAATATCTAGATATGTATAATAAAATAATAATTTCTCTAGAAAATATCTAAAGAAAATATCTAAAGGCCATGATGACTCCAGGAAAATATCTTAGGGGCATAATGGTCAATTTTAGACTAGGGGCATAACGGTCAATTTTAGACCAAGGGAAAAATAGAAATTTTACTTCTAAATGAAATAAAAATTTTTATTTCAAGGGAAAAATAATCATAATATTTATGAAAATTATGATAAATTCTATTAAGATTATTTTTCCATAAATTTCAAAAATTTAGCTAAAGGAAGGGTAAAATGGTAATTTACCACTAAGGGTAAAATGGTAATTTGCCACCAAGGATAAATTGGTAAATTACCAAGAGGATAAAATAAGTGTTTTGGTGAAGGAAAAATTTTAAAATTGCCAAGATAACCTTCCACCAATTTCATTGAATTTTAAGAAAAACTAAAGGGGTAAAATGGACTTTTACCATTAAAGGGCAAAATGGTCTTTTACCCTTTAAAAGAATTCACACATTTTCCTTCCCTTCCATTTAGCCAAAACCAACGTGAAATTGGAGGAAGAAAGTGGAAGAAAACGTGAAACTTGAAGGAGGAATAAGGAAGAGGAAAAGTGAAGGAAATTCATGGAAAAAGCTATAAAAATTCACAAATAAGGTAGCTTGACATTCCTTTATCACTCTTTTCTTGTTTTTCCAAGCTTTCATGGATGTTCATGAAGGGAGTGAATAGTGATGAATAGTAAAAATGGTGTTTCTACATTCTTAAAATGTTGAAATTTCTATTGGAAATGGCTTAGAAAGTGATATGGATGCATTTTCATGAAAAGATTGGAGTTATTAAAGTGTTATAGGAAATTTTTGAAATTTATGATTTACTTTCCATAAAGCCTCAAATTCCATGGAAGTTATGTTTAAATGCTAAATTTGTCATGATTGTAATGGGTAATTAGTTTTTTATGGCTAAAGAATGAAGAAAGTGGGATAATTGATGTGTTTAGGTGAAAATTATGAGAATTGCCAATTTTCCCTTTTTCTTGGATGTGTATGTTACTGTAGATATAGGAAAAATGTTGAATCTCGATGGAATGGCTTTATACATGATGTTATGGTTAAGAAGAAAAAGGGACGTGTGATAGTTGGTGGAAAGCTACAATTTTTTCCAATTTCCTTGTGTAAAATCGTGAAGCTGTAGTGAAAGAAAAAAAAAAAAGAAATAGTGCAAAATTTTAGTTGCTAAAGTGCCTTGGCTTCACGATTTTTAGGCAAGAAAATAGGAAAAATTATTAAACTCAAACCATTATCCCATTTTCTCATTTTAGCCTTCTTGACCAAAAGACAATTTTGCCACTAGCATTATCTGAGGTGTCCCCTAGCTGGATTCGAGTACCCCTTAATAGTCCTTGCCCTTTTTATAAATCATCCCTAACCAGCGGGGTTATACTCCTTTCATCCCATATGGGGCTGGAATAACACTCTCTATATGGTCTTTGTCAACTCTAACAGATCATCCTTGACTAGCGGGATGATATCCCTTTCGTCCCAAATGAGGTTGGTATAACTACTCATGGGATCGCTATTTGACTATAGACAGGTCTCATCCACTTCGCTTTCGCAGATCATGGGCTATGGAATCACCATCCCTTTTCAATGGATCATGCTTCTGGTATGCTATTCTTTAACATATATACTAGGGTGATTCGGCTCATGTCCATGGTTATGCTTAAATCTAAGTACATGTTTCTTAAATGGCCTTTGGAAGATGACACTAACTTAAGGTTCGCAACCATTGCAGTATTTTTGAAATCATCTATGTTTAAGTAGATGTTTAACGATCTTAATTTATGGCACAACTGTGGAATGTCCAATAGCTGTCCCATACCGACAATCGGTCACTCGATCATGAGCCTATCTACCACTAATGTATACGCTTAGAATACTTCACTCATTCCTTTCTTATGTTTTTCCACTCTCTTTGTATCATTATCACAAAGACCCTTTCATCCTAGTGACACGTGACCTTACGTCTTGCATGTTACCCAAAAGTATTTAGTTTCCTTGTATGACTACATTGTAAGCCTTAATCAAAAGTGGTATGGAGTATTACTAAGCTCAATCTTTGATAAAAATCATGTTTCATATAGTGAAGGGCTATCAGTAGACTGATTGAGAGCTATCAACTGGCTATTTGCTCTTTAGAATCCTTGGTTCATAAAACAGTAGGCTACCAATAAATTGTTAGAAGGCTAGCAGTTGACTAATGGCTCTCTAAAATCCTTTTTGGGTAAAATGAAGAACATGGCAGTCGACTATTAGAGGTCACCAGTTACTTGTTATGTAGAAAACTTAGACCCAACAATCGATTGATAGGGCTACCAGTTGGCTGGTAAGTCTCTTTTTGCGTATCTAGGTTTATTAAGAACACGACAATCAACTAATGCATGCTATTAGTCGACTGTTAGGTCCTGTGCTAGTTTTGTAAAATACAATTTTGAAGTTACCCAGACCAGATTCCATTCCATTTCAAGTTTAAAAATATATGAGCTTAATTTCCATGTTAAAACATCATTTTCCTCTGAACATTTCTCACTATTATGCTCCAACATTGTGCATTCAAGGAAAACTAACATATCTACTAGATAGACAACAACCCAACCTTTCAATCATTTACAAGCACAAATATGCACAACCATTTAGTAAGCATCACCCAATAGAAGTTAAAAACATATAAAATGTAGGTTTACTCCAAACATAGTTCAAATCATTCATAGACAGCATTTCTCAACAAAAGCAACCATTTCAAAAATAGGGTGAGGTTAAATTGATACCTGGATTTCTTGAAGAAATGTGTATGTTTGGTGTGTTAAAATGGCCCTTCCCTTGCTGAAGAACCAATCCCTAGAGTCAAATCTCCCTTCCTTCAAGCTTATCCTCTCCTTTTGCCCTAGTTTAGCCTCTTTCTGTCTTTACTCGCCCTTCTCTTTCTCTCTCTAAAAAATACTGAAGTTTGAGCTGTGTGTGTTAGGGTTAGGGTTTCTGAGTTATTGAGTCTTAAAATTTGCATTCTTACCCTTGGGCATTTTGTGACTTTGGCCTAACTAAACTTTTCCCTTTCAATTTAGTCCTTAGCCACATCTTAACTCAGTTTTTATTCCTTTCAACTAAGTCCTTGCACTAATGCAACTATATGAAATTAATGCAACAAACACAAGCATTAAACTTAAAACAACTAACAATCATCTCTTAATCATATTAGGAGTGGATGTTGCAGCTCTCATAGCCAATCACAAAATAGTTCCATATGGGTTCTTCATGGCCATTCATAAAACAATTTCCACATGGCTCTACATGGCCATTTATAAAACAATCATCCAACAAACATTGTATGAGCTCTTTCTTTTATCAAGGTTAACTAGTATTTACCTCTAGGGCGTCTTCTAGCCATTCATTTGAAAGACCATACTACTAGATGGAGATCATTGTGCCTCTTTGTGGGTCATAAATCATTTCCACTCACCAGATCACTACACCTCTCCGTGGATTATCTATCATATCCACCCACACTATGCTAAGGTAGGCCAATGTTGCCTTCATTCAATACTCTCTAATACATATCCTAGTTTGACAAGTTCCCTCTTCTCACCAAAACTTGCTAAGCTTTCCTCTTGCTATGGTCTTATATGACAAACTACCTGGACTTTGATCCCAATTTATTAGGTACGTAGGCCCTATGCTCTTATCCTAGGTTAAGTCTTGCCTTGTAAATATTTTATATATTTCTCTTGTTTGGTTTCTCTTTGTTTTGCTTAGTTTTCTTTTTATTCCTTGCATGTCGATGTTGTGCTAGGAGAGTCTCTCTCATAGGTGTCTCGTTTGAATTCTTTTCTTGCTTCTTGTGTTTTTTGCATGTGTAGCGTTGTCTAGGTGCGTCTTACGGCCAATTGCATTTTTTATAGGAACTATAATGTTTTTTTTGATGTTGCGTGCTCGTTCTTGTTTCCAACCATTTGGACATGTTTCTAAGGACCAAAGCTTTCATATGAGAAAGTAAGTGAGAGGGAACTGTTATTGTTCAAGTGGATTGTATTTCTTGTTTGCTCCTGACGAATCACTCTCTAGTGATCAAGGAATTGTTTTCTATTGTGTTATGTTTGTTTTTAGTCTATTTGAACATGTTTTTGAAGACCCAAGCTTTCATTTTAGAAAGTGACTAAGAAGAAACTCATGTTGTTCAAATAGATTATGTTTGCAATTTTCTGTCTATTAGCTATATCCTACAAGTTCATTAATCTTAGTCTATGAGGTTAATGAAAAAGGATTAGCTAGAACATGTTATCAGTTTTTAGTTCCTTCATTGATTCTTGAATAGTGGGATTCAACAAAATGCATTTGGCCTATAGAAAGTTGTGCTAAGTATTCAGTACTTAGCACAAAATTCTATTTTATCCTCATATTTCCTTGTGTTTTTTTTAGTTTGAATCAATTGTGCTATTTTTCTTACTTCTTAATTTAAGTTGTGATTTTTAAAGTTGGATTTTGTTTGAAACTTTGATGTTGTTTTGTGAGTTTAAGTGTCTAGTTAATGTGTTCATCTGCCTCTCCTTTGGTATGCTATGTTTTCCTTTTGTTTCAGTTTTATTTTTTGGTTTCAATCTTCTGTTTGTAAAAAGTGGGTAAACAAAATAAATTTAGACTAACTCATACTTTGCATATGTATCATATGCCTTTTTGTAGACCATACTTTGAACCCATATCTATTTTTGTAGACCAATTTTTCATGTTTTTATGTTGCCTTATCTTTTAAATAAAAGGATTTTCTAAAGTTTTATTTTATAATAAAAATTTTGGTGGTGTTTCTTTGTTTTCATTTGGTTTTTAGAAACTGTGTTTTTAAAAATCAATTTTTATTTTTCTTTTGCGACACTCACGTCACATTCCAGGTGTGACAACATGCATTATTATTATGATGAGGTTGTATTAGGCACTGTACCAATTATACAATGTTGGGCATTTGAAATAATCCACCATCAAAAGCCAAACATGTGTCCTTTTTCTTGCCCATGGAATTAAGAATACTAATAGAGGAAAACTAATCTCTCAAGAAAAGCGAGGGTGATATGTATCTTGTTGCATTTGTTTTTGGTCCTGACACAAATAAATTACATATTATTCACGCATCATTGGTTTGCAGTATCATCGGGGCACTTCTCAGACTTCTGGAAAAGTTTACAAAAGTATCTATTGGATGGTGTATACTACACTATTTTTCTATTTTGTATAATGCCATATTTAAATTTAGGTTTGTACCGTAAACCTTGATGTTGAAATTTATGAAGGTTGCCAATGTATAGGGAGACGAAGGCTGCCAATGTGTAGGGATATGAAGGCTCCCTTTAACTGGTTATTTGACTATTGTAAGTCATTATTTATTTGACAAGGTCATTCCCATCATATTTATTTCCCTTCTATTACAAAATTTTTTCCCTTAATCATCTTTTATGTATATAACATTCTCTGATGTTGTTCTAATACCCACCTTGGGAAAAGCTTAAAAGAAAACTTTTATATTTAAATAAAGGAAATTAAGTGTATGCAATTTGAATATTTACTATTAGCCCTGTTTAATATGAAATTTCAACTGTTTGAATGTTGTGAATTTTGTGTGAATGTGGTGTGTGTAGTTCGTAAGAAATTTTAGAAAGTAGGATTTATTTTAATTAAATTATTAAAAAATAGTAACCTCACAAAAAAGAAAGAAATGTGAGACAAATAGATTTTAATTAGGGACTTCCCAAATTTTTAAGGAAAATAAAAATTAGGCCTTTAAAAAATTAGGAACCTCACAAAAAAGAAAGAAGTGTGAGACAAATAGATTTTACTTAGGGACTTCCCAAATTATTAAGGCAAATAAAAATTAGGCCTAACAAGTCTAAGGGAAATTTTTAAAGGGAATAAGAAAGAAGAAAAATAATGAATAAATAATTAGAAATTAAGAAAGGAAGAAATTACTATGAGGGGACAACTAAATTTTTTATATTCTCTCCACCTCATATTAACTTGGGTGTCAATGTATAAGTATGCAATAGGACCTTCCAACTCGTTCATGACTTTAACCCTCTGTTATTTTGGAGCCTCTCACTATTTGTGGAGTTTAGCCACTGGAATTAGTACTCAAATAAAACTATGTTTTATCAAGATCAATTCCAAATCAATTTAATTATTTAATTAATGAAATATATGAAAAATTAATTGACAGTGACATTAACAGATACTAACTTAAATGTTAAATTATGAATTAAATCTCATTCAATAATAACAAAAATAAAACTAATTTACAAATTTAAAATGGTTGAAACACACATTTTGTTTTTCTATATATATAATTTGTAAATTTGATGTGCTTTATTTTATACATCACATATTGTCAAATATATATTGTTTGTAATTTTTTATTAAATAAAATTTAATTCATCATTTAACAATTTGCTCATGTCTATTAATATTTTTGTTAGTTAACTTTCTACTAATTATATTCTATTAATCAAAAGACTAAACTAATTGAAAATTTATTTTTCAACTCAACTGGAACATTTCATCTTTCAAAATTTAAATATAAAAAACATTCATATTTCAAATATTAAATCATTAATTTACTTGTCTTTTTAAACTATCTAAAAGCTCATAATTAAATTGAGATTGAAAGAATTCAATTTTTTAGGGTAAATTAAGATCACACTAAAACATTAGTTTACTTACAATTTTAAGTAAATTATATAAATTTTATTGAGGCCTGAAGAAATTAATGTAATTTACTTTAAAATTGATGCTCTTAGTAGTGTTACTTAAAAATTGTACATATTTATTTCAGGCCAAAAAAAATATTGTACATATTTATATAAAAAATCATTAATTTAAAGTTAAAGACAGTAAGTGGAAGCCGAAGATAAATTAACACGGTGGAGAGCAAAAACAAGACGAGCAATATTCTACAGCAACCAACTACACCTTACCGTTTCCATGCCACTCGGCGATTTCTCTATATAAAGTTATAAACACGCTTACCTACTCCTTCGACCGTCTTCTTTTCTCTCAGTTTCTCCGTCGAGGCAATTGAAAAACTCCAACTTTAATAACCTAATGGCAGGTAAGATCGGAACCCACTCCGTCTCATTTCCCATTTTAATTCGTGCCCTTTGATGTGGTTGTAGCTTGGATGATATATGAGTGTAATGAAGAAGGTGATGCTATTAATTTGTGCCCTTTGATGTGATTTTTTATCGAATTGTTTTTGGCTGTACTATCCAATCCAACCTTAGAATGACTAGCCTTTTGCATCTTCGTAAGTTATGACGTATTCAAACAATATGGGCTACAGCTAGCTTTTCTGATAAGGCAATGAATGAACATTGAAGAAAGCTTAGAGATAATAATTGTAAGGAAATGGTGAAAATCGGGTTGATATAGTAGAGTTGTCAGTTTAACTGGCCGTGCTTATTTCAGTACTGAACTAAAAATTAGTGAGGGAATTGAAGAAATTGAGGGAAGAATAGTTTTAACTGGGGCCTTGGGCATTGGTAGAAATATCATGAAATTCTTATATTCTATTGTTTACAAATGTATAGCAAGAGTGCGGCTAAATTCCATTAACAACTTGACATTGCTGTCTCATCTAGCCACACATGGTCAAAGAACAGAAAGTTAATAATATTAAAGATAAATTTTGGGAGAGTCATAGAAGTGAGAAAAGACATTGATTAAGCTTTTATGAATGTGGAAATGGAATCTGATAAAATGGTAAATGTTTATGCAGCAACTTCAGCGAAGGTTGTTCAAAATATTTTTGTATCACAGTGCTACCAACAGAATAGACAGTTCAGCAGCCACAGTCGAAGGGACTATTTTGCCCCTTATAAGCATATCTTGCTTCCCTCTCAACAGGGGAAGTTGGCATGGACTGGCATCTCTTCCATGCAATTGCACACTTTGACAAAACACCAGAATCAATTTATTATCCAGGGAAATATTCACTGCAATGGTCTGTTCTAGACTCTCATTATGCAGGTTGATATCAAGTGCGAAAATATATATTGTGAACTGAACACATTTAAAATACTTTTCCTCTCTCCCCGCCGCCCTCCCTGCACCTTTTTATATGATTATTATGCATCTATATTTCAAATCTGTGAATGGGAATACATTTTCCTTTGTGTTTGAACAGAGTTTGTTGTTTCTTGAACCATCTGGCATTGATTATCTATCCACTTCCTAATGGATATTTGTATATTTGTCTGGACCTTTGTTGCAGCTTCTGCCTCTGCTACTGCAGTGCCATTTCTAGACAAAGTTGATTTTCTAAAGCTTCAAAATGGCAGGTGAGGGACAGTCTATGAAGAGGTTTTCTTAAGTTTGAATTCTTAAGACCTCCATTTAGACTATGTTTCTGGTTTATTTCCATGGATTTTCTTTTCCTTTTGCCCTTTTGTTATAATATTTTACCCAAAAGAGCTTTGTTCTATCCTTTTTCTATCTTCACAGGAAAGCGTGTCTTTATATTGATAAAGAGAGCGAAAGATAGAGTGAAAAGGAGAGGAGAGGGAAGCATGATTCTTTATAGTCTGTAAGGCACTGAGACTATTAAGAAAAAAATAAAATGTATCTTGATCCATATAACCTTTGAGGAAGTACTTCACCACTATCACAAAACATCAATCTGTTTAATGTTCAATTCATTGATAATAGCTATATCATCTTTTTCTTCTTCCTTTTATTGAATTACCAACAGCATTGTAGTGGAGAGAAATTACAGTTTACTGGCAAGGTAATTTAATATGAGATGATGGAGTTTTATTTATTTTATTACTTGATCTAAATATCATTTGGGATTGTAATTGGATAATTGTGGTAATTTAAAATTTTATTAGGGATTTGAATAAAGGCATTTGGACCAAGCGAAATGTTATCCCATACTGTAGTATTCTAGTAAGATTAGGATGCTTGTTATAATTAGGATTCTTTTTAGGGTTCTCTATAAATAGGCCACCCTCTTGTAATGATGGAATATTACCATGATTATTACTGATAAATTGTTATATTCAATTTGAGTGATTTTTGATATTTTCTTTTATCTTGTTCTCATCCTACATCATGACGCTTCTATCTGCAGAAGTCCATCCTTTCCCCCTTTTTATATAGTCAGATAGGGTATTATCTCCTGCAGGCTGATGTTGTTATGTATGATATAAATTTAAACAGTGATATTCGTGGTGTGGCTATTGATGGCGTTGAGGGAGAGCCAATTAACCTCACTGAACCTGTTGCTGAAGCAATAGGAGCAGCCTTTGCTGGATGGTTAGTGGACAAAAAGAAAGCAGATGCCTCTAAGCGCTTGAGAGTTTCTGTTGGCCATGATTCTCGAGTATCTGCAAAATTCTTACAGGTCTAGATTGTTCCTTATATCCTTTGGTGATTTTGTTAAATTTGAAATGGTCTAATAATTAATTGTGATCTTATAAAAGTCTATCATCTCAATCAAATAAATAAACTTAAATAGCATTTCAGTTGGCATGAACAACATGACAGTGCATTAATTTCTTGATAAATGATGATGTTATTAGCAATTTAGGGCCATCGTATGTTTTGATTTTAATTCATATAACCTTAAACCTTATTTGCCTCTGCATAATTCAAAGTTTTTTATCTTAACTTGATTTTGGAAGGATTTTGTAAATCAAAGAGAGTATGAAGTCATGTTTTTGGAATAGATCTTTCTTGATGACCCTCAAGTGGAAGGGTAACTTACCATATTATACTTTATCTTATTACTGATTACTTGGTTATCAACTTACCAAATTTCAGACTGCAATTTCTCGAGGTCTTGCTGGTGCTGGCCTGGAAGTTATTCAGTATGGGTGGGTGATGTTTACTTTTCTTGAAGTACGGATTTGTTCTTGATTTGTACACAAGGACTGGTGAAGTCAATTGATTTTGGGGTGGCCCTTGTGGATTTGAAAATGATTGGAAAGCTCTTTGGGCTAATCAGTCTTTAGTCTTAAATTCTTGGTTTTGGAACCCCACGGCCTATACACACACATGATAGCAGTGCCCTCCTTTCTTTAATATATAATACGCAAAAGCAGATATTAACTACAAGATAAACTCTTAAAGATATTGATAAGAGTTAACTATGAGACTTCTTGGCAATAATAAACTCCAAGACTTCTGGATAATAATAAACTTCTAATCCTTAAACACTCCTACTTAATTTGTAAGAATTATCAATGAATAATGCATAGGTTTCTCAACTGTATAAATACTTGCAGCTGGTTAATTCTGCTAATACAGGTTAATTCTGAAGTAGCTTCTATAATAGTTGATGAAACTGGTTTTCAGCTGAGTATTTGGTTTATTTGCTTGTCAAATCACCTGTTAATGGAAACTGGCTTGAGCTACTTTCACATTTTAAGATTATAAAAAATGTTGGAGTTTAGCAAATTCTTGGTTGATTTTTCATGGATTGCCATCAAAAGTGGAGCTATTTGTGCTTGAGATTCTGATTAGTTCTGTGCTTCTAGGTCATACTTAACGTTGCTAGCTTATGTTTCCTTTTTGATGAATGTATCTTTCATTGAATTTATCTTAAAGTGGATACTTATTTTCCTGATTTTATTGATTGCCAAATAAATTGGTATTTTGTAGATTAGCATCTACACCAGCCATGTTCAATAGCACTCTCACGAAAAATGACTCATTTTTTTGTCCTGTTGATGGTTCCATTATGATAACAGGTACATTTTGAATTTACAAATTCATGACTTTACTCAAATCTTTAAAACTTATATTGGAAACTGCGGTTTATTGTCTAGGAAGTAGGAACCATTAAATTGAGTAGCTTAAATGGTTGGATGGAGTCTTAGCTTCCTAGGAATGACATTTTACCTCTAGCATACCCTATTATTTGAAGTCACCTTTGGCTTGAGGTGGGATCTGGATCTTCTCATGTGAGGGGCTTATATGAAAATGTTTTCTGAGGAGAGAGATAAACATAGAGTGTGTGGTACTCACACTGTAGGGTTCACAGCCTACAGCAGCTACCATTCTGTTGAATTTCTTAATAATTATGAGCAAGGATCAAACTCAACCAAAAAAAAAAAAAAAGAAAATAGGAAAGAGGTTTTAGCTGTCAAGAAGGCTAATACTATGTTAAGAAACTTTATAACTCATACTAAAAGCTTAAGCCGCAAGATTGAATAGTTTCATTTTCTAGCCATTTCAATATAAATATTGCAAGTATGATTGACCATTTGCTGTTCACTACTTTGTGTGTGGTGCAAATGACATTCTTGAGTAAATTTTGATCTGATTGTGGTAACAAGACATACCACTTTTGAATATTTCATCTACTAATTAAATTTTCCTTTGTGAACAGCGAGTCATCTGCCTTTCAACAGGAATGGATTCAAATTTTTCACATATGCTGGTGGGCTTGGGAAGGCTGACATTCGAGACATCTTAGAGCAAGCTGCAGGCATATACAATCAATTTACAGCTGAGATTTTAATGAATTCAGAGGGAAATGCTTCAAAGTCCATAAATAGAGTAGATTACATGACTGTGTATACGTCTGATTTGGTGAAGGCGGTTCGCAAAGCAGCTAGAAATATAGGTATGACTTCCCTGAAGTGTAGTGAATGAAAGTTAGTATATTTTGGATGTATAGTCAGTTTCTCGTTAAATGAAGTAACGTTAATAGAGGTGCATTGTCCCATGAGAAGTCTAACTATTGTATTATAGCTCTTCGTTCGCATGTTAGTTGTTTTCATAAGTAATTGTTTTTTATGTCTTGTTCACTAAGTTTTATATAATATTATCAATCCACAGAGAAGCCATTGGAGGGATTCCATATAGTTGTGGATGCAGGCAATGGAGCTGGAGGATTTTTTGCAGTAAGTGGTCTTAGTTAACTTCCAAATTTTCTTTTTTGAAATAATTTTTTAGTACTGGCATTTTTATTGGAGAGATATGTTAGAAGGAATATGCAGATCAGAGGAACAAAATCTACACTGAACTATGCAATCAACAAACAAATCTTGTTTTATGCACTCAAATTAACAGTGTTCAGAAGTGCACACGACAGTCGCACACATTTTCTGTTAGAAAATGGATTGGAACTTGAAAGAAAGTGCAGGGTGGACATGTTGAATTAGTACAAATATTTTCTGTTGTTTATCAATTAGGATTAAATTATATCAATTAGAATAAAGTTACCCTAAAGTTTAGGCTAGACATTAGGGATTAAGTCATTTAATTGTATTTATTATGGTTTCCTAGAATAGGTCCTCTCTTCTTGTATAAATACCCTACACTTTGCTCTCATAATACACACAAAAACTTCTCATTCTACATGGTATCAGAGTCTACTGTGATATTTCAATAGCATTTTTTTGGGACTGTGTTTCTTTCCAGCCCAAACACTCTATTTCTTTTCCATTCTTTGTTTTTCAATTCTGGTCACTCATTACCCAACCACTTCCCGGACTTTTCTTGAAACGCGCCCCACCACTGTGTTCGGAAGGTTCCAATCGGCCAAAATCTAAATCGCTGTCGCCGTCTCCACCTCCACGCGTCGCCATGCACCTTCAACCAGAATTGCGTTTTTGCCACACGCTGGCACATGATGTCACCTTCGTCACCGTCGACCATCGTTGTTTCTGCCGTAGTGATCACCGTGCTGCCCTCTTCTCATTTTTAGTGGTTTCTGTGCTGTCCTCTTTCTATTTTCAAGTAGTAGGGCTTCCTTCAAGCCAAAAACAGTGATGACTATTGCTAAGTCAGGTACTTTTTCTACCCTTATTAGTGGAACACCTACCATTACCTCTGAAAAATTGCATGGATCATCCAATTACAAAGCTTGGGCTGCTTCAGTTCGCTTATGGTTTAAAGGACAAGGATATTTAGAACATTTAACTAAGTGTGACATTGACATAGCTGAAATGAATATATCAGATTGGATAAAAATTGATGCTCAACTTTGTTCCTTATTATGGCAGTCTCAGGATTCTCGATTACTTCCGACATACCAAGTTTATGAAACATGTTATGATGTGTGAAACAAGGCAGCCTCAATATATAGTAATGATATTTGTCGCTGTTATGATGTTTTATCTAATCTTGTTAATCTCAAGCATCAGGACTTGGATACTATCACATATGTAAGCAAAATTGAGGCTCTCAAACATGAGTTTAGATCATTGATGCCTACCACAGCCTCAACTTCTGATCAAGAAGCACAATGGGACAAATTTTTTATGGTTATGGCACTAATCAATCTACGTTCTGATCTTGATGCAGTTAGAGATCAAATTTTGGAAGGTTCTAATATTCCCACATTAGATGATGTCCTTGCCCGTTTGGTGTGCATCTCTGTATCACAGGCCCAATTATCTATAATACTGTTCCTCTAGTTGTTGACTCTTCAGCCTTGGTATCTCAAATTGGTGAGAAAGGGAATCCAAGTGGAGGAAGTGGGTGTAGTAGTGGCTACAAACGTCCTCAATGTACACATTGCAATAAGTTAGGACATACTCGAGACCGTTGCTGGGTGCTTCATGGTCGACCATCCTGTTCTGTCAATGTTGCTCAGTCTGACATATCATTAACCAATAATCATTCTTCACAGTCTATCTCTTTAACTGGTGAAGATTACAACGGGTATCTACTGTACTAACAAGCTAAACAGTCATCTATGGTTTCCTCGGTTGCTCAAACTGGTAATGTAACTGCTTGCTTTGCCCGTTTTCCTGACATTGGACCATGGGTTATTGATTCAGGTGCCTTTGAACATATCTCTGGTAATAAAAATCTATTTTCTCACCTTTTTAGTTCCTCTTCTCTTCCTTTAGTAATCTGGCCAATGGCTCTAAAACTGTTGCTATAGGGATTGGGCAAACCCAAATTTTTCCTTCCATATATGTTGATTCTGTCCTTTATGTTCCTGAGTCCCCCTTTAATCTTATTTTTGTTAGTAAATTGACTCACTCTCACAAATGTTCCATTACCTTTTCTAACCAAAGTGTTTATGTCCAGGATCAGAGTATGGGGAAGACGATTGGTGTAGGACGTGAGTCACAAGGCTTATACCATCTTTCGCCTACTACATCTCCAATTGCGTGCACATCTAGTTGTTCCCCATCTCTCATCCACAATCGTTTGGGACATCCAAGCCTTTCCAGACTCCGTAAAATGGATGCTTCTCTTTCTACCTTATCCTCCCTCCCTTGTGAGTCATGTTAGTTGAGTAAACAACCACGTAGTTCCTTTTCTATTAGTCTTAATAACAGGTCTACATTTCTTTTTCAGCTTGTTCACTCTGATGTCTGGGGTCCTAGTCGGGTGTCTTCTACTTTTGGCTTTCAATATTTTGTAACCTTCATTGATGACTATTCTCGTTGTACTTGGTTGTACTTGATGAAAACTCGTTTTGAGGTATTTAACATTTTTCAAAATTTTTGTACTGAAATAAAGACTCAGTTTAATATCTATCTCTATCTTACGTTTTGATAATGCTAAAGAATATTTATCTACCTCTTTTAAGACATTTATGACTTCTCAAGGGAATTTACATCAAACCTCTTGTCCTTATATTCCACAACAAAATGGGGTAGCCGAACGTAAGAATCGTCATCTTATTGAAATAGCTCGTACTTTACTTATCCATTATAATGTTCCTACTTCTTTTTGGAGTGATGTTGTTCTCACTGCATGTTACCTAATTAATCGCATGCCTTCTTCTGTATTAAAAGATCAAATTTCTCATTCTCTGTTGTTTCCCAATGACCCTCTTTATCATCTTCCTCTTTGTGTTTTTGGTTGTGTTTGCTTTGTTCATGATTTGACCCCAGGTAAAGATAAGTTTACTGCCAACTCCATCAAGTGTGTTTTCCTCGGATATGCTCGTCTCCAAAAGGGCTACCGATGTTATTGTCTAACCACTCGACGATGTTTCATCTCTCCTGATGTGACCTTCTTTGAGTCTTCTCCATCTTTGTGTCTACTATGCCTGACAGTACCTCTGTGACCCTTGTTCCTTCCCTTGCTTCTTTAGAAGCTTCACTACAGGTCCCCCTTAATCCTCCTCTCTAGACTTGTCATTGTCGCCTGCGTCATTAGTTCACAGATGCTCTTGTTGACTCACTACCTTCGTCCAAATTGCCCGTTGCTCTGGTCCAACATTTGCCTGCTACTCTAATTGTCATTCGTAAAGGTAATCGCTCCACTCGTAATCCTCACTCTGTTTATAATTTTTTGAGCTATCATCGTTTATCTATTCCATATTATGCTTGTGTCTTCTTTGGATTCTATTTCTATTCCTAAGACTACTAGTGAGGCTTTAGCACATTTAGGTTGGAGGCAAGCCATGCTTGATGAGATGATTGCCTTGCATTCTAATGGTACATGGGACTTGGTTCCTCTCCCTCCTCGAAAATCTCTAGTTGGTTGCCGATGGGTATATGCAGTTAAAGTCAGTCTGGATGGTAAAGTTGAAAGACTAGAAGCCCGTTTAGTGGCAAAAGGATACACTCAGATCTTTGGCTTGGATTATGGTGATATCTTCTCTCCTGTTGCTAAAATTGCTTCAGTTCGTGTCTTCTTATCAATTGTGGCTATAAATCATTGGCCACTTTATCAACTTGACATTAAAAATGCCTTCCTTCATGGTGAATTGGAGGGGGAAGTCTATATGGAGCAACCGCCTCGCTTTGTTGCTTAGGGGGAGTCTGGGAAAGTATGTCGACTCCGTTGTTCTCTTTACGGACTCAAACAATCACCTAGAGCTTGGTTTGGCTAGTTTAGTTCCGTGGTTCAAAATTTTGGAATGACTCACTGTGAAGTTGATCACTCAGTCTTCTTTCGCCATATATCACAAGGCAAGTGCATATATCTAATTGTTTATGTAGATGACATAGTTATTACAGGCAATGATGATTTAGGCATTGTCCAACTCAAACAACATCTATGTAACGACTTCCAAACCAAAGATTTGGGGAAACTTAAATACTTTCTGGGAATTGAGGTTGCCCAATGTAGTACTAGTGTTGCCATTTCACAACGAAAGTATGCACTTGACCTGATTGAAAACCAGCTGACACTCCAATGGATCCAAATGTCAAACTCCATCCATGACAGGGAGAACTGATTGAAGATCTTGAAAGATATTGAAGATTTGTTGGAAAACTTAATTATCTCACCATCACACTTCTAGATTTATCTTTTGTTGTGAGTATAGTAAGCAAGTTACAGTCACCATGTGATAGTCATTGGGATGCAGTTGTTCGAACCCTTCGATATATTAAAGGAGCACCAAGCCAAGGATTATTATATGAAGATAAGGGGAACTCCCAATTGTTGGCTTTACTGATGCAGATTGGGCCGATTCACTTGATGATAGGCGATCCACGTCAAGATACTGTGTGTTCATCGGTGGTAACCTAATCTTTTGGAAAAGCAAGAAACAAAATGTAGTTGCAAGATCCAGTGTAGAAGCTAAGTATCGTGCTATGGCCTTAGCAACTTGTGAACTACTATGGTTAAAGCAACTTCTTCAGGAGATTCAATTTGGGAACACAGAAAAGATGGAGCTGGTCTGTGAATACCAAGCAGCAATGCGCATTGCCTCAAACCCGGTGTTCCATGAGAGGGCTAAACATATTGAAATTGATTGTCATTTTGTTATGGAAAAAATTCAATCTGGGTGTCTCACTACTCAATTTGTCAATTCAAATAATCAATTGGCAGATATATCCACTAAGTCTCTAAGATGCCCTCGGATAAAATATATATGTAACAAGCTTGGTGCATATGACATATATGCTCCAGCTTGAGGGGGGAGTGTTGTGTATCAATTAGGATCATATTATATCAATTAGAAAAAAGTTAGCCTAAAGTTTAGGCTAAACATTAGAGATTAAGTCACATTTAATTGTATTTATTATATTTATTACGGTTTCCTAGAATAGGTCCTCTCTTCTTGTATAAATACCCTACACTTTGCTCTCATAATACACACAAAAACTTCTCATTCTACATTTTACATGGCAGATTGTCACTTTTTAAACTTAAAGGTGGCAAAATGAAAACAAGCCAAGAATTAAGGGGATGAAATGTAATTTTTTTTTTGTTTTATAACTACAACTTATTCCACTGCTTAATAACACACTAAAATGATGACTTTTTATATGAACTAGCCTTTGGTACATTTTTTTGTATCTTTGTTATAAGGTTTTCTAATAAAAACATGGCATGTGGAGAAAATCTTTAAAAAGCTGTACTTTTCTCCTCCTTGTATTTACATCTGTGTGTATTTATAATGTGCAGTACCTTTTAAAATGTGACATACATTTCCGTTGTCTAAAACAGCTAGGCTGGATCCATGAGTGCATAATTTAATTTCCCTTGGTCTCTATCTCATTTGGAAATCTTAGAAAATCAAGTCTGTACATTATGAGTTGAATTTTGTTGCTTGATAATGTTGTAAAGACAGAGTTAGTTAATTATTTATGTGTTCGATTTTCATGCCTTCAACTGACTAATTGAAACTGATTTTAATCAAGTACAGTAAAATGCAGCAATTTATGGTTGAGGACCCTGATTCTATTCTTATACCTATGATTATAAAGGCCCAGTCAGATCCATGCATAACATGTCCCTGTCAAATTGCATACAGACCCCACACATAAGAATCTATCTGATTTCCTTTCCCAGCTGCATTGCTTTGCCTGAAGTCAAATATGTATATTTTTTTGGCTGTAATTTAAAATATTACTGAACTTCATAATGTGTTTTTCTAAATATGTTGTTGCTTGAATGTGTTTTGATGATGGATGTTTCTTATTTATGATTGATCAGGGAAAAGTACTTGAACCATTGGGTGCAATTACTTCTGGAAGTCAATTTTTGGAGCCAGATGGTAATATCTATCCCTGGAGGAATGATTTGAGCTGGGTATAGTTGGAATTTAAGTAAGAATGTATTTTGGATTCAGGCTTGTTTCCAAATCATATTCCCAACCCAGAGGACAAGACAGCAATGAAAGCTATAACAAAGGCAGTCCTTGATAATGAAGCTGATCTTGGAATTATCTTTGATACTGATGTTGACAGGTAAAAATTTTTCTTACTAATGGATTTCACTAACGTGCCTATTTTTTTAAATAATAAAATGAAGTGATCACTTTCATCTAGATCTGCTGCTGTGGACTCCACTGGCCGTGAATTCAACCGGAATCGTTTGATTGCCTTAATGTCAGCTATTGTTCTTGAGGAAGTAGGACCTTTTGCTTTAGCATTTTTGATCTAGTATTTTCAACTCAGACTTCTATAAATGTTATGTCTGACTTAATTATTTTTCTTTTATTATTTTTGCTAGCATCCTGGAACAACTATTGTTACAGACAGTGTAACTTCTGATGGCCTTACCATTTTTATTGAG
Organism: Senna siamea; assembly: GCA_031216115.1. Classification (NCBI taxonomy): domain Eukaryota; kingdom Viridiplantae; phylum Streptophyta; class Magnoliopsida; order Fabales; family Fabaceae; genus Senna; species Senna siamea. Next base: position 15,593,739 of record CM062354.1, read on the forward strand.
AAGAAGCTTGGTATGAAGGAATTTAATCTGACCTATTCTATAGCCATTGCCAACCCTCTCCCTCAGGCATTAAAATTGTTTAAACCATTTTTTTCTTTCAATTTGAGTTTCAGAGTACTTTTATATTTTAATAATCTATAGCTATCTAAACTTGTTCCTCGTATCAATACGATATTCAAAGTATTTTTACTTACAAAAAAATCTAGTAACTTGCTAGCTGCTATTTCTTTTAAGGTGGCAAACATCACCGGTTCAAGAGGGGCTACAAAAACGTGATTGACGAAGCTATTCGCTTGGTAAGTTGAGCAGTTGTCTATTATAGCAATTCTATTAATTATATGGATAATTTTAGTCAAGTGAGGAAAGCCTTCTATCTGGGTTCTTTACGACACCAATCTTTAGAATTTGAACCTTATAAATTTTAATTAACTTTCTTCTTAAATGGGTTAGTACCTGTCCGTCTAGCTCTTGGAGCTCATTGATATATAGATAAAATGAAAACAGAAGTGATGCAGAAGACACTTAGCTTCCTTGTTATTATTTAACTTGGGATTTCTAATTTCATGTTATAAATTTGATACGTGGCTAATGGAGCAATAATGCTAACAGAATTCAATTGGTGAGGAGTCTCATCTGGCAATTGAAACCAGTGGACATGGAGCTCTAAAGGAGAATCACTGGCTTGATGATGGTGCATACCTAATGGTAGGAATTTTATAAAAGCTATATCACTTAGTCAATCACTGATTATTGAGAATACTGTTATTTTGGTACTTGAAAATATGTCTCCTCAATTTGGTCCATTGCCTTCTACTTTTGTACATCTTTACTTTGCATTCCAAGAATTGGGAGTTTGAAGAAGGATCAAATTGAACTTAAATAAGGCCTTTAAGCATTTAACTGATAATTATGGCAGGTAATTATCAAGTTGATAAAACTTATATTTTATGTGGACTGAAATGACTGTTTCCATTCATTTGGGCATTAAGATATGTATGCAGGATTTAGCTGTCAAAGAACCACTCAACCTAGATGTCTAAGTTGTTAAGCTAGAGCCTTAGGATATGTTTAGATGGTGCATAATGTGGGGAAGGAAAGGGAAAAGGTTTCATTGAAACATTTACTTGTTTGTGAGTTATTATTGAGGAGGAGAGGATTAAGAAGGATTTTCAACTACAGTAATTACAAATGAAGACTTTTCTCACTAGGTGGGTCTGTTACATGGATCAAGCTATGTTAGCATATTATATCTTGGCTCATTTTTATTGTTAGATTATTGATATTTAAATATATTTTAATAGTTTCTCTTATTGTTTTCTTTGTTCTCCCTCTGCCTTTAGTTATTGTACCATCTTCTATTTAATCTATGATTAAAAGGAAACCTTTATTGGCCTCCTCTATATATAACAAACCACTTAAGGTGTGTTTTTATCAATTTTTTTATGATAGGTATTACTCTAATTTTTTCTCTATTGCAATCATTTTTAATCCTATCTTTTTTAGTGTATCTACTTATTCAATGCAACATTCTCATTTCTTAAACATTGAATTTTTGTTCATGTTGGCTTTTTATTGCCCAATATTAACATGAGTAAAAATTTAGCGTTGCAAAATGAGAATGTTGCGATGGATGAGTGGTCACACTGGAAATGATAGGATTAGGAATGAATGCGTTAGAGAGAAAGTTGAGGTAACACCTATTATAGAGAAGTTAGTAGAAATGCGTTTTAGGTAGTTTGGGTTATGTACAGAGGAGACCATAGATAGTCTAATAATTAGAGGTAAGGGAAGACTAAAGAAAACAATAGAAAAACCTATTAGGATTTATTCAACTATTAATAATCTAACTATAAAAATATGTAAAGAAAGAACACGTTAGCGTCGTTTGATCCATATAACCAAGCCCACTTATTGGAAAAAGTCTTTGTTTCTTACTGTTGTTTTTTGTTGGCTTTTTATTGCTCAACATTTGATATCATACAATAATGCAGGTCTTATAGTTGTGCAATAAAATTTTTCAAGTTTGAATGATACTTTTCTATTACAAATATTACACCTTCCTTTATTTCATTCACTCAATTTGGACCCTATGATTTATGACTCCTTCTATTTCTCCATTATTTTGTATGATAGTCTCCAAATATTTTAAAACTTGTGACTTATTGTATGGAATGATCTTCAAGTTTCACCTTTATTCTAAAATCAATGTGCCTTTCACTATATTTACTTTCCATATATTTTGTTTTATTTTAACTTATACAGAAATTGTATATTTTCAAAGCTTGTTTCAACATCTCTAATTTTTCACTTACTTCTTTTGAATCTTTAATAAGGACTATATTGTCAGCAAAAGGCATGCATCTTGACATTGTCTCTTAGATATTTTCACTAAGTACATCTAATACCAAGTTTAAAAGGTTAGGACTGAAACTTGAACCTTGGTGCAATCCAATGGCTAAAAGAGGACTTTCAACTAACTTTTCAAAATTCTTTTATATTTTTAAGTCAATTTGGGTGATTTTGGAGGACAAAGTTTCTCCAAATAATTGGAAGGAAAATTATTAATTAATCATCCGTTTCTCTTTTTTCCTCTCCTCATTTTCTTCGAATTCCTTCCTTTCTCTTTCTCTCCTAACACCCCCCATACCTTATATGTTTGTGTGAGGTGGGGAGAAAGTAGTCTTTGAAGGTATTTTAGTTACTTCATTAGAAATGATTGCATTACAAAGAGAGAAAGTGTGGGTAGTATTTATCATAGAATAGAAAAGTTAGTTAAAATGCATCTTAGGTGATTTGTTTATGTACAGAGGAGATCATTCGAGGCTCTTGTATGAAGATTAGATCAAATGGAAGATAGCTCAATAACTAAAGGTAGAGGGAGACCAAATAAAATAGTAGAAGAAACTATTAGGATGAATTTAACTATTAACAACTTATCTATAGAAATGATTCAAGATAGAATACATTGGCATCGCTAGATTTATATAATTGACTTACTTAATGGAAGAAGACTTTCTTGGTTGTTGTTTTTGTAGGTAAAGATACATATGTGTGTGCACTCGTATGGACACATATATATACATTGGTGTATATAAATATGTATGTGTATCTATAGTACTTTTAAATTCTAGTATTATTAAAAACAGACTGTCAATTATGGTAAAAGGAAAGAATAATATTTAGTAAATTTAATTGTAAATTAGGATTTTTTCAAGTAAAATTAGAAGAAAGTAAAAAATATACAGCATTTAGCACATAGCATTTACCACATTTGAAGGACTGTATGAATAGAATGTATTACCTATGGGATTCCATAATAGTCTAAGTATATTTCAAGAATATGTTACTAAAACATTATTGCCAATAAGAGATTTTGCAGTAATATATATAAATGATATATTAATCTTTTCAAAATCAAAAGAAGATCATGGAAAACATTTAGATCAATTTGTAGATTTAATAGAACGAAAGGATTAAATATCTTACCTAAGAAAGCTGAATTAAGGCAAACTATAATATTATTTTTAAGTCAATATTATCTCAAGATAAAATAGAATTATAAGAATATATAAGTAAAAAAGTATTAAAATTTTCCAAAATAAAAAATAAAAGAACTATAAACATTTTTAGGACTAGTAAATTAAGCAAAAAATTATATTCTTAATTTATCTAAATTTACAGCCAAAATATTAAAATTATATGGGGAAAAAACTAAATGAATATAGAATAATGAAACATAATAAATAATAAATCATATTAAATAATTATTTAAAAATTTACCCAAATTAGTAATTCCAAATTTTGCTGATATTAAATAGATGATATATGCAACTATATCTGAGAATTATTGGGGAGAAATTTAATGAATTTCAAAGTAAATATCACTCAAATTGAAAAGAATTTCTAGCTATAATAAAAGCAATAGAAAAATTTGAATTATAAAGAACAAGATTTACTATAAGATTAGATAATAACTAAGTCAAACAGCGGATGGATAGAAGAATTAAGACAAATAAATTAAGTAATAAAATGTTAATTAAATAGTAAAGGGATTTATCTTATTATGATTATGTTATTGAATATATAAAAAAAAATAATTTAATAGTTAATTTTTTGAGCAGATGGAGTCCAATAAAGAATAGAACAAGAACTTGACTGTAAGTCAAGAAGTATTATTATCTATTCAAAAACAGATGATAATGAAGATTAATATTTTAGAAATGAAAGCGAGCTTTATGCAATGTCAAATTACAAATAATATCAATAACATTAACTATTCATTAAATGTACATTATGAAGAAATAAACAAAATTATCAAACTTGGAAGATCAGGTCAAAATAATACAAAATAACAAGAATGAGAACCAGAAAAACCTATCCTTCAAAAATTCAGCCAAAAAGAAGAGTTCATAAAATTAGTTTCATTTACAAATATAGTAAAAGTCGAAATTGAAGCCTCCAAAGAAAAAATTAATAAACAAAAAGTCAAGAATTAGTTAGCCCATCATTTTCTTGTCCATCATCCACCAAAAATTCTTTACCAAATAATCCTCCTCAAAAAGACTAAAACTTCTATAAAATCAAAGAACAATATAATTATTTCATATTACTTATTCACAATCTTAACAATTTGGCAATACCTACAAAAATCATTAAATACATATTTCATTATACTATTAACAAAATTATTATCTTCCCTAGAACCAATCCAAAATTAATCGAAACATTATATGGTTTTGGTCTAATCCAAATAATATATCCCTCTAATAGCTTAAATGAAATATCTTAATTACTAAGATCAGTCCAAGAGGAAACAAGATATTATTTAGGCATTGTAACCCAATATAGAGTACATATTAGGTGTTTCAACTCCTAAAAAGTTTTATCTTCTAATTAATTTCATTAAATTAAGGACAACAAGAAAGAATTTTGAATATGAACAAGAAGAAAAATCAGATATTGAAGAGGAAGAAGACTTTATATACAAAGTATGAACAATCAGAGCTCAAAAAGTCATGATAGTTTCCCAAGAAATGAACAAAACTATAACATCTTCTACTAAAGTACAATGGACCTATTTTACAGGTTCCACAAAGTATATTTATTCAATTGGAAGAGTAAGTAGATTGATAAAGAATTTTATTACATGGTATGAAAGAATAAAAACAAACAATATGGACAACAAGAAAAGGACAAAAAAGTTAATATGCAAAGCATTATTAAATTATACAAGTCACAGATGTCAATACTGCCAAGAAAGAGAAAAAAGAACGCAAGATTATGAAGAATTGACACTTAACATCAAATTGCTGGAATAAACTATTAGAAGACAATTATTACAAGATGACAGAAGACAATTATTGTAAAGTAATCAGAGTTATGTAAAGTAATTAAAGTTATTATAAAATAACTAGAGTCATTGTAAAGTAATCAGAGTTATTGTAAAGTAATCAGAGTTATTAAAATTATGGCTATAAAATGCTACAAATTTTGTAAAGAAATCGTCGACCCTTGTATCAAATTTGAAAGCAATATAATATTGAGTTTTTCAGCTATTCTTGACTACCTGCCCTTTCTTACTCTATATATTTATCTTGCTTTTATCAAATTTTTACTAGAATCATTATCAAGATTAAAGGTATGAATCACAACTAAAATCCTATAGAGATTAAAGAGTAGTGTTATTCTATTTCAAAAAATTATAATCCTGCTAAGGATACTGTTTGTAATATTAGAATAAAAAAGTCTAGTACCCCTTTTGTAAGAAATGAAAAAAGGTTATACTGTAATAATCTGAAGGAAGAAAGTCTAAGCATATGTGTTATGCTTTATAATATAACTTTTATATGAAAAAGGGTAGAAGTTTCTTTTATAACTCGAATTATTGTTAGTCATCTACAGTACTGGGATAACACATAGATGCTCAAGCCTTTTTTAAGATTATTGCAACACCTTTTTTTGTTTTTTATAGGAGGTGTATTGAACTTTTTTATTCTAATATTATTACAAAAAGTATTCTTTATAAGATCATAGTTTTTTAGAATTGAATAACATTACTCCTTAATCTCTATAACAGTTTAGTTACAGTTCATACCTTTAATTTTGATCTTGATTCTGACAAAGATTTGATGAAGGCAAGATAAAGATATAGAGTAAGAAATGACAGCTAATCAAGAGTAGCTAAAAAATTCAATATTATATTGCTTTCAAATTTAATACAAGGGTCGATGATTTCTTTACAAAATTATGGCCTTTTATAGCCAGAATTCTAGTTACTTTACAATGACTCTGGTTACTTTATAATAACTGTAGTTACTTTACTTAAATCTGGTTACTTTACAATAATTATCTTCTTTTATCTTGTAATAATTGTCTTCTGATAGCTTATTTCAGCAATTTGATGTTGAGTTTCAGTTCTTTATAATCTTGTGTCTCCTTTTCTCTTTCTTGGCAGTATTGACATCTGAGACTTATATTGTATATTAACGTTTTTGTCCTTTCCTTGTTGTCTATGTTGTTCTCTTTATCGTTTCATATCATATAATAAAATTCTTTACCAGTTTATTTACTCTTATTGAATAAATTCATGTTGTGGCACCTGTAAAATAGGTCCATTGTGCTTTAGTGAAAGATGTTATAGTTCTGTTCATTTCTTGAAAAATTATTATACTTCTTGAGCTTTGATTGTTCATATTTTATATATGTAGTCTTCTTTGTCTTTAATATTCGATATTTCTTCTTGATCATGTTCAAAAGGCTTTGTCGTCGTCTCTAATTTAATAAGATTAATTGGAGGATAGAACTTTTCAAGAATTATTTTAGCTATAGTAGAGTAAGACCTAATATGTACTTTATATTGGGTTATAATGCCTAAATAATGTTTTGCTGCTTCTTGAACTGATTTTGGTCTAATCTTGGTAATTGGAATATTTCATTTAATCTATTGGAAGGGTATTTTGTTTGGATTATACCAAAATTATATAATGTCTTAACTAATTTTGGATTGGTTCTTGGGGGGATAATTGCTTTGTTAATAGCACAATGAGATATGTATTTGATAATTTTTGTAAGTATTGCCAAATGGTTGAGTTTGTGGATTAGTAATATTAGTCATATTTTTTTTGATTTTGTATAAGCATTAGTCTTTTGAGGAGGATTTTTTGGTGAAGCCTTTTTAGAGGATGATGGACCAATGGATTCTTGACTTTTAGTTTCTTGATTTTTTTCATAGGTTTCAATTTCGACTTTTACTATATTTGTAAATGAAGTTGGTTTTATGAATTTTTCTTTTTTATTGGTATTTTGAAGGATAGGTTCTTTTGACTCCTTATTTTTGTTATTTGTATTATTTTGACGTGGTCTTTCAAGTTTGATAGTTTTTTGTTCATTCTTCATAATGTGCATAAAGAGTACTTGATGAAGAGTTAATGTTATTGATAATATTTGTAATTTGGCCTTGCATAAGGTTCATATTCATCTCTAAATATTAATTTTTATTATCATCTGATCTTAAATAGATAATGATGTTTCTTAACTTGTAGTCAAGTTCTTGTATTGCTCTTTATTGAATTTCATCTGTTCAAAAAATTAGATATTAAATTATTTTTTCTTTTTATATATTCAATATCATAAACATAATAAAATAAATCACTTTGTTATTTAATTAACATTTTACTAATTAATTTATTTGTCTTAATTCCTCTATTTAGCCAGTATTTGACTTTGGTATTATCTATTTTTATAATAAATCTTGTGTTTAGAAGAAATAATTTGAATTTTTCTACTGTTTTTACTATAACTAAGAATTCTTTTTATTTATTTTGAGATTCATTAAATTTTTTACTTGTATATCTAGTTGTTTTAATTTTCTTTTTTATTTTCATGATATAATGTTACTCTTCAATAATTATCAGATGCATTCTTGTATTTCATTCATTTATTATCAATGAAATTTGGGATTACTAATTTGGATAAATTTTGGCATAATTGTTTAATATGATTTATTATTTCTTGTTTTTCATTATTTTATATCCATTTAATTTTTTCTCCAGCTAGTTTTGATATTTTGGCTGTAAATTTAGATAGATTAGGAATATAATTTCTTAGTTGGTTTACTAGTCTTCAAAATGCTTATAATTCTTTTTTATTTTTATTTTGGAAAAATTTAATACTTTTTTATTTATATATTCTTGTAATTCTATTCTATCTTGAGATAAATATTAACCTAAAAATGATATTCTAGCTTTTCTTAATTCAGCTTTCGATATATTTAATCTTTTTTGTTCTATTAAATCTACAAATTGTTCTAAATGTTCTTTATGATTTTCTTTTGATTTTGAAAAGATTAATATATCATCTATATATATTACTACTAAATCTTTTATTGTCAATAATGTTTTAGTAATATATTCTTGAAATATACTTGGACTATTATGGAATCTCATAGGTAATACATTTCATTCATATAGTCCTTTAAATGTGTTAAATGTTGTATATTTTTTACTTTCTTCTTTTAATTTTACTTAAAAAAATCTTGATAAATAAAAAAGTACTAGAATTTTTCAAAATAAAAAATAAAAAAGCATTACAAGTATTTTTAAGACTAGTAAACCAAGCAAGAAATTATATTCCTAATCTATCTAAATTTACAGCCAAAATATCAAAACTAATTGGAGAAAAAATTTAGTGGATATAAAATAATGAAAAATCTTGATTCATAATCAAATTTACTAAATATTGTTTTTCCTTTTGCCAAATTAAATAAAATGTCTATTTTTAGTATTGGATATCTATTTCTTATAGCTAATGAATTTAATTTTTTATAATTAATAACTAATCTGGATTTTTCTCTTTTTTCTTCATTATGCTTTATCACAATTATTGCTAGTAAAGGATATTTTGATTTACTTTCCCTAATTAGATCATATTTTTTTATTTCACTTATATGCATTATAAATTCTTTCTTATCTTATCCTGTCCAGGGATAAGACTTATAATTTATTTCTTTATTATAATCTTTTAATTTTATTTTTGCTAAAGGTTTTGATTTTTCCAAATGAAATAATGGGTTATCACTATAGTTTTCTAAAATTCTTTGTTATATGTCTTTATGAATTTTTATAGTTTTTATGGTTCTTAATTTTTGCTTAATTTCTATAGGTTTATTCTTGGATAAGAATTGTATTTCATTTTCATTTGTTTTCTTTTGAAAATTTTCATCATTTCTTCTATAGGGTTTTGTTTCTCTTATACCCCAAGCTATATGGTTTAGTAGTTAATATTTAGGCTTTTTTAGCTATATTTATTGGCATATCTTGTTCTAGAAAATCTAGTCTTAATATTATATCACTTGTTCCTTCATTAAATTGATTTCATATTCTCCTATTTGTATATTCTTTGTATATAATTCGATCATGTTTATCTCTTCTCCTGCACTAGCCATTCTTAAATATTTTTCTTTTTGTTTTCATAGTTTTAGTGGTAATACATTATATTTTGCTATAGATATGTTTGTTCTTGTATCTATTATGGCATAATATTTTTTAGATTTATATTTTTGATAATTAATTTTCATTAAAATGAAATATAGCTGCATTTAAACTACTTAATTCTTTTTATTATAATTGTCTCTAGGTTTATATTAAATAGAATGTTGTCTTTTTGTATTCTATATAGTTTTATTTGTAAAAAATCATTTCCTAATACTATTTTTATTTCCCTATTTATATTTATCTCATCTTCTACCTATAGTTTGATGTTTATTATGTCTCTATTATTAAATCTGAATATACTTGTTGTCTTTGTCCCAGTTTCTTATATTTCTATATTATTTTTTGTATATTCTAATTGAATTAAACTTTTTTATATTTGGGGGTTTATTATGACTATTATAGGTTTTCATAATGGTCATTTTTTAATTTCTAAAGAACTGTATATATCTTGAGGTTGGGTTAATATTTAAGATACCAATTTCAGTATTTCTATTTTCTTTTGGATAGACTAAACTATGTTTCGGTGGATTTATATTAATATTTAATGTTGATATAGATGGTGTATTTATTCTTAATATTCTTTGTCCAAATGTACTATTTGTTTCTATTCTTCTTCCTAGTTTTTTTGTATATAACCTTGTATTATCTAATTCTAATTGTAATTGTTTAGGTATAGTTATATTAGTGGGTTCTAATTGTATTTCTTTTAATACTGACATAAAATGTTTGTCTATAGTTATCTTTCTTTGATTTGTTTGTGAAAACTAATCCTATCATTGCTATTATATTTATTGTTCTAGCTCCTGGCATTAATTTAATGTTATCTAATTTGTGATATACCATTAATATTTTATTCATATGTTCATCTGTTCTAAATATTGCAAAATTTGTGTTTATAGTGAATTTAAGTTTTTGATGTATAAGATTTCTTGTTAATATTCCTAGTATTCTATCTTCTACATTACTTATTATTCTTCTTTCTGTTATTAATAATTCAATTGGTGAATTTATTCCTTTTTGAAAATAAGCTTTTACTAATATTGTACTCCTGCAATATATATTTTTGTGACTTCATCTTTAAAAGGCAATTTACGAATTTCTGATTCTATTAATGTCTTGTTTATTAAAAGTATTCTTAGTACTCCTTCAGTGTTGATTCTATTGAATGTTTTTTTTCTAGTATCACACATGTGGTTTTTTCTTTTCTTTGTGGAGATTCTAGAGAAGAAGTAAACGAAAAATTAAAGAGATAGAAACAATCTCTAGAGATATACGAGTTCCGTATAAGTTGTAGCAAAACGGAATATATGAAATGTAATTTCAGTGAAAGGGATGATTCTACAGAAGAGGTGAAGCTTGGAAATTATCTCATACACAAGTCTTAAATTTCAAGTATTTGGAAATAATAATATAAAATAATGGAGAAATAGAGGATAACGTAAATCATAAGATTCAACCTAGGTAGATGAAATGGAGAAAGGTTTTAAGTGTTATTTGTGATAGAAAAGTATCACCTAAGATTAAGAAAAAATTTTATCATATAGTTATAAAACCTGCATTGTTGTACAGTATTGAATGCTTGGCGATAAAATGTCAACATGAGCAAAAATTCAATGTTGCAGAAATGAGAATGTTGCATTGGATGAGTGGTTACACTAGAAAGGACAGGATTATGAAAAAATATATTAGAGAGAAAATCGGGGTAGCACCTACAATAGATAAGTTAGTAGAAACATGCTTTAAATCGTTTGGTCATGTACAAAGGAGACCATTAGAAGCTTCTATATGTAGAGTTGACTAGATGAAAGATAACTTGATAATTAGAGGTAAGATCAAAGAAAACAATAAGAAAAATTATTAGGTTGGATTTAAGTATTAATAACTTAACTATAGAAATAAATAAAGATAGAATACGTTGGCGTTACTTGATCTATGTAGCTGATCCTACTTAATGAAAAAATGCTTGGCTTGTTGTTGTTGTTATTATATTGTTTCTGGCTAAATGTTATTCTTCTTTCTGTTATTCTTTAGGATAGATTCCTATATTCTTGGTATTCTGTATAGGGTTGTTGTTTTTCTATTTTATCATCTTCTTGTTCTCCTGACTCTTATCATATTTATTTGATACATCTCTTCTATTATTGAATCTTCATAATCATTCATCAGATTTTTCACTTAACATTTTTAGCTTATATATTTCTATATGTGAGTTTTCTAGTTCACTTCCTGTTATATTATCATATTTTAAGAGTTCTAATTCATATTCATAAGCTTGTTGTAAAATATTTATAATTTTCTTAGTTTTTGGTTTTGGCAGTTTGTGGATATGTCTTAATTTTTCACAATTATAGCATCTACATTTAATAGGTTTTTTGTTATAATTTATTCTTTTTCTTCCTTTCTTAAAATATTTTTTATGATCATATTTTTTATAACTTGTCTTTTGGGTATTTTTTAAATTTGTACCTAAATTTTCTTCTTTTATTTTGTTTTGTTTTTTCTTGTATATATCCCCATCCATGAGGGGTTTCTAATTCACCACATTTTATGAGTAACTTATTTGTTTTATAGTATTTCATGTTTTTTCATGCTTGTCTACATTTGTTTGATATATATTTTCTTAAGTATTCTTTTCTTCTTCCCATTGTGTCAATAAATGAATTAATTCTATATTATTAAATGCTCTAATATAATCTTTTATAATAGTTTCAGATATTAATTTAGGTAATTTCCTGAAAAATAAATCTAAGTAGATAGTTTCAGATATTAATTTGGGTAATTTCTTGAAAAATAAATCTAAGTAAAATCTTTATTGTTCATAGTTAGTAATCTTGCTTCATAATAATATTTTTTATATTCACATATATATTGGTTTAAGTATTTTGAGTCTAACTTGCATATCTCTATTTTAGTGGTTTCATTTAATTCTGTACTTCCTAGAAATTCATTTCTTGGTAATTGTTCATATTGTTTTACTAATATTGCATATAATTCTTTTCTGTTTGAATAAGGTGTATTTATAGATTTTGCTTGTTTAAATTCTTCTATTTTACTTATTCCATCAATTTTGTACTATTCCTATAAAACTGGCTTCTATTACTAGGCTAGCTGCTTGAGTATATACGTTTCTTCCTATTAATGTTATTAATTGTGATTTAGACCATTTTTCCTTTCTTTTTTTCATTATCAAGGTTACAATCTAAGTCTAACCATATTCTTGAATTAGATATTTGTCTTGTTGCATATTGATCCAATGGCGTTGGAGTATATCCTCTCTCTCTCTCTCTCTCTCTCTATATATATATATATATATAAAAGCTTACATAGATGTATATATGTACATTTGCTTCGACATACATAGCTAAATATTTGTGCATATATGGACGCTCATACATATTTACATGTGAATATGCAAATACATATATACATTCATTTACAATCATGCACACACATATGCATATGCATGTATATATATGCATCATACATACATATATATACTTACACAAGGGGTTTTATAAATACTGTTGTTATGCATACAAGAAATTTAACATTCCGCAATTAAATTTCATATTGCATTGAATGAGTTAACACACTAGAACGGATAGGATTAGGAATGCTACATTAGAGAAAAAGTTTGGGTAGAACTTATGGTAGAAAGGTTGGTAGGAACGGGCTTCATTTGGTTTGGTCATGTACAAAGAATTAGAGACTCTTATACGAAGAGTTAATCAAATTGAATATAATTTAATAATTAGAAGTAGGAAGAAATCAAAGAAAACAATAGGAGAAATTATTAAGATGAATTTAACTATAAACAACTTCATAATAGAAATGAGCTAAGATAGAATACGTTAGGGTTGCTTGATCCATTTAGTTGACCCATCTAGTGGGAAAAGACTTTGTTTATTATTGTTAAATTTTATGGAATTCAAAATTACAGAATCCAAATGCAACTTAAGAGTGATTTTATCATTCTAACACCCCTTTTATGTATGTGATTATAAGTGATTGTCTATCTAGAGTTGACCTTGAGCTACTTCCCTTTTTAATGCAGTTTTAAACCATTGTTCTTTCGTCTATATGTATGATATGCAGGTTAAGATCTTAAACAAACTTGCCTCAGCAAGAGCTTCCGGAAGTGGTGGTGGAAGCAAGGTATTGACTGATTTGATAGACGGACTTCAAGAACCAGCTTTTGCTGTGGAACTGAGACTGAAGATCAAACAAAATCATCCAGATCTTAAAGGGGGGTAAGTCATTGTATGAAGACTCCCTGTTAGCATGCATCCATATGTTTTTGTAGCAAATTCACTGACAACGTAGAGCTTTCAGATCATTTCAGGAATATGGAGAAGCTGTGCTGAAGCACTTGGAGAACTCAATTTGCTCAGATTCAAAGCTACAAAAGGCCCCTGTAAACTATGAAGGGGTATGCTTAGCTTTGTTTGTTGCCAGATTTGGAAGTGTTAGCATTAATTATAATGAATTTTTGCAACGAGTGTTAAAACAAATAAGAAATAGGCTTATTGATCTTCAGATGGAAAAAGTATAAAATACATATCTAGTGTACTCGGGTTTCTGTTGTATCTCCAATATAATTTGATTTATTGTTTTTCAATCTGATTGTGAATCAGGTCCGAGTTTCTGGCTATGGTGGGTGGTTCCTTCTTAGACTCTCACTCCATGATCCTGTCCTTCCTCTTAACATTGAGGTAAAGTTCTTGACAGCCTTGTCTGAGCTGTATGCTCATTGTTACTCCCAAATGACAAGCTTATTCAACCTGAATACTTATGGTATCCCATCAGACACTAAAAAATACTACTGCATTGCATTCATAACTTCACCAAAACAGAATATAAACAGCATAATATCCAGCCAGAACAGTCACTGAGCACCCTATACTACTGTCACAAATTACTAGCAACACAGAAAATAACACATTAGCAAACACAAATGTAAAATATTCAAACTAGGATAGCAAAGTGCCCTAGCTCTTCAAGAGGCTAGACTCTCCTTCCTTATGCCTAACGTTGCCTGCCCTTTTCCACAATCCGCATGCCTTCTGTATCTTTTCCTCCCTCCTGCTCCACTATCTGGTCAGAGTTAGTTATCTGACCAAAACCCCATTTTGCCACTGCTGCTTATTCTTCCTTTTTCTGCTTTAAACCTTCAGCCCATTTCCCTTCTTGGGCCCATCATTGCCACCTCCTAAAAGAGCTACCTTCTCCTCAAGGTGGAAGTCGGGAAATTGTTGGTTGATCATATCATAAGGCTCCCATGTGCTCTCACAACTAGGTAAGTTTTTCCGCTCAGTGAGAACCTACTTGGTGCCATCTGTCATTCTTCTAATCTGTTTAACTACTCCTGGTTTGACCTTTAGTTCCCATTCCTCAGTTAAAAGTGGTGGCAGCTCCTGTCGAGAGGCTTACCCACTAACAGACTTAAGTTGTGAGACATGGAAAACAGGGTGTATTCTAGAATACGTAGGTAACACCAATCTATAAGCCACATTGCCTATCTTTTGTAAAATCTTATAGGGACCATAGAAACGAGGACTTAACTTTTCGTTAACCTTCTTAGCTAAAGATTTCAGCTTGTAGGGTCGGGTTTTGATATACACTAGCTCACCTTCTTCAAAATGTACATCCCTTTGGTGTTTATCTGCTTGAGCCTTCATCTGAGATTGTGTTCTGTCCAAATGCTTCTTATGAGAGCTGATTATATGGTTTCTAGCTCTATGATACTCTATTCTCCACTGCTGAACTTGGATCCTCCATTTTAAATAAAGTTGGTGGATCTCTCCCATACAAGGCCTTAAAAGGGGTCATTCCCGTAGACCAGGTGTAGGCCCAACTCAACCATTTCGCCTTCTGTCCTGGACCTGGATGTTCACCTGCAAAACAGCGGAGGGAAGGTTTTATGGTACGAGTAGTTACCTCCGTTTGTCCATCAGTCTCTAGGTGATATCCGAAGCTAAACTGGAGTGAAGTTCCCTCCTTGAAGAGTTCCTGCCAAAATTGACTAATAAAGACCCGATCTCGATCGACACTATGGATTTAGGGAACCCATGCAGCCTAATGCTCTCTTTAACGAATAGGACAGCCACATCCTTGGCTGTATAAGGGTGAGAGAGGGGTACAAAGTGAGCATATTTCGATAACTGATCAACCACTACCATAATAGTGTCATACCCCTTGGACTTGGGCAATCCAGAGATGAAGTCCATGCTGATATCTTCCCAAATCTACTGTGGAATGGGTAACAGTTGCAACAGTCCAGCTGGGCTCATAGGTAAGTATTTGTTCTTTTGGCATGTTGTACACTTTTTCACATAGTCTTGAGTGTCCTTCTTCATGCCCTCCCAAAAGAACAAATCAGCCAGCCTTTTGTATGTCCTGAAATATCCGGAATGACCTCCCATTGGTGAGTCATGATACTCCTTAAGTGGGAGGGGAATCCGGGATGATCCCTTTGGAATGATCAACCTCCGTCAAACACCCTTTTCTAAGGGCATAACCAGGGGGTCCAGCATTGTTAGAAACCAATTGATGCACCACATTAGCAAGTTTAGGATCTCTAGCTATCTCACTATCCCATCTCTCCAACTCCTCCACTTGCCGTACCTAAATTCCCTTCAACTCCACTTTGCCTTCTCTTTGAGACAATGCATCCACTGCTTTATTAGCATTCCCGGGTTTGTAATGAATTTCAAACTTGAATCCCACCAACTGGTTGCTCTGATTCCATTACCCGCTGCTCTAAGAGGAATTTCAAACTTTTGTGATCAGTCCTTATAATGAAAGGCTGGCCTAGCAAGTAGTATCTCCACTTTTGGATGGCAAATACAATGGCCATTAACTCCTTTTCATATACCGAGTTGTGCTGGTCTCTTCTAGAAAAAGTGTGGCTGAAATAAGCAATACTTGCATCAAAACAGCCCCCATCTCACTCCCCGATGCATCTGCCTCAATCTTAAAGGGAATCGAAAAATCCGGCATTGCTAAGACGGGAATGGTGGTCAGAATTCTTCAATCTCTCAAATGCTTCTTGTGCCCAACCACCCCAAATGAAGGCATCCTTCTTGATTTAGGCGGTTAAAGGGGCTGCTATCTTGCCATAATCCTTCACAAATTTACGATAATACCTGTTAAGGCCTAAAAACTGCCGCAAGGATTTCAAATCCTTGGGAATTGGCCATGTAAGCATGCCCTCCGCCTTGGTAGGATCAGTTTGCACTCCTTGGGCAGAAATAATATGCCCCAAATACTTTAACTTGCTTTGCCCAAAAGAGCACTTTCTTATTGATCACAAGCCGTTGCTCCTTGAGTTTCTGAAAGGTCATCCTTAAGTGCTTCAAATGAGCTGAGAAATCAGTGCTGTAAGGGGAATTGGTGAGACCGTAGGGTACAACTAAGAACTCGTAATGACCTTCATGTGTTCTAAAAGCTGTCTTGTGCTCATCACCATCTCTAATTCGGATTTGATACCGCATTTCCATGCTCATCCAAGAATTCATTAATGGTTGGAATGGGAATGGTAATCTTGTTGAGAGCTTGGTAGTCTACACAAAGCTGCGAACTCCCATCCTTCTTTCGAACTAGCAACACTGAACTAGAAAAAGGGCTGTTGCTTGGTCGGATTATGCTGGCTAGCATCATCTCCTTTACCATCTTCTCAATCTCATCTTTGTGTGAATGTGGGTATTGATACGGTTGTATGTTAGGAGGCTGAGTTCTGACTTTCAGTTCAATAGCATGATCCTTTACCCTCCGTGGTGGGAAGTTGTCCGATTGCTGGAATAACTCATTGAATTCTGATAGCAACAAACTGATCTCCTGTGGTTATGCTTCAATTTCCCTCTTCTCTACTTCCAATTGCCCAAATTCCACCAAGCACCCCTCTCCTTTCCCTTTTATAGTTTTTGGCATTGTTTTTCGAGAGATCAAAGCTTTGGTTAAGGTGGGATCCCCTTTTAAACAGATCCCCTTCTATTCTAAGAAGAACTTCATAGTTAACTTCCTCCAATCAGCCCGCAGCTCTCCCAAGGATTTCAACCAAGTGATGCCTAAAACCACATCAGCTCCACCTAGTTCAAATGGAAAAAAGGAATGTGTGATTCAAACACCTGGCAATTCTAACTCCACTCCCTTGCACACCTAGTTCCCAAATACATTGTACCCATTGCCAATCATCACTCCAAATCCCTTAGTTTTGTTCACCTTTAGATGTAATTTCTGCACCACATCTGTTGAAATAAAATTGTGGGAGGCACCACTGTCTGTCATCAACACCCCTTCTCCTTTAATTTTTCCTTTTAACTACATGATATTGTTAGAGGAAATTCCCACAATGGAATTAAGTGACAGCTCCATAGCTACTGTCTCCACCTTATTCCCGCCATCATCCTCCTCTCCCTGCCCAATGGCGTTTTCTGCCGCTGCATCCTCCCTCTCTGGCGCCGCGCCATTGTCTTCCTCAGCCAATAGCAGCACCTGAAGCTGGTGCCCTTTACACTTGTGAGTTGGACTATATTTCTCGTCACAATAAAAACATAGCCCAAGTTTTCTCTTCTGTTTCCATTCAGTGTCTGTCATATCCTTCTGACCTGGCCAGAATTTCTGTTTGAGGTTGACGTTGCAGCTTGCTCTGTTTTGCTGTGTCCCCCTATTACAGCCTTACTTGGTTCACAATTAGGGAGGGAAACATAGTTGGGTTGGATCTGGGTTGCTCCTCTGGGCTGGTGACCTGAGACAAAAAAGGCCCAACTATTTTAGCCCAATTGTTAACTTTGCACTTGGCGAGTTCGGCTTCCCTAGCCTTGTCCAGAATATTATTCCTCTCTTCAATCCCATGGGCCTGGGCCATTAGGTCTTTTAAGTGAAGTGACCCGTCCCATTCTAACTTCAGCCCTTATTTCCTCCTTTAACCTGTTTCTAAAAGCCCCTATTAGCATTTGCTCGCTTGCCTCCTTCAATGGAGCTGAAAGAAGTTCAAACTCCTCCCTGTACTGAGTTACGTTCCTCTTTGCCTCAAAGCCATTAGTCTTTCATACCCATCCCCTTCTTGAGATGGATGAAATCTCTCAGTTAACTAAGCCTTAAACTCTGCCCAATTGCTTATGGGAGCCCTTATCTCCATCCATTGAAACCAGTTCAACACCCTCCCTTCAAGGCAAACAGCCATTGCATCTAATTTTTCTTCTTCTCAGACTCCATTAGCATGAAAATACCTCTCCGCTCTGAAGGTCCACCCTATCGGATCATCCCGAGAAAATGGGAATCTCCAATTTCCTGCACTTGCTCCCTTCTCAGTCTGTCTCATCACCCTCAACATGGTTCTGCCCAACCCCACTGCCACCAACACCAGTTTGGTTTCCGGTCATCCCTTCTCCATGCGGTGGCCTTGTCTCTGCTCCAGCCACCCCTTTCCCTGAGTTTCTCAATGCTATTCTTATCTCTGCCATGGTTTTTCTGAGTTCCTGGACATACTCACTCAGTAAACCCATTTCTCCTCTAATTTCTCTAACTTCTTCCCTCATCTCAATGACATCTCGCTCTACTCCTACTCTGCTCTCTATCCTTGTATTTACCATACCACAGCCCTGGTCATCTGCTCTAATACCAATATGATGGATCACTGAAAAATACTATTGCATTGCATTCATAACTTCACCAAAACAGAATATAGGCAGCATAATATCCAGCCAGAACAGCCACAGAGCACCCTATACTACTGTCACAAATTACTAGCAACAAAGAAAATAACACATGAGCAAACACAAATGTAAAATACTCAAACCAGGATAGTAAAGTGCCCTAGCTCTTCGAAAGGCTAGACTCTCCTTCCTTATGCCAAACATTACCTGCCCTCTTCCACAATCCGCATGCCTCATGTATCTTTTCCTCCCTCCTGCTCCACTACCTGGTCAGAGTTAGTTATCTGACCAAAAACCCCATTTTGCCACTGCTGCTTTATTCTTCCTTTTTCTGCTTTAAACCTTCAGTCCATTTCCCTTCTTAGGCCCATCATACACTCACGTGATTCCTAGAAACATTGTAAGTTGCAACTAATTTAGAGTGAACATTCTTCGTAGGCACCAAGTAATGAAGATGCCGTAAAGCTTGGACTTGCTGTGGTTGCAGCTGTAAAGGAGTTTGAAGGTTTGGACACATCTGCTTTGGACAAATTTGTAGGAGCATCATAGAATTGAGCTTCATTGCATAAGTTTGGTGCTGGAAATGCTTTTTCTTGTTGTATATCTGCATAGAATGCATTATACAAAAGTAGGGGTTCTTTGACCGTTATCTGCAGCTTGAATTGTGAGTGAATAAATAGTAGAGAATTTGGAGGATCTCAGTGAACAGCTACGGATTTCAAGAGTATGAGTAGTCCAGAAGTGGTAACCTTAAAAGTTGATGAAATTTTGATTTTTTGTCGTCAATTTCAATTTTATTTTTTTGATGTGATGGACCTTGGCTTTGCACATTACTTGAGCGTCACTTCTTCTGGCTCGCATTAATTGACTGTAGACACAAAAGAAGAAACAAAAAATGTGAAGCCTTACCAAAAAAAAAAAATATGTGAAGTGATAAATGTGGCTTTGATTATTCTGAAGGTTTTTATAGTTCAACTTAATTCTAAATTTATTTTTTACGAATTATAAATTTTGTAAATGTGACTAATTATTTCTAAATATGGGTAGATGATGAAAAATTTATAAACGATGATTATCTGCAAAATTTACTTATAAACTACGCCTGAATAATTTTTCTTATTTCATAATAGATTTGGATACAGTTGTATATGTACATTAGACACTGAATACAATCTAAAAAAGTTGACTAATTTAGGAAGAATACATTTTGAAATGAGGGACCCATAAATCAGGGAATTAATTACAATATAATCTATTATATTTAAAGACAAAATTTGCCTATAATTGCTAATATTTACAGCTTTAAGCAGAAATAAAATTTCAGATTTTCAGAACTCCTCAAGTTAAGGAATAGAAATGTTTTGTCTCTTGCTTGCATACAATCTTTTGAAATGCTGAACTTGTCAAGCCTTTCGTTAGAACATGTGCCAGTTGGAGTACAAATTAATCCACTATATGAATCTTCCATTCATGAAATGACTCTCAATTTTAGTATCCTTGGTTCTTTCATGCTGGATTGGATTGTGGGCAACATTGATTGGAGACTTGTTACTTAATCTTGAGTTTGTTTGGATTGGTAGTTTAAATCAGTTAAAATGGAAAAATAAATGTTATATAAAATAAAAAATTCAAATAATTTTTTTTATTCCAAAATTATATACATTATAAGTAAATATATTAAGTTTTTACTCAATATTTTAAGTAACAAAAAAAATAAATAAAAGCATAATTATAGCTTGTAATATGAAAGTGTTACATTTCAAATTTGTATATTAGAAGTGTATAAATTATAGATTAAACAACAAGAAAAAGAATAACAAGTAAATGTGTTAGGAAGAAGATGAAGAAGCAACATGAGGAGTCATGTATGTTTTGACAAAAAAGAAAAAGCAAGTAAAACGAAAACCTACATTGCCAAGGGAGTTAGACAACTTTTAGACGCACACATTGTTGTTATGGACAATCGACACACATTCTCCAGTTACGAATTGCTTTCTTTACCATATTCAATTGCCATTGTAGTTATTTGCAGATAAATCGACGTCAAGCAATTTCTAGATATTCTCATCAATTGCTTTTTGGCATTCTTCTTTGAATCGTCTCTTTTTTTTTTTAATGACCCCAAGATGATCAAAGGTATTAAGGGAATGACACAAGGCTGAGATCAATCCTTGGCATATTAGCTGGTATCCAAGAAAAAAAATTTCCTTGTATTCTTATAAAAGTGCGAAAAGATTTTTTTTCAAGTCTGGGGTAGGTCTATCCTAGGAAGATTTCTCATCGATCCTTTTCACCTTGATCAAATCCTCGATGGCTAAGGGCGAACTCTAGGAATTTTGTCATGGAGATAAACTATCTCCATTACTTCTGTTGGCAGATGGGCAGTGGGATGTTCTTTTTCCTGGTTAATTACAGCTTTCATGACTTTTGTTAAACTTTTTACATAATATGCTTGGGCAATCTTTTGATAGGCACGCACCTAGTCGATCCCATGTTTAGTTGGAAATTTCATCAATAGATGGGCTACAAAGAAAACATCCTTATTTTATTCAATGAAGGTTGGCCCAATATAGTGTTATATGCTGATGGGGCAGATACAATTATAAAATCTGCATCCACATTCGTTGTGCAGGGCGAGGTGCCCAACGCTACCTAGGACTTGATGGTTCCCTCGGTTGGTATTTGGGTGCTAGAGAACCCAATGATGATGCTATGAAACTTGTGGTGTTCTCGATTCTCGAGACTGAGCTTCTTAAAAGTATCATAGTAGAGAATATCTGCTGATGAGCCCTAATCGATTAGGACTCTCTTGACCTTGTAATTTTTTTTGATAATTGTAACCATGGGTTCGTCATAGTCAAGGTTGAGTTTTGCAAAATCTAAGAATGTGAATGTTATTGCTTCCAAGTTATTGGAGGATGTTCTCCCATTTTCAAGGGCTAATCTAACACCATGATTGATTGTTCGATATTTTTCTTAGACTGACACTAATGTCGATTGTCCCCCTAGGAGGCAAGTTTGGATCGTCTTCTTTGTGGAGATTGCATTGTTCCATCTTGCTAGCGATCTCTATAATCATCTTGAGGGGGCATCCTATTAGATCTCCTATCTTGCTTCTGAACACATTTACTATGTAACACCCTTATCTTTACATTACAACATCATGTTTTGTAATCAGATAAGTAGTCACATTTATCTTTACCTTATTATGTTCAATGTAACACCCCTTAGCCTATGGTTCCTTTTAATCATTTATCATAATAATGGTGTGTTACTATTACTTCTACGTAAATAAATTTTAAACTTTTTACCAAGTTGATTAATTGAGTGTCATATGGGGTCGGGTATCTACTCTCAGGTTTCACTCACTCTCACAGCGGAATAGAATGTATAGAATATACCTGGATTAGCTATATATAAACATGCATTCTGAGTTAAACATAGTTAAATAACTATTGGGCACGGAGGCAACAATCCTACCACTCATGACCTCATTAGCTAGTCTAAACATTAGTTCATATACATCTAATTTAAGATAGGCTAGACAAGAGATATTCTATACTAGCCTTTCCAAAAGTCACCAAGACTAGTACAAGTAAACATGTGCCTATACTATGTCAAAATAACTACTGTCATGTACCCCAAGGAGGGTGCTTCTTCCCATGTTGCCTTCCAATCTAGCTGGAGAACCTACACATCTAATACATGCCAGCACTAAAGTGAGAAATAAATCTCAGTAGCAATGCAACCTATCTTTTCAAAATTACCAACCTGTACCACCTTGCTTACATAAAAAATCTCTACATTCTTTCGTCATGTAACATAATGCATAACATATATTATTGGGGTATAATTCATGCAACATACTTTCAATCATGTGCTCAGATTTATGTGTGTACATTTAAATATATCATCTTTAAAGCATGGGATGTTCATTCATCATCATTCTCATCATCACTTTCATATAAAACATTTGTGGGATAGTAAACATGCCATCATTTCATTTCCATAACATGTGAGCAGTACATAAAACACCCTAAGAGTAATCGGGAGAGTCGCCTAGTAATAACTTTACGCACCATTGTCTATATGAATGACGACATGGCTATTTAGTCATGCGTTAACTTTTGTACATTCTGAGGCGTCCCCCAATAGATCCAAGTACCTTAATGATCCCTGACCCTCTCCGGCAGATCATCCCTGACTAGTGGGATTTCTTCCCATTCATCCCAAGCGGGGCTGACATAAACTCATGGGCTCATCGTCAACTCTACTCAAATCACTTCCTCTCTGCTTTTGGGCAGATTATAGTACTATGGAGTCATCACCATTCCTCTAAGGTGGATCACACTCCTAGTACGCTATTCTCTACATATACTCTAGGGTGAATCGACTCATGCCCATGGTTATGTCTAAATCTAAGTATGTGTTTCTCATGTGGCTTTTGATAGATGACACTAACTTAAAGTTTGCAACCATCACGATGTTTTCAAAATCATCTAAGTTTAAGTGGATGTTTAACCATCCTAATTTATGGCACAATCATGGAATGCCCAACGACCGTCCCGTATCGACAATCAGTCATTCGATCATGAGCCTATCTACCCTAAGGCATACACTGAGAATACTTTCCTCTTTCCTCTTTTGTGTTTTCTACTCTCTCTTTATTTCACTATCACGAGGGTCTCATCACCCAAGTGATTCGTGACTCTATCTTATACATGTTACCCATTACATCCTTAATTTAAATCCTTAGTTTAAGTGAAAATCTAGGCTAATTTCCTTTTAAAATGATCAATTGAGCTTATTACACAAATTAGAGAGCTGGTAGTCGACTTCCCTCTTTCTGGCAATCGGCTGCTAGCTTACTATCTTAAATTTTTGCTTCTGGTTGAGAGCTACCAGTCGACTGCTAGCCTCGATAGTTGACTTCCAAGGGTTTGGAAATTGGTTGCTAGTGTTTTGTCACACGTTTCTGGGTAGAGGATTAGCATGGCAGTCAACTTCTAGGGCTAGCAGTCGACTGCTAGTGCTCGATTTACTTGAAAAATCATGGTTTTACCTAGAGTTTGGCCTCAAAAACATATACCTAAATCATTTACTTAAATCATGGACTCAATGCCAACATTCAAAAATCATTTCTCATTCATAAAATGCCCATAACATAGCTTAACATGTTCAAAATAAGATTAAAACACATTTTTCTCACTTAGGGCAAAATCCTAACTTCAGAAATGATTCACAAGCATAAACGAGCAAGATAAATCAGCACACATTACCCAATAGCAGTTAAAACACATAGAATATAGGTTTAAAAACCCAGCTTGACTTAAAACATTTCAAAAATCACATTTATCAGTAATTTTTCTGCATATTTCATAAATGAGGTTTAGAATGAATTGCTACCTTGATTCCTTGCTAAAATGTGTGTGTATTATGTGTAGAAATGATCATTCCTTGTTGTAAGACTAATTTCTAGCCTTAAATATGCTCCTTCCTCAGTAAAATTCCCTCCTCAAGCCCTAGCTCGTCCCTTTCTCTCTTTATCTGCCTCTTTTAGCTTCTCTCTCTAAAAATCTGGTATGCTAGAAGTGTAGGGGTTTTGGGGCTTTAGTTAGGGTTTAGGAGAGTTTGAGGAATTTTCTATCTGGTCCCTAAGTTCTTTTGCACTCTTAGACTCACTCATTTTTTCCTTTTCAATTGAGTCCTTAACCAGCTCTCGCTAAACCTTCATGTATTTTCTTTCAATTTAGTCCCCAAGCTAATGCAATTATATGCACTAATGCAACATATACAAGCATTAAGATTGAATTAACAACTAGCAAACATCTCTTTAATCATACTAGGAGCGGATGTTACATTCAAGAATTAGTGTAAGCATTAAATCCATCAATAATTTATTATTTGATTAGGTTTGGGCTCTTTTGCTCAGGTTATCATACTTTAGTATAGTGAAAATAAAAATCCACACATCACAGCAAAGTTTGTAAAACATTGAACATATATATATATCATTTATACTGTCTGATACACATTCTTGAATATGTGAAGTATTCATTCATAGGAGTAAAAAGACAACAAGCTTGTCACTCAAACCCTTTTCCAAATAGAATCTAGTTCATGTATGTGCTCTTTTCCATTATGTACAACCAAAAGAATATTAGTCCTAATTCTACCCCAAAAAAGAATATATTAAGAATTAAGACAAAAAAAGCTATAACTTCATAATTATATCTACTCCTTAAGCCTGGTAGTCCATTCCAGGGATCTCAAACATTGTCATTATGCATTTGATACATATCAGTACAATAATGAGAAATAATTTGCCAGTAGCTAAACAAATCATTCATTTTCAAAATAACTAGCATGTACCACTATACGGATACAGAAAATATTTTTACATTCCATTCTCTTCAAAAATACATTCATTCATTTTGTTCTATGGATAAGCTTTATATGAAACACAGACATAAGTATTTATGATTATAAGAATATTAGCTAATATAGCCACATTTATGAATGTAAGACATAATATATATATAAACATTTTTTGTCATCACTTATGTATGTGAGCACCTTCGGTCACTTTTCAATTATGTGAGCACCTTTGGTCACATTTTAATTATTATCTTTTCATAAACATCCTTTCTCCATTTTCTAGTGATATTGGCCCATTTACAACACATTTGAATTGCTTTTCAACTAACTCATGAATTCGGCCATCAAGGGGAAATTGGAGGGATGCTCTCAACCAAGGTGAGAAAATAGTGGAACCTAGGGATTTTCATGCCATTTCTTCCCTTTCTTCCATCCTTTCCACCTTTTAAGCATAATGGCACATTTCTCTTTCATTACCCATGACACTTTCTCATACTCAAAATGTGCATCTATATGTTTAGTCTTTCATTTTCTTCATTTTCATAGCTTAATTTTCATGCCAAACATATAATTACACATATTCCTTCATCTTCACATTTTAAGCACATTTTCAAGGGTTTAGGAATAAAATATGAAAATAAGGGTTTAGGAATGATTAGTTACCTTAAATTTGCAAGAAAGATGGAATTTCCTTGATGTTTCCCTTGGTTTTTTCCTTTCTCCTTAGCTTTTCACCTTCTCAGCCTCCCTCCCTTTCTCCTTCTTCTTCGACTTTCATGAAGAAGAAGGTTAAATTAGGGTTTAGGTGAAATTACCAAAATGCTTGTGGTGTAAAATGACTATTTTACCCTTATTACTTCTCTTTTTCATGAATGGCATCCTCTCTCCTTCGAATTGTAATTTCATGGAACTCTTATGGATCATGACCATTTTACCCTTCCACTTTAGGAAATTATCATTTTGCCCTTCCACTTTTTCAAAAATTACCATTATGTCCTTGAGTAAAATTACCATTTTACCCTTTATTTCCAAATGGCCATTTTACCTTCATTTTTCAAAAAATGTCATGAAAAAAATCCTTAAATGGAAATTTTTATGAAACCTTTTATGAAATTACTATTTTACCCCTTGTTGAAAAAATTACTAATATGCCATTAAGACAAAATTACCACTTTGTCATTTAGGAAAAAATTACCAATTTGCCATTGAAGTAAGCATAACCATTTTTCATCCTCATTCCTTCTCTTCTTTAAAATGATAAGGGTAAAAGCTCTCAAATGTAATTCCATGAAACACTAAGGTAAAATTTTTACCTTTTCATTTGTAGTAAAATTACTATTTTACCCTTAATAAAATTTCTAATTTTACCCCTTATGCTAAAACTAGTTCTACTTTGACGAAAATGTCCATTCTACCCATTTGGTAAATCCTTCTTAACTCCACATAAACAATAACATCTACAAAAAAAATCATCATTAATAATAATAATAATAATAATAATAATAATAATAATAATAATTGTAACCCTCCAATCCTATAGTTCATTTTAGTTATTTATATAGTATATTACAAGATTGGTGAATTACTACTACCATTACCTGAGTCAATTTTTAACTTTTTACTGAGTTAAATGGTTAAGTGCTATTAGCTTGGGTTGCTACACTCGATTTCTCACAAGTAACGCAGCAAAAAATATATTAAATTAACTGAAATAAAACATATATATATGTACATACACATTCATTTACAATATTTATAAGTGTCATCCATCAAACATATACCTATGGATATATGAATGTGTTAACTAGGGTAAAGAGACAACAAGCCTACCACTTATACCCATTTAACAAAAACTACTAGGGAATTCCTAACTCACATCCTAATACATATGCCCTTGTTCTATAAACCAAAATCATCCTCATGATCCTTTCAAAATAGTAATAAGGATTCAGGGCACCAGGCATGTCAAAATTCTACTATATAGCCCTAAGATTTCATGCAGTCAGGGTGTGGGAGGAACTTCCTATACATACAAAATCCATAACTCTCTAATGACAGGGAAATACCCCAAGAAGGGTATCTCCATTAACTCCACCTCCACTTCTGGTAATATTTGGAACCTAGTTATCTAATACAAACTAACATTTTTAATGAGAATAAATCTCAGTAGTAATAGTAATCAGTTTATGAAAATTCTAGTTTGTACCATCGTAATTTCATACAAAAAAATTCTACATTCTCTTCATCATCATAGAAAATATTAAAACTATTGGGCCTCTATACATGAACATATTCACATTTGGTACTTACAATTGCATGCATAACTCATTTAATATCCATCCCACAGGATATACATGTATTCATAAAACATAATACAATCAGATTATACAGGTAATATGATTCCATTTTCACAAAGAGCATTAAGGAAATAAGAGCACTTTTGTTGGCCTTTTCCAAATCGCAACAATCATCATATATTAATGACAATAAGAGAAATCAGGAGGGTCGTCAAGAAAACCACTCTACATTTTAACATTTGTACTCATATCTTTTTGGCAACACATGCCATTGGCAGTCCTCGACTGCAATATCATATTCATGTACATTCTGGAGCGTCCTCTAGTGGATCTAAGTACAATAAGAGCCCCTACAATAAGAGTCCACACATGAGTACATAATAAGGGTTCGCAAATTTACGCTATTCATCAGTATATATAATAGGGTGATTCAGCTCATACTATAGTTATGGGAAATTCTAAGTATGTGATCCTTTTTAAGCTGGCCATTAGGTACACTAACTTAGAATTTAAAACTATCATAGTAGCCATGGAATGTCTAATTACCATCCCATACCGACAATCAGTCCTTCAGTTATGAATTTATCTGCCACTAATACATATACTAAGAATACAATTCTCATTTCTCTTATTTATGCTTGCTCTTTTCTTCTCAAATATCATCATATTCTTGCTCTTTTTCATTTCATTTCAAAGTACATGTTAACTCTCACATTCTAGGTTCAAATCCCTTGTTTAGGTAGAGTTTCTTTGGCTAAATACCTTTTAAACATGTTATTCAGTTCATAATTCACTCACAGAGGCTGGCAATTGGCTGGTAACCTGTTATCAGTTAACTGCTAACATTTTGTCCACTTTTAAAATTTAAACCCAAGAGATATTAGTTGACTACTACAGAGATGGTAGTCAGCTACTAGGTATAACATTCGACTGTTATAACATAGCAGTCAGCTGTTAGCCTTCTGAAAAAATTCTAGAAAAAGGAAGAGCACGACAGTCGACTTCCAAGGGCTTGTAGTTGGTTGCTAGAGCTCTGTATGCGTTTCTGGGTAGCTCAAGAACTCGACAGCCGATTACTGTGCTCAGCTAATCAGCTGCTATGTTATGCTCTATTTTATAACTTGCTTTTAACCAAGAATTTTTATCCAAAAACTTGTTTAAAATCCTATTTTAAAATTTATGAACTCAAAACCAACATATAATCATCATTTACCATAGAAAATACAACCTAAACACAACTCCATCTCTCTCAAATCTTGAATTTCACCTCTTTCTCATTCATGAATAAAACCCATATTTTATAATCTGATTTAAGCATGCATAAGTACATTCAAACGGTTCAAAACACCCAATAGTGGTTAGACACACTCAGAATGTAGTTTTAAATTCGTTTTTCTCTTCAAAAAAATTCAAAATCATGTAATTCAGTTACATAAATAGTAACTCTAAAATAAAAAGGGATTAGGTTTCTTTGATACCTTAATTCCTTGTTTGCAAGCTGATTCTTGTATTAGATGCCTTCTTAGACACTTCTCTGGATTCAAGTCCTATTGAAAGTGAAGATTCAACTTCTTCTCCCTCAATTTGTCTCTCTTCTTGACTATTCTCTCTCTAGAAATGGATTTTGAATTTTGGGTAACGAATGGGTCTAAACTTTAACCTTATATAAGCGACTCAAAAATTACAATTTTGATCCTAATCTCAGATCATCCAGCCTTAAAATGAAAATTTTCAAACTATATACATTATTACCATTTTGCCCCTAACCTATTGGCTGGAGATTTCTAAAAATCTATTGTCTACAGTAAATCTTTTGGCCAAAATTATAGTTCTCACACTTAGACTTTTCCATTTTTTAGTTTAGTCCTTAACCTATTTCAAGTTAATTATCTCACTTTTCTCTAATTTAATCCTTGCACTAATGCTGTTGTATGCAGTTTAATGCAGCATACACAAGCAATTAATTAAAATTAACAAACATCTCTTAGAGAAATAAGAGCGGATGTTAAAATAATCAAGAATATTAGAGGTAGTATTACATTTAAACTTTTGCCTTTGAATTAGTTCTTTAATTTCATCTTTCAGTTGATTGCATTTTTCTATTGTATTATCATAGTACTTATGGAATTGAAAGTATTTGTTTTTTTTATCCTTGCATTACTCTTCCTTTGACGAAGTGAAAGAAAGCAGAGGATGTCTGCATTGTAAGCTTCATCCAAGATTTAGGAGAGAGGTTTTCTAAGTGAAGTGTAGGATGACAAGTGTTTAGAGGGAGATCACCTTTTCCTGTCTATAGGATCTCACTCCTTCTTTGGGTTTTCTTTCTTCTTTTTCTTTTTATCATCTTCATAATTGTTCACCTTAATACCTTTCTTAGCTAAGTATACATTCTACCTGATGATGTACTTATTTGTTCTTTTAACGGGTTCAAAAAGAATGACTAGGCAATTACTTGAGATCAAAAATGTAACAATTGAAAGGATTTTGAAAGATTTTTAAAGATAAAACCTAGTTTTCGATGCAAATTCAAATCGAACAAAGCTTGGCACGACTTTTGAGGATGATAATTCAAAACGAGAGTTTTTAAAGAGGAAAATCAAACTTTAAACCCTAATTCCTTATAAACTGAGGCTGGCACGTATTTTGAGGATGAGAATTTGTAACAGAAGGTTATTCGAAGTCAAAAACATGATTAAACAGAAAGAAATGCAATTCGGCGATCGAAAACTGACATAGGATGTTTCGTGCATCAAATTCACTGACGGAGGCCAAAAATTTCGCATGGAAATGCGTGACAACGTCTGGAAGGATGCCGACACCTTAAAGTATTCCCGGGTGGTCCGGGAAAAGTCAGAATCGCCCCCGGAGGCTTTAAATTTCTCGAATTCCCTCAATTTCTCTCATATTTCTCTCTCTCCTCACTCTCCTCCTTCCTCCTCTGTGAATTGTCGCTACAGCCACTGTGGACCGCCAACCAGCATACCAATCGACAGCCCTCATCACCCACAACCTCCAGCAACCAACCACGGCCACCAACGGCCGCCAGCTTTGCCGAAAAATGCCACTTTTCTCCTCCATAATGAGAAAACTTCGCCAGCTCAGATCGTCGCCGTCCGTCGCTGTTTACCATCACCACCCCCATCACCGTGTAGCCTGAGCTGCCAGCTTCCTCCAGTAGCTCGCTGACGACGAACGGAGGCTGGACGTGCCCAGATCGAGGGAATCTCCGTCCGTCATGCGAGAATCTTCGTGGCCAGAAAACGCCGTCCAAATGGCCTTGAACTGTCGTTCCACCACCATATTCGGGCTCTTGGACTTGCGGGCTTCATGGTGGTGTAATTTTTGAGGCAAACCGCACTGCCAGTGCGCCCACGATTATCTGGATTGTGTGCCATCAGGTATGCCGTGCCGGAGCTTCTGGACGTGCATCGGGAGAAACCAAGACCACCCCGACACAGAATTCCATCATCTGATCCCATTGGTAAGGTCTGATTTCCCAAAAACTAATGATATCTGACTGAAATAGCTGCCGAACTTAATTAGGCAATAAATTGACCTAGGTATTAGGGTAACCGGACTTAGGATCGAAAAATGAATGATGTGACAAGTCTGAATATTTAATTTAATGTCCAGGAAATTAATCGGGCTCAGAAACCGGGATCACGTGAAGTCCTGATTTGATTTGGAGCTACAGGAGACCAGGTAGGATAATTTACGCTTCCCGAACCCTATATTTGACCTAGTGGATACCTAATTGATTTAGATTATTTGCATAGATTTACGTGCTACTTTCGATGGTATAAATTGCATTGCTGTGTGCTGAAAACCCTAATTGCATGTTAGACACTTTTTCTATCGAGTTTAGATACCCTTAGGACGGATTTACTTAGGGTTGGGTACTTGATAGTCGGTATGGGACGGCCGTTAAGTATCCTGAGTACAGGGAGCTTTTAATTGATATCGTTTTTACCTGATTTGGCCTGTACTGCGTTAGGGATTACGCGTTAAACCAGGACGACCCTAAGAAAGGTTTAGGGAGTATAAGGGTGGATAGCCTACACGGGGAAACATTGTGATTTAGGCGTAATACCCTAGAACCCTGAGGAATAGCCGACCGTGAGCATGTGAGTTCGAATAGACTATATGAGGATGAGGATTGGCATATGTGCACATGCTAGGGGACGCCCTAGATGTTGATTCTCACCCGGTCCTTGAGTGAGTGATTGGTGTTACGGATCACACTCACAATATAGGCTTGATTCGGGTGATTGGTGTTACGGATCACACCCAATGATAAGAGAAGTATTCTCTCTAGATGACGTGCAATTAGATGATGATTTGGACTTGGTTACAGCAGAATTGTGACCAATGTGGACTTAGATACATCGAGCATAGGATTTTACTGGATTTTTGATGATTGATTTTTCAAAGAAATGGATTTTATGATTTTGATAAATTACCGCGATTTCCATGTAATAAAACGACTTTTAAAGATAAGGTATTTCATTGTTTTCGAACTAATTTCGGGAAGATGATTTCGGTGTTCGCACCGATGGGTATTCAATCAGTTTTTGAATGATATTTGAACTGTAAATTATTCTACTGGGATTTTATATCTCATTAGGTTGTTTACTCAGATGAACAGGGACAGGGACAGGAACCCAGACGATAAATGATGATGCCGTGGTGATAAGCAGGAGAATAACTTACCTTAGGCTTGAATCGTCTTATGTATATACTTTGACGACATTGCTGTATATTGGGTTCTGTCTTCTATGTTTTCTGTAGTGATTGGATTGACTGTACATGTATAAATCAGGTGTTGTATGTTGACTGTAGTGATGAGATTGACGTTGCTGTATATGGATTCTGTTATTTATGTTTGCTGTTGTTGTTGGACTGGCTGTTTGATTGTGAACAAGTGATTATTGTATTTGGATATGATCGAAATACAGAGGAAACTCTGCCGAATTTTTGGTAGGATTTGTCGCTGTAAACGTACAAATTTGAGTTGGAATGTATATGAATGCATGATGTGATGTATATGTGAGTTTTAGATTTCATTCTAGAGTAATTTATGATGTATGCATGTATGATTAGTTTAGCTGCATGTGAATTAGGGTTGAACGGAATTCGAATGGACAACGGAAAGTGTATTTGGGTTACGCTCAACCAGTAGCAATCCCCTGATATTCCCACATCAGGAATAATTATGTAAATCAACCCATATGCTCTGCTAATCAGATAAGCATCGTGTATGTCGTATTAGGGGGTCGTTACAGAAAAGAAGAAAGGGATAGGGTGTAGCCCTTGCTTGATGGTGTGAATTGATAAACCATCTTCAAGATCAAGGGATTGGAGGGCCAGCTTGTTGAATTTAGCTAGGAATCTTTGCAAGGTTTTGTTCTTGCCTTAGGTGAGTCCTACTAAATTATCAATGCATTTTAGCATTACTTACTAGTAACAAAATGCTTCAAGAATTGGGTAGAATTGACTGGTAACTGGGTGTACAATTGCAGGGCAAGGCCTATCAATCAACTAGAAATAATCTTGCATTACTGAGCATTGGACATGCTCAAGATTGACATGGCTAAGTGGAATGTGTTAACATAATCTATGGGATCCTTCTCCCAGTCCTAATGATAGATTATCATAGGCATTTTAAAGTTGATTGGTATGTGCTTCTCCATGATGTGGGGAGAGGAAAGGATGGCATCCTTTCTTTTAAAGTCTTCCCAAAGTTTCTTTTGTGCCAACAGTTGTTGTCTTGTTGACGATTAGGGTTGGAATAGCTGGGTGAGGGCCTTGAAGAGGATAATATTTGTACAATCCATAATAATAAGGATATTGGTGATTTGGTAGGATGGGACCAGCTGGTTGGCCAATCGATATAGTTAATGCCATTGGCATTACTAGCGAAGGTAGAGGCATGTTGGGTGTAGCAGGAGGTTGATATTCGTTAACTCTTGGGGGTGGTGGTCCCATAATCAATGGGTGGGTTATGGAACCAAGGGCCTTGGTAGTGGTACTACAAAGACCAGTGGGTGAATTATCACAATGTCGACAGGGGTTGATAATTCTTAGTAAGGCCAATACTTCATCTTGGAGGTTGACTTCTTTTGTTTGACATCTAAATGATGGTGGTGTGGACTCTTTTGAGTTGCTTTTGTCCTTGTGTGAGACGACAAGGGCTAAATTCGTGGAAGGGGTTACTATACTTCCATCCACCAACTGATGATCTACTAAAGTGAGCTACTGGATATGTTTTGGGATAGTGACATCTTGTTATGCAAATCTATGGTGGGTGTTGCAAGGGCTCCTCTATGGAGGGTTGGGTGTAGCTTGTGGAGCACTATTCTTAAGGATACTTTAGAAATACAAAAGAAGTAATCTTGTAAGAGTGAATATTGAGGTGGTCAAAGGAAGACCACAATGAGTGTCACTGACAATCTTCGATCTAGTTGAGATTATGGATAAGGCTTGGATACCTAAAACTGAGAATGCAAGAAAGGCAGAAGGTCTCTCCAAAGCATCTCCTATGGTTAAGTTAGTGAAGATATTTTGAGTTAAAGTGAGAGAGCTATAGGATAGCAAATAATGTGAATATTTTGGAGGTCCAGGGCACTCCTTTTATAAGTTATGAGTAAGGGGTCTTTGTGTGTAAGTTAGGAAGTAGTTGCTAGGGATCATTTGATTGGAGTTGATCAACAATCTAATGACTGATCCCTAGGTCTAGCCAATCTAAGTATACCAGTAAGTATATAATATTCAAATATGCTTACCTTTTGTCTGAATTGCATATGAAAATGCTAATATAGTATTGCCAATTATTATTTTTTGAATATGGCAAGCACAATATGGCTGGAAAATTCAAAAATCTATATTTTTTAATTGATTTCTTATAAAAATGATTTCTTTTGAATGTATCAAGATTCTTACAACTACAATTTTTTTTCCCATTACGGTACGTAGAAAGTTAGATGATAGTTTCCAATTGCAAGGACTTCTCATTTTTTTTTTGAATCTTGGAATCTTTATAATGTACAAATACTTGGTGAAGTATAATATATAATACAAGGAAACTTAGGATATTTTTTTTTTATTATTTTAGGTTTATATATGATTTTTTAATTATTATCTATATTTAAATACTACATAATTAATTATTTTAAAGGATTGCTTGTAAAATATTCTAGTAGTTTAGAAGTGTCACGAAATAATCAAATATGATAGTTTCAATATCCTTTACCTGAATCTTTAAAAGTGACCCAAAATTGTATGCATTATTTAAAAAAAAAAACATTGCATTTAAATAATAATGGCATTTTGAAAGTGGTGGAGTAATTAAAATCGTTGAATACTAAAAGAATATTAGGGTGGTTATAAACTCCCACTAAATTGCTCTAAAAGACTTAAAATATATAATTAAAAATTTTATAATGGTACTTAACTATCACAAAATGAGATCGAAAAGAGGAAACTAGAAAAAGTATCCAAAAATATTAGAGCACTTAAAAAGAGCAACAAATTTCAATCCATAGTGCTTAAGCTCGCGACTAGATGAAATCACCAAGATTTGATATCTTAAAACCCAATTTATTGGCTCTTAGATGTTGGTGTATGCCCTAGAGGCAAATCATATGATGATTGACTATACACATTTTATTACGTTTAATATAAAGGTATTTTAGTTATTATATTTTGATATATCTGTGCATCATATTTAAATACATTAAGTGTCCCCAGAATAATTTATTAATCTTAAAATTAACCCTAGACAAGTATTATTACAAATTGGGATAGCAATAATATAGTAAGACTAGCATGTACGTTGATTGATGACTAAAGTCATGGATATGAGATGTCAAGTCATTAAATAAGTATATTTGTTAGAGAAAACATATACTGGAATGACCCACAGTGAGAGTACTACATGAATTTTTATAGCTTGTCATAAGCACTTCTCACGATGACCATAATGTGTATAATCCTTTGACCTGAAGTCACCATGATCCCTACATGATAAGTTATATATTTTTGTACTGTTTAAAGTCGTCTTTAATAGGGTGATCCAACAAGCAGTATTTGGGTATGTCGCTTATCATGTAGAGATATGGATGATGTAGATGGAATTTTGTCCTTTCTTTAGAGGTGAGATATCCATGAGCCCTTTGATTGAGAAGAGACTAAGAAATGCATGGCCATGCTTAAATAGATCAATATGTGATATTAAATTATTTGTTATTAATTAGTCCACTCATGGATCCAGAAACATGAGTTAAATTTCAAAGGGGACAACATCTTTGTGCCCCCAAGTTTAACCTAAATATCTGTACAAAGGGATTAAGTTACATAAGGATTTTGGTCACGAAATTAGAATTACAAGCATTCTTATTACTTGGGCAGCAGTGATGCATTGCTAGATGCTGCTCACTGCTTGTGACCTTGAAAATGTTGTTTTTTTATCACTGCCAACGTAATAAGAACCTACAAGGTCACACAAAAGAACTGGATGAATTGAGGTTAATATAATATAATTTAGCCTAATATAATATATATAAATATATATATAAAGTATATATTATATTATATTTTTCATCTTAATATTAAAGTAATACTAAGATGATTTCCTTTTAGACTTTACTATATTATATTACATATTAGGCTTAAGTTAAACTAATTAGACTAGGAATAATTTGTTTAAGCTCAAGCTTAAGGATTAACCTAGTTGAATAAGGATTGAGTAGATATTGGGCTTTAGTTATCCTAGTTAGACTAGGATCAATTAACTTAAGCCCAGAGCTTAAGGTTAACCTAGTTAGACTAAGAATAATAACCTTAATCCCATACACACTCCTTATCATACTAGGATTCATGTTTTGCTTATATATATGATATAGGAAAAGCACAAGAGTTAGACTAAAAGTAAAAG
Organism: Senna siamea; assembly: GCA_031216115.1. NCBI lineage: Eukaryota > Viridiplantae > Streptophyta > Magnoliopsida > Fabales > Fabaceae > Senna > Senna siamea. Next base: position 15,630,493 of record CM062354.1, read on the forward strand.
GGGAGTGGGCTTCCCTTCTCGCAAAGGTGAAGAAAAGAATTGATTCATGATGCTTGTGTGGATACCATAGAGGCATAGATGTAACATCCGCTCCTAAAATTTTGAGAGATGTTTGTTAATTTTAATTAATTGCTTGTGTATGTTGCATTTATGTTATATTAGCTTGCATATAGTTGCATGAGTGCAAGAAGTGGACTAGAAATGAGTGAGAAATTTGACTAGAATTAAGAAAAGGACTAAACTAAAAAGTGAAAGAATTCGGGTATGACAATTGTAATTTTGGTCAAAAGATTTACTGTAGCAACAGAATTTTGAAAGCTTCCCGCCAGTGAGCTAGGGATAAAATGGTAAATTAATATATAGTTGGAAGAATTATCATTTTGGACCAAATGGTTAGGAATTAAGAGAGAAATTGCAAAGGGCCGGACCGCCTATAAATAGGCCAATCCTTCAGACCCATCAATTGTTTCCTGAAAGTATGAATTTTACAGAGAGAAAGTGGATGAGCTAGAAAGAGAAGGAGAAGGAATTATGAGCAAACAACCTTGTTGCTTGGATTTAAGCATTCTAGGAGCTAGGAAATCACTCCAGGACACTTCCCAATCAACGACCATCGATTAAAAACCAGAAAAAAGGTAGCATAATAACCCAATCCCTTTATTTTAGAGTTTACTATTCATATTACTGAAATCTGTGAAATTGAACTTGTTTGATAGAAAAAGGGATTACAAACTACATTCTTATTGTTTCTAATCACTATTAGGTGTTTTTAGCTGATTGAAAATACTTGTGCATGCTTAAAATGATTTCTGAAAAATGGGTTTTTCAGTTTGAACGAAAATGAATTTTAATCTCAGATTTAGACAAGATTACATGATGTTTTGGGCTGTTTTCTTGTGTTAAATGTTGCTAAGGAGTTTATCTTGAGTTCATCAATTTCAAAATGGATTTAGAAACAAGTTTTTGGATTCAAATTTTAGGTCAACGATAATTTACAAAACAGAGCAAGACGTAGCAGCCGACTGGCCCGATGCAGAAGTCAACTATCGTGCTCTTGAGATGCCCAGAATTGTATACAGAATGCTAGCAGTCGACTGCCAGGCACTTAGAAGTCGACTGTCGCATTCTTCATTTTTCCAGAAATGCCTAAGAACAGAGTAGCCGACTGCCCTAACCTAGGAGTCGACTATCGGGCCCTGATAAGCTAGCGCCGATCGCTTGCACCTAGCAATGATCGCTAGCTCTGTTTGGAATTTTAAAAATTTAGACAAAATGTAATCAGTCGACTTGCAGCATGATACCAGTTGACTGCCACCTTTTGTGATGAAAAGATGAACTTAATGATGTATTTGAATGATATCTAGCCTAAAAACTAAATCCAAACTAGAGATTAGACTCAAATTATAAGCAAGGTAACATATACTTTGAATGTGAACAAGAAAGAGCATGAAAGTGATGAAAGTTAAAAGGAAAGAGCAAGAATGCATAAGTGAAATGAAAATTGTATTCTTAATATATGTATTTGTGGTAGATAGGTTCATATCTGAATGACTGATTGTTGGTATGGGACGGTGATCGAACATTCCGTAATTATCGTAATAGTTGTGAATTGTAAGTTAATGACTTAATGGCCAATGTAAATGAAAAGTCACATACTTCAAATTTACAGAACTATAGTATGCACCGATTCACCCATATATATATGTTTATGAATAGCATTTTGAGGACCCCAGTATGTACTTAATGTGTGAGACCCAGAGTTAGGAACCTTATGGTACTTGGATCCACTGGAGGACGCTCCAGAATGTACGCAATGTTATATGCAGTCGAGGACTGACAGGCATAAGTTGCCAGAGTCGAGGATTGCCAGGCATAAGTTACCAGAGTACATATTCGAAAGTATGGAGTGGAGCATATGTTGCCCCTTCAAATTTCTCTTATTTTGCAATCATATGATGATAATTATGATGATGGAGTGGAGCATATGTTGCCCCTCCAGATTTCTCTTATTATACAATCATATGATGATGATTATGATGATGATTGGCAGAAGCCAATGAGAAGTGCTCTTATTTCCTTATTGCTCTTTATTTTATGATAAAAGTTATATGAATGATGCTATGTTACCTATATGTTTTGATGAGTTTATGTGATGTATACTACTAGCTAAACATATATAATAAGCAATGCATACAAGTATGAATGTTAAATGAAATGTTATACAGGATCACCCAATAGATGTATTTTTTTGTGAAAAAGAATGTAGAATTTTCGTATGAGTTTACGGTGGTAAAAATTGGCTGTTTTGAAAAATGGTTGTTAATGCTACTGGGATTTATTCTCATAAAAATGCTAGTTTCTATCAGATACCTAGGTTCCAGATAGTACTAGAAGTAGAAGTGGAAGTGGTGGATATACCCTTCCTAGGGTATTTTCTAGTTATTCATGAAGTGTGGGTTATGTATATATGGGAAGTTCCTCCCACACCTTGAGGATGTAATGTTCTAGGAAAGTTTTGGTATGCCCCATACCCTGAATCTTTGTGATATTTTGGTAAAAGGATCAGGAGAATAGTTTCGATGTATAGGATAAGGGAATATATGTATTAGAATATGTGGGCTAGGAATATACTAGTTATTTTTGTTAAATAGGTATGAGTGACAGGCTTGTTGTCTCCTTACCCTAGCTAACACTCTCACATATCCATAGATATATGTCTAATGAATGATATGTATACACTGTAAATGAATGTTTATGTATATGAATATATGTATGCACATGTATGTTATTTTAACTTATATGTTTTTTTTCCAATGCGTAATGTGTGAGATCCCGAGTGTAGTAGCCAAACCAATAATACTAATTATGTCATTTGGTAAACAATTAAGAATTGACTCGGGTAAGGGAAGTAGTAATTCACCAATATTATAGTATATAGTTTATATTATTTAATTAACTTAAAAGGAACTGTAGGATTGGGGGCTTACACTGAGTTGGTATCAGAGCACTACTACCACGGCTAGTTAGAACTGACTCAGTAGCGAAAGGGTAGATTCCTCATGATAGAGATTAATGCAGGGTAGTTAGCTGAGCCATGGCAGTTGACTGACTTGTATTATGTTTTGACTTGAGGAATAAAGTATTAGGTTTGGGTATATAGTATTTATGATTGGTGCCATATGATCTCTTATAAATAATATGTTATTGAGACTGATCACCTCAATAATGTTTGTTTTGTAGAGTGAATTATGGCCCCACCTAGGAGAAATAATGGGAAGGAAAAGGAAGGTGAGACCAATATGGAAAGAGTAATGCAAGTCATGATAGGAGCGGTAGAGGCTATGAGGGAACAGGCTACTACTGTTGCCCAACAGGCTACTGTTGCTACTCAACATGCTACAGCTACGGCTGAAGCACTTAGGCAATTTCAAGAGAATAGACCTATGAATCCTAACCCAAATCCTGACGTTGGCCAAGAGAGAAACCAAGATTATAATGGTTGGTATGAATTTTAGAGAAATAATCCTCCCTCCTTTAGGGGTGAGTTTAATCCACAAGCGACTGAAGAATGGTTACGAGAGATGGAAAAATTGTTTAAGCTCGTAGGGAATACGGATGAACAGAAGGTATTATTTGCTACTCACATGCTTGTTGGGGAAGCAGAATATTGGTGGAGAGGAGCGAAACAATTACTGGTAGCTCAAAGGACCCAAATCACTTGGGAAGTTTTTAAAAGAGTGTATCTGAAAAAGTATTTCCCTGAGAACGTGAGAAACCAAAAGGAAATTGAATTCATGCAGTTAAAGCAGGGTAATATGACTTTTGAGGAGTATTTAGCAAAATTTGAGGCACTATCTAAATTCTCTTCTTATTTGGAGCATCATCCAAATGAGACATGGAAAGCATTGCATCTAGAAGCTGGGTTAAGATCAGAGTTAAAGAATGTTGTTGCTCCATTTGAAATTAGAAACTTTTCTATGTTAGTTAACAAGTGTCGCATTGTTTCTCAGAACTTGGCTGACACAGAGAATGAGAGACAGAGAGTCAATTTCTTTAAAAGAAAACAACCTGGATCCTTTAGAGGAAGAGATAGTAGAAATGAGGGAATCCAGAAGGGGAAGAAACCTATGGTGAGACAGGCAGTACCCAATGCTTGTCCAAAGTGTGGGAAAAGTCATGGCAGACCTTGTAGATTCCAGTCGAGTGTGTGTTATAAGTGTCAAAAACCAGGTCATTTCATTAAAGATTATCTTGAGTGGAAGAAGTCAATTGAGCCCACAATACCTCCTACTATGGGAAGAGTTTATACTCTCAAAGGTAAAGAAGTGGTCCAGTCCGATGATCTCATAAAAGGTAAATGTTTGATAAATGATATATCTTTAATTGTACTGTACGATTCTAGTGCCACTTATTCTTTCATTTCTTGTGAATGTATGGAAAGATTGAGTTTACCTTTATTTAAATTACCCCATGAGTTATCCATTTCTACTGCTATGGGAGAGCAGGTATTAACTTCTTTGGCTTGCTTAAATTGTCCCCTTGTTATTGAAAATAAGCCTTTCATTGTTGACCTCATTTATTTACCTTTGGTAGGATTAGATGTTATTCTCGGGATGGATTGGTTGTCTGCTATCAATGTAGTCTTAGACTGTTCTAAGAAATCTGTGACTTTTATAGATGCCATGCCGATAGTTTGTGAATTTCCAAATGTCTTTCCCCATGAAATTTCAAGCCTTCCGCCTAAGAGAGAGATAGAGTTTTCTATAGAATTGATTCCTGGCACGGGACCAATTTCTGTAGCACCTTATAGAATGTCTCCCTTAGAGTTAACTGAATTAAAGGTGCAGATAGAGGATCTTTTGGGGAAGTAGTTTATTAGGCTCAATGCTTCACCTTGGGGAGCACCAGTTCTGTTTGTAAAGAAGAAAGAAGAAAGATGGAAGTATGAGATTGTGTATAGACTATAGACAACTGAACCGGGTAACTATGAAAAATAAATACCCACTTCCTAGGATAGATGATTTGTTAGATCAATTAAGAGGAGCTACTGTATTTTTCAAAATCAATTTGAGGTTGGGAAACCATCAAATTAGACTCAAAACAGAAGACATACCTAAGACAGCTTTTAGAACTAGATATGGGCATTATGAATTTCTTGTAATACCATTTGGATTGACGAATGCTCCAGCTATTTTTATAGATGACATGAATCATATCTTTAGACCCTACCTTGATCAATTTTTGGTAGTGTTTATTGATGACATTCTTGTATATTCTAAGAGTAGTGAAGAGCATGAACATCATCTTAGAATTGTATTACAATTGCTTAGGCAAAAGTAATTGTATGCAAAATTAGAAAAATGTGAATTCTGGTTGGAAGAGGTGAAATTCTTAGGTCATGTAATCACTAAAGATGGAGTAACAGTAGATCCTAATAAGATAGAAGCTGTAATTAGTTAGGAGAGACCCACAATAGTGACTAAAATTCAGAGTTTTCTTGGATTAGCATGGTATTATAGGAGATTTATTCAAAGGTTCTCGCAAATTGCATTGCTCTTGACTAGATTGACTAGGAAAGATATTCCATTTGTGTGGGATCACAAATGTGAATATAGTTTTCAAATTTTAAAGGAAAAGTTGACCACAACACCTATCTTAATAATCCCTGATCCATTAGGAAATTTTGAATTGTATTGCGATGCATCCAAGAAGGACCTAGGATGTGTCTTGATGCAGAATGGGAGATTTGTTGCATATGCCTCTAGACAATTAAGGTCTCATGAAGAAAATTACCCTAACCATGATTTAGAATTAGCAGCCATAGTGTTTGCTTTAAAAATCTGGCAACACTATTTGTATGGGTCGAGATTTGAGGTATTTAGTGACTACAAAATTCTTAAATATCTCTTTGACCAAAGAAAATTAAACATGAGGCAAAGAAGATGGATGGAATTCTTAAAGGATTATGATTTTGAATTAAAGTACCATCCAGGAAAAGCCAATGTAGTGGTAGATGCACTAAGTTAGAAATCTCTCCACATGGCTCAATTAATGATAAATGAAATAAGCATGATAAAGGAATTTAGAAACATGAGCCTATCTACACTGGTGTTACAAGATAGGATATGTCTGAGTGAGTTAAAAATCGAGCATAATCTTATAACTCAGATATTAGAAGTTCAAAGAGAGGATAAATTCTTGAAATCCCTAAAGGACCCAAAAGAATTCAAAAGAGGTGTCGATGGGGTAGTGACTTTCCAAGATAGAATTTATGTCCCAAACTCAAGAGGACTGAGGGATATAATTCTAGAAGAAGCCTATAAGAGCAACTATACTATTCATCCTGGTGCTACCAAGATGTATCAAGATTTAAAGAAGAAATTTTGGTGGCCAGGTATGAAGAAGCAAATAGCTGAGTATGTTGCTAGATGCCTAGTGTGCCAGTAAGTGAAAATTGAACATAAAAAACCTGTAGGACTATTACAACCTCTTCAAATCCCTGAATGGAAATGGGATAAGATTTCTATGGATTTTGTTGTAGGTTTACCAAAAACTCAATTAGGAAATGATGCAATCTGGGTGATTGTAGACAGATTAACTAAATTTGCACATTTATTACCCATCAAAATAAATTTCTCATTAGATAAGTTGGCCCAATTGTATATACGAGAAATAGTAAGACTCCACAGAGTTCCTACTAATATAGTATCTGATAGAGACCCTAGGTTTACTTCTAGATTTTAGAAAGCCTTACAGGAGGCTTTTGGTACTAAACTTAGCTTCAGTACTGCTTATCATCCACAAACTGATGGGCAGACTAAAAGAACTATTTAGACTCTAGAAGATATGCTTAGAGCATGTACATTAGAGAAAAAATGAAATTGGGATAGAAATTTTCCTTTAGTGGAATTTGCCTACAATAATAGTTTTCACTCCAACATAGGGATGGGTCCTTATGAAGCTTTGTATGGAAGAAAATGTAGGTCAGATTTGTGCTGGTTTGAAGTGGGAGAGAGACAACTATTAGGGCTTGAATTAGTTCAATAAACCACAGATCAAATTAAGATGATTAAGGAAAAGATGGCTAAAGCCCAAGATAGGTAGAAAAGTTATGCTGATAAAAGGAGAAGACCACTAGAATTTGATGAAGGAGACTATGTTTTCCTTAAAATTTCTCTTATTACTGGTATTGGTAGGGCTATTAAGTCCAAAAAGTTGAGCCCAAGATATATTGGACCTTTCTAAATCTTGAAGAAAGTTGGCTAATCTGCTTATCAAATTGCTTTACCCCTATTTCTATCCAATCTCCATGATGTGTTTCATATTTCTCAACTTCGAAAATATCTTCCCGATCCTTCACATATTCTCAATGTCATAACAGTACAATTGAAAGATAATTTGACTTATACACCAAGACCTTTAAAGATTATTGGCACTAAAACTAAACAATTGAGAAGCAAGACAATTCCCTTGCTAAAGGTATTATGGGATCAATCATCGCCCCAAGAAGCCACGTGGGAGAAGGAAGATGATATGAGAAGAAATTTCCCAAAGTTATTTGCATAGGTACGTATAAATTTTGAGGATGAAATTTCTTAAAAGGAGGGTAGAAATGTAACATCCGCTCTTAAAATTTTGAGAGATATTTGTTAATTTTAATTAATTGCTTGTGTATGTTGCATTTATGTTATATTTGCTTGCATATAGTTGCATGAGTGCAAGAAGTGGACTAAAAATAAGTGAGAAATTTGACTAGAATTAAGAAAAGGACCAAACTAAAAAGTGAAAGAATTCGGGTATGAAAATTGTAATTTTGGTCAAAATATTTACTGTAGCAACAGAATTTTGAAAGCTTCCCGCCAGTGAGCTAGGGACAAAATGGTAAATTAATATATAGTTGGAAGAATTATCATTTTGGATCGAATGGTCAAGAATTAAGAGCGAAATTGCAAAGGGTCGGACTACTTATAAATAGGCCAATCCTTCAGACCCATCAATTGTTTCCTGAAAGTCTAAATTTTAGAGAGAGAGAGAGTGGACGAGCTAGAGAGAGAAGGAGAAGGAATTGTGAGCAAACAACCTTGTTGCTTGGATTTAAGCATTCTAGGAGCTAGGAAATCACTCCAGGACACTTCCCAATCAATAACCATCGATTAAAAACCAGCAAAAAGGTAGCATAATAACCCAATCCCTTTATTTCGAAGTTTACTGTTCATATTACTGAAATCTGTGAAATTGAACTTTTTTGAAAGAAAAAGGGATTACAAACTACATTCTTATTGTTTTTAATCACTATTGGGTGTTTTTAACTGATTGAAAATACTTGTGCATGCTTAAAATGATTTCTGAAAAATGGGTTTTTCAGTTTGAACGAAAATAAGTTTTAATCTCAGATTTGGACAAGATTACATGATGTTTTGGGCTGTTTTCTTGTGTTAAATGTTGCTAAGGAGTTTATCTTGAGTTCATCAATTTCAAAATGGATTTCGAAACAAGTTTTTGGATTCAATTTTTGGGTCAATGACAATTTACAAAATAGAGCAAGAGCCTTGTGTGATTGCCAGTTGTGATCGTATCGTGCTCTTGAGATGCCCAGAATCGTATACAGAATGCTAGCAGTCAACTGCCGGGCACCTGGAAGTCAACTTCTGCCTTATTTATTTTTCCAGAAATGCCCAAGAACAGAGCAGCCGACTGCCTCGACCCAGTAGTCGACTGTCGGGCCCTACAGTAAGCTAGCAGCCGACTACTGGCACCTAGCAGTCGACTGCTAGCTCTCTGTTTGGAATTTTAAAAATTTAGACAAAATGCAATCAGTCGACTTGCAGCATGATACCAGTCGACTGCCACCTTTTGTGATGGAAAGATGAACTCAATGATGTATTTGAATGATATCTAGCCCAAAAACTAAATCCAAACTAGAGATTAAACTCAAATTATAAGCAAGGTAACATATACTTTGAATGTGAACAAGAAACAACATGAAAGTGATGAAAGTTAAAAGGAAAGAGTAAGAATGTATAAGAGAAATGAAAATTGTATTCTTACTATATGTATTTGTGGTAGATAAGTTCATATCTGAATGACTGATTGCTAGAATGGGACGGTGATCGGACATTCCGCGATCATCGTGATAGTTGTGAATTGTAAGTTAGTGACTTAATGGCCAATGTAAATGAAAAGTCACATACTTAGAATTTACAGAACTATAGCATGCACCAATTCACCCATATATATATGTTTATAAATAGCATTTTGAGGACCCCTGTATGTACTTAATGTGTGGGACCCAAAGTTGGGAACCTTATGATACTTGGATCCACTGGAGGACGCTCCAGAATGTACGCATTGTTATATGCAGTCGAGGACTGACAGGCATAAGTTTTCAGAGTACATATTCGAAAGTATGGAGTAGAGCATATGTTGCCCCTCCAGATTTCTCTTACTTTGCAATCATATGATGATAATTATGGTGATGGAGTGGAGCACATGTTTCCCCTCCAGATTTCTCTTATTATACAATCATATGATGATGATTATAATGATGATTGGCAGAAGCCAATGAGAAGTGCTCTTATTTCCTTATTGCTCTTTATTTTATGATAAAAGTTATATGAATGATGCTATGTTACCTATATGTTTTGATGAGTTTATGTGATGTATACTACTAGCTAAACATATATAATAAGTAATACATACAAGTATGAATGTTAATTGAAATGTTATAGAGGATCACCCAATAGATGTATTGTTTTGTGAAAAAGAATGTAAAATTTCCATATGAGTTTACGGTGGTACAAACTAGCTGTTTTAAAAAATGGTTATTAATGCTACTGGGATTTATTCTCATAAAAATGTTGGTTTGTATCAGATGCCTAGGTTCCAGATAGTAATAGAAGTGGAAGTGGAAGTGATGGATACCCTTCCTAGGGTATTTTTCAGTTATTCATGAAGTGTGGGTTGTGTATATATGGGAAGTTCCTCCCACACCTTGAGGATGTAATGTTCTAGGAAAGTTTTGGTATGCCCCATACCCTGAATCCTTGTGATATTTTGGTAAAAGGATCAGGAGAATAGTTTCGATGTATAGGATAAGGGCATATATGTATTAGGATATGTGGGCTAGGAATCTACTAGCTATTTTTGTTAAATAGGTATGAGTGACAGGCTTGTTGTCTCCTTACCCTTGCTAACACTCTCACATATCCATAGATATATGTCTAATGAATGATATGTATACACTGTAAATCAATGTTTATGTATATGAATAAATGTATACACATGTCTGTTATTTTAACTAATATTTTTTTATTTTTGCTGCGTAACGTGTGAGATCTCGAGTGTAGTAGCCAAACCAATAATACTAATTATGTCATTTGGTAAAGAATTAAGAATTGACTCGGGTAAGGGAAGTAGTAAATCACTAATCTTATAGTATATAGTTTATATTATTTAATTAACTTAAAAGGAACTGTAGGATTGGGGGTTTACAATAGACACAAGGTTCGTGCTTGTGATTCAACAAATTGCAATCAGAATCCCAGCCACGATAAAGTAAAAACTCTATTTCTACTTCGGTTATGCTTTTGCGTAAGATCCATAACCAGGTTTGAATAAAATTTAAAATCCTACTGGGCTGTCATGCCCTTTGGAACCCTTTATTAGCTAGTTGCAACAAATTAGTATTAGTGGCACTTGAGGCTACACTAAAAGACAACCTATAGTGCCACTATATATTCATTTTTTTAGTGTATTTATGTAGGTTTGTATATTGGGAAGCATTCAAATCAAAATTGGCAAGTTTGTTAGGGTATAGAGCCTTAACCTCCATTTTTAGTGCTAAGTCACCATCTTGAAGACTATCTAGTATAAAAACCAATTATTCTGGTAACTTGCCTAAGTTTTGGTCACTTTAATTTGTACCAAGTTCTAGTGCCAAGGATTTTTCCTTCTTGTATGAAAAATACATCTCAAAGTAATTTCTGACCAAGCATGAGAAATAATTGCTTTACCATTTCATCTTCACTTTATACATTCATTTCTTTTATTCTATTGCATAGCATGACGTAGTATTTTACATGAGCATAGCATGATTTGTTAACTGTAAAGCATATGGCATGCTACTAATGAATGAATTTTTAAGTCCTTGTTCCAATAATTGCATCTAAGTAAGGAAATTGTAAAAAGATCTTGGGGCATCTATTTAGCCTTTGAAAGTCTCAGTATTAGGGTTTATTTATGAGTTTGAGAGACTCACTCCCCTTTTCTCTTATTATTTAAAAATAGTGTTAAACTTGTAGGGTCATCATCCATAGACTAATTTGAAAGGCATATCTAAGTCGTATCCCATAACTTGTTCACATGCATTTTTGTTTGCTCATGTATATTTTGACTCTTGGATTTGTTTAGCACATTATAATAGCTTCATGCCTTTTTTGAATTTGAACATTGGTTTCGAGATTATTTTGTAATTAGTTAAATGGTGAGAGTATAACTCCCTTTGTAAACCAAATATTTGAATGGTAATGGATGGCTATGTCTGAGAGTGAAGCTCTCGTTGGTTAGCTTATGTCATTTATGAAATTGATCACCTCTTGTTTGTTGTTTCAAAAATGTTTAATTATATTTTTAGAAAGTAATTCAATTCTCAAAATTAAAACCCAAGGTAGAGAGTTGTTAGAAGCCTATGGTCAAATTCACCCCTATAATCCAAGCGAATATGTGCCTGGATTTTGGGTCATGGCATAATTGAAAGGTAATATCTAATAAGATGAAATAGAGGTACAACATTATATATTACATTTTAGGCATCAATTTAAGAAATATCAAAATGAGGCTCGGCAAAATTTAGTTGCAATATAATTGTTGATTGTAGAGATACAATGAGGATTGGAACAAGGCATAGGCTAAAACTTTCAATGGGAATGTTATTAGTGTCCAAATAGTGTGGGGAAAACTAACAAAACTCATGGTAATCTTTTAAAGGTTCTTCAAAATATCCTACGTATTTGCCATCATGAAGGCATCAACTCCATTTAAGTAATTTCTGAGAATGAGATTCAGAAATTTGTTGGAAAGTAGTTCTAATATCAATTAATTATCTGGTATATATGATGTCAAATAGGTATTATCAAGGCACTTTAACTAGGTATCATATATTTGTTGTCTTACAATTTTTCAGTATGTATAAAACCTAATTAGTAGGAGGACTTCCATGTATGGCTAACAACCTAGTCTACAAATCTATGATAATATATAAAAATCGATTACATTAAAAGTTATAATATATAAAAATAGAATACATTAAAAGAGAGCTCGACAAGTGTCAACTCCTAAGTCAATTCTTTTCCACCCAAAAATATAAATAGTTACGAATAAATAAATATGATTTTGGATCCTTAGCCTTTGCTTGACTTTTTAGCGACGGTTTTATCCGTTGTTAAAGTGTGTTTTAATATTATTGCAATGAATATTATTGCTACTATAACTTTTGTTTAAATAATTAATTTAAAGAAGTTATAGTAGCAATAATATTTGTTGCAAGAAACTTTAGCAACAGAAAAAATTGCTGCTAACAAGTCAAGCAGAGAACTCCAATTAGACAATCCAGACACAATAAATACATAATCAAACAAATAATAAACTTTTTTTAAAAAAAATTGAATCTCATTTAAAATTGATTATTTATCTTGATATAGTTTAGAAATTTAAGAAATTTTTCTGAGAAATTAAATATTTTTTATTGCAAATAAATTATTTATAAAAAAGTTACTAAAGCATATATTATTATTAAATATGTTTAAAGCATGCATATTTTAAAAATTAAATAAAAAATTGATCAAGTAAATTATTTTAAAAAAAATTTATTATAATATATAAAAATAGAGTCCATTAAAAAAGAACTCAACAAGTATCAATTCTTGGTATTTTTTTCTCCAAAAGCACAAATAGTTACAAATAAATAAATAATCAGACAAATAAACTTTTTTTTTTGAAAAAAATTGAATCTCATTTAAAATTAATTACTTATCTTGATATAATTTAGAAATTTAAGAGAATATTTTTAATGAATCAAGTATTTTTTTTTTTAAAAATGATAGATAATTATGTAGAAATTAATATTCTAACACCCTAATCCTAAAATTTGTAACGCCCTTATCTAGTATTACAATCTTCCTGATGTAGACAGATAAGTGCGGTACATTATTTTTATCCTTTTATTACTATCATATGAGCGTTTATACCATTAAGTTTTATTATTATTGATTAGGTTTGGGTTCTTTTTTGCTTAGATAAAATATCACATGCACAGCGGAAATAAAATATTATACTACACAATAAAATATCCTTATGTAATCAAATACTGGGATAGATGAAGTACTCGTCTATAAGGAGTCAGGAGACAACAAGCCTGTCACTCAGACTCCTTTTACAAATCATCGGTCTAAACAGGTCCATCACATATCCCTTTCCCTGTTCACTGGTATGAAGCACCTTCGGCCACACCTCACTAGCTCACATGTGTGGAGCACCTTTGGCCACACCTCGTCATTTGTGAACACTTGGCCACATATATAAAATTATCGTGAATACTAAGTCACGGATATAGAACACCTTTGTCCACACCTCACTAGGTCACACGTGTGTCTTCTTATATTTTATTGCCATGCATTCCTTGAAATCCCCATGTTCCTAGCCGTGTGAACATATATATATTTGTTACACTTTTCTTTCCTTCCCAAATTCGACTAAAATGGAGAGGTAATCTAAATCAACATCTTAGCAAATTGAAAGCACATTTATTTTAAATAACAAAATCACACAAGCAATTTTATCCAATTAATTAAAGATCATTAGTTTAGACTGATTAAAATTATGGGGTGTTACATTTCTCCCCTCCTAAAAATAATTTCGTCCTCGAAATTTATACATACCTCATGAGAATAATTCTGGATATGCTTTGGGCATATCCTCCTCTCTTTCCCAAGTAGCTTCCTATGGTGCCGTCTGATCCCACAAGATCTTTACCAGGGGAATGTCCTTATTCCTCAGGGTCTTGACCTCAGTACCGATGATTTGTATAGGTTTTGACTAATAAGTTAGATTATCCTTAATTACAGAGTACTGGCGTCAAGTATATGTGAGGGGTCGGGTATGTACTTTCAGAGCTGGGAGACATGAAAAACATTATGAAGGTTGGACAGATGTAGGGGTAGGGCTATTTGGTATGCTGAAGGACCCACTCTCTTTAATATCTGGAAAGGTCTAATGTGTCTGGGACTTAACTTTCTAGACTTTATAGCTCTACCAATCCTAGTAATCGGGGATACCATCAGAAAAACATGGTTCCCTTCTTCAAATTCTAGGGGTCTTCTCTTCTTGTTAGCATAGCTCTTTTGTCTGTCCTGAGCCTTTGCCATTTTCTCTCTGATCATCTTAATTTGATCAGTTGTCTGCTACACCAACTCAGGACCTAACAGTTGCCTCTCACCCACTTCATTCCAACACAATGGTGACTTACATTTTCTCCCATACAAGGCCTCATAGGGTGTTATACCTATGCTAGAGTGGAAACTAATGTTGTAAGAAAATTTAATTAGTGGTATACTCCTTTCACATTTCCCTTGGTACTCTAAGACACATGCCCTAAGCATATCCTTTAAGGTCTGAATGGTTCTTTCCGTTTGCCCATCAATTTGAGGATGGTACGCTGTACTAAAACTTAGCCTGGTTCCAAAGGCTTCCTGTAGGGCTCTCCAAAACCTAGAGGTGAAGCTGGGATCCCTATATGAGACGATACTAACAGGAACACCATGGAGTCTCACTATCTCCTAAATATATAGTTGCACTAATTTATCCAAGGAGTAGTTAATCCTAATAGGTAGGAAATGAGCAAACTTAGTCAATCTATCCACTATTACCCAAATAGCATCATTCTTTGATTGGGTTCTTGGTAGTTTTACCACGAAAGTCCATAGAAATATTATCCCACTTCCACTCAGGGATGTTTAAGGATTGTAATAACTCAGCAGGATTTTGATGTTCAATCTTAACCTGTTGGCACACTAAACACTTGGCTACATGCCCCGCTATGTCTTTCTTCATTCCTAGCCACCAAAACTTCTCCTTCAAAGTCCTGATACATCTTAGTGGCTCTAGGATGGACAGTGTACTTGATCTGGTGAGCTTTCTTAAAAATCTTATCTCTCAGTTTGGCTGTCTTAGAGACATACATCCTATTCTAGAAAGTTACCATCCTGTCAGCCTCCCTTATGAATTCCTTTGAATCCTTTAGAGATTCTAAGAATTCATCTTCCTTCTGGGCTTCTAAGATTTAGTCCCTAAGGGTGTTCTCAATCCTTAAATCACTCAGGCAAATCTTATTAGGTAACACTAGAGTGGACAACCTCATATTCCTAAATTTCTCTATTAAGTCCATTTCGCTCACCATCAATCGAACTACATGGAGGGACTTCCTACTTAAGACATCTGCCATAATTTTTGCCTTTCCTGGATGGTACTTTAACTCAAAATCATAATCCTTAATGAATTACATCCACCTTCTTTGCCTCATGTTCAATTCCTTTTGGTTAAAGAGGTATTTGAGACTTTTATGGTCACTAAATATCTTGAACCTAGACCCATAGAGGTAGTGTCTCTACATCTTCAAGGCGAACACTATAGCTGCTAACTCTAGGTCATGGGCAAGATAGTTTCTCTCATGTGGCCTTAACTGCCTAAAGGCATAGGTTACTACTCTCCCCCCTTGCATTAAGACACATCCTAACCCTTTCTGGGATGCATCACAGTATAACTCAAATTTCTCTAAAGGGTCGGGATAACTAGCATGGGTGCAGTGGTTAACTTCTCCTTCAGGGTTTAGAAGCTTTGTTCACATTTTGTGTCCCACACAAATGGAACATCCTTTCAGGTCAACTTGGTCATTGGCATCGCTATTTGCAAAAAATGAATCATCTATAGTATCCCACTAAACCCAGAAAACTCCTAATTTCAGTCACTATAGTAGGCCTTTCCCAGTTTACTACGACTTCAATCTTACTGGGATCCACTTACACTCCCTTATCAGAAATCACATGCCTTAGGAACTTGACTTCTTCCAACCAAAACTCGCACTTCTCTAACTTAGCATATAACTGCTTCTTCCTGATTATTTTGCAGCACTGTCCTAAGGTGCTGCTCATGCTCCCATCTATTCTTGGAATACACTAATATGTCATCAATAAATACTACTACAAACTGATCGAGGTAGGGTCTAAAGATGCGGTTCATGTAGTCTATGAAAATAGCTAGAGCATTTGTCAGGCCAAAGGGCATTACTAGAAATTCATAATGCCCACACCTGGTCCTAAAGGCAGTCTTAGGTATGTCTTCCTTCCTAACCTTGATTTGATGATACCCCTATCTTAAATCTATCTTAGAAAAGATAGTGGCCCCTCTCAGTTGGTCTAATAGTTCATCGATCCTAGGGAGAGGATACTTATTATTTTTCGTCACCTTATTCAGATACCTATAGTCTATACACATCCTTATACTCCTGTCCTTCTTCTTGACAAACAGCACAAGTGCTCCCTACGATGACACATTGGGTCTAATGAATTATTTTGCTAAGAGGTCCTCTATCTGCTCCTTCAACTCCCTTAATTCCATCGGGGACATCCTATAGGGGTGCTATGGAAATTGGTCCTACCTAAAGAACTAGGCTTATGAAAACTCTATCTCTCTTTCGGGTGAGAGACTAGTAATCTCTTCCGGAAACACATTTAAAAATCCATTGACTATAAGTATGGTTTCTAGCTTCTATAGACTTTCCACCTACGAGGAACATAAGAAACCCATCCTTTGGTTTTTCCTCTCTATCCCCACATTTACTGATCTAGTGTCTATGAAAGTCACAAACTTAGCTAAGCAGTCCAAGATAACATTGTTTGAAGAGAGCCAGTTCATACCAAGGATGACATCTAATTCGTCCATGGGTAAATAAAAAGGTCTACAATGAAGGTTTCGTTTTCAATTATAATGGGACAATTTAAACAATCAAGGTTGTAGACACGTGTTCATTAGTGGGAACTGCTATAGAAAGATCATAAGGTAGGGTGGTTATGGGAAATTTTAATTTTTGAACACAGTCTACTTAGATGAAGGAATGGGTGGTGCCAGAATCATACAATGCAATTAAAGGAACATCATTAATAAAGCATGTACCTTTCATCAAGTCCTTGGACTAGGCCACCTCTTTACCCTTCAGGCTATACACCCTTCCCTTTGGTAAGGAGTCTCGGGGGCTCTTTTGGCTTCTTTAAGGTAGGGAAATTTCGAGCAATATATCCTAACTCCCCATATCTGTAGCACACACTCTGCCCCATCAGGCAGGGCCTATCCCCATGATTTTTCCCACATCTCGAATAGCTACTTTGGGATGTCAGAATGTTCACTGGCCTCTTCCCAATCTGGTTCCTTTGGAACTTCCTGTCTCAGCCCATGTGAAATCTGGTTGGGCCCTTTCTCTTAAGGAACCCTGCCTCCTGTCTCCCCTTCTTCACTACTGCCAGGGACTGGGAGGTAATCCTGCATTCTATGTTTTGGGCCTGTGCTCTGCCTCTCCGTGTTGGTGTCATATCTTCACTTTACAAAACAAGTATTACCGAGGTGATTAGGCTCAATAACAAATGAATAAGTAGGTAACATATACCACCAACAAGAGCTTCTATCCTCTCAAATCTAATGCTCCATTCCCTAAGTTTAAAAAAAAATACAAGCTAGCCAACCGCCTAAGTACAGATGACTAACTCGAACTAGTCTGTTACCTGAGGAATTCTACCCCATATCTAACCTAGGTAGCTGTGCTCTGATACCAACTTAATGTAATGCCCTTATCTGGTAATACAACTCCTTTTATGTAATCAGATATGTTCGATACATTATTCTTATCCTTTTATTATTAAGTCTGACTAGTTATACCATTAAGATTCATTAAAGCGAATTAGGTTTGGGTTCTTTTTGCTCAGATCAAATCTCATATGCATAGCAAAAATTTTAACTTTCATATAATTCAAATAATACATGTCCAATAATGTCCATTACATTTTGGTAAACATGTCCTCAGATATATGAAGCACCCGTCCATAGGAAGTTAAGAGACAACATGCCTGTCACTCAGACTCCCTTACAGATTACTAAGGATGGACCAGTCCTTCACATATCCTCTACTTGGGATTTCCCATGTCCATCTCATATACATAGCCAAAAGAATAGTCCTAATTCTAAACCAAATATATCTGTACTAGGACCCAAAATAAGGGTTACAAAAATTTTGCTTTTAACAAAAATGAAACCTCTATCTCTCGGCCCTACTAAGTGTCCGTATCTTATACATATTAGCATATAAATGAGAAACACAAGTTTCCCAATAGCTTAACAATTCAGGGTTTAAAATTAACTAATATGTATTAGAGTGCAAGCACTAAAATATTTAATTCTACATTCTTGGTATATATAAAACAAAGCATTGTTCAAAAATACAAATTGGCAAGCATTGTATGATTAATTTAAATGTCAATGTGATAAAATAATATTCTTTCCAAGTAAAACATCTTGCATGCTATAAAAATGCATTATCATGAATTTAACAAAAACATTTATGCTTATCATTCTTAATCTTGCTTTTATACATTAGTTGTGCACACTTGGGCACTATGTGGACACTTGGCCACCTTTAGAATTCTTTGTGCACACTTAGGCACTTGTGGACACTTGGCCACCTTTTATAAAATCATTGTGCACACTTGGGCATTTGTGGACACTTGGCCACCTTTTATAAAATCATTGTGCACACTGGGGCACTATGTGGACACTTAGCCACCTTTTATAAAATCATTGTGCACACTTGGACACTATGTGGACACTTGGACACTTTCTTTTTAAAATCTTTGTGCACACTTGGGTACTTGTGGACACTTGGCCACTTTTATAAATTTTTTAACAAGTTTCAAGGGAAATTTTCCTTTTCTTGAAAAATAATGCTAGTGCACACCTTTTCTTAAAATTCTTATAACTTCAAGAATAATTCCTTTCCTTTCTTGAAAATTATTATTAATGCACATTTCTTATAAACTCTAATAACTTCAAGGATAATTTTCCCTTTCTTGGAAATTAATATTAATGTACATTTCGTATAAATTCTAATAATTTCAAGAAGAATTTCTCCTTTCTTGGAAATTAACATTAATGTACATTTCTTATAAATTCTAATAATTTCAAGAATAATTTCTCCTTTCTTGGAAATTAATATTAATGTACATTTCTTATAAATCCTAATAATTTCAAGAATAATTTCTCCTTTCTTGGAAATTAATATAAATGTACATTTCTAATAAAATTCTAATAATTTCAAGAATAATTTTTCCTTTTCTTGAAAAATAATATTAAGGTGCACTGCTTATAAATTCCAAGAATAAATTCCATGGACTTAGCCTAGGGAATTAGGTTAATTTGCAATTCAATTTCTCTCTTTTATTCCTTAACTAACACCATTCAAATGGTATAGTCTCCTTCCTCCATGGTCATTTTTCTCATTAATCATAATCAAACTTTCACACGCATTTAATGAAAAATTCATCTTCTACTCGGCCAACAAGAGTTTCATAGGAAATAATGGTTCTCAAACTCATGCATCCATTTATATCATGACAATATTACTAACAATTTATAATCCTTTCATAATGACAACATTCATTTCATCACATCCACCCACATCCCAATCAATCACACATGCTTAGCCAACATAACATGCATTTGATTAAGAATGTAGGAAAGACAATCATGTTCCATGGAAACTAAAAACATCATGATTTCATATGCTAAAGCATGGAACACAAATTTTAAATTGTCAACCCACCTCAAGGATGACTAGAAAGAAGTGATCTTGGCCCTTCCTTTGGTCTCCTTCTACACCTTGCTTCCTTTTGCTTGGACTAAATCCCTTCCTCCTTGCTTTGAACGAATGTGTGGGTGTGTATCCTCTAGGGTGTGGAATGCTCTCTCTTTTCTCCCCCTTCTCTTTTTGGATGTGATCCTGTGTGTATGTGTGCTAAGGTGTGGGATGCTCTCTCTTTTTCTTTCTTCACGTGTGGGTGTTGCATAAGTGTAAACAAGAAATCTCAACTCCTCTTGCCTCTTTGCTTAGGTGGCATGTGCATGCATTCATAAAATTTCTAATTTCTTTTCCCTCACGCTACTCTATCTTTTCTTCCTCCCTTGGCCATGTGTGTTTGACTTGTATCCCAAGATGCAACTCTCAATTACACTTTTCTCTTGGCTTAGGTAGATTGTGAATGCATCCATGTATTAAAATTACATTTCCTAATTCCACTTCCTCATGCCACTTTCCTTTTTTTAACGCCCCTATCTAGTCTTATTATTCATTTCGATATCAATAGATAGGTTCGGTACATTATTCTTATCCTTTTAATTATTGTCTAAGCCGTTAAACATTCAATTTACGTTAAACGAATTAGGTTCAAGATCTTTCGCTCAGATAAAAATAAAACTTACATGCACAGCAGAATAATGAAATTCTACGCTACATGATGAAAATACAATCTTTCATATGAATTAAGTAATACAACTCAGATAATAATCATTACATACTAATGTACATGTCCCCGGATATATGAAGTACCCGTCCCACAAAAGTCAGGAGACAACAGGCTTGCCACTCAGACTCCCACACAAAATAGTGATGGACCAATCCTTCATATATTCGTTCTCCCCGGTATCCCCAGAACCACTCGTATACACAATCAAGTTAGCTGTCCTATTCTAATTCGAGTACATCTAGGATCCAAAAAAATGAGGGTTATAAAAACCTTACTTGATCAAAAGGCACTGCCACTACGCGTCCCTGCTACGCGTCCGTATCTGATACATATTAGAACATAGATGAGAAACACAGGTTTCCCAGTAGCTTAGCAATTCATAGTTTAAAAGAAACTAATATGTACTAGGGTGCAGGCACAAAAAATGTTCAACCTACATCCATGATTTAGGAGTAAAATACATAACTGTAAACAGGCAATTATTGCATGATAAATTTAGTAGTTAGCAATAGTTAGAGATCTTTTTCACATGACCAGTATTCTCTTAAGTGTATCAATTTATTATTACAAAGTTATCAGAACGTACATGTGTGAACACTAGATCACAAGGGTAGAGCACCTTCGGCCACACCTCCCTAGGTCACCCGTGTGGAGCACCTTTGGCCACACCTCGAAATTCGTAGACACTCGGCCATGTATATAGTGTGATCACGAGCACTAGGTGTAATATCCTCAATTCTATGATATCCGGTATGTCTTAGAATCCTAGACTTAATATTTTTATGCCTGAAAAATAGTCCAAAAATTATTTTATATTGCCTTAAATAAAGGAAGGACTAAATTGAAAGGAAATGATTAGGGACTAAAATGAAAGGAAATTTGTTTCACAAAATATCCTGATAGTAAGCATGAAAATTGAGGTGCATTTATGGTGCACATTTATGAGGTTTGAAAATGGCGCCAATGTCATGAATGCTTCAAGAAAAATATTGAGGGGCAAAACGGTTAAAATTTTATCTGAAAATAAGAATAAAATATTTATTTATCAAATAAAATGGCTAACTTTTATCTGAAAAATTATGAAATTGCCTCTGAAATATTTTTCCAAAATTTTTCAAAAAAAACAAAATTTTGGTTTGACACTTAAGAGGGGTAAAATGGTCATTTTACCATGAAGGGCAAAATGATAATTTTGACACTGAGGGTAAAAAGGTAATTTTATCACAAGGACATAAGGGAAATTTTACCTAAAGAAACACTTTAAAATTCCTAAAATACCCTTGCATGTCAAGGTTTTAAGAAGGAAAAAGTGAAGGGTATTATATTTGTTGGTGTCAGAGCACAGCGGATTCCTAGGTAGAATGGGAGTAGATTCTTCAGGGGATAGATTGATTCGAGTTAGCTGGTTGAACCTAGGCAGTTGACTGACTTGTAATTTTGTTTAACTTGAGGAATAGAGAATTAGGTTTGGAAAGATAGTAGCTCCGATGGATGTCATCTACTTTCTATTGAATATTATATTGTTGAGATTGATCACCTTAATGATGTTTATTTTGTAGAATAGTGATGGCACCCAAAAGAAGAAGCAATGTACAAGGTCAGAGCGGAGATGCAAACATAACTGATGTGATGTAGACCTTAATGGGAATGACAGATGCTATGAGGGAACAAGCTGCTGCCACTAATAGACAAGCTGACGCCACAGCTGAAGTGGTGAGATAGAATAATGAGAGGAATATCCATGGAAACCCAAGAAATGAGCAAAGAAGGAATTAAGGAAATGGAGGATGATCTGAGTTTCAGAATGCAAAACCTCCTTCATTTAGAGGAAGTTATGAACCAAAGATAATTGAAGAGTAGCTGAGTGAGTTAGAGAAGATTTTTACAGTACTTAAGAGTACTGAGGAGCAGAATGTCTCATATTCCACTTACATGCTAAAAGGTAAGGCAAAACACTGGTGGAAGGGGGTCAGACAGTTAATGGAAGCCAGAGAGATTCAAGTTACGTGGGAATCTTTCAAGGAAGCATTCTTGGAAAAATATTTCCCTCAGAACTTAAGAAATGCAAAAGAGATAGAGTTCAACATATTAAGCAGGGTAACTCATCTTTTGAACACCATTTGGCCAGATTTGAGGAACTTTCCAAATTTTCCTCTTATCTTAAGCTGAAACCTAATGAGACCTGGAAAGCAATGCATTTTAAAGGAAGTCTAAATCTGGAGCTGAGAAACGCTGTTGCATCCCAAGAGATTAGGGATTTTGCTACTCTAGTGAAAAAATGCCGCATAGCTTCTGAGATATTGGTGGCGATGGATAAGGAAAAAAAAGGGTCCCAATTTTTGAAGAGGAAGATGACACAGGGGTTTGTGCCAAACAAAGGGAGTAAGTTTGCAAGGGGTTAGAAAGGAAAGAAACCTATAAACATGCCTATATCTGCAAATTGTCCTGAATGTGGTAAGAACCATAGAAAGAAGCCTTGCTGGTTGGGAAAAAACATATGTTTCAAGTGTGCCAAACTGGGACATTTTGTAAAGGAGTGCCTTACACAGAACAAGCCAACAGAGAATCCTAGACCTACCACTAGAGGAAGGGTTTTTACTTTGAAGGGAAAAGAGGTGGCTCAGTCCGATGGTCTGATTAAAGGTAAATATTTAATCAAAGATGTTGTTTTAACTATATTATATGACTCTGGCACTACCCATTCATTTATCTCTTTGAAATGTGTAGACCAATTGAGTTTGCCCATGACTGTTTTACCTTATGAATTGTTAGTGTCCACCCCAAATGGAGAAAAACTCTTAACCTCTTTGGTTTGTGTGAATTGTCCTGTTATGATTGAAAGTAAACCTTTTCTGATTGATCTTATTGCTTGCCTTTAGTAGATTTAGATATGATACTTGGTATGAATTGGCTTTCAATGAATAATATTATTTTGGATTGTTCAACTAGGATTGTGATTTTTATAGAAAATATGCCAATAAAGAGGAAAATTGATGAAAATAATCAGAGGATGTGTTTCCTATGTTCTTCAGTGACTGAAAATCAGCATGACATTTCTAGTCTTCCAATTGTCTGTGAATTTTCTGATGTATTTCCAGATGAGATTTCTAGTCTCCCACCTGAAAGAGAAATAGAATTTTCTATAGACTTGATTCCTGGAACGGGACTGATCTCTATAGCTCCTTATAAGATGTCCCCATTAAAACTAAAAGAACTGAAGGTACAGATAGAAGATCTGTTAGAAAAATAATTTATTAGGCCTAGTTCTTCACCGTGGGGAGTACCTGTATTATTTGTGAAAAAGAAGGATGGGAGTCTAAGATTATGTATAGATTACAGAAAATTGAATAAAGTAACCATAAAGAATAAATATCCTCTTCCTAGTATAGATGACCTGTTAGATCAATTGAGAGGAGCCACAATATTCTCTAAGATTGACTTAAGGTCAGGTTACCACCAGATAAGGGTGAGAAGTGAGGATGTCCTTAAGATAGCTTTTCAAACCAGATATGGACACTATGAATTTTTGGTAATGCCATTTGGATTGACTAATGCTCCAGCTATTTTCATGGATTACATGAATCACATCTTTAGACCTTACCTAGATCAGTTCGTGGTAGTGTTCATTGATGATATTCTTGTATATTCCAAAAATAGACAAGAGCATGCTCAACATTTCAGGATGGTATTACAAGTGTTGAGAGAAAAATAATTATATGCAAAATTGTCAAAGTGTGAGGTCTGGTTAGAAAAAGTAAAATTTCTGGGACATTTGATCAGTAAAGAAGGAGTCTTTGTAGATTCTAGTAAAACTGAAGCAGTGATGAAATGGGATAAACCCTCAACAGTAACGGAGATTCATAGTTTTCTTGGGTTAGTAGGATACTACAGAAGATTTATTCAGAGATTTTCACAAATAGCTTTACCTTTAACTAAGTTGACCAGGAAGAATGTTTAATTTATATGGGATTCTAAATGTGAACATAGCTTTCAAACCCTGAAAGAAAAGCTGACCACTGCACTAGTATTAAGGATTCATGATCCTTTAGGGCCTTTTGAGATATATTGTCATACATCTAAGAATGGTTTAGGCCGTGTTTTAATGCAAGAGAGAAGAGTGATAGCCTATGCCTCAAGACAGCTAAGACCTCATGAAGAGAACTACCCTACCTATGACTTAGAATTGGCCGCAGTAGTCTTTGCTTTAAAGATATGGCGACATTATTTGTATGGGTCTAGATTTGAGGTATTTAGTGACCATAAAAGTCTTAAGTACCT
The DNA here is from genome assembly GCA_031216115.1 of Senna siamea. Taxonomy (NCBI): domain Eukaryota; kingdom Viridiplantae; phylum Streptophyta; class Magnoliopsida; order Fabales; family Fabaceae; genus Senna; species Senna siamea. Next base: position 15,655,386 of record CM062354.1, read on the forward strand.
TTTGATCAAAAAGAGTTGAATATGAGGCAAATAAGGTGGATGAAATTTTTGAAAGATTATGACTTTGAGTTGAAATATCATCCTGGAAAGGCAAATATAGTGGCAGATACATTAAGTAGAAAATCTCTACACATGGCTAAGATGATGGTTAATGAAATGAGCCTGATAGAGAAGTTTAGAAACGTAAATCTGTTCACTTTAGTGTTGCTAGATAAGATTTGTCTGAGTGAGTTAACAATTGAAAATACTTTCAGAACTCAGATATTAGAAGCCCAGAAAGGAGATGAATATCTTAAATCACTAAAAGATCTTAAGGAATTTAAGAAAGAAGCTGATGGGGTAATGACCTACCAAAATAGAGTGTACATTCCTGAATCTAGAGGATTGAGAGAAGTGATATTAGAAGCACACAAGAGCAACTATACAATTCATCTAGGAGCCACAAAAATGTACCAAGATTTGAAAGAAATTTTTTGGTGGCCTGGTATGAAAAGGTAAATAGCCGAGTATGTTGCTAGATGTCTCATATGCTAGCAAGTAAATATAGAACATCAGAAACCTACAGGACTATTACAACTTCTAGAAATCCCATAATGGAAATGGGATAAGATTTCAATGGATTTTTTATTAGGTTTACCCAAAACTCAAGTAGGAAATGACGTCATTTGGGTTATAATAACAGATTAACAAAATCTGCGCATTTCTTGCCAATTAAAATAAATTATTCATTAGATAAATTAGCTCAGATATATATAGGAAATTGTGAGACTTCATGGTATTCCTACCAGTATAATTTCAGATAGAAACCCTAGGTTCACTTCTACATTTTAGAAAGCATTACAAGAAGCCTTTGGAGCTAAATTAAGCTTTAGTACTGCTTATCACCGTCAGACTGATGGGCAGACTAAAAGAACCATTCAAACTCTAGAGGACATGCTTTGGGCCTATATATTAGAGCAAAAGGAAAGCTGGGATAGGAATTTATCTTTGATAGAATTTTCCTATAACAATAGTTATCACTCCAATATAGGAATGGCACCTTATGAGGCCTTGTATGGTAAAAAATGTAGATCAACTATTTTCTGGTTTGAAATAGGTAAAAGACAGATATTAGGGCCAGATTTGGTACAATAGACCACTGACCAAATCAAGATGATTAGAGAGAAAATGGCTAAGGCCCAAGATAGGCAGAAAATTTATGCCGATAAAAGAAGGAGACCATTGGAATTTGACGAAGCAAACCATGTATTTTTAAAAGTATCCCTAACTGGAATAGGTATGGCTATTAAATCCAGAAAGTTGAGTCCAAGGTACATTGGACCTTTTCAAATTTTAAATAAAGTTGGTCCATCAGCCTATTAGATAGCCTTACCGCCTTCATTGTCAAATTTACATGATGTATTCCAGGTGTCATAACTCTGAAAGTACATTTTTGACCCATCCCATATTCTTGACGCCAGTATGATATAGTTAAAAGAAAACTTAACTTATTAACCTAAAGATATACAAATCATTGGTACTGACATCAAACACTTGAGAAATAAGACCATACCTTTGGTAAAAGTGTTATAGGATTCGTCATTGCCACAAGAGGCCACATGGGAGAAAGAGGAGGACATGCAGAATAATTTTCCAAAACTATTCATGTGATGATATAGCAAATTTTGAGGACAAAATTTTTTAAGAAAGGGAGAATTGTAATATCCTCAATTCTATGATATCAGGTATGTCTTAGAATTCTAGACTCAATATTTTTATGCCTGAAAAATAGTCCAAAAATCATTTTATATTGCCTTAAACAAAGGAAGGATTAAATTGAAAGGAAATGATTAGGGAATAAAATGAAAGGAAATTTGTTTCACAAAATATCCTGATAGTAAGCACGAAAATTGAGGCATATTTATGGTGCACATTTATGAGGTTTGAAAACATGCAGGTCCTCTCCTTTTTTCCCCCAATCAACCCGATCCAAGGCCTAATAAGGCTTTAGCTCAGCCCAATAAGCAAAATTGGCCCCAATGGCTTATTTTGGGTTCTCTGAAGGCTATCCAGGCTCAATATTGCTCTATTTGCTGATGATAACTTGATAAAATGCCTTAAAATAAAAATTATGTAACCTTAGGTGATTTTTAGAATAAAATTACATAAAATCCTCAAAAAATGGACAAATAACTTTAAGAAAATATGTATAAAATAAGACATATCAAATCACCCCACACTTAAGATTTTGTTTATCCTCCAGCAAACACTAACTTAGTCTTTAAACAAACAGCAATAGTTCCACAAAAATCATATCTAAACCACATTTAATGATACCTAACACATCCCAAGTGAAACTCAATCATAAATCAAATTGCACAACCTTAGCACAGGATAGAAATAATAAAAACGCATACAAAACTTAACTTGCAATTCAATAACAAAAATTTAAGAACCAAAGATTCACAGGGATCACTCAAATCACTCAAAATGTATAAGGGTAAAGCATAAATCCCTCAAGCTATTTCACAAGAATCTGCCTACCATATGCTTGCTTATAAATCTCATCTCTGTTACTGAGAAAAATTGAATACCAAGATCAAAGAGTCTTGACAAGGTTGTAATGTGGTTAAGATAAAGGTAAGGAAAAATTTTGGGAAGAGGTGATAGATATGCTAGAAGTCATGTAATTTCAACGTGGTGAATACTCAAAGGATTAAAAGCAGTAAAGTGCTAAACACAAAAATTTTCACCAAGTTTTCAATGAAATAGAAGATGCTCAAGGAATAATATATTCAATAAACAAGATAATGAAGACTGCTTTTTAAAAATATATCTTTATTTATTATTATTTTTTTGGTTGTCTTTTTGTCTTTGTCTCTTCTTCTTTATTTATATATATATTTGCAATCTTGCTAATAAACAGCTTTGGATTGAAGGGAGTATCTAAAGAAAATACTTGGTGGATTGTTACCAATCAAGACAGTGCATTTTAATCCAAATATGAAGAGTAAATCACACAATTTCCAACATATAAGGTGAAAAAGAAGATGATGTAAAGAAAAGTAATGTGAGGTGTAAAGGTGCAAAAAGTGAAGGAAATGTCAAGGCTCAAAAGTGGCCAACAAGGAAAACCCAGAAGGTAGGATTTTTGGCTAAAAGTAATGTATCATAAGTTACCCAAATCATCTCCTGATATTCAGAAGTTCATGCAACTTCAACAAGCATTATAGATCAAGTTCTAGAGGCAAAATAAGCAAAATGCACACTCAAACAAGAAGGTCAGGAGCATACTTGTAATGAATGCTCAAAATAGGCTTAAATCTCACATTTGAAGTGTGGTAAAATTGCATATAGTTCTAAAAAAAATTTCAACTGAATTGTAAGTCAAGTAGTGCATGCAATTTGCATTATCAACATTCTAAATCAAAATTTTCACAATTTGAAAAATAATTAAGTACCACCTGTATAACCTAACCAGGGTAACCAGTATAACTCGACCGAGATAATGCATTAAACATCGCTAATTGTTTTCCAAGATGAATTAAGGGAAACAATTTTTGCCAATTCATAAATTGAATTATAAATGCTTCAAAGACAAAAAAAAATTAAGTGCATATAGTCAAGAAAAATCAAGTATCCTGTCTTATATCTACTATCAACATAAATACAACATCAGCAAAAAGTATTATCAATATGGAGTATCCTGAACTAACAAAGAAAAAATAGGTCAAAATAATAGAAGCACACCACCCCACACTTGAGGATTACATTGTCCTCAGTATATAGCAAAAGGGTATCCCAAAAGAAAAAAAATAGACAAATTAACAACATATACCCACCCCATACTTGAGGGTCATATTACCCTCAGTGTATAACTGGGTTGGTATCCCAAATTAACAATATAAAGAAGAAACAAATAGGAAATCCAATAGTTTCGAAGTTATTATTAGCAGAAAATAAACAAAATAAAATAAATTGTTTAAGTTTTATCCTGCTCTGGTGAAAACAAGAGAGGTAGAGAATCTTGTAAAAGAGTGCCCTAAGATGGTCTCTGAGAGAGGCCAAACTTATATCCCCTACAGTAAGGATTAGGTACCCTTCTCTAATCACTAACAGCTTCTCTGCCCCATTTAGGTACGATTGTCCTAAGTGCTTAGGCAATTCCTACAATTTTAGGACTACGGGGTCCTCAATTGAAGTTATAACCTTCTGCACTTCTAACCTACCAAAAGAAATAAGAGGGTCAGTAGAGCTACAGGGCTCAGCAGCCAGCAGATGAGTTAGTTGTTCCAACACTTGCTCATTGGACAACTCTTCTTCATCTCCCTATAATGCTACCTATAAAGGGTTATTAAGCAAGAATTCCTACAACTCAGACTCAATAATGTCAGCTAAGACATCCACAGGATAAATAGGATCATTATAATCTAAAGAGTGTCTTAAAGAAGTTGCTAAGTCAGAATAAACTTTCTCCTACTTCAGTTTAGCAGGGTATGGAATAGGTGGGATATATTCTCTCATAGGACTCTTGTCCTCCATTTTCATTGGCCTACTTACCTCAAGCTCTGACTCTTTACTGTTTGGCACATCTTGTTTAATAATATAATCATCAGTCAATGGTAAAAGGCCAAATACTTGCTTACCAAATGTTAGAGTGATAGCATCACAATGCTCCCTCGGTTTAAACTCTGTGGTGTGGGGAAGCGTCTCTGGTTGTGTTTTAGCCAACATATTAAAAATTTGGCCTGCTTGATATTCTATATTCTAAATGGAGGCCTACTAATTTCTAAGCATTGTATCCATCTTGGACACAAATTTCATGAGCATTTCCTCAAGACTGGACTCCTCTTGTCCTTGAGGAAATTGATCATGAGTGATTTGTTGTTGGAGTTTCTGTTGGTATAGCCACTGAGAATCTTATAGATCCTAGGTATTGTTGATCCTTTTGAAATTTGGATGGTAACTACAACTAGAATTTTTTTGTATTGTTGTAAGGATTGTTTTGCTGACTTAGGGCATTCCCTATATAATCGACCTATTCGAAATCAGTAGGAATAGTGTAAGGAGAAAATAAAGAAGAAGAGTTAGCAAACATACCTCTCGCATTACAATTGACACCATAATGCAGGCCACCATAGAACTCGCAGCCAAACTGTGCAGCCTGCTCTAGCATTACGCATTGATAAATTTGCTTGGCCAATGGCTCCCTTTGTATTTGAGCTACCAAAACTGATATAGAATCCATGGTTATAAATTACCTGAAACCAATGACAATGAAATAGCCCAACAAATGGATCAAAGACAAATAAATCAAAATAAAACAGACAAAAACCAATAACTAAAAAAAACAAATAAAAACTAACTAAATAGCAAAAATAATTAATCAAAAATAAAAGAAACAAGAGATAAAACAGAACTAATAAAAGATAATAACTGAGTGGAACGAAAGAAATAACTAAAAATAAATAAATAAATAAATAAAACAAACAAATAAAAGTGGTTAAAGTAATAAATAGCAATTTCACTCTAGTTTTCACAAAAGGTCCCCGGTAACGGCGCCAAAAACTTGATGTGCTTTGCTTCTTACTACCAATGCAACAACACCTATGGCAATGAACCTATAGATGTAGCCTAGTGCAAATGACGAGTATCAAGGTCGTATTCCTCGAGAACGGGAAAGACTAGAGTTACTACTTGTTCTCTGTTATCTAGCCTAATAATTAAAGTGATTGATTTTTACCTAAACTAATTTTTAACTACAAGAAATAATAACTACTAGCAACATTGAAAGAAAGAGAATATACCAAGGCAAGAAAAGAAAACCCACTGAGGACCTATACTAGTTGGCAAAAACATAAAGCATAATGGACTATTGAATCTAATGATGCTACCTGTGAGTGAATTCTAAGTTAAATTCAAATTCTCTTTCGTTCTCAATGAATTTCTTAAACCTAAAATCTACCACTAAATGGTTCTCCCTAATGGTAAATTTTAAACTAGCATTATCGGTATAATCCACCACTATTAAGAAATAACTTTTAGCTACTCTTAATCCAGGAATTAATTAACCTTAGCTTTAAGTGATAATTAATTATTCCTTACAATTAGTTTTTCCAATTCTAACTATTATCCGTCGATCTAAAAAGGGAATCTATTTAGCATTATCACGACGTCACGTAAATAAAGCTAATACATACATTCATAACTGTAAATAAGATCAAACATCTAAATTCAACATTCATGCAATTAAAACAACAATCGAACATAGTCAAGAACCCCAATGAGTTTTACAAGTTTAGCCACACATAACAGCAACAGAAAATCCTAACAGTAGATAATCCATTAGACAATTAATTAAACAGAAGATAAGCAAAAGTAAAATTTATGTAAGCCCTGTCTGCTCCAATGCCTAATGGCCTTTGTATAGAATGGTCACTGAAAAACCATTAAAAAAGACCAAAAAATTGCCAAAAAATTATCAAAAAAATTAAATTCAAAGCTGTCCAGAAAATAAGTCACAAAATAGGTTACAAATGGGTCAGATCTGAAGTTCTCAGGTACCCGATGAAAAACTGATGCTACGGTGACCAGAGATGAGGCGGAAGGTTGTAGACGAGGTGATGAGTAATAGAGGAATAGTTTTCTATGGCAGCTCGGACGGACGGCATCGGACAGGTCATGAATCACTCCTGGATCACATCTCTCAGTCTATCTCAAATCTTTCGATCTAGGGCATTACGGTGGCCAGCAAGCTGAGGGAAGGTTGTGGGTGAGTTGCCTGAAGTTACAGGAGCACCCACGGGTGGTGGATCAATTGAAAATTTTCATAAAATGGTGTGTTATCTCTCGGGTCGCGAATCGGGTTAGTTCGGTCTCTCATCGAAATGCCACAATTTTATGGCATTTCGATGCCTAAAGTCGATGGCGGTGTCCCGCTTGTTGTCCCTCATCACCAACACATGATCGCAACACCGTAGAGCTCAGGTTGGAAGCTTCAAAATCTGGTTTTCTCCTTCTCATGCATACACCGCTCGGGTCTTCTTCTTTCTTTACATGATGTGTTCCTTTCTCGGGTCTGGTTTGGGTCTCTCTAAAACCACGTGGGTCCTCTCCTTTTTTCCCCTCAATCAGCCTGGTCTAAGGCCTAATAAGGCTTTAGCTTCGCCCAATAAGCCAAATTAGCCAAAATGGCCTATTTTGGGTGCTTCGAAGGCTTTCCAGGCTTAAAATTACTATGTTTGCTGATGGTAACTTGATAAAATGCCTTAAAATAAAAGATTATGCAAGCTTATGTGATTTTTAGAATGAAATTACATAAAATGCTCAAAAAATGGATAAATAACTTCAAGAAAATATGTATAAAATAAGACACATCAATGGACGAATAGAATCTTTCAACCCTACTTGGATCAATTTGTAGTGGTATTCATAGATGACATCTTATTCTATTCCAAGACTCATGAAGGGCATGCACAACATCTCATTATGGTGCTGTAGATGTCGGCAAAAAAGTTGTTGTATGTTAAGTTGGAGAAATGTGAGTTTTGGTTGGAGGAGGTGAAATTTTTAGGTCATATGGTGAATGGGGAAGGAATTTTTGTAGACCTTAAGAAAATTGAGGTGATACTAGATTGGGGTCAACCAAGAACGGTTACAAAAGTTAAGAGTTTTCTGGGTTTGGCAGGTTATTATCAAAAGTTCATACTAGGATTTTCCCAAATAGCCTTGCCATTAACTCGATTGATTAGAAAGGACGTTGAGTTTGAGTAGAGTAAAAGGTGTAAGTGTAATTTCTAGACATTGAAAAAGAAGCTAACTACCACCCTAGTGTTAGTAATCCCAAACCCAACAGAGCCATTTAAGGTATATACAGATGCATCAAAGAAAGGTTTAGGATGTATCTTAATGCAACCTAGTAGAGTAGTTGCTTAGGCATTCAAACAACTCAAAGTTGCAGAGGAAAACTATCCCACCCATGATTTAGAGTTACCTACCATGGTATTTTTAACATCCATTCCTAAATTTTGAGAGATGTTTGTTAATTTTAGTCAATTGCTTGTGTATGTTGCATTTATGTCATGTTAGCTTGCATATAGTTGCATGAGTGCAAGAATTGGACTAGAAATGAGTGAGAAAATTAACTAGAATGAAGAAAAAGATTGAACTAAAAAGTGAAAAAGTTTAGGGATGAAAATCACAAGTTTAGCCAAAGGATTTATTGTAGCAATAGAAATTTGAAAGCTTTCCACCAGTGAGCTAGGGACAAAATGGTAATTTACCATATAGTTGGAAGAATTATCGTTTTGGGCCTAATGGTCAAAAATTAGGAGCAAAATTGCAAAGAGTCAGATTATCTATAAATAGGCCAACCCTTCAGACCCTTCATTATGCTTCCTGAAGGTTTGAATTCTAGAGAGAGAGAGTGGACAAGCTAGAGAGAAAAGAAGAAGGAATTGTGAGCAAACAACCTTGTTGCTTGGATTTAAGCATTCTAGGAGCTAGGAAATCACTCCAAAACACTTCCCAATCATCAAACACCGATTAGAAACTAGCAAAAAGGTAGCATAATAACCCAATCCCTTTATTTTTGAGTTTACTATTCATATTACTGAAATTTGTGAAATTGAACTTGTTTGAAAAAGAAGGGATTAAAAGCTATATTCTTACTATTTTTAATCACTATTGGGTGTTTTTAACTAATGGAAAATACTTGTGCATGGTTAAAATTTCTTCTGAAAATGAGTTTTTCAGCTTGAACGAAAATAAGTTTTAATCTCAGATTTAGACAATATTATATGATGTTTTGGGCTATTTTCTTGTGTTAAATGTTTCTAAGGAGTTTGCCTTGAGTTCATCAATTTCAAATTGGTTTTAAAAACAAGTTTTTAGATTAAAAATTTGGGTCAACGATGATTTATAAAACAAAGTAAGATGCAGCAGTCGACTGCCATGGTGCAGCAGTCAACTGTCGTGCTCTTGAAATGCTCAAAAATGCATACAGAATGCTAGCAGTCGACTGTTGAGCACCTGGAAGTCGATTGTTGTGTTCTTTCATTTTCCAAAAACACCCAAGAACAGAGCAGCCGATTACCTCGACCCAGCAGTCAACTGTCGGGCCCAATAGTAAGCTAATAGTCGATTGCCGGCACCTAACAATCAACTAATAACTCTATTTTTGGAATTTTAAAGATTTGGACAGATTGCAATCAGTTGACTTGCAATGTGATATTAGTTGACTACCACCTTTTGTGATGAAAAAATGAACTTAATGATATATTTGAATGATATTTATCCCAAAAACTAAATCCAAACTAGAGATTAAACTCAAATTACAAGTAAGGTAACATATACTTTGAATATAAATGAGAAAGAGCATGAAAGTGATGAAAGTTAAAAGGAAAGAGCAAGAATGCATAAGAGAAATGAAAATTGTATTCTTAAATATGGTAGATAGGTTCATATCTGAATGACTGATTGATGGTATGAGACAATGATTAGATATTTTGCGATTATTGTGATAGTTGTAAATTGTAAGTTAGTGACTTAATGGCCAAAATAAATGAAAAGTCACATACTTAGAATTTACAGAACTATAGTATGCACCATTCACCCATATATATATGTTTATGAATAGCATTTTGACGACCCCAATATGTACTTAATGTGTTGAACCCAGAGTTAGGGACCTTATTGTACTTAGATCCACTGAAGGATGATCCAGAATATACACAAATGTTATATGCAGTTGAGGACTGCTAAACATAGTTGCCACAGTACATATGCGAAAACATAGAGTGGTGCACATGCTGCCCCTCTAGATTTCTCTTATTATGCAATTATATGATGATGATGATGCTGATGATTGGCAGAGGCCAAAGAGAAGTGCTCTTATTTCCTTATTGCTCTTTATGTTAGGATGAAAGTTATATGAGTGATGCTATGTTAGCTATATGTTTTGATGAATTGATGAGATATATACTATAAGTTAAGTTTATGCATGCAAGTATGAATGTTAAATGAAATGTTATACAGGATAACCCAATAGATGTATTGTTTTATGAAAAAGAATGTAGAATTTTTGTATGAGTTTACGATGGTACAAACTAGCTATTTTTAAAAATGGTTATTAATGCTACTGAGATTTATTCTCATAAAAATGTTGGTTTGTATCAGATGCCTAGATACCAGATCTTCCTTGAGATAGAGATGGAGCTACTTGAAATACCCTTCCTGGGTTATTTCCCTATTATTAAGGAACTATGGATCATATATGTATGGGAAGTCCTTCCCCTACCCTGATTACATGAAGTATTAGAATCGAAATTTTTTGGTATGCCCATACCCTGAATCCTTGTGATATTTTGGTAAAAGGATCAGGAGAATAGTTTTGATGTATAAGATAAGGGCATATATGTATTAGACTATGTGAGCTAGGAATCCACTAGCTATTTTTGTTAAATGGGTATGAGTGACAGGCTTGTTATCTCCTTACCCTAGCTAACACTCTCACATATCCATAGATATATGTCTAATGAATGATATGTATACACTGTAAATGAATGCTGATGTATATGAATATATGTGTGCACATGTATGTTAATTTAACTAATATGTTTTAATTTTCATTGCGTAACGTGTGAAATCCCGAGTGTAGTAGCCCAAACTAATAACACTCATTATTTCGCTTGATAAACAATTAAAAATTGACTTGGGTAAAGGAAGTAGTAATTCACTAATCTTATAGTATGTTGTTTATATTATTTAAATTACTTTAAAAGAGACTGTAGATTGGGGGCTTACAATATTTGTCCTAAAAATTTGGAGACATTACCTATGTGGGGAAAAATTTAAGGTTTTTAATGATTATAAGAGCCTTAGGTACTTATTTGATCAAAAGGAGCTAAATATGAGGTAGAGAAGGTGGGTAGAGTATCTAAAGGACTTTAACTTTGAATTAAAGTACCATGCGGGGAAAGCTAATGTGATAGTTGATGCATTAAGCAAGAAGTCCTTGTATGTAGCCAGTTTAATCATAGATGAGATGAGACTGCTTAATTACTTTAGAAATCTTAGCCTTAATGTGATTTCCCTTCTAAAGAGATTGGTGATGAGTGATTTTCAAATAAATTGTGAGTTGAGGGAACAAGTTAGGCAAGCCCAACAAGAAAATGAATCTTTAGGAATCTACATGAACCAACCAGAGTTTAGGTTGACCACTGATGGGGTACTAATGTTTAGGAATAGGGTAGTGATCCTGAACCATCAAGAGCTAAGGGAGAAATTGTTAGCAAAGTCCCATCGTAGCCACTATACCATTCACCCGAGTATCTACAAGATGTATCAAGAGTTGAAGAGAAACTTTTGGTGGTCGAGTATGCAAAAGGACATCGCTAAATATGTGAATGCTTCTCATACTTGTCAATAAGTAAAGATAGAGCATCAAAGACCCATAGGGTTATTAAGACCAATAGAGATACCGAAGAAGAAGTAGGATCAGGTAACCGTGAATTTTGTGATAGGATTACCTAGAGCTCCAGCTAGTTATGATTTTATATGGGTGATAATGGACAGATTGACCAAATCTGCTCATTTCTTGCCTATTAAGATCAAATATTCCTTAGAAAAATTAGCCCAAATATACCTTAGGGAAATTGTGAGGTTGCACGAAGTACGATCGGGCATAATGTCAAACTGAGACCCTTGTTTACATCTAAGTTCTGGCAATCCCTACAAAGATCATTAGGAACCTAACTTAAATTTAACACTGCTTATCATCCTCAAACTGATGGACAGTTTGAACGAACGATACAAACTCTTGAGGATATGTTTAAAGCATGTGTGCTAAAATAGAAAGGAAGTTGGGATAGGTACTTACCTTTGATAGAGTTTGCATACAATAATAGTTATCACTCTATTATAGGTATGGCACCCTATGCTGCTTTATATGGGAAAAGTTGCAAGTCACCCTTAAGTTGGGTAGAAATGGGGGAGAGTACGCTATTGGGATCGAAGATTGTACAAGAGACCACTAATCAAATCAAGATAATCAGGGAAAAGAAGAGAGTTGCCCAACAGAGACAGGAAAACTATGCCAATAGGAGAAGGCCTTTGGAATTCAATGAGGGAGACCATGTCTTTTTTAAAGTATCACCTACCACGGGTATTGCTAGGCAAATAAAGACAAAGAAATTAAGTCCCTGATTCTTAGGACCATTCCAAATTCTAAAAAGAGTCGATCCAGTCACCTACCAAATTGCCCTACCTCCCTTCCTATCAAACTTGCATGACATCTTTCACATCTTACAACTCTAAAAATATGTCCTAGATCCCACGCATGTATTGGGGAATCAGCCTGTAGTATTAAAGGAGAATTTAAATTATGAGTCTACTCTTATTGAAATCCTAGATTTTAAGACTAAATAACTCAGGAATAAAGTAATTGCCTTGGTTAAGTACTTTGGCAGGATGTAATAACCCAAGAGATAACGTGGGAGAAGGAGGACGACATGAGACAACAATATCCAAAACTATTTACAGGTATGAATTTTGAGGAAAAAATTATTATAAGGGGGGAGAATTGTAATGTCTGCTTCCCTAAATTTTATTTTGAAAATAATTTTGGGAAAATTTCTCTAAGGACTTAATTGAAATAAGAAATTTGGGACATAAAATGAGAGGGACTAAAATGTAATTTTCACATTTTGCTAGGAAGGCTTTGATGTTTCAGCCATTTTACCTTTTCCCTCTCTTTTATGCACCTTTCCCTCTCATGCCAAAGGAAAGAACCAAAACTTTAGAGAAGAATAAAGAGAAGGAAACTGAGAAAAAGGGAAAAGAGAAGGAAATCAAAGTGGAAGCATCCAGTTGCTAGATTTCAGGTAAGGGATCCTTACTCATAGCTTAGTAAACATCTTAGAAATTATTTAAGAGTAGATTTCTATTCCGAAAATGCATTAAATCTGCTGAATTTGGGGGAGAAAATAGAAATAGCTAGGTTAGGACATTTTTTGATTTTCTAGATTTAAGGATTAGAAGGACCAATTTTGAGGTGGCTTGAGGTTAGAAATATGTTTCTGAACTGAAATACATGATCTATATCTTCCATTTGGTAATTTCTAAGCTTAAATCAAACTTTTCACCTAGGTTTCATTATTCATCTGATTTTTCATGTGTGGATTTGCTGTATGATTGATGTTTGAACCTGAAATTTATTGGGTTATAGAGGAAAATGGCTAAAATCTAGGCTCATGCATTTTAAAATTGAAATGGACTGGAATCTAGACTGGGATTTTGTGAAAACCAACATTTTTGAATTGTCAAAGAACAGGGTAGCCGACTTCCAGGATGTATCAGTCGACTATTGTGTTCTTGACAAACCCAAAAACTGGTTCAGAGGCATAGTAGTCAACTGGTAGCCTTATTAGTCGACTGTCTAGTCTATATTTCTGCCTAGCAATCCACTCGTAGCCTATAATAGTTGAATGGTAGGCTACTACCTTGCGAAATCCAGAATTTTAGTGAGCCACCAGCTAACTGATAGCTTTGCAATAGTCGATTAGCAGCCCTCTAGAGAGCAACCAACTGATTGCTAGCTCTATGGTAGCCGACTAGAAGCCTTCTGACATGAGAAATGACTTTTAAAACATGAATTGTGCTTGGAAATCCTTAGTTTTGACTGGAAAAAGGTTCAAACTGTCATCATAGATGAAATTTACATGTGTTGGGGGATAGATAACATGAAATTAAAAAGAAAAAGGGAAATTTAGAGTAAAACCCATAGTGAGACGTTAAGCCTTAATTGCATAAATGTATAATTGGAGGAAATTAGTATGAATTTAAATTGTTTCCTCAAGAAGTGATTTGTAAGGACAAATCAGAAGTGAAAAAGGAAGACCCTGGTCAGGAGAGGAGCAAATAGTTAAGGTAGAGTAATCTACACTCCCCTGTCTTAAAATAATGTTGTGAATTGCTTGTGGTGAATAAACATTTTTTATCGAAATGGAAAATATGTAATGAAATTGATTTGTGAAATGCAAAGTTTTCTTATGAGTATAGAAGTATTGCCTGTCTGTGTTAGAGATACTTGTTACTACTTGATGAGATTGGTGATTAGTTTATATGCTCATAGGTATAGACGAAACTTGGGGTGGACATTCAATGGCTAATATAGGACAGTCATTGAATATTCCTGATGCAGACTACTTTATAAAATTTATCTATTTTTATCTAATTGGTCTATATTTGTTTTGGGTTAAACCAAGACAACCTACAAAAGACTTATGGAGTAAAGCGTGGATTGTCTATACTAGGTGACATTTTGGTTTAAGTGTAATACCTTAAAACCCTTGGTATTAGTTAAATATGTGTATGTATTTGCCGTATAGTTAGCAAAGAGGATGAGACTAGCAATGTGCACATACCGGGGAACACCCTAGAAGTTGGTACTCACCTATCCTTGAGTGGGTGATTGGTGTGACGGATCATACTTACAAAATAGGATGACATTTTCGGGTAATTGATGTTACAGATCACATCCAACTATTTTCGAGTGATTAGTGTTATAGATGACACCCAACTATTTTCAGGTGATTGGTGTTACGAATCACACCCAACTATTTTCAGGTGCTTAGTGATACGGATCACACCTAACTAAAACCAAAATGAATTTGAAAAAAAAAGGCATGCAATGAGATGATGATCATGTGATATTGTGATATATGTAAGATATGTGAATTTGCATTAACATGAGATTTGTTGTGCAAAAGAAATTTATAGGCTTTATTGAGAGAAATCATTTATAAATGAAATGATATTATACTCTTGTAAATTTACGTAATTTCCCATATTTGTTGAATTGAAAGCATGTGGTGATTCACATATGAGTTTAAGCTTATTTTTAGGGAGGTGTTTTCTGTGCTAGAGTCACATCTGGACTTACAACTGTTTTGAAACTGTTTGTATTGTAAATTACTCTACTAAAATTTTTATATCTCATTAAGTTGTTTGTTTAGATGACCAAGACCAGGATATGCCTAAGAGTTAGTTAGCCATGAGAGAAATGTAAAGCTAGAAGGATTATACAGTTTTAAGTTGAATTGGTTTGTGGGTCATGGTTTGTACATATGAATGGTGATTGTATAATTAGTTCTTTAATATTATGTGAGGTTGACAGATGAAATGTAAATCTTAAGGTTGAGATGTAATTTTTGATGGAAACATGAATTTAGTAGTTGCTTTACTATTAATTATACCTCAATTGACTTTGAACGGCTGTTTTAGAATTATATATTCTATAGTGTATGATAGGATGGTTGCTGGTATTAGCTATGCTGCACAGGAATGTGATTGAGTGGAATTTGAATGGACTAAAGTAAGAGTCTATTTGGATTACACTCAACCAGTAACGGCCCTCTAGGTTTCCTAAATGGAAAGCCAAAAAATTATTGAGGTTATTTTACACTTCCTTTAGTTTACTTTGATGTGTATAATTGTAAGGTATGATAAAAGGGGTCA
Source organism: Senna siamea (assembly GCA_031216115.1). Lineage (NCBI taxonomy): Eukaryota > Viridiplantae > Streptophyta > Magnoliopsida > Fabales > Fabaceae > Senna > Senna siamea. Next base: position 15,670,881 of record CM062354.1, read on the forward strand.
TTACAACTGTGATCTATGTGGAAAGCTAAACTAAATATGCCCATAAGTACAAGGTCATAACATAGCATGACATTACATGACATCTAATATATTGATGTTTAAACTAAGAATATTAATGCATGATTTTTCATATTCATACAACTGGTACCATTAGAATATTTTAAAATAAGGTTGCCTAATTATTGAGATTTCAAATCTCCCTATGCTTTGATGTGTCTAGATGCCTAAGTGTTAGGTCTTACTAGAGGTAGAGATTCCACCTTAGGATACATTGTGATAGTGGGGGATGTGATCGTTCTGTTGGTCACAAGACCTCTCATGCCCCCTATGGGTTGAGGATTTAGCAGTTATCATGTAATCATATTTTGATATATTTTTATATTCCTATCCCATGCCTTTAGCCTTATATCTTTTTGGAAAGGCCATGGAAGCTCATCTTGTAACATCCGCTCCTTCTATTCATAAGAGATATTTGTTAGTTGTTAAATAAGTTGATTGCTTGTATATGTTGCATTAGAATTAATTTCATATAGTTGCATTAAAGTGAGGGATGTAATTGGAAAGGAAATAATAGGGACTGAAATGAAATGGAAAAGGTTTATTTAGGAAAGATATATAGGCTTTGATACTCTAAGGGTAGTAAGCCGTAATTTTAGCAAAAATACTGGTAACTGTAGCTAACAGAAATTTAAAATTTTCTGCCAAAGTTTTAAAGGCAAAAAGGTAATTCTCTATGGCTAGAGAAGTTGCTACTTAAGGCCAGATGATCAAAACTCAACCTAGATATTGAATAAAGGTTATAGTTTCTTCGACTGCCCAATGTAACGTCTACTCATAATATGAATAAGAGATGCTTGTTAGTTGTTAATTTAAGTTTAATGCTTATATTTGTTAAATTAATTACATATAGTTACATTAGTACAGGGACTTAGTTGAAAGGAATAAAAGCTAAGCTAAAGTATGACTTAGGATTAAATCAAAAAGGGATAGTTAAGTTAAGCCAAAGTCACAAAATAGGCCAAGGGTAAGAATGCAATTTGTGAGACTTACTAATTCAGAAACCCTAAACCTTGACACAACTCAAACTTTAGCACTTTCTAGAGAGAGAATGAGAAAGACGAGTAAAGAGAGAAAATGGTGAGTTAGGGCAAAAGGGAGGAGATTCGCTAAAGGAATAATGGATTTGAAGCTAGGGATTGGTCTTACAACAAGGGAAGGACCATTTTAACACATTGTACATGCACATTGTACATGCACATTCTTCAGGAAATTAAGGTAGCAACTCAACCTAACTCCATTTTATGAAATATTCAGCTCTTTGCTAGAAAAATGTTATTGTGAATGTTTTGAGCTATGTTTGGGGTTTAAACCTACATTCTCTATATTTTTGACTTCTATTGGGTGCTGTTTACTGAATGGTCATGCTCATTTATGCTTGTAATTTATTATGAAAGTGGGCTTATTCCCTAAGTGTGAAAATATGGTTTGATCTTAGTGTTGAATGATGTTAAGTTGAGTTTTGGGTTTTTTATAAGTTCTATATGATGTTTAAATGTTTGTGTTGAGTTCATAGCTTGTGAAAATGGTTTGAGAACATGTTTTTAGGGTAAAACTCTAGATGTATCAATAAGTTTTAAAGCAGATAGAATGCTAGCAGCCGACTGCCAGCCTCTGGAACTCTACTGCCATGTTCTTTTTTTTCCAAAAAATTTTCCAAAAAGCTAGCAATCGATTGTCGGGGCCAGTTTTTCCCAAAAAGTCTCACAGTAGGCTAGCAGTCAACTGCCAAGCTTATAGCAACCGACTGGTAACTCTCGACTGAGATATATTCAAAAGGACAATGAGCTAGCAGCCGACTGACAGCCTGGGATCAGTCGACTACTAGCTCACTATTTTAGATAAGGAACTCAATGACCTATTTTGAGAGATAGTTAGCCCAAAATTCACTCAAACTAAGGATATAAACTTAGGATGTAGTGGGTAACATGTAAAAAGTAAGATCATATGTCACTCAGATGAGAGGATCCTTGTGATAGTGAAATAAAGAAAGAGAAAAACATAAGAAGAGGAAGAGGAAAGTATTCTAAGAATATGCATTAGTGGTAGATATGCTCATGATCGAGTGACCGATTGTCAGTATGGGACGACTGTTAGGCATTCCACGGTTGTGCCATAAATTAGGATGGTTAACATGCACTCAACATAGATGATTCCAAAAACACCATGATGATTGTGAACTCTAAGTTATTGTAATCTTTCAAAGGTCATTTAAGAATCACGTACTTAGAGTTAAGCATAACCATGGACATAAGTTGAATAACCCTAGTATATATGTTAAAGAATAGCGTATCAAAAGTGTGATCTACAAAAGCGGAGTGAATGAAACCTATCCATAGTCAAACAGTAATCCCATGAGTTGTTAACTAGCCCCTTTATGGGACAAAATGGATATCGATCCCACTGGTCAGGGATAATCTATCAAAGTTGACAAGGCCATATAGAGAGAGTTATACCAGCCCCATTTGGGATAAAAGGGGTATCATCCCGTTGGTCAAAGATGATTTTTAAAAAAGGGTAGAAACCATTAAGGGGTACTTGGATCCAACTGGGGGTGCCTCAAACAGTGCCAATGGCATAATTTTCACATATGATGTTAAGTTAACTCATACATGCATTTAGTGGTACGTGGAGTTATTCACTGGGCAGCGCTCTTGATAACTTGTATGACATGTTTGTTTCTCCTACTCATATGTTAAATGTAAATGTATGCTTGTTGCCCTAGGGAATGTTTGATATGAAAGTTATAATGAAAATGGCAATGTATGGACATCTTATATGGTAAATTTTATATGTTTTAAATGTACATGCATAGATATAAGCATATGACATGAAAGTATGCTCTATGCACCGCATCCCAATAGTATGCATTACATTTTTATGATAAAATGAATGTAGAGACTTTCTGTATAAGTACGGTGGTATAGGTCAGTAGTCTTCAATGCTGGCGTGTACCAAATGTGTAGGTCCTTGGCTAAAGATGAAGGTAACATAGAGAGGGGTACCCTTCATGGGGTACATGAAAATATTTATTTTGGATAATATCGGCATATATTTATTTCGTGCTAGTGTTTATGATTTTTGATAAGGCTAGTCTAGATTATTTCATGTACAACCTATATTATAAGCATAGACATAGATTTACATGAATTTGTTAGTAGATACATTCATGGGGCTTTGAGTGGCAGGGATGTTGCCTCCATACCCTAATTGACCAATTTGAAGTTAATCAATGAGTAATTATGCACGTTTGTGTATAGCTATTTAGCATAAATTATGTATATATATATATGATGTATTTCGCTGTGAGTCTCAAGTGAGAACCCAAGTGTAGAACCTGACCCCAAATGGCACTCAATTAATTAACTTGGTAAAATTTAAAAATTTACTTGGGTAGAAGTAATAGTAACACACTATTATTATGATTATTTACATATTATACCTTTCAAATTAATATAAAAGGAACTATAGGCTAATAGGTGTTACACCCAGACTACCTATAAATAGATGTAAAAATTTAAAACCCTTCATCATAACCATACTTTCCTACCTCAGACCTCTTAGAGAGAGAAAGAGAGAGAAATTGAAGGAAGAAGATTGTAGGAAGGAGTTTGACATCTCAGAGGTAAGAATAACACACTAGCAAATCTTTAAACAAACATTTACGTGTTTTGAATAATCAATAAGGTAGCAAACAATCAAATTCTCTCACTTTTGAGAGTTTCTACTTATTTGCTGAAATTGGTGATTTTATTGTTGTTTGAATGAGAGAGAAATTAAAACCTACATTCCTTGTATTTTTAAGGTCTATTGGGTGATTTTTGATAATTATATGTACTTAGGATGGCTTGTTTTAGATTTTGAAAAAGTGGGTGGTACTATTCACCAAAGTTGACTTGAGTTGAATCCATTATGACGAATGATTATGAGCATTTTTTATGAAAGATAAATGATCATTAAGTGTTAAAAACTAATATCATGCTTTTGTAGACTTGAAATAAGGAAAAAGATGGACTTGTAGTATTTCATAGCAACAAAATGAAGTTTCAAGATCCTATCAGTTGAATGTTGCATTTATTAGCCGATTACCATGTTCTTCTACTTCATATTTTTCCAGAAAATGCACGTATCAACCGACTAATAGCTCTTGGCAGTTACTGTCATGTTCTTTAACTTTATATTTTTCCAAAAAATGCACATATCAGCCAACCGACAGGTTCTAACAACTGAATATTAGGCCTTCAATAACCAATTATTGGTAGACAGTAACTCACCAGCCGACTGATAAGGCTAACAACCAACTAATAGCATGTTGTTTTGATTTTTCAAGAATTTAACTCTATAATCCGACTACTATGATGTAAAGTTGACTGGTAGGTGGGAAAATATGGTTTTTCATGGAAAAACTATTTTGAAAGAGCCACCTAACCTTTAAAGTTAAATCCCAAGAGTCTAGAACAATTTTACGAGTCCAAGTTTCTACTCTTCTAAGGGTTATACTCAATAAAGTCAACAATAATGTCATTACACAAGAAAGGTATGATTTTTGGGTAACATGTAACATGAAATTGAAAAGAAAAAGAGAAAAATGTAAAAGAGAAAAGAGTGAAGTATTCCAAGTGTATGCATTAGTGGTAGATAGGCTCATGGTTGAGTGACCAACTATTAGTATAGGACGGTCATTGGGCATTCCACGGTCAAACCATAATTTGGATGGTGAGACATCCACTCAATCATAAATGATTTTGAAAATACCATGATGGTTATGAATTCTAGGTTAGTGAACTTCTCTATGGCCAACAAAAAGGAGTCACATACTTAGAGTTAGGCATAACCATGACATGAGCTGATTCACCCTAAAATATATGCTTGTGAACAGCATGTTGGGATATCATCCATTGAAAAGGGATGGTGATTCCATAGCCTCATGTTCCGCAAGGGTGAAGTAGGTGTGATTTGTCAAAGTTGACAGTGATCTCAAAAGTTATACCAGTCCCATTTGGGACAAAAGAATAATGAAATATCCAAAGGGATATCAATTCTACTGGTCATGGGATGATTTGTCAGAGTTGGCAAGGACTAATGAGTAAGTGTAGGATGATTTTTTAGAGAGGACAGGGACTACAGTGTACTTGGGATCTATTAGGGGATGTTCTAGATAGTACAGGGCAGACGTTGGGCTGCTAGTTCAAAAGTGTAAGTAAAGCACATGGAGTTGTTCGCTGGGCAACTCTCCTAATATCTCTTATGATGATATGGCATTGACCATTATGAGATGATTGTTTTCCTGACTCATGTTTTATATGTGAATATGATCATGTTACCATGAGTATATGATAAAATGACAAGTTGTACATTGTGAACATTTAGTGAGCTATAACTATGCATGCATCTTTAAGTACATATTACAAAATTATGATGGCATAATTGCATATATCATGCATTATGTCCTAATAGATTTTGTTTCTTTAATTGAGGATGAAAAGGAATGTAGTGGATTTTCGTACAAGGACTGTGATAAAGACCAATAGATTTAAAATAGATTGTTATGCTACTGAGATTTATTCTCATATAAATACTGATGTGAATTATATGCTTAGGTACCAAATACTGTTAGAGATTGAGATTAAGGTGATAGAGATACCCTTTTGGGGTATTTTACTTTAATTAAAAAGTTATAGGTTATTACAGTGGCTAAAATACCTTTATCACCTCCACCTATAGGAGGGGTAGAATTTCAGGATTAGTGTAATAGGTTACATATTTTAACATGCCCGATATCCTGAAACCTTATTATTATTTTGGGAAGGATCAGGATGGTAATTTTTGCTATATAGCACAAAGGCATATATGTATTAGGATATATGAGATAGGTATCCACTAGTAGGCTTTTGTTAAATGGGTATTAGTGATAGGTTTGTTGTCTCCTTACCTTAGTTGACACTCCCACATATTTATAGGTATATGTCTGATTTTTGGAGCTTGTAACTATTGTAAAAGAATTATGTATATGAATGTGAATGTATATATATCTATATATTTTATTTTAATCATTTTTGCTATGTTACTTGTGAAAATCCCTATTGTATAATTCCCAAACTAATGACACTTAATTATTTAATTTGACAAAAGTTAAAAATTTACTCGGGTAGAGGTAATAGTAACTCACCAATCTTGTAGTATATTATATTATATTTTTTAATTAACTAAAAGGAACCATAGGATTGAGGTGTTTCACATCTTTTGTTGTATACAAACAGGTATATGGAATCTTTTATATGTATGAGGTATAGACTGGCCTTTTTATCTACTAATAGGTTGGTTGGAATTTGAGAAGTAAACATATTACCCTTAAAGTTCTCAATTGTCTTTTTGATATGAAATTGTATATACTTGTATATATATAGTGAAAACTCACTGCGTTTGTATTTGTTTAATGTATTGCTTTCACTGACTTAAAAACATAAATGAAGCGAGTGAGTACATTGCCCGAGCATAGTGACCCAAACTGAAAACTACATTAAATTAAATAACTTGGTAAAATTTTCAAAAATAAACTCTAGTAGAGACAACAGTAACTCACCAAATTTTAATCAATCTAAATTAATTTTCTTTAATTAATTGGATAAAATTACTTGTGTGATTTTGGTATTTAAAATAAATGTGCTTTCAATTTGCTAAGATGTTGATTTAGATTACCTCTTTATTTTAGCCAAATTGGGGAAGGAAAGAAAAGTGTAACAAATATATATATGTTCACACGGCTAGGAACATTGGGATTTCAAGGAATGCATGGCAATAAAATATAAGAAGACACACATATTTGGGAGGGAATGAAGTGCAGAATTTTATTTCTAACCAAGTACACCACACAGCTAGGAAAGGAAGGGTGAGATACACGTTCCTCCACCCTTTGTGTTGCCTCCAACGTGGGGAAAACCTCTTGTATACCTTACATGCATGAGTTTTTTGTGAAGTAAGGAAGGGAGGAACACGTGTAGCTAGGAAAACTAAGAAAAAGAGAAGTGCAGAATTTTTCTTAGTTTAAATGTGTATGGAGAAAGGAAATAATTTAATATTTTATATGCACAAGCTTTGGCCTTGTGTGATGTAAAAGGGAAGGTACCAAAAGCATATGGCATGGTAAGGAGAAGAGGGAAGGTGCAGTCATGAAATAAATAAAGGAAAGGAAAAGTGTAGCATCCTTGCGTGATGGCCAAATGGAAATTGGAATAAGAAAAGAAAGGAGGCGGCGTGACCAAGTAGCCAAAGGAAAGGGTGCAGAATTTTTCTTATATAAATTAAACATACAATTAAGAAGAGGTACGCTTGGCATGAAGGGAGGTGGCGTGAAGCGGGTATATGAATTCCTTCCTTCAACTTGTAGCCGAATGAGAAATACAAGGAGAAGGGAGAGAAAACTGAGTGGAACAAAAAAAAGGAGGGTGCAGCGTTATATTAGGAAGAAGAAAACCCAAGTGTGCAAGCAACCAAAGGTGTACTTACAAGTACACATGCAGTAGCCATACTAATTAGAAAAAAAGGAAGGCAGCATGTGGTTCACATATATAGAGAAAAATAATGAAAATAAAAGTGGGCAGCACCTGGGAGGTACATGTGTAGCTAGGAAAGAATACTAAAGGAAGAACGAGAAAAACATGCAGCTCTTTAACCGAATACAAAATGAAATGAAAGAGAGAATTGGAAATTTTATATTGACTATGCACACACACACACCAACACGGTAAGGAAAAGGAAAAAGGAAGCAAGTGCAGCGTGAATTTAGGAATAGGTAAATCAAAGTTGGCAAGAAGGGAAGTGCACATTGAGAACCACACATGGGACTTATGGATAACAAGAATAATCAAGAGTAAAGAGGGAAACACAATGGAAACTAGGAAGAGGGCTACACATGGCTTTAACCTCATGCCAAGCAAGGTCAATGGTACCAAAGCACACGTGTGACCAAATGGAAATGTTAGCTAAAACACAAAAGTTGCACAAAACCATATGTGAGAGGAAAATTAAAAGGGGCTTTTGACATACATGCAACACACTCACACAACAAGAGAGAAAGAGAAAAAAAGAAAGGGAAAGTGAGCAGCCCACAATTGAGAGAACCTCTACCCATTCGGTCAAGGCAAGGAGAGAGGGATTTAGTCAAAGAAAAAGGGAGCAAGGTGTAGAAGGAGACCAAAGGAAGGGTCAAGATCACTTCTTTCTAGTTCACCATCAAGGTAGGTTAGCAATTCATTAATTTTGTTCCATGATCTAGAGTACATGCATGATGACTTTTGCTTTCATGGAACTTGAGTACTTGTCTACATTATTGAAATAGGACTGACACTTAACTAAACTTGCATGATAAATACATGAGGTGGTTGATGTTTACACCTTAATATTGTTTTTTTCTTTAAATCATGAAAGACCCTAGAACAAGAGATCATGGAAAGGGCATGTGTTGTTTGGCTTAGGTCTTGTAGTATTGGAGTAGAATTGTGATTTCCATTACAAAATTATTATTGTTATGGGAAAACTATGGTTAGTTAACGATGAACATTGTTATGGGAAAATTATGACTAGTTAATGATGAATGTTATCATGGGAAAAATTATGACTAGTTAATGATGAATGTTGTTATGGGAAAAATTATGACTAGTTAATGATGAATGTTGTCATGGGAGAAATTATGGCTAGTTAATGATGAATATTGTTATGGAAAAATTAAGGCTAGTTAATGATGAACATTGTTATGGGAAAATTATGGCTAGTTGATGATGTGTTGAAAAGGAATTATCCCATTTTAATGGTATTATTTAAAGAATGGAAAAGGAAAATTCAAAAGATAAAATATAAAATTCTCTTGAGTTTCCTTTAGGCCAAAATCATGGAAATTCTCAATCAAAAATTTATTAAAATTTTATAAGAGAAATATATTATTCAAGAATGGAGAATTAAATTGATTTAGGAAAAATTTTTCATAAATAAATATGACAAAGAGGTATTGTATACTGATAGAAAAAGGGAAACGCAACTAACAAGGGAAAGCATAGTAAGGTATACAATTATGAAAAGAAATGTGGCTGAGTGTCCATGAATTACGAGGTGTGGCCGAAGGTGCTCCACACGTGTGAGCTAGTGAGGTGTGGTCGAATGTGCTCTATACCCGTGACCTAGTGTTCACGAAGATTTTATATACGTGGCCAAGTGTCCACAAATTACAAGGTGTGGCCAAAAGTACTCCACACATCTGACCTAGTAAGGTGTGGCCGAAGATGATCTATACCCGTGACCTAGTGTTCATGATAATTTTATATACATGGTCGAGTGTCCATGAATTATGAGGTACGGCCGAAGGTGTAACACCCCATATTCTTTGATTAGTTATAAATTAAATGCTTCATAATTAATTAGATGAGTTATCATAAAGTGGGGCAAAATTTGGTTGCATAATTTAATGGCTCAAAAAGAAATGGGTATGCCAAAAGATAATCTTGTATAAAGTTAGGTGTTTGATTTAATTCCCTATCCTTCCTTTTGTATCATCTAACTTGAGTGCCAAAAGAAAATCAAGCTAAAAATGCATATAAACCCACACATGCAATTGGTGAAGAATATAAGTTTTACATTTTATGTATATACACCCATGTGGCTAAGAAAAAAAGGGGAAAAGAAAGAAGAATAAAACAATCCAATATATATATGCACCCATTGCAAGAAATGCAAGTGGCCTCCACATCACGTGTGTGTTACATAAATATAAATATGCATGGGTGTGTCTTGCATGAAAGGAGGGTTTACGTGAGGTGAGGAGGGAAAGGTACATGTGCAATTGGAAGAAGGGATGCCACAATTAAATATATATGTATATCATATGCATATAAGGTGGAGTAAAGGGAAAGCAAGAGTGTAAAAATTTTTAAATTAACATGCATGTAGCAAGAGCTGTCAGCTTACTCCACCAACTTGTCGACGTTGAACGGAGGTTCGACACGCCCGGATCGAGACAATTTCCATCCACCATGCGTCATTCTTCGTGGCCAGAAAATGTCATCCAAACGGCCGTGAACCGCCACGCCACCACCATATTCGGACTCCTTGTCTTGCGGGCTTCACCGTGGTGTAAATTTCGAGGCCAATCGTACCCCTCCGCCGTGTGCCACTGTGCATCGCCGTGCGTCGCCGTGCTGGAGCATTTGGATATACACCAGGAGATGTAACAACGGGAAAGATTCAAAAGAGTTTTAAAAGGATTTTAAAAGATAAAACTTGATTTTAACCCTAAGCCCAATCAAACGAAGCTTGGCACGTATTTCGAGAATAAGGACTTGACACAGAAGGTCGTTTGAAGCCAGAAACACGATCAAACAGAGAGAAATGCAATCCGGCGATCAGAAACTGACGGAAGGAAATTCGTGCGTCAATTTTGTTGACGGAGCCTAAAGTTTTTGCATAGAAATGCGTGCCAATGTCTGAAAGGATGTCGACACCCTAAAACATCCTCGGGTGGCCTGGGAAAAGTTGGAATCGCCCCTGGAGGCTTTAAATTACGCAAACTCCCGCCATTTCTCTCATTTCACTCTCTCTCCTCACCACACTCTCTCTCTCTCCTCACCACACTCTCTCTCTCTTCTCTCTTTTCTCTCTCCATCTTCCTCCACTGTGAACGGCCACCACAGCCACCGTGGGCCGCCACCAAGGGTACCAACCGACAGCCCTCACTGCCCACAACCACCAGCAACCAACCACGACGACCAACGGTCGCCAGAGCCGCCGAAAAAATGCCATTTTTCCCCTCCATCGCGCGAAATTTCCCTAGCCCGAATCGCCGCCGTCCGACGCCGTTGACCTCATCGCTCTCACCACCGTAGCCCGAGCCGCTTTTCCTCCGAGTTCTGGCCGTCAAAAGGAGGCCGGACGCGCCCTAATCGAGGTAGAATGCCGTCCACCGTGCGAGAAGCTTCGTGGCTGGAAAACACCACCCAAACGGCCGTGAACCGCCGTGCCACCACCGTATTCGGACTCCTGGGCTTGCGGGCTTCACCGTGGTGTGATTTTTGAGGCAAACCGCACCTCCCTGTCGTGTGCTGCCGTGCCGGAGCTTCTGGACGTGCATCCCGAGAAACTGAGACCACCGGGACGTAGAATTCCATCATCTCAGCATAGTGGTAAGGTCCGATTCCCCAAAAACTAATGGCATATGACTGAAATAGCTGCCGAACGTAATTAGGCAACTAATTAACTGAGGTAACGGTGTAACCGGATTTAGAATCAAAAAACGGATGACGTGACAAATCTAAATATTCAATTTCATGTCCAGGGAATTAATTGCGCTCAGAAACTGAGATTTCGCGGAGTCCTGACTTGATTTGGAGCGACTGGAGACCAGGTAGGATAATTTACACTTCCTGAACCCTAGAATTGAGTTAGTGAATACCTGACTGATTTAGATGACGTGTATGGATTTACGTGCTGCTTTCGATGGGATAAATTGCATGCCTGTGTGCTGAAAACCCTAATTGCATGTTAGACACCTTGTTTATCGAGTTTAGATGCCTTTAGGGCGGATTTACTTAGGGTTGGGTACTTGATAGTCGGTATGGGATGGCCTTTAAGTATCCCTCGTACAGGAAGTTTTTAAACGAAACTATTTTTATCAGATTTAGTCTGTACTGAGTTAGGGATTACGCGTTAAACCAGGACGACCCTAAGAAAGGTTTAGGGAGTATAAGGGTGGATAACCTACACGGGGAAACGTTGTGATTTAGGCGTGATACCCTAGAACCCTGAGGAATAGCCGACCGAGTGCATGTGAGTTCGAATAGACTGTATGAGGATGAGAATTGGCGTATGTGCACATGCTAGGGGACGCCCTAGATGTTGATTCTCACCCGGTCCTTGAGTGAGTGATTGGTGTTACGGATCACACTCACAATATAGGCTTGATTCGGGTGATTGGTGTTACGGATCACACCCAATGATAAGAGAGGTATTCTCTCTAGACTACGTACAATTAGAAGATGATTTAGATTCGATTCTGATGGATTTGTAGCCAACGTGGATTGAGATACACAGGGCATGGGATTTCACTTGATTTTGATAACTGATTTTGAAAGAAATTTATTTTATGATTGTGATATATTGCCGCAATTTCCATGTGTTTGAACGATTTTAAAGAAAAGGTATTTCACTGTTGAATCGATTTGGAAGAGCGATTTGGTGTTCACACCATTGAGTATTCAAGCGGTTTCGAATGATAATTAAATTGTAAATTATTCTACTGGGATTCATATCTCATTAGGTTGTGTACTCAGATGAACAGGGACAGGGGCAGGAGCCCAGACGATAGCCGAAGCTGACTTGAGGATAGATCGGAAGATGATTAGCTTAGGCTTGAATCATTTGTATATATACTTTGATGACGCTGTTATTTATCGGATTCTGTTTCTTATAAATTCTGTATGAATTAGATTGAATATATATATAACGGTTCAGATAGTATGCATGGATTTTAGTGATGGATTGATGTTGCTGTGTATGGATTTATATTAGCTATTTTTACTGCTGTTATTGGACTGGCTGTTGATTTTTAAACAGGTGATTCTGTATTTGGGATATGATCAAATTACAGAGGAAACTCTGTCGGATTTTCGGTAGAATTTACCGCCGTAAACTTATGGATTTGAATTGAAATGTGTATGAATGTAAGACGTGACATGTATATGAATTTTAGATTTCATCCCAGAGTTATTATTGATGATGTACGTATGTATATTTAGTTAGCTGCGCGTAAATCAGGGTTGAACGGAATCCGAATGGACAACGGAGAATCTATTTGGGTTACGCTCAACCAGTAGCGATCCCCTGACGTTCCCACATAGGGAATAAACATTCAGAATACCCCATATGCTTCCGCTAATCAGATAAGCATCACGTATGACGTATTAGGGGGTCGTTACAGGAGACACCGAGATCACCCCGGGACAGGTTTCCACCATCCGACAACACTGGTAAGGTCCGATTTCCCAAAAACTAATGAATTCTGATTGAATTTGCTGCCGAACGCAATTAGGAAATAAATTGACCTAGGAATTAGGATAATCGAACTTAGAATCATAAAATGGATGATGTGACAAGCTTGAATATTCATTTAAATGTCCAGCGAATTTAATTGGCTTGAAATCTGAGATTTTGTGAAGTTCTGAATTGTTTCGGAGCAACAGGAGCCCAGGTAGGATAATTTACCCTTCCCGAGTCTTAGATTTGACCTAGTGATTACCTGAATGATTAGATTTCATTGCATGGATTTGTGTGCTACTTTCAATGGACTAAATTGCATGCCTGTGTGCTGGATATCCTAATTGCATGCCTGTGTGCCGGTATGGGACGGTCGTTAAGTATCCCGAGTACAGGGGGTTTTTAATTGACATTTATTTTACTAAATTTAGCCTGTACTGCGTTAGGGATCAGGCGATAAATTAGGACAACCATAAGAAAGGTTTAAGGATTATAAGGGGGGATAGCCTACATGGGGAAACTTTGTGATTTAGGCGTAATACCCTAGAACCCTGAGGAATAGCCGACCGTGAGCATATGAGTTCGAATAGACTTATGAGGATGAGAATTGGCGTATGTTCACATGCTAGGAGACGCCCTAGATATTGATTCTCACCCGGTCCTTGAGTGAGTGATTGGTGTTATGGATCACACTCACAACATAGGCGAGATTTGGGTGATTGGTGTTATGGATCACACCCAACGATAAGAGAGGTAATCTCTCTAGATGACGTGCAATTGGACGATTTAGATTTGGTCATAGAGGACTTGTGGCCTATATGGATTTAGATACACTGGGCATGGGATTTAACCTGATTTTGATTTCTAATTTTCAAAGAAATGGATTGTTATGATTTTAAGTATTTGCCGCGATTTCCATGTGATAACTTGATTTTAAAGATAAGGTATTTCACTAATTTTGAACTGATTTCGGGAAGTTATTTTTCGTGCTCGCACCGCTGAGTATTCAACCAAATTTTGAATTGTAATTGAACTATAAATTATTCTACCGGGATTTTATATCTCACCAGGTTGTTTACTCAGATGAACAGGAACAGGGATAGGAACCTAGACGTTAGCTGGATGATGACTTGGTGATAGATAGAAGAGAAGCTTAATCTAGGCTTGAATTGCATTGTATATATTTTCTTGATGATGTTGTATATTAGTTTTCTGTAATTTTTGCCTGTTGTGGTTATTGGATTGACTGTATATGTATAACTCATATGACTGTTGTATTTGGGATATATTCAAAATACAGAGGAAACTCTGCTAGATTTTTGGTAGGGTTTACCGCTGTAAACCTATGTAATTAAGTTGGAAATTGCATTTAATGATTGTATGATGTATATGTGGATTGTAGTTTTCATTCCAGAGTAATTTATGATGTATGTATGTATAATTAGCATAGCTGTAGGTGAATTATGGTTGAACGAAATTCGAATGGACAACGGGAAGTCTATTTGGGTTACGCTCAACTAGTAGCAATCCCTTGACATTCCCACATCAGGAATAACTATTTGGAAAACCCATACGCTTTCGCTATGAGTGTGTATGTTGTATTAGGGGGTCGTTACACAGTGTCCCATCCCCATTTAGCTGAATGGGAGTACCCAAATTTGTAAGCAAAGTTGTACTTAAAGTACACCTAGTGCAGCGTGAATGGGCATCACTTAGAGGAAAGAAATTAAAAGATAAGGAATGAGACAGGAAGAGGGAGCTGACGTGAACGCATGGAAAAAGAAAAAAAGGGTGCAAAATTTAATTTAAGTAATATATATAGGTGTAGGTACGGTGATGCAAGAAGTGAAGAATTGTTGGGATATACATGCCAAGGTAACGTGTACTTTAAGGTACACAAACAACCATGAAACAATAGAATAGTAAGAATAAAGTGCAGCATGAGTCTAGGGGAAAACACGAAAAGTTGGTGAGGAAGGAAGTGTAGGTGAGAGTGGTGTGACCAAGTGGGTTAGGAGGTAAGTGCAACCAAGATAAAGTGTACTTGCAAGTACACATGTGACTAATACATTAAGTAAAATACAAGATATTTAGGAAAAAGGGGGTTGCACGTGGGACTCTTTGTTAATGGCAAAAACAATTAACTAAAGAGAAGAAGGAAACCCAAGTGTGTAAGGCAAGAGGAAAAATGTAACACCCATAAATTAATTAGCTTAAATTGATGATTTTAATGGGTAGAATTATGGTGCTAATAAATTAATTTATTGTTGCTAATAAATTTGAGAATTGGCTTAAGGAAGAAAAATTTTACTTTCAAAATTAAATGGCCAAATTGTTTGGACTAAAAAGGCAAATTACCTAAGAATTTGATGCTTAATTTAATCCCTTATTTTCTTTTGTTATCTAGCCTTAATGCCAAAGGAAGGAGCAGTAAATTTCATGCATGAAAATCTTAATGGCACAAGTGAGGTTAATAGGGATAAAGGAATGCAATTTATATATGTGTGTATGTGTCTGTGTGTGTGCGCGCATGGCTTTCACGTGAAGAAGAAGGAAAAGTGAGATGAATTCAATTTTTATATATATATGCATGGCTCTCACGTAAAGGTGGGAGGGAGAAGAAAGATGAAACAAAATATATATATGTGTGTGAAGGTGGCACACAACCTAAGGGAAGGAAAAGAAAAAAAAATTAATTAATTTAGGAATAAGCATGCATGCCACAATAATAGTGCAGAATTTATATATATATATATATAAGGCATGCATGGAGCTTCAAAAAAGAGAGAAGAAGGGAAGAGCAGAAATTTTTTTAGTACACAAAAATAGTTGCAGGCAAGATTGGATAAACTGGACTTACAAGGAAGGGAAAAACCAATTGTGCAAGAAAAGACAAGTGATGCAAGAATGAATGCTGAAATATAAAAAAAAAAGGTGAAGAATTATGTTACTCATGGGACGCACCTAACGTGTGAGGGGAGGGGAAGCAAATTGAAGCAAGCAAAAAGGGATTTAATTAATGGAATAGGTGCAGCAAATTTCCTTGTGTGGAGGAGAGAGTGATGTGAAGCATGTGACAAAGGTGGAGTGCAAAGGAAGCAAGGTTCACATGGGGCATGAACAAGAATAAGCCAAAGTCAAATAAGAAGTGTGCTGCACGTGGAGAGGAAGAGAAAACCAAAATGGAGAGATGTATAGGGCACCAAGGCTGAAGTGTACAAGTGAAAGGACGAGAAGAAGAGAAAGGAAGAAAAAAAAAGGGGGAGGAGGTGTACGTGTGAGACTTTGGCCAAATGGGAAGAGAAAGGGAAGAAAAGAATTGAATATATATATATGAAGAGTGAGCTGAATTCCCTTTTAGAAAAGTGAAAAGAGAATGCAAAAAGGAACTCCACACACACATGCCACCTAGGCTACAAGGTATACGTAACATAAGAAGTTAGAAGGAAAGGAAATGTGGCGTGAAGGAGAAGAGAAGAAGAGAGAGAGCGTGCAACCTTTAAGCAAAAGGAATTAAGGAAAGGGAATTTAGAAATATGATGATGCATCCACACGCCACATAAGAGAGAAGTAAAAGAGGGGAAGGATTCTTTGGTGAAGGCTCACACGTGAAGGAAAAAAAAAAGGGAGAAGCACTTTGTTCCTCTCATCTCACCTACACATGCACACATGAAAGAAGGAAAGCAAGGGGAAAAAGAGGAATTGGAGAAGAAGGAAAGAAGGAAAAGAAAGAGAGCAAAGGAACCCAAGAGGTAGGTTAGCAATTTCTTTGTTTGGGGTCCATGAGTTAGCATATTTATCTCACAATGTTGCTTTCATGGAACTAGAATAACTTTCTTCATTCTTGATTTAGGATGAAACTTAATATAGTATGCATGATAAACTTAGGAGTTGGCTATGTTGAATGAGATTAATAATATTGTTGGGCATTTATGTTTGCTAAAATAAATACATGTGAAGATGAAATAAGATGGATTAAGTTAGTATTGGAAATTTATTGCCATGATCACATAAGAAAATAATTAATGATGAATACCTTTATGAGGAATGAAATGGTGAGAGTTTAAGGTGAAGAATAAATTTCAAGAAAAGTAAAAATTATTATGGCCATTACTAATATTTTTAGAGGGGGATTTATGTGAGAATAAATTCTAAGAAAAGTGGAAAATATTATGTCCATGATTAATATTTTTGGAAGAAAATTTATGTAAGAATAAATAGAAAATATTATGTCCATTAATAATATTTTTGGAAGAAAATTTATGTAAGAATAAATAGAAAATATTATGTCCATTAATAATATTTTTGGAAGGAAAATTTATGTAAGAATAAATAGAAAATATTATATTCATTAATAATATTTTTGGAAGGAAATTTATGTAAGAATAAACAGAAAATATTATGTCCATTAATAATATTTTGGAAGGAAATTTATGTAAGAATAAATAGAAAATATTATGTCCATTAATAATATTTTTGGAAGGAAATTTATGTAAGAATAAATAGAAAATATTATGCCCATTAATAATATTTTTGGAAGGAAAATTTATGTAATAATAAATAGAAAATATTATGTTCATTAATAATATTTTTGGAAGGAAATTTATGTGAGAATAAATTCCAAGAAAAATAGAAAATATCATGTCCATTATTAATATTCTTGGAGGGGAATTTACGTGAGGATAAGTTCCAAGAAAAGTAGAAAATGTTATGTCCAATGTTAATATTTTAAAAAGGAACTTAGATCTAATTCCCCAGGAAAAAGCGAAATAGTATGGAACTTTTGAATTTATTCGAAAGCTTTGAGGAAATGAAACCTTTCCCTAGATAATAAAAGGGAGAGGTAGGGTGACACCGTGCCTTGCGGGGTTCCAAGTGTATACCAGTGGCCTAACGAGGCATGGCCGAAGGTGCTCCATGCCCATGACCTAGCGTCCATGATCACGCTGAAATCGTGGCCGAGTGTCTACGCATTACGAGGTATGGCCAGAGGTGCTCCACATGATCGACCTAGGGAGGTATGGCCAGAGGTGCTCCACATGATCGACCTAGGGAGGTGTGGCCAAAGGTGCTCCATACCCGTGATCTAGTGTCCCGAGGATTTCATGTACGTGGCCTGAGGGTCCATAATTTGCGAGGTGTGGCCAAAGATGCTCTACACGGGCGGCTTGGCGAGGTGTGGCCGAAGGTGCTCCATGCCCATGACCTAGCATCCATGATCACGCTGAAATCATGGCTGAGTGTCTACGCATTACGAGGTATGGCCAAAGGTGCTCCACACGATCGACCTAGGGAAATGTGGCCAAAGGTGCTTTATACCCGTGATCTAGTGTCCCGAGGATTTCATGTAGGTGGCTCGAGGGTCCATAATTTGCGAGGTGTGGCCAAAGATGCTCCACACGGGCGGCTTGGCGATGCGCAGCTAAAGGTGCTTCGTGCCCAGGACCTAGTATAACACCCCCAATTTCATAGCCATATTTAAAATATTATTTATTAAAAAATCCTTTACTTAAGAAACTGGTGTGTTATATACACTTCTATTTTTTATATCTTACCTGAGTTCTTTAAATATCCATTTATAGTATACATTTCATTAGGTTCGGATCCTTACTTAGGTATCACATTCAATTATCAATACAGCGGAAGTCTAATAATTATACATCATAATCCATAAAAATTCAGGATAAATTTAAACTTTTTCCTTTACATACATTTACATCCAGTTCAACGTTACAACGTTATTACATATACTGCAGGATATATGTAGTTTTCTTGTTTTCATAGGGTAAGGAGGCAACAAACCTGCTACTCAAACCCTTTTCAAATATTTTTCATAAACTTGATATGTATGCTTTACATATCCATATCCTTATATGTATTTCTAGTATAATATATATATATTATTCCATTTCTTGGGATGGATAGATAATCCCTTCTTTCTTGTGGTACCGTAACGGTCATAGTCATCTGATACATACCATAAAATAATGTGAAAATAATTTCTCAGTAGCTACGCATTTCATATTTCATTTCTAAGCTATGGTATGTACCACCGTATGGGTATAGAAAACAGTTTACATTCCTTATTCTTAAATTCCATTATTTCTAGGAAATGCTATAAATAAACCAGTCAGATATATAGGATGAAGTTTATGAGGTATATCTGTAATATATCAGTTATAGAATAAAAACAGTATCAATTTCAGTTACAATCATAGTTCACTATATACTGTTTAGTACCATAATCAGGAAAGTACATTCATTAAATTTCCATTCAGCCATAGATAATTTAGGAGAAACAACATTTACCATTCATGGAAAACTGTATTATTTATAAGGAAAATAAAAATTCATATTTGGCTAAAAGCCATATTTTTAATTCAGAGAGACACAAGAGTATCGAAAGTATAAATTACTCCACATACTACAGCGTGCATGAATGAGATAGCCGCTCTATCAAGTGTGTGACAATTCTGCCACTGGTACATCTGAGGCGTCCCTCAGTGGATCCGAGTACCCATTCACATTCAATAATCATGTCATAAAGACAGATCTAAGTGGGAATTTCTCCCAGGGTTCAGTCAAACTAAGCTCATTGAATCACTGTTATTCACACAGATCATCTTTTCCCCGCTTTATGGGTGATTCATGATGCCATAAATCACCACAACCTATGTCATGGATCATTTCCCAGTATGCTATTTCCTATATATATCAACTAGGATGATTAGGCTTAATCCCATAATTTTGCCAAATCCTAAGTAAATGTCCCCTGTTCGATTGGCCATCTAGGTTACACTAACTTAGAATTCACAATCATCACAGTGTTTTCAAAATTCTTTCATTCTGAGAAGATGTTTCACCATCCAAATTTATGATACAACTGTGGAATGCCCAACGGCCGTCCCATACCGAAAATTGGTCACTCGGTTATAAGCCTATCTACCCTAGAACATATATTGGAATCACTTCCTCTATGTTTCTCTTTATTGAACATTCAAATATTTTCCTTCCATTCAATGTTTTCCAATACCATGCTGTGTTTTTCCTTATCTATGTCATAAATCAATCTTTTTCTTTCCTAATTCATGATGATACTATTATTCTCACTTTCTAAAAAGAAAACCTTTAAATCTCAATAACAATTCCATTCTTGAATTTGTATAAAAGGGAAGGTTCATTCTTGGTCAAGAAGAATCCTTAAGAAATTTAAGATTTTCATACTTAAAAATTTCTATTTGTCACTCTTGCCATATAATAAGCAAAATAAATTACTTTTCCTTCCCATTTACACTAAATTCCCTTTTTCACATTTTATTTCATTTAAAGGGTTTCAAATGTGAACCTCTTCCATTTCCTACTTATTATTCCAATTTTCCCCCTTTTCACCCAATTATACATACCCAAGGAGTGTATAATCATTGTCTCCCCACACTTAAGCATGCACATAAATTGTTAGAATTGCCAAGATTGCACAAAATATTCATTAAAATTTAATTGCAACGTCATATTATTTTCTTTGTATACTTTGACCAATTTCATTACATTTGTGTACAAAATTTTTCCATAAATATTTACATGTCCTAAAATTGGTTAAGTAGGCTACATGGAATTTAATGGGATCATTTTTCATAAAAATAATTGTCAATTAATCTTGCTTCAACCAAGACACGCACATAAAAATTTCAGCACATTTTCTTCACCCAAAACTTGCATACTCTTGGTCAAGATGGGATTTTTTGGCAAAATTGGGTATTTCAACCAATTGACACTTATTCTACCCTTCATTGCCCATAACTTGAATTACCAATAAGCTACTTTAAAATTTTTCAAACAATTTCCAAATCTCATTTTGCTAGCCATGGCCTAAAGAGGAATTTTGTGCAAAAATTGTCATTTTTCATATAATCATTCCTTTAATCCCATTTTCATCATCCATAAGCCATCAATCACCATTTATCCATAACAATCAAGGCAAAACAAACAATTTGGCATGACATTCATGAATTTGGGGGTTTTATGGCAAATGAAGCAAAAATTGGAAAATGAACATAAACACTTTCATAATTGAAATTAACCATCACAAACAACTCCATACTACTTTCTAAGCATTAATCCAAAGAAATTTTGAAAATTTAAGAATGTAAACTTAATAATATCACTATTCATGTACTGTTCATTCAGCTATAAAAATCTCAAAAGCTTGAAAAACCCATTAAAAACATGAAATAACTGATGGAAGAATGCTAAGCTACCTTGATTTACAATTTTTGGTGGATAAACCTTGAAGTTTCCTTGCTTTCTTCTCCTTTTTCTCCCTTATGAAGCCTATGGTTTTCCTCCCTTCCAAAAGCCTTCACGTCGTCTTTGCTAAGTAGGAGAAGAAGAAGTATGACTTATTTAAAATGGTTAATATGACCATTTTGCCCTTAGTAGTAAAATGACCAAAATACCCTTCACTTTTACCTTCTTAAAACCTTGACATGGAAGGGTATTTTAGGAATTTTAAAGTGTTTCTTTAGGTAAAATTTCCCTTATGTCCTTGTGATAAATTTACCTTTTTACCCTCAGTGTCAAAATTACCATTTTGTCCTTCATGGTAAAATGACCATTTTACCCCTCTTAAATGCCGAACCAAATTTTTTTTTTTGAAAAATTTTGGAAAAATATTCCAGAGGCAATTTCATAATTTTTCAGGTAAAAATTAGCCATTTTATCTAATAAATAAATATTTTATTCTTATTTTCAAATAAAATTTTGACCGTTTTGCCCCTAAATATTTTTCTTGAAGCATTCATGACATTGGCGCCATTTTTTTAGAGAGACCTAAACCAGACTCAAGAAAAGAACACATCGCCGAAGAAAGAAGCAGACCTGAGTGGTGCTTGTTCGAGAAGGAGAAGACAAAATTTTGAAGCTTCCAACCAAAGCTCTGCAGGGGCGCGATCGCGTGCTGGTGACAAGGACAACGAGTGGGACACCGCCATTAGCTTTAGCCACCAGAACATCACAAAATTGTGGAGTTTCAGCGAGAGACCCGAACCAACCTGGTTCGTAACTCGAGAGAGAATGCGCTATTCTATAGCATTTTTTAGCTGACTCAGTGCCCGTGCCCGCTCCTGTAACTTTAGGCAACTAACCCACGACCTTACCCCAGCTCGCTAGCCACCGCAATGCCCTAGATCGAAAGATCTGAGATAGACCACAGAGATGCAATCCAAGAGCGATTCACGACCCGTCCGACGCCGTCCATCTAAGCTGCCATCGAAAACTATTCCTTCATTGCTCAGCACCTCGTCTGTGACCTATCGCCTCAAGATCCAACCTATTTGAAACCCCAGTTCATGACCCATTTTCTAGACATCTATGAATTTTATTTTTTTAGTGATTTTCTGGCAATTTTTCAGTCCTTTTTTGGTGGTTTTCCAGCGACATTCTGTACAGAGACCATTGGGCATTTGAGCAGACAGGGCTTGGATAAATTTTACTATATTTTATCTCTTGTTTAATTAATTTTCTAACAGATTATCTTTTTTTTGGGATTGTCTGCTATTGTTATGTGTGGCTGAACTTGTAAAACTCAGGTGTTGGATTGCTATTTTAATTGCATGGATGTTGAATTTAGATGTGTGATCTTCTTTACAGTTATGAATGTATACATTAGCTTTATTTATGAGACGTCATGATAATGCTAATTAGATTCCTTTTTGAGATCAACAAATAATAATTGGATTTGGAAAACTAATTGTAATGAACGATTAATTATCACTTAGAGATAAGGTTAATTAGTTGCTGGATTAAGAGTAGCTAAAAGTTTTTTTTAATAGTGGTAAATTAGATCGATAATGTTGGTTTAAAATTTACCATTAGGAAGAACCAGCTAGTGGTAAATTGTAGGTTTAAAAAATTCATTGAGAACGATAGAGAATTTGAATTTAACTTAGAATTCACTCATAGGTAGCATTATTAGATTCAATAATCCATTATCCTTTGTGTTTGCCAACCAGTACAGGTCCCCAGTAGGTTTGCTTTTCTTGCCTCGATATGTTCTCTTTCTTTCATTGTCACTATTAGTTATTATTGCTTGTAGTTAGACATTAGTTTAGGTAAAAATCAATCACTTTAATTGTTAAGCTAGATAATAGAGAACAAGTAGTCACTCTGAGCTTTCCCATTCTCGAGGAATATGACCTTGATACTCACTATTTACACTAGGCTGCATCGGTAGGTTCACTGCCTTAGGTGTAGTTGCATTGGTAGCAAGAAGCAAAGAACATCATCCATAAAGACAGCAGGAGCATTAGTCAGTCCAAACGAAATCACCAAAAACTCATAATGTCCATACCAAGTGCTAAATGCTATCTTAGGAATATCTTCATTCCTAACCATGATTTGGTGGTATCCTGACCTCAAGTATATCTTAGAGAATACCGTGGCCCCTTGTAATTGGTTAAACAAGTCATTTATTCAGGGAAAAAGGGTACTTATTCTTAATAGTCACTTTATTCAATTGCCGGTAATCTATACACAGCCTCATACTCCCATCCTTCTTCTTTGCTAACAAAATGGGAGCTCCTCAAGGTGACAGACTAGGTCTAACGAACCCTTTCTCTAACATGTCCTCTATTTAGACCTTTAACTCCTTCAATTCTATTGGAGCCATCTTATATGGTGTCATGGATACAGGCCCGTGCTAAGAACTAAGTCTATGGTGAACTTGATTTCTCTTGGTGGGGGTAACTTGACTATCTCTAAAGGGAATACCTCTAGAAAGGCTCTTACCATAGGAATTGAGCTAAGTTTCTCTTGGAATTCTACTTGGGAGAAGTTAAGGAAAACCTCATCCATCTCACACACTCTATCACTCCCTCCCATCGGTAAGGCATCTAAATAAGTGATGGTCTTTTCAAAGAAGTTTAAAAGAACTCAATTCCTAGATAACTAGTCTATTCCCAAAATGATATCAATTCCAGTTAAGGGTAGACACACAAGGTCCATAACAAACAGATGGTCATCAATAGAAAGAGGAAAGTTTAAACAAATTTGAGGAGATATTGTAGATTCTCCCAACGGTGTGGAAATATGTAAATCATATGACATGGTTTGAAAAGAAAGTTTATTTTTTTTGACACATGTATTAGATATAAAAGAGTGTGTAGCACCCAAATCAAATAGTATTATTAAGGAAAAATTGTAAATCTTACCTCTACCCTACATCAATCCCAGTGATTTCTCAACATTGGCTCCGTCCAGGGTAAAAACCCTCCTCGGAGCTTGTGGTCTTGGCCTACCTAGATTCTACTGATTCCCACCGATTGAGCAGTATCTAGTAATGTGCCTTGCCTTGCCACATTTGTATCATGTCACTAGTGTTTGATTCCAACAAGGTTGATTCCCATGCTTATTTCCACATTTTGGGTAATTAGCAGCTTTAGGACGTCAATTACTGCTAGATAATGCTTGCTATGCTTTGAAGTTTCCCCCTTTTGCATTCAAGTTTTTGGCAAGTTGCTTCTGTCCATTAGCAGCAAACCTTTGGTTCATGTGCTGCTTCTCCTCTAGGCTTTTACTGAGGATACGACACTTGTTCACAAACACCGCAAAGTCCCTTATCTCTATTGGAGTTATTTGCATTCTCATATGTAAATCCAACCCTACCTCTAGTTGTCTTGATTTCCAGGCTTCATTATAATGTAGCCTCAGATAGGTGGAATATCTAGCCAGCTCTTTAAATTTAGCCAAATATTCTTCAAACAACCTGCCCCTTTGTCTAAGCTGCAGGAATTCTGCCTCCTTTGCCTGCCTTACGCTCTCAGGGAAGTATTTCTCTAGGAAAATCCGTTTGAAAGACTCATAACTGAGTGGGGTGCCTCTACTCTCCATTAGTTTTTTGGCCTCGCTCTGTAACATCCACCTCTAATACTTTGAGATTTATTATGGCATTATTGTTCTCATTGATTAAACATTACGATGCTATTATTTATGTAATGATAAGGATAGTTCATTAAACGGATAGAATGAACATTTTCAACATGATAGAACCACTTTTGTCATAAAAGGGCGAAATTGAAAATTTGGTAAAGAAGGGTAAAATAGTAATTTTGCTATAAAGGAGAAAATAAATTTCATTTTCTTATTTCATGGAATTACATTAAGGACTTTTACCATTTTCATTTAATAGAGAAAAAGAATTTAGTGTGAAGTGATTATGTCCACTTTGATGGCAAAATGGTAATTTTTTCTTAAAAAGGCAAAGTTGTAATTTTACCCCAAAGGCATATTAGTAATTTTTCATAAGATAGAAAAATTTAATTTTTACCTAAATACTTTATAGAAATAGAATTGGAAGATCTTTACCCTTTTATTTTAAAAAGGAGAAAGAATAAGGGTAAATATAATAGTATTGGGGTAAAGGGAAAAATGGTAATTTTTCTCTAGGGGCAAAATGATAATTTTACAAAAGAAGGGTAAATTAGTAATGTCATAAAAATAAGATTTATGAAACTTTTTAAGGAGTTTTTGCCTATAAACTCGAAAAGGGTGAAAAATGAGTTAAATTGGCCATTTGGACATAAAGGGTAAAATGGTAATTTCATTAGGGACATAATGGTAATTTCTAAAAAACATGAAGGGCAAATTGGTCATTTTACACCAAGGGCATTTTGATAATTTCACCTAAACCCTAATTTAAGTCATCTTCTTCCTTTAGAAGATAAAGATGTCGAAACCTAGGGAGAAAGGGAGGCTTGGCAGAGACTTCATCAAGCTTGAAGGAGGAAGAAAACAAGATAAACCAACTAGGAAATTTCACTCTTGCATTTTCAAGGTAGCTAAACATGTATAAATCCTTATTTTCTTGTTTTATGTTGTGTTTAAAGTGTTTTAATGTTCTAAGAAACCTAGGGCTTTCTCTCTCTACATTCTTATGGTTGATTTTCTTGAATGTGTTTTACATATGTTAAAATCTTATTTTTTTTATGAATATGGACATGTTGAAATGCTTGAAAACATAAGAGAATGAAATTTTCCATGATTGGAACCTAGCTCTTGAAAAACCCTAATTCTTGATATGGCTGAAATGGTATGGAAAGAGTGAGAAAATGGTGATTTTGCATGATATCTACTTGAATATCAATGTCTTGTAAGAAAAATGGTGAGATAATTTCATTTTCTTACTTTTCTCTCTTTGGATGAGAGCTTGCCTTTGTGATGGTGTTGAAATGTGTTTGAAAACGTGTCTAAAAATGGTGGAAGAACTTCTTATGAATTGGTAAGAGAGAGAAAATTACGTTAGGTTAATGTTTTGGTACTTTTTCAATTTTCTAACTTCACCATTAACCATGAAAGTGTCCATTACCCTTCTTGGCCGAGAGAGCCCATGGAAAATGGTGCTGAAATCCACTTGAAAATGACTAGAAACACTTATATGTTTAGTCATAAGAGAGGAGGAGAGAGAAAATTATGGTATTTTCATGATTTTTCCAAATGTACCATTTTATAGTTTTACCATTTAACCTTGAAAGTGTGCCTAAAAGTGTGAAGATGTAAGATTATGTACAATTTCATGTTTGGCATGAAAAATGAGCTAGAAAAGTGTAGAAAAGAAAGGCTAAATGTACACTTACCTATTTTGAGGTTGAGAAAGTGTTATGCATAATTATTGAAAATGTTGCCATAATGCCTAAATGGTAAAAATAATGCTAGAAATGAACCAAATAGCTTGGAAATACCAATTTTACATATTTCTCTTGCCTTGACCGAATGCTATATACATTTTTCCCTTGAATGGCTAAATTTATGTGTTAATGGAAAGTAGCCTAAGGTGCATTTTAAAATGGCCTAAGCTAAGTGAAATGGGGAAAAATAATGAAATGATTAGGTATGAATGATAAATTGCATGCATTATGCCATTGATGAGAATATGTTCAAAGTTATGTGAATGTGATTGAATGGCTTGAAATGTTCCATGCAATTGTGAAAGAAAAGGCATGAAATAAAGGGTAGAGCATGGCACTTTTATATCCCCCTTGAGGTGAACATGTCAAAGTTATAAATGTTATCCTAGGGGTAAGAGCATGACACTATTATATCTTCTCCTAGAGATCCATAAAAAGGCAATGAATGTTACCTAAAGGAAAGGACCACAACACTTTTATGTCCTCCTAAAGGTCACCAATAAAGGGTGGAGTATGGCACTATTAGATCCCCCTTGAGGTGTATGTAATGGCATCATATAATACCCTAGTGGTGAGACTCTACGGCTATAATGAGTCACCCTAGTGGAAATCACTTGATGACATTTAATGATACCCTAATGGTGAGACTCCACGGCACTATAATGAGTCACCCTAGTGGTTAAGCAAGAATGATAACAAAAGATGGGTCCGAGTAGAGTATGATGTTGTGGTAGTTGCTAAACATGAATGTTTATAAATGTAAGTTGTTGATGCATGTGGAACCTTAATACTTTACCATATATTTCATTAATGACATAACATGTTGTATATCTCATATTCATAGATGCATACACACATGTTTCACATATAACATACCCATAGAATTGATTAAAAAATATTTTGAACTAAATGGAATGTAGAAATGTTTTTTGTATTCATACAGTGGTACATATATGTTATTTGAAAGAAAATGGTTTGTTTAGCTATTGGGAAATTATTTCTCAGTATTGTACTGTTATGTATCAGATGCCTAGGTACTGTCTCATTATGGAGATTGAAGTGGCTATAGTAGAAGTTCCTTTCTTAAGGAATTTTACTATATTCAAGGATATTTACATTATGTCTATAATAGAAATTCCCCCTAAATGATCTGCATACTTAGATAGTAGATTTAGATATATACTAGTGGCCCTTTTATTTTGGTCATAATTTTGTATGTTCTTTTTGGGTTAGAATTATGACTCCTATTTTTTGGATGTATAAAAAGGGGATAAGGTCACATACTTGAGATAGAATATGTGAAGGACCTGTCCATCAATAGTATTTTGTAAAAGGAGTTTGAGTGACAAGCTTTTTGTCTCCTTACTCCTTATAAATGGATACTTCATATATCCTGGAATACGTATTAGACAGTTTATATATATAATATGAAATTTTTTTATGAATTTTGCTATGATGTATGAAATTTTATTTTCGTTGTGCTAAAGTATGTTTACCTGAGCAAAAAAGCCCAAACCTAATCAAATAATAATTAATGATGAATTTATATGCTCAGGTAGATTAATGAGATAAAAAGGTAAAGAATAATGTAACCACTTATCTTATTATATTTTATGACTTTGTTAAGCCAAGATAAGGCGTGTTACACGCTCTACTAGTGTTCTACTTCTCCCTTCAGCATGTATGCTGCATAAGTAACTCTTTGCTCATTAGTGTTATGCAGCAATTGAAAATTTTTCTCAATCTCCATTAACCACCCTTCTGCCACCATTGGTTCACATGTGCTTAAAAATATTGGTGGTCATACCCTCTGAAACTCCAGCCAACCTTGGTACATGTGGTTGTTATTCCTACTGTTCCCTTCATTATAATTTCGATGGTTGTCCTGGTACTGCCTCATTATATTGGCACTAGTGGTAGCTTGCTCTCTTACTGCCCCTGTCATCATCAGAAAGGAATCCATCATATCTCTCATGTCATCATCCCTACCGCTATTCCCCTATAACCTTCTAGCAATGCCTCTTTTGGTATTTGCCATAGGTTGCTGATACAAAAAGCAGAATAGTTAGCTTCTAGTAGCAGGATCCAGCTATGACAGTAACGTCATTCCTAATATCTCAATTATATGATCATAATCCTATATATTCTAGAGTTAGATAAATTCAATTCCTAAAGATGCAAACCTATTCAGACATAAATCAGTATAACCTATAAACTAATCCTAGTCCTCAACTAGTAACCAGGAAAACTCGTAACCGAGCTCTAATACCAACTTTGTAATAACCCCCGTTATCATACCTTACAATTATACACATCAGAGTAAACTAAAGGAAGCATAAAATAACCTCAATAATTTTTCCTCTTTCCATTTGGGAAACCTAGAGGGTCGTTATTGGTTAAGTGTAACTTAAATAGACTCTTACTTTAGTCTATTCAAATTTCACTCAACCACCTTCCTACACAGAATAACTAATACCACCAATCATCCTATCGTACACTCTGGAATATATAATTCTAAAACAGCCATTCGGAGTCAATTGAGATATAATTAACAGTAAAGCAACTACTAAATTCATGTTTCCATCAAAAATTACATCTCAACCTCAATATTTACATTTCATTAGTCAACCTCACATAATATTAAAGAACTAATTATACAATCACCATTCATATGTACACACAATGGCCCACAAGCCAATTCAACTTAAAACTGTATAATCCTTCTAGCATGCCTTGTAGGTTGACAATTCTCTCATGCCCAATTAACTCCTAGGCATATCCTAGTCTTGGTCATCTGAATAAACAACTTAATGAGATATAAAAATCTCAGTAGATTAATTTACAATATAAACAGTTTCAAAACAATTGTAAGTCCAGCTATGACTTTAGCACAGAAAACACCTCCCCAAAAATCAACTTAAACTTATATGAATCACCACATGCTTTCAATTCAACAAATATGGGAAATTACGTAAATTTACAATAGTATAGTATCATTTCATTTATAAATCATTTCTCTCAATAAAACATGTAAATTTATTTTGCACAACAAATCCCATGTTAATGCAAATTCACATATCCTGTATATATCACAATATCATATGATCATCATCTCATTGCATGCTATTTTTTTTTCAAATTCATTTTGGATTTAGTTAAAATGTCATCCTATTTTGTGAGTGTGATCTGTTACACCAATCACCCACTCAAGGATAGGTGAGTACTAACTTCTAGGGCATCCTATAGCATGTGCACATCGCTAGTCTCATTCTCTTTCCTGACTATACGACAAATACATACACATAGTCAACTAATACCAAGGGTTATAGGGTATTACACTTAAGCCAAAACATCACCCAGTATAGACCATCCACCCTTTACTCCTTAAGTTTTTCATAACGTTGTCTTGGTTTAACAAGTAATCCCTAACAAATACAGACCAATTAGATAAAAACAGATAAATTTTATAAAGTAGTCTGCATCAAGAATATTCAACGACCATCCCATACCAGCCATTGAATGTCCATCCTAAGTTTTGTTTGTCCCTATGAGCATATAACCCAATAGCCAATCTCATCAAGCAACAATGAGTATCTCTAATACATATAGGCAATATTTCTATACTCATAAGAAAACTTTGCATTTCATAAATCAGTTTCATCATATATTTCCCATTTCGATAAAAAATGTTTACTTACCACAAATAATTCACAACATTATTTTAAGAAAGGGAAGTGTAGATTACTCTACCTTAGCCGTTTTCTCCTCTCCTAGCTAGGGTCTTCCTCTTTCACTTTTACTTTATCCATACAATCACTTCCTAAGGAAATAATTTAAGTTCATACTAATTCCCTCCAATTATGCATTTATGCAATTAAGGCTTAGCGTCTCACTATGGGTTTTCCTCTAAATTTCCCTTTTTCTTCCTAGTTTCATGTTACCTATCCCCCATCACATTTAAATTCTGTGTATGATGACAATCGGTTGCTCTATTCTTTGAAAGTTTAAAAACGTTGGTTTTCACAAAATTCCAATCTAGATTCTAGTCCATTTCACTTTTAAAATGCATTAGCCTAGATTTGAACCATTTTCGTCCAAAGCCTAGTATATTTCAGGATTAAACATCAATCATACAGCAAACCCACACATGTAAATTGGATGAATAATGAAACCTAGGTGAAAAATCTGATTTAAGCTTAGAAATTACCAAATGGAAGTTACAGATCATGGATTTCAATTTAGAAACATATTACTAACCTCAAGCCACCTCAAAATCGGTCTTTCTATTCTATAAATCCAGAAAATTTGAAAATGCCCTAACCTAGCTATTTATATTTTCTCCCCTAAATTTAGTAAATTTAATGCATTTTAGGAACAAAAATCTACTCTTAAATAATGTCCAAGATGCTTACTAAGCTATGAGTAAGGATCTCTTACTTGAAATCTAGTTACTGGATCCTTCCACTTTGATTTCCTTCTCTTTTCCCTTTTGCTCGGTTTCCTTCCTTTCCTTCTTCTCTAAAGTTTCGATTCTTTCCTTTGGCATGAGAGGGAAAGGTGCATAAAAGAGAGGGAAAAGGTAAAATGGCTGAAACTTTAAGGTCCTCCTAACAAAATGTGAAAATTACATTTTAGTCCCTCTCATTTTATGCCCCAAATTTCTTATTTCATTTAAGTCCTTATAGAAAATTTCCCAAAATTATCTTCAAAATAACATTCAGGGAAGCATACATTATAATAGTAATATGAAAAATTTCACATATGGTCAAGGAAAAAAAAACATAAATCATATAGGCACAATGGCCAAAACTTCCAAACCTAAGAGTTATGGCAATTTTGCTAGTTGGACAAATCCTAGGAAGGCATCACCTAAAGGATGTAACGCCCTAGTCTATGGTTCCCTTTTAAATAGTGATTAATTTATAAATAATATTCCTGAATAGTTGTGTTACTACCTCCTTTACTCAAGTCAATTCTTAACTTTTATCAAGTTAATTGTATTCAATAGAGTTTGGTTTGGGCCTCTAAACTCGAGTTTTCACATACATATGAATAATATTAAAGGAACAAATAAGCATACAATAAGTATGTATATATATATAGGAACATATATTTATATATTTCCAGTTGCTTTCTTGGGTTCATACATACTTTTGTTTTTTTTGCTATCAAACATATATATGGATATGTTACGATTAGACCAATATATAGCCAACTGTGAGATCCAAATACAATAGGTCTACCACTCAGATTGTAATGCCTCCAATCCTATGATTCCTTTTGGTTAATTAAATAACATATTACAAGATTGGTGAGTTACTACTACCTCTACCCGAGTAAATTTTTAAACTTTTACCAAGTTAAAAAATTAAAGGCCATTGGTTTGGGACTTCTACACTCAGGATTCTCACATGTAACAGTGGAATTAATTAAAAGAAAATATACATATATATTTTCATTCATACACATACATAATTATTTTACAATAATTGTAGCTTCCTTTCATCAGACATATACCTATAGATATGTGAGGCTAATTAGGGTAAGGAGACAACAACCCTGTCACTCATACCCCTTTTTAGAATCCTACTAGTGGATACCTATCTCACATATCCTAATACATATATGCCCTCATTTTATACACCAAAAATCATCCTCCTAATCCTTCCAAAAACAATCATAAGGAATCAGGGTATTAGGTATGTCAAAATTATATTATACAGACTCTAAATCTCATGCATTTAGGGGGTGGGAGGAACATCCTATACAAATATAACCCATAGTTCTTTAATGATAGGGAAATATCCTAGGAAAGGTGTAACATCCACTCCTAATATGAATAAGAGATGCTTGTTAGTTGTTAATTTAAGTTTAATGCTTGTGTATGTTGCATTAATTGCATATAGTTGCATTAGTATAGGGACTTAGTTGAAGGAAACAAAGCTAAGTTAATGCATGACTAAGGACTAAATTAAAGGGAGAGTTTAGCTAGGCAAAGTCATAAAAGGGCCTAAGGGCAAGAGTGCAAATAATTAAACTTGATAATTTAGAAACCTTAAACCCTAACACACAACTCAAACTTCAGTATTTTCTAGAGAGAGAAAGAGAAGGGCAAGTAAAGAGAGAGAGTGGTGAGTTAGGGCTAAAGGGAAGAGATTGGCTGAAGGAAGAACGAATTTAAGGCTAGGGATTGGTCTTACAACAAAGGAAGGACCATTTTAACATATTGTACATGCACATTCTTCAAGAAAATCAAGGTAGCTACTCAAGCTAACCCTATTTCTAAAATGTTTGCTTTTACTAAAAAATGTTGTCTATGAATGATTTAGACTATGTTTGGGGTTTAAACCTAAATTCTCTATGTTTTTTACTTCTATTGGGTGTTGTTTGCTAAACGGTTATGCTCATTTATGTTTGTAATTGATTGTGAAAGTGGGCTTATGCCCTAAGTGTGAAAATATGGTTTGATCTTTGTGTTAAGTGATGTTAAGTTGAGTTTTAGGTTGTTATAAGTGTTATATGATGTTTAAATATTGGTGTTGAGTTCTTGGCTTGTGAGAATGGTTTGAAAACATGTTTTAAGGGAAAAATTCTGGATGTAGCACTTAGTTTTAAGGCAGACCAAACTCTAACATTCGATTACCAGCTTTGGAAGTTAACTGTCTATTCTTTATCTACTTAGAAAACATTTTTGAATGCTAGTAAGAGACTGCTAGCCTCTGAAATTCGATTGTTGTGCTCTTAATTTTCCATAAAATCTTTCAAAAAGCTAGCAGCTGACTACCCTGCTCTAGCAATTGACTGTCAGGTCTAATTTTTCCCAAAAATGCCTCACAGAAGGCTAGCAGTTGACTGCCAAGCCTTTAGTAATCGACTAGTAGCTCTCAGCCAAGACAGATTCAAAAGGGCAGCGAGCTAGTAGCCAAATGGCAGTATAGGATTAGTCGACTACCAGTCCACTATTTTAGAAAAGGGATTCAATAGCCTATTTTGAGAGGAAGTAAGCGCAAAACCTTACTCAAATTAAGGATCTAAACTTAGGATGTAGAGGGTAACATGCAAGGTGCAAGATCACGTGTCACTAAGATAAGAGGATCCTTGTGATAATGATACAAGAAAGTGGAAAAACATAAGAAATGAGTGAAGTATTCTAAGCATATGTATTAGTGGTAGATAGGCTTATGATCGAGTGATCGATTGTCGGTATAGGACGATCGTTGGGCATTCCATGGTTGTGCCACGAATTAGGATGGTTATCATCTACTTGAACCTTAATGATTTTGAAAATGCCATGATGGTTGCAAACTCTAAGTTAATGTCCTCTTCTAAAGGCCATACAAGAAACACATACTTAGAGTTAAGCATAACCATAGATATGAGATGAATCACCCTAGTATATATGTTAGAGAATAGCATATCGAAAGTGTGATCCATTGAAAAGGGATGGTGATTCCATAGCCCTATGAGTGATAACCAATTTCGTTTGAGGAAGGGAGATGAGTTGGGTAGAGTTGACAACGATCCCGCTAGTTATGAGATGGTACCTGGATCTAGTTAAGGGACCCCTCAGATAGTACAAAAAAAAGGAATAAGTGGGTGAATAGTCACAAACTCATGCATGTACGTAGTGGTGTATGGATTTGTCTGCTAGGTGGTGCTCTTGATAACTCATATGTTATGGTTGTTTCTCCTAATCATATGTTAAATGTAAAGGCATGTTTTTTACCCTATGAAAAGTTTGATATGAAAGTTATGATGGAAATGATAATGAATGGACATCCCATGTTGACAAGCTTATATGTTTTAAATGTACATGAATAAATATGAGAACATGACATGAAAGTATGCTACACACACTGCATCCCAATAGTGTATTACATTGTTATAATGAAAAGAATGTAGAGACTTTAAGTATAAGTATGGTGGTAAAGGTTAGTAGCTTTCAAAATAGGTTGCATTGCTATTGAGATTAAATTCTCACATAAATACTAGCGTGTACTAGATGTGTAGGTCCTAGGCTAGAGATGAAGGTAACATGGAGGTAGGTAACCTTCCCGAGGTACACGAAAATATTTATTTTGGATAGTATAGGCACATATTTATTTTGTGCTAGTCTTTATGATTTTTAAGGAAGGCTAGTATATATTATCTCTTATATAGCCTATATTAACTTGGATGTATATGGATTAACTAGCAATTAGTAGTAGGCAAATTGATAGGGTTATGAGTGGCAGGGATGTATAGCATATATTAACTTGGATATTTTTGTATAGCTATTTAGAGTAAATTATGTATATATATGATGGCATATTCTATTACGAGTCTCAAGCCAAAACTTAAGTGTAGAACCCTTATCCAAAACGGCACTCAATTAATCAACTTTATAAAAAGTCTAAATTTACTCAGGTAGAAGTAATAATAACATGCCAATATTATGATATTTACATATAATATTCTTTAAATTACCTTAAAAAGGAACTATAGGCTAAGGGTTGTTACAAAAGTTATCTCCACCACTTTCACTTCCACCTCTAGTAGGACCTGATATCTAGGCATCTGATACAAACAAGCATTTAATGTGAATAATTTCTCAGTAGCAATTGTAACATCTGCTCCTAATATGAATAAGGGATGCTCGTTAGTTGTTAATTTAAGTTTTATGCTTGTGCAAGTTGCATTGATTACATACAGTTGCATTAATGCAGGGACTTAGTTGAAAGGAAAGAAAGATGAGTTAAGAGGTGGCTAAGGACTAAATTGAAAAGGGAAAGTTTAGTTAACCTAAAGTCATAAGGTGGCCCAAGGACAATAATGCAAATTTTGAGACTTAAGGATTCAAAACCCTATACCCTTTAGAGGATATGCTTAGGACATGTGCCTTGGAGCGTAAGGGGAGTGAGGACGAAAGCTTAGCATTGATAGGATTCTCATATAATAATAATTTCCACTCTATCATAGGGATGGCACCCTATGAAGCTTTGCATGGGAGGAAGTGTCGATCACCTCTGTGTTGGTTTAAGGTAGGGGAAAGACAATTGCTCAGATGAGAGTTAGTATAGCAAATGAAAGACTAAATCAATATGATCAGTGATAAGATGGCTAGGGCACAAGATAGGCAAAAGAAGTATGCTGACAAGAGAAGGAGACCTTTGGAATTCGATGAAGGCTGTAACGCCCTTATCTAGTATTACAATTCCTCTGATGTAACTAAATAAGTTCGGTACATTATTCTTGACCTTAATTATTCATTTACAACGTCTGAGCATTTATACCATTAAGTATTATTAAAGTGGATTAGGTTCGGGTTCTTTTGCTTAGGTAACCATACTTTATGCACAGCAGAATTAAAATTTCATACATCACAGCAAAATTTATAAAACTTTCATATTACAAATAATAAATTTCTATTATATCCTTCTGTGAACATATACCACTAGGATATATGAAGTACCTGTTTGTAAGGAGTCAGGAGACAACAAGCCTGTCACTCAAACTCCTTTTACAAAATACTAGGGATGAACCGGTTCTTCACATATCCTTTCCCCAATAATTGCCATTTTTCCTTTACTATAGACAGCCAAAAATAACAGTCTTAATTCTAATCCAAAAACAATATATAGAATTAGGACCCAAAATGAAGGACTACAAAAATGCTCTTAAGAAAAGGACTTCTTCTAATGCTACTCCCATCTTTCCCCAAAATTGCCAAGTGTCTGCATCTGATACATATCAGCACACAAATGAGAAAACTAGTTTCTTAGTAGCTTAACAATTATATTCTTTAAAATCTACTAACATGTACCAGTGTGCAAGCACAAAAACATTTTCATCTACATTCTCGTTATTTTAAACATAGTTTCATTCACATATACAGATTGACAAGCATCGCATGATTATTTGAAATGTCAATGTGATAAAAGTGGATATTCTCACTTCAAGTATAAAATCTTTTCATAGGATCATACATAAAAACTAAAGTAGACAATGATCAGCCATACATTTCATTCTTAAAACTTAACTTGCCTCAAAGTGTGAAGCACCTTTGGTCACACTTCAAGAAATGTGGACACTTGGCCACCTTTATAAAATAATTGTGAACACTTGGTCACATTTA
This sequence comes from Senna siamea, assembly GCA_031216115.1. NCBI lineage: Eukaryota > Viridiplantae > Streptophyta > Magnoliopsida > Fabales > Fabaceae > Senna > Senna siamea. Next base: position 15,707,745 of record CM062354.1, read on the forward strand.
TAAATAATTGTGAACACTAGGTCACAAGTGTGAAGCACCTTCGGTCACACCTCAAAAAAATGTGGACACTTGGCCACCTTTATAAAATAATTGTGAACACTTGGTCACATTTATAAATAATTGTGAACACTAGGTCACAAGTGTGAAGCACCTTCGGTCACACCTCAAAAAATGTGGACACTTGGCCACCTTTATAAAATAATTGTGAACACTTGGTCACATTTATAAATAATTGTGAACACTAGGTCACAAGTGTGAAGCACCTTCGGTCACACTTCAAGAAATGTGGACACTTGGCCACCTTTATAAAATAATTGTGAACACTTGGTCACATTTATAAATAATTGTGAACACTAGGTCACAAGTGTGAAGCACCTTCGATCACACTTCAAGAAATGTGGACACTTGGCCACCTTTATAAAATAATTGTGAACACTTGGTCACATTTATAAATAATTGTGAACACTAGGTCACAAGTGTGAAGCACCTTCGATCACACTTCAAGAAATGTGGACACTTGGCCACCTTTATAAAATAATTGTGAGCACTTGGTCACATTATGGACTCTTGGCCACTCATACATACAATTAGAAACCATAATTCATTACACTTTATAATCCATTTACAATTAGCATGGTGATTCAGTCACAAAAATTAAAAATGAGACATTGGTTTCTGCCACCATGGTAAGATATTAATTCTTAAGGTTTTTCATGCCACATTGTCAAATTTTTCCTTCTTCCTATGATTTAAACTTAATGGTACCATGACTTAGAATTTCTAGGATATTCTCTCCTGCATTTCATTTTTGTAATTATATCATTAGCAAGTTATTTTACTTATTTTCTTGACTCATGTTGCATACTAAGTCTAAGGCTACACACTAAATTTAAGGTTACACCTGTTCTCTACTTTTACATTTTAATATTAATATGGGGCTTTATTATGTGTAGAAAACGTGAACTAAATAACTATACCTTAATTAACCATATTTTCTTTTAAAACTGAGTTGTAATCTCCCTTACACAATTCTCATAAAAATTTCCTACCTTACAAAGGCCACTTTCGGATCTGGCAAGACAACAAGGGAAATGTCAAACTCTTAATCAAATGCTAGCTAGCAATCTTTATTTTGGCATCTATAACTTAAAACATATATTGACCATTCAAGAATACAAGTTTTCCAGCATTATCTTAAGTTAAGGTTTTCATTACACATGCTGATTTTTTCTAACAATAAGCCTTCCATAAACACAACAATATCCATTCTAGCACATCAACAAACACATCCAATTTACCATACAAGCTTAGCCAAAGCAACATTCACGTCTTCAAGAATTTAGAGAGGAAACTAATGTTCCACGAAATCTTGGAAAAACATGATGAATATATTCTAAACCATGGAACAAAATTAAAAGAATTGCTAAGCTACCTCAAGGATGAAGAAAAATGGAATTATCTTGGATTCTCCTTTAAATTTACCTTTGCTCTTTTGCTTCCTCCTTTCTCGGCCAAGTAGCTCCTTCCCCCTCACCGAATATGTTTATGGTTTGTTTTAATTTTTCAAGTTGCTCTCCCTTTTCCTCTTGTTGTATGCATGTATGTATCTATATTTAATGAAATTCTCCTCTTGCAAGTTATGTAATCAGCTAAATGGGATGCTACTCCTCTTTCTTATTCTTAATTATTATTATTTAGTAGCCACACATGTACTTAAGTACAACCCATTTCCTTGCACTCTTACATTAACTGCTCGATCACGCTAAAGGAAAGGAATGAGGGAAAGTCACGTAAGCTTCCTTCTTTATGCAAGACATACGGCCATGCAAGCTATACGGTTTGGCATTACAAATTAATTCCTATATCTATTCCCTAAATGGCTTCCATCGTGCATCCACATATGTGTATATTATCCTAACCAAATTCTGCACTCTTTCCTCACTGAATGCACGTGTATATATATATATTTTTCCTAGTTCATGTAATGCTTAGGTGGTGGAATCAAAGGAATAAAAGAAGATAAATTAAGCACCTCACTTGCACTCAGTCACGTTGAGATTAAAGGATAAAGGGAAGAAAAGGAAGTTTAATGCCACACATCTCTCTCTCTTTCTCTCTTCCCAATTTCTATTGCTATGTGGTTAAAAATTTCACATACTTCTTCCCATTTTCCAGTGGTTTCACAGTTAAAGGTGTAGAGTAAGTAGTCAAATTCCCTTTGTCTACTTACATGTCACATTCTCCTCTTCACCAATTGCTTACTTCACCCATTACCAAGCTCTTCTTAAGTGTCTTCATCGTGTATTCCTATATATGTTTAATTCACTCTTCCCTTTGGCAATTCGGCTAGATGAAGGGAAGAAAAGTGAAAATTAAATCAAGCACCTCATTCTTTATGTAAGCACCTCAAGCACCTCAAAATCAAGCTTACTTCTAATGCACTTTTCACTCACATTCTAATTCAATTACATAAGAAAAAAGATGTTATCATTTAGCATATCCATTCTAAATATTAATTTACACAAGCAAATTCATCATACTTCATCCAATTAATTAAAGGAACATTAATTTAAATCTAATCAAGAGAATATAGGGTGTTACAAAGGTGATCATGTTTTCCTTAGGGTATCACCCGTCACTAGTATAGGTAGAGCCATTAAGTCCAGAAAGCTAAATCCCAGATTTATTGGGCCATTCCAAATTTTGAGAAGAGTTGGTCAATTAGAGTACTAGATAGCTTACCGCCATTCTTATCAAACCTTTATAATGTTTTCCATGTCTTGCAACTTCGAAAATATATCCTTGGCCTATCACACATTCTCGATCCTAGTATAGTATAGTCAAAAGAAAATTTAACTTATCATCCAAAACCTTTAAGAATCGTCGGGAATGAGGTTAAGCAATTGAGGAACAAAAACATTCCTCTGGTTAAGGTCTTGTGGGATTAATCATCTCCACAAGAAATGACATGGGAGAAGGAAGAGGACATGAGAAAGTCCTCCCTAGAATTATTTGAATAGGTACGTTTTAATTTCAAGGACGAAAATATTTTAAAGGAGGGGCGAAATGTAACATTCGCTCTTAATATGAATAAGAGATGCTTGTTAGTTGTGAATTTAAGTTTAATTCTTGTGTATGTTGCATTGATTACATATGGTTGCATTAGTACAAGGACTTAGTTGAAAGGAAAGAAAGCTGAGTTAAGAGGTGGCTAAAGACTAAATTAAAAAGGGAAAGTTTAGTTAGGCCAAAGTCATAAAGTGGCCCAAGGACAAGAATGCAAATTTTGAGACTTAAGGATTCAAAAACCCTAAACCCTCACACAACTCCAACTTCAGCATTTTTAGAGAGAGAAAAGGAAGGGCGAGTAGAGAGAGAAAGTGATGAGTTAGGGTATATGAGAAGAGATTTGCTGATGGAGGAACGGATTTGATGCTAGGGATTGGCCTTACAACAAACGAAGGGTCATTTTAGCACATCATACACGCATATTTCTTCAGGTAGCAACTTAACCTAACCCCATTTTCTAAAATGCTTAGTTTTTTGTAGGAAAAATGTTTTCATGAATGTTTTGAGTTATGTTTGGGGTTCAAAACCTACATTCTTTATGTTTTTAACTTCTATTGGATGATGCTTGCTAAATGCTATGCTCATTTACACTTGTATTTGACTATAAAAGAAGGCTTATAGCCTAAGTGCGAAATGTTTAATCTTAGTTTTGAGCATTTTTAAGTTGAGTTTTGGGTCTATTGTAGATGCTATATGATGTTTAAATATTGGTGTTGAGTACATAGCTTGAGAAATTTGGGTTGAAAACATATTTTTGGAGCAAAACTCTGGGTGTAATAGTAAGTTTTAAGAGTAGATAGGACACTAGTAGCAGACTGCTAGTCCTATAAGTCAACTGCTGTGTTCTTCGTCTACCTAGAAAGCATTAAAGAATACTAGCAGTTGACTACTATCATGGGACCAGTCGATTGCCAGCCCACTATTTTGAATAAGGAGCTCAATGACCTATTTTGAAAGGTAATTAACCCAAAATCTCACTCAAACTAAGGATCTAAACCTAAGATGTAGTGGGTAACATGCAAGAGATAAGGTCATATCACTCGGATGAGAGGATCCTCGTGATAGTGAAATAAACAAAAAGGAAAACATAAGAAAAGAAAGGAAAGAGGAAAGTATTCTAAGCATATGCATTAGTGGTAGATAGGTGATACGCTACCAATGAACTATATGTAGCCACACCTTAAGGTAGTGCACCTGTCAATGTAGTCTAGTACAAAGGTGAGTATTAAGGTTGTATCCCACGGGAACGAGAAAGCACAGAGTTACTACTTACTTGTTGTTATTTAGCCTAAGACAAATAGTGTTTTAATTAAACTAAGTCTAACTACTACTAGCTATGGAGAGAAGGTGAGGCAAGTATTAAGATAGAGAATTATCAAGTTTCTAAAAAAGCAAACCCATTGGAGTCTTAGACTAGATGATATCTACACAAAACATAATGAATTATAAAATTGATTATGCTACCTGTATATAACAAATCCAGATTTCCAGTTGGTTTCAATGGATTTCTAAAACCTATACCTTCCATTGGCTATTCATGTTCAATGGTCAAGTATAAATTAGCATTAATGATTATTAGAAGTTCCTCCTAGTCCAGCAATTGTCAGCCTCTTTAACTAGATGAAGATCACAAAAACTAATTTATAACTCAATCATATTAAAATCAAAATATCAATATATTCTAGGAACCCCAATTGGGTTCTACCAATCTAGCTAATCATGTTCATGAATAAAACAATAAGAAATATAATAAAGGAAGAAGAACAATAAAATGAAGACAAAAACACCCTCATCAGTCGAGTTTTGGATGAATAGCCTTGACTAAGAACTCTTCCTTGATTATACTCCTAATTGCCTCTTGGTGCTTCCCAATCTTTTCCTTCAATTCTTGATTAAATCTCCACAGCTTGTGACCTTTGTGGAGAGGCAAGGGAATTGTCACACTCCAAGTTACTCCAAGTGCCCTCAGTTTCCCTCTCTTGATCGCCTTCGAAGTGATGCCTTTCCTTCCTTGCGCCTACTCCTATTTATAGGTAAGGGAGGCACCTCCCTAGGCTTCCACATGGCCATGTGGCAGCCTAGAAAGTGGCATGGCCATGTGGTAGCCTAAGTGGAGGGCATGGCCATGTTCTAGGCCGTGTTCAAGAAGAAATCCCTCTGTGATGTGTTTTTGGCCATTTCTTGGCTGGAGATTGTTGCTCTGGCCGTGTAGGAAGGTGCATAAGATGTCTTTGGCATGTGGAGAGGTGTGTTCTAGAAGACTTCATGAGTGCCCATGTGAAAAGTTGCATTTTGAGGTGCTTTGAGCCTTTAGATACTTGGTTTTGGCCCATTTCTCTTGAAAACTACTTTATACTTGGGAAAAGCTTTGATAGCATGTATTCAAGTGAAAACATGGGTAATTATTCATAAAACACACAAAATATACCCCTAAAGTAAGTGGAATTTAGCCATTAAATATGTATAATTATGTATTCATCATAATACCCCACACTTAAAATTTTGCTTGTCCTCAAGCAAACTTTTATTTAATTCATAAGAAACAATAAGAGCTTTTCATAGTTTATACATACTCCACAGTCTATGTAACTTTATGCTACATGAATCTTAACCATAATTCTTGGTGTTGCAAGCCTTTCACTAATAACAGAGATAGTTAGATTGAATGCACTTCCTCAACAAGCAATTCATTATTTGATTAGGAACCAATGCCTTATAGAGATTACTCAATGTCGCTCAGAAGTGTATATGGGTGAAGTGAAATCTCTCAAGCAATTTCATAGTGCCATACTTTCCATATGCTTGCTTATATATCTCATCTCCACTACTTGTGAAAACTTGAATATCATGATCAAAGGGTCTTGACAAGGTTTTAATGAGGCTTAAGATAAAGGTAAGAGAAGAATTTTGGGAGAAAAGGGTACAGATATATTGAAAATGCATGTGGTCTTAAGGAGATTTCAAGGATTAAATGCGGTAGACATAGTTTTCACTAAGCTTTTTGTCTCAGAGAATACCCTTTCCCAAGATAGTACAGAGACTACTTTGATAATCATAGTTTTTTTTCTTGCTTTCCTTTTTCTCTTCTTCATATATTATATTTTTTTCTTTTTGCTTTTTGCAGTCTTGCAGTCTTTCTAATATTCAATCTTAGATAGAGGGGGTATCTCAAAATAAAGGGAAGACTGAGTAAATTCTTATCCATTGAGATACTAAATTTTAATCCAGATATGAAGAACAGACCATAAAAATTTCAACATATAGGGTGGCAAAGAAAGGTATTGTAAAGAAAAAGAAGTGAAATATGTTGTGTAGGGGTGTATATATGGAAGAACATGTCAAGGCTCGATAATGGTCAACTAAGGGAAACATATAGGGTAGGCTTTTTGGTCAATAGTGGTGTAACCTAAGTTGCCCAAATCATATCTAATATTCAAGAATTCATGTAATTGTGACAAGTATTAAAAAGCAAGTTCTAGTAGCATAGTAAAATGAAGTGCACCCTCAGCAAGAAAAATGTAGAGCATGTTTGTAATGAATGCTCTCTTGGCTTAAATCCTCACATTTATAGGGTGTGGTTTTATAGGTTCCTAAAATTTTCAATAAAATTGCTAGTCAATTAATGCATGCATGTCTTTCTATCCACATTATTAGCTAAGAGTGTATGCAATGTAGAACATGGTGTAAGATGTGGGAGCATCTAGGTGCCATAGAACTATTTTTCTATATGAGCTATGAAAAACATTTATTGCCTAATATGGATTTAAAAGAGTTTGACTTGCAAAATTATAAGTGTGTGTTATATTTTATTCATCTTATGACTTAATATAAAGCAATGGTGAAGAAAATGACAATCATTAATATGATACCCTTTGGAATACATATAGGAAAGCACTTATTTGCATTATGAACAAAGTAAAAATAGAGTAAAGAAAAAAAAATAATGTAAACTAACATAAGCTAAATGAACAAAGGAGAATGTAAACTAATCAAACTAAAAACTACTATATTGAAAATTTATTTTTAAAAAAAAATATTTGAGATCAAATCAAATTGTATTCAAAAATTAGATTGAAATTGAAATTGAAAATTGAATTAGAAAATTTATTTGAGAAGAAAGAAAACTGAAATTAAACTAGGAGTCACCCCACACTTAAGAAAAACACTGTCCTTCATGTATAGCAAAAGGGATATCTCAAAAGAAAATAAATATGTTGAAAAGATACACAGAGAAAGAAAATAGTAAAAAAAAACTAAGGTATATGAACGAAAATAAAGTTAGAGAGAAGGATGAAGAAAAAGGGAAGTTTAGTTACTGCCATAATTAGGCGGAGTTGGAGGAGGTGGAGGGCTTCTGAATGGAAGGGCCCTAGGGTGTTTTTGGCAAGTGGGTGAAGTTAATTCCTTCTTATCTAGTGTTAACTCAGCTGTTATGATCACAGAATGCTTCTTCACTGCATCCACATATGTGTACCTAAAGTTCTTAGGTGGTTTTTTTGGTTTTAGGACAAAGGGGTCCTTAATTAAAGTTGTCACCTTTTGCACCTGTTAGCAGCAATAGAAGGGTTAGTATCGCTACTAGACTCATTTTCTACCTACAAAGGGTCAGAAAGAAAGTTCTCATGTAGTTGCTTTTGCAAAGAGTTATTAGGTGATATTTCTTGCAAGTGAGGAGTCGTTATATCAAAAGTGACTATTTCATCCCTTACTCTAAGCATTAACTTTCCCTTAAAAACATCTATAAAAGCCTTGGATGTTGCAAGGAAAGGTCTACCTAGAATCATGGGTATGCTACTTTCACCTTCCATATCCATTACAATAAAGTCAACAGGAAATGTAAAATTGCCAACTCTTACTAGGACATTCTCAGTTATACCCCTAAGATGTTTAATAGTCCTATAAGCTAATTGTACAATTATCCTAGCAAGTTTTATTTTATTCAATCCTAATCTATCAAACAAGCTAGTAGGCATCAGATTAATTCCAGATCCTAAATCAACTAAAGCATCTATAATAGGTAGTTTATTAATTACACAAGGTATAGAAAAACTCCTAAATCATGCCTCTTAACGGGTAGCTTATTTTGTAGGATTGATGTGCACTCCTCAGTCAGTGTTACCAGCCATAAATCCTTAGGTTTCTATTTGTTACTTTTTAGCTATTCAAGTGGATCAATATACTTACCGAGCTATTGAAAGAGTTTTGCCTGCTTTAGTCTAGCAGGGTATAGAACAAGTGGTTGGTACCCTTTCATAAGACTTTTCTTGTCCTCATCTTGCACTGGATTTCTAGCCTCAAATCTTAGTTCCTTACTGACTGGCCTATCTTGTACAATAGTAGTATCATCAGTCAATCGTAAAGAACTAGGTTTTTTCTTATCCAATAGTAGAGTGATAGCATTGCAATGCTCCTTTGAGTTTGGCTCTATGGTACTAGGGAGCGTCCTTGGCTGTCTTTCAACCAACAACTTAGATATCTGGCCTAATTGAGTTTTTAGGTTTTGAATAGAGGCCTGTTGATTTCTAAGAATTGTGTCCACAGAGGACATATAATTCATCATAAATTCCTCAAAACTAGGCTTCTTTTCCTGCCCTTAAGGAAGTTGATTTGGGGCAGCTTATGACTTGGGTTGCTGCTATTGCCACTGGTAGTCTGGTGAAACTTGGGTGTTATTATTTCTCCAGCGAAAATTCGAATGATTTTTCCACTCAGGGTTGTATGGGTTATTTAGCTGTCTTGGGGTATTACCCATGTAACTTACTTGTTCTAAGTCAACAGAACCCAAGTTAGATGAAAATGAAGTTAATGAGTTTTTTAAGTTATCTCCTGCATTACAGTTTGCAACATAATATGGGCCACCACAAAATTCACAGCCTGACTATGCTGCTTAAACCAGCATTTGGAGTTGGTCTATTTTCTTGGCCAGAAGCTCCACTTGAGCTACCAAGACTAATGTAGAATCTATCTGGTTGACCACTCTCTACCGTCTGTCCCTAGAGGATTGCCATTAGTAATTGTTTATAGCTATTTCCTCTATTAGATTTTGTGCCTGCTTAGGGGTCTTATTATTCAGAGCTCCTTCTGTTGCTGCATCCACCATTTGGTGAGTGGCTGGGTTCAAACCACTATAAAAGGTCTGCACCTACATCCATATGGGTAGTATATAGTGTGGGCAACATATTAACAAGTCTTTGTATCTCTCCCAAGCATCATACATGCTTTCATCATTCATCTGCACAAAATAAATATTATTGTGTATCTATGCAGTCGTTGCGGGAGGAAAATATTTATAGAGAAAATTTTCTTCCAAAGCATTCCAAGTGGTGATAGAGTTAGGAGGGAGGGATTGTAACCATCTCTTGGCCCTGTCTCTTAGAGAGAATGGAAACAACCTAAGCTAAATGGCATCATCGGTGGTTCCATTGATTCTAAAGGTGTCACATATCTCCAAGAAATTGGCGATATATGCATTGGGGTCCTCATTAGGTAGCCTTTCAAACTATACAGTTTGTTGCACCATTTGGATGATGTTTAGCTTTATTTCAAAATTATTAGTAGCAATGGTAGGCCGACTAATGCACGTTTCTGTTCCTTCCAATGAAGATCTAGCAAAATCATACATTGTTCGGTTACTATCTTCATTATTATTGTTATTGGCCATCTCTTGCGGTGTATGAATAGGAATTTGAAATGGTTCCTCCTCAATGTGACGTGAACGTGATCTCGAGTTAAGATATCGTTCAGGCTCAAAAAGAGGATTAGTTGGTTCAGGGTTTATACTCCTGGTCATAAACTGTTAGAGATAATTGATAATTTTAAATACTGAAAGAAACAAAAATTAAAAAAAACTAAACAAATTAAAATGGTAAAGGAAAAAAAATAAAATGGCTCAAGTAACAATTCCTAATTTCACTCTAGTTTTCACAAATATTCCCCAGCAACGGCGCCAAAAACTTGATGTGCTACCAATAAACTATATGTAGCCACACCTTAAGGCAGTGCACCTATCAGTGAAGTCAAGTACAAAGGCAAGTATCAAGGTCGTATCCCACAAGAATGGGAAAGCACAGAGTTACTACTTACTTGTTGTTATTTAGCCTAAGACAAATAGTGATTTAATTAAACTAAGTCTAACTACTACTAGCTATGGAGAGAAGGTGAGGCAAGTATTAAGGTAGAGAATTATCAAGTTTCTAGAAAAGCAAACCCATTAGAGTCTTAGACTAGATGATATATACACAAAAGATAATGAATTATAAAATTGATTATGCTACCTGTATATAAAAAATCTAGATTTCCAGTTGGTTTCGATGGATTTATAAAACTTATACCTTACATTGGCTATTCGTGTCCAATTGTCAAGTATATATCAGTATTAATGATTATTAGGAGTTCCTCCTGATCCAGCAGTTGTCAACCTCTTAGTCTGAGCGAAGATCAATTGTTCTCTCTAGTTAGTTTTCCAATTCCAAACATCATCGGGTAGAGTATTTGAGAGGAATCTAAATAGTTTTTACTACGATGTCTTGCAGTAAAGACTAAATGAATCTTCAACTAGAGGAAGATCACAAAAACTAATTTATAACTCAATCATATTAAAATCAAAATATCAATATAGTCTAAGCACCCTAATTGGGTTCTACCAATCTAGCTACTCATGTTCATGAATAAAATAATAAGAAAAATAATAAAGGAAGAAGAACAAAATGGAGACAAAAAAACACTCATCGGTTGAGTTTTGGTTGAATATCCTTGACTCTGAACTCTTCCTTGATTATGCTCCTAATTGCCTCTTGATGCTTCCTAATCTCTTCCTTCAATTCTTGATTGAATCTCCATGGCTTGTGACCTTTGTGGAGAGGTAAGGGAATTGGAGTATTAAGCTCCAAGGATTAGCAAGGATTGTCACACTCTAGGCTACTCCAAGTGCTCTTAGTTTCCCTCTCTTGATCGCCTTCCAAGTGATGCCTTTCCTTCCTTGCGCCTTCTCCTATTTATAGGCAAGGGAGGCGCCTCTCTAGGCTTCCACACGGCCATGTGGCAGCCTAGAAAGTTGCATGGCCGTGTGGTAGCCTAAGTGGAGGGCATGGCCGTGTTCCAGAAGAAATCCCTTTGTGATGTGTTTTTGGCCATTTCTTGGTTAGAGATTGTTGCTCTGGCCTTGTAGAAAGGTGCAGAAGATGTCTTTGGCATGTGGAGAGGTGTGTTCTAGAAGACTTTATGAGTGTCTATGCAAAAAGGTGCTTTGAGCCTTTAGATGCTTGTTTTTGGTCCATTTCTTTTGAAAACTGCTTTATACCTAGGAAAAGCTTTGATAACATGTATTCAAGTGAAAACATGGGTAATTATTCATAAAACACACAAAATATACTCGTAAAGTGAGTGGAATTTAGCCATTAAATATGTATAATTATGTGTTCATCAATAGGTTCCTGATCGAGTGATCGATTGTCGGCATAGGACGGCTGTTGGGCATTCCACAATTGTGCCATAAATTAGGATGGTTAAGCATCCACTTAAACTTAAATGATTTGGAAAACACTGTGATGGTTACGAACTTTAAGTTAGTGTCATCTTCCAAAAACCATTTAAGAAACACATACTTAAAGTTAAGCAAAACATGGACATGAGTCGAATCACCCTAGAATATATGTTAGAGAATAGTATACCAGGAGTGTGATCCATCTGAAAGGGATGGTGATTCCATAGTATTATGATTCGCCTAAGGGAAGAGAAGAAATGATTTGGGTTAAGTTGACAGTGATCCCATGAGTTGATAACCAGTCCCGTATAGGGAAAGGAGAAGTTGGGTAGATTTAACAACGATCCCGTTGGTTATGGATGGTACTCAGATCCAGTTAAGGGATGCCTCAGAATGTACAAAAATTTAGAGCTTATGTATGGCTAAATAGTCACAAACTCATGTATGAATGAAGTGGTACGTGGAGTTGTTTGCTGGACGGCACTCTCAATAACTCTTATGATATGCTATTTTTTGTACTCATATGTTAGATTTAAAGGCATGATTGCTATCCCACGAAATGTTTATTATGAAAGTTATGATGAAATGATGATGAATGGACATCCTATATTGAAATGTTTATATGTCTTAGATGTACTTGCATAAATCTGAGCAAATGACATGAGAGTATGCTGCATGCACCGCATCCCAATAGTATGTATTATATTTTTATGATGAAAAGAATGTAGAGATTTTTTGTATAAGTACAGTGGTACAGGTTAGTAGTTTCAAAGCAGGTTTCATGGCTACTAAGATTAATTTCTGACATAAGTGCTAGGGTGTACCAGTTGTGTAGGTCCCCTAGTAGGACAAGAAGGTAATATGGAGAGAAGTACCTTCATGGTTACATGGAAATATATATTTATTTTGGATGATATAGGTAGATATTTAGTTGTACTAGTCTTTACAATTTTTAAGGAAGGCTAGTATAGATTATCTCTTGTATAACCTATACTAAAATGGATGTATATGGATTAACTAGTAATTATCAATAGACCCATTGATGGGGTTTTGTGTGGTAGGGATGTTGCCTCCATACTCCAACTAGTTAATTTAAAGTTAATCACTGAGTAATTATGCATGTTTGTGTATAGCTATTTAGAGTAAATTATGCATATGTATATGATCTAGTATTCCACTGCGATTCTCAACTGAGCACCTAAGTATAGAACTCGACCTAAAATGGCACTCAATTGATCAACTTAGTAAAAGTTAAAATTTAATCGGGTAGAAGTAATAGTAACACACTATTATTATGATATTTACATATTATACTTTTTTAATTATTATAAAAGGAACCATAAGCTAAGGGGTGTTACAGCAATAAAAATCTGTTTTAAAAAGTCCACTGGTTTGTATGACCATAATCATATGGAAATACACTACATTCTTTTCATTATCAAATAATATATCATTTCTATTGGGATACCACGCATGAATACAATTATATCTCATACTTATGAATAAAACATCACATACCCATCACACAAGATATATTATACCATATATCCATCACACAGGATATATCATAATGGTAATAGGGTTATAGTCACATATAAACACAAAGTATAAACAAGGGTAGAGGTAAGATTTATAATTTTTCTTTAATAATATTGTTTGATTTGGGTGCTACACACTCTTTTATATCTAATGCATGTGTGGAAAAAATAAACTTACCTTTGTAAACCATGCCATCTGATCTACATATTTCCACACTTTTAGGAGAGACAACCATATCTCTACAAATATGCCTAAACTATCATCTTTCCATTGATGACACTCTATTCATAGTGGACCTTGTGTGTTTGCCTTTGACTGGGATCGACATCATTTTGGGAATGGACTGGTTATCTAGGAATCGGGTTCTGTTGAATTATTCTGAAAGGACTATCACTTATTTGGATACCTTACTGGTTGGTGAAAGTGATAGGGCATGTGAGATAAGTGATATTTCCCTTAATCTCTCTCAGGTAGAATTGCAAGAAAGGCTAAGCCTAATTCCCATTGTTAGAAATTTCCCAGAGGTGTTTCCCTTGGAGATTAGCAGGTTACCCTCACCTAGAGAGATAAAATTCACCATTGACCTGATTTTGGGTACAGGCCTAATAGCAATAACCCCATATAGAATGGCCCCAGCGGAATTAAGGGAATTAAAGGTCCAAATAGAAGATTTGTTAGAGAAGGTATTTATTAAGCCAAGTGTTTCACTATGGGGAGCTCCTGTCTTATTTGTAAAGAAGAAAGATGAGAGCATGAGACTATGTATAGATTACAAACAGCTAAACAAGGTGACCATTAAGAACAAGTACCTATTACCTTGAATAAATAACCTATTTGATCAGTTACAAAGTGCAACAGTATTCTCAAAAATAGACTTAAGTCCAGGATACCACTAGATCAGGGTTAGGGATGAAGATATCCCTAAGACAGCATTTAGCACTAGGTACATTCACTATGAGTTTCTAGTGATGCATTTTGGACTGACTAATGCACCTGCTATCTTTATAGATTACATGAATAGGATTTTTAAACCCTACTTGCACCAATTTGTAGTGGTATTAATAAACGACATCTTAGTCTATTTCAAGACTCATGAAGAATATGAACAACATCTTAGCACGGTGCTACAGATGTTAGAGGAAAAACAATTGTATGCTAAGTTAGAGAAATGTGAGTTTTGGCTAGAAGAAGTGAAGTTCTTAGGTCATGTGGTAAATAGGGAAGGAATTTCAGTAGACCCTAAGAAAATTAAAGCAGTATTAGATTAGGGTCAGCCAAGAACGGTCACTGAGGTTAGAAGTTTTTTGGGTTTAGTAGGTTATTATAGGAAGTTTATACAAGGATTTTCGCAAATAGCCCTGCCATTAACCTAGCTGACTAAGAAGGGTGTTGATTTTGAATAGAGCGAGCATTGTGAGCATAGTTTTCAAGCCTTGAAAGAAAAGTTGACCACCACTCCAGTTTTAGTAATACCAAAATCCTTAGATCCATTTACGGTCTATACAAATACATCAATGAAAGGTTTAGGATGCGTCTTAATGCAAGATAGGAGGATAGTTGCTTATGCATCAAGACAATTGAAACATGCAAAGGAAAACTATCCTGCCTATGACTTGGAATTGGCTGCCGTGATATTTGCCCTAAAGATTTGGAGACATTATCTATATAGGTCTGTGTTTGAGGTTTTTAGTGATCACAAAAGCCTTAGTATTTATTTAATCAGAAAGAGTTGAATATAATGTAGAGAAGATGGGTAAAGTATCTAAAGGACTTTAACTTTGAGTTAAAGTACCATGTAAGGAAAGTGAATGTAGTAGTTGATGCATTAAGCGGGAAGTCGTTAAAAGTAGCCAGTTTGATGGTGTATGAGATGAGATTACTTGAAGACTTTAGGAATCTTAGCCTGAATGTAATTTCATTTCTGAAGAGATTAGTAATGAGTGACTTCCTAATTAATTGTGATTTGAGGGATTGGATTAGACAAGCCCAACTAGAGGATGAATCATTGGGAATCTAATCAACCTAGTTTTAGGTTAGCCCCTGATGGAGTACTAATGTTTAGGAAAAGGATAGTAATTCCAAACCATTAGGAACTAAAAGAGAAAGTGTTAGGAGAGGCTCATCGAAGCCACTATACCATTCATTCAGGTATTTCCAAGATGTACCAAGACTTAAAAAGAAATTTTTGGTGGTCAGGTATGCAAAAGTACATCACAGAATATGTGAATGCTTGTCTTACTTGTCAGCAAGTTAAGATAGAGCATCAAAGACCCGTAGGATTATTAAGGCCACTGGAGATACCAAAGAGGAAATGGGATTAGATAACCATGGATTTTGTAGTTGGACTACCTAGAACACCAACAGGTTATGATTTCATTTGGGTAATAGTGGATAAATTAACAAAGTATGCTCACTTTCTACCCATCAAGATTAGGTATTCCATGGAGAAATTAGCCCAAGTCTACCTTAGGGAGATTGTGAGACTGCACGGGGTACCATCGGGTATAGTATCAGACCAAAACCCTAGGTTTACCTCAAGATTTTGGCAATCCCTACAGCAAGCATTAAGAACCCAACTTAAGTTTAGCACCACCTATCATCCTCAGACTGATGTATAGTCTGAGAGAACGATTCAAACCTTAGAAGATATGTTGAGGGCTTATGTGCTAGAACAGAAGGAAAGTTAGGATAAATACCTACGTTTGATAAAGTTCGCTTACAATAATAGTTATCACTCTACCATAGGTATGAAACCATATGCTGCTATGTATGGAAGAAGTTGTAAATTGCCTTTAAGTTGGGTAGATATGAGGGAGAGTACTTTGTTGGGTCTAGAGATTGTACAAGAGACTACTGATCAGATCAAGATGATCAGGGAAAAGATGATGATTACCCAACAGAGATAGGAAACCTATGCTAATAGAAGAAGAAGACCCTTAGAATTCAATGAGGGAGAACATGTATTCCTAAAAGTGTCACCCACTATGGGTATTGGTAGATAGATAAGGACAAAGAAATTGAGTCCCAAATTCTTAATACCATTCCAAATCCTGCAAAGAGTCGGTCCAGTCGCCTACCAAATTGCCTTACCTCCGTACCTGTCAAACTTGCATGATGTATTCTATGTCTCACAACTTCACAAATATGTCCCAGCTCATGAGCATGTATTGGGGAATCAACCCATAATATTAAAGGACAATTTGACTTATGAATCTACTCCTATCTAAATCCTCGACTTTAAGACTAAGCAACTCCAAAATAAAGTAATCTCCTTAGTTAAGGTACTTGGGCAGGATGTAGCATCTCAGGAGATGACGTGGGAGAAGGAGGATGAGAAGAGACAACGTTATCCAAAATTGTTTATAGGTATAAATTTTGGGGACAAAATTCTTTTTAAGGGGGGAGAATGTAATAACTCGATTTAAAATAAATTAAATTAGCTATAATAAATTGAAATTTTGTTGGCATTGAATTAAGAATATTTTCCTGAGCTTGCAGTTTAAATTTGATAATTTTTTGGAATATAAATCTTATCTGACGGAGAAAATTCAATCTGCCTTTAGGAATTTAGCAGATATTTTTGAAAGGCTTAAAATCCTCAAAAAGATTTCCAAATCCCTTCTATATGGGCCTATATTCTTGCTTAAATCGAAGAGCGCATCCGAATTTTAGCTAGTGCAAAGTGGGAAAATATCAAAATGCCCAAGGAAGCCACAAAATGCCAAAATTTCCATATTTCCTATCATTTTTCCTTTCCTCTCTCTCTCTTGCATAATTTCTCTCTCTTTCCTCTCACCATTACGCACCACCCTTCAATGCCGAAGCCGCCGTGCTGCACTACCACCAGATCGCTCCACCTGTGCCACTCATCACCGTCGACCTCCTGCGGCCATCCCCAACCATCGATAGCCACCGTAGCGACTACATTTCCCTGTTTTCTTCCTATTTTCTGTTTGGCATTCTCTTCCTTGTTTTAGCCAGAAAATGTCACCGTCTAACCACAATGTCTCCATCAACAGCTAGCCCGAGTTGCTAGCTTCCTCCGCCAGCTGCCAGCTAGCAAGAACCATCGCCATGTGCCATGAATGGAGGAGAAACATTTTGGAGCTACTGTCGTGTTTCGCCAGAAAAGCATAGTTAAACCACCATTTTTTGCCAAACTGACCCCAAATTCGGCATCCTCGAGCCACTGTGAGCTATCGTTCGCCGCCATGCTCCACCGTGCGCCATTGCCAGAGTAGCTGAAAGGACACAATAATTAATTTTCAACCTTCCAAAATGTCTGGTATAATTTAAAATACTTAAATTTGATGTTTTTCTATAAATTTTGAATCCGAATATGTTTAAGGATTAGACCGAAGTATAAATTAGGCAATTAATTGTAGAAAAGTATAACTGAAAGGAAACCCACCTAAGATTTAAATTGTTGAGAATACTTGTTACATGTTTGACAAAATACTTGTTACATGTTTGACAAATTAGGCAATTAATCTGAATATGTTTATATATATGAGTATATAAGATTGCCTGTGTGTTGAGAATACTTGTTACATGTTTGACAAAATTTAGCTACTGGAATTATATGACATAAGGATGGACGAACATAAGGTGGATATTCAATAGCCGGTATGGGATGGCCGTTGAATATCCCCTATACAGACAATTTTGTAAATTTATTTATTTTAAATTAAATTAGTTTGCATATGTTAAGAATTGTTCGTTAAACCAAGACAACTTTATGAAAGGTTCAAGGAGTAAAAGGGTGGATAACTTATACAGGGTGACGTTTTGGTTTAAGTATAATATCCTATAACCTTAAGTATTGGTCAGCTATGAGTATGTATTTCTATATAGACTATATGAGGATGAGAATTAGCATTTGTGCACATGGTGGGGGATGTCCTGGATGTTGATTCTCACCTGATCCGTGAGTGGGTGATTGGTGTTACGAATCACACTCACAATATAGGCATTGTTTTTAGGTGATTGGTGTTACGGATCACACCCAACCAAAATCATGTTTTCAGTTAAAACGACATGCAACTTGAAATGAACAATAAATGATCACGAGATGTGTGACTGATAAGTATATGAGAATTTTCAGGGATGATTTTAAGTACACTTTTCACCATGATTTTTTATATTAAAGATAATATGCTCAATATATTGCTTTGCATCGATTTCCCATATTCATTTTAATTTTAAAAGTATTTAGTGATTCACATGCATTTAAAATGATTTGGGGAGATGTTTTTTGTGCATTCTCACAACTGAGCATCCAACTATTTTACAAATATTTAATTGTAAATTGCTCTACTAGGATCTAATCATCTCATTAATTTGTTTGCTCAGATGACCAGAAACAAGGAATGCCTAGGAGATAGCTGGGTAGAAGAAGGATGTAAAGATAATGCTGTGTTGTTGATATAAAATTAGGCTTGAATATATATATATGAATCTGTATTGTTGATTTTTGGTTTTTGATGAAATTACTGGAAATATATGTTGGAATTGGGCTATTGTATAAAAGGGAAACGTCCAATTTTTAGGGGAAACTCTATCGAATTTTCGGTAGAAATTTTTTTGAGAGAATAGATTTTTTTTATAATGAATTTAATGGATTGTGATTTTATTTGCTGACGTATGAATGAATTTAGTACCCTGATATAGTATATCTCAATTGTATTTGACTGGTTGTTAGAATTTATATTCTAGAGTATTATATGTTTTATAATGAATTTAATGGATTGTGATTTTATTTGCTGACGTATGAATGGATTTAGTACCCTGATATAGTATATCTCAATTGTATTTGACTGGTTGTTAGAATTTATATTCCAGAGTATTATATGATTTATAATGTGATAATAGAAATGCTGCACAGGATTTAGGGTTGAGTGAAATTTGAATGGACTGTGAGAAGAGTCTATTTAGGTTACACTCAACTAGTAGCAACCCTTTGATGTTCCCTAACATAGGAAAAGTGAAAAATTTATTCAAAAATTTGTATGCTTCCGCTACTCTAATAGAGGAATGTATAGGATGATTTAAGGGTTCGTTACAGTCCCTGCCTGTCTCCTAGCAAATCATTCCCCATCACCAAGAACCATAAGGTCCCTGCCTGTCTCCTGGCAGTTCCTCTCCTGTATAACTGAGATTACTATTTTTCATATATCATTTTCCAAAACAATCTTCATAAGTCTATAGACTAGGGTGATTCTATAATATCCACTTTTCACGTCCTCAAATATGTTATTAAATTTTAAATATAATAATTGCACACCTAAATAAGTGTATTTAAATAGCCTTAGGTTTTTTTAAAGAAAAAAGGGACCAAATTGAAAGAAATTTTATGGACTATAAAGAAAAGAAGAAATGTTTCACTAAAGTCCAAAATTTAATCATTACTTTACATGTGAACCGAGGTGCATTTATGGCATGTAATAATTATGTTAGAAAATATCTAAATGTCCTTATCCTTTGGCACGTGAACGAGGCACATTTATGAAGCGTCATTATTATGTTGAAAAA
This sequence comes from Senna siamea, assembly GCA_031216115.1. Classification (NCBI taxonomy): domain Eukaryota; kingdom Viridiplantae; phylum Streptophyta; class Magnoliopsida; order Fabales; family Fabaceae; genus Senna; species Senna siamea. The sequence continues at coordinate 15,727,366 of CM062354.1, forward strand.
TATCTTGGTATATTTATGACGCATAATCATGATATCTCAAAATATCTAAAACTCAATGATTACGCCAAAAAATATCTAAAAGCCATGATGACTTTAGAAAAATGTCCGAAGGCAAAATAGACGATTTTTACCCAAGGGTAAAAAGGTAATTTTTATCCAAGGGTAAAATAATAATTTTATCACAAGAGTAAAATCATCATTTTACTTAGAAAAAATGATGACAAATTCCCTCAAGGTTATTCCCATGAAAATTTTGAAATTATAGCAGAAAGTAAAGGGTAAAATAGTTATTTTGACTAAAAAGGGAAAAATGATAATTTTATAACTAGGGGTAAAATGGTAATTTTATTAAAAGGACAAAATGGTCATTTTGACAAGGAAAAATTTGTAAAATTTCAAGGATGCCCTACCACTAAGCCCACAGCTTTTTTTTTGAAAATTTAAAGAGCAAAATGGTCATTTTCCCCTTTAAACATAAAGCATGACTTCTTTCTTCTCCAAGAAAAGGCAAACCGATGTGAGGGAGAGGAGGAGGAAACCGAGAGCTTGAAGGAAGAAGGAGGAGGAGCTAAAGTGAAGGAAAATCAAAGGAAAAGGCACTTCTATCGACAAAACAAGGTAGTTAGATAATTCTACACCCTTTATTTCATGGTTTATAGTGTTTTTCATATGTTTAGAGAATTTCCCATGACTGTCATGAATTTGGGGTTTCTCTCTTTACATTCTTATTTGCATGAAAATCTATTAGGTTATGCTTATTTTGTTGTGTGGATGTGTTTATAAGTATTGAAATGGTTGATCAAATGGTTTATAGTGATATTGTGATTTTAGGTTCACCACTTCCATGAAACTCTCTTATTGGATTTAATTATGTGAAGTGTGGATTGTCATAATTATGGTGGAAGAATGGTATTTCTATTCTTGTTTATTGATGAAAATGATATAAAGGAAAAGATTGGAGTGAAAGCACTTTGTTTCCCTTTTCTTTTACTTTTAGCCGAAAGCATGTGATGACTTGGTGAAGGAAAATTTGTTTAATTTCTGCCTATATGCTATGTTAGTATTTTGGTCATAAGTATAAGAGAGGGGAAGGAAGGGATGTTGTGAAGAAACTCTTTCATTTGCCTCCTTTTGGTACCTTGGCCGAGAGCATGAAGAGGGATTTGTGTAAAATTTAGTCATCTATACATCATGGTTTTGGTCAAGGCAAAGGAAAAGGAGAAAATGATAAGATAAATGGTTTCCTTGATGAATGGTTCATATAATCATGAAATCCCCATTTTTAACTTGTATGCCAACAAAAGAGAAAAATATATATATCTATGTATTCATGTATGCCTATTGTGGGAAAAGAAGTGCCTATATGTATACATAGATAGAATGAAATGGAAATGGTGAAAGAAGGAATGGAAAGTTCACCAAATGCCCTTAATGTGCAATAATAATTGAATGGAAATTGTACAGAAATGGAAGAAAAAGTGATGTAATTGTACCTACATGATATAAAGGATGAGAAAGAGAGAAGATATAACATGAAAGTATCACTTCTTCCTTACTTTCTCCTTTTGACCGAAACCCTTCCACTCACTTTCCCTTGAAATGGGTTAATTTGTAGCAATGAAATAAAAAAAGGAACATATTATAAACTTCATGTTAGCCAATTTCAAGGAAAGAAAAGTCGATAGTGAAGGCATGAAAATAGGCAATGTATGTTATAATTTGCCTAAAGGAAATGTATAGTCTTCCATATCCTTACAACTTTGCTATAAATGGAATAGTAAACACATAAGGGTATGGTTTAATAAAGGCATAGTATCATTAAGGGTAAAGCATAATCATGGGTACAAGCCCAATCATCCTAGTTTATATATATGAAATAGCATATCAAAAATATGATCCATTGGAAAAAATGGTGGTGATTCCATAGCACCATGATCCGCCTAAAAGCGGAGAGTAAATGATCTGTTTGAATGACAGTGAAAAAAATTTCACATGACTAGAACTGGAACTAAAATTATCTCACTCATGTAAGTAAGGGTACGTGAAGTAGTCCATTGGGGGGCTTTCCTGAGACTCTTAAGTTCCTCTTTCATTGACTGTGGCTTTTAGCTAATGACTGATAACTTTTTTCCTTATGACTGGCAATGTTTTCCTTATGAATGATAAATATGTTTTCCCTATTTTGACTAGAAATGTCTTTATAACTGGATATATTTTAAAAGCATGATACTAAGATGCCTTGACAGATGACTTTGAAGGTGAACTGTCACATTATACATTCATATATGCATGCCATACTTCTTCTGGAATGTATATGCACAACCCAATAAGATTTAAATGATGATTAAAAATGAAAGAATGTAGAACTATTTTCCGTATCACTACGGTGGTACATACTAGAATTTTTTAAAAGAAAAAAAATTTTCTAATTACTGAGAATTTATTTCTCATAATTATCTTGGTATGTATCAAATAATCAGGTATAGACTACTACTGGAGGTGCAAGGAAGATGGGTTCTAACAGTGTATAAAAGTTATGAATGATATTAGTAAAATATTAACAAGGGGTTGAGTGGTAGGGTTGTTGCCTCCTCACCCTATATATATGAATAAAAACCTTATGTATGAGAAACATAAATATATATAAACAAAATTTAAATTTCTACTACATTATTGTATAAATAATATTTTATTTATTCAATCTTTCGTTGTGCAGTATTTTAAATGATATACCTGAGTAATGAATCCCAAGCCTAATCAAACATGGAATGGAAATAAATAATTTGACTCGAGTAATAATGAAGGACAAAGAGAAGCATAACATGTCAATCTTGTAGCCAAATGGTTTATTAAAAAAATTATTTTTAAGAAAAGCTATAAAATTGGGGTGTTATAGATTCTGCTCATACCATAGTTATGTCTAACTTTAAGTATGCAACTCCTTTAATTGGCCATAAGAGATTTCACTAACTTAAAATTAATAACCATCAAGGTGTGTTCAAAATCATTTAGTTCAACCATAGAATGCCCAATAGTTGTCCCATACCGCCCATCAGTCACTCAACATGAACCTATCTACCACTATCCATACACTAAGAATACTTTCTCATTTCTCTTGTATACCTCATTCTCATTCCTTTGAATTTTTCATTTCATTTTTGCTCTTGCTTTTTCACTTTCAAACCACATGTTACCCATTATATAATCTAGGTTCAAATCCATTGATTGAGTGGAGTTTTGGGCTAATTGTACTTTAGGCTAGGTAATTGAGTTCATTATCCAAAACAGAAGCTGGCCAGTCAACTTCCACCACCTATCAGTTGACTTTTTGCTCATTGTTCTACAAAATTTTCCTAACCCGAGGGCTACAAGTCGACTACTATAGACTCAACAGTTGACTGCTTTGTTCTTGGCATTTTTTTGTAAAAGATAAGCACATCAGTCATCTTCCAAGGGCTATCAGTCGACTGCTAGAACACGACAGTCAACTTTCAAGAGCTAGCAGTCGGCTACTATGTTATACTCTATTTTTCAAATTGGCTGTTGACTTAGATTTTTGCCCAAGAACTTGTTTGTAACCCATTTCTGATAATCAACAACTCAATACCAGCATGTAAACATCATTTATCACATAAAAATAGGCCAAATTACTATTTAATCTCACTCAAATCTTGGATTCAACCCTACTTTCATCAATAAGTAAAAACCTATTTTTCATAATCTGATTTACGCATACATAAATGTAACAGCCGCTCCTAACACTTGCATTTTATGATGACGTTGTCATTATTATTATTGTTAGTATTATTTATGGGATGCTAAGGATGATTCATCAAGGAGATAGAATGGACATTTTTATCAATATATAATCACTTTTGTTATAAAAGAATGAAATTGGAAATTTAGTAAGGAAGGGTAAAATAATAATTTTACCATGAAGGGGAAAATTAATTTAATGTTCTTATTTCATGAAATCACATTAAAGGACTTTCATTATTTTCATTTAAGAGAGAAGAAGAATCTAGTTATGTAAGTGATTATGTGCAATGGATGCCAAAAAGGCAATTTCCCCTTAAAAGGGCAAAATTGTAATTTTACCCTAAGGGCATATTAGTAATTTTACATAATGTAGAAAATCTATTTTTTTCTCTTAAATATTTCAAGGAAATATAAATTAGAGATCCTTACCCATTTATGCTTAAAAGAAGAAAGAAAAAGGGTGAAATGATAACATTGGCATAAAGGGCAAAAAGGTAATTTTACTTTAGGGAAAAAATTATAATTTTGCTAAAAGAAGAGTAAATTAGTAAAATCACAAAAATAAGTTTTATGAAATCTTACTTAAGTGATTTTTACACAATAAAGCTGAAAAGGGTGAAAAATGGAGCTAAAATGGCCATTTGGACTTAAATGGCAAAATGGCAATTTTCTTAGGGGCATATTTGCAAATTTCAAAAAGTTAAGGGACCATTATGAAATTTTGAAATTATTGAGGGGCAGAAACATCCCAGCCCATGGAAGTTGCAAAAAATTACATTTCTAAGGAGAGTGGATGCCATTCTTGAAAAGGTGAAGTAGTAAGGGTAAATGGGACATTTTACACCAAGGGCATTTTGGTAATTTCACCAAAACCCTAATTTAAGTCTTCTTCTTCCTTAGGATGCTAGAATGGTCGAAGAAGAGAGGAGAAAGAGGTACTGGCTGAATAGATTCCTAGGCTTGGAGAATAGGATTTTCAAACCAAAACAACTTGGAGATTTCACTTGTTTTGCATTTTCAAGGTAGCTAAACATACCTATGCCATTCTTTTCTTGTTTTATGGTGTGTTTATGGTGTTCTTACTCTTGCAAGAAAGATGGTTTTTCTCTCTCTACATTCTTATGGTTGATTTGCTTGAATGGGTTTGAAATATGTTGAAAACTAATTGTGTTTATGGTTATAAACATGTTGAAATGCTTGAAAACTTAAGAGATGGTAATATTTCATGAATGGAACCTTTGTCTTGAAAAACCCTAACTTGTACCAAGGCTGAAATGGTGTTTCTAAGAGTGAGAGAATGTTTTCCTTGCATGGGATTTACTTGAATATGGTTGTATTGTAAGCAAAATGGTGAGATAACTTCATTTTCTTGTTTTTCCCTCTTTGGCCGAATGCTAGGTCTTGTAATGGTGCTGAAATTTGGTTAAAAATGGTGATAGAAAGAGTGAGAGAGAGTGTTATAAAATGGTAAGAGAGAGAAAATCTAGTTAGATTAATGTTTACGCACTTTTTCCATTTTCTAAGTTCACCATTAACCAAAGAAGTGTGACTTACTCACCTTGGATGAATGGGTGTATGGAAAGGATGTTGAAAATGTTCTTGAAAATGACCTAGAAACTATACAAATTTAATCCCAATAAAGGAGGAGAGAGAAAATTATGGTAAATTTTATGCTTTAGTAATTTTACCAATTTAAAGCCTTACCATTTCACCTTAAAAGTGTGCATAAAAATGTGAAGTTGTAAGATTAGGTGTATTACCATGTTTAATATGAAAAATGATCTAGAGAAATGGGAAAAAGGATGGCCTAAATTACACTTACCAAATTTTGAGATGTGAGAAAGTGTTAGGCATAATTATGGGAATTGTTACCATAATGTTTAAATGGTAAGAATAATGCTAGAAATGAACCAAATGAGTTAGAAATACCATTTTCTCATGTTTTCCTTGCCTTGGCCGAATGCAATGAAAAGTTTTCCCTAGAATGGCTAAACTTATATATTAATTGAAAGTAGCCTAAGGTGCCACCTAAAATGGGTTATGATAAGTAAAATAAGGGGAAAATGATGAAATGATCAATTATGTATGATAAATAGCATGCACTTTTGCCAATGATAGAAATAGGTTCAAAATCTTTTGAAAGTGATTGAATGGCATAGAAATGCTTATTATAGTTTGAGAAAGGCAAGATGAAAAGTCTAAGGAGGAATGATCTGGTGAATACCTCCTAAGACCAAAATCTCGAGGAGAAATGATCTCATGTATACCTCACAAGAAAGCTACCTTATGGGGAATGATCTGGTATATACTCCCAAGGAATTAAATGCAAGAGGAATGATCTGGTGTATACCTTCCCAGAGTAAAGCATTTATGAGATATTATGATTTGCACTGCATAAATGTGTTCTATGTGAGTATGATTAAAATATGTAAACATTGAAAGCTTGATATCCATTCCATGAATGATATAACATGTTGCATATCTCATGTTTATAAATGCATACACACAAGTTTCACATATATCATACCCATAGGTCTATATGAAAAGACTATTTGGAACTGAACTAAATGTAGAGTTATTTTCTGGATTTGTACAATGGTACATATTAGCTATTTTTAAAGAAAATGGTTTGTTTAGCTACTGGGAATATATTTCTCATTTTTGTGCTGATATGTATCAGATGCCTAGATATTGCTTAATCATAGAGATCGAGCTAGCGACAGTGGAAGTTCCCTTCTTAGGGACTTTCACTATTATAAAGGATATTTATGTTATATCTATCTTTGAATTTCCTCCAAAGTAAAATTTAGCACTTTAGTATGTGTTCGTAGCCCTTTCATTTTGGTCCTAATTCTATATGTTCTTTTTGGGTTGGAATTGGGACTGTCATTTTTTTGGCTGTATATAAAAAAAAAAAGGAAAAAGGGCATATGAATGGGGATATGTGAAGAACCTATTCCTCCTTGATATTTTGTAAAAAAGAAGTTTGAGTGATAGGCTTGTTGTCTTCTTACTCCTTATGGATGGGTACTTCATATATCATAGTCTATGTACACTGAACGATGTATCGGACAGTTATTATATATATGTATATGGTATAGAAGTTTTTATAATTCCACTATGATGTGTGAAATTTTTATTCCACTGCGCGAAAGTATGTTTACCTGAGCAAAAAGGACCCAAACCTAGTTATATTTTAAAATATTGATGGATTAAATGCTCAGGAAATTTAACAAGATAAAGGTTAAGAATAATGTAACCACTTATCTAGATATGTTGTATGCCATTGTTAAGAATAGATAAGGGGTGTATATGTTCAAAAATATAGAGTGGTGCACATAATGATCCTCCAAATTTCTCTTATATTATGCAATTATATGATGATGATTATGATGATATTTGGCAGAGGCCAACGAGAAGTGCTCTTATTTCCTTATTGCTCTTTATTTTATAATGAAAGTTATATGAATGATGTTATGTTACCTATATGTTCTGATGAATTTATGAGATATATACTATGAGCTAAGCTTATACATGCAAGTATAAATGATAAATGAAATTTTATACAAGATAACCCAATAAATGTATTGTTTTTATGAAAAAGAATGTAGAATTTTCGTATGAGTTTACGGTGGTACAAACTAGCTGTTTTGAAAATTGGTTATTAATGTTATTGGGATTTATTCTCATAAAAATGCTAATTTGTATCAGATGCCTAGGTTCCAGATAGTGTTGGAAGTGGAGGTGGGAGTGGTGGAGATACCCTTCCTAGGGTATTTTCCTGTTATCCATGTACTATGGGTTGTGTGTATATGGGAATTCTCTCCTACACCTTGAGTATGTAAAGTGCTAGGAAAGTTTTGGTATGCCTAATACCCTAAATCCTTATGAGATTTTGGTAAAAGGATTAGGAGAATATTTTTGATGTATAGGATAAGGGCATATATGTATTAGGATATGTAAGCTAGGAATCCACTAGCTATTTTTGTTAAACGAGTATGAGTGACAGGCTTGTTCTCTCCTTACCCTAGTTAACACTCTCACATATCCATAGATATATGTCTGATGAATGATATGTACACACTGTAAATGAATGTGGATGTATATATGTGTGTGTGTGTGTGTGTTTGTGTATGTTTAATGTCAATTAATTTAATGTATTTTTCGCTGCATAACGTGTGAGATCCCAAGTGTAATGCCCTTATCTAGTATTACCATTAACTCCGATATAAATAGATAGTTTGGTACATTATCCTTATACTTTAATTTAATTAATGTCTGAGCAGTTACACCACTAAATTATATTAAGTGAATTAAGTTCGGGTTTCTTTTGCTCAGATTTAAAACTTACATGCACAGCGAAATAAGATAAATTCTATGCTACAGCAGAAATATAAACTTCCATGTAATTCCAATAGTACAAGTCCAATCAAGTCTATTACATATTGATAGACATGTCCCCGAATATATTAAGTACCCGTCCATTGGAAGTCAGGAGACAACAGGTCTGTTACTCAGACTCCCTTACAAATTAGGGATAGACCGGTCCTTTTGCATATTCGTCCCCTGGGATGCCTATATATATCTCATGTATACAATCTAAAATAATGTTCTATTCTAAATCAAATCTAGCTAGGACCCAAAATAGGGATTACAAAATCTCACCTAAATCAAAAAGACTGCTACTTCTCAACCTTGCTATGCTTCTGAATCTGATACATATTAGCACGAGAATGAGAAACACAAGTTTCCCAGTAGATTAACAATTCAGAGTTTTAAAAATCAATTAATATATATCAAGGTACAAGCACCAAAACATTCAATCTACATTCTTGATTTTAAAACATAATGTTACACATAATTGTAAGCTAGCAAGCGCTGCATGATAAATTTAGAAGTCAAAAAAGTAGTAGATAACTCATTTTTCTTTAAAGAGACACGTATTCTCGTGAAATTACATGTGTTATTACGGAACTATCAGAGCGCTGATGTGGTTAATTCTTACTCTTATCATTGCAGATTAAATGAACGTTCTTGGGTGTTACGTGGACACTAGGTCACAGGTATGGAGCACTTTCAGCCACACCTCGTAATTCGTGGACACTCGGTTACGTATATGAATTCATCGTGAACGCTAGGTCACGGGCATGGAGCACCTTCGGCCATGCCTTACTAGGTCACTAGTGTGGAGCACTTATGGCCACACCTCGTAATTCGTGAATTCTTCTAGGTTTTTCCTATGTTCATTGTCTTTCTTTTCCATTGGCACACATTACCCGTTTGTCGTATTTATTTATGACAAATTAGCCTAAATCAATCTAATTCTTTATTATTTTTTTGAATAATATATTTCAATTCTAAAATCTTAAAAATTTTCAAGGAAAATTTCCATGATTTTTGGCCTAAGGAGAATTCAAGAGAATTTCATATCTTATCATTTAACTTTTCTCTTTTCCACCTTTTAAATCATACTATTGAGAAGGGAAATTTATTTTCCACAACAATAATTTTATCATTATTAATCAATATCATTCAACCTTGCTAACCATAATTTCCCACAACAAGGTCATCATTAGTTAGCCATAAATTTTCCCTAAACATGGTCATCATTAATTAGTCTTAATTTTTTCCCAATAACATTCATCATTAATTAGTCTTAAAGTTAACCATAACAACAATATCCATCACTAATATAATCAATTATTTTCCCATAATCATATGCATCATTATTAATAATCATAAGTTTTCCCCATCACTTTGGGTATGGTTTTCTTTCTTACTTGTGTTACACTCACCAACACTAATTTCAGTATGAAAATCACAAGTCTACTTTAATATTAAGAGTAGTAAGCCAAGTAAACCAAGCATTGAAATAAGCTCTTATTCTAAGTTATTTCATGATCTTAATAAAATCATATTTTAGGTTTAAGCATTAACCATCTCCTAGATTTATCATGCAAGCTAAGTCATTTGTTATTTCTAAATCAAGAATGTAGACAAGGATTCTAATTCCATGGAAACAAAATAATTAATTATGCATACTAGATCATGGAACTAGAATTTAATAAATTTCCAACCTACCTTCCTTCCTTTGCCCTTTCTTTTCCCTTCTTTTCTTCTTTTTCGTTTTCTCTTTTTCTCCTTTGTCTCACATGATTATGTTGCATGGAAAATAAACTCTCACTCCCTTACCTTTCCTTGCTTCACGTGCTCCTCTTCCTTTACTTTTCTTTTCTCTCTTTTCTTTTCTACTTGCCGAGAGGGTGGGACATGTATATGCTCTAATAAGAGTCAAATTTTCCTTTTCTTTATGTTTAGGTGGCGTGAGCATGCTTCCAAACTTTAAAATAAAATTATTTCCTTCCATGTCTTCCTTCTTTCCTTTACGTCTTGCCGCCTCCCACCCAAATTCTCCTCCACTTCTTTTGTCTCTTGTTGCCCCACGTGTCATGTGGACCTTTTGCATCTCTTTGCTTTTCCTATGCAACACATCATAGAGAAGAAAAGGGAAAATCCAATGCAGTTATCCTTCTCCCTCTCTTGTGCCGTGTAGGTGTGTTTATGAAATAGGAAGTTAAACATTTCAAAAGGTGTTTTCAAGTACAACCCCTCCTTTCTCATTCCAAGCTCCCATTCGGTTAGTAGGACACGTCAATGGGAAGGGGAAGGGAAGCTCAACATGTTGGTTTCCTTCCTTCACGCCATGCTTCATCTCCTTGCTTGTAATTTGGTGTTAGCCTCCTCCCATAAGTTTTCTTTTTGGCCTTAAAATTATACACACTTTTGATATATATATATTTTTTCATAAAGTGTACTTGCAAGTACACTTTTCCTTTGCTTGCATACTTGGTAATTCCCTTCCTTGCAAGTTTAGATTGTCCACTCTCACAATCAACCAAAAAAAATGCTGCACTTCTATTTAATTATTGCACACTTCACACCACCTTCCCTCACATGTGACGTCCAAAACGGAAAGGGAAAATTGGGTTTATGCTAGCTATATTTCCCACGTTATGCACATCCTTCCCGTAAGCTCCTTCCATCCCTCTCCTTAATCCCATTTCATTTTATTTCACTTAAAAATCTGCACCAAATTATATAGGAGAATTGGGAGGTGGCGTGTGGCTCACGTGTACCCTTCCTTTCCCTTTCTCAATTCTCGTGGGCCATGCATGCATATTTATTCTTAGAATTAATTTCCCATCCTCCTTTGTATTGTCCATTAGTCCCACACACACAAAATGCATGCAATTTCTTTCCTTCTCAGCTCACGTGTGATTTGGAGGCTTCATGCATGAAATTATAGTTTCCATTCCCTCCTTTCACATGGGACAACATGCAAGGCACATACCTACATATATCTTAAATAATGGCATCCTATATTGCTTCTCCCTTGGTATTTAGGCTAGGTAATTAAAAAGGAAAATAAAAAATTTATTTTAAGCACCTAATTTTCATGCAAGCTTACTTTTTAATATAACCATTTGGCCTATTAAATTATGCAGAAAAATTTTCCCCTCCTTAAACTAATTTATTTAATTAATTATGAAGTAAGAAATTCATACTAATCATTAAATAACATCATTAATTCCATCCATTTACTCAAAGGACAATAATTTAGGCTAATTAAATTATGGGGTGTTACAGCAAGTGTAGCAGCCCAAACCAATAATACTAATTATGTCATTTGATAAATATTTAAAATTTTACTTGGATAAAGGAAGTAGCAATTCACCAATCTTATAGTACATTATTTATATTATTTAAATTTCTTTAAAAGAAACTATAGGATTAGGGGGTTACACTATGTACATAAAAAAATGGTTTATCTTAATTCTATTCCAAAAAACATGAGAATTATGATAAAATGGACTACATTCTACTTAATTACATATTTCCCAAAAAGAGACATAATTCTCACCCCCTCTAAAGAGGAGGGACTTCCATCACTGTCACTACATATATACTTTGTAAAATTGTAAAGGATCCTAAGAAGGGTATTTCCACTACTGCTACCTCCACCTTAAGCCAAATCATATACCTTGTCATCTGATACATACCAGGTACAACTATGAGAAATAGTTTCTCAGTAGCTAGACAATCCGCTATTAAAAACATTCTGATATGTACCATCGTAGTGATATGAAAAACAGTTCTACATTCTTTAGTTTAAAACATCATTTATTCTATTAGGATGCAACATATAAATTACATATGTTTATGGCATGTATTTATGAATATGCATCATGATAGTTCACCATATTAGTTTGCCACAAGTAGCATTTAAGTATCATGAGTATAAAAACATTCTAGTCATAGATAAGGAAAACATTCATCATTTATAAGGAAAACATTTATTAGTCATTGGCTAAAAGCCACAGTTAATGAAAGAGAGACTTAAGAGTATCAAGAGAGTCACCCAGTGGACTACTCCATGTACTACTACTTACATAAGTGAAATAATTTTCTTTTCAGTTCTAGTCACGTGACAATTCTACCACTAGTATTATTTGAGGCATCCCTTAGTGGATCCAAGTACCCATTCCAATCAAATTTCGGTCAATGGTCACTTCCTTTAGGCAGATCACTAATATTTGAAAATTAAGCTCACGGGATCACTATCACCTCACACAGATCATCTCCTCTTTACTTTTAGGTAGATCATGGTGCTATAGAATCACTAACCCTTACCGGTGGATCCTATTCCCAATATGCTATTTCTTATATATAGTCTAAGATGATTTGGCTTATATGATTATACTAAATTCTAAGTAAATGTCTCCTTTTTATTGGCCATACTAGGTTACACAAACTTAGAATTTGTAATAATCACAGTGTTTTCATACTTTCTTATACCTGAATGGATGTTTTACCATCCCAACTCATGACACAATCGTGGAATGCCCAACAACTTTCCTATACCAACAATTGGTCACTTGGTTACAAGCCTATCTATCCTAAAACATATATTGGAAATACTTCCTCTAAGTCTTCTTCCTTTCCAATCTATGTTTTCCTTTCCTTTCTATTTTTACCTTTCATTTCTTTAATTTCTAATTTCCTCTCCTTTCATTCATTTTTCATGATACTAGGCCCTTATTACTAACTATAACCTTATGTGTTTAATGATATATTCATTATTGGAAGGTATGGACATGGAAGGCCATTCATACCTTTCTAACCATTTAAAAAATACATTATTAAAATCTTATGCCTTAGCCATCCACCCCTTTTTCCTTTATAATTGGTTAACATAACATCTTTAACATTTTTCCTTACAATTTCATTACTAAAAACTCAACCCATTTTAAAGGAATAAAGAGGGATGGTCTCGGCCAAGGAAGGAAAGTAAGGAAAAAATGGGGCTAATGTAACATTCGTCCCTTTTCATATTCAAGAGATGTTCATTTATTTTAAATGAATTAAATGCTTGTGTTTGTTGCATTAAATTGCATATAGATGCATTTGAATGAGAGTTTTAGGTGAAGACAAAGAATAGGGACTAATTTGACAAGAAAAAGATGAAGTGAGGATGGATGTGAGAATTTCCAAAACTTCAAGGCAATGGACTGTAATTTTAGCCAAAGGATTTACTATAGCAACAAAATTTTGAAAACTTCCCGCCAGTGAGCTAGGGATAAAATGGTCATTTAACATGTAGTTGTAGAAATTATCATTTGGGCCAAATGGTCGGGAATTAGGAGTAGAATTGCAAATGACCGAATCACCTATAAATAGGCAAAGCTGCTAGAGAACCTCATTGTGCAACTTCAATTCAAAAAATTTAGAGAGAGAAAAAATGAGCTAGAGAGAGAAAGAGTTGCAATTGTGAAGGAAGAAAGCTGTTAATTGAATTTGAGCATTCCAGAAGCTAGGAAAACTTATCAGAACACTTCACCATCATCAAATACCAAGTTTAAACCAACAAAAAGGTAGCAAATCACCAATCTCTCTTATTTTTGAAAAATACTGTTCATGGTTGAAAATTCTGAGTTTTTATGATTTTGAATGTGAGGGAGATTAAAACCTACATTCTTAGTGTTTTTTTATTGCTATTGAATGTTTTAAAATATTTGAATATACTTGTGAATGCATGAATGCAAATTTGAAAAATGGGTTTTTCATGGTTTTCAAAGAAGAGTTTAAATCTAAGATTTAAGCATGATTAATTGATGGTTTGGGCTATTTTCTTATAGTAAATGAAACTCTTATGCTATTATTGAGTTTTTAATCATCAAAACTATTTTAAAAACATATTCTTGGGCTAAAATAATTGGTCAATGGCGAGTTTTAAAACAGAACATAACGTAACAATAGACTTGTAGAACCTACTAGTTGATTGACTTTCATGCTCTTGAATTGCCCAAAAATGTGATCAAAGTGCTAGCAGTCAACTGCCAGGGGCTGGTAGTCAACTACCATGTTCTTATTTTCTAGAAATTGGCCAAGAATAGAGCAGTCGATTTTTGGGGTCCCAAAAGTCAACTGATTGCTTTCTGTTTGAGATATTTTTGAGGCAGTAAGCTTGAAGTCAATTTCTAGGAGGCTAGAAGTCGACTTGTAGCTCTCTATTTTGGAAATTTGACTCAATAACCTATTTAAATCCACAATTAGCCTAATACTTCACTCAAATGTAGGATTTAATCTTGAATTGTAATGTGTAACATGATAAATAAGAGCATTTGAGAAATTATAAGAAAGAGAATAGAATTAAGAGATTTTAATTAAGCATAAACCATAAATGAGAATAACTGCAAATGGTTGATCCACGAGAATAGCTGCATTTGGTTATACCGCGAGAAGGCATGCATTTGGTTATACTGCAAGAAGGGATGCAATTGGTTATACCATGAGAATGGCTGCAACTGGCTTTAATCTAGGAAAATTTTTGTAGACGGTTAACCCTGAGAAATATTGCAGATGGTTAACCACAAGAATTAATGCTGACGATGAAAACCATGAGAATGATTGTATGTGTCTCATGACCACGAGAAAACTCATTTATGAATGGAAATATTTAAAGATTTCTTTTGTGATTCTTTTGATTTTGGCCATATCAAATTTGTTTATGCTCTATACTAATATGAGAAAATGAGTTGTTACCATTACAGTCTAAAAATGCATCCTGTGTGAGGAATATCTGTTGAAGTGCATGAGTAATCATAAGTATATGCATGCAATACTTGTATAATCCATGTACATTATTCCAATAGCATAATATTTTAAATTGTTACAAAAAAGAATGTAGTGGATTTTTGTATCTGTACAGTGGTACAAGCAACTATTTTTAAACATAGGTGATTATTGCTACTGAGAAATATTTCTCATTAAAGCTTATTTGTATAAGATGCCTAGGTACCAGGTGCTGTTGGAGGTAGAGATAAAGATAATGGAGATACCCTTTCTGGCGTATTTTCCTATGATCACTGGACTATAGGTCTTATTTGTATTTAAGTTACTACCCTCCCCCTGACTATATGCATAACTAGGAGTATATAGTATTTTGACATGCCCACTTCCCTGAATCCTTATTAGTATTTTGAAAGGATCAGGAGGATGATTTTGGTGTAGGTAAAGAGGGCATATATGTATTAAGATATGTGAGATAGTGACTTTTGCTTAAAATAGGGTATGTGTGGCAGGCTTATTGTCTCCTTACCCTGCTCAGGCTCACATATCTATAGGTATATGTCTACACACACTACTATTATGTATGTATAAATATTATGTACAGTTGAATGTGAATGTAAGTATCTCTATATCTATCTATCTCATTTAAATTTCTTCATTTATTTCTGCTGCATAACGTGTGAGAACCCAAGTGTAGTAACCCAAACTAGTGGCACTCAATTATTTAACTTATAAAAAGTTTAAAAATACTCGGGTAGAGCCAGTAGTAAACTCACCAATTATGTATTGTATTATCTTATATTATTTAATTAATAAAGGAATATAGGGTTAGAGGTGTTACACTGAGTTAGTATCAAAGCACAGTTACCACGGCTAGTTGAGTACTGGCTCGGTAATAAAGGGTAGATTCCTCAAGATAGAGATTAATACATGTTAGTTAGCTGAATCTAGATAGTTCACTGACTTGTATTCTGTTTTGACTTGAGGAATGGAGTGCTAGGTTTAGGGTAGACAGCATTTCTTATTGGTGCCATATGATCTCTTAGAAATATTATGTTATTGAGACTGATCACCTTGGTAATGTTTGTTTTGTAGAGTGAAGTATGGCTCCACCTAAGAGGAATATTGGAAAGGAGAAAGAAGGAGAGGGCAATATGGAGAGATTGATGCAGGCTATGCTAGGAGTGGTAAAAGCTATGAAAAAGCAAGCAGCTACTACTACCCATGCTATGAGAAAGTAGACAGCTGCTATTACTCATGTCCTCAAACAATTTTGGGAATAGGGGAATAATCATAACAATCCTAATCCTCAAGAAGGATAGGCTGGAAACCCAATATCTCATGGAGGGTTAAATTTCCAAAAAGTAAATCCTCTTTCTTTTAGCGATGAGCTTGACCCGAAGGTGGCTGAGGAATGGCTGAAAAGGATAGAGAAATTATTTGTGGTTCTTGCTACAACTGATGCTCAGCAGGTCTTATTTTCCACCTATATGTTGGAAGGAGAGGCAGAATATTGGTGGAAGGGAGCGAAGCAACTGATAGAGGCTCAGGGAATCCAGATTACTTAGGATTCATTCAATGATGCATTTCTTGGAAAGTATTTTCCTTAGAATGTGATGAATGAGAAAGAGATTGAGTTTATGCAGATCAAGCATGGTAACATGACATTTGATGAATACTTGGAAAAATTTAAGGAATTATCTAAATTTTCCTCCTACCTGAGACTTCAACTAAATGAAGCATGGAAAGCAATGCACTTAAAGGTTGGGTTGAGGTATGAGTTAAAGAATGTTGTAACTTCGTTGGAAATACGAGATTATGCCACATTAGTAAATAAATGTCGCATAGTTTCCAAGAATTTGGTAGAGACTAAGAAAGAAAAACAAAAGAGTAACTTCTTCAAAAAGAAACAACTAGGATCTTTCTCAGGGAGAGATGGTAGATTTGGCAAAGATTGAGAAGGGAAAAGGCTTATAGTGAGACCGGTGATGTCCAATGTTTGTCATAAATGTTATAAAAGTCATGAGGGACCCTGCAAATGGCAACAACCAAAGGTACAACATGGTGTATGTTATAAGTGTGGGAAGGAAGGACACTTTATTAAAGACTGTCCACTGTGGAAGAGACAGGGTGACACTACTAAACCTCCTACTACTAGAAGAGTCTATACTCTCAAGGGTAAGGAAGTGGCTCAGTCCAATGATTTAATGAAAGGTAAATGTTTAATTAATGGTATATCTTTAATTGTACTATTTGATTCTAATGCTACTCACTCATTCATTTCGTTGGAATGTGTGAAGAGATTAAATCTACCTATGATTAGTTTACCTTATCCATAATTTATTTCTATTCTAGCTGGAGCAAGTTTTGACTTCTTTAGCCAACTTAAATTATTCTATTGTTGTTGAGAACAGATCATTTATTGTTGATATGATTTGTTTACCTTTAGTGGATTTGGACATTATTCTACGGATGAATTGGTTGTCTGTAAACAATGTAATCTTGGATTATTTAGAAAAATCTGTGACTTTTGTAGATACCATACCTGTAAATAGGAGTATTGAGAGAAAGAATGAGAGAATGCAATTTCTATGTGCTTCTAAGATTAAAGTTCAGCATAAACTTGATGTCATTCCTGTAGTGTGTGAATTTCTGAATGTTTTTCCTAATGAAGTCTTAAGTCTTCCACCAGAGAGAGAGATAAAGTTTTTTATAGAATTGATTCCGGGGATGAGATCAATCTCTGTAGCACCCTATAGAATTTCTCCTATAGAATTGACAAAATTGAAGGTACAGATAGAAGATCTATTAGAAAAAAAATTCATTAAGCCTAGTGCTTCACCATGGGGAGCCTCGGTATTATTTGTGAAAAAGAAAGATGGAAGCTTGAGGTTGTGTATAGATTATAGGCAATTGAACAAGGTAATAATAAAGAATAAATATCCACTTCCTAGGATAGATGATCTGTTGGATCAATTGAGAGGGGTTACTGTGTTTTTCAAAATTTATTTGAGGTCGGGGTACCATCAAATCATAGTGAGAAGAGAAGACATACCTAAGATAGCCTTTAGAACCAGATATGGGCATTATGAATTTCTTTTAATGTCATTCGGATTGACGAATGCTCCAGCTATTTTCATGGATTACATGAATTGTATCTTCAGACCCTACCTTGATCAATTCGTGGTAGTGTTTATTGATGACATTCTTGTATATTCTAAAAGTAGTGAAGAGTGAAGAGCATGAACATCATCTTAGGATTGTGTTGCAGTTGCTTAGAGAGAAGCATTTGTATGCTAAACTTGAGAAGTGTGAATTCTGGTTGAAGGAGGTAAGATTTTTAGGTCATGTGATTACTAGAGATGGAGCAGTAGTAGATTCTAGTAAGACAGAGGCGGTAGTTGGTTCGGAGCGACCTACCAAAGTGATGGAGATCCATAGTTTTCTCGGATTAGTCGGTTACTATAGGAGATTTATTCAAAGGTTTTCGCAAATAGCGTTGCCTTTAACTAAATTGACTAGAAAAGATGTTCCATTTGTGTGGGATGCCAAATATGAACATAGTTTCCAAACTCTGAAAGAAAGACTAACAACCACACCTATTTTAATCATTCTTGATCCATTAGAAAATTTTAAAGTATATTGTGACACATCTAAGAAGAGCTTAAGGTGTGTCTTGATGCAAAATAGAAAAGTAGTAGCATATGCATCTAGGCAATTGAGACCCTATGAGAAGAATTATCCTACCCATGATCTTGAATTAGCAGCCATAGTGTTTACCTTAAAGATTTTGAGACATTATCTCTAAAGATCTAGATTTGAGGTATTTAGTGACCACAAAAGTCTCAAAAACCTTTTTAATAAAAAAGAGTTGAATATGAGATAGAGGAGATGGATGGAATTTATTAAAGATTATGATTTTGAATTGAAGTATCATCTTGGGAAGGCAAACGTAGTGCCCGATACTTTAAGTAGGAAATCCCTTCATGTAGCTCACATGATGGTAAGTGAAATGAATTTAATTGAGAAGTATAGGAATTTGAGTTTATTCACTCTCGTATTGCAAAATAGGATGTACTTGAGTGAAATGAAGATTGATAATACCTTTAGAACTCAAATCCTAGAAGCTCAAAGAGAAGATGAATTCTTGAGGTCTCTAAAGGATCCAAAAGAATTCAAGAAAGAGATAGATGGTGTAGTAACTTACCAAAATAGGTTATATATCCCAGAGTCAGGAGAATTGAGGGACAAAAGTTTAGAAGAAGCCCATAAGAGCAACTATACTATTCATCCTGGTGCCACTAACATATATCAAGACTTGAAGAAGAATTTTTGGTGGCTAGGTATGAAAAAGAACATATTTGAGTATGTTGCTAAATGCCTAGTGTGCCAGCAGGTGAAAATTGAACATCAAAAACCTGTAGGAATATTACAACCTCTAGAAATTTTGAAATGGAAATGGGAGAAATTTTCCATGGATTTCGTAGTTAGTTTGCCTAGAACTTAGTTAGGAAATGACGCAATTTGGGTGATTGTGGACAGATTAACTAAATCTACACATTTCCTTCCTATTAAAATAAATTTCTCATTGGATAAGTTAGCCCACTTGTATATACAAGAAATAGTAAGACTCCACAAAATACCCACTAATATAGTATTAGATAGAGATCCTAGATTTACTTCTAGATTCTAAAGAACCTTACAAGAGGCATTTGGTACTAAGTTAAATTTTAGTACTGCTTATCATCCTCAAACCAATGGGCAGACTGAAAGGACGATCTAAACATTAGAAGATAGGCTTAGGGCTTGTATATTAAAACAAAAAAAGAAGTTAGGATAAAATTTTTCCTTGAGTTGAATTTTCCTATAATAATAGTTTTCATACCAGCATAGGAATGGCTCTTTATGAAGCCTTGTATGGGAGAAAATGTAGATCACCTTTGTATTGGTTTGAGGTGGGGGAGAGACAAATCTTAGGACCAAAATTAGTTCAACAAACTACTGATCAGATAAAAATGATTAGGGAGAAAATGGCTAAGGCCCAAGATAGACAAAAAATTTATGCTGATAAGAGGAGAAGGCCATTATAATTTGTAGAAGGAGATCATGTTTTCCTCATAGTATCCTCATAGTATCTCCAGTTACTGGTATTGGTAGAGCTATTAAGTCTAGAAAACTAAATCCTAGATACATTGGACCATAACAGATTCTAAAGAGACTAGGTTCATCCACTTATCAAATAGCATTACCACCATTTTTGTCCAAAATCTATAATGTTTTTCATGTTTATCAACTTCGTAAATATATCCCAAATCCTTCTCATATTCTTCACACCAGTATTGTACAATTGAAAGATAGTTTAACTTATAATCCTAGACCTTTAAAATCATTGGTACTAAAGTCAAACAATTGAGAAATACAACAATTCCACTGGTAAATGTATTGAGAAAGAACATGATATGAGAAAAGTCTATCTGGCTTTATTTGAATAGGTATGTACAAATTTTGGGACAAAATTTTTAAAAAGATGGGAGAAATGTAACATTCATCCCTTTTCGTATTCAAGAGATGTTCGTTTATTTTAAATGAATTAAATGCTTGCGTTTGTTGCATTAAATTG
Organism: Senna siamea; assembly: GCA_031216115.1. Taxonomy (NCBI): domain Eukaryota; kingdom Viridiplantae; phylum Streptophyta; class Magnoliopsida; order Fabales; family Fabaceae; genus Senna; species Senna siamea. The sequence goes on from CM062354.1 coordinate 15,747,875, forward strand.
CATATAAATGCATTAAAAGGAGTTTTAGGTGAAGAAAAAGAATAGGGACTAATTTGAAAGGACAAAGATGAAGTGAGGATGGATGTGAGAATTTCCAAAACTTCAGGCCAATGGACCGTAATTTTAGCCAAAGAATTTATTGTAGCAATAGAATTTTGAAAACTTCTCGCTTATAAGCTAGGGACAAAATGGTAATTTAACATATAGTTGGAGAAATTACCATTTTTGGCCGAATGGTCGAAAATTAGGAGTATAATTGTAAATGACCAAATCACCTATAAATAGGTGAAGCCGCTAGAGAACCTCATTGTGCAACTTTAATTTCAAAAATTTAGAGAGAGAAAGGATGAGCTAGAGAGAGAAAGAGTTGGAATCGTGAAGGAAGAAAGCTGTTAATTGAATTTGAGCATTCCATAAGCTGGGGAAACTTACTAGAACACTTCACCAGCAAAAAGGTATCAAATCACCAATCTCTCTTATTTTCAAAAAATACTATTCATGGTTGGAAATTCTAAGTTTTTATGATTTTGAACATGAGGGAGATTAAAACCTACATTCTTAGTGTTTTTGATTGCTATTGGATGTTTTAAACTATTTGAATATACTTGTGAATGCATGAATGCAAATTTGAAAAATGGATTTTTCATGGTTTTCAAAGAAGAGTTTAAATCCAAGATTTAAGCATGATTAATTAATAGTTTGGGTTGTTTTCTTGTGGTAAATGAAGTTCTTATACTGTTATTGATTTTTTAATCATCAAAACTATTTTAAAAACATGTTCTTAAGCTCAAAATAATTAGTTAATGGCGAGTTTTAAAACAGAGCATAACGTAGTAGTCAACTTGTAGACCCTACTAGTCGACTGTCGTACTCCTAAGTTGCCTAGAAACGTGACCAGAGTGATAGAAATCGATTGCTAGTGGCTAGAAGTCGACTGCTATGTTCTTATTTTTCAAAAATAAGCAAGAATAAAGCAATTGTCTGTCGGGGTCCTACAAGTTGACTGATTGGCTTTTGTTTGAGATATTTTTGAGGCAGTAAGCTGGAAGTCGATTTCCAGGAGGCTAGAAGTCAACTTGTAGCTCTCTGTTTTGGGAAATTTAACTCAATAACATATTTTAATCCACAATTAGCCCAATACTTCACTCAAATGGATTTAATCTTGAATTATAATGTGTAACATGAGAAATAAGAGTATTTGAGAAATTATGAGAATGAGAATAGAACTAAGAGATTTTAATTAAGCATAAACCATAAATTAGAATAACTGCAAATGGTTGATCCACGAGAATAGCTGCATTTGGTTATACCAAGAGAAGGGATGCAATTGGTTATACCGCGAGAATGGCTGCAACTGCCTTTAATTCAAGAAATTTTTGCAAACAGTTAACCAGGAGAAATATTGCTGACGGTTAACCACAAGAATGATTGTAGGTGGCTCATGACCACAAGAAAACTCATTTATGAATGGAAATATTTAAAGATTTCTTTTGTAATGCTTTTGATTTTGTCGATATCAAATTTCATGATTTCTTTTTGTATGCTCTATACTAATATAAGAATATGATTTGTTACCATTATAGTATGAAAATGCATCCTGTGTGATGAATTTCTGTTGAAGTGCATGTGTAATCATAAGTATATGCATGCAATACTTGTATAATCCATGAACATTATTCTAATAGCATAATATTTTAAATTGTTGCGAAAAAGAATGTAGTGGATTTTCATATCTGTATAGTGGTACAAGTAGCTATTTTTAAACACGTGATTATTGCTACTGAGAAATGTTTCTCATTAGAGCTTATTTGTATCAGATGCCTAGGTACCAGGTGCTGTTGGAGGTAGAGATAGAGATACTGGAGATACCCTTTTTGGGGTATTTTCCTGTGATCACTAGACTATGGGTCGTATTTGTATTTGAGTTATCACCCTTCCCCTGACTGTATGCATAACTAGGAGTATATAGTATTTTGACATGCCCACTTCCCTGAATCCTTATTAGTATTTTGAAAGGATCAGGAGGATGATTTTGGTGTTGGTAAGGAGGGCATATATGTATTAAGATATGTAAGATAGTGACTTTTGCTTAAAACAGGGTATGAGTGGCAGGCTTATTTTCTCCTTACCCTGCTCAGGCTCACATATCTATAGGTATATATCTGCACACACTACTGTTATGTATGTATAAATATTATGTACAATTGAATGTGAATGTAAATATCTCTATATCTATCTATCTCATTTAAATTTCTTCATTTATTTCCATTGCGTAACGTGTGAGAACCTGAGTGTAGTAGCCCAAACTAGTGGCACTCAATTATTTAACTTAGAAAAAGTTAAAAATATACTCGGATAGAGGTAGTAGTAAACTCACCAATTCTAAATTTTATTATCTTAGATTATTTAATTAATAAAAGGAATATAGGGTTGGGGGTGTTACAACTTTCATGCCATATATTCCCTTTCTCTCATCCTTTTCATCACACAAACACAATTACATAAGTTCCCTTCCATTTCCATACAATTTCCATACTTCATTCTATTACACATCAAGGGTTACAACATACCTTTAGGTGAACTAGTGACTCTTTCCTTCACCATTTCTTTCCCCTCTCATTGGAATTCACATTCAAAATTAGGATTTCATGGTTGTGGAAAGCAATTCATCAAGAAAATCGTTATACATCTCATTATTTCTTTCTCTCTTGCCTTGGTCGAAAGCATAAACACATAAATGAAGCATTTTCATTCTAACAACCGTCATGAAGCTCTCGGCCAAGTCACAAGAAAAGAGAAATAAAGGAGTTTTATCAAAACATCAATTCTCTCTCTCTCTTGTTTATGGCTGAAATAACCAACACATCCATGGACTAAAATCATGCAAATATTCTCCATAGTGCCAAAAGAGAGCTCTCGGCCAAAGCAAGAAGAAAAGGAAAATGAAGGAGTTTCACACCAATTCTTTCCTTTTTCCCAATTTCATAAATATACAAGCAAGAAAACACTAACTCCTTACTATACCATGACAATCCTAATATTACATAATCAATCCAAACAAGAGGGCTTTCTTTGAACATGGTGAACCAAAACTACAAACTTTCATAATTCATTCAATCAATCATTCTAACACTCACAAATACATTCATACAACCATACAAACACAACCCAATAGAAATTTAAGCATGAAATAATGCAGAGTGAGAAACCCTCACTATTCATGGAAGCCATGGAAATTGCTCAAACACTTAAAAGAATCCATGAAACATGAAATCAAGGGTATAAGGTTGTTTAGTTACCTTGATTTAGCAATAGAAGTGATTTCGTCTTGGCCTTTTCTTGAGTTTTTCCTCTTCTTCTCCTTCTTCCCTTCTCGGTTTCCCTCTCTTTCTCCTTCTTGCCATCATTTTCTTCTCCTTTCTAAGGAAGAAGATGGTTTAAAAGCTTTTAGGGAGAAAATGATCATTTTGCCCTTCATGCCAAAATGACCATTTTACCTTTCATTTTTCTTCATAATTTCGAATAGTGAGAGATGGACTCCATGATAATTTTCATGATGTTTCTAGATGAAATGACTATGTTACCTCTAAGGTAAAAATTATCATTTTACCCTAGGGTAAAATTACCATTTTGCTCTTAGTTAAAAAATGACTATTTTGCCTTTAGGATATTTTTCTAAAGTGATCATGGCCTTCAGATATTTTTTTCTAGATATTTTTTTATGTAATCATTACTTTTAGATATTTTTAGGAATCATGATTACATGTCATTAATGTGTCTCAAATTCTATGCCAAGTAATGATGACATTTAGATATTTTAGGGAACTTTTCTCTTTTCACTTTAGTCCCTCTACTTTTCTTTCAATTTTTTAAGAAAACCTAGGGCAATTTAAACAGATACATTTAGGTATGTAACTGCTAAATTTAAGAATTTAGAACATACCTAAAAATATGAAAAGCGGATATTATATTAAACCTTATCTCTTGTGATCAATCTAAACCAAACTATATTGATTTTTAGTTTTAATCAGATTGTTATTTTTAGTTTTTGAATGGTTTAGTTCTTTCTTTGGGTTTATTGCTAAGAAAAAGAACCAAACCATGTATTTGGATGAGAATTATTTATTAATATTTGGATAAGATTTGAAAGAACAATATGATTGTTTTATTGTGAATGTTGAATTGTTGATGATGTTATCTTGTTATGTTGTTATTTATATATGCATTAGCAAAAGACGATTATGATTCTATCTTATTAAATAATGGAACCTTGCATTTTCTTACTATTGGTTGAAATTTATATATTAAAAAAAATTTCTTTGGTTAATAATGTTCAAATGCTTAAATTCCGCAAAGCTAAAAGGGGTCCAATCCATCCAAAACCTATTTACATATGATTTTTTTTAATTTGATTTGACATTATATAGTCAAATTGATGTCTATCTCTATGTCAAACTGATATGATTGGCTCAGTTTAAAAATCACTTCAAACCACGAAATTGAACTGCTAAGCATCCTTAAAGGGGAACTAGGGTTTTCTCTTATTTTTTGGTTTGGGATTTAATTAGATCATTTTAATGGGTTAGAATTTGTTTAAGGATAAAATTAAATGGATAATCCTAAGATGAAACATTTTTAGTTTAAAAATATTAAATAAAACTATAAAATGAAAAAAAATCTTAAATTAATTAATTTTACGCTACCAAAAAATTAACTAATTTTAATTTTTTTGTGTATTTTGCATTTTTTATTTTTTCCATATTTTAATTTAATTTGAAAAATCTGAATAAAATAATACTTTAAAATCCTCTCAATTAAATCATGTCATATCTCTAAGCTATGAGATATAATTTCTTGTAAAATATCCAATAAATTTTGTGATATATATATATAAATCTAAATTAGTTATATAACTATAAGAATCTCATACAAATGATAAGATTGTTAAATTACACAAAATATTATTGAGTCATGTATATTATTTAATTATGAATTAGACTAATTATTTATTTTTAATTTTAATACATTTTATGTAGGATGGTCTAAATAAAAAAAGATTAAGTAATGACGTAAAGAGAGTGGAATATCGATATCTTACTTTATTCAAAGAAAAAACTAAAAAAAATGCACTAAGAAATGAAGAATTGAAAACTTTAGAGTGTGTTTGTTTTTATGTTTCCTACTTTTATTTTCACTAAAATAATAGAATATATTACTGAAAATACATTTGGTACAATAAATTGAAAATGTTTTCTAGAACATTTTCAAAAATACGCTAAAAGCATGAAACATCTAAAGGATGTCTTCAATGCTTTTCACATAATCTTGATGTATTATTTTTTTGTAATTTTTTAAGAAAATAAATTCTTTAAAAAAATAGAAACAAAAATGAACAAAATTTTAACTTTACATAACAAACATATTTTGAAAATAATGAAAACTTTAAAATAAAAAATTGAAATAGAAAGTGAAAAATGAGAATATTTCATAAACCACATGCATTCTAAAGATTGATCATTTGCTCAAATTGAATTTAAAATAAAAAAGCTAGAATTATGTAAGTTGAGTCTGAGTAGCAATCAATTGTTGGGCTAAAGAAGTCAATTGTTTCTTAACTCAGCAAAAAGTTGACCAATTGAAAACAATAGTCATGTGGCACCCTAAAATTTTAGAAAACGCTATTTGATATTCATATATTTTAAAATAATAAACTACAAGTTAGCAGATACATTTCAATAATCGATTAGTAGTATTAAAAAACATGTGTTTTCAAAGTGCATAACACCTCTTTTATGTGCACAATGATTAGTTTTAAATCTCATAAATATGAAATTTCTAACAAATGTTGAGAGAGAACCCAGTATTATAATGTGATTATCAACCTTTTTTTTATTACCTAAGAGAAAAATAAACATTAGAGTCAAAACTTATAAAATCTTTATCATTTAAGTTATTAGAGCTTCATCTTGCATATTTACTTTTAGAAAGATTGTATTTGAGTAATTTTATTATTTTAAAATTATTGGAAGGCAAGGATGGTGTAACAATCGAAAACATTTTGAAAAAGGTTTTCCAGGATAAAATCAAATTTTTAAACCCTAATCCCTTTTAAACAAATCCTGGGATGACTTTCGAGGATAATGACTTGACACAGAAGATCGTTCAAAGCCAGAAACACGATCAAACAGAAAGAAATGCAATTCGGCGATCAAAAACTGACGGAAGAAGTTTCGTGCGTCAATTTCGTTGACGGTGGCCAAAACTTTTGCATAGAAATGCATGCCAACGTCTGGAAGGATGCTGACACCCTCAAACATCCCCCGGTGGCCCGAGAAAAGTCAGAATCGTTCCTGGAGGCTTTAAATTTCACGAATTTCCTATATTTCTCTCTCCTCACCACACTCTCTCTCTCTTCTCTCTTTTCTCTCTCCTCCTTCCTCCACCATGAACGGCCGCTATAGCCACCGTGGGCCGCCACCAAGGATACCAACCGACAGCCTTCATTGTCCACAACCTCCAGCAACCAACCACGGCCACCAACGGTTGCCGGAGCCGCCGGAAAGACGTCGTTTTTCCCGTCCATCGAGCGAAACTTCTCTAACTAGGATCGCCGCCGTCCGTCGCCATTGACCGTCACCGCCCCCACCACCGTAGCAGAGCTACCGACTTTCTCGATGGCTTGCCGCCGTCGAAAGGAGGCCGGACGAGCCCGGATCGAGGGAAAATGCCGTCCGTCATGCGAGAAACTTCGTGGCCAGAAAACACTGCCCAAACGGCCGTGAACCGCCACGCCACCACCGTATTCGGAATCCTGGACTTGTGGGCTTCACCGTGGTGTGATTTTCGAGGCAGCGCACCCCTCAGTCGTCGCTTAGTATCGTGCCGTGCCAAATGTGTGCTGCCGTGCCGAACCTTTTGGACGTGTATCGGGAGGAACTGAGACCACCGTGACGTAGAATTCCATCATTCGAACACATTGGTAAGGTCCGATTTCCCAAAAACTAATGGTATATGACTGAAATGGCTGCCGAACGTAAATGGACAATAAATTGACCTAGGTATTAGCGTAACTGGATTTAGAATCAAAAAATGAATGACGTAACGAATCTGAATATTTAATTTCATGTCCAGGAAATTAATTGGGCTCAGAAACTGAGATTTCGTGAAGCCCTGACTTGATTTGGAGCGACCGGAGACCAGGTAGGATAATTTACACTTCTCGAACCCTAGAATTGATTTAGTGAATACCTGAATGATTTAGATGACTTGCATGGATTTACGTGTTGCTTTCGATGGGATATATTGCATGCCTGTGTGCTGAAAACCCTAATTGCATGTTAGACTGACTGCTTGATTGTAAACAGGTGATTTGTACTTTGGATATGATCGAAATACAGAGGAAAATCTGCCGGATTTTCAGTAGGGTTTACCGCTGTAAATTTATGGATTTAAGTCAGAATTTATGTGAATGTATGATTCGATGTATATACGAGTCTTTGATTTCATTCCAGAGTAATTTGTAATGTATGCATGTATAATTAGTTAGCTGCATGTGAATCAGGGTTGAACAGAATCTGAATGGACAACGGAAAGTCTATTTGGGTTACGCTCAACCAGTAGCGATCCCCTGACATTCCCATATAAGGAATAATTGTGTAAAATCACCCATATGCTTCCGCTAATCAGATAAGCATCGCGTATGACGTATTAGGGGGTCATTAAAATTATGGTATCAGAGCCCGATTTGTCAGATTTTTTGGTTTAGTGGGTTAAGGACTTGAATCTTCGGGCTTGCAGCTTTAGGGTTTTGATTGATTTGACTCTGGAATGATAGGACCTAATTTTGAATCGATAATGAATGGAATGAAGTTAATATTTTACTGATTAATTGTTGTTGTGTGACTGATCTATTTGTTTTTGTGTCAGATAAGCACGGCAGAATTGAGCAGGGACGCCACACGTAGGCCCAGGGGAAGGCCAAGGCACAGAAATCAGGGTGCTTCAGGTAGTGGTAGCATGGAGACTGAGGTAGACATGCGTGACATGATGGAATCCATCCGGTTGATGGCCGATGCGATGAGAGACCAGGCCACTACCAGTGCTAATGCAATGAGACAACAGCAAGAAGATAGACAAACGAGAAACGATGGAGCCACCCAACATGCGAATCCACTATATTAGGGATGGATTGAATTCCATAGAGCAGGTCCATCTCCGTTTACAGGTGCCTCCGATCCAGCTGCTGTGGAAGCTTGGGTAAAAGAAATTGAAAAGATTTTCAGGTTGTTACAGTGCGACGATGAACAGAAATTCACATATGCAACATATATCTTTGAAGGGCGGCGAAGCGTGGTGGACAGATGCCCAGCAACTGATGGAGAGCCGAGGCATTCCACTGACTTGGGAATCTTTCAAGAGAGTCTTCATGGATAAATATATCCCTGAGAGCGTGAAACAAGCTAAGGAAGCACAATTTCTGAAACTCACACAGGGAGGCAGGCCGTTTGACGAGTATCTGAAATAGTTTGAAGAATTATCACGATACTCCACTTACCTGCGAATGCATTACGATGAGGCCTGGAAAGCGAAACAACTAGAAGAAGGCCTCGACTTACTTATGAAGACTCAGTTAGCTACCCTGGAGATTCAAGACTTCGCCACACTAGTCAACAAGTGCCGAATTCTAAGTAAGAATTTAGAACAGAGACAGACTCAGAATATGACACAACGAACAGGGAACTGGCCCAGACAAGCACCCAGAAACCTTAATGTAAGAAGCGGTATGTTTAAACCGCAACCAGGGGCTTCTAGTAGCAGTGGAAGATGACCTGATAATAATCCCTATCTGAAGTGTGGTACCAAACATCCAAATCAACCCTGCTGGCATCAGACTCCACTTCAGTGTTACAGATGTGGAGGTACAGGACATATGGCCAGATACTAGCCGACATCCAGTAGCCGAAGACCACAGGCTCCAGGGAGAGTTTTTACTATGAATGCTGCCAATGTCGACAGGTCTTTAGGCTTGATGCAGGGTAGAGGTAAAATTTATAATTTTTCCTTGATAGTATTGTTTGATTCGGGTGCTATGCACTCATTTATTGCTGATGCATGCATAGAAAGAGTAAAATTACCTGTTCAAACCCTGCCCTTTGACCTTTACATATCCACACCCTTGGGAGAAGCCACTATGTCCCCACGAATATGCCTAAATTGTCCCTTAACCATTGAAGATACTTTATTTCTTGTGGACTTAGTGTGTATACCATTGTCAGGGATCGACATTATTTTGGGAATGGATTGGTTGACTAGGAATCAGGTCTTGTTGAATTGTTTCGAAGGGACAATTACTTATCTAGATAACGTACCTGTGCGAGGGAGTGACCGGGCTTGTGAGATAGGTGATATGTCCCTTAATCTCTCTGAGGTAGAGTTGTAGGATAAGCTAAGCCAAATCCCAATCGTGAGTGACTTTTCGGAGGTATTTCCTTTGGAAATAAGTAAACTGCCACCACCTAGGGAGATAGAATTCACCATTGACCTGATTCCAGGAGCGAGTCCAATAGCTATGACCCCATATCGTATGGCCCCCGCAGAATTAAGAGAATTAAAGGTCCAAATCGAAGATATATTAGAGAAGGGGTTTATTAGGCCAAGTGTATCACCATGAAGAGCTTCGATCTTATTCGTAAAGAAGAAAGACGGGAGTTTAAGACTGTGTATTGACTATCGACAATTGAATAAGGTGACCATTAAGAATAAATACCCATTGCCACGTATTGATGATTTATTTGATCAGTTGCAAGGCGCGACTATATTTTCTAAGATAGATTTAAGGTCAGGATACCACCAGATTAAGGTTAGAGAGGAGGATATTCCTAAGACAGCGTTTAGGACAAGATACGACCACTATGAGTTTCTAGTGATGCCGTTTGGATTGACGAATGCACCCGCTGTTTTTATAGACTATATGAACAGGATTTTCAGACCCTATCTAGATCAATTTGTCGTGGTATTCATCGATGATATCTTAGTCTATTCCAAGACTCACGAAGAGCATGCCCAGCATCTTAGCACGGTGCTACAGATACTGGAAGAGAAACAGTTGTATGCAAAGCTAGAGAAATGTGAGTTTTGGTTAGAAGAAGTGAAATTTTTAGGACATGTGGTTAATGGGAAAGGGATAGCGGTCGACCCAAAGAAAATTGAAGCAGTATTAGATTGGGATCGACCTAGAACGGTCACCGAGATTAGGAGTTTCCTAGGTTTGGCTGGTTATCATCGGAAATTCATTCAAGGATTTTCGTAGATAGCTGTACCACTAACCCGGTTGACTCGGAAAGGGGTAGATTTTGAATGGAGCGAACAGTGTGAAACCAGTTTTCAAATTCTGAAAGAGAAATTAACCACCGCTCCTGTACTAATTATCCTGAAACCCCTAGAACCCTTTACTGTATATACAAATGCATCCTTGAGAGGCCTAGGTTGTGTGTTGATGTAGGATGGGAAAGTTGTGGCTTATGCATCACGACAATTGAAACTTGCAGAGGAGAACTATCCCACCCATGATTTAGAATTAGCTACCGTTGTGTTTGCATTAAAGATTTGGAGACATTACCTGTATGGCACCGTATTTGAGGTATATAGCGATCATAAGAGCCTTAGGTATTTGTTTGATCAGAAGGAATTAAACATGAGGCAGCGTAGGTGGGTAGAATACTTGAAAGACTTTGATTTTGAGTTGAAGTATCATGCAGGAAAAGCAAATGTTGTGGCTGATGCATTGAGCCAAAAGTCACTACAAGTAGCTAGTTTAATGATTGGTGAGATGAGGTTACTTGAGGATTTTAGGAATCTTAGCCTCAATGTAATCTCGTTCCCGCATAGATTAGTGATGAGTGACTTTTTAATAACCTGCGAAGTGAGAGAATTGATTAAACAGGCCCAACTTGAGGATGAATCCTTGGAAGTATACGCAGACCAACCCGACTTTGGATTAGCACCTGATGGAGTTTTGATGTTTAGAAAAAGGGTAGTGATTCCGAACCATCAGGAACTAAAGGAAAAAGTGCTAGCAGAAGCTCACAGAAGCCATTACACTATTCACCCAGGTATTTCCAAGATGTATCAGGACTTAAAGAGGAACTTTTGGTGGCCCGGTATGCGGAGAGATATCACAGATTACGTGAATGCCTGTCTGACTTGTCAACAGGTTAAGATAGAACACCAGAAACCTGCAGGGCTACTTAAGCCATTGGAGATACCAGAGAGGAAATGGGATCAGATCACTATGGATTTCGTGGTAGGATTACCTAGAACACCAGTAGGATTTGATGCCATTTGGGTAATAGTGGATCAGTTAACCAAGTCTGCGCACTTTTTACCTGTCAAGGTGCGTTACTCCATGGAGAAATTAGCCGAAGTATACCTTAGGGAAATCATGAGATTGCATGGAATACCGTCAGGTATAGTATCTGATCGATACCCTAGGTTTACTTCGAGATTTTGGCAATCTCTACAGCAAGCCTTAGGAACCCAACTTAAATTTAGCACAGCCTACCATCCTCAGACTGATGGGCAGTCTGAGAGGACTATTCAAACACTAGAAGACATGTTAAGGGTGTGTGTGCTTGAGCAGAAAGGAAGTTGGGATAAACACCTGCCGTTGATAGAGTTTGCATACAACAACAATTATCACTCTACCATCGGTATGGCACCGTATAAGGCTCTGTATGGGAGGAGTTGTAAGTCACCTTTAAGTTGGGTAGAGATAGGGGAGAGTGCACTATTGGGACCTGAAATGGTGCAAGAAACCACTGATCAAATTAAAATGATCAGAGAAAAGATGAGAATTGCCCAACAGAGGCAAGAATCATATGCCAACAAGAGAAGAAGGCCTTTGGAATTTAACGAGGGAGATCACGTATTTCTGAGAGTGTTCCCCACCACGGGTATTGGTAGACATATAAGGACTAAGAAACTAAGTCCTAGATTCCTAGGACCATTCCAAATTTTACAAAAAGTCGGTCCCGTTGCCTACCAAATTGCTTTACCTCCCTATTTGTCCAACCTACATGATGTCTTCCATGTCTCCCAACTTCGTAAATATGTCCCAGATCCTGCGCATGTATTAGAGAATCAACCGATAATATTAAAGGAAAATTTGACTTACGAATCTACTCCTGTTCAAATCCTTGACTATAAGACTAAGCAACTTCGAAGTAAAATAATCCCTCTAGTTAAGGTACTTTGGCAGGATGTAGCATCGCAGGAAATGACGTGGGAGAAAGAAGAAGAGATGAGGCAAAAATACCCAGAACTGTTTACAGGTATAAATTTTGGGGACAAAATTTCTTTAAGGGGGGAGAATGTAACAATTGAAAACATTTTGAAAAAGGTTTTCAAGGATAAAATTGAATTTTTAAACCCTAATCCCTTTTAAACAAAGCCTGGCACAACTTTCGAGGATAATGACTTGACATAGAAGATCGTTCGAAGCCAGAAACACTATCAAACAGAAAGAAATACAATCCGGCGATCAGAAACTGACAAAAGAAGTTTCGTGCATCAATTTCATTGACAGAGGCCAAAATTTTTGCATAGAAATGCGTGCTAACGTCTGGAAGGATGCCGACACCCTAAAAAATCCCCGGGTGGCTCGGGAAAAGTCAGAATCGTCCCTAGAGGCTTTAAATTTCACGAATTCCCTCTATTTCTCTCATATCTTTCTCTCTCCTCACCACACTCTCACTCTCTTCTCTCTTTTCTCTCTCCTCCTTCCTCCACCGTGAACGGCCGCTACAGCCACCGTGGGCCGCCACCAAGGACACCAACCGACAGCCCTCACTGCCCACAACCTCCAGCAACCAACCACGGCCACCAACGGCCGCCGGAGCCGCCGGAAAGACGTCATTTTTCCCCTCCATCGTGCGAAACTTCTCCAGCTTGGATCGCCGCCGTCCATTGCCGATGACCGTCACCGCCCCCACCACCGTGTAGCCCGAGCTGCCAGCTTTCTCCAGTAGCTCACCTCTATCGAAAGGAGGCCGGACGCGCCCGGATCGAGGGAAAATGCCGTCCGCCGTGCAAGAAACTTCGTGGCCGAAAAACACTGCCCAAACGGCCGTGAACCGCCGCGCCACCACCTTATTTGGACTCATGGACTTGCGGGCTTCACCGTAGTGTGATTTTCGAGGCAAACCGCACCCCTCCACAGTGCACCGCCGTGTGCCACCTTGCCGGAGCTTCTAGATGTGCATCAGGAGAAACCGAGACCATCGTGACGTAGAATTCCATCATTCGAACACATTGGTAAGGTCCGATTTCCCAAAAACTAATGGTATATGACTGAAATGGCTGCCGAACGTAAATGGACAATAAATTGACCTAGGTATTAGCGTAACTGGATTTAAGATCGAAAAACGAATGACATAACGAATCTGAATATTTAATTTCATGTCCAGGAAATTAATTGGGCTCAGAAACTGAGATTTTGTGAAGCCCTGACTTAATTTGGAGCGACCAGAGACCAGGTAGGATAATTTACACTTCCCGAACCCTAGAATTGATTTAGTGAATACTTAAATGATTTAGATAACTTTCATGGATTTACGTGCTACTTTCGATGGGATAAATTGCATGCCTGTGTGCTGAAAACCCTAATTGCATGTTAGACACCTTGTTTATCGAGTTTAGATGCCTTTAGGACAGATTTACTTAGGTTTGGGTACTTGATAGCTGGTATGGAATGACCGTTAAGTATTCCTAGTACAGAGAGCTTTTAAGCAAGATTATTTTTATCAGATTTAGCCTGTAATGAGTTAGGGATTACGCGTTAAACTAGGACAACCCTAAGAAAGGTTTAGGGAGTATAAGGGTGGATAACCTACATGGAGAAATATTGTGATTTAGGCGTAATACCCTAGAACCCTGAGGAATAGCCGACCGAGTGCATGTGAGTTCGAATAGACTGTATGAGGATGAGAATTGGCATATGTGCACATGCTAGGGGATGCCCTAGATGATGATTCTCACCCGGTCCTTGAGTGGGTGATTGGTGTTACAGATCACACTCACAATATAGGCTTGATTCGGGTGATTGGTGTTACGGATCACACCCAATGATAAGAGAGGTATTCTCTCTAGACTACGTGCAATTAGAAGATGATTCAGATTTGGTTACAGCGAAATTGTGACCAACGTGGATATAGATACACCGGGTATGGGATTTTACTTGATTTTGATGATTGATTTTCAAAGAAATGGATTTTTATGACGTCGATTAACTGCATCGATTTCCATGTAATTAAATGATTTTTAAAGATAAGGTATTTCACTGTTTTCGAACTAATTTCGGGAAGATGATTTCGGTGTTCGCACCGCTGGGTATTCAACCAATTTTTGAATGATATTTGAATTGTGAATTATTCTACTGGGATTCATATCTCATTAGGTTGTTTACTCAGATGAACAGGGACAGGGACAGGAACCCAGACGATAGCCGAGGCTGACTTGAGGATAGACCGGAGGATGATTTAGCTTAGGCTTGAATCGTGTGTACATATACTCTGATGACATTGTTGTTTATTGGGTTTTGTCTCTTATGTTTCTGTATGGAATGGACTGAATGTACATGTAATATTTCAGATAGTGTATATAGATTGTAGTGATGAATTGACGTTAATGTATATGGATTTATATTAATTATGTTTATTGCTGTTGTTGGACTGGCTGCTTGATTGTAAACAGGTGATTTATACTTTGGATATGATCGAAATACAGAGGAAACTCTGCCGGATTTTCGGTAGGGTTTACCGCTGTAAATTTATGGATTTAAGTCAGAATTTATGTGAATGTATGATGCGATGTATATACGAGTCTTAGATTTCATTCCAGAGTAATTTGTAATGTATGCATGTATAATTAGTTAGCTGCGTGTGAATCAGGGTTGAACGGAATCTGAATGGACAACGAAAAGTTTATTTGGGTTACGCTCAACCAGTAGCGATCCCCTGACATTCCCACATAGGGAATAATTGTGTAAAATAACCCATATGCTTCCGCTAATCAGATAAGCATCGCATATGACGTCTTAGGGGGTCATTACAGATGGTGTATCCCTCTGAGAGAAATCAAGGGAAGAGAAGTGCTTCAAGTGTTTTCTTTTAAAATAAAGTTGTACTATGTTTTAGAGTGAAAAAAAAAAAACTTTAGATTGAGTTAGAGATTAAAAAGGATCAAAAGTGCATAATTAAAATTGTGGAATTAGTGGAAAATCTCAAATTAAAACTTAGGGATTGTATATAAGTTTAGATTGGAGTCATACTAAAACAAATCTTAAAGTTTGTTTATCTTTTTTCTGCACTCTCTTTATTTTAAAATTGTAGATTGATACTCTATTATCATATTTTGCATAACCATTGCATATCTTGCTTGATATTCTTTCATCAATTTTATTTTATATAATTATTGACAAGATTGTTAGATTATCTTCATTTAAATTATTATTATTATTATTATTATTATTATTATTATTATTATTATTATTATTATTATTATTATGCATATATATCTATATATTGCTAAATGCTTTTTTTTTTGGAATAAAAATTATGTTTTTCATACTCTAAATATCAACATAAAGTTTATCTCGATATATATTTCTTGTTTCACTCCATACTCTTCGAAGTGACTTCAATAGTAAACTTGTTATTAAAAAAAATTTAATAATAATCCAAATTTTTATGAACACAGAATTCACCCTTGTTGGGGTGTTAGTTTTCTTGTCAAACACTTTGGTCTTGGAACAATTTTTTAGTCTAAGAACGCGTACAATTTTCCAAAATAAAAAAATATTGCTTGCTTGCCAAAACTACAGTATTAATTCAAAATTAAGCACTTTCTAACATGATTTTGGCTTAACAAATAGCTATTTTACTCAAAATGCTCTAAAATTTTGTAGAAATGAATTTCAATCTGATTACATGCCATGGAAATTTTAGAGTCAAACTCTTTCATTAAATGAACTAAATATTCCCCAACTATCTTGTTTTTGCTTAAACTAAATGACCTAAATATTTCGAATCTGATAAGGCTCAAACCTTCACAATATGAAAAGTAATTGCATAGAAATACACTTCCAAAAGTTAACTAGAGCTTTTAGTTTATATTAAGCAAATTTACGAAACTGCCGGTTTGTCTGAAAATTATATAAGATAAAATTTTCGAGGCCAAAAGACAAAAAACCATTTACCACCTTTTCAGCAGGAAAATATCTATAAACTCAATTCTAACTCAGAAGTAGGCAAGTTTGGGTTCCAAAAACATGTCTATCTTAATCCAAAAGTAATCAAACTTTCCATAATTTGTTATTAATATGAAAAAATACGTTGTGACCAATTGGTGGGTAGAAATTTGACCATTTGGCCACTCAGCCAACCTTCTAACTAAACACCTAATTAAAATCCATGAAAGTTTTAGAAATAAAATCCAACTCTCCAACTAAACACAGATTTTCAAAGCAAAACAAATTCATTTGTTCTAGTTTCAACCAACATTCTTGCATATAAAGTGTCCTATTTTTTTAGTTTTTCAACCAAAAACTCAATGTTTTCGTCCAATTTGGAAGGTTTAAGCACCATAAAGATTTAATAAAACTTTCCAGAAAGTTTATAAACAGGTTTTCTAGTTCTCCAGCCAAATTTGCACGATTTCAAGGTCATTTTCTAAAAAACAACTATTGCACTAGCTTACAGCACAATTTCAGCAATTCCACAAATTTGTATAGCATGCACTATCTATTTACATCAGAACTCATGTGACCATCATGACGTTGTTAGAATCTGTAAAATTACATCATATCAAGCTTATTTCCTAAACCCTAAACCTTTGGCAACTATATAATAACACTGACTCTCAAAATAAATATACAAGAATTGGATGACAGCATCCCTAAAAAAAAAAATCCAAATCATCTCAAACTCCCAAATTTGAAGTAACTTAAAAACTAGAGGATGAAATTTGCCAGGATGATTTTCAAACCATTCTAACTCACCTCATCTCATTAGCTTTTCAACAAGTGATGATTGGTTTAAGAAATTCAAATCATTCCGTCTCACCTTACCTCGCTACCAAACCATCTCCCAAAAGATTGAGAGAGGAGAAAGAAGAGTGAGAGTGAGAGAGAAATTTATATTCATAAGAAGAACAATTTAATGGCGTTCAAAAACACTACATTGTTTACAAGTGGTGTCATTGTAACAACATATAAAATGCACAACTAGTTAAAATGCTCCAAGCAACAAGAAAGAGCTATACAATTAGTCATCAATTGAAAAGATCACTCCATTCGCTTTGATAAAGTTGTGTGTTGTGTGGTCAATCACCTGCAAAAAAAAGACAAAGTTAAGCCTTGTAAATGACTTGCAAAACAATTTTTATGAGGACAACATTCACAAGGAGGAAAATTTTGGGGTACTTGAAAAATACGTAACTTCTCAATTTGGTGCCTTTCAGAACATTTCTTGTAATTTATTCCCTCAATCATTAATATGTTTACAAGATTGTCCTTCCATTCGGTCTTCATTCAAAATTTTAATGCTAAAATTAATGCTATTGAGTTAGATGTTAGTTATTCACTTGAAATCATCAACTCATACATCAAATTTTGTGTGGAAGTCATCATCAAACTGTCTGATTTAACATTAAATTTTGTAAAGAGATGTGATGAAAGAGTAACATTACAAGCATATTAAGGATTGAGAGATTAAATTGAAAAGAATGATTTATGAAAGACTGAATTGAAAGTCATGGGACCAAAATAGAGTTTTCCTCCTTAATGAATATATGAAAGACGGGGGAGACAAGGATACATCTATCATTACACCTCACTTTTACACAACTGAAAATAATATTTGATTGAAATAAGATTTATATAGCTAGTAATGTCAAAGGGGCTGGTTTATTAATTTTTTCCAGATGGAAAAAGTCAAATGTTATACTATAAAGTTGTGGGAGAAGGTTATTGAGCGAAAATTGAGGTTGGACACACAAATTACAGAGAACTAATTCAGTTTCATGTTAGGAAAGTCAACCATAGAGGTCATATATTTATTGAGGAAATTGAAGAGAAATATCAAAGATCTCACAAGGACCTATACATGATCTTCATCGATTCAGAAAAAGTCTATGATAGTTATAGGTACCTAAGAGACTTGGGGAACCCACCTCAAAAGCTAGCTCATAAGGGGGTAGAACCACTCCTCTTAAGTACCCCGTCGAGTAGCTTACTCTACTCGATGTGGAACTTGGTCCCTATCATTAGCACCCCTCTTGAAGAGCCGACAACCCGACGGCTGCACTCTGTGGCACTTCACTCAGTGACGCTTCACTCCTCTGCAGGTCAGCCCCTCCGCCGATCAGAAACCTCCGTCAGGTAGCCCTTTTCGTGCAATCGAACCTAGCTTTGATACCAATTGATAGGTACCTAAGAGGCTTGAAGAACCCACCTTAAAAGCTAGCTCATAAAGGGGTAAAACCACTCCTCTTAAGTACCCCGTCGAGTAGCTTACTCTACTCGATGTGGGACTTGGTCCCTATCAGATAGAGTACTGAGAGAGGTGTTATGGAAGGCTCTAAAAAAGAACAAAGTCCGGGTAGCTTATATGACTGCATTAGGGTTCAACTTTGATCCCTTACTTTTTTAACTTGATATTGAATGTGTTCACTGAACATATCCAAGAAGTAGCACCTCGATGTATATTTTTTACTGATAATATAGTCCTTGTTGTAGATCCCAGAGAAGAAGTAAATGAAAAATTATAGAGGTGGAGATAAGCTTTAGAGACATACAGGTTCCGTATAAATCGTAGCAAAATAGAATATATGAAATTTAATTTCAGTGAAAGGGACACTGATTCTAGGGCAAAGGTGAAGCTTGGAGATTATCCCATACAAAAAGTCACAAGTTTTAAGTATTTAAGAACGATAATACAAAATAGTAGACAAATAGAAGTAAATCATAAGATTTAAGCAGCGTGGATGAAATGGAGAAAAACTTCAAGTGTTATTTATAATATAAAAGTATCACTCAAGCTTAAGGAAAAATTTTATCGTACAACTATAAGACCTACATTGTTGTATGGTAATGAATGTTGGGCGATAAAATGTCAACATAAGCAAAAATTTAACGTTGTAGAAATGAGAATGTTGTGTTGGATGAGTAGTTAATCTAGAAATGATAGAATTAAGAATTAGTGTATTAGAAAAAAGGTTGAGGTAAATCTATTATAGATAAATTAATAAAAACGTGCTATATGAACCCATGTGACAATGCTAAATGTTAGAAATGGCAAATGGCTTACACCCAAGAAAAGAGTGAATTGGATGATTAAAAATGTTTTGAGCTTATTGAAAGCTTAGCAGTTAAAAAATATTTAATACTCAATCCAAGTGACTTAAATAAAGCTTAGAAAGGCTAGAGATACAATGACCTAGTATGAACAAAGAAGAATATAAGATTGAGCAGTAAAACAGAGCATCAAAAAGTTGCAGAAGACTGCTGTAATGATAAGCTGAAAAATTAAAGTTGCAGAATGATATAAGGTAGAAATGTAAATGTGCTGAAGAATAAAGGAGATAATTATTTATCTTGATTCAACTTATTCAAAAAAGCCTACATCTAGTCCCTAAGCAAAGATTGAGATTTTTCACTATCACCACAAGTTTTAAATGGGCACTTGTGAACCATTACAATAATCTCTTTCTCTTAGCACACTTTTTGTCTTAACTCACTCAAGAAAAACCTTTGCATGGGATTTTTACACTCTTTAGAAATGAAGATTTTATCAATAGAAACTCTCTTTTAGAGTAGATATTACAAATGAAAGAACTAAAGGCAATTTCAGTAACAAGAACTCAAATGATAGCTTAAGTATTCATTTCAGATGTTTTTCTTTTCACACTTCTCAAAGTGTCTATTTATAGATATTTGTAAGTAGAGAGTCTCATGAAAGTTACTGGGCTCGAGGGTTGTGACAAAAAGAAGGGACAGATGGCAGCATGGGTAAAAGAGGGAATTGGCCTAATAACCACCTCTGACAGTGGCTTAATGGAGCAGACACCCGAGGGAAAGATATAAACAGGGGAGGGTAGTGTTATGGTCTCTCAGGCAAGGTTTTGGTTAAGGAAAGAGAGTCTAGCGTCTCGAATGCTAGAGGGTTCTTGTCACCGGTTTGCTGCCATTTTTCTTCTCTACTTTCTTTTGTTTATCTAGCCTAGTGTGTGTTCCTGAACTAAGAGTGCAGTGCTTGTGTTGCTGGTATTTTCATGTATTTGTGCTGTGTTTAGGGTTTGATATTTGCTCCGTTATTGAGGTTTATAAATAAATTGCAATAGTATTTTCAGTGCTCCATCAATTAGTATCGGAGCCAGGTTCGATAGTGCAGCAGATGGTAAACACAAGGATGGAAAGCAGGATTGACGGAGTTGAGAAAGAGGTAACAGAAATTAGAGGAGAGGTTGGAGATATAAAGAGGGAACTAGACTTGATAACAGAGTATGTGTAGGAACTCAGAGATACAATGGCTAAGATTCAAGTGGCCCTTAGGAATTCAAGCAAAGGGATAGCTGTTAAAGAACAAATGCAGCCAAGAACCAAAACACCAGAACCAAACGTGGAGGCAGAGGGCAGTGGCATTGCAAATGAGAAGGATGGGAATAAATATCGCAATTTAGAGATCCCTCTTTTCTCAAGAGAAGACCCCATTGGATGGACTCTCAGGGTGGAGAGGTATTTTCAGGTGAATTTGTCAGAAATTATAAGAGAAGAATGAATTTTTAATGTATTCTGATTAGATTACAGCCTTAGTTTATATACACAATTGTCTAACTTAAAAAAAGTAACAAATCCCTAAATTATAGGAAATTCAGTAACTAATGCTAATTCCTAGAACTCAGGAAATTATATAAGATTTTCTCTCACTACACAAACTTTCCAAATAAAGACGCATAATCTGACCACAATCTTTCCAAATAAAGACGCATAATCTGACATTTCCCCTCAAGCTGGTGAATGGATATTTTCCATCCCAAGCTTGCTAATAATATCTTGAAACACAGTACTTGTCAGTCCCTTTGTGAGTACATCTACCAACTGATCTTTACTTGAAACGAATGGGGTGCATATCAAACCGCTATCTAGTTTCTCCTTGATAAAGTGTCTATCGACTTCAATATGCTTTGTTTGATCATGTTGAACCGGGTTATGAGCAATGCTAATGGCTGATTTATTATCATAGTACAACCTCATAGGTCCTTCCCATTTTATTCTCAAATCATCTAGGATTATCTTCAACCAAAGTAATTCACATATTCCCAATGCCATTGATCTGAATGCTGATTCTACGTTTAACCTTGCTACCACGTTCTGTTTTTTACTTCTCCATGTCACAAGATTCCCACCTAGGAGAGTATAGTAACCAAACGTTGATCTCCTGTCAATCAAAGATCCTGCATAATCTGCATCAGTATAAGCGTCCAATGTCATGCCTGTGTCTGTTCGTCGTTTAAATAGAATTCCTCTTCCTGGGCTGCCCTTTAAGTATTGTAATATCCTGTTTACTACTTTGAGGTGTGATTCTTTGGGATTGTGCATAAACTGGCTGACCACACTTACTGCAAATGCTATTTCTGGTCTTGTGTGTGCCAGATATATCAACTTCCCAACAAGTCTCTGATAAGAACCTCTATCTACCATGGGATCTTCTGGAGCATCACATAATCCATGATTAAATTCAACTGGTGTCTCGACTGGTTTACACCCCATCTTCCCTATTTCTTCCAACTGGTCGAGTACATACTTTTGTTAGGAGATGAAAATTCCTTGCTTTGAATGTGCTACTTCAATGCCTAGGAAGTATTTTAATTTTCCTAGCTCTTTGATGTCAAACTCCTTTAAGAGACATTGCTTCAAATTGTTCATCTCTTATTCATCATTACCTGTTACGATGATATCATCTACATACATTAATAATGCTGTGACTTTTCCAAAATTTGAGTGTCTCACGAACAAGGTATGGTCCCCTTGACTTTGCTTGTATCCCAACGAGATCATTACCTTAGCGAACCTCCCAAACCAAGCTTGCAGTGACTGTTTTAGCCCATAAAGAGCTTTCTTTAGTTTGCACATCATTCCCTCTTTAGATTCAAATCCAAGGGGAACTTCCATGTAGATTTCCTCTTCTAGATCACCATGGAGGAACGCATTCTTAGCATCAAACTATTGTAGCTTCCACTCAAAATTAGCAGCCAATGACAAAAGTATCCTTACTGTGTTCATTTTAGCAACAGGGGCAAATGTCTCAAGATAATCAATGTCATAAGTTTGAGTGTATCCTTTGGCCACCAACCTTGTCTTATACCTTTCCACTAAGCCATTAGCCTTGTATTTGATAGTGAAAACCCACCTACAGCCTACCAGTTTCTTCCCTCTTGGCAATTTAACTAACTCCCATGTTTTGTTCTTCTCAAGGGCTTCCATCTCGATCTTCATAGCATCCTCCCATTTCTTATCTCCTAATGCCTCAGTTAGATTTTTTGGTGTAGGAATTTTATGGAGATTGGTTAGGAAGGCTCTATGGTTTTGGGATAAATTTTGATAGGACATGAAGAGGTACAGTGGGTGTTTTGTGCAAGTTCTTGTTCCTTTCCTAAGTGCAATTGGTAGGTCTTCAGTACTCTGTTTATTTTGTTCATCTGCTGGTTCAATTGGTTCAACACTTGGTGTGTTATTGACACAAGTTTGGAAGTGGTTTCAGGGAATTGGGCAATAACACGAATAGGAGATTGGACTTGTACCAGTTGAGAGAGTATTATTTTCCTCCTAGAATAAACTTGCAGTGTTTGAATGCTCTCTTGATTTTCCTTATCTATCATCATTTCAGCTAATTTGATTGTCTCAATTGACATAGAGTTGGGAGAAGTGGACCCACTAGAAACAGACTTAGGAACATACTCAAGGTTTGTGAATGACTTAGAGATTTTTATGGGTGCAGACTCAAATTTGGCAGCTTGAATAAACCTAGGATCAAGAAGAAACATATCTCTTGCTTTATCTTCATTCAAGGTCTCCCCCTGAAGATAAGTGTGTTGAAACCAGGGTTCATTTTCAACAAAGGTAACCTCAACTGAGACAAAGAATTTCTTAGTGAGTAGATGAAAACATTAATAACCCTTTTGTGTATAGGAATATCCGATAAAAGTGCACCTTAGAGCACGTGGATCCAATTTGCTCCTATTGTGATAATGAATATGAACAAAGGCAACACACCAAAGACTCAAGGGATAAGATTGTTTGAAGTAGAAAAGTTTGGAAAAAATTTTGTGAGAATATCAATTAGACTCTTGGACCCAAGGACACGTTGGGAGTCTATTAATAAGATGGGCAGTGGTTAACACAGCTTCACCCTAGTATTGTTTGGGAACATTCTTGTGAAACAGCAAGGCTCTAGTGATTTCTAGGACGTGGCCATTCTTTCGTTTAGTCACTCCATTCTGTTGTAGGGTGGTAACACAAGAAGATTCATGAATAATCCCCTTTTCTTGAAAGAATGGAGATAGGATGTGATTGAAATAATCCTTTGCCTTGTCCGATCGAAATTTCTTAATTTACATCAAACTGAGTATTGATCATGTTGTAAAAATTGGGAAAAACAGTGCTGACATCAGACTTATTTTTTAAGAGGTAAAGCCATGCCACTCGAGTACAGTCATCAATAAATGAAACAAACCACCTAGCACTAGAAATATTTGGAACAGCAGAAGGTCCCCAAATATCACTATGAATGAGAGAGAAAGGGACAAAGGTTTTTTATTGCTCATTGGAAAGGAAGTACGTTTGTGTTTGGCAAGTTCACAATCACTACAATGAAAGGTTTCAATAGCAAGACCTTTAAATAAAGAAGGAAACATCACTTTGAGCATTCTAAAAGGTGGATGTCCTAAACAACGATGATGAAGCCAAATTTTAGCTTGGTTTGACATAAAAGACTCGAAAAAAAATGATGTAGATATGGGATTTTCAACTCTGGTTATATTGCTTTGTTTTTCCAGGAAGTAGAGACCATCTCTCTGACTAGCATGTCCAATCATCTTCTTCGTGTCTAGTGCCTGAAAGATACAGTGTGATGGGAAAAAAGTTACACTGCAATTCGAATATGTGGTTAATTTTTGAATGGAAATAAGGCTTGTAAATAATTTTGGAACATGGAGAACGTTTCTTAGTGTAAGGTTTTGGTTTATGTAAATGTCTCCTTGGCCAGCTACAGTGGTGATGGATCCATCTGCTATTGTGATCTTTTTATTACTACCACTCAGAGTATAAGAGATAAAATGTTGGGAGGAACAAGTCATATGGTCAGTGCCTCCAGAATCAATCACCCACATGGGAGGAGAACTTCTTTCTAAAATATTAGTACAAGAGGAAGTAAAAATACCTGAAAACACCAATGAACAAGTACTTGTCAAAGCTGGCTTCTCAAGGGGTCCCAAAAGGATTTTTAGTTTCTCAATTTCTTCTGTGTTAAATTCAGGATCAGATGTCTTGGAATTTTCTTCACTGGTCGACGAAGTACTCACCATATGTGCCTGACCTCGATCTTTCATATTTTGATTGGGTTTTTCATTGAGTTTGCCATGAAGTTTCCAGCATCTCTCCTTGGTGTGGCGAGGCTTCTTGCAATATGTGCAGAACAAAGAATCTCGCTTGAATGGTTTGATTGAGTCCCCTCGGGTAACTAATGAAGGAATATTTCCCTCTTTCAATTCTTTAGCTTTGGTAATAAGTGCAGAACCATCTCCCCCTTGAGGCTCAAGCATAATACTTTGACATCCCTCTTCAACACGTATAATAGAAATTGTTTCATTCAGAGATGTTAGGTCTGTTTTTTCCTAGGATCTGCACTTTTACAGCATCAAATTCAACATTTAATCCTGCAAGAAAATCATAAATACAATTTTCTCCACAAATTGCTTCAAAATTGCTGCATCTTCACTGTAGCGCATTTGGATGCATTGATAGTGGTCCATCTCTTGCCATAAGCCTTGTAGGAGACTCGAATATTCAGTGACAGTCCGAGTCCCTTATTTGGTTGCTGAAATTTTCATCTTAATTTCATAGATTTGTGCAGCATCATTAACCTTGGCATAGGTCTGTTGCATAGCTTCCCAAATCTCCTTGGCTGTTCCAAGAAACATGCACGTATCACCAATTTCTGACAGCATTGAGTTCCATAGCCATGACATTACCATGGAGTCTTGTTCATCCCATGCTGCAAATTTGGGGTCTTGTGAAAGTCCTGTGCCCATTAAATGACTTAGTTTTCCTTTGCCCTTTAGAAAGGTGTGGATCAATTGTGTCCACTTCAAATAATTTTTTCCATTCAATCGGTATGCGGTCTGAATGTTCTGCAAATCTCTGGTTGCAGCACC
Source organism: Senna siamea (assembly GCA_031216115.1). Classification (NCBI taxonomy): domain Eukaryota; kingdom Viridiplantae; phylum Streptophyta; class Magnoliopsida; order Fabales; family Fabaceae; genus Senna; species Senna siamea. The sequence goes on from CM062354.1 coordinate 15,773,360, forward strand.
GGCAGAATTCTCGAATACAGGGGCACTCGTGATTTCAGCAGAACTTCTGGGTGATTCCGACATGATTGATTGAATGAGGAATAGATACAAACGAGGAAAAAATGAGAGAGGGGGGCAACGATGATTGAGAGGAACAAGGAAGGTGGAACTTAGTTGGGTAAGGTCAGACAAGAAAAAGCGTTTTCAGAGTTTATCAAAAAAGGAGCCAACTAGGCTCTGATACCATGTCAGAAATTATAAGAGAAGAATGAATTTTTATTGTATTCTGATTAAGTTACAGCCTTAGTTTATATACACAATTGTCTAACTTAAAAACAGTAACAAATCCCTAAATTATAGGAAATTTAGTACCTAATGCTAATTCCTAGAAATCAAGAAATTATACAAAATTTTTTCTCACTACACAATCTTTCCAAATAAAGATGCATAATCTGACCACAATCTTTCCAAATAAAGACGCAAAATTTGACAGAATGGAGTAGGTGAAGAAGAGAAGTTAGACGCGACGGCCATCTGTCTTGAAGGAAGGGCACTCAATTGGTTCCAATGGATGGAAACCAAAGCACCAATTTCATCCTAGGAAATATTCAAGGCTGAGCTGATTGAAAGGTTCTAACTATCTCAAGAGGGGGATGGATATGAATGCCTTATGGCTCTGAAGCAGAACAACACTATAACGTAATACAGGCAGGACTTCAAACTCCTCTCAGCACCGCTTAAGGACACTAGCGCGATGATGCTGATGGGTGTGTTTAGGAACAGTTTGAAAGAAGAGATTCAAGCAGAGGTCCGAATAGGTCGGGTTGCTACACTTAAAGACCTAATGGGCTAAGCCCATAGGATTGAGGAAAGGAATGCCATCTTGGATAAGGCTAGGAAAGCTAACGTAGCCCAAAATAAGGTTGGGAATTGGGTTAAGGAAGTTGGGCCTCTAATGTCTCAGATATCCAACCCAACCCAACTGATCCATCCAAGACAATATCACTCAACAGTTCCCATCACATGCACGATAGCTAGGCAAATGAAGGGAAAAACACAACGACCAATGACGCCCTCACGAAGGAGACAGGTATTGCGTCTGCTTCATCGTCGAACAGGGTTGTGGGGCAATATAAGAAGAAGACCAATGCTGAATAGAAAAGGAAGAGAGAACTATGATTATGCTTCAGATGCGGTGAGAAGTTTAGCCCAAATCATAAATGCAAGAGCCGCCAACTTCAGGTGTTGTTGCTGGCAAAAGGAGATGGTACAGGGGATACTAGGGAAGAAAACCCAATAGAAGGGGAAAGAATTTGCAAGGACATTGAAGAAACGATGCCCATAGAACTTCCACCTTGAGGACAAGGTGGCTCTTTTAAGGGGCAGTAATGATGGGCTCATGGAAGTTAGTAGGTTGGAGGGCTGTGACAGAAAGAAGGGACAAATGGCAGTAGGGGTAAAAGGGGGAATTGGCCTAATAACCACCTCTAACAGTGGCTTAATGGAGCAGACACCCAAGTTAGAGATATAAAGGGTGGAGGGTAGTGTTATGGTCTCTCAGGCAAGGTTTTGGTTAAGGAAGGAGTCTAGCCTCTCGAATGCTAGATAGTTCTTATTATTGGTTTGCTGTCATTTTTCTTCTCTATTTTCTTTTGTTTATCTAGCTTAGTGTGAGTGTTCTTGAACTAAGTGTGGTGCTTGTGTTGCTAGTATTTTCATGCATTTGTGCTGTTTTTAGGTTCTGATATCTCTCTATTATTGTGAGGTTTATAAATATATTGCAGTAGTATTTTTAGTGCTCCATCAATTCCCTAGCTGTTCGATTCTATATTTGTACAAAACTAGTCATTTGCACCCTTTATAGTACTTTTTCATAATGCACCAATCAATTGCTAGAGGCCAACCAGTTGACTGTTGTGCTCAAAATTTTGAAATTTCAAATGGAGGGACACAAACACAGAGCAGTCAACTGCTAGTGGCCTCATAGTCGATTGGTTGTTCTTAGGTTTCAAATAAAATTTTCTTAGAAAGCTAGCAGTCGATTGTTGTGGTACAGTAGTTGACTTTTAACTCTCAAGTCTCAAGTAGCTAGCAGTTGACTATTGGAAGCCTATCAATAAACTACTAACTCCATAGCAATGAATGTCATTCAAATAGAGAGCTAGCAGTCAATTGATATATGTAATTATATCGTCTTTGTTGAAGATCCCAAAGAATAAGTAAAAAAAAAATTATAGAGATAGAGAGAAACTTTGGAGACATACAATTTACTTATAAGTTGAAGTAAAACAGAATATATGAAATGTAAATTTATCGAAAGGTACATTGATTCTAAGGTAGAGGTGAAACTTCGAGATTATCTCATACAAAAATTCACAAGTTTTAAGAATTTGGAGACTATAAGATAAAATAATGGAGAAATAGATGATAATGTAAATCATGGGGTCTAAATTGGGTGGATGAAATAAAAGAAGGTTTCAGGCGTTATTCATGATAGAAAAGTATCACTCAAACTTGAAAGAAAGTTTTATCGCACAATTATAAGACCTGTATTATTGTATGGTTGATGTAGGACTAGTGCTAATAAAAGGGAAGTTGGGAGATGTTGGAAGTAGAGAAGGGTAGAAGAAAAAACTTTGATAATCTAAATAATATTATTAAGGAAGGACTAGTGAGGAGGAAGCAGGAGGGAGATAACAGGGGAAGACGAAGAAAGGATATAAGGGAGAAAGAAGATTGAAAGAGGGAGAAGAGAACTCAAACTAATATCATTATTTACTCAATGCATAAAATTGATTTACAAGTAGGGAAACAGCCCCTTATATAAAGGCTCAAGAGACAAAATCCTAGTTAATTTGAAAAACTAATCCTAATCCTAGATAATCAAGGAAACTAATTATTTAAAATAAAAATAAAGATAAACAACTTTATAATTCAAAACATTCTAAATATCCTATCCTATTCAAAATATTTCAGAAAAGCAGCACAACAGTGTATGCTCTTTTCTGATGAAATAATTCTTGTTAGAGATTCCAAAGAAGTAAACAAAAAATAGAGAGGTAGAGCCAAGCTTTAGAGACATACAGGTTTTGTATAAGTCATAACAAAATAAAATATATGAAATATTAATTCAGTGAAAAAGATACCAATTTTAGTGCAAAGGTTAAGTTTAGAGATCATTCCATGGAAAAAGTCACAAGTTTTAAGTATTTGGGAACGATAATGTAAAATAATGGAGAAATAGAAAGGAATGTAAATCATAAGGTTCAATCTAGATGGATGAAATGAAAGAAGGCTCAGGTGTTATTTGTGATAGAAAAATGTCACTCAAACTTAAGGAAAAATTTTATTATACCGCTATAAAACTTGCATTGTTGTATGATACTAAATGCTGAGTGATAAAATGTCAACATAAGCAAAAGTTCAATGTTGCAGAAATAAAAATGTTGCATTGGATGATTGGTCACACTAGAAAGGATAAAATTAGGAATGAGTATATTAGAGAAAAAATCGGTAGTACTTATCGTATAAAAGTCAATAAAATGTGCCTTAGGTGGTTTGACCATATACAGAGACCATTAAAAGTTCCTATGTGAAGAATTGATTAGATGGAAGATAGCCTAATAGAGCAATAAAAAATACTACTGCAATATATTTATAAACCTCACGATAACAGAGTAGATACAGCCACAATATCTAGTAAAAAAAGTCACAGAACACCCTAACAACTACCACAAATTACTAGCAACACAGAATAACACACTAGCAAACACAAAAGTAAAATAAGTAAAACCAGAATAGTACAGTGTCTCTAGCACTTTGAGAGGCTAGAACTCTCTGTACTTAACCAATTCTTTGCCTAACCCTCCATACACAGTCCTCCAACCTTTATATCTCTCTCTCTCAGCTCCTGCTCCACTAAGCCACTATCAGAGGTGGTTATTTGGCCAATTCTCTCTTTTACCCCTACTGCCATATGTCTCTTTTTCTTTTTGCTATATATCTCTAGCCCGCTAACTTCTATAAGCCCATCATAGCCCAATAACTAGAGGTAAAGGAAGACAAAAAAAAAAGAGAAATCATTAAGATAAACTTAACTATTAATAACCTAACTATAGAAATGAGCAACAATATAACGTGTTGGCATCGCTTGATCCATGTAACCGACCCCTCTTAGTGGAAAAAGTCTTAGTTTGTTGTATTCAAAATAATAAATATTTATCCTAATACAAGATTTTATTAATTTCTTTATTCCTTTTAGAATAAATCTCCTAGGATTTTCCATCAATGGTATTGAATGTTGGGCGATAGAAAGTCAACACGAGCAAAAATTTAACGTCACAGAAATGAGAATGTGTGATGGATGAATGGACACACGAGAAAGGATAGGATTAAGAATGATTGCATTAGAAGAAAAGTTGGGATAACACATTATACAAAAGTTAGTAGAAACACATTCTAGGTGGTTTGGTCATATATAGAGACTATTAGAGGCTCCTGTGAGTTGATTAGATGAAAGATAGTCCAATAAATAGAGATAAAGAAAAACTAAAAAAAATAATTAAAGAAACTATTAAAATAAATTTAACTATAAATAATCTAACAATAGATATGAGCCAAGATAGAATACGTTGACGTTGCTTAATCTATATAACCTCAAGCCATGGAATCATCAAAAAAACAACTTCAATTGGTGTATGATTTGAATCAAAATTAAACAAAACCCAGGGTCCTATGGAGAACCTTCCAAAAAAACTAACATGCATGAAAAACTCAGAAAAAATAAAAGGTGAAAAGGCTCACATTTGTGTTGCTTAGTTCTAGATTGTAAAAGTCCATTGTATCTGCCTTAAATAGAGGGCCAGCATGCCATGTCCCTCGGTTAAGCTTCAGAAATTTGGAACCAGAAACCTTGAAAACTTGGATATCCTCAACAGCAGGAGGCACATATAGATGACCACAGCGTGATTGCACAACCGTCTTGGCTTTGTCATCCTTGACTTCAGTTGAGTTAACAATGGATGGCTTAGCCACACCAAGATACCAAACATGACCACCAATAGACCCAAGGCACTGGGTCACACTTGCATGGTGTGTAATCCTTGAAAACTCAAGCGGACAATCTTCGAGATGCATAATGTGGAACCTGCCAATATGTAGGAATGGATCATGATTAACTCCAAGCACATGCTTTTTTGAAAGGAGATAACTTAAATCTTGTTTGATACAAAGTTGAATATTTTCAAACTCATCCAATTTTTCTCAAGTTTTCTATATTTAAAATAAATAGCCAAAAGTTGTGTGAATTCACTACAAAAAATACATTCCAAGTTAATGCATGGGTTTTGCCTTCCAAAGAACTAAAGTCCAATACTCAATTAAAAGAAGGGAAAAAAAATTAAGGCACGTTTTAGATTGCAACCAACTGGAAAGAGTCTTAAAACTAACTACCCAATATTGTCTAGTACTGACAAGGGCTCTCCCATGAAGCAATTCCACATGGAAAAGACTTCTTCAGAAGAGTCTTCCAAAACGACAGCCGTTTGTGCTAAATTTCCACAATGAATTGCTAAATTTGCCTCCCAACTTAAATATAGAGTAGTTTGCTAGGGCCCTTCCAACAATGTAGGCACTAGGCAGATTTAGATTTACATTGCTCCTAGAATACAAATACCTCAGGCTTTGGTCTATTGGTGAAGCTACAGAGGAGAAATTTTTTACTTCTGTTCTATTTACGTTGTTATAACACAACCAAATTAGCAAGGAGTTACTGCAACACCAAAAAGAACTAAACTCTTCTATGTAGTTTGCTAGGCCAGATTATCCAGCAATGCTAAGTCCATATTTGGTAATAGTAGAACTAACTCAAATAATAATCAGTCAAACGCTTGTTGATCAGGATTCATAGTAACATCGCAAATTTAATCATAGATCTAGATTAGCAATTTGACTTGCATATTGGTCAAATCTATCAAACATAATAAGAGCACAACAAATAATTCCGATTTCTTAAACTGAAGAGTTCAAGTTTCCTCCCCACTAACAGTTTGAAAGAGGATCTCAACACAAGTATCCAGTGAGCGTAAATTAAAATCCTCTAATTCTGAAACATTTCTGAGAAGGTACCCAGATATATTATCGTCTCACAAGAAGTAAGTTGAAATAATAAATGAAAATAAATTGGAAAAACAGAAATAGCGAGCAAAATCCAGAACTCGCTCTCTGTATAACAAATTAATAATACAAATATAGGATTCTTAGAACCTGGGAGTTCCACGGCTGAGGTCCAATTGAGCATCTTGAGGACCGAACTCGTCGCCGTCCGGCGAAGGCTCGATGACCTGACCGTAGTACTGGAAGGTCGAGGGAGTCGCATCAATCGGTTTCAGCTGCAACACAGTCGGATTCGACTTTGATTTGTTGGAGGCGTCCATTGGCAGCAGATTCTGAGTTGGAAGTTTGAGCTATAGATGCAAATGCAATAGGAATTTGAGGAAGAAAAAAGTCTGCAGTCTGCATCACACGTGTCAAACAGAATGGACAATTCTGGCTGGAAAAGTAAATATTTGTGTAAATTATTTTTAATTGTTGGATTTGGTATTTTAATTGAAAATTTATTATCTTGTTGAGCATGCAATTCAAGTTATTTATTTTTATAGCAAATTAGCATTTATTTCATACAATGTTCGAATTTATTATATATAATATTTTATAATTTTTAAAAAATAATTATATATGATTAAAAAATTATACTTATTTATAATTTATTAACTAATTTAAAAATTATAAACATAAATGAATATTGATACTATCATATTTGACCTATAGGTGGGCTTCGCCTTCCCCTTGGCTCGCTTGGGCCTAGATCTCGTTAAGACAAAAAATTGCCCACACAATTCTCCTATTTAACACTATATGTCACAAAACTGATTTAGAGACATATAAATACAATCATACACTTTAATACTCAAGGTATGCAAATATTCTAGCTCTCATAACTCACTCTCACAATGTCTGACTTTCATTGCCTGGTTTTACCATTGGAGGTGCAATCGAGAATTTGTCTCCTCTTTGTATTTCTTGGTTTGCGCTCATTGTGTAAGTTCTTGTCGTCTCTAATGACTCTCCTATGGAACCCCAATGATTCAACACAAAACTGATTCATCATTGGCACCTATTGTGATTAACTCAAACAACCGATGAACTTTCTTGTTCTTTCTTTCCAACCTTATTTCCCCAAGAACCATTCTTTCTCTCACCATAATGTCCATGAACAACATTTCCATTGCTCCCATTATTGCTCCACCATCAACAGTGCTAGTCAATCCACGCACTATGCTCAATACCCATTGATGCAGGGGTGAAACAATTGTAGATGAAACAATTGTGCCTAGTCCTCAATGTGCACATCATAACCCCTCAAAACCCAAGCCATCCATGAGCTTCGAAGGGAAATCATCCATCTCAAGATGGAATTGAACCAATTACACAACCACTCAAGATATCCATATCTTGATCAATTCGCATATGAACTCCCAATGATAGCAGTGCCATTCCACCAACCACAACTAATCTTGGCCCTACCATCGTCAACGCTACTAGGTAGCTTGCCAACTGGAGTAGGCATAACACCTACGCAACAAGCGGTTCCATAACCTCATGTTGCACTAGAACCACCTCTTTGGGCATACCCAATCGCCCCATGCCTCATCCAGTTGTAATATAGCTAACACAAGGTGCATCTGCAACTGTAACACTCCCAATCTTATAGTTTCTTTTATTTATTTAGATAATATAATATAATATACTATAAGATTGGTGAGTTAGTATTACATTTACCCGAGTAAACTTTTAACTTTTGTCAAATTAAATAATTAAGTGCCATTTGGTTTAGGTCTCTACGCTCGGGTTCTCACATGTAATGCAGCAGAATTTAATAAAACGAAAACAATATATATTCTAATCAATTATAGCCATATTTGTATATACATTCACATATAGTGATTTCCTTTTGAGACATATACCTATAGATATATAAGGTCAGTATCAAGTAGTCATTTAGGGTAAAGATACAACAACCCTACCACTCTTACCCTTATCAAAACTCTACTAGTGGATAATATCATTCCTCTCACATATCTTGAATACATATATGCTCTCCTTCTTCCTATACATCAAAATAAATCATCCTAACTCTCTCCAAAAACATAATAAGAGGTTAGGGTAATGGGCATGTATGATTTTATTCCAAATATTTACATGTCAAAATTTTATGATTATTAACTAATCTTGCAATTCCACCCCTCCTGTAGATGGGGGTTATGGGGGAACTTTTATAACTACAATTACCTATATCTCTTTAATCACCGTGAAATACCTTAAAAATGTAACATTCGCTCCAATTATTATTAAAGAGATGTTTGATAATTGTTAATTTGATGCTTAATGCTTGTGTATGTTGCATTAGTGCATATAGTTGCATTAGTATAGGGACCAACTTGAAAGAATTACAATTACTTAGTTGAGAGTGAGGCCAAGGACCTAAGTGAAAAGGGAAATTGTGTTGAGACAAAATGTGAAAAGTAAATCAAGGACCAAAGAGCAATTTCCCAAACTTTCCATTAAACCCTAGCTGCAACCAAAATTCCCACACACTTCCAAACCTTTAGATTTTTGAGAGAGAAGCTGAAGGGGGTGACTAGAGAGAGAAAAGGGCAAGCTAAGGCTTAAGGAGGAAATTTTGCTAAGAAAGGAGTAGATTTGATGCTAGGAATCAGTCCAATAGCAAGGGATGATCATTTCTAACACATCAAACACACATATTTCGCCAAGAATCAAGGTAGCAATCCATCCTAAAGCCCATTTTTGAAATATGTAGAAAACTTGCTGATAAATGTGATTTTTAAATGTTTCAAGTTATATTTGGGGTTAAACCTACATTTTGTATGCTTTTCTATTTCTGTGGGATGTTGTGTTGCTGAATTTATGCTCATATATGTGCTTGTAATGAATTGGAAGGGCTGGGTTGTGTTCATCTAGAGATATAGACTAGATTTCCTTGAATGTACCATGTTTGAGATAATGAATGAGAAATGCTTAATGAAAAGTAAAGTTTGTTGTATGGGAATTAAGCTCATATGCTTAGAATTGAAAATAGAATGCATTCTGGACTAGGTATTATCAAAATCATATTTTACGAATCGCTATGGAGCATAGCAACCCACGCTAAGTAGGGCGATCGTCGTCGTGTTCTTGGAAAACCTAGAAGTGTAAACAGAGGCTTAGTAGCCGACTGCCAAATACCTAGCAGTTGACTGTCAGGCCCAGGTCTGCATTAATCAGTCGACTGGCCATCCTCGTAGTTGACTGTCGTGTTCTTGGAAACCTAGAAGTGCAAACAGAGGCTTAGCAACCGACTGCCAGGTTCCTAGTAGTCGACTATCGGGCCTAGGTTTACACTAATCAATCGACTGGCAATCTTAGCAGTCGACTGTCATGCTCATATTTTTACCTAAAACCCATTCCAGAAAGCCACCAGCCCGCTGCCAGCACATTGGCGGTTAACTGCTAGCTTATTGTCTGGTACTCGAGGAATACAGAGAGCCACTAGCCAACTGTTAGCCTTCTAATAGTTGACTAGCGGCCCTCTAGCTTGCTAAATGGGGTTTTTAATGGCAATTAAGCTTAGTAATTCTTCATACTAACTTAATTAAGGGCTTATAACATAGGTAAGCAAGGAAACTAGGAGTTTTTGGGTGATGATACCCTTGGGATAGTGAAAGAAAAAGAGAGCAAAAAACACAAAAGAGGGAGAGAGAAAAGTATTCTCAGTGTATGCCTTAGGGTAGATAGGCTTATGATCGAGTGACCGATTGTCAATATGGGACGGTCGTTGGGAATTCCACAGTTGTGCCATAAATTGGAATGGTTAAACATCCACTTGAACTTAAATGATTTCAAAAATACCGTGATGGTTGCGAACCTTAAGTTAGTGTAATCTCCCAAAGGCCACATGAGAAACACATACTTAGAGTTAAGCATAACCATGACCATGGGTCGATTCACCCTATAGTATATGTAGAGAATAGGGTACCAAGAGTGTGATCCATCAAAAAGGGATGGTGATTCTATAGTATTATAATCCGCCCAAAAACGGAGAGGAAATGATCCAGGTAGAGTCGACGGTGATCCCATGAGAGTTATACCAACCCCGTTTGGGACGAAAGGGAGGAATCTCGCTGGTCAGGGATGATCTGCCAGAAAGGGGCAGGGACCATTAAGATACTTGGATCCACTGGGGGACGCCACAAAATGTACAAAAGGTTAAGGCATGGCTAAATAGACATACGCTCATTCATATAGATGGTGGTGCGTGGAGTTGTTGCTGGGCAACTCTCCCGATTACTCTCAAGGTGTTTTATGTACTGCTCGTATGTTACGAAAATGAAATGATGTTATATTTACTATCCCATATGTGTTTTATAAGAAATGTTTTATAATGAGAATGATGATGAATACACTTCCTATGTTTTAAAGTTGATATGTTTTAAATGCACATGCATACATATGAGTACATAACATGATTAAATGCTACACTCATTTCATCCCATAGTATGTTATATGTTTTATGAAAGAATGTAGAGGTTGTTCGTGCAACCATGGTGGTAAAGGTTAACGAATTTTGTAACTGGTTGTATTGCTACTGAGATTCATTTCTCACAATAGTGTTGGTATGTACCAGATGTGTAGGTCCCCTTGGGCTGGAGAAAGAAGGTAAGGTATGAAGAAGTGTCCAATTTGGGCACACAAACTATTTATTTTGGATAGTATAAGTACATGTTATGATTGAGCTAGCCTTCATGATATTTTGAGAAGGGCTAGTGTAGGATTATTTTGTATAGCCTATTCTAACTTATTTGTATATGAATTAGGCTGGATTGATGAATAGACTAATTAATAGGGTTATCAGTGGTAGGATTGTTGCCTCCATGCCTAATAGTTAATTGATTATATTTAATTAAGAATGCATGTCTATGTATAGTTAATCCAGGTGTATGCTATATGTATTTATTCCGCTGTGACATTGAGAGAACCCAAGAATAGAGACCAACCCAAATGCACCCTATTAAGTAACTTGATAAAATTTTAAAATTTGCTCAGGTAGAAGTAATAGTAACACTAACACTCTGATAATTATTTTCATATTATAGTTTTTAAAATCTCAAAAAGGAACCGTAGGATAGAGGGCGTTACAAAAAAGGGTATCTCCCTTACCGCCACCTCTACCTCTAGAAGAATATGGTATCTAGGCATCTAATACACACCAACATTTATATGAGAATAAATCTCAATAACATAACAATTTGTTTAAAATCACTGGCCTTTACCATTGTATTTATATGAAAATCTGCTATATTCTTTTCATCATTAAGAAGAAAGCAGTATCTATTGGGATGCAATGCATGAATTATGTAGTTACAGCATGTACTTATAAATTTATACTTAATTACAGTTCACTAGATGTCAACAATACAAGATATGTCATTTCATCATATGTAATTGCCATGATAACATGATTATATTCACATTTAAAATGTGAGTGAGGAAAAATAAAGCATATCATAATGGCCAATTCCAAAATCATCATATGAGCCATCGAACAACTCCACATGCTCCTATAGCACTCATGGATGAGTTCTGAGTTGAATTTCTCATGGTCCTTGACCACTAGTAGTCCGTGCCTGCCTTGTATTATCTGGAGCGTCCCCTAGTGGATTCGAGTACACAAGGTCCCTGCCCTCACAGCAAATCATCCTTGACCAACTTTGTCCCAAATAGGATTGGTATAACTCACTCAATGGTCCTTGCCAACTTTGATAAATCATCCTTGACCAGTGGGATCGATGTTGTTATGAATGGTTGGCACCCAAGAGGGGGTGAATTAAGTGTTTTAAAATTTTTTCCTTTTGAAATCTTGATGAACAGCTAAAGAACTTTAAAGTAGATGTATAGAACAATTATATCAATTTAAATAGTAGATGCAGGGAATAGTTTAATTAGATGAGCAAAAATAGGATAAGTTAAAGTAAGTGCAGTAAAGTAAAGTGTTGAATGTAAGATCAGAAAATAATGTACAAAAATGTAAAGGAGACAAAGATTTATCCTGGTTCAGCTTATCCAACAAAGCTTACATCCAGTCCTCAAGCACAACTTGGGATTTTCACTATCACCACAAGTTCAAACATGGCACTTGGGAGTTACTACAAATCTTTCTCACTTTTTCTTTTTTAGTTCTTTCAAGGAAAACCTTTCCCTGAATATCTCTTAGCTTTCTAGATGAAATAAGTTGTTTAATCAAAGAAACTCTCTCTCTTTCAAAATAGATGTTCCAGATGAAGAACTATAGGTAATAATAGAAATCAGAGCTCAAAGGATTTTTCAAAGGATGTATTCAGAATGTGTAGCTTGTTGTTTTAAGGCTTTCTAGAGGCTGTATTTATAGAGTTTTTGCAAGAGAAAATGTTAAGAAATCATTCAGAAACAAATTAGAGTGTATCTATGCAAAAATAGTCATTTGTACTTTACCTGATGTCACCTCTACACCTTAGAAGTTGACTGTTAAAACCTGAAAGTCGACTTCCATGTTCTTTAATTCAAAATTTTGCAGTGCAGGCAGGTAGCAATCGACTGTTACTATGTTAGTAGTCAAATGGTGGCGTTTTGGAAAAGAATTTTTGCATTTCAATTCTGTTGCAGTCGACTGCTATCTCATGGTAGTCAACTATCATGCCTCCAGTGAAAGGCAGAATCTTACAGTGATCTAGTAGTTGGCTGCTATAGGTCTAGTAGACTGGTAGCTCTCTATTAGCTATCAGTTGATTAATAGAGTCCTGGTAGTCAACTTATAGCCTTCTGTTTGAATTTTTCAAAACTCTATTTCTAACAGTTGACTTCTATGATGTGGAAGTCGACTGCTAGGTTGAAAATTTGTATTTTTCAAGAAAAATTCATTTTGCAAGAGCCACTTAGTCTTTGGAAAGAAGCCTCAAAAGTTTAGAAGAAGATTTTGAGCTCAAGTTTCTATTTTAACTTTACACATTTAGTTCTACCCTACATCTAGTAGTGTATTCTCTCTTTAATCACTTGGTGAGCTCTTGGACTAGATGTGTACCTAAAATATTTCAACTTGTTTGTTATCATTAAAACCTTTTCTTGAGTGTTTTCTCAATGGAGTCAACAATCTCCCCCTTTTTTATGATGACAAACACATTGATTTTCATTAAGCACTTTGATATTAGGGTTATAGTGAAACATATTAAAAAAAGACTCCCCTTAAATTTATGCATAACTTGGTTATGATTTTGCACAGCTTCCATTGTTATGCAATTGATCCAGATAATCATAATTAGCAAGATAGAAAAAAAATTCAAAGATCATCATAATCAGCAAGATAGATTCAATAAAGATTAGAAATACATTTAACATTTAATAATTAGTTTGACATAAAGTTTTCCTAGGCTAACTACTTTTAGAGATAAAGTTTTCCTAAGCTAACTACTTCTCCCCTTTTTATCATCAACAAAAAGAGAGGAAGGGTAAGTATAATAAGCAGCAAAAAGAAAAACTAATTTAATCTGAGCCCCATGATCCTGAGGTCCGCTGAAGTTGCCTCAAATGCTCACTTTTTTGGACGGAGGTAAGCTCTATAGCTATTAGTCTTGTGCCAAAATCAATAACTTTTCTTACCAGCCCATCAAGTCTTGAATTGAAGTGAGCCTCAAAGGAGTCGAAACATTGAAAAATAGAGCCCTAAAAGTTTTGAAGGGCATCTAAGAGTATGGAGGAGTTGTGGGGATCAGATGTGGGCAAGGATGAAAGACCCTCATCAGGGATTGGAACATCCTCAGACTAATTTTGAGCAGCCTCTCTTTGCTCCCTTTGTTCCCTTCTCTAACTTTGAGCATATGACAAAGGCTTTTGTACCCAAGCATCACCAGTCTCACATAGTAGAATCTAGATAGGGTAGTATCGTCAATGGCAGTTGGAATTAGGATTTCCTCATTAAAGGGATCAATGTGATGCTTTTCAAGGATCCAAGTGATAAGTGAACTATAAGAGAGGACAACTTTCTTGATCCTAGCACTCCTCATCATCTTCTCCATAATAAAATAGGGAATGTTGAAAGGATCACCTGTGAGGACATAGTACATGGAAAACTCAAACTCACTTACATAGGCAAAGTTATCTCCCTTGTTCACTAAATAGTTGGCAATGATATAGTGAAGGAGACGATTCTGAAGTTCAAATTTGTTGGTTGGAAAACTAGCAGTTGGAAAAACTTCAGGAGTAGGAAGCAAGGCATTTAGAACAAATTGGGCTGCATAGTTTGGAATGCTGGCTAATGAAGATGGATGATCTCTAAACAAGTGCCCAGCAAGCTCAACACCCAACCAAGCTCCTACTTACTGTTGGGTAAATTTGATCACTTTGCCTCTAACTTTAGTAGATATGCAGTGATCAACATCATCCCATTTCAAGTTTGAATAGAAAACTTTGACAATCTTAGGGCTCCATTTCTTTTGAATCTTTATCAGCTTATACAAATTAGCATTTCTCAAGAGTGAAAAAATGGGAAATTATTCTTTCTCAAAAAATGCAACATCAACATACTTACTGGAGGTCACCGGTTCTTGTGCAAAGTTTTCTACATAATTTCTCTCTTGGGATTCAAAAGAAAATAGCCCTTGTGGTGCTGAGCTTCTTGAGGAAGAACCTTTAGTCCTCATTTCCTTGGTGCGCTCAGCCATTGGATGATATATTGATTAGGAAATGAGAGGAAGAGGATGAATGAGTGTTTATGGAAGCAAAGTAGGCAAAAGATGTAATAAATCTGGTTAAAATCATAGAGAAGGTGATTTGAGGGCATTAGGGTTTCAAACGAGCATTTTGGAGAATTTGTGAGCAAATTGGAAGGTAATGGATTGGTAAATGATAGGGTTTTGGTCAGAAATAGAGTAAGAATTACATAACCAGTGTGAATTTTGTAACACCCCTTTAGCCTATAGTTCCTTTTAGGTATTTAAAAAGATATAATATGAAAATAATTATTAGAGTATTGGTGTTACTATTACCTCTACCCGAGTAAATTTTAAACTTTTTACCAAGTGAATTGATTAACTGTCATTTGGGTTGGTCTCTACTCTTGGGTTCTCTCAATATCACAATGGAATAAACACATATAGCATACACATGAATTAACTATACATAGACATGCATTCTTAATTAAATATAATCAATTAACTATTGGGTATAAAGGCAACAATCCTGCCACTCATAACCCCATTAAATAGTCTAATCATCAATCCAGCCTAATTCATATACAAATAAGTTAGAATAGGTTATACAAAATAATCCTATACTAGCCTTTCTCAAAATATCATGAAGGCTAGCTCAATCTTAACGTGTACTTATACTATCCAAAATAAACAGTTTTTGTGCCTAGATTGGACACTTCTGCATACCTTACCTTTTTACTCCAGCACAAGGGAACCTACACATTTGGTACATGTCAACAGTATTGTGAGAAATGAATCTCAGTAGCAATATAACCAGTTACAAAATCCGTTAACCTATACCACCGTGCTCACAGGGAAAACCTCTACATTCTTTCATAGAACATATAATATACTATGGGGATACAATGAGTGAAGCATTTAATCAAGGTATATACTCATATGTATGCATGTGCATTTAAAACATATCAACTTGTAAACATGGGAAGTGTATTCATCATCATTCTCATCATAAAACTTTTCTTATAAAACACATGTGGGATAGTAAGCAAAACATCATTTCATTTTCATAACATGCGAGCAGTACATAAAACACCCTGAGAGTAATCGGGAGAGTCGCTCAACAACAACTCCACGCACCACTGTCTATATGAATGAGCGCATGTCTATTTAGCCATGCCTTAACCTTTTGTACATTCTGAGGCATCCCCTAGTGGATCCAAGTAGCGTAATGGTCCCTGCCCCTTTCCGGCAGATCATCCCTGACCAGCGGGATTCCTCCCTTTCATCCTAAATAGGGCTGGTATACGTTCATGGGATCACAGTCAACTCTACCCGAATCATTTCCTCTCTGCTTTTGAGCAGATCATAATACTATGGAATCACCATCCCTTTCCGATGGATCACACTCCTGGTACACTATTCTCTACATATAATATGGGGTGAATCGGCCCACGGTCATGGTTATGCCTAACTCTATATGTTTCTTATATGGCCTTTGGGAGATGACACTAACTTAAAGTTCACAACCATCACGGTGTTTTCAAAATCATTTAAGTTCAAGTGGATGTTTAACTATCCCAATTTATGGTATAACTATGGAATGCCTAACAACCGTCCCATACCGATAATCGGTCACTCGATCATGAGCCTATCTACCCTAAGGCATACACTGAGAATACTTTCCTCTCTCCCTCTTTACATTTTTTTTTTGCTCTCTTTTCTTTCACTATCCCAAGGGTATCATCACCCAAAAATTCTAGTTTCCTTGCCTACCTATGTTGTGAGCCCTTAATTAAGTTGGTATGAAGAATTACTAAGCTCAATTATCATTAAAAACCTCATTTTGCATGTTAGAGGGCTGCCAGTCGACTGTTGGAAGGCTATCAGTCAGCTGGTGGCTCTTTGTAATCCTCAAATACCAGACAGTAAGCTAGCAGTCGGCTGGTGGCTTTCTGGAATGCGTTATGGGTAAAATTATGAGCACGAAAATCGACTACTCAATTCAAACCTGGGCTCGACAGTCAACTGCTAAGCCTCTATGCTGCACTTCTGGGTTTCTAAGAACAAAACAGTCGACTGCGAGGATGGCTAGTCGATTGCTTAGTGCAAACCTGGGCCTGACAGTCGACTGCTAGGTATCTGGCAGTCAGCTGCTAAGCCTCTGTCTACACTTCTGGGTTTTCCAAGAACACGGCAGTCGACTACCCCTGCTTATCAGTCAGCTGCTATGCTCTACTGTAGCTCAGAAATCATGATTTTGAAAAAATCCAATCCAGCATGCATTCTATATTCAAATTTAAACATATGAGCTTAATTCCCATACAAAAAACTTTACTTTTCATTAAACATTTCTTGTTCATTAGCTCAAACATGGTACATTCAAGGAAATTTAGTCTATATATCTAGATGAACACAACCTAGCCCTTCCAATCCATTGCAGCACACATATGAGCACACATTCAACAACACAACACTCCATAGAAATAGAAAAACATACAGAATGTAGGTTTTAATCCCAACTCAACTTAAAACATTCAAAATCACATTTTATTAGAAAAGTTCTGCACATTTCAGAAATGGGGTTTAGGATGGATTGCTACCTTAATTCTTGAAAATGTGTGTGTAGAATGTGTTAGAAATGATCCCCCTTGTTGTAGAACTAATTTCCAGCTTTAATCTGCCCTTCTTTTAGCACAATCTCTTCTTTCTTGCCCTAGCTCACCCCTGTCTCTCTTTACTCGCCCCTTCTCCTTCTCTCTCTAAAATCTGAAGGTTTGGAAGTGTGTGGGAGTTTTGGCTGCAGCTAGGGTTTAAGGGAAGGTTTGGGGAATTTGCTCTTTGGTCCTTGGCTTACTTTACACATTTTGTCTCAGCACAATTTCCCTTTTAAATTGGGTCCCTAACCTTCTCCTATTCAACCTTCATTTAATTCCTTTCAATTTAGTCCCTAGGCTAATGCAACTATATGCATTAATGCAACATACACAAGTATTAAACATCAAATTAACAATTATCAAACATCTCTTTAATCATAATTGGAGCAGATGTTACATTCTTCCCTCCTTTAAAATAATTTCGTCCTCGAAATTAAAACATACCTATTCAAATAGTTCAGGGGGAAATTTCCTCATATCCTTTTCCTTCTCCCACGTCGCCTCTTATGGAGATGACTGATCCCATAAAACCTTAACCAAAGGGATAACTTTGTTCCTCAATTGCTTAACCTCATTCCCGATAATTCTCAATGGTTTTAGATGATAAGATAAATTCTCTTTTAACTGTACTGTACTGGCATCAAGAATGTGGGATGGGTCATGAATATACTTTCAAAGTTGTGAGCATTGGAAAACATCATGGAGGTTCGATAAGAATGGGGGTAAAGCTATTTGGTATGCTGATTGACCAATCTTTCTTAGGATTTGGAATGGCCCAATATACCTTGGATTCAATTTTCTAGACTTAGTGGCTCTACCTATACCAGTAACAGGAGATACCCTGAGGATACTTCTTTTGCCTATCTTGGGCTTTAGCCATTTTATCCCTGATCATCTTGATTTGGTCTGTAGTTTGCTGAACCAACTCCAGTCCGAGCAATTGTCTTTCCCTTACCTCATACCAACATAGAGGTGATTTACACTTCCTCCCATATAAGGCTTCATAAGGTGCTATCCCTATGCTAGAATGGAAACTATTATTGTATAAGAATTCTATCAATGCTAGGCTTTGATCCCAACTTCCCTTATGCTCTAAGGCACATGACCTAAGCATATCCTCTAAAGTCTGAATCGTTCTCTCAGTTTGTCCATCAGTTTGAGGATGATATGCGGTACTCAAGCTTAGCTTAGTGTCGAAGGCTTCTTAGAAAGCTCTCTAAAATTTAGAAGTAAATCTAGGGTCTCTATTTGAGATAATGCTAATAGAAACTCCATGCAGTCTCACTATCTCCTGGATGTACAAATAAGCTAATCTATCCATAGAGAAATTAATCTTAATGGGAAGGAAATGAGCAGACTTAGTTAATCGGTCTACTATCACCCAAATAACATCATTTCCTGACTATGTCCTTGGCAATCCCATTACAAAATCCATAGAGATTTTATCCCACTTCCATTCAGGGATATCAAGAAGTTGTAACAACCTAGTAGGTCTCTGATGTTCAATCTTCACCTGCTGACATACTAAACACTTAGCAACATACTCAGCGATGTGCTTTTTCATGCCTGGCCACCAAAATCTTCCCTTCAAGTCTTGGTACATCTTAGTGGCACCAGGATGAATAGTATAGTTGCTTTTATGGGCTTCCTTTAAAATTTTCCCTTTGATTTCCCCTAGACTCGGGACATAAACCCTATTTTGAAAAGTGATTACTCCATCAGCTTCCTTATGGAATTCCTTTAGGTCTTTCAGGGACTTCAGGAACTCATCCTCCTGTTGGGCCTCTAGGATCTGAGTCCTAAGGTCACTCTCAATCCGCAATTCTCCTAGACATATTCTATCTGGTAATCTGATTACAGATAAGCTTAAGTTCCTAAAATTCTCAATTAAAGTCATCTCACTCATCATCATTTGAGCTATGTGAAGGGATTTCCTACTCAAGGCGTCCACCACCACATTGGCTTTGCCTGGATGGTATTTTAGCTTAAAATCATAATCTTTAATGAACTCTATCCATCTCCTTTGTCTCATGTTCAGCTCCTTCTGATTAAAGAGGTACTTGAGACTTTTGTGGTCACTGAATACCTCAAACCTAGACCCATAAAGGTAATGCCTCCAAATTTTTAAGGCAAAAACTATGGCTGCTAGTTCTAGGTCATGAGTAAGGTAGTGGCACTTATGAGGCCTTAACTATCTAGAAGTATAGGCCACTACCTTTCCCTCTTACATCAAGACACATCCTAGACTTTCTTGGATGCATCACAATACAACTCAAATTTTTTTAAAGGATTTGGGATAACTAGCACAGGTGCAGTGGTTAACCTTTCCTTCAAGGTTTGGAAACTATGCTCACATTCAGAGTCCCATCTAAATAGAACATCCTTCCGAGTTAACTTAGTCATAGGCATCGCTATCTGCGAGAACCCTTGGATAAACCTTCTATAGTAACCGGCTAATCCGAGGAAACTACGGATTTCAATCACTGTTGTAGGTCTCTCCCAATGAACCACAACTTCAGTCACATGCCCTAGAAACTTCACCTCATTTAACCAAAACTCACACTTCTCTAGTTTTGCATACAGCTTTCTCTCCTTAAGCACTTGCAACACAATCCTAAGGTGTTGTTCATGCTCTTCCCTATTTCTAGAATATACAAGAATATCATCAATGAACACTACCACAAACTGATCAAGGTAGGGTCTAAAGATGCGATTCATGTAATCCATGAAGATAGCTAGAGCATTCGTTAGAAAAAATGGCATCACAAGGAATTCATAATGCCCATACCTAGTCCTAAATGCAGTCTTAGGTATATCCTCACTTCTCACTCTGATCCGATGGTACCCCGACCTCAAATCGATCTTACTAAACACAGCTACTCCTCTTAATTGATCTAATAAGTCATCAATCCTAGGGAGTGGGTATTTTTTTTTCATGGTTACTTTATTCAATTGCCTATAATCTATGCACATTCTCATACTTCCATCCTTTTTCTTCACAAACAACACCGATGCTCCCCATGATGAAGCACTGGGTCTAATGAATTACTTCTCTAAAAGGTCTTCTATTTAAACCTTGAGTTCACTCAACTTTAAGGGAGACATCCTATATGGTGCTATAAAGATTGGTCCCACCCGGGGAACTAACTCTACAGAGAATTCCACTTCTCTCTCTGGTGGAAGACTGGAGATCTCCTCAAGAAAGACATCAAGAAACTATCTAACTATAGGGATACTATCAAGCTTATGCTGACTCTCAACCTCAGAAGAACACAGAAAACATAATCTTTGGATCTTTTCCTTAGTACTCCTATTCACAGGTATAGTATCCATAAAAGTCACAGACTTCTCATAACAATTTAAAACCACTTTATTAAAAGACAACCAATCCATTCCTAGGATAACATCTAAATCTACCAAAGGCAAACAGATAAGGTCAACAGCAAAAGGTTTACTTTCAACAATGACAGGGCAATTTAGACAAGTCAAGGAAGTCAAGATATGTTTTCTAGCTGCAATAGAAATAGACAAATCATATGGGAGTTTGGTTATAGGTAAGCTCAACTTTTTCACACATTCATGTGAAATAAATGAATGAGTAACGCTAGAATCATAAAATACAATTAAAGGAATATCATTTATGAAACACTGACCTTTTATAGAATCATTAGATCGATCCACCTCTTTGCCCTTGAGGGTGTAAACTCGCCCTCTAGTTAGAGGCTTAGGGGCCTCAGTTGGTTTCTTCCACAATGGGCACTCCCTGCTAAAGTGTCCTGGCTTACCACACTTGTAGCAAACGTTCTTTCCCACCAAACAAGGCTTATTCCCATGACTCTTCCCACACTTGGGGCAGTTACCTGGAGCAGTTTGCCCACCCATGGGCTTCTTCCCAGTTTGTACCTCTTTACCCTTACCAAAGTCCTGTGGCATCTTTCTCTTAAGGGGATTATACTCCTTTTTCCCCTTAACAGCTTCTGTTAGGCCCTTTGCCACTATACGACACTTATTCGCTAACAAGGCATAGTTCTTTATCTCCATGGGAGCTACAACATTTTTCAACTCCTGATTCAGCCCAGCCTGTAAGTGCATAGCCTTCCATGCTTCATCCTGCCTAACTTACAAGTAAGAGGAAAACTTAAATAGCTCCTCAAACTTAGCCAAGTACTCATCAAAGGACATGTTACCCTATCTTAACTTTATAAACTCCACTTTCTTATCATTCCTTACATTTTGAGGGAAGTATTTCTCTAAAAACACCTCTTTAAAAGAATTCCAGGTGATTTAGACTCCTTGGGCCTCCATTAACTACTTGGCCCCTTTCCACCAGTGCTCAGCCTCCCCAGCCAGCATGTAGGTGGAGAACTGTACCTTCTGGGCATCTGTATTTCCCAGTACTACAAACATCTTCTCCATTTAAGTCAGCCATTCTTTAGCAAGATTCGGGTTAAACTCACCCCTAAAGGTCAGAGGTTTGGCTTTCTAAAACTCAGACCATCCCTTGTAGGTCTGATCCCTTACTGGTTCTCCCTCAAGGATAGGGTTTCTGTTCACATTCCTATCCTCCTACGTTTGCCTTAGCACTTTAGCGGTGGTATCCGCCTGTTGTGTGGTAGTAGTACCCTGTTGGGTGGCAGTAGTGGCCTGTTCCCTCATAGCCTCCACCATCCCCATCAAGGTTTGCATTACCCTAGCCATATTTGCTTCTACATCCTTGTCCCTTGTACTATTTCTCCTGGGAGGCGCCATAATTTACTTTATAAAATAGATATTACTGAGGTGATCAGTCTCAAAAATAGACATTTATAAGAGAATATGTGGCTCCACAGGAAGTATTGTATATCCCAACCTAACACTCCATTCCTCAGGTCAAAACATATTACAAGTAGTCAACTGCCTAGGCTCAGCTAACTAACCTGTAATAGTCTCTATCCTAAGGAATCTACCCTTACTACCTAGTTAGCATTTACCGCTACCGAGTTAGTTATGTGCTAACCGTGGCAGCCATGCTTTGATACCAACAAATGTAACACCCCTTTAGCCTATAGTTCCTTTTAGGTATTTAAAAAGATATAATATGAAAATAATTATCAGAGTATTGGTGTTACTATTACCTCTACCAAAGTAAATTTTAAACTTTTTACCAAGTGAATTGATTAACTGTCATTTGGGTTGGTCTCTACTCTTGGGTTCTCTAAATATCACAACGGAATAAACACATATAACATACACCTGAATTAACTATACATAGACATGTATTCTTAATTAAATATAATCAATTAACTATTGAGTATGGAGGCAACAATCCTGCCACTCATAACCCTATTAAATAGTCTAATCATCAATCCAGCCTAATTCATATACAGATAAGTTAGAATAGGCTATACAAAATAATCCTACTTAGCCTTTCTTAAAATATCATGAAGACTAGCTCAATCTTAACGTGTACTTATACTATCCAAATAAATAGTTTGTGTGCCTAGATTGGACACTTCTGCATCCCTTACCTTCTTACTCCAGCTCAAGGGAACCTACACATCTAGTACATGTCAACAGTATTGTGAGAAATGAATCTCAGTAGTAATACAACCAGTTACAAAATTCGTTAACCTGTACCACCGTGCTCGCATGGAAAACCTCTACATTCTTTCATAGAACATATAACATACTATGGGGATACAATGATTGAAGCATTTAATCATGGTATATATTTATATGTATGCATGTGCATTTAAAACATATCAACTTGTAAACATGGGAAGTGTATTCATCATCATTCTTATCATAAAAATTTTCTTATAAAACACATGTGGGATAGTAAGCATAACATTATTTCATTTTCATAACATGCGAGCAATACATAAAACACCCTGAGAGTAATCGGGAGAGTCGCCCAGCAACAACTCCACGCACCACTATCTATATGAATGAGCGCATGTCTATTTAGCCATGCCTTAACCTTTTGTACATTCTGAGGCATCCCCTAGTAGATCCAAGTAGCGTAATGGTCCTTGCCCCTTTCCGAAAAATCATCCCTGACCAGCGGGATTCCTCCCTTTCGTCCTAAACGGGGCTGGTATACTCTCATGGGATCACCGTCAACTCTACCTGGATCATTTCCTCTCCGCTTTTGGGTGGATCATAATATTATGGAATCACCATCTCTTTCTGATGGATCACACTCCCGGTACGCTATTCTTTACATATACTATGAGGTGAATCGGCCCACGGTCATGGTTATGCCTAACTCTAAGTATCTGTTTCTCATATGGCCTTTGGGAGATGACACTAACTTAAAGTTCGCAACCATTACAGTGTTTTGAAAATCATTTAAGTTCAAGTGGATGTTTAACCATCCCAATTTATGGCACAATTGTGGAATGCCTAACGGCCGTCCCATACCGACAATCGGTCACTCGATCATGAGCCTATCTACCCTAAGGCATACACTGAGAATACTTTCCTCTCTTCCTCTTTGTGTTATTTTTACTCTCTTTTCTTTCACTATCCTAAGGGTATCATCACTTAAAACTCCTAGTTTCCTTGCCTACCTATGTTGTGAGCCCTTAATTAAGTTGGTATGAAGAATTACTAAGCTCAATTGTCATTAAAAACCTCATTTTGCAAGTTAGAGGGTTGCTAGTTGACTGTTGGAAGGCTATCAGCCGGCTGGTGGCTCTTTGTAATCCTCAAATACCAGACAGTAAGCTAGTAGTCGGCTGGTGGCTTTTTGGAATGCGTTATGGGAAAAATTATGAGCACGATAGTCGACTGCTCAGTGCAAACTTGGGCTCGACAGTCGATTGCTAGGAACCTGGCAGTTGGCTGCTAAGCCTCTGTTTGCACTTCTGGGTTTCCAAGAACATGACAGTCGACTACGAGGATGGCCAGTCGACTTCTTAGTGCAGACCCGGGCCTGATAGTCGACTGCTAGGTATGTGGCAGTCTGCTGCTAAGCCTCTGTCTACACTTCTGGGTTTTCCAAGAACACGACAGTCGACTACCCCTGCTTAGCAGTTGGCTGCTATGCTTCGCCGCAGCTCAAAAAACGTGATTTTGAAAAAATCCAATCCAGCATGCATTCTATATTCAAATCTAAACATATGAGCTTAATTCCCATACAACAAACTTTACTTTTCATTAAACATTTCTTGTTCATTAGCTTAAACATGGTACATTCAAGGAAATCTAGTCTATATATCTAGATGAACACAACCCAGCCCTTCCAATCCATTGCAGCACACATTCAGCAACACAACACCCCATAGAAATAGAAAAACATACAAAATGTAGGTTTTAACCCCAACTCAACTTAAAACATTCAAAATCACATTTTATCAGAAAAGTTCTGCACATTTCAGAAATGGGGTTTAGGATGGATTGCTACCTTGATTCTTGTAAATGTGTGTGTAGATTGTGTTAGAAATGATCCCCCTTGCTGTAGAACTAATTTCTAGCTTTAATCTGCCCTTCTTTCAGCACAATCTCTCCTTTCTTGCCTTAGCTCGCCCCTTTCTCTCTCTACTCGCCCCTTCTCCTTCTCTCTCTAAAATCTGAAGGTTTGGAAGTGTGTGGGAGTTTTGGTTGTAGTTAGGGTTTAAGGGAAGGTTTGGGGAATTTGCTTTTTAGTCTTGGGCTTACTTTACACATTTTGTCTCAGCACAATTTCCCTTTTCAATAAGGTCCCTAACCTTCTCTTACTAAACCTTCATTTAATTCCTTTCAATTTAGTCTTTAGGCTAATGCAACTATATGCACTAATGCAACATACACAAGCATTAAACATCAAATTAACAATTATCAAACATCTCTTTAATCATAATTGGAGCGAATGTTACAAATTTTGAAAGAATTGGCACTAGAAAGTAGAGATTTGAGAGAATTTAGAGTGGATAAGTGGGGGTTTTTGCCAAAATAAAGGTTCCCTTCTTTTAAAAAAAGCATTACAGACATAGTAGTCAATTGTCGAGGGACAGCTGTAGACTGGTATGTTCTTAAGTGAGCCTAGAAAAAAGAGGAACATGGAAGTCGATTGGTGAACCTTTAGCAATCGACTGTCGAGAGAGCAAAATGCATGACGAGTTTCCAGTAGCTTACCAATTGACTGCCATCCACTTGTCAGTCGACTATTATGTTCTTTCATCAACCTAAAAGGGGAGAACATATCAGTCAACTGGTACCGTTATGACAATCGATTGCTAGCTCTATGTGATGGAATTTTTGAGATCTAGAGAGATATTAGCTGACTGCTAACATTGTGGTAGTCAACTGGTACCTATATGGTGTCCAAGGAATTTCGACTTTGTTTCTTCTGGATACTTTACTCAAATGAAGTCTCAACCCCCATTTTTTATAAGCTCCTTTGTCTAACTTTTGTTTGGCATTTCAAGGAATCAAGAACCTTGAATTCTCTTTTCTCATTTTTCAAACAACCTTATGGGATCAAGGAAGGACATGAAAAACAGATCTAAGGCCACTTTGATGCTTAAGTTAGTACATATGAAAAAAGAATTAAAGCAATAAACATGCTTAATGGGCTGTTGTCAGTCCAAGTTCTTTTCTTATGTAGCAAAATCTTTCTTTAGGAAGAGGTTATGTAAAAATGTCAACAAGTTGATAGTTTGTTTGGATAAATTCTAAAGAGATATTATGATTAAGCACATGATCTCTAATAAAATGATGCTTGATATTTATGTGCTTAGTCTGTGAATGAATAATGGGATTTCTTGTTAAATTTACAGCACTGGTATTGTCACATTTAATTAGAATACTTTCTAGGACCACGTCCATATCTTGGAGCTATTGTTACATCCATAAAACTTGTGCACAGTAGCTTCCAGCTGCTAAATGTTCAGCTTCAGCAATTCAAAGAGCTACACAATTTTGTTTTTTGCTAAACCAAGATACTAATGAGTTCTTAAGAAATTGACAAGTTCTACTAGTGCTTTTTCTATCAGTTGAACTACCAGCCAAATCATAAACATAAAAACTTATCAACTGACATGGATACTCTTTAGGATACCACAATCCCAAATGTGAGGTTCCAACTAGATATCTGAAAATTCTTTTTACAATAGTGAAATGAGACATTTTGGGGTAAGTTTGGAACCTTGCACACATGCATGCACTGAACATTATGTCTGGTCTACTTGTAATCAAA
Organism: Senna siamea; assembly: GCA_031216115.1. Taxonomy (NCBI): domain Eukaryota; kingdom Viridiplantae; phylum Streptophyta; class Magnoliopsida; order Fabales; family Fabaceae; genus Senna; species Senna siamea. The sequence continues at coordinate 15,799,948 of CM062354.1, forward strand.
TATAGCAGTGAGCCAATCATACCTCTATATTTAGTGATGTCAAATGGTTCTCCTTCTTCATCATTGTCCATTTTTATGGCTGGACTCATTGGAGTTCTAATTTCCTTTGCATTTTCCATGCCAACTTTCTTAAGTAACTCTAGTCATGTGTTTTTAACACCCACTATCCAAGTACCATTTGTCACTATTTGCCTTTAGACAAACCAGCAGAAAGATTTTCAACTATTGTTCTTTGGTACCCAAATTATTTTGGGTCCTTGGGAGTTAGTCATTAATGTGCCTTATTTTATACATATTTGCTTGATGTTAATTGTCCATTTTATGAGCATTTTATGTAATTTTATTCTTGAAATTACCTAAGTTTGCATTATTTTTATTTTCAGGCATTTTATCAAGTCATCATTAGCAAATGGAGCAATGTTGAGCCTAGAAAGCCTTTAGAGCACCCAAAATAGGCCATTTAGGTTAATTTTACTTATTGGGCTGAGCTGAAGGATTATTGAGCCTTGGACCAGGTTGGGAATAGTGAAAAAGTGATCAGCCTATGAGAGAAAAAGGCAGACCGCTTGAGAAGAGAGAGACCCGAGCTTGGAACAGGGCAGGAATAACAAACCCGTGCGTGTATTCTTCATCGAGAGAGAGAGAGAGAGTCGAGAAAAATGATCCATTTAGACAGCTTTCCATGGCGGCGCAATAACTTTTCGGTGTCAAGGGACGATGAGCGGGACACCGCTATCCAAGCCAGCCACCAGAACGCACCAGAACGATGGAGATCCACGAGAATTTTGAACCAACTCGTTTTGTGACTCGTCCACAGATCAGCCATTCTGTGGCATTTTTTGAGCAACCCACCGTCCACCGTTGCTCCCTGTAACTTCAAGCAACCTAACCATAACCTCCCCCAACTTGTTGGCTGCTACAACGTCTTAGATTTTGAGATCTGCGATGGACCCGAGACCATAACCCATTCGCGTTTGTAGCTACTTTCGATGTCGTCCATCCGGTCTGTTGCCAGAAACTGCCCCTCTGTCGCTTGGCACCTCGCCCTTGACCTTCTGCCTCATCTCTGACTACCGTTGTAGTCATTTTTCGTCGGGTACTCGAGAACTTAGGATCCAACCTATTTTGACCCAACCCGCGACCCGTGAAGCTTTTGGACAGCTTTGGAATTGATTTTTTTTGCATTTTTCTAGCAACTTTTCGATGAGATGTTGGCAGTTTTTCGGCGACTATTCTATACAGAGACCATTTGGCATTTGAGAAGACAAGGCTTGCATAAATTTTTACTATTTTTTATCTATTATTTAATTAATTGTTTGATGGATTATTTGTTGTTGGGATTGTCTGGTGTTATAAATATGTGTGGCTGAATTTGTAAAATTCATTAAGGCCCTTGAATGTGTTGGTATTCTGTTTAATCTATATGGATATTGATTTTGATGTGTGATCTTCTTTGCAGTTATGCCTAGATTGTTTAAGTTTTCATTACGAGACGTCATTGTGAATGCTAATTAGGTTTCTTTTTGAGATCGAGAGATGATAATTGAAATTAGAACATAATTGCAGAGAATAGTTAATTTTCGCTTAGAGATGAGGTTAATTAATTGCTGGATTAAGGAGTAGCTATTCTTAATAGTAGTGGATTGGACCGATAATGCTGATCTAAAATCAACCATTAGGAAGAACTAGCCAGTGGTAGGTTTTTAGGTTTAATAAATTCATTGAGACCGACAGAGAATTTAAATTTAAATTAGAATCCACTCACAGGTAGCATAGTTAGATTAAGTAATCTATTATCCCTTGTGTGTTTACCAACTAGTGTAGGTTCCTTGATGGATTTTCTTTTCTTGCCTCGGTATATTCTCTTTCATTCCTTGTCGCTGGTAGCTTATTATTGCACTTAATTAATTATTAGTTTAGTTAAAGATTAATCACTTTAATTGCTAGCCTATATAACAGAAAACAAGTAGTAACTCTAGGCTTTCCCATTCTCGTGGGATACGACCTTGATACTCACCATTGCACTAGGCTGCATCAATAGGTTCATTGCCTTAGGTGTAGTTGCATAGGCAGCATTGGTAGCAACACATCAGTCATCCTTTTAGGAACCCACTTTTTCTTGTTTTCACAAAGTCTATGTCTCTTGTAGGCACATGTATGGGAATTATAACCTTTTTGACCACAATGAAAACAAGTGGTATAGGGACTACTTGATTGAATAGCTGGAATAAAGAAATTTTTGTAATATTTTTGCTTTGTATTGGATTCATATCCTATACTAGCTTTATTGAAAAAACATATTTGTTTTCCAAGGATTATATTCAAGTTGTCTCTTCCATTTGTGAACTTAGCTAGAGTGTTTGTCAAATCTTCTTTTTCAATTTGTAGCTTTTCACACTTTCACAAATATTGGAATTTAAGCACCTTTTGGGGTTTTCTAAGATGGAGATTTTTTGTTTAGAAGATAAGTTTTCTTCTTTTAATTAATTAATTTCCTTTTCAAGGTCTAAAGCTTTTCTTTTTTAAAGAGATAAAGCTTTTGCAATTTTAAGAGATTCATTATGTAATTCTTCAAATGCATATAAAAGTTCATCATAAGAAGGAGATTGGTTTTGATTTGTTACCTCATCTTTTTCTTTTGCCATTAGGCATAAGTTTGCTTATTCTTGCTCTTCATCATTGTCTTCATCAATATCTCCCCATATTGATGAGACAAAGGCCTTTTTCTTTTCCTTCCTCTTTTCAAATGTTTCTTGATTCTTCAGGTATTAGGGACATTCCCATTTGATATGCCCAGTCTTTATGCGTTCATAGAAAGTTAAAGGCTCCTTGTTTCCATCTTGATTTCTTCTAAAGTTTCTCCTCACTCCTTGCTTTCTGTTGTTAAAGAATTTTCCAAATTTTTTGATGAATAGTCCAAAATTTTCTTCATTGATCTCAATTCCATCAGGGAGAGAATTTGAACTATTGTCATTATCTTCTTCTTCTATTTGTTGAGATGAAGTTGTTTTAAGTGACAGAATTTTCTTCTTTTTATCTTGCCCTTTATAGAGTATAAGATGTTGCAATTTTGCTTCATGTTCTTAAAGATTTCCAAAAAGGGCTGATTCTGATTCTATTGATTTTCCTTTGCTTTCTTTAGTGGTTGTCACCTTTGGTTGCCATTCCATAGGAAGAAATCTCAAGACTTTGGCCACCAGTTCCTTTGTTGTGTAGCTTTTGCCTAAAGCTGCCAAATGATTCACAATGTGAGTAAATTTGATTTAAATTTCTTTAATTTGTTCTCGTGGTTTCATTCTAAACATTTCATATTGATGAGTAAGTTGATTTATTTTATTTTCTCTAACACCAGTAGTTCCCTCATGGGTAGTTTCTAAAGCATCCCACATTTCTTTTGCACTTTCACAGTTAGAAACTTTGAAATATTCATCTTGACTTAGTGCACTTGTGAGAATTAGCTTAGCTTTTGCATTTAATTGAACTTTTCTTTTATCTACATTAGTCCATTCAATCTTGGTCTTTTTAATTGATTGACGATTCTCTTCCTTAGAAGGAATATAGGTCCATCTTCAATTATTTCCCAAAGATCAACATCCAGTGCTTTAAAAAATATTTTCATCCTAATTTTCCAGAAAATATAGTTCTCTCTATTAAAGCTTGGAGGTTTGTTAATAGAAAGTCTTTCAGGTAACACATTATCACCAAATCTAGCCATGTGAACTCTTAAGACGATTAAGTCTTTTTACCAAGTGCCAAGCTCTGATACCACTTGTTAAGAATAGCTAGCACCGAAAGGGGTAAATTAGCTGTTATAAAATTTTTGCCTTTTGAAATCTTAATGACCACCTAAAGAGCTTTAAAGTAGATGTATAGAACAATTATATCAATTTAAATAGCTAATTTAGGTAATAGTTCAGTTAGATTAGCAAAAATAGAGAAAGTTAAAGTAAATGCAGTAAAGTAAAGTGCTGAATGTAGGATCAAAAAATAATGTGCAAAAATGTAAATGAGACAAGGATTTATCCTAGTTCAACTTATCCAACAAAGCTACATCTAGTCCCCAAGCATAACTTGGGATTTTCACTATCACCACAAGTTCAAATAGGGCATTTGTGAGCCACTACAAATCTTTCTCACTTTTTCTTTTTTAGCTCTTTCAAGGAAAACCTTTCCCTGAATATCTCTTAACTTTCTAGATGAAAGAAGTTGCTTAATAAAAGAAACTCTCTCTCTTTCAGAGTGGATATTACAGGTGAAGAACTATAGGTAATAATAGAAATCAGAGCTCAAAGGATTTTTCAAAGGATGTATTCAGAATGTGTAGCTTGTTTTTTTGAGGCTTTGTAGAGGCTGTATTTACAGATTTTTTTGCAAGACAAAACATTAAGAAATCATTCAAAAACAAATTAGAGTGTATCTCTACAAAAATAGCCATTTATACTTTGCCTGATGTCACCTCTACACCTTATAAGTGTAACACCCTTATCTAGTATTACGATTCCTCCGATGTAAATAGATAAGTTTGGTACATTATTTTTATCCTTTTATTTACAACTTCTGAGCATTTATACTATCAAGTTTTATCAAAGTGGATTAGGTTTGGGTTCCTTTGCTCAGATCAAATCTCATATGCACAGCGAAAATAAAATGCATCACAGTGAAATTTAAAACTTTCACATAATACAAATAATAAATGTCCAATAAAGGTCTGTTACATCCTTTGTAATCATGTATCATAATAGATGAAGTACCTGTCCATAAGGATTCAAGAGACAACAAGCCTGTCACTCATACTTCTTTTACAATTAATCAGAATGAAGAGGTCCTTCACATATCCTTCCCCAGTAATTTCCTGTTTCCCCTTTCATATACACAGCTAAAATAATGGTCTTAATTCTAATTCAAAAATATATCTAGAATCAGGACCCAAAATAAGGAATTACAAAAAATGCTTTTGATAAAAAGAACTCCTATCTTCCCCAGCACTGCTAAACATCTGCATGTGATACATATTAACATACAAATGAGAAACACAAGTTTTCCAGTAGCTTAACAATTCATTACTTTAAAATCTACTAATATGTACTAGGGTGTAAGCGACAACAAATTTATATCTACATTCTCGGTATTTTAAAACATAGCCTTATTCATAAATGGAAATTGGTAAGCATTGCATGATTATTAGAAATGTCCCCGTGATAAAAGTAGATATTCCCTTTCAAGTAAAACATTTCTTTTATGGGATGCATGTTAAAATTGGAATAATAATTTATGCATTTTATTCTTAAAACTTACCTTGCTAATTGTGCGTGCTTAGGCATCATATGGACACTTTGCCACCTTTATAAAATAATTGTGCACACTTGGGCACTATGTGGACACTTGGCCACCTTTATGAAATAATTGCACACACTCAAGCACATGTGGACACTTAGCCACCTTTATAAAATAATTATGCATACTTGGGCACTATGTGGACACTTGGCCACCTTTATAAAATAATTGTGCATACTTGGGCACAATGTGGACACTTGGCCACCTTTATAAAATATAATCCTTAAGGTCATTTCGTGACTTATTGTCATTAGCAATTTATTCTACTTAGGTAACCATTGCCATTAGCAATTTATTCTACTTATTGTCGTGACTCATCTAACATACTAACATTAAGGGTACACATGTTTCTCAATTTTACCTTTTGGTAATCGTTTGAGGCTTTATTATGTGCAAAGATGTGGAATAATTAACTACACCTTTATTAACCATATTTTCTCTCTTTCTTTTTTTTTTTAGTGCCCAACTGAATCAAATTCTCCCTTACCTAATTCTTATTAAATATTTTCTACCTTACTAAGGCCATTTTGGATTTGGCAAAACAACAAGGAGGATGTCGAGTTCTTTCTTCCATTGCATGCTAGCTAGAAATCTTTATTATAGTATCCATAACTTAACATATTTATTAATCATGCAAGGATAAAATTTTTCCACATTATCTTGAGTTAAGGCTCCCTCTTACACATGCTACATTTACCAACAATAGTTCTATCATGGAAATCAAAACATCTATTCCAATACAAAGAGACATTAGCCATGCAACACATGATATTTCAATACTCTCTTATTCTAGGTTCTTTCATAATAATAACAGCATCTATTTTAGCACATTAACAACACATCTATTTACCATGCAAGCTTAGCCAAGAGACATTCACTTTTGTGAGAATGTAGAGAAGTAGTTATTGTTCCATGAAAGCTTGGAAAGTCATGATATATATAAAAACCATTGAACAATTTGCAAGAATTGTTAACCTACCTCAAGTGGTGTAAAATAATGAAATTGCCTTGACTCTTCTTTTGAGTTTTCCTTTACTCCCTTACCTCTTCTCTCTCTCGTCCAAATAGCTTCTTCTCCCTTTGCAAACACGTTGTTCCTCTTCCAAGCTACTCTCACTCTCTTCCTTCCCAAAAAATGTTATTTCCGTGTGTGTATCTATGTTTGATGACTCCCTCCTTTTGCATGTTACTAAGTCCCTTACATTTGGGTGTGTAACGCCCTTATCCAGTATTACAACTTAACGTTGGTAAACAGATAAAGTCATTACATTCATTTTTATCCTTATTTATTCACAATTAATATCTGAGCATCCCTTCCTTCACCATATCATTCAGTTCTAAATATAAATTCTTTGACTCAGATAAAACTTATAAGCACAACGAAGGGAAAATACATTTTACAATGAATAAAGTGACTATGTTACAATATGTCTGTAAATATTACAATAGTGCCTTACTCTCAGTATTACTAACAATTAACTTAGGGTCAGGAGACAACATAATTTCTGTCACTCAAACCCATAGTTACACAATATTGTTATAAAATCCTTCCTTAATGCTAGTTCCATCTTACTCAGAACTTCACTAATTACTTGCATCTGATACATATCAGCACACAAATGAGAAAACTAATTCTCAGTAACTTAACAATTTACAATTTAAATTTGTACTATCATGTACCACTGTGCAAGCACATAAAAATCTTCTTTTCTTTTATTATTGCTTTTCACATCCCATCATTTCATAATTAAACGCTTTCATATGAATATGTTAACAATCATAGGGAGCTCAATTTATCTATCACTGTAGCAAGTATACTTATTCGTAGGTAGAGGATAATTCTTACTCAGAAGAATATATATATATCTAATAATGGAATAAATTAATAGTTACATGTATATATATATGCATCTTCCATTATTAAAGCTTACCTTGCATCATTAACATGCACTTAGTCTTACTGCAACGATCGTGGACACTTGGCCACTTGAAATTTGTGAACACTGGGTCACGTTGTGGACTCTTGGCCACTCTCATGAGATTAGTGAACTCTTGGTCACGTTGTGGGCTCTTGGCCACTCTCATGAGATTAGTGAACACTTGGTCACGTTGTGGACTCTTGGCCACTCTCATGAGATTAGTGAACACTTGGTCACGTTGTGGACTTTGGCCACTCTCATGAGATTAGTGAACACTTGGTCACTTATGCATATACACAGCAACTACAATTATCATTATTCTTGTGCTTCAATCTCCTTTGCATTTACTTATCATAGACATACTATAATACAATTATGATTAGTGTAATACTTCAGTTATTCTACTATAAATAAAGTATGAATTAACTTTAATATTTTATTATACTTGTATATTCTTTTAATTCATATTATCTAAGATAATTAAGAGTCATTATATTTAATCACCTTTATATATTAATAGCAATATAAATTCCTATTAGTCAAGACTAACTTTCTTCTATTGGAATTAATTCTTTAAATTGTATATCCATTACTAACAATAATTGAATACTTTATGTTCTATGAGTAAAACCTATATTACTATATTAAATATAACTTTCCAGCACTTCATTTAGTTAGTCTTCTCTATTAGATTTAAGAAAATATTCTCCATAATATTTATTTCTTAGAAATATTCATGTATATGTACCATTGTCCTAACTAATTCCAATTTGTATTCCTATTTATCCTCCATTAAAGAACATGTTTAATTCCAATTTATGTCTTTCATTTCATTCCAATTTCTCTCCATTTCTACTTAGCTGAATGACGTTTCCCTTTCATTAAATTCAGCACTTAAGTCTCACCATCCTACATTTTTTTTTTGAAATGGTTTAGACAATACAAGCCATTACTAATTCTTTCATCACTACTAACTATCATTCTTTACTTAATTTCTTATAATTTAAAATGTATCTTACTCATTCAATTATATAATTAATCCCTTCTAACTTTTTATTATATTTTCCATTAAAATGTAGAATTTATTTCTTTCTAAATTCCTATGAATCAAAAGGTATCTTGCAAGAAGAACATTCCACTCCCTTATACATCATTACCAATTATACTTCTTGTAACAACCCCCTACTCCACAATATACTATCCTTTATTTGCATAGCGGAAGCATATGGGTTTTCACAATAATTTTTCACTTTTCCCTTTAGGGAAAAGATCCGGGGATCGCTACTAGTTGAGCATAACCCAAATAGACATTCTATCGTCCATTCAGATTCTGTTCAACCCAAAATCAATTGCAGCTATACTAATTACACATACAATCATTACAATAAACTCTGGAATAGTAAACTAGAATCCATACATAAAACATGTAATTCATTCATACAAATTCCATCTCAATCTTACACATTTACAACATTAAACCCTGCAGAAAATCCGGCAGAGTCTCCCCTGTATTTCGAACATTTCCCAAGTACAAACAGACAACAGTTCAAAAATTTACATTCAGTACAACAACAAAATAAAACCAGTAATTACATAATCCAATACAAAACATCAGCAGAATATATACATCATAATTCAAGCCTAGAACTAAGCTGATCGTCCGTCTATCATCACACCATTTCCCAGCTATCATCTAGGCCCCTGTTCCTGTTCATCTGAGCAAACAACTTTATGAGATATTTAAATCCCAGTAGAATAATTTACAATTAATCATACTGTTCGAAAACTGGTTGATTACTCAGCAGTGCAAGCACTGAAAAAAATTTCCCGTATTCAGTTCAAAAACAGTGAAATACCTTATCCTTTTTAAAATCATTATTTATCATGGAAATGACGACAAATATTCCAAAAGTATAAAAGTTTATTTTAAGAAAATATGTAACAAAATAATTGAGTCAAATCCCATGCCCGGTGTTTCTAAATCCATGTCAGCCATAAGTCATATGCGACCGAGTCTAAAACCATCCAATTGCATGTCATCTAGAGAAATTCTATCTCTTGTCATTGGGTGTGATCCATAACACCAATCACCCGAAATCTCGCCTATGTTGTGAGTGTGATCCGTAACATCAATCACTCACTCAAGGACTGAGTGAGAATCAACATCTAGGGCTTCCCCTAGCATGTGCACATACGCCAATTCTCATCCTCATACAGTTTATTCGAACTCACATGCACACAATCGGCCATTCCTCAGGGTTTAGGGTATTACGCCTAAATCACAACGTTTCCCCGTATAGGCTATCCCCCCTTATACTCCTTTAAACCTTTCTTAGGGTTATCCTAATTTACCATGTGATCCCTAATGTATTGCAGGCTAATTCTGGTTAAAACAATATATTTATAAAATCCCTGCACTCGAGATACTTAACGGCTGTCCTATACCGGCTATTAAGTACCCTACCTAAGTCAATCCATCCCTACGGCATCTAAAATCGATATGCAAATCGTCTAACATGCAAAGAGTATTTTCCAGCACACAGGCATGCAATTTAGTCCATCGAAAGTAGCACGTAAATCTATGCAATTAATCTAAATCGTTAAGGTATCCACAAGGTAAAATCTAAAGTTCGGGAAGCGTAAATTATCTTACCTGGTCTCTGTTTGCTCCAAATTGATTTGGGACTTATCATATCCTCAGAATTCGAGCCTAATCAATTTCTTGGGCATTTAAATGAGTATTTTAGTATGTTACGTCATCGATTTCACTTTCCTATGTCTGATTGCACAATTTCCTAAGCCGATTAATTTCTTATTCATGTTTGGCATCGAATTCAGTCAAAATACATTAGGTTTAGGTGATTTAGACCTTACCGTGGGTTCCGGAAGATGGAAATATGTTTCGAGATAGTTTCTGGCTTCTCCGGTGATGGCGCACGGTTGAGCACAGCGACACACGACGAAGGGGTATGGTTGGGTTCAAAAATTACACCACGATGAAGCCCTAAAGATGAGGAGTCCGAATCTGAGGTTGGCACGACGGTTCATGGCTGTTTGGATGGCATTTTCTGGCTACGAAAAGTGATGCACGACAGACACCTTTTGCCTCGATTCGGGCACGTGGCGGCTCCGTTCGGTGGCTGCGAGCTGGGGGAGGAAGCTGGTAGCTTGGCCTACACGCTGGTGGTGGCAGTGACGTCCAATGGTGGTTGATGGTAGAGATCACGGTAGGCCAAAAATCACGCGATGGAGGAGAAAAACATCCTCTTTTCGACGACGGTGGCGGCCGTTGGTGGCCATGGGGTTGTTGGAGGTCGAGGGTGGTGAGGTGTGTCGATTCATGGGTCAAGTGGCGGCCTACGGTGGCCCTGGTGGTGGTGCACGGTGGTGGAAGGAGGAGAGAGAGGAGAGAGAAAGTAGAGTGAATAGAGAGAGAAAAAGGATGGAAATGATGGGAATTTGTGGGATTTCGGGGAATTTAAAACTTTCGGGGGCGATTTTGACTTTTTCTGGACCACCCGGGGAAACTTCTAGATGTCGTCTTTGATCTAGACGATGGCACGAGTTCCCATGCAGGGATTTCGGCCTCCGTCTGAGGAACCGAAGTCTGAAACTTTGTTTGTTAGTCTCTTACGCTGGGTCGCATTTCCTTTTATCAGATTACGTTTCTGACTCTGAAAAACCCTCTAGTTTAAACCGTTGACTCCGAGAATTGTGTCAAACTTAGTTTTAACAAAATCAACTTCAAAATTCAATTTTAATCGTTTAAAAATAATTCCGGTTATTACACTTCTCCTCCTAAGTTTTTCTAAATTAAAATAGATTTTACTCATACAATTACACTAATTCTTATTTCTAAATTAAAATAGATTTTACTCATACAAATACACCCATTCTCTATATTAATTTTGGGTAGCTCTTTCATTATAAATTTTGGATTCTGCCTTTCCTATCTTTCCTTATGAATATGACAATAAACTCAAGAAATCTCTCACTCTCTATTATAAATTTTGGATTTTGCCGTCCTTATGTTTGCTTATGAATATGACAATAAATTCTCAAGAAATCTCTCACTCTCTATTATAAATTCTGGATTTTTCCTTCCCTATGTTTTCTTATGAATATGACAATAAATTCTCAAGAAATCTCCCACTCTCTCATACACACTTAACCAAATTAGAGTTCATATTTCTAAACATATAACAAGGTATACTTACCTTTCAAAAACTCTTACATCGTAAGAGTATATATATCCCACAAACTAGGAAAAAAATGGAATGGAATGGAATTGCTAAGTTACCTTAAGGATACAAGAAGGATGAAGAGATTTTTGGTGTTCCTTTTGGAGTTGGTTTCTTCTTGGTGTCTTTTGGTTGGATGATTTTCCCTTCCTTTCTTATTGTTTAAGTATTTGTGTCTAATACCTGTAGCTCTCCTTCTCTTAAATGCTTATGTGATTTTGTTGCTAACAACTTCTCAAGCTCCTCTCCATTACTTACATTATATTTCACCAAGTGCAGTTTTTCTTTTTCCATTTATTTTATTAAATGATACATTATCCTTTCCTTTCTTGGACACACACTACCTCTTCACCGAATTATCAAATAGACTATAGGCATGGTTCCATTAGAAGTAGGATGAAATGATAGAAAAGGAGAAGAATTGTGGCAGCACGTCTCTCTCCCTTTTCCCACCTCTTCACTGAAAGTCCCCATGCACTTACACATTCGATTAATGTGAGGAAAAGGAATGATGAGATGGAAGGAAGAGAACAATTTCCATACATCTTCTCCCTTGTAATTTTTTCTTTTCACTCATGATGTATTTGGACGCTAGCCTCTTTTCTTTCATTCTTCCTAATTGCTATTGCTATATACATGCACATTATTTACTTTAAGTTATGCATATCCCTTCACATTCGGTTATACCACTTTATGTAAGAGGAAGAAATTTTTAAGCACCACAAGCACCTCATTCTTTATGTAAGCACCTCAAACACCTCAATGAAATATGTCTCTTACTTACTCCTCCCCTTGAATTCTCGATTAAGCAACAAGGAAATGAAAGGAAGAAGTTAATTTAAGGGTAAAGTGTTACGCTTTTCCCTTTTGCCTTCTTCTTTATCTTGTCATCCTTATGATCAAGCCATTCAAATCTTTATAACTAAGCATCCTTGACTTTTCTATCCTAATAATCTATATTAATATGCATAGAGTTTTCTTTCCCTCCATTCTTAATTATTTGGCTAAAGTAAGATGAAGAGAAATTAAAATTCTCATATTACAAGCCATCCCTCATTTTCATCACTTTCGTTCTTCCCCTTGTTACATTTTTCTCTAAACAATAGATTACTAAGGTAATTTCTTCATCTTTTATTTTGTTACCTTAAGAAAACAGTAAAGTGAAGTAATTAAGAAAATAAGGGTGTTATAGGGTGCCCACGTGTACTCTAGGTACCACTCTCATCTTTTATTATTATTATTTAATTGACTCATGTCTAATCTAAGGGCAAGTCATTTCCTTGTCTCCTTATGTTACCCATTCGGCCACGCCAAGGAAGAGAAAGGGAGATGAATTCATGCACCTCATGTGTAATTAGGTGCAGCACCATTTTTTTTCTTGAAGTTTTATGCTATATTCCACATTCTGATTGCTTTCTCTCCCCCTCCTCCATGTCGTACCACTTGTGTACTTTAAGGACTACTCATATGACAAAATTCTTGTGTTAGTGGATTAACCACTCAGTCAAGTTAAAGGAAAGGGGGAAGGAAGTTATACTTTATTCTCATCTTTCATTATATTTTTATTTGCTCATGGCTACACATGTACTTTTTAGTACACCTCACATTGCTTCCTCTTTTAGTAATTACACTCGGTCGCATTGAAAGGAGGAAACAAGATGAATTCATGTACCTCATGTAATTAAGTGCAGCCCCATTTCCACGCTGCTCTCTCCCTCTTTCACGAATGCTCTCCCATTTCCCTGTCAAATCAATTCATCTTTCTTCTTTTGTTAGGGTGGCGTGCTGCACTTCATTTTTCCTTTTTCTATCCTTAATTATTGTTAGTTACTTGCCACAAGCGTACTTTAAGTACAACCATTTCTTGCAACCTCACCTTAACCCATTTGGTCACGCCACCTCTCTTTGCATGCTGCACTTGCGTTTCCTCATCTCAATTTCTCTTGCTTTGTGTCATTACCCAATTGGCATTCCCACTCGGCTATTTTTAAGGAGGAAGGAAGGAAAGGAATGTAACACCCTTATCTAGTACTACAATTCCTCAGATGTAATTAGATAAGTTCGGTACATTATTCTTATCCTGTTATTTATCATGTCTGAGCATTTATACCATTAAGTATTATCAAAGTGGATTAGGTTTGGGTTCTTCTACTCAGATCAAGTCTCATATGCACAGTAGAAATAAAATACCATGAATCATAGCAAAATTTAAAACTTTTATATAATACAAATAATAAATGTCCAATAATGTCTGTTATAACCTTTGTAATCATGTACTAGGATATATGAAGTACCCGTCCATAGGGAGTCAGGAAACAACAAGCCTGGCACTCAAACTCCCTTTAAAATAACTGGGATGGGCCGATCCTTCACATATCCTTTCCCTGGCAATTTCCCATTTCCCTTTCATATACACAGCCAAAATAATAGTCCTAATTCTAATTCAAAAACATATTCAGAATCAGGACCCCAAAAGTGCAAAATATTTCTATCAAAAGAATGCCCTCTAATGCTACCTTCATCCTTCCCTGAGATTGCTAAACAGTTGGATCTGATACATATTAGCATACAAAATGAGAAACATGAGTTTCCAAGTAGCTTAAAATTCATTATTTTTAAAAACATATATATCTACTAATATGTACTAGGGCGCAAGCACCAAAAACATTTTCTCTACAATTCCATGATTTAAAACATAGGTTCACTCACATAAACAGACTTGGCAAGAAGTGCATGATAATTGAAATTTAATGCAAATAAATATTCTAATTCAAGTAAGACATCTTTTTATGGGATCATACATGTAAAATAGAACTAAAAACAACAATGGTCAATTATACATTTCATTCTTAAAACTTACCTTGCCTTTAAGTGTGAAGCACCTTTGGTTACACCTCAAGGAATGTGGACACTTGGCCACCTTTATAAAATCATTGTGAATACTAGGTCACGGTTATGGAGTACCTTCGACCACACCTCACTAGGTCACATGTGTGGAGCACCTTTGGCTACATCTCATGAATTGTGGACACTTGTCCACCTTTATAAAATCATCGTGAACACTAGGTCACACTGTTACTAAATGACACTATGTCTTAACATTCTTATAGTGTCTTATTCCATTCAAATTAGGCAACCATGACATTGACAAGTTATTTTATTTTTATCATTTTACTATCCCTTGCATTTAGCTCCTATAAGGCACATTGTCATACATTCATTATTGCCATAATAATTCAGCCACCATCAAATGCAATAATCAAATTTAGAACTTTTCATGACACATTACCATATTTTCTCTCCTTCTCCTAGTTTAACCCGAATTACATCTCTCTTAAACAATTCCCATTAAAAGATTTCCTACCTTTTTAAGGCCATTTCGGGTTTTGCAAAGTAACAAGGAGAATGCTAAACTTTTCATCACATGCTAATTGGGTTTCCTTTTTATTGTGATATCCATAACTCATAACCTTTATTAACCCTACGAAATATAGTATTCCTAGCATTATCTTATGTTAGGCTCACCATTATACATGCCACATTTTTCTAAATGAATCCCTTTCATGGAAGTCACCATATTTATGTTAACATAAAAGAGAGATATTAGCCATGCAAGCATAATATTTGAACCCTTTCTTATTCTAGGTTCTTTATAAGGCATGTTAAATTTTTCCCTTTTTAATCATTATTCTTCTTATGAAAAACAAATACATCTGTATCATCACATCAACAACTCATCAAATCATCATGCAAGCTTAGCCAAAAAGACATTTATATTTTCAAGAATGAAGAGGGGAGTTAAGGTTCCATGGAAGCTTGGAAACATGTTGGACATATTCTAAATCATGGAATCAATTTACAAGAATTGCTAACCTACCTCAATGATGGACTAGGATGGAGTTTTCTTAGCTTTCGCTTTGAGTTCTCCCTTTGATCTTCAACTTTTCGGCTGACTCTTCCTCTCCTAAACCGAAATGTGTTAGTTTTTTCCCTTAGTGTAAGGTTGCTCTCTCTCTCTCTCTTTTTGGATACATGTCTGTGTGTCTATGTTTTATGAAATTTTCCCTTTCCCTTGTGTAGGTTGCCAACTCGGCTAAGGATGGTACGTTGCACTTCATCCCATTATTTATTATTTTTGTCTAATAGCCTTTCGTGTGTTACTAGTGCAGCCCCCCCTTTTCCTTTTCCTTTGTATTTTACCTAGTATCCATGCCACCATCTCCCTCTTTTCTTACTAATCACGACTGCAAGTGTACTTTTAAGTACACTTTACATTGCTTGCAAGCTTTGCAATATGTGTAGTTTAGGTGCATCCCCATTTTCCATATTGAGCTCTCTTTCTCTTCTTGCCGTGTGTGTGTATGCATGCATGATAAAAATGAAATTTCAATGTCGTTCCCTCTTGTTTATTATCCATTTGGCAATGGGGTGCTACACCTCATTCTCATCTTAATTACTATTACTATTATTATTATTATTATTATTATTATTATTATTATTATTATTAACCAATAGCCCCACGTGCAACCCCTTTTTTCCTTGAAATCTTGTGTTTTACCCAATATGCATAAGTCAAATGTGTACTTTTAAGTACCATTTACTTCCCTTTCACTCTTACCTTAGCCACTTGCTCACGCCAAGGAAGGGAAAAAGATTCACGCTAGCTTCCTACTCTTATCACATTTTCTATTTAGCCAAAGAACATAGGATGCCACCTTCATTCTCCTTAATGTTATTTCATGGCTGCTCTAAGTGTACTTTAAGTACAATTTGCATTTCCTTGCAAGATTAGGTTAGCTACTTAGAAACTTTAAAGGAGAGGAGGAGGAAAGTCATATTCTATCTTCATCTTTTGTTATCCTTATTTAAGAATGGCTGCACGTGTACCTTCCTAAATGTATGTTTAATTTAGAAAAAATTCTGCACCCTTTTCCTTTGTCCATTCGGTCATGTTTGAAGGGAGAAAGTCATGCCATTTCACCTACACGCAAGACTATACAGTTGGGCAATGACTCCTCTCTTCTTTTGGGCATGTGGAAGGCAACACAAGGGAGGGGAGGAAACTTGTATCACATGTTTCCTCCTTCCCTCTTCCATCTCCCCCACCAACCGTACACACTCACATGCTTGTTGTTTAAATTAAATTTTGCACTCTTTCTCTAACTTGTTGTATGTATTTGCATATGATTAATTCCCCGCTTGCATGTAAGCCCTTATCTTCACACAAGACTCATGTTTTTTAGCATTATGCATGCATGTCTAATTCCTCTCCTCGGTGGCGTAAAGAGAAGGAAAGAAAGGGATTCACATAAGCCACCATCTCACATGATAGCCTCCCCATGCAAGGCATATGTTTTTGCATCCTAATTCCCTATATCTAGTTCCAAATTGGCCTGCAATGTACACTTACATGTATGCATGTTACAAAAAAATTCTTCACTTTTGGCTACTTCAATATATATTTCAATGCTACACTTCTTCCCTTTCCCAATTGCATGCGTAGGTATATATATATATATTTAGTTTGCTTTTCTCCTTGGCAATTAAACTAGGTGAAAGGAAGAAAAATCAGGGAATCAAATTAAACATCTCAATTTCACATGGTCCCTTGTGACGTTTATTACATCACTAAAGAAATTGCATCACATTTTATGGCCACTCATCTAATTAATTAAGAAGGCATTTAATTGAAAACCAATCAAGAGAATATGGGGTGTTACAAGGAATGCATGTAACCTCCTCACACAAGCCACTCCTCATGCTAAGCGTAAACCCACCTAATGTATGTTTAGTTTTAAATAAATTCTGCACCTTTGCCTTTTGCCACTCGGTCATGCCATGCAAGTTTCCTACTCCATGTATGGCTACACATATGCATCTATATAATTCCTTCATGTGGTGGCATCGAGGAAAGGAAAGGGGTGTACTCACATAAGCTATTTCCTTGGCTTATTTCATTTATTTTGGTTTAGCAATACCACTCGATCACGCAAGCTCACTCTTCTTGGTTATATTGTATTGAAAAAAAAAAGAAAATAAAACAAAAGGGAAGAAAAGGGGAAAACTAATCCCACACGCCTTTATTTCTTTCTCTCTTTTCAATTTCCATTGTCTTGTTGTTATTTAAGAGTCATGTCCCTTTTTCCCTTCTCACTTTTATCTTTACTAAATGGAGGCATTATTTTAATAAGAATCAAATAAATGTCTCCCCACTCATTTGTAATATTGGCTACACCTTAGGAGGAACAACTAATTTCGTTCATCCCATGCATTCCTTCCATCGAGTGCACATGTTTATATTTATATCTATATTGGATGCTAACTCTTTTTCTTCCCTTCATCAATTGCACGTGCATGTATTTTAAGTTGGCTATACTCTTCACCTTTGGTAATTTAATTTGGCAAAAGGAAGGAAATAAGAAATTAAATCATGCACCCAAATTTCCATATATTTCCCTTGTGACATTTATAATTCATTACATCACTATGGCAATTGCATCACATTTTATGGCTACTTATTAAATTAATTAAGCAAACATTTAATTTATACTAATCAAGAAAATATGGGGTGTTACATTTCTCCCCTCCTAAAAAATAATTTCATCCTCAAAATTTATACATACCTCATGGGAATAATTTTGGATACACTCTACGCATGTCCTCCTCTCTTTCCCAGGTGGCTTCTTATGGTGATGTTCGATCCCAAAAGATTTTTACCAGGGGAATGGTCTTATTCCTTAGGGTCTTGACCTCAGTACCGATGATTTGTACAGGCTTTAGTTGATAAGATTATCCTTTAATTGCAGAGTACTGGCGTCAAGTATATGTGAAGGATTGGGTATGTATTTTCTGAGATAGGAGACATGGAAAACATTATGAAGGTTTGACAAGTGTGGTGGTAGGGCTATCTAATATGCTGATAGACCTACTCTCTTCAATATTTGGAAAGGTCTAATGTATCAGAGACTTAGCTTTCTAGACTTCATAGCTTTACCAATCCCAATAGTCGAGGATACCTTCAGAAAAACATGGTTCCCTTCCTAAAATTCTAGGACTCTTCTTCTTTTATCAGCATAGCTCTTTTGTTTATCTTGAGCCTTGCCATTTTCTCTTTGATCATCTTAATTCAATCAATTGCCTGCTGCACCTATAATGCCCCTATCCAGTATTACACTTCCTCTGATATAAACAAATAGGTTTAGTACATTATTCTTATCCTTTTATTTAATTAATCTCTGATTAGTTATACCATTAAGTTTCATTAAGCAGATTAAGTTTGAGATATTTTGCTCAGATTAAAACTTGTATGCAAAGTGGATTAAAAGAAACACTATACTACACAGCAAAAATTTATACTTTCATGTAATTCCAATAATACTAGACCAATAATGTCCATTACATTTTGGTAAACATGTCCCCAGATATATGAAGTACCCGTCCATCGGAAGTCAAGAGACAACAAGTCTGTCATTCAAATTCCCTTACAAATTTCTAAGGATGGCCCAGTCTTCACATATCCGTCCCCAGGATATCCCATGTACATCTCATATATGCAGTTAAAAGAATAGTCCTAATCTAAACCAATTATATCTGAACTAGGACCCAAAATAGGGGTTACAAAAATCTCACTTTAAATCAAAATGGAACTTCTACCTCCCGGCCCTACTACACGTTCGTATCTGATACATATTAGCACATAGATGAGAAACACAAGTTTCCCAGCAACTTAACAATTTAGGGTTTAGAAATCAACTAATATGCATTGGGTGCAAGCACCAAAATGTTTTATTCTACATTATTGATATTAAAATGTAACATTATATATAAATAAAAACAGGCAAGCATTGCATAATAAGTTTAATGATGGAAAGCAGGCCCTACTACACTTGTCTTATGGTTAATTAATGATGAACATTGTTAGGGAAAAATTTTGGCTAATTAATGATGTGTTGATTGTAGAGAAGGAATTCTTCCCATTTTAAATGTATTATTTAAAGGATGGAAAGAGTAAAACTTAAATGATAAAACATGAAATTCTCTTGAGTTTCCCTTAAGCCCTAAATCATGGAAATTTCCTATTAAAAATTTAGTAAAATTTTATAAGAGAAATATATTATTTAAGAATGGAGAATTAAATTAATTTAGGTGAAAATTATCATAAATAAATATGAAAAATAGGTATTGTATGCCGATAGAAAAAGGGAAATGCAACTAACAAGGAAAAGCATAGGGAGGTGCACAATTATGAAAAGAAATGTGGCTAAGTGTCCAGGATTTATGAGGTGTGGCCAAAGGTGCTCCATGCCTATGACCTAGTGCTCACGATGAATCTATACACGTGGCCGAGTGTCCAAGAATTATGAGGTGTGGCCAAAGGTGTTCCACATGGGTGAACTAGTGAGGTGTGGCCAAAGGTGCTCCACACGGGTGAACTAGTGAGGTGTGGCCAAAGGTGCTCCACACGGGTGAACTAGTGAGGTGTGGCCAAAGGTGCTCCATACCTAAGACCTAGTGTTCACGTTGAATCAATATACATAGCCGAGTGTCCACAAATTATGAGGTGTGGTCGAAGGTGCTTCACACAGGTGACCTAGTGAGGTGTGCCCGAAGGTGCTCCATACCTATGACCTAGTGTTCACGACGAATCTATATACATGGCTGAGTGTCCATGAATTACGAGGTATGGCCAAAGGTGCTCCACATGGGTGACCTAGTGAGGTGTGGCCGAAGGTGCTCTATACCCGTGACCTAGTGCTCACGATGAATCTATATACGTGACCGAGTGTCCATAAATTATGAGGTGTGGCCAAAGGTACTCCACACGAGTGACCTAGTGAGGTGTGGTCGAAGGTGCTCTATGCTCGTGTCCTAGTGTGCACAATGATTTCATAAAGGTGGCCTAGTGCCAACGTAACCCCCAGGGTGTTTAATTAATCTATAGCAGTAAGTATAAGAATTTGATGCATAAGAAATTAGTCTAATTCCGTAATAACATATATACTTATATGAGAATGTGTTTTACTTGAAAAAAAAGAAGGATATATGATTTTCACATTGACCTTTAAATTTATCATGCAATGCTAGCCCATTTGTATTTATGAATAATGTTAGGTTTTAATATCAAGAATGTAGAAGAATACATTTTTGATGCTTGCACCCTGATACATACTAGTTGATTTCTATCCCTGAATTGTTAAGCTATTAGGAAACTTGTGTTTCTCATTTATGTGCTAATATGTATCAAATGTAGATGCATAGCAGGGCCAGGGAAGTTAGTAGTTCTCTTTGTTTGAAAGCAAAATTTTCATAACCCCTATTTTGGGTCTTAGATTAGAAATATTGTGATTTAGAAATTAGGACTGTTCTTTTGACTGCATATATGAGATGTACATGGGAAATCCCTAGGGAAGGATATGTGAAGGACTGGTCTATCTTTAGAAATTTGTAAGGAAGTATGAGTGATAAAACTGTTGTCTCCTGACTTCCCATGGATAAGTGCTTCATATATCCGAGGATATGTTTACCAAAATGTAATGGACATTATTGGATGTGTATTATTTAAATTATATGAAATTTTAAATTTCTGCTGTGTAGTATAATATTTCTTTTTATTCTACTGTGCATATGAGATTTAATCTGAGCAGACTTAGTTATCTGTGTACATCAGAGGAATTGTAATACTAGATAGGGGTGTTATAGTAGGAAATGGGCAGACTTAGTTAACCTATCCATTATTACCCAAATAGTATCACTCCCTGATTGGGTTCTAGGTAGACCTACCACGAAGTCTATTGAGATCTTGTCCCACTTTCACTTAGGAATGTCTAAGGGTTGCAACAACCTAGCAGGCTTCTAGTGCTCAATCTTTACCTGTTGACACATTAGGCACTTAGCTACGTGCTCTACTATATATTTCTTCATTCCTGGCCACCAGAACCTCTCCTTCAAATCCTAATACATCTTAATGACTCTATGATGGATAGTGTATCTACTTTGGTGAGCCTTCTCTAATATCTTATCCCTTAGTTCACATGCCTTAGGAACATACATTCTATTCAGGAAGGTTACCATTCCATCAGCCTCCCTTATGAACTCCTTTGAATCCTTTAGGGACTCTAGGAATTCATCACCCTTCTGGGCTTCTAGGATTTGGGCCCTAAGAGTGTTCTTAATTATTAACTCACTCAAGCAGATCTTATCAGGTAACACCAGAGTAGATAACCTCATGTTCCTAAATTTCTCTATTAAGTCCATTTCACTCACCATCAATTGAGCTACATGGAGAGACTTCTTACTTAATGCATCTGCCACAATGTTTGCCTTGTTCAAATGACATTTTAGTTCAAAATCATAATCCTTAATGAATTCAATCCACCTCATTTGCCTCATGTGCAACTCCTTTTGGTCAAAGAGGTACTAGAGACTTTTATGGTCACTAAATACCTCAAACCTTAACCCATAAAGGTAGTGCCTCCAAATCTTTAAGGTAAATACTATGGCTGCCAATTCTAGGTCATGGGTAGGATAATTACTCTCATGCGGTCTTAACTGTCTAGAAGCATAGGCTACTACTCTCCCTCATTGCATCAAGACACATCTTAACCCTTTCTTAGATGCATCATAATACAATTTAAATTTCTCCAAAGGGTTGAGGATAATCAAAATAGGTGCAGTAGTTAATTTTTCCTTCAAGGTTTGGAAGCTTTGTTCACATTTTATGTCCTACACAAATGGAACATCTTTCTGGGTCAACTTGATCATGGGCATTGCTATTTACAAAAATCCCTGAATGAACCGTCTCTAGTACCCTGCTAACCCCAAGAAACTCCTGATCTTCGTCACATTAGTTGGTCTTTCCTAGTTTACTACTGCTTCAATCTTATTAGGATCCACTACTACTCCTTCTTTAGAAATCACATGCCCTAGGAGCTTCATTTCTTCTAGCCAAAATTCGCACTTCTCTAATTTAGCATATAGCTGCTTGTCCCTAAGTATTTTTAGCACTATCCTGAGGTGCTGTTCATGCTCCTATCTATTTTTAGAATACACTAATATGTCATCAATAAACACTACTATGAATTGATTAAGTTAGGGTCTAAAGATGCAGTTCATGTAGTCCATAAAAATAGTTAGAGCATTTGTCAGGCCAAAGGGCATCATAAGAAATTTATAATGCCTATACCTAGTCTTAAAGGTAGTCTTAGGGATTTCCTCATTCCTAATCCTGATTTGATGATACCCCAATCTTAGAAAAGATGGTGGCCTCTCTTAGTTAGTCCAACAGGTCATCGATTCTAAGGAGAGGATACTTATTCTTCACAGTTACCTTATTTAGTTGCCTATAGTCTATAAACATCCTCATGCTCCCATCCTTCTCTTTGACAAACAACACAGGTGCTCTCCACGATGACACATTGGGTCTGATAAATTATTTTGCTAAGAGGTCCTGCACCTTCAATTCATTTAATTCCATCAGGGACATCCTATATGGTGCTAGGGAAATTGGTCTTACCCTAAGAACTAGGTCTATAAAAAACTCTATTTCTCTCTCTGGTGGAAGACTAGCAATCTCTTCGAGGAATACATCAGGAAATTCATTGACTACAGCAATGGTTTCAAGCTTTTGCTAATTTTCCACTTCTGAGGAACATAAGAAACTCATTCTCTAGTTTTTCCTCTCAATCCCCATACCTACTGGTTTAGTATCTATGAAGGTCACAGACTTATCTAAATAGTCTAAAATGACATTATTTGAAGAGAGCCAGTCCATACCAAGGATAATGTCCAGTTTAATCATAGGTAAACAGATAAGGTCTACAAGGAAGGTTTTATTTTCAACCACAATGGAACAATTCAAACAAATTAAAGAAGTAGACACATGTTCTTTAGTAGGTAATGCTACAGAAAGTTCATAAGGTAGGGTGGTTGTTGGCAATTTTAATTTCTGAACACATTTTATTGAAACAAAGGAATGGGTGGCACCAGAATCGTACAATACAATTAAAGGAACATCATTAATAAATCACATACCTTTCATCAAATCCTCAAACTGGACCACCTCTTTACCCTTCAAGGTATACACCTTCCCTTGGTAAGGGGTCTTGTGGGTTCCTCCGGGCTTTTCACGGTAGGAAAAACCTGGGAGATATGCCCTAACTTCCCACATCTGTAGCACAAATTCTGACTCATTAGACACGGTCTGTCTCCATGTTTCTGCCCACACTTTGAGCGGTTACTCTGGGAAGTTGGAGCATTCATAGGCCTCTTCCCAGCCTGATTCCTCGAGAACTTACTGCCACGTCCCCTAATAAATTCGAATGGGTTCTTTTTCTTTAGGAACCCTGCTTCCTGCCTCCATTTCTTCAGTGATTCTAAGGATCAGGAGGCTATTCTGCATTTGTTAACCAAGGTGGGGTAATCCCTGATCTCCTGGAATGCCACCTCATGATACAATTTTGGGTTCAAACTATTCTCTAAGTGCATGGCCTTCTATGCCCCGTCCAGTCTCCACTTCGGGAAAGAAGAGAATTTTGACAACTCTTCGAACCTGGCTAAATGTTCCTCGAAGGGTTTACCACCTTGTTTAATTTGCATAAATCCACCCTCTTTAGCGTTCCTCTCACTCTAGGGGAAGTACTTCTCCAAGAACGCCTCCTTGAAGTTTTCCTAAGTGATCTGGGTCCCCTAAGCTTCCATTAACTACTTCATCCCTTTCTACCAATATTTCAACTCCCCTTCCAGCTGGTAGGCAGCGAAGGAGACTTTCTACAGCTCAGTGCTTCCTAGTACTTCAAATAACTCCTCCATCTTTTGTACCCATTCTTTTGCCTTCTTCGAGTTCATTACCCCATTAAAGACAGGGGGTCTAGCACTTTGGAACTTGGCCTAGCCTCCACCGACTTGAGTTCTTATTTGTTCTGCCCCAGTCTGAGTATCTTCACTCCGATCAGTCTGGGCCTAATGGAGTGCTTTGACTATAACTGTAGCCTGGGCTCTCATGGCTTCTGCCATATCCCTCATGGTCTACATGACCTCATTCAAATCGACCTCTTTATTTTGAGCCTAAGATCTACTCCTCTGTGTCAGTGCCATACTGTCACTATACAAAATAAGCATACGAGGTGATCAGTCTCAATAACAAATTATTAAGAAAAGAACATATAACACCAACAAGAGCTTCTATCTTCCCAAACCTTATACTCCATTCCTTAAGTTCAAAAAAAAAATACAAGTTAGCCAAACCCCTAGGTACAACCAACTAACCTGAACTAGTCCCGTCCTTGAGGAATTCTACCCAATTTTTATCCTAAGTAGCTATACTCTGATACTAACTTAATGTAACGCCCTTATCTAGTATTACAATTCCTTCGACGTAAACAGATAAGTTCGGTACATTATTCTTATCCTTTTATTTACAACATCTGAGCATTTATACCATTAAGTTTTATTAAAGTGGATTAGGTTCAGGTTCCTTTGATCAGATCAAATCTCATATGCACAGTGAAAATAAAATACATCATAGCGGAATTTAAAACTTTCATATAATACAAATACTAAATGTCCAATAAAGATCTGTTACATCCTTTGTAATCATGTACCAGGATAGATGAAGTACCTATCTATAAAGAGTCAAGAGACAACAAGCCTGTCACTCAGACTCCTTTTACAATTAATCAAAATGAACAGGTCTTTCACATATCCTTCCCCAGTAATTTCCCATTTCCCTTTTCATATACACAACCAAAATACTGGTCCTAATTCTAATTTAAAAATATATCTAGAATCAGGACCCAAAATAAGGAATTACAAAAAATGCTTTTGACAAAAAGAACTCCTATCTTCCCCGACACCATTAAACGTATGCATCTGATACATATTAGCATACAAATGAGAAACACAAGTTTCCTATTAGCTTAACAATTCATTACTTTAAAATCTACTAATATGTACCAAGGCGCAAGCGCTAAAACATTTATATTTACATTCTCGATATTTTAAAACATAACCTTGTTCATAAATGGAAAATGGCAAGCATTGCAAGATTATTGTAAATGTCCCCATGATAAAAGTAGGTATTCCCTTTTAAGTAAAACATTTCTTTTATGGGATGCATGTCAAAAATAGAATAATCATTTATGCATTTTATTCTTAATACTTACCTTGATAATTGTGCGCGCTTGGGCACCTTGTGAACACTTGGACACCTTTATAAAATAATTGTGCACACTTAGGCACTATATGGACAGTTGGCCACCTTTATGAAATAATTGTGCACACTTGGGCATTATGTAGATAGTTGGTCACCTTTATGAAATAATTGTGCACACTCGGGCACTATGTGGACACTTGGCCACCTTTATAAAATAATTGTGCGCACTTGGGCATTATGTGGACACTTGGCCACCTTTATAAAATAATTATGCCCATTTAGGCACTATGTGGACACTTGGCCACCTTTATAAAATAATAATCCTTAAGGTCATTTCATGACTTATTGTCATTAGCAATTTATTCTACTTAGGTAACCATTGTCATTAGAAATTTATTCTACTTATTGTCGTGACTCATCCAACATACTAACATTAAGGGTACAAGTCTTTCTCAATTTTACCTTTTGGTAATCGTATGGGGCTTTATTATGTGCAAAGTTATGGAATAATTAACTACACCTTTATTTAACCATATTTTCTCTCTTTTTTTTTTTTGCCCAACCGAATTAAATTCTCCCTTACCCAATTCTTATTAAATATTTCCTACCTTACTAAGGCCATTTCGAATTTGGCAAAACAACAAGGAGGATGTCAAGTTCTTTCTTCTATTGCATGCTAGCTAGAAATCTTTATTATAGTATCCATAACTTAACATATTTATTAATCATGCAAGGATACAATTTTCCCATGTTATCTTGAGTTAAAGCTGTCTCTTACACATGCTACATTTACCAATAATAGTTTTATCATGGAAATCAAAACATCTATTCCAATGCAAAGAGACATTAGCCATACAACACATGATATTTCAATACTCTTATTCTAGGTTCTTTCATAATAATAATAGCATCTATTTTAGCACATTAACAACACATCTATTTACCATGCAAGCTTAGCCAAGAGACATTCACTTTTGTAGAATGTAGAGAAGTAGTTATTGTTCCATGAAAGCTTGGAAAGTTATGATATATATAAAAACCATGGAACAATTTGCAAGAATTGTTAACCTACCTTAAGTGGTGTAAAATAATGAAATTGCCTTGACTCTTCCTTTGAGTTTTCCTTTACTCCCTTTCCTTTTCTCTCTCTCGGCCAAGTAGCTCTTTCTCCCTTTGTAAACATGTTGTTCCTCTTCTAAGCTGCTCTCACTCTCTTCCTTCCCAAAAAATGTTATTTCCGTGTATGTATATATGTTTAATGACTCCCTCCTTTTGCATGTTATCAAGTCATTTACATTTGGGTGCCCACGTGTACTCTAGGTACCACTCTCATCTTTTATTATTCTTATTTAATTGATTCATGTGTAATCAAAGGCCAGGCCATTTCCTTGTCTCCTTATGTTACCTATTCGGCTATGCCAAGGACGGGAAAGGGAGGTGAATTCATGCATGTCACGTGTAATTAGGTGCAACCCCTTTTTTTTCTTGAAGTTTTGTGCTTTATTCCACATTTTTATTGCTTTCTCTCCCCTTCCTCTATGCCGTACCACCTGTGTACTTTAAGGACAACTCATATGATGGAATTCTTGTGTGAGTGGATTAACCACTCGATCAAGTTAAAGGAAAGGGGGAAGGAAGTCATATTTTATTCTAATCTTTCATTATATTTTTATTTGCTCATGGCTGCACATGTACTTTTTAGTACACCTCACATTGCTTCCACTTTTGGTAATTCCACTTGGTCATGTTGAAGGGAGGAAGGAAGAAAAGAAAGATGAATTCATGTACCTCATGTAATTAAGTGTAGCCCTATTTCAACGCTGCTCTCTCCCTCTTTCACGAATGCTTTCCCATTTCCCTCTCAACTCAATTCATCTTTCTTCTTTCATTAGGGTGGTGTGCTGCGCTTCATTTTTCCTTTTTCTATCCTTAATTATTGTTAGTTACTTGCCACAAGTGTACATTAAGTACAGCCATTTCTTGCAACTCACCTTAACCCATTTGGTCACGCCACCTCCCTTTGCACGTTGCACTTGCCTTTCCTCATCTCAATTTCTCTTGCTTTGTGTCATTACCCAATTGGCATTCCCACTCGGCTATTTTTAAGGAGGAAGGAAAGAAAGGAATGGATGTAACCTCCTCACACAAGCCACTCCTCATGCTAAGCGTAAACCCACCTAATGTATGTTTAATTTTAAATAAATTCTACGCCTTTACCTTTTTCCACTCGGTCATGCCATGCAAGTCTCCTACTCCACGTATGGCTACACATATGCATCTATATTTCTTCACGCGGTGGCATTAAGGAAAGGAAATGGATGAACTCACGCAAGCTATTTCCTTGGCTTATTTCATTTATTTTGGTTTAGCAATACCACTCGGTCACACAACTCACTCTTCTTAGTCATATTGTATTGAAAAAAGAAAATAAAACAAAAGGGAAGCAAAGGGGAAAACTAATCCCACACACCTCTCTTTCCTTCTCTCTTCTCAATTTCCATTGTCTTGTGGTTATTTAAGAGCCACGTCCCTTTTTCCATTCTCACTTTTATCTTTACCAAATGGAGGCATTATTTTAATAAGAATCAAATAAATCTCTCCCCATTCATTTGTAATCTCAGCTACACCTTAGGAGGAATAACTAAGTTCATTCAGCCCATGCATTCCTTCCACTAAGTGCACATATATATTTATATATATATTGGATACTAACTCTTTTTCTTTCCTTCATCAATTGCACGTGCGTGTATTTTAAGTTGGTTATACTTTTCACCTTTTGTAATTTGATTAGGTAAAAGGAAGGAAATAAGAAATTAAATCATGCATCCAAATTTTCACATATTTCCCTTGTGACATTTATAATTCATTACATCACTATGGTAATTGCAAATTAATTAAGCAAACATTTAATTTAGACTAATCAAGAAAATATGGGGTGTTACAATAATTCAATTGCCAAAACTTGTAAGTCAACTTCCATGTTCTTCAATTCAAAATTTTTTAGTGTAAGTAGGCAGTAGTTAACTATTACTATGTTGGCAATCGATTGGTGGCGTTTGGGAAAAGAATTTTTGCATTTCAGTGCTATTGCAGTTGACTGCTATCTTATGGCAGTTGATTGCTATCTCATGGTAGTTAACTGTCATGCCTCTAGTTAAAGGCTTTTAGCTTACAGTGGTCTAGCAGTAGGCTTCTATGGGTCTAGCAATCGACTAGTAACCCTCTATTAGCTATCAGTCGACTGATAGAGTCCTAGCAGTTGACTTGTAGCCTTATGTTTGAATTTTTCAAAGCTCTATTTCTACCAATTGACTTCTATGATGTGCAAGTTGACTGCTAGGTGGAAAATTCATATTTTTCAAGAAAAATCATTTTTTAAGAGCCACTTAGTCTTCGGAAAGAAACTATAAAATTTTAGAAGAAGATTTTGAGCTCAATTTTTTATTTTACCTCTACACATTTAGTCCTAGCCTATATCTAATAGTGTATTCTCTCTTCAATCACTTGGTGAGCTCTTGGACTGGATGTGTACTTGAAATATTTCAATTTTTTTGTTATCATTAAAACCTTTTCAATGGAGTTAACAGATATCCCTTTGGATAATTCATTTCCCTTTCGTCCCAAAAGGGGCTGGTATAACTCACAAGATCACTGTCAACTCTGATAGATTACACCTACTCTGCCTTTGCGGATCATAAGGCTATGGAATCACCATCCTTTTTTGATCGATCAAATTCTTGACACATTATTCACAAGCATATATGCTAGAGTGATTCAGGTCATGCTATGGTTATGCTTAACTCTAAGTACATGACTCCTTTTTGTTAGCCATAAAAGAGTTCACTAACTTAGGATTTGCAACCATCATGGTGTTTTGAAAATCATTTATGATTGAGTGGATGTTTTACCATCCCAAGTTATAGTTAGACCATGGAATGCCTAACGACTGTCCCATACCGATAGTCGATCACTCAACCATGAGCCTATCTTGTAACACCCCATAATTTTAATTTGTCTAAATTGAAGTTCTTTAATTAATGGGATGTAATTACTTGTGTCATTTAATGATTAGCTATAAACTAAATACTTTGTAATTAATTAGATAAATTAGCTTAAAGAAGGGAAAATTTGCTAGCTTAATTTAATGGCTCAAAATGGGGATATTAAAAGACAATCTTGCATAAAATTATGTGCTTAATTTAATTCTCTATTTCTCCTTTTGAGGCACCTAGCCTAAGTACCAAGAGAAAAGAAAGATAGGATGCAACATTTAAAATATGTGCATGTGTGTGTACACATAGGGAAGATTAAGCATGCATGGGAAAGGGAATAATTAAAATACATATGCATAAGTGTGCCTTTCATGCATCCTACGTAAGAGAAGGGAAGGGAAATTCTATTTTTATGCATGAAAATTTCAAGCCTCACGTGAAGTGGAAAGGAAAGAAGACTACAAGCACAAATATATATATATGTGTGTGTGTGTGTGTGTGTGGGTGGGTGTGTGGGTGTGCACGTGCAATTGGAAAAAGAAAGGAGAGTGGAAAAATATATTTTAATTAAATAAGCACATGAAGACACATGTGAACTAAGGGAAAGAAATAAGAGAACACATGTATGACATGTGGCTTACATGGAGTAAGAGGAAAGGGTGAATAATTTTATTGTGTTTAGTTTAAGTATGCATGGAGGGAATTTAATAAATGAAGGCAGCAAGCAAAACTAAGAAGGTGTAGAATTTTTGCATGCACCACACGACTAGGGACATGGAAATTACAAGGAAATGCACATGTGAAAAGTGGGAAGAAGTAAAACCAATTTGACAAGTAAGAAGGACTATACTTAAACTACAAGTAATGCGAAGATTGCAAGCAAAGGAAAAGTGTACTTGCAAGTACACCTAGTGCAAGAAATATATATGTGTAAAGGATGCAAAATTTTCTACTCCCCCACACAGAAAAAGAGAGGAAAAGGAAGAGGATATAATTTCTTTGTATAAATTAAACATATATGAGAGAAGAAATGGGAAACCTTGAAATAAGAAGGTGATGGCGTGAAGAGGGTGCATGAATCCCTTCCTTTAACGTGTGGTAGAATGAGAAATACAAGGAATAGGGAGAGGAAACCGAATGGAACAAAAGGAAGCAAGTGCAGCGTTATATTAGGAAGGAGAAAAAGGAAAGCAATTGCAAGCAAGGTGGCGAAAGAGGATAGAGTAACTTGCAAGCAAAACAAATTATACTAGGAAGTACACATGTGGCATAAGCAAGGTTAAATTAATAATAAACAAGAAATAATCAAAAAATAAATGGACAATGTGCTACCCTAGGACACGTGAAGAAAGAAAGGAGGAATGGAATTTCCAAGTGTGGGAGATACATACCAAAAGCACACGTAAAGAAGGGAAGAAAAGGTAGTGTGTAAGTGAGGGAAAGGAAATTAAAAATTCTATGCATGCCATGCCACCTAAGCAAGAGACAAAAAGAGTTAGGAATCCCATGAAATGCCACACGTGAAGGAAGAAAAAAGAATGGAAATTGGAAATTTTATTCTTGCAAGAATGTATGCACACATGACCCAAAGAAAAGAGATAAAAGGGAATTGAAAATTAGACTTTTATGCATACAACAAACCACACGTGAAGAGGAAAGAAGGGAAAAAGGGAAGAGAGAGCTTGCAACATAGGAAATTACACATACACACACGTGAAAAAGAGAGAAAAGGGGAGAGAACGTGAGTTTTGGGGAGGAACACCAAAGTTTGAAGAGGAAGAAGTAAAGGTGGCCAAGAAAGAAAGCAAGGGAAAAAAAGGATCAAGAAGAAGCCAAGCAAACCATCTTAGGGAACCAAAGAGGTAGGTTAACAATTCCAACAAGACTATGTTCCATGTTTTAGTATGTGTAACTACCATGTTTTCATAAGCCTTCCATGGGGCATGATGTTATTGCCCTACATTCTTGATAAAATGCATGCTTTATTGGCTAAGCTTGTATGTTAAGTTGATGTGATGAAATGAGTATGGCATTATGTAAAGGTAATATCTAGATAATAACATGCTCATAATGAACTAGGCTTGAGTATGAGAAAAAGGGAATTATGATTTTGAGAACCAATTTTTTCCATGAAAATTTTTGACCAAATAGAAGATAAGATTGGATACTAAATTGATGTTGAACCTTTGATATGATTAGGTTATAGAATTTCCCTTAAGCCAAAATTATTCTTGAATTTGGTAGACTTTAATAAGAAATGATATTATTGCTATTATTCAAGAAAGGGAATTATTTCGAACCTAGTAGGAATTCCTCTAAGAGATGACATTATTTCTTAAGAAGGGAAGTTACTAGAATTTTATTAGAAATGTACATTAAAAATCAATGTTCAAGAAAGGAGAAACTATCCTTGAAAATATTAGAATTTTCTTGAAAATGTACACTAGAATTAATTTCCAAGAAAGATGGAATAATTATTGAAATTATTAGAATTTTTAAAAAAAGGCACATTTTGAATTAATTCCAAGAAAGATGAAATTATTATAAAATTTTCATAAGAAATGTACATTGATATAAATTCCCAAGAAAGGACAAATTATTCTTCAAGATATTAGAATTTTAGAAGAAATGTAAATTAAAAATTAATTTTCAAGGAGGAATTATTCTTGAAAATATTAAAATTTTTAGAAAGAAAAATGTACATTCGAATTAATTTCCAAGAAAGAAGAAATTATTATTGATAATATTAGAATTTTCATAAGAAATGTATATTGAGATTAACTCCCAAGGAAGGAGAATTTATTCTTAAAGATATCAGAATCTTATAAGAATTGTACATTAATATAATTTTCAAGAAAAAAGAAAAATTTTCCTTGAAACTTGAAAAAGAATTACAAAGGTGGCCAAGTGTCCACATAGTGCCCAAGTGTGCACAATGACCCTAGGAGGTGGTCAAGTGTCCACATAGTGCCCAAGCGTGCTCAATGACCTTAGAAAGGTGGCCAAGTGTCCACAAGTGCCCAAGTATGCACAAGAGATTTTTATAAAGATGGCCAAGTGTCTACATAGTGCCCAAGTGTGCACAACCATTTTGTAAAAGTAAGTTTTAAGAATGACAAGCATAAATGGTTTTGTTAATTATGCAACAACGCATTTTATAGTATGCAAAGATGTTTTATTGCATAAATGGTTTTGTTAATTTTGTAACAATGCATTTTGTAGTATGCAAAGATGTTTTATTTGAAATGAATATTATTTTATCACATTGACCTTTAAATTGATCATACATTACTTACTAATTTATGTTTATGCATGATGCTACGTTTTTATTCCAAGAATGTAGAATTAAATATTTTAGTGCTTGCACCCTGATACATATTAGTTGTTCTAAAACTGAATTGTTAAGCTACTGGGAAACTTGTTTTTCTCATTTATATGCTAATATGTATTAGATGTGGACGTATAGCTGGGCTGGGAGATCGAGTTCTTTTTAGGTTTAAGAAATTTTTGTAACCCCTATTTTTGGGTCCTAGTCTAGACATACTTAGTTTAGATCTAGGATTATTCTTTCGGCAGTTGACCTAAGGTGTAACTGAAAAAGAATCGGGGAAGGGATATGTGAAGGACCGATCCATCTTAATAATTTGTAAAGGGGTCTGAGTGACAGGATTGTTGTCTCCTGACTTCCTATGGATGGTTACTTCATATATCCTAGGACATGTTTACTGAATGTAATTGATATTATTGGAAATGTATTGATTTAAATTACATGAAGGTTTTAATTTTTGCTGTGTAGTTTAGTATTTCTTTTATTCCGATGTGCATAAGAATTTTTAATCTGAGCAGAAGATCCCGAACCTAATCTGATTAATATAACTTAATGGTATAACTGCTCAGACATAAAAAAAAGGATAAGAAGAATGTACTGAACCTATCTGTTTGCATCGGCTGAATTGTAATACTAGATAGGGATGTTACATATCTACCACTAGTATATACACTTGAAATACTCTTCTCTTTTCTCTTCTATGTTTTTCGCTCTTTCTTTTTCAACCTCAAGTTACTTGTTACCCAAAAAGCTATAATTTCCTTATGTAATGAAATTATTGTTGACTCTATTAAGTACACAGTTAAGAAAAATAGAAACTTGAACTAAAAAACTTCTTCTAAATTTTTGATATTTCATTTCAAAGACTAGATGACTCTTTCAAAACAATTTCTTTATGCAAAATACTATTTTTCCACTTATGAGTCGACTTACACCTTATAGCAATCAACTTATAGAAATAAAACCTTGACAAACCTAAACATAAGGCTATAAGTTGGCTTCCAGAATTGACTATGGGCTAACAAAGAGCTACTGGTCAACTTTCAAGCACATGACAATTAGCTGTAAGCTATTATAAGTTAGTAGTCGTGCAGTGGAGGCCCAACAATCAACTGCCAAGAGTTAGTTGACTACTACCTGTCTATTCTGGAAAATTTCAAGCTGAAGAACATGAAAGTCGACTTGCAGGATCTTGAAGCTTAATTCTATTGCTATAGAAGGTTACTAAGTATGAAATTTCACCTCTTTTCAAGTCTAGAAAAAGCATGAGTTTAGTTTCTAGCATCAATCCATCACTTACTCTAATTATCCCATGCTCAATATTAGCCATCATAAGAAATTGAAACACATCTAAACATGGTGAATAGTAAACCCATTTCTTATAATCTAAAACTAACATGTATAAGTACATCTATTTAGCATAAAACACCTAATAGAAGTTAAACATACGAAGAATGTAGGTTTAAAATCCCTTTCTTAACTCAAATCACCTCAAAATCCCTATTTTTAGAAAATGAATAGCATTTTTCAAAAATAAGGGGATTAGATTGTTTGCTACCTCAATTCTTATTAAAAGCTGTGTTGATGGTGTCTAATGCCTTTCTAGATGTTACCCCTTTAGATTTCCTACTTCAAATTGTGTTTGAGTTTAAATTTGGAAGCCTTCTCCTTCAAAACTCTCTCTTTCTCTCTATAAAATGTTCTTTCTCTCTCTAAAAGTCTGAAGATGAGTTTTTGTGGTAGAGGTTTTCATGGTTTGAGAATTACATATATAGGTAGTTCCGTGTAGTTAAGGAAACTACAACCCTTGTCCGAAGTTAGGATCAAGTTTTTGATCACTTGGCCTTAAATGACAATTCCTCTAATTATATGAAGAATTACCTTTTTACCCTTAAAATACTGGCAGGAGATTTCAAAAATTAGTTAGCTACAATAACTCCCTTTTAGCTAAAATCACATTTTCTACCCTTGGGCTAATGGGAATTTACATAATTCCTTTAACTTAACCTTTTCCCTTTTCATTCTAGTCCTTATTCTCTTTCAACTTGGTCCTTCACTCTCTTTTGGTTAAGTCCATGCATTAAAGCAACTATATGCAGACAAATGCAGCATGCACAAGCATTTAGCTTGTTTAATAGTTAACAAACATCTCTCATAAATAGTAGAAGCGGATGTTATAGCAACTCCGGCCACAAATGCATCGTTCTATTGTTTGCTCACTTGCGCCCAAATCTCCCATGCCACTTCACCTCACAAGGTACCTAACAGCTCCTCTACACAACCCTTATAATTTGTACTACAAATGGTACCTACATCCCCAGTACACGCAAGCATAACAGCTAACTTGCTAACCTTACAAGCAATCCTACACATCATTACCAGAGGTCAATTTTTTCGATCTCCTAAGCCTATCATGAACATCTACATTTCCATAGGGTTTAAGATGCCTATAAAGATTAAACCTTGTGACAGGGAGAAAGATCCCCAAGACCATCTGACTACCTTTAACTCTTCTACTTAGATCATCAGCATATTAGATGCATAACATTATCAACTATTCTCCAGCACATTGATAAGGCTCGCCCTACAGTGCTACTTGATCCTGCCTCTTGGCTTCATCAGCTCTTTTGACAATCTGTCTGACATATTTCTAAAGCTCTTTGCGATAAGCAAAGTATATAAGAAGTCTTTAAACAATTTGATTGGTTTTACATAGGGTAAGAACGAGATGCTACAAAGCTATCTCGCTCGGTTCAACAAGGTCTCCTTGCAAATACAAAACCTCCCTAACCTAGTGGTGGTGCACATCATGAAGTTTAGCCTTTATACAAGCCCATTCTTCTCTTTTGTTACTTAAAGACTGCAAGAAAAATTAGGTGAGCTGCTTAGGCAAGTAGATCAATATATTGTCTAAGAGCACGCATATCTTGCCAAACATGCAAGATACCATTGTCCTAAAGAGAAGAAAGATGACAAAAAGGACTCCAAGCCTAACAAAGACAAAGACTCAAAGAAATAATCACCACCCTAGGGCCTTTTTTCCTCATATACCCCTCATAACAGGACACCATTGTCAATACTAGGTGTACAACAATGATGTTATACAATTCCCACCTATATAGATGAAATGTGTTGACTCCATTGAGCAAACACTCAAGAAAACATTTTGATGATTACAAATAATTTGAAATATTTTAGGTACACATCCAGTCTAAGAGCTCAACAGATGATTGAATAAAGAATACTCTATTAGACAGTATGCTAAGACTAAATGTGTAAAGGTAAAATTGAAACTTGAACTCAAATTTATTCTAAACTTTTAAGGTTTCTTTCCAAAGACTAAGTGGCTTTTACAAAATAAATTTTTCATGAAAACACCATTTTTCCACCTAGAAGTCGACTTGCACATCATAGCAGTTAACTGGTAGAAATAGAGCCTTTAAAAATTCAAATAGAAGGCTACAAGTTGACTACCAGGACTCTATTAGTCGATTGATAGTTAATAGAGAGCTACCAGTCAACTGTTAGACCCATAGCAGCCGATTGCTATACCACTATAAGCTGGAAGCCTTTTCATTGAAGGTACAACAGTCGACTGCAATGGGATAATAGTTAACTGCAACTGCACTATAATGAAAAAATTCTTTTCCAAAATGCCGCCAATTAACTACCAATAAAGTAACAGTCGACTGCTGCTTGCCTACATTATGAAATTTTGAGCTGAAGAACATGGAAGTCGGCTTGTAGGTTATGGTAGTCAACTTGCAGGTTATGGCACTCCACTTGGAAGGTGCAGAGGTGACATTAGGCAAAGTACAATTGGCTATTTTTGCAGATATACAATGATTTGTTTCTAAATGATTTTTTAATGTTTTCTCTCGAAAAAACTCTATAAATACAACCTTTGGAAAGCCTCAATACAATGAGTTACAAATTATGAATACATCCTTTAAAAAATTATTTGAGCTATGATTTCTATTATTATCTATAGTTCTTCATCTGTAATATCCACTCTAAAAGAGAGAGATTTTCTTTGATTAAGCAACTTCTTTCATTTAGAAAGTGTAACACCCTTTATCTTACCTTAACAACATCATATTACTTCCTTAGATAAGTGGTTACATTAATTCTAGTCTTTAAATATATTTAAAGTTCCCGAGCATCCAATCCATCATAGATTTATTTTGCAATTAGGTTTGGGTTCTCATGCTCAGGTAAAATGCTTTGGCACAATGGAATATAAA
Organism: Senna siamea; assembly: GCA_031216115.1. NCBI lineage: Eukaryota > Viridiplantae > Streptophyta > Magnoliopsida > Fabales > Fabaceae > Senna > Senna siamea. Next base: position 15,837,155 of record CM062354.1, read on the forward strand.
ACATTAAACACTACAGTAGATTACATACAAAAACTTTTCATATATGCATATGCATATACATATACATTATGATATCTATTTAGTACATCATTTCATATACAAACACTGGGATAGATGAAGTACCTATCCATAAGGAGTAAGGAGACAACAAGCCTGTCACTTATACCCCTTTTACAAAATACCATGAGAGAATATATCCTTCATATATCCCTATACATATGCCCCTTTTTTGTCTATATACAGCCAAAAATATCATTCCTAATTCCAACTCCCCAAAAATGAAGAATTAGAACTCCAAAAAGTTGGGCTATAGCTATATATTTAAGTCCTCATCTACTCCATCGAGAATTCAAAAACGGTAATAACATACACATTCTTGATAATAGTAAAGGTTCCCAAGAAATGGATATCCACCGTATCTAACTCCACTTCAATTACCATGCACTATCTAACCATATGATACATATTAGTTTAGTAATGAGAATTGTATTCCCAGTAGATAAACAACCAGTTTATTTTAAAATGACTGACATGTACCACTGCAATAATGCAAAAAATACTCTACATGCAATTTAATTTCAAAACTCTTTTCATATATACACTTGGATATGATTCATTATGGAAACATATGTGGATGCAGCTATAGAAATGAAATAAACATTCAATCAGTTCAGTAATGGAATAGGCTATAAGCATTCAATGTTTAAATATCATAATCATATTCATGTAAATCACATCTTTGTATTGCATATCATAACATGTAATAAACCTTAGCTTTTAGGAGATAGACACCAGATCATTCCCCCTGTCTCTTCTTCCTTGGGAGTATACACCAGATCATTCCCCACAAGGAAGCCTCTTTTTAGGAATGGATGCATCAAATCATTCCTCCTCATTTAATACCTTGGGAGTATACAGTAGATTATTCCCCACAAGGTAACTTTCCTGGAAGGTAAACATTGTATCATTCCTCCCCTTCACAGGCCTCAGTTTCAGGGGTCATTCACTGGGTCGTTCCTCCTCTTCATTTCAATTCCATAGGGCACATATCAAATCATTTCCCACAAGAGAACCCTAACCTCGCATTTCACATTACATCAAGCAATTTCATGCCATTCTTTACCTCGCATTTCACATCACATCATGCATTTTCGTGCTATTCTTTAACCTTGCATTTCACATTACATCAAGCATTTTCATGTCATGCAAACATCTTTTACATAAATGTAAACATTCCATTGATAATAGCACAATAATGCCATGCAAACACTTTTACATAACATATGCCTATTCGGGTGGTACCTCAAGCCACTTCTAATGGACATATAAGATTGGCCATTCTAGGGAAAATGCCATATTACATTCGGCCAAGGCAAGAAAAATATGAGAATGTGGCACTTTTAACTCATTTGGTTCCTTTTTACCATTATTCTCATCATCTAAGCATTTTGGCAACACTTTCAATAATTATGCCTAACATTTTGTCACACCTCAAATTTGTGTAAGTGTACTTTAAGTCATCCTTTTTCATGCTTTTCTAACTCATTATTTATATCAATGATAACCATGCATCTAATCTCACAATTTCACATTTTTAGGCATACCTTTAAAGTGAAAAAGTAAGACTTTAAATTGACAACATTACTTAAAGTATGACTTGCCATGATTTTCTCTCTCTTATTTTCTTAGAACTAGACATATATAGTCTCTAAGTCAATTTTTAAGAACAATTTCAGCATCATTCATATGCATTCATTCGGCCAAGGTGACTAATGCACACTTATTTGGTTATTTGTGAAGCTAGACAATGAGAAAAATACCCAAATGCAAAGCTAATTGAACTTTCTCTCTCTTACCATTTTCTAGCACTTTCTCTCACTAGTTCTAGCACAAAATTTTGCCAAATTTCAGCACCAACATGAACCCTAGCATTCGGCCAAAATGAGAAAACAAGCAAAATGGAGTTGTTTCATCCTTTTCCTTCCAACACAACAACATTCATGCAAAAACCATGCAAAATACCATTTTCTCACTCTTAAAAGCAAAAATTCAGCATTGACATAATTTAGGGTTTAGAAAAATAAATTTCCATTTATGCAATCTTACCATTTCATGAGTTTCCATACTTTCCAACATATCTATAGTCACAACCACAAGTGATTTCCAACATATTTCACAACCAAGTATACAAATCTACCATACACATGTAGAGAGAGAAATTGCCACCTTTCTTACAATTTTGAAAACACCATAAACTTGCCATGAAACATGAAAACAATGGCATAAAGTTGTTTATCTACCTTGAAAAGCCAATGATATGTAATTCCCCTTTTAATTTGATGTAAGCTTCCTCTCCTCCAAGGCAAGATGAACTTCGGCCAACTCTCCTTCTTCTCCACCATTCACAACATTTCTAGTAGCTAGGAGAAGAAATAGGCTGAATTAAGGTTTGACTTATTTACAAAAATGCCATTCTTGAAAATTTTGTCAATTTCATCCTTTTTATTTTCTTTTTACAACAATGGCATTGTCTCTCCTTACCATTGTAATTTTAAGCAACTTCCATGGGCTGGGACTATCCTGCCCTTCCAGAATTTCAAAATTGCATAGTGGTCCCTTAACTTTTCAGAATTTGCATTTTGGTCCCTAAGAAAAGTGCACTTTTGCCATTAAGTCCAATTTGGCCATTTTTGCTTCCTTTTTCATTCTTTTTGATTTCAAAGAGTAAAAGTCACTTAAATAAAATTCCATAAGGCTCATTTCCATGAATTTACTAATTTACTTTTATTTTATCAAAATTACAATTTTGCCCCTAAGGCAAAATTACCTTTTTACCCTTTATACTAAAACTATCATTTCACTCTCATTCTTTCTTCTTTTGATCAAGAATGAATAAGGATTTCTAATTCCCACCTTAATAAAATATTTAGGGTAAAACTACAATTTTCTCACATCATATAAAATTACCATCATAACCATGGTGTGAAATTACAATTTTACCCTTCTTAGGGAAAATTGTCCTTTAATATTAACATAAGTAATTTCTTGCATAACTAGACTCTTCTTCTCTCTTAAATGAAAATAATAAGAGTCCTTTGTCATAACTTCATGAAATAAGAGAATTAAACTAATTATTCATTTCATGGTAAAATTATCATTTTACCCTTCCTTACCAGATTTCCAATTTCATGCTTTTATCACAAAAGTGATTATAAAATGATAAAAGTGTTCATTATAACTCCTTACTAAATCATCCTTAACCCTTCACAATTAATACTAAAATAATAACAACAACAACGTCATCATAAGTTACAAGTGTTAGGAGCAGATGTTACAGAAAGTTGAGAGATATTTAAGGAAAGGTTTTCCTTGAAAGAGCAAAAAAAGTAAAAGTGAGAAAGATCTGTAGTGGCTCATAAGTGCCTTGTTTGAACTTATGGTGATAGTGAAAATCCTAAGTTATGATTGGGGACTGGATGTAAGCTTTATTAGATAAGCTGAACTAGGATAAATCCTTGTCTCCATTACATTTTTGCACATTACTTTTTGATCTTACATTGAGCACTTTACTTTACTTCTCTTACTTTGACTTGCTCTGTTTTTGTTAATATAATTAAACTATTTCCTGCATCTGCTATTTAAACTAATATAACTATTTTATACATCTACCTTAAAGTTCTTTAGCTGTTCATTAAGATTTCAAAAGGCAAAAATTTTATAACACCTAATTCACCCCCTCTTAGGTGCTAGCCATTCCTAACAAGTAGTATCAGAACTTGGCTCTTGGTAAAAAGACTTAATCATTACAAGAGTTCACATGGCTAGATTTGGTGATAATGTGTTACCTAAAGGACTTTTTATTAACAAACCTCCAGGCCTTAATGGAGAGAACTATATTTTATGGAAACTGAGGATGAAAATATTTTTTGAAGCAATGGATGTTGATCTTTGGGAAGTAATTAAAGATGGACCCTATATTCCTTCTAAGGAGGAGAATGGCCAATCAATTAAAAAACCTAAGATTAAATAGACAGATGTAGATAAAAGAAAATTTCAGTTAAATGCAAAAGCTAAGCTAATTCTCACAAGTGCACTAAGTCAATGATGTGCCTTATTTTATACATATTTTCTTAATAGTATTTATCTATGTTATGAGCATTTTATGTGTCTTTACTCGAAGTATCCTTTTTCATTTCAGGAGCTTTACCAAGTCATTATTAGCAGTGGAGCCATTTTGGAGTCCTAAATAGCCTAGAATATGGAAGAAAACAGTTATATAGTGGACTTTAGCCTTGGCACAATCGTGTTGAACATGGCACAACCATGTTGAAGCAAAACATACATGGCATGGTCGTGTTCAACTTTAACACGAACTGTGTTGGCTTCTTTGACTTGGGCACAGTCATGTTGGACATGACATGGCCATGTTGGATTATTTTACATTAGGCATGGCCGTTTTTGGCATGAACACAATCGTGTTGGCTATTTTAGCCTTGAACACGACCTTATTGTCCTAAGCATGGCTGTAAGGCTATTTATCCTTTGAAACACAACTATGTTGGTGTGAAAATGGATTATGTTGGCCTTGAAACATTAAGAGGAAAATGCCCGTGTTAGGTTTGGAAATAAAAGAGAAAAGCTGACAGAGAGAACAGGTTCCACGATTTTTTACCTTTCACTTTCCTTAGAGCTTTAAAGAGACACATTCTGAACACTAAAGGATGACTAATAGGAGACTACCTTCGACCTTAACCATTCCATCTATAACCTTTGGAGTTTTTTTGGAGATTGGAAGAGGAGATCGCGTGCAATCAAATTTCATTTACTTAAAGATTGGAGATTGACGCTATGCGTCTACCATTCAAGAGAATACAGGTGTATATGTTTTTTTTGCTTTCTTTATTCTTTGTAATTGATTTTTTGATTGTTGTACCCATGAACATGAGTAGCTAGATTTGTTAAACCCATTGGGGTTTCATACTATGTTGATATTTTTATTTTGAATGTATGAACATTGAATTTGGTTTTGTGACCTTTCTTGCAATTATGAATTAATGTTTGGTTTTCTTTACAAGATGTTGTATGAAATACTATGTAGATTTCTTTTAGTTGTATTGAAAGATCCTAATTGAAATTGGAAATCTAATTGCAAGGAACAGTTAATTTTCACTTAGAGATGTGGTTAACTAATTGTCAGATTAAGGAGTAAAGATCTTACGACCCTTAATAGTAATGAATTAGAATGATAATGTTGATATAAAATCAATCATTGGGAAGAGATTCTAGTAGTAGGTTCTAAGGTTTAGAAATTTAATTATCTAGAGAGGGAAGTTAGATTTAATTTAAAATTCATTCACGGGTAGCAAAAATCAGATTCAATAATTCAATATCTTTTGTGTGTTTTTCAACTAGTATAGGTCTTGATGTGCCTTATTTTATACATATTTTCTTGATATTAATTGTCCATTTTATGAGCATTTATGTGTTTTTATTCTAAGAATCACCCAAATTTATTTCCTTTTCATTTTCAAGCATTTATCAAGTCATCATTAGCAAACAAAGCAATTCTGAGCTTAGATAATGTTTAGAGCACACAAAATGAAACATTTGGGCCAATTTGCTTATTAGGTTGAGCAAATGCCCTTGTTAGGCCTTAGATCGGGCTGGAAAGGAGGTTACACACATTTGAAAGGGAGAAGAACCCAGGCAGTGCGAAGGAGGAAGGAGACATTTTGGGGCTCTGGCAATTTTCCTAGGTGGAGTTCCACAGCGGTGCGACAATGTTCTGGTGATAGGGGATGACGAGTAGGACACCGCCGTCGACTTTGGCCACCGGAACACCTCAAATAGATGGAGTTTCAGGGACAAACCTGTGTAACCTGAGAAGGCAACCCGTCCATGTTGCAATTGCTCTACGATGTTTCCTATCCATTCTACCACCGAAAATCGTCCTTTCGTCTCTTGGTAACTCAACCGTGACCTTCCCTCAGCTCGCTAGCCATCGCAATGTGCTAGATAGACCAACTCGAGATGGACTCGAGAGCTTAGATTCATTCAGTTTCACGACCTGTTCGGTAGTTTTTATCCAGTTTACTGCCAGCGATCAACCGTCCGTCCTTCACTGGCTTATCCAACACCTTTCACTTGCTTGCCGATGGTCTGTGAAACTATTTTATGTTAGGTACCTAAGAACCCGAGGATCTGACCCGTTTTGCAACCTGTAGAGCTTTTTCTGGACATATTTGAATTTGATCTTTATAATGATTTTTTGGCAGCTTTTCAACGAGATTCCAGTGGTTTTTTGGAAGCCATTCCGTAAAGTTACCATTAGGCATTTGAGAAGATAGGGGTGTGCATATTTTTACTATTTTTATCTCCTATATAATTGATTGTTTGATGGATATTCTGATTGAATTACCTGTGAATATGTGTAGCAAAACCTATTGGGGTTCCTAACTGTGTGGTATTTTGTTTTAAATTGTATGGATTGTTAATTCTTATTGTGTGATCTTCTTTGCGTTTATGAATATATTGTTTAAGTTTTCATTATGAGATGTCATTTTGAATGCTAATTAGATTTCTTTTTGAGATTGAGAGATGATAATTGAAATTAGGACCTAATTGTAGAGAACAGATAATTTTTGCTCGGAGATAAGGTTAATTAATTGCTAGATTAAGATGTAAACATCTTATGACCCTTAATAGTAGTGGATTAAAATAGTAATGTTGATCTAAAATCAATCATTAAGAAGACATTCCAGTTGTAGGTTTTTAGGTTTAAGAAATTCAATTGTAACAACAGTGAAGTTGAATTTATAACACCCTATAATTTAATTAGCCTAAATTAATGGTCTTTAATTAAATGGATGGAATTAATGGTGTTATTTAATGATTAGTATGAATCGCTTGCTTCCTAATGTATTAGATGAATTAGCTTAAGGAAGGGAAATCTTTTTGCTTGCATAATTTAATGGCCCAAAATGGTTATATTAAAAGGTAAGTTGTATGAAAATTTGGTGCTTAATTTAATTATTTATTTTCCTTTTTGAGTTACCTAGCCTAAGTGCCAAGAGAGAAGCAATATAGGATGTAACTATTTAAATATATGCATGAGTGTGCCTTGCATGTATCTTGCATGAAAGAAGGGAATGGAAATTTTAATATTCATGCATGAAGCCTCCAAGTCACAGGTGAACTAAGAAGGAAAGAAATTGCATGCAACTTGTGTGGGACCAATGGACAATACAAAGGAGGATGGGAATTAAATTTCTAGCATGCAACAATTAAATATGTAGGAATATAAGATGGAGTAAAAAGGAGACAAGGGTGCACGTGCATTTGAAGTAAAAAAGGGGAGAAAATAGTTAAAGGAAAATAGGACACGTGAATGAGGGAAAAGTGGTGTAGAATTTCTAATGGAAGTGTTGCACATGGGACCACATGTGAGGTTGAAATTGTGGTTAGAAAAAGAAGAAAAAAGGTGCAAAATTTTTCCCCATAAGCCACATGGATAAGGATATGGGAATTGCAAGAGAATGCATTTGAGAAAGGTGGGAGGAAGTAAAACTAATTTGACAAGTAAAGAAGTAACTTGCAAGCAAAGGAAGGCATACTAGCAAGTACACCTTGTGCAGAATTTTTTTGAAGAAGTAAGCTTGTGTGAGCAACAAGGAACCCCACACATTATAAAAATGAAAGGGAAGAAGTGCAAAATTCTTTTTGGCAACAAACATGAAGTTTACATGGCTAGTAGGGAGATGGGAGAGGGAAGAAGGGAACGTGTGCTACAAGTTTTCCTTCTCCTTGTGTTGCTTTTCACACGTCCAAAAGAAGAAAGACAAGAATTATAGCCTTAACTCCTCACATGATCGACTAGACTAAGGATAAGAAATGGTGCAGCCCCTTAGTAACCGAATGGACAACATATGTGAGGAAAATGGAATTGAAATTTCATCCAAACTCACATGAATGGCATGGAATTTAGGGAGAAGGTGGTGAGCTTGTGTGAGGGAGAAGGGTTACATGCAAAAGGGAGAGTTAAACACCTTCATGAAGTAAGATAGAGAAGAAAGTGTAAATTTAATTTAAATAGATATATGCGTGTGTGCATGTACGGTGAAGCCATCCCCTTCCCTCCCCTTCATTTAAGTGCATAAGTGAAAAAAACCATGATGTGCAAGAATAGTAGGGTTGCACCCAATCCATGTGAAGCTAGGAGATAATGATAAGGAAAAGGTAAAGGTGGCGTCCCTCCCTTGGCTAAATAGAGATGCAATGAAAGAGAAAGCTAGTTGCATTTTCTCCTTCCTCTCCCTTCATTGACGTGAGCAAGTGGAGGAGGGAAGAGTGTAAGGGAAGCAAGTGGTACTTGAAAGTACACATGTGGCATGACTAATGTTAATTAAGGAAGAACAAAAAAAAAATAGAGAAAGGAAAAAAGGGCAGAAGGTGCATGTAAATTTGGTATAGCCTAATAGAAAAGGAAAAGGGAAGGAATTATTGGAAAATATATCATTTAATATACTTGCATACACACGTGGAAAAAAAAAAGGAAAGGGGAAACAAAAGGAGAGTTGAAAAGTTGATTCTTCATGCATGCAATAAGTAACACGTGAAGGGAAGAAGAAAAGAGCAAAAGATAAAGGAAGGAAAGAGTAGCACGTGAAGCAAGAAAAAGGGAGGAAACACACACGGTCAAGCAAGAGGAGAGGTTTAGTCAAAGAAAAGGAAGCAAAGTGTGGAAGAAAAGTCAAAGAAAGAGATAAACTAGGTTCATCTAAGGCACCAAGAGGTAGGTTAGCAATTGATTAAATTCTAGTTCCATGACCTTGTATGCATGTTCAATGATTTTGCTTCCATGGAACTAGAATACTTGTCTACATTCTTAATTTAGGAACAAAACTTGATTGAGTTTGCATGATAAATATAGGAGTGGGTTAATGCTAAAAGAATTTAAAAATGTTATTTTCTTACAAGCATGAGAGAAATTAGCTGAAGAGATCATTTCAATGTTTGGGTTACTTGGGTTACTAATCTTAATATTGAAGTGAACTTGTGAATTCCATCATGAAATTAATGTCAATACATGTAACATATGTAAGAAAGAATGCCTTATCCAAGATAAATGGAAAATTTATTATTACTAATAATAATGCATGTGATTATGGAAAATTTATGATTAGTAATAATGATGCATGTGATTATGGGAAATTTATGACTAGATTAGTGATGGATATTATTGTTATGATTAACTACAAGATTAATTAATGATGAACATTATTATGAGAAATTATGGCTAATTAGTGTTGGATATGGAGATAGAAAATGATGGTTAGTAAGGATGGATATGGTGTTATGACTAAACTTTATGATTAAATTAATGATGAATATTATTGGGAAGAAATTTAGGCTAAGTAATGATAAACATTATTATGGGAAGTTATTTGACTAGATTCATGAGAAATAATGATCTTAAGGATTGGAGACTAATAATGATGACCAATGATATGAGGAAATTATGGCTAAATTAATGGTAAACGTTGTTATGAGAAAAACCATGTTAACAAAGAGAAATAATGATGTTAAGGAAAAATCATGGTTAATAATGACGGACCTTATTATTATGGAGAAGAAAATTTTCCATTTCTATGATATGATTTAAAGAATGGTAAGAGTAAGTTTAAATGATAAAATATGAAATTCTCCCTTGAAAATTATTAAGGTTCTTATAATGGAAACATGTTATTCAAAACGGAGAATTAGATTGATTTAGGACAATTTGTCATAAATAAGTATGACAAATAAGTAATGGATGCCAATAGAGAAGAAAGGCAAAAAACATAGGAAAAACATAAAATGGTTTACAAATTTTGAGGTGTGGCTAAAGGTTCTCCACACTGATAACCTAGGGAGGTGTGGCTGAAGCTGCTTCATACTCCCGATGATTTTATATACATGGCCGAGTGTCCACGAATTACGAGGTATGGCCGAAGGTGCTCTATACCCATAATCTAGTGTCCCGATGATTTTATATACGTGGCCGAGTGTCTACAAATTACGAGGTGTGGCCGAAGTTGCTCCACACGGGTGACCTAGGGAGGTGTGGCTGAAGGTGCTCCACACAGGTGACCTAAGGAAGTGTGGCTGAAGGTGCTCCATACTTGTGACCTAGTGTTCACGTAACACACGTAGGCACTCTAATAATTCTATAATAACACTAGTAAGTTTATAAGAATACGTGTCACTTGAAAAAGAGTTGTCAAATTTTGTTTAACTTTTAAATTTATCATGCAGTGATTTTCAGTTTACAGTTATGTGTAATATTAAGCCTAATATGAATAATGTAGATTGAATGTTTTGGTGCTTTCACCCTTATACATGTTAGTTGATTTTTAGAACTTTAAATTGCTAAGCTACTGGGAAACTTGTGTTTCTCACCTATGTGCTAATATGTATCAAATATAGACGCGTAGCAGGGCCGTGTGGTAGTAGTTCCTTTTGACTACGCAAGATTTTTTTGGTAATCCCCTATTTTGGGTCCTAGCTAGATTTGATTTAAAATAGGACATTATTTTGACAGTATAGATGAGACGTATTTGGGATATACAGGGGAAACGGATATGTGAAGGACTGGTCCATCCTTAATTTGTACGGGAGTATAAGTGACAGACCTGTTGTCTTCTGACTTTCGATGGTCAGGTACTTCATATATCCTGGGATATGTTTATCAGCATCTAATGGAAATTATTGGACATGTATTATTTGAGTAATATGGAAGTTTAAATTTTTGCTGTGTAGTGTAGTATTTTTATTCTGTTGTGCATATGAGTTTTATTCTAAGCAAAAGATCCCGAACCTAATCAGCTTAATATAATTGATTGGTATAACTGCTTAGACATTAATTCAATAAAGGATAAGGATAACATACCGAACCTATCTATTTATATCAAAATTAATGGTAATACTAGATAGGGGCGTTACAGAATCCACTCACAAGTAGCAACATCAGATTCAATAATCCATCATCCCTTGTGTATTTACCAACTGGTACAGGTCCCCTTTGGGTTTATTTTCCTTGTCTTGAGTAATTTCTTCTTGTTTCTTATCGCTGGCTATTGTTTATTGCATTTAGTTAATTATTAATTTAGTTGAAAATTAATCGCTTTAATTTCTAGGCTAGATAATAAAGAACAAGTAGTAACTCTAGGCTTTTCCGTTCTTGTAGAATACGACCTTAATATTTACCATTGCACTAGGCTACATCGATAGGTTCACTGCCTTAGGTGTAGTTGCATTGGTAGCACACATTAAGTTTTTTGTGCCGTTGCCAGGGAATTGTTTGTGAAAACCAGAGTGAATTTTCTATTTGTTACTTTAGTCATTTTTATTTTATTTTATTTTATTTGTTCTATTTTTTTTTATTTGTTACTCTTTGATTCGGTTGTTGGGTTGTTTGGCCATCATTGGTTTGAGGTAATTTGTGACTATGAATTCTATATCAATTTTTCCAACTCAAATACAAAGAAAGCTTCTGGCCAAGAAGATTTACTAATGCCTAATGCCAGAGCAGGTAGCACAGTTTGGCTGTGAGTTCTATGGTAACCCACATTATAGTGAACATCGTAATTCCAAAGGTATGTTTGTTAACTCTTCCACTTCTCTCTGTTCTCCTTACAGTGTTTTTATTGATTTTGAATAGGTTAATTATATAGGGAATGCCCTAACTCAGCAAAATGATCCTTACAGCAATACATACAACATTGGGTGGAGTAACCATCCATATTTCGAATGGATCAACAATACCCAAGGTCCACAAGATTCTCAGTGGTTACACCAATAGTAACTCTAACAATAAATCACTCTTGATCAATTTCCTCAAGGACAGGAGGAGTATAGTTTGGAGGAAATGCTCATTAAATTTGTATCCAAGACGGACACAATCCTTAGAAATTAGCAGGCCTCCATTTATAACATAGAATATCAAGTAGAGCAGATTTTTAAGATGTTGGCTGAGACACAGCCAAAGACGCTCCCCAGCACTACAGGGTCTAAACTAAGGGAGCATTGCAATGCTATCACCTTGACATTTAGTAAGCAAGTATCTAAAGCTTTGCTATTGATTGATGATAATACTATTATACAAGATGTGTCAATCAGAAAAGAGCCAAAGCCTGAGGTAAGTGGGGCATTGAAAGTGGAATGCAAGAGCCCTATAATAAAGTACTGGCCACCTATTCCATACCATGCTAGACTGAAGCAGGAGAAGGTTTATTCTGACTTAGCAACTTCTTTAACACATTCTTTAGATCATGATGATCTTGTTTATCCTTAGATGTCTTAAATAATGTTATTGAGTCTGAATTTCAGGAATTCTTGCTTAATAACCCTTTGCAGGTAGCATTGAAGGGAGATGAGGAAGAGTTTTCCAACAAATAAGTATTGGAACAACTAACTCGTCTGCTAGCTACTGAGCCTAGCAACTATACTAACCTTTTTATTTCTTTTGATAGGTCAGAGTTACAGGAGGTGAGACCTTCGATGAAGGACCCCTTAGTCCTGAAAATGAAATAATCACTTAAGCACTTAAGTTGCACTCATTTGTATGAGGTGGAGAAGCTACAAATGATTATAATAGCTGACCTAATCCCTACTACAGGGGATATAATATTGGCCCCTCTTAGAGACCATTTAGGGCATTTGTTGACAAGATTCTTCTTCCTCTCTCGTTTCTGCCATAGAGGGACAAAACTTAAGCAATTATTTTATTTTATTTTATTTCATTTTATTTGTCGCTAATAATAACTTTAAGACTATTGGATTTTTTGTTTGTTCCTGCTTTATGTTTCTAATTTGGGATTGTAACGCCCTAATCTAGTATTACCAATAATTTTGATATAAATAGATAGGTTTGGTACATTATCCTTATCCCTTATTGAAGTAATGTTTGAGCAGTTATACCAATAAATTATATTAAGCAGATTAGGTTCGGGATCTTTTGCTTAGAATAAAACTCGTATGCACAGCGGAATAAAAATACTACACTACACATCAAAAATTTAAACTTCCATATAACTCAAATAATACATGTCCAATAATTTCCATTACATGCTGATAAACATATCCCTGGATATATGAAGTACCTGACCATTGAAATTCAGGAGACAACAGGTCTGTCACTTAGACTCCCATACAAATTAAGGTGGACCAATCCTTCACATATCCGTTTTCCCTGTATACCCCAAATACATCTCATGTATACAGTCAAAATAATGTCCTATTCTAAATCAGATCTAGCTAGGATCCAAAAAAAGGGATTACAAAAAAACTTACTTAATCAAAAATAACTGCTACCATGCGGCCCTGCTACGTGTCTGTATCTGTACATATTAGCACATAGGTGAGAAACACAAGTTTTCAAGTAGCTTAGCAATTCAAAGTTTTAAAAATCAACTAACATGTACCAGGGTGTAAGCACAAAAACATTCAATCTACATTCTTGATATTAGGCATAATATTACACATAACTGTAAACTGATGAGCACTGCATGATAAATTTAAAAGTCAATAGAAAATTTGACAACTCTTTTAAGTGACACATATTCTCATAAACTTACTGGTGTTATTATGGAATTATTAGGGCGCCTATGCGTGTTACATGAACACTAGGTCACGGGTATAGAGCACCTTCGGCCACATCTCCCTAGGTCACCCATGTGGAGCACCTTCGGCCACATCTCCCTAGGTCACCCATGTGGAGCACCTTCGACCACACCTTGTAATTCATGGACACTTGGCCACGTATATAAAATCATTGGGACACTAGATCACGAGTATGGAGCACCTTTGGCCACACCTCCCTAGGTCACTCGTGTGGAGCACCTTTGGCCACACCTCAAAATTCATGAACCATTTTATGTTTTTCCTATGTTTGTTGCCTTTCTTCTCTATTAGCATCCATTACCTATTTGTCATATTTATTTATGACAAATTGGCCTAAATCAATCTAATTCTCCATTTTGAATAACATGTTTCAATTATAAGAACCTTAATAATTTTCAGGGGAGAATTTCATATTTTATCATTTAAACTTTCTCTTACCATTCTTTAAATCATATCATGGAAATGGGGAATTTTCTTTTCCATAATAACAATGTCCGTCATTATTAAGCATGATTTTTTCTTAACATCATTATTCCCTTTTGTTAACATGGTTTTTCCCATAACAACGTTTACCATTAATTTAGCCCTAATTTCCCCATATTATCGGTCATCATTATTAGTCTCTAATCCTCAAGACCAATATTTCTCATGAATCTAGTCACATAATTTCTCATAATAATGTTTATCAATACTTAGCCTAAATTTCTTCCCAATAAAAATTCATCATTAATTTAATCATAAATTTTAACCATAACATCATGTCCATCCTTATTAAACCATCATTTTCTATATCCATATCTAACACTAATTACCCATAATTTCTCATGATAGTGTTCATCATTAATTAATCTTATAGTTAATCATAACAATAATATCCATTACATTATTGTGAATAAACATAAATTTCCCATAATCTCATGCATTATTATTAACAATCATAAATGTTCCATGATCACATGCATTATTATTAGCAATCATATATTTTCAATTTATTTTGGATAAGGCATTCTTTCTTACATATGTCACATGTATTAACATTAATTTCATCATGGAATTCACAAGTTTACCACAATATTAAGAGTAGTAAACCAAACAACCCAAACCATTAGATAGATTTCTAAATCTAAGTTCTCTAATGATCTTAAGGAAATAAAAATCTAAGCTTAATCATTAGCCACCTTCTATCTTTATCATGCAAGATCAATTAAATTTATACTCCTAAATCAAGAGTGTAGACAAGGGATCAAATTCCATGGAAGCTAAATCATTAAACATGCATACTAAATCATGGAATAAGAACTTAATAAATTGCTAACCTACCTTGTTTTCTTTGCTTCTTCCTTCTTTTTCTTAACTAGATCCTTGACTTCTGGCCTTGTGTATATGGCCAATTCGGCTCTTCTTCCCTTCTCTCTTCTTCTTTTCCTTTCTGTCCAAGTGGTGTGTGCATATGGTTTAAGTGCTCTCTCTTTCTTACTAGAGTGCACGTCCGAGTAAGTGTGGTGTGTGTAGGCTCCCCATGTAAGTTTTTACTTCCTTTTTCCTTTTGGCTATTCGGTATTAAGTGTCGCATGTGCATCTAAATTATCTCTCATTCCATTTTCTTGGTGTTCACACCACTTCACTCATTTTTAATTTTTCTTTTTCTTTTCTCCCTCTTATGGATTTGGTACGTGGGCTATATAAAATGTTGCCTTCTCTCTCTTTTTCTTTTATTATTTATAGGTTATGTGCATAAAACTTCCAACTTCCATTTCCTCACACTCGGTTAATAGGGTTGCATGTTTAGAATCACTTACTAGCTACACGTGCACTTTCTATGTCCAACCACATTTATTTTTCTTAAATGTTAAATTGGGACTGCACTAAGTGTACTTTAGGTACACCCCTTTTGCTTGCATTCTCACCTTAAACCCTTTGTCACGCCACCTCTATGACTATATGTCTTAGGCAAAGCTCATGAGTTGTTCTTCATTTATTCCTATCATCTTCGTGCGTTGACACTAAGGAGGAGAAAATGAAGTCATGCAAGCCATCTTCCTCACGCAAACCATTCATCCGTGCGTTTTAATTCCCTTAAAAATCCGCACCCCTTTCCTTTTGGCTACTCGGTCACGCAAGGGGGGAAGAGGATGTCACGTGTTGCAGGCTGCCATCTTCTTCTTTGGGGTTTGTTAAATTTTTTACAAAAATAATGCTACACCTTATACCTTCTTACTTACAATTGTGGCAATCTCTTTTTGTTTGTTGCTTCTCTTCCTCCCTAGTCGTGTAGTACACTCTAAAGTTCTGCACCTCATTTCTTCTTTTCTTACTCATCTTCTCCATTCCCTCACGCAAGGTGACACCATTTGGGGAAATTTTCATGCAGCCTTCATGTCACCTTCCCTTCCTCTTTTCTTAGGTTTCCATTCAGCCAAGGTGGAGGGGAAATACTACACCCAATAATTTTTTTTAAACTATTCTCTTCTCTTGCACGTTAGCCTTCACCCATAAGCAATTATCTTCACATCATGATAAAAATTCTGTACCTTTGTTACATTTTCACGCCACCTTTCCTCCCATTTTTCTTCCTTCATGTGTGGGCGTGCGTCTCACTCACCTCTTGCAGTGTACATATCCCTTTTGCACAAGGAAATGGGATTCCCATTCCCCTTCATGTGAGATGCATGCAAGACATTAATGTATATATTTATATTTTACAAAACTCACTTCCATCATTAACTTCACATGAGGCTTGATTTCTCACGCATGAAGTTTCTTTCCTCCCTAGTTCATGTGACACCCACACATATATATTTTCTTTTTTGTTGCATCCTTCTTTCATGTAGGGTACATGAAAGGCACACTCATGCACATATTTAAATAATTGCATCTTACATTGCTTCTCTCTTGGTACTTAGGCTAGGTAATTAAAAAAAATTAAAGAATTAATTTTAAGCACCAAATTTTCATGCAAGTTAACTTTTTAATATAACCATTTAGCCCATTAAATTATGCAAGCAAGAAATTCATACTAATTCTTTAATGACACCATTAATTTCATCCATTTAATTGAAGACCATTAATTTAGGCTAATTAAATTATGGGGTGTTACAGGCATACCAACCCGGTTGTACACTGAGGGCAGTATGACCTTTAAGTGCGGGGTGGGTATATGTTATTGATTTGTCTGTTTCTTTTTCTTTTGGGATACCCTTTTGCTATACACTAAGGACAGTGTAATCCTCAAGTGTGGGGTGATGTGCTTCTATATTTTAACTTTTTTTCTCTTTTTTTAGCTATAAATGACTGTATATTAATATTACATTCTAGGATACTTGATTTTATACATTTGAGTAATTGTTTATCTATTGAGCATTTATGATTTAGTTTATTAAGCAAATAATGATTATTCCTTTTGTTATGTCTGAAAAGCAATTAGTGATGTCTAACGCGTCACTCGGTCGAATCATACCGGTCACCCCGGTCACCCCGGTCGAGTTATATAAGTGGTACTTAATTATTTTTCAAATTGTGAAAATTTTGATTTAGGATGTTGATAATGCAAATTGCATGCAATTCTTGATTTACAATTCAGTTGAAATTGTTGTGAGAACTATATGCAATTTTACCACACTCTAAATGTGAGATTTGAGCCTATTTTGAGCATTCATTACAAGTATGCTTTGACTTTCTTATTTAAGTGCATTTTACTTGATTTTACCTCTAGAACTCGCTCTGTAATGCTTGTTGAGGTTACATGGACTTTTGAATATCAGGAGATGATTTAGGCAACTTAGGATACACTACTTTTGGCCAAAAAGTCACCCTCTATGTTTCCCTTAGTTGGCCACTGTTGAGCCTTAACATTTTCTTCATTATAAACACCTTTACACTTTGTAACAACGGGAAAGATTTGAAAGAGTTTTAAAGGATTTTAAAAGATAAATTTTGATTTTTGAAGCTAATTTCCATTAAACGAAGCCTGGCATGACTTTCGAGGGTAGTGATTCGAAACAGAAGGTTGTTCGAAGCCAGAAACACGATTAAACAGAAAGAAATGCAATCCAGCGATCAGAAATTGATGGAAGAAGTTTCGTGCGTCAATTTCATTGACGGAGGCCAAAACTTTCATGTGAAAATGCGTGTCGACGTCTGGAAGGATGCCGACACCCTAAAACATCCCCGGGTGGCCCGGGAAAAGTCAGAATCGTCCCTAGAGGCTTTAAATTACGCAAATTCCCTCTATTTATCTCTCTCTCCTCACCACACACTCTCTCTCCTCTCTCTTTTCTCTCTCCTCCTTCCTCCACCGTGAAAGGCCGCTACAGCCACCGTGGGCCGCCACCAAGGACACCAACCGACAGCCCTCACGGCCCACAACCTCCAGCAACCAACCAACCAATCTCCTGCTCGAATCGCCGCTGTCCGTCGTCGTTGACCGTCACTGCCTCCACCACCGTGTAGCCCGAGCTGCCAGCTTCCTCCAGTAGCTCGCCATCGTCGAAAGGAGGTCGGACGTTCCCGGATCGAGGGAAACTCCTTCCGCCGTGCGAGAAAATTTGTGGCCAAAAAACACTGCCTAAACGGCCGTGAACCGCTGCGCCACCACCGTATTCGGACTCCTGGACTTGCGAGCTTCACCATGGTGTGATTTTCGAGGCAAACCGCAACCCTCCGCTGTGCGCCATCGTACGCCGCCGTGCGCTATCGTGTGCCACCATGCCGGAGCTTCTGGACGTGCATCAGGAGAAACCGAGACCACCGTGACACAGAATTCCATCATCCGAGCACATTGGTAAGGTCTGATTTCCCAAAAACTAATGGTATTTGACTAAAATGGCTGCTGAACGTAATTAGGCAATAAATTGACCTAGGTTTTAGCGTAACTGGATTTAGGATCGAAAAATGAATGACGTGACGAATCTGAATATTTAATTTCATGTCCAGGAAATTAATCAGGCTCAGAAACCGAGACCACGTGGAATTCTAAAGTGATTTAGAGCATTTGGAGACCAGGTAGGATAATTTACACTTCCCGAACCCTAGAATTGATTTAGTGAATACCTGAATGATTTAGATGACTTTCATGGAATTACGTGCTGCTTTCGATGGGATAAATTGCATGCCTGTGTGCTGAAAACGCTAATTGCATGTTAGACACCTTGTTTATCAAGTTTAGATGCCTTTAGGACAGATTTACTTAGGGTTGGGTACTTGATAGCCGGTATGGGACGGCCGTTAAGTATTCCTAGTACAAGGAGCTTTTAAATGAGATTATTTTTATCATACTTAGCCTGTACTGAGTTAGGGATTACGCGTTAAACTAGGACGACCCTAAGAAAGGTTTAGGGAGTATAAGGGTGGATAACCTACACGGGGAAACGTTGTGATTTAGGCGTAATACCCAAGAACCCTGAGGAATAGCCGTCCGAGTGCACGTGAGTTCGAATAGACTGTATGAGGATGAGAATTGGCGTATGTGCACATGCTAGGGGACGCCCTAGATGTTGATTCTCACCCGGTCCTTGAGTGAGTGATTGGTGTTACGGATCACACTCACAATATAGGCTTGATTCGGGTGATTGGTGTTACGGATCACACCCAATGATAAGAGAGGTACTCTCTCTGGATGACGTGCAATTAGAAGACGATGATTTAGATTTGGTTACAGTGGATTTGTAGCCAACGTGTACACCGGGCATGGGATTTTATTTGATTTTGATGTTTGATCTTACAAAGAAATGGATTTTATGATTTCGATAAATCGCCGCGACTTCCATGTAATTAAATGATTTTTAAAGGTATTTCATTGTTTTCGAACTGATTTCGGGAAGAAGATTTCGGTGTTCGCACCGTTGGGTATTCAACCAATTTTTGAATGATATTTGAATTGTGAATTATTCTACTGGGATTCATATCTCATTAGGTTGTTTACTCAAATGAACAGGGACAGACAGAACCAGACGATAGCCGAGGCTGACTTGAGGATAGACCGGAGGATGATTTAGCTTAGGCTTGAATCGTGTGTACATATACTCTGATGACGTTGTTGTTTATTGGGTTTTTTCTCTTATGTTTCTGTATGGAATGGACTGAATGTACATGTAATATTTCAGATAGTGTATATGGATTGTAGTGATGAATTGATGTTGTTGTATATGGATTTATATTAATTATGTTTATTGCTATTATTGGACTGGCTGCTTGATTGTAAACAGGTGATTCTGTACTTTGGATATGGTTGAAATATAGAGAAAACTTTGCCGAATTTTCGGTAGGGTATACCGCTGTAAATTTATGGATTTAAGTCAGAATTTATGTGAATGTATGATGCGATGTATATACGAGTCTTAGATTTCATTCTAGGGTAATTTGTAATGTATGTATGTGTATTTAGTCAGCTGCGTGTGAATCAGGGTTGAACGGAATCTGAATGGACAACGGAAAGTCTATTTGGGTTACGCTCAACCAGTAGCGATCCCCTGACATTCCCACATAGGGAATAATTATGTAAACTAACCCATATGCTTCCGCTAATCAGATAAGCATCGCGTATGACGTATTAGGGGGTCGTTACACACTTCACATTTCCTTTCTTTCCATTGTCTTCTTTTTCACCTTATATGCTAGAAATTATGTGATTTACTCTTCATGTTTGGATTAAAATGCACTATCTTGATTGGTAATAATTCACTAAGTCTTTTCTTCGAATGCTCTCTTCAATCCAAAGTTATTTAGTAGCAAGACTATATTTTTTAGGAAAACAAAAAACAAAAAAAAAAGAAAAAAGAAAAATATATATATATGAATAGCAGTCTTTATTCTCTTTCTCATTGGATATTGCACTCCTTGAGCATCTCTTGTTTCATTGAAAACTTGGTGAAAATTTTTGTGTTTGGCACTTTGCTACTTTTAATCCTTTGAGTCTTCAGGATGTTGAAATTGCATGAGTTCCATCATATCTATTACCTCTTCCCAAAAATTTTCCTCACCTTTACCTTAACCACATTACAACTTTGTTAAGACCCTTTAATCTTGGTATTCAACTTTTTGCAGTAGCAGAGATGAGATTTATGAGCAAACATATAGTAGGCAGATTCTTGTAAAATTATTTAAGGGATTTGTACTTTACCTTTATACAATTTGAGTGATCCATATGAAGCATTGGTTCTCAATTTTTTCTTATCAAATTGCTGGTTAAGTTGCGTATGCATTGTTAATATTTCCATCCTATGGTAAGGTTGTTCAATTTGATTTATGATTGATTTTATAGGAATTGTTAATTGTGGACTATATATGATTTTTGGAGAACTATTGCTATTTGTTTGATGACTGAGTTAGTGTTTGCTTGAGGACAAGCAAAGGCTTAAGTGTGGGGTAATTTGATGTGCCTTATTTTATACATACTTGCTTAATATTAATTGTCTATTTTATGAGCATTTTGTGTGTTTTTATTCCAAGAATCACTTAAATTTATATCATTTTCATTTTCAGGAATTTTATCAAGTCATCATCAGCAAACAAAGTAATTTTGGGCTTGGATAGCCTTTAGAGCACCCAAAATGAACCATTTAGGCCAATTTTGCTTATTGGGCTGAGCAAATGCCCTTGTTGGGCCTTGGATTGGGTTGGAACGGAGGTTACGCGCATTTGAAAGGGAGAAGACCCAGGTAGTATGAGGGAGGAAGGAGATATATTGGGGCTCAAGCGATTTTTGTTGCGGAGTTCCACGATGGCGCAACAACGTTTTGATGATAGGGGACAACGAGCAGGACACCGCCATCGACTTCAACCACCGAAATGCCTCAAATCAGTGGAGTTTTGGTGATAGACCCGTGTGACCTGAGAAGGCAACCCATCCACATTGCGACTATTTTATGGCATTTTTTGTTTAATTTACCACCAAAAATTATCCCTTCATCCCTCGGTGACTCAACCATGACCTTCCCTCGGCTCATCGGCTACAACAACACGCTAGATCGATCTACCAAAGACAGACCCGAGAACTTTGCTATACTAGTAAACAAGTTTCGTATAGTTTCTTAGAACCTGGGTGACACAGAAAAGAGAGACAGAGAACTAACTTCTTCAAGAGGAAACAACCTGGATCCTTTAAAGGAAGAGACAATAGGAAGGAAGGGAACTAGAAGGGGAAGAAGCTTATGGTGAGTCAGACAATATCAGAAGGGGAAGAAGCCCATAGTGAGTAAGACATACCCAATACTTGTCTTAAATGTGGGAAGAATCATAGTGGACCTTGTAGATTCCAATTGGGGGTATGTTATAAATGTGGAAAATCGAGCCATTATATTAAAGATTGCCCTGAGTGGAAAAATTCAATCGAGCCCACTAAACCTTTTACTATGGGAAGAGTTTACACCGTCAAGGGTAAAAAAGTAGTCCAGTCCGATGATCTTGTGAAAGGTAAATGTTTAATAAATGATGAATCTTTAATTGTATTGTATGATTCTGGTGCCACTCATTCTTTCATTTCTTTGGAATATGTGGAAATATTGAATTTACCTTTATCTAAATTACCCTATGAGTTATCTATTTCCACTGCTACAAAAAAGTGGGTACTGACTTCTTTGGCTTGCTTGAATTTTTCTCTTGTTGTTGAAAATAAACCTTTCATTGTTGACCTTATTTGTTTACCTTTGGTGGGATTAGATATTATTTTCAGGATGGATTGGTTGTTCGTAAACAATGTAGTCTTAGATTGTTCTAACTAGTATGTGACTTTTACAGATGCCATGCCTGTAAATAGGAAAATTGAGGAAGAGATCCAAAAAATAAGTTTTTTGTGTTCTTTTGAGATGGAATTTTAGCATAAACTTAATGATATTCTTGTTGTTTTTGAATTCTCATATGTCTTTCCCAATGAAATTTCAAGTCTTCCACCTAAGAGAGAAATAGAATTTTCTATAGAACTAATTCCTATTGTAGGACCAATTTCTATAGTGCCTTATAGAATGTATCCCTTAGAGTTAAATGAATTGAAGTTACAAATAGAAGATCTCTTAGGAAGATAGTTTATTAGGCCTAGTGCTTCACCTTGGAGAGCACAGTCTTGTTTGTAAAGAAGAAAGATGGAAGTTTAAGATTATGTATAGACTATAGGCAATTGAGCAAGGTAACTGTAAAGAATAAATACCCACTCCTTAGAATAGATGATTTGTTGGACCAGCTGAGATGGGCTATTGTGTTTTCAAAAATTGATTTGAGGTTGGTGTACCATTAAATCATAGTGAGAATAGAAGATATACCTAAGACAGCCTTTAGAACCAAATATGGGCATTATAAGTTTCTTGTAATGCCATTTGGATTAACGAATGCTCCATATATCTTTATGGATTACATGAATCGTATCTTTAGACCTTACTTTGATCAGTTCGTGGTAGTGTTTATTGATGACATTCTTATGTATTCTAAAAGTAGTGAATGGCATGAACACCACCTTAAGATTGTGCTATAGTTACTTAGAGAAAAGCAATTATATGC
Organism: Senna siamea; assembly: GCA_031216115.1. Lineage (NCBI taxonomy): Eukaryota > Viridiplantae > Streptophyta > Magnoliopsida > Fabales > Fabaceae > Senna > Senna siamea. The sequence goes on from CM062354.1 coordinate 15,860,300, forward strand.
CAAACTTGAGAAGTGTGAGTTTTGGCTAAAAGAGGTGAAATTCTTAGGCCATGTAATTTCAAAAGATGGAGTAGCAATAGATCCCGATAAGACAGAAGCAGTGGTTGGTTGGGAGAGACCCACAATAGTGACTAAGATCTGTAACTTCCTTAGATTAGCCGGTTACTATAAGAGATTTATTCAAGTTTTTTCGTAAATAGCATTATCTTTGACTAAATTAACTTGGAAAGATGTTCCATTTGTGTGGAATCCCAAATGTGAACATAGTTTCCAAGTGTTAAAAAAACAACTAACCACAGCACGTGTTCTGACTATTCCTGACCCATTAAGGAATTTTGAACTTATTGTGATGCATCCAAAAAGGGCCTAGGATGTATCTTAATGCAAAATGGAAGAGTAGTAGCATACGCCTCTAGAAAATTAAGACCTCATGAAGAAAATTACCCTACCCATGACTTAGAATTAGCAGTCATAGTGTTTACCTTAAAGATATGGAGACACTATTTGTATGGGTCTAGGTTCGAGGTATTTAGTAACTATAAAAGTCTTAAATATCTCTTTGACTAAAAAGAATTAAACATGAGGCAAAGAAGGTGGATGAAATTTTTATAGGATTATGATTTTGACTTAAAATACCATCCAAGGGAGACCAACGTAGTGGCTGATGCTCTAAGTAGGAAATCCCTTCATGTAGCTCACATTGTAACATCCGCTCCTAATAGGATTAAGAGATGTTTGTTAAATTGTTAATTTAATCTTAATGCTTTTGTATGTTGCATTAATTTCATACACAATACAGTTGTATTGTGTAGGGACTTAATTGAAAGGAAATAAATAAAAGTTTAGTCAAGATGAGATTAGGGACTAGATTAAAAAAGGAAAACTGAGGACAGCCAAGGTTGCAAAGTAGCTTAAGGACTAAAATGCAATAACCTAAACTTCCCTTAAACCCTAACTGAACCTTAAACCTCCCACACACTTTCAACCTTCATCATTTCTAAAGAGAGAAGCAAGAGGTGTAACACCCTCTATCTTATGGTTCCTTTTTAGTTATTTTAAAAACTACAATATGAAAATAATTATCAGAGTGTTGGTGTTACTATTACCTCTACCCGAGCAAATTTTAAACTTTTTACCAAGTTAAGTCATTGAATGCATTTGGGTTGGTCACTACTCTCAGGTTCTCTCAATATCGTAGCAGAATAAATACATATAGCATACACCTGGATTAACTATACATAGACATGCATTCTTCATTAAATATAATCAATTAACTATTGGGCATGGAGGCAACAATCCTGCCTCTTATAACCCTATTAAATAGTCTATTCATCAATCCAGCCTAATTCATAAACAGATAAGTTAGAATAGACTATACAAAATAATCCTACACTAGCCTTTTCCAAAATATCATGAAGGCTAGGTTAATCCTAACATGTACTTATACTATCCAAAATAAACAATTTGTTTTCCCAGATTACTTCTTCACACCTTACTTTCTTTCTCCAGCTCAAGGGGGCATACACATTTGGTACATGTCAACACTATGGTGAGAAATGAATCTCAATAGCAATACAACCATTTACAAAATCTGTTAACCTGTACCACCGTGCTCGCACAGAAAAACTCTACATTCTTTCATATAACTTATAACATACTATGGCAATGCAATGAGTGTAGCATTTAATCATGTTATGTACTCATATGTATGCATGTGCATTTAGAACATGTCAACTTTAAAACATAGGAAGTGTATTCATCCTCATTCTCATTATAAAAAATTTCTTATAAAACACATGTGGGATAGTAAACATAACATCATTTCATTTCCATAACATGCGAGCAGTACATAAAACACCCTAAGAGTAATCGGGAGAGTCGCCCCGCAACAACTCCATACACCACTATCTATATGAATGAGCGCATGTCTATTTAGCCATGCCTTAACTTTTGTACATTCTGAGGCGTCACCCAGTGGATCCAAGTACCATAATGCTCCCTGCCCCTTTTTAGCAGATCATCCTTGACCAGCGGGATTCCTCCCTTTCATCCCAAACAGGGCTGGTATTCTCTCATAGGATCACCATCGACTCTACCCGAATTATTTCCTTTCCGCTTTTGGGCGGATCATAATACAATGGAATCACCATCCCTTTCCAATGGATCACACTCCCGGTACGTTATTCTCTACATATAGTATGGGGTGAATCGGCCCATGGTCATAGTTATGCTTAACTCTAAGTATGTGTTTCTCATATAGCCTTTGGGAGATGACACTAACTTAAAGTTCACAACCATCACGGTGTTTCAAAATCATCTAAGTTCAAGTGGATCTTTAACCATCCCAATTTATGGCACAACTATGGAATGCCCAACGACCATCCCATGCCGATAATCGATCACTCGATCATGAGCCTATCTACCTTAAGGTATACAATGAGAATACTTTCCTCTCTCCCTCTTTGTGTTTTCTACTCTCTTTTTCTTTCACTATCCCAAGGGTATCATCACCCAAAACTCCTAGTTTCCTTGCCTACCTATGTTGTGAGCCCTTAATTAAGTTAGTGTGAAGAATTACAAAGCTCAATTGCCATTAAACACCTTATTTCGTAAGTTAGAGGGCTGCCAGTCGATTGCTAGAAAGCTAGCAGTCGGTTGGTCGCTATATGTAATCCTCTGGTGTCGATCAGTAAGCTAGCAGTGCTGGCAGACAGTTGGTGGCTTTATGGAATGCATTTTGGTTAAAAAAATGAGCATGACAGTCTACTGCTAAACAGCTAGTCTACTGCTCAGTGCAAACTTGGGCCCGACAGTCGACTGCTAGGAACCTGGCAGTCAGCTGCTAAGCCTCTGTTTGCACTTTTGGGTTTCCAAGAACATGACAGTCGACTATGAGGATGGTCAGTCGACTGCTTATTGTAGACTCGGGCCCAACAGTCGACTGCTAGGTGTCTGGCAATCAGTTGCTAGGCCTCTGTCTATACTTCTGAGTTTCTAAGAACACAACAGTTGACTGCCCTTACTTAGTAGTTGGCTGCTATGCTCCACTGTAGTTCAAAAAACATAATTTTGATAATACCCAGTCCAAAATGTATTTTATTTTCAATTCTAAATACATGAGCTTAGTTCCCATATAACAAACTTTACTTTTCATTGAACATTTCCCATCCATTAGCTCAAACATAGTACAATCAAGGAAAACTAGTCTATATCCCTAGATGAACACAACCCAGCCCTTCCAATCATTACAAGAACATATATGAGCATACATTCAGCAACACAACATCCCATAAAAGTAGAAAAGCATACAGAATGTAGGTTTAACCCTAATCCCAATTCAAACATGTAAAAATCCAAATTTCCAACAACAATAACATTTCAAAAAAAGATGGGGTTTAGGATGGATTGCTACCTTGATTCCTGCAAAATGTGTGTGTTTGATGTGTTAGGAATAATCCCCCCTTGCTGCAGAACTAATTTCTAGCTTCAATCAGCCATTTCCTTTAGCAAAATCTCCCTCATTTGCCCTAACCCGCCCTTTTCTCTCTCTACTTGCCCCTTCTGCTTCTCTCTCTAAAATATAAAGGTTTGAAAGTGTGTGGGAGTTTTGGCTACAGCTAGGGTTTAAGAGGAAGTTTGGGAAATTGCTCTTTGGTCCTTGGTTTACTTTACACATTTTGTCTTAGCACAATTTCCCTTTTCACTTAGGTCCTTGGCCTCACTCTCAACTAAGAAATTACAATTCTTTCAAGTTAGTCCCTATACTAATGCAATTATATGCACTAATGCAACATACACAAGCATTAAGCATCAAATTAACAATTATCAAACATCTCTTTAATAATAATTGGAGCGGATGTTACAAAAGGGGTGAGTAGAGAGAGAAAGGGGCGAGTTCGGGCAAAGAAGGGAGATTTCTAAAGGTAAAAGGGGGATTTAAGACTAGAAATTGGTTCTACAGCAAGGGGAGAACCTTCTAAACACATCTTACATACACATTTTGCAAGGAATCATGGTAGCAAGCCAACCTAAACCCCTTCTCATTTCTGAAAAGTTTAATGGTGCTGGAAAATATGAATTTCAGAATGTTTGAACTAAGTTTGTGGTTAAACCTACATTCTCTATGCTTTCCTATTGCTATTGGATGTTGTTGTGCTGAAATGCTATACTCATATGTGTTTGCAAATGATTGGAAGGACTAGGTGTAACACCCCATAATTTTAATTAGTCTAAATTAATGTTCTTTAATAAATTGGATGAAATTGCTTGTGAAATTTTGGTATTTAGAATAAATATGCTTTCAATTTGTTAAGGTGATTGATTTAGATTACCTCTCCATTTTAGCCAAACTAAGGAAGGGAAGAAAAGTGTGGCATGGCAAAAATATATAGATAGGTACATGACTAGGAACATGGGGAATTGCAAGGAATGTATAGAAATAAACACACATGAAGGAAAGCACACATGCAATTGGTGAAGAATAGGAGTTTATATTTTATATATACACCCACGTGGCTAAGACAAAAAGGAGAAAGGAAAGAAGGATAAAGCACTCTAAAAATATATATATGTAGGTGTATACACACGTGCAAGTAAGGACGACAAATGACATTAAGCCTCCTTCCTTCCCTTTAACCTTAATCTTAAGTGGCCAATGGGTGATAGGAGAATGGTCACAGATAAAGGGCTACACTTGATGACATGTGGGACTATGGAATAATAATTAGGAAAGGAACAAAGGGTAAAATTTTTTTCTTCTAACCAAGTGCACCACACGGCTAGGAAAGGAAATGTGAGATACACGTTTCCTCCATCTCTTGTGTTGCCTCCAACGTGGGGGGAAAACTCTAGTGTACTTTGTATGCATGGGTTTTACGTGAAGTGAGGAAGGAAGGAAATGTGTAGCTAGGCAAACTAAGAGAAAAAGGTGCAGAATTTTATTTCTAAACATGCAAGGAGAAAGGAAATAATTTAATACTTCTATATGCACAAACTTTTGCCTTACGTGAAGCAAAAGAAACGTCCATTGTAACGACCCCCTAATACAACATACACGATGCTTATCTGATTAGCGGAAGCATATGGATTGATTTACATAGCTATTCCCAATGTGGGAATGTCAGGGGATCGCTACTGGTTGAGCGTAACCCAAATAGACTTCCCGTTGTCCATTCGGATTCTGTTCAACCCTAATTCACACGCAGCTAAACTAATTATACATATATATCATAAATTACTCTGGAATGAAAACTAGAATCCATACATACGGCATACAATCATTAAATTGAAAATCCAACTTAATTACACAAGTTTACAGCGGTAAACCCTACCAAAAATCTGGCAGAGTTTCCTCTGTATTTCGAACATATCCCAAATACAATAGTCACCTATTTTATACATATACAATCAATCCAATCCCTATAGAAAACATAGAAGACAGAAGCCAATATACAGCAACATCATCGCAATATATACAAGACAGTTCAAGCCTAAACTAAACCATTCTCCTGTTAATCATCGAGGCATCATCAACTATCATCTAGCGTCCTGTCCCTGTCCCTGTCCCTGTTCATCTGAGTAAACAACCTGGTGAGATATAAAATCCCAATAGAATAATTTACAGTTCAAATACAATTCAAAATCTTGCTGAATACTCAGCGGTACGAACACCAAAATCATCTTCCCAAAATCAGTTCGAAAATAGTGAAATACCTTATCTTTAAAATCGTCTTATCACATGGAAATTACGGCAGATAATTAAAATCATAAAAATCCATTTCTTTTAAAATCATTACTTAAAATCAAATAAAATCCCATGCCTGGTGTATCTAAGTCTACGTTGGTCACAAATCCGCAGTAACCAAGTCTAAATCATCATCTAATTGCACGTCATCTAGAGAGAATACCTCTCTTATCATTGGGTGTGATCCGTAACACCAATCACCCGAATCAAGCCTATATTGTGAGTGTGATCCGTAACACCAATCACTCACTCAAGGACCTAATGAGAATCAACATCTAGGGCGTCCTATAGCATGTGCACACACATCAATTCTCATCCTCATATAGTCTATTTGAACTCACATGCTCACGGTCGGCTATTCCTCAGGGTTCTAGGGTATTACAACTAAATCACAACGTTTCCCTATGTAGTTTATCCCTCCTTATACTCCTTAAAATCTTTCTTAGGGTCATCCTGGTTTAACGCATAATCCCTAACGCATCACAGGCTAAATCTGATAAAACAATCTCATTTAAAAACTCCCTGTACTCGAGATACTTAACGGCCGTCCCATACCGACTATCAAGTACCCTACCCTAAGTAAATCTGTCCTAAGGGAATCTAAACTTGATAAACAAAACTTCTAACATGGAATTAGGGTTTTCAGCACACAGGCATGCAATTTATTCCATCGAAAGCAGCACGTAAATCTATGCAAATAATTTAAATCGTTCAAGTATCCACAAGGTCAATTCTAACGTTCGGAAAGTGTAAATTATCCTACCTGGTCTCCTGTCGCTCCAAATCGATTCAGAACTTCACGTAGTCTCGGTTTCTGAGCCCAATTAACTTCCTGGACATTGAATTGAATATTCTGACAAGTCACGTCATCCGTTTAACAATTCTAAGTCCGGTTGCCCTAGTACCTAGGTCAATTTATTGCCTAATTACGTTCGGCAGATACTTCAACCAGATATCATCAATTTTTGGGAAATCAGACCTTACCAATGTGATCAGATGATGGAATTCTGTCTCGGGGTGGTCTCAATTTCTCCGGTTGCACATCCAGAAACTTCGGCACGGCGGCGCAAGGTGGTGCACGGCGGAGGGGTGCGTTTTGCCTCAAAAATTACACCATGGTGAAACCCGCAAGTCCAGGAGTCCGAATATGGTGGTGGCGCAGTGGTTCACAGCCGTTTGGATGGCATTTTCTGGCCACGAATATTCATGCATAGAGGACAGAGATTACCTCGATCCAGGCACGTTCAGCCTCCATTCGACATCGGCGAGCTACTGGAGGAAGCTGGCAGCTCAGGCTACACGGTGGTGAGGGTGGTGACGGCCAACAATGACAGACGGTGGCGATCTGAGCTGACAAAGTTTTCGAGCGGTAGAGGAGAAAAGTTGTGTTTTTCGGCGGCGCTGGCGACCGTTGGTGGCCGTGGGTGGCGAGGGTTGTCGATTGGTGTGCCAAGTGGCAACCCACGATGGCTGTGGTGGCGGCGCACGGTGGAGGAAGGAGGAGAGAGAGGAGAGAGAAAGTGAGGTGAGGAGAGAGAGAGATTTGAGAGAAAGGGAGAGAATTCGGGAAATTTAAAGCCTCCAGGTGCGATTCTGACTTTTCCCAGACCACCCGGGGATACTTTAGGGTGTCATCTTCCTTCCAGATGTTGGCACGCATTTCCATGCAAAGGTTTTGGCCTTCGTCAGTGGAATTGATGCACGAAACATCGTCTATCAGTTTCTAATCGCCAGATTGCATTTCCTTCTATTTGATCGTGTTTCTAACTTCAAACGACCTTCTGTTGTGAATCCTCATCCTCGAAATACATGCCAACCTCAGTTTAAAAGGAATTAGGGTTAAAGTTTGATTTTATCCTTTAAAAATTTTTCGGTTGTTTCATCCATAGCATGTAGTATGGTGAAAAGAAGAGGGAAGGTGCAGCCATGAAACAATGGTAAGGAGAAGGGAGAAGACTGAGTGGAAAAAAGAATAAATGCAGGTGGCGTCCTTTCCCTTTGGCCAAATGGAAATTGAATTAGAGAAGAAAGGAAGGTGGCATGATGGACGAATGGAAATTGGAATAAGAGAAGAAATGAAGGTGGAGTGACCAATGGGATGAGGTAACTTGCAAGAAAAGGAAAGTGTACTTACAAGTACACTTAGTGCAGCCATGAGAATTAGGAAAAAGAAAGAAAGAAATTAATAAAAGAGTTACCAAAGTTATAAGCAAAAAGGTACAAGGTGTAGAATTTTATGCCTTTCACAAGCTAGAAGGAGAGAAAGGAGGGAATTATACACATGAATGCAGTAAGTAAAGTAAAAGGGTGCAAAATTTTTCATGCTGCCACACAGCAAAGGAAAGGAAAAAGGAAGAGTGCAACGTGAATGAATGGAATAGAGGCTGGTATAATGATATGCATGCATAATTCTTCAACTACACAGCAAGCTACAATTAGGGGGAGAGAGGAAATGATTTAATATATGCCTAGGACAAAGAAAAGGAAAGAAAGAGAAAAAGGGGCAGCATTCCATTACCGAATAGAAAATGAAAAGGGAGAGAGGAAAGATACAAAAACACATGGCCAAGGGAGGAAGAATAGATAGAGTGGCGTGAGGGAGAAGACATTGGAAATGGTATCTTTTTACATGGATACATGCACATGTCACCTAAGCAAGAGACAAGAGGAGTTGAGAATTTCATTTTTACATGCATGCAACAAACACACGAAAGAAAGAAAAAGAGAGACTTCCATTTAGACATACACACCACACCCTCACACGAAGAAAGAAAAGAAAAAGAGAAAGAGAGAGGGCATGCAACATTAAAAACCACACACATACACGGCAAGAAAAAGAGAAGGAAAGGGGAGCAGCCCAAATTTGGAGGAAGGCCCCCACCTATTTGGTCAAAGCAAGGAGGGAGGGATTTAGTCAAAGAAAAAGGAAGCAAGGTGTAAAAGGAGATCAAAGGAAGGGCCAAGATCACTTCTTTCTAGTCATCCTTGAGGTAGGTTAACAATTTTAAGATTATGTTCCATGCTTTAGTATATGCCATCAATATGTTTTTACAAGCTTTCTATGGAACATGATTGTCTTCCCTACATTCTTGATAAAAAGCATGTTATGTTGGCTAAGCATGTGCAATTGATTGGAATGTGGTTGATGGGATGACATGAATGTTGTTGTTGTAAAAGGATTAGGGTTAGATAATGTTATTCCATGATGAACTATGATTAAATATGATAGAAATGGATGGATACTTTTGAAAACCATGCTTCCTCCATAAAAACTCCCTTTGGCCGAATGGGAGAGGAAAGTTTACATGAAATTAGGTGTAAAATTTCTAGTTGTACTTGGTGAGAAAATGATACCCATCAAGGAAAGGGACAATACCACTTTAAAGGTGGTAGTTAAGGAATAAAAAAGGGGAATTCGAATTTTAAAATAGCCAATTTCCTTAGGCCAAGTCTATGGAACTTATTCTTGAAGGTTATTAGCATTTTAAGAAGAAATGTACATTAATATTACCTTTCAAGAAAGGAGAGTTTATTCTTGAAGTTATTAAAAATTTTATGAGAAATGTACATTAATATTAATTTTTAAGAAAGGAGAATTTGTTCTTGAAGTTATTAGAATTTTATAAGAAATGTGCATTAATATTAATTTCCAAAAAAGGAGAAATTATTCTTGAAGTTATTAGAATTTTATAAGAAATGTACATTAATATTAATTTCCAAGAAAGGGGAATTTATGAAATTATTAGAATTTTACAAGAAATGCACATTAATATTAATTTTCCAAGAAAGGGGAATTTATTCTTGAAATTATTATAATTTTATAAGGGATGTACATTAATATTATTTTTCAAGAAATGGAAAGTCATTCTTGAAGTTTATTAGAATTTTAAAAAAGATGCACACTAGTATTATTTTTCAAGAAAAGGAAAATTTTCCTTGAAAATTGTTAAATATTTTATAAAGGTGGCCAAGTGTCGACAAGTGCCCAAGTGTGCACAAAAATTTATAAAGGTGGCCAAGTGATAACATAGTGTCTAAGTGTACACAAGAGATTTTATAAAGGTGGCCAAGTGTCCACAAGTGCCTAAGTGTGCACAAAGATTTATAAAGGTGGCCAAGTGTCCACAAGTGCCCAAGTGTGCACAAAGATTTATAAAGGTGGCCAAGTGTCCACATAGTGCCTAAGTGTGCACAAGAGATTTTATAAAAGTGGCAAGTGTCCACATAACACAACTATTATATAAAAGTAAGTTTTAAGAATGATAAGCATAAATGGTTTTGTTAATTTTATGATAACGTGTTTAATAGCATACAAAGATGTTTTATTTGAACAGAATGGTATTTTATCACATTGACATTTAAATTGATCATACAATGCTTTGCAATTTATATTTATGAATAATGTTATGTTTTTTTTATACATACCAAGAATGTAGAATTAAATATTTTGGTGCTTGCACCCTGATACATATTAGTTGATTTTTAAACCCTGAATTGTTAAGCTACTGGGAAAATTGTGTTTCTCATTTATATGCTAATATGTATCAGATGTGAATGCTTAGCAAGGCCGGGGAGATAGAAGTTTCGTTTGGTTAAAAGCAAAATTTTTGTAACCCCTATTTTGGGTCCTATTCTAGATATATTTTGGTTTAGAACTAGGACTATTCTTTTGGGTGTGTATATGAGATGTATATGGGTAATTGTTGGGGAAAATGATATATGAAGGACTGGTTCATTCCCATTAATTGTAAAGGGGTCTGAGGGACAGGATTGTTATCTTCTAACCTTTGATGGACGGGTACTTCATATATCCGAATACATGTTCACAAAGAATGTAATGGACATTGATGAGACATTATTATTTTGTATTATATGAAGTTTTAAATTTTCGCTGTGATATGTAGTGCTTTATTTTCGCTGTGCTTTTAAGATTTAAGCTGAGCAAAAGATCCTGAACCTAATCCTCTTTAATAAAACTTAATGGTATAACTGCTCAGACTTAATAATCAAAGGATAAGAATAATATACCGAAATTATCTATTTACATCAGAGGAAATGTAATACTAGATAAGGGTGTTACACTGGGTTGTGTTCACCTAAAGATATAGGCTAGTTTTCCTTGGCTACATAGTGTTTAAGCATTATGAGGAGAGATGTTTAAAGAAAAAGTGAAGTTTTTGGCATAGAGACTAAGCTCAGATTTTTTGAACATGATATAGAATGGAATCTGGGCTGGGAAATCTTGAAAATACCACTTTCTAAATTGGTATGTAGCATAACAACCAACTGTTAGCATACCGCAGTCGACTGTCATGTTCTTGGTAAATGTAGAAATGCATACTTAGGCTCACAGCTGACTGGTAGCTTTAGTAGTCAACTGTCGAGTCCAAGCTTTCTTCTTAGCAGTTAACCAGTAGTCCTCGTAGTCGACTATCGTGTTCTTCATTTTGCCCAGAACATATTCCAAAGAGCAACCAGTCGACTGCTAGCCTTCTAACAATCAACTGGCAACCTACTGTCTTACAAAATAAGGATTCCAAAGAGCCACCAACTGACTGCTAGCTCTCTAATAGTCAACTGGCAGCCGTCCAACTTTCAAAACATGATTTTTGATGGCAATTGAGCTTAGAAATCCTTCACTCTGATTTGATTTAAGGTTCATAACATAGATAGGCCAGGAAACTACATGTTTTTAGGTAATGTGAAAAGGATAAGGTCACTTTTCACTTGGATGAGAATGGCCCTTGTGATAGTGATACAAAAGGTAGCGAAAAGACATCAAAAAGGAAGAGTGAAGTATTCTCGGTATATGCATTTATGGTAGATAGGTTCATGATCGAGTGACCGATTGTCAGTATTGGATGATCGTTAGGCATTCCATGGTTGTAACATAAGTAAGGATGGTCAAACATCCACTTGAAGCGGAGAGGATACGATCCATTCAAAGGTTTACGGTGATCCCGTGAGTTATTGAGATTGTACAAGTGAATTCAGCTGGGGGACACCTCCGATGTACTAGAGCAGTATTTTATTGTAGAGGTGTAGTAGTCACCAGGATAACTCATTCATGTATGTAGTGATACGTGGAGTTATTGCTAGGTGGCACTCCCGATAGCTTATATGATGTGATTGTTTTCTCCTGCTCAAAGGCAAAAGAAAAGGAGCACATTTATTACTCTAGGAAATTGCTTTATTATGAGAATGATGATAAACGCACTTCCCATATTTTGAAGTTCATATGTCTTAAATGTACATGCATATGTATGAGTACATAACATGATTAAATGTTATATGCACTGCATCCCAATGGTAAATACTATATTTTATGATGAGAAAGAATGTAGAGCTTTTTCTTGTAAGCACGGTGGTACAGGTCAGTGGATTTTGAAATAGGTTGCATTGCTACTGAGATTCATTTCTCACATTAGTGCTATCATGTATCAGATGTGTAGGTCCCATGGCTAAAGAAGAGGTAACATGGGAAGAAGTACCCACTAGGGGTATATGAAATTGATTAATTTATTTTGAGATAGTATAGGCACATGATATTATTGTACTAGTCTTTATGATTTTTGAAAAGGCTAGTATAGAATATCTCTTGTATAGCCCATCTTAATTTGGATGTATATGAACTAATGTTTAAACTAGCTGATGGAATCATGAGCAGCAGGATTGTTACCTCTATGTCCAATAGTTATTTAACTACTTTTAACTAAGTATGCATGTTTATGTATAGTTAATTTAGTTATATTTTATATATTCTATTCCTCTGTGAGAGTGAGTGAAACCCCAAAGTAGAGACTCGACTGAAGATACACTCAACCAAATCAAATTGTAAAAGGTTTAAAATTACTAAGGTAAGGGTAACGATAACACACCATTATTATATAACTACGCTTTATATCTTTTAATTAATTATTACAGAATCATGGGTAAGGGTGTGTTACTAGAGGTGTTACATACTTAGTTGGTATCAGAGCACGGCTACCACGGTTGGCACACAGCTAACTCAGTAGTGATAGATGCTGATTAGGTAGTATAGGTAGATTCTTCAGGATAGAGACTAATCCAGGTTAGTGGCTAAACTTAAGTAGTTGACTGAGTTGTATCATGTGTTGACTTAAGGAATAGAGTGCTAGGTTTGGAGAATGTACAGTATTTCCTATAGAGCCATATATTCTCTGATAAATATTCTGTTAATGAGACTGATCACCTTAATAATGTTTGTTTTGTAGAGTAATCTATGGTGTCTCCTAGGAGAAATAGTATAAGGATAAAGATGGAGAAGCAAATTTGACTGGGGTAAGGCAAACCCTGATGGAGATGATGGAGACTAGAGGGAACAGGCTACTACTGCCACCCAACAGGCTATTGCTACCACCCAACAGGCTATTGTTGTCACACAATAGGCGACTACTACTACTGAAGTATTGAGGCAAATGCAGAAGTATAGAAATGGGAACTGTAACCCAAACCCTAAGGGTGAACCAGTGATGGACTAGACCTATAAGGGATGGTCTGAGTCTTAAAAAGCCAAACCTCCTTCCTTTAGGGGTGAATTTAACTCGAAGCTAGCAGAAGAGTGGTTAGCCACAATGGAAAATTTATTTGTAGTTCTGGGGAGTACAGAGGCCTAGAAGGTGCAACTCTCCACCTACATGCTGGTAACGGAGGTCGAGCACTGGTGGAAAAGGACCAAATAGTTGATGGAGACCTAAGGAGTCTAGATCACCTGGGGTTCTTTTAAGGAGGCATTCCCATAGAAGTACTTCCCTCAGAACGTAAGGAACAATAAGGAAGTGGAGTTTATAAAGATCAGACAAGAAGGTATATCTTTTGATGATTGTTTGCCAAATTTAAGTAGTTGTCCTAGTTCTCCTCTTATCTGCAAGTTAGGCAGGATAAAGCATGGAAGGCCATACACTTAAAGGTTGTGGCTTCGATGGAGATAAAGAATTATGCCCTATTAGCAAATAAGTGCTGCATAGTGGCAGAGGGCTTAACAAAGGTTGCTAAGAGGAAGGAGTGTAATTCCCTTAAGAGGAAGATGCCACAGGACTTCGCTAAGGGCAAAAGAGAGCCAGACTGGAAAGAAGCCCATCGGTGGACAAACTACTTTGGATAGCTACCCCAAGTGCGGAAAGAATCACAGGAGTAAGCCCTATCTGCTTGGATAAAATGTCTGCTACAAGTGTGGCAAGCCAAAACACTTTAGCAAGGGATGCCCATTATGGAAGAAACTAGCTGATGCCCTTAAAACTCTAACTAGAGGGAGAGTCTACACTCTCAAGGGCAAAGAGGTGGACCAATCTAATGATTCTATCAAAAGTTAGTGTTTCATAAACGATGTTCCTTTAATTGTAATATTTAATTGTCTAATCATTGTTGAAAGTTAACCTTTTTTTGTTGACCTTATCTGTCTACCTTTGGTGGATTTAAATGTTATTCTAGGAATGGATTAGTTGTCTTTTAATAAGGTGGTTTTAAATTGTTTTTAGAAGTCTGTGACTTTTATAGATACTATACCTGTAAATAGGGGAAATGAGGAAAAGATCCAAAGATTATGTTTTTTGTGTTCTTATGAGGTTGAGAGTCAGCATAAGCTTGATAGCATCCCTATAGTTAGAGAGTTCTATAATGTCTTTCCCAAGGAGATCTCTAGTCTTCCACCAGAAAGAGAAGTAGAATTTTCCATTGAGTTAGTTCTCAGGGTGGGACTAATCTCCATAGCACCTTATAGGATGTCTCCCCTAGAGCTAAGTAAGCTAAAGGTGCAAATAGAAGACCTTCTAGAGAAGCAGTTTGTTAAACCCAGTGCTTCATCATAGGGAGTACCGATGCTGTTTGTAAAGAAGAAAGATGGAAGTATGAGAATGTGTGTAGACTATAGGCAGTTGAATAAAGCAACAGTGAAAAACAAGTATCCCCTCTTTAGGATTGATGACTTGTTAAATCAATTAAGAATTTAAGGTCAGGGTACCATCAAATTAGAGTGAGAAGTGAGGATATACCTAAGACCGCTTTTAAGACTAGGTATGGGCATTATGAATTTCTTGTAATGCCATTTGGGTTGATGAATGCTCTAGATATTTTCATGGATTACATGAATTGCATCTTTAGACCCTACCATGATCAGTTCATGGTAGTGTTCATTGATGATATTCTTGTATATTATATAAATAGGAAAGAGCATGAACCATACCTTATGATTGTATTACAGGTGCTTATGGAGAAACAACTGTATGCGAAGCTTGAGAAATGTGAGTTTTGGTTAGAGGAAGTGAGATTCCTAGGACATGTGATTACCAAGGATGGGGTAGTTGTAGATCCCAGTAAGACTGAAGCTATGGTTCATTGGGAGAGACCTAAAACGTTGACTAAAATCCATAGTTTCCCCAGTTTAGTCAGTTACTATAGAAGGCTTATCTAAGGATTTTTGCAAATAGCGATGCCAATGACCAAGTTAACCCAGAAGGATGTTCCATTTAGGTGGGATTCTGAATGTGAGTATAGTTTTCAAACCCTGAAGGAGAGACTAACCACTGCACCAGTATTGGTTATCCCAAATCCCTTGGAAAGGTTTGAGCTATACAGCATAAGGAGTAAGTAGTAACTCTAGGCTTTCCCATTTCTATGGGATACGACCTTAATATTCACCATTGCACTAGGCTACATCAATAGGTACACTAAGTTACGTGTAGTTGCACATAGAGCATTGGTAGCCCATCACTCCCCATGGTGAAGCACTAGGTCTCACAAATTGTTTCTCTAAGAGGTTCTCTATTTGCACCTTCAACTATGTCAACTCTATGGGAGACATCTTATAGGGTGCTATAGAGATCGGTCTCGTTCGAGGGACTAACTCAATAGAGAACTCTACCTCTCTCTCAAATGGAAGACTTAAGATTTCTTTGGGAAAGACATTCGGAAATTCACTTACTACAGGGATAATATTAAGATTATGCTGAATTTCAACCTCAGAAGAACACAGAAAATGCATTCTTTTATTCTTTTCCTCAACACCCTTATTCACTGGTAAGGTATCTATAATAGTCACAGATTTTTTTTGAACAATCCAAGATTACGTTGTTTAAAGACAACTAGTTCATCCCAAGGATAACTTATACGAATTATCATGTTAAGCTACAGATTCAAAAGTGAAAATGGAGAAAAGAGGAATGATGGAAGATTGCATTGCTATATTATTCCCAAAGAGTCAAGAATTATACAAAGGTTGTCCACTTTGGAGTAGGGACAACTCCAAGTCTGTAAAAACATATTACAATTCACAATGATAGCCTACATAGCCAACTACGTGATAAATAAGCAAAACAGAATGGTTAAGTGTTTAAAGTGTGAAGTCCCGCACATATAGCTCATGAAATGAGTCACACTTAGCGTATCGTGCATCTTCTTCACCTTTGGCCAATAATGCATGTTGTAAACCTTCCTTCTTGTAACCAAATCCCTCACACATGCATTGGTTGCATGACTCAGTGCTACTGAAGTTCCTTCTTCCTTATCATGCATTTTCTTGTTTCCCACATCAACTCCCAAGGCTTCACCCCTCGTGTCATCCTCCTTTGTAAACTAGACAGTATTCGTATCAATAGCCTCCCCATGGAAAATAACCTTGTCCTTAAGGTTGATATGGGGAAACATATGTTGTAAAGTTTCTCAATTTTCCCATGTGGCCTCTTCTTGAGGTTTGCTTTCCTATTCTACAGCATAATGAGGTTACCATTCACCACTTTGCTATCAATAATGAAAGATGGAGAAGGTTTGTCATCGTCTTTCTCCCTTGGCCAAGGAATTATACTCGAAGGTGGTTATCCAACAAACCGCTTGAGCAAAGATACATAGAAGACAAGATACACCACACAATTAGAGGGTAATTGAATTCTGTAAGCCACAGAACCCACTTGCTCCAACACTTGACTAGGACCTAATCTCCTTTAACAAAGGTCTTCTTGTTATTTCTGTCAGCCAAATTCTTCACACGCTTTTGTGCCTTCTGCCATTACAGCTTGAGCTGACCTTGTAGCATTTCCTATTTTTCTAAAAATTCACTAATAGAAGCTACTCGGGAAGAATTAGGGACATACCCTGGTATAGGTCTCAGAATATTGCCATACAAAGCTTGATATAGGGCCATGCCTATCGTCAACTGGTAAGAACTGTTGCACCACAACTCAGCCCAAGGTAAATACTCACTCTACAACCTTGGATTGCTATGAGTGAAAGCTCGCAAATACTGCTCTAAGCATCGATTGAGGACCTCTGTCTAGCCATCAATCTCTGGGTGATAGGCTATGTTATGGTAGAGTTTGGTGCCACTAAAATGCATTAGCTATTTCTAAAATAGGCTGAGAAATATGGAGTCTCTGTCAGTTATGATACTAGAAGGAAACCCATGCAATTTGACTACAATCTCAAGGAACTTTGCAACCACCTTTGCAGCTGTGAACCCAGGTCTACGGGCCCCAAAATGACTAACCTTTGTGAATCTATCGACTATTACCATAATGGCTATGTTTCCAGCAGAATTGGGGAGTGCTATGATGAAATCCATGGTAATCTGATCCCAAGGGTTTTCTGGTAGTGGTAAGGGTTAAAGTAGCCCATCCTTCTTCATGGTTGAATATTAACTTGCTGGCACGTCAGCCCATTCCTTATAAACTGAATGACATCCTCCCTCAACTTGGGCCAAAAAAATGCTTCTACAATAGCCTTGTATGTTTTCATGATGCCTCCATGACCTATTACTAGTGTAGTATGATAGATTTGCATGAGTTTCTATCTCAAATTTTCATCTTGAGGAATCATCATCCTTCCTTTATAGAATAGTACTCCATCCTTAGTAGTATACTATTTAGGCAACTCTCCCTTAAGGCAAAAGGTTTGCTTTTGTTGAAACTCTGCATCCTCACTAGTAGCCTTCTTAATTTTTTGAAAAATCTCATGCTACATAGTGGAACTCTAAGACAATAGTTGTGCTGAAGTTCTCAATTCTTCCTTCCTTGACAATGAATTAGCAATAAAATTCATCTTTCCTAGTCTGTATACTATTTCATACTGGAATCCTAAAAATTTGGTGAGATAGAATTGTTGTTCAGGTATCTAAATAACCTAATGCATAAGCTCATTCAAGCTTCTATGGTTAGTCTTAATAATGAACTTCTACCCCAGCAAGTAGTGTTGCTATTTCATGATAGCTTGTGTGATGGCATAGGGTTCCTTACATAAGCAAAGGTAGTGCATAATCTCCCATTTAGCTTCTATCTAAAATAAGCCAAATGGTGACCATTCTGACTCAGCATAGTGCCAATGCCATAGCCTGAGGCATCAGTCTCTACTTCGAAGGGAAGTTGAAAGTTTGGACGAGCTAAGACTGGAGTGCTGGTCATCTTCCTTTTGAGCTACTTGAAAGCCTCTTGAGCTTGTGAACTCCATTTAAATTGAATCTTTTTGAGTAATTCCGTCAAAGGGTGGGCAATGCTAGCATAACCAACCATAATTTTTTTTAATATCTAGTCAAACCCAAAAATCCCTACAATTTCTTGGTGGATACTAGTGTAGACCAATTCAGAATGCCTTTTATCTTCCTAGGATCCACTTACACTCCCTTCTTACTGACCACATATCCCAAATACTCCACCTGAGACTAACAAAAGCTACATTTGAACCTCTTGGCATACAATGTGTGCTGTCTCAACACCTGCAGCATAGTGGACAAGTGCCTCACCTGATCTCCCAACTCCTTGCTATACACCAAGATGTCATCAAAGGAGAATGCCACAAACTTGTGCAGAAAAGGGTGAAACTATAATATCCGCATTTTTCAAGTCTCCAGATATGTTCTAAATTTCTAAATTTAGTAATTTCATACCTAGATAAATGTATTTAATTTCCCAAAGTTCTCTTGAAAAGGATAAAGGACCAAACTGAAAAAAAGTTCAGGGACTAAAATGAAAAGGAGAAAAGATTCACTAAATAACAAAAGCCTAATCATTACACCTCCAAAACATCTCATGCATTTATGACGCATAATCATAACGCTAAAAAAATACCTAAAACGCAATGATTACTTTAGAAAATATCTAGAAGAAAATATCTAAAAGTCATAATAGTCCCGAAAAAATATCCTAGGGGCAACATAGTCAATTTTTACCTCAAGGTAAAATAGTAATTTTACCATGAGGGTAAAATATTAATTTTCTTAGGAAAATTATGAAAATTTCCCTCAAGATTAATCTCTTATAATTTTTGAAATTATGGAATAAAGGGGTAAAATAGTCATTTTGACTAAAAGGGAAAAATGGTAATTTTACATCTTAGGGATAAAATTTTTATTTCATCATGACAACTTTATGGAGTCCATATTTTACCATTTTCCAAAAATGTGAAACAAAAGTGAAGGAAAAAGTGAAGGTTAATTTAGTCATTTTGTCACTAGGGGTAAAATGGTCTTTTGCCACCTACTTTACATAGCATGTCATTTTTTTTATGTATATAAGGAATGGGCATATATATCAAGACATGTGAAGGTTATCCACTAGTAGAAATTTTGTAAAAAGGGTCTGATTGACAGGTTTGTTGCCCCTTTAGCTTAGTAGTAGTAAGAACTTGCATATCCTGGAATATATGTATAAGACGTTGTAAATATTATATGAAATGGTAAATCTGTGGATGAAAGTTAAATTCCCACTGCGTTATTATTTAAATTGATATTTTAGTTTATTTAGTCTTCCAATGTGTGAATGAATGAATGGAATACCAAGTAATGAGTCCCAAGCCTAATTGAATATTAAGTGGAAAAATAAAAAATTTTACTCGAAAAATAATAAAGGACTAAAGAAAGTTAACACACTAGTCGTATAGCTAGAGAGTTTAATAAAAAGAAATATTTATAAGAAAAGGCTATAAGATTGGGGTGTTACAATTGTTGGTATCAGAGCATAACCGCCTAGGTTAGGAAAAAGGGGTAGATTCCTCAAGAAAGTGACTGATTTAGGTTAGTCGGCTGAACCTAGGCAGTTGGCTAGCTTGTATTTTGTTTTGACTTGAGGAATGGAGTATTAGGTTTGGGAAGATGGTAGCTCTGATGGATATCATATATCTCTATTAAATATTATGTTATTGAGACTGATCACCTCAATGATGTTTGTTTTGTAAAGAAAGTTATGGCACCTCCTAAGAGAAGTAGTTTGCAAGGTCAGGATGGAGATACAAATATGATGAGAGTCATGCAAGCTCTGATAGGCTTGACAGAAGCAATAAGAGAATAAGCTGCTACCACGAATAGGCAGGTAGAGGCTACCACTCATCAAGCTGTTGCTATGGCAGAAGTTCTAAGACAAGCTAATGAGAACAGAAATGATGGTAATCTTGGAAATAAACAAGGAAGGAATCAAGCAAAAGATGGATGGGCTGAGTTCCAAAGAGTGAAACCTCCTACCTTCAGATGAGGGTGTGACCCAAAAGTAGTTAAGGAGTGGCTAAGTGAGCTAGAGAAATTATTCACAGTCTTAGAAAGAACCTATGAAAAAAAGGTTTCTTATTCCACCTATATGTTGATAGGAGAGGCTAAGTATTGGTAGAAGGGGGCTAGACAATTGATGGAGGCCATAGAGGCCTGAGGAGTTTCAATCACCTGGGAATCTTTTAAGGAAACTTTCTTAGAAAATTATTTTCCACAAAGCATGAGGAACGTAAAGGAAGTGGAATTCATGTAGATAAAACATGGAAACCTTTCTTTTGAAGAACACTTAGCTAAATTCGAGGAGTTATCAAAATTTTCCTCCTACCTGAAGTATAGACTTGATGAAGCTTGGAAAGGCATGCATCTAGAAGCCAGTCTGAGTCCAAAATTACAAAATGCAGTTGCATTCCATGAAATTCGAGATTTTGCCACCCTAGTGAATAAGTGACGCATTGCTTTAAGAACCTTAGCAACTATGGATAAGGAGAATCAAGAATCCCATTTTCTTAAAAGGAAGATGTAAAAGGGATTTGTACCAGGTAGAGGAAGTAAAATTGCTAGAATTCAGAAGGAAAAGAGGCCCATGAATGTGCCAATACTTGTAAGTAACTGTCCGAAGTGTGGCAAGAACCATGGAAACAAGCCTTGCTTGATGGGACAAAACATGTGTTATAAATGTGGCAAGCTAGGGCATTTGGCAAAGGAGTGTCCGACACTAAAGAAGCTGGCGAAAACTCATAAACCTTTAACCAAAGGGAAGAGTCTATACATTTAAGGGAAAAGAAGTGACTCAATCTGATGGTTTGATAAAAGGTAATGGTTTAATTAATAATGCTATTTTAACTGTATTGTATGATTTTGGCATTATCCATTCCTTCATCTCTTTGAATTATGTGAAGCAATTAAGTTTTCCCATGTCAAGTTTGCCTCTTGAACTAATTGTGGCCACCTTTAATGGAGAAAAGCCTTAACTTCTGTGGTTTGTTTAAACTGCCCAATTATGATTAAAAACAGATCCTTTGTAGTTGACCTCATCTATTTACCTCTAATAGACCTAGATATTATCCTTGGGATGGATTGGCTTTCAAAGAACAATGTTATCTTGGACTATTCAACCAGGTCCATGATTTTTATAAATACCTTGCCAAAAAAAGGGAGAATTAAAGAAAAGAATCAAAGAATGAGTTTCCTATGTTTATTAGAGATAGAAAATCAGCATAACCTTTCTAGTTTTCCAATTGTCAGTGTTTTCCTTGATGTATTCGCGGAAGGAATCTCAAGTCTTCAACCTAAAAGGAAAGTAGAATTTTCTATAGAATTGATCCTTGGGATAGGACCGATATCTATAGCCCGGTATAGGATGTCTCCCTTAGAATTGAAGGAACTTAAGGTGCAAATAGAAGATCTTTTAGAGAAACAATTTATTAGGCCTAGTTCTTCACCATGGGGAGTACCTATACTTTTTGTGAAAAAGAAGGATGGAAGCTTGAGATTATGCATAGATTATAGACAACTAAATAAAGTGACCATAAAGAATAAGCATCCCCTCCTGATAAGTACAAAATTATATATATTTATTGGCTAAATTTCACTCACTTTAGGAGTATATTTTATGTGTTTGATGTATAACTACCCATATTTCCACTTGTTTTCATGTTATCTAAGATTTTCCCAGGTACAAAGCAGTTTTGAAGCAAAATGGACTGAAACCAAGCATCTAAAGGCTCAAAGCACCTCAAAATGCACCTTTTTCGCATGGGCACTCATGAAGTCTTCTAGAACACACCCTGCCACATGCCCATGCTGCCTTAAATCTTCTAGAACACACCTCTCCACATGACAAAGACATCTTATACACTCTTACATGGCCAGAGCAACAATTTTCAATTAAGGAACGACCGAAAAATCATCACGGACGGATGTCTTCTAGAACATGGCCTACAACATGGCCATGTGAAGGCTTAAGGAGACACCTCCCTTGCCTATAAATAGGAGAAGGTACAAGGGAGGAGAGGCATCACTTCAAAGGCGATCAAGAGAGGGAACTGAGAGCACTTGGATCAGCTTTGAGTGTGACAATCCTTGCTAATCCTTGGAGCTTAATACTTCAATTCCATTATCTTTTCACAAAGGTCACTAGCCATGGAAATTCAATCAAGAATTGAAGGAAAAGATTGGGAAGCATTAAGAGGCAATTAGGAGCATAATCAAGGAGTAGTTCAGAGTCAAGGCTATCCATCCAAAACTTGACCGATGAGGGTGTTTCTGTCTCTATTTTTGTTCTTCTTCCTTTATTATATTTCTTGTTATTTTATTCATGAACATGAGTAGCTAGATTGGTAGAACCCAATTGGGGTTCCTAGACTATGTTGATATTTTGATTTGAACATGATTGAGTTATGAATTGAATTGTGTGATCTTCCTCTAGTTAAAGATTAATCAAGTTTTTATTACGAGACGTGGTAATAAAAACTATCTAGATTCCCCTCAAATGCTCTACCCGATGATGTTTGGAATTAGAAAACTAACTAGAAAGAACAGTTGATCTTCACTCGGACCAAGAGGTTGACAACTACTGGACCAGGAGAAACTCCTAAAATGCTTAATGTTGATCTAAACTTGACCATTGGACACGAATAGCCAATGGAAGGTATAGGTTTAAGAAATCCATTGAAACCAACTAGAAATATGGATTTTTTTTACACAAGTAGCACAATCAATCTCATAACCAATTATCTTTTGTTTGCATATCATCCAGTCTAAGATCCCAATGGATTTGCTTTCCTATAAACTTGAAAATTCTCTATGTTAACACTTGTCTCACTTTCTCTCCGTAGCTCAATAGTAGTATTTAGGTTTAGTTTAGATAAAACACTATTCTTCTTAGGCTAAATAACAACGAGTAAGTAGTAACTTTGGGCTTTCCCGTTCCTGTGGGATACGACCTTGATACTCACCTTTGCACTAGACTACACTGACAGGTGCACTACCTTAAGGTGTGGCTCCATATAGTTCATGGTAGCACATCAAGTTTTTGGTGTCGTTGTCGGGGACTATTTGAGAAAACTAGAGTGAATTTTTGAATTGTTACTTTAGCCACTCTTATTTGTTTTATTTAATTTTTTTCTTTATTTATTCATTTTTTTCTTTCCTTATTCTTTTATGCACTTGTTGGGTTGTTTTGCCAATTTGGTAGATGTGACCATGAACTATACATCATTCTTGGAAGCCTAAAGAGAGCTTCTGATAGCTTGAAGTGATTTTCTAGCCAAGGAGATTATCAAACTCCTGAAGCCAGAGCAAGCATCACAGCTTTGTTGTGAATTTTGCGGTGGCCTGCATTATAGTGTATAATGTAATGTAAGAGGTATGTTTGTTAACTCTTACATTGATCCTACTGATTTCAATCAGGTCGATTACATGGGGAATTCCCCAAGTCAGCAGAACAATCTTTACAGCAATACATACAACTCTGGGTGGAGTAACTATCCAAATTTTGGATGGAATAATGATACCCAAGGTTCACCAGATCTTCAGTGGTTACACCAGTAGTAACCCCAACAACAAATTGCTCCGAATCAATTTTCTTATTTGCAAGAGAATGAATACAATTTAGAGGAAATGATCATAGAGTATATGTCCACTTTAGAGAGCATTTTCCAACAAACGGACACAATCCTTAAAGAGCAATAAGCCTCCATTCAAAACATAGAATACCAAGTAGGCCAGATGTTTAAAATATTAACTGAAACACAGCCAGAGACGCTCCCCAGCACCACAGAGTCTAATCCAAGGGAGCAATACAATGCTATCACTCTGACATCTAGTAAGCAAGTATCTGACCCTTTGCTATTGATTGATGATAATATTATTGTACAGGATGTGCCAGTCAGTAAAGAGCCAGAGCCTGAAGTAAGTAGGCCATTGAAAGTGGAGGACAAGAGTCCTATAATAGAGAATCAGCCATCTATTCCATACCCTACTAGATTGAAGCAGGATAAGGTTTATTCTGACTTAGCTACTTCTTTAAGACATTCCTTATATCATGATGATCCTGTTTATTCTATGGATGTTTTAGATGACGTTATTGATTCAGAACTTCAGGAATTCTTGCGTAATAACCCATCACAAATAGCATTGTAAGAAAATGAGGAAGAGTTGTCCAATGAGAAAGTGTTGGAACAACTAGTTGATTTGTTGGCTACTGAGCCTAGCAACTATACTAACCTCTCTCTTTCTTTTGATAGGTCAGAGGTATATAAGGTAAAAGCCTCAACTGAGGATCCCCAAGTGCTAAAATTGAAAGAATCACCTATGCACTCAAGTTGTACTCATCTGTGTCAAATGGATAACTACAAATGATCATCACATATGACCTAATCCCTACTGAAGGGGATACAATTTTTACCTCTCTCAGAGACCACCTCAGGGCACTTGCTTACAAGATTCCCCTACCTCTCTCGTTTCCACCAAAACGAGACAAAGCTTAAACCACTCCTTTATATATACATATATACATGTACATAGATATACACACACACATGTATATATATACATATACATTTTTTCTTCTTCTATTTAGTGCATAAATTAATAAATTCTCAAGTTTCTTGGAAAACTTAAAAGCCTTACAGAGTCAGACAGGTAAATGGTCACCATCTCAAGCATTACCATGGAGACTCTCTTGAGGACCAGGTAATCTTCCTTCATGACCTGATAAATAAATGAGTTAAAAAATAACATATTATTCTTTTGTTTTTAGTTTTATCTTATTCAGCTCGCATGCCAATAAAATTTTCCTAACTTACTTGGAGAAACAAAGAAAGTGTGACCCAAGGATTCCAGCTGAAAGGGGAATGGCTAGGATGAAAAGATTCATGACAACCTATCATGAAAATGATAAGTTACCATGACTTCAAATGATAAGCCATCATGATAAACTATCATAGTTTCAAGTGATAAGCAATCATGGTCTGAGCAATAACTTATCGATGATAAGCTGTCATCAAAGACCAAACTCACATGATAGCCTATCACTAAGATTATAATAGTCTATCATAAGAGATAACCTTTTGGAATAGATTTCATGAAAGCAAATTTGAATTCTAAAGATTTTCAAAACTTTCAAAAAAAATTTGAATTTTCTCTTTCTTTATATAAAAGTCTCAAGTTTTCAAAAAATTGAATTGATTTTCGAATTATCTTATAATTTTTTTGAAAAACTAAAAATTTCCCTTAAAAAGTAATTTTGGTCTTCAAAGATTTTAAATTAGGATGAAGGGATTTTGAATTCTTTTTCATCTTAAAAACTTTCAAAAACCTAAGACATAAATTTTGAAAAGTAAGGCAATTTAAATTTCTTTAAATTTCAAAAATTAAAGGCTTCTCATCAAAATTTTAAATACAAAGCTTCTTTGAATTATTTTACATTATCTTAAAACTTTCAAACAAATTCAAAGTTGCTTTATCCTTAAATTTTTGAAAATGGTAGGACTTTTAATTAATTTCAACTTGCTTCAATTTTGCCTTATCCTTAATTTTCAAAATTACAAATAAGTAGGGAGCTCTTTTAAATTGTTTCAATTCTTTCAAAATTTTTGAATTATCCTTTTCATTATCCACAAATTCTTGAGGATAATATGATCATCAAAATTTTAAACATATTCATAAATTAACTTATCCTTAGGATCTTTCGAACACTTTCAAAAGAGTATGATCAATTCAAAAAAGAGTTATTAAGAATCCTTTTAATTTTTTTTCAAAAGATATGGCTTATCCAAATTTAATTCCAAAAGCTTATCCCTTCCTCCTTTTCATGCATGGATTCCTTCTCCTAGGAGGACACAGTTTCCTTTGCCTATATAAAGGCTTAGCCGTGACACTCTCCCATACCAATTGGCAAGCTTCAAATTCTTTTAATCCCTTGTGTGAATTTTCGACCACCTTAAGAGCAACTCTCAAGCATAATTGTTCTTCATACCAAGTAAGTATGTTTTCTTCCTTTCTTTTTTTTTTAATAGGAATATAAAAAATAATAATAATAATTTTTTTAGGAGTATTCTTTAATTATTTCATACATAAATTTCTTCACTATTCACATGTATAGCATTCATCATCCTTTAATAGTCACATTCATTCTTTCAAGATTCATTCTTTAATAATTTCTTCTTTAAGATTCATGCTTCTTTGATCTCTTATGTGCATACAATAATCGTGTCATCATCATGGCTCCAAAGATTCATCCTTTTATAAGATTCTATCATATAGGATCCAAAAGAAACATTTGTTTTGTGCACAAATCTTGTTATGAATTCTTTCAGACGTCAAAACAAAAATTTTGGAAACTATAGAATCTTGTAACTTTCTTTCACATTAATCCATTCTTGCTATGGTTTCTATAGTTTCTTAATAGAATCTTCAATCTTTCTTTCTATAAATGGCCGTGTATGACATTGATTCTTATATACATAAAGAACTTCAAAGAACCATTCTTTAATAAAATCTTGACAAGGAAAAACCATTCTTGAAAATATATATATAATAAAATGAAAATAATCAAGTTCATGTTTCTTTACTCATTCTTTTATAAAATAAATCATGATCATGCAAGAACCAAACAAGATTCTTGTTTCTTTTCATGCATGCATCAAGATTCTAGCAATAGAATCTTTCTTCTTTACATCTGTTATTTTGAAATAAATCATAAGGATAATGTTCCATACAGAAGTCATGCTCAAAGATTGGTATCTGCTCTTTAGATCATTTTATAACTAGCTTATGTCAATTCAGGACCATGTTGAGTTCCTCATCCTACAGTATTATATCAAGAAAAATAGGGACCACTGAAGAAAACCCTTCTCCCCCGTAACATAGATTGTTGACATTCCGTAAAGCGGAGCAAGAGGAGAAGTACCAAGTCTTTCGCTATAAGATGATAGGAGTCGGATGCTGCATCAACCTGAAAGGCATCCTGACAGTAGGATTAACTAATGAAATCCATGAACTCCTAGATCCACTACCATTTGCAAGGCTATACACCATCAACGAACCTACGTATAAAGAATTGACCTTGGAGTTTTGTATCACTTTCTCCCTAAAGAAGTGTATAGTTGAGTGGACTGAGCCAGAAACTATTTCATTTCTCTTAGGGGGAGTAGATTTCTCTATGTCCATACCTCACTTTGGATGGCATTTAGGCCTACAGACAATGGAAGAATTGAATGGAAATGAGTAAAAAGGGTGCGTCAACGCTCCAACAGCTCCCTCCCGTATGATGTGAAATTAGATAGCACTCAAACCTAACCGTTACAACCTGAGCAGCTCTAAGGCCACTAGCCTTTGTGATGGCTTAAGGTACCTCCATTCCATATTAGTTTATACTATTACAAGTAGAGGAGATAACTTCAGAGTTGTCACCCAGACAGACTTGTTCCTTCTATGAGCAATGCATCAACATAAGAAAGTAGATCTTGGTTTCATTTTAGCAAACTAGATCTCCACTTTCATAGAATATGTCAAGAAGAGTACAATATGCTTTGGCCCATACATCACTCGGTTAGCAAGGAAGATAGGAGTCTTAGATGATTGCATAAATGACCTCACTCAAGTAGGATGCATACAGCTAGTAGGTCTAAAGCAATGATGAATATGCAAATGATATACACATCCCGTGGCCATAATGGTCTAACCTATAAGTTGGCGAGCCAAAAGCAGGTCATATAGCCCAAAGACACTACAAGAAATGATGCACAACCCATAAGAACAAATGATCCACCATCTCCTGTAACAACAGAAGTCCCTAGGCCCAAAAACCTCAGCATCTCAGTTGATTAATTAGCCAAGTTAGCAGAAATTCAGCAGTAACATATTACTGAATTCATATCTTTTCAGCAAGAAATTAGAGAACACCAGGATACTAACCAGAGCACTCTCAGACATATCTCAGCTCGGTTAGAGAGCCATATTCAACAGTCACATCAAATGACTTCTCAGATCCAGAGGCTAGTTGATGCACTACCACCATCCCTTACTAACTTAGACAACTTGGACATCTACTTTGAGGATATTTTACCACCATCTCCTAAGAATCCACCAGCGCAGTAAATCAGTAACATTCTCCTTCGTCTCATTTTTATACTTTCAGTTTGTCAATGAGTCCTCCCCAGTTTGTTATACACTGAGCACAGTGGGTGACTCCTTTCAGTTTATTTTAGTTCATTTCAATTTCATTTTTGTTTTTTTTCCTTTGCTTTATTATAAAAAAAAATCTTTCAAAAAAAATAAAAGTTTTCAATTATTTTATTATATTCTTCAACCAGTTTATGTCTTCTCTATTTTATATTTCTTTGTTTATTGCCTAATTTTTCAAAAAAAAAATTTTTTTCTTATTTAACTTCATTACTTTCAAATAAACTGCTTTACACTGATCCAGAGCATTGATAGGACTTAGAAAACACACAAGTCCCTACAAGTGAGACTTTTGTTTCAATTTATATTAAACAATAACTGTAATTCATAGCTCATATAGAAAAATAGTTCTATAACACTTAAATGCTCCAATATCATTAATCATGTTCTACATTGCATACACTCTTAGATGATAATAGGCATAGGAAGACATGCATGCATTACTTGACTAGCAATTTTATTGGAAATTTTAGGAACCTTATAAAACCACACCCTATAAATGTGAGGATTTGAGCCAAGAGAGCATTCATTACAAATATGCTCTAAATTTTTCTTGTAGAGGGTGCATTTCATTTTACTATTTATCTAGACTTGCTTTGTAATACTTGTCAAAATTACATGAATTTTTGAATATCAGATATGATTTGGGCAACTTAGGTTATGCCACTAATGACCAAAAAGCCTACCTTATGTGTTTCCCTTAGTTAACCATCATTGAGCCTTAACTTGTCCTTCCATATATATACACCCCATATTTTGTAACAACCGAAAATATTTTTAAAAGATAAAACCTAATTTTTGATGCTAATTCCAATCAAACGAAGCCTGGCACGACTTTCAAGGATAATAATTTGAAACGGAAGGTTATTCGAAGTCAGAAACATGATCAAACGGAAAGAAATGCAATCCAGCAATCAGAAACTGACAGACGACGTTTTGTGCATCAATTTCAATGACTGAGGCCAAAACCTTTGCATGGGAACACGTGCCAACATCTGGAAGGAAGCTGACACCCTAAAGTATCCCCGGGTGGTCCGGGAAAAGTTAGAATCGCCCCTAGAGGCTTTAAATTTCCTGGATTCCCTCCATTTCTCTCAAATCTCTCTCTCTCCTCACCTCACTTTCTCTCTCCTCTCTCTCCTCCTACCTCCACCGTGCACTGCCACCACAGCCACCGTAGGCCGCCACCTGGCACACCAATCGATAGCCCTCGCCACCCACAACCTCCAACAACCACCCATAGCCACTAACGGCCGCCGTCTGTCACCGTTGGCCGTCACTGCCCCCACCATCGTGTATCCTGAGCTGCTAGCTTCCTCCAATAGCTCGCCAACATCGAACGGAGGTCGGATGAACTCGGATCGAGGAAATCTCCGTCCATCGTGCATGAATCTTCATGGCCAAAAAATGCCATCCAAACGGTCGTGAACCACCGCGCCACCACCATATTTGGACTCCTAGACTTGCGGGCTTCACCGTGGTGTAATTTTCGAGGCAAACCGCACCCCTCCCCGTGCGTCACCGTAAGCCGCTGAGCGCTGCCGTGCCGGAGTTTCTGGATGTGCATCGGGAGAAATCGAGACCACCCCAAGACAGAATTCCATCATCCGATCACATTGGTAAGGTCCGATTTCCTAAAAACAGATGATATATAATTGAAATAGGTGCTGAACGTAATTAGGCAATAAATTGACCTAGGTATTAAGGCAACCAGACTTAGAATTGTTAAACGAATGACATGACAAGTCTAAATATTCAATTTAATGTCCAGGAAGTTAATTGGGCTCAGAAACCGAGACTACGTGAAGTTCTAAATTGATTTGGACCGACAAAAGACCAGGTAGGATAATTTACACTTCCCGAATGTTAGAATTGACCTAGTGGATACCTGAGCGATTTAGATTATTTGCTTGGATTTACGTGCTTCTTTCAATGGAATAAATTGCATGCTTGTGTGCTGAAAACCCTAATTGCATGTTATACGTGTTGTTTATCGAGTTTAGATGTCCATAGGATGGATTTACTTAGGGTAGGGTACTTGATAGCCGGTATGGGACGACCGTTAAGTATCCTGAGTACAGGGAGATTTTAAATGAGATTGTTTTATCAGATTTAGCCTGTACTGCGTTAGGGATTACGCGTTAAACCAGGACGACCCTATGAAAGGTTTTAAGGAGTATAAGAGGGGATAACCTACATGGGAAAACGTTGTGATTTGGGCGTAATACCCTAGAACCCTGAGGAATAGCCGACCGTGAGCATGTGAGTTCGAATAGACTGTATGAGGATGAGAATTGGCGTATGTGCACATGCTAGGGGACACCCTAGATGTTGATTCTCACCCGGTCCTTAAGTGAGTGATTGGTGTTACGGATCACACTCACAATATAGGCTTGATTCGGGTGATTGGTGTTACAGATCACACCCAACGATAAGAGAGGTATTCTCTCTATATGACGTGCAATTAGATGATGATTTAGACTTAGTTACAGCAAATTTGTAGCCAACGTGGATTTAGATACACCGGGCATGGGATTTTATCTGATTTTGAGTATCGATTTTAAAAAGAAATGGATTTTTATGATTTTGACTATTTGCCGCAATTTCCATGTGATAAAACGATTTTAAAGATAAGGTATTTCACTATTTTTGAAATGATTTCGGGAAGATGATTTCGGTGTTCGCACCGCTGAGTATTCAGCTTGATTTTGAATTATATTTGAACTGTAAATTATTCTACTGGGATTTTATATCTCACCAGGTTGTTTACTCAGATGAACAGGGACAGGGACAGGAACCCAAACGATAGCTGAGGATGCCGTGGTGATAAACGGGAGAATGACTTAGCTTAGGCTTGAATTATCTTGTATATATATATATATACTTTGATAATGTTGTTGTATATTGGGTTCTGTCTTCTATGTTTTCTGTAGTGATTGGATTGACTGTACATGTATAAAGCAGGTGTTTTATGTTGACTATAGTGATGGGATTAACGTTGCTGTATATGGATTCCTGTCATTTATGTTTACTGTTGTTGTTGAACTGGTTGTGTAATTGTGAACAGGTGATTATTGTACTTTAGGTATGATCGAAATACAGAGAAAACTCTGCCGGATTTTCGGTAGGGTTTACTGCTGTAAACTTGTAAAATTCAGTTGGAATGTATAAGGATGTATGACGTGATGTATATATGAATTTTAGATTTCATTCCAGAGGAATTTATGATGTATGTATGTATAATTAGCTAGCTGCGTATGAATTAGGGTTGAACGGAATCCAAATGGACAACGGGAAGTCTATTTACGCTCAACCAGTAGTGATCCCCTGACATTCCCACATCGGGAATAACTATGTAAATTAACCCATATGCTTCCGCTAATCAGATACAGGATTGTGTATGTCATATTAGGGGGTCGTTACAATTATGGTATCAAAGCCCAGTTTGTCAGATTTTCTAGTTTAGTGGGCTAGGGATTGTGAATCTTTGGGCTTACAGCTTTATGGTTTTGATTGATTTGACTCTGGAATGTTAGGACTTGATTTTGAACTAATAATGAACGGAATAAACTTAATGTATTTCTGTTAACTGTTGCTGTATAACTGATCTGTTTATTCTCTATGTCAGATAAGTATGGCAGAATCTAGCAGGGATGCCACCCGCAGGCCCAGAGGAAGGCCAAGGCACAGGAATCAGGGTGCTTCGAGTAGTGGTAGCATGGAGACTGATGTCGACATGCGTGATATGATGGAATCCATCCGATTAATGGCTGATGTGGTGAGAGATCAAGCCACTACCAGTGCTAATGTAATGAGAAAGCAGCAGAAAGACAGACAGAAGAGAAATGACGAAGCCACTCAACATGTTAACCCACTGTATCAAGGATGGATCGAATTTCAGAGAGCAAGTCCATCTCCGTTTTCAGGTGCTTCCGATCCAGCTGTTGTAGAAGCTTGGGTGAAAGAAATTGAAAAGATTTTCAGATTGTTGCAGTGCGATGACGAGCAGAAGGTTACATATGCAACATACATGTTGAAAGGCGAAGCAGAACTCTGGTGGACAGATGCCCAGCAACTGATGGAAAGCCGAGGCATTCCACTTACTTGGGAGTCATTCAAGAGGGTTTTTATGGATCAATATATCCCTGAGAGCGTAAAGCAATCAAAGGAAGCACAATTTCTGAAGCTCACACAGGGAGGCAGGCCATTTGAGGAGTATTTGAAGCAATTTGAAGAATTATCATGATACTCCACCTACCTGCGAATGCATTATAATGAGGCCTGGAAAGCAAAGCAATTAGAAGAAGGCCTAGATTTACCTATGAAGACTTAATTAGCTACCTTGGAGATTCGAGACTTTGCCACGCTAGTAAACAAATTCCGGATTCTGAGCAAGAATCTAGAACAAAGACAAGCTTAGAATATGACACAGAGAACAGGGAACCGGCCCATACAAGCACCCAAAAATCTTAATGTGAGAAGCGGTATGTTTGAACTGCAACCAGGGGCTTCTAGCAGTAGTGGAAGACGACCTGACAACACACCCTGTCTGAAGTGTGGCACCAGACATCCGAATCAGCCCTGCCGGCATCAGACTCCACTTCAGTGTTACAGGTGTGGAGGCACAGGACATATGGCCAGATACTGCCCTTCCACGGGGAACCAGCCAACATCCGGTAGCCGGAGACCACAGGCTCCAGGGAGAGTTTTTACTATGAATGCTGCCAATGTTGACAGGTCTTCGGGCTTGATGCAGGGTAGAGGTAAAATCTATAATTTTTCTTTGATAGTAT
The DNA here is from genome assembly GCA_031216115.1 of Senna siamea. NCBI lineage: Eukaryota > Viridiplantae > Streptophyta > Magnoliopsida > Fabales > Fabaceae > Senna > Senna siamea. Next base: position 15,893,505 of record CM062354.1, read on the forward strand.
TGTTTGATTCGGGTGCTACGCACTCCTTTATCGCTAATACATGCGTAGAAAGAATAAGATTACCTGTTCAAACCCTGCCCTGTGACCTATACATATCCACACCCTTGGGAGAAGCCACTATGTCCCCACGAATATGCCTGAATTACCCCTTAACCATTGAAGATACTTTATTCCTTGTGGACCTAGTTTGTATACCATTGTCAGGGATCGACATTATTTTAGGAATGGACTGGTTGACTAGGAATCAGGTCTTGTTAAATTGTTTCAAAGGGACAATTACTTATCTAGATAACGTGCCTGTGCGAGGGAGTGACAGAGCTTATGAGATAGGTGATATGTCCCTCAATCTCTTTGAGGTAGAGTTGCAGGATAGGCTAAGCCAAATTCCAATCGTTAGTGACTTTTCGGAGGTATTTCCTTTGGAAATAAGAAAACTGCCACCACCTAGGGAGATAGAATTCACTATTGACCTGATTCCAGGTGCGAGCCCAATAGCCATGACCCATATCGTATGGCCCCCACAGAATTAAGAGAATTAAAGGTTCAAATCAAAGATATGTTGGAGAAGGGATTCATTAGGCCGAGTGTATCGCCATGGGGAGCTTCGGTCTTATTCGTAAAGAAGAAAGACAGGAGTTTAAGACTGTGTATTGATTGCCGACAATTGAATAAGGTGACCATTAAGAACAAATACCCATTGCCATATATTGATGATTTGTTTGATCAGTTGCAAGGCGTGATTGTATTTTCTAAGATAGATTTAAGATCAGGATACCACCAGATTAGGGTTAGAGAGGAAGATATTCCTAAGACAAGGTTCAGGACAAGATACGACCACTATGAATTCCTAGTGATGCCATTTGGATTGACAAATGCACCCGCTGTTTTTATGGATTACATGAATAGAATTTTCAGACCCTATTTAGATCAATTTATCGTGGTATTCATCGATGATATCTTAGTCTATTCCAAGACTCATGAAGAGAATGCCCAGCATCTTAGCACGGTGCTACAGATACTGGAAGAGAAGAAATTGTATGCAAAGTTAGAGAAATGTGAGTTTTGGTTAGAAGAAGTGAAATTCTTAGGACACGTGGTTAATGGGAAAGGGATAGCGGTTGACCCAAAGAAAACTGAAGCAGTATTAGATTAGGATCGACCTAGAACAGTCACCAAGATTAGGAGTTTCCTGGGTTTGGCCAGCTATTATCGAAAATTCATTCAAGGATTTTCTCAGATAGCTGTGCCATTAACCCGGTTGACTCGGAAAGGGGTAGACTTTGAATGGAACGAACAGTGTGAGACTAGTTTTCAAATTTTGAAAGAGAAATTAACCACTGCTCCTGTACTAATTATTCTGAAACCCCTAGAACCCTTTACTGTATACACGGATGCATCCTTGAGAGGCCTAGGTTGCGTATTGATGAAGGATTTGGAGACATTACCCTTTACTGTCGTGTTTGCCCTAAAGATTTGGAGACATTACCTGTATGGCGCTGTATTTGAGGTATATAGTGATCATAAGAGCCTTAGGTATTTGTTTGATCAAAAGGAATTGAACATGAGGCAACGTAGGTGGGTAGAATATCTGAAAGACTTTGATTTTGAATTGAAATATCATGCAGGAAAAGCGAATGTCGTGGCTGATACATTGAGCCGAAAGTCACTACAAGTAGCTAGTTTAATGATTGGTGAGATGAGGTTACTTGAGGATTTTGGAATCTTAGCCTCAACGTAATCTCGTTTCCGCAAAGATTAGTGATGAGTAACTTTTTGATAACCTGCGAATTGAGAGAATTGATTAGGCAAGCCCAACTTGAGGATGAATCTTTGGAAGTATACGCAGACCAACCCGATTTTGGACTAGTACCTGATGGAGTTTTGATGTTTAGGAAGAGGGTAGTAATTCCGAACCATCAGGAGCTAAAGGAAAAAGTGTTAGCAGAGGCCCATAAAAGCCATTACACAATTTACCCTGGTATTTCCAAGATGTATTAGGACTTAAAGAGGAATTTTTGGTGGCCCAATATGCAGAAGGATATCACGAACTACGTGAATGCCTGTTTGACTTGTCAACAGGTTAAGATAGAACACCAGAAACCCGCAGGGCTACTCAAACCATTGGAAATACCAAAAAGAAAATGGGATCAAATCACTATGGATTTCGTGGTAAGATTACCTAGAACACCAGCAGGATTTGATGCCATTTGGGTAATAGTGGATAGGTTGACCAAGTCCGCGCACTTTTTACCTGTTAAGGTGCGTTACTCCATAGAGAAACTAGCAGAAGTATACCTTAGGGAAATCGTGAGGTTACACGAAATATCGTCAGGTATAGTATCCGATAGAGACCCTGGTTTACTTCGAGATTTTGGCAATCCCTACAGCAAGCCTTAGGAACCCAACTTAAATTTAGCATAACCTACCATCCTCAGACTGACGGGCAGTCTGAGAGAACTATTCAAACCCTAGAAGACATGTTAAGGGCTTGTGTGCTTGATCAGAAAGGAAGTTGGGATAAACACCTGCCGTTGATAGAGTTTACATACAACAACAGTTATCACTCTACCATTGGTATGGCACCGTATGAGGCTCTGTATGGGAGGAGTTTTAAGTCACCTTTAAGTTAGGTAGAGATGGGGTAGAGTGCACTGTTGGGACCCAAAATGGTACAAGAAACCACTGATCAAATTAAAATGATCAGGGAAAAGATGAGAGTGGCCCAACAGAGGCAAGAATCCTATGCTAACAAGACAAGAAGGCCTTTGGAATTTAACGAGGGAGATCACGTATTTCTCAGAGTATCCCCCACCACGGGTATTGGTAGATAGATAAGGACCAAGAAACTAAGCCCTAGATTCCTAGGACCATTCCAAATTTTACAAAGAGTCAGTCCCGATGCCTACCAAATTGCCTTACCTCCCTATTTGTCCAACCTACACGATGTTTTCCATGTCTCCCAACTTTGCAAATATGTCCCAGATCCTGCGCATGTATTAGGGAGTCAACCAATAATATTAAAGGAAAATTTGACTTATGAATCTACTCCTGTTCAAATCCTTGACTTTAAGACTAAGCAACTTCGAAGTAAGATAATCCCTTTAGTTAAGGTACTTTGGCAGGATGTAGCATCGCAGGAGATGATGTGGGAGAAAGAAGACAAGATGAGGCAAAGATACCCAGAACTATTTACAGGTATGAATTTTGGGGATAAAATTTCTTTTAAGGGGGGAGAATGTAACAACCGAAGGGATTTTAAAAGATAAAACTTAATTTGTGACGCTAATTCCAATCAAACAAAGCTTGGCATGACTTTCGAGGATAGTGATTTGAAATGGAAGGTTGTTTGAAGTCAGAAATATGATCAAACGAAAAGAAATGCAATCCAGCGATCAGAAACTGATAGAAGACATTTCATGCATCAATTCCACTGACGGAGGCCAAAACCTTTGCATAGAAATGTGCCAACATCTGGAAGGATACCGACACCCTAAAGTATCCCCAGGTGGTTCGAAAAAAGTCAGAATCACCCCCGGAGGCTTTAAATTTCATGGATTCCCTCTATTTCTCTCAAATCTCTCTCTCTCGTCACCACACTTTCTCTCTCCTCTCTCTCCTCCTTCCTCTACTGTGAACCACCGCTACAGCCACCGTGGGCCGCCACCTGGCACACCAATCGACAGCCCTCGCCACCCACAACCTCTAGTGACCACCCATGGCCACCAACAGCCGCCAGCACCGCCGAAAAAAGCCATTTTTCTCCTCCACCATGTAAAAACTTCGCCAGCTCAGATCGCCGCCGTCCGTCACCGTTGGCCATCACTGTCCCCACCACTATGTAGCCTGAGCTGCCAGCTTCCTCTAGTAGCTCACCAACGTCGAACAGAGGCCGAACGCTCCTGGATCGAGGCAATCTCCATCCGCCGTGATTGAATCTTCGTGGCCGAAAAATACCATCCAAACGACCGTGAACCGCCGCACCACCACCATATTCAGATTCCTGGACTTGCGGGCTTCACCGTGGTGAAATTTCGAGGCAAACCGCACCCCTCCGCAGTGCGCCACAGTACGCCGCCGTGCTCTACCATACGCCACCGTGCGCCACTGTGCAAGAGTTTCTGGACGTGTATCGGGAGAAACCGAGACCACCTCGAGACAGAATTCCATCATCCGAGCACATTGGTAAGGTCTAATTTCCCAAAAACTAATGATATTTAACTCAAATAGCTGCCGAACGTAATTAGGCAATAAATTGACCTAGGTATTAGGGCAACCGGATCTAGAATTATTAAACGGATGACGTGACAAGTTTGAATATTTAATTTAATGTCCAGGAAATTAATTGGGATCAGAAATCGAGATTACGTGAGATTCTGAATTAATTTGGAGCGACAGGAGACCAGGTAGGATAATTTACACTTCCCAAATGTTAGATTTGACCTAGTGGATACCTGAATGATTTAGATTATTTGCATGGATTTACGTGCTGCTTTTGATGGAATAAATTGCATGCCTGTGTGTTGAAAACCCTAATTACATGTTAGACGTTTTGTTTATCGGATTTAGATGCCTTTAGGACGGATTTACTTAGGGTTGGATACTTGATAGCCGGTATGGGACGGCCATTAAGTATCCCGAGTACAGGGAGCTTTTAATTGACATTATTTTTACCTGATTTAACCTGTACTGCATTAGGGATTACGCGTTAAACTAGGACGACCCTAAGAAAGGTTTTAAGGAGTATAAGGGTGGATAATCTACACGGGGAAACGTTGTGATTGAGGCGTAATACCCTAGAACCCTGAGGAATAGCTGACCGTGAGCATGTGAGTTCGAATAAACTGTATGAGGATGAGAATTTGCATATGTGCACATGCTAGGGGACGCCCTAGATGTTGATTCTCACCCGGTCCTTGAGTAAGTGATTGGTGTTACAGATCACACTCACAATATAGGCTTGATTCGGGTGATTGGTGTTACGGATCACACCCAACGATAAGAGAGTTATTCTCTCTAGATGACGTGCAATTAGATGATGATTTAGACTTGGTTACAGCGCATTTGTAGCCAACGTGGATTTAGATACACCGGGCATGGGATTTTATTTGATTTTGAGTGATGATTTTAAAGGAAATGGATTTTAATGATTTTGATTATCTGCCGCAATTTCCATGTGATAAAACAATTTTAAAGATAAGGTATTTCACTATTTTTGAACTGATTTTGGGAAGGTGATTTCGGTGTTCGTATGGCTGAGTATTCAGCCAGATTTCGAACTGTATTTGAATTGTAAATTATTCTACTGGGATTTTATATCTCACTAGGCTGTTTACTCATATGAACAGGGACAGGGACAGGAACCCAGATGATAGCTGAGGATGCCGTGGTGATAAACGGGAGAATGACTTAGCTTAGGCTTGAATCTTCTTGTATATATATATACTTTGATAATGTTGCTATATATTGGGTTCTGTCTTCTATGTTTTCTGTAGTGATTGGATTGACTGTACATGTATAAAGCAGGTGTTTTATGTTGACTGTAGTGATAGGATTGACGTTGCTGTATATGGATTCTTGTCATTTATGTTTACTGTTGTTGTTGGACTGGTTGTGTAATTGTGAACAGGTGATTATTGTACTTTGGGTATGATCGAAATACAGAGGAAACTCTGCCGAATTTTCGGTAGGGTTTACTGCTGTAAACTTGTAAAAGTCAGTTGGAATGTATAAGGATGTATGACGTGATGTATATATGAATTTTAGATTTTATTCCAGAGTAATTTATGATGTATGTATGTATAATTAGCTAGCTGCGTATGAATTAGGGTTGAACGAAATCTGAATGGACAACGGGAAGTCTATTTGGGTTACGCTCAACCAGTAGCGATCCCCTGACATTTCCACATCGGGAATAACTATGTAAATCAACCCATATGCTTCCGCTAATCAGATACAGGATTGTGTATGTCATATTAGGGGGTCGTTACACTAATAGTTGTTTCTCCCCCACTTCAAACCAACACCAGGGTGACCTACATCTTCTTCCATATAAAGCCTCATAAGGAGCCATCCCTATGTTGGAGTAAAAACTATTATTATAGGCAAATTCCACTAAAGGTAAATTTCTATCCCAATTCCCTTTTTATTCTAATGTACATGCTCTAAGCATATCTTCTAGAGTCTAAATAGTTCTTTCAGTTTGCCCATTAGTTTGTAGATGATAAGCAGTACTGAAACTAAGTTTAGTACCAAAATCCTCCTACAAGGCTCTCCAAAATCTAGAAGTAAACCTAAGGTCTCTATTAGATACTATATTAGTAAGAACTCTGTGGAGTCTTACTATTTCTCATATATACAATTGGGCCAACTTATTTAATGAGAAATTTATTTTTATGGGTAGAAAATATGCAGATTTAGTTAATTTGTCTACAATTACCCAGATTGCATCATTCCCTAATTGAGTTTTTAGTAAACCTACGACGAAATCCATAGAAATCTTATCCCATTTCCATTCAAGGATTTCAAGAGGTTGTATAGTCCTGCAGGTTTCTGATGTTCAATTTTCAACTGCTGGCAGACTAGACATCTAGCAACATACTCAGTTATTTTCTTCTTCATACCTGACCACCAAAATTTCTTTTTCAAATCTTGATACATCTTGGCAGTACTAGGATGAATAATATAGTTACTTTTATGGCCTTCCTCTAAAATTTTATCCCTTAATCCTCCTAATTCAGGGATATACAACACAGTCTGGAAGGTCACTACCCCATCAATTTCTTTCTTGAATTCTTTTGGATCCTTTAAGGACTTTAAGAATCCATCCTCTCTTTGAGCTTCTAATATCTGAGTTCTAACGTTATTCTCAATTTTTAACTCACTCAGATATATCTTATTGGTAACACCAGTGTGAATAGGCTCATATTTCTAAATTTCTCTATCAGGCTCATTTCATTTATCATTAGTTGAGCTATGTGGAGAGATTTTTGACTTAGTGCATCTGCCACTACATTAGCTTTTCCTAGATGGTACTTTAATTCAAAATCATAATCCTTTAAGAATTCCATTCTTCTTCTCTGCCTTATGTTTAGTTATTTTTGGTCAGAGAGATATTTGAGACTTTTATGGTCACTAAATACCTCAAACCTCGACCCATACAAATAGTGTCACCAAATTTTTTAAGCAAACACTATGGCTACTAATTCTAAATCATGGGTGGGGTAATCTTCTTCATGAGGCCTTAATTGTCTAGAGGCATATGCAACAACTCTCCCATTTTACATCAAGACACATCCTAGGCCCTTCTTGGATGTATCACAATACATTTCAAAATTTCCTAAGGGATCAAGGATTATTAAGACAGGTGTTGTGGTCAGCTTTTCCTTTAAAATTTGAAAGTTATCTTCACATTTGTGATTCCACACAAAAGGAATATCTTTCCTAGTCAGTATAGTCAAAGGCAATGCAATTTGTGAAAACTCTTGAATGAATCTCCTCTAATACCCTACTAATCCAAGGAAACTCTGAATTTTGATTACTGTTGTGGGTCTCTTCCAACTAATTACAGCTTCTATCTTATTGGGATCTACTGTTACTCCATCTCTAGTGATTACATGACCTAAGAATTTCACCTCTTCCAACCAAAATTTGCATTTTTCTAATTTTGCATGCAATTACTTCTCCCTAAATAATTGCAATACAATTCTAAGATTGTGTTCGTGCTCTTTACTACTCTTATAATATACAAGAATGTCATCAATAAACACTACCATGAACTGATCAAGGTAGGGTCTAAAGATATGATCCATGTAGTCCATAAAAATAACTAGAGCATTCGTCACTCCAAATGGCATTACCAGAAATTCATAATGCCCATATTTGGTTTTAAAGGCTGTCTTAGGTATTTCTTTTATTCTTACTCTGATTTGATGGTATCCTGACCTCAAATCAACTTTCGAAAACATAGTAGCTCCTCTCAATTGATCTAACAGGTCATCTATCCTAGGAAGTGGGTATTTATTCTTCACAGTCACCCATTTCAGTGTCTATAGTTTATAAATAACCTCATACTTCCATCCTTTTTCTTTACAAACAGAATTGGTGCTCCCAAGGTGAAGCACTGTGCCTAATAAATTGTTTCCCCAAAAGATCCTCTATCTACAGTTTCAATTATGTTAACCCTAAAGGAGACATTCTATAAGGCGTTATAGAAATTGGTCTCGTGCCAAGAATTAATTCTATAGAAAACTCTATCTCTCTATCTAATGGAAGACTTGAAATTTCATTGGGAAAGACATCTGGAAATTCACAAACTATAGGAATAGTGTAATGTCCTTATCTAGTATTACAACGTCTCGCTTGTAAACAGATAAAGCTAGTACATTATTCTTGTCCTTGTTTATTTATGTTTAATATCTGAGCATCCATTCCATCATAATATTTTTCGAATTCTATAAATTTAAATTCTTTGACTCAGATAAAACTTATAAGCACAGCGAAGGTAAAAAATACTTTGCAAGGAATAAAGTGATGACCTTACAAATACTTCTGTAAATATTACAATAGTGCATTAATTCAAGCATTATCAACACTTAACCTAGGGTCAGGAGACAACATCATTTCTGTCACTCAAACCCTTGGCTACAAAACATTCTTACGAAAAACCTTCCTTAATGCTAATTCCCTCTTTCTCAGAAATTCGCTAATTACCTGCATCTGATATATATCAGCACACAAATGAGAAAACTAGTTTCTCAGTAACTTAAAAATTCACAGTTTGAATTGCACTTAGATGTACCACTATGCAAGCACAGAAAAATCTCACAATTATTCTCATTCTCATGTAGGAGATAATTCTTTCCCAGGAGAGTATATATATCTAACAATGGAATTAAACAATATATGCACATATGTATGTTTATCTTCCATTCTTAAAACTTACCTTGATAGGCAACATACATTTAGTCATACTACAATAATTGTGGACACTTGGCCACTTAAAATTTGTGAACACTTGGTCACATTGTGGACTCTTGGCCACTTTCATGAGATTAGTGAACTCTTGGTCACGTTATGGACTCTTAGCCACTCTCATGAGATTAGTGAACACTTGGTCACTTATGCATATACGTAGCAACTACAATTAATATCATTCTTGTCCTTTAATATCCTTTGCATTTAATTATCATAGACACATTATAATACAATTATGGCTAGCATAATACTTTGGTCATCCTACTAGAAATAAGATATTAGTTAACTTTAATACTTTATTATACTTATTTTATTAGTTCACGTTATCTAAGATAATTGAGACTAATTATATTTAATTACTTTTATATGCTAATAACAATATGAATCCTTATTAGTCAAAAACTAATTTTTCTACTAAAAATAAATCTTTAAATTGCATATCCACTACTAATAAGAATTCTATACCTTATTTTCTATAATTAAAAACCTATACTACTATATGAAATATAACTTTTCATCACTTCATTTAGTTAGGTTTTTCTATCATATATAAGAAAGTCTTCTCCACAATATTTATTTCATAGAAATAATCATATCCATGTACCATGTCCCTAACTAATTCCAATTTATATTCCTATATATCACCCATTAAAGGACATGTATAATGCTAATTTATATATTTCAATTTGTTCCAATTTCTCTTATCTCCTACCTAGTTGAATTTCATCTTCCTTACACTAAATTCAGCACTCAATTCTTACTTTACATAAGTCATTTCCAAAATAGGTGAGACAATAAGAGCCATTGGTAACTCTTACATCAATACTAGCTATAATTCTTCACCTAGGTTTCTATAAATTAAAATGTATATTACTCACACAAATACATAAATTATCCATATTAAATTTTTTTATGCCTTCCATTATGAATGCCGAATTTTTTTTTTCTTTACTATATCTTCTCTTGAATATTACAACCTACATTTTAACCTTTCAAGAAAGCATCCCACTCTCTCGTACATCAATACTAACTATAATTCTTCTCCTAAGTTTCTATAAATTAAAATGTATATTACTCGCACAAATACACAAATGCTCCATATTAAATTTTTTTATATCTTCCATTATAAATGTTGGATTTTTCCCTTACTATATTTTCTTATGAATATGACAATATTCACTTTAACCTTTCAAGAAAGCATCCCACTCTGTCGTACACACTTAATCAAAGAAATGTTCACATCTCCAAACATAAAAAAAAAAGAAGGTAAACTTACATTTCATGGAAGCTTAAACCTTATAAATACATCACACCTCATAAGAAAATTTAAGGGAATTGCTAAGTTACCTTAAGGATACAAGAAGGATGAAGAAATTTTTGGTGTTTCTCTTGAAGTTTGCTTACTTCCTTGTGTCTTTGGTCGGACGATTTTCTCTCTTCACCAATTGCTTAGGTGCTTTTGTCTAAGACTCTGTGGCTCTCCTTCTCTCGAATACTTATATGGTTTGCATAATTCTCAAGCTCCTCTCATTTGTTATATATGTAACCGACTTCATGCTTCTTTCTTTTCATTTGACCGAAATTAATGCTTACACTTGCTTCCAATTTTCTAATCTCTTTTCACCGAATGTAGTTTTCTTTTTCTATTTATTTTATTGAATGCTACCTTTTTCTTATCCATTCTCGGTCACACTAAAATAAAGGCACGGTCCCATTGAAAATAGAAAGAAAAGGAAAGAAAAGGAGGAAAATGATGTGTCTGATTCAATACAAAATTGTTGGATGTGAATTGTCCATTTTGTGAGCATTTTGTGTAATTTTGTTATTAAAATCACCTAAGTTTGCTTTATTTTCTTTTGCAGACATTTTATCAAGTCGTCGTCAGCAAATGAAGTAATTTGGAGTGAAGGAAAATCAAAATAGCGTGTTGTGTACAATACTTAGCCATTAAGCAAACAATCCTTTGTGAAAAAGTGGAGTCCCACGCGTGAAATGGAGGGGAAGAAAATAGTAGCGTGAAAGAGTGGAGTCCTATGCGTGAAAGAGGAGAGAAGACCAAGCCACGCGCGTAAAATTAAAAAAAAAAAAAAAGGGAGGCTGAAGTGAACAGTAAAAGGAAAAGAAAAAGAAAGGAAGAGGGGGCTGCATCGTGCAAGAGGAGGGTGAATAGTACCCAGCTTGAACCCATCATGCAAGAGAGAAAAGCAACGCATACCCGTGAGAGGATCCGGTTCGTGACCCGCGCCCAAGGAGCTCGATCTGGTCCTTTCTACACCTTCCACCACCATCCAACTGCACCGCGAGCTTGTCCAGCCACCGTCCGTGCCAAATCGCCACCCAACCCGCCAGATCTGCGACGGAAGTGACGCGACCCGAGAGACGGACCCGGTTGCACTTCGCGACCCGTTTGCATTTTTAAATCGCCAGTTTCGTCTGCTTTTGCCGTGGCACCGCCTCGGCCTCCTCGGTGTCGCCGCCGTCCAACCGACTAGAGAGGAGCAGATCCGTCGGGTACCCAGAACTTGGGGTCCGACCCGTTTCTGACCCGACTCGTTTGACCCGTTTTGGTTGGACAGCATTGTATTTGATTTTTCAGGCATTTTTCTAGCAGTTTTTCGGTGACCCATTCGTGCAGTAATCATCGAACAATTGAAAAGACAGGATTGCATAAATTTTTATTATTTTTAATTACTGTTTAATTGACTATCTTATGGATTATCTGCTGTTGGATTGTGTGCTGTCTGTAAATATGTGTGGCTAGATTTGTAAAATTCATTGGGGTCCCTAACTGTGTTGGATTGCTGTTTAAATTTGCATGGATGTTGAATTTAATATGTGATCTCTGTTACAATTATGAATGTATGTGTTAGCGTTATTTACGAGACGTCGTGGTAATGTTAATTAGATTCCTTTTTGAGATCGACAGATGATAATTGGAATTGGGAAACTAACTGTAATGGACAATTTGTTATCGCTTAGAACTAAGGTTAATAAATTGCTGGATTAAGAAGTAATGACTCTTAATAGTGGTGAATTAGATAGATAATGCTGATTTAAAATTTTCCATTAGGAAGAACCAGCCAGTGGTGGATTTTAAGTTTAGGAAATTCATTGAGATCGATAGAGAATTTGAATTTGCATTGGAATTCACTCACAGGTAACATAGTTAAATTCAGTAATCTATTATCCTTCGTGTGTTTGCCAACCGGTGTAGGTTCCCTGATGGATTTTCATTTCTTGCCTTCGTGTATTTTCTTCTGTTTCTTGTCGCTGTTAGTTTATTATTGCTTATAGTTAGACGTTAGTTTAGATAAAAAAAAATTAATCATTTTAATTGCTAGGCTAGATAACAGAGAACAAGTAGTAACTCTGGGCTTTCCCGTTCCCGAGGAATACGACCTTGATACTCACCATTGCACTAGGTTGCATCGATAGGTTCACTGCCTTAGGTATTGTTGCTAGATAGCATTGGCAGCACGCATCAGAAAACTATGGTAGCACGTCTCTCTCCCTTTTCCCCACCTCTTCACTGAAAGTCTCTATCTACTTACATACTCGGTTAATGTAAGAAAAAGGAATGATAGGATGGAAGGAAGAGAACAATTTCCATACGCCTCCTTCATTGCATTTTTCTTTTCACTAATTATGCATTTGAATGCTAGACTCTTTTCTTTCCTTCTTTCCAATTGTTATTGTCGTACACATGTGCATCACTTAGATTAAGTTAGGCATGTCCATTCGGTTGTATCAATTTGAATAAGAGAAAGGAATTTAAGCACCTCAAGCACCTAAACCTTTATGTAAGCACCTCAAGCACCTTAATGAAATATGTCTCTTACTTGCTCCCCTTCTTGAATTCTCGGTCAAGCTAAAAGTAAATGAAGGGACAAAGGTAATTTAAGACTGACATACCACACTTTCCCTTTTTCTTTCTTCTTTGTCATTGTATTCTTATAATCAAGCATTTCAATTCTTTATAGTTGAGTATTCTTTCCTTTTCCATCCTAATAATTTACACTAATATGTATAGGGTTTTCCTTCCATTCATTCTTAATTATTCAACTAAAGTAAGACCAAGAGAAATGGAAATTCTTACATTACAAGACATCCATCATTTTCATCACTTCCATTCTTCCCCTTGTTATATTTGTCTCTAGACATTAGATTAATAAGGTAATTTCTTCATCTTTTATATTGTTACCCTAGGAAAACATTAATTTAAAATAATTAAAAAAATATGGGGTGTTACAAATAGCATTAAGTTTATGCTAAAATTCAACTTTAGAAGAACACAAAAAACTAGTTCCTTGGATATCTTCCTCAATTTTCCTAACTACCGGCATGACATCTATAAAAGTCACAAATTTCTTAGAACAATCCAAGACTACATTGTTTGTAGACAACCAATCCATCCTTAAAATGATATCCAATCCCACCAAAGGTAAACAAATAAGGTCAACAATGAAGGGCTTATTTTTAACAACAAGTGAACAATTTAAGCAGGCTAAAGAAGTTAATACCTGCTTTCCTGTGGCAATAGAAATAGATAACTCATGGGGTAATTTAAATAAAGGTAAGTTCAATCTTTCCATACATTCACAAGAAATGAAAGGATCAGTGGCGCCAGAATCATACAACACAGTTAAAGATATATCATTTATCAAATATTTACCTTCTATCAGATCATCAGACTAGACCACTTCTTTACCTTTGAGAGTATAAACTCTTCCCATAGTAGGAGGTCTAGTGGACTCAGTCAACTCTTCCACTTAAGGCAATCTTTAATGAAGTAACCCTATTTTCCACACTTATAACACACACCCAACTGAAATCTACAAGGTTCGCCATGACTTTTCCCACACATTGGACAAGCATTAGGTATTACCTATCTCAGTACAGGTTTCTTCCCCTTCTGGTTTCCTTCATTTCTACTATCCCTTCCTCTAAAGAATCCAGGTTGGTTCCTTTTAAAGAAATTGGCCCTCTATCTTTCTTTCTCAGTGTCAGCCAAGTACTAAGAAATAATGCGACACTTGTTCACTAACATCGTAAAGTTCCTAATTTCAAATGAAGCAAATCATTCTTCTGCTCCAATCTCAACCCAACTTCTAAATGCAATGCTTTCCATGACTTATTTGGATGACACTTCAAATAAGAAGAAAATTTAGACAGTGCCTTCAATTTTGCTAAATACTCCTCAAAAGTCATACTGCCCTGCTTTAACTGCATGAATTCAATTTCTTTCTAGTTTCTCACATTCTCAGGGAAATACTTTTCCAAATACACTCTTTTAAAAACTTTCCAGGTAATTTGGGTCCCTTAAGCTACCAATAATTGTTTTGCTCCTCTCCACCAATATTCTGCTTCCCTAACAAGCATGTGAGTAGCAAATAATACCTTCTGTTTGTCTGTGTTTCCTAGAACCTCAAATAACTTTTTCATCTATCGCAACCATTCTTCAGTTACCTGTAGGTTAAAATCACCCTAAAGGAAGAAGGATTATTCTTTTGAAATTTAGACCAACCATTACAAGCTTGATTTCCCATTTGCCCAACTTTAAGATTTGGGTTGTGATTCACCGGCTTATTTTCTTGAAAGTGTCTAAGTGCAGTAGCCTATTAGGTGGCAGCAATAACCTGTTAAGCAGCAACAACAGCCTGTTCTCTCATAGCCTTTGTCACTCCCATTATCACTTGCATAACTCTTTCCATATTGGTTTCACCTTCCTTTTCCTTCCCAATATTTCTCCTAGATGGAACCATAATTCACTCTACAAAATAAACATTAGCGAGGTGATCAGTCTCAATAACATACTATGTATAAGAGATCATATGGCACCAATAAAAAATATCATCTACCCAAACTAATACTTCATTCCTCAAGTCAAAATAGAATACAAGCCAATTAATTGCCATGGTTCAACTAATTACCCCACATTAGTCTCTATCCTAAGTAATCTATCCTTTCATTACTGGGCCAGTTCTAACTAATCATGGTAATAATGCTCTGATACCAACTCAATGTAACCCCCCAATCCTACAGTTTCTTTTTAAGTGATTTAAATAATATAAGCAATATACTATAAGATTGGTGAATTACTACTTCCTTTACCCGAGTCAAATTTTAAATATTTATCAAATGACATAATTAGTATTATTAGTCTGGGCTACTACACTCGGGATCTCACACAATACGCAGTGAAAATTAAAAACATATTAGTTAAAATAATATACATGTGCATACATATATTCACTTCATTCATAGTAAAAATACACATCATTCATTAGACATATATCTATGGATATGTGAGAGTGTTAGCTAGGGTAAGGAGACAACAAGCCTGTCACTCATACCCATTTAACAAAAATAGCTAGTGGATTCCTAGCTCACATATCTTAATACATACATGCCCTTATCCTATACATCAAAACTATTCTCCTTATCCTTTTACCAAAATATCATAAAGATTAAGGGTGTTAGGCATACCAAAAACTTTCTTAGAACTTTACATCCTCAAGGTTTGGGAGGAACTTTCCATATATATATGACCCACACTTCATAAATAACAGGAAAATACCCTATAAGGTGTATCTCCACCACTTCCACCTCTACTTCCAACACTATCTGGAACCTAGGCATCCAATATAAACCAGCATTTTTATGAGAATAAATCTCAGTAGCATTAATAACCAATTTTCAAAATAGCCAGTTTGTACCACCGTAAACTCATAGAAATTATACATTCTTTCATAAAAATAATACATCTATTAGGTTATCTTGTATAACATTTGATTTATCATACATACTTACATGCAAAAGCTCAGCTCATATATATATCTCATAAATTTATCAGAACATGTAGGTAACATAACATCATTCATATAACTTTCATTATAAAATAAAGAGCAATAAGGAAATAAGAGCACTTCTTGTTAGCCTTTGCCAAATATCATCATAATCATCATCATATAATTGCATAATATAAGAGAAATCTGGAGGGCCATCATGTGCACCACTCCATACTTTCAAATATGTACTCTGGCAACTATGCCCATTGGCAGTCCTTGACTGCATATCATATTTGTGTACATTTTGGAGCATCCTCTAATGGATATAAGTACAATAGAGTCCCCACATTTTGGTTCCACACATTAAGTACATATTGGGGTCCCCAAAACGCTATTCATAAACATATATATATAGGTGAATCGGTGCATACTATAGTTTTGTAAATTCTAAGCATGTGACTTTCATTTACATTGGTCATTAAGTCACTAACTTACAACTCACAATTATCACGATACTCATGGAATGTCCAATCACCGTCCCATAACAACAATCAGTCGTTCATATATGAACCTATCTACCACAGATACATATATTAAGAATACAATTCTTATTTCTCTTATGCATTCTTGCTCTTTCCTTTTAAATTTCATCACTTTCATGCTCTTTCTCATTTACATTCAAAGTATATGTTACCCTGCTTATAATTTAAGTTTAATCTCTAGTTTGGATTAAGTTTTTAGGTTATATATCATTCAAATATGTAATTAAGTTCATATTTCCATCATAAAAGGTGGCAGTCGACTGGTACTACGCTACAAGTCGACTGGTACTACGCTACAAGTCGACTGGTTGCATTTTTTCAAATCTTTGAAATTCCAAATAGAAAGCTATTAGTCAACTGTTCGGTGCCTGGCAATCAGCTTTTAGCTTAATGTTGGGCCTGATAGTCGACTGTTGGGTCGGGGTAGTCGACTGCTCTGTTCTTGGACATTTTTGGAAAAAGAAGAACATAGCAATCGACTTCCAGGTGCTCGACAGTCGACTGCTAGCATTCTGTATACATTTTTGGGCATCTCAAGAGCATGACAGTCGACTACTGTACTGTGGCATTCAGCTTCTGCGTCTTGATCTTTTTTATGACTTGCCATTGACCCATATTTTTAATCTAAAAACTTATTTTTAAACCCATTTTGAAATTTATAAATTCAAGATAAACTTCTCAGCAACTTTTAACACAAGAAAACAGCCTAAAACATCATATAATCTTGTCCAAATCTAATATCCAAACTCATTTTTTTTCAAGCTAAAAAACCCATTTTTCAGAAGTAATTTTAATCATGCACAAGTATCTTCAATAGGTTAAAAATACCTAATAGTAATTAAAAACAAAAGAATGTAGTTTTTAATCCCTTTTTCCTTCAAATAACTTCAATTTCACAAATTTCAATAGTATGAATTGTAAACTCTAAAATAAAGGGATTGGGTTATTATGTTACCTTTTTGCTAATTTCTAATCGGTGTTTGATGATTGGTTTGACGCCTTTATCTAGTATTACAATCCCTCTGATGTAAATAGATAATTTCAGTACATTATTCTTATCCTTTTATTATTTTTAGCAGTTATATCATTAAGTCTCATTTAAGTGGATTAGGTTCGAGATCTTTCGCTCAGATTAAATCTTGTTTGCACAACGAAATTAAAAGGCTATACTACACAGCGAAAATTTAAAACTTTTATATTACAACTGATAAATGTCCAATAATAAATGTTCATTACATCCTTCAGTGAATATATTCCGGGATATATGAAGTACCCATCCATAAGGAGTCAAGAGACAACAATCCTGCCACTCAAACTCCTTTTACAAATACAGGGCGAACAGGTCCTTCACATATCCCTTTCCCAATAATTTCCTGTTCCCTTTTCATATACACGGGCAAAATACTAGTCCTAGTTCTAATCCTAACATACATCTAGAATCAAGACCTAAAATAAGAGGTTACAAAAAATTTCTTTTGACCAAAAAGAACTTCTATCTTTCCCGGCACTGCTAAGCATCCGTATCTAATACATATTAGCATATAAATGAGAAAGACAAGTTTCCCAATAGCTTACAAATTTTGAGTTTAAAAATCAACTAATATGTATCAGGGTGCAAGCACCAAAATGTTTACTTCTACATTCTTGGTATTTAAAACATAGCATTTTTCATAAACACAAATTGGCAAGCATTGTATGAGTGTTGGAAGTGTCAATGTGGTTAAATAATATTCTTTTCCAGTAAAACATCTTTGCATGCTATTAACATGTTATCACAAAATGAACAAAAATCATTTATGCTTATCATTCTTAAAATTTATCTTTATACATTATTTGTGCACACTTGGGCACTATATGGACACTTGGCCACCTTTATAAATAATTGTGCACACTTGGGCACTATGTGGACACTTGGCCACCTTTATGAAATTTCTTGTGCACACTTGGGCACTTTGTGGACACTTGGCCACCTTTATAAATTGTTTTGTACACACTTGGGCACTTGTGGACACTTGGCCACCTTTATAGCATTTCTTGTGTACACTTGGGCACTTGTGGACACTTAACCACCTACTTGACCACCTTTATAACATTTCTTGTGCACACTTGGCCACCTTTATAACATTTCTTGTGCACACTTGGGCACTTGTTATCTCTTTTTAAACTCTTTGTTATATTTATTTATGCCCATGTTGACTAAATCAATTTAATTCTCCATTCTTGAAAAATAATCATAATATGAATATCTTATGGAATTCTAATAAATTTCAAGAGTGAATTTCCCACTCTTGAAAAATAATCATAGTATAAATCTCCTATAGAATTCTAATAAATTTCAAGAGTGAATTTTCCATTCTTGAAAAATAATCATAATATGAATATCTTATGGAATTCTAATAAATTTCAAGAGTGAATTTCCCATTCTTGAAAAATAATCATAGTATAAATCTCCTATAGAATTCTAATAAATTTCAAGAGTGAATCTTCCATTCTTGAAACATAATCATAATATGAATATCTTATGGAATTCTAATAAATTTCAAGAGTGAATTTCCCATTCTTGAAAAATAATCATAGTATAAATCTCTTATAGAATTCTAATAAATTTCAAGAGTGAATTTTCCATTCTTGAAAAATAATCATAATATAAATCTCTCATAGAATTCTAATAAAATTTCAAGAGTGAATTTTCCATTCTTAAAAAATAATCATAATATGAATCTCTTATAGAATTCTAATAAATTTCAGGACTGAATTTCATGAACTTGGCCTAAGGGAAATTCAAAAAAAAAATGGACTACATTGCAATTCAAATTTCCCTTTTCTATTCCTTAATTAACGCCATTAAAATGGTGTACTCTCTTTCATCAATGGTCAATTTTTTTTCTATACCAATCATAGCTAAAAATTCAACATCAATTTTGTGTGAGCTTTCATCTTCCAATTGGCCAAAAGGGAGTTTTTATGGAGGGAAAAAATGGTTTTCAAAATCCTACATCCATTTCTATCATATTCAACCATAGTTCATCATGAAAACATCATTAACTAACCATCATCCTTCCATAGACAACAAGATTCATTCCATCATATCCACCAACATCCCAATCTATCATACATGCTTAGCCAACATAACATTCATTTCATCAAGAATGTAGAGGAGATAATATTGTTCCATGGAAGTTTGTAATAGCATGGTGATTTCATATATTAAAACATGGAACACAATTTAGAAATTGTTAACCTACCTCAAAGATGACTAGGATGAAGTGATCTTAGCCCTTCCTTTGATCTCCCTCTTGCCTTGTATGTTGTCAACTCATCTAGTTCTCTCTCTCTCTTTGCCTTGTCCGAATGTGTGGGTGTCTATGTTCTAAGGTATGGGATGCTCTCTCTCTCTTCTTCCTTCCCGTGTGTGTGTTTCATGTATGTCAAAAAGGCAATCTCAACTCCTCTTGTCTCTTTGCTTATGTGGCGTGTGCATGCATACATGTGTTAAAAATACAATTTCCAATTCCTTTCCCTCATGCATTTTGTCATTTGATCAATGGGATGCTACTTCTCCTATTTACTCTTAATTATTCCTATTATCCACTAGTCCCACGTGTGATTTTGGTGTAGCCTTAGTGCAGCCCTATTTCTATTGCCACCTTTGTATTTTAGCTAACATCCACACTACTCTTTCTTTCCCCCTTCCATTTCTATTCGGCCACACGTGTGCTTTAGTTCCATTTGCTTTGCTTGCACATTTATTGTATCTCACTCAGCTATTTTTAAGGAAATGGTGAAGGAAGACATGCCCTCTTCATGTTTAAATGTTTCATATATTTCTTTCCTTTCCCCCAATTGTAGCTTGTCGTGTGGTTTTGGTGCATGCTCTCATATCAACAATACAACTTCCAAATTCCCTATTTTCACGCTGCACTTTCTCCCTTTTTCTTTTCTTTTTGCTTAGTTTTAGTTGTCTTATGATACACGTGTACCCCTAGATACACTTCCTTGCACTCCTTGGTTTGGCTACTTGGGCACGCCAATGGGAAGGAGATAAGGAAACCATGCATCTCTACCTCCCACACTACTCTCCCCTCCTCTTGCGCCATGTGTGTGTATGTAATTAAGATTTCATAGCTATAAATTTACTTTCAAGTACAACCCACCTTGCTTGCTAGTTGGGTAATCCTACTTGGCCAAGCAAAGTGGAACACTGCCCTCTTTTTCCTTCCTAACATTTCATAGCTACATGTGTACCTTAAAGTATACTTTACCTTTCCTTGCACCCTTGTGTTAACCCCTTAAACACGTTAAAAGAGGGAAGGAAGGGAGTTATATTTCATCTTACATGGTTTTTATTGAATCCTAGCTGCATCCTTTTCCTTGTTCATTCGGTCACGTAAGGAAGGAAGGGAAGGAGATCATGAATTTCTCCTTCCACACGCCACACACCATGTTGCATTATATTTTGTATTTAAATTCTGCACTCTTTTTCCTTTCTTGATTATTATTCCATAGTCTCACATGTCATTAAGTGCAGCCCATTATCCCTCGCCATTCTCCTATTACCCATTGGCCACTTAAGATTAAGGCTAAAGGGAAGGAAGGAGGCTTAATGCCACATGTTTTTCTCTCTTCCCCCTTGCTGTATAGGTATAGGAATTTGGAGAATTTAGAAATTATTTCCCCCTTGTCTTTCCCACTTGTATGTGTATACACACATATATAAATATATTTTTTTTTGGAATGCTTTATTCTTCAACAATTGAGCATGCATGAAATTCTTGAATTGGCCATACTCTTCTCTCCTTTAATGCTTCGGCTAGTAGAAAGGAAACTAAGGCAAGCATGTTAAATATATCAAGCATCGCAAATAAGAAAGGTTTTCATTTATTCCAAACACCAAGCTACAAAAGAAAATTCATGCAATTAATCAAGGAAGCATTAGTTTAGACTAATCAAGAAAATATGAGATGTTACAATTAGGAAGTGTTTCGGAGTGATTTCCTACCTCCTAGAATTCTTAAATCCAAGTAGCAATGTTGTTTGCTCACAATTCCTTCTCCTTCTCTCTCTAGCTCATCCTTTCTCTCTTTAGAATTCATACCTTTAGGATGCAATTGAAAGGTTCTGAGGTATTCACCTATTTATAGGTGATCTAACCCTATGCAATTCTGCTCCTAATTCCCAACCATTCGACCCAAAATGATAATTCTTCCAACTATATGTTAAATTACCATTTTATCCCTAACTCACTAGTGGAAAATTTTCAAAATTCTGATGCTACAGTAAATATTTTGGCTAAAATTATAGCCTATTGCCTTGAAGTTTTGAAAATTCTCACATCCATCCTCTCTTCATCTTTTTCCTTTCAATTTGGTCCCTATTCTTTCTCTTCACCTAAAACTCTTATTCTAATGCATCTATATGTAATTTAATGTAACAAACACAAACATTCAATTCATTAAAGTAAACAAACATCTTTTAAATATGAAAAGAGTGGATGTTATAGGAAATGATGCCATTTGGGTTATAGTAGATAGACTAACAAAATTCACACATTTTCTTCCAATTAGAATAAATTATTCATTGAATAAATTAGCTCAAATCTATGTTCAAGAAATTGTAAGACGTCGTGGTTTTCCTACCCGTATTATGTTAGATAGGGACCTTAGGTTCACTTCTAGGTTTTAGAGGACACTACAAGAGGCCTTTGGCACAAAACTCAATTTCAGTACTACTTATCATCCTCAAACTGATGGGCAGACTGAAAGAACCATTCAAACCCTAGAAGATATGCTTAAGACTTATGTATTAGAACAAAAGGGAAGCTAGGTGTAACATCTCCATTAGCCTATGGTTCCTTTTAAGTGTTTAAAGGTTTAATGTATATAATTATCATAATAATGGTGTGTTACTATCACTTCTACCTGAGTAAATTTTAAACTTTTTACCAAGTTAATTAATTGAGTGCCATTTGGGTTGGTCTCTACTCTCGGGTTCTCACAACATTGCATCAGAATAAATATATAGAATATTCTTGGATTAACTATACATAAACATACATTCTTAATTAAATATAGTCAATTAACTATTGGGCATGGAGGCAACAATCTTGCCACTCATGACCCCATCCATTAGTCTATTCATCAATCCAGCCCAATCCCTATATAGATAAGTTAGAATAGTCTATATAAAATAATCCTACACTAGCCTTTCTCAAAATACCATGAAGACTAGCTCAATTCAACCATATACTTATACTATTCAAATTAAGTAGTCTATATGCCTGGAATAGACACTCCTTCATATTTTACCTTCCTCACCAGACCAAAGGGACCTACATATCTAGTACAACCAACACTACCGTGAGAAATGAATCTCAGTAGCAATGTAACCTGTTATGAAATCCATTGACCTATACTACTGTGCTCACACGGAAAACTCTACATTCTTTCATAAAACATATCACATACTATTGGGATAGAGTGCATGTAGCATTTAATCATGTTATGTACTCATACATTTGCATATTCATCAAAACATATCATCTTTAGAACATGGGAAGTGCATTCATCATCATTCTCATCATAAAACATTTCTTATAAAACATATGTGGGATAGTAAACATGCCATCATTTCATTTTCATAACATGTGAGCAGTACATAAAACACCCTAAGAGTAATCGGGAGAGTCACCCAGCAATAACTCCATGCACCACTGTCTATATGAATTAGCGTGCGTCTATTTAGCCATGCCTTACTTTTGTACATTATGAGGCATCCCACAGTGGATCCAAGTACCTTAATGGTCTCCGCCCCTTTCTGGCAGATCATCCCTAACTAGTGGGATTCCTTCATTTCATCCTAAACGGGGCTAGTATACTCTCATGGGATCACCGTCAACTCTACCTGGATCATTTCCTCTTTGCTTTCGGGCAGATCATAATACTATAGAATCACCACCATTCCTTCAATGTGGATCACACTCCCGGTATGCTATTCTCTACCTATACTTTAAAGTGAATCTGCCCATACCCATAGTTATGCTTAACTTTAAGTATGTGTTTCTCATATGGCCTTTGGGAGATGACACTAACTTAAAGTTCGCAATCATCACAGTGTTTTCGAAAATCATCTAAGTTCAAGTGGATGTTTAACCATCCTAATTTATGGCACAACCTTGGAATGCCCAACGGCCATCCCATACCAACAATCGGTCACTCAATCATGAGCCTATCTACCCTAAGGCATACACTGAGAATACTTTCCTCTTTCCCTTTTTGTGTTTTCTGCTCTCTCTTTATTTCACTATCCCAAGGGTCTCATCACCCAAAACTCTTAGTTTCCTTGCTTACCTATGTTGTGAGCCCTTAATTAAGTTAATATGAAGAATTACTAAGCTCAATTGCCATTAAAAACCTTATTTTGCAAGCTAGAGGGCTGCCAGTCGACTGCTGGAAGGCTAGTAGTCAGATAGTGGCTCTCTGTATTCCTCGAGTACCAAACAGTAAGCTAGTAGTCGCTAGCAACCAGCTGGTGGCTTATTGGAATGCGTCCTGGGAAAAAATAAGAGTACAATAGTCAACTACAAGGATAGCCAGTCGACTGCTCCATGCAAACCCAGACCCAACAATCGACTATTAGGAATTTGGCAGTCGACTACTAAGCCTCTATTTGAACTTCTAGGTTTCCAGGAACACGACAGTCGACTGCCCCATACTTAGCAATCAGCTGTTATGCTCCGCTGCAGTTCAGAAAACATAGTTTTTGATAATGCCCAGTCTAAAATGCATTCCATTTTCAATTCTAAACACATGAGCTTAATTTTCATACAACAAAATTTACTTCTCATTAAACATTTCTCATTCATTGGCTCAAACATGGTACATTCAAGGAAAACTAGTCTATATCTCTAGATGAACACAACTCAGCCCTTTCAATCAATTACAAGCACATATATGAGCATACATTTCAGTAACACAGCATCCCATAGAAATAGAAAAGCATACAGAATGTAGGTTTAACCTAATCTTCATTCAAACATTTAGAAATTCATATTTTCTAGCAATAATAAACTTTTCAGAAAATAAAAGGATTTATGATGGATTTCTACCTTGATTTCCTGCAAATGTATGTGTGGGATGTGTTAGAAAGGCCCTCCCTTTGCTGTAGGACTAATTTCTAGCTTCAAATCTACCCTTCCTTCAGCATAATCTCTCTTTTCTTGCCTTAGCTCGCCCCTCTCTCTCTCTACTCGTCCCTCTGCTCCTCTCTCTAAAATATAGATGGGTGAAAGTGTGTGGGGTTTAGGGCTTCAGCTAGGGTTTAAAGAAGTTTGAAGAAATTTCTATTTGGTCCCTGAGCTATTTTGCACTCTTGAACTCCCTCATTTTTTTCCTTATCAATTGAGTCCCTAGCCACCTCTTATTAAACCTTTATGTTTTCCCTTTCAATTTAGTCCATAGGCTAATACAACATATACAAGTATTAAACATTAAATTAATGATCATCAAACATCTCTTTAATCATGATTGGAGCGAATGTTACACTAGGATAGAAACTTACCTTTGGTAGAGTTTTCTTATAACAATTGTTATCATTCCAGCATAAGGATGGCGCCTTACAAGGCACTGTATGGAAGGAAATGTATATCACTGATATGTTGGTTTGAAATAGAGGAGAGAATGATGTTAGGCCTAATTTGGTACAGCAAACCACTGACCAAATCAAGATGATTAAGGAGAAAATGGTCAAGGCCCAAGATAAACAAAAAAGTTATGCCAACAAACGAAGAAGACCCTAAGAATTTGAAGAAGGAAATCATGTATTTATTAAGATCTCCCTGATTACTGGTATTGGTAGGACTATAAAATCCAAGAAATTAAGTCCAATGTACATTGGACCTTTTTAGATTCTAAAAATAGTTAGTTCATTAGCCTACCAGATAGCCTTACCACCCTCCTCATCTAACCTCTATGATGTCTTCCATGTGTCCCAACTTAGAAAATACATCCCAAACCCTTCTCATATCCTTGACGTTAATGTAATATAGTTAAAATAAAATTTAACTTATCAACTGAGATCGTTACAAATTATCGGTACTAAAGTCAAGCAATTAAGGAACAAGCCAATTCATTTGGTAAAGGTGTTATGGGATGCAACGTCACCTCAGAAAGCCACATGGGAGAAAGAGGAGGACATGCAGAAGAGTTTCCCCAAACTGTTTATGTGAAAATGCAATGAATTTCAACGATGAAATTCATTTCAAAGGAGGGGAGAAATGTATCCAGGTATGTTCTAAATTTCTAAATTTAGTAATTTCATAACTAGACAAATGTATTTAATTGCTCAAAGTTCTCTTAAAAAGGAAAAAGGACCAAATTGAAAGAAAAGTTCAGGGAATAAAATGAAAAGGAGAAAAGATTCACTAAATGACAAAAGCATAATTATTACGCCTCCAAAATATTTCATGCATTTATGATGCGTAATCATGACACCAAAAAATATCTAAAAGCAATGATTACATTAGAAAATATCTGGAAGAAAATATCTGAAAGTCATGATAACCTCGAGAAAATATCCTAAGGATAAAATAGTCAATTTTCACCCAAAAGTAAAATAGTAATTTTACTGTAAGGGTAAAATAGTAATTTTCTTAGGAAAATTATGACAATTTCCATCAAGATTAATCTCCTATAATTTTTTAAATTATGGAAGCAAAAAAAATGGGTAAAATAGTCATTTTGACTAAAAAGGAAAAATGGTAATTTTACACCTTAGGGATAAAATTTTCATTTCATCATGACAATTTTATGGAGTCCATATTTTACCATTTTCCAAAAATGTGAAACAAGTGAAGGAAAAAGTGTAGGTTAATTTAGTCATTTTGTCACTATAGGCAAAATGGTCTTTTGCCACCTACTTCACATAATACGTCTTCTTCCTCCTTAGAATGGAGAAAATGATGTGAAAAGGAAAGGAGAGGGAGAGTTTCCAGCCAAGAGGAAGAAAGGAGAAGAAAAAGAGGAAAAAGAGAAGGAAAAGCCAAGGAAAGTTCATTTGGATTGCTAAACCAACGTAGCTTCACATTCCTACACCACTAATTTCATGTTCTATGGTAGTTTTCAAGCTTTTAGAACTCTCTCATGGCTGCCATAAATAGTGACATTTATCTCTCTACATTCTTGAAATGTCAAAAATTCTATTGGGATTTGTTTAGAATGTTGTATGGATGCATTATTGAGTATTGATTGCAATTGTTAAAGTGTTTATGACAAGTTTGCAATTTTTTAACCATTTCCATGAAACCCCAATTCTTGAATAATGGTGGTATGATGCATGGATTGTCATGATTTTGTTTGGTAAATGATGTTTTGTTACTAATTGTTGATGAAAATGGAATAAATGGAAAGACTAGATGAAAACCATATTGATTATCATTTTTCCCCCCTTTTAGTCGTGGCTATGTCTCTTTGTGAGAAGGGAAATTTTGCTAAAATTGTGCTTAATTTTCATGATATTATCTTGGTCAAAGGTAAAATAAGGGAGGAGAATTAATGATTTGGTGAGATTATATGTTTTTCCCTTTCTTTCCCTCTTGGCTGAGAGCATTGTGGTTACTTGGGAAGGTAGTTTTGTTAAATTTTGCCTAAAAACTAGGATGGCATTTTGGTCACAAGCAAAGAAAAAGGGAAAATTGATGCTTTGATTAAATTGTTCCATTTTCTCTAAGTTTGTAGTCTTGGCCAAAAACATGAAGGGATTTTATGAAAAATTGTTTATAAATTTGCATCATGGTTTCGGTCAAGACATGGAAAGAAATGAAGATTTTGTGTTGATGGATTACCTAGGATGTAAACCTTCATAATCATGAAATCCTAGCATTGGAAATGTGTAGCTAAGAATGGAGGAAGTTATTTGTATACATACCTATAGGTATATTATGAGAAAAGAAATACTCATAGGTATGCATGGATAAACTAAGAATGGAATGGAATGGTATGACAAAAGAAAGTGTTGAAAGTTCACCTTAGGACCCTTGATGTGAAATGAAATATGACATGGAAATTGTCTATAAATGGAAGTAAAATTATGTAAATGTATTTATAAAATGATAAGAGTGCAAAATAAGGAATCCAAAGTGAAAAGTTAGTATTTTTCCCTTGAATTCTTCTCTTGGCCAAAAGCAATCCTTTCCACTTCTATGCAATTTTAGTCATGAAATTGTTATCCATAGATAAGGGTCACAGTTTATGAAAGTATAGTATCATAATAAGTTCAAGGAATAGGAAGGGAAACATAGACAAGAACAGGAAAACAGAAAATAGAAAGTGAAAAAGACTTAGAGGAAGTATTTCCAATATATGTTCTAAGATAGATAAGCTTGTAACCGAGTGACCAATTGTCGGTATGGGATGGGTGTTAGGCATTCCATGATTGTGTCATAAATTTGGATGGTTAAACATCCACTCGATATAAGAAAATTTATAAAAACACCATGATGATTACAAATTCTTAGTGTAACCTAGATGGCCAATAAAAGGAGACATTTACTTAGAATTTAGCAAAATCACGGGTACAGGCCTAATCATCCTAGACTATATATGGGAGATAGCGTACTAGGAATGTGATCCACCGGTAAGGGGTGGTGATTCCATAGCAATATGATCTGCCTTGAAAGCAGAGAGGAAATGATCTGCGCAGTAACAGTGATCCTATGAGCTTAATTTTAATAGTTTGCCGTTAGGCAATAGATATACAGAGGGGTACTAGATCCACTAAGGGACACCTCAAATAGTACTAGTGGCAGAATTGTCACATAGATAATAAAAATTATCTCGCTCATGTAGGTAGTAGTACGTGGAGTAGTTCACTGAGTGACTCTCCTGATACTCTTAAGTCTTTCTTTCACAAATATATGGCTTTTAGCCACAGATTGATCACCATTTTCCTTATGATTAATATCTATTTTCCTATAAATGATGAATGGTTTTGCCTATGTGTATTTATACTCAGAAATGTATTTCCTATGATCATGATACTAAATAGTACATTTGGTGAACTTTCATAATTAACTATCATACAGTTGACTCATTAATACTTGTCTTACACATTAAAGAAACTATACATGTATTCCCATAGAATGAACTATATTTTTAATAAAGAATGTAGAACTTTTTTCATATCACTACAGTGGTACATACCAGTTTTTTCAAAAAAAAAAAAAAGAAAATGGAATTTCTAATTACTAAGAAATTATTTCCCATTATCGCATCTGGTATGTATCAAATGCCAAGGTTTATAGTTTGGATAGAGTTCAACATATCATATGTGGACCTTCCCTTCCTGGGCACATTCACTATGATTCAGGCTATTTACATGGTATCAGTTGTGGAGGTACCTCCCCTGTAGGAGAGGATAAAAATATAAATCTTTTTAGAAAAATGTAATTAGTAGAAATAGCCCATTATCCTAATTCTCTTATATTTTGGGAATGGAATTAGGATAAGTCATTTTTTGATGTATATAAAGAATAGGTATATATATCAGGATATGTAAAGGTTATCCACTAGTAGAAATTTTGTAAAAAGGGTCTGAGTGGCAGGTTTGTTGCCTCCTTACCCTAGAAGTAGTAGGAATTTTTATATCCTAGAATATATGTATATGACGTTGTAAATATCATATGAAATGGTAAACATGTGGATGAAGGTTAAATTCCTGCTGTGTTATTATTTAAATTGATATTTTAGTTTATTTAGTCTTCTGTTGTGTGAATGAATGAATGGAATACTAAGTAATGAGTCCCAAGCTAATGGAATATTAAATGGAAAAATAAAAAATTTTACTCAAAATAATAAAGGACTAAAGAAAGTTAACACACCAGTCTTATAGCTAGAGATTTTATTAAAAAGAAATATTTATAAGAAAAGGTTATAAGATTGGGGTGTTACAGAAACACCTTGTTCATGGTGGCCTGAAATGTGGTTGGCGCATTAGTCAAGCCAAATAGCATTACCACAAACTCATAATGCCCTATATGCATTCTGAAAGCTATCTTGTGAATGTCTTCTTCCTTCATCCTGATTTGATGATGGCCAGCCCTTAAATCTAACTTGGAGAAGTATGCAGAACCTTAGATTTCATCCAAAATTTCATTAATGGTAGGAATAGGAAATTTATCTTTAATTTTCATAGCATTCAAGGCTCTATAATCTACAAAAACTCACTAGCTACCATCTTTTTTCTTCACCAACAATACTGGCAAGGAAAAACTACTCTGGCTGTCACTTATCACACCATTTTTTTTCATTTCTTCCACCAATCTTTCAATTTCATTCTTTTGGAAATGAGGGTACCTATATGGTCGAACTGACATAGGTTTAGCCTTTGGTGGCAGTACAATTTAGTGGTTAATAGCCCTAGTAGGAGGCAGCCCTTTAGGCTCATCAAATATATCTCCAAAATTCAGCAACACCTTCTTAATCTCAGATAGTAGCTACTCCTTTTGCTCTACTTTTTTCTGCATCTGTAATGAAAATAGACAAATTAAGTTATGGTGCTTAGCTAGCTTCTTGACTGCCTTTCCATTGAAGGGTTAATCTGTCAATAACTTCTCACCCTGTAACTTGATAGACCTTCCATCCATCTCAAAGCTTAAGGTAAGCTGCTTGTGGTTGATCACAATATACCCTAATTCTGCCATCCATTGCACCCCCAAGACTATGTCAGCTCCCTTGATTTGCAGCAGAAATAGATCCACCACTATTGTATATTCTTGCAATTTGACACTCACTCCTCCACACATCCCTTAGCATTGTAAATAATTTTCATTCCCAATCTGAACCAGAAAGGTTTTGATTGAATCCACTAGCAACTGCATCAACTCAGCTACATCCCTTTTGGTGAAATTATGTGTGCTACCACTATCCACCATAACATGAACTTCCTTTCCTCTACACTTCCCTTGAATCTTAATAGTATTAGGGTGAAATTGTCCCTCTATGGCATTAAAACTTATCTCTGGTAGTTTTTCCTCTCCACGGCCATCAATTTCCTACCCTATCTCAGTCCCTTCAGTTGCAATTACTGGCTATAGTATTTCTTCCAATTCTTCTTACCCAATCATGAGGCAGAAATTAGGCTTGCACCTATGCTGCTGAGAGTACTTCTCATTACAATAATGGCATAATCCCTTCTTCTCCCTTCTAACCTTGATCTCTGCAATAGATAATCATTTGTATGGAGGTGCTTTTTTGCTAGCATTATGCTGGCTCTGCATGCTGCCTGCTAGCTCATTCACAGATGGTACAGAAACCTGCGTTCCTGGTTTATTCATGAATGATCCCCCTTTAGTTGATGCACTTGATACTGAGTAAGTAGGGCTACCAAATGGTTTATGGTAACTGCTGCTACTATTTCTTCCCACATCCTGCTTAAAGTTTTGTTGTAATTTTCCTTATTTTTGTTCATGCAACTTAGCTAGTGATACAGTGTGATAATAACTTTTTGGCTAAGCCAACAACAGTTCACATTTGATGTATTCCTCTAAGCCAACTATGAAGAAATTAATGAGCCACTCCTCAGATAGACCTATTAACTTTATCGACAGCATCTCAAATGAAGCTTAGCACTCAGTAACAATACCAGTTTGTTTAAGCTCCTTAAGTGCAGCCTTTGGGTCTTCATACAGAGTGCTTCGAAAATGTTCGGTCAAAGCATCCAAAAATTATTCCCATGTCTTCACCAATCCATTCTTATTCACCCACTTGTATCAGGCATACACAGTTCCTTCCAAATGCAAAGATGCAATCTTTATCCTCTGGTCATAAAGTGTAGCATACAGCTCAAAAAACTCCTAGATTTTGAACACCCAATCTTCTGCATCTGTGCCATCGAAGTGAGGAATTTATAATGTCATGTTCCTTCCTAACAATATTCCCTGTGTAACAACTTACCCTGTTCCATTCCTCAGACTAGCAGATAGAGGTGAAGGAGCACTAGCAACGTGAGGAAAAGGTGATTCCTCCTTCAATGATGCCTTTCCCTTCATCAATGCCTTTAGCTTATCGAAGCCTTCCTTCATTGCAACTTCTAAGGCTTGCAATCATTTTTCCACCATTCCAATTTGAGCATCATTCATCTGTTGATATTATAGGAAAGCTCGTTGAGTTTCATAAGCTACCATTTGGGCTTCATTCTGTCAAGTTCCTTCAGCCATCATGATTCTCTCAATCAAAGCACCAATGATACAAATTATTAAGTTAAGCTACATATTCAAAAGTGAAAATGGATAGAAGAGGAATGCTGGAAGATTATGTTGCTGTATCATTCCTAAAGAGTCAAGAATTACATAGAGGCTGTCCACTTTTAAGTAGGGATGACTCCAAGTCTGGAAAAATATATTACAATTCAAAATGATAGCTTATACATCCAACTATGTGATACATAAGCAAAACAAAATGGTGAAGTGGTCA
Organism: Senna siamea; assembly: GCA_031216115.1. Classification (NCBI taxonomy): domain Eukaryota; kingdom Viridiplantae; phylum Streptophyta; class Magnoliopsida; order Fabales; family Fabaceae; genus Senna; species Senna siamea. The sequence goes on from CM062354.1 coordinate 15,925,272, forward strand.
AAGCATGAAGTCCTGCATGTGTAGCTCGTGAAATGAGTCACACTTCGCATATCATGCATCTTCTTCACCTTTGGTCAATAATGCACATTGTAAACCTTCCTTCTTGTAACCAACTCCCTCACACATGCATTGGTTGCATGACTCAGTGCTATTGAAGTCCCTTCTTCCTCATCATGCATTTTCTTATTTCCCATGTCAACTCCCAAGGTTTCACCCCTTGTGTCATCCTTCTTTGTAAATTGGACAGTATTCATATCAATAACATCCAAATAACTTAATGGCAAACAGATAAGGTCAACAATAAAAGGCTTATTTTTAACAGTGATTGGATAATTTAAACAAGCTAAAGAAGTAAAAATTTGTTGTCTTGCAAGGGTAGAGACAAGCAACTCATAGGGTAACTAAGATACAGGTAAGTTCAATCTTTTCACACATTCATGAGAAATAAAAGAATGAGTTGCGCTAGAATAAAACAATACAATTAGAGATATATCACCTATCAAACCTTTACCTTTAATCAAATCATTGGACTGAGCCGCTTCTTTACCTTTGAAAGTGTAGACTCTCCTGGCGGTTGGAGGTTTACTAGTTTTGTAACAACCCGTGTTATTTCAATTATATTTAAATTTATGTTTTCTTAATTAATTAGATAAACTGTCATAAAGTGTAGTAAATTGCTTATGTCATTTAATGATTAGAATAAAGGTGCTAAAAATAATATTTCTAAAAGTTGAAGAGCTTAATTAATGTTCCTTGTTAGTAGCCGAATTTCCAAGAAGAGAAGAGTATGGAAATTGAAAACATGCATGTGAAGTTGATGAAGCATGTGAATTTTAAATTGTATGTATATATATATTAAACTACATGGCCAAAAACAAAAGAGAGAAGAGAAAATAGCATTCCCTTTAGCCTTCATCTCAAGTGACCAATGGGTAATAGGAGAATGGCAATGGAAAATAGGCTGCACTTGATGACATGTGAGTTATGGAAATATAATTAAGAAAGGAAATTAGTTAACCAAGAGTGCAAAATTTTTTAAAAAAAAATTAAACCTATGTTGAGAAAGGTACACGTGCAATTGGGAAGAAGGGATGCAACAATTAAATATATGTATATTATATGTACATTCGGTGGAGTAAAAGGGAAGTAAGATTGCAGAATTTTTTTTCTTACAAAGAATGCACCTACACAGCTAGGAAAGGAGAAAATGTGTGGTACAAGTTTTCCTCCCCTCCCTTGTGTTATTTTCAACATGCACGAGAATGGAAAAGAAGGTGAAATCTCATTGCTTTGGCCGAATAGAAAGTGAGAGGAGGGAAGGAAGGATAGGCGTGTGGGGGATTAGATTCCTTTTTCCTTTTGTTTTATTTCTAACACAAGATGGCTAAGAGATGAGGGAGTTTGTGTGAGAGTGCACTATTCCTTGGCCTTGGCCGAGTGGGATTTCTCAACTAGTAAACAAGGTGGGCTATACTTGAAAGTACACTTGTAGCTATGAAATTTTTATATACACACACACACACAGCGCAAAAGGAGGAGAGAGCAGCATGGGAAATAGGGCTACATAGTTTCCCTTTCTCCTTTCCATTAACGTACAAGAGTGACTAAACCAAGAGTTGCAAGGAAAGGAAACAATTTAACATTTCTATATGCAATGGACAAAAGAAAGGAAAAATGCAATGCCAAGTACAGCTTAGGAGGAAGTACATTTGGTGTGTGGTGCAAGATTTCCTTCCCTTCCCTTGTGCTATTCTTAACATACCCGAGGAAGGAGATCAAAGAACCTTGAGTGACTATACAGTATGCATGAGATGGAGTATGCAACTTGCATTACGTGGACTTCCCTCCTTCCTTCCTATTTTTTTTTACCATGATCAAGTGGTTAAGCTAGGATATAAGGGTGCAAATTAACATAGGCTACACTTGAGTGCACGGGCAGCCATAATAATTAAAAAGAAAGAGTGCAGCGTGAGGTTCACGGGAATAAAGAAAAAAATTGTGCTTCCCCTTCCTCTTTCCCATTAACGTGCCCGAGTAGCTAACCCAAGGAGTGCAAGAAAATGTAAATGGTACCTAAGGGACACATGTGGCTGCAATGTGAGGAGAATAGACAAAAAGGGAATGGAATGGAAATTGGTATCTTCAAGATACATGTATGCACACGCACAAAAAAAAAAGAGAGGGAGAGCACTTTATAGCTTGGTAAACCACACACACACGAGAAAGACATTCCAAAGGAGATAGAGTGGCATGAGTGTTAGTGGGAATACAAAAGTTTTGTGAGGAGGGAAAGAGCTAGGTGGATTAAGAGAGACAGGAGTAAGGGAGCAAGGAGGAAGAAAGGGAAAGAGTCAAAGGAAGCTAAGACAAGTCTACTAGTGTTCATCATTGAGGTAGGTTAATTTCTAAATTGTGTTCTATGTTTTAATACATGAAATCACCATGCTATTACAAACTTCCATGTAACATTATTATTTTCTCTACATTCTTGATGAAATGAATGTTATGTTGGCTAAGTATGTATGATAGTTTGGGATGTGGGTGGATGTGATGGAATGAATATTGTTGTTGATGGAAGGATTATGGTTAGTTAATGATTTTTTCATGATGAACTATGGTTGAATATGATAGAAATGGATGTATGATTTTGGAAAACCATTTTTCCTCCATAACAACTCCCTTTTGGCCAATTGGAAGATGAAAGCTTACACTAAATTGATGTTGAATTTTTAGCTATGATTGGTGTAGAAAATTTGACCATTGATGAAAGAGAGTACACCATTTTAATCACGTAATTAAGGAATAGAAAAGGGAAATTGGAATTGCAACATAGTCCATTTTTCTTGAATTTCCCTTAAGCCAAGTTCATGAAATTCACTCTTGAAACTTATTAGAACCTTGGAAGAGATTTATATTATTCAAGAAAAGCAAAATTGTTCTTGAAACTTATTAGAATTTTAAGAGATGTATATTATTATTTTTTTTCAAGAAAGGGAAATTTACTCTTGAAACTTATTAGAACATTGTAAGAGATTTATATGATTCAAAAAAAGGAAATTTATTCTTAAAACTTATTAGAATATAAGGGATGTATATTATGATTCTTTTTCAAGAAAGGGAAATTTACTCTTGAAACTTATTAGAATTTTATAAGAGTATTATATTATGATTATTACCTTTCAAGAATGGAGAATTAAATTGATTTAGGCAACATGGTCATAAAAGATACATAGTGAACAAAGGAAAACATAGAAAGATACACGAGCAATTTTATAAAGGTGGCCAAGTATCCACAAAAGTGCCCAAGTGTGCACAAGAAATTTTATAAAGGTGGCGGCCAAGTGTCCACAAAGTGCCCAAGAAACATGGAACAAAATTTCACCCTAATACAACTATATGCAATTCATTCTAATGCAATATATACAAGCAATTAACTTATTTAACAACTAGCAAACATCTCTTATGAATAAAAGGAGCGAATGTTACATGTTCGGCCTATGAGTGTATGCTGACCTAAAATTCGCAACAATCACGACATTTTCAAAATCTTTTTTAATTAATCTAGTGGATGTTTTACTATCATAAATTATGAATCAATCGTGGAATGTCCAACAGATATCCCATGTCATCTATCAATTATTCAATCTTGAGCCTATTTACCACTTATGCATAGACATTTCAAAATTGAAAACTAATTATGGAAAGGTGGCCTTTTTGATAAATTGAATTATATTTAGACATGTTGGCTAGACCTCATTTATTATGAATATGTGGCATAAATTGTCGATATGGCATATTTAGAAATTATATTTTATATGGGAGGAACATATTTAGAATAATACATCTAACAACAGTAAATGTTAGCCTCAATGCACCCAATCTGAACCCGAGCTAGCAAGGTTTTTACTAGCCTTGTGTACAGCCAAGAAACATGGAACAAAATTTCAGCCATGAAGAAGGCTACAATACTTGAATATGATTAATGGGCCTAGTGAGCTTTATGCTCACTCGATGAGTTCTTTAGATGGACCTCCCAACAACCACTTTGGTGATCAATAAATTTGAGAAATATGATTATAATGTGATTTATAACTTCCGGCATGAATTTTGTTATAAATGAACTATGAATTTTTATCTTTATACTTAATGAGTATTTTATTTATTAAATTGAATATAGGACTTTTAATTGATATATTAGTTACTTTTGAATTGTTAAGAATGCTTTTCCAAATTATATTATACTTTATTTCTTACCATCATCAAGCTATAGCCTACTCACTGAGTTGGTTGGAGACTCACCACTTTGAAGTAGTAGCTTGAGAGGTAGTTCTTGGGAAAGCTTAGTTGACTAATTGCACTTTTTTTTTATGAACTCATGCATATTTTTTTAATCTTTTGTTATAAATCTTAGAATCTATGCTTCATTATGTAGTAGGAAAGATATTATATTTTGAAATTTTGTGACTCTGAAGATTAGTTTAAGTATGTAGAGTATGAGAGAGCGATGATCTCTTGTATATATTGATGTATCTTGACTAGTTAGGTTGTTGTATCATATTTGAAATGTTAGTAAAATCAGGAAAACTGTGCTGAAATTTTTTTAAAAATTAAGAAATTGAATCTTTGATTTGAAATATATGCTTACGAGTTACAAGGTTTATCTCATTATCCATGCCAGTGAGTTGACTAAAGATATAGTGATGTGTGTTTGTATCATTTGAATAGCTTACTCGTGACACATGCATCACATCCTTGAATTTCAAAGGAGTTTTTCTTTCTAAAATTTGAATAGCTTACTTTTATCATATTTACATCACCCTTAGATTTTACCTTTATTCACATCAACTTAAAATTTTCAATAGAGAATACCACATGATTTTATTGGTTAAAAACTTTATTTGTTGTATATAGTGAATTTTCAGTGAAATGTGCAATATAAGAACAAAATGGTATATAAGGAATGAATAAGAATGAAAAAAAGAAAAGAAAATGCTTGACTACTTCATTGCTAAAGTTAAATAAAATGTGGTCGTATGACAAAATCTTCTAGTAGATTTGGTCCACAGCTAAACATGATTGACCAAGTAAGAATTGTGCAACGAAAACCTAACATGAAATGCTCTAGTTATTATGACTTTCCTTCTAAGATTGTTTTAAAAAATTTTATGGGTTCGGGCATATGTAAATTATTTAAATATTTATTTTTATACTAAAAATACACACACATATATATATAAATATGAATATCATTAGTATCAATTCCCACAATAAGAGTATTTAGTTTTAATATTTATATATAGGTTGTTATATTTAATAATTTTGTAAACATAAATTAAGATTTTATATTGATTGTATATTTGGATATTATATAATATAATTTATGTAACTTATAAATCTTTTTATGAATTTATATATAAATGAGTCATGATTTAAAAAAAATTTAATCATTTTGAATATTTTTTAAGTAAATAGGTCACGGGAATTATAATAACCTACTCTTGATAATTTCTATTCTCAAGATCCAAAAATGGTATTAATGATATGTTTAAGAATAGGAAACGATTGCACAATACTACAATTATATTTAAATAGTTATAAATATTTTCTTATTTTAATCATCCAAAATTTTAGTTATGACTATATTTTTTTTTTTTAATTTATAGATCAATGGTGGTTGCTGCATGTGGGCAATGGTCCAACTTTTCAAAAGTTGCCATTTTGTCTTACCAAAACATCACACCTTCAGGATGTTTGAAAAATTAGTTTTTTTTTTTAATGTATTCATGTGAAAAAAAGAAATAGATTAGAATGTCAAATACCAAATGATCATGTTTATGTTAATTATAACTCGTGATGCACTCCTTTCAGCATAACTAAATCTCTATTAGATATTTTAACGCTTTATTTTAGGAACCAACACAAGAAGAGAAATTATGATCCAATTGATTATGAATCTATTGATAAAGAATTTTTGATAGTTGAAGATGTACCTCTGGAATTTTATGAAGAGATTAAGAATGTTACTTATCAAGATAATGCAATTCCTATAATCAGTGAATGCACCAAGAGCTCATGGAGGTTAATAACTTAAATTTTCAATATTTGACTATTTTAGAAAAGTACGAACTTTAAATATTATTCTTATGCTTGTCTTTGTTTTTGTTTTTTTAACTTTTCTTACCTTTTAGTTAGGTGATGAAAAAAAAATGATATCATAGACCAACCATAGTTGCAATCAAATGAAGATCTTGGATTTGATGGTGATAGTGGTGGTCTTAGTGTAGATGTTGGCATATTGTTCGTTGATGGATTTAATATAAAGAAGCGTCATGAATAATTGTTAGTTGTTGTTTGATAGTTTATTTGTGATTGTAATTGATGTTAGACAATGTTGAACTTACATATTGTTAGACAATGTTGTAGAGTAGCTCCATGATGCATACGCAAGATCCACCTTTTTCTGTATACTTGTATTTTGTAATTGATAATGCGTCTAAATTCTATTGACACCATATTAAGTTGTTTAATTAGTGATATAATAGGCTTGTTAGAGGTTTAAGGGGCATAGTGTCTCCCCCATTACACCTTTATACTCCCTCTATGAAATTAAAATAAGTCTGTTTATGAGATCTCCAACAGATACATTTAAATTTGCAATTGAGATTGTAAAAAAATATCTTTCATACCCAAATATGTGACTTACTTCATGAAGAGTATTCATTCCAAAAAATTAGTCTATTAGGTGGGTATAACATGCACTCCTAGATAATTTATAAATTCTTATCAATTTCTAGTAAGACTAATTCTAACTATAAATTCTTGTGCTTGAAATTGGTTGTTGCTTTAGTCAACATATAGTTCCATTAGAGTCCCAATAAGCTATTGGGATGAGCATAGGGATTAAGATAACAAGGGAGGAAAGAACCAAGGGGTAGAAATATAATTTTTGATAAAAGTTACTATAGCTAACAGAAATGTAAAAACTTTGAGCCAGTATGTCAAGGGCAAGAGTCATTTTTGTTCTAAGTTGGGAAAATTTGCACCTTATTCACAAGTGGCTAAAAAGCTCACTAAACGACTTAGGGGCAAAGCTGCGATATTCATCTTTTGACACTGAGGCTCTTTACCCCCTAAAATATTCCATAAAATGTGTAGAATGATAAAGGCCATTTGAAGCTGGGAAATTGGACTAGGAAGGAACCAAACAACATCAGATCATCAACACATATCTATTTCAGTTAACCAAGGACCTCTTCTCTCTTATTTTCATTGTGTATTGTTCACCAAGTACCTAAACGAATTTTCAGTGATTCTTATATCAAGAGAGAAGCTACAACCTACATTTTGTGCCTTTGTACTTGCTATTGGATGATTAATGCTAATTAGATATACTTATACATGCATGTACCTTGAATTAAGAAATGGGTTTACTATTCATATTTTTCATGTGGCTAAAATCCTCTACTTAATGACGACTGAATTGGAAAACTAATAATTTTCTACGTTCTGAATGTTGTTTCGATGGTGAGGACTAAGTTTAGACATTTGAAACACAAAAACAGGATAAAAAATGGATTGAACCAAGCCAAGAGAAGATTTACATTGAATAGGGTATTATGTAACAGCTAATTACTTGCCTTATAGCAATCTACTGTGGCATTCTTCCCCTACCAAGAAGCTTGAAGAACATTGTAGCCAACTGCTAGGCTCCTAGTAGTCGACTTTTGTGTTCCTGTTTGCCCAAAAATTTTGCATAATAAGCTAGCATTTGACCTCCAAATTGGTGGCAATTGACTAGGAGCCCTCAAGTTTCAGAAATAGAGCAACTTGCTAACTGCTAACCTACTTCCAATCAACTGTTAACTCCATGTTTTGAGTAGTTCATTCTAGCAAGCTACCAACTGACTACCAGTGTGCTTTTAGTCAACTGGTAGCCTCCTGAAGTGCAAAATGAACTTAATTGCCTTCCAATTTATGTATCACAATTCAATAGATCATCTCAACAAGATTAATATGCGTTTTAGTAATATGTAACATGGATTTGATAGGAGAATAAGGATGAGAACTAAATGAGAAACAAGAAAAGTAACCATAGTATATGCACTAGAGATAGATATGTTTATGGTCGAATGACCGATAGTCAATATGGATGATTGTTGAGCATTCCGCAATTGAGCAATAATTTAGAATGGTAAAACATCCATTCAATCAATAAAGATAATTTTGAAAGCTAGTATACTCTATATGGCCAATTGAGAGTCACATACTTAGAATTAACCATGACCATGACTTAGGCTGAATCATCGTATTATATGTACTTTTGAATATCCTACTAAGAATGTGAACAATCTAAGATAGTGATTCTATAGCCTCATGATCCATCTAGGATGGAGTGGAGACGAATTGTCTAGGATAAGGGTCCTGTGAGATTTATAAACCTATCTAGGACAATGTTCTTCTGGCACTAGATCCTCTAGAGGACGCCTCAAATAGTACTATGATCTAGGACCATGAGGTGACTCATTCTTGAAGTGCTTTAGGGGTAAGTTGAAAAGGTAAAGGAAGGTTCTTCGTTGAGTGACACCTCCAATAGAGATGTTTGTTGGGTGATGCTCCCATTGCTTTTAATTTTGGAATGATAAAGTAATGGCAAGTGGCCATGTTTAGAAAAACTTTTTCCTATATCCATATATTATGAATGTTCATATTACTGTGATTTTTAAGATGAGATGAATGATTGAACGTGCCATATTTATTGAGATTGGAGTTTATTATTGTGCATGCATTCATAAGTACATATCATGATAGAGCATGATCCATGCATTGCATCCAATATATAATTGTTTTATAAAAGTTGAATTACAAGAATGTATGGAATTTTCTACATACATACGATTAGTACCATTAGTGGTTTTCAAAATAGGTAACTTAACTAGTGAGATCATAAATCTCATATATTCACTGATGTGTCCAAATGCCTAAGTTTCAAATCTTATTAGAGACTGAGGTTGCGTGGGTTGAAGTACATGTGTATGTGTTACTAGTGTTAGAGGTCCCTCTGCCTCCTAGTGATAGGTAGTTTACCTGAGTTGTATGAAGTAGTGTTGTATGTATACATATGTATGTGTAGTTAGATTTTGGGATTATATCCTCTTGCCATAGCCCATGATCTTTTTATGATGTGGGGAATGTTCTACTTGATTACCTTGATTTCCCAAAGAATTTTGTGTGTTGAAGGTGTCTTGATTCCTCTCCTTCTCAATCCTCTCTCTCTCTTCCTCTCTCTATTTTTTACTCTCTATCTCTCTAGCCATAGGAGTTCTAAGCCTTTCTCTCTCTTCCTCACCTATTTAAACGTTGCTCAACTTCCTAAGAATTTGAGTAGTTTTTTGAAAGTATTTTCCAATTGATTCGTGGGGCCAATTTATAATTTAATAAATTTCTAGAATATTTTATCCCTTGGTATCACTTTTAAATTTTATTTTCCTTAAAAATTTCATTCCCTTAATACTTTTCCTTTATTATAATAACAACTTTTGGGAAAATTTCTCCTAGTGTGACACTTGTATATATTCAAATCACCTACTGGTGCCACTTTCCTTTAAAACTCCCTATTTCACTAACCAAACCTCATTTCAATCTAACTTTCCAACCAATTCCTCTATGACTGACGTATCCAACCCTATACCCAAGAAGTACCAAACACATGTTAGAGAATTTATTAAAATTATAGATAAAATATTTTAGCTATTTTGGGGGATGTTACACAAACTATGGTAGAAACTCGACGTGTAAGATGGTGGCTAGGATGAGGCAAAAAAAAAATGATTTTTTTTAATAGAACATTCTTAACCTATACTCATTCCTCCATCAATATGAAACTTAATGGTGATGATATCATCAGTATGTTTAGGGTCCCACACTTTCTTTTGATCATCTTTCTTCTTTTATTTCTTTTTTTCTTCTTTATTGTTGACCTTAATGACTTTCTTGCCTAGTTAGATGTTCTCCTTGGTAATATACTTGTCTACTAGGTCAAGGAGGGTACCCATACCATCCACAATAATAAGGATGATATAGGTTGTGTGGAGGTGGGCAGTTGGTTGGCTAATTAGAATGACAATGTATTTCGTTGGAAACGCTGGGGGTATGGGCATTACTTGTGCCTGTAGCGATGCATTAGACACAACGAGGGGTCGATATTGGTCGACCCTAGGGGGTGGTGGCTCCACTATCATTGGCGCTAATTATGGAACTGGTGGTCTTGGAGGCAGCAAAACTACCAAGACTAGTTGATGCATCGGTGTGGGCTCAGTTGGCAATTGTAAGATCTTACACAATGCATAAAGTTATTGGCAAAGAGCCAAGACTTCGTCTTGGAAGTCATTTACCTCCGCTTGATGCCTTGAAAATGGCGTGCAAGATCACTGGCCCCACTCCTCTCCTTGCGAGAGCCTCCAGGAGTGAAGGTGGTCGAAGGTTGGTAATCCTACCATTGATCATCTATTCATCAACAGAGAGTTGTTAAATCACTTGCTCCGCTAGGGCAAAACCTTGTTGCCCTCTGTGACGGTAGGTGACGCAGGGGCTCCATTGTAGAGGGTTTGTTACATTGGGTGATGCGCCAAAAGTAGCAAGGATGGAATGTGTCTGCATCTTGTAAATTCTTTTTGAAAGAACTAAAAAAGATTGTGTAAAAGATGGCAAAAGAAACGTTATAGTGGTCATGGTAAGACCACAATGGACACCACTGATATTCTCCAATGTAGTCAAGAACACAAACAAGATTGAAAAACTTGAAAAAAAATGCTAAAGGGAGGAAGCCCTGGCTAAAGCACTTCCAGTGAGCAAATTAGTAGAGAATACAAGAATGTTGTTCCTATGGAGGGGTAAGAACCACTCCTTATATATATATAGCTTTCAACTGAGAAGGCCTTCATGAGTTAGGTGAGGGCGCTAGGGGTTGGCCTTTTTTAGTGATTGACTACCACATGGCTGTGCCTCTATGGTGGACCAATCCAAATATACCATATATATATTCAAATATATACATATATATATATACACACTAATATACATATAAGTATGTTCATACATATATACATTACTAATATACATACATATATATGTAAATACTTGTCACACGAAATGCGACATGAATGGCAAATGAAAGAAAATTTTGTTTTAACAAAACATTTTCAAAAACAATTTTAAAAAAAATTTCGAAAACCAATTCAAAAAACTTTGTTTTCAATTGTTAAAACCAATAAAATAAAAAATTTTATTTTTAAAAGGAAATTTTAGAAAAACCTTCTTAGGAAACAACTTTGTGAAAACAATTTGGTCTATGACAACAAAGATCGGTTCCAGAGTTCATACACATGAGAAAGGTGTTTAGCACCCCACAACTTTTGAATAAAAATGTTAAAAGGTTAAACTTAACCTAAGAGAAGTACCCTAACGCTTATGTACCCCTTATAGAGATCAAAGCTCACGTAGTTCAGAAATAGGAAGTTGATTAATTTTAATTGATGTTTTCAAGAAGAAATGATGGCATTAAAAATATGCCAAAGAAAATATGCTTGAAGTGAGTTGTTTCATTTTTGCTTTGAAAATTCATTCCATCCTCACTTCTTTCTCTCCTTGATTTTTTTTCTCTTTTTGATTTTTTTATTTTTTAGAAAATTCATTTGATCTCAATGGAATTCTAATTTTCAAAGAACTTAAAAAAGTTCGAATGAAATTATTTAAAAAATAAAACAATATTTTTGGATTTTTTATTTTATAAGTAAAAAGGCAATATTTTTGGTATTTTGAAAAAAATTTGGAAAAAGAAAATAATTTTTTATTTTTATGAAAAATCTTCAAAAGTAAGATTTACTTATTCTAAGTAAAATTCTAATTTTAAGAGATGATAAAAAGATATTTTTGGCCTTTTAGTTTTGTTAGTCAAAGGAAAATATTTTTTGGTATTTTGAAAAAATGTTTGGGGAAAAGAAAATAATAATTTCTTTTATTTTTATTTTTTGGAAAATCCTAAAAAGAAAAATAAAATTCAACTTCCTAGTTTTGGGATAAAATTGGGCAATTGGAACCCAATATACGTAACGTGCATGCAGATATAATTCATACAAGTGTGAGAATTTAACATGAAATGCATTCTATCACTTTTCCCAAGTCTTATTCTAACCAACATCGCTAAGCAATCGCATATAATGGGACGAGTGCTTATACCTAAAGGGTAAGACCGACATTCCACCTCTTAGGAGGTCGATTGCCTCCCCAACCATGATAAGCATAAGTTCTTATCGACATTGCTAAACGAGACAATTATATATACAATTATATCCTAAAATGCATGGTTATTTACAAAATTAAAAATAAAAGTGAACAAAAGGAGGTATAAAGTTTAAAATGGTTCCAAAATCCCCTTGAGCAAGTCCCTATCATGGCTCTAGTTCTCCACCAATCTAATTCCACATGCTCTCACAAGTAATCACCATTGCATGTGACCAAAAAGAAAGACAAAAGCACTAGAGTTTGTTTCGATGTCCTTGCTATGAACTTGTGAAAAATAGGCAGCATTCATAACAACATTTGAGCACCAAATTATCATTTTAAACCCTTTAAAAGAATCTTTAGAACACCAAAAGTACCTCACAAAGATATAAACACCACCACAACATTTAAAAACTTTAAAGTACATTTTTAGGAGGCCAAAGACATCACACAAAAATGATCAGCTCATAAGCACCAGCACCAGAGCAGAACTTTACCAACATTAAAAGAAGAACTATAAAACTCCAAGCCATGCCTAAGACAAGATTTTCAAAGGCTAAACAGCATGTGAAATACATAGTAGTACTTAAAACACCCAAAAAAGAAACCTCAAACTGTTAAAAACATAATTTACAAAAATTAGGCAACATATAGGTAACATAACAGCACTAAAACAGCACACAAATAAGCCTAAAAACATCACAAATATGATTTACAAATACTTAGACAGCTTGTGAGCAACATGACAGCATCTAAACATCACAAGAAGAAGCCTAAAAACATTATAAATAGAAATTATGAAAACTAGACAACATGAAGGTCACAAATCAACACCTAAACATCATAAAAAGAATCCTAAAAACACTATAAACATGAAATACAAAATCTGGACAGCAAGTGTATATCACATCAATACTAGAACACCATAAAAAGAAGCCAAAAAACACCACAAATATGAAATACAAAATTTAAACAGTATGTGGATGGCATAGCAGCACTTAAAAAACATAGGAGAAACCTCAAAAAACCATAAATGATACTTTATGAAGGCAAGACAACAAATGGATGACATAACAATGCTTGAACGTCAAGAAAGAACTCTTCAAATTCTACCATAATTTACAAAAGTTGGGACAGCTTCTACTTTCTCATATACACATTTTAACTCTAAAAGATGCCCTTTAGGATATAAAAACATGCTTGAGACAAAAAATGAACATCACCTACACGTTCTTACACATATTGACTCTTATAACATGAATTTTAAGATGCAAAACATGATCAAAACAGAATGGACAGCAGCTAAATGTTCTTACACACAATTTAACTCTAAACCATACACTTGAAGATGTACGAACATGCTTAAAACAGAACGGGCAGAACCTACATGCTCTTGCATATGATTTGTCTCTAAAACATACAGTTTAAGATGCAAAAATATTCTTACAAAAGAACAGATAGCCTCTACATGTTTTTATACACGCTTAACGTCCCAAAACATGCCCTCTAGGATGCATAAACACATTCAAAACATGGACAGAACTTACACCCATTTGACTCCAAACAAACACTTTTAAGAGGCAAAAACACTCCTAAAATCAAATAGGACAGAATTTATATATTTTTCCACATGCCTACAACTCCTAAACAAGTACCAGAATGTGTAGAACGTACCTTGAAACCACATGGGTGATGTATAGACAACACCTACACTCAAGATGACACCTAGACATTTTAATGCCAGAGGGATACAATGAAATAAAGAAAGGAAAATAAAGGAACACAAATAACAATGTCCAGCATCTCTAATCCATGTTTAAATCCTCAATGACACGTTTACAAGTAAAAGGAGCAAAACAGAATAACAACATTTACTTCCTAAAATAGCAATTTAAGCCACATTTTGACCATCACAAGATGGGTTGTCAAATGGGGAAAAAACAAACCAAAGCTCATCCGATCAAAACAGAATCTCAAACCCCTATTTTAATACTTCGAAAGCGGTTCAAATGAGAAAAGATAAGTCAGAAAAGGTTCATTAAATCAGCACTTTGAAACACCCTTTGAACATCAGAAAACGATGTTTCATGAAGAAATCAAGATAATCAACAGCCGTTAGACCGGCACTTTAGGCACTTGATACAAAACTTTAATATGCTTAAACATCAATGGAAAGAAATAAACATGAAGTGAAATCAACTCCAACGCACAACAAAAACAAATATGGATTCAGATAAGAATTTCAGTGTAAAGAGGTCAAGTTTCGAAGCCCCAAAAGTGAGTCAAAAGGTATTAGCACATAAGGTACTGAAGTGAAACTTTGACACAAAGATATAGCGATTTTGATACATAAAATGATTCAAAATGTCTCTGCAACAACTGAACTTGGAATCAGGCCAATGACACACAAGAATGAAAGTTGGGGATTTGGAAACAAAACCAAAATAAGGCTCACACACTATCAATTTAAATCAGACTTTTAACATGTTGATTAGAGCCAACCGAGACTCAAAAATGGCAGAACTATAACTCAATCACAAGGACCCCGGATAATATCTTGAAGTACCAAAAACGAAACTAGAGTAAGACACGAAAAATTGGGAGACTCTCAGAATCCATTAAGCTACACAAACCATTATTTCAGTAATCAAAACAAAGATTTAACCCCTCTAAATGATACACAAAGCAATCGAACGCTTAACCATATGAACAGAATTTTTTGAAATCAACCATATAAACAGAACTTAGCAGTGTTTTTCATCTTTACAGAACCAAGAACTCAAATCCTCAAATTGCCAAATCACCAAACTTACAATCTTCAGCCCAGCCATTCATATTTAAAAGGGAAAATAATGGGAATTTAGAATCAGTGGCTTACATGAGGACCGGTCGCGGATGAACAGTGGCAATGGCAAACGGTGGTGGTGGTGGTGGCGGCGGCGGACGCGGAAGCAGCGAACGACGGAGTTGGAACAGCAGCGTGGTTCGTGTCTCATTCTTCCCGCGGCGGATTTCTCTCTCGGCTCTCCTTCACTCTTCTTTTTTCGGTGATTTCGAATGCCAAATCAGATTTTTTCCCTCTCTTTTGTTATTTGTTCCGGATCCCCTACTTCAGCCCTAGGCTCCCTTTTATTGAGAGTGGAGAGAAGAAGGAGACAAGAGCAAGGATTTCGAATCTTCCCTGGGATATGGATGACGATGGCGCGGCGGTAGATAGCTTCCCCATCCGCGTCTTCCTGATCGCCTGCTCGCTGGCATCCATCTCTGCTCCTCCGCGTTTTACTTTTTTGCTGAATGAAGAAGAGGGCTCGTGACACACTGCAAAGGGGTCCTCGTCTGTTTTTTTCTTATTTTTCTTTGCATTGGGCTTTATAAACATGAAGAAGGTGGAGATTTGGGCTTGGTCCATAGGGAGGGTATCTTGGTCCTCATGCTTCTCTTTATTCCATTTTTGTTGCCCCATTCTTTTTATTTCTTTTTAATTGTATTTTTTGTATTTTTATGATTTTTGAAATTCATAGAGATAAAATTATCTTGGACGGTAGAAGGGAAAGTTAACATTTTTTTATTTTTTATTTATTAATATTTATCATATCTTAATTTTTAAAACTCCTAATGAAATTTAAAACTAATAAAAGAATTTCTAAAGTAAAATTAAAAAGACTTTTGAAATTTTCACATTTTGAATATATATTTTCTGTATTTTTTATTTTAAAAAAATTTTAGACAAAATACGATATTCACAATATTTATACATTATAATCTATGAACTAGTCTAAATCACAGATAAAGTTGAGCTCTTGCAAATGAGAATGCAATAAGATAAAGGCCTCCTAAAGCACCTTCGATGGTCAAAATTGCGAGAGAGATGAGAGTAAGAGTGAGGGAGTTTCAATAGGGCTTGAGAATATGCATAGCTCAGGAGGGTATGAGCTATTCATTTTATAGGTTACTAGTGAGGAGTTTTCATATGCAAAATGACGAGTTGATTGTCATGAATTAATTATTTAGAGTTGATTAGTAATTTAGTGACTAATCTTTATATAAATCTAATTTAGATAAACCAATTCATATATTTATTAGTTACAATAAAAAATTTTAAAAATATTATGATTATTCAAATAAGAAATATAAAATGCAAAGAATTTAAATTGTGACAAATTAAATTTTTGTCATTTTAAATTCTTCATATTTCAAATTCCTTGAAATTTAAAATTTTTCAATCCAAAGACAACTTAAAGAGCTTCGGTCCTCTATTATTTGCTTGGCTAATAAAGATCCTACGTACCATCCAAGATTATTTCTACACTGTCTGATTAATCAATCGGCCAAAGATTGATTTATCAACATTTAAAGAAAATTGATATTGATTTCTAATGGTACAACTAATAAGGCCCCTGTTTTTTATTCCTTCTGCAAACTTTATTTTCTAGGGAGGCAATATATAAAATTTAGTCCTTTTTAAAGAGACCAAACTAATATTTGCTTAAATAAAATGAACCACAGTGATTAAAAGATAATTAAATAAAACGTATAAGTATAGGAGGACATGCCTAAGACAAATTAGTATAAAAATTATATGAAAATAAATTGTAATTTATATAAAAGGGAAAACCTACCTAGCTAACTTGATTTAAAAGAAAAAAAAGATAACCTATACGAGGTTGGTGGTCCAAGATCAAAATGGACCCTATCCTTTCGTATAAAACATGGCTAATTATCAATAATAACAAATAATTAAATTAATTAATTAATTAAATAGTAAAACATGACTTGATCATGTAGTTAAGAGCAATAATGGGTACATGTTGACCATCCCTTTGCACATGGTAGACACAGTAAGGGGTACGAGGGGAACCATGGTGTTGGTTGTAATAAGGCATTACTTAAAACATGAGGGATCTAGTTTGAAGAAAACGTCATAACAGCGGTTAGTGATCGATGCAATCAATTAGGTTTAACAACAAAATACATTATTTTATCGATTGTTGACAATAAAGTTAGGCAGGCAAAATCATGATGTTGCCAGATCCTTGTGAAAGTGGCCTCAAAGACAATTAATTAAATATATTAATAATTTGGTCATTAAAAACTCCTTGATCTTTTGTTTAGTCTAAATAACATTAGCAATATGTAATTTAGTTTTTATAAATTTTAAATTTTATAAACTGTATAACATTAATCTTGTAAAATTGGAAAAAATGTTTTAGAGACCAAAGTATTAATATAATATAATCAATTTCATTTGTCCGTGATCTTGTATAAAATTCTAAAATATATTAGTTAATTTAAATAATAATAGTAATACTAAGATTAAGTTATTTATAATAAAAAAAAAAGCAGATGTATTACATATACTTTTTAGATAAACTAAATTAATTTTAAAAAAGATATATAAACACATAAAATCTACATATTTACTTATAACGTAAATCTACGGAACT
Source organism: Senna siamea (assembly GCA_031216115.1). NCBI lineage: Eukaryota > Viridiplantae > Streptophyta > Magnoliopsida > Fabales > Fabaceae > Senna > Senna siamea. The sequence goes on from CM062354.1 coordinate 15,942,995, forward strand.
TTTTTCGTACTCTTTTTTTTAGTATAATTTACTTTCAATATGCTTATATATAATTTTTTTTTCATAATTAACATTTCTTATAAAATGAGTTTAATTAATTAAAAATATATCTCGTTTTAGCTTGCATGCCATGACGATTAGTTTTACAAAACTCTATTGATAATTTACATTCTGTGCACCACTAGCCTTAGATGTTGGGAGAGCGATCTCCTTCATGGGTAGTTGTAAACACTGAACTAACTGATACATCAGCAGCAGTTGGTGCAGATATTGCTATCCTGTGGTTTGAGGTGCATTTTTCTTAATAAAGAATAAAAACAATACAGCAAGAAACTAATTCTGCATTGTAAATGTCAACTTCGCATTTTGCATTGGAGAGGTTAGGAAAGGGGGGAAATGTGACCAGCAGTACAAAGAAGGGATGACAACGAAAGGGCAGAGACATAAAATGTTTCCTTACCCTCACTCCTATTTTACACGTCAGAAAAAGAATTTTTTTATTAAGTTTATATACAATTATTTATATTTTTTTTATTAAGTTATCTAATTAAAATTAAACATATAAAAATATTTTTTAAAAAAATTAATTATAAAAAATTAATTATATAAATTATATACGTGTTATTCTGTTATTAAAAAATTTAATGACAAATATATAAGTACTATACTTATTTTTTTTTGTTCATCCCTATTCTTCAAAAAAAATTGGGTCCCACGAAAAATTGAAGTATTAATAAAAATTTATAAAAATACTAATATACATTTTTATAATTTTTTTTAAAATTAATGAAAAATAATCAATTTATTAAGATAATAAAAAATTAATTATAATTTTCAAATTTTCAAATAAGACAGAGTCAAATGAGAAACAATAAAGTTTTAATATTCCACCATTTTCTAAAGTTAGTGAGTTATTTTTTTTTTAAATTTAATTAATAAATAATAGAAAGAAAAGTTATAAGAGAAAATATTTAAAGAAATATAGGTATATATATAAATTTTAAAATATATTTATAAATTTTTGAAAATAAAGCCCCTGAAAAAAATTTCTTCACATTCAAATCTCTACATGGAGCTGTAAAAAAAAATTTTGTCATCTCTAAAAATAATAATAAGACTCATAACAAATTTTAAATTTCCTTAAACTCAACTTAGAATTTTTACTACAAATGAACTGCAGAAAGAAATCCCACCAATAGGAATTTTCAAAAAAAAAATAATAATGTTAAAAAATAAAGAGACAACCCGGAAGCCAAGGCCTAAGATCCTCAAAGACCTAATATTAATAGTTTTTTTGGCCGAACCAACTATATTATTAGTTTTTTTTTTTTTTTACTGAACCTACTATTAATAGTTTACTGGACCTAAACCTTTACCCTCTTGACCTGCATATCTCTAAACCTTAATTCACTTCTCATTACAATCCTTCTCTAAAAGCTAAAATATTATCATCATCTATAACTCCTATTCGCCCATTAATTCCAGCCCTTTACGGAAAACCCATAGACAAAGACATGAAGTATCAATAAGAAATAGCAAAAGACATAACTATAGAAAGAGAAATCCCCAGCAAGGATGATTGCAATCTCCCTCACATATATTCCAGGGTAAGGCTGCCATCAGTGTTTGGAACGAGTTCTGGTGAGGCAGGTGAATGAACTGCCACGGAAGCAGCTATTTCGCCGGCCTTGCTTCGCATTTCGAGAACCTTCTGATGGGAATTGGAGTGCAAGGATGGGCAAAATGTTGGACTTGCAGCAGGGCGGTATTCAGGGAAGAGCCGGCCGGACTTGTACCGAACACCACAAGCATTGCAAAGGGTTTTTGGCCCCAATGGCCCTGCCCTCCATTGTGGTGTCTTAGTTATTTCACAATGCATGCATTTCCTAACTGCTTGTGATGGCACATTCTGAGTCACATCGGGTGGACCTAAAGGATGTGATGACCTAACTTTCTTATGCTCTCCAGAACCTTTCTTTGGTATCTTGATTAAAGGACGAGACTCGGCAAAATTCTCAGAATCTGAAGAGGTCTTGGAAATGGCATTAGGCATACTGTTCTCGTCGACAGAGGAAGCAGGGGAGATTAACTGCATTGCCGGACGAGGGTTGAAGGTAGCCGGGCGGGGACGCTTGCTGCGTGCACGTACACATGGTACCGGAATGTAAATTTCCGAGCTGCAAGGCACATTCTTCTCACCGGAGCAGGAGCTGCCACTGTCAAGGACAGAGACTGGGCTGAAAGTCTGGAATTGGTTCTGTGCCTCCAGTTCCCCTGTGGTGCAGGATGGATCCACTTTCTCCAGGTTGAGGCTCCCACAAGAGGGATCCCCCACAAAGTTTGGCAGCCATTCTAACGAGACAATGTCATCATACTGGAATAAGAACATAGTGAACAAAATCAGAAAGGAGATGTAGTTTCGCCTTGAGCTTGGAAATTTTTATTTTTAAAATTATTAAATGTTATGATTTCACCTAATTAACAATTTAACCAAGCATGTTTATGGATTTAGTGGTAGCATGAGAAGGCGAATATGCTATGGTCTTCAAATTGGGTTTTGAATATGAATTTGAGCGCTGTAACATAGATAACACATGAGATTGTCATAACCAATGCTTGACAACTATTACAAAATACCCTATTCCACAAGCTAATGGAATGCTTTTGAGTTTTGACCAAAATTAAGTACATATACAATCTAGCTTAACACTTCACGGCAACACTAGCTTTTACAGAATTTTATAAATACGGACTCATTTCTGCTAATATTTATTTATCGTGATAAAATAATCAGATTCTGAATTTGAACTAAATGATCTTTGTGATGATTTAGTCCTGATAAGTGAATATAGCTGTATATGGATGTTTATTTTAACAAATCCCCAATTTTCGTTATTGTGAGTGGTTACATCAGTGCTGATCACATGCCAACGTGACCTTCAATATTCGAAATAATAATCTAAATCACCGCCAACCAACTAACTTTTAATAAATTTCTTTAAAAAAAATTTAAAAAAGTGGACCTAAATAACTTTACACAGAAAGAGTTTTTAAAAATAAGAAAAACATAAAAAAAAGTTTTTTTTATTAATATAATTATAAAAATACATAAAAATAATACTAATATAAATTTTAAAAATTAATTTTATAAAATAATTTTAAAGAACAAAACACAATCAAATAAGTTTAAAATTGTTTCAAAACAAATTTAAGGATAAGAATAGTCCCACATAGTTTCGATTTCTGAAAATTTACATAAATATTTTTATATGTATTTATTTAAATATTTTTTATAACTCTTTTATTATTATTCATTAATTAAAAAATTAAAAAAATTAATCTATTAAAATAATAATATTTTTAAAAATAATCATCTATGACTTTTTATTTTATTTAAAACTCTAAAATTATAATAATTTTTTTATTATTTTAATAAAATTAAATATTATTCATTAATATCTTTTTAATATTTAAAAGCTTTAAAATTATATATTTTATAAAATATGTATATTATTTAAATATTTTAAATCTTTGTAGGAATTTAAATTCTCATAAAATATAGAAGTGAAAAAAAAATTTCTCCACTCCCTCGTCCTCGCCCTCTCCCATAATCATCCATAGTGACAAGCTAGCACTAATCGCATTTTTAAAAAATTCTAAGAAAATATTTTTTGTTTAATTAAACTAAATATATTTTTAATTATATTTTTGTTTTTAATAAAAATGAAAATAATAAAATCAAACGCACAAACTCTAAAACCGAACGCACTCCGCGCCCTAAAAACTACGACGTCATGTGGCAGCAAGCCAACTCCATTAACGCCAAAATTTAAAAACTATGGGCGTTGATATACAAAGAGGTTCATGGACTTCATATGAATCCGGCAAAAGATACCGTTAGCATGTGGATAAAACATGACGCTAAAATTTGGATACTTAAGAAGAAAATTTCATCTGAATCAGAATCGAAGTAATTAAAAAAAATCTGGAGACTCACCGGAATGGAGAGCTCCGCCGAGCTGTTCCCAGAGAAAACCGAGTCCGATTCGGTGGGCCAAATGCTCGGGAACGAGTGGCAGGTCATCTTGGCGGCCGGCAAGGAAGCAGCGCCGACGTCCACGTCTTCGGTGGGGAAATCAAGGAGGTCGTCGATATGGTCGAAGAAGCCACCGCAGTCTGTCTCGTCTTGTTCAATCATTTTCTCTTCCACTGAAATTTTCCTGAGAAAATTCAAGGGGGAAAGCTAAAAGTACACCCAGTAAATAACAAAGGCAATGTAAATATGTAATGTGCCATCATGAAGCCGCGTGGCGCATTTTAGCATTGGTCGAACTCGAAACTGAATCTTGGAAATTTTGAAAAATCAATTGTTCTTTTGTAATATTTGGAAATTTCTTAAACAAAGAAAGAATTCTTTTTTTTTCATAATTTAAAATCAGAATATACCAGCCGTGATATAGTTCCATTTTATTTTAGAGCTTTTTTTTTATTTTTCTTTCATTGAATGTATCAAATTGAAGAAAAAAAGAGCATTTTGAAAATTGGCACTTGTAAGCTATCCTAACGCAATTTGAGTGAATTACTTAGCAGTTTGTACAAGTTACTTGAAAATTCAAGTCCTTTAGAAAACATAAGAAAATAGCAATGAATGAACGACAGGGATCAATATTGGACCATGTGAAACAGAGAGTAAAAAATATATGTAATGGCCAGAAAAATTAACGCTGGAAAATTTTTAAATCATCGAGAGATTTTCAAATCGTCGAGAGAAAAAACCCCCATTGAAATTCTACTCCTTAAAAGCGGAGTTCGAGAAAAAAAAAATGGTGACACTGAATTTGCAATGACCAACAAAGCTGCTGACAATAGAATTCTCATAAAATTGAACCAAATGAAACAGATTAAAAATCCAGATATTCACCTTCAGACTCAAGAAAAATGAAGTCTTTCAATGGCTACTATAAGCAGCTAGATATTCCTCGCAAAGCAACCACTCTTAGAGAGAGAGAGAGAAAGAATTTGAAAGGAGAAACGAGAGTAAGAAAGGTTCACAAGGGAAGTGCGTTATGAAGAAAGAGAGAGCGAAAGAGAAAAGAACGTGATGGGCACTGGCAGGTGAGGTTCAATCTTCATTGCTAGCTGTCTTTTACTATCTATCCCTTACCTGTGGCGATGTTGAAGTCTTCTCTCTTCCTTTTTCTCTTTCCCCCTTCCCCACCCTCTCATTTTCTTTCTCCCCACTCTGATGACATTCACGAGTCCCGCACCCACCCATCACCGTTTTCTATTTTTTTAAGCCAAATCATACAAAATTAATTACTTATTTTATCAAAAATAAATATTAAAAAAATATCTTTCTAGTCTCAAAATTTAGATATATTGTTTTTTCCATAATTTAAATGTATTGTTAATATCGTAATAAAACGTTTTTATTTTGTTATTAGTTTTATCATTAATATTTACCAAAGCTATTAATATCATTTCAAACCTTAATGCTATTTATATTTTAGTACTACGTGATTTATCTTGAATTTATTTAATTATATTTTGGATCAATTTCTTTTAAATAATTGGCTTGAAATTAATATTGTTAACACATTGTGTTTCATTTTTGTTAAATAATAAACAGTCAGCATGTGCTGCGCATGTGGTCCTAACAAAATTTAGTTTTTTTATTTTTTTTCACTAAAATATTATTTTTTACATTTTGTCCACAAAATTTGATTTTTTTTTTTTACTAAAATCCATTTTTCTATTAAAATTTTAAATTTTTAACTCTAAATCCTAAATTTTAATCACAAAACTCTAAATACGAAATGTTAAACCTCAAATTTTAATCTTTAAATTAAATTTTAAATTTTAAATTTTAAATCACAGATCTTAAATTTTAAACTTTAAATCTTTAAATCTTAACCCCAAACTTTAAACTTTAAACTTTAAATCATAAATCTCAAATCTTAAATTTTAAATCTCAAAAATTAGAACTCATACCGTAAAGTTTAAGATTTGATATTTATGATTTAAGATTTAAGATTTGATATTTGATATTTGATGTTTAATGTTAAGAGTTTGGAGTTTAGAATTTAAAATTTATGATTTAAACTAAATTTAAGATTTAAAATTTATGATATAAGGTTTAAAGTTTAAGATTTGAGATTTAAAATTTAAAATTAAGGGTTTATGGTTTAAGATTTTAAATTTTGGATTTAGGTTATGGAATTTTAGAGAGAAAAATCAAGTTTTAATGGACAAAACAAAGAAAAATCAAATTTTAGCAGACAAAATAGAAAAAAAAAAAATTTGCGGTCATGTGCGGGGCACGGGCTGTCTTCATCAATCACCTAATGGAATGAAGCATAGAGCATTTATGTGTTAATGTTGTTAACCACATATCACCTGTTTGAAAAAAAAACTTGAACCACAAGATGATTAAGTGAATTTGAGGTAAATTACAAAGCAATAAAGTATAATTTATTCTATAAATTTAATGTGCTAACATGAATAATACTTTTTTTTGGTGAACTACCAATTTGGTTTTTCAAATTTAAAGAAATTTTAATTTTGTCCATAAAGTTAAAGAATTTTCAATTATGTTAGTATATTAAGTTCACATATATAAATTTTTTGTCAAAATTACTAATATTTAAAAAGTTCATTGAATTTTATCTAATCTAACTTGAGCTAAGACTAATCTTATAATATGAGTAGAGATGTTCTTGCAATACTTTTTTATATGCAAAAATTAAATATGACACATTACTTAAATAAAATAAAATAATTATTACTTTAACAAATTATTCGTTGTTATTTTTTAAATAGATTCCTTGTAGTAGTAATTACAAATTATGATCAACTAGCGTTATAAATATTTGAATAATTTATGTAATTGATAATACTCATTGTAAACACAACATTTTGTCTAGACTAAATATAAAAATTAATATAGAAGTAAAAATAATAAACAATAAACAATAAAAGATAAGATAAAATAATAATAATAATAAATAACATGCTTCTATCAAATCATAATTAAAAATTAAAATCAAAATTTAAAGAAGATAACTAACATAATTTGCAAAGAATCAAGATAAGGTAAAAATCAATGCACAAAAATTAAAAATAATAAAATAATAAAAATTATATATTTATATATTTATATATTTATATATAAAATAAATAAAGAATAAAAGAAACAAGAAGAAGGAGAAGGAGGAGAAGTGTAACTACTACTAGTAGTTTTGATTTTTAATTATTATTAAAGTTTTTCGTGTGTAACTACTACTGCTACACTACAACTCTACTACTACTACCTATACATTCTTATAAGTAGTTAATTATTAGTTTTGATTTTTAATTATTATTAAAGTTTTCCATGTGTAACCTATACATTCTTATAAGTAGTTAATTATCAAGCACTTAGGGAGTCGACTAGTAGAAATCATGTCACCTTTAGTCTCTCCAGACCATCTAATTCCGGTTAAATTATGTCTAAATGTTTGAATAAAACTTTAGATTCCATCCACTTAAAACTCAATTAGTTTTTTTTATAAACATAAAAAATAAAAAATATTTATATATTTTTAGTCTTAGTTTTATTTATTTTCTTTTTTTTTTCAATTAAAACTTAGAAATTGTTTCAAAAATCTAAAAAAAAAAAATTAACAAATATAAAATGAAGAGATTCAAAAATTGAAAAGAATTTGATTCTACAAAATTAAAATCAAAAAATTCATCATCAAAATCATTTTTTTGTGAAATTACTTTAAATTTAAATTTTTTTCTCTTCACCCAAAAATAATTAACATCTAACAACCAATTAATGCTAATTTTTTATTATTTAAACTACGTAGACTTTAATCTTAATTGGGTATGTAAATGTGGGATTTAATTCTAAATCTTAAAATTGTTTGAATAAAAATTAATTGAAACGGAAGCGTACCAGAATCCATCATGAGATTTCTGAATTATGAATGTTGGTCTTCTGACTGATAGTTTCCTTTAGTCTCCTGGAGGCAGATGGGAACCAGAAGGAGAGAGACCAAGTATTTTGAAATGGTGTCAGGATACTTCAGTCAGGGACCACACCCTTTATATATAGGTCCTTATGTGTCAAATTACCAAATTGCCCATCATAAGTCAGTAATTTGCACTTCAGGTATTCTACACATTTTATCAGTCCCCACACATTATTATTTATTATAAGGACCAAGAAATTAAATTAGATCACTTTATCGGTCCTTAAAATTTATAATAGTAATATATGCATGATGATTAATCCACAATACATGTACGTCTACATGTCCTAATGTGTCTATGAATGTACATAGTATTCAATCCAAATTCTAACAGTCTCCCACTTGGATTGTACAACTATGTATTCATATCATAGAACCTTTAATCATATACAACACACTATAACTTTATGTGCACCTTAATTTTACCAATCTCGTCCATTAGTCTTATCAATGTAAGGACCAAAGAGGCATTCGTTGTCTTTTGCAACTAAACCTACAATGATCACAAACATCAACTTAACTAAATGACATAGATCATGTGTGGATGTGTAGCATGGAAATTACATGTAATGTGATCTACACATGTCTATTTCCAACTGGTCCAACTTAAACAAATGAGATCAAAGTTCAGAGTAATTTATGTAAACTGAAAAAAAGAATACTTCATTAATGTAAATAAATAATGTCATGACATCAAAATACAATAGAATACAAACTCCCACTATTTTAAACAGCATCTAATGGAACAACACCCATGTGAACAATATGCTCATGAAAGGCCAGGGGTGTCAATGCCTTAGTAAGCAGATCAGCAAGCATGGAGTTTGTTCCTATCAACTCAATATTAATGAAGCCACTCTGAACTCTTTCTTTTACAACAAGGAACTTTATATCTATATGTTTAGATCTAGAAGAGCTCTTGTTGTTATTTGAATACAGAACTGTTGCTCTATTGTCACAATATAACTTGAGTGGCCTTATAATACCATTGACAATGTGTAGCCCTATGATGAAGTTTCGCAGCCATATAGCATGATTAGATGCTTCATAACATGCTATGAATTCAGCCTCTATAGTAGAAGATGCAACAAGTGTCTGTTTGGCACTTTTCCAAGATATTGCACCTCCTGCTAACTGAAATACATAGCCAGATGTCGATTTTCGACTATCTTGGCATCCAACAAAGTCGGAGTCAGAAAACCCAACGATCTCAAGTCTGTCCGACCTCTTATATGTCAGCACATAATCCTTAGTGCGATGTAAATACCTGAAAAGCAAAGTCATAATCATAAAATCCTATGATTTCATGTTTTCCTAACCTTTTATATGTGAGTATAAAAACCTTAGTGTTTTTTGAATACCTGAAAACTCTCTTGGCTGCTACCCAATGTTCTCTGCCTGGATTACTTTGATATCTGCCAAGCATCCCCACAATGTATGCAATATCAGGTCGAGTGCAAACCTGTGCATACATCAAACTCTCTACTATAGAAGCATAAGGGATATTTTCCATAAACTTGAATTCAATATCACTTTTTGGACACTTTTGCATACTGAACTTGTCTCCTTTAGATATGGGGGTATCATGAGGTCTACAATTTTGCATGCCAAAGCGTTCAAGTATTTTTTCAATATAACCCTTCTGTGATAATCCAAGAATTCCTCGTGAACGATCACGATGAATTTGGATTCCTAATACGAAGGATGCTTCACCAAGATCTTTCATTTCAAATTTATTTGATAAGAATTTCTTGGTTTCACGAAGCAATTCTATATTGCTACTGGCAAGTAAAATGTCATCCATATATAAGACCAAAAATATATATCTACTCCCACTGAACTTATGGTACACACAATTTTCAACAGTGTTCACTTCAAAACCAAATGAAATAACAGCCTGATAAAATTTTAAGTACCATTGACGAGAAGCTTGCTTGAGTCCATAGATGGATTTCTTAAGTTTACAAACCAAGTGGTCAGTTTCCTTAGAATTAGCTAACCCCTCTGGTTGTTTCATAAAGATAGTTTCCTCAATGTCTCCATTGAGAAAAGCTGTCTTTACATCCATATGATGCAGCTTAAGATTAAAATGTGCCACAAGTGCCATGATTGTCCTAAAAGAGTCTTTTGAAGAAACTGGAGAGAAAGTCTCTTTATAGTCAATCCCTTCCTTTTGGGTGAATCCTTTAGCGACAAGACGAGTTTTATATCTTTCCACATTACCTTGTGAATCCCTATTGATCTTAAAAATCCATTTACAACTAATTGGTTTCACACCTGCAGGTAATGGGACAAGATCCCATACGTCATTGTCCTTCATAGATTGCAATTCTTCACCCATAGCATTGATCCATTTATGAGAATTAGAACTATTAATTGCCTCATTGAAAGTGAGTGGATCATCTCCCAAAGAGTCAATATATTCCTCATTATCAAGGAGATATACAAAATAATCACTAGAAATTGCATTTCTCCTTTCTCTTGAAGATCTTCTTAAAGGCACTGGTTCTTCTTGAATTTGAGGTTGTTGAGTTTGATCACTTTGGTCCTCAAGAACAACTTATCTGTCATGTTGATCTTGAGGAGTGGAAATTTCAACATTATCTTGAATTGGAATTGAATGTTGTTGATGAATCATGTTAGGTATAAAAACCTGATCATGATCATGTCTCACCACAATTGTAGGAAGAGGAATAGTTACTGAATTCTCTTCACTAACAATGTCATTCAAATCCTCTTCAAAAATAATGTTTTTATCCTTATATTCCCCCTTAAACTCAACATCCTCAAAGAACCGGGCATTTCCCATCTTAAAGAATGTTCTTCTTATGGGATCATAGAATTTAAACCCCCGTGACCTTTCAGAGTACCCTACGAAATAGCTACTAATGGTTATTGAGTCTAGTTTCTTTTCATTTGGCTTATAAGATCGTGCTTCAGCTGGACATCCCCAAACTCTTAAATGCTTGAGTACTAGTTTCTTACCAGTCCATAACTCATATGGGGTCTTGTTTGTAGCTTTTGTAGGAATTCTATTCAGAATGTACATTGCGGTCTTTAAAGCATCACCCCAGAGTGAGTGAGGTAAGGTAGTACGAGAAATCATACTTCTTACCATATTCTGAAGGGTTCTATTGCGCCTTTCAGCTACACCATTCATGCTTGGTGAACCTGGCATGGTGTATTGAGGCACAATTCCACACTCTTCTAAAAATTGAGCGAAAGAACCCGGACGTTGTTCACCTGATCCATCGTATCGACCGTAGTATTCACCACCACGATCAGATCTAATGGACTTAATAGTCTTGCCAAGTTGATTTTCAACTTCAGCCTTAAAAGACTTAAAAACGTCCAAAGTTTGAGACTTCTCATGTATCAAGTATAGGTAGCCATATCGAGAGAAATCATCAATGAATGTAAGAAAATACTTTTGACCATTCCAAGAGGCTATAGGAAATGGCCCACATACATCTGTATGTATTAATTCTAAAACATCCTTAGCTCTCGTAGCTCCTAACTTTCTCTTGTTTGTAATTTTGCCTTTAATGAATTCAACACAAATATTATAATCTGAATCCTCAATTTTATCAAGAATTCCTTCTGACACAAGTCTGTCAATTCTTTGTTTAAAGATATTACCTAAACGCTTATGCCATAATGAAAAAGAATTCTCATTTGAGAATTTGCGTTTAATGCCACTAGTTTTAGTATTATTAGACTCATTATATGCATGTATGGAATCTAACAAATAAAGGTTGTCATGTGCAGATAAAGTACTACTTCCAACAAGCATAGAATTAAAATACACATTACATTTTCTATTTCCAAATGAACAAATATAACCTTCTTTGTCCAGTACAGAAATTGAAACCAAATTTCGTCTAAAAGACGGTATAATAAAAGTGTTATTTAATTCTAAATAAAAACCAGTACATAATAACAACCTAAAATGGCCTATGCCTTAAACTTCAATTGGATTCCCAACTCCCATATAGATGTACTTTTCATCTTCATTGGGTTTTCGGTAGTTCAGGCAACCCTGCATAGATACACTTATGTGAGTTGTAGCACCAGAATCAAACCACCAAGTATATCTAGGTACTGAAACCAAATTTACCTTAGTGCAAACAAGAGTGAAATACATACCTTTCTTCACACGCCAAGCGTGATACTTAATGCAGCCTCTCTTCATACGAGAAGTGTCCTTACAAAAGAAGCATTTCTTTCCCACATGTCCCTTGGACGAATCCTTATGCTTCTTTTGTGCTTGAGACACCGCAATCTCTTTACCTTTTCTCTTCTTGCCACGGCCTGAGGAGATAGATGCCAGATGAGCACTCTCAGTTTTATGCTGCTTCATCCTATCTTCCTCTTGCACTAAGTGAGAGATAAGCTTATTTAATGTCCATTTATCCTTTTGACAATTATAGCTCACCTCAAACTGTCCAAATTGCGGAGGAAGGGAAATAAGCACTAAGTGAACGAGCAGATCTTCCGAAAGCTCGATCTTTAGTGACTTTAACTTTCCAGCTAGATGAAACATTTCTAAGATGTACTCCCTTATGTTCCCATTACCCTTGTACCTCATGGAAACAAGTTTTCTTAATGTTCCACTTGTCTCCACCTTATCACTCTTGGCAAAGCTCTCTTCAAGGGTATTTAAGAACCTAAGGGCATCTGTTTCCCCAGACAAGGTGTCCAGAAAAGTCTCTGGGATTGCATTCTTCATGATCATAAGACTCACGCGGTTAGAGCGGTCCCACCTCTCAAAGACTCTTCAATCCTCAGAAGAGCTTTGATTTGTAAGAGGTAGAGGACGTGGCTCTCTGAATGCGAGGTCCAAATCCATGCATCCCAAGACCATAGTTACCTTATTTTTCCAAGCTTTAAAATTACTACCACTAAACATAGGAATGCTATTAATAGTGGCAGTAACAGAAGATGCATTTAACAAATCAACTGTACAGAGAACAAATACACAAAAACACAATTAGCTCACATGCAACAAAATCAGTGATTAATTATTAACAACAATAACTCATCTCAAGAAAATCAGTGTGACATCAAATCTAATCTTTGGATAGAGAATTGACTCATAATTGACTTTCTTGGTGTAGTAATCAAGTAGCAATTATTAGATCCAGTCAAGCATTTAGCCTTCCTTTGGGCCGACTAAGTACTCACAATGGACTCCTAATAACCATTTTTACTTATTACCACATGTATGTATTAATGTCTGCCAAACAATAGCCTTCCTTTAGGCCGACTACTAGTTCGCATGAATATAAATACATACTACCTACTTAGTTATCCATAAACAAAAAAGTTTCCACAACAGAGGTTGCTTTGGCAACTATGTTATTTTAACTAGTTTGAATGAATAACTAATTATTCTTAATTTATTGTTATTTAATTAATCACTAATTACTTAATTAATTATGTAATTTTAATATGCTTCAATTACATAACAATTAATTAATCTGAATTAATTATTTAATATATATATTAAAATATTATTTAAATTTTAACTATATATAAAACCCAAAACAAAACCTTTTCAATATACTCAGTTTGTTTAAGTGGTCGTGGGTGGTTTTGGCAAACTAAATGGCGCGAGTTCAAATCCAAGCGCGTGCAATGTTTGACAATTTTTCGCCTTACCAAAACGATGCCGTTTCCATCGTTTACAAAACGACGCCATTTCCATGCATAATAAAACGACGCCGTTCTATTTCATTATAAAACGACGTCGTTCCATTTAAGTGAAATGATGCCGTTTCCATTCATTATGAAACGACGTCGTTTCCAACTGGATGAAACGACACCGTTTTGAACATACAAAACGGTGCGTCACGCGAGGAGTCATCTTCCTCCTCGTGCTGGGTCGCGCGACCTGAATAGGAAACCGCCGTTCTGAGGGGTTTCCGGCGACTTTTCCGGTCATTCAAGCGGTGGTTACGTCCATAATTTGATGGGGAGCGGTTTTGTGATTTCAAAGTTGGAAAAAATGGTCAAAAAATAAATTGACCCAATACCCCAAATTTTTGTTGCGAAAACCGTCGTGTTTTGACAGTTCCGGGCGCCCTTCGTCGCGGTTTTAGCGACGGTTGGCCAAGGGGTCGATTCCATAGTGATGAAACCAAATCACAGACTTAGGAAATCGAATTTAAAAACCCAATTACCCGAAATTCTTGCGCAAAAACCGCCGTGGTTGGGCGGTTTCCTGGTGAGTTTCACTGTCCATTGAGCAACGATTATGCAGTGTGTGAATATATATCAAATGAATTGTTGATTCCGTAACAAGATGCAAAAATTAATTGATTATATTCAAAACGCATGCATAAGATGCAGAACAGGAAACAGAAGTAGACCAAGAAAATTCAATTCACATGGATATAAAATATGTTTTCGATTTTCATGCTTTTAAGTGGATAAATCTCTATGTGAATTGCGGCAATAAATCCGATTGACATGATACATATATGAATTGAATCCAATTTCGATGTTTAATTATCGCAGGTAAGCCGAAAGTGATTAATTCAATTTGATTGCATATATATATATATATATCTAAATGCATCCACAAAGAGATAAATAATCTAAATTTACATCACAATCAAAACGATATATGATTCATTGTAAAATTCCAGATTTTCTCAAGATTAATTTTGCAGGGGATTTCATGCTCCAAATTCAAACAATTCTCAATCCTAATTCAGAACCAGGCTCTGATACCATTGTGGGATTTAATTCTAAATCTTAAAATTGTTTGAATAAAAATTAATTGAAACGGAAGCGTACCAGAATCCATCATGAGATTTCTGAATTATGAATGTTGGTCTTCTGACTGATAGTTTCCTTTAGTCTCCTGGAGGCAGATGGGAACTAGAAGGAGAGAGACCAAGTATTTTGAAATGGTGTCAGGATACTTCAGTCAGGGACCGAACCCTTTATATATAGGTCCTTATGTGTCAAATTACCAAATTGCCCATCATAAGTCGGTAATTTGCACTTCAGGTATTCTACACATTTTATCAGTCCCCACACATTATTATTTATTATAAGGACCAAGAAATTAAATTAGATCACTTTATCGGTCCTTAAAATTTATGATAGTAATGTGTACATGATGATTAATCCACAATACATGTACGTCTACATGTCCTAATGTGTCTATGAATGTACATAGTATTCAATCCAAATTCTAACAGTAAACTCTAAGTTTTTTTTGTAAGTCAAGTATTCTCTTGTAAATATTTTTTTCTTATTTTCTTTTCCTTTTTAAATTTTAAATTTGATTTAGTTTTAATTAATTTCTATTTTACTTTTATTTTAGTTACATTTTTTATTTCTTTACTGTTTTTCTTTATTTACTCTTTCATTTGTTTGATAAAAAAGAGAAGTAAATTAAGTTTAAGGCCATATATATTTTGCACAATTAACTTAGGTTAACCTTGATAGGTTTCATGTATATATATATATATATACATAACTCTTTCACTCTTATTCAATAATTTGATAGAATAATTATTGACTTGTATTGAGTTGTAAGTTGGATCATCTACCCAAAGGGTTTTATAAGTAATTAAATTTATCATTGATTGCTTACAATTAATCTATAGAATTAATTCATTCATGATTAACTCAAGAAGAGTTCAAAATTGAGACAATATAAGATCAATGAATCCAATAAATAATACAAGTGATATAAAAAATATCAATAGAGTTCAATAATGAGACAACACAAAATTACTGAATTCGATAGAAATACAAGTGATAAAGTCTCAATATCTAAACGAATGAAATACATAATGTACAGTTAAGATGATATACATATAATCGATCTATCCATAAGAAAATTAGAAAATATAATATCACTGAATCCGATAAAGATGCTAGTGATATAATAAAAATCTCAATATCTAAATGAATGAAATACATAATTTATACATCAAAACTCATAAAGAATTAATTCAAATTTCCATTAGACCAAAGCTATATAAAAATGATTTTATCAAACTTATATAAGTTACATGATTTTAAAAAATACTCTAAAGGACAAGCCTTTGGTCAACAAATCTGTTAGCATATGTTCATTAGAAAAGTGAACCAAAAGAGTTTGAGATTCAACAATGTTCTCTCTATAACAAATAGGAATATCATATCAAAGTGTTTAGTGAGACTAAAGTTCCTACGAATTTGAGAAAAGTATAAAGCATACGAATTGTTGTGATATATGATTAGAGAGTGTCATATAAAAATAATAAAATGCATGCCAAATATCAAATTTCTCAACCATACAACTCGGCGGCTAGCATCTTAACAAGTGACATATTTTGCTTCCATAATTGAGGTACCTATAATAGATTGTTTGGCACTTTTCCATGAAACAGTTCCTCCAAACATTATAAAGATGTATCCAGAAGTAGACTTACATTCAACAATGCAAGAGTTATAGTCTGAGTCTAAATGACTCGTAATTTCAAAAGATTCAAACTTCGTATAAGTTAACAAATAATATTTTGTACCCTAAAGATACCTCATGACTTTCTTAGTAGCTCTCTAATATGTAATGATCAAACTCAGACATTTACAAGCACACAAATTGCAAACGTAATATTCAGATGTGTATATATTTGAACATACATAATGCTTCTAACGACAAAAAAAATATATGAAATTTTATCCATTGCAATTCTCTCATCATCATCTTAAGGACACTAAAACTGATTACTCTTTTAGATAGGTGTAGCATAAGGAGTACAAAATTGCATAAAATTTTTATGTGAATATTTTATATAATTTAATGGACTCAATTTCTTTTTAAGAAAATCTTATTCGACAATTGACATGAATTTAATGTGTTATGAAATTGAAAGTTCATAAAAAAGAAGAATTTATCCATGTTAAATATATTGCTAAATATGTAAGTTGTTCTTGTATAATGGATGATTTTACTATTTGGAACAAAATTGACAATTTTAATAAATTTTTGGAATAAAATTGAAAAAGAAATTGATTAATCCCAAATTTTAGGAATAAAAAAGTACTTTTACCAAAGCTATGTCAATTTATTAAAAATTTTATTAATATATATTCATATTTATATCAATATATATGACTTTGAGATTTTTTAATTGATTTTAAAAATCTTATATTAATATTTAATTTAGATAAAAAAATTTAAATATTTTTAGAAAATTTTTTAATATTCTTGAAATATAATAAAAGTAATAAAATTTATTTTATATATAAAAAATTATTTTAAAAAAATTTAAATTATTCTTGTAGTACTTATAGTTTCACTTAATTCTTAATTAGGTCTCTATAATTTAAATTTTTGAAATTGAATTTGTATAATTTAACAAATTTTTAAATTAGTCCCTATAGTCAAATTGTTTGTTAAAATTTTATTAAATTTTGTTAATGTTGTTAGTATATAATATCTTGGCACTCTAAATATATATAATTTATGTCAAAAAAGAAAAAAAATAAATAACAATGTAAAAAGAACTTACATATATAAAATGAAATGTAATTTATATTATGTAATATAATTAACATATCATCAAATTTTAAGAAAAAATTGACAAAAATTTAAGCTTAGGGACTAATTTAAAATTTTGTTAAATTATAAGGGCCTAATTACAAATTTTTAAATTATAATAAATAATTTTACCCAAAAAAAATTAAAGGAAAAAGTGCACAAATACACAAGAGGTGTACAGGAAAAGCTCATGTGCAAACCAAATTTTAACCATTGCAAATCTCTGCCTCTGTACGTAAGAAATTTCTTTTTTTTTTTTTTTCTTAATTCACTATACTCTAACTAATTTAATTCAAGAATTGGTAGAGGTTCTATAATGAGAATAAAATTTTTTTAATAAAAAAATTTTTATACATAAGATTCAAACTCAAAATATTACTTAAAGAGGATGGAGTATATACCATTCCAACCAATCACATGTTGAGAAGAAATTTTATTTTTAATACATGTAAATCTACTAATGTTAATATATTTATATTAAAATTTATTTATTCAATATTTAATTTTATTTTTAAGTTATACAGACATATTTAAATATATTATAATTAATTAAAACGTGATAATCACCTAAATTTATTAGTTTAAAAATTAAATAAGCTAAAACTAACTTTTTGTCTCTTAAATTTGTATAAAGTTTCAATCTTTTTCCCTATCATTTTCTTTTTTAATGTTTCAATTGTTCTCTATATATCTTTATTAATTGATGCAATATTTTTTTCTCACCAAATATTATTAATTATATGTGAAGCTAAATTGAAACTACTTTGATCAAAAGATCATTGAAGATTAATTAAGGACACAAATGCTTCAAATCTTTTTTTTTGGCATTCTTCATTTGGATATTTAAATTCCAAATATTGAGAACTTTCAATTTTGTTCAAAATTGTATAAAGACTAACTTAATGATTATTTTAATCACATATGAATTCTTCTTTCAGTTTAACTATATTATGATAAGAGTAATTTCAAACCTATTTGATTACAATTTTTAAAAATTATTTTTAGTTTTTAACAAAAATAAAAAAATCTGTTTGAATAATTTTTTGGTAGAAAAAATATTTATTTTTGATTGAAAACAAAAAGCATAACAATTAAAAGATATTCTGAACTCTAATTTTTTTTAAAAAATAAAAAATCTGTTTATTAATAGCATGTATATAAATATATGAAAATAATACTAATATGAATTTTGATAATTAATTTTATAAAACAATTCTAAAGAATACAAAAGCAAAGTAATGTTTAAATAGGTCTTTCATATGTGTTTAATATATGATTCAAACATTATTAATATATATATATATAATATTTGGTTAGGAATGGAAATTACATCAGAAAATAAAAAAAATTAAAACTAAAAAAAGATTAGAATAAAATTAAAACATATTAAAAGACAACAAATTAATTTAAACCTTAAAAATATTAAAATTTAGGTTGCTACTTGCCATGTTCTTTGCCTTTGTTCCCCTCTATTCTATTCATGGATTTTGATTGCCATAAATTCAGATATTATTGAAAAAAAAAATCATCATCGATTTTCATTTGTCATAATTAACCATAAAAAATCACATAATAAAAATATTATATTGTATAAAAATTATTAAATAAAAAATGATATGATGTGATATTTTAGTGTTTAAATATATATATTTATATTTATATTATAATGACTCTAAAATTTTATGATTATTAGTTTCATAAATTATATATTATATAATATAAAATATATAATATAAAGAAAAAAATAATATAAAATTATAATATAATAGTAAAAAATTAATTAACTTTTCATTAGTTAATTAGTTATTTTAAAATATAATAAATATTATTTTATTATATATTTCTAAAATTAAAAAAATAACATATACATTTGTGCAGCATCTAATATATATATATATATATATTAAATGCTGTCTGATTTCCATGATTTTATTTCATAATCAAGACCCCTGTAAAAAAAATTTTGCTCGTTTTGCTTCTCTCTATCATGTCCCCGTCCTCACTTTGCTTCACTCGCGGATTTAATTGCAATGAAATACTTGATTGGTTTTGATTTGAATGGCCAAAATAGGGACAATGAAAAGGAAGAAAAAAAGGGTGGAAATTTTAAACAAAATTGGTAACCTTTTTCTTTGCCTTTTTCCACTTGTTTTGTAAGAACTGGCGCCACTGATTGAGAGAGCAGCTCAGAAAGTATAACAAAAGATATAAGAAATGGGAATCCAGTCACAGATTTGCATGCTTAGAAGAACAGAGCAAAAAGAGCGGGTTCTATGGAATTGGATTCTCAAGCTCTTAACCGCCGTTGTTTCTCATACCGTATATTCAACATTTTTTGACACAACATTTTTTTCCTTTATTTGGTTGATTTGAAAGAAAATGTATTTTAAAATATTAGCAAAAGAAATTTGTGTCCAAAATTCAAATTTTAATATGAAATGGGCGATTCATTATTATTATTATTATTATTATTCAATGTGAAGTAAAAAATTATATAATTAAAGTATCAGGTATATATTTTTTATAATAATAAATTATTAAAGATGTAGTTATATTTAAAATTTGAATAAATTAAATTTAAATATATTGAGAGTTTCTATTTTTAAATTATTTTAGATATTTTAATTAATTAATAAAATTAAATAAGTAATTATTATGAGATATTTAATAATCAAATTTTATATACAAATAATTAATATTAATACTTTATTATTTAATGTAGATATTTTTAAATATTAAATTAAATTTTAAAATATTTTTAATGCATGATAGTCAAGATCAAATTTTTTAATGCATAATTTAAATATGAGTATATAGACATATAAATTAAATAAAAACATTATTTTTTACTGTATATATATATTTTGGGTGCAAATCCATCTATCGTACGTATTAAATGTTTAGATAACGTAGAAGTATACATCATCCTTATTTATTACATTGAATTTACTTTAAATACGCCTAATGACCTTACCCTAACAAAAAAATATTGACTTATTATAGTGTGTACAAATTAAATTTTCGTTAAAATTATCAATATTTGAAGGGTGATTGAGTTTCAAATAATATAATTTAAACTAATTGAAGTTTAATAATGTTAGATTTAAACTTAATATTTTATTTAAAATAAATAAAATATTTATTACTCTAACTTACTACTCATTAAAATGTTTAAATTAATTTAAAAATAACTTAATTATAATATAAAAAATTAATATAATATAAAAAATTATATTAATGGGCTTTGGTACGTATTAAAATATCATTTCTTTTAAATATAATTATATAGTTAAACATCTCTCTCTCTTTCTATATAACCTTTCATATTATAACTTTTTGTTCTCTTATTTGTTTATATTATATTATATATTAATTTTATAATTGGATATTAGCTGATTAAGGTACAATCGGTTCTCCTTAAACTTAGGGGAGATAATAAATCTGGTTATTTTAAACATTTAATGGTAACTACATGAAATATATATATATATATTCTCCAAGTCTTTTTAATTTGATAAAATAATATATTTTATAATATAAAATATAAAATAAGATTGTGATGGAATCAAAATAAAGAAAAAAAATAAAGATAATAAAAATTATAAAAAAGATAAAATAAAATATAAAATATAAAATAAAATATGTAATATAAAAATATATGTTAGAAAAAATAAAATAATAAAAAGTTATAAGAAATTAGTGGGTTAAATAACTTCTTATTATTTAATTTATTATTTTAAAATAATAATAATAATAATAATTTTATATTATATTTTAAAAATTAAAAAAATATGCATATATTTGTATATGCGAAACTTTTAGTATAATATAATAGTTTTAAGTCATTTTGATAAATAGTCTTATAAAATAATATATTTTATAATATAAAGTATAAAAAAAAAATGAAATATGAGGATTCGAAGACAAAAAATAAAAATAATAAAAAGTTATAATAAATAAGTAGATTATATTAAATAAATTCTTATTATTTTAAAATTATAATATTATTATTTTATATTATATTTTTAAAATAAAAAAGATGCACATATGTGCACGGAAATCTCTAATATCTGATATATCGCTTGGATTGGATATGAGGTATGTGCAGTAAAAAATTAATATCTAATTAACATTGGGAAAATTTAAATTTAAGCATCAAATACTTTATAATCGTTACATACCAGTGGAGGAATAGGATATTCAATATATTATGTCCTATACCATTTATTATTTAATATAATTAAATATATAGTACAAAATCAATCCTTATGAATATCTATGCGATATAAAATATAAAAATATTCGTTACTTATTTTTTATGAGAAATGTCGCCACTGATTGAGATGAGAGCAACTCAGAAAGTAAAACAAAAGACGTAGAAAATGCGAATACAGTTAGAACTTTGCGTGTTAAGAAGAATGGAGAAAAATTAAAAAATAATAATAAAAAGAAAAGAAGCAGGGCCGTGGAATTGGATTCTCATTTCTCAGGCTCTTAACCGCCGTTGTTTCTCATACCGTTTCAGACATACAGGCACAGACACAAAAACAGACGAAGACAGGAGATCATGTGACACTAGTATCAAAATGGGGCATAATTTGTGCATCAATATGTTTAATCCATTAAATGGTCAATGTGTTTAATCTATTAAATGGACAGACTTAAATAAATTCACTCGTAGGCAGATTAGTTTATTTAATATTAAAAAAATTATGTAAAAAATTAATATAAATTAATTTTAAATAATAAATAAATATTTTTAATTTTAAAAAATGAAAGATATCTTAAAAATATTAACAAAAGTAATTTGTGTACAGAATTCAAATTTTGATATGCAATGATTGGCTGAATAGTTTGTTTTTAATCAAATGTAAATATAACGAAATGTCTATAAATCAATTTTAAATATTAATAAATCAGTTTTAGACTAACTCATCATAGAGGTAGCATAAAGCATATAGGAGGTGGCAAGATCCTGCAAAGGGAATAGACAACAAAAGCATAGTGGGGAGGACTCTCAAATCACCGCTGATGCTTAAATCAAAGAGAGTAGGAGAGAAAAATAACATAGTGAACTATGAGAGTGGTAGAATATGTGTATCTGGTACCAAAGGGTAAAGATATATTTATAGGTGATATCAACATGTCATGAACATATGGCGTTTAGCTATAACTTGTCATTGGACAACCCTCAGTTGAGAGCAAGGCCCTATTTGGGCCATTGGGCACATAAAGGGTGATCCTCGATAGTGGCCAGATTAATTCGGTATTATCACAAGTCCCCTAATTCCATACGTGTGGTGAGTGCTTGTAGACTTAAGATCTTAAGTGCTTGGTTCGCTGTGAGGGCAAAAAGACATTTAGAGGGTAAATGCCTTTTTTGTTGTTAGAGGGGGCGAACCCTTTTTTTGGCTTAGTATAGGCAAGCGCTCGAATTAGTCTATGAGTCTCCTAGTTGAGGTGACATTATTTTTTGGGGGTTAGTACGCTGCACCTATTTGGTTTTAAGGCTATTAAGTGTATTACGTGAGGGGTATGCTAAAAATCACAAAAATTACATTCGTCTATTTAGCATGCTTAAAAGCCTTTAGGTGAATTTCCTTGCTTATAGGAGGGATTTCTTTACTGGCTTGAGTGTTATTCATTTGGGTTGAGTTTGGGTTTTGACTCAAAATTTTGCAAAATGTTTTGTAATTCTCCCTTTTCGTGTCGAGGAAGCTTGGTAGTTTTTTCCAAGTGATTATTTCTAGGATACATCCATTCAAGAGAGCTGAAGAGCTTATAGAGTAGGCTGAAATTCTTGTAGAGAAGTTTGAAGAGATGATAGCCAACGTAGTTATCTTTTTTAGGGTGTGTGCTTGGAAGGCATATTTTGAATATGCATGTAAAGGATAGGAACCTCTTTTAAGAGGTGTACGTTTAGTGTCTAGGAAGAGCCTCATCCTTACTCTCCCCCTTTTGAAGGGGATCAATTGCCTAAATAGGCAAGATGGTTAAATGGGTCACCCTTAATGGCGTCGAAAGGCTTTTGGAAGGCAAAAGAATGCCTTTTGACCATTTAGTAGAACCAAGAGGCCAATGGCAGAAGTTAGAAAAATTTTATAAGTTCCAAAGTTTTCTAGAGTTAAGGATCATCTTTTTGGTTTGCTGGTAAAGCTTTCAAGGCGAGGGATCTCTAACAGATATTTTGATGAGGTTGAGTAACCTTAGAGCATTTGGATTGCTTGGTAGGGTTGGGCCGCTTTCGGTTGTTGGGTTGCATAGGGTGATTAGATTTCCTCGCGAGTTTTGATTGGTTAATATAGTTAGCTTTGCAAAGATAGATTTGCTTAGGGTAGTTAGATTACCTAGAAAGGGTGGCTCGCTATCAGATCGCCTGATGACAATGATCCCTTAGGGCAGTGGGTTACCCAGTTAGGTTTGGTTGTTGATGAGCACATAATTATACATATTTATTTGCTAAATTCCACCCACTTTAGGAGTATATTTTATGTGTTTTATGTATAATTACCAATGTTTCCACTTGTTTTCATGTTATCCAAGCTTTTCTAAGGCATAAAGTAGTTTTGAAGCAAAATGGACCAAAACCAAGTGTCTAAAGGCTCAAAGCACCTTAAAATACACCTTTTAGCATGGCCACACATGAAGTCTTCTAGAACACACTCTACCACATGCCCATGTTGCCTTAAAGCTTCTGGAACACACCTCTTCAAATGCCAAAGACATCTTATACACCTCCCTACACGGCCAGAGCAACAATCTCCAACTAAGAAACGACCAAAATCACATTGCGGATGGATTCCTTCTGGAACACGGCCTACAACATGGCCATGCTCCCCACATAGGCTACCACACAGCCATGCCACTTTCTAGGCTGCCACACAGTCGTGTGGAAGCCTATAGAGGTGCCTCCCTTGCCTATAAATAAGAGAAGGCACAAGGAAGAGAGGAAGACTTCGAAGGCATTCAAGGAGAGGAAAACCAAAAGCACTTGGAGTAGCTTGGAGCGTGACAATCCTTGCTAGCCTTTGGAGCATAATACTTCAATTCCCTTGTCTCTTCACAAAGGTCACAAGCCATGGAGATTCAATCAAGAGTTGAAGTAAGAGATTGGGAAGCATCAAAAGGCAACTAGGAGCGTAATCAAGGAGGAGTTCGAAGTCAAGGCTATTCATCTAAAACTCAACCAATGAGGGTGTTTCTGTCTCCATTTTGTTCTTCTTCCTTTATTATATTTCTTGTTATTTTATTCATGAATATGAGTAGCTAGATTGGTAAAACCCAATTGGGGTTCTCAGACTATGTTGATATTTTGATTTGAATATGATTGAGTTATAAATTGAATTGTATAATCTTCCTCTAGTTAAAGATTAATCAAGTTTTTATTACAAGACGTCATACAGAAAACTATCTAGATTCCTCTTAAATACTCTAACCAATGATGTTTGGAATTGGAAAACTAATTAGAAAGAACAATTGATCTGCACTCAGACCTAGAGGTTGATAATTTCTAGATTAGGGAGAATTCCTAATAGTGGTGAATTAGAGCATTATTGCTGATCTATTACTTAATCATTAGGAAGAACCAGCTAATAAGAAATCATAGGTTTTAGAAATCTATTGAAACCAATCGAAAACCTAGATTTGCTATAGAATTCATCCACAGGTAGCTTAATTAATTTTATAATTCATTATCCTTTGTTGCATATCATTTAGTTTAGGACCCCAATGGGTTTGCTTTTCTGGTAACTTGATAATTCACTATCTTAACACTTGCCTCACTTTCTCTCCATAGCTAAATAGTATTAGTTAGATTTAGTTTAGTTAAATCACTATTTGTCTTAGGCTAAATAACAACGAGTAAGTAGTAACTCTGGGCTTTTCAGTTCTTGTGGGATACGACCTTGATACTCACCATTACGCTAGGCTACACTGATAGGTGCACTGCTATAAGGTGTGGCTACATATAGTTCATTGGTCGCACATCAAGTTTTTGGTGCCATTGTTGGGGATATTCTTTGTGAAAACTAGAGTGAATTTGTGAATTTTTACTTTAGCCACTCTTACTTGTTTTATTTTATTTTTGTTTTTGTTTTTATTCACTTTCTTTCTTTCCTTCTTCTTTTATGCACTTGTTGGGTTGTTTTGCCAATTTGGTAGTTTGTGACCATGGAATATACATCATTCTTAGAAGCCTAAAGGGAGCTTATGGCAGCTCAAAGTAATCTTCTGGCAAAGGAGATTATCAAACTCCTGATGCTAGAGTAAGCATCACAGTTTTGCTATAATTTTGTAGTGGCCCGCATTATAGTGTACAATGTAATGCAGGAGGTATGTTTGTTAACTCTTACATTGGTCCTAATGATTTCAAACAGGTCAATTATATGGGGAATTCCCCACATCAACAAAATAATCTATACAGCAATACATACAACTCTGGGTGGAGTAACTATCCAAATTTTGGATGGAATAACGATACCCAAGGTTCACAAGATTTTTAGTGGTTGCACCAGCAGCAACCCTAACAATAAAATGCTTCGAATCAATTTTCTCATTTGCAAGAGAATGAACTCGATTTCGAGGAAATGATCATGAAGACTATGTTTACTTTAGAAAGCAGTTTCCAACAAACAGACACAATTCTTAGAGATCAACAGGCCTCTATTCAGAACATAGAATACGAAGTAGGCTAGATGTTTAGGATGTTGGTTGAAACATAGCCAGAGACGCTTCCCAGAACAGAGTCTAATCTAAGGGAGCAATACAATGCTATCACTTTGACATCTGGTAAGCAAGTATCTGACCCTTTGCTATTGACTGATGATAAAATTATTATACAGGATGTGCCAGTCAATAAAGAGCCAGAGCTAGAGGTAAGTAGGCCATTGAAAGTAGAGGACAAGAGTCCTATAATAGAGTACCGGCCACCTATTCCATACCTTGTTAGACTAAAGCAGGAGAAGGTTTATTCTGACTTAGCTACTTCTTTAAGACATTCCTTAGATCATGATGATCCTATTTATTCTATGGATGTTTTAGATGACATCATTGAGTCATAACTTCAAGAATTCTTGCGTAATAACCCATCACAAATAGCATTGCAAGAAAATGAGGAAGAGTGGTCCAATGAGCAAGTGTTGGAACAACTAGTCAATTTTCTGGTTACTGAGCCTAGCAGTTATACTGACCTCAGTAGTTATACTGACCTCTCTTTTTCTTTTGATAGGTTAGAGGTACATAAGGTGAAAGCCTCAATTAAGGACCTTCAAGTGCTGAAATTGAAAGAATCACCTAAGCACTCAAGCTATACTCATCTGTGTCAAATGGACAAATTACAAATGATTATCACAAATGACCTAATCTCTACTGAAGGGGATACAATTTTGCCTCTCTCAGAGACCATCTCAAGGCACTTGTTTACAAGATTCCCCGGCCTCTCTTGTTTTTGTAACACCCTATAATTTTAATTAGTCTAAATCAATGTTCTTTAATTAATTGGATGAGATTACTTATGTCATTTAATGATTAGAATAAATGTGCTAAAAGATAATATTGCCAAAAATTGAGGAGCTTGATTAATTTTCCTTTTGATTAACCGAATTGTCAAGGAGAGAAGAGCACAACCAATTTAAGAATCTCATGCACATCTAAAAAAAATTGGTGAAGGATAAGAGTCTTTAATTGTTTTATATATATTCACCCATCGCATGAAGTGGCAACAAAATGGAACCCCACGTGTGCCTTGCATGCCATGCAAGTCTTTCGTGAAGGAAGGAGCGTACGTGAATCCTCTTCTTTCCCTCCTTTGGCACCACAAATGATGAAGTTCACATGCATACTAGGACAAGTGGCGTGTGGGACTAGTCTTTCCCTTTTCCTTCCCTTTGTTTATTTTCCTTTCCAAAGCAAAATAGCCAAGAGGTGTGAGTCTTGCGTGAAAGGGAAGCAAAAGTGCGGAACTTTATTTCAAAAAAAATATATATAAAACACACGGCTAGGAACATGTGGAAATGCCATGAATAAATAGCCATTAAATATTGATGGGAAAACACACGTGAATTGAAAGAGAGGGAGATTTTTTTGAAATAAAAGAAGTATGAGGAATTATGGCCTTGCATGGGCTTTACGTGAAGTGAGGGAGGAAGGTGCAGTAGGATAAAATAAAACATAATGAAAGAGGGGATGAGGGTGGCATGACTGAGGGGAAAAAGAAAGTGCAACACACCACCTCAATCAAAGGGAGAAAGGAAACAATGTAACACTCCTATATGCAATGGACCAAGGAAAGAACAAGTGTAGTGTCCCCTTTGCTCTCAACTCAGCCGAATGGAAATATGGATGAAGAGAAGGAAGGAAGGTGGTGTGAATGAGGGGATATGGTGGCTTGCAAGCAAAGAAAGTGTACTTATAAGTACACTTAGTGTAGCCATGAGAATTAAAAAAAAGGAGAGAGAGTAATTAAGAAAAGGATTACCAAAATTGCAAGCAAGAAAGTACAAGGTGCAGGAATTTCATTTAACATACAAATGTAGTTGCTTGTAGGAGTAACTAACGTGCAAGGAGAGGAAATGAGAAAGGATGCAGCATGAATGAAGGGAATGGAGGTTGGTATGATAATAATAATTAATTAAGGGAAGGAGGAAACAAAGAGCATGAGGAAAAAGGAAAGTGGCGTGAACACTAAGTCAATGCAAAATTACAAGGAAAAGAAAGGAAAGGGCTGCACTAAATTTCATAAAACAAAAAGGAATGAGGGTTGCGTTTCATTGAAATTGCAAGGGAAGTAAGGTGTACTAAAAAGTACCCCTATGATAAGTAAGCAACAATAATTAATGATAGAAAAGAAAATGGAGTGTAGCCACCACCCAAGTCTTACGTGAAGTAGGGAGAAAATAAAAAGAAACATGCATGGATGAATGGCTTGCATGAAGGAGATGGCTTCCATGACTTTCCTTGGTGTCAACGCATGAAAAAGATAGGAATGCATGAAGAACAACACGTGAGCCTTGACAAATTAACATTAAGACAAAAAATAAAGGTGGCTGTACATGGAAAAGTGCATGTGTAGCTAGAAAGTGATTCTAATGAAGGGTGAGAAAAACATGCAGCCCCATTAACTGAATACATAAGGGAAAGGGATTATAAATTGTATTTTTTTATTATTCATGGATGCATTCACATGCCACTTAAGCCAAGAGAATAGTGTAATTGAGAGTTTCATCTTGGGTTACAAGCCAAACACACACGGCCAAGGGAGGAAGAAAAGATAGAGTGGCATGAGGGAAAAGAAATTAGAAATTTTATGAATGCATGCCCATGCCACCTAAGCAAAGAGATAAGAGGAGTTGAGATTTCTTTTTACACTTATGTAACACCCACACGTGAAGAAAGAAAAAGAGAAAATATCCCACACCCTAGCACATATACACATGAGACTACATCCAAAAGGAGAAGGGGAAGAAAAGAGAGAGCATTCCAAACCTTAGACCATACACACCCACACATTCGATCAAAGTAAAGAGGAAGGGATTTAGTCAAAGAGAAAGGAAGCAAGGTGTAGAAGGAGATCAAAGGAAGGGCCAAGATCACTTCCTTCTAGTCATCCTTGAGGTAGGTTAACAATTTAAGATTGTGTTCCATGCTTTAGTTTATGCAATCAACGTGTCTTTACAAGCTTTCTATGGAACATGATTGTTTTCCTATATTCTTGACAAAATGCATGTATATTGGCTAAGCATGTGTGATTGATTGGGATGTTGGTTGATGAGATGGCATGAATATTGTTGTTAGGAAAGGATTAAGGTTAGATAATATTAGTTTCATGATGAACTATGATTATACATGATATAAATGGATGGATGCTTTTGAAAACTATGCTTCCTCCATAAAAACTCCCTCTTGGCCGAATGAGAGAAGAAAGCCATACAAAATTGGTTGTGAAATTTCTAGTGTACTTGGAAAGAAAAAAAATGATGATGATGATCATGGAGGAAAGAAACCCTACCACTTTAATGGTCTTAGTTTAAGAATAAAAGAGGGAAATTGAATTGCAAATTAACAAATCTCCTTAGGCCAAGTCCATGGAAATTCTTCTTGGAATTTAGAAGCAATGTACCAAATATTATTATTAAAAAAAAAGAGATGGGAATTTATTATGGAAGTTTATAAGGGATGTACATCAATGTTATTAATTTCCAAGAAAAGAGAATTTGTTCTTGAAGATATTAAAATTCTATAAGAAATGTACATTAAAATTAATTTCCAAGAAAGGAGAAATTATTTTGAAGATATGAGAATTCTATAAGAAATGTACATTAAAACTAATTCCAAGAAAGGAGAGATTATTCTTGAGAATATTAGAATTTTTATAAGAAATGTACATTAGAATTAATTTCCAAGAAAGGAGAAATTATTCTTGAAAATATTAGAATTTTCACAAGAAATGTACATCAGCATTAATTTCCAAGGAATGAAAAATTATTCTTGAAGTTAATAGAATTTTCATAAGAAATGTACATTAATATTAATTTCCAAGAAAGGGGAATTTATTCCTGAAGATATTATAATTTTAGAGGGATGTACACTAGTATTATTTTTCAAGAAAAGGAAAATTTCCTTTGAAACTTGATAAAGAATTTATAAAGGTGGCCAAGTGTTCACAAGTGCCCAAGTGTGCACAAGAATTCTATAAAGGTGGCCAAGTGTCCACAAGTGCCCAAGTGTGCACAAGAATTCTATAAAGGTGGCCAAGTGTCCACAAGTGCCCATGTGTACACAAAGAATTATAAAGGTGGCCCAGTGTCCACAAAGTGCCCAAGTGTGCACAATGATTTTTAAAAACAGAAAGTGGCTAAGTGTCCACATAGTGCCCAAGTATGCAAAACTAATGCTTAAAGTTAAGTTTTAAGAGTGTTAAACATAAATGATTTTGTTAACTTTACGATAAGGCATTTTTTATAGCATGCAAGATGTTTTCTTGAAAAGAATATTATTTTTATCACATTGAAATTTAAATTGACCACACATTGCTTGCTAATTTATATTTATGAACAATGCTATATTTTTATTTTCAAGAATGTAGAATTAAATATTTGGTGCTTGCACCCTGATACATATTAGATGATTTTAAACCTTGAATTGTTAAGCTACTAGGAAACTTGTGTTTCTCATTTATATGCTAATATGTATAAGATATGGATGCTTAGCAGGGCCGAGAGATAGAAGTTCCATTTTGGTTAGAAGAAAAAAAATTTTGTAACCCCTATTTTGGGTTTTAGTCGAGACATATTATGGTTTGGAATTAGGACTATTGGTTTGGCTGCATATATGAGATATACATGGGAAATACATGGGAAAGTATATGTGAAGGACCGGTCCATCCTCAGAAATTTGTAAGGGAGTATGAGTGACAGACCTATTGTCTCCTGACTTCCTATGGACGGGTACTTCATATATCCGGGGATATGTTTACCAAAATGTAATGGATATTATTGGACATGTATTATTTGAATTATATGAAAGTTTAAATTTCCTCTGTGTAGTATAGTATTTCTTTTTATTCCATTGTGCATACGAGATTTAATTTGAGAAAAAGATCCCCGAACCTAATATGCTTAAATGAAACTTAATAGTATAACTGCTCAGACTTTAATTAAATAAAAGGATAAGAATAATGTACCGAACCTATTTATTTACATCAGAGATATTGTAATACTAGAAAGGGGTGTTAAAGTTTTCACTGGAACGAGACAAAACTTAAACCACTCCCCTACATATACATATAAATATATACATGTACATAGATATACAGACACACATATATATACCTATATATACATGTACATTTTTTCTTCTTGCATTTAGTGTATAGATTAATGAATTCTCAAGTTTCTAGAAAAGCTTAGGAGCCTTACACAGTCAGACAGGTATTTCCTTATGGTGCCATTAAGATCTATCACCCTGACCAAGGAAATTTTTTTAGGTAAATTGTAACGACCCTCTAATCCACAATATACTGTCCTCTAACTGCATAGCGGAAGCATATGGGTTTTAGAAATAGTTATTCCCGATATAGGGACGTTAGGGGATCGCTACTGGTTCAGCGTAACCCAAATAGACATTCCGTCGTCCATTCGGATTCCGTTCAACCCTAATTCACATAAAGCTATACTAATTATACATACATTCATCATAAATTACTATGGAATGAAAACTAAAATCCATGCCTACATCATATCATTCATTCATGAAAATTTCAACTTATTTACACACGTTTACAGTGGTAAACCCTGCCGAAAATCTGGCAGAGTCTCCTCTGTATTTCGAACGTATCCAAAAGTACAACCAGTCATTAACACAAGAGATTACATCCATTCAACAGTAAAATACATCATAATTACAAAATACTATACAGCAACCACAGGATACATATATATACATCATTATTCAAGCCTAGACTACGTTGCTCTCCTGTCTATCACCAATGCCTGGCCCAGCTAGCGTCTAGGTCCCTGTTCTTGTTCATCTGAGTAAACAACCTGGTGAGATATGAAATCCCAGTAGAATAATTTACAATTTACAATATAGTTTGAAATCTGGTTGATTACTCAGCGGTGCAAGCACCAAAAACAACTTCTCGAAATCAGTAAAAAATCTTGAAATACCTTATCTTTAAAAATCAGTTTATCGCATAGAAATCGCGGCAAATGCTCAAAAATCATAAAAATCTATTTCTTTGAAAATTGGTAATCGAAATCAGGTTAAATCCCATGCTCAGTGTATCTAAATCCATGTCGGCCACAAATCCTCTGCGATCGAATCTAAAATCATCCAATTATGTGTCGTCTAGAGAAATTTCATCTCTTATCGTTGGGTGTGATCCGTAACACTAATCACCCGAATCTCGCCTATGTTGTGAGTGTGATCCGTAACACCAATCACTCACTCAAGGACCAGGTGAGAATCAACATCTAGGGAGTCCCCTAGCATGTGCACATACGCCAATTCTCATCCTCATACAGTCTATTCGAACTCATATGCTCACGGTCGACTATTCCTCAGGGTTCTAGGGTATTATGCCTAAATCACAACGTTTCCCCGTGTAGGCTATCCCCCCTTATACTCCTTAAACCTTTCTTAGGGTCGTCCTAATTTATCGCTTGATCCCTAACGCAGTGCAGGTTAAATCTAGTAAAAAAAATATCATCATAAAACTCCCTGCACTCGGGATACTTAACGGCCGTCCCATACCGGCTATCAAGTAGCCTACCCTAAGTAAACCCATCCTAATGGCATCTAAACTCGATAAACAAAACATCTAACATGCAAATGGAATTCCCAGCACACAGGCATGCAATTTAGTCCATCGAAAGTAGCACACAAATCCATGCAATTAAATCTAATCGTTCAGGTATCTACACAATCAATTTCAATGTTCGGGAAGCGTAAATTATCCTACCTAGTCTCCGTTTGCTCTAAATAAATTCGAGACTTCTTGTATCCTCGAATTTCAAGCCAATCAATTCCCTGAACATTTAAATGAATATTTAAGCTTGTTATGTCATCAATTTTATGATCCTAAGTCCGATTACACTATTTCCTAAGTTGATTTCTTTCCTATTCACGTTCGGCAGTCAATTCAATCAAAAATCATTAGGTTTAGGTGAATTGGACCTTACCGGGGTTGCCGAATGATGGAAATCTGTCTCGGGGCAATCTCGGGTGTCTATCAGGTGTCTTTCTGGCTTTTCTGATGGCGGCGCATGGTGGAGGGGTGCGATTGGTCTCGAAAATCACACCACGGTGAAGCCCTCAAGATGAGGAGTTCGAATATGGTGGTGGCGTAACGGTTCACGACCATTTGGATGACGTTTTCTGGCCCCAAAGATCGACGCACGTCAGACAGAAATTCTCTCAATCTATGCGAGTGGAGGCTCCGTTCGATGCCTGCGAGCTAGGGGAGGAAGCTGGTAGCTCGGCCTACACGCTAATGGTGGCGTGACGGTCAACGGTGGCCGACGGCTGTGATCCCAACTGGCAAAAAATTCACGCGACGGAGGGAAAAAACTTTGTTTTTTGGTGACTCTGGCGGCCGTTGGTGGTCGTGGGTGGCTGCTTGTGGTCGAGGGTGGCAAGAGGCGTCAGTTGGTAGATCAGGTGGTGGCCCACGGTGGCCCAGTGGTGGTGCACGGTGGAGGAAGGAAGAGAGAGAGGAGAGAGAAAGTAGAGTGAGGAGAGAGAGAAATGGTGAAAATGTCAGGATTTTAGAGAATTTAAAGCTTCCGGGGGCGATTCTGACTTTTCCCGGACCACCCGGGGAAACTTCAGGATGTTGTTTTCCATCTGGACATTGGCACGGGTTCTCATGCAGAGGTTTCGACCTTCGTCTAAGAAATTAAAGTTTAGAACTTTGTTTATCAGTATTTTATCGCTAGGTCATCTTTCTTTTTATCAGATCGCATCTCTGACTCCTAAAAGCCTCTCAGTTTCAGCTGTTAACCTTGAAAATCATGCCAGACTCATTTCACATGAAATTAGTGTCAAAATTAGATTTTTATCTTTTAAAAATCAGTCTCAGTTATTACATTCTCCCCCCATTAAAAGAAATTTTGTCCCTAAAATTCATACCTGTGAACATCTCTGGGTATCGTTGCCTTATCTCGTCTTCCTTCTCCCATGTCATCTGCTACGACGCTACATCCTGCCAAATTACCTTAACTAAAGGGATTATTTTACTTGGGAGTTGCTTAGTTCTCATATAGGTAATGTCTCCAAATCTTTAGGGCAAACACGACGGCAGCTAATTCTAAGTCATGGGTAGGGTAGTTCTCCTTTGCAGGTTTCAATTGTCATGATGCATAAGCCACAACTTTCCCATCCTGTATTAAGATGAAACCTAGGCCTTTTAGGGATGCATATGTATATACAGTGAAGGGTTCTAAGGGTTTTAGAAGGA
The DNA here is from genome assembly GCA_031216115.1 of Senna siamea. NCBI lineage: Eukaryota > Viridiplantae > Streptophyta > Magnoliopsida > Fabales > Fabaceae > Senna > Senna siamea. Next base: position 15,977,511 of record CM062354.1, read on the forward strand.
TTAGTATAGGAGCGATGGTCAATTTCTCTTTCAAAGTCTGAAAACTATTCTCACACTGCTCGCTCCATTTGAAATTCACCCTCTTTCGAGTCAACCGGGTTAATGGTAAGGCTATCTGAGAAAATCCTTGAATGAATTTCCTATAATAGCTGGCCAAACCCAGGAAACTACTAATCTCGGTGAATGTCCTAGGTCGACCCCAATCTAACACTGATTCAATTTTCTTAGGGTATACTGCTATTCCTTCCCCATTTATCACGTGTCCCAAGAATTTTACTTCTTCCAACTAAAACTTACATTTTTCTAACTTGGCATACAGTTGATTCTCTTCCAGTATCTGTAGCACCGTGCTAAGATGCTGGGCATGCTTCTTGTGAGTCTTGGAGTAGACTAAGATATCATCAATGAACATTACTATAAACTGATCTAAGTAGGGTCTGAAGATCCTGTTCATGTAATCCATAAAGATAGCTGGTGCGTTTGTCAATCCAAATGGCATCACTAGAAACTCGTAGTGGCCGTATCTCGTACTAAACGCTGTCTCAGGGATATCCTCCTCTCTAACCCTAATCTGGTGGTATCCTAATCTTAAGTCTATCTTGAAAAACATAGTCGCACCTTGCAACTAATCAAACAATTCGTCAATACGTGGTAATGGGTATTTATTCCTAATGGTTACCTTGTTTAATTGCCGATAATCGATACACAATCTCAAACTCCAGTCTTTCTTCTTTATGAATAAGACAGGAGCTCCCCATGGCAACACACTCGGCCTAATGAACCCCTTCTCCAGCATATCCTCAATTTAGACCTTTAATTCCCTCAATTTTTTTGGGGCCATACGATATGGAGTCATGGCTATTGGGCTCACACTCGGAATTGGGTCAATAGTGAATTCTATCTCCCTAGGTGGTGGCAGTTTACTTACTTCCAAAGGGAACACCTCCAGAAAGTCACTAGCGATTGGAATTTGGCTTAACCTATCCTGCAACTCTACCTCAGAGAGATTGAGAGACATATCACCTATCTCACAAGCCTTGTCACTCCCAGGCACAAGCACCTTATCCAAGTAAGTGATTGTCCTCTTGGAATAGTTTAACAAGACCCGATTCCTAGTTAACCTATCCATTCCTAAAATAATGTCGATCCCAATCAAGGGTATACACACTAGGTCCATGATAAACAAAGTATCTTCAATGGTTAAGGGGTAGTTTAGGCATATACGTGGGGACATAATGGCTTGTCTTAGGGGTGTGGATATGTATAGGTCATAGGGCAGGGTCTGTACAGGTAGTTTTATTTTATCTACGCATGCATCGGCAATAAAGGAGTACGTAGCACCCGAATCAAATAATACTATCAAAGGAAAATTATAAATTTTACCTCTACCCTGCATCAAGCCCGATGACCTGTCGACATTAGTTACGTCCAGAGTGAAAACTCTCCCTAGAGCATGCGGTCTTCGGCCACCGGATGTCTGCTGGCTCCCGCTGGAGGGGCAGTATCTTGCCATGTGTCCCGTGCCTCCACACCTATAACATTGAAGTGGAGTCTGATGCCAGCAAGGCTGATTTGGATGCTTGGTCCCACATTTCTGACAGGTTGTATTATCAGACCGTTTACTGCCACTTGAAGACCCTGGTTGCGGCTTAAACATGCTACCTCTCACATTGAGATTTTTAGCTGGTAGTTTTGGTTGGTTCCCTATTCTCTGGGTCATATTCTGAGCCTGTCTCTGCTATAGATTCTTACTCAGGATTCGGCACTTGTTCACCAGTATCGCAAAGTCTCAGATCTCCAGTGGGGCTAGCTGAGTCTTCATCGGTAAGTCTAGACCCTCTTCTAGCTGCTTTACCTTCTAGGCTTCGTCATAGTGCATTCGCAGGTACGTGGAATATCTGGATAGCTCTTCAAACTATCTCAAATACTCCTCGAAGGGCCTACCTCCCTATGTAAGCTTTAAGAACTATGATTCCTTTGACTGTTTGATGCTCTCAGGGAAGTATTGCTCCATGAAGACTCCCTTGAAAGATTCCCAGATGAGCGGGATACCCCTGCTTTCCATTAACTGTTGGGCACCTATCCACCATTGTTCTGCTTCGCCTTTCAACATATATGTTACATATGTAACCTTCTGTTCATCGTCACACTGCAACAACCTGAAAATATTTTCTATATCCTTCAGCCAAGCTTCTACTGCGACTGGATCAGAGGCACTTGCAAACAAAGATGGACCTGCTCTCTGAAATTCTATCCATCCCTGATACAACGGGTTAGCATTCTGGGTGGCTCCGTCGTTCCTAGTTTGCTTGTCTTCCTGTTGCTGCCTCATTACATTAGCACTAGTAGTGGCTTGGTCCCTCATGGCATCGGCCATTCTCTGTATGGATTCCATCATATCTCGCATGTCAATGTAGGTCTCCATGCTGCCACTGCCTGAAGCGCCCTGGCTCCTATGTCTTGGCCTTCCTCTAGGCCTACGGGTGCTATCCCTGCTAGGTTCTGCCATAATTATCTGACACAGAAAGCAACCAGATCAATCTTATCAGCAACAGTTATCAGAAAGGCATTAAATTCATTTCGTTACTTATCAGTTCGAGATCAGGTCCTAACATTCCAGAGTTACGTCAATCAAAACCCTAAAGCCACAAGCCCGAAGATTCACAATTCCTAACCCACTAAACCAGACAATCGACAAACCGGGCTTTGATACCAAACTTGTAACGACCCCCTAATCCATAATATACTGTCCTCTAACTGCATAGCGAAAGCATATGGGTTTTAGAAATATTTATTCCCGATATGGGGACGTCAGGGGATCGCTACTGGTTGAGCGTAACCCAAATAGACATTCCGTCGTCCATTCGAATTTTGTTCAACCCTAATTTACATGCAGCTATACTAATTATACATACATTCATCATAAATTACTCTGAAATGAAAACTAAAATTCATACCTACATCATATCATTCATTCATGCAAATTCTAACTTATTTACACACGTTTACAGTGGTAAATCGTGGCGAAAATCTGGCAGAGTCTCCCCTGTATTTCAAATGTATCCAAAAGTACAACTAGTCATTAACATAGCAGATTACATCCATTCAATAGTAAAATACATCATAATTTCAAAATACAGTACAACAACCATAGGATACATATATATACATCATTATTCAAGCCTAGACTACATTGCTCTCCTGTCTATCACCAATGCCTGGCCCAGCTAGCGTCTAGGTCCCTGTTCCTGTTCATCTGAGTAAACAACCTTGTGAGATATGAAATCCCAGTAGAATAATTTACAATTTACAATATAGTTCAAAATCTGGTTGATTACTTAGCGATGCAAGCAACGAAAACAACTTCCTGAAATCAGTTCAAAATCCGTGAAATACCTTATCTTTAAAAATCAGTTTATCGCATGGAAATCGCAACAAATGCTTAAAAATCATAAAAATATATTTCTTTGAAAATTCGTAATCGAAATCAGGTTAAATCCCATGCTCGGTGTATCTAAATCTGTGTCGGCTATAAATCCTCTGCGACCAAATCTAAAATCATCCAATTGCACGTCGTCTAGAGAAATTTCATCTCTTATCATTGGGTGTGATTCGTAACACCAATCACCCGAATCTCGCCTATGTTGTGAGTGTGATCCGTAACACCAATCACTCACTTAAGGACCAGGTGAGAATCAACATCTAGGGCGTCCCCTAGCATGTGCACATACGCCAATTCTCATCCTCATATAGTCTATTCAAACTCATATGCTCACGGTCGGCTATTCCTCAGGGTTCTAGGGTATTACGCCTAAATCACAACGTTTCCCCGTGTAGGCTATCCCCCCTTATATTCTTTAAACCTTTCTTAGGGTCGTCCTGATTTATCGCGTGATCCCTAACACAGTGCAGGCTAAATTTGTTAAAAACAATATCATATAAAACTCCCTACACTCAGGATACTTAACGGCCATCCCATACCGGCTATCAAGTTCCCTACCCTAAGTAAACCCATCCTAATGGCATCTAAACTCGATAAACAAAACATCTAACATGCAAATGGAATTTTCAGCACACAGGCATGCAATTTAGTCTATCGAAAGTAGCTCGTAAATTTATGCAATTAAATCTAATCGTTCAGGTATCTACACAATCAATTCCAACGTTTGGGAAGCGTAAATTATCCTACCTGGTCTTCGTTTGCTCCAAATAAATTTGGGACTTCTCCTATCCTCAGATTTTGAGCCAATCAATTCCCTAAAATTTAAGTGAATATTTAAGCTCGTTACGTCATCAATTTTATGATCCTAAGTCCGATTACACTACTTCCTAAGTTGATTTATTTCCTATTCATGTTTGACAGTCAATTCGATAAAAAATCATTAGGTTTAGGTGAATCAGACCTTACCGGGGTTGCGGGATGATGAAAATTTGTCCCGGGGCAGTCTCAGGTGTCTATCGGGTGTCTTTCTGGCTTCTCCGGTGGTAGCGCATGGCGGCGCATAGCGGAAGGGTGTGGTTGGACTCGAAAATCACACCACAGTGCAGCCCTCAAGATGAGGAGTCCGAATATGGTGGTGGCACGGCAGTTCACGGCCGTTTGGATGGCATTTTTCGGCCCCGAAGATCAACGCATGACGGACAGAAATTCTCTTGATCTGTGCCCGTGGAGGTTCTATTTGGCGACTGCGAGCCAGGGGAGGAAGCTGGCAGCTCGACCTACACGCTGGTGGTGGCGGTGATGGTCAATGGTGGCCGACGGCGACAATCCCAGCTGGCGAAAAATTCACGTGACAAAGGGAAAAAACTTTATTTTTTAGTGACTCTGGCGGCCGTTGGTGGCTGTGGGTGGCTGCCTGAGGTCGAGGGTGGCGAGGGGTGTCGGTTGGTAGGTTAGGTGGTGGCCCAAGTGGCGGTGCACGATGGAGGAAGGAAGAGAGAGAGGAGAGAGAAAGTGGATTGAGGAGAGAGAAAGAAATGGTGAAAATGGCGGGATTTCGAAGAATTTAAAGCTTCCAGAGGCGATTTTGACTTTTCCTGGACCACCCGGGGAAACTTCAGGATGTCTTTTTGCATCCGGACATTGGCACGGGTTCCCATGTAGAGGTTTCGACCTTCGTCTGAGAAATTGAAGTCCGAAACTTCATTTATCAGATTTTATTGCTGGGTCACGTTTCTTTTTATCAGATCGCATCTCTGACTCTTAAAAGCCTCTCAGTTTTAACCGTTAACCTCAAAAATCATGCTGGACTTAGCTCACATGAAATTAGCGTCAAAATTCAGTTTTTATCTTTTAAAAATCAATCTCGGTTGTTACATAAACCATCACCGTCTCAAGCATTACCATGGAGACCCTCTTGAGGGCCAAGTAATCTTCCTTCATGACATAATAAATAAATGAGTTCATTTAGCGGACTCAGAAAAAAAAACATATTCTTCTTTTGTTTTTAGTTTTTTCTTATTTTTCGAAATTCAATTCACATGCTAATAAAATTTTCCCAACTTACTTGGAGAAACAAAGAAAGTGTGCCCCAAGGATTCCAGTTGAAAGAGGGGAAGGCTAGGATTAAAATATTCATGACAACCTATCACGAAAATGATAAGTTATAATGACTTCAAATGATAAGCTACATGATAAGCTATCATAGTTTCAAGTGATAAGCGATCATGGTATGAGCAATAACTTATCAATGATAAGCTGTCACTCAAGGACCAAACTCACATGATAACCTATCACTAAGATTATGATAGCTATCATAAGAGATAACCTTTTGGAATAGATTTCATGAAAGCAAATCTGAATTTTAAAGATTTTTAAACCTTTCAAAATTTTGAAATTTCTTTTTTTTTTTTTAATAAAAGTCTCAAGTTTTCAAAAAATTGAAAAATTTTTGAAAAATTGAAAATTTCTCTGAAAGAGTAATTTTGGTCTTCAAAGATTTTAAATTAGGATGAAGGGATTTTGAATTCTTTTAAACTTTCAAAAACACAAGACATAACTTTTAGAAAATTAGGAAATTTGAATTCTTTCAAAAATCAAAGGCTTATCATCAAGATTTCAAATATAAATCTTCTTTAAATTATCTTAATTCTTTTAAACAATTTCAAAGTTGCTTTATCCCTAAGTTTTCGAAAATGGTATGAAAGGCCTTTGAATTTATCTAAATTTCAAACTTCTTTGAATAATGCCTTATTCCTAATTTTTGAAATTATAAGCTCTTTTAAATTGTTTCAATTCTTGAGGAAGATATGATCATCAAAATTTTAAACATATTCTTAAATTATGATCAACTTATCCGTAGGATCTTTTAAAAAATTTTCAAAAAGATCATGATCGATTTTTAAATTCAAAAAATAGTTATCAAGGATCCTTATCCAAATTTTAAAATCAAAAGCTTATCCTTTCCTCCTCTTCACGCATGGAATCCTTCTCCTAGGAGGACACTGTTTCATTTGCCTATACAAAGGCTTAGCTGTGACACTCTCCCACATGAAATAGCAAGCTTCAAATTCTTTTAATCCCTTGTGTGAATTTTCGGCCACCCTAAAGAGCAACTCTCAAGCAAGGTTCTTCACTTCAAGTAAGTGTGTTTTCTTTTTCAACTCTTTCTTCTCTTTTATAAAATTTCAATAAAATATCTTCATAGCATGTAGGAACTCCAAGATTCATCCTTGGATCATCACATAAATTCTTTTATGCATAGTCAATAATTTTACTTCAAGATTCATTTTGTAGTTGTAACACACCTTATCTTGGCTTAACAACATCATGTATTGTAATCAGATAAGTGGTTACATTATTCTTTGCCCTTTTTAGCTCATTAATTTTCCCGAGCATTTAATTTATCAGTAATTTAATATATGATTAGGTCTGGGTTCTTTTGCTCAGGTAAACGTACTTTATACATGGTGAAAATAAAATTTCATACATCATAGTAGAAGTCATAAAAACTTTCATATTATATTTATAACAACTGTCTGTTACATCATTCAATACACATATTCCAGGATATATGGAGTACCCATTCATAAGGAGTAAAGAGACAACAACCCTATCACTCAAACTCCTTTTTCAAAATACTATGGATGAACAGGTCCTTCACATATCCTTTCCCTTGTATTTGCCCTTTTCCCCTCTTATATACAATCAAAAAATTAGCAGTCCTAATTATAACCTAAAGAACATATAGAATCAGGACCAAAATGAAAGGGCTATAAGTACATAACTAAGGTGCCCAGTTCACTCTGGGGGCATTTCTATAATAGACATAATGTATATATCTTTCAAAATGGACCACTATTGCTACTTCTATCTCTATGATTAGGTAATATCTAGGTATCTGATATATATCAGTACAATAATGAGAAATATATTCCCAATAGCTAAACAAACCATTTCTTTTAAATAATTGATATGTACCACTGTAAGAATACAGAAAACATTTCTACATTCTATTTAGTTCAAAATTCTTTTCATATAGTTCTATAGGTATGGTATATGTAAAATATGTGTGTATGCATCTATGAACGTGAGATATGCAATATATGGTATCATTAATGGAACATATGGTAAGATTTCCACATTCTATTACATGCCATAAATGCACCTTGGGTTGCTTGCAAAGTAATGATTAACTTTTGGACTTTAGTGAAACTTTTCTTCTTTTCATTATAGTCCCTAAAATTTCTTTCAATTTGGTTCCTCTTTTCTTTTGAAAAACCTAGGGCTATTTAAATACAATTATTTAGGTATGCAATTACTATATTTAAGATTTAATAACATACCTGAGGACGTGAAAAATGGATATTACAATCAGGGCCAGGATATGCTTAGGAACTAGCTAGGCTTGGGATAAGATATATTTCTAGGAGGCTAAAGGAGGTTCAATGACCGAGAAGGCAACCTGAGAGATTTGTGAATTTTGAGTTTAAATAGTGTTGTGGAATGGCATGAAGGCTATGGATTGTATATGTAAAGATAATTATATTGAGAAATGATTAATTAATGGGAAGTTGATTTTAGTAGTATGATTATAAATTTCATCTGAATTGCTCTTAAATGGATGGTTTATAATTTTATAATCTAGAGTATATGGTTGTATCAATTGTGGTATTAGAATATGCTACGCATAAGAGGTAGTTGAGTGGAATTCAAATGGACTAAGAGAAGAGTTTGTTTGGGTTATACTCAACTAGTAACAGCCCGAGTGGTATAAGTTTTTGTAAAAAAAAGAAAAATTTTTAGTGAAAAATTTCACGCTTGATGATCACTTTGATGTATGTAAGTAATAAGGGGTCATTACAAAGTTGGTATTAGAGCGTGGTTTATTAGTTAGCCTAGTGAGTGGTATAGGTTTTGCCAGGCTTGCAGCATTAGAAATTGTTGATTTGAATTCTTAGACTTTAGAATACATAGGATTATGATCAAAAGCCTTGGGATATTAGGAGTAAACTTACTGCTATAGTAAGGTGCTGTTACTAAAGGCCAATTGTTTTTCCTTTTTGTATAAGCAAACTATGGCAAATACAAGGAGAGGTACTACCAGAAGGTCATGAGGGAGGAGTGATAGGGATGAGGAAATGCTAGATATGATGGAATTATTCAGGATGATGGCAGAGGCAGTTAGGGATCAGGCTGCTACTAGCACCATCATTATGAAACATTAGGAAAATCGTTAAAATCCTAATGAGGGGAATAACCAAAATAATAACCATATGTTGTAATATTTGCCTCCAATATTTTTGATATATTATTATTATTGATAATGATTATTTATGTAGACGTTATTGCTTATGTGGTGTTAAGAATGACTTACCATAAGGTTAGAATGGACATTTTTATCAAAGTAGAACTAACCTTATCATAGGGGTAAAATTACAAATTTTACCAAAGAGGGCAAAAGCAATAATTTTACCATAAAGGAGAAAAACCCAATTTCCACTTAACTGCTTCATGAAATTGTGTTTGAAGGCTTTTGCCTTTTTATTTTAGAAAAGAGAAGGAATAAGGGTAAAAATAATTATGTTGACATAAAGGGCAAAATGGTAATTTTACCTAGAGAGAGATAAAATAATAATTTCATAAAAGAAACTTTATGAAACTTTATTTGAGAAGTTTTTGCCTACCAATTTTGAAAAAGAGGAAACATGAAGGTAAAATGACCATTTGGACATAAAGGGTAAAATGGTAATTTTACTCAAAGACACATTGGTAATTTTTGAAAAATTAAAAGGGTAAAATGGTAATTTTCAAGAGTGAAAGGGTAAAATGGTCATGTTCCATAAGAGTTCCATGAAGTTACAATTTGAAGGAGAGAGGATGCCATTCTTGAAAAAGAGAAGTAAGGACGGTAAAATAGTTATTTTACACCAAGGACATTTTGATAATTTTACCTAAACCCTAATTTAACCTTCTTCTTCACGAAAGAAGAAGAAGAAGTCAAAGAAGAAGGAAAAGGGATGTTTGGCCGAGAGGAAGAAGAAAGGAAAGAAGAAGGAAAAACCAAGGGAAACACTAAGGAAATTCCACCTTTCTTGCAAATTTAAGGTAGCTCAACATTCCTAAACCCTTTATTTCATGTTTTATGGATTGTTTTAAGTGTTTTAAAGTTTCATGAAATCTCTCTGCATTCCTTATGACTATTTTTTCTATTGGGTTTTGCTTGTCTGAATATATGCTTGTGTTTATGAATATTGAAATGTTTGTATGAAGGAAATATTGAGAAAATGGAAAATTTCAAGATTGGTACTCATTTTCATGAAAAACCCTAGTTTTGAAATGGTTAAAGATGGCTTGAAATTGCATGGAAATGAAAGGGAAAATGTGATTTTGAACTTGTATATTTTGAAAATGGAAGCTAAGGATTCAAAGGATTGAAACCTTTTAATTTTCTCTCTTTTTCCCTTTGTGGCTGAGAGCATCATGTGATGACAAGGCTAGGATTTTGATGAAAATGTTCATGGATTTGTGTATATGAAATGGTCATGAGTGAGAAAGAGAGAGAAAGTAAGGTTCATGATGCTACATTGGTGTATTTGCCTTTCATACCCATATAATTCAATCTTGAAATGTGTCTTTATGATGAAAGTGAAGATGTATGTGTAAATATATGTATGGCATGAAAAATGAATCATGAAAATGAAGGAAATGAAGGCTATACATATAGCTACACAAATTGAGTATGAAAAAGTTCCATGAGTAAAGTAAGGAAATTGAACCATTATGCTTAAATTGTAGAAAAGATGGAAGAAAGGGACAAAATAGTATGAAATCCCTAGCTTCCACTCTTTTCTTACCTTGGCCGAGAGCACCTCACCATTTTCCCTTGATGGCCAAATTCCTATGCTAATGGGAAAGAGACTAAAATGTGTTTTAAAATGGCCAATATCAAGAGAAATGGAGAGGGAGGATGTATATGATGAAATGTTAATGATACTTGCATGCATTGTGACATTGATACATTTATGTTTAAATTCATATGATTATAAATGTCAAGTCTGATGTTGCATGCAAATGAGGAATGAAAAGTATTGAAGGTCACCAAGCAAGGGTGGATGACGACACTTATAAAATCCCCCTTAAGGTGAATATGATGGCACTAAATGCTACCTTAGGGGTGAGATGACAACACTAATAAAATCTCTCCCTAGAGGAATAAGAAAGGCAATGAATGCCACCTAAAGGGGTGAATGATGACCCTAATAATATTCCCCCTGAAGGTCATCAAGAAAGGGTGAATGATGGCACTAATAAAATCCCCCTTGAGGTATATGTGACGGCACTATATGATACCCTAGTGGTGGACTTGATGACACTAATAAAAAGTCACCCTAGTGGTGAAGGATTGATGGCACTAAAGTGCTATTACAAATATAAAAGGTATGAATGATGTGATGATGTAACTGATGACAGAATTTGTATAAATACTTGATGATGTATTTTATTGGTAAATGAAACATGACAATGTAATGCCATGTAGTTATGTTCATGACATGAATTATTAGTAGTTTCATATTCATAAATGCATATGCATATGTTTCGTATAAAGCATGCTAATACAATTGAATAGAAATGTATTTTGAAAGGAATGGAATGTAGAAATATTTTTTGTATCCGTACAATGGTACATGCCAATTACTTTGAAAATGAATGGTTTGTTTAGCTACTGAGAAATTATTTCTCATAATTATATTGGTATGTATCAGATGCCTAGATATAGTATGGTGATGGAAATAGAAGTAGATGTGGTAGACGTTCCCTTCTTAGGAGCCTTTACGGTTCTGAAGGATATTTACATAATGGCAATATTTGAGATCCTTGCAATGGACTAGCATATTTAAGGAATAGATATAATTATGTAGTTGTAGCTCTTTTTGTCCTAATTATCAATATGTTCTTTTTGGGGTAGAATTAGGACTATTATTCTTTTGGTTGTTCATAATAGAGAAAGGGCACACACATGAATTTAGATGTGTGAAGGAACTATCCACTAGTAGGATTCTTTTTGGAAAGGCTTTAAGTGGCAGGCTTGTTGTCTCCTTACCTTATGAAAGAATACTTCACATATCCCGACATATGTATCAAACAGTGTAAATGATATATATATATATGTGTGTGTGTGTGTAATGTTTTACAAATTCCACTATGATGTATGGATTTTTATTTTTCACTGTGCTAAAGTATAATATCATAAGCAAAAGAGCCCAAACTTAATCAAACGATAAATCATTGATGGATTTAATGCTTAGGACAATTCTAGAAAATAATAAGGTAAAGATAAATGTGACTTATTTATCTTATTACATTTTATTAAGTTGTAATGTAAAGATAAGGGTGTTGCATATGTACCAAGGCTAGTTGGAATTTCAGAAATCAGGACCACCAGCATTTAAGGCACCTACAATGTAACGACTGTAACCTATGGTTACTTTAAAGTTAATTTAAAGAATATAGTATATAAATATCATAACATTGGTGTATTACTATTACTTCTACTTGAGTAAATTTAAAATTTTTACCAAGTTTATTAATTGAGTGCCATTTTGGGTCGGGTTTTACTCTTGGGTTCTCACTCAAGAATCATAGTGGAATCATCAAATCATATATATGTAATGTTCGCAAGATAAGTATACACAAACATGCATAATTACCATTGGTTTACTTTAATTTAACTATTGGGGTATGGAGGTAACATCCCTGCCACTCATAACCCCATCAAATGAACTATTGATAGTGATAATTAATCTATATACATTTAAGTTAAGGTAGGCTATACAAGAGATAATCTATACGAGCCTTTCTCAAAAATTATAAAGACTAGTACCAATGAACATATGCCTATGCTATTCAAAATAAATCTTTCTATGTACCCCCATGACGAGTACCTCTTCCCACGTTACCTTTATCTCCAGCTAGGGATCTACACATTTGGTACACGCTAATAGTTATATGAGAAATTAATCTCAGTAATTGATGTGATTGATACTTTTACCAATGCAACTACACCTAAGGCAGTGAACTTATCGATGCAGCCTAGTGCAATGGTGAGTATCAAGGTCGTATCCCATGGGAATGAGAAAGCCCAGAGTTACTACTTGTTCTCTATTATCTAGCCTAAAGGTCAAAGTGATTGATTTTTAACTAATACTAATAATTAACTAGGTGCAATAAACTACCTGCGACAAAGAATGGAAGAGAATATATTGAGGCAAGAAAAGCAAACCCATTTGGAACCTATACTAGTTGGAAAACACATAAAGGATAATAGTCTATTGAATCTAATGATGTTACCTGTGAGTGAATTCTAAGTTAAATTCAATTTCCCTCTCGAGACAATTAAATTTCTAAATCTAAGAATCTACCACTGGAATCTCTTCCTAATGGTTGATTTTAGATCAGCTTTATCATTCTAATTCACCACTATTAAGAATAGCTACTCCTTAATCTAGCAATTAATTAACCTTATCTCTAAGTAAAAATTAACTGTTCTCTGCGATTAGATTCTGATTCCAATTATCATCTCTCGATCTCAAAAAGAAATCTTGTAACACCCCATATTCTTTCAGTTGTATTTAAATTAATGTTTCCTTAATTAATTAGATGAGTTGCCATAAAATGTGATACAAATGTTGTAGTGATGTGATGAAGAATAAATGTCACAAGGGAAGAATGGACCTAGGTATTAAGTAGCATGTAATAAAAAAGGGAACATGTGCAATTAAGGTGTTTAATTAGATTTCCAAATTTCTCTCCTGTCCACCTTGCTTAATTGCTAAAGGGGAAAATTTTTTTTTTAAATAGTTGTATATATACATGAACGTGCAATTGGTGAAGGAAAAGAATTAGTATCCATTATATATATATATATAGATGCACATGCATTCGGTGGGGTAACATAAAAGCAGGAAGGGATTTGGTATAAGTAAGGTGCTCAATATCCCTTCTTTATTTCTTTTAATCCCATCGCCTAAGTCTCATGTGAACTAGCAAGAAAAATAAAAATATATATAGGCATGTACAAGTCTTGTGTGAAGGAGGGAGAAACGTGTAATGCAAGTTCTCTTCTCCTCCTTTGGGTTGCATCCAACGTGTCCAAGAATGGAACCCTCATGTGTGTCTTGCATGAAATATAAGTCTTACGTGAAATGGGAAAAATGAAAGGACGTGCAGCCATGGTAATTAAGAAAAAAAAAAGTTAAGCAAGAAGTGCAGAATTTATTTAAAGTAAAATACACCCACACAGCTAGGAAAGAAAAATGTGTGAAGCTAGTTTCCCTTTTTCCTTCCTTTAACTTTTCTTCTAAGTAACTGAGTAATCATGAAGCTAGGAGGAGCTAAATAGATATATATGCATGCAATAAGTGAGAGGAGAGAGTGCAGGATTTAATTTAAGTAATATGCATAAATGTAGCTGTACGATGAAGCAAGGATGCAAGAGAGGGAAGAGATCTGTGAAACAAGTTTCCCTCTTTCCTCCCTTGTGTCATCTCCAAGGCAACCGAATGAAGGATTTTTTTATATATATATATATACATGCATGTGCATGCCACATGCTAGTGGATGGCTCCACAACTCCATACAAGTGGGAGTTCCATTCGGTAATGCCATGTAGCAAGAGAAAGTAAGAGGAGGAAAAAGGAAAGTGCAACGTGTAAAAGGGGGGTGGCGTGACTGAATGGGTTAGGATGAGATTGCAAGCAAGATAAAGTGTACTTACAAGTTCACATGTAGCCATGAATAATTAAGAAAAGAGAGGGAGGCGATAGCATCCATTAGAGTCAATCAAACAAAAATACAAGAGTGCATGGAAAATGGAGTTTATGTGAGGGAGGAGCCTTACATAAGGGAGGAGCCTTGTGTGAACCTCCCTCCTTCCCATGGCTGAATGGGTAACGTGAGGGGACAAGGAAATGACCTCCACTTAGATTATACATGAGGCAATTAAATAAGAATAATAAAAGATGAGAGTGGTACTTAGATTACACGTGGGTCACCTAAGTGCAAGGGACTAGAGAACAAGAGAAGGGATTTCATTAAACCAAAAAGACACCCATGGCAAGAGGGAAAGGGAGAGCACTTCATATCTTAGAAAATACACACCCATATGGATGGGTATCCAAAGAGGAGAGAGAGCATCGTGAGTTTTTGAGAGAGCACATAAGAGTTTTGTGAAGAGGAAAAGAGCTAAGTTGATCAAGAAAAAAAGAGGCAAGGGAATAAGGGAAAGACTCAAGGGAAGAGTCAAGGCAATTCCATCATTTTTCACCACTTAAGGTAGGTTAACAATTCTTTGACTTTTGTTCCATGTTTTAGATTATATACGTCATGATTTACCAAGCTTTCAAGGAATATGAGTCTCCTCTCTACATTCTTGAATAGATGATTGTTTCTTGGCTAAGCATTGTGCGATGATTTCATGTGATGTTGTGAAAGTATTTATTCTTCATAAGAAAGTAATGGCTAAAGAGAAAATTTAGCATTCCTCATGAAGAACCTAAAATAAGAAAGGGTCGAAATATTATGCTTGCATGGTTAATATCCCTTTTGTGCTAACATAGAGGTTGTTGCTTTCATGAAAGGAATTCGGTTAAAATGTGGCATGTATAATGGAGAGCCCTAACTTAAGATAATGCTGGGAAAACTATATTTTGTATGGTTAATAAAGGTTCTAAGTTATAAATACCACAATAGAAAAAGAAACCTAGTTAGCATATGACGATAAATGTGACACTCTTCTTGTTGTTTTGCCAAACCAAAATGGCCTTAGCAAGGTAAGAAATATTTTAATGAGAATTGGGTAAGGGAGATGTTAATTTGGTTTAGACTAAGAGAAGGAAAGAAAATACAGCTACCTAAGGTATAGTTAATTAGTTTACTTTTTGCACATAGTAAGGTCCCATATTATTATGTAAAAATAGAGGAAAGTGTGTAAGCCTTAAACCTAGTATGTAGCAAGATTATTTATTTTATGGTGGCCTAAACCCATATTTTATTTCAAGTTTTAGTGGTTGAATCACTATGTCAATAATGAATGCATGACAATGAGGGGACTAAATGCAAGGGAGAGTAAAATGATAAAGATAACAGAAATTGTCAATGACATGATTGCCTAATTTAAATAGACACCATAGACATTTTAATGCATAGTGTCATTTGGTAAAAGGTGACCTAGCGAGGTGTGGCCGAAGGTGCTCCACACTCATGACCTAGTGTCGCACATATTTGATAAAGGTAACCAAGTGTCCACAGTACTTGAGGTGTGGCCAAAGGTGCTCCATGTAACATTCGATCCAAACACTTGCATTTTATGATAATGTTATTATTATTATGGTTAGTATTATTTGTGGGATGTTAAGGATGATTTATTAAGGAATTAGAATGGACATTTTTATCATTATATAATCACTTTTGTTATAAAAGAATGAAATTGGAAATTTGGTGAGGAAGGGTAAAATAGTAATTTTACCATAAAGGGTAAAAATAATTTAATTCTCTTATTTATATCAAAGGATTCTTATTATTTTTATTTAAGAGAGACGAAGAATATAGTTGTGTAAGAGATTATTTGCATTTGAGGTCAAAAAGGCAATTTCCCTAAGGAAGGGTAAAATCGTAATTTCACCATAAGGGCATATTAGTAATTTTACATAATGTAGAAAATTTAATTATTACCTTAAGTATTTTAGGAAAATAGGAATTAGAAACCCTTACCCACTTATTCTTAAAGAAAGAAAGAAAAAGGTTAGAAATTATATCTTTGGCATAAAGGGTAAAAAGGTAATTTTATCTTAGGGGCAACATTATAATTTTGCTAAAATAAGGGTAAATTAGCAAATTCACAATAATAAACTTTATGAAATTTGATTTAAGTGGTTTTTACATATCAAAACCGAAAAGAAGGAAAAATGGAGCAAAAATGGCTAATTTGGATTTAATGGCAAAATGACACTTAGTGATTAAATTGTAATTTCTGAAAAGTTAAGGGACCACTATGCAATTTTGAAATTCCTAAAGGGCAGAATAGTCCCAGCCCATGGAAGTTGCATAAAATTACATTTGTAAGGAGAGATAATGCCATTGTTGAAAAAGAGAAGAAAAAGGGATAAAATGGACATTTTAGCACTAATGGCATTTTTGTAAATAACCTAAACCCTAAATTCAGCCTTCTTCTTCCTCCATATGCTAGAAATGTCGAGAAAAGGGAGAAGGCCGAATTGCTTCATAGCTTTGAATAAGGAGGAGTTCTCACCAAAATAACTTGAAAATTACACTTTTATTGGCTTTTCAAGGTACCTAAACAATCTTATGCCATTCTTTTCTTATTTTATGGTGTGTTTATGGTGTTTTTTATAACGCCCCTATCTAGTCTTATTGAATACTTTGATATAAACTGATAGGTTCGGTACATTATCTTTATCCTTTATTTAATTAATGTCTGAGCAGTTATACCATTAAATAAATTTGACAAGTGAATTAGGTTTGGGATCTTTTGCTTAAATTAAAACTCACATGCACAGCGGAATAGATAAAAATATACTAACTACATAGCGGAATTAAAGCATTCATGTAATCAAATTTAATACAAAATCAATAGTTTCCATTACATTTCTATAAGCATGTCTCAGGATATACGAAGTACTCGTCCGTAGGAAGTCAAGAGATAACAATCCTGTCACTCAGACCCCTTTAAGAATTTCACAAATGGACCGGTCCTTCAAATATCCTATGGTTGCTGCCCAAAAGAATAACCCTAGTTCTAAACTAAATAAATTCGAACTAGGACTCAAAAATATGGGATTACATGGTTTCCTTAGACCAAAAAGAAACTCATATCTCCCTGCCTTGTTAAGCATTCGTATCTGATACACATTAGCATAATAATGAGAAACACAGGTTTTCCAGTAGTTTAACGATTCAAGTTTTAAAATAACTAATATGTATCAAGGTGCAACATCAAAACAATTTCATTTTACATTCTTGATATTAAAACATAAATCTACCCACAAATGAAATCAAGCAAGCGTTACGTGATAACTTAGACGTTAACCTAAAAATCAGACATTCTCTTTCAATGAAGCTTATCTAAATGAAATTATACATGTTATCACGACACTATACAATTTAATTCTGTGTTAGCTCAAACTTTTTTCAATCAAAGTTAATTGGGCGCATGGGGTATTATATGGACACTAGGCCATTTTTATGAAATCACTGTGAGCCCTAGTTCATAAGTATGGAGCACCTCTAGCCACACCTCACTAGGTCGTCCGTGTGGAGCACCTTTTGCCACACATCGTAAATCGTGGTCACTCGACCATGTACATAACATGATTGCGAACTCTAGGTCATGGGCATGAAGCATCTTCGGCCATACCTCGCTAGGTCGATCGTGTGGATCACCTCTGGCCACATATCGTAAATCGTGGTCACTCGACCACATACATAGCGTGATCGCGAACTCTAGGTTATGGGCATGAAGCACCTTTGGCCACACCTCGTTACGTCGCTCGTGTGGATCACCTCTGGCCACACATCGTAAATCGTGGTTACTCGGCCACGTACATAGCGTGATTGCGAACTTTAGGTCATGGGCATGAAGCACCTTTGGCCACACCTCGCTAGGTCATCCGTATGGATCACCTCTGGCCACACATCGTAAATCATGGTCACTCAGCCATGTACATAGCGTGATCGTGAACTCTAGGTCATGGGCATAAAGCAACTTTAGCTATACCTCGCTAGGTCACTCATGTGGATCACCTCTGGCCACACATCGTAAATTGTGTACTTATATATGTATTTCCCTATCAGTTGCATTTCTTTTCTTTTGTTTTTGTCAGTGTAAGATATATCTTATCACCTTAAGATATGGTTCTTATTTTCCTTACTTAATTTAACTTTATTTCCATGATTTCAGCCAGCGAGTGTAAATAACATCAAGAATGCAAAATGGCAATAATGTCCCATCACAGCTAGCAAACAGACATACACAGAAGAAATCGTGGGACATTATTTTCCAGAATGGTCAAACTACCTGAAGAATTACTAGAAAAAAGCTGATCTTGGCCTCCCTTTGATCTCCGTTTACACCTCGCTTCCTTGAATTCTAGTTTCCCTACAATAAATGGCAAGTTTTTGCTTCAATTCAATTTTCAAGGAATAGTCGACACAAAAACTACAGGAAAACATCAAATTAGGGTATTTAAAATTATACCAGAGGCTCTGGGAGCTCGAGATCTCAATTATGTGATTTTCCAGCAGCTCTGACGATGGTGGACGACGGCGCACGTCGACGGCTAGCAGCGGCTAGGGTCAAAAAATACACCAGAACGTAGCCTGCAACTCGAGGAGGCCGGATATGAGGTCTATTTGGTGAGACACAACCATTTGGACGACATTTTCTGGCAGAGAAGGTGACGGACGTTGAAAACTTCTTTCCCCCGTTTCTGGCTCGTGGCGGTGGCTGGAAGTTGGCGGAGGAATTTGGCAGCTCAAGCTTCCTAGCTATGGTGGCGGTGTGGCCGGATGATGTCCGACGGCGAAGATCGTGCCTTGGCCTTGAAAACGCGACGGAAAGGAAAGGAGAGCGTTTTTTGGTAGCTGTGGCGGTCGTCAGTCGTGGCGATGACTTGTTGTGGCATCGGGCTGAGCTGGGGAACCTTCCGATAGTAGCAGGCGGCCATAAGTTGGCCGGACGGTGGACAGGAATGGTGAAGGTGGTGGACGTGGGAGAGGAGAGAGAGAGAGTGAGAAATGTGGGAAAATGAGAGAAATGAGAGAAAATGAGAGAGGTTTGAGTATTTAAGGCCCTTAGGGGCATTTTAGTCTTTTTCCCTTTCACCGGATCTAAGTTTTGAACGCATCTCTCCGATCTAGGCAAGATTTAAGATGATATAGAAGGAAATTTGAATATTTTCAAAAGATTGCAAGCGTCGCAAAATTATCCGCAAAATTCCTTTAGCAGATCAAAACCTCGTTATTAGGTATCATTTAATTCCAAATTTTTCTCAAATTTTAGCTAAAAATTCAAAAAATCTTCCTTAATTCAATTTTAACAAAAATCGGGATTCATTTTAGCAAATTTAATTTATTTAAAAAAATTGGGTTGTTACATTTTCAATTTGCAAGAATGATGCCTATTTCTCTCTCTACATTTTTTGGTGGATTTGCATGCTTAGGTTTGAAATATGTTGAAAACAACTTGTGTTTATGGCTATAGACATGTTGGAATGTATGGAAACTCATGAAATGGTAAATTTTCATGGATGGAACTTTGATTTTGTCAAACCCTAACTTGTACCAAGGCTGAGTTTGTGTTTGTAAGAGTGAGAAAATGGTATTTTTGCATGGTTTTTGCATGAATGTTGTGGTATTGTTAGTAAAGTGATGAAACCACTCTATTTAGCTTGATTTCTCCTCTTGGCCGAATGCTAGGGTTTGGAATGGTTCTGAATTTTGGCAAATTTGTGTTAGAAAGAGTGAGAGAAAGTGTTAGAAAATGGTAAGAGAGAGAAAATCTAGTTAGATTTACATTTAGGTACTTTTTCCATTTTCTAATTTCACAAGTAACCAAAAAAGTGTGTTTTATTCACCTTGGCCGAATGGATACATATGAATGGTGCTGAGTTTACTCTTCAGGAATGACTTAGAAACCATATAAATTTAGTTCCAAGAAAGGAAGAGAGAGAAAATTATGACAATTTATGTTTCAAGCAATGTTGCCAATTTAAAGTCTTACCATTTCACTTTAAAAGTGTGCCTAATAATGTGAAATTGTGGGATTAGATGTGTGATCATGTTTGGCATGAAAAATAGGCTAGAAAAGCATGGGAAAGAATAGCCTAAAGTGCAATTACCTAACTTTTAGGTGTGAGAAAGTATTAGGCATAATTATGGGAATTGTCACCACAATGTTCAATTAATGGAAATAAGGCTAGAAATGTGCCAAAAGGGTTAGAAATGCAAAGTATTCATGCTCATTCTACCTTGGACGAATACTATGTGAAATTTTCCCTAGAGTGGCTAAATTTATGTATAAGTTGCAAATAGCCTTAGGTGCCATTTAAATGGCCTATGTTAAGGGAAAAGAGACCAAAAGATGCAAGGGTTAAGAAGGAATGAATAATAGCATATATTTTTGCCATAAATAGTGAAATTTCTAAATTCATGTAAAAGTGATTGAATGGTAAAGAATGCTTGATGTAATTGTGAAGGTCAAAGTAAAGACCAAAGAAGGAATGATCTAGTGAATACCTCCTGAGACTAAAAGCCTGTGAAGGAATGATCTGATGTATACCTTCTAGGGAAGCTATCTTGAGGGGAATGATTTGGTGTAAATCCCCAAGGAATTGAAATGCAAGAGGAATGATCTAATGTACACCTCCAAAAGCACAATTATATGGGAGGGAATGATCTTGTGTGTACCTTCCCAGAGTTGAGTTTTTATTACATGTTATGATGTGTATTGCAAAGATGTGAATTAGGTAAATATGATTATGATATTTAAGCATTGAATGCTTGTATTCCATTCGATGAATAATTTAATTGACTGCATATCTCATGTCTATGGATGCATATACACATGTTTAATATTATGCCATACCCAAGTATCTATATGAAAAGAGTTTTGAAATTAAAACGAATGTAAAATTGTTTTCTGTATTATTACAGTGGTACATGTCAATTGTTTTAAAATAAACTGGTTTGTTTAGCTACTGGGAATGTATTTCTCATTATTGGACTGATATGTATTAGATTCCTAGATACTGCCTGATAATGGAGGTTGAACTGGCAATAGTGGAAATTCCCTTTCTAAGAACTTTTACTATAGTAAAGGATGTTTATGTTATAACTGTCTTCGAATTCCCTCTGGAGTAAATAAGTACTTAAATATGTAGCTATAGCCCATTTTAGGGTTCTAACCCTACATGTTCTTTTTGGGTTGGAGTTAGGATTGAAATTTTTTGACTGTATATAGAAGGAAAAAGGGCATATTAGGAATATGTGAAGGACCTATTCACCCACGATATTTTGTAAAGGAGTATGAGTGGCAGGCTTGTTGTCTCCTTACTCCTTATGGATGGGTACTTCATCTATCCCAGTTTATGTATACAAAACAATGTACCAAATAGTTATTATAATGTATGTATATCAAAAAAGTTTTTATATACTCTGTTGTAATGTTTGATATTTTATATTCTGCTGTGCTAAAGTATCTTTTACCTGAGCAAAAGAACCCAGACCTAATTGCAAAATAAATTCATGATGGATTGAATGCTCAGGAGTAATTAATGTAATTAAAGGCTAAAGATAATGTAACCACTTATCTGAATGAGTGTTATAATATTGTTAAGATAAGATAAGGGTTGTTACACTCCACATAGGTAACCTAGAGAGGTGTGGTTGAAGGTGCTCCACACTCATGACCTAGTGTCGCCCAGATTCTATAAAGGTGGCCAAGTGTCCATAGTACTTGAGGTGTGGGCGAAGGTGCTCTACACAAGTGACATAGCAAGGTATGGCCGAAGATGTTCCACACTCATGACCTTATGTTGCACAAATTCTATAAAGGTGGCCAAGTGTCCACCATCCCTGAGGTGTGGCTGAAGGTGCTCCACATAGGTAACCTAGCGAGGTGTGGCCAAAGGTGCTTCATACTCATGACTTAGTGTCGCACAGATTTATAAAGGTGGCCAAGTGTCCACCATCCTAGAAGTGTGACCAAAGGTGCTTCACACTCTCTGGCAAGGTAAGCTGTAAGAATGAAACCTAAAAATGATTATTATTCCTTTCAGTTCTGCACACGTATGATTCCATGAAATGATGTTATATTCGTAATGAGAATGTTTACTTTCATCACATTTACTTTTCAAATAATTATGCAATGCTTACTATTCAATATATATACATGAATGGGAATATGCTTTAAATACCAAGAATGTAGATGTAAATGTTTTGGTGCTTACACCCTGATACATATTAGTAGATTTTAAAATGATGAATTGTTAAGCTACTGGGAAACTTGTGCTTCTCATTTGTATGCTAATGTGTATCAGATTCGGACCTTAGCAGTGCCGAGGAAGATAGGAGTCCTTTGTGTCAAAAGTATTTTTGTAATTCCTTATTTTGGGTATGGATTCTAGATATATTTTTGAATTAGAATTAGGACTATTATTTTGGCGGTGTATATAAAAGGGGAACGGGAAACTGTCGGGGAAAGGATATGTGAAGGAATGGTCCATCCCTGTTATCTTAAAGGAGTTTAAGTGACAGGCTTGTTGTCCCCTAACTGCCTATGGATGGGTACTTCATCTATCTTGGTACGTGTTTACAAAGGATGTAATAGCCATTTATAGGACATTTATTATTTGTAATATAGAAGTTTTATAAATTCCGCTATGACATATGGTATTTTATTTTTGCTGGGCATATGAGAATTGATTTGAGCAAAAGAACTCGAACCTAATCAACTTTAATAAAACTTAACAGTATAAATGCTCAGATGCTAATAATAAAAAGGATAAGCATAATATATCGAACTTATTTGGTTACATAAGAGGAAGTGTAATCCTAGATAAGGGCGTTACAAATTTAATTAGCATTCACAATGACGTCTCGTAATAAAAACTTAAACAATACATGCATAATCGCTAAGAAGATCATAGCATCAGAATTAATATCCATACGAATTAAAATAGAATACCAACACAGTCAATAACCCTAATAGAGTTCACAAATTTAGCCACACATATTTATAGGAAATTCCATCAGATAATCCATTATGCAATCCATCAGACAATCAATTATACAGGAGATAAAAATAGTAAAAATTATGCACGTCCCTATCTTCTCAAATGTCCAACAATAGCTGCACGAATTGGCCATTGGAAAACCACTGGAATCTCATTGGAAAACTGCTAGAAAATCACTAAAAAAATAAAATTCAAATTTGTCCAAAGGTTCCATAGGTCACGGGTCACAAAACGGGTCGAATCCTCGAGTTCTCAAGTACCCAATGAAAAATGGCTGCAATGGCGGCCTGAGCTGATGCGAAAGGTTGTGGGCGAGGAACCGAGTGATGGAGGGGAGATTTCTAGCGATAGATCAGACAGACGATGTTGGAAATAACTGCGAATGAGGACGGGTTGTGGTCTCAGGTCCATAGCGGATCTCACAATTCGGGGCATTGCAGAGGCCGACGAGTTGGGGGAAGGTTACGGGTAAGTTACCGAAGGTTTTAAGGATGGTTGCTGGTGGTGGATCGGTCGTAAAATGCCACAGATAGCCGTGATGTGGATGGGTCTTCCTCTCAGCTCGCGCATTTTCTCTTACGAATTTGCTGCTTTCTGATGGCTATGCACGGCCGTGGTGGCTCACCCATCATCCCCTATTGTTGGAGTGAAGTTGCGCCGCTGTGAAGCTCCTGTTAGACCTCCTCCTTTTTGCGATGCTTCTGGGTCTCTCTTTTCACGCACGGGTTCCTCCTTGCTTTTAGTTATGCTTCCTCTTTTCATTGTTCCAATCCTATTCTTTTCAAAATTGTTGTGGATCCTAACTCTTTCTCACCTAATACACGTTGCTCTCTCTTGGGTAATGCCCTAAAGGCCCATTAAGCTTGGCCCAATAACAGAAATTGGCCTAAATGGCCCATTTTGGGTGCTCTGAAAGCTATCCAGGTCCAAAATTGCTTTGCTTGCTAATAATGACTTAAAAAAATGCCTGAAAATGAAATTAATGCAAACTTAGGTGATTTTTATAATAAAATTACATAAAATGGTCATAAAATGGATAATTAACCTCAAGCAGATATGTATAAAATAAGACACATCAGTAATAATGCAACCTGCCTTTGAAAACTACTAACCTATACCACCGTATTTATGCGAAAAATCTTTACATTCTTTCATCATAACAACATAGTACATACTATTGGGATGCAGTGCATGTAACATAATTTCATGTCATGTGCTCATATCTATGCATCTACATTTAAAACATGTTAACTTTATAATATGAGATGTCCATTCATCATCATTTTCATCATAAAACATTTCTTAGGATAATAAACATGTCTTTTTATTTTTCCTATGAGCAGGAGAAACAATCATAACATACAAATTATCGGGAGTGTCGCCCAGTGAACAACTCCACGTACCACTACATACATGAATGAGCTATCCTTGTGACTAATTGCGCCACTACAGTAATTCTACTATATAAGTACTATCTGAGGTATCCCCCAATCGGATCCAAGTACAATCTCAAAAACTCATCGGATCATTGTAAAACCTCTGAATAGGTCTTATCCTCTCCGCTTCTGTGGATCATGAGGCTATGGAATTACAACCCCTTACCTATGGATCACACTCTTGATATGCTATTCTCTAACATATATACTAGGGTGATTCAGCTCATACTCATGGTTATGCTTAACCCTAAGTATGTGTTTCTTAATGGCCTTTGGAAGATGACACTAACTTAGAGTTCGCAACCATCACGGTGTTTTCGAAATCATCTAATTCTAAGTAGATGTTTGACCATACCTATTTATGGCACAATTGTGGAATGCCCAACAATTGTCCCATACTGACAATTGGTCACTCGATCATAAGCCTATCTACCACTAGCGCATACGTTTAGAATACTTCACTCTTTCCTTTCTTATGTTTTTTTGCTCCCTTTATATCACTATCACAAGGATCCTCTCATTCGAGTGACACATGATCTTATCTCTTGCATATTTACCCAAAAGTATGTAGTTTCCTTGCATAGTTATGTTATGAGCCTTGGTCAAAGTGGTATGGAGGATTACTAAGCTCAATCTTGGCTAAAAATAAGTTTCACAAGTTGGAGGGCTATCAGTCGATTGGTGGAAAGCTGGCAGTCGATTGATCGTTCGATGGAATCCTTGGTTCATAAAATAGTGAACTAAAAATCGACTAGTGGAATGCTGGCAGTCGACTCATTGTAACATTCGCTCTTAGTATGATTAAAGAGATGTTTGTTAGTTATTGATTTAATTTTAATGCTTGTATATGTTACATTAATTTCATGTAGTTGCATGAGCCTAGGGACTAAATTGAAAGGAAATACATGAAGGTTTAGCAAGAGGTGGCTAGTGACTCAATTAAAAAGGGAAAAATGAGTGTGTCTAAGAGTGTAAAAGAGCTTAGGGACTAGATGGCAATTTCCCAAACTTACCATTAAACCCTAGTTGAACCTTAAACCCCCACACACTTTCACCCATCAGTATTTTTAGAGAGAGAAGAAGAAGGGGTGAGTATAAAGAGAGGGGGACGAGTTAGGACACAAGTGAAGAGTTTTGCTGAAGGAAAGGGCGAATTTAGAGCTGAAAATTGGTTTTACAACAAGGGGAAAGCCTTCTAAACACATCTTGCACACACATTTTACAAGGAATTAAGATAGCAACTCATCCTAAACCCTATTTCTAAAATATGCAAGAAATTTTCTAATAAAAATGTGATTTTGAATGTTTTAAGTTAAGTTTGGGGTTTTAAACCTACATTATATATGTTTTAACTGCTATTGGGAAATGTGTGCTAATTTACCTTACTCATTTATGCTTGTGAATGATTATAAAGTTACGTTTTTGCCCTAAGTGAGAAAGATGTGGTTTGATCTTATTTTGAACATGTTAAGCAATGTTATGGGCATTTTATGAATGAGAAATGATGTTTGAATGTTGGTATTGAGTTCATGATTTAAGAACATGTTTTGGGGCTGAACTCTGGGTAAAACCATAACTTTTCAAGTAAACTGAGCACTAGTAGTTGACTGCCATCCTTGAAGTCGACTTTCGTGTTCTTATTCTACCCAGAAACATGAGACAGAATACTAGCAGCCGACTGCCAGCCCTTGGAAGTCAACTGTCGAGGCTAGCAGCTAACTGCTAAGCCCCTAGCACCCGACTGGTAGCTTTCGGCCAAGAGAGAAAATTTTAGACTGTAAGCTAGCAGCCAACTGCTAGCAAGAGGAAAGTCAACTGTCAGCCCTCTAACATGGAAAATGAGCTCAGTTGACCATTTTAAGAGGAAAATGAACCAAATTCTCATTCAAACTAATGATCCAAACTTGGGATGTAGTGGATACATGCAAGAGATAGAGTCACAAACCACTTGGGTGATGAGACCCTTGCGATAGTGAAACAAAGAGAGAGCATTAAACACAAAAGAGGAAAGAGGAAAGTATTCTAAGTTTATGCCTTAGGTAGATAGGCTCATGATCGAGTGACCGATTGTCGGTATGGGACAGCCATTGGCATTCCATTGTTGTGCCATAATTTGGGATGGTTAAACATTCACTTGAACTTAAATGATTTTGAAAACACCGTGAAGGTTATGAAATTTAAGTTAGCATTATCTCCTAAAGGCCATATGAGAAGCACATACTTAGAGTTAAGTATACCCGTGGGATGAGCCGATTCACCCTAGGGTATATGTAGAGAATAGCGTGCTAGGAGTGTGATCGATCATAAAGGGATGGTGATTCCATAGTATTATGATTTGCCCAAAAGCAGAGAGGAAATGATTTGGGTAGAGTTGATGATGATCCAATGAGTTTATACCAGCCCTGTTTGGGACGAAAAGGAGTAAATCCTGTTGGTCAGGGACGATATGCTAGAAAAGGGCAGGGACCATAAGGTACTTGGATCCATTGGGGGATGCTTCAGAATGTACAAAAGTTAAGGCATGACTAAATAGCCATGCACTCATTCATATAGATAGTGGTGCATGGAGTTGTTGTTGGACGACTTTCCCGATTACTCTTACGGTGTTTTATGTACTGCTCACATGTTATGAAAATGAAATGATGACATGTTTAATATCCTATATATGTTTTATATGAAATTGATGATGACAAGGTTGATGAATGAACATCCCGTATTTGAAAAATGATATGTTTAAAAGTACATGCATAAATCTGAGCACATGATTGAAAGTATATTGTATGCATTATGCCCCAATAGTATATGCTATGTATTATGTTTTATGATGGAAGCATGTAGAGATTTTTCCATGTAAGCACAATGGTACAGGTTAGTAAATTTTAAAGACAGGTTGCATTGCTACTGAGATTCATTTCTCACATTAGTACTAGCATGTATAAGATGTGTAGGTCTCGTGGTTAAAGAGGAGGTAATAGGGGAAGTAACACCCACTAGAGGGTATATAGAACTGATTAATTTATTTTGAGATAGTATAGGCACATGCTATCATTATACTAGTCTTATGATTTTTGGAAAGGCTAGTCTAGAATATCTCTTGTATAGCCTATCTAAATTGTTGATGTATATGAACAACTGTTTAGACTAGCTGATGGGGTTATGAGTGGCAGGATTGTTGCCTCTATGCCTAATAGTTATTTAACTATATTTGACTAAGGATGCATGTTTATGTATAGTTAATTTAGGTATATATATATTCTATTTTGCTGCGAGAGTGAGTGAAACCTGATAGTAGAGGCCTGACCCAAGATACACTCAACCAAATCAAATTGTAAAAAGTTTTAAAATCAGTCGGGTAGAAGGATAGTAACACACTTATATATGTATATATATTGTATCTATTAATAACTAAAAATAACCATAGAATAAGGGGGTGTTACACTGATCACTCTCTAGAGTGCTTCCTAGGCAAAATGAAGAACACAATAGTTAACTGCTAAGGTTATCAGTCGACTGCTATGTAGAAAATTCAGACTCGACAGTCGACTGATAGGGTTACTAGTCGACTGTTAAGTCTAAGTATGCCTTTTTGGGTTTCTCAGGAACACGACAGTTGACTACCACATGTTATTGGTTAACTGTTATATCTTGCTCTAGTTCTAAAAATACATTCTTTGAGATTTCCCAGCCCAAACTTCATTCCATTTCAAGTTTAAAAACATATGAGCTTAGTTTCCAAGCCAAAACCTCATTTTTCTCTTAACATTCCTCACCATTATGCTCAAACATGATGCATTTAAGGAAAACTAGCTTATTCTACTAGATGAACAACAACCCAATCCTACCCATCATTTACAAGCACAAATAAACACAACACTTCAGCAATGCAGCACCCAATAGCAGTAGAAGACATATAGAATATAGGTTTAAACCATAAACATTGTTTAAATCATTCTTAACAACATTTTCCATGAAAAGCAAACATTTCAAAAATGGGATTAGGTTGAGTTGCTACCTGGATTTAATATGAAAATGGACATGTACACTATGTTTAGATTGTCCTGCCCTGGCTGTAGGACTAATTCCTAGCCTCAAATATGTTCTTCCTTCAGAAATTATCCTCCCCTTTGCCCTAACTCGTCCTTTTCTCTCTCTACTCGCCCCTCTAAAGTTTGGGTTATGTTAGGGTTTAGGTTTTTGAAGTATTTACTATCCCTTTCTGTATTCTAGTCCTTGGCCATTTTATGGCTTTGTCCTCACTCAGTTTTACCTTTTTCAATTTGGTCTTGAGTCATGTTTTAACTCAGCTTTATTTCTTTTCAATTAAGTCCTTGCACTAATGCAATTATATGCAATTAATGCAACAAAAAAAAAGCATTAAACTTAAATTAATAAAACAAGCATCTCTTAATCAAATTAGGAGTGGAGGTTACATACGAACCATTGGTGGTAGAAGGATGACTAAAGGAGATGGAGAAGATATTTCAATTAATGCCTAGTACTGACGAACAAAAAAGTTACCTATGCAGCTTATATGCTAAAAGAGAGGCTAAAAACTAGTGGAAAGAGGTAAGGAAGTTGATTAAAAGTAGGGGTATTCCTTTGAATTGGGAATCTTTCAAGCAGATTTTCCTGGAAAACTATTTTCCTAAGAATGTGAGGTAGGCCAAGGAGATGGAATTCCTACAACACAGACAAATGAACAGGCCATTTGAAGAGTATTTAGCCAAATTTAAAGTGTTGGCTAGGTATTCTACTTACTTGAGGCTACATCCTGATGAAGCCTGGAAGTCAAGTCAATTGGAGGCGGGCTTGGATTTACAGATGAGAACACAAATAATCCCACTGAAGATCATGAATTTTGCAGTATTGGTAAACAAATGTCAAATCCTGAGCAAGGGTTTAGAAGAGAAGGAGTAAATGAACCAGAGATTCGCTACTCGCCAAAAATAACCTGTCAAAAATCTGAATGTCAAGGGGGGAACTTTAAGGCACCTCAAGGATCATATAGTGTGAGCCGATGCCTTAAGGTCACCAACTACCCTAAGTGTGGAAACAAACATGGGAACGAACCTTGCCGATAAAGAATGCTGGTGATATGCTTGAAGCACGGCAAAATGGGCACATTGCAAAGTATTGTCTGTCTGGTGGAAATCAAAAGAATCCTAGTAGGCTAAGACTACAAGCCCCGACGAGAGTCTTTACCTTGGATGGGGCCAACGTTGAGAAATCACCAGGACTGATGCAAGGTAAAGGCAAGATTTATAATTTTTCCTTAATAATACTATTTGATTCGGGTTCTACGCACTCTTTTATATCTGATACATTGGTGGGGAAAATAAACTTGCCTTTTCAAACCATGCCATATGATTTGCATATTTCCACACCCTTAGGAGAATCCATAATATCTCCTCAAATTTTTTTGAATTTTCCTCTTTCTATTGATGAACATTTATTTGTTGTAGACCTTGTGTGTTTATCCCTAAATGGGATTGACGTCATTTTGGGAATGGATTGGTTGGCTAGGAGTTGAGTTCTTTTAAATTGTTTTGAAAAGATCGTTACTTATTTTGATGCTTTATCAGTGGGTAGAAGTGACAAAGTGTGTTAGATGAATGATATTTTCCTTACCTTCTCCCAAGTGGAATTCCAAGAGAGGTTTAGCTCAATTCCTATTGTAAGAGACTTTCAAGAGGTGTTCCTTTTAGAGATAGTTAAGTTACCCCCATTGAGAGAGATTGAATTTACCATAGACTTGATTCTTGGTATAGGCCCAATATCCATGACACCCTATAGGATGGCTCCAATAGAACTGAAGTAGTTGAAGGCCCAAATAGAGGACAGATTGGAGAAAGGGTTTATTAGACCAAGTGTATCGCCATAGGGAGCTGCTGTTCTATTTGTGATGAAGAAAGATGGGAGCATGAGGTTGTGTATAGACTATCGTCAACTGAATAAGGTGATCATTAAGAATAAGTATGCCTACCACAAATAGATGATTTATTTAACCAATTGCAAGGAGCCGCCGTATTGTCCAAGATAGATTTGAGGTCAGGATGTAACACCCTCTATCCTATGGTTCCTTTTAGTTATTTTAAAAACTAAAATATGAAAATAATTATCAGAGTGTTGGTGTTACTATCACTTCTACCCAAGTAAATTTTAAACTTTTTACCAAGTTGATTAATTGAGTGCATTTGGGGTTGGTCTCTATTCTCGGGTTCTTTCAATATCACAGTGGAATAAATACATATAGCATACACCTGGAGTAACTATACATAGACATGCATTCTTAATTAAATATAATCAATTAACTATTGGGTATAGAGGCAACAATCCTGCCACTCATAACCCCATTAAATAGTCTATTCATCAATCTAGCCTAATTTATATATAGATAAGTTAGAATAGACTATACAGAATAATCCTACACTAGCCTTTCTCAAAATATCATGAAGGCTAGCTTAATCCTAACATGTTCTTATACTATCCAAACTAAACAGTTTGTGTGCCCAGAATGGACGCTTTTTCATACCTTACCTTCTTTCTCTAGCCTAAGGGGACCTACACATCTGGTATATGCCAACACTATTGTGAGAAATGAATCTCAGTAGCAATACAACCAATTACGAAATCTATTAACCTGTACCACTGTGTTCGCATGGAAAAACTCTACATTCTTTCATAAAACATATCACATACCAATGGGATGCAATGAGTGTAGCATTTAATCCTGTTATGTACTCATATGTATGCATGTGCATTTAAAACATATCAACCTTAAAACATGGGAAGTGTATTCATCATCATTCTCATTATAAAACATTTCTTATAAAATACATGTGGGATAGTAAACTTAACATCATTTCATTTTCATAACATGCTAGTAGTATATAAAACACCCTAAGAGTAATCGGGAGAGTTGCCCAGTAATAACTCCACACACCATTGTCTATATGAATGAGCGCATGTCTATTTAGCCATGCCTTAACTTTTTGTACATTCTGAGGAATCCCCTAGTGGATCCAAGTACCTTAACGGTCCTTGCCCCTTTCTGGCAGATCATCCTTGACCAGCAGGATTCCTCTCTTTCATCCTAAAAAAGGTTGGTATAACTCTCATGGGATCACCATCAACTCTACTCAGATCATGTACTCTCCGCTTTTAGGCGGATCATAATACTATGGAGTCACCATCCCTTTCTGATGGATTACACTCTCGGTACGCTATTCTCTACATATACTATAGGGTGAATCGGCCCATGGTCATGGTTATGCTTAACTCTAAGTATGTGTTTCTTCTATGGCCTTTGGGAGATGACACTAACTTAAAGTTCGCAACCATCACAATGTTTTTGAAATCATCTAAGTTCAAGTGGATGTTTAACCACCCTAATTTATGGCATAACCGTGGAATGCCCAACGGCCGTCCTATACCGACAATTGGTCACTCAATCATGAGCCTATCTACCCTAAGGCATACACAGAGAATACTTTCCTCTTTCCCTCTTTGTGTTTTTTGCTCTCTCTTTTTTTCACTATCCCAAGGGTATCATGACCCAAAACTCTTAGTTTCCTTGCCTACCTATGTTGTGAGCCCTCAATTAAGTTAGTATGGAGAATTACCAAGCTCAAATGCCATTAAAGAACCTCGTTTCGCAAGCTAGAGGGTTGGTAGTCGACTGCTGGAAGGCTAGCAGTCGGCTGGTGGCTCTCTATATTCCTTAAGTACCAGATAGTAATGGCAACCAGCTGGTGGCTTTTTGGAATGCGTTCTAAGTAAAAATAAGAGCATGTGATTAAGCGCTAAGGTAGCTTGATTATTTGCCAGTCTGAAACCTTGACAGTCATCGCTAGGAAAATGGCAGTCGGTTGCTAAGCCTCTGTTTGCACTTCTGGGTTTCCAAGAACACAATAGTCGACTGCGAGGATGGCCAGTCGATTGCTTAGTGTAGACTCGGGCTCGACAGTCGACTGCTAGGTATCTGGCAGTCAGCTACTAAGCCTCTGTTTACACTTCTGGGTTTTCTAGGAACACGGTAGTTGATTGCCCCTACTTAGCAGTCAGTTGCTATGCTCCGCTATAGTTCAAAAAACATGATTTTGATATTACCCAGTCCAGAATGCATTCTTTTTTCAATTGTAAACATATAAGCTTAATTTCCGTACAAAAAACTTTACTTTTCATTAAACATTTCTCGTTCATTAGCTCAAACATGGTACATTCAAGGAACTATAGTCATATCCCTAGATGAACATGACCCAGCCCTTCCAATCAATTGCAAACACATATATGAGCATACATTTAGCAACAAAACATTCCACAGAAATAGAAAAACATAAAGAATGTAGGTTTAGCCCTATACATAACTTGAAACATTTAAAATTGCATTTATCAGCAAGTTTTTTGCATATTTCAAAAATGGAGTTTAAGATGGATTACTACCATGATTTCTATGAAATATGTGTGTTTGATGTGTTAGGAATGATCCTCCCTTGCTGCAAAACTAATCTCTAGCTTCAATCAGCCCTTTCTTTCAGCAAAATCTCCCTCCTTTGCCCTAACTCGCCCCTTTCTCTCTCTACTCGCCCATTCTGCTTTTCTCTCTAAAATCTATAGGTTTGAAAGTGTGTGGGAGTTTTGGGTGCAGCTAGGGTTTAAGGGAAAGTTTAGGAAATTGCTCTTTGGTCCTTACATATTTTGTCTCAGCATAATTTCCCTTTTCACTTAGGTCCTTGGCCTCACTCTCAACTAAGGAATTGCAATTATTTGAAGTTGGTCCCTATACTAATGCAACTATATGAACTAATGCAACATACATAAGCATTAAGCATCAAATTAACAATTATCAAACATCTCTTTAATCATAATTGGAGTGGATGTTACACAGAATACCACCAAATCAGGGTTAGGAGTGAGGATATTCCTAAAATAGCATTTAGTACTAGATATGGCTACTATAAGTTTTTTTTGATGCTTTCCAGACTAACTAATGCTCTTACTATTTTTATGGACTATATAGATATAATTTTTTGGCTATATTTGGATCAATTTGTGGTGATATTTATAGATGATATCTTAATCTATTCCAAGACCTATGAAGAGCATGCACAACATCTGGGGATGGTGCTACAGATGTTATGGGAAATCCTGTTGTATGCAAAGTTGGAAAAATGTGAGTTTTGGCTAGAAGAGGTCAAATTCTTGGGTCATGTGGTGAATAGAGAAGGGATTTCAGTATACCCTAGGAAAATTGAGGCTATACTAAATTAGAATTAGCTAAGAATGATCACGGAGATTAGAAGTTTTCTGGGTTTGACAGGTTATTATCAATAATTTATGCAAGGATTTTGTCAAATAGCCTTGTCATTGACCCAATTGACTTGAAAGGGGGTTAAGTTTGAGTGGAGCGAACAATGTGAGTGTAGTTTCCAAACACTGAAGGAAAAACTAACTACCTCTCCAGTACTAATAATCCCAAACCCAATAGAGCCTTTTGAGGTATATACAGATGCATCTAAGAAAGGTTTAGGATGTATCTTAATGCAGGAAGGGAAAGTAGTTTCTTATGTATCTAGACAACTCAAACCTGCAAAGGAAAACTTTGCAACCCATGACTTAGAGTTAGCTGCCATGGTTTTTTGCCTTAAAAATTTAGAGACATTACTTATTTAGGGCTAAATTTGAGGGTTTTAGTTATCATAAGAGCCTTAGGTATTTGTTTGATCAAAAGGAGTTGAATATGAGGCAGAGAAGATGGGTAGAGTATTTAAAGAATTTTCATTTTTAGTTGAAATATCATGCGTGGAAAGCCAATGTCGTAGCTGATGCATTAAGTAGAAAGTTCCTGCAAGTAGCTAGCCTTATGGTAAATGAGATGAAATTACTGGAAGACTTTAGGGATCTTAGTCTTAATGTGATTTCAATCCCGAATAAATTAGCAATGAGTGACTTCTAGATTAGTTGTGATTTCAGGGAACAAGTTAGATAGGTCCAACAAGAGGATGAGACCCTAGAAATCTATGCAAACCAACTAGATTTTGGGTTAGCCATCGATGGGGTATTGATGTTTAGGAACCAAATAGTGATCCCAAACTATTAGAAGCTAAGGGAGAAATTGTTAGCAGACATACATCGTAGCCATTATACTATTCACCCAGGTATTTCTAAGATGTATCAAGAGTTGAAAAGAAAATTTTGATGGTCAGGTATGCGAAAGGACATCGCAAAGTATGTGAATGCTTGTCTTACTTGTCAGCAGGTAAAGATAGAGTATAAAAAACCCACTAGGTTACTGAGACCATTAGAAATACTGGAGAGGAAATGGGATCAGATAACCTTGGATTTTGTGGTAGGACTAACTAGAACCCTAGCCAGTTATGATACCATATGGGTGATAATGGATAGGCTGACCAAATCTGCTTATTTCTTACCCATCAAGATCCATTATTCCATGGAAAAGTTAGCCCAACTATACCTAAAGGAAATTGTGAGATTGCATGGGGTACCCCCTAGCATAGTGTCGGACCGAGACCCCAGGTTCACATCTCAATTTTGGCAATCGTTACAAAGAGCATTAGGAACTCAACTAAGATTTAGCACTGCTTATCATTCTCAAACTAATGGACAATCTGAGAGAATACAAACCTTGGAGGATGTTTTGAGAGCATGTGTACTAGAATAGAAAAGAAGTTAGGATAGGTACCTACCTTTGATAGAGTTCGCATACAATAATAGTTATCACTCTACTATGGTATGACACCGTATGCTACTTTGTATAGGAGGAGTTGTAAGTCACCCTTGAGTTGGTTAGAGATGGGGGAGAAGATATTGTTAGGGCTTGAGATCATATAAGAAACTAGTGATCAAATATAAATGATCTAGGAAAAGATGAGAGTTTCCTAACAGAGATAGGACAAATAGAAGAAAGATGGCTTTGGAATTCAATGAGGGAGACCATGTGTTTTTAAGAGTGTCACCTACCACAGGTATTGGTAGACAAATAAAGACAAGAAAATTAAGTTCATGATTCTTAGGACCCTTCCAAATCTTAAAAAGAGTCGATCCAATTGCCTACCAAATTGCCCTACCTCCTTACCTTTCAAACTTGCATGACATCTTCCATGTCTCACAACTCAGAAAGTATATTCCTGATCCCACTCATGTATTAAGGAATCAACCCATAGGATTAAAGGAAAATTTAACTTATGAGTCTACCCCTGTTAAGATCCTAGATGTCAGGACTAAGCAATTTCGAAATAAAGTAATCTCTTTGGTTAAGGTGCTTTGGCAGGATGTAAGTTCTACCAAAAATCCGGCAGAGTTTCCTTTGTAATTTGGTCATATCCCAAGTACAGAATCACCTGTTTAAAATGTAACAACCAGTCCAACAACAGCAGTAAACATACTAATATAAATCCATACACCGTAACATTAATTCATCGCTACAATCCATACATACTGTCTGAAACGTCATATATACATTCAGCCTAGTCCATACATAAGTTACAAGAAACAGAATCTGATAATTAACAGTGTCATCAAAGTATATGTACAAACGATTCAAGCCTAAGCTAAATAATCCTCTGTCTATCCTCAAGTCAAATCGGCTATCGTGCGGGCTCACGCTTTGTCCTTGTTCATCACAGTACACAACCTAATGAGATATGAATCAGAGAATAATTTACAATTTAAATATCATTCAAAAACTAGTTGAATACTCGGTGTGAACAGAAATCGTCTTCCCGAAATCGATTAACAGCAATGAATACCTTATCTTTAAAATCGTTTAAACACATGGAAATTACGGCAATATATCACAATCAGGAAATCCATTTCTTTTAAAATCAGTCATAAAAATCAAATGAAATCCCATGCTCTGTGTATCTCAATCCACGTTGGTTACAAATCCACTGTAACCGAATCTAAATCATCTTCTAATTGCACGTAGTCTAGAGAATACCTCTCTTATCGTTGGGTGTGATCCGTAACACCAATCACCCGAATCAAGCCTATATTGTGAGTGTGATCCGTAACACCAATCACTCACTCAAGGACCGGGTGAGAATCAACATCTAGGGCGTCCCCTAGCATGTGCACATACGCCAATTCTCATCCTCATCTGATCTATTCGAACTCACATGCACTTGGTCGGCTATTCCTCAGGGTTCTAGGGTATCACGCCTAAATCACAACGTTTCCCCGTGTAGGTTATCCACCCTTATACTCCTTAAACCTTTCTTAGGGTCGTCCTGGTTTAACGCGCAATCCCTAACTCGGTACAGGCTAAATCTGATAAAAATAGTTTCGTTTAAAAACTTCCTGTACGAGGAATACTTAACGGCCGTCCCATACCGGCTATCAAGTACCCAACCCTAAGTAAATCCATCCTAAAGGCATCTAAACTCGATAAACAAGGTGTCTAACATGCAATTAGGGTTTTCAGCACACAGGCATGCAATTTTATCCCATCGAAAGCAGCACGCAAATCCATACAAGTCGTCTAAATCAGTTAGGTATTCACTAAATCAATTCTAGGGTTCGGGAAGTGTAAATTATCCTACCTGGTCTCCGGTCGCTTCAATTCAAATCAGGACTCTGTGAAATCTCGGTTTCTGAGCCCAATTAATTCCCTGGACATGAAATTGAATATTTAGATTCGTCACGTCATCCAATTTTCAATCCTAAACCCGGTTACACAGTTACCTAGGTTAACTAATTGCCTAATTACGTTCGGCAGCCATTTCAGTCATATAACATTATTTTTTGGGAAAATGAACCTTGCCACTGTGCTCGGATTATGGAATTCTATGTCCCGGTGATCTCAGTTTCTCGGGATGCACGTCTAGAAACTCTGACACGGTGGCACACGGCGGCGCACGGTGGTGCACGGCGGTGAGGTGCGGTTTGTCTCGAAAATCACACCACGGTGAAGCCCGTAAGCTCAGGAGTCCGAATACGGTGGTGGCACAGCGGTTCACGGCCGTTTGGACGGTGTTTTCCAGCCACGAAGAGTCTCACACGGCGGACGGCGTTTTACCTCGATCCGGGCGCGTCCGGCCTCCTTCGGCGGCCAGAAACTCCGGAAGCGGTGGCGGCTCGGGCTACATGGTGGTGGGGGCGGTGAGGGTCCACGGCGTCGGACGGCCGGATCGGTGGGGAAGCCGGCGTGATGGAGGAAAAATAGCTTTTTCGGCGACTCGGCCCGTTGGTGGCGGTGGTTGGTTCTTTGGTGGTTGTGGGCGGTGAAATTTGTCGGTTGGTACCCTTGGTGGCGGCCCACGGTGGCTGTGGTGGCTGTTCACGGTGGAGGAAGGTGGAGAGAGAAAAGAGAGAAGAGAGAGAGAGTGTGGTGATGAGAGAGAGTGAAATGAGAGAAATGGTGGGCTTTCGCGTAATTTAAAGCCTCGAGGCGATCAGACTTTTCCCAGGCCACCGGGATCTTTTAGGTGTCGGCATCCTTCCAGGCGTTGGCACGCATTTCCATGCAAAAGTCTTGGCCTCAGTCAGCGAAAGTGACGCACGAAACTCCTTAGTCAGTTCGATCGCCGGATTACATTTCTTTCTGTTTGATCGAGTTTCTGGCTTCGAACGACCTTCTGTGTCAAGTCACTATCCTTGAAATACGTGCCAAGCTTCGTTTGATTGGGATTAGGGTTAAAATCAAGTTTTATCTTTTAAAATTCTTTAAAAACTCTTTCGAATCTTTCCCGTTGTTACAGTTTGGAGATAAGAGAAGGTTTCTAAACTAAAATGTTGTAGTTTTTAACTTCCATTAGGCATTTTCTAGGCTTGAATATGATTTGGAAAGTTAGGTTTTACTGTTCACCCATTTTAGATGTGTAGATCAACTTGTATGAGTGATATTTAAGCATAAAATTGGTTAAGATTTGGGGGAAAATGGTTAGAAACTAAGCTCATCTCTTATAGATGTGAAAAGAAGTGGAAAGTGGACTGGAAAATTGTGAAAAACTAAGTTTTTAAACTTTTAAAGAATATAGCAACCAAATGATAGCATGCACCACTCGACTGTTGTGTTCTTGGCAAACCTAGAAATTATACAGAGATGTAGAAGTCGACTGGTAGCCTTATCTGTCGATTATTAGGTCTCATTTTTATGCCTAGTAATCGACTGATAGCCTCATACCAGCTGACTGGCAAGCTACTATCTTGTGAAATCCAAGATTCTAGAGAGCCACCAGGCGACTGCTAGCTTTATGAGAATCGATTGGCAACCCTTTAGAGAGCAACCAGCCGACTGCTAGCTCCACAGTAGCTGACTGGCAGCCTTTTAACATGAAAAATGATTTCTAAAACAAGAATTAGCTTAGAAACCCCTGATATTGGTTGGAATGAGGATCAAGTGTCATCATACATGAGAATTACATAGATTGGGTGATAGGGAACATGAAAATAGGAAAGGAAAGAGAAGAGCTGTCAAGTTATGAAATCCCATAGGAGAAAGTTGGAGAAATCTTATAGTAAAACTCCAAGCCTAGGCTGCATAGGAAGCATATTGCAATAAATGCATATTTGAGAAGGACTGGTGTGAAATCTAGTTTGTTTCTCAGGAAGTGACTAGTGAGGCCAAGTCAAAGTGGAAAAAAGGAAGCCTTGATCAAGAAAGGAACAAATGGTTAAGGTAGAGTAATCTACACTCCTCTATTTGAAGTGATGATGTGAATTATGTTATTTGAAATAAAGTTGTTTTATGACATGGGAAAATATTTGATGAAATTTATTATGAAATGGAATTATTTTCATATAAGTATAAGGAAAATTACCTGTGTGTGTTTGAGAAACATGAGATGAATCCCTTGCTGCTTATTTTAATTTGACTATTTGGTTGTATGCTTGTAGTGTAAATGAAATTTAGGGTGGACATTTAATGGTTGGTATGGGACGGTCAATAAGTGTTCCTTATGCAACCTATTTTTGTAAAGGTGTAACTGTTTTCATCTATGATGGTTTATATTTGTTAG
Source organism: Senna siamea (assembly GCA_031216115.1). Classification (NCBI taxonomy): domain Eukaryota; kingdom Viridiplantae; phylum Streptophyta; class Magnoliopsida; order Fabales; family Fabaceae; genus Senna; species Senna siamea. Next base: position 16,017,175 of record CM062354.1, read on the forward strand.
AGGTTACTCTTTAAACCAATAAATCCCTATGAAAGACTTAAGGAGTAAAGGGAGGAGAGTCTATACGAGGCAAATGGATTGGTTTAAGTGGAAAAACTCTATGACCCTATGTATTAGTCATCTATCTGTATACATTTTCGTATAGTTGTGGATAAAAGAATAACGAAGGATGTGTACGTGCCAGGGGACACCTTGATAGTTAGATTCTCAGTCATATGGATAATAGAGCTATGAAGATTGCTGGGATAATGGTCCCCGTGATGGTAACAATCTTAGTCACATGGATAACGGTCCTGTAACATTCATGGGGATAACGGTCTCCTTGAATATTTAAAATTGAGATTGGAAAATAGCATGCATGGTGATGGCATTGTTAATAGCTAGAAATGTATGCATATCAACTATGAGAGAATATGTAGTTTTTTTGTCATATTTGCAGTAACACGGGAAATGTTATGCAAATAGGATTTGAAATGGGAATGCAGGTATTATGAAATAATGATTTTGATGAGTTTATCTATTTTATGAATAAACACCAAAAATGTGAATTTCCCATATGCTTGAAAATGTACATAATATGAAATTTCAATTCACATGTGTGTTATTATAATTAAAGGGGGGAGATTTTCTATATCAAAAAGGGTACAACTTAAGTTCATAAAATTTTAATTGTAAATTACTCTTCTTTGATAATTGTATCCATTAAGTTGTTTGTTCAGATGATTAGGGCTAAGATATGCCTAGGAACTAGCTAGGCTTAGGATAAGATATATTTCTAAGAGATTGAAGGAGGTTCAGTGACCGAGAAGGCAACAGGGAAGATTTGTGAATGTTAAGTTTTTAGATAGTGTTGTGGAATGACATGAAGGCCATGGATTGTATATGTAAAGATAATTATATTGAGATGTGATTAGTTAATGGGAAGTTGATTTTAGTAGTATTATTATAAATTTTATCTGAAATGCTCTTAAATGGATGGTTTAGAATTTTATAATCCAGAGTATATAGTTGTATCAACTGTGGTATTAGAATATGCTATGCATAAGAGGTAGTTGAGTGAAATTTGAGTGGGCTAAGAGAAGAGTCTATTTGGGTTACACTCAACTAGTAATGGCTCGAGTGGTATAAGTTTTTTAAAAAAAGGAAAAATTTTTAGTGAAAAATTTCACGCTTCATGATCACTCTGATGTATGTAAATAATGAGGGGTCATTATAATAATACTCCCAAAAGGGAGAGAATCCGATTATGAAAGATCAATATGGTTTCTTTTTTCAAGAAACCATGAAGGAAAGAGAATAATACTCCCTAAATAGAGAGAACTATTGATCATGAAAGATTAATATGTTTTCTTTTTTCAAGAAACGATAATAAGGAAAAGAAGAATTGATCATGGAAGAGCCATATAGTTTCTTTTTTCAAGTAACATAATGGCAAATTGATCAAAGAAAGAGAATAATACATGAGATGGGGAAAGAAAGATTCATCATAAAAGATCAATATGGTATAGTGGTCAGAGTAAGACCATAGTGGACACCAATGATAAATCAGTTCTGAATAGATCACTGTGGAGGGAACAAGAGAACAGACAAGGAATGCACAAGGGGGAGGACTGCTTAAATGCACCTCCAATGCCTAAGATAGAGGGAGTAGGAGAGCGTAATAGCGTAGTGAGCTGTGAGACTAGTAGCATATGCTTACTTGATACCAAGGGATAAGGTAATATTTATAGGTGAGACTCACATGTCATGGACATGTGGTGTTCATTTGTCACTTTCCATTAGACTGCCCTTAGCTAAGGGTGAGGCCTATATAGGAGATTGGGCACATAACGGGCAATCCCCAATGGTGGCTAGACTTGGTTTTATCAAATATATTATTATTTTGATATGTGAAAAATATATTTTGATTTAATATAATTCTTATAAGATAAAAATCATTGATTTAGTTTATTACAGAAGTATTCTTAATCAATTTAGTTTCTACGTTAATATCACTAATGTGATATTAAAGAATATTGCTTACATGACACTAACAACGTTTAAGTTGGTCATTAAATAGTGTTAAATCCTACAATTGTGCCTTAATAGTGTTGCTGCAATCTCAAAATGCAGAAAGAAGATTATTCACTATTGGTCTCAAAATGCCTAACAATGTTTGAGTTGGTCATTAAATGGTGCCATAATTTAGCAAATTAAATAATTCCTATTATTTACTAGGCAATTAGTGGGAATCAAGTTGATCCCACAAAGACTGGCTTATTCATTTTATCTCTTAATTGAAGCAATTAATGTAACACCCCTTATCTTACCTTAACAATGACATATAACATGTTTCAGATAAGTGGTTCCATTATTCTTAGCCTTTTATCTTGTTAATTTGCCCGAGCATTTAATCCATCAAAATTTAATGTATAATTAGGTTTGGGTCCTTTTGCTTAGGTAAACATACTTTTGCATAGCGAAAATAAAATCTCATACATCACAGCCGAATTTATAAAAAGTTTCATATCATTTATGATGATTGTCTGTTACATCATTCAGTATACATATACCAGGATATATAAAGCACCCATCCATAAGGAGTAAGGAGACAACAAACCTGTCACTCAAACTCCTTTTACAAAATACTAGGGATGAACAGGTTCTTCATATATCCTTTCCTCCCCGTGCATATATCCCAAGCTTGTCCCTTAAACTCCCCGTACAACAGTCCTAATTCTAACCCAAAAAGAACATAGAGAATCAGGACCAAAATGAAGGACTACACATACATAACTAAAGTGCCTCGTTTACTCTGGGGGAAGTTCTATAATATACATAATACATATATCTTTCAGTATGGTGAAAGTCCCCAAGAAAGGGACTTCCATTGTTGTTATCTCAATCTCTAGGATCAGACAATATCTAGGCATCTAATACATATCAGTACAATAATGAGAAATATATTCCTAGTAGCTAAAAAAACCATTTTTTTAAAAATAACTAACATTTACCATTGTACGAGTACAGAAAAAATTTCTACATTCTATTCAGTTTCAAAATTCTTTTCATACAATTTTATGGGTATGTCATATGTGAAACATGTGTGTATGCATCTATGCACATGAGATATGCAGCATGGGATCACATTAATAAAATATATGGTAAGATTTCAATGTTCATATACATTAACAATTCACGCTTATAACACATTCATGCATTCTACATAATCACAAGATCTCCTCAATATTGTATTCTTTGGAGGTATACACCAGATCATTCCTTCTTAAAGCTTAATTCCTTGGGAGTATACACCAAATAATTCCCCACAAGGTTTTAATTCTTTAAAGGTATGCACCAGATCATTCCTCCTTACAGTTGAATTCCTTGGGAGTATACAACAGATAATTCCCCAAAAGGTTTTATTCTTTGACAATTGTAGCTGTTATTTCAAGCCATTCAATCATATTCACATAACTTTGAACATATTTTCATAAATGGCAAAAATGCATTCAACATATCATCTACATTGAATCATCTCATCATTTCCCCCTTTTCTCTTAGCTTAGGCCACTTTATAATGCACCTTAGGCTACTTTCCATTAACCTATAAATTTAGCCATTCAAGGGAAAATGCATATAGCATTCGGCCAAAGCAAGAAAAGCATGATGGATTGGTATTTCTAACACAATCGGTACATTTCTAGCTTTATTTCTACTATTTAGACATTATGGTAACAATTTCCATAATTATGCATAACACTTTCTCACACTTCAAAATTTTGTAAGTGCACTTTGAACTTCCCTTTTTCATACTTTTCTAGCTCATTTTTCATGCTTAATGTTACAATGCACATAATTTTACAGCTTCACATTATTAAGCACAGGGAAAAGTATCAAGACATCATCCTAACCAAATTTTCTCTCTCTTACCATTTTATGTCAAGTTCTCTCACTACTTTTGGACACATTTTAAAGCAAATTTCAGCATCCTCACCATGACAACCATTTAGCCAAAGAGAGACAAGCATGAAAATGAAGTTTTTTTTTACCATTCTGCTTGCAACACAATCATAAACAAATTGATCTCATGTAAAATCACCATTTCTCACTCTAATACATAACATTTCAGCGATGGTAAACATTAGGGTTTTTCAAGAGTTAGGTTCTAATCTTGAGAAATTTCTATCTCTTGTGTTATCAATCATTTCAACATATTTGTAGCCATAAACACAACAAGATTTCATCATACACAAACCCCATTCAATAAATCTTCCATAAGAATCTAGAGAGAGAAAACCCATCATTCTTACAAGTTTAAGAACACTTTAATCACACCATAAAAAAAGAAAAGAATGGGTTAGGCATGTTTAGCTACCTTAAAAATGTAAGATTAGTGAAATCTCCAAGTTGTTTTACCTTGAAATCCTTCTTCTCCAAGCTTAGATGTGTGTTCGGCCAGCACCCTCTTCTCTTAAAGGAAGAAGACTTAAATTAGGATTTTGGTAAAATTACCAAAATACCCTTGGTGTGAAATAACCAATTTACCTTGACTACTTCTTCTTTTCAAGAATGGCAACCACTCTCTTTAGGAATGTAAATTTGTGGAACTTCTATGGGCTGGGACGTTTTTTCCCTTAAGAATTTTGAAATTCCAGAATTGTCCCTCATCTTTTTGAAAATGTCAATTCTATCTCTTTGATGAACCATCCTTAGCATCACATAAATAATAATAATAATAATAATAATAATAATACTAATACTAATAATAATAATACTACTAATAATAATAATAATAATAATAATAATAATAATAATAATAATAATAATAATAATAACAACAATGCCATTAGACAATGCAAAGTATTAAGGGCGGGTGTTACAATTAACACAAGTCAGAGAAATGCAGGTAAATAAAAGGGGGGGTTTGGTGTTTGAATAATGAAAAAAGTATATAAAATAAAAACACAACAAGCATAACTCATAGGCACGGATAATTCAAAGTGACAAAAATAAACCAAAGGAAAAGATTCCAGTTAGGGATTTATGTTTAAAGTCTTATGAATGGTTCATTGGCCTAATAACTATAAAATAGAATTGAAATGAAAATAACTATAAAAGGAAATGATGGAAATTGCATTCTAGGAATTGGATTTTAGGCATCTTTCTAAGACCTTAGTCAAATTAATCAAACAGGTATCAAAGACTTGACATAAACCGTGAAATCATCCCTGAAAACTTCAATAATTTTCTCAACATAATTGGAGAAGATACTTATCATGCACCTTTGGAATATTGTAGGTGCATGACACAAGGCAAATGACATTCTTCTATATTTAAAGGTTCCAAATGGGCAAGTAAATGTGGTCTTCTCTTGATCTTCAAGAGCTACTAGAATTTAGAAAAAAACTTGAATAACCATCAAGACAACAATGAGTCTTTCCAACTAAACATTCAAGAATTTGATCAATAAAAGGGAAAGGGAAATGGTCTTTTCTTGTGGAAGAATTCAACTTCTTGTAGTTAATGTAGTCTCTCCACCTATTTTTGTGCACAAGTGCGGACTATATCTCCTTCTTCATTTTCCACTCTTGTGGTCCCTATTTTCTTTGGAACCATATGAATTGGGCTAACCTATTTGTTGTCAGAAATTGGGTAGATCATTCTAGCACCAAGTAGCTTAAAGGCTGCTTTCTTAACCACCCCTATCATAAGTGGTTTTATTCTACTATGGGCTTCCCTTTTGGCCTTTGCATCTTCCTCTATGAGGATTTTGTACACATAAGTTGTAGGAGTAATCCATTTTATGTGAGCTATGGTCTATCCTATAGATTCTTCAAATTACTTTAACACCTCGAGCAATTTTTCTTCTTCTTGTTTAGAGAGCTTGCCAGAGATAATTAAAAGCAATATCTCTCTTTCTTCAAGGTATGAATATTTGAGGTTCTTAGGAAAAGTTTTCAGTTCTAGCTTTAGTGCTTACACAATGGAAGGAAGAATTTTAATATGGGGAGGGTTGAATTCATACAGAGAATGAAATTTAGATTTAGTTTTAGTTATCTCAAACTCTTGAGCTATTTATGTGATTTCAGGATCTTCTCCATAAATAGCTTCACGATATTTGAGTCTGTGTCTGCCTAAGACAATACACAGCCTATCAGGGTGTTGGATTTCAAACAACTCTTGAATTAAAGGCTCAATGATTTGCACTCTGTGTAACATCCACTATTTAAAACTAAGGAAATTTCCCAAATTCCAAATAGGATCAATCTAGCACGATTAAATTGCTTAATTATGCTAATTTTGTTATAAATATTTAATTGTTTAAATTACTAGAAATTTCTACTAAATAATATAATTAAATTTAACTAAGGAAAACCCTCAATTATTATAAGAAACAAAGTTAAAAAGAAAACCAATAAAATGAGATAAGAGAAAAATAAGAAATCTTAAAGAAAATATAATGTTTAAATTAATAATTAAATGTTACAATAGGAATGATAAAGATAATAGTAAAGGTAGGAAAAGTTTAAGAATAAAGAGGATTTATGGAAATTCAAGATAAATAGATGTGGGAGAGATTTTAAACAAATTAATCAAAGAAAATGAAAATGAAGCCTCACATGTCTAAAGAGAAATTTAAAAGGACACAAATAAAATAAGATAAGAGGAAATAAGAAATAAAAGAGATTTCCCAAGGAAGGAAACCCCTAACTACACCAACTTAAAGGTTATTTCCCTTAATAACCCATCAAAGGAAATTTTTCCCAAAATATAGTTCCCCTTATATCACCCCACGTAGCACTTTTCTCCTTTATTTAGAAGGAACTATTTAATATACAAGAGAAAGAGTGGGAGACAAATGCTTCTTCTTTTCCCCACCCACGTGCAAGCTAAAGGGAAAAGCGTTCTCAATTAAGCTACAAATCCATTACCCCACAAAGAGAAAGAGAACTAAGGTGAGAGGCTTTAAGAGAGATAAAATGATGTGATATTGAGAGAGAAAGCTTCGAGTATAGAGAAAGTGGAGAAGAAATGCATTTAGGAAGTTCAAAAATGAAGAAAAATCCAAGCAAAAAGAAGTAAGATAATTTATCCATCTTCTTTCACATTTTGCTTACCCATTCTTCCTTATTGTTATTCTTCTGAATGCTTCCATGTATGCTGGTATTGGGATTGAATTGAACTATTTTGAATGCTAAAAAACCATGAGAAAGTGTTGCATGTTTTGATCTAGGCTTGCAAAACAAATTGGATAGGAATTTCATGAAATGAGACTAAAATGAAATTTTTTGAAATTTTTGAGGTATTGTTGTAGCTTCTGAATTTTTGGTACGTTTTTGCAAATGATAGAAATAATATGATAGAAGTGGAAAGTAGAAGAAAAGAGAGGTAAAACCATGAGTTTTGGAAAATAGGGACTAAACTGTAAGTTTTATACATTTTAGGTAACAAATGAAATTTCTATAAATTTGGTACATTTCTATAATTCTTATTTCCATGGAGGCTCTTGTATAAATTGGGGAAATCTTAGAGACCTCTAGGGCTGTTTTCAAAATTAAGAAAGCATAGGGAATAGACTAAAAAAATGAGAATTTCTTGTAACTAGTACAAAATTGATGAATTTGGATTTCTAGAATAGGTTTGTTCTAAAAAGGTTCCGGAATGAGTGTGACGTGATATTGGAAGTGGTAAGGGCTATTTTTGAAATTTTAGAAATATTTAAGGACTAAAATAAAAATAATTTTTAATTAGGGTTAATTCTAAAATTCATGAAATTTTCGGGGTTCTAATAATTACTGGACCAAACAGAAACTAAAATTGAGCAAAAATTCACTAAAGAACCTAATAAAATGATTTAATTTGAAATTAACCACAATAGGGAATGAAATGCAAAAATAAAAATTTATGAGAAATTACATAAATACTAGAAATTTATGGTAATTGGACATATTTGGATAGAATAACAGTAAATTACTTAGATATAGTTATAAATTTAGAAGATCATGAGGAAATAATGGAAATTTAACAAAGAAGTACTAAAATGAAAGAATGAGGCCACATTATAAATTTAATACATTTAGGGGTTAAAAACATAATGTAATGTTTGTGTAGTTTAGCCAATTTAGAAAGATATGTATAAATGACAATGGTGAGGGTATTTAATTCTTAATATGGGATGACATTAGTCAAGTATAAATTTAAGTTGCTAAATAAATTAAGATAGTGATTAATAATATACTTAGATTAATATAGTGGTACAAATGGAGCTAATGCGGTAGCTTTGTAAATGTAATCATATATGGCTGATTAAGGGTTTTGCTTGATTGAGATATTGATCATAATAATGACGAGAAAATTTTTATAATGACAACATGATATGATTAAATGATGAGAAAATTTTTGTAATGACAACATGATTTGATTATGAAAGACAAGAAGAATAACTTGAAGAGGAATCCTTTTTAAAATGATATGGATTTAGACAAAATAGCAAACGATGGAAGGTATGATTGAAATGTTGAAGTTCTTGCTTGTATGCTGAGAGCCATGTTTGATTAGTAAAATGTGGAGATGTATTTTGGCATGTGTATTGAATGTGTACTGAGAACAATGAAATTTTATTGTATTGCAAAGTTGTGATTGCAACTATTGTCAAGAAAAACCCAATGTTAAATGCATGATAAGGTTGATTAAGGTTGAAAAATCAACACCCAACCTTCAAGAAGTTAAGGAGAATTCTAAAGTAAAGGTAGGATGCCTTTCAATATTTGCTTAGTAGTTCAAAAAACATGTTTTAGACATTTTCCTTCACTGTATTAGGTTAAATACTGAATGAAATAAAGATAGAATTGGAATGAAATACATGCCTATTTATATAATTGAAACTGAATTTTTTTTTTTGCATTAGCATAATTATGAATGGTTATGTGAGTACAACTATAAATGGGCTATGTTTTCATATTGGCCTATGTGATTATACTTACCATATGAGGGCAGATTATGGGATTGCTCTATGATATTTTCTTTTATATATATATATATGATCATAGTTATCCTGTGTAGGTGACTGACCTAGGGTAACACCGATGTTAGTTTATGCATATTAAGAAAAAGGAAATTTAAGTTAACTATCCTCGAGGCCTTAGGGGTAGTTTACTTACATTCATTCCTTTGGAATTCTAAATAGGACAAATAAAGCATATATATATATACAGATAAATAGACATCAAGAGCAGGGACATGGTGATCCCAATGGCACTAGACTCATGTACATGCCAAGGGACACCCTAGAGTTAGAGGCCAAAGGTCAGGGACCTTCAATTATATGACACATGAAAGACCTTAAAGATGTATAATAGGTAATTATAACCAGAATGTGTATGAATTGAGAACTTATAAATTTACTTGAAAATAATGTCTAATTCTAATACGTGATAAGTTGATCTGATATATGCTTGTGATATTTATTATGCATTATATAGATTTGTATCCTACTAAGAATCGTAGATTCTCATTCTTACTAATGTGTATACAGATGTTATGTTATTATGTAACCATAAAGGTAGAAGTTATGGTGGTTAGTGTCCCACGACGAGAAGTTTCACCATCATCCAGGGCATAACAGTGCTAGTTGACTGGAAGTACCATCTTCCCTTCTCATGTGTGTTGCGGTAAGCACTTGTGAGATAAGTTAAGCCCTTTTGTTGTAATAATATGTACAGTGTAATACTTAGTGAGTTAATTGTTTGTATGTACACATTTATAAAATAAAAGGCTAAGGATATTATGCTCTTTATCATTTATTTTTCTATGATACCCAAATAAGGATCGATATACATATATATATTTGTATAGATTTTATTTAAATATAAACAGGGTAATTCACCATTTTTAGAACTAACATACTAACTTAGAAAAGAAATATTTGAAGAGACACCACGAAAATTTTTAAATACAATGTATAGACCCCTAAACTAAGTTGGAATGTTACTAGAGCATACTGAATGACTCAGGATAATTCATTACATCGCACATGTTGAACTTGATGACTTATCCATCAAAATCCATTGTCAGAGCTCCTTCATACACATCTATTTTTGTTTTTGTTATGCTAAGAAATGGCCTACCCTGCAGTATGTTTGCTATTTATCTGAATTGTCACTCTCTATGTAAAGAATGTAGAAATTAGCTAGGAATACTAAGTGTAACACCCTGGGTACTAATTACCTATTGCATGGTGATTAATAATTTAATTAAACTCTTTGGCCTATTTTAATCTTTTTCCCCGGGATCTCCTTAGGTAGCCTGACATACTTATTGTATTTATTTATTTTTCAAAAACATATGTTTTTTTATATTTGAAGAAGATATTATCCTTGCCATAAGTAAACTTAAGTATATATATATTAAAGTGAAATTGTAATACATACACAGACTCATATAGCCAAAAGCTTCTTTAGAGCTATTCATATACATATATATATATACATCACCAAAATACATATTCATCGGTTAGCCTTCCTGTAGTTACAAAAATATTTACCTACATACATCTAAAATATTCAAAGATAAAGTTAACTATTTATCATAAGAGGCTGAACATTCATTACAACATACATATAATCATACAAAAGGAGGTGGGAAAACATGTGGCGTGGGGTAAGAGGCACTTCGACCATAGTGATGACCATTATGTCAAAGACCACTATAAAAGTGCCTAGCCATAGCACCGCGATAAGCTCCACCTCAATCTCCAAAATGAGGTAATAAAGAGGCATTAGAAAAATTATCTCGTACAAAAAAACAATTCATATAAATATCCATCTCATCATGTGTAAATAAGAATTCCATATAGCCTTTCATGCAACAACATGCCACTTAACAAAACAAATGTTAATGTCACGACTTAAAATTATAGATCATAACTGGAAATTGTGTAACATCTGCTCTTAATGTGAATAAGAGATGCTTGTTAGTTGTCAACTTAAGTTTAATGCTTGTGTATGTTGCATTAATTGCATATAGTTGCATTAGTGTAAAGACTTAGTTGAAAGGAATAAAAGCTATTAAAGTATGAATAAGGACTAAATCGAAAAGGGAAAGTTTAGTCAGGCTAAAGTCATAAAATGGCACAAGGGCAAGAGTGCAATTAGTTAGACTTAAGAAGTTAGAAACCAAACCCTAACACACAAATCAAACTTTAGAAATTTTTAGAGAGAGAAATAAAAGGCGAGTAGAGAGAGAAAGTTGTGAGTTAGGGCAAAAGGGAAGAGATTTGCTAAAGGAAGAATGAATTTGAGGCTAGGGATTGGTCTTACTACAAGGGAAAGATCATTTTAACTCATTATACATGCATATTCCTCAGGAAATCAAGGTATCAACTCAACCTAACCCCATTTTCTGAAATTTTCAACTCTTTGCTGGAAAATGTATGTATGAATGTTTTGAGCTATTTTTAGGTTTAAACCTATGTTCTTTATGTTTTTGACTTATATTCGGTGTTGCTTGCTGAACAGTCATGCTCATTTATCTTTGTAATGGATTGTGAAAGTGGGCTTATGCCCTAAGTGCAAAAATATGGTTTGATCTTAGTGTTGAGTGATGTTAAGTTGAGTTTTGGGTTGTTTATAAGTGCCATATGATTTTTAAATGCTGGTGTTGAGTTCATGGCTTGTGAAAATAGTTTGAAAATGTAAAACCCCCTATCTTCTCTCAACAACGTCATATAACATGTTTAGATAAGTTGTTACATTATTCTTAGCCCTTTTTTTTTTTGTTAATTTGCCTGAGCATTTAATCCATTAGTAATTTAATATATAATTAGGTTTGGGTCCTTTTGCATAGGTAAACATACTTTTGCACAGCGAAAATAAAATCTCATACATCATAGTGAAATTTATAAAAACTTCCATATTATATATGATGACTATGTAACATCTGCTCCTTTTGTATTCAAGAGATGTTTGTTTATTATAATGAATGGAATGCTTGTGTTTGTTGCATTAAATTACATATAGATGCATTAGAATGAGAGTTTTAGGTGAAGAGAAAGAATAGGGACCAAATTGAAAGAAAAAATATGAAGTGAGAATTTCTGAAACCTTAAGGCAATAGGTCGTAATTTTAGCCAAAAGATTTACTATAGCAACAAAATTTTGAAAACTTCCTACCAATGAGCTAGGGACAAAATGGTAATTTAGCATATAGTTGGAAGAATTATCATTTTGGGCTGAATGGTCGGGAATTAAGAGCAGAATGACAAAGGGACGGATCACCTATAAATAGGTGAATCCCTCAAAACTTTTCAATTGTATCTTGAAATCTGAAATTTTAGAGAGAGAGAGCGTGTGGTCGAGTAGAGAGAGAAGCTGAAGGAGAAAGGTAGTAAATCTCATTTCTAGCAAGAGTTAAGGTCAGAAAAGTGATTAGGAAGGCATCTACAATATTAACCAGCATCCAAACATCAGTTAAACACGGATTAAGGTAGCATAATAACCCAATCCCTTTATTTTGGAGTTTACTATTCATACTACTAAAATTTTTGAAATTGAACTTGTTTGAAAGAAAAAGGGATTAAAAACTACATTCTTATTTTTTTAATTACTATTGGGTATTTTTAACCAATTAAAGATGCTTGTGCATGCTTAAAATTACTTTTAAAATATGAAGTTGCTCTTTCCCTTCCAAAAGCTATTATCGTAGCTTCTCCTTGATTCAATCCCCCCTTGCATACTTCCTATGCCCTTACTTGGAGTGATACACATGCACTCAAGTGCCATTCTCATTAATGGAAATCTTGCATTAGTGGATTAACCACTCAACCACATCAAGGGAAAGGAAAGGGAGAGGTACACGCAAGGCACCCCTTCATGTGAGTTGCTCCTCATTACCTCACCCTAGGCCACACCGTGCGTGTGTATGTGTGTGTTTTAAATTCTAATTCCCCCATGTATAGCACTCACTCGGATGAAGGGAGGTTACCCACTATTCTACTCCTTCATTAGAGTTACCTCCTAGCCACAGGTGGAGTCCAAGTACTGTCCTTATTGCTTGCAATTTACTCACTCCCACTCGACTGAATTGAAGGTGAAAAGGATGGAGAAACACGCCACTTCTTGGTTGCACGCAAGATGTATGGTTTGGCATGAAGTTTCTTTTCCTTTTTATATCAAATTCTTATATGTTGTGATCCAATATTCAGCTTCTCTCACCTCTCCTTGTCCCTCCACCGAATAGCCTCTCTATTGTCTCGTGGTTGGTGCATTGTTCTTCACGTGATCATCAAGCTCCCTTAGTGAAGGCTTCCACCATACACACACATATATATATATATTTTAAATTAACATCTCATGTGGCCATGCGGTTATAGAAAAGGAAGGGAAAAATTCATTGCAATACTCTTTCCCCTTTGATGCCTCACTCCATATATATATCTATATTTAATGTCACATTTCCATCTTACTTTCATTTCCCATCATTTCTTGGCATAACCAAATATAATGTGCAGCCATTTCCATCCATTGCAGCATGCTTATATATATATAAATATAGATATTTAACTCCCCCACTCGGTTGCATATAAAATTATATTTTTTCCCTCTTTTCAATTCCCATTGTTCCTTGCCTTCATTTCTTCTATTAAATGCCTATATATATTCAAATGGTACATGCTTCTTTTCCTTTCTTAATTTAGCTACATAAGAATTAAATCAAGCACCTCAAGCACCTCAAAATTCATCGAAGCACCTCAAAATTATGCAATGTCATTATTTCTAATATTTATTCTAAACATTACATTGTATAAAAAATTTCATCCAATAAATTAAGAGAACATTAATTTAGACTAGTCAAGAAAATATGGGGTGTTACACTAAGAGGGTGTTACAAATTGTAATACCTGCCATGGACCTTTGCTTATACATATGAACATATAGAGCTTGCCATCTAACACCTTTGAGCATCATAACTCGGTCTTGGGACCTGACCACTAACTCTAGGGCATCTCTTAGTATGTACAAGCATGTAGTGCCATCGGGATCTGGATCCTTGCTCATACCATATTTTCTTTTCATGTACTTGAAGTAGATATTATCTTTTGGCATATTCAGAGTCACAAGAGAAATAAAATGTAAGTAAAGACTACCCCGTAAGCCTTGTGGATAGCTTACTTAATCCCTTTCTCCTGATATGTATCAACTAGTTTTGGAATTAACCAAAATTAGTCACCCACATAAGATAAACCATGAGCATCCCATACTACCTATAACTATCCACTCTTAAATACTTCAAAATGAAACGTATATTTAGGCAAAGAACATTATGATAGCTTTCTCATGATTTCCCATATTATCCTTTCATAATAAAACTATCATGGTACATTACAATTTAGTTCACATGCATATAATCATAACATTCATGCACAATTCTCACACCTTAGGCACATATTCACATAAAAGATTCATGCAATCCCCCTTCATTCTAAGAGATGCAAATACATAACCTTATGAACAACACATGGTTGAGAATGGAAAGTAAATTCCTTGTTAAGTTATTTAGGATTCCATTTCCTAACATCCTTCTAATCATAGGCATTTATTCAAAGTTTCATATCCAAAACACATACTTAGATTCATCTAGGGCTTTCAGGAGTTAGTCACATCAACACCCATGGCTAACTATATGAAAAAGGGGAGATTGGGTGATTTTCTGTGTAGTTCACCGCCAACTGCACTCTTCACCGTGATAAGGTGCACAGAGAGGGAAGGGAGAGTTCACTGCGGCTAAGTCCCCGCTTTGTTGCGGCGAAGTACACAAATTGCACTGCTCTGATTCTGCAGCAAAAAGAAATCTGATTTTCTTACCTTTCCATGCCTTCCTAAGCTTGCTAAGGTTTATTTTAATGCATAAAATTCCTAGGGTTTGGATTAAAGAACCCCAAAAATCACCTTCCATGACTCTATAAGCATCAAACCTAACTTACTCATTTACACCAATCTTTCATGGATTGTTCATGAACCTCCTATATGAGAAACCTAAACTTTTCCTAAATTTTTCCTCTTACTCTATTTCAATTTTCTCACTCCCAGCATTTCACAAATGATAGGTTTACAAGAAAACTAACCCAAGAAAAATCAAGCCTGTAGAATGTCTCATAAACACATGAAGGTATGAAAAGAGTTTCCTACCTTGTGAAGAGTTAAGGAAAGTATAGAGGATTTGCTAGGTTGATGTTTTCCTAGCTTCTCCTTAGGAAATTAGGTATCCAACTAGATGAGGATGACTCCTTCTCCCTTGTAGGTGTTGAATCTTACCTTAGATGGAGGGTTTATAAGAAGATTGAGTTTCTCTCTCTAATTTTCTTCCTTTTTCTCTCTAGAACTCAAACTCTTGCTTTATGAAATTAGGGTGAAAGTGTCAAAGGAAAGGGGAGATGGAGACTTAAGGAGAAGACTTATGAGGGTTTGGATAAGTTGTAGTATATGAAGGGAATAAAGTTTTATAGTAATTTATTTAGGGAATTATAATTAAATTATGGTTTAGATGGATAATTTGTTCTTAGTCAAGTATTTTAACTTTTTCTAAAACCCCTCTTTTACCCTTATAAGACTCCCTGTATCATTTTATTAGTCTTTCAGACTAATTGCTGATATTTGAATGAAATTTACACACAAGTAAACTTTCATGGAATTGATTAGATATAATCATGTTTATACAAAATTTGACATTTAATCCTTTTGTCAAATTTTGGGATGTTACATTTCTCTACCCCTTAAAAGAAATTTTGCCCACAAAATTTAAAATTTACTTGCAAATATATGGGTATACTTTTGTCTTATGTCATCATCTTTCTCCCATGTTGCTTCTTGAATAGTTGAATCTTGCCACAACACTTTGACTAAAGGTATTGTTTTATTCTGTAGGTGCTTGGTGTCAAATTCCAAAATCTAGTGGATTCCAAGAAAGAAGTTAAATTCTCTTTTAACTGCACTGGGTTATCTATAAGGATATGGGTGGGACTTGGAATATATTTTCTGAGTTAAGATATGTGAAACATGTATCACCCCAATATTATAGCCATTTCCTTTATAAAATCTCTTATTGCTGTATAAATCCTCTGGCTACCAGATTGGTATATTACTTTCACTTTTATCCTTATTTATTACCAAAGTATAATATTCAATTACCATTTAGTATTGGATTAGGTTTAGGTTCCTTTACTTAGGTATTCCTTACTTATACATTGCACAACATAAGACTATATAATAAAAATTTCTAACAACACAATAGAAGATGAACATCATTTATACATAAACTCCTCGTTAATATATACTTCTTATACATAGAGTTCTAGTTATACATAGGGTAAGGAGGCAACAACCCTGCCACTCAAACCCTTGTAATATTTTGCTATTACCATACATAACTCTTACATACTATCATAACCCATATTCTCGGTAGTGTTATGCTTGATTATAGAAAAGATACTTCAATCCATGTTACCTTTTCCTCTGGTAGTAGGGCGTTCCTGGTAATCTGATACATACTAGGATAATTATGAGAAATAAATTCCTAGTAGCTAAACAATCCATTCTTTTGAAAAACCTTTGACATGTACCATTATGATAACACAAAAAAATTCTACATTTCTTTATTTAAAATACCATACCCTCTATTGGGATATCATGCATGATTTATATATATCAATATGGCATGTATTTATGACAGCAAAATATAATTCAATACAAGAATGGAGTTTACCATCTTTATGATTTCATAAGGAAAATGTCAAAAAGGTGTCATGAATGTAGACATGGTTCATTCATCATAATAAGGTCATAAAGATCATAAAATCAGGGAAAGAAGGAAAACAATTATAACATTATGGCTAATGCCATTCTTTAGAGAAGAGAAACTTAAGAGTATCGAGAGAGTCACCCAATAAACTACTCCACGTACCACTACTTACATGAGTGAGTTAACTTAACATCATAAACATCATATGTGACAATTCTGTCACTGGTATTGTCTGAGGCATCCCCCAATGCATCCAAATACCCATTTTCCGGTTACTGCCCATAGGTAGGTTGATAATTAAATTTTAAATTAAGCTCACAGGATTACTGCTAACTGCACAGATCATTTCCTCTCTGCTTTTAGGGTGGATCATGATGCTATGAAATCACCACCACTTTTCTAGTGGATCACACTCCTAGTATGCTATTTCTTATATATAATCTAGGATGACTTGACTTGTACCCATAATTATGCTAAATTATAAGTAAATATCCCATTTTCATTGGCCATATAGTTACGCTAACTTAGAATTTGCAACCATCACGGTGTTTTCTAAATTTTCTTATATCGAGTGGATGTTTAACTATCCAAATTCATGACACAGCCATAGAATGCCTAACAGATGTCCTATACTGACAATTGGTCACTCAGTTACAAGTCTCTCTATCCTAAATCATATATTGGAAATACTTTCTCTAAGTTCTCTTTTCTTTCATTCTATGTTTTCTTTACCTTTCTATGTTTTTCCTTTTCTTTCTTTTCTTTCATTTTTTATGATACCTATCTGACTCTTTCAAAATATTGCCCTTTATTGTCTGACAACACTTTCAAATTAAATTGTATGAATATAGAAAGTTATGTATGAAATTCATGACATATACCATGGGTATGGAAAGTTAGACATTTCTTTCATGAAATGCTTAGTACACATCATTGTAACTCTTTACCATGCTAACTCACCTTTTTCTTTTTCTCTTGAGATTTGTCAACATAAAGATATAACATTTTTCCTTTACAAATTTATTAATAAAGTGTAAGAAATTTCAAGGAAAACAAAAGTGGTGGTCTTGGCCAAAATGAGGAAAGAATGAAAACTAGGGATTTCCATGATATTTATTCCCTTTCTTCCATCCTCCCTACCATTCAAGCATAATGGTACAATTTCCTTCTATTACTCATGGCATTTTTTTTGTTATCAAAGTGTGTATCTATATGTGTAGCCTTCATTTCCTTCATTTTCATAACTTATTTTCCATGCCATACATATATTTACACATACATCTTCACTTGCACATTAAAGACACATTTCAAGATTGGATTACATGGATATGAAAGGTAAATTTACCAAGATAACATCATGAATCTTATTTTCTCTCTCTTTCTCACTCATGACCATTTCATATACACATATACAAGATCATTTTCATGAAAATCTTGGCTATAATATTGCATAGTATTCTCGGCCTTAAGGAGTAAAAGAGGGAAAATGAAAGGGTTTCAATCCTTTGCTTCCTTAGTTTCCATTTTCACAATACATTAGTTTAAAATCACACTTTACTTTTCATTTTCGTGAAATGTCAAGCCATCTTTAACCATTTAAAAATTAGGGTTTTTCACGAGAATAAGTACCAATCTTGAACACTTTTATTTTCTCAATATTTCAATCATACAAACATTCCAATATCCATAAACACAACCATATTTCCATATAAGCAAAACCCAACAAAAAAAAAAGCCATAAGGAATGTAGAGAGAGAAAACCCCAACTTTCATGAAACTTTAAAACACTTTAATCAAACCATAAAACATGAAAATAAGGGTTTAGGTATGTTTAGCTACCTTGAAAATGTAAGAAAAGTGGAACTTCCTAGGTGCTATGCCTTATTTTCCTCTTCTCCTTTGTCTTCTCACCTTCACGGTCACCTCCCTTTCTTCTCTCTTGTTCAACTTCTTCTCCTTTCATGAAGAAGGTTAATTTAGGGTTTAGATAAAATTACCAAAATGTCCTTAGTATAAAATGACTATTTTACCCTTATAACTTTTCTTTTTCAAGAATGACATTCTCTTTCCTTCAAATTGTAATTTCATGGAACTTTTATGGTTCATGACCATTTTACCCTTATACTTTTTTGAAAATTACCATTATATCCTTGGATAAAATTACCATTTCACCCTTTCACTTTTTAAAAATTACCAATGTGTCCTTAAGTAAAATTATCATTTTATCCTTTATGTCCAAATGGCCATTTTACCTTCATTTTTCCTCTTTTTTGAAAATGATAGGCAAAAACCTCTCAAATAAAGTTTCATAAAGTCTCTTTTATGAATTTATGAATTTATCCTTCTCTAGGTAAAATTACCATTTTACTCTTTGCATCAACATAATGATTTTTACCCTTATTTCTTCTCTTCTTTAAGATGAAAAGGGTAAAAGCCCTCAAATGCAATTTCATGAAATACTTAGGTAAACTTTTGACCTCCTTCTTTGTAGTAAAATTACTATTTTTCCCTTCTTAAGAAAATTTCCAATTTTACCCCTTATGGTAAAACTAGTTCTACTTTGATGAGAATGTCCATTCTACCTCTTTTGTAAACCATTCTTAACACCACATACACAATAACACCTACATAAATAATCATTAATTATAATCATGCTAATATATCGATAATATTGGAGGTAGATATTACAAAACACATTTTGGATGTTAGAGAGATTGAGGTAGAGCCAATTGGTAAGCAACTAGACCTACTTTCTTAAGGATTTGTAAGGGTCTTATGAATCGAGGGCCTAACTTTTTAGGCCTTAATTCTCTACCGGCTCCAATAGTAGGAGTGATTTTTGAGAATACATGTTTTGCCTCCTAGAACTCTAGTGCCTTTCTCCTTTTATTAGCATAAGTTGCTTGCCTTTCTTAGGATATTTTTTTTCCGTAATGCTTTGAATTTGGTTAGAAGTTTGTTGTACCAATTCAGGTCCTAACAAATTTATTTCTCCCAATTCTACCCAACACATAAGAGAATTACACTTCCTACAATACAAAGCTCTGTAAGGAGCTATGTCTAAACTCGAATGGGAACTGTTATTGTAGGAAAACTCAATTAATGGCAAAATTTTTTCCTAACTCTCTTTTTGTTCTAGAGCACAAGCTCTCAACATATCTTCTAAAGTTTGTATGGTCCTATCTGACTACCGATCATATGAGGATGGTTAGCTATGCTAAAGTGAAGTTTAGTTCCTAAGGATTTTTTCAAGGCTTACTAGAATGTTAAAGTAAACCTAGGGTCTCTATCAGACACTATGCTGCTAAGTACTCCATGAAATCTCACTATTTCCCTTGAGATATATCTGTGCTAACCTTTCAAGTGAGTAATTTATCCTAATGGGTAAGAAGTGGGCTACTTTGGTTAACTTATCTATAATTACCCATATTGAATCATATCCTGATAGGGTTCCAGGTAATCTTACCACAAAATCCATCATGATTTGATCCCGTTCACTATGGTATTTCCAAGTGTTGCAAGTATCCTGAGGGTTTTTGGTGCTTTATCTTGACTTGCTGAAAAATAAAGCATTAGCTCACATACGAAGTTATGTGCCTTTTCATTCCTAGCCACTAACAATTTCTTTGTAGTTCCTTTTACATCTTAGTGGTACCACGGTGAATGGCATAGTTACTCCTATAAGCTTCATCCAAGATTTTCTCTTTTAGGCTCTCATTATTTGGAATGACAATTCAGTTCTTGAAAAGTATCACACCATCGATGCCTGGTCAAATTTAGGTTGGCTCTTCACTTTCCATAAAAACTCATCACCTTCTTGAGCCTCTTTTATTTGTTTTCTCAACTCATAGTCTATATGAAATTCTCTCAAGGTAAGTTTGTCTGAGGTAGTGGTCGCATTCAAACTTAAATCCCTAAAATTCTCTGTCATTTCCATCTCATTAATCATTAATTGAGCTATTTGCAGGGATTTTCTACTTAATGCATAAGCCATTACATTGGCCTTTCATGGGTGGTACTTTAGCATAAAATTATAACCTTTCAAGAATTTAACCCACCTTCGTTGTCCCATATTAAGTTCTTTCTTATAAAAAAAATATTTCAAACTTGGTCACTATAAACTTCACATCTTACTCCATAAAGATGGTGTCTCCACAACTTCAAAGAAAACACTACTACAGCTAATTCCATGCCATGGGTGGGATAATTATTTTCATTTAGTCTTAATTGGCGATACACATATGCTACAACCTGTTTATTCTGCATTAGCACACATCCTAGTCCTTTCTTAGAGGTATTCATAAATACCTTAAAAGGTCTTGAAGGGTTAGGAATGGTCAATACTAGGGGTGTGGTTAATTTCTCCTCCAAGGTTTAGAAGTAATGTTCACACTGTTCACTCCACACAAATGGTGTTCCCTTCCTAATCAATCTAGTTAAAGGTAAGGCTATCTAAGAGAATCCCTGAATAAACCTTCTATAATACCCAGCTA
The DNA here is from genome assembly GCA_031216115.1 of Senna siamea. Taxonomy (NCBI): domain Eukaryota; kingdom Viridiplantae; phylum Streptophyta; class Magnoliopsida; order Fabales; family Fabaceae; genus Senna; species Senna siamea. The sequence goes on from CM062354.1 coordinate 16,038,444, forward strand.
AACCTAGGAAACTTCTAATTTCAGTCACAGTATTAGGTCATTCCAACTCTAACATTGACTAAATCTTACTAGGATCTACTACCACTCCCTATCGATTAATTACATGGCCTAGAAATTTCACTTCACCTAGCCAAATTTGAGGAACTTTCTAAATTTTCATATGTTTATACAAAATTTGACATTTAATCCCTTTTTTTAAATTTTGGTATGTTACACTAAGTCATTCACTTGCACAAACACATCTTCTAATACCCCTTTAGGGTACACCACAGATATGTCTGCCAATTGTATCAAAACTCCTATCTTCTTCAACTCTCTATCATTGAGGGTTGAATAGATTGACAATGACATCACATTAATTGAAGCTCCTAGGTCACACATAGCCTACCTAATTCCTACATTGCCTATCTTGTAGGATATGGCAAAACATCCCTTGATCCTTGCATTTCTCGGGAAATTTCTTCTAGAGGAAAACTTAGATATTTTCTCCTATGCTTACCCTTTCATTTCCTAGAAACTTATTCTTATTTATGCAAATTTCCTTGAGGAACTTAGAATATCTTGGTACTTAATTTATGGCATTGAGAAGAGGGATATTCACTTCCACTTTTCTGAAAGTTTCCATCATTTCCTTCTCTTATTTCTCCTTCTTAGATCTAAAAAACCTTTTTGGAAATGGTGGTTTAACAATTAGGGGTCATGGAGTTTTAGATTTCTTCTCTTCTATCAACTTCTTTAGTATATAGATTTCTTCTTCTAAATCCCTTTTCTTGTGTCATGGGTTCCTTTCTCAGGAAACTTTTCAAGCTCTTTTCCAATCCTTAGAGTGATGGAACTTGCATTCTGCCTAGGATTCACTTTTTTTTTGTGAAGGAAACTTCCTTTTTACCTAAGTTTCCAGCTTACTCACTTGATTTGCCAACTGACTGATTTGATTCTCCAAGTTCTGAATGGTTGTGTTGGTTTAACTTTGGAACTATTGGTTACTTTGAGCCATTTAGGTACGTAATTGTTGGTTACTAATGATTAGCTATTTAATTAAATCTTCAAGGGATGGGATAGGTTTTGAAGAAGAGGCAGCAGGTTGTTGTTGAAGGGGTTGAACAAGTTTAGATTGAAAATTGTTGTACCCTTACTTCTGGTTATGAAAATTTGAGGGATTTTGATAGTTTTGGTTTCTAGGGGCATAAATGAAGTTTGGATGCTCTTGCCATCCAAGATTTTAGGTTTTGGAATAGGGGTTAAACTTCCTTTGTTGAGACTGGAAACCACCTACAACATTAACTTCTTCCTAAGCATTAACTTGTAAGGTGGGACACATATCAATGGGATTCCCTTACATAACACACACTCCACTGAGTTTGGGTTGTGGATTATAGTTTGCTACCATACTCTGCACTAGTTTTGTTAGGTAACTCATTTGTTGGCTAAATTTTTATTCCATTGAGTGCTGTAAGACTCATTCACTATCCTTATTATTTTAGGTTTTAGGCTAAACTATTTTGAGTTGCCTGCCATAATGTTGATTAGCTCTCTGGCTTACATAGGAGTTTTATTAATGATTAACCTAACACTTACAACATCTAGAATCTCCTTTTCTGTATATAGTAGTCCCTCATAAAAGTAATGAATCATAGATTGCTTTAAAGTGTCATGCTGGGGACAGCTAACACACAATCTCCTAAACCTGTCCCACTATTGATACAGAATCTTAGATTCCTCCTGCTTAACACTACAGATTTCACTCATAATGGTCATGGCTTTGGAAGTAGGAAAGTATTCTTCTAAGAGCATCTTCATCATTATAACACCACGTCTACCTATAGCTCTTTTGATATTAATTTAGAAGTATAATAATTAAATATCATAATAATGGTGTGTTACTATTACTTATACCCGAGTAAATTTTAACTTTTACCAAGTTAATTAATTGAGTGCCATTTTAGGTCGGGTTCTACACTCGGGTATGCACTTGAGAATTGTAGCGGAATACTAGATCATATACATGTACATAATGAACTCTAAATAGCTATATACAAACATGTGTAATTACTCATTAGTTAACATTAAATTAGCTATTGGGGTATGGAGGCAACATCCCTGCCACTCATAACCCGATCAAAATACCTACTAATAATTGCTAGAGAATCCATATACATCCAAGTTGATATAAGCTATATAAGAGATGATCTATACTAGCCTTTCTCAAAAATCATGAAGACTAGTACAAAATGAATATATGCCTAAACTATCCAAAATAAGTATATATTTCTATGTACTCCACAGAGGGTACTTCTCTTTATGTTACCTTCCTCTCCTACCAAGGGACTTACACATTTGGTACACGCTAGCACTTATGTGAGAAATTAATCTCAGTAGTAATGCGACCTGCTTTAAAAACTACTAACCTGTACCACTATACTCATACAGAAAACCTCTACATTCTTTTCATCATAAAAACATAATACATATTATTAGGATGCGGTGCATGCAGCATACTCTCATATCATGTGCTTATATTTATGCATGTACATCTAAAACATATAAACTTTAAAATATGGGATGTTCATTCATCATCATTTCCATCATAACTTTCATATCAAACATTTCATTGGGTAATAAACATGCCTTACATTTAACATATGAGCAAGAAAAACAACATATCATAAGAGTTATCAAGAGCGCCACCCAACGAGCAACTCCATGTACCACTACATTCATGCATGAGTTAACTTAACATTATATGTGACAATTCTGCCACTGGCACTCTGAGGCGTTCCCTAGCCGGATCCGAGTACCCCTTAATGGTCCTTGCCCTTTTTTCAGACCATTCCTGACTAGAGAGTTGATGTCCCTTTCCTCCTAAATAGGGCTGGCATAACTCTTTCTATATGGTTCCTATCAACGTTGATAGATCATCCCTGACCAGCAAGAGTATATCCCTTTTGTCCTATAAAGAGGCTAGTTAACAATTCATAGTATCGTTGTCCAACTATAGATAGGTCTCATCCACTCTGCTTTTACAGATCATGGGGTTATAGAATCACCATCCCTTTTCGATGGATCACACTCTTGGTACACTATTCTCTAACATATATACTAGGGTGATTTGACTCATGTGCATGGTTATGCTTAACTTTAAGTATGGGTTTCTAAAATGGTCTGTGGAAGATGGCACTAACTTAAAGTTCGCAACCATCAAAGTGTTTTCAAAATCATCCAAGTTCAAGTGGATGTTTAACAATCATAATTCATGGCACAACCGTGGAATGCCCAATGGCCATCCCATATCGATAATTGGTCACTCGATCATGAGCCTATCTACCACTAATGAATATGCTTAGAATAATTTCCTATTTCTTTTCTTTTCTTATGTTTTCCACTCTCTTTATTTCACTATCACAAGGATCCTCACATCCTAGTGACATGTGACCTTATCTCTTACATGTTACCCACTACATCCTATGTTTAGATCCTTAGTTTGAGTGAGATTTTGTGCTAATTCTCTTCTAAGCATGCCATTGAGTTCTTAATTAATGACAGAACCACATCAGTCAACTGATAGCTTATTGTCCTCATTAAAATTTGCCAACCTGAAAGCAACTAGTCGAATGCTAGGGCCTGGTAGTGTAACGTCCCTTCTTTATATTCATATGTCAAAACAATTTGGAAGTTCAAATTTTCGCTAAAAAATTTTTCCTTCCCCTTTTGGGTACTCCAACATACATCTTAGACCAACTAATTTTTGGGCATATCCTAGCCTTGATCATCTGAACAAACAACTTAATGAGATATAGTTATCCCAGTAGATTAATTTACAATTTTACCATGCTAGAAAACAATTGATAGTTCAGCTATACCCTTTTTGGTGCAAAAATCCCCTCCCCTGAAACATTTTAACATACAAGTAACTTGAAATTTCCATAATTTTATTATCAATCAAACACATTTCCTCAAAGCTATAGTTTATAAAATTCATATTAAGTCATAAGAGTATAGGACTATTATTCTGGTTGAAACCTCATTTTCACTGTGCCTGTAATTTCATTTCAAACATCATTTGCATAACAATACTTATGTTATTGCAAAAATATCATGAATCCGTATATTTTCATAAATCAATATGCATACCTCCACAACATTATAAAATCATACTCTCTTTTGCATGTTGTTTCCCAATCTCAATCTATCATCACACTTCCTTTTATCCATGTAATGGTCACACTTCCTTTTATCCAGGTGATGGTCACACTTCCTTTTATCCATGTGATGGTCACACTTCCTTTTATCCATGTGATGGTCACACTTCTTTTTATCCATGTGATGGTCACACTTCCTTTTATCCATGTGACTGAGATTGTTGTTTTCATAGGGACTATCCTCTCAGTGATTGTCACACTTCCTTTTATCCATATGATTGAGAATCTAACTTTCAGGGCATCCCCCGACATATGCATATTGCTAGTCTCATCCTTTATCCCAACTATACAGTAATTTATACAAATAGGTGACTAATACTTAGGGTTATAGAGTTTTAAACTTAAACTAAAATCTTTTCCCTTTTTAAACTATCCTTCCTTTACTCCTTAAAGTCTTTCATAGGGTTGTATTGGTTTAAAGAGTAACCCCTAACAAATACAGACCATTAAAGATGAAAACAATTATACTTTCACACTAGTTCTTATCAAATATGCATTTATGCAACCTAGGCTTAGTGCTCCATTATCAAATTTCTCTAAATTTCTCCATGAGGTTTGATAACTTCACAACTGTTCTCTTTCCCTTCCTATTTTCATGTTACTTGCCACCCAACATATGAAATTCTCATGTATGATGACATTTTAAGCCTCATTCCAGCTAAGACTAGGGGTTTTTAAGCTTAATTCTTGTTTAAAAGATCATTTTTCATGTTAGAAGGCTACCAGTTGGCTGTTGTAGAGCTAGCAGTCAGCTGGTTGCTCTCTAGAGGGCTACTAGTTGACTGTTGTAAAGCTGGCAATTGGTTGGTGGCTCTTTGGAGTTTTGGATTTTGTAAGACAGCAGCTTGCCAATCGGTTGATATAAGGCTAAAAGTCGATTGCTAGGTAAAAATTGAACCAGAAAGTCGACTGATGAGGCTACCAATCGGCTGCTGCATTCTTGTATAATTTCTAGGTTTGTCAAGAATGTAACACCCACTTTTTATTTTGAATTTTAGATTATTGCTTCCTTAATTATTTGAATGATTTTGCCATAAATTGTGATGAAAATGCTTTAGTGATGTAGTGTTTAGAATAAATGTGAAAAGTGAAAGAATGGATATAAACATTAAGCAGCATGAATTTTTCATAAAAGGAAAAAGGAAGTCTTAATAAAGTCACATTGGTTTTCTTACCTTAGCTGAGAAGGTTTGTGAAAGTAAAAAGGAAACATGTAAAATTTTGTCTCTTTTTCCTTCTTGTCTAGCCGAATTAACATGTGAGTGGAGTGGAAAATTAAATTTGTTTTTCAATCACAAATATTCCTCCATTCAGTGCAAGAAGTGAGAGAGAGAATAGGAAATTTAAGTTAATTAACATTAACATATCCCCTTGTTACCACCAAGTAGCTTGCAAGAATGAAAGGATAATTGGTTAAAAGAACATAACGTGATTCATAAGGAACGAAAGGAGAATGAAGGAGATGTGTTGGACTTGTATTCTTCTCGTTTCCTTTCATTTCTTATTATTAATTGTCACTAAGAAGACAAATGGGAAGAATGCATTCGGTGGAAGCTATATAGAAAGGGAATTGACTTTGCAATGTAATAATTTCAATTGCTTCCCTTTTGTCTTACCTTGACCGAGCATGTAAGAATGAATGGAGAGAAGGATGTATCACTATTAGTGCAAGGAAAAAGAATTAATTGCATTCGATGAAGAAAATGGAAGAGAAAGGAGAATCGAGAAGACATGTAAGAAGAAAAAGGGAATTCTACTTCTTCTTCTTCCCATTTGACCATGAAAACAATTGAGAGTAGGAAGGAAAATTTGGCTCTTATTTAAATACATATAGGTATACAGCAATAACAATTGAGAATAGGGAGGAGAGTTTAGCATTCATTCAAATATATATATATATTCAGTAAAGAGGTGGGAGAGAGAAAAAGGAGACTTGTTCCAATGACCTTCTTTTTCTTCTCTTTGCTTTTCATTTTAATGTGATCGAGTGATGGGATGAAGGAATTTTATGCCTTGCCTTGACTTCCTTTCTTTCCTTCCTTCCTTTTTATTTAACCGAATAAGCCAAAAGAAGGAATTGAATTAAATATATATATGCATACAGTAAGTAGGAAGAGGTGCTTGGCATTTATTCAAAACACATAAGCATTCGGTGATATCAAATGAGAGTAGGAGAGCAAGCTTAGAAGGAATAAAAAGAATTTGGAGGAGAAGGAAGAGAAGAGTTGGCCAAAAGGGAAAGAAGCAAGAAACTAAGATAAATTCAAGGAAAACATCAAGGCACTTTCACTTTTCTTACATTTCTAAGGTAGCTTAACATTTCTATTGTTTTTGTTTCATGAATTATGGTATGTTTATAATGAATTGAAGTTTTCATGAAACATAAACTTTCTCTCTACATTCTTCAAGATGCAAATCTTTGTTTGGCTAAGCTTGTATGATGATTTAGTGGTGTTGTTGATGTAATGATGTGTATGTAGCTATTTCCATGAAAGGATGATTGTGGTAAAAATTTCAGCATGCATCATGAAAAACCCTAGGATGAGAAAGTGTTGAAATTTCATATTCTTGAATGATCAATATATGTTTTATGTTAAAAACATTTAAAGAAAGCATGCTAGCTAGATTTTGGTTTGAAACCATGGCATTGCCCTTTTTAATTTACCTAATCCGAGAGCATTCATTTTGATATGTAGAAGAGCTTGCTGAAAAAGTGGGGGAAGAAGTCCCATTTCGATTTTGGTTAAAAAGGGAGCTTGCTGAGAATATAATAATAAAGTAACATATGGTAAATGGTTTACCTTTTTACATGATAAATGGTTATGTTAGTAGTATTGAGATGTGAGAATGATGAAATAAGTGTAACCATAAACTGTAGCATGTAAAAGAAGCCAATGAAGTATGTAAAGGAAATGGCTAGTTGTATGTTAAATAATTTGAATGTGAGAGAAAGTACCATAATAAGTTAATACATGGTATCACTAGGTTTGAAATGTAGAAAGGATAGAAGAATGTGAAAATTTAACATGAAAAACCTTAGATTCCATCTCTTTCTCATGATGGCCGAAAGCACTTCCTCATTTTAGTCTTGGTGACCAAATTCATGTGCTAATTATAAATGACCTATAATGTGTCCTACCATGGCTAAATTAAAGGGAAATTGGAAGGTTGATAGTAATATGAAATATGGTTGTTAATTGTATCTACATGTGCGATTAAAGTTCTTATGTTGAAATTCTATGGAATTATGGATGGTTAATATAAGATTACATACAAAACACAATCTTTTCTAGAAGTGGCCAAGAGTCCACAATGTAATCAAGAGTTCACAATTCTTAATTAAAGTGGCCAAGAGTCCACAATGTGACCAAGTGTTCACAATTCTTCATAAAGTTGCTTAAGTGTCCACATTCCTTGAAGTATGACTGAAAGTGTTTCCCCTTCAAGACAAGGTAAGTTTTAAGAATAAAAGGAAAGACCAATCACCTATTAATTCAATTTTTTTTAGGGGTATCTTGATATAAGTTTCAAAGAGATTCCTGATATGTTTCCTATTAAAGTATGTTATCTGTAGTATGAGAAAAATCCATTGTTGTTACATTGACACACACCAATAAATTATACAATGCTTTCCAATATGTATATATGAAGGAAATTAGGTATTAAATGATTGGAATGCGGATGAAATTATTTTCTGTGCTTGCACAGTGGTACATATCTGTAATTTTTAGAATATTGAATTGTTAAGCTACTGAGAAACTTGTGTTCTCATTTATGTGCTGATATGTATCAGATGCAGAGATATAATATTGTCATAGAGATTGAAGTGGCATGGGTAGAGGTTTCTTTCCTTAGAAGTGTGTTGGATCATAAGGGTTTGAGTGACAGACCTGCTACTCCTTACCCTTATGAAAAGTTTCTTTGCAATTCTCAGTTATATCGAATGATGTAATATTTAGGAAATGATATATGATGCTTAATGAAATTATCTCATGTATACTATTTTATTTCATTGTGCTTACAAGTTATATAAGCAAAAGAACCTGAACCTAATCAATTTGAGTAATATTGCGATGGCATAATTGCTTAAACGTTATTAATGAATAATTAAGGTGAAGAATAATGTACCGACCTTATCTGTTTACATTTGAGATGTTGTAATACTAGATAAGGGTATTACAAAGAACACGATAGTCAAATGTTGGCTATTATGTTCAGTGATAGTTTAAAAATTTAGATTTTCATAATTATCCAGCCCAGATTCCAATATTTTTCAAGATACAAAGGTGTGAGCTTAGTTTCTAACCATTTTTCCCTATCTCCTAATCATTTTCATGCTCAAATATCCCTCATACAATCCGATTTACACATCTAAAATGAGTGAATAGTAAAACCTAACTTTCCAAATATGAAATCATCCTAGAGAATGTTTAATGGAAGCTAAAGACTCCAACATTATGGTTCAAAAACCTTTTCCTATCTCCAAACAACCATAATATCATCATTCTAACCCAAAAAACCTAAAATTTTTTATGAAAGGAAGATTCCTCCATTTTTGCTAAGCATTTCATCATATTTGATGGGTTTTAGGTGAAGTAATCTGCTCCTAAATGATGCTAAGGTGTATTGCCAAGCTATAAGTATAGATTTCTTACCTCAAATCTGGTTATAGAAGGTCTTCACTTTGGTTTCTCCTCTTTTCCCCTTTCACTCTTGCTCTTGCTTTCCTTCTTAAATGTTAGAATGTGCTGATAGGGAGGGAAGGAATGCATATGAGAGAGTATAAAGGAGTGGCATGGTTAGAGCTTTAGGGACCATCTTGCAAAATATGAAAATTACACTTAAGTCCTTAGGCTTTCTAAACCTTATGTGGGGCACTTAATAACTTTTTTCCAGCCCCATTTAGCCTTATAATAGTTTTTCATTTTAGTCCTAAAATGAATAAAGTTTTAAGATTATACGTTCCAAGCTTTGCTTTGGGATTTAACCATTTATTTCATTTACATCCTACCAATCTAGCCTCAATAATAAATTTTAAGGAAGTGGATATTATAGGCAATTAGCTTCTAGCTACAATTTGGGCCTGACTGTTATGAATCATAACAATCACAGTGGCAACCAGGAGACTAAAGGTAATGACAATGTATGTGGAAGGCAGTTGGACAATAAAGAGGAAGTAGAGCATGAGGTGGCTGGGAGAGTAAGGGACCTCAACACTAGAAGAAGAAGCTATTGGATGTAGTATTAAGGCTTGCATCAGAGGGTAATGCACGAGCAACACATGAGGATCATGCACGGGTATGCAATACACGAGGGTTATGCACGGGTAACGCACGAGGAAGGGAGCATCACACTTTCAACACTATGTCACGCTTTAATCACCATTCTATTTCATAACTTATGAGTTGTCTTTTAAATATTCGAATGAACTACAGTTTGAACTATTGAATTTTGTAAACACTCATCTGAGTATTAGAGCCAGCTTCTTGCTCGAAAAGAGGCCACCATTATATTCTATTTTCTCCTTAATTCAGAGTACATTTAACCATTAATCTTCCTTTTCTGTCTACCATTGGTTATTTCTTACTTGTTTCTAAGTTTTTTTTTCAAGAGCATAACATTTGGTGCTTTCATTGAGAGAGGTCGCAATGGTTGATGGAACTCACAACCAAGAGCTTTGAGCTAGTGTCCAAAAGTTATATCACATAACATATATAAACAAAGAGCGGATTGGTGCTTGGCATTAGAGGAGAAAAGATAGAATGGCTGAGACAGATAAGAGGCTTGAGAGTATAGAAGGAATTCTATGGAAATTGATACACTCATCTGAGGCAAATCGGTTGTTGAACTTGAGCTAAAAGTTCAAGCTAATCAGGAATCACCATCATCATGGGAGTTTTATTGGCTGTAATATAAAGGTGGAGATCCTTCACTGTGATGGGAAAGAGGTAGAGGATTGGATCTTCAAAATTAAGGAATTCTTTGAATGATATGCCATACCAGTGGAGCAGAGAATGAAGATTGTTTCATTGCATTTAGAAGGTCCAGCGTACTTATGGTACAAATGGCTGATGAAAAATAGAGAAGCGAGGTCGTGGAAGGATTTTATTGAAGGTATAAGAATTAGATTTAGAAAAGATCTAGAAGCTGCACTGAAATAATTAAAATAAACTAGTATTGTAGATGAGTATCAAGAAACCTTTGAGCTACTTTCTACGCAAGTAACTAGACTGCCCAAGCCATGACTGATTAGTTTCTTTATTGTTGGATTGAAGGAGTATTTGAAGTGTGAGCTGTAGCTAGCTCAACTAACAACATATCACCATGCAGTTTCCTTAGCCAAGCTTCATGAACAGAAGCAATTGAAACTGAAGAACAATCTAAAGCCAACAAGTAAGTTTGTGGCTCCAAGCTACTCTAAACCATTCAATAATGCTTCCTATTCAGTGCCTGTTGTTACAACTAAGAGTGGATGGAATGGAGGTAGTAAGGGAGGGAGTTCAGTCTCTCAATTGACTATTAATGGCCCTGTGGTTAGTTACAAGCCAAAATAGTAGCTATAAGAGATTGAAAAAAGTTGAGATAAGGTGGTGAAGGGAGAAAGGATTGTGTTATTAATGTTATGAGAAGTATTCAATGTCTCATAAATGTAAGCCCAGCTTTTGTTTAATGGTTGGACAGGAGGAAGTGGAAGACCTATGGAAGCCACCTAATGTGTGCGAAGCAGACGAGAGTACAAGACAAGGGAGGAAGAAACTGAGGCAGTCAGTCTAGAGATTAGTTACAATGCTCTGGAAGGAAAATTTTAGCCAAACACATTATGGATTGCTGGGTAATGTGAAAGGAAGCAAGTAATGGTGTTGATGTGCTACCAATGAACTATATGTAGCCACACCTTAAGGCAGTGCACCTGTCAGTGTAGTCTAGTACAAAGGTAAGTATCAAGGTCGTATCCCACGGGAACGGGAAAGCCCAGAGTTACTACTTACTCATTGTTATTTAGCCTAAGAAGAATAGTGGTTTATCTAAACTAAATCTAACTACTACTATTGAGCTACAGAGAGAAAGTGAGGCAAGTGTTAAGATAGAGAATTATCAAGTTTCTAGAAAAGCAAACCCATTAGGATCTTAGACTGGATGATATGCAAAGAAAAGATAATGGGTTGTGAGATTGATTGTGCTACCTGTGTAAAACAAATCCAGATTTTCGGCTGGTTTCAATGGATTTCTTAAACTATACCTTCCATTGGCTATTCGTGTCCAATGGTCAAGTTTAGATCAGCATTAAGCTTTTTAGGAGTTTCTCCTGGTCCAGCAGTTATCAACCTCTTGGTCCGAGCAAAGATCAATTATTCTCTCTAGTTAGTTTTCCAATTCCAAATATCATTGGGTAGAGTATTTGAGAGGAATCTAGATAGTTTTTATTACCACGTCTTGTAGTAAAAACTTGATAAGTCTTTAATTAGAGGAAGATCACATAATTCAATTCATAACTCAATCATGTTCAAACCAAAATATCAACATAGTCTAAGAACCCTAATTAGGTTCTACCAATCTAGCTACTCATGTTCATGAATAAAGCAACAAGAAATATAATAAAGGAAGAAGAGTAAAATGGAGACAGAAACACCCTCATCGGTCGAGTTTTGGATGAATAGCCTTGACTCTGAACTCCTCCTTGATTATACTCCTAATTACCTCTTGATGCTTCCCAGCCTTTTCCTTCAATTCTTGATTGAATTTCCACGGCTTGTGACCTTTATGAAAAGACAATGGAATTGAAGTATTAAGCTCCAAGGATTAGCAAGGATTGTCACACTCTAAGCTGCTCCAAGTGATCTTAGTTTCCTCTCTTAATCGCCTTTGAAGTGATACCCCTCCTCCCTTGTGCCTCATCCTATTTATAGGCAAGGAAGGCATCTCCTTAGGCCTCCACATGGCCATATGGGTGACATGGCCGTGTTGTAGGCCATATTTAGAAGACATCCGTTCGTGATGATTTTTTGGCCGTTCCTTGGTTGAAAATTGTTGCTCTGGCCGTGTAAGAAGGTGTATAAGATGTCTTTGTCATGTGGAGAGGTGTGTTATAGAAGATTTAAGGCAGTATGGGTGTGTGGCAGGGTGTGTTCTAAAAGACTTCATGGGAGCCCATGTTAAAAGGTGCATTTTGAGGTGCTTTGAGCTTTTAAACACTTGGTTTTGGTCCATTTCTCTTCAAAACTGCTTTATACTTAGGGAAAACTTGGATAACATGAAAACAAGTGGAGACACAGGTAATTATACATAAAACACATAAAATATACCCCTAAATTGAGTGGAATTTAGCAATTAAATATGTATAATTATGTGCTTATCATAATACCCCACACTTAAGCTTTTACTTGTCCTCAAGCAAACTTTTATTTAATTCATAAGAAACAATAAGAGTTTTTCATAGTTTATACATACTTGATAGTCTATGTAACTCGATGCTACATGAATCTTAACCATAGTTCTTTGTGTTGCAGGCCCTTCACTAATAACAGAGATAGTTAGATTGAATGCACTTCCTCAACAAGAAATTCATTATTTGATTAGGAACCACTGCCTCACAAAGATCACTTAATGTAGCTTAGAACTGTATATGGGTGAAGTGAAATCTCTCAAGCAATTTCATAATGCCATGCTTTCCATATGCTTTCTTATAAATCTCATCACTACTTGTGAAAATTTGAATATCATGATCAAAGGGTCTTGACATGGTCGTAATGGGGCTTGAGGTAAAGGTAGGAGAAGAATTTTGGAGAAAAGGGTACAGATATGTTGAAAATGCATGTGGGCCTAGGGAGATTTCAAGGATTAAATGCGGTAGACATAGTTTTCACTAAGCTTTTTGTCTCAGAGAATACCCTTTCCCAAGATAGTACAGAGACTGCTTTGATAATCATAATTTTTTTTTTCTTGCTTTCTTTTTTTCCTTTCCTTTTCTTCTTTTCTTTCTTTCCTTTTTATCTTCTTCATATATTATATTATATTTTCTTTTTGCTTTTTGTAGTCTTGCAGTCTTTCTAATATTCAATCTTAGATAGAGGGTATATCTCAAAATAAAGGAAAGACTCAGTGAATCCTTATCTTTTGAGATACTACATTTTAATCTAGATATGAAGAACAGACCATAAAAATTTCAACATATAGGGTGGCAAAGAAAGGTATTGTAAAGGAAAAGAAGTGGAATATGGTGTGTAGGGGTGTATATATAGAAGGACATGCCAAGGCTCAATATTGGTCAACTAAGGGAAACACATAGGGTAGGTTTTTTGGTCATCAGTGGTGTAACCTAAGCTGCCTAATTCATGTCTGATATTCAAAAATTCATGTAATTTTGACAAGTATTACAAAGCAAGTTCTAGAAGCATAGTAAAATGAAGTGCACCCTCAGCAAGAAAAATGTAGAGCATGTTTGTATTGAATGCTCTCTTAGCTCAAGTCCTCACATTTATAGGGTATGGTTTTATAAGGTTCCTAAAATTTCTAATAAAATTGCCAGTCAAGTAATGCATGCATGTCTTCCTATCTATATTATTAACTAAGAGTGTATGCAATGTAGAACATGGTGTAAGATGTGGGAGCATCTAGGTGCCATAGAACTATTTTTCTATATGAACTATGAAATGCATTTATTGTCTAATATGGATGTAAAAGAGTTTGACTTACAAAAGTATAAGTGTGTTATATTTTATCCATGTTATGACTTAATATAAAGCAATGGTGAAGAAAATGACAATCACTAGTATGATACCCTTTGGAATGCATATAAGAAAGCACTTATTCGCATTATGAACAAAGTAAAAAATAAATTAAAGAAAAAAAATAATGTAAACTGACTTAAAATGAATGAACAAAGGAGAATGTAAACTAAAAACTACTATACTAGAAATTTTTTTTTTTTTAAAAAAAATTTATTTGAGATCAAATCAAATTGTATTCAAAAATTAGATTGAAATTGAATTAGAAAATTTATTTGAGAAGAAAGAAAACTGAAATTAAACTAGGAGTCACCTCACACTTAAGACAAACACTGTCCTCAATGTATAACAAAGGGGATATCTCAAAAGAAAATAAATAAGTTGGAAAGATACACAGAGAAAGAAAATAGTAAAAAAAAACTAAGGTATATGAACGAAAATAAAGTTAAAGAGAAGGATGAAGAAAAAGGGAAGTTTAATTACTGCCCTGATCAGGCAGAGCTGGATGAGGTGGAGGGCTTCTGAATGGAAGGGCTCTAGGGTGTTTTTGGTGGGTGGGTGAAGTTAATTCCTTCTTATCTGGTGTTAACTCAGCTGTTATGATCACAAGATGCTTTTTCACTGCATCCATATATGTATACCTAAAGTGCTTAGGTGGTTCTTTTGGTTTCAGGACAAGGGGGTCCTTAATTAAAGGCTTCACCTTTTGTACCTCTGATCTATTAACAACAATAGAAGGGTTAGTATCACTACTAGACTCATTAGCTACCTGAAAAGGGCCAGAAAGCAAGTTCTCATGTAGTTACTTTTGCAAAGAGTTATTACGTGATATTTCCTGTAAGTGAGGAGTGGTTATATCAAAAGTGACAGTTTCATCCCCTACTATAAGCTTTAACTTTCCATCAAAAACATATATAAGAGCCCTATATATTACAAGGAAAGGTCTGCCTAGAATTAGGGGTATGTTACTTTCACCTTCCATATCCATTACAATAAAGTCAACAGGAAATATAAACTTGCCAACTCTAACTAGGACATTCTCAATTATACCCTTGGGATGTTTAATAGTCCTATTAGCTAATCGTATAGTTATCCTAGCAAGTTTTAGTTTATTCAATCCCAATCTATCAAACAAGCTAGTAGGCATCAGATTAATTCTAGATCCCAAATCAACTAAAGCATCTATAACAGGTAGTTTATTAATTACATAAGGTATAGAAAAACTCCTTGGATCATGCCTCTTAACGGGTAGCTTATTTTGTAGGATTGATGTGCACTCCTTAGTCAGTGTTACTAGCCCTAAATCCTTAGGTTCCTATTTGTTACTTTTTAGTTGTTCAAGTGGATTAATATACTTACTGAGCTATTGAAAGAGTTCTGCCTGCTTTAGTCTAGCACGGTTTGGAACAAGTGGATGGTACTCTTTCATAAGGCTTTTCTTGTCCTCAGCTTGCATTGGTTTTCTAACCTCTAATCTTGGTTCCTTACTGACTGTCCTATCCTGTACAATAGTAGTATCATCAGTCAATTGTAAAGAACTAGGCTTTTGCTTATCTGATAGCAGAGTGATAGCATTGCAATGCTCCCTTGGGTTTGGCTCAGTGGTACTGGGGGGCGTCCTTGGCTGTCTTTCAACTAACAACTTAGATATCTAGCCTAATTAAGTTTCTAAGTTTTGAATAGAGGCTTGTTGTTTTCTAAGGATTTTGTCCATAGAGTACATATACTTCATCATAAATTCCTCAAAACTAGGCTTCTTTTCTTGCCCTTGAGGAAATTGATTTGTGGGAACTTGCGACTGGCTTTGCTGTTGCTACCATTGGTAGTCTGGTAGACCTTGGGTGTTATTGTTTCTCCAGCTAAAATTTGGATGATTTTCCACCCAGGGTTGTATGTGTTGTTATATGGGTTATTCAGCTGTCTTAGGATATTACCCATGTAATTTACCTGTTCTAAGTCAGTAGAACCCAAGTTAGATGAAAATGAAGTTGATGAGTTTGTAAACATACCTCATGCATTACAGTTTGCACTATAATATGGGCCACCAAAAAATTCGCAGCCTGGTTATGCTGATTGAACTGGCATCTATAGTTGGTTTATTTTTTTGGCCAGAAGCTCCACTTGAGCTGCCAAGACCGATGTAGAATCTATCTGGTTGACCACTCCCTACCGTCTGTCCCTAAAGGTTTGCCATTGGTAATTGTTCATGGCCATTTCCTCTATCAGATTTTGTGCCTACTCAGGGGTCTTATTATTTAGAGCTCCTCCTACTGCTGCATCCACCATTTGCCTAGTGGCTGGGTTCAAACCACTATAAAAGGTCTGCACCTGCATCTATACAGGTAGTCCATGGTGTGGGCAACATCTTAACAGATCTTTGTATCTCTCCCAAGCATTATACATGCTTTCATCATACTCGATAGCTTTCATCATTCTATGCAGTCTTAGCGAGAGGAAAATATTTATAGAGAAATTTTTCTACCAAAGCATCCCAAGTGGAGTTAGGAGGTAGGGATTGCAACCGTCTCTTGCCCCTGTCCCTTAGAGAGAATGGAAACAACCTAAGCTTAATGGCGTCATCGGTGGTTTCATTGATTCTAAAGGTGTCACATATCTCCAAGAAATTGGCAATATGTGCATTAGGGTCCCCACTAAGTAGCCCTCTAAACTGTACATTTTGTTGCACCATTTGGATGATGTTTGGCTTTATTTCAAAATTATTATCAGCAATGGTAGGCCGACTAATGCATGTTTGTGTTCCTTCCAATGAAGGTCTAGAAAAATTGTACATTGTTCGGTTACCATCTTTATTATTATTGTTATTGGCCATCTCTCGCAGCGTATGAATAGGAATTTGAACTGGTTCCTCCTTAATGTGACGTGAACGTGATCTCGAGTTAAGATATCATTCAAGCACAGAAAGAGGATTAGTTGGTTCAGGGTTTGTACTCCTGGTCATAAACTGTTAGAGATAATTAGTAATTTAAATACTAAAAGAAACAAAAATTAAATAAAAATAACTAAACAAATTAAAATTATAAAATAAAATAAAATGGATAAAGTAACAATTCCTAATTTCACTCTAGTTTTCACAAATATTCCCCAGCAACGGTGCAAAAAACTTGATGTGCTACCAAAGAACTATATGTAGCCACACCTTAAGGCAGTGCACTTGTCAGTGTAGTCTAGTACAAAGGTAAGTATCAAGGTCGTATCCCACGGGAATGTGAAAGCCCAGAGTTACTACTTACTCATTGTTATTTAGCCTAAGAAGAATAGTGGTTTATCTAAACTAAATCTAACTACTACTATTGAGCTACAGAGAGAAAGTGAGGCAAGTGTTAAGATAGAGAATTATCAAGTTTCTAGAAAAGCAAACCCATTAGGATCTTAGACTGGATGATATGTAAACAAAAGATAATGGGTTATGAGATTGATTGTGCTACCTATGTAAAACAAATCTAGATTTTTGGTTGGTTTCAATGGATTTCTTAAACCTATACCTTCCATTGGCTATTCATGTCCAATGGTCAAGTTTAGATCAGCATTAAGCTTTTTAGGAGTTTCTCCTGGTCCAGCAGTTGTCGACCTCTTAGTCTGAGCAAAAATCAACTGTTCTCTCTAGTTAGTTTTCCAATTCCAAATATCACCAGGTAGAGTATTTGAGAGGAATCTAGATAGTTTTTATTACCATGTCTCGTAATAAAAACTTGATAAGTCTTTAACTAGAGAAAGATCACACAATTCAATTCATAACTCAATCATGTTCAAACCAAAATACCAATATAGTCTAAGAACCCCAATTGGGTTCTACCAATCTAGCTACTCATGTTCATGAATAAAAAAACAAGAAATATAATAAAGGAAGAAGAACAAAATGGAGATAGAAACACCCTCATCAATCGAGTTTTGGATGGATGGCCTTGACTCTGAACTTTTCCTTGATTATGCTCCTAATTGCCTCTTGATGCTTCCCAACCTTTTCCTTCAATTCTTGATTGAATTTCCACGGCTTGTGACCTTTGTGAAAAGACAATGGAATTGAAGTATTAAGTTCCAAGGATTAGCAAGGATTGTCACACTCCAAGTTGCTCCAAGTGCTCTTAGTTTCCTCTCTTGATTGCCTTTGAAGTGATGCCCCTCCTCCCTTGCATCTCCTCCTATTTATAGGCAAGGAATGTAACATCCATTCCAATTATGATTAAAGAGATGTTTGATACTTTTTTATTTAATGTTTAATGCTTGTGTATGTTGCATTAGTGCATATAG
Organism: Senna siamea; assembly: GCA_031216115.1. NCBI lineage: Eukaryota > Viridiplantae > Streptophyta > Magnoliopsida > Fabales > Fabaceae > Senna > Senna siamea. The sequence continues at coordinate 16,056,637 of CM062354.1, forward strand.
TTGCATTAGCCTAGGGACTAAATTGAAAGGAATTAAATGAAGGTTTAGTAAGAGGTGGTTAGGGACTCAATTGAAAAGGGAAAAGTAAGTGATTCCAGGAGTGCAAAATAGACGAGGGACCAAAGGGCAAATATGTAAACCTCTCTTAAACCCTAGCTGCAGCCAAAACCCCCACACACTTCTACCATACCAGATTTTAGAGAGAGAAGCTGAAGGGGGCAGTTAGAGAGAGAAAAGGGCGAGCTAAGGCTTGAGGAGGGAATTTTTCTGAGAAAGGAGCAGATTTGAGGCTAGGAATCAGTCCAATAGCAAGGGAGGATCATTTCTATCACATCAAACACACATTTTGCCAAGAATCAAGGTAGTAATCCATCCTAAACCCCATTTTTGAAATATGTAGAAAACTTGCTGATAAATGCGATTTTAAATGTTTCAAGTTATGTCTGGGGTTAAACCTACGTTCTGTATGTTTTTCTATTTCTATGGGATGTTGTGTTACTGAATATATGCTCATATATGTTCTTGCAATTGATTGGAAGGGCTGGGTTGTTTTCATCTAGAGTTATAGACTAGTTTTCCTTGAATATACCATGTTCGAGCTAATGAATGAGAAATTTTTAATGAAAAGTAAAGTTTGTTGTATGGAAATGAAGCTCATGTATTTAGAATTGAAAATAGAATGCATTCTGGACTGGATATTCTCAAAATTATGTTTTCTGAACTGTAGCAGAGCATAGCAACCAACTGCTAAGTAGGGGTAGTTGATTGCCATGTTCCTGGAAAACCCAGAAGTGTAGACAGAGGCTTAATAGCCGACTGCCAGATACCTAGCAGTCGACTGTTGGGCCTGAGTCTGCACTAAGCAGTTGACTGGCCATCCTCGCCATCCACTGTTGTGTTCCTAGAAAACTTAGCAGTGCAGACAAAGGCTTAGTAGCCAACTACTAGGTTCTTAGCAGTCGACTGTTGGTCCCAGTTTTGCACTAAGCAATCGACTGGTAGTCTTAGCAGTTAACTGTCGTGCTCATATTTTTACCTAGAACGCATTCTAAAAAGCCACCAGCCAGCTGTTAGCACGCTGGCAGCCAACTGCTAGCTTGTTGTTTAGCACTCGAGGAATACAGAGGGACACCAGCTGACTGCCAACCTTCTAGTAGTCGACTGGCAGCCCTCTAGTTTGCGAAATGAGGTTTTTAATGGCAACTGAGCTTAGTAATTCTTCATATTAACTTAATTAAAGGCTCAAAACATGGATAAGTAAGGAAACTAGGAGTTTTGGGTTAATGTGAAAAGGATAGAGTCACTTTTCACTTGGATAAGAATGGTCCTTATGATAGTGATATAAAAAGGAGTAGAGAGACATCAAAAAGGAAGAGTGAAGTATCCTCAGTATATGCACTAATGGTAGATAGGCTCCTTTATAGTAAAATTACTATTTTACCTTTCTATGAAAAAAGTGGTTCTATCTTGATGAAAATGTCTATTCTATCTCTTTAATGAACCATCCTTATTATCACATAAATAATAATGATAATGATGCCATGATAAAATACAAAGTATTAGAGGCAGATGTTACAATGCTCATCCTAGTGGGTGTTAGTTCACTCAGTCTAAGTTTATCAAACAAGTTGGTCGGCATTAAGTTAATGCTAGCTTCTAAGTCATCTAAGGCATCCTTGATCGGGAGTTCACTTATTACACAAGGCACGATAAAGCTTCTTAGATCACGTTTCTTTGTGGGTAACTTGTTTTGTAAAATGGCTGAGCATTCCTCATTTTGAGTTACTAGTCCAAGGTCTTCTAATTTCCTTTTGTTGCTCCAAATCTCCTTTAAGAACTTTGCATAATGAGGCTTTTGTGAAATAGCTTCAACAAAAGGTAGATTGATCGTCAGTTGTTTAAATAAATTTAAAAACTTACCGAACTATTGATCAATCTTTTTCTACTTTAGTCTAAATGGATATATAATAGGTGGCTGATATTCTGCTACAGGGCTTTTTTGCCTTTCACCATGAACTAGTTCTTTTTTTGCCGCTTCATGTTCTTTATCTATCTATTCAATTGGAATCTTTTCATTATCCTTTGGTAAGGGTAAAGGCATAATCAATTCCTTACCTGACCTCAGAGTGATAGCTTTGCATTGCTCTCTCAAATTAGATTTAGTGGTGCTCAGGAGCGTGCTTGGCTGTCTTTTTTTCAACATCTTAGACATTTGGCCTACTTGGTTTTCTAGATTTTGGATTGAGACTCGTTGATTCCTAAGATCTCTATCTGCCTGTTGATGTCTATCCTCTGAAGTGGATATGAATTTAATCATTAGTTCCTCAAGGTTGGGTTTCTTTTCTTATCCTTGAGAGAACTGGGTTGGAGGATTTTGCTGAGGTTACTGCTGGTCCAGCTTCTAAAATCCTAGTGGTCCTTAATTATTGTTGTTTTTCCATCCAAAGTTTGTATGGTTTCTCTATCCAGGGTTGTATGTATTGTTTTATTGGTTGTTCTGTTGTCTTGGGGCAGTCCCCATGTAATCTACCTGTTCTAATTTAATAGATTCAAAGTTAGATGAATATGAAGTTGAAGGATTTGCAAACATACTACCTGTATTACAATTTAAATTGTAGTGTAGACCACCACAGAATTCACAGCTTAGCTATGCTGCTTGTGTAACGCCCTTATCTAGTATTATAACTCCTCCGATATAAATAGATAAGTTTGGTACATTACTCTTAACCTTAATTACTTATTTGCAACGTCTGAGCATTTATACCATTAAGTATTATTATTATGGATTAGGTTCGGGTCTTTTGCTCAGATAACCATACTTTATACACAGTGAAAATTGAATTTAATACATCACAGTGGAATTTATAAAACTTACATATAATACAAATAATAAATGTCTGTTACATCCTTTTGTGAACATATACCAGGATATATGAAGTAATCGTCCATAAGGAGTTAGGAGACAACAAGCATATCACTTGAACTCCTTTTATAAAGTACTAGGGAGGAATCGGTCCTTCACATATCCTTCCCCCAATGATCACCCTTTTTTTTTTCCTTTTCTATATACAACCAAAATAAAAACCCTAATTCTAGTCCCAAAAATATATATAGAATTAGGACCCAAAATAAAGGAATACAAAATGGTCTTAGCACAAGGGACTTCCATCTTTCCCCGCCACTGCTAAACGTCCTCATCTGATACATATTAGCATATAAATAAGAAACAAGTTTTTCAGTAGCTTAACAATTCATTAGTTTAAAATGAATTAATATGTACCAGGGTGCAAGCACCAAAAATATTTTCATCTATATTCTCGATATTTAAAACATAGTCTCATTCACATATACATATTAGCAAGTAGTACATGATTATTTGAAATGTCAATGTGATAAAAGTATATATTCTCATGTCGTACATAACATCTTTTCAAGGGATCATACATGTTAAAAGAAAACTAAAACAACAATGATCAATTATACATTTCATTCTTAAAACTTACCTTCTCTAAAAGTGTGAGCACCTTCGGTCACACCTCAAGAATTGTGGACACTTGGCCACCTTTATAATTGTGAACACTAGGTCACGAGTGTGAAGCACCTCCAGTCACACCTCACTAGGTCATATGTGTGGAGCACCTTTGGCCACACCTCAAGAATCGTGGACACTTGGCTACCTTTATAATTGTGAATGCTAGGTCACGGGTGTGAAGCACCTTCGGTCACACCTTACTAGGTCACATGTGTGGAGCACCTTCGATCACACCTCATAAATTGTGGACACTTGGTGACCTTTATCATTGTGAACACTAGGTCATAGGTGTGAAGCACCTTCGGTCATACCTCACTAGGTCACATGTGTAGAGCACCTTCGGCCACACCTCATAAATTGTGGACACTTGGCCACCTTTATCTTTGTGGACACTAGGTCACAGGTGTGAAGCACTTTCGGTCACACCTCAAGAATCGTGGACACTTGGCAACCTTTATCATTGTGAACACTAGGTCACAGGTGTGAAGCACCTTCGGTCACACCTCAAGAATTGTGGATACTTGGCCACCTTTATAAAATAAGTTACGACTATAATTCATTACACTTTATAATTTTGTATACAATTAGCATGGTGATTCGGCCATTAAAATTAAAATGAGCCATTGGTTTTGGCCACCATGATAGGATAATAATCCTTTAGGTTCTTCATACCACATTGTCAAATTTTTCCATCCTTACCATAAATTAAACTTCTTGACTTTATTCATTAATTTTTAGGGTAATTTCTCCCATATTTAATTTGTACAACCATTGTTGTTAACCATTTATTTTACTTGTTTTCTTGGTTCTTGCTACACACTAAGTTTAAGGCTTACACGCTTTTCTTCATTTTTACATTTTAAACATAATGTGGGGTTTTATTATGTGAAAAAAGGTGAACTAATTAACTATACCTTAATTAGCCATATTTTCTTTCTTTCTTTTAGCCCAAAACCGAAGTGTCATCTCTCTTGCACAATTTTCATCAAGCCATTTCACCCCTTACAAAGGCTACTTTCAGATTTGGTAAGCCAACAAGAGCAATGTCATAAATTGTAAACCAAATTCTAGCTAGCAACCTTCATTTTGGTGTCTACAACTCAAAAATATACTAGTCATGCCAAAAACACAAAATTTTAGCACTATCTTATGTTAAAGCTTTCCATGATACATGCTAAATTTTACTAATAATAGTTCTTTAATGCTAATTACAATATCTATTTGGCATATCAACAAACATCCATTTACCATGCAAGCTTAGCCAAGAGACATTCACATTTTCAAGAATGTAAAGAAGTAACTAATGTTCCATGAAAGCTTGGAAAATCATGATGCATATATTCTAAAACATGGAACAAAAGTCAAGGAATTGCTAACCTACCTCAAGTGGTGCAAAAATGATGAAGGTCTTCTAGTTTTTCTTTTGAATCTTATCTTTCTCCCTTGCCCTTCTCTTTCTCGGCCAAATTCACTTCCTCTTTCTTAACCAAACCGAATGTGTTTATGTGTCTTCTCAATGTGAAGTTGCTCTTTTTTCTCCCTTCCAAGTGTTATTGTCATATCACATTTTAATTCGCTCTCCCTCTTGTATATTGTGTAATCTGCTAAAGGGAATGCCACCTTCTCTCTCTCTTTCCTTAATTATCATTATTCACTAGCCACATGTGTACTTGAAGTATAATTTACTTTCCTTACACTCTTGCCTTAGCCACTTGATCATGCCAAGGAAGGGAAGGAGGGAGTCACACAAGCTTCTCCCTCACGCAAGCCACCCTTCACCCAAAGCATTTGGTTTATGATTTCCCTCATCGTATCCCCACTTAGACACATGTTCATTTAAACCATTCTGCACTCTTGCTCTTATATGCATACCTATTTGTGTATTGCTTTAATTAAATTATGCACTCTCTTTTTCTTCTTTCCAAATGCTCTTGCTGTGTCCCTTTAAGTTTGATTAAATATTCAATTTCTCTTACCTTCATTCCCTTCACTGAATTCGCATACATATAGGATTTAATTCCCTCATTCGGTTGCATTGGAGATGACACAAGGGAAGAAAAAAAGGAAAACTTGCTTTACACGTCTCTTCCCTCTCTTTTCCATTGGCTGCCTCACTCAATATATATATGTATATACATATATTTAAATGTTACATTCCTTCTTTCCTTTCCCAATTGTCTTAGCCGTGTGGTTATATATATAATTAAAAATTCACATCCTTCTTGGTCAAGAGCTCTACTTAAGCTGCAAAAGTGATATGGCATTTGCTTGATGGACTACTCCTTGCTATACTTATCTTTCTCTAGAGGATTACCATTAGTAGTTGTTCATGGCCATTTCCTCTATTAAATTCTGTGCCTAATTTGGGGTTTTGTTGTTAAGAGCTCCCCCTGTTGCTGTATCTACCATCTGCCTAGTGGGTGGGTTCAGTCCACTATAAAATTTTTGTACCTGCATCCATGCGGGTAGTCCATGATGTGGGAAACATCTGAGTAGGTCCTTATACCTCTCCTATGCATCGTACATGCTCTCATCATGCATCTGCACAAAAGAAGAAATATTATTGCGCATATATGTAGTTTTAGTAGGTGGGAAGTACTTGTATAAAATATTTTCTGCCAACTCATCCCAAGTGGTGATAGAATTAAGGGGTAGGGATTTTAACTATCTCTTGCCCCTATCCCTTAAGTAAAATGGAAACAACCTAAGCCTAATGGCATCTTCGGTGGTTTCATTTATCTTAAAAGTGTCACATATCTCCAAAAAGTTAGCGATATGAGAATTGGGGTCCTCATTGGGAAAACCTCAAAATTGTACTATTTGTTACACCATTTGGATGATGTTTGGCTTAATTTCAAAATTTTTGGTTGCTATGGTAGACTGACTAATGCATGTTTATGTCCCTTCTAATAAAGGTCTAGCAAAATCATACATTGTTCGGTTACCATCATTGTTATTGTTGTTATCCATCTCTTGTAGTGTATGAACTGGAATTTGAACTGGCTCCTCTTTAATGTGACATAAATGTGATCTTGAGTTGAGATATCATTCAGGTTCAGAAAGAGGATTAGTTGGTTCAGGGTTTGTACTCCTGGTTATAAACTATTAGAGATAATTGATAATAAAAATTGAAAGAAAAATAACTTAAAGAAAAATAACTAAAAAAATTAATAACAAAATAAATTAAATTGGCTAAAGTAAAAATTCCTAATTTCGCTCTAGGTTTCACAAAAATATCCCCGACAACAGCGCCAAAAACTTGATATGCTACCAATAAACTATATATAGCCACACCTTATCGCAGTGCACCTGTTAGTGTAGTTTAGCGCAATGGTGAGTATCAAGGTCGTATCCCACGGGAACGGGAAAGCCCAGAGTTACTACTTACTATTTGTTATTTAGCCTAAGAAGAGTAATGATGGATTTTTTAATTGACTAAATCTAACTATTGCTACTTTGACTTCAGAAAGAAAGTAAGGAAAGTTTTAATATGGTGAATTATCAAGTTACCAAAAAAGTAAACCCATTTAGGTCTTAAACTAGATGATATGCAAACAAAGGATAATGAATTATAAAATTGATTATGCTACCTGTGGATGAATTCTATAGCAAATCCAAATTTTTGGTTGGTTTCTATAGATTTCTAAAACCTATGACTTCCCATTGGCTGGTTCTTCCTAATGATTAAGTCATAGATCAATACTGCTCTAATTCACCACTATTAGGAATTCTTCCTAATCTAAAAATTGTCAACCTCTAGGTCTAAGTGCAGATCAATTGTTCTTTCTATTTAGTTTTCCAATTCCAAACATCATCGGTTAGAGTATTTGAGAGGAATCTAGATAGTTTTCACTACGATGTCTCGTAATAAAAACTTGATTAATCTTTAACTAGAGGAAGATCACAGAGTTCAATTTATAACTCAATCATATTCAAATCAAAATATCAACATAGTCTAAGAACCCCAATTGGGTTCTACCAATCTAGCTACTCATATATAATAAAGGAAGAAGAACAAAATGGAGACAGAAACACCCTTATAGGTCAAGTTTTGGATGAATAGCCTTTGTAACACCCTAAATTTCAATTAGCCTAAATTACTATTCTTTAATTAATTGGATACAATTGCTTGCATGATTTTGGTATTTAAATTAAGTATGCTATCAATTTGTAAGATAATGGATTTTAGATTACCTCTCCATTTTAGCCAAATTAGGAGCTTAATTTAATTCTTTAATTCTCCTTTTTTAGTCACCTAGCCTAAGTGCTAAGAGAAAAGCAAGATAGGATGCAACATTTAAAATATGTGCATGTGTGTGTGTGCACGTGCAAGTGGGGAAAATTAAGCATGCATGGGAAAGGGAAGAATTTAAATATATATGCATATGTGTGCCTTGCATGCATCCTATGTGAGAGAAGGGAATGGAAATTCTATTTTTATGCATGAAAATTTAAAGCCTCACGTGAAGTGGAAAGGAAAGAAGACTAAAAGCATTCAAATATATATATGTATGTACAATGAATATGTGTGTATACGGCAAGGATAATGAAACCAAGACATGTGGCTTGCGTGAGGTAAAAGGAAAAGGTGCAAAATTTTATTGTGTAAGTATACATGGAAGGAATTTAATAAACTAATAAATGAAGGCAGCAAATAAAACCAAAAAGGTGCAGAATTTTTCCATGTACCACACGAATAGGGACATGGGAATTGCAAGGAAATGCACATGTGAAAAGTAGGAGGAAGTAAAACCAATTTGACAAGTAAGGAGGACTATACTTGGACTACAAGTAATGCCAAGATGGCAAGCAAAGGAAAAGTGTACTTACAAGTACACTTAGTGCAAGAAAAGTATATATATATATATATAAATATATAGGTTGCAAAATTTTCTACTCTCCCACACGCCAAAGCCAAGGAAAAAGGGAAGGAAAAAAAAAGAGGGGGGGGGGAAGAAGGCAACATAGGGTTCACATATAGGGAGAAAGAAATGGGAAAATTTTATATTTCCTATGCCCACACACACACCCACACGACAATGAAGAGGAAGGAGGAAGGAAGTGCAATGTCTCCCTCCTAACTTGGCCGAATGAAGAATGGAATGAAAGAAGAAATGAGGGTGGCATGAAAGGAAAAGAATAGAGTAACTTGCAAGCAAAACAAATTGTACTTGGAAGTACACATGTGGCATAAGCAAGGCTAAATTAATAATAACCAAGAAATAAAACAATAATAAAGGAAGAAAGTGCTGCACTAGGACACGTGAAAGAGGAAAGAAAGGAAAGAGTGGAGTGGTGTGAAGGATAAAGAATTAGAATGGGTTTTTGAATGCAAGCCACCTAAGCAAGAGACAAAAAGAGTTAGGAATCCCATGCAATGCCACATATGAAGGAAGACAAGAGAATGGAAGTTGGAAATTTTATTCTTGCAAGAATGTATGCACATGCGACCCAAAGAAAATTAGACTTTTATGCATACAACAAACCACACGTGAAGATGAAAGAAGGGAGAAAGGGAAGAGAGAGCTTGCAACATAGGAAACCACACATACAAACACGTGAAAAAGAGAGAAAAGGGGAGAGAATGTGAGTTTGGGGGAGAAACACCAAATTTTGAAGAGGAAGAAGTAAAGGTGGCCAAGAAGGAAAGCAAGGGAAACAAAGGATCAAGAGGAAGCCAAGCAAACCATCTTAGGGCACCAAAGAGGTAGGTTATCATTTCCAACAAAATCATGTTCCATGTTTTAGTATGTGTAACTACCATGTTTTCATAAGTCTTCCATGGAGCATGATGTTATTGCCCTACATTCTTGATAAAATGCATGCTTTATTAGCTAAGCTTGTATTTAAGTTGATGTGATGAAATGAGTATGGTATTATGTAAAGGTAATATCTAGTTAATAATATGCTCATAATGAACTAGGCTTGAGTAGGAGAAAAAAGGGAATTATGATTTTGAGAACCAATTTTTCCATGAAACTTTTTGACCAAATAGAAGATGAGATTGGATACTAAATTGATGTTGAACCTTTGATGTGATTAGGTTATAGAATTTCCCTTAAGCCAAAATTATTCTTGAACTTGGTAGAATTTCATAAGAAATGATATTATTGCTATTATTCAAGAAAGGGAATTATTGCGAACCTAGTAGGAATTTCTCTAAGAGATGACATTATTTCTTAAAAAGGGAGGTTACTAGAATTTTATTAGAAATATACATTAAAAATTAATTTTCAAGTAAGGAGGAATTATTCTTAAAAATATTAGAATTTTCTTGAAAACGTACACTAGAATTAATTTCCAAGAAAGATGGAATTATTATTGAAATTATTAGAAATTTTAGAAAAATGCACATTTGAAGTAATTCCAAGAAAGATGAAATTATTATGGAATTTTCATCAGAAATGTACATTGATATTAATTCCCAAGAAAGGAGAATTTATTCTTCAAGATATTGGAATTTTAGAAGAAATGTGCATTAAAAATTAATTTTCAAGAAAGAAGGAATTATTCTTGAAAATATTAGAATTTTTAGAAAGAAAAATGTACATTGGGATTAATTTCCAAGAAAGAAGAAATTATTATTGATAATATTAGAATTTTCATAAGAAATGTACATTGAGATTAATTCCCAAGGAAGGAGAATTTATTCTTAAAGATATCAAAATTGTATAAGAATTGTACATTAATATTATTTTCAAGAAAAAGAAAAACTTTCCTTAAAACTTGACAAAGAATTACAAAGGTGGCCAAGTGTTCACTTAGTGCCCAAGTGTGCACAGTGACCCTAGAAGGTGGCCGAGTGCCCACATAGTGCCCAAGTGTACACAATGACCTTAGGAAGGTGGCCAAGTGTCCACATAGTGCCCATATGTGTACAATGAACTTAGAAAGGTGGCCAAGTTTCCACAAGTGCCTAAGTGTGCACAAGAGATTCTTATAAAGGTGGCCAAGTGTCCATAAGTGCCCAAGTGTGTTTAAGAGAATTTTATAAAGGTGTCCAAGTGTCCACAAAGTGCCCAAGTTTGCATAACCATTATATAAAAGTAAGTTTTAAGAATGACAAGCATAAATGGTTTTGTTAATTCTACAACAATGTGTTTTATAGTATGCAAAGATGTTTTATTTGAAATGAATATTATTTTATCATATTGACCTTTAAATTAATCATACATTGCTTGCCAATTTATGTTTATGCACGATGCTATGTTTTTATTCCAAGAATGTAGAATTAAATATTTTGGTACTTACACCCTGATACATATTAGTTGTTTTAAAACCGAATTGTTAAGCTACTGGGAAACTTGTGTTTCTCATTCATATGCTAATATGTATCAGATGCGGACGCATAGCCGGCCCGGGAGATTGAGTTCTTTTTAGGTTTAAGAAATTTTGTAACCCCTATTTTTGGGCCCTAGTCTAGACATATTTAGTTTAAAACTAGGATCATTCTTTTGGCAGTAGACCTGGGATGTAATTGAGAAAGAATCGGGGAAGGGATATGTGAAAGATCGATCCATCTTAGTAATTTGTAAAGGGGTATGAGTGACAGGATTGTTGTCTCCTGATTTTCTATAGACGAGTACTTCATATATCCCAATACATGTTTACAGAAATGTAATTGATATTGTTGGACATGTATTTATTTAAATTGCATGAAGGTTTTAATTTCCATTGTCTACTTTAGTATTTCTTTTATTCCGCTGTGCATACGAGTTTAATCTGACCAAAAGATCCTGAACCTAATCCGCTTAATATAACTAAATGGTATCACTGCTCGGACATTAATTAAATAAAGGATAAGAATAATGTATCAAACCTATCTATTTGCATCGGAGGAATTGTAACACTAGATAAGGGCGTTACAGCCTTGACTTTGAACTCCTCCTTAATTATGCTCCTAGTTGCCTCTTGATGCTTCCAAATCTCTTCCTTTAATTCTTGATTGAATCTCCATAGCTTGTGACCTTTGTGAAGAGACAGGGGAATTGAAGTATTATGCTCCAAAGATTAGCAAGGGTTGTCACACTCTTAGCTACTCTAAGTTCTCTTGGTTTTCCTTTCTTGAATGCCTTCAAAGTGATGTTGCTTCTCCTTGTGCCTTCTCCTATTTATAGGCAAGGGAGTTACCTCTATAGGCTTCCACATGGTCGTGTGGTAGCCTAGAAAGTGGCATGCCTATGTGGTAGCCTATTTGGGGAGCATGGCCGTGTTCCAAAAGGAATCCATCTACGGTGTGATTTTGGCCATTTCTTGGTTGGAGATTGTTGCTTTGGTCATGTAAGGAGGTGCATAATGTAACACCCCATACTTTCTTGGTTATATTTAAATTAATGTTTCCTTAATTAATTAGATAAGTTGCGATAAAATGTGATGCAATTGTTTTAGTGATGTAATGAAGAATAAATGTCACAAGGGAAAGAATGGACTAAGGTATTAAGTAGCATGGAATGTTCATAAAAAGGGAACATGTGAAATTGAGGTGTTTAATTTAATTTCCTATTTTCTTTCATTTAGCCTAATTGCCAAGGGAGAAAAACCAAAAATTAAATAGTTGTATATATACATGCACTTGCAATTGGTGAAGGGAAGGAAAAGAGTTAGCATCCATTATATACATGTAACGACCCCTTAATACGTCATACGCAATACTTATCTGATTAGCGGAAGCATATGGATTATTCTAAATGATTATTCCCTATGTGGGAACGTCAAGGGATCGCTACTGGTTGAGTGTAACCCAAATAGACTTCCCATGGTCCATTCGGATTCCGTTCAACCCTGATTCACACGCAGCTAACTAAATACACATACATACATCATCAATAATAACTCTGGAATGAAACTAAAGTCCATACATGCGGCGTACAATCATTAAACTCAATATCCAAAACTCATATGCATATACTGTCAAGCATTCACATACATTCTAACTGAATTTCTCAAGTTTACAGCGGTAAACCCTACCGAAAAATCCGACAGAGTTTCCTCTGTATTTCGAACATTCCCAAAGTACAAAAATCACCTGTTAAAATCAAACAGCCATTCCAACAATAGCAATAAACATAACTAACATAAATCCATATACAACAATGTCAATTCATCACTACAATCCATATACACTATCTGAAACATTATATGTACATTTAGTCCAATCCATACGGAAAACATAAGAGACGGAACCCAATAAATAACAGCGTTATCAAAGTATATATACAAATGATTCAAGCCTAAGCTAATCATCCTCCGGTCTATCCTCAAGTCAGCCCCGGCTATCGTCTGGGCTCCTGTCCCTGTCCCTGTTCATTTGAGTAAACAACCTAATGAGATATGAATCCCAGTAGAATAATTTACAATTCAATTATCATTCGAAAACCAGTTGAATACCCAGCGGTGCGAACACCGAAATTGTCTTCCCGAAATCAGTTCGAAAATAGTGAAATACCTTATCTTTAAAATCGTTTAAACACATGGAAATCGCGAAAAATATTCGAAATCATAAAATCAATTTCTTTGAAAATCTGTCATCAAAATCAAGTAAAATCCCATGTTCTGTGTATCTCAATCCATGTTGGCTACAAATTCGCTGTAACCACATCTAAATCATCTTCTAATTGCACGTAGTCTAGAGAGAATACCTCTCCTATCGTTGGGTATGATCCGTAACACCAATCACCCGAATCAAGCCTATATTGTGAGTGTGATCCGTAACACCAATCACTCACTCAAGGACCGGGTGAGAATCAACATCTAGGCCGTCCCCTAGCATGTGCACATACGCTAATTCTCATCCTCATACAGTCTATTCGAACTCACATGCACTCGGTCGGCTACTCCTCAGGGTTATAGGGTATTACGCCTAAATCACAACGTTTCCCCGTGTAGGTTATCCACCCTTATACTCCCTAAACCTTTCTTAGGGTCGTCCTGGTTTAACGCGTAATCCCTAACTCAGTACAGGCTAAATCTAATAAAAATAGTCTCGTTTAAAAGCTTCCTGTACAAGGGATACTTAACGGCCGTCCCATACCGGCTATTAAGTACCCAACCCTAAGTAAATCCGTCCTAAAGGCATCTAAACTCGATAAACAAGGTTTCTAACATGCAATTAGGGTTTTCAACACACAGGCATGCAATTTATCCCATCGAAAGCAGCACGCAATTCCATGCAAGTCATCTAAATCAGTCAGGTATTCACTAAATCAATTCTAGGGTTTGGAAAGTGTAAATTATCCTACCTGGTCTCCGAATGCTCTAAATCACTTTAGAATTCCACGCAGTCTCGGTTTCTGAGCCTGATAAATTTCCTGGACATAAAATTAAACATTTAGGCTCGTCACGTCATCCAATTTTTAATCCTAAACTCAGTTACACAGTTACCTAGGTTAATTAGTTGCCTAATTACGTTCAGCAATCATTTCAATCAAATGCCATCATTTTTTGGGAAATCGAACCTTACCAATGTGTCCGGATGATGGAATTCTATGTCACGGTGGTCTCAGTTTCTCAGGATGCACGTCTAGAAGCTCAGGTACGGAGGCACACGGTAGCGCACGGCGGCGTACGATGGCATACGGTGGCGCACGGCGGAGGGGTACGGTTTGTCTCAAAAATTACACCACGGTGAAGCCCGCAAGCCCAGGAGTCCGAAAAGGGCATTTTTGGCGCGGCGGTTCACGGCCGTTTGGGTGGCACTTTCTTCCTCGTTTCAGGCGCGTCCGGCCTCCTTTCGACGGCGCCGAGCTACTGGAGGTAGCTGGCAGCTTAGGCTACATGGTGGTGGGGGTAGTGACAGTCAACAGCGACAGACGGCGGTAATTGGAGCTAGAGAAGTTTCGTGTGATGGAGGGGAAAAATAGCATTTTTTCGACTCTCGCCGTTGTTGGTTCTTGGAGGTCAGGGACAACAGGTCGCTTGCGGTGGTGCCCTTGGTGGCGACCCACTGGTCGTGAGCGGCCGTTCACGGTGGAGGAAGGAGGAGAGAGAAGAGAGAGAGTGTATGGTGAGGAGAGAGAGTGAAATGAGAGAAATAGAGGGAATTCGCGTAATTTAAAGCCTCCAAGGACAATTCTGACTTTTCCCGGGCCACCTGGAGATGTTTTAGGGTGTTGGCATCCTTCCAGACGTTGGCACGCATTTCTATGCAAAAGTTTTGGCCTCCATTAACGAAATTGACGCATGAAACTTCTTCCGTCAGTTTCTGATCATCGGATTGCATTTCTTTCTGTTTGATCGTGTTTCTGGCTTCAAACGACCTTCTGTGTCAAGTCATTATTCTTGAAATACGTGCCAGGCTTCGTTTAATGAAAATTAGCTTCAAAATTGAAATTTATCTTTTAAAATCCTTTAAAAATCTTTCAAATCTTTCCCGTTGTTACAATACACATATATACACATGCATTCGGTGGAGTGAAATGGAAGCAAGGGGAAAGACATGCAACCATGACTAATGATAATTAAGAAAAGAAAAAGGAGTTAAAAGTGTGTGAGTATGGTGAAGCAAGAGTGTAGAATTTATTTAACATAAAATACACACATGTAGGTGTACAGTGGAAGCTAATGGGGAGTTAGACATAGGGAATTAAAATGCAAAACCATATGCCTTGCGTGAAGGAGGCTATCACATGAAATGGTGGCTTATGTGAATCCCTTTCCTTTCCTTTCCTTTAGCTCCACCGTATGAAGGAATTATATATAAATGCATAAAGCTAGAATGTGGGACTTGCGTGAGACATGCCTAAACTGTATAGCCTTGCACAAGGGAGAAGTCTTGCGTGAACCTCCCTCCTTCCCTTCCTTGGTGTGGTCAAGTGGCTAATGTAAAGGTTCAGAATTTATTTAAATGAACATCCATCCAAGTAGGCGTACGGTGAGGGAAATCATAAACCAAATGCTTTGTGTGAAGGGTGCCTTGCTGACTCCCCTTCCTCCCTTCCTTTAACTTGGCTGAGTGGTTAATCCACTATCACAAGATTCCATTATATGAATTGTACTTAAAGTACACATGTGGCTAGTAAATAATAATGATTAAAAATAGGAAGGAGGAGTAGCTTCCCATTACTCGAATGGATAATATATATGAGGGAATGCAATTAAAAATTTCATACAGCAAGGAAGAGAAGGAGAGAGTAGCGTGAATATTGGATAAAGCACAAGATTACATGGAGAAATGAAGTGTACTTAAGTACACGTGTGGCCTAAGTAATGACAGTTAAGAATAAACAAAAAGGAGAGATTATAGCAGGCCATTTTTCACCGAATAGGAAAGATACAAGAAAGGGATTTCAGTAAAGGGGCACGGTAAGAAAGAGAGAGAAATTCATATTTTAGAAAACATACCAACACATACGGTAAGGGAAAAAAGAAAGAGAGGGCAGGATGAGAGTTAGAGAGAACCTAAAAGATTTAGTAAGGAAAACCTAGCCTAGCCGAGAAGGGAAAGGAGCAAAGGGCCAAAGAAGCAAGGGAAATTCAAGAGGAAATCCAAGATATCATCCTAGTTCATCATTGAGGTAGGTTAGCAATTCCTTAACTTTTGTTCCATGTCTTAGAATATATTCATCATGATTTTCCAAGCTTTCATGAAACACTAGTTGCTTCTCTACAATCTTGAAAATGTGAATGTCTCTTGGCAAAGCTTTCATGGTAAATGGATGTGTTTGTTGATGTGCTAAATGGATATTGTTATGATCATTAAAGAACTATTGTTATTGAAATTTAGCATGTATCATGGAAAGCTTTAACATAAGATAGTGCTGAAATTTGTATGTTTGGCATGACTAGTATATGTTTTGAGTTTTAGACATCAAACTGAAGGTTACTAGCTAGAATTGGTTACAAGTTATGATATTGCTCTTGTTGGCTTACCAAATCTGAAAGTGGCCTTTGTAAGGGGTGAAATGGCTTGATGAAAATTGTACAAGAGAGATTACACTTCAGTTTAGGCTAAAAGAAAGAAAGAAAATATGGCTAATTAAGGTATAGTTAATTATTAGTTCACCTTTTTGCACAAAATAAGGCCTCACATTATTTTTAAGAATGTAAAAATAGAGAAAAGTGTGTAAGCCTTAAACTTAGTGTGTAGCAAGAACCAAGAAAACAAATAAAATAAATGGTTAATGGCAATGGTCGCACAAAATAAATGTGAGAGAAAGTACCCCAAAAAAATTAATGCATAAAGTCAAGAGGTTTAATTTATGGTAAGGATGGAAAAACTTGACAATGTGGTATGAAAAACTTAAAGGATTACTATCCTATCATGGTGGACGAAACCAATGGCTCATTTTAATTTTGGTGGCCGAATGACTATGCTAATAATGAATGCATTAGAATGTACCTTATGAGGGCTAAATGCAAGGGAGATTAAAATGATAAAATGAAAAGAATTGTAGTTGCTATATGTATGTATATGTGACCTAGTGAGGTGTGACGAAGGTGATTCACACTCGTGACCTAGTGTTCACAATGATAAAGGTGGCCAAGTGTCCACAATTTATGAGGCATGGCCGAAGGTGCTCCACACATGTGACCTAGTGAGGTGTGACCGAAGGTGCTTCACACCCACGACCTAGTGTTCATAATGACAAAGGTAGCCAAGTGTCCACAATTTATGAGCTGTGGCTAAAGGTGATCCACGCATGTGACCTAGTGAGGTGTGACCGAAGGTGCTTCACACCCGTGACCTAGTATTCACAATGACAAAGATGGCCAAGTGTCCGTAATTTATGAAGAGTGGCCGAAGGTACTCCACATATGTGACCTAGTGAGGTGTGATCGAAGGTGCTTCACACCCATGACCTAGTATTCACAATGATAAAGGTGGCCAAGTGTCCACAATTTATGAGGTGTGGCTAAAGGTGCTCCACACATGTGACCTAGTGAGGTGTGACCAAAGTTGCTTCACACCCATGACCTAGTGTTCACAATGATAAAGATGGCCAAGTGTCCATAATTTATGAGGTGTGGCCGAAGGTGCTCCACACATGTTACCTAGTGAGGTGTGACTGAAGCTGCTTCACACCCGTGACCTAGTGTTCACAATGATAAAGGTGGCCAAGTGTCCATAATTTATGAGGTGTGGCCAAAGGTGCTCCACACATGTGACCTAGTGAGGTGTGGCCGAAGGTGCTCCACACTTGTGACCTAGTGTTCACAATTATAAAGGTGGCCAAGTGCTTACGATTCTTGACGTGTGACCAAAGGTACTTCACACTTTGAGATATGGTAAGTTTTAAGAATGAAATGTATAACTGATCATGGTTTTTTTCAATTTTTTTTTAACATGTATGATCCCCTGAAAAGATGTTATGTGTGAAATGAGAATATCCATTTTATCACATTGACATTTCAAATAATTATGTACTGCTTGCCACATCTGTATATGTGAATGAAATTATGTTTTAAATAAGGGGAATGTAGATGAAAATATTTTTTGTGCTTGCACCCTAATACATATTAGTAGATTTTAAAATAATGAATCGTTAAGCTACTGGGAAACTTGTGTTTCTCATTTATATGCTAATATGTATCAAATGCGAACGGTTAGCAGTGCTGGGGAAAGATAGAAGTCCCGATTGTTAAGAGCATTTTGTATTCCTTTATTTTGGGTCTTAATTCTATATATATATTTTGTGGGATTAGAATTAGGACTATTATTTTGGCAGTATATAAAAAAAGGAAAAAGGGCAATCATTGGGGAAAGGATATATAAAGGACCTGTTCATCCCTATTATTTGTAAAAAGAGTTTGAGTAACGGGCCTGTTGTCTCTTGACTTCTTATGGATGGGTACTTCATATATCCTAGTATATATTCACAGAAGCATGTAACAGACATTTATTATTGGACATTTTTTTATTTGTAATCTAAAAGTTTTATAAATTTTGCTATGATGTATTTAAGTTAATTTTCGCTGTGCATAAAGTATGGTTATCTAAGAAAAAGAACCTAAACCTAATCCATAATAATAATACTAAATGGTATAAATGCTCAAATGTGGCAAATCAATAATTAAGGTTAAGAGTAATGTACTGAACTTATTTGTTTACATCGAAGGAGTTGTAGCACTAGATAAGGGCATTACACATAAGATGTCTTTGGCAAGTGGAGAGGTGTGTTCTAGAAGTTTTAAGGCAACATGGGCATGTGGTAAGGTGTGTTCTAGAAGACTTCATGTGTGGCCATCCTAAAAGGTGCATTTTGAGGTGCTTTAAGCATTTAGACACTTGGTTTTGGTCCATTTTGCTTCAAAACTGCTTTCTACTTGGGAAAAGCTTGAATAACATGAAAACAAGTGGAAACATAGGCAATTATACATAAACCACATAAAATATAACCTTAAAGTGAGTGAAATTTAGCAAATAAATATGTATACTTATGTGCTTATCACTTAACTAGTGACAACCCGAATGGTATCAATTGCAAAAAGGAAACTTTGTTTTTTAGTGAATATTTCCATGCTTCATGATCACTCTAGTAGATGTAAGTAATGAAGGGTCGTCTCAAGATGGTATCAGAGTAGTGTTTTATAGATTGGGGTGATTTAACTTAGAGAATGGTCAGGTTTGCAACATTAGGGATTGTTGATTTGAATCTTAGACTTTGGAATACATAGGATTTTGAATAAAGCCCTTGAGATATTAGGAGTAAACATATTACTGTAGGTAGGTGCCGTTACTAAAGGCTAACTATTTTCCTTTTTGTATCAGCAAGCTATGGCAAACACTAGGAGGGGAACCGCGGGAAGACCAGGATGAACGAATGATGAAGGGAATAAACAGAATGACAACCTCATGTACTAGGGTTGGCTAGAATTTTAGAAAGCAGGACCGCCAGCATTCAGGGGCACCTATGCACCCTTGATAATAAAAGGATGGTTAAAGGAGATGGAGAAGAGATTCCAACTACTGCGTAGTACTAACAAACAAAAGGTTACCTATGCGATTTATATGTTGCAATAGGAGGTTGAAAACTGGTGGAATAGGGCAAGGAAATTGATGGAGAGTAAGGGCATTCCTTTAACTTGGGAATTTTTCAAGAAGATTTTCTTAGAGAAGTACTTCCTCGATAATGTGAGTCAGGCCAAGGAGATAGAATTCTTGCAGCTTAGACAAAAGGGTTAGACCATTTGAGGAATATTTAACCAAATTTGAAGTGTTGGCTAGGTATTCTACTTATCTGAGGCTACATCCTAATAAAGCCTGGAAGTCAAGCTAATTGAAGGCGGGCTTGGATTTGTAAATGTGGACCCAAATAACCCTAATGGAGATCAAGATTTCACAATACTAGTGAAAAAGTGTCGAATCTTGAGTAAAAGTTTAGAACAGAAGCAGAAAATGAATCAGAGGTTTGCTGCTTACCATAAATAGCCTACAAGGAATTTGAATGCCAAAGGGGAAAACTTTAAGGCACCTTAAGGATCACATAGTGGGAAATGACGCCCTGAGGTTGCCAACTACCCTAAGTGTGGAAACAGACATAGGAACAAACCTTGCCAACTCAGAATGCCAGTGACATGCTTTAAGTGCAGTAAAGTGAGGCATATTGCAAGGTACTGTCTAGTCGGTGGAAATAAACAAAATCCTAGTGGGCCAAGGCCACAAGCCCTGGGGAGAGTCTTTACCCTAGATAGGGCTAATATTAAGAAATCACCCGGGCTAATGTAGGGTAGAGGTAAGATTTACAATTTTCCCTTAATAATATTATTTAATTCAGGTGTTACGCAGTCTTTTATATCTAATACATGTGTTGGGCAAATAAACTTGCCTTTTCAAACCATGCCATATGATCTACATATTTCCACACCCTTGAGAGAATCTACAATATCTCCTCAAATTTGTTTAAATTGTCCTCTTTCTATTGATGACCATTTGTTTGTTGTGGACCTTGTATGCCTACCCTTAACTGGAATTGATGTCATTTTGGAAATGGACTGGTTGGCTAGGAATCGAGTTCTCTTAAATTGTTTTGAAAAGATTATTACCTATCTGGATGCCTTACAGGTGGGTAGAAGTGACAGAGTGTGCGAGATAAGTGAGTTTTTCCTTAACTTCTCCCAAGTAGAATTCCAAGAGAAACTTATCTCAATTCTTGTGATAAAAGACTTTCCAAAGGTATTCCCTTTAGAGATAGTCAATTTACCCCCATCTAGAGAAATTGAATTCACTATAGACTTGGTTCCTGGCACAGGCTCGATATCCATGACACCATATAGGATGGCTCCAATAGAACTGAAGGAGTTGAAGGTCCAAATGGAGGACATGTTGGAGAAAGGGTTCATTAGACCTAGTGTGTCACCCTGGGAAGCTTCTTTCTTGTTTTTAAAGAAGAAAGATGGGAGCATAAGGTTATGTATAGATTATCGATAGCTGAACAAGTTAACTATCAAGAACAAATATCCTCTACCCCGAATAGATGACCTGTTTGACCAACTATAAGGAGCCATTGTCTTTTCTAAGATAAACTTGAGGTCAGGATACCACCAAATTAGGGTTAGGAATGAGGATATTCCTAAGGCAGCAGTTAGCATGAGATATGGCTGCTATGAGTTTATGGTGATGCCATTTAGACTAACCAATGCCCCTGCTATTTTTATGGATTATATGAATAAAATCTTTTAACCCTACTTGGACCAGTTTGTGGTGGTATTTATAGATGACATCCTAGTCTATTTCAAGACTCATGAAGAGTATGCACAACACCTTGAAATGGTGCTGTGGATGTTAGAGGAAAAGAAGTTGTATGCTAGGTTAGAAAAGTGTGAGTTTTGGTTAAACGAGGTCAGATTTCTAGGTCATGTGGTGAATAGACAAGGAATTTCAGTAGATCCTAAGAAGATTGAAGCTGTGCTGAATTGGAGTCAGCCAAGAATGGTCATTGAGATTAGGAGTTTTCTAGGCTTAGCAGGTTATTATCAGAAGTTTATAAAAGGATTTTCTCAAATGGCCTTACCATTGACCCAATTGACCAAAAAAGGGGTTAAAATTGAGTGGAATGAACGATGTGAGCGTAGTTTCCAAACCTCGAAGGAAAAACTAACCATCGTTCTAATGTTAATAATCCCAAACTCAATAAAACCTTTTGAGTTATACATAGATGCATCAAAGAAAGGTTTAGAATGCGTCTTAATGCAAGCTAAGAGAGTAATTGCCTATGCATCTAGACAACTCAAACATGCAGAGGAAAACTACCCCACCCACGATTTGGAGTTAGCTGCCATAGTTTTTTCCCTAAAAATTTAGAGACATTACCTATATGGGGCTGAATTTAAGGTTTTTAGTGATCATAAGAGCCTTTGGTACTTGTTTGATCAAAAGGAGTTGAATATGAGGCAGAGGAGGTAGGTAGAGTATCTGAATGATTTTAACTTTGAATTAAAGTATCATGCAGGGAAGGCTAATGTAGTAGCAGATGTATTGAGTAGGGAGTCCCTCCAAGTAGCTAGCCTTATGATAAATGAGGTGAAATTGCTAGAAAACTTTAGGGATCTTAGTCTTAATGTGATTTAATTCCCAAATAGGTTAGCAATGAGTGACTTCTAAATTAATTGTGAATTGAGGGAACTAGTGAGACAAGCCCAAAAAGAGGATAAATTCCTAGGAATCTATGTAGATCAACTAGATTTTGGGTTAGCTATTGATGGAGTATTGATGTTTAGGAACAGGATAGTGGTCCCAAACCATCAGGAACTAAGGGAGAAATTGTTAGCAGAGGCACATCGCAACCATTACACCATTCACCTAGGTATTTCTAAGATGTATCAAAAGCTGAAAAGAAACTTTTGGTGGTCAGGAATGTGAAAGGACATCGTGTAACACCCCATATTCTTTCATTTATATTTAAATTAATGTTTCCTTAATTAATTAGATGAGTTACCATAAAATGTGATGCAAATGTTTTAGTGATGTAATGAAGAATAAATGTCACAAGGGAAAGAATGGACCTAGGTATTAAGTAGCATGTAATGTTCATAAAAAGGGAACATGTGTAATTAAGGTGTTTAATTTGATTTCCAAATTTCTTTTCCATTCATCTAGCTTAATTGCCAAGGAGAAAAGCAAACTAAAAATACATATATGCATACATGTGCAATTGGGAAAGGAAAGAAGTGTGGCATTGAAATATATGTATATATATAGTGAAGTGGCTAAAGGTGAAAAATTTATTTCAATAAACAAAGGAAAGGAGTAAGCATCACGTGAAATAGGAAGAAGGATGTGGATTTTTAAATATATATATGACCACACATGGCTAGGAAAATTGGGAAATGCAAAGAATGTATAGCAATTAAAAATATATATAGATCCACATGTGCATGTGGAAGTAAGGGTGTAGAATTTACCCAAATTAATATATGTGTGGTTGTACAGTGAAGCAAGAATGCAAGAAAGGAGAGAGACGTGGGGCACTTGCCTTTCTTCTTTTCTTCTCTTTTTCTGTATACAAGGCCACCAAGGGAGGAGAGCAATATACTTGAGACAAAGGGAAGTGCATACAGTACGCCTTGCGTGAAGAAGAAAAGGAACGTATGATACAAATCTTCTTCCCCTCCCTTGTGTTGCCTCCAACGTAGGAAAAACTCATAGGTGCCTTGCATGAACCATATGTTTGCGTGAGGAGGTTGGCATGAATTCATTCCCATCCCTTCCCTTTTGCACTACCAAGTGATAGAGTACACCTACATGCATGAGGCTAAGATATGAGGCTAGAGTGGAAGGTGTAGATTACGTGGAGGGGGAGTTGTGCATGCACCCCCTCTTTCCCTCTCGTGGCGTGATTGAATGGATAACCTAAGAGTACAAGGAAGTGGCTTGTACTTGGTCACATGTGGAGCTGCTAAATAATAAAATTAAGGAAGAAAGAAGGTAGCGTCCTAGGGGAGCTGAATGGGAATGTGAGGGAGAATCCTTACGTGTAAGCATGAAGCTATCCTTCCTTCCTCCAACTTAGCCTAGTGGGATTACTAAACTTGCAAGCAATGAGAATTGTACTTAAAAGTACACATGTGGTAATTAGATAAAAATGATTAAGGAGAAGGGGAAGCGTGACAATGGGGTAATGAAAGAGTACAAGTAATTGGGTGTACTTAATAAGAATAATAATAATTAAGAAGAATAAGGAGAGGTGGTATCCGATTGAGTGGATTAGATGACTTACAAGAGTGAGAGGAAATGAAGTGTGATACGAAAAAAAAGGGGGGGGGGAAGCACTTCATATTTGAGAAAACACACCAACACATGCAGGAAGGGAAAGAGAGAGGGAGCAGCTCACATTTTGGAAAAACACACACACACAGCAAGTGCATCCAAAAGAGAGAGGGTAGCATGAGTGTTAAAGAAAATATAAAAGCTTGTGTGAGGAGAGGAAGAACTTGGCCGAAAAGGAACAAGCAAGGGAGTAAGGAGAGAATTCAAGAGGAAACCCAAGATAATTCCACCTTGGTTCATCCTTGAGGTAGGTTAGAAATTCTTTGATTTTGTTCCATGGTTTTGTACATAGTCACCATGTTTTCCAAGCTTTCATGGAACATGATCTTCCTCTTTACATTCTTGATGAGATCAATGTCATGTTGGCTAAGCTTGTATGATGAATTGGTATGTTTTTGATGTGCTAAAAATGGATGTTGTCATTATCTTGAAAGATTTATTGTTAGTAGAATTTAGCATGTATCATGGAAAGCTTTAACATGAGATAGTGCTGAAATTTTTATTCTTACATGGCTAGTATATGTTTTACGTTATGAGCCTGAAAATGAATGTTGCTACCTAGAAATTGGTTTAAAATTTAGGACATTTCTTTTATAGCTTACCAAATCCGAAAATAGCCATTGTGATGTATGAAATGGCTTGGTGAAATTGTGTAAGAAGAATTACACTTCGGTTTTGGCTAAGAGGAAGAAAAAAAATATGGGTAATTAAGGAGTAGTCAACTAGATCACCTTGTTGCACATAATAAAGCCCACACCAGTACCAAAATGTGAAAAATTTACATGAGTGTGTACCCTTAAGGTTAGTGTGTAGCATGGACCAAGAAAGAAACTGGACTAAATTATTGATGGTAATGGTCACACAAATTAAATGAAGAAGAAAGTACCATAGCAATTAATGCATGATAACATTAAGTTTAAAACATAGAAAGAAAGGAAAAATTCAACAATGTGGCATGAAAAGCCATAAGAATTATTACCCTATCGTGATGGCCAAAACTAATGGCTCACTTTAATGTTAGTGGCCGAATCACATGCCAATTGTACATGGATTAATAAATGTAATGAATTATGGTCAAAATTAATTTATCAAGGTGGCCAAGTGTTTATAAAGTGCCCAAGTGTGTACAATTAATTTATCAAGGTGGCCAAGTGTCCACAAAGTGCCCGAGTGTGCACAATTAATTCATAAAGGTGGCCAAATGTCCACAAAGTGCCCAAGTATGTAGAATTAATTTTATAAAGGTGGCCCAGTGTCCAAAAAGTGCCCAAGTGTGCATAATTAATTTTATAAAGGTGGCTAAGTGTCCACAAAGTGCCCAAGTGTGCACAATTAATTTATCAAGGTGGCCAAGTGTCCACATTGTGCCCAAGTGTGCACCATTAATTTATAAAAGGTGGCCAAGTGTCCACAAATTGAGATAAAGTAGTTTTAAGAATGAAATGCATAAATGATTATTGTCTATTCTAGTTTTAACATGTGTCCCATGAAAAATGTTTTACTTGAATGAGAATACCTACTTTTATTACATTGACATTTCCAATAATCATGCAATGCTTGCCAATTTGTATTTATGAATAAGGCTATGTTTCCAAATATCGAGAATGTAGATGAAACTATTTTGGTGCTTGCACCCTGGTACATATTAGTAGATTTTTAAAATGATGAATTGTTAAGCTACTGGGAAACTTGTTTTCTCACTTATATGCTAATATGTATCAGATGCAGACATTTAACAATGTTGGGGCAAATGGAAGTCTTTGTATTGAGAGCATTTTTTTAGTCCTTTGTTTTGGAGACCTAATTCTATGTATTTTTTTGGATTATAGTTAGGATCATTATTTTTGGCTATAGATAATATAAGAAAGGGAAAATTACTGGGGAAAGGATATGTGAAGGACAAGTTCATCCCTACTATTTTAGAGGGAGTTTGAATGACAAGCTTGTTGTCTCCTGACTCTCTATGGACCAGTACGTCATATATCCTAGTACATGTTTACAAAGGATGTAACAGACATTTATTAGATGGTTATTGTATGTAATATGAAAGTTTTAATTTTTGCTGTGATGTATGATATTTTATTTTCGATGTGCGTATGAGATTTGACCTAAGCTAAAGAACCCGAACCTAATCCACTTTACTAAAACTTAATGGTATAAATGCTCAGATGTTGTAAATGAAAAGATAAGAATAATGTACCAAACTTATTTGTTTACACCAGAGGAAATTTAATACTGGATAAGGGCGTTACACATCGTAAAGTATGTGAATGCTTGTCTTACTTGCTAGCAAGTAAAGATAGAGCATCAAAGACCCTTTGGGTTATTAAGACCACTGGAGATACCAGAGAGAAAATGGGATCAAATAACCATAGACTTTGTAGTAGGATTACCTAAAACCCCAGCCGGTTATGATTCCATATGGGTGATAGTGGATAAGCTGACTAAATCTGCTCATTTCTTACTTATCAAAATTAGATACTCCATGGAAAAGTTAGCCCAACTATACCTTAGGGAAATTATGAGATTGCATGGGGTACCCTCTAGTATAGTGTCAGACTGAGACCCTAGGTTCACATTTAGATTTTGGCAGTCCCTAAAAATAGCATTAGGAACCAAACTTAAATTTAGCATTACTTATCATCCTCAGACCAACAGACAGTCTGAAAGAACAATATAAACCCTAGAGGACATGTTAAGAGCATGTGTGGTAGAATAGGATGGAGTTTGGGATAGGTACCTACCTTTGATAGAGTTTGTATACAATAATAGTTATCACTCTACTATAGGTATGGCACTGTATGCTGCTTTGTATAGGAGGAGTTGTAAATCACCCTTGAGTTGGGTAGAGATGGGGAGAGCACAGTGTTGGGACTTGAGATCATACAGGAACCTACTGATTAGATAAAAATGATCAAGGAAAAGATGAGAGTTACCTAGCAGAGATTGTAAAACTATGCAAATAAGAGGAGGAGACCTTTGGAATTCAATGAGGAAGACCATGTGTTTTTTAGAGTGTCACCTACCACGGGTATTGGCAGACAAATAAAGATGAGAAAACTAAGACCACGATTCTTAAGACCATTCCAAATCCTAAAAAGAGTTGGTCCAGTTGCCTACCAAATCATCCTACCCCTTTATCTTTTAAACTTGCATGACGTCTTTCATGTCTCGCAACTCAAAAAATATGTCTTAGATCCCACTCATGTATTGGGGAATTAGCCTATAGTATTAAAGGAAAATTTAACTTATGAATCTACTCCTGTTCAAATCTAGATTTCAAGACTAATAAACTCTGGAATAAAGTAATCCCTTTGGTTAAGGTACTTTGGCAGGATGTAGTAACCCAAGAAACGACGTGGGAAAAAGAGGACGAAATGAGACAATATTATCCAGAACTATTTACATGTATGAATTTTGAGGACAAAATTCTTTTAAGGTAGGAAGATTGTAATATCTATTTTCCTAAAAATATTTATTTTGAGAGTGATCTTGGAATTTTGACTCCCCAAACTAAAATGAGATAAGAAATTAGGCTAAAGTGAAGGGGGACTAAAGAGCAATTTTCTAATTTTGCTAGGAGATGCCTAAAAGTTTTGTTGCCTAACCCTTTTATCTCTTCTCCTATGCACCTTCCCTTTATGCCAACACCAGTGCTGAATGCTGCACCTCTAAGAGAGAAAGGGAGAAAGGAAAATGGGCAAGGGAGAAAGGAGGAGAAATCCAAGTGGAAACCTTTCATAGCTGAATTTTAGGTATGAAAATCGTTACCTACACTTAGGAAAATATCCTAGCTCTCATTTAGAAGTAGTGTATCCTTCCTACAAGCATTAAATTTGTTGAAATGCTTAGGATTTAGCAAAAAATGGAGAAATCTCATTTTCTTCAAAAAATTTTGGTTTTCTAGGTTAAAATGATGATTTTGAGGTTAACTGGAGATAGGAAAGGGTTTCCAAACTAAAATGCTAGAGTTTTTAACTTCCCTTCAGTATTTTTAGGCTTGAATCAGATTTTTCAAGTTAGGTTTTACTATTCACTCGAGTTGCATATGAAAATTGACTTGTATGATTGATGTTTGACCTCGAAAATGGTTAGGTTTTAGGGAAAAATAGTTAGAAACTAAGCTTACACCTTTTAATCTCGAAAAATACTGGATTTTGGGCTAGATGATTTCAAAAATTGGTATTTTTAATCTATCACAGAACATAATAGTCAAATGCCAGCATGCATCAATCACTGTCATGTTTTTGACAAACCTAGAATTTCAAACAGAGATGCAGCAGTTGACTAGTAGCTATATCAGTTAACTGTCAGGTCTATATTTCTATCTAGCAGTTGACTGGTAGCCTTCTAATAGTTGACTGGCAGGCTACTGTCTTGTGAAACCCAGAAATCCAAAAAGCCACTAGCCAAATGTTAGCTTTACGACAGTCAACTGGTAGCCTTCTATAGAGTAACCAGCCGACTGCTAGCTTTCTAGCATCCCTCTGATGTGAAAAATGATTTCTAAAACAAGAATTGAGCTTAGAAACCCTTAGTATTGGTTGGATTGAGGCTTAAACACCATCATACATGAGAATTTCATATGTTGGATGACATGTAACCTCAAAATAGGAGAGGAAAGACGAGAGTTGTAACACCCCTAATTTCTTAATTACTTCACTTTACTATTTTCTTAAGGTAAAAAAATAAAAGATGAAGAAATTACCTTAGTAATCTAATGTTTAGAGAAAAATATAACAAGGGGAAGAACGGAAGTGATGAAAATGAGGAATGCCTTGTAATGTGAGAATTTTAATTTCTCTTCCTCTTACTTTAGCTAAATAATTAAGAATGGAGGGAAAGAAAACTCTATACATATTAATATAGATTATTAGGATAGAGAAGAAAAGGATGCTTAGTTATAAAGAATTGAATGGCTTGATTATAAGAATGACAAGACAAAGAAGAAAGAAAAAGGGAAAAGCGTAACACTTTACCCTGAAATTAACTTCTTCCTTTCATTTTTGTTTTGCTTAACTGATAATTCAAGGGGAGGAGTAAGTAAGAGACATATTTCATTGAGGTGCTTAAAATTTCCTTTCTCTTATACAAATTGATATAACCGAATGTGAAGGGATATGCCTAATTTAAATTAAATAAGGTACATGTATATGGCAATAGCAATTAGAAAGAATGAAAGAAAAGAGGCTAGCGTTCAAAGACATCATTAGTGAAAAGGAAAATTGCAATGAATAAGGTATATGGCAATTGTTCTCTTACTTTCATCTTATCATTCCTTTTCCTCACATTAATCGAATGTGTAAGTGGATGGGACTTTCAGTGAAGAGGTGGGAAAAGGGAGAGAGATGTGCTGCCATAACTATTCTCCTTTTCTCTCATTTCATTCTACTTTCAATGGAACCGTGCCTATATTCTATTTCGGTGAAGAGGTGCTGTGTGATCGAGAATAGAAGGGATAATGTATCATTTAATAAAATAAATGGGAAAAGAAAAACCGCACTTGGTGAAAGGATGCAAAAATTGGAAGCTAGTGTAGGCATAACTCTCGGTCACATTAAAAAAAGAAAGAAGCTTCGAGTCGGTTACATATAATGTACATAATGGAGAGGAGTTTGATAATTTTGCAACAAAATCACATAAGCATTTGAGAGAAGGAAAGCTACGGGTATTATACACAAACACTTAAACAATAGGAAAGGAGAGAAAATCATGCAACCAAAGACACAAGGAAGTAAGCAAACTCCAAAAGGAACACCAAAAATCTATTCATTCTTCTTGTATCCTTAAGGTAACTTAGCAATTCCATTCAATAGTTTTCTTATTTTGTGGGATATATATATTCTTACGGTTTACAAGTTAATGAAATGTAAGTCTACCTTGTTATATGTTTAGAAATATGAACTCTCCTTTGGTTAAGTGTGTATGAGAGAGTGGGAGATTTCTTGAGAGTTTATTGTCATATTCATAAGAAAATATATTAAAGGAAAAATCCAGAATTTATAATGAAAGAGCTAACCAAATTTAATATAGAGAATTAGTGTATTTGTATGAGTAAAATCTATTTTAATTAAGAGAGGAGAATTGATATGATTGTATGAGAAAATTCTATTTTAATTTAGAGAAACTTAGGAGAAGGATTATAGTTGGTAATGAGGTATAAGGGAGTGGGATGTTTTGCTTGCAAGGTTAAAGTGAAGGTTGTAAAGCCATGAAAAGATATAACCAAGGGAACAAATTCTGCATTTATAATGGAAAGTATAATAAAAAGTTAGGAGGGCTATTTTATATATTTGGGTGAGCAAGATACATTTTAATTTATCAAAATTTAAAAGGAAATAAATTCTGCATTTATAATGGAAGATATAATAAAATTTAGGAGGGATTATTTATATAATTAGATGAGTAAAATACATTTTAATTTATAGAAATTAATTAAAGAATGATAGTTAGTGTTGATGAAAGAATTAGCAATGGCTTGTATTGTCTAACCCATTTTAAAAATAATGTAGGTAAGGTAAGACTTAAGTGCTGAATTTAGTGGAAGGAAAACATCATTTAGCTAAGTAGAAATGGAGAGAAATTGGAATGAAATGAAAGACATAAATCGGAATTAAACATGTTCTTTAATAGAGGATCAATAGGAATATAAATTGGAATTAGTTAGGAAAATGGCACATGTACATGAATATTTCTAGGAAATAAATATTATGGAAAAGAATTTCTTAAATCTAACTAAATGATGTGCTGGAAAGTTATACTTGATATAGTAATATAGGTTTTACTCATAGAACATAAGGCATAAAATTCTTGTTAGTAAGGGATATACAATTTAAAGAATTAATTCTAATAGAAGAAAATTATTTTTGACTAATAGGAATTTATATTGTTATTAATATATAAAAGTGATTAAATATAATGACTCTTAATTATCTTAGATAATGTGAATTAGAAAAATATAAGCATAATTAAGTATTAAAGTTAATTCATACTTTACTTATAGTAGGATGACTGAAGTATTATGCTAATCATAATTGTATTATAGTATGTCTATGGTAAGTAAATGCAAAGGAGATCGAAGCACAAGAATAATGATAGTTGTAGTTACTGTGTATATGCATAAGTGACCAAGAGTTCACTAATCTCATGAAAGTGGCCAAGAGTCCACAACGTGACCAAGAGTTCACTAATCTCATGAAAGTGGCCAAGAGTCCACTATGTGACCCAGTGTTCACAAATTTTAAATGGCCAAGTGTCCATAATTGTTGTAGTAAAACTAAATGCATGTTACCTATGCAAGGTAGGTTTTAAGAATGGAAGATGTATATATATACATGTAAATATTATTTGATTCCATTATTAGATATATATATTCTTCTGAGAAAGAATTATCCTATGCATGTGAATGAGCATAATTGCTACAGTGATAGATAAATTGATCTCACCATGATTGTTAATACATTCATATGAAAGAATTTAATCATGAAATGATGGGATGTGAAAAACAATAATAAAAGAAAAGGAGATTTTTTTTGTGCTTGCACAGTGGTACATGTCAGTACAAATTTAAATTGTGAATTGTTGAGTTACTGAGAAACTAGTTTTCTCATTTGTGTGATGATATGTATCAGATGCAGGTAATTAGTGAAGTTCTGAGTAAGATGGAACTAGCATTAAAGAAGGGTTTTGTAAGAATGTTGTGTAACTAAGGGTTTGAGTGACAGAAATTATGTTGCCTCCTGACCCTAAGTTAAGTGTTGATAATACTGAGAGTAAGGCACTATTGTAGTATTTACAGACATATTGTAACGTAGTCACTTTATCCCTTGTAAAATATATTTTACCTTCGCTATACTTATACGTTTTATCTGAGTCAAAGAATTTACATTTATAGAATTGAATGATATGGTGATGGAAGGGATCCTCAGATATTAATTGTAAATAAATAAGGATAAGAATAAATGTAATGACTTTATCTATTTTCCAACGCTAGGTTGTAATACTGGATAAGGGTGTTACACACAATGGCTCGACAGTCGGCTAGTGCCGGCCCGACAGTCGACTACTAAGCTACTGTGTTCAATTTTGAGTTTTACAGTGGCTCGACAGTCGATTGGCACATACCTGGTAGTCGACTACTAAACTACTGAGTAAAATTCTGGGTTTGCGAAGAACACGACAATCGACTGGTGCATGCTGGCAGTTGACTGTTCTGCTCTATGACACTCCAAAAATGCGAGTTTCTATTAAATGTAGCCTAGATTACCAGTCTATAACATATGAAAATTATATGAGCTTAATCCCTACATGTTTCAGAGCAAAACCCATAAATTTCTAGGTCGAAAACATCACTCAAATAAGAGAATCTTCATGCAAAACGAGTGGAAGAAAAACCTAACTTTAGAATTTTGATTTTAAGCCTAGAGATCAACAAATGGAAGCTATAAATCATGCATCTCAATCCGAAAATCATTTCCTAATCTCAAATAAACATCTAAATCAACTCATCTTATCTAAATCTCAGAAAACCTGAAATTCCCTAAGTTTCTCCTATTTTCATTTTCTCCTAGATTTTAACAGATTTAGATGTTCTCATTATAGAAAATCTAGCTAGATGATGTTTGCAAAGCTAAATAAGCTATAGTTGAAGAATTTCCTACCTCAAATCCGAGTTCCGAAGCTTTAATCTTGATTTTGTTCTCTTCTTCCCTTTTTATCTTCTTTCCTGTGTGGTTCTCTTCCTCCCCAAACTTGGAAATGAGTTGATATGGTGGGAAAGAAAACATATAGGGTGGTTTATAAGGGTGGCATTGTTGGAGCCTTAGGGACTATCTTGTAAAATGGGGAAATTACACTTTATTCCCTCCTCCATTTCCTTATTTTATTTCCAATCTTCATATAATATTTCAAAATTATAAATCATTATTGGAATTTCCAAGGGACTGGGCATTACACATGTGACTAAGATTGTGATCATCACAAGAACTGTTATCCCGGTGATCGTCATAAGACTATTATCCATATGACTAAGAATCTAACTATTAGGGTGTCCCCTGGCACGTGCACATCAATTGTTAGTCTCTTTATCCATAACTATTTGGCAATGTATATAGATAGGCGACTAATACTTAGGGTTATAGAGTTTTCCTAAAGTCTTTTATAGGGTTGTATTGGTTTAAAGAGTAACCTCTAACAAATACAAACCATCATAGATGAAAACATTTACATTTTTATAAAAATACTCTGTATAAGGGACACTTAATGACCATCCCTTACCAGCCATTAAATGTCTACCATAAATTTCATCTGCACTACAAGCATACAACCCAATAGTTAACTTAAAACAAGCAGCAAGGGATTTATCTCATATTTCTCAGACACATCCAGGTAATTTCCTTATATTCATATGAAAATATTTCCATTTCACAATAGATTTCATCAAATATTTCCCATGTCATAAAAAAACTTTATTTCAAGCGACACAATTCACATCATCACCTCAAATAAGGGAGTGTAGATTACTCCACCTTAATCGTTTGTTCCTTTCTTGACCAAGGTTTCTCTCTTTCCTTTTTGAATTGGCCTCACAACTCACTTCCTAAGAGACAATTTAGATTTCACACTAGCCCTTCTCAAATATGCATTTATTGTATCATGCTTTCTATGCATCCTAGTCTTGAAATTTTACTATGAGATAAATCTCCTTTTTCCTTTCCTTATTTTGATGTTACTTATCACCTAACACATGCAATTCTCATGTGTGATGACATTTGAGCCTTAATCCAAACAATCTAGGGGTTTCTAAGCTCAATTCTTGTTTTAGAAATAATTTTCATGTTAAAAGGCTTCCAATCAGTAGTTGTGGAGCTAGCAGTCGGCTGGTTACTCTCTAGAGGGCTACTAGTCGGCTCTTGTGATGCTGGCAGTCGGCTGGTGGCTCTCTGAAGTTCTAGACTTCGTAAGATCATAGCCTACTAGTCAATTAATAGAAGGTTACCAGTTGACTAATAGAAGGCTACCAGTTGACTACTAGGTAAAAATTAAACCCGATAGTCGACTGATGAGGATACCAGTTGACTACTGCATCTTTGTATGAAATTCTGGGTTTGTCAAGAACATAACAGTTGACTGGTACATGTTATCAGTCAGCTGTTATGTTGTATGACCATTTGAAAACATAAAAATTTTAAAATTTCCAGTCTAGATTGTAAGCGTAGTTTCTTTCCCTTTGCCCCCAAATCCTAATTAATTTCATACTCAAATATCACTCATACAAGTTGATCCACACATCTTAAATGGGTGAACAGTAAAACCTAACTTTGCAAATATGATTCAACCTTAGAAAATGCCTAATGGAAGTTAAAAGCTCTAGCATTTTAGTTCAAAAACCTTTTCCTATCTCTAAATAACCTCAAAATCATCATTTTAGGCTAAGAACACCAAGATTTCAAAAATAACCTAACTTGGCCATTTCAGAAGATTCTAGAATATTTATACATTTTAGAAGAAGAAATCTATTCCTAGATGATGACTAAGATGTTTACTAATCTATAAGTGAAGATTCCTTACCTCAAATTTGGTTATAGAAGGTTTTTACTTTGGTTTCTCCTCCTTTTTCCCTTGCCTATTCTTCCTTCCTTCTCCCTTTCCTGGTGTAAGTGGCACTTTAGTTTGGTATAGGAAGGAAGGTGTGTGATATAGGAAAGGAGAAATAAGCTGATGACGTATTAATGACCTCCTAGAGAAATAAGGAATTTACTCTTTAGTCCCTCAAATTTTAACCCCAAGTCCCTTGTTTCATTTTGATCCTTGAAGAAATTCTAAGATTACCCTCAATACTAAATTTTTAAGGAAATGGATATTACATCACTCTCCATCATTTGATCTACATGGAGGGATTTCCTTCTTAAGGCATATGCCACTACATTTGCCTTTCCTGAATGGTATTTCAATTGAAAATCATAATCATTAATAAACTCTATCCATCTTTTCTGCCTCATGTTTAATTCTTTTTTATCAAAGAAATATTTAAGACTTTTTTTGTCACTATATACCTCAAATTTACATCCATAGAGGTAGTGTCTCTAAATCTTTAAGGCAAAAGTTATGGTTGCTAACTCTTGATCGTGAGTAGGGTAATTTCCCTCATGAGGTATTAGCTATCTAGAGGCATATGCTACTACTTTCCTATCCTGCATTAAGACACACCCTAAGCCCTTTTTGGATGCATCACAATATAATTCATGTCTTAGGGATCAGGAATAGTTAAGATAAGTGTTGTGGTTAATTTTTCCTTTAAAGTTTGGAACTTATGTTCACATTTGGAATCCTACACAAATGGAACATCTTTCCTAGTCAATTTAGCCAAAGGCAACACGATCTGTGAGTACCCTTGAATAAATTTCCTATAGTAACTGTAACACCCTCTATCCTATAGTTTCTTTTAGATATTTTAAAAACTATAATATGAAAATAATTATCAGAGTGTTGGTGTTACTATCACTTCTAACCTAGCAAATTTTAAAATTTTTACCAAGTTGATTAATTGATTGCCATTTGGGTTGGTCTCTACTCTCGAGTTCTCTCAACATCACAGCAGAATAAATACATATAACATACACCTGGATTACTATACATAGACATGCATTCTTAATTAAATATAATCAATTAACTATTAGGCATGGAGGCAACAATCCTGCCACTTATAACCCCCATTAAATAGTCTATTCATCAATCCAGCCTAATTCATATACAGATAAGTTAAAATAGGCTATACAAAATAATCCTACACTAGCCTTTCTCAAAATATCATGAAGGCTAGCTCAATCCTAACATATACTTATACTATCCAAACTAAACAGTTTGTGTGCCCAGATTGGACACTTCTTCATACCTTACCTTCTTTCTCTAAACCAAGGGGACCTACACATCTGGTACATGTCAACACTATCATGAGAAATGAATGTTAGTAGCAATACAACCCGTTATGAAATCCATTGAATTGTACCACCATGCTTGCATGAAAAACCTCTATATTCTTTCATAAAACATATCACATACTATTAGGAAGCAATGAGTGTAGCACTTAACATGTGAGTAATACATAAAATACCCTAAGAGTAATCGGAAGAGTTGCCCAGCAACAACTCCATGCACCACTGTCTATATGAATGAGCGTATGTCTATTTAGCCATGCCTTAACCTTTTGTACATTTTGAGACGTCACCCAGTGGATCTAAGTACCTTAATGGTCCCTGCCCCTTTTCGACAGATCATCCCTGACCAGTGGGATTCCTCCCTTTCATCCCAAACGGGGCTGGTATACTCTCATGGGATCACCTTCAACTTTACCCGGATTATTTTCTCTCTGCTTTTAGGTGGATCATAATAATATGGAATCACCATCCCTTTTCGATGGATCATACTCCCAATACGCTATTCTCTACATATACTATGGGGTGAATCGGCCCATGCTCATGGTTATGCTTAACTCTAAGTATGTGTTTCTCATATGGTCTTTGGGAGATGACACTAACTTAAAGTTCGCAACCATCACGATGTTTTCAAAATCATCTAGTTCAAGTGGATGTTCAACTATCCCAATTTATGGCACAACCGTGGAATGCCCAACGACCGTCCCATACCAACAATCGATCACTCGATCATGAGCCTATCTACCCTAAGGCATACACTGAGAATACTTTCCTCTTTCCCTCTTTGTGCTTTCTACTCTCTCTTTCTTTCACTATCCCAAGGGTATCATCACCCAAAAATCCTAGTTTTCGTACTTACCTATGTTGTGAGCCCTTAATTAATTAGTATCAAGAATTACTAAGCTCAATTGTCATTAGAAACCTCCTTTAGCAAGTTGGAGGGCTGCCAGTCGACTGTTGGAAGGCTAGCAGTCGGCTAGTGGCTCTTTGTATTCTTCATATGCCAATTAGCAAGCTAGCAGCTGGCAGTTGGCTGGTGGCTTTTTGGAATGCGTTTTGGGTAAAAATAAGAGCACGAGCCGATCGCTAAGATAGCCGATTATTTGCTCAGTGTAAACACAGGCCCAACGATCATCGTTAGGAACCTGGCAGTTGGCTACTAAGCCTCTGTCTGCACTTCTAGGTTTCTAAGAGCACGATAGTTGACTGCGAGGATAGCCAGTCGATTGCTTAGTGTAGACTTGGGCTCGATAGTCAACTGCTAGGAATCTAGCAGTTATCTGCTAAGCCTCTGTCTACACTTCTGAATTTTCCAGGAAAACGATAGTCGACTGCCCTATACTTAACAGTTGGCTTCTATGCTTTGCTGCAGTTCAGAAAACATAATTTTGATAATACCCAGTCCATAATGCATTCCATTTTCAAAACATATGAGCTTAATTCCCATACAACAAACTTTACTTTTCATTAAACATTTCTCATCTATTAGCTCAAACAAGGTACATTCAAGAAAAAATAGTCTATATCTCTATATTAACATAACCCAACCCTTCCAATCCATTAAAAGCACACTTATGAGTATACATTCAACAACAAAACATCCCATAAAAGTAGAAAAGCACATAAAATGTAGGTTTAACCCCAATCTGAGTTCAAACATGTAGAAATCCATATTTTCCAGCAATAGTAACATTTCAGAAAAAGATAAGGGTTTAGGATGGATTGCTACCTTGATTCCTGTGAAATGTGTGTTTTTGATGTGTTAGAAATGATCCTCCTTTGTTGTAGAACTAATTTCTAGCTTCAATCAACCCTTCCCTTTAGCAAAAATCTCCCTTCTTTGCCCTAACTCGCCCCTTTCTCTCTCTACTCTCCCTTCTTGCTTTTCTCTCTAAAATCTGAAGGTTTGGAAGTGTGTGGGTGTTTTAAGGCTGCATCTAAGGTTTAAAGAAGTTAGGAAATTTCATTCTAATCCCTGGCCACTTTGTAGTTTTAGTCTCCATATATTTTCCCTTTTCACTTAGGTCCTTAGCCTCACTCTCAACTAAGGAATTGTATTTCTTTCAAGTTGGTCTCTATACTAATACAACTATATGCACTAATGCAACATACACAAGCATTAAACATCAAATTAACAATTATCAAACATCTCTTTAATCATAATTAGATCGGATGTTATAGTAACTAGCTAATCCCAAAAAACTTCGAATTTCGATCACATGGTAGGTCTTTCCTAACTAACTACTGCTTCTGTCTTACTCGGATTTACTGCTACCCCATCCTTTGTGATTACATGCCCTAACAATTTTACTTCTTCCAACTAGAATTCACATTTTTCAAGTTTAACATACAATTGCTTTTCCCTAAGCTACTGTAGCATACTCCTAAGATGCTATTCATACTCTTTGTTATTTTTAGAATATACAAGAATGGCATCAATAAACACTACCATGAACTGATCAAGGTAGGGCCTAAAGATACGATTCATGTAGTCCATAAAAATTGTTGGACCATTTGTCAACCTAAATGGCATTACAAGAAATTCATAATGCCTATATCTGGTTCTAAAGGTTGTTTTACGTATATCTTCTATTCTTACCCTAATTTGATGGTACCCTGACCTCAAATCAATTTTAGAAAACATAGTAGCTCCTCTTAATTGATCTAACAAGCCATCTGTTCTAAGGAGAGGGTACTTATTTTTCATTGTCACCCTATTCAGTTGCCTATAATTGATGCACAATCTTAAAATTCCATCTTTCTTCTTTACAAACAACACTAGTGCTCCCATGGTGAAGCACTAGGTCTCACAAATTGTTTCTCTAGGAGGTCCTTTATCTACACCTTCAACTCTATCAACTCTAAGGGAGACATCCTATAGGGTGTTATAGAGATCAATCCTGTTCTAAGAACTAACTCTATAGAGAACTCTACTTCCCTCTCAAGTGAAAGATTTAAGATTTCTTTGGGAAAGACATCTGGAAACTCATTTACTACAGGGATAGTATTGAGCTTACATTGAATCTCAACTTTAGAAGAATGCAAAAAATGCATACGAGTAAGGTATCTATAAAAGTCATAGATTTCTCTGAACAATCCAAGATTACATTGTTTAAGGATAACTAGTTCATCCTAAGAATAATGTCCAAATCAACCATAGGTAAACAAACAAGATCAATAACAAAAGATCTATTCTTAACAACAATTGGGCAATTTAAGCAGGGTAGAGAAGTCAAAACTTGCTCTCCCAATGGAATAGAAATACATAATTGATAAGGTAAGCTAGACACAGGTAAGTTTAATCTCTCTACACATTCCAATGAAATGAAAGAGTTGGTAGCGCCAGAATCATATAGTAAAATTAAGGAAACATCATTTATTAAACATTTACCCTTCATTAAATCATCAAACTGGGTCACTTCCTTGCCCTTGAAGGTATAGACTCTCCTAATAGTGGAAGGTCTAGTGGTGTCAACCTGTTTCTTCCACTTTGGGCAATCCTTACAAAAATGTCCCTATTTTCCACATTGGTAACAAACGCTTTGTGAGACTTTATGTAACATCTACTCCTTCTATCTATAAAGAGATGCTTTATTAATTTTAAATAAGTAAATGCTTGTGTTTGTTGCATTAAATTGCATGTAGTTACATTAGAAGGAGGGACTAATATGAAAACAAAAAAGCAGGGACTTGAGTGAAAGAAAAATGTTTATTGGAGGAAGCTATGTAAGCTTTCCATATTTGGGGTAGCCTATCGTAATTTTTGCCAAAAAAGTTACTATAGTTACCAGATTTTCAAAATCTCCTACCAGTGGTTCAGGGATAAAATGGTAATTTGGCATATAGCAAAAGAAATTATCATTTTGAACTGAATGGTTGAGAATTAGGATTAGAATTGAAATTCTTGGATCGCCTATAAATAGGGCCAAACTCCATAACCCTCATTTTAGCACCTGAAACCCTGAGTTTTAGAGAGAGAACCAGAGAGAGTTATAGAAAGAGAAAGTGAAGCAATTGTGAAGGAAAAAGGTTATAAGAAGAAGCTGAGTATTCCAAAAGCTAGTAAAATACACCAGCATATTTCTAAATAATCATTTACAAGCTTGAAATCAACAAAAAGGTAGCAAACAACCTAATCATCTCAAACTTATAATTGACTGTTTATATGCTAAAATGTTGATTTTTCATATTGTTTGAGCCACAGAGGAAGTAAAATCTATATTTTTAACGTTTATTATTACTATTGGGTATTTTAAACTGCATGATTGTACTTATGAATACATAAATCAGATTTTGAAAAATGGATTTTTTCATTATGCTTGAGAACAAGGTTTAATCCAAGATTTGAGTGAGATTAAATGGTAGTTTGGCTATTTTTATGTTTAAAATAATGCTTATATACTGGTTTTGAGTTATTGATGATCATAAATGGTTTACAAACATGTTCTTCGACAAAAATTTAGGTCAACCGTGAGTTTTAAAATTAGAGTATAACATAGCAGTTAACTTATAGCCTCTACCAATCGATTGTTGTGTTCTTCAGTTGCCCAGAAGTGCATCCAGAGTGCTAGCAATCGATTGTCAACCTATGAAACTCGACTATCATGCACATATTTTCCAAAAATTTGCTAAGAACAGAGCATTCGACTGTTGGGCTTGTAGAAGTTGA
Source organism: Senna siamea (assembly GCA_031216115.1). Lineage (NCBI taxonomy): Eukaryota > Viridiplantae > Streptophyta > Magnoliopsida > Fabales > Fabaceae > Senna > Senna siamea. Next base: position 16,096,974 of record CM062354.1, read on the forward strand.
CTGGTAGCCCTCAGGTTTGAAAATTTTTTGGGACAGTAAGCTACAAGTTGACTTCCAGGAGGGTGGAAGTTGACTGGTAGGCCTTTATTTTGAAAAATGAACTTAATAACCTAGTTTGAAGCATTTTTAGCCCAAAATTCCACTCAAATGAGGGATTAAAACTTGAAATGTAATGGTTAACATGTTATTTGAGAATGGTGAGAAAGAGTATGAGAATGAATGAGAATAAGAGAAATATGAGATTTTAAAATGAGATGAGTATGGACCATAAATGAGAATAATCACAACTGGTTAAAGACCATGAGAATAATGCAACTGGTTAAACTGCAAGAATACTGCAACTAGTTAAACCACTAGAATATTGTAGTTAGTCCTTAAAGATCACGAGAATACTATAACTAGCTAAAACCACGAGAATATTGCAGACGATTAAAAACCATGAGAATATTGTAGCTGGTCATGAACCACAAGAATATTGTAGATGGTCAAGGACTATGAGGATAGTCATTTATGAACAAGAATTTTTAAAGATTTCTTTTATGATGCTTTTGTTTATGGCTATAGCAATATGCACTAATTTCTTGTTTATGCTCTAAATTGATATGAGAATGTGATCCTATTGCCATTACAATTTGAGAATATATCCTGTATGATGGATATGTGATTATTTGCATATTATTTATAAGAATATGTGAGAAGATTATTTAATTCATGCATATAATCCTAATAGTTATAATGTATTATTTGATGAGAAAAGAATGTAGAGTATTTTTGTAGCAGTATGGTGGTACAAGTCGATAGTTTAAAAATATAGATTGTTATTATTACTAAGAAATGTTTCTCATTAAATACTGGTTTGTATCAGATGCCTAGGTTCCAGATACTATTAGAAGTGGAAGTGGACTAGGTAGACATACATATCTTAGGTTATTTTATGATAATAAAAGAAGTATGGGAGATTTTAGTGGTGGATATACTTCTACTCCCCAATCTACTGGGTAGACATACAAGATTAGTTTAATAGTATTTTATTTTGATATGTAAATATGTAACACTCGATATACTGATCCCTTATTATCTTTTTGGAAACGAATTAGGAGGATTTTTGGTATACAAAGAGGGGCATATATGTATCTAAGATATGTGAGAAAATACATGCTTGTAGGATGAGCAGAGGAGTATGAGTGGCAGGTTTGATGTTTCCTTACTCTACTAAGCCTCGCATATCTATAGGTTTTTGTCTTCCATACACAGATGTTTTAAGGTTTGTAAAAATATTATGTATGTGAATGAAAATATATATATTTCTACATGCTTATTTCAATTGTTTTAATTATTTTTTTGCTGCGTTACATGTGAGAACTAGAGTGTAGACTTCCCAAACTAAGGGCACTCAGTTAATTAACTTGGTAAAAGTTAAAAATTTACTTGGGTATAGGTAGTAGTAACTTACCAATCTTGTATATTATATTATATTATATTATTTAATTAACTAAAAGAAAGCATAAGATTGGGGGTGTTACACTGAGTTGGTATTAGAGCACGGTTACTATGGTTAGCATATAGCTAACTCGGTAGTGAAGGGTAGATTCCTCAAGATAGAGACTAATGCAGGTTAGTTAGCTGAGCCTAGGTAGTGGACTAACTATTATTATGTTTTAACTTAAGGAATGGAGTGCTAGGTTTGGCGTAGAAGGTATTTCCTATTGGTGCAATATGATCTCTTATAAATATTATGTTATTAAGACTAATCACCTTGGTAATATTTATTTTGTAGAGTGAAATGTGGCTCTACCTAGGAGGAATACTAATAAGGAGAAGGAAGGTGAGGGAAGTATGCAAAAGGTGATGGAATTCATGATGGGAGTGGCAGAGGCTATAAGGGAGCAGGCTTGCTGCTACTACCTAAGTTCTCAAGCAATTTCGAGAACAGGGGAATAATAATCATCCTAACCCTAACCCTCTTAAAAGACAAGTAAGAAATCTGGTGTATCATGGCTGGTCAGAATTCTAAAAAGCTAAGCCTCCTTCCTTTAGGGGTGATTTTGACCTGAAGGTGGGTGAGGAGTGGCTATTAGAGATGGAGAAGCTATTTGTTGTTCTGGGGACAACTGATACCCAGAAAGTTTTGTTTTCCACCTATATGCTGATGGGAGAGGCAAAATACTGGTGGAAGGGGGCAAACAATTAATGGAAGCTCAAGGAATTTCGATCACTTGGGATTCATTCAAAGAAGTGTTTCTATTAATTATTTTTCTCATAATGTGAGGAATGAGGAAGAAAGTGAATTTATGTAGATTAAGTAGGACAACTTAATGTTTGATGATTATTTAGCTAAGTTTGAGGAACTATCTAAATTTTCTTCCTATCTAAGACTTCAACCAGATGAGGCATGGAAAGCCATGCATTTGGAGTCTAGGTTGAGGTCTAAGTTGAAAAGTGTGGTAGCTCTGATGGAAATTAGGAATTATGCCACACTAGCAAACAAGTGTCACATAGTTGCCAAAAATTTGGCAACGTTTTAAGAGGAAAAAAAAAGGGCTAACTTCCTCAAATGAAAGCAACCAAGATCTTTTGAAGGGAGAGATAACAGGTTTGGCTGAGGCCAGGAAGGTAAAAGGCCAATGGTGAAACTAGTGATGTCAAATGTTTGCCCTAGATGCCGAAAGAATCATGAGGGACCCTGCAAATGGCAACAAAATGTACTGCAAGATGTTTGTTATAAGTGTGGAAAAGAGGGACATTTTATCAGGGATTACCCATAGTGGAAGAGACAAGGTGACACCACTAGACCTACTATTATTGGAAGAGTCTATAACCTCAAAGGCAAGGAAGTGGCACTATCCAATGATTTAATGAAAGGTAAATATTTAATAAATGATGTATCTCTAATTATACTGCTTGATTTTAGCACTACCCACTCTTTCATTTAGTTGGAATATATAGAGAGATTAAATTTATTAGTGACTAGCTTACCTTGCCAATTATCTATTTCTATTCCAACTAGAGAGCAAGTTTTGACTTCTTTAGCCTGCTTGAATTGCCAAATTGTTGTTGAGAATAAATCTTTTGTTGTTGATTTGATTTTTTTACCTTTGGTGGATTTGGACATTATTCTTGAGATGAACTAGTTATCAATAAACAATGTGATCTTGGATTGTTCAGATAAATTTGTAACTTTTATAGATGCCTTACCAGTGAATAGGAGTGTTGAGGAAAAGAATAATAGAATGCATTTTCTATTCTTCCAAGGTTGAGATTCAGCATAAACTTTGTAACCCCCACCCCCAATATCTTTGATATTATTATTATTATTATTATTAATGATGATTCTTTATGTAAATGGTTGTGTTATATGGAAGTAGAACAAACATTTTTATCAAGCAGAACTAGTTTTACCATAAAAGGGGTAAAATTGGAATTTTTTCAAAGGGTAAAATAGTAATTTTACTATGGAAAAAAAGACAATAATTTCATCTAAGTACTTTAAGAAATGGTAGTTGAAGGTTTTTACTCCCTTATCTTAGAAAGTGAGATGAAAAGAGGGTAAAAATAAATATATTGCCAAGAAAGGAAAAATGATAATTTTTACCCTAAGGGCAAAATGGTTATTATACCTATAGAGGTATGGAGTATTAATTCCATAAAAGAGACTTTACGAAACTTTATTTAAGAATTTTTGATGTTATGACCGACAAGAGAAGAAAATAAAAATGAATGGGCCATTTTAGGCAAAAAGGATAAAATGATAATTTTACCCAAGGACCTAAAGGTAATTTTTGAAAAAGTGTAAGGGTAAATTTGTCATTTTCAAAAATGGAAGGGTAAAGTAGTCATATTCCATGAAAGTTCCATGAAATTAAAATTTGAAGGAGAAAGGATGCCATTGTTGAAAAAGAGAAGTAATAAGGGTAAAATAGTCATTTTACACCAAGGGCATTTTGCTAATTTCACCTAAACCCTAAATTTAAGTCATCTTCTTCCATAAAGAGAAGAAGTTGAGCAAGGGGAAGGGAGAGGCTTGGCCGAAAGGGTGGAAGACAAAGAGGAAGAGGAAGACAAGACAAAACACTTGGAAGATTACACTTTTCTTGCATTTTCAAGGTATCTTAATAATCCTATAACCTTATTTTCATATTTTATGGAAAGATTAAAGTGTTTTTATGGTCATGAAACCTAGGGTTTTCTCTCTCTACATTCCATAATACTTGCTTTCTATACTTGGCTATGCTTGTTTGGAAATATGATTGTGTTTGTGAGTATGGCAATGTTTGTATGCTAGAAATCATGAAAGATTGAATCTTGGCATTTTCGGTACCATTTTCATGAAAAACCATAACTTTTGAAATGGTATGGAAATGAAAGAGAAAATGGTGATTTTGCATGAGAATATCTCAAAAATGGAAGCCATGTAAGTAAAAAAGTGAAACTCTTCCATTTCCTCTCATTTTCTCTCTTGCCCGAGAGCACCTAAGCTTAATAGTGCTGAAGTTTTCTTGAAAAATGTCTAAAAGTGTTTATGTGTTTAGTCATGAGAGAGGAAGAGAGAGAGAATTATGCTATCTTCATAATTATGGCAAATTTCCCATTTTCTAACCATGCCATTTAACCTTGAAAGTGTTCTTGTAAATGTGAACATGAAAGACTATGTGTATTTATATGTTTGGCATGAAAAATGATTTATGAAAGTAGAAAAAAGAAAGGCTAAACATATATATATATGCATATTTTTTAGTATGAGAAAGTGTCATGATTAATGAATGAAAATTGTACCATTATGCCTAAATGGTAGAAAGGATGGAAGAAAGGGAACAAATAATTTGAAAATCCCTATCTTTCACCCATTTCTTACCTTGGTTGAGAACATTACCCCATTTTTCCCTTGATGGCCGAAATTATGTGTTAATCGAAAAAGTTTAAAGTGTGTTTTCAAATAGCCTACATCAAGAGAAATGGGGAAAATGATGAAATAATCAAATGTGAATGATAGTTGCATGTATTATGTCATTGACATGAGTGTGTTTTAATTTATATGAATATGGATGAATGGCTTGAAATTTACATGCAAATGAGGAATGAAAGGCATTGAAGGTCACCAATAAAGGGTGAAGAACGACACTATAAAATCCCCCTTGAGGTGAATGTGTAAAGGCTGTGAATGTCATCTTATGGGTGAGAGAACGACACTATTTACAACTCCCTTAAGGATAAATAAAAAGGAAATGAATGTTCATGAAGAGGGTGGACCATGGCACTATTAATGTTCTCCTAAAGGTCACCAAGAAAGGGTGGAGAATGGCACTATTAGATCTCCCTTGAGGTGTATTTAATGGCACTATATGATACCCTAGTGGTGGACTTAACGACACTAATAAAATTCACCCTAGTGGTAAGGAATAAATGGCACTAAATTGTTATTACAGGTAAAGTATGAATGATGTGATGATAGATGATGTATGAATACTTAAGGGTGTGTTTTGTTGATGAATGAAGCATGACAATATAATATCATATAATATGTTCATGTCATGAAATATTGATAATCTCATCTCTATAAATGCATATGCATATGTTTCATATAAAACATGCCCATGGAATTGAATGGAAATTGTTTTGAAAGAAATGGAATGTAGAAATATTTTCTGTGTTCGTACAGTGGTACATGCGAATTATTTTGAAACTATATAGTTTTTTTAGCTACTGAAAAATTATTTCTCATTATTGTACTGGTATGTATAATGTATAAATCCAATGTTGTGATGCACCAAACTAGCAGATTTAAGGAGTAAATAGAAATTATGTAATGTAGCACTTTTACTCCTAATTTTGCCATATGTATCTTGGGATGGAATTATGATCACTATTCTTTTGGAAAAAGTGGTTTGGGTGACAAGATTATTGTCTCCTTACCCATATATATGAATACTTAACATATCCTGGAATGTGTATCAAAAAGTTTAAATGATATACATATAGTTATGGAATGTTTTACAAATTCTGTTGTGATGTATAGAATTTTATATTCGCTGTGCTTAAGAATGACAACTTGACCAAAAGAGCCCAAACCTAATCAAATAATAAATTCTAGATGGATTTTAAGGCTCAGGCAAATTAATGAATTAAAAAGGTAAAGTTAAATGTGACTTTCTTATCTTATTACATTTTATGAAGCCATAATGTAAAGATAAGGGTGTTACATTAAAGTGGTATCAAAGCATAGTTACCTAGGTTAGAAACGAGTATATTACTCAAGGAAGGGAGTAGTTCAGGTTAGTTACCTAGACCTAAGTGGTTAGCTAACTTGTATTTTGTTTTCACTTGAGGAATAGAGCATTAGGTTTGGGTAGATAGTAGCCCCTATTAGTGTTATGTGTTCTCTTCTTGATAAACTATTATTAAGACTGATCACCTCAGTGATGTTTGTTTTGTAGAGGACAATATCACACTAAATAGAAGGAGTGGCACTTAGTATTAGGGAAATGATGTGAGTCTGACTGAGATTATGCAGACTATGAGGGGGATAACAGAAGCCATGAGAACCCAAGCTACTGCTTCCTCTGAACAGGCTACATTTACTGTTAAGAAACTTTTTCAGATTCAGACAGACAGGAGTGAGAACACCCAGCATGAAAATAAACCAGTAAGAAATCAAGCCTTTGAAGGGTGGACTAAGTTCTAAATGGCGAGACTTCCTACTTTCAAAGGGGTGTTAGATTCTAAAAAGGTAGAAGAATGGTTGCAGAAGATGAAAGAATTGTTTGAGGTATTAGGGAGTATTAATGCCCAGAAAGCTTCCTTTGTAACTTACCAGTTAGAAGGAGAAGTCAAATACAAGTAGAAGGGAACCAAGCAACTAATGGAAGCCCAAGGAGTACAGGTTACCTGGGAGTCATTAAAATATACCTTCCTAAACAAGTACTTTTCTTAGAGTGAAAGAAATGCAAAATAAGGAGAATTCATGCAGATTAAATAGGGAGGCAGGCCATTTGAGGAACACTTAGCCTAGTTTGAGGAGTTGTTTAAATTCTCCTTATTTAAAATGGAAACCAGATAGAGCATGGAAGGCCATGCATTTGGAGAATAGTCTAAACCTTGAATTGTACCATGAAGTGGCATCCCAAGAAATCAGAGACTATGTTACTCTGGTAATTAAGTGTCATATTGCCTCTAGATCCCTGGCAGCATTGAAGAAAGGGAAACAAGAATAGCTTTTTCAAGAGGAAGGTACCATCAGGATACAATAAGGGATGTGATAGTAACATTGTGAAGGGTTAAACAGGTAAAAGACCCATAAATGCCCTAGCCACCCCAAACAACTGTTCAAAGTGTGGGAAGAACCATGGAGATAGACCATGCTTAATGGGACAAAATGTCTACTTCAAGTGTGGTAAATTAGGACACTATGCTTTGATTGTGCATTTTTTAAGAAGCCAACCGAGACCCCCAGACCTGCCACCAAGGGAAGGGTTTATACCCTCAAAGGTAAAGAGGTGGCTCAGTCTAAGGATTTGATGAAAGTTATATGTTTTATTAATGATGTTCCTCTAATTGTATTGCATGATTCTAGTGCCACTCATTCTTTTATTTCTTTAGAGTATGTCCAAAAATTGAAATTGCTTATGACTAGCCTACGTTATGAATTTTTTGTAGTAGTCCTTGCTGATGAACATGTTCTGACTTCATTAGTCTGTTTAATTGTCCTATTGTGATTAAAAATAGACCTTTCATTGTGGACCTTATATGTTTACCTTTGGTTGACTTGGATGTTATTCTTGGAATGGACTAGCTCTCTTCTAACAATGTAATTTAGGACTGTTTAGCTAAGTCTGTGATTTTCATAGACACTAAACTAGTAAATAGGGGAACTGAGAGGAAAATCAAAGGATGAGTTTTCTATATTCTTCAGAAGTGGAGATTCAATAGCAGCTGGGTGATTCCCTGTAGTTTGTGAGTTCCTTGATATGTTCTTAGAAGAAATTTTAAATCTCCCACTTGAAAGAGAAGTAGAATTCTCTATAGGGTTAGTTCTTAGAATGAGACCAATCTCTATAGCATCCTATAGGATGTCTCCTTTAGAGCTAAGTGAGTTAAAAGTACAAATAGAGGAGCTCCTAGCAAAACAATTCATTAGGCCTAGTATCTCATCATAGGGAGCACTGGTGTTATTTGTAAAGAAGAAGGATGGGAGTATGAGAATGTGTATAGACTATAGATAGTTAAATAAAGTAACTGTGAAGAACAAATACCCCCTCCCTAAGATTGATGGTCTATTAGACCAACTGAGAGGAGCCACTATCTTTTTTAAGATTGACTTGAGGTCAGGGTACCATCAAATCAGGGTAAAAGAGGAGGAAATACCTAAGATTGCTTTTAGGACTAGGTATAGGCATTATGAATTTCTTGTAATGCCATTTGGTTTGACAAATGCTCCAGCCATTTTCATGGATTACATGAATCGCATCTTTAGACCCTTTCTCGATTAGTTCATGGTAGTGTTTATTGATGACATTATTGTATACTCTAGAAACCGACAAGAGCATGAACAACACCTCAGAATAGTGTTGTAAATACTTAGGGAGAAACAACTATATGCTAAATTAGAGAAGTGAGTTTTGGCTAAAAGAAGTGAGATTTCTAGGGCACGTGATCTCTAAAGATAGAGTGTCAGTGGATCCTAGTAAAACTGAAGCAGTAGTAAACTGGGAAAGAGCTACTACTATGACCGAAGTTCATAGTTTTCCAGAGTTAGCAGGATGCTATAGGCGATTTATTCAAGGATTTTCGCAAATAGCAATGCCAATGACTAAACTAACCCAGAAAGATGTTCCATTTGTATGGGACTCAAAATGTGAGCAAAGCTTTCAAACTTTAAAGGAGAAATTAATCACCGCACCTGTCTTAGTCATCCCAGACCCTTAAAAAAAATTTGAATTATACCGTGATGCATCTAAGAAAGGTTTAGGATGTGTTCTGATGTAAAGAGGAAGGGTAGTAGCTTATGCTTCTAAACAGTTAAGGCCCTCTAAGAGAAATTATCCTACTTATAACCTAGAATTGGCAGCCAAAGTGTTTGCTTTGAAAATTTAGAGACATTACCTTTATGGGTCTAGATTTGAGGTATTTAGTGACCATAAAAGTCTCAAGTACCTCTTTGACCAAAAGGAATTGAACATGAGGTAGAGGAGATGGATGAAATATATTAAGGACTATGACTTTGAATTGAAATATCATCTAGGAAAGGCCAATATTATGGTGGATGCCTTGAGTAGGAAATCCCTCTATATAGCTCAAATAATGGTGAGTGAGATGGAATTGATGCAGAAATTTAGAAACATGAGTTTATCTACTTTGGTGTTACTTAACCAAATCTATTTAAATGAGCTAAGAATTGAAAACAATCTTCGGAGTCAAATCCTAGAAGCTCGAAGAGATGATGAATTCCTAGAGTCTCTAATGGATTCAAAGGAGTTCATGAAGGGGGCTGATGGAATGGTAACTTTCCAGAATAGAATTTATGTTCCTGGATCTGGAGGATTAAGGGATAAAATATTAAAGGATGCTCACCAAAGTAAGTATACCATTCACCCTAGAGCTACTAAGATATATCAAGATTTGAAGGAAAGGTATTGGTGGCCAAGTATGAAGAAGCACATAGTGAAGCATGTAGCTAAATGTGTAGTATGTCAGCAGGTGAAGATTGAACATTACAAACCTGATGGATTATTATAGCTATTAGATATTCCTGAGTGGAAATGGGATAAAATTTCAATGGACTTTGTGGTGGGTTTACCTAGAACCCAGTTAGGAAATGATACCATTTGGGTGATAGTAGATAGAATAACTAAGTCTGCTTATTTCCTACCTATTAAGATCAATTTCTCCTTGGATACATTAGTTTAACTATATATTCAAGAGACAGTGAGACTTCATGGAGTACCCATCACCATTGTCTCAAACAGAAAGGATGAGTTTATGAAGATCAGACAGGGCAACATGTCCTTTGACGATTACCTAGCAAAGTTTGAGGAGCTCTCTAAGTTATCTTATCTAAAATTGAGGTAAGATGACACATGGAAGGCTATGCACTTATAGGTCAGGTTGAATCCCGAGTTGAAGAGCATTATGGCCCTAATCGAGATACAAAACTATGTCGTATTGGCTAAGAAATGTCACATAGTGGCACAGAACCTGGCAGAGATGGGGAAGGGGAAGAGAGAGTTTAATCCCCTTAAGAGGAAGTCATTGTAGGATTATGCCAAAGGGAAGGAGAACCAGCTTTGTAAGGCCCAGTTCAGGAAAAAGCCTATGGTTGGGCAAACAACTTTAAACAATTATCCCAAATGTGGGAAGAACTATAGGAGTAGACCTTGTTTGTCAGGTTAGAATGTTTAATACAAGTATGGTAAGCCAGGCACTTCATCAAGGAATGTGTACTGGGGAAGAAGCCAACTGAGGCCCCGAAGCCTCTAACCAAGGGGAGGTTCTACACCCTCAAGGGCAAAGAAGTAGCTCAAACTGATGATTTGGTAAAGGCTAAGTGTTTTATAAATGGAATGTACTTAATTATACTGTTTGACTCTGGCGCTAACCATTCTTTTATTTCATGTGAATGTGTGAAGAAATTGAATTTACTTGTATCCCATTTACCAGATGAGATTACTGTTGCTATCCCTATTGGAGAGCAAGTTTGACTCCCTTGACTTGTAAATGGCCCCATTGTCATTGAGAATAGACCTTTCGTTGTTGATCTTGTTTGTATGCCTTTGACTGATTTGGATGTTATTCTTGGGATGGACTAGCTGTCTTTTAATAAAGTGGTCCTAAACTATTTTGAGAAATCTGTGACTTTTATGGATATTATACTTGTGAATAAGGGTGCTAAGGAAAAGATCCAAACATTATGTTTTTTGTGTTCTTCTGAGGTTGAGAATCAGCATGATCTAGATGTTATCCCTATAGTTAGAGAGTTTCTTGACGTCTTTCCCAAAGAGATCTCTAGTCTTCCCTCAGAAAGATAAGTAGAGTTCTCAATAGAATTAGTTCCCAGGGTGGGACCTATCTCTATAACACTGTATAGTGTGTCTCCCTTAGAGCTGAGTGAATTAAAAGTTTAAATAGAAGACCTATTAGAAAAGTAGTACATTATGCCTAGTCCTTCATCATGGGGAGCACCAATGTTATTTGTGAAGAAAAAGGATGGGAGCATGAGAATGTACATAGACTATAGGCAGTTGAATAAAGTGAACGTGAAAAACAAATATCCACTCCCTAGGATTGATGACCTAATGGACCAACTGAGAGGAGAAGTTGTATTTTTTGAGATTGATTTGAGGTCAGGGTACTATCAAATCATACTAAAGAGTGAGGATATACCTAAGACTGCTTTTAGGACTAGGTATGGGCATTATGAGTTTCTTGTAATGCCATTTGGTCTGACCAATGCTCTAGCTATTTTCATGGAATACATGAATCACATCTTTAGACCCTATCTCAATCAGTTCGTGGTAAAATTTATTGATGACATTCTTGTGTATTCTAGGAATAGGGAAGAGCATGAGTGGCACCCTAGGATTGTGCTACAAGTGCTTAGAGAGAGCCAGCTGTGTAACGTGTGCTCCTACTATGATTAAGAGATGTTTGATAATCCTTAATTTAATGTTTAATGCTTGTGTATGTTGCATTAGTTGCATATAGTTACATTAGTGTAGGAACCTAATTAAAAGTAATAAAAGCTGAGTTAAAAGTGTGACTAAGGACCCAATTGAAAAGAGAAAAGTGAGTGAGGCTAAAGTCACAAAATAGGTAAGGACTAGAGTGCAATTATGAAGAATTAAACTTCAAAAACCCTAACCTTAGCCCACACATCTTCAACCTTTAACATTTTTAGAGAGAGAAGCATAAGGGCAAGTAGAGAGAGAAAAGGTTGAGTTGAGGCAAAAGAGGGAGATTTTTTAAGGTATAAGAGAGATTTAAGGTTGGGGATTAATCCTATAGTAAGAGGAGGGTCATTTGAGCACATTTTACACACATTTTGGATTAAATCCAGGTAGCAATAATCCTAAACCCTATTTTCAAAATATATAGAAAATTTACTAATAAATGTGATTTTGAATGTTTAAAGTTATGTTTGGGGTTTAAAACCTACATTTCTATATTTCTAACTGCTATTGGGTAATGCTTGTTGATTCGTTATGATCATTTATGCTTGTCGTTGATTGTGAAAGTGGGATTTTACCCTAAGTGCAAAAAAGTGATTTAATCTTATCTTTGAGATATGTTAAGTTAAGTTTCCTAAATGATGTTTAAATATTGGTGTAGCTTGAGAAAATATTTTGAGAACATGTTTGTGGGGAAAAACTTTGGGTGAAACAATAATTTTTAAAGCAGATCAAGCGCTAGTAGCCGACTGCCAGCCTTAGAAGTCGACTATCATGCTCATCCTCTGCCCAGAAAAGCAATACAAAATGCTAGCAGTTGACTGCCAGCCCCTAGAAGTTTACTGTCGTGTTCTTCATTTTTCAAAAATTTTCAAAAAGCTAGCAGCTGATTGCCGACCACTCGAGTCATTTGTCAAGGCTAACAGCAAGCGCCAAGCCCTAGTTGCCTAACTGGTAGCTCTCTGCCAAGACAAGGAGAAATTGACAGTGAGCTAGCAACTGACTGCTAGCAAGGGAGCAGTCGACTACCAGCCCCTTGACTTGGATAATGAACTCAATGATTAATCTAAGAGGTACATAGCCTAAGATCTCACTCAAACTAATGATTTAACCTGGGATGTAGTGGGTAACATGCAAAGAGATAGAGTTATGAGTCACTTGGATGATGAAATCCTTGTGGTAGTGAAATAAAGAGAGCAAAAAACATTAGAAAGAGAGAGAAAAGAGAAAAGTATTCTAAACATATGCCTTAGAGGTAGATAGGCTCATGATCGAGTGATCGATTGTCAGTATGGGATGGTTGTTGGGCATTCCACTGTTGTGCCATGAGTTAGGATGGTTAAACATCTACTTGAACAAAGATGATTTTGAAAAAATTATGATGGTTTCAAACTTTAAGTTAGTGTCATCTTCCAAAGGCTAGTAAGAAACACATATTTAGAGTTAGGCATTACCATGGGTATGAGCCGAATCACCCTAGAGTATATGTTAGAGAATAGCGACCAGTATTATTTTTTATTTGCTAAATTCCACTCACTTTAGGAGTACATTTTATGTATTTTATGTATAATTACCCATGTTTCCACTTTTTTTCATGTTATCCAAGATTTTCCCAAGTTCAAAGCAATTTTGAAGAGAAATGGACCAAAAAAAAGTGTCTAAAGGCTCAAATCACCTCAAAATGCACCTTTTAGCATGGCCACATGAAGTCTTCTAGAACACACCCTACCACATGCCTATGCTGCCTTAAAGCTTCTAGAACACACGTCTCGACATGCTAAAGACATCTTATGCACCTCCCTACATGGCCAGAGCAATAATCTCCAACCAAGAAATGGCCAAAACACACTGCGAATGGATCCCTTTTGGAACACGGCATACAACACAGCTATGCTACGTACATAGGCTACCACACGACCATGCCACTTTCTAGGCTACTATATGATCATGTGGAAGCCTAGAGAGGCGTCTCCCTTGCCTATATATAGGAGGAGGCGTAAGGAGAAGCAACATCACTTCAAAGGCGTACAAGAGAGGGAAACTGAGAGCACTTGGAGTAGCTAAGAGTGTGACAATCCTTGCTAATCTTTGGAGTATAATACTTCAATTCCCTTGTCTCTTCACAAAGGTCACAAGTCGTGGAGATTCAATCAAGAATTTAAGGAAGAGATTGGGAAGCATCAAGAGGCAACTACGGGGTATAATTAAGGAGGAGTTCAGAGTCAAGGCTATTCATCTAAAACTAGACCGATGGGGGTGTTTCTGTCTCTATTTTGTTCTTCTTCCTTATTATATTTCTTGTTGTTTTATTCATGAACATGAGTAGCTAGATTGGTAGAACCCAATTGGGGTTCTTAAACTATATTGATATTTTAATTTTAATATGATTCAAGTATAAATTAGTTTGTGTGATCTTCCTCTTGTTAAAGGTTCATTTAGTCTTTAATGCTAGACGTCGTAGGAAAAACTAATTAAATTCCTCTCAAATACTCTACCTAATGATGTTTGGAAGTAGAAAACTAACTAGAGAGAACAGTTAATCTATGCTCGGACTAAGAGGTCGACGACTGTTGGATTAGGAGGAATTCCTAATAGTAAGAACTAATGTTGATCTAAACTTGACCATTAGACACAAATAGCCAATGGAAAGTATAGGTTTTAGAAATCCATTGAAACCAATCGAAAATCTGGATTTGTTATATACAAGTAGCATAATCAATTTCATAACTCATTATCCTTTGTTTACATATCATCTAGTCTAAGACTCCAATGGGTTTGCTTTTCTGGAAACTTGATAATTCACTATCTAAACACTTGTCTCACCTCCTCTCCTTAGCCAAAGTAGTAGTATTTAGAATTTGTTTAATTAAAATCACCATTTGTCATGGGCTAGATAACAACGAGTAAGTAGTAACTCTGGGCTTTCCCGTTCTCGTGGGATATGACCTTGATGCTCATGATTGCGCTAGTCTACGCTGACAGGTACATTGCCTTAAGGTGTGGCTACATCACATAGCCTCCATAATCTGTAGAAGAGGAGTAGATAAGACTTATCCAAAATTGGATAGTGATCTCATGAGTGGATAACCAGTCCCATTTGGGGAAGGGGAAAGTTGTGTAGAGATGACAACCATCCTGCTGGTTATGGGATGGTACTCAGACTCAGTTGAGAGACTCCTCAGATAGTACAAAAACCTTTTAGAGTGGGTCAATAGTCATACACTCTTTCATGTATGTAGTGGTATATGGAGTTGTTCATTAGGCAGCGCTCCTGTATATTACGTTGTTTTTCCTGCTCATACGTTAACTGTAAAGGCATAATTATTTCCATATGAGATGTTGAGATGAAAGTTATGATGAGATAATGAGGAGTGACATCCCATTTTAAAATTTTATATGCTTAAATACACATACCTAAATATGAGTACATGACATGAGAATATGCTGCATACATCGCATCCAATAGTATATTTTATTATTTTATGATGAAAGAATGTAGAGATTTCCATATAAATACGGTGGTATAGGTTAGTAGTTTTCAAAGAGAGGTTTCATTGCTATTGAGATTCATTTCTCACATAAGTGTTAGAGTGTACCAGATGTGTAGGTTCCTTGGCTGGAGGAGGAGGTAAGCAGGAGGGAAGTACCCTTCATGGGGGTACCTGAGATTGTCTATTTTAGATAGTATAGGCACATGTTTCATTTGTATTAGTCTTTATAATTTTTGGAGAGGCCAGTAAAGAATATCTCTTGTACAGCTTATAATGATTTAGATGTATATGGATTAGTTTGAATTTATGGATACAAAATTTGATGGGGTCATGAGTGGCAGGGTTGTTGCCTCCATACCCTAATGAGTTAAATTAAAGTTAAAGAATGAGTACTTGTGTATGTTTGTGTATAGTTACTTAGCATGAATTATGTATATGTATTTGATTTGATATTCTGCTGCGACAATATGAGAGCCTGAGTGTAGAACCCAACCCAAATCGTTCTCTATCTCATGTTTAGCTCTTTCTACTCAAAGAGGTACTTGAGACTTTTATGGTCACTAAATACCTCAAATCTAGACCCATAAAGGTATTGTCTCCAAATCTTCGAGGCAAACACTATGGCTACTAATTCTAGGTTGTGAGTGGGGTAATTTCCTTCGTGAAGGCTTAATTTTCTAAAATCATAGGCCATTACTCTTCCCCCTTGCATCAAGACACACCCTAAACCTTTCTTGGATGCATTGTAGTATAGCTCAAACTTATCCAAAGGATTTGGGACGACTAATATGGGTGCAGTGATTAACCTCTCCTTCAAGGTCTGGAAACTATGTTTGCATTTGGAATTCCATACAAATGGAACATCCTTCCAGGTTATTTTGGTCATTGGCATTGCTAATTATGAAAACCCTTGGATAAACCTCCTATAGTAACTGGCTAATTTGAGAAAACTACGGATCTCCATCACTGTTGTAGACCTCTCTCAATGGACCACAGCCTCAATCTTGCTTGGGTCTGCTGCTATCCCATCCTTGGTAATTACGTGCCTTAGGAACCTTACGTCCTCTAACCAGAACTCACATTTTTCAAGCTTGGCATATAGCTACTTTTCCTTAAGCACTTGTAGCACAATCCTAAGGTGTTGCTTATGTTCCTACTTGTTTCTAGAATATACAAGAATATCAACAATGAACACTACCATGAACTGATCAAGGTAGGGTCTAAAGATATGATTCATGAAATCCATGAAAATAGCTGAAGCATTAGTCAACCCAAATGGCATCACAACAAATTCATAATGCCTATACCTAGCCCTAAAAGCATTTTACCCTTTATGAAAATTGTCATGAAATCCTTAGGAGAATTTACTATTTTTACCCTTGAGGTAAAATTACCATTTTATCCTTGGGTAAAATGACTATTTTGCCCTTAGGATATTTTCCTAAGGTCATCATGGCCTTCAGATATTTTTTCCCAGATATTTTCTAATATCATCATTGCATTTTAGATATTTTGAGACATCATAATTATGCGTCATAAATGTGCTAAATATTTTGGAGGCGTAATGATTACACTTTAGATATTTTAATAAATTTCTTCTTTTCACTTTAGTCCCTAGACTTTTCTTTTAGTTTGGTCCCTTTCCTATTTAGGAAAACCTTGGGCTACTAAAATACCATCATTTAGGTATGCAATTGCTAGATTTAAGATTTAAAAATGTATATGAGGATGTGAAAAGTGGGTATTACAATATGGATGTGTTTGTGATTTCTAGAATGGTTTTTGGAATGAAATATTGCAAGTTTATGGTTTATTTCACCATGTTTCATGAAGAACCCTTCTTGGCAAATGGATTATGTATGGTTATGATTGGCATGTATTTGGAGGGATAATGATGTTTTCATGCTTGTATGATGGTGGAAATGAGAAAAAGGGAAGAAATGATTTGAAAAGCCCTTGATTTCTCTCTCCTTGGTTGTTGATTGAGAGCTTGATGAAATGCTAAGGGAAAGATTTTGCATGATTTTAGTTCATAAGTGTGGTTATTGTCTCAGCCATAACCAAGAGAGAGAGAGGGATTGATGTTTGCAATGAAATTCCCTTATTTCCCTTTTTCTTGTGTCTTGGCTGAGAGGATGATTGTGTGAATAATGTCTATATATGTGTGTATTGTTTTGACCAAGGCAAGAGAGAAAGAGATAATGATATTTAAGAGAGTTTACTTGATGAATTACCTTCTATAACCATGAAATCCTAACCTTGAATGTGTATTTCAATAATAGGGGAAAGATATATTTATGTATACATATATATATTGTGAGAAAAGGATACTTATATGTATACATAGATATATTGAGAGCAAAATGAAATGGAAATGGTGAAGGAAAGGATTAATAGTTCACCTAGATACATATTACAACCTTTGATGTGTGATAGAATAAAGTATGGGAATTGTATGGAAATGGAAGGAAATTGATGTAATTTTGTTGTATGATATAAAGAATGGGAGAAAGGGAATATATGGCATGAAAACCCCATTTTTCCCTCACTTTCTTTCCTTAGCTGAGACCATGCCTCTTTGTTTTCCTTGAAATGGGCTGAATTTGGTAATGTAATTGCAATGGAAAATGTTAAAGACATTATGCTAAAAAATTTCAAAGGGAAGAGAAGTGGATGGCTAAGGTATGGGATTTTAATAATGTATGTTGTGAATTATTTGAAAGGAATGAATAGCCTCCCATATCCATACCATTCAATCATGAAAGTGTTATCAAACTCATAAGGGTTATATTTCTCAACGAGAGGGTAGTATCATGAAAAATGAAAAAAAGGAAAGGAAAAAATATAATCTAAAGAAAGAGAACTAAGAGGACGTATTTTCAATGTATGTTCTAGGATAGATAGGCTTGTAACCGAATGACCAATTGCTGGTATGGGATGGTCATTGGGTGTAACACCCCTTAGCCTATGGTTCCTTTTATATTAATTAAAAAGGTATAATATGTAAAAATCATAATAGTGGTGTGTTTCTATTACTTCTACCAAAGTAAATTTTAACTTTTACCAAGTTGATTAATTGAGTGCCATTTAGGGTCGGGTTCTACACTCTGGTACTCACTCGAGAATTGCAGCAAAATACTAGATCATATAAATATACATAATTTTATCTAAATAGCTATACAAAAAACATGTAAAATTACTCATTCATTATCTTTAAATTAACTAATTGGGGTATGGAGGCAACATCCCTGCCACTAAAAACCTCATCAATGGTTTATTGATAACTGTTAATTAATCCATATACATTCAAGTTAATATAGGCTATACAAAAAATAATCTATACTAGTCTTCCTAAAAAATCATAAAGACTAGTACAATTAAATATTTGCCTATACTATCCAAAATAAGTATATATTTCCATGTACCCTATGGGTACTTCTCTTTATGTTACCTTCCTTTCTTGCTAAGGGACCTATACATCTGGTACACGCTAGTACTTATATGAGAAATTAATCTCAGTAGTAATGCAACCTACTTTGAAAACTACTAACGTATACCACCATAATCATTTGAAAAATCTCAACATTCTTTTCATTATAAAAACATAATACATACTATTGGGATGCGGTGTATGCAGCATACTCTCATGTCATGTGCTCAGATTTATGCATGTACATCTAAAAATATAAACTTTGCAATATGGGGAGTGTATTCATTATCATTTTTGTCATAACTTTCATATAAAACATTTCGTGGTATAATAAATATGCCTTTACATCTAACATATGAGCAAGAAAAATAACAAATCATAACAGTTATCGAGAGCGCCACCCAGCGAACACCTTCATGTATCACTTTATTCATACCTGAGTTTGTGACCATTCAGCCACACATAAGCTCTCTAACTTTTTATACATTTTGAGGTGTCCCTCAGCCGGATCCAAGTACCATCTCATAACCGGTGGGATCGTTGTCAACTATACCTAACTTCTCCCTTCCCCATATGGGATTGGTTATCAACTCAAAGGATCACTGTCAACTCTACCAAGATTATTTCCTCTCTACCCTTAGGTGACTCATAATAATGTGGAATCACCATCCCTTTCCAGTGGATCACACTCCCAATATGTTATTCTTTAACATATATACTAGGGTGATTTTGCTCATGCCCATAGTTCTACTTAACTCTAAGTATGTGTTTCTTAAATGGCCTTTAAAAGATGACACTAATTTAAAGTTCGTAACCATCATAGTGTTTTCAAAATCATTTGAGTTCAAGTGGATGTTTAACCATCCTAATTCATGACACAACCATGGAATGTCCAAAGGTCATCCTATACCGACAATCGATCACTCAGTCATGAGCCTATCTACCACTAATGCATATGCTTAGAATACTTTCATCTTTCCTTTCTTTTCTTATGCTTTTCACTCTCTTTATTTCACTATCACAAGGATCCTCTCATCCAAGTGACATGTGACCTTATCTCTTGCATGTTACCCACTATAACCTAGGTTTAGATCCTTAGTTGGAGTGAGATTTTAGGCTATTTATCTCTCAAAATATTCATTGAGCTCATCGTCTAAGACAAAGGCTGGCAGTACACTAATCCTATGCTGGAAGTTAGATTCTAGCTCGCTGTCCCTTTTACTTTGTCTTGGCCAAGAGCTACCATTTGGCTGTCAAAGGCTTGGCAGTCGACTGCTAGCCTTCTGTGAGGCATTTTGGGAAAATTTGGACCCGACAGTCAATTGCTAGAGTGGGGTATTCAGCTACTAGCTTTTTGGGAATTTTTTTGGAAAATTAAGAACACGGCAGTCGATTCTAGGGGCTGGTAGTCGACTACTAGCATTCAAAAATGTTTTCTGGGTAGATGAAGAACACAACAGTCGACTTCCAAGGCTGGCAATCGGCTGTTAGCTTTCTATCTGCTCTTAAAACTTATTGCTACACCCAGAGTTTTGCTCCCAAAACATGTATTCAACCCAGTTTCTCAAACTATAAACTCAACACCAATACTTAGACATCATATAGAATTTATAATAGACCTAAAACTTAACTTAACAACACTCAAAACTAAGATCAAACTACATTTTCGCACTTAAGGTGCAAGCCCTCTTTCATAATCAAGTACAAGCATAAATGAGCATAACATTCAGTAAGAATCACCCAATAAAAGTTAAAAATATAGAGAAAATAGGTTTTAAACCCCAAAAATAACTCAAAACTTTCATAACAACATTTTTCCAGGAAAGAGCTGAATATTTCAAAAAATATGGTTAGGTTGAGTTGCTACCTTGATTCCCAAAAGAATGTGCGTGTACAACGTGTTAAAATGGTCTTTCTCTTGCTGTAAGACCAATTCTTAGCCTCAAATCCATTCTTCCTTCAGTAAATCTCTTCTCTTTTGCCCTAACTCACCACTTTCTCTCTCTACTCACCCTTCTCTTTCTCTTTCTAAAAAGTGCTAAAGATGAAATTGTGTAGTTAGGTTTAAGGTTTTTGAATTAGTATCTCTAGCTAATTTCACTCTAGCCCTTGGTCATTTTGTGACTTTAGCCTATCTAAACTTTCCCTTTTTGATTTAGTCCTTAGCCATCTATTAACTCAGCCTCTTTCCTTTCAAGTAAGTCCCTGCACTAATGCAACTACATGCAATTAATGCAACATACACAAGCATTAAACATAAATTAACAACTAACAAGTATCTATTAATCATATTAGGAGTGGATGTTACATTAGGCATTCCACGGTTGTGTCATAAATTTGGAAGGTAAGACATCCACTCGGTATAAGAGATTGTGAAAACACCGTAATGGTCGCAAATTCTAAGTTAGTGTAACCTAGAGTGGCCAACAAAAAGAGGGACATTTACATAGAATTTATCATAATCATGGGTATAAGCCCAATCTTCCTAGACTATATATAAGAAATAGAGTACTAGGAATATGAACCACTAGTAAGGGGTAGTGATTCCATAGCATTATGATCTGCTTTAAAAGCAGAGAGGAAATGATCTGTGAGAAAAAAGTGATCTTGTGATCTTAATTTAAAATGTTAGTGATCTGCCTAAGGGCAGTAACCATGAATGAATGGGTATTTGGATCACTAAGGGACGCCTCAGATAGTACTAGCGGTAGAATTGTCACATGAATGGAAAGAAATTATCTCACTCATGTAAGTAGTAGTATGTGGAGTAGTTCACTGGGTGACTCTCCCAATGCTCTTAAGTTTCTCTTATGATTGACTGTGGCTTTAAACCAATGACTGATGAATGTTTTCCTTCTTTATGAATGGAATGTTGTATGTTCATGATACTCAAATGATATACATGGTGAACTATTATGATGCATATTCATAAATACATACCATACATGTAACACCCCTTAGCCTATGGTTCCTTTTATATTAATTAAAAGGGGTATAGTGTGTAAATATCATAATTAAAGGTGTTACTATTACTTTTACCAGTGTAAATTTAAAATTTTTACAAGTTAAATTATCTAAGTGAGGTTAGGGTTGGGTCTTCATTCTCGGGTTTACACTTAATCTCGTAGCAGAATAAACTAATACGATACATAAGTTACTCTGGCTATATCTATATAGAAGCATTATTCATAAATACTTTCATAATTAACATATAATAAGTCTTGGGGCATGGAGACAATATCCTTGTCACTCATGATCCCTATCCCAGTGTTCACTAATTAATCTAGTCAATTTCTATGATCATACATATGCTATAAGCTATACATGAAATAAATTATGCTAACACTTCCAAAAATCATTAAGGCTAGCCCATTAAAGTAAAAGCCTAAGTTATTCAGCTGTACTTCCTTAAAATACTCATGGGGGTACCTCTCCTCAGGTTACCTCCATTCCCGGTCAGTACCTACACATCTAACACACGACAATATTTTTGTGAGAATTGAATCTTAATAGCAAGCAAACCTATTTTAAAAATTGCTGACTTGTACCATCGTAATTATACAAAAATACTTTGCATTTCTCATTTCAAATTCAAAACATGACATGTATTATCATGATGCAATGCATGAATTATACTATCATGGTTTGTGCTTGGGTGTATGCATGTACTTTCAAATATGTAAAATTAAATCATCATGGGATGTCATTTTAATCTCATACTTTATCATAAAACTTTCATCTCATACATTCCATATGGTAACAACATATTCTTCTTTAAAAACATGAACATGAATCAAACATATAATGAGAGTCATTGGGAGTGCCGCATAACAACTACCTCCACATACCACTTAATACCCACATACATAACTTTATGACTATTCAGCCACTATACATTTTTTCTTTATACTATCTGGAGTGTCCCCCAGTGGATCCAAGTACTGTGTGGTCACTGCCCTTACCATAGATCATTCTATATACAACGAGAATTACTTCCCTTCCTACCCCATAGGGTACTACTTATTTAGCTTATGAGATCATATCCTGTACGCTATTCATTAAGGTATGCACTAGGATGATTCGGCTCACTCCATGGCTATGTCTAAATCTAAGTACGTGTCTATTTTAATGGCCTTGAAAATTACACTAACTTAGAGTTCACAACCATCAAGGTGTTTTTAAAACTATCTAATTTAAGTGGATGTTTAACCATCCTAATTCATGGTACAACCATGGAACTCCTAAGGCCGTCCCATACTAACTATTGGTCACTCAATCATAAGCCCATCTATCCTAATACATACCCTAGGAATACTCCCCTGCTTTTCTTTTCCATAGATTCCTTTATTCTCTATTCACTATCACAAGGACTGCTATGTTCCATGTGATTTTTACAAGGACCACATTGTCCAAGTAAGCCATAACTTGAATGCTACATGTTACCAATACATCTCGGGTTCAATCTTATGTTTGGGTGGGTTTTAGGCTAATTCTCTATCACAATCAGGGCATAAAGTCCATTTTCTTTTATTTTGGGCAGTCAGTCATTTGTTCCCTCATTTGCAGTTAGTTGCTAGCTTTCTGTCTAAAATGGGAAGCTAACCCGAGAACAGCCAGTCGACTATTATAGGTCTGGCAGTCAATTGGTAGCTCATTGTGAGCCTAATAATCGACTGCTAAGGTCTGGCAGTCAGCTGATGCATTATGTCTAAAATGGGAAGCCGACACGAGAGCAGCTAGTAGAATGTTATAGGCCTAGAAGTCGACTGGTAGTTCACTTTGAGGCTGAAAGTTGGCTGCTAAGGTCTGGCAGTCGGTTTATGCATTCTGCGTAACAAAGAACACAGAAGTCAACTTCCAAGGTCTAGCAGTTGGTTGCTAATGCTCTGCACTATGTAAAAACATTTGATATACCCAGATCTTTGGCCTCAAAACATAATCACAACTCATGCTAAAGGTTTATAAACCTAATGCTAACATCTATACATCATTTACATCACTAAACAGATGTATTGCAGCTACATTTCACTCAACACATATATTGAACTTCATTTTCACACTTAAGGTAAAACCTAACTTTCGTATAGCTCAAAACACACCCATTTGGCAAGCATTACCCAATAGACATTGAAAACATAAAGAATGTAGGTTTAAACCCTAATACAGCTTAAAACATTCATAGACATCAAATTTTCAATTAAGAGAAAACATTTCATGAAAGTGGGGTTTAGGTTTTCCTGCTACCTTGGATTTTCTGGGTGTTAGACATGTATAGGATGCTTAGATGATGCCCTCCTAGTTGTAAAGCACTTCTCTAGCCTCAAATTCGGCCTTTCCTCAAGCTAAATGACCTTTACTCTTGCGTTGAGTCACCCTCTCTTTACATGCCCTTCTCTTTCTCCCTCTAAGTTTGCTGAAGTTTGAGTGTTATGAGAGGGTTTAGGGCTCAGCTAGGGTTTAAGGATAGTTTAGGTAATTACACTTTGGTCCTTGAGTCATTTTACAACTTTTGCTTGTCTAAAATTTCCCTTTTCAATTGGGTCCCTAATCACCTCTTCACTCAGTTTTTATTTATTTTCAACTAGGTCCCTACACTAATGTAACTATAAATAGTTAATCTAGCATACACAAGCATGAAACTTAAATTGACAACTAACAAGCATCTCTTAATCATATTAAGAGTGGATGTTACAATACACATGTGATTTATATGTTGCATCCCAATATAAGAAAATGTATTGTAAAGTAAATAATGTCGAAATATTTTCCATATCACTAAGGTCGTATATACCAGAATTTGTTTAAAAGTGGATTGTCTAGCTACTAAGAAATTATTTCTCACAACTATAATTGGTATGTATCAGATGCCAAGATACATGATTTGGCTTAAAGTAGAAGTGGCTCTAGTAGAGGTCCCATTTTTAAGTTCCTTTACAGTTTTGCTAGGAGTTTGGGTGGTAACAGTGATGGAAATCCCTCATCTCCAGTGAGGATAGGGATTATGCTTTCTCTTTTTGGAAGAATCATGTAATTAAATAGTTAGAAGCCCTTTATCCTAATTCTCATATGTTTTGAAAAAGAATTAGGATAAATCTTTTTCGATGTATATAATGAGAAAAGCATATATATCTGGATATGTGAAAGTTTTATCCACTAGTAGGTAAATTTTGTAAAGGGTCTGAGTGGCAAGTTTGTTACCTCCTTACCCTGAAGAATTAA
The DNA here is from genome assembly GCA_031216115.1 of Senna siamea. Taxonomy (NCBI): domain Eukaryota; kingdom Viridiplantae; phylum Streptophyta; class Magnoliopsida; order Fabales; family Fabaceae; genus Senna; species Senna siamea. The sequence goes on from CM062354.1 coordinate 16,121,771, forward strand.
ATAGACATCACATATCCAAAAATATATGTATGAGGTTGTAAATATTTTATGGATGAAATTTACTTTCTGCTGTCACTATTATTATGATTATGGCAATTTCATTAATAAAGCTTTCGCTGCGCAATGCACAAATGAAATACCTAAGTAAAGGATCCCAAACCTAATCAAACAATAATGGATATTAAAATCAGACTCAGGTAATAAATAAGGATAAAAGTGAAGATAACACACTAGTATTATAGCTAGGTGATTTATATGAAAAATAATATTTTTATAAAGGAAAGGCTATAAGATTAGGGTGTTATAACTACCATGGGCCCAACAGTCAACTGCTCCATTCTTGGTAATTTTCTAAAAAATATAAGCATGGCAGTCGACTTCCAGGGGTTGCAGTCGACTTCCAGATCTCTAGATACATTTTTGGGCATCTAAAGAATACGATAGTCAACTGCTTCAAGCTACCAATTGGCTATTGCATTATGCTCTATTTTATTACTTGTTGTTAACCCAGAATTTTTATCCAAAAACTTGTTTGTAAGCCTATTTTGAAATCTATGAAGTCAAAACCAACATGTGAACACTGTTTACCACACAAAAATAACCCAAAACACAACTTACTCTCACTCAATCTTAGATTTAACCTCATTTTCGTCTATGGATAAAAACCCATTTCTCATAATCTAATTTAAGCATGCATAATTATATTTATGCAATTTAAAATACCTAATAAGCAATCAAAAACACCAAGAATATAGTTTCAATCCATCTTTTATGTCAATTAATATCAAAATCACACTTTCAATAATATGAACAGTGAATTCAAAATTAGAGGAAATAGGTTGTTTTGCTACCTTAAATCCTTGTTTATAAGTTTTCTGGTGTTCTAGATACCTTCCTAGGCACTTTTTGGATTTTAATCTTGCAGAAAGTGGAGTTTGATCCCTTCTCCTTCTCTTTTTCTCTCTCTAAAATTATCCCTCTCTCTAAAAGTTCAGAAAGTGATTTAGATAAGAGGAAGCATGACTTCTGACCATATATAGGTAGCTTGGAAATTGCAAATTTTGATCCTAATCTCTAATCATTCGACTTCAAAATGGTAATTTTTCAAACTATATACATAATTACCATTTTACCCTCTAACCATTGGTGGCAAACATCAAAAATCTATTAGCTATAGTAAATCTTTTAACTAAAATTGTGTTTTCCATACTTAAACTTTTTCCTTTTTCATTTTAGTACCTATCCACTTTTAAGTCAATTTCTCACTCCCATTTAATTCAATTTCCACATTGATGCAACTATATGCAAACTAATACAATATACAAAAGCAATTAAATTATTTAATAGCTAACAAACATCTCTCATAAGATGATTAAGAGCATATATTACATTTCTCCCATCCTTTTAAGAAATTTTATACTCAATATTTGTACACCTATTCAAAATTTTTAGAAAAATTTCTTCTCATCTCTGCTACTTTCTCCTAGGTTGCTTCTTGTGGTGATGATTGATCCCACAATACCTTTACTAAGGGAATAGTCTTATTTCTCAATTGTTTGACCTCAGTAGATTTTCAAAGGTTTCAAAGTATAAGTTCAATTATCTTTCAATTGTACTGCACTAGCATCAAGAATATGTGAAGGGTCAGGGAGATGTTTATGAAGTTGAGAAATATGAAATACATCATGTAACACCTCATAACTTTAATTAGTATAAATTAATATCCTTTACATTGAGTGGAATTAATTGTGTCATTTAATGATGAGTATAAATTCCATGCTTCATAATTAATTAATGAGTTATCATAAAATGAAGCAAATTTGCTTGCATAATTTAATGGCTCAAATGAGTATGATAAAGGATAATCTTGCTTAAAATTAGGTGTTTAATTTAATGCTTTATTTCTCTTTTTGAGTCACCTAGCTTAAGTGCCAAGTGATAAGCAAGATAGGATGCAACATTTAAGAATATGTGCATGTGTGTGTGTACATGCAAGTGGGAAAGGTTAAGCATGCATGGGAAAGGAAGGAATTTAAATATATGCATGTGTGTGTGTGCCATGCATGCATCCTACATGAGAGAGGGGATTGGAAATTCTACTTTATTACATGGAAACTCCAAGCCACGTGAAAGGAATAGGAAAGAAGGATGCAACACAAAAGAAATGTGTGTATGTGGGGATTTCACGTGCACTAGGAAAGAAAGGCAATGCATGTGCCTTGAGTGGGACCAAAGGACAAAAGGAAAGAGGATGGGAATTAATTTTATAAGTATGCGACAAAAAAAAATGTTGCAGAATTTTATTGCAAATATGTGTATCACTACACGGCCATGAAGAAAGAAAGGGGGGAAACAACTAAACAAAGGTGCAGAATTTTTCTAAGTGAAATTTACCCATGGGAACACACGTGAGGCATAGAAATATGAATAAGAAAGAATTTTAAAGGTACAGGGTGAAAATCACCCAAAATTTTACTACCTTGCATGAGGATATGGAAATAGAATTAAGAAAGAAAAAACTATAACATTCGCTCTAATTATGATTAAAGAGATGTTTGATAATTGTTAATTTGATGTTTAATGCTTGTGTATGTTGCATTGGTGCATATAGTTGCTTTAGTATAGGGACCAACTTGAAAGAAATACAATTCCTTAGTTGAGAGTGAGGCTAAGGACTTAAGTGAAAAGGAAAAATATATAGAGAGTAAAACTACAAAGTGGCCAAGGATTAGAATGCAATTTCCTAACTTTCTCATAAGCCCTAGCTGTAGCCAAAACCCCCACACACTTCCACCATACGAGATTTTAGAGAGAGAAGTTGAAGGGGGCTGCTAGAGAGAGAAAGGGGTGAGCTAGGGCTTGAGGAGGGAATTTTACTAAAGAAGGAGCAGATTTGAGGCAAGGAATCAGCCCAATAATAGGGGAGGATCATTTCAAACACATCAAACACAAACTTTGCCAAGAATCAAGGTAGCAATCCATCCTAAACCCCTTTCTTTTCTGAAAAGTTTACTGTTGCTACAAAATATGAATTTCTATTTGGTTGAACTGAGATTAGGGTTAAACCTACATTATGTATGTTTTTTTTATTTCTATGGGATGTTGTGTTGCTGAATGTATGCCTATATATGTGCTTGAAATTGATGGGAAGGGCTGGGTTGTGTTCACCTAGAGGTATAAACTAGATTTTCTTGAATATACCATGTTTGAGCTAATGGATGAAAAATGTTTTATGAGAAGTTTGTTGTATGGAAACTAAGCCTATGTGTTTAGAATTAAAAATAAAGTGCATCTTGGACTGGGTATTCTCAAAATTATGTTTTCTGAAATATAACAGAGCCTAGTAGCCGACTGCTAAGTAGGGGCAGTTGACTGCCGTGTTCTTGGAAAACCCAGAAGTGTAGATAGAGGCTTAGTAGCCAACTGCTAGATTCCTAGCAGTTGACTATCGAGCCCGAGTCTGCACTAAGTAGTCAACTGGTCATCCTTGCAGTTGACTGTTGTGTTCTTGGAAAACCCAAAAGTATAGATAGAGGCTTAGCACCCGATTGCCAGATCCCTTGCAGTCGAATGTCGGGCCCGGGTTTGCACTAAGTAGTCAATTGGCCATCCTAGCAATCAATTGTCATGCTTTTATTTTTCCTAGGATGCATTCTAGAAAGCCAACAGTTGGCTGCCAATGTGGCTTGTTGCTTACCACTTGAGGAATACAAAGAGCCACCAGCCGACTAGCCTTCCATCAGTCGATTGGCAGCCCTCTAGTTTGCGAAATGAGGTTTTTAATGGCAATTGAGCTTGGTAATTCTCCATACTAACTTAATTAAGGGCTTACAACATAGTTAAGCAAGGAAACTAGGAGTTTTAGGTGATGAGACCCTTGTGATAGTAAAAGAAAGAGAGAGCAAAAAACACAAAAAAGGAAAGAGGGAAGTATTCTCAGTGTATGCATTAGGGTAGATAAAATCTTGATCGAGTGATCGATTGTTGGTATGGGACGACCATTAGGCATTCCATAGTTGTGTCATAAATTAGGATGGTTAAACATCCCCTTGAACTTGGATGATTTCGAAAACACCGTGATGGTTGTAAACTTTAAGTTAGTGTCATCTCCCAAGGTCCATATGAGAAACACATACTTAGAGTTAAGTATAACCATTGGCATGGGCCGATTCACTTTAGAGTATATAGAGAGAATAACGTACCGAGAGTGTGATCTACCTTGAAGGAATGATGGTGATTCTATAGTATTATGATCTGCCAAAAAGCAAAGAGGAAATGATCCAGGTAGAGTTGACGATGATCCCATGTGAGTTATACCAACCCCATTTTGGACGAAAGGGAGGAATCCCGCTGGTCAGGGATGATTTGCCGAAAAAGGGCAGGGACCATTACGGTACTTGGATCCACTGGGGGACACCTCAGAATGTACAAAAGTTAAGGCATGTCTAAATAGTCATGCACTCATTCATATAGACAGTGGTGCGTGGAGTTGTTGTTGGGCGACTCTCCCGATTACTCTTAGGGTGTTTTATGTACTACTCATATGTTATGGAAGTGAAACGATGGCATGTTTACTATCACACATGTTTTATATGAAAGTAAGGATGAGATTGATGATGAATACACTTCCCATGTTTTAAAGTTGATATGTTTTAAATGCACATGCATACCTATGAGTCTATAACATGATTAAGTGCTACACTCATTGCATCCCAATAGTATGTGATATGTTTTATGAAAGAATGTAGAGGTTTTTCATGGAAGCATGGTGGTACATTTCAAAGCATTTCGTAACTGGTTGTATTGCTATTAAGATTCATATCTTACAATAATGTTAACATGTACCAGATGTGTAGGTCCCATTGGGCTGGAGAAAGAAGGTAAGGTATGAAGAAGTGTCCAATCTGGGCACACAAAATGTTTAGTTTGGATAGTATAAGTACATGTTAATGTAACATCCACTCCAATTATGATTAAAGAGATGTTTGATAATTGCTAATTTAATGTTTAATGCTTGTGTTTGTTGCATTGGTGTATATTGTTGCATTATTATAGGGACCAACTTGAAAGAAATACAATTCCTTAGTTGAGAGTGAGGCTAAGGACCTAAGTGAAAAGGCAAAATATTTGAAGACTAAAAGTACAAAGTTGCCAGGGATTAGAATGCAATTTCCTAACTTTCTTATAAACCCTAGCTACAGCTAAAACCCCTACACACTGCCACTGTACCAGATTTTAGAGAAAGAAGATGAAGGGGGCAGCTAGAGAGAAAATGTGGCGAGCTAGGGCTTGAGGAGGGAATTTTACTGAGAAAGGAGCATATTTGAGGCTAAGAATCAGTCTAATAGTAAGGGAGGATCATTTCTAACACATCAAACACACACATTTTACAAGAATCAAAGTAGTAATCCATCATAAACCTTATTTTTGAAATATGCTGAAAACTTGTTGATAAATGTAATTTTTAAATGTTTCAAGTTATGTCTAGGGTTAAACCTACATTCTGTATATTTCTCCATTTCTATGGGATGTTGTGTTACTGAATGTATGCTCATATGTGTGCTTGCAATTGATTGAAATGGCTGGGTTATGTTCATCTAGAGATATAGACTAGTTTTCCTTGAATATACCATGTTTGAGCTAATGAATGAGAAATGTTTAATGAAAAGTAAAGTTTCTTGTATGAAAATTAAGCTCATGTGTTTAAAATTGAAAATAGAATGCATTCTGGACTGTGTATTCTCAAAATTATGTTTTCTGAACTACAGCGAAGCATAGCAGCCAACTGCTAAGTAGGGGTAGTTGACTGCCATGTTCCTAAAAGACCCAAAAGTGTAGACAGAGGCTTAGCAGCCAACTACCAGATTCCTAGCAGTTGACTGTCGAGCTCGGGTCTACACTAAGCAGTCGACTGTCGTGCTCTTGGAAACCCAGAAGACTACCAGGTTCCTAACAGTCGACTGTCGAGCTCAGGTTTGTACTGAGTAGTAGAATAGTTTTTTTAGTACTCGACCATTGTGCTTATATTTTTACCTAAAACGCATTCCAGAAAGCCACCAACTGTGCTGGCAGCCGACTGCTAGCTTACTGCCTGGTATCTGAGGATTATAAAGAGCCACCAGTCAACTACTAGCCTTCTAACAACCAACTGGCATCCTTCTAGCTTGCGAAATGAGGTTTTTAATGGCAATTAAGCTTAGTAATCCTTTATAGTATCTTGATTGAGGGCTTACAACATGGGTAAGAAAGGAAACTAGGAGTTTTAGGTCATGAGACCCTTGTGATAGTAAAACAAAAAGAGAGCAGAAAACACAAAAAGGGAAAGAGGAAAGTATTCTCAGTGTATGCCTTAAGGTAGATAGGCTCATGATCGAGTGACTGATTGTTGGTATAGGATGGCCGTTGGGAATTCCATGGTTGTGCCATAAATTGGGATAGTTAAACATCCACTTAAACTTAGATGATTTCAAAAACACCGTGATGGTTGCAAACTTTAAGTTAGTGTCATCTCCCAAGGGCCATATGAGAAACACATACTTAGAGTTAAGCATAACCATAGGCATGGGCCGATTCACCTTAGAGTATATGTAGAGAATATCATACTGGTAGTGTGATCCACCTTGAAGGAATGGTGGTGATTCCATAGTATTATGATCTGCCAAAAGCAGAGAGGAAATGATTCGGGTAGAGTTGACGATGATCCCATGAGAGTTATACCAACCCATTTAGGACGAAAGGGAGGAATCCCGCTAGTCAGGGATGATCTGCCAGAAAGGGGTAGGGACCATTACGGTACTTGGATCCACTAGGGGACGACTCAGAATGTACAAAAGTTAAGGCATGTCTAAATAGTCATGCACTTATTCATATAGACAGTGGTGCGTGGAGTTATTGCTGGGTGACTCTCCCGATTACTCTTAGGTGTTTGATGTACTGTTCGTATGTTATGGAAATGAAATGATGTTATATTTACTATCCCACATGTGTTTTATAAGAAATGTTTTATGATGAGAATGATGATGAATACACTTCCCATGTTTTAAATTTGATATGTTTTAAATGCACATGCATACATATGAGTACATAACATGACTAAATGCTACACTCATTGCATCCTATAGTATGTTATAAGTTTTATGAAAGAATGTAGAGGTTTTTTTTTGCGAGCAAGGTGGTACAGGTCAATGGATTTCATAACTAGTTTTATTGCTACTAAGATTCATTTCTCATGATAGTGTTGACATATACCAGATGTGTAAGGTCCCATTGGGCTGGAGAAAGAAGGTAAGGTATGAAGAAGTGTCCAATCTGGGCAGACAAGCTATTTAGTTTGGATAGTATAAGTACATGCTAGGATTGAGCTAGCCTTCATGATATTTTGAGAAAGGCTAGTGTAGGATTATTTGGTATAACCTATTCTAACTTATCTGTATATGAATTAGGCTGGATTGATGAATAGACTATTTAATGGGGGTTATGAGTGGCAGGATTGTTGCCTTCATGCCCAATAGTTAATTGATTATATTTAATTAAGAATGCATGTCTATGTATAGTTGATCCAGGTGTATGCTATATGTATTTATTCCGCTGTGATGTTGAGAGAACCCAAGAGTAGAGACCAACCCAAATGGCAGTCAATTAATCAACTTGGTTAAAATTTTAAAATTTACTGAGGTATAAGGGATAATAACACCAACACTATGATAATTATTTTCATATTATAGTTTTTAAAAATCTCTAAAAGGAACCGTAGGATAGAGAGTGTTACAGTTAGGATTGAGCTAGCATTCATGATATTTTGAGAAAGGCTAGTGTAGGATTATTTTATATAGCCTATTCTAACTTATCTGTATATGAATTAAGTTGGATTGATGAATAGACTATTTAATGGGGTTATGAGTGGAAGGATTGTTGCCTCCATGCCCAATAGTTAATTAATTATATTCAAAAATGCATGTCTGTGTATAGTTAATCCAAGTGTATGCTATATGTATTTATTCTGTTGCGATGTTAAGAGTAGAGCCCAACCCAAATGGCAGTCAATTAATCAACTTGGTAAAAAGTTTAAAATTTACTCGGGTAAAAGTGATAGTAACACCAACACTTTGATAATTATTTTCATATTATAGTTTTTAAAATATCTAAGAGGAACTGTAGGATAAAGGGTGTTACAAAAACAATTATGCATGGAGTGCATGTGCAAATAGAGAAGGATAAGAGTCTTCAATTATTTTTATGCACACCCCTTTTGTTTATTCTCCATTACTTTCAACCAAGGTGACCGAATGGGCTAGGGAGAGGTGTAGAAATTTTTATGTAACATATGAATTTAGTTGCTAGTGAGAGTAGATAACCTAAACTTGCAAGGAAAAGAATTACCAAGATTGCAAGCAAAGGAAAAGTGTACTTGCAATTACACTTAGTGCAAGAAAATATATATTTATATAAATAAATAGGGTGTAGAATTTTCTTGTAAGAAAATGACAGCATGAATTATTCAAGATTGCTAATCAAGGAAGAGGATACACGTGCAAGTGGAAGAAGGAATGCCACAAATGGATATCTATTTAATATTGAACATATATGCATATCATATGCACAATTAATGGAGTAAAAGGAAAGTAATAGTGCAGAATTTTTACAAATATAGTTGCTTGTGGGAGGGGGCTAACGTGTAAGATAAGGGATCACCAAATTGCAAGCAAAGACGAAATTAATTATACATATGAAAGCATGTATCCATTAATAAAAAAATAAATAAAAAGGGAAACATGCATGGATAGGTGGCTTACACAAATTCATTTCTTATTTCCTTAGTGCCACCAAGTGAAGAGAGTAGGTGGGCATAAAGGGCAAAACGTGAGCTTTTCCAACCATGTAGTCGTGTGTGTAGGTGAGAGTGGCGTGAATTGTGGATAAAGGAAAGAGAGCCACATGAGAAAAACAAGGTTCACGTGAAGGAGAAAAGAGACAAAAGGAAATTGAAAATTAGTTTTTATGCATACAACAAACCACATGTGGGAGGAGAGTAGAAGTTGAAATTCCATCTTTTTTCATGCATGTAACCCACTCTCACATGGCAAGAAGAGAGATAGAGAAATGGAATGGAAATTTTAGTCTCACAAGAGGCATGAATACATAGAGGGAAAGAAAACAAAAAGGAGTGGAGAGTTTCATTTATCTTATGCATGAGACACACCCACACGTGAAAATAGAGAAAAAGAGAGAAAGAAAAGAAGAGAGAAAGAAGGGAGAGGGAAGACGTGAGTTAAAGAAGAAGAAGTGAAGACATCAAGAGGGAAGTTAATCAAGAAAGGAAACAAAGGATCAAGAGGAAGCCAAGCACACTACCCTAGAACACCAAATAGGTAGGTTGACAATTCTTTAATTCTAGTTCCATAATCTAGTGTGCATTTTGCTTCCATGGAACTTGAATACTTGCCTACATTCTTGATAGAAGAGTGACCTTTGACTAGCTTGCATTATAAACACATGAGTGAATTAATTCTTAAAAAGTAATAATGTTGTTTTCTTAAATCATGAAAGAGCCTAGAACAAGTAAGCATGGTAATGGTATGTGTTGTTTAGTTTATGACTCCTAGCATTGGAATAGACTTGTGATTTCCATAATAAAAATTATTGTAGTAAAGGGAATATGTTTAAAGAAAGGAAACTCTAACCGAAATTAATATAGGAAAAATTATGGTTAAATTAATGATGACCATTGTTATGGGAGAACTATGGCTAGTTAGTGTTGAACATAGCGATAGAAAATTACGGTTAGTAAGGATGAATATTGTGTTATGGTTAAACTTTATGGTTAAATTAATGATGAATATTATTAGGGGAAAATTAAGGCTAATTAATGATAAAAATTATTATGGGAAATTTATGACTAGATAATAATGACCATTGTCGTGAAAAATTATGGTTAGCAATGTTGAATAATGTTCTTAGTGAAAAATCATGGTAAATAATGCTGAACATTATTGTTATGGAAAAGGAATTACCCCATTTCAATAATATGATTTAAAGAATGGAAAGAGTAAAATTTAAATGATAAAATATGAAATAGCCTTGAGTTTTCCTTAAGCCAAAAATCATGGAAATTCTCCCTTCAAAGTTATTAAGGTTTTACAATTGAAACGTATTATTCGAAATGGAGAATTAGATTGATTTAGGCAAATTTTGGCATAAATAAACATGAACAAAAGGTATTGTGTGCCAATAGAAAAAGGGAAAGGCAACCAACATAGAAAAACATAAAAAGACACACCAATTACGAGGTGTGGCTAGAGGCGCTCCACATTAGTGACCTAGCAGGTGTGGTCGAAGGTACTCCATACCCAGGACCTAGAGTTCACAATGAATCTATATACGTGGCCGAGTGTCCATAAATTACGAGGTGTGGCCGAAGGTGCTCCACATAGGCAGCCTAGTGAGGTGTGGCTGAAGGTGCTCCATGCCCATGACTTAGTACTCGTAATTACTCTATACACGTGGTCGAGTGTCCACGATTTACGAGGTGTGACCGAAGGTGCTCCACACGAGTGACCTAGAGAGGTGTGGCCAAAGGTGCTCCATACCCATGACCTAGTGTCCACAATGAACTCATAAAGGTGGCTTCCAGATTGTTCACGTATTCCATAACAGTAAGAGTAAGAATTAAACGCATAAGCACTCTGTTAACTCCGTGATAACACATGTAATTTTATGAGATTATGTGTCACTTGAAAAAGGGTTATCTATTGTCCCACTGACCTCTAAATTTTATCATGTAGTGCTTGTCTGCTTGTGTTTATGAATAATGTTATGTTTTTAATATCAAGAATGTAGAATAAAATGTTTTGGTGCTCACACCCTAGTACATATTAGCTGATTTCTAAACCTTGAATTGTTAAGATATTGGGAAACGTGTGTTTCTCATCTATGTGTTAATATGTATCAGATTTAGACGCGTAGCAGGGCCGAGAGGTAGCAGTTCTATTTTTGTTTAAATGAGTTTTTTGTAATCCCCTATTTTGGGTCTTAAATAAATCTGATTTAGAATAGGACATTTATTTTGACTGTATACATGAGCTGTAGATGGGGTATCTCGGGGAACGGATATGTGAAGGACCGGTTCATCCTTATGATTTGTGAGGGAGTCTGAGTGACAGACCTGTTTTCTCCTGACTTCTAATGGACGAGTACTTCATATATCCTAGGCAATATTTTTGAAAGATGTAATAGATGTTTATTATTGGACATTTGATATTTGTAAGTTTTACATTTTCGTAGTATTGTATGATATTTTATTCTGCTATACATACGAGATTTATTCTAAGCAAAAGAACTCAAACCTAATTCATAATAATCAAACTAAATGGTATAAGCTCTCAGACGTTAGTAATAAAGGGATAAGAATAATGTACCGCACTTATCTTTCTACACTGGAAAGATTATACCACTAGATAAGGGCGTTACATTAAGTTAGTATCAGAGCACGACTATCTAGCTTAGGACGAGGTGGAATTCCTTAAGTAAAGGACTAGTTCAAGTTAGTTGGCTGTACCTAGGCCGTTGGCTAGCTTGTATTTGTTTTAAACTTAGGGAATGGAGCATTAGGTTTAGGGAGATAGAAGCTCCTGTTGGTGTCATATGTTACTTGCTTAGTCATTTGTTATTGAGCCTGATCACCTCGGTAATATTTGTTTTGTAGAGTGACTATATAGCGCCAGCATGAAAAGGCAGTGCTCAAGCACAAACAACAGAGGTGGATGCGACACAAAGTCATATAGACCATGAGGGACATGGCCGAAGCTTTGAGGGCCCAGGTTGTAATTACAGTCGAGGCACTCCAACAAGCCCAGATGGACCGAAGTGAGGATACCCAGATAGGGGCAAAGCAGGTGAGGGCCCAAGTTGGCGAAGGCTAGTCCGATTTCCAGAGAGTCAAGCCTCTCATTTTCAATGGCTTGGTAAATTCAAAGAAGGCTGAAGAATGGGTTCAGAAAATGGAGGAATTTTTTAAAGTACTGAGGACCGCAAAGCTATAAAGAGCTACCTTCGTAGCCTAATAACTGGAAGGAGAGGCGAAACATTGGTGGAAAGGGACGAAGCAATTAATGGAGGGCCAAGGGACCCAGATCACCTAGGAGAGCTTCACATATGCATTCCTAGAAAAGTACTTCCCACAGAATGAGAGGAATGTTAAAGAAGGTGAATTTATGCATATTAAACAGGGTGGCAGGTCCTTTGAAGAGCATTTGGCCAGGTTCGAAGAGTTGTCAAAATTCTCTTCCTACTTGAAGTGGATACTAGACGAGGTATGGAAAGCCCTGCACTTAGAGAACAACTTGGACCCAGAGTTGTACCATGAGGTGGCAGCCCAAGAGATCTAAGGCTACCCAGCCCTGGTCAACAGGTGCAGAATCGCCTCTAGGACCTTAGCAACATTGCAAAAGAAGAAATAAGAAGCTAGTTTCCTTAAGAGGAAGAACCTAGCCAAATTTAGTAGGGGCTGCGACAAGAAGTTTCAGAGGAGCCAGACCAGGAAGAAACCAGTAAACACTCTGACATCACAGAGCAATTGTTCAATATGTAGGAAGAATCATGGAGATAGGCCATGTCTGATGGGGAAGAATGTTTCCTACAGATGTGGAAAGATAGGACACATTGCTCGAAACTGTCCTACTCTGAGGAAGCCGAAAGAGACCCCAAGACCTCTCACCAAGGGAAGGGTGTATACCCTAAAGGGGAAAGAGGTGGCCCAATTCGAGGATTTTTTGAAAGGTACGTGCTTTATTAATGATATTCCTTTAATTGTGTTGTATGATTCTGGCGCTACCCATTCCTTTATTTCAATAGACTGTGTTCACAACTTGAAATTATCCACAACCACCCTACCTTATGAACTTTCCATAGTAGTACTCACCAACAAACACGTGTCGACATCCTTGATTTACTTAAACTATTCCATTATGATTGAAAATCGGACATTCATTGTATACCTTATTTGCCTACCCATGGTTGAACTAGATGTCATCCTTGGTATGGACTGGCTCTCTTCAAACAATGTTATCTTGGATTGCTTAGCTAAGTCTATGACTTTCATAGACACTAGGGCAGTAAATGTAAGGATAGAGAGGAAAAACCAAAGGATGGGTTTCTTATGATCCTCAAAGGTGGAGAGTCAGTAGAAGTTAGAAACCATACCTGTAGTCGATGAATTCCTATATGTGTGTCTAGAAGAGATTACTAGTCTCCCACCTGAAAGAGAAATAGAGTTTTCCATAGACTTAGTTCCTAGGACAGGGCCGATTTTCATAGCACCCTATGAAATGTCCTCGATGGAATTAAAGGAGTTAAAAGAACATATAGAGGACCTCTTAGAAAAACAATTCATTAGACCCAGTGTGTCATCGTGGAGAGCTCCTGTGCTATTTGTCAAGAAGAAGGATGGGAGTATAAGGATGTGTATAGACTATAGGTAGTTGAATAAGGTGACAGTAAAGAATAAGTATCCTCTCCCTAGGATCGATAACCTATTAAACCAACTAAGAGGGGCCACTATCTTTTCTAAGATTGATTTAAGATCGGGGTATCATCAAATCAGGGTTAGAAAGGAGGACATACCTAAGACTGCCTTTAGGACTAGGTATGGGCACTATGAATTCCTCGTAATACCCTTTAGACTAACAAATGCCCTAGCTATTTTCATGGATTACATGAACCGCATCTTTAGACCCTACCTCGATTAGTTTGTAGTAATGTTTATCAATGACATATTAGTGTATTCCAGGGATAGACGAGAACATGAGCAGCATCTAAGGATAGTGCTGCAAGTACTTAGGGAGAAACAGTTATATGCTAAGCTAGAGAAGTACGAGTTTTGGTTAGAGGAAGTTAAGTTCCTAGGGCACGTGATTTCTAATAAGGGAGTGTTTATAGACCCTAGTAAGATTGAAGCAGTAGTGAATTGGGAAAAACCCACTACCGTGATGGAAATTAGGAGTTTTCTGGGTTTAGAGAGATACTATAAGAGGTTCATTCAAGGGTTTTCATAGATAGCAATGCCAATGACCAAGCTAACCCGAAAGGACATTCCCTTTGTGTGGGACACAAAGTGTGAACAAAGCTTTCAAACCCTGAAGGAGAAGTTAACCACCACACCTGTGCTAGTTATCCCTGACCCTTTAAAGAAGTTTGAGTTGTATTGTGATACATTAAAGAAAGGGTTAGGATGTGTACTAATGCAAGGAGGGCGAGTAGTAGCCTATGCTTCTAGGCAACTAAGGCCTCATGAGAGAAACTACCCTACCCATGACTTAGAGTTAGCAGCTATAGTATTTGCCTTAAAGATTTGGAGACATTACCTCTATAGGTCTAGATTCGAGCTATTTAGTGACCATAAAAGTCTCAAATACTTCTTTGACAAAAAAGAATTGAATATGAGACAAATGAGGTGGATGGAATTTATTAAAGACTATGATTTTAAGTTAAAATACCATCCAGGCAAGGCAAACATTGTGGCTGATGCACTAAGTAGGAAGTCTCTCCATGTAGCTCATCTGATGGTGAGTGAGATGGACTTAATAAAAAAATTTAGGAACATGAGGTTGTCCAACTTGGTATTACCTAATAAGATCTACCTGAGCGAGTTAAGGATTGAGAACACCCTTAGGGCATAAATCTTAGAAGCCTAGAAGGAGGATGAATTCTTAGAATCTCTAAAGGACTCAAAGGAGTTCACAAGGGAGACAGACGGAATGGTAACCTTCTAGGATAGGATGTATGTTCCTAAGACCGGTGAGTTAAGAGATAAAATTCTAGAGGAAGCTCACCAAAGTAAATATATGGTCCATCCGGGAGCCACTAAGATGTAACAAGACTTGAAGGAGAAGTTATGGTAGCCAGGAATGAAGAAGAACATAGCGGAGTATGTAGCTAGGTGTCTAGTGTGTCAGCAAGTCAAGATTGAACATCAGAAGCCTGTTGGGTTATTACAACCCTTAGGCATTCCTGAGTGAAAGTGGGATAAGATTTCTATAGACTTCATAGTAGGACTACCTAAAACCCAATCAGGGAATGATGCTATTTGGTTCATAGTGGATAGGTTAACCAAGTTTGCTCATTTCCTACCCATTAGGATTAACTACTCTTTGGATAGACTAGCACAGATATATATTCAGGAGATAGTGAGACTTCATGGGGTACCTGTTAGCATCGTCTCGAATAGGGATCCCAGGTTTACCTCTAGGTTTTAGAGAGCCTTGTATCTACCTTTAGGACCAGGCTAAATTTCAGTACCATATATCATCCTCAAACCAATAGACAAATGGAGAGAACCATCCAGACTTTAGACGATATTCTTAGGGCGTGTGTCTTAGAGTACCAAGGTAGTTGGGAGAGGAGTCTACCACTAATTGAATTCTCCTATAATAATAGTTTCCACTCTAGCATAGGTATGGCACCCTATGAGGCCCTGTATAGGAGAAAATGTAAGTCACCATTGTGTTGGTACGAAGTGGGTGAGAGGCTATTGCTAGGCCCTAAGATAGTATAATAGACAACTGATCAAATTAAGATGATCAGGGAGAAAATGACAAAGACTCAGGATAGGCAAAAGGGCTATAGTAACAAAAGGAGAAGACCTCTAGAATGTGAGGAAGGGAACTATATTTTTCTGAAGGTATCCCCAACTACTGGGATCAGTAGTGCTATAAAGTCCAAAAACCTAAGTCCTAGATACATTGGGCCTTTCCAAATATTGAAGAGAGTGGGTCTATCAGCCTACCAGAAAGCCTTACCCCCATATTTGTCCAACCTTCACGATGTCTTTCATGTCTCCCAACTCAAAAAGTACATACTCGACCCCTCCCATATACTTGACGCCAGTACTCTGCAATTAAAGGATAATCTGACTTATCAGCCAAAACCTATTCAAATCATCGGTACTGAGGTCAAGACCCTAAAAAATAAGGCCATTCCCGTGGTAAAGGTCTCGTGGGATCCAAAGGCACCACAAGAAGCTACCTAGGAGAGGGAGGATGACATGCGTAAGGCCTACCCAAAATTATTCTCATGAGGTATGTACGAATATCGAGGATAAAATTATTTTTAAGGAGGATAGAAATGTAACACCCCATAACTGTAATTAGTCTAAATTAATATCCTTTACATTGAGTGGAATTAATTGTGTCATTTAATGATGAGTATAAATTCCATGCTTCATAATTAATTAATGAGTTATCATAAAATAGGGAAATTTTCTTGTATAATTTAATGGCTCAAATGAGTATGCTAAAGGATAATCTTGCTTAAAATTAGGTGTTTAATTTAATTCTTTATTTCTCTTTTTGAGTCACCTAGCTTAAGTGCCAAGAGAAAAGCAAGATAGGATGCAACATTTAAGAATATGTGCATGTGTGTGTGTATGCAAGTGGGAAAGGCTAAGCATACATAGGAAAGGAAGGAATTTAAATATATGCATGTGTGTGTGTGCTATGCATGCATCCTACACGAGAAAGGGGATTGGAAATTCTACTTTACTGCATGGAAACTCCAAGCCATGTGAAAAGAACAGGAAAGAAGGATGCAACACAAAAGAAATGTGTGTGTGTGGGGATTTCACATGCACTAGGAAAGAAAGGCAATGCATGTTCCTTGAGTGGGACCAAAGGACAAAAGGAAGGAGGGTGGGAATTAATTTTATAAGTATGCTACAAAAAAATGGTGCAGAATTTTATTGCAAATATATGTGTATCACTACACGGCCATAAAGAAAGAAAGGGGGGAAACAACTAAATGAAGGTGCAAAATTTTTCTAAGTGAAATATGCACATGGGAACACACGTGAGGCATGGAAATATGGCTAAGAAAGAATTTTAAAGGTGCAACATGAAAATTGCCTAAACTTTTACCACCTTGAGTGAGGATATGGAAATAAAATTAAGAAAGAAAACACAATTATGCATGGAGTGCACTTGCAAATAGAGAGGGATAAGAGTCTTCAATTTTTTTTATGCACACCCTTTTTGTTTATTCTCTATTACTTTCAACCAAGGTGACCAAATGGGCTAGGGAGAGGTGCAAAATTTTTTATTTAACATATGAATTTAATTGCTTGTGAGAGTAGATAACCTAAACTTGCAAGGAAAAGAATTACCAAGATTGCAAGCAAAGGAAAAGTGTACTTGCAAGTACACTTAGTGCAAGAAAATATATAAATAAATAGGGTGTAGAATTTTCTTGTAAGAAAATGACAGCATGAATTATTCAAGATTGCTAATCAAGGAAGAGGATACACGTGCAAGTGGAAGAAGGGATGCCACAATTGGATATCTATTTAATATTGAACATATATGCATATCATATGCACAATTTGTGGAGTAAATGGAAAGCAAGAGTCCAGAATTTTTTACAGAGACAGTTATGATGTGTCTTATTCTATACAAAATTGCTTGATGTGAATTGTCCATTTTGTGAGCATTTTGTGTAATTTTATTCTAAAAATCACCTAAGTTGTGTTATTTTTCATTTGCAAGCATTTTATCAAGTCATCATTATGAAATGGAGAAATTTTAAGCCTAAGCAGCCTTCAGAGCACCTAAAATAGGCTATTTGGGGCCAATTTTACTTATTAGGCCTTGGACTGGGCTAATTGGAGGGAAAAAGTGAGGACCTATGTAAGAAAAAGCTAGGGGGCCCATGCAGCGTAAAAAAAAAGTGAAAAAAATTTAGAGCTTGGAATAGTGAAAGAGAACCCATCGCAAAGGAGAGACCCGTGGAAGCCAAGCGTGGACGGAGGTGGTTCTGGGCGGAGTCCACGGAGGCACGACCTCACTCTGGCAACAGGTGATGACGGGTGAGCCACCATCACCGTCCATTGCTGTCGAAAAGTAGCAAAATGGCGAGAAATGGTGTGTGATCCGAGAGGAAATCTGTCTGATTTCACAACATTTTTCAGTGGACTCACCGCTCGTCGTCACTCCCTGCAGCTTCAGGCAACCTAACTACACCTTCTAACCCATCATCGGCCACCGTAATGCAATGGATCATGTGACCTGAGATGGACCCGAGTGACGCGATTTGGTTGTGTTTTGCAACCCATCCGATGTCATCAATCCCGTTGGCTACCGGAAGTCAGTCTTCCGTCGATCAGTGCCCCCACCACAACCTTTTGCCTCAGCTTCGGCCACTGATCCAAGAGTTTCCCATTGGGTACCTGTTGACTTGAGGATCTGACCCGATTTAGCAATCTGTTTTGCTAGATAGCATTAGACTTGATTTTTCTACAGTTTTTCAATCCTTTTTCGGTGGTTTTCCAGTGACCAATCCGTGCAGTGACCATTGGACAATTGAGAAGACAGGATTGCATAAATTTTTACTATATTTTATCTACTGTTTAATGAATTTTCTGATGGATTTTCTACTATTGGATTGTGTGTTGTTTGTAAATATGTGTGGCTGAACTTGTAAAATTCATTAGGGTTCCTAACTGTGTTGGATTGTTGTTTTAATTTGCATGGATAATTGAATGTTGGTTATGTAATCTCCATTACTTTTATGAATGAACACTTATGTTTTCGTTGACAAGACGTTGCAATGAAAGCTAATTAGATTTCTTTTTGAGATTGAGAGATGATAATTGAAATTAGACACCTAATTGTAACGAACAATTAATTTTTGCTTAGAGATAAGGTTAATTAATTGCTAGATTAAGGAGTAGATATCCTTAATAATGGTGAATTAGACCGATAAGGTTGATCTGAAATCAATCATTAGGAAGAGATTCCAATGGTAGATTCTTAGATTTAGAAATTTAATTGTCTTGAGAGGGAAATTGAATTTAACTTAGAATTTTCTCACTGGTAGCATAGTCAAATTCAGTAATCCATTATCCTTTGTGTGTTTGCCAACCAATATAGGTTACCTAATGGATTTGCATTTCTTGCCTCCGTATATCTTCTTCTGTTCCTCATCACTAGTAATTTACTATTGCTTGTAATTAGACATTTGTTTAGATAAAAATTAATCACTTTAATTGCTAGGCTAGATAACAAAGAATAAATAGTAACTCTGGGCTTTCCCGTTCTCGAGGAATATGACCTTGATACTCACCATTACACTAGGCTGCATCGATAGGTTCATTGCCTTAGGTGTAGTTTCATAAGTATCATTGGCAACACACATCAAGTTTTTGGCGCCATTGCCGGGGAATTGTTTGTGAAAACTAGAGTTAAATTGTTATCTGTTACTTTAGTCACTTTTATTTGTTCTATTTTGTTTTTTTTTCTGGTTAGTTGTGTCTTTCTCTTCGTTCAGTTATTGACTTTTATTAGTTTCATTTTTTCTTTTGTTTATTTGATTTTATTTTAAGATTAATTATTTTACTAGTTTAGTGGGTTTTTATTTGTTTTTGTTGTTTGTTTTTTATCTGTCTTGTTTTAATTTTTGTTTTGGTTTATCACTCTTTGATCTAGTTGTTGGGCTATTTCGCTGTTGTTGGATTCAAGTAGTTTATGACCAAGAGTTCCAATCCTGTACCTATAAACCCTTTGTTTGATCCATAACGACTATTGTGGACTCGTGCACATTGTCGTCAGGAGGAGGTGCCAGTTGAGGTATATGAGGAGGAACCAGTTGAGATCCATGACCCTACATCACCAAAGATGGCAGTTGCAAATAATAATGATGATGTCAACCGAACGATGTACGAGTTCGCTAGACCTTCATTGGAACGGACATAGAAGTGCATTACTCAACCTACAATAGCAGCTAACAATTTTGAGATCAAGCCAAATGTGATCCAGATGGTGCAGAAAATTGTACAATTTAGAAGGATGCCCAGCGAAGACCCTAATGCTCACATGGCCAATTTCTTGGAGATATGTGACACTTTTAAGATTAATGGAACTACCGATAATACCATTTTGCTTAGATTGTTTCCATTTTCCTTGAGAGACAAAGCAAAGAGATGGCTGCAATCCCTACCATCTAACTCCATCAATACTTGGGATACTTTAGCTGAAAATTTTTTGTACAAATATTTTCCACCATCTAAGACTGCAAAAATGCGTAACGACATTTCTTGTTTTGTGCAGATGGTTGATAAGAGTATGTATAGTGCATGGGAGAGGTATAAAGACTTGCTGAGGTGTTGCCCACATCATGGATTACCTATGTAGATGCAGGTGCATACTTTTTATAGTGGTTTGAATACAGTCACAATGTAGATGGTGGATACAGCAGCAGGGGGTGCATTAAATAATAAAACCCCTAAACAGGCACAGAATTTAATAGAGGAAATGGCTATGAACAACTATTAGTGGCAATCCTCAAGGGATAAGCTAGGATGGTAGGGAGTGGTCAACCAGTCAGACTCTATATCTACCTTGGCAGCTCAAGTGGAGCTTCTGGCCAAGAAGATCAACCAACTCCAGATGCCAGTGCAAGCAGTAAAATCAAGCTGCGAGTTCTTTGGTGGCCTACATTATAGTATTAATTGTAATGCATGAGGTATGTTTGCTAACCCCTCTTCTTCATTTTCTTCTCACAGTGGTTCTTTTGATTTTGAATAGGTAGATTACATGGGGAACGCTCCAAGACAGCAAAATAATCTATACATCAACACGTATAACCTTGGGTGGAGGAATCATCTAAATTTTGGATGGAGAAACACTAATAACCAAGGTCTACCAGGTTTTTAGTGGTTACGCCAATAGTAACCCTAACAGCAAGCTACTCCAAATCAATTTCCTCAAGGGTAGGAGAAGAAGCCCAATCTGAAGGAATTGATCATGAATTTTGTGTCCACTTCAGAGAGCAAGTTCCAGCAAATGGACACAACACTTAGAAACCAGTAAGCCTCAAGTCAGAACTTGGAGAACTAGATAGGCTAGATTTCTAAGGTGTTGGTTGAGAGACAGCCAGGACACTCCCCAGCACCACAGAGTCTAATCCAAGGGAGCATTACAAGGCTATTACTCTAAGATCAGGCAAGCAAGTATCTGGTCCTTTACTTCTACCTGATGATGATAATACTGATGTGCAGGATGTAACATTAGTAAGGACCTAGAGCCTGTGGTAACTAAGTTGGTGCAAGTTGAGGGCAAGAAAAGCCCTATAAGAGAGTACTAGCCACTTATTCCATACCCTGCTAGACTGAAGTAGGAGAAGGTTGATCAATAGTTTGTAAGTTTCTTGATCTATTTACACAGCTGAGGATTAACCTTCCTTTTGTTGAAGCCATTTCGCAGATGCCTCACTATGCAAAGTTCTTAAAGAAAATACTGAGCAACAAGAGTAAACTGGAGGATTTAGGGCTGGTGACACTGAATGAGGAGTGCTCAGCAATCCTAAAAAATAAGATGTCTGTTAAGAGGCGTGATCTAGGGAATTTTACTGTACCTTGTGTAATTGTTGAACTGTTTATCATGGATGCTTTAGCTGATCCAGGAGCTAGCATAAATTTGATGCCTACTAGCTTGTTTGATGGACTAGGATTAAGTGAGCTAAAACCTACTAGGATGAATATACAATTGGCTGATAAAACTGTCAAATATCCTAGAGGTATAGTTGAAGATGTACTTGTAAAGCTTGATAAATTTATCTTTCCTGTTGATTTTGTTGTAATGGATATAGAGAGTGAGAGTTGTGTACCCTTGATTCTAGGTAGGCCTTTTCTTGCAACATCTATGGCTATTATAGATGTTTGTGATGGGAAGTTGAAACTTAGAGTAAGGGATAAGACTATTACTTTTGACTTAGCTGCCTCCAAGAGACAATCTTTAAATGATGATACTGTATATTCTATGGATGTCTTGGATGATGTGGTTGAGTCTGAATTATAGGAGTTTTTACTTGTGGACCCTTTACAGGTGGCATTACAAGAAGATGAGGATGAGTTGTCCAACGAGCAAGTGTTGGAACAACTAGCTTATTTGCTAGCTATCAGCCCAGCAACTCTACTGACCCTTTTGTTTTTCTTGATAGGTCAGAGGTGCAGAAGGTGAAACCTTCCATTGAGGACCCCCCGGCCTTGGAATTGAAGGAATTACGTAAACACTTAAGCTACACCTATCTGGATGAGGCAGAGTTGCTGATAGTAATCATAGCAGCTGACTTGACATCTAAGGAGAGGGAGATAACTTTGACCTCTCTCAGGAAGTACCTTAGGGCCTTTTCTTACAAGATGGTAGATATTCCTGGGATAAATCCTAGCTATTGTTCACAAAAGATCCTGATAGAGGATAGCTAAAGGCCAGTGGTGCAGCCACAGAGACGATTAAACCCAAACATAAAGGAAGTGGTAAAAAATGAGGTAATTAAACTTCTTGATGCAAGTTTGATTTATCCTATTTCTGATAGCTCTTGGGTGAGTCCTATGCAGGTTGTACCTAAGAATGGTGGCATGACGGTTGTCAAAAATGAGAAGGATAAGTTGATACCCACTAGAACAGTAACAGGTTTTTGAGTTTGCATTGATTATAGGAGGCTCAATGATGCAACCCGAAAAGACCATTTTCCTCTTCCTTTCATTGACCAGATGCTTGAACATTTGGCAGGTCACATGTTTTATTGCTTTCTTAATAGTTTTTTAGGTTATTTTCAAATTCCCATTGTAAGAAAAGACCACCTTTACCTACCCATGTGGAACGTTTGCTTATAGGAGGATTCCTTTTAAACTGTGCAATGCACCAGCCACTTTTCAGCGGTGCGTGATGGCAATATTCCATGATAAGATTGAGGAGTCTATGGAGGTATTTATGAATGACTTCTCAATTTTTGGTAACTCTTTCTCTCATTGTTTGCTTAATTTAAAGCATATTCTTGCACGATGTATAGAAGCAAACTTAGTTCTTAACTGGGAAAAGTGTCACTTTATGGTGAGAGAGGGGATTGTTCTTGGGCATAAGATATCACATGCAGGGATGAAGGTAGATAAGGCTAAGGTTGAGACCATATCAAAACTACCACCCCCTAGTTCTGTTAAGGCTGTTAGGAGTTTCTTAGGGCATGTTGGTTTTTATAGGAGATTTATTACAGATTTCTTTAAGATTGCTAGGTCCTTAACTCTGTTACTAGTTAAGGATGTACCTTTTGTGTTTGATACAGATTGTTTTCATGCATTTGAGTTACTAAAGGAACGACTAACCACAGCCCCTATTATGGTTCCACCTAAGTGGGGGCTGCCTTTTAAACTAATGTGTGATGCTAGTGACTTTGTAGTTAGAGCCGTGTTAGGTCAGAGGATTAATAAAAAGTTTCAGCTAATTTATTATGACAGCAAGACCTTGACTAATGCCCAAGAGCACTATACCACTACTAAAAAGGAGTTACTTTCAGTGGTCTATGCTTTCGACAAGTTTTGATGTTATTTGGTGCTATCCAAGATCATGGTTTACACGGATCATTCAGCCTTGAAGTATTTGTTCAGTAAGCATGATGCTAAACCTAGACTCATTCGATGGATTTTGCTCTTGCAGGAATTTGATATTGAGATCAAGGATAAGAAGGGTGCAGAGAACTTGGCTACAGATTACTTATCAAGGTTGGAGAATCCAAACTGGGAGGCCTTGGATGAGAGAGCCATTGATGATAACTTCCCGAATGAGCATTTGGAGGTAGTTCAGATATACACTGATTCCCGTTGGTTTTGTGATTATGCTAACTATTTGGTTGCAAGGGTTTTACCAAAGGGTATGACTACCCAGCAAAAGAAGAAATTCTTTGTTGAGTTGAAATACTACATTTGGGAAGATCCTTTCTTGTTTCATATTTGTGCAGACCAAGTAATCAAGCGATGCATACATGGGGAGGAAATCTGCCAGATTCTGAGGCATTGCCATGAAGGACCAACGGGAGGCCACCAGGCTGCAAACCACATTGCTAGGAAGGTGCTTGAAGCAGGGTTCTATTGGCCAACCATATTCTAAGATGCTAGAGCATATGTCCAGGTTTATGATGCTTGTCAGAGGTCAGGTAACATCTCCACTCATGACGAAATACCCTAAACGAGTATTCAAGTGGTTGAAATTTTTGATGTGTGGGGTATTGACTTCATGGGCCTTTTTCCTTCCTCATTTAGTAATAAGTATATACTTGTGGCTATTGAGTATCTTTCCAAGTAGCCAGAAGCTCAGGCTTTCCCCACTAATGATGCCAGGGCAGTGACTAGGTTCCTTAAAAAATTCTTTGCTAGGTTTGGTGCACCTAGGGCACTGATTAGTGATAGAGGGACCCATTTCTGTAGCTCTCAACTTGAGAAAGTAGTTAAACATTATGGGGTATCTCATAGGTTTTCAACACCCTATCACCCGTAGACCAGTGGACAAGTAGAGGTAACTAAGATGGGTTTAAAGAGAATCTTAGAAAAAATCGTGGGGGTAAGAAGGAAGGATTGGGCATCTAAATTGGATGATGCATTATGGGCCTTTAGGACAACTTACAAAACTTATACTAGATTTACACCTTATAGGCTAGTATATGGAAAGACTTGTCATTTGCCTGTCGAATTAGAACACAGGGCACTTTGGGCCCTTAAAACATGCAATCTTGATGTTATTTCTACAAGAGAGGTTATGGTAGTTGAATAAGCTAGAAGAATGGCGCCACTAAGCTTATGGAAATTCTTCCATTTACCAAGCTTGAACCAAGAAATGGCATGATCAAAGGCTGCATGGCTCTAAAGATTTTTAGGTTAGAGATAGGGTATTACTTTATAACTCACGTCTTCATCTTTTTCCAAGAAAGCTTAAGAGCCGATGGTCAGGACCATTTGTGGTGAAGCAAGTCTTTCCCTATGGCATAGTAGAACTACATCATCCTGAAAAAGGAGATTTCAAAGTCAATGGGCACTGACTAAAGCACTACTATGAAGACTTATCAGAGGTTGAGGAACGAGTGCACATGGTACTTTACCTACAAGAGTGATAGAAGGAACGAGTCCAGTTGAAAGACTGAAAAAAAGAGAAGCAGTGTTTTTTTTATTTACTCTATTTGTGTTATTTTTTTGTTTATTTTCTTCCTTTTCATATTGTTGAGGTACATTAAAACTTTTAGATTATCTTTGCTTATTGATGCACTTTATGCTTTTATTTCTATGGTATCCCCTTTGCTGTACACTAAGGGCAGTGTCTTTCTCAAGTGTGGGATGGGTATCTATGATTTTGATGTTGCAGTTTGTTGATGGTGCATTTATTTTGATAGTGGATATAAGGTATGTTACTTGATTTTTGCTTGATTCTATGCACTTAAGTCTTTGATTGTCTTTTGAGCATGTATGATTCAATCATGAATGGATAGGCATTGTTTCTCATAGTGCATGTTAGAAAGAAATTTAAATGCCTAATGTATTTTTTACCACGACCGGGTCATACCAGTGTTGCTTGATTACTTTTTTTCAAATTGTTCAATTTTTTTATTTAGGAAGTTGATAATGCAGTATGCATGCACTTCTTGATTGTTAATTCATATATAAATATTTCAGAACTATATGCAATTTAGCCACACTTCAAAGGTGAGATTTGAGCCTAAGATAAGCATTCATTATAAATATGCTCTAAATTCTTTTTGTTGAGTGTGTATTTCACTTGATTGTGTCTCTAGAACTTGCTCTGTAATACTTGTTAAAGTTACATAAACTTTTGAATATCAGATGATTTGGACAACTCAGGATACACTGTTTTTGCCAAAAAGCCTACCCCATGTGTCTTCCTTAGTTAGCCACTGTTGGGCCTTGACTTTTCCTTCATCACTTACATTTTACACCTCATATTCCTTTCTATACACTATCTTCTTTCTTCACCCCATTTGATGAAATTTTTGATTTACTCTTTATACATGGATTAAAAATGCACTACCTTAATTGGTGATAGTACACTAAGTTTTTTTATCATTCTAGATGCTCCCTTCAGTCCAAAAGTGTAAGCATGCAGGCTAATTATGAAAAAAAATGATGAAAAAAAAGAGATAATAATATGAGTAGTCTGTCTATTAATATTATATTCTTTAAGCATCACCAACTTCATTGAAAACTTAGCAAGAATTGTTATGTTTAGCATTTGTTGCGTTTAATCCTTAATCCTTCATGATGCTTCAATCGCATGAATTTTTAACATCTATGCCACTTCTACCAAAAATTTCTTCCGTACCATCACCTTAACCTCATTACAGCCCTGTAAGACCCCTTGATTTTGTTATTCAATTTTTTAGCAGTAGCGGAGATGAGATTTATGAGCAAGCATATAGTAGACATATTCTTATGAAGTTGCTTGAGGGATTTGTACCTTACTAGAATACACTTTGAGTGATTTGAGTAATCTCTAAGAGGCATTGATTCTTAAATAATTGGCATTGAATTGTTGGCTACGTTGTGTATGCATCGTTATTATCTCCATTCTGCATCAAGGTTTTGCAATTTGGTCTATGGTTAAGTTTCACGGGAGATGTGTTAGGCATTATTAACTATGGATTAGGTATGGACTTTGAGAAACTATTGCTAGTTGTTTAAAGGCTGAGTTAATGTTTGCTTGAGGACAAACAAAAGCTTAAGTGTGGGGTGATTTGATGTGTCTTATTCTATACAAAATTACTTGATGTGAATGGTCTATTTTGTGAGCATTTTGTGTAATTTTATTCTAAAAATCACCTAAGTTGCGTTATGTTTCATTTTTAGGCATTTTATCAAGTCATCATCAGCAAACGAAGAAATTTTGAGCCTAAGCAGCCTTCAGAGCACCCAAAATAAGCTATTTGGGGTTAATTTTACTTATTGGGCCTTGGACCGGGCTAATTGGAGGGAAAAAGTGAGGACCCGTGTGAGAAAAAGCTAGGGGGCCCGTGCAGCGCAAAAAAGAGTGAAAAAAAATTAGAGCTTGGAACGGTGGAAGAGAACCCATCGCGAAAGAGAGATCCATGGAAGCCAAGCATGAACGGAGGTGGTTTTGGGTAGATTCCATGGCGACGCGGCCTTACTCCGGCAATAGATGATGATGAGCGAGCCACCATCACCATCCATTGTCGTCAGAAAGCAGCAAAATGGCAAGAAAAGGCGTGCGATCTGAGAGGAAATCCGTTTGATTTTGCGGTGTTTTACGGCTTTTTTCGGCCGACCCACTGCCTGCCGTCACTCCTTGCAGCTTCAGGTAACCCAACTGCACCTTCTGACCCATCATCGACCACCGTAACGCAATGAATCACGCGACCAGAGATGGACCTAAGTGACGCGATCCGGTTGTGTTTCGCGACTCATCCAGCGTTGTCAGTCCCATTGGCCATCAAAATTCAGTCCTTCTTTGATTAGCGCCCCCACCATGACCTTTGACCCTAGCTCCAACTATCGATCCAAGAGTTTTCCATCAGGCACCTGTTGACCTGAGGATCCGACTCGATTTGGAAACCCTTTTTGCTAGAAAGCATTGAACTTGATTTTTCTAGCATTTTTTTGGTAGTTTTTCTGTCCTTTTTTGGTGGTTTTTCGGTGACCAATCCGTGCATTGACCATTGGACAATTGAGAAGACAAGATTGCATAAATTTTTACTATATTTTATCTTCTGTTTAATGAATTTTCTGATGGATTTTTTGCTGTTTGATTGTGTGCTGTCTATAAATATGTGTGGCTGAACTTGTAAAATTCATTAGGGTTCCTAACTGTGTTGGATTACTATTTTAATTTTCAGGGATAATTGAATGTTGGTTATGTAATCTCCATTACTTTTATGAACAAACACTCATATTTTCGTTGACAAGACGTTGCAATGAAAGCTAATTAGATTTATTTTTTAGATCAAGAGATGATAATTGAAATTAGACACCTAATTGTAACGGACAATTAATTTTTACTTAGAGATGAGGTTAATTAATTATTGGATTAAGGAGTAGCTATCCTTAATAGTGGTGAATTAGACCGATAAGACTGATTTGAAATCAATCATTAGGAAGAGATTCCAGTGGTAGATTCTTAGATTTAGAAATTTAATTGTCTCGAGAGAGAAATTGAATTTAACTTAGAATTCACTTAGAGGTAGCATAGTCAAATTCAGTAATCCATTATCCTTTGTGTGTTTGCCAACCAGTATAGGTTCCCTGATGGATTTGTATTTCTTGCCTCCGTATATTTTGTTCTATTCCTCGTCGCTGGTAGTTTACTATTGCTTGTAATTATACGTTAGTTTAGATAAAAATTAATCACTTTAATGGCTAGGCTAGATAATAGAGAACAAGTAGTAACTTTAGGCTTTCCCGTTCTCGAGGAATACGACCTTGATACTCACCATTGCACTAGGCTACATCGATAGGTTCACTGCCTTAGGTGTAGTTGCATAAGTAGCATTGGCAGCACAACATCAAGTTTCTTGTGGGAGGGGGCTAACGTGCAAGAGAAGGGATCACCAAATTGCAAGCAAAGAAGAAATTAATTATACATACGAAAGCATGTATCCATTAATAAAAAAATAAATAAAAAGGGAAACATGCATGGATAGGTGGCTTACACAAATTCATTTCTTATTTCCTTGGTGCCACCATGTGAAGCGAGTAAGTGGGCATAAAGGGAAAAACATAAGCTTTGCCAACCATGTAGCTCTGTGTGTAGGTGAGAGTGGCGTGAATTGTGGAGAAAGGAAAGAGAGCCACATCGAAAAAACAAGGTTCACATGAAGGAAGAAAAGAGACAAAAGGGAATTGAAAATTAGATTTTATGCATACAACAAACCACATGTGGGAGGAGAGTAGAAGTTGAAATTCCATTTTTTCGCATGCATGTAATCCACTCCCACACAGCAAGAAGAGAGATAGAGAAATAGAATGGAAATTTTAGTCTCACAAGAGGCATGTACACATAGAGGAAAAGAAAACAAAAAAGAGTGGAGAGTTTCATTTGTCTTATGCATGAGACACACCCACATGTGAAAATAGAGAAGAAGAGAGAAAGAAAAGAAGGAAGAAAGAAGGGAGAGGGAGGACGTGAGTTGAAGAAGAAGAAGTGAAGACATCAAGAGGGAAGTTGATCAAGAAAGGAAACAAAGGATCAAGAGGAAGCCAAGCACACCACCCTAGTACACCAAAGAGGTAGGTTGACAATTCTTTAATTCTAGTTCCATAATCTAGTGTGTATTTTGCTTCCATGGAACTTGAATACTTGCCTACATTCTTGATAGAAGAGTGACCTTTGACTAGCTTGCATGGTAAACACATGAGGGAATTAATGCTTAAAAAGTAATAATGTTGTTTTCTTAAATCATGAAAGGGCCTAGAATAAGTAAGCATGGTAATGGCATGTGTTGTTTAGTTTATGACTCCTAGAATTGGAATAGACTTATGATTTCCATAATAAAAATTATTGTAGTAAAGGGAATATGTTCCAAGAAAGGAAACTCTAACCCAAATTGATATGAGAAAACTTATGGTTAAATTAATGATGACCATTGTTATGGGAGAACTATGGCTAGTTAGTGTTGAATCTATATATGTGGCCGAGTGTCCACAAATTACGAGGTGTGGCCGAAGGTGCTACACACAGGCAGCCTAGTGAGGTGTGGCCGAAGGTGCTTTATGCCCATGACCTAGTGCTCGCAATTACTCTATACACGTGACTGAGTGTCCATGATTTACGAGGTATAGCCAAAAGTGCTCCACACGAGTGACCTAGAGTGGTGTGGCCAAAGGTGCTCCATACCCGTGACCTAGTGTCCATAATGAACTCAAAGGTAGCTTAGTGTCCACCCTAGATCGTTCACTTATTCCATAATGGTAAGAGTAACAATTAAATGCATAAGCACTTTGTTAACTCCGCGATAACACATGTAATTTTATGAGATTATGTGTCACTTGAAAAAGGGTTATCTGATGTCCCACTGACCTCTAAATTTTATCATGCGGTGCTTGTCTGCTTTTATTTATGAATAATGTTATGTTTTTAATATCAAGAATGTAGAATAAAATGTTTTGGTGCTTGCACCTTGGTACATATTAGCTTATTTCTAAACCCTGAATTGTTAAGCGACTGGGAAATGTGTGTTTCTCATCTATGTGCTAATATGTATTAGATCCGGATGTGTAGCAAGGCTGAGAGGTATCAGTTCCATTTTGGTTTAAGTGAGTTTTTTTTAATCCCCTATTTTAGGTCCTAGATATATTTGATTTAGAATAGGAAATTTATTTTGACTATATACTTGAGTTGTAGATGGGGTATCCCGGGCAACGGATATGTGAAGGACTGGTTCATCCTTATGATTTGTGAGAGAGTCTGAGTGACAGACCTATTGTCTCTTGACTTCCGATGGAAGAGTACTTCATATATCCTAGGCAATATTTTTGAAAGATGTAATAGATTTTTATTATTGGACATTTGATATTTCTAAGTTTTAAATTTCTACCGTATTGTATGATATTTTATTCCACTGTGCATACAAGATTTGTTTTGAGCAAAAGAACTCGAACCTAATTTATAATAATAAAACTAAATGGTATAAGCACTCAGATGTTAGTAATAAAGGGATAAGAATAATGTACTGCACTTATTTGTCTACACTAGAAAGATTGTAACACTAGATAAGGGCATTACACATCATAGAGATTGGACAACAATAGGGGTAAAGCAATCTGATAAACAGATGGACCTATCTTCTTAAGGATTTGAAAGGGTCCAATATATCTTGGATTTAACTTCCTAGACTTAATAGCCTTACTAATACTAGTAATTGGATAAACTCTAAGGAATACATGATCCCCTTTGTTGAATTCTAGAGGCCTTCTCCTTTTATCAGTGTAACTTTTTTGCTTATCCTAGGCCTTAGCCATCTTTTCTTTGATCATTTTAATTTAAT
Organism: Senna siamea; assembly: GCA_031216115.1. Lineage (NCBI taxonomy): Eukaryota > Viridiplantae > Streptophyta > Magnoliopsida > Fabales > Fabaceae > Senna > Senna siamea. The sequence continues at coordinate 16,152,584 of CM062354.1, forward strand.
CCGTAGTTTGCTAAATTAATTCTGGCCCTAATAACTATCTCTCCCCTACCTCAAACCAACACAAGGGTGATCCATATTTCCTTCCATACAAGGCTTCGTAAGGAGCCATTCTTACACTGGAGTGGAAACTATTATTGTAAGAAAATTCTACCAAAGGTAAATTTCTATCCCAACTTCCTTTCTGCTCTAATATACATGCCCTAAGCATATCTTCTAAATTTTGTATGGTTCGTTCAGTTTGCCCATAAGTTTGTGGATAATAAGCAGTACTGAAACTAATTTTTGTGCAAAAGGCCTCTTGCAAGGCTTTCTAAAATCTAGAAGTAAACCTAAGGTCCCTATTAGATACTATTTAACTTCACTATTTCTTGTATATACAATTGGGCTAACTCATCTATTGAAAAATTTATTTTCATAGGCAAGAAATGTACAGACTTAGTTAGTCTATCTACTATTACCCAGATTACATCATTTCCTAATTGTGTTCTAGATAAACCTACCACAAAATCTACAGAAATATTATCCCTTTTCCATTCAGGGACTTCGAGATGTTGTAGTAATCCTACAGGTTTCTAATGTTCACTTTTCACTTGCTGGCATACTAGGCATCTAGCAACATACTTAGTTAATGCTTCTTTATACTTGGCTAGCAAAATTTCTTTTTGAAATCTTTATACATCTTAGTGGCATTAGGATGAATAGTATAGTTGCTCCTATAGGCTTCCTCTAGAATTATGTCCTTCATTTTTCCTAACTTTGGAACATAAATCCTATCTTGGAAGGTTACTACCCCATTAGTTCATCTCTTGAATTCTTTTAGGTCCTTTAAGGACTTTAAGAATTCATCCTCTCCTTGAGCTTCTAACATTTGAGTTTTAAAGTTATTCTTAATTCTTAACTCACTTAGAGATATCCTATTTGATAATACTAGTATGGATAGGCTCATATTTCTAAATTTCTTTATTAGGCTTATTTGATTTATCATTAATTGACCCATGTGGAGGGATTTCCTACTTAAAGCATCTGCCACTACATTTGCTTTTCCCAAATGGTATTTTAACTCAAAATCATAATCTTTTAAAAATTTCATCCATCTTCTCTACCTCATGTTTAATTCTTTTTTGTTAAAGAGATATTTAAGACACTCGTGGTCACTAAATACCTCAAACCTTGACCCATACAGATTGTAACACCCTTATTTAGTATTACAACGTCTCAAATGTAAACAAATAAGGTCAGTACATTATTCTTAACCTTAATTATTTATTGATAATGTCTGAGCATTCATACCATTGCAATATTATTCAAGTTGATTAGGTTTATGTTCTTTTGCTCAGATCAAAACTTATAAGCACAACGAAAATAAAATGTAATGCATCGAAGATAAAATCATAGAACATTACATATCCTTTCATGAGTATTACAACATTTCATCTATCTAGGAACTGTCAAAAACTTGTCCTAAGGTCAGGAGACAACATCTCTGTCACTCAAACCCTTAGGATACAAAATGCTCTTAATAAAAGAACATCCTTCAATGCCACTTCAATCTTTATGAAAATGTTAAACATTTGCATCTGATACAGATTAGCACACAAATGAGAAAACTAGTTTCTTAGTAGCTTAACAATTCAACATTTTAAAATTCACCGATATGTACCATTGTGCAAGCACAAAAAGTAATTTCATCTACATTCCAATCATTTAAATCATAGTTTCGTTCACATATATGTATTGGCAAGCATTGTGTGATTTAATGTTGTGTCAATGTGACAAAGGTGTCATTTTCATTCCAAACATAACAGAGTGCATACATATAAAAGTTGAAATAGTCAATGCTTATCTATACCTTTCATTCTTAAAACTTACCTTACTTGAAGGTGTAGAGCACATTCAGTCACACTACAAGAAATGTGGACACTTGGCCACTTAGTGAACACTTGGTCACATTATGGACTCTTGACCACTTTTGCATAAAATATTGGTGAATACTTGGTCACCTTGTGGACTCTTGGCTACTTTTATGAAAATAGTGAACACTTGGTCACTTATACATATAATTAGCCACTGCAATTCATCATGCTATTGTCCTGGACTTTAGCTATTATAAGACACTTTATAACTCATTTACAAATAGTATAATGCTTTGGCCATTATAAATAACCTTAGAGATTACATTCGGCCATCATAAAAAGGGTGAAATTTAAATTGTTTCCTACCCATTAGTCCACATTCTTCCATCCTTTCTACCTTGCAAGACTAATAATACAATATTTTAGCATTCTTAGGGTACCTTTTCTCACATTTAAATCATACAACCATTTCATTACTCATTTATTTTTACTTATGTTATTGACTCATTTTACATGCTACACTTGGCAATTTTCTACACTTTATCACTCTTACATCTAAGTACATTACTAGACAAGATAATAAACATGCATTCATTATTCTTTGCTTTCTTATTTTACCAAACTGACAAGTAACTTTTATCCTATATTTTCAACAACACTTCTATATTATCCCAAGAGAAATGCTCTTGATTTAATTAGATTAAAGAAAGTCATATCACGGTTTCAAGCCATATCTTAGTTAACATGCTTCCTTTAGGTAATTTAAACCTAACAAAACACATGGACCATTTAAGAAAATAAATTTCCTACACTTTCTAATTCTAAATTACTTCATTAAGCATGTTGGAATTTTCCATCACCCATTCCCTCATGGAATTAGCTAAATCCACATCACCACATCAACAACCAAAACCAATTCAATTCATCACACAAAATTAGCCAATGAAAGCATTGCATCTTAAGGAATGTAGAGTTGGAAAATTAGATTCCATGAAAACTTTAAATCATATTACATAATTTAAATCATGAAATCAAAACATAGAATTGCTAAGCTACCTCACTAATGCAAGAATGATGCAAGTGCCTTGATATTCCTCTTGGATTCTATTTAACTTCCTTGCTTCTTCTCCTCTTGGCCAAGCTAGTTTTCTTCTCCTCTCACCAAATGTTTGTGTGTTTTTTTTAGATGTCAAGCTGCTCTCCTTCTCACCATTAAATCTAAATGTTAAGTTACTCTCCCTCTCACTGAATACAATTGCCTTATTCACGTATATATGTATATTTTAATTTAATCCATCTCTTGTATATTGTCTATTCGATTAAATGGAATGCTACACTCTCCTTCTTATTCTTAATTTTTATTATTTTATATCTACACGTGTACTTGAATAAACTTAACTTTCCTTACAACCGTGTACATCTATACACTTGAATGTTACACTTTCCTTTCCTCCCTCATTGGTTATTACCGTGGATTTATATAGGTTTAACTAAAATCTAAATTCTTTCAATTACTCTCTTGCTTTTTACCACTCAGTTAGCTAAGGAATACAAGGAAGTAAATTAAGCACCTCACTTGGCCTGTAAGCACCTCATTTCTCATGTAAGCACCTCAAATTTCATGGCTGAGTATTTCCTTCTCTTCTATCCTAATGATTACGCCAATGTGTGTAAGTCTTTCCCTCCATTGTTTGGCTAATGTAAAACAGAAAGAAACAAAATTTCCTACATTACAAAGTATCCATCATTTCCACCGATTTCATTCTTTCCACTTGTCTTCTTAGTAAAGTAAAGAAATAAAATACAAGAGATGGAATAAAAGTCCAACACGTCTCTTGTTCTTGTCTTCCTTTCTTCATTGCTGATCCACTTTTAATTTTCTTCCCACATTTTGCAAATATTTTGGTACAAGGAGGGATACTTAAACAAGAGAGAAAGAAAACACCTTGCTAGAGACTAAATCTTACTTCTACTTCTCTTTATACTTACTTCTTAATTCGGCTAACACACAGAAAAGGGACAATTTTTCACATGTCTCCTTTTTATGAACATTTCATGCTACTTAATACCTAGGTCCATTCTTTCCCTTGTTATATTTATTCTAAACACTATATCACCAAAGTAGTTTCATCACATTTTATGGAAACTCATCCAGTTAATTAAGGTAACATTAATTTAAAAATAATTAAGTGAATATGGGATGTTACACAGATAGTACCTCCAAATCTTCAGGGCAAACACTATGGTTGCTAGTTCTAAGTCATATAGGTAGGATAATTTTCTTCGTGAGGTCTTAGCTGTCCAGAAGCATATGCTTCTACTCTTCCATTTTGCATTAAGACGCCCTAGGCCCTTCTTGGACACATCACAATACACTACAAAACTTTTTAATGGATCGATAATGATCAAGACATGTGTGGTGGTTAATCTTTATTTCAAAGTTTGGAAAATATGTTCACACTTAGAATCTTATACAAATGGAACATCTTTACTAGTCAATTTAGTCAAAGGTAACATGATCTGTAGAACCCTTGAATAAATCTCCTATAATACCTAACTAATATGAGGAAAATACTACTACTTCATCTTTTGTGATTACATGACTTAAGAATTTTACCTCTCGTAACTAGAATTCATATTTCTCTAGTTTGGCATACAATTCTTTTTACTAAGAAACTGTAGCACAATCCTAAGATGTCGTTTATGCTCTTCGCTACTTTTAGAATACACAAGAATGTCATCAATAAACACTACCACGAACTGATCAAGGTAGTGCCTAAAGATATGATTCATGTGATTCACAAAAATAGCTAGAGCATTTGTCAAACCAAATGGCATTACAAGAAATTCATAATGCCTATATTTGGTTTTAAAGGCTGCCTTTGGTATATCTTCCATTCTAACTCTGGTCTGATAGTAGCCCGACCTTAAATCAATCTTGGAGAACATTGTAGCTCCTTTTAATTAATCTAATAAGTCATCTATCCTAGGGAGTGGGTATTTATTTTTTATATTTACTCTATTTAATTATTTTTAATCTATACATTATCTCAAATTCCATCCTTCTTTGTCACAAATAAGACTGGTGCTCCCCATGGTGAAGCATTGGGTCTAATAAATTTTTTTCCTAAGAGATCTTCTATTTGGATCTTCAATTTGTTTAACTCTAAGGGAGACATTTTATTAGGTGCTATAGAAATTGGTCCCGTTCCAGGAAATAATTCAATAGAGAATTCTATCTCTCATCAGGTGGAAGACTTGAAATTTCTTCAGGAAAGACATGAAAATTCACAAACTCCAGGGATAACATTAAAGTTTATGATAGGTCTCAGTCTCAAAAGAACACAGAAAAATTATTCTTTGGATCTCTTCCCCAGTTTTCCTATTTACGGGTATAATATCTATAAAAGTCATAGACTTCTTAGAACAATCCAAGACCACATTATTTATAGACAACCAGTCCATCCCAAGGATAATGTCGAATCCTACCAAAAGTAGACAAATAAGGTCAACAACAAACGATTTATTCTCAACAACAATTGGGCAATTCAAGCAAGCCAAAGAAGTCAATACCTGTTTTCCATCGGCAGTGGAAATAAATATCTCATAGTGTAATATATGCTTCCTTAAAATTTATTATTGAAGATAATCATAGAATTTTACTTCAAGGACTTAAATGAAACAGGAAACTTAGGTTAAAGTGAGGACTAATGAGCAATTTTTCTTATTTGCAAGGAGGTCCCTGAAATTTTAACTGTTGAACCCTTTTATTCCTTCCCATATGCTTCTTCCTTTCATACCAACACAAAGCTCAAAGACTCCAAGAAGGGTAGAAAGTTATGAGCAGAGGGTAAAAAAGGAGAAGACCAAAGTGGAGACATCCCATAGCTAGATTTGAGGTAAGAAATATTCACCTATGGCTTTAGTAAACATCTTAGCCATCATCTAGGAGTAGATTACTTCTCCTAAAATGCATCAAACCTATTGAAATCTATTGAGATGGCAAAAAATGCTAAGTTAAGTTATTTTTCAAATCTTGGTTTTCTTGGTCTGAATGATGATTCTAAGGTTGTTTGGGGTTAGGAACAAGTTCCTGAACTAAAATGCTAGAGTCTGTAACTTCCATTAAGAATTTTTTAGGCTTAAATCAGATTTAGAAAGCTAGGTTTTACTATTTACTTGGTTAGGATGTATAAATCGAGTTGTATAATTGATATTTGAGCATGAAAATGGTTAGAATTTATGGAAAAATGATTAGAAACTAAGCTCATACCTTTAAAATTTGAAAAGTAGTAGAATTTGGACTAGAAAAGGGTGAAAATCTGCATTTTTTAACTGTTAAAGAGTATAGTAGCCGACTGATAGTATGCACCAGTCGACTGTCATGTTCTTGACAAACCTAAAAATTTATACAACGACGCATTAGTCGACTGGTAGCCTTATTATTCGACTGTCGGGTTTAATTTTTGACTAGCAGTCGACTAATAGCCTTTTATCAACCAACTAGTAGCCTACTAACTTGCAAACTCCAGGATTCCAAAGAGACACCGACTGCTATCTTCATGATAGTCGACTGGCAACCCTCCAGTAAGTAACCAGCTAAATGTTAGCTCCACAGCAGTCGACTAGCAGACTTTCAACATGAAAAATGATTTCCAAAATAAGGATTGCGCTTAGTAACTCTTAAAATTCAGTGGATTAAGGCTCGAAATGTCATCATACATGAGAATTGCATATTTCGGGTGATAAGTAATATGAAAATAGGAAGGGAAAGAGAATAGTTGTCAAGTTGTCAAATTTCATAGGAGAAATTTAGAGAAATCCTATAGTAAAATGATATGTCTTATTTTACACAATTTTACCTAATATTTTATGTCCATTTTATATGTATTTGTTGTGTATTTTTATTCTAGGAATCACCTAAATGTGTATTTTATTGCATTTCAGGCTTTTTATCAATCTATCATCAGCAAACGAGACTTTTCTGGAGTTAAAGCGGCTATTTTGGGTCAGTTGGGCCATTTTTCTCTTGTTGGGCCAAGCCAAAGCCCTTAATGGGCCTTTGGGGCATGAACCCAAGGGAGGAGGCCGAGCAGCGTGAAAAGGAGGAGAAATTGGAAGCTTGAAAGAGGAGAATGGGGAGGATTGGAACAGTAAGAAACACACACACCCTTCACGAAACCAGAGCGCAATCGAGGGACCCACGGCTCGCCTGACCGGTGTTCTGCGGCGGCGTGACCCCACCTCGGCAGCAGGAGACGACGGAGAACCCACCACCACCACCCATTGCCGTCGGACAGCAGCAGAACGGCGAGAAAGGCGCGCGAACCGAGAGGAAAAACTGCTCCACATCGCGGCGTTTTGCGGCGTTTTTCGACCGACCCACCGCCCACCGACGCCTCCTGCAGCTTCAGGCAGCCTAGTCGCACCTTCCGACGGACCATCAGCCGCCGTAACGCGACGGATCGCGCAACCCGAGACAGACCCGAGTGACGCGACCCGACAGCGCTTCGCGACCCGCCCAGCGTCGTTTGCGTCGTAGGCCACCGAAATTCATCCCTCCGTCGTGCGGCGTCCCTCCTGTAACCTTGCGCCGCTGCTCCGGTGGTCTTTGGAGCTATTTTCGTTCGGGTATCCGTGACCCACGATCCGACCCGTTTCTGACCCGACCCGTTTGACCCGCTTTGTTGGACAGCATTGTACTTGATTTTTCAGGCATTTTTCTAGCAGTTTTCCGGTGACCAATTCGTGCAGTAATCATCGAACAATTGAAAAGACAGGATTGCATAAATTTTTATTGTTTTTATCTGCTGTATAATTGACTGTCTGATGGGTTGTTTGCTGTTGGATTGTTTGCTATCTGTAAATATGTGTGGCTAGATTTGTAAAATTCATTGGGGTCCCTAACTGTGTTGGATTCTTTGTTTAAATTTGCATGGATGTTGAATCTAATGTGTGATCTCCGTTACAATTATGAATGTATGTGTTAACATTATTTACGAGACGTCGTGGTAATGTTAATTAGATTCCTTTTTGAGATCGATAGATGATAATTGGAATTTGGAAAACTAACTGTAACGGACAATTTGTTATCGCTTAGAATTAAGGTTAATAAATTCTTTGGATTAAGAAGTAACGACTCTTAATAGTGGTGAATTAGATAGATAATGCTGATTTAAAATTTGCCATTAGGAAGAACCAGCCAGTGGTGGATTTTAAGTTTAAGAAATTCATTGAGATCGATAGAGAATTTGAATTTGCATTGGAATTCACTCACAGGTAACATAGTTAAATTCAGTAATCCATTATCCTTCGTGTGTTTGCCAACCAGTGTAGGTTCCCTGATGGATTTGCATTTCTTGCCTCCGTGTATTTTCTTCTATTTCTTATCGCTGTTAGTTTATTATTGCTTATAGTTAGACGTTAGTTTAGATGAAAATTAATCATTTTAATTGCTAGGCTAGATAACAGAGAACAAGTAGTAACTCTGGGCTTTCCCGTTCCCGAGGAATACGACCTTGATACTCACCATTGCACTAGGCTGCATCGATAGGTTCACTGCCTTAGGTGTTGTTGCTAGATAGCATTGGCAGCACGCATCAAGTGTTTGGCGCCGTTGCCGGGGAACTATTGGTGAAAACTAGAGTGAATTTGCTATCTGTTACTTTAGCCATTTTTTTTTTATTTGTTCTATTTTGTTTTGTTTCTGGTTAGTGTGTCTTTCTCTGCGTTCATCTATTGGTTTCATTTTGTCCTTTGTTTATTTTAGTTTATTTTATTTATTTGGATTATTTGTTTTATTATTTTAGTAGATTTTTATTTGTTTCGTTATTGTTTCTGTTATTGAGTTTTATCTGTCTTGTTTTACTTTTTGTTTTGGTTTATTACTTTTTGATCTGATTGGTGGACTGTTTCACTGGTATTGGATTCAGGTAGTTTATGACCAGGAGTTCTAATCCTGTACTTGTAGACCCTCTATCCGATCCAGAACGATCGCTAGGACTCGTGCACACCGTCGTCAGGAGGAGGTGCCAGTTGAGATATTGGAGGAGGAACCAATTGAGATCCCTGACCCTACATCACCAAAGATGGCAGCTGCAAATAATAATGACGAAGCCAATAGAACGATGTATGAGTTTGCTAGAACTTCATTGGAAGGGACACAGACGTGCATTACTCGGCCTACAATAGCAGCTAACAATTTTGAAATCAAGCCAAATGTGATTCAGATGGTGCAACAAACGGTACAGTTTGGAGGGATTCCCAGCGAAGACCCGAATGCCCACATAGCTAACTTCTTGGAGATATGCGACACTTTCAAGATTAATGGAACCACTGATGATGCCATTCGACTTAGATTGTTTCCATTTTCCTTGAGAGATAGAGCAAAGAGATGGCTGCAATCCCTACCACCTAACTCCATCACTACTTGGGAGACTTTTAACTCTACATTCTTGAAAATAAAATATCACATTGTTCATAAATGTAAACTGGCAAGCAATGTCCTTAAAGATCAATAGGCCTCCATTTAAAACATAGAATACCAAGTAGGCCAGATGTTTAAGATATTAGCTAAGACATAGCCAAAGACACTCCCCAGAACCACAGAATCTAATCCAAGCGAGTAATACATTTCTATCACTTTAACGTCTGGTAAGCAAGTATCTGACCTTTTGCTATTGACTGATGATAAAATTATTGTATAGGATGTGCTAGTCAGTAAAGAGCCAAAGCCAGAGGTAAGTAGGCCATTGAAAGTGGAGGACAAGATTCCTATAATAGAGTACTGGCCACCTATTCCATACCCTGCTAGACTAAAGTAGGATAAGGTTTATTCTAACTTAGCTACTTCTTTAAGACATTCCTTAGATCATGATGATCCTGTTTATTCTATGGATGTTTTAGATGACGTTATTGAGTCATAAATTAAGGAATTCTTGCTTAATAACCCATCACAATTAGCTTTGGAAGAAAATGAGCAAGAGTTATCCAACGAACAAGTGTTGGAATAACTAGCTACTTTTCTGCCTACTAAGCCTACTGTAACATTTGCTTTAATTATAATTAAAAAGATATTTGATGATTGTTAATTTTATGTTTAATACTTGTGTATGTTACATTAGTGCATATAGTTGCATTAGCCTAGGGATTAGATTGAAAGGAAATAAATAAAGATTTAGCAAGAGATGGTTAGGGACTCAATTGAAATGGGAAAAGATGAGGAAGTCTAAGAGTGCAGAATAGCTCAAGGACCAAATAGTAATTTCCCAAAATCCCTTAAACCCTAACAGCAGCCCTAAACCCTCTCACACTTCTAACCTTCAGCATTTTTAGAGAGAGAAGCAAAGGGACAAGTAGAGAGAGAAAAGGGCAAGCTAGGGTAATAAAGAGATGTTTTAATGAGGAAAGAGTATATTTAAGGCTAGAAATCAGCCCTACAGCAAGGGAGGAATATTTTTAACACATCAAACACACACATTTACAGGGAATCAAGGTAGCAATCCATCCTAAACCCCTTCCTTTTCTAAAAAGTTTACTGTTGCTGCAACATATGGATTTCTAAATGTTTGAATGAGATTGGGGTTAAACCTACATTCTGTATGCTTTTCTATTTCTATGGGATGTTTTGTTGCTGAATATATGCTCATATATGTTCTTGGAAGGGCTGGGTTGTGTTCATCTAGAGATATAGACTAGTTTTCCTTGAATGTATCATCTTTGAGCTAATGGATGAGAAATTTTTAATGATAAGTAAAGTTTGTTATATGAAAATTAATCTCATGCATTTAGAGTTGAAAATGGAATGCATTCTGAACTGGGTACTATCAAAATCATGTTTTCTGAACTACAATGGAGCATAGCAGCCGACTATTACGTATGGGGCAGTCGACTGTCATGTTCCTAAAAAACCCAGAAGTGTAGATAGAGGCTTAGCAGCTAACTGCTAGGTTCCTAGTAGTCGACTGTCGGGCTTGGGTTTGCACTAAACAGTCGACTGGCCACCTTAGCAGTCGGCTGTCATGATCTTATTTTGCCCAGGATGCATTCCAACAAGCCACTAGCTGGCTGCCAGCGAGCTTACTATTTGGCACTTGAGGAGTACAGAGAGCTACCAATCGATTGCTACCCTTCCAAAGAATGACTGGCAAATTTTCTAGCTATGTAAATAAGGTTTTTAATGGTAATTGAGCTAAGTAATTCTTCATACTAACTTAATTAAGGGCTTACAACATGGATAAGCAAGGAAACTAGGAGTTTTGGGTGATGGGACCCTTGTGATAGTGAAACAAATAGAGAGAAGAAAACACAAAAAGGAAAAGAGGAAAGTATTCTTATTGTATACCTTAGGGTTGATAGGCTCATGATTGAGTGACCGATTATCGGTATGGGATGGCCGTTAGGCATTCCATAGTTGTGCCATAAATTAGGATGGTTAAACATCCACTTAAACTTAGATGATTTTGAAAATACTGTGATGGTTGCAAACTTTAAGTTAGTGTCCTCTCCCAAATGCCATATGAGAAGCACATACTTAGAGTTAAGCATAACTATGGGCATAAGCCAATCCACCTTATAGTATATGTAGAGAATAGTGTATCTGGAGTGTGATCCACCTTGAAGGAATGGTGGTGATTCCATAGTATTATGATCCACCCAAAAGCCAAGAGGAAATGATCTGGGTAGAGTTGACAGTGATCCCATGAGAGTATACCAACCCTATTTAGGATGAAAGGGAGGAATCCTACAAGTCAGAGATGATCTACCGAAAAGGGGTAGGGACCATTAAGGTACTTGGATCCACTGGGGGATGGCTTAGAATGTACAGAAGTTAAGGCAAAACTAGATAGCCATGCACTCATTCATATAGACAGTGGTGCATAGAGTTGTTGTTGGGCAACTCTCTTTATTACTTTTAGGGTGTTTTATGTACTACTCACATGTTATGGAAATGAAATGATGGCATGTTTACTATCACACATATGTTCTATAAGAAATGTTTTATGATGAGAATGATGATGAATGCACTTCCCATGTTTAAAGATAATATGTTTTGACAAATCTGCATATGTATGAGTACATAACATAATTAAAGGCTACATGCATTACATCCCAATAGCATGTGATATGTTTTATGAAAGAATGTAGAGTTTTTTCGTGCAAGCACAGTGGTACAAGTTAATGGATTTCGTAATAGGTTGCATTGCTACTAAGATTCAATTCTCACATTATTGTTGGCATGTACCATATGTGTAGGTCCTAGGCTACAGAGAAGGTAAAGTAGGAGTAAGTACACACTATGGGGTGCACAAAAGCAACCATTTTGAGATAGAATAGGCACTTGTTTTATTGTACTAGCTTTTATGATATTTTGGGAAAGGCTAGTAATGATCTATTTTGTATAGCTTAATTAGACATAGATGTGAATGAAGGGATACTTAGGTGAAATTATAGTGGCATGAGTGGTAGGATTGTTGCCTCCATGTCCAATATTTAACTAATTATATTTAATTAAAATGCATGTGTATGTATAGTTAATCCAAGGTTATTCTATATATATATACATTTATATTTATTTCGCTGCGATGTTGAGAGAACTAGAGAGTAGAAACCAACCCAAATGGCACTCAATTAATCAACTTGATAAAAAGTTTAAAATTTACTCGGGTAGAAGTGATAGCAACACACCATTATTATGATAATTATCTACATTATACCTTTAAACACTTAAAATGAACCATAGGCTAATGGGGGTGTTACACCTAGCAGTTATATTAATCTCTCTCTTTCTTTTGATAGTTCAAGGTACATAAGGTGAAAGCCTCAATTGAGGACCCATGAGTGCTGAAATTGAAAGAATCACCTAAGTAGTCAAGCTATACTCATATGTGTCAAATGGACAAACTACAAATGATTATCACAGATGACCTAATCCTTACTAAAGGGGATACAATTTTGGCCTCTCTCAGAGACCATCTCAAGGCACTTGTTTGCAAGATTCCCCCACCTCTCTCGTTTCCACCAGAATGAGACAAAACTTAAACCACTCCTTTACATATACATATATACATGTACATAGATATACAGACACACATATATACCCATATATACATATACATCTTTTCTTCTTGCATTTAGTGAATAAATTAATAAATTCTCAAGTTTCCAGGAAAACTTAGAAGCCTTACATAGTCAAACAGCTAAACGGTCACTGTCTCAAGCATTGCCATAGAAACCCTCTTGAGGACCAGGTAATCTTCCTTCATAAGCTAATAAATAAATGAGTTCAGTTAGCGGACTAAAAAAAAAAAATTCTTCTTTTGTTTTTAGTTTTATCTTATTTTCTGAAATTTAGCTCACATGCTAATAAAATTTTCCCAACTTACTTGGAGAAACAAAGAAAATGTGCCCCAAGGATTCCAGCTAAAAGAGGGGAAGGCTAGGATTAAAAGATTCATGACAACCTATCACGAAAATGATAAGTTATCATGACCTCAAATGATAGCCTATCATAGAGATAACCTTTTGGAATAGATTTCATGAAAGCAAATTTGAATTTTAAAGATTTTCAAACCTTTCAAAAATTTTGAATTTTCTTTTTTTTTTTTTTTTTTATAAAAGTTTCAAGTTTTCAAAAAATTGAATTGATTTCCTTCTTATACTTTTCGAAAAATTGAAAATTTCTGTTAAAGAGTAATTTTGGTTTTCAAAGATTTTAAATTAGGATGAAGGGATTTTGAATTCTTTTTCATCTTAAAAACTTTCAAAAACACAAGACATAACTTTCAAAAAATAAGGCAATTTAAATTTCTTTAAATTTCAAAACTTAAAGGCTTATCATCAAAATTTTAAATATAAAGCTTCTTTGAATTACTTTACAATATCTTAAAACTTTCAAACAAATTTGAAGTTGCTTTATCCTTAAATTTTTGAAAATGGTAGGCCTTTGAATTAATTTCAACTTGTTTCAATTTTGCCTTATCCTTAAATTTTGAAATTACAAATAAGTAGGGAGCTCTTTTAAATTGTTTCAAATCTTTCAAAATTTTGTATCCTTTGAATTATCCACAAATTCTTGAGGATAATATGATTATCAAAATTTTAAACATATTCATAAATTATGATCAACTTATCCTTAGGATCTTCCAAACATTTTTAAAAGAGTATGATCAATTTTCAAATTCAAAAAGAGTTATCAAGAATCCTTTTAATTTTTAAAGAAATTCAAAAGATATGGCTTATCCAAATTTAATTTCAAAAGCTTATCCTTCCCTCTCTTCATGTGTGCAAATCCTTCTCCTAGGAGGACACAATTTCATTTGCCTATACAAAGGCTTAGCTGTGACACTCTCCCACATGAAATAGCAAGCTTAAATTCTTTTAATCCTTTGTGTGAATTTTTGGCCACCCTAAGAGCAACTCTCAAGAATAATTGTTCTTCACTCCAAGTAAGTGTGTTTTCTTTTTCAATTCTTTCTTCTCTTTTATATAAAATTTCAATAAAATATCTTCATAGCTTGTAGGAACTCCAAGATTCACCCTTGGATCATCACATAAATAAATTCCTTTATGCATAGTCAATAATTTTACTTCATGAGTCATTCCATAAACAAGATTCTTTGATTAATATTACTCTCCCATGTGCATGCATTGAATTGTTTCATAATAATTTGAATTCCAAAATAATCATTTTTTTCTCTCACTAGATTTCTTATGCATACAGATAGCTTTCATACATATTTCAAGATTCATTCTTTTCATAAGCATAATAATAATAATAATAATAATAATAATAATAATAATAATAATAAGATTCTTTCATAAATTCTTGAAATAAATTGTCTAGAACCCTAAAGAAACACCCCTTATAAATCACGTAGCAAATCTTTTTGTGTTTCTTTTAGACGTCATTCTTGAAAAAGAACATAATGTAATCTTGAAATCTTGAATGAAAATCATATCAAATTACAATTTCTTTTATTGTTTCTTTCATAAGTAAATCATCATCACACAAATAATGCATTCAGCAAGTTCTACCAAGGAACTTCACTTACCTTGTATTTTCAAAAAAAGAAAAAAATAATAAAATAAAAAATATATATACATATAAAATAAAAATAAATAAATAAATAAAGGACCACGTTACATATCTTCCCTTAAGATCAAAATTTGTTTACTAACAATCTATTATTAGGGAAATGTTGCAATCTTTAGCACGTATCTTCAAAGAGAAGAAAGGGCCCTGAAGTAAACCCTTCTCCTCCTTGCAACATAGATTGTTGACATTCTGCAAAGTAGAGCAAGAGGAGAAGTACCAAATCTTTCGATCCAAGATGATAGGAGTCTGACGCTGCATCAACTTCAAAGACATCCTAACAGTAGGATTGACTGATGAAATCCATGAACTCCTAGATCCACTACCCTTCACAAGGTTCTTCACCATTAACGAACCTACGTATAAGGAGTTAACCTTGGAGTTCTGTAGCACTTTCCCCCTTAAGAAGTATATAGTTGAGTAGACTGAGCCAGACACCATTGCATTCTATTCAGGGGGAGTAGATTTCTTTATGTCCATACCTCACTTTAAAAGGAATTTAGGCTTATGGACAATGGAGGAATTACATGGAAATGAGTACAGAGGATGCCTTTATGCTTTAATAGCTCCCTCCCACACTATGCGGAATCAAATAGCACTTAGGCTTAGCTGATACAACCCAAGCAGCTCCAAGACCACTAGCCTCCCTAATGGCTTAAAGTACCTTCATTCCATTTTAGTTTATACTATTACAAGTAGAGGAGATAGCTTCAGAGTAGTCACCCAAATAGACTTGTTCCTCCTATGAGCCATGCATTAACAAAAGAAAGTGGATCTTGGTTTCATTTTAACAAACCAGGTCTCCACTTTCATAGAAGATGTTAAGAAGAGTACAATATGCTTTGCCCCATACATCACTCGGCTAGCAAGGAAGATAGGAGTCTTAGATTACTGCGTAAATGACCTCACGCTAGTAGGACGCATACAGTCGGTAGGTTTAAGGCAGATGATGAAAATACAAATGATATACAATTCTCGTGGCCACAAATGGTTTAGTCTATAAGTTGGTAAGCCAAAAGCACATCATACAGCCCAAAGACGCTAAAGAAATGATGCACAACTTATAAGAACAGATGATCCACCATCTCTTGTAGCGACTATAACACTTCCATTAGCCTATGGTTCCTTTTAAGTGTTTAAAGGTATAATGTATATAATTATCCTAATAATGGTGTGTTACTATCACTTCTACCCGAGTAAATTTTAAACTTTTTACCAAGTTGACTAATTGAGTGCCATTTGGGTTGGTCTCTACTCTCAAGTTCTCTCAACATCATAGCAAAATAAAATATATATTTATATAAAATAACCCTTGATTAACTATACATAGACATGCATTTTAATTAAATATAAATAATTAACTATTAGGCATAGAGGCAACAATCCTGACACTCATAACCCCTCAATTATTCTATTCATCAATCCAGCCTAATTCATATACAGCTATACAAAATAATCTTACACTAGCCTTTCTCAAAATATCATAAAGGCTAGCTTCATTCTACCATGTACTTAAGCTATCCACATTAAATAGTTTGTATGCCCAGATTGGACACTTCTTCATATTTTACCTTTACCTCCTACCCAAGGGGATCTACATATCTGGTATATGCTAACACTATCGTGAGAAATGAATATCAGGAGCAATAAAACCTGTTACGAAATCCATTGACCCATACCACCGTGCTATCACGAAAAAACTCTATATTCTTTGATAAAACATATCACACACTATTGGGATGTAATACATGTAGCATTTAATCATCTTGTGTACTCATAATTCATCAAAACATATGATCTTTAAAACATGGGAAGTGCATTCATCATCATTCTCATCATAAAACATTTCTTATAAAACACATGTGTGATAGTAAACATGACATCATTTCATTTCCATAACATATGAGTAGTATATAAAACATCCTAAGAGTAATCAGGAGAGTCGCCCAGCAACAATTCTACGCACCACTATCTATATGAATGAGCGCATGTATATTTAGATATGCCTTAACTTTTGTACATTTTAAGGCATCCCCTAGTAGATCTAGGTACCTTAATGGTCCTTGCCCCTTTTCGGTAGATTATCCCTGACCAGCGGGATTTCTCCTTTTCGTTCTAAATGGGGCTGGTATAACTCTCATGGGTTTTCCAGGAACCTAGTAGTCGGTTGCTAGGCCTCTATCTGCACTTCTGGGTCTTCCAGGAACACGACATTTGATTTCCCCATACATAGCAGTCAGCCATTATACTCTGCTGTAGTTCAGAAAACATGATTTTGATAGTACCTAGTCCAGAATGCATTCCATTTTTAATTCTAAATGCATGAGATTAACTTCTATACAAAAAACTTTACTTCTCATTAAACATTTCTCATCCATTAACTCAAACATGGTAGGAAACTAGTCTATATCTCTAGATGAACACAACCCAACCCTTACAATCTATTACAAGCACATATATGAGCATACATCGAGTAACACAATATCCCATAGAAATAGAAAAGCATACA
Source organism: Senna siamea (assembly GCA_031216115.1). Classification (NCBI taxonomy): domain Eukaryota; kingdom Viridiplantae; phylum Streptophyta; class Magnoliopsida; order Fabales; family Fabaceae; genus Senna; species Senna siamea. Next base: position 16,170,039 of record CM062354.1, read on the forward strand.
AAATGTAGGTTTAACCCCAATCTCAGTTCAAAGAGTTAGAAATTCATATTTTGCAGCAACAGTAAACTTTTCAAAAAAGAAAGGGGTTTAGGATGGATTGCTACCTTGATTCTTAGTAGAATGTGCATGTTGGATATGTTAGAAATGATCCTCCCTTACTGTAGAACTAATTTCTAACTTCAATCCACTCTTTCCTTCAGCAAAATCTCCCTCCTTTTCCCTAACTCGCCCTTTTCTCTCTCTACTCGCCCCTCTTGCTTCTCTCTCTAGAAATACTGAAGGTTGAAAGTGTGGGAGGGTTTAGGGCTACTGCTAGGGTTTAAGGGATTTTGGAAAATTGCTATTTGGTCCCTACCCATGTGCACTAATGCAACTATATGCACTAATGCAACATACACAAGCATTAAACATATGCACTAGTGCAACATACACAAGTATTAAACATTAAATTAACAATTATCAAACATCTCTTTAATCATAATTGGATGGATGTTATAAAGACAGAAGTCCCTAGGCCCAAAGACCACAACAGAACCTCAGCTGATCAAGTATCCAAGTTAGTAGAAATTTAGCAATAGCATATTACTGAATTCAAAGCTTTTGAGCAAGAAATCAAAGAATATTAGGATACTATCCAGAAAAATCTCAAACATGTCTCAGCAGGATTAGAGAATCATATCCAATAGTCACATTAGATGACTTCTCAGATTCAGATACTAGTTGATGCACTACCACCATCCCTTGCTGACTTAGACAACCTGGACATCTACTTTGAGGATCTTCTACCACCATCTCTTAAGAATCCACCAGCACAGTAAATCAGTAATGTTTTCCGTCATCTCATTTTATACTTTCAATTTGTCAATGAGTCCTCCCCATTTTGTTATACACTAAGGACAGTGTCTATCTCAAGTGTATCAATACATTTTGGTTTATTTCAATTTTAATTCAGTTTTGTTTATTTTAGTTTATTTCAATTTCAATTTTTTTCTTTTCTTTATTATACAAAAAAAATTTCAAAAATTTCTTGCAATTTGCTTTAGTTTTTTTTATTGCTTTACTTTGTTCTTACTTTTTTTTCATCACAGTTCACATTTCGAATAAGTTTATCACAATAAGATGTTATCCAATATGCATTTTGAAGTATATCATATTAGTAATTGTTACTCTCTTCAGCATTGCTTTAGAATTAAGTCATAACATGGATAAAATATAACACACACTTACAATCTTGCAAGTCAAACTCTTGTTTTCAATCCATATTAGACAATAAATGCATTTCATAGCTCATTGAAAGACAATTTTATGGCACCTAGATGCTCCCACATCTAGCAACATGTTCTACATTGTATACACTCTTAGCTGATAATATGGATAGGAAGATATGTATGCAGTACTTAACTGGCAATTTTATTGGAAATTTTAGGAACCCTATAAAACCACACCCTATAAATGTGAGAATTTAAGTCGAGAGAGCATTCAGTACAAACATGCTCTAAATTTTTCTTGTAGAGGGTGTATTTCATTCTACTATGTCTCTAGAACTTACTTTGTAATACTTGTCAAAGTTACATGAACTTTTGAATATCAAAAATGATTTGGGCAACTTAGGATACACCTCTATTGGCCAAAAAGCATACCCTATGTGTTTCCCTTTGTTGACCATTATTGAGCCTTGACATTTTCTTCATTATACACACACTTACACACCATATTCCATTTCTTTTCACAACATCTTTCTTTGCCAACCTATATATTGAAATTTGTGTGGTTTATTCTTCATATTTGGATTAAAATGTAGTATCTCAATGGATAAGGATTCACTGAGTCTTTTTGAGGTACCCCCCTTAATCCAAGACTGAATATTAGAAAGACTACAAGATGAGAAAAAGAAAAAAGAAGAAATATATATATATATATGACGAAGAGAAAAGAAAAGAAAGGAAGAAAAGAAGAAAAGGAAAGGAAGAATAAAGCAAGAGAAAAATAAAATTATCCAAGCAGTCTCTGTACTATCTTGGGAAAGGGTATTCTCTGAACTAAAAAGCTTAGTGAAAATCGTGTTTACCGCATTTAATCCTTGAATCTCCTTAGGACCACATTTGTTTTCAACATATCTGTATCCCTTTTTCCCAAAATTCTTCACCTACCTCTACCTCAAGCTCCACTACAACCCTGTCAAGACCCTTTGATCATGATATTCAAATTTTCGCAAGTAGTGGAGACGAGATTTATAAGCAAGCATATGGAAGGCATGGTACTATGAAACTACTTGAGAGATTTCACTCCACATATATACACTTCTAAGCGACATTGAGTGATCTCTGTGAGGTAATGGTTCCTAATCAAACAATAAATTGCTTGTTGAGGAAATGTATTTAATCTAATTATCTCTGTTATTTGTGAAGGTCTTGCAATACCAAGAATTATGGTTAAAGATTTATGTAGCATCAAGTTACATGGACTGTGGAGTATGTATTAACTATGACAAGCTATTATTGTTTCTTATAAATTAAATGAAAGTTTGCTTAAGGACAAGTAAAAGCTTAAGTGTGGGGTATTATGATAAGCACATAATTATACATATTTATTTGCTAAATTCCACTTACTTTAGGGATATATTTTTTGTGTTTTATGTATAATTACCCATATTTCCACTTGTTTTCATGTTATCCAAGCTTTTCCTAGGTATAAAGCAGTTTTGAAGCAAAATGAACCAAAATCAAGTGTCTAAAGGCTCAAAGCACCTCAAAATGCACCTTTTTGCATGTCACACATGAAGTCTTCTAGAACACACCCTGCCACATGCCCATACTGCCTTAAATCTTCTAGAACACGCCTTTACACATGCCAAAGACATCCTATGTACCTTCCTACATGGCTAAAGCAACAATCTCCAATTGAGAAATGGACAAAATCATACTATGGACGAATTTCTTCTAGAACACAGCCTACAACACGGCCATGTGGAAGCCTATAGAGGTGCCTCCCTTTCCTATAAATAGGAAAGGGCGTAAGAAGAGAAAGGAATCACTTAGAAGGCATTCAAGCAAGGAAAACTGAGAGCGCTTGGAGTAGCTTGGAGTGTGACAATCCTTGCTAATCTTTGGAGCTTAATGCTTCAATTCCCTTGTCTCTTCATAAAGGTCACAAACTGTGAAGATTCAATCAAGAGTTGAAGGAAGAGATTAAGAAGTATCAAGAGAAACTAAAAGAATAATCAAGAAAGGAGTTTAGAATCTAACTAGTCATCCAAAACTCGACAGATGAGGATGTTTTTGTTTCCATTTTGTAACGACCCCCTAATACGTCATACGCGATGCTTATCTGATTAGCAGAAGCATATGGGTTATTTTACACAATTATTCCCTATGTGGGAATGTCAGGGGATCGCTACTGGTTGAGCGCAACCCAAATAGACTTTCTGTTGTCCATTCAGATTCCGTTCAACCCTGATTCACATGCAGCTAACTAATTATACATGCATACATTACACATTACTCTGGAATGAAATCTAAGACTCTTATATACATCGCATCATACATTCACATAAATTCTGACTTAAATCCATAAATTTACAGCAGTAAACCCTACCAAAAATCTGGCAGAGTTTCCTCTGTATTTTGATCATATCCCAAGTATAAAATCACCTGTTTAAAAATCAAACAGCCAGTCCAACAACAGCAATAAACATAATTAATATAAATCCATATACAGCAACGTCAATTCATCACTACAATCCATATACACTATCTAAAATATTACATATACATTCAGTCTAATCCATACAGAAAACATAAGAGACAGAACCCGATAAACAACAACGTCATCAAAGTATATGTACAAACGATTCAAGCCTAAGCTAAATCATCCTCCGGTCTATCCTCAAGACAGCCTCGGCTATCGTTTGGGCTCCTGTCCCTGTCCCTGTTCATCTGACTAAACAACCTACTGAGATATGAATCCCAGTAGAATAATTTACAATTCAAATATCATTCAAAAATCGGTTGAATACCCAGTGGTGCGAACACCGAAATCATCTTCCCGAAATCAGTTCGAAAACAGTGAAATAGCTTATCTTTAAAAATCATTTATTTACATGGGAGTCGCGACGATTTATCGAAATCATAAAATCTATTTCTTTTTAAAATCAATCATCAAAATCAAATAAAATCCCATGCCCTGTGTATCTCAATCCACGTTGGCTACAAATCCACTGTAACCAAATCTAAATCATCTTCTAATTGCACGTAGTCTAGAGAGAATACCTCTCTTATCGTTGGGTGTGATCCGTAACACCAATCACCCAAATCAAGCCTATATTGTGAGTGTGATCCGTAACACCAATCACTCACTCAAGGACCGGGTGAGAATCAACATCTAGGGCGTCCCCTAGCATGTGCACATACGCCAATTCTCATCCTCATACAGTCTATTCGAACTCACATGCACTCGGTCGACTATTCCTCAGGGTTCTAGGGTATTACGCCTAAATCACAACGTTTCCCCGTGTAGGTTATCCACCCTTATACTCCCTAAACCTTTCTTAGGGTCGTCCTAGTTTAACGCGTAATCCCTAATTCAGCATAGGCTAAATCTGATAAAAATAATCTCGTTTAAAGGCTCCCTGTACTAGGGATACTTAACGGCCGTCCCATACTGGCTATCAAGTACCCAACCCTAAGTAAATCCGTCCTAAAGGCATCTAAATTCGATAAACAAGGTGTCTAACATGCAATTAGGGTTTTTAGCACACAGGCATGCAATTTATCCCATCGAAAGCAGCACGTAAATCCATGCAAGACATCTAAATCAGTCAGGTATTCACTAAATCAATTCTAGGGTTCGGGAAGTGTAAATTATCCTACCTGGTCTCTGGTCGCTCCAAATCAAGTCATGGCTTCACGAAATCTCGGTTTCTGAGCCCAATTAATTTCCTGGGCATGAAATTAAATATTCAGACTCGTCACATCATTCATTTTTCGATCCTAAATCCGGTTACGCTAAAACCTAGGTCAATTTATTGCCTAATTATGTTCGGCAGCCATTTCAGTCATATACCATTAGTTTTTGGGAAATCTGACCTTATCGATGTGCTCAGATGATGGAATTCTGCGTCACGGTGGTCTCGATTCCTCCCGATGCACATCCAAAAGCTCCGGCACGGCGGCGCACAACGAAGGGGTGCGGTTTGTCTCGAAAATCACACCACGGTGAAGCCCGCAAGCCCAGGAGTGAGAATACAGTGGTGGCATGGCGGTTCACGACCGTTTGGGCGGCGTTTTCCGGCCATGAAGTTTCTCGCACGGCGGACGGCGTTTTCCCTCGATCTGGGCGCGTTCGGCCTCCTTTCGACGGCGACGAGCTACTGGAGGAAGCTGGTAGCTCGGGCTACACGGTGGTGGGGGCGGTGACGGTCAACGGCGGCGATTCGAGCGGGAGAAGTTTCACGCGATGGAGGGGAAAAATGGCATTTTTTCGGCGGCTCCAACAGCCGTTGCTGGCCGTGGTTGGTTGCTAGAGGTTGTGGGCCGTGAGGGCTATCGGTTGGTGTCCTTGGTGGCGGCCCACGATGGCTGTAGCAGGCATTCATGGTGGAGGAAGGAGGAGAGAGAAGAGAGAGAGGAGAGAGAGTGTATGGTGAGGAGAGAGAGAAAAATGAGAGAAATAGAGGGAATTCGCGTAATTTAAAGCCTCCAGGGACGATTCTGACTTTTCCCAGGCCACCCGAGGATGTTTTAGGGTGTCGGCATCCTTTCAGACATTGACACGCATTTCCATGCGAAGGTTTTAGCCTCCGTCAATGAAATTGATGCACGAAACTTCTTCCGTCAGTTTCTGATTGCCGAATTGCATTTCTTTCTGTTTGATCGTGTTTCTGGCTTCTAGCGACCTTCTATTTCAAATCACTATCCTCGAAAGTCATGCCAGGCTTCATTTAATGGAAATTAGCTTCAAAAATTGAAATTTATCTTTTAAAATCCTTTAAAACTCTTTCAAATCTTTCCCGTTGTTACACATTTTGTTCTTCTTCCCTTGTTATAATTATTTTTGTTTTATTCATGAACATGAGTAGCTAGATTGGTAGAACCTAATTGGGGTTCTTAGACTATGTTGATATTTTAATTTGAACATGATTGAGTTATAAATTGAATTGTGTGATCTTCCTCTAGTTAACGATTAATATTTTTTTATTATGAGACATTGTAAGGAAAACTATCTAGATTCCTCTCAAATACACTAACCGATGTTGTTGGGAATTGGAAAACTAACTAGAGAGAACAATTGATCTTCACTCGAACCAAGAGGTTGATGACTACTAGACTAGGAGAAACTCCTAATAAACATTAATGATGATCTAAACTTGATAATTGGACACAAATAGCCAATGGAAGGTATAGGTTTTAGAAGTCCATTGATACCAACTGGAAATTTGGATTTGTTTTATACAAGTAGCATAATCAGTTTCATAACTCACTATCCTTTGTTTACATATCATCTAGTCTAAGACCCAATGGGTTTACTTTTTTAGAACTTGATAATTCACTATCTTAACACTTACCTCACTTTCTCTCCGTAGCTAAATAGTATTAGTTAGAATTAGTTTAATTAAAATCACCATTTATCTTAGGCTAGATAACAACGAGTAAGTAGTAACTCTGGGCTTTCCTGTTCCCGTGGGATACTACCTTGATACTCAACTTTGCACTAGACTACACTGACAGGTGTACTACCTTAAGGTGTGGCTACATATAGTTCATTGGTAGCACATCATCCCTTGTTGCCAACCTTTTGATTTAATTCACTTTAAAGATTCCACTTTCTTTGCAATCTCCCTCTTTCTCTCTCTAGAATTTTCTCTCTCTCACACTCTAGAATTCTAGAGTTCAGGGTGGAAATGAGGCTTTTGATATTTTCACCTATTTATAGGTTGTTTAGAAATTACAATTCTGATCCTAATTCTCAATCATTTGCCTTAAAATGATAATTTCTCTAGTTGTATGCCAAATTACCATTTTACCCCTAAAACATTGGCAAGAAAATACAAAAATCTTGTAGCTATAGTAACTCTTTTGACTAAATTTATGGTTAGCTACCCTTGAAATATGGAAAGCTTACATAGCTTCCTCTAGTAACCCTTTTTCCTTTCATTCAAGTCCCCGCTCCTTTCTCTTTAATTTAATCCCTCACTCTAATGTAGCTACATGCAATCTAATGCAACAAACACAAGCATTTAACTTAATTAAAGCTAACAAACATCTCTCATGTATGGAAGAAGTGAATGTCACATTTGGGTTGAGTTTTTCAAGGCCTATAATTCTTTTAGTCACTAATTATACAAAAAAATTCACCATAATTATTCTTCTAAAACCACAATAACTCGATTCCCCATTTCCCTCACAATCTATAATTTAACCGAGGCTATATCAAAAAGTTAACTTTGTTCAAAGTTGATGTGCTACCAATGAAATATAAGTAGCCACACCTTAAGGCAGTACACCTGCTAGTGTAGTTTAGCACAATGGTGAGTATCAAGGTCGTATCCCATGGGAACAGGAAAGCTCAGAGTTACTACTTACTCGTTGTTATCTTGCTTAATACAAATAGGGATTTTAATTAAACTACTTCTAACTACTATGGGCTATCTACGAAGAGAAAGTGAGGCAAGTGTTAAGATAGAAAATTATCAAGTTTCTAGAAAATCAAACCCATTGGGGTCTCAAACTAGATGATATGTAAACTAAGGATAATGAATTATGAAATTGATTTTGCTACCTGTGGGTGAATTCTATAACAAATATAGATTTTTAGTTGGTTTCGATGGATTTATAAAATCTATACCTTCAATTGGCTATTTGTGTTCAATGGTCAAGTATGGATGAGCAATAGTGCTATAATTCACCACGATTAGGAATTTCTCCTAATCCAGAAGTCGTCAACCTCTAGATTCGAGCGGAGATTGACTGTTCTCTCTAGTTAGTTTTCTAATTCCAAACATCATCGATTAGAGTATTTGAGAGGAATCTAGATAGTTGTCCTTACAATGTCTCGTAATGAAAACTTGATTAATCTTTAATAAGAGGAAGATCATAAAATTTAATTTATAACTCAATCATATTAAAATGAAAATATCAACATAGCTTAAGAACCCTAATTGGGTTCTATCAATCTAGCTACTCATGTTCACGAATAAAACATGAAGAAATATAATAAAGGAAAAAGAACAAGATTGAGACAAAAATAACCTCATCGGTCGAGTTTTGGATGAATAGCCTTGAATCTGAACTCCTCCTTGATTATGCTTCTAGTTGTCTCTTGATGCTTCCCAATCTCCTCTTTCAACTCTTTAATGAATCTCCATAGCTTGTGACCTTTGTGAAGAGACAAGTGAATTGAAGTATTAAGCTCTAAAGATTAGTAAGGATTGTCACACTCCAAGCTTCTCTAAGTGCTCTTGGTTTTCCTCTCCTTCATGCCTTTCATCATCATGATTTTCTTGCTTCTGCCTTATTTTATTTATAGGCATAGGAGGCATGTATTTAGGCTATCAAACGGTCGTGTGGTGGCCTATATAAGGAGCATAGCCGTGTTGTAGACCATGTTCCAGAAGAACTCCATCTACAGTGCAATTTTGCCCATCTTGTGATTGGAATTAGTTGCTATGGCCGTGTAGGGATGCACATATGGTGTATTTGATTTGTGGAGGGGTGTGTTCTAGAAGTTTCAAGGTAGCATGCCCATGTGGTAGGGTGTTTTCTAGAAGAATTCATGCTTGGCCTTGCTACAAGATGCTTTTTAAGGTGCTTTAAGCCTTTAGACACTTAGTTTTGGTCCATTTTACTTCAAAACTATTTTATACCTGGTAAGAACTTGGATAACATGAAAACATTATGGAAACATAGGTAATTATACATAAAACACATAAAATATACTCTTAAAGTGAGTGGAATTTGTCAAATAAAAGTGAACAATTGTGTGCTTATCATACTACGCCACACTTAAGATTTTTCTTATCCTCAAGCAAACTTTTATTCAATCCATAAGAAACAATAATAACTTTTCATATTTGAAATATACTTCACAATCTATATAACTCAATGCTACATGAATCTTTGCCATAGTTCTTGGTGTTGCAGGCCCTTCACAAATAATAGGAATAGTTAAATTGTATGTACTTCCTTAGTAAGCAATTCATTATTTCATTAGGAACCATTGCCTCACAGAGATCAATCAAAGTTACTCAAAAGTGTATATAGGTGAAGTGAAATATCTCAAGTAATTTTATAGTACCATGCTTTCCGTATCTTTCTTATAAATTTCATCTCCACTACTTGCAAAAATTTGAATATCATGATCAAAGGGTCTTGACAGGGTTATAATAGGGCTTAAGGTAAAAGTAGGAGGGAATTTTGGAAGAAAAGGGGTACATATATGTTGGAAACTCATGTGGTTCTAAGGAGAAGCCAAGGATTAAACGTAGTAAACATAGTTTTCACTAAGCTTCTTGGTTCAGAGAATACCCTTTCTCGAGAGAGTACAGAGACTGCTTTGATATTTATCATATATACAATTTTTCTCTTGCTTTCTTTTTCCTTTTACTTTTCTTCTTTTCTTCCTTTCTTTTCTTTTTCTCTTCTTCATATATTTTTTTCCTTTTGCTTTTTGTAGTCTTGCAGCCTTTCTAATATTCAGTCTTGGAATGAAGGGAGGTATCTCAAAGACTCAGTGATCTATCATCTGTTCAAGTGCTATATTTTAATCCAGATGTGAAGAGTAGATCACACAAATTTGAACATATAAGGTGGCAAAGAAAGATATTGTAAAAGGAAGTGGAATGTGTTGTGTAAGGGTGTATATATTAAAGAATGTGTCCAGGCTCAATAATGGTTAACTAAGGGAAAACACATAAGGTAGGCTCTTTGGTCATCGGTGGTGTATCCTAAGTTACCCAAATCATATCCGATATTCTAAAATTCATGTAATCTTGACAAGTATTACAAAGCAAGTTCTAGTAGTATAGTAAAATGAAGTGCACCCTCAATAAGAAAAATATAGAGAATGTTTGTAATGAATGCTCTCTTGGCTAAAATCCTCACATCTATAGGGTGTGGTTTCATAGGTTCCTAAAATTTTCAACAAAATTGCCAATCAAGTATTGCGTGCATGTCTTCCTATCCATATTATCCGTTAAGAGTGTATCCAATGTAGAGCATGGTGCAAGATGTGGGAGCATATGGATGCCATATAACTATTTTTCTATATGAGCTATGAAATGTGTTTATTGTTTAGTATGGACTAAAAATAAGAGTTTAACTTGATAGATTAAGGCAAGATGAAGGCAAGATGAAGTGTGTATTATATTTTATCCATGTTATGAGTTAATATAAAGCAACACTGAAGAAAATGACAATCACTAGCATGATATACTTTTGAATGCACATTGGATAGCACACAATATAAGTAGCATGATATACTTATTATGATACACTTATTTGAAATGTGAATTGTGATGAACAAAGTAAGAACAAAAAAAAAGTAAAGGAAAACATGAGGAGTCAACCTACATTTAAGAAAAACACTACCCTTAGGTTTGCAAAAATGGGGAGAACTCCTGGACAACTATAATGAAAGTGTAAGGAAACATTACTAATTAATGTAGTGCCTATAACACCCCCTTAGCTTATGGTTCCTTTTAGTTCTTTAAAAGATATAATACATAAGTATATATATTAATAGTAGTATGTTACCGTTACTTTTACCCGAGTAAATTTTAAACTTTTACCAAGTTGATTAATTGAGTGCCATTTGGGTTGGGTTCTACACTCAAGCTCTCGTAATGTTGCAACGGAATATCGAGTCAAATATAGATACATAATTCATCCTAAGTAGCTGTACACAAACATATATAAATACTCATTCATTAACTTTAATTTAACTCATTAGGGTATAGAGGCAATGTAACACCCCATGTTCTTACAATTATATTTAAATTCATGAATTAATTAGATAAATTGCCATGAATTGTGTCCAGTTGAATGTGTGATCTAAGACTTAAAATAAATTTTAAGATGCTTGAGGTGCTTCAATAAATTTTGATGCGCTTGAGGTGCTTCAATAAACTTTGAGGTGCTTAAGTTAAATTTCTTTTCTTTTAAATTAACTAGCCAAAAAGAGTTACATAGGAAATGAATTAGGATGCAACGCCTCATTTGTGAACCAAGCACATGAATAGATTGCCAAATTAATTGATAAAATAAACAAAAGAAGATGGCATAAATACACATGTGTGCACGTGGAATCCATTGCCAATTTATTTCCTCAAGTGATTTGGAGTAACCAAGTAAGCATGTAATGGGGAAATCAAATGTACATTCGGTAGAGAAGGCTTAGACATGTAGGATGTGAGATTTATATAAATATATGTGTACCTACACGACAACAAAGTAAATGGGAAGGGAAAGAGTTAAGTAGATAAAATATATATAAAGGTGCTTAACAAATGGGAAACTGCATGGCCGAGTTGAGATGTAAAGAATACAAACAAGTGAAAGAAAATTCAAAGCACATGTGAAGTAAAATTTAAATAAACACGCACAGCACCTAAGAATTGAGAAAGGAGAAAGCTTGAATCGGTGAACATGTGCATAAGTATGTGTACAAAGAAAAAGGAGAGAAAAGGGCGTGCACACAATCCACTTCGTCCTCTCTTAGTGGCACTGCTTGAAGGAATCAAATTACACAAGGGACAAATGTGAGGAGCTTGCATGCATTATGAAGAGTTGTATGTCCTTGCGTGTGTAAAGGAGATATTGTGACCCTCATTCCTTCCTACATTCAATATAGTTGAGTGAGAGTGAGTGAATTGCAAGCAAAAAGATTAGTACTTAGGCTCCACGTGTGGCTAGGAGAAAATTTTAATTAAGGATAGAAATAGTCGTAGCCTCTCCTTTACCGGATGGATACAATACATAAGGAAATGGGAATTGAAGTACATACACAAGCACAACGTGGTAGGTGATGAAGGAGTGAGGAGTTACGTGACTTCCCCTTTCCCTTTGCTTGGCATGTTTAAGTGACAATGCAAGACTTGCAAGGTGCACCTAATGTCTACATGGGGTTGTAACATGAGGAGGAAAGGGAAAATAAAACAACAACAAAAAAGGGGAGCACGAGATCACTTACTCGAAAGGAAAAATATACAAGAAAGAGGGAAGAATTGGAAAAGGGGAGGAAGATCAGCTTCACAATAGAGAAAAACCTATAACCACATTCAGTCAAGGGAGAGGGAGTGGATTAGCCAAGAAGCAAGAAGCAAGGGAATACAAGAGGAAACTCAAAGATTATTCACGTTGGCTTCAGTTTTAGGTAGGTTAACCATTCATATTTTTGTTCCATGTATTAACTATGCAATCAATGTCTATATTCAAGCTTTCCATGGAACTTGGGTGATCCTTAAATTCTTGATTTAAATGGTATGATTAATGGCTAGCATGTATGGTTAATAAATGGTTGATGGATGGAATGACATGAGGATATTTTTAGATTATGGATTAGGATTAAAAATCTTGATAATCACCAAGGAAAATAACCCTAATCCTTTAAGTGTATTAAGTAAAGAACAAAAGAAGGGAATGGTATGGCTAATGAATAAAATTTCCTAGGTTAAGCCCATGATATTGTATTGGCATTCATTCTTCAAGAAAAGGAGAATTTCATGGCCATTATTATTATTATTTTTAGAAATAAATTATATTAGAGTTGATTTTTGAAGAAGAGGAGAATTTTATGATCATTATTAATATTTTAGTAAGATATTGTATTAGAATTCATTCTTCAAGAAAATGAGAATTTTATGGCCATTATTATTATTTTAGAAAGAAATTATATGTTAGAATAAATTTCCAAGAAGAGGAAATTGTTATAGAGTTTATAAGAATTCTTAACAGAAAATGCCACATTGAAATTTTATTTCCAAAAAAAGGGAAACCATTATTGAAACTATTAGAGAGAAAATATACATGGGAAATTACTGCAAAGAAAAGAAATTAGTAATGGAATTACTAGAACATACCTTAGATATTATTCCTAAGAAAAATAAAAACTTCTCCTTAAGCATTGAATGCCCCATAGGAAGTGTATACTTACACTAATCCATGAGAAAGAAAAAATTTATCCTTGAAACCAATGGCAATTCCAACGAGATACATTAATAAGAAATTCCAAGGAAAAGAATGTTTTATTCTAGAGGTCCTTAGAATTTATCGGGAAGGGGCTCCATGCCCGTGACCTGGTGCTCACAATGACCCGATGCATATGGTTGCGTGTCCACAAATTATGAAGTGTGGCCGAAGGTGCTCCACACGAGTGACCTAGGGAGCTGTGGCCGAAGGTGCTCCATACCCATGATCTAGTGTCCAGATGATTTTATTTACATGGCTGAGTGTCCACAAATTATGAGGTGTGGCCGAAGGTGCTCCATACCCATGATCTAGTGTCCAGAAGATTCTACTTACATGGCCGAGTGTCCATGAATTATTAAGTGTGGTCAAAGGTGCTCCACACAAGTGACCTAGGGAGGTATGGCTAAAGGCGCTTCATGCCCGTGATCTAGTGTTCGCGTATTACCTAGGAACGTACACTCAGTTTATAATAGTAAAGAAAAGAACTAAATGCACATAAATGCTCTGATAATTTTGCAAGAACATATGTGATTCTATGAGAATACATATCCCTTGGAAAAGAGTTATTTGAATTTCTGTTGACCTTTGAATTTTTCATGCAATGCTAGCCTGTTTACATTTATGAATATCATTCTGTTTTTAATATCAATAATGTAGACTAAATGTTTTGGTACTTGCACCCTGGTACATATTAGTCGATTTTTAAACTCTGAATTGTTAAGCTACTGGGAAACTTGTGTTTCTCATCTATATACTAATATGTATCAGATACGGACACATAGCAAGGCCTCGTGGTGGCATTTCTTTTGGCTAAGTATGATTTTTTGTAACCCCTATTTTTGGGTCTAAGATGTATCTGATTTAGAATAGGACAATTTTCTGATTGTATACATGAATTATACAAGGGAAACGAATACATGAAGTATTGGTCCCCCTCAATTTGTACGGGAGTTTGAGTGACAGGCCTGTTGTCTCCTGACTTTCGAGGGATGGGTACTTCACATATCCGGGGGTACATTTAACAGCATGTAATGGAAATTTTTGAACATGTATTAGTCGAGTTCTGTGATAATTTAAATTTCTGCTCTGTAGTTTAGCATTCTTATTCCGCTGTGCATGTAAGTTTTTATTCTGAGCAAAAGATCCCGAACCTAATCTGCTTAACATAAATGAATGATATAACTGCTTAGAAATTAATCAAACAAAGGATAAGGATAATGTATTGAACCTATCTATTAATATTAGAAGTAATGGCAAGACTAGATAGGGCGTTACAGGTAACAACCCTGCCACTCAAACCCCAACAAATTTTGTATCCATAAATTTAGACCAATCCATATACATCTAATCAATATAGGCTATACAAGAGATATTCTTTACTAGCCTTTCCAAAAATTATGAAGACTAGTACAAATTAAACATGCGCCTATACTATCCAAAATAGACATTCTTAGGTGCCCTTATGAAGGGTTCTTCTCTCCTACTTACTTTCTCCTCCAACCAAGGAACCTACACATTTGGTACATACCAACACTCATGTGAGAAATGAATCTTAATAGCAATGCAACCTTTCTTTGAAAACTACTAACCTGTACCACTGTATTTATACAGAAATCTCTACATTCTTTCATCATAAAAACATAACATGTACTATTGGGATACGATACATGCAGCATATTCTCATGTCATATACTCATATTTATCCATGTGCATTTAAGCATATAATCTTTCAAAATGGGATGTCCACTCCTCATCATCTCATCATAACTTTCATCTCAACATCTCATGGGATAATAATCATGCCTTTATAGTTAACATATGAGCAGGAAAAATAACATAATATAAGAGTTATCGGGAGTGCCGTCCAATGAATAACTCCATGTACCACTACATACATGAATGAGTGTGTGACTATTCAACCACTTAAAAAGGTTTTTGTACTATCTAAGTTGTCCCTTAGCCAAATCCGAGTACCATCTCATAACCTTAAAGATGGTTGTCAGATCTACACAACTTCTCCCTCTCCCAAATAAGACTGGATATCCACTCATAAGATCGTTGTCCGAGTTTGGACAGGTCCTATCTACTCTGCTTTTGTAGATTATGGGGCTATAGAGTCACCACCCCTTTCTGATAGATCACACTCTCAGTATGTTATTCTCAAACACATACACTATGGTGATTCAGCTCATGCCCATGGTTATGCCTTACTCTAAGTATGTGTTTCTTACTGGCCTTTGGAAGAAGACACTAACTTAAAGTTCGCAACCATCACAATGTTTTCAAAATCATCTAAGTTTAAATGGATGTTTAACCATCCTAAATCATGGCACAACCATGGAATGCCCAACAACCATCCCATACAAATAATCAGTCACTCAAGGGTCTGGCAATCGACTGCTTTCTTGGTGGCAGTAGGCTGCTGGCTCACTATCCAATTTCCCTTGTCTTGGTCAAGAGCTACCAGTCGGCTGCTAAGGGCTTGGCAATCAACTACTATCTTTGACAGTCGACTCTTAAGGGCTGGTAGTTGGCTACTAGATTTCTAGAAAATTTTTTAGAAAATTAAGGGCAAGGGATGAGCACTACAGTCAACTTTCAGGGCTGGTAGTCAACTATTAGCCCTCATTTTGTTCTAAAAATCATTGTTTCACCTAGAGTTTTGCCCTAAAAACATGTTCTCAAACTACTTTCTCAAGCCATGAACTCAAAGTCAACATTTAAACATCATTTAGCATCTATAACAAACCCAAAACTCAACTTAATATATCTCAAAGTTAAGATCAAACCACATTTTTGCACTTAGGGCAGAAGTCCACTTTCATAATCAATGACAAACATAAATTAGCATAAAAAATTATCAAACATCACCCAATAGCATTTAAAAAAATAGAGAATGTAGGTTTAAACCCCAGACTTAACTTAAAACATTCAAAAATCACATTTATCAGCAAGTTATTGCATATTTCATAAATAGGGTTTTGGGTTAAGTTGCTACCTTGATTTCCTGAGTAATAGGCATGTATAATGTGTTAGAATGGTCCTCCTCTTGCTGTAGAACTAATTCCCAGCCTCAAATCTATTCTTTCTTTAGCAAATCTCCTTGTATTTGCCCTAACTCACCCCTTTTTCTCTCTAGAAATGTTGAAGTGTGATTTGTGTGGGTTAGGGTTTTAGGGTTCCTTAATATTAACTCTCTCTATTTGTATTCTAGTCCTTGGGCTTTTTGGTGAATTTGACATAGCCGCACTTTCCCCTTTTAATTGGGTCTTTGGTCACACTTAACTTTTCTTTCTTTCAACTAGGTCCCTACACTAATGTAACTATATACAATTAATGCAACATACACAAGAATTTAAATTTAAATTAACAACTAACAAATGTCTCTTATACATGTTAGGAGCAAATGTTACAATTAATGCCATGTTGGGCACACGGGTAGTGTGCATCCTACTGTAGTTAGATCGTGGATATACTCATGTAGAACTATGAGGTTCTAAGCTAGTCATGTGATGAAGAGGCCAAAGCATATCATACTTTGCCTTACATCTTCAATCAAAGTGGAGATTTGGGTTGCTAACACATACCCCAGATTTACTTTCCGATGTTGGTGTATTACCCATAAGATGAATAGGTCTGTTGGAGTTACTTCGTCGAACTCCTTTACTCAGCCTGTAAGATTATGAGCTAGGGTGGAATGAAAGTACCTTCAACTATCCAGGAGTTTTGTTGCTTTAGTACTGCTAGGGGTGTACCAGCTGGGTCTAGTGGTGATCTGATTGCATATAGTGTGGGAAGTAATTTTTGAAACATAGATGCATCTTTTATATGCGTCTCCGTGTAGTTATTCTATAGTCCATATGCCTAGGTGCCACTCGAAGTATGGTATGGACATGTGGAAGTTTGTGCCTTCTAATTAGAATGCAATGGTGTCTGGCTTATTCCACTTGGTGATGTGCTTCTTTAAGGAGAAGGTACTACAGTATTCCAATGTCAGTTCTCTGTATGTAGGATCTCTAATGATAAACAACCTTGCATATGAGGGTGTGTCTAAAAGGATGGTCAATTCTGTAGTCAAGCTATCTAGGATGATGCACCATCTAGCTCCATGAAAGACGATGGCTTTGCTACCTAGCTTGATTCACGACCATAACTAGAAGACCTTGTTGCTCTTGATACCCTTACCGTTTAACATCAAATCTCCCAAAGACCTCCATGATTTTGAAGTGAAAAACTTGATATTTCTCTTCTTGCTTATCTTCGTAAAAAGTTAGTAGTGGGTGGCATTCCCAATAATTAGCTTCGGATGTCCCTCTTCTTCTTGAAGTGACACTGTATGATAAAGAGCTTGACATGGTCCTGGATAAACAGTAGTTAGTTTGGAAGTTTAAGCATAAAATGCATAATTTAATTCTTGAATGTAATTGCAATGCTTCCTTGTAGATTTTCTTGAAAATAAAAGAAAGGAAGATTCTATTGTTAGAATCTTGATGCATGAAAAGAAACAAGATTCTTGTTCGATTCTTGCTTGATGATGATTTATTTTATAAAAGAATGAAGAAAGAAACAATAACATGATTCTTTTTTTCTTCAAGAATGGGTTATCCTTGTCAAGATTTAAGTAGAGAATGGTTCTTTGAAGTTCTCTATGAATGCAAGAGACAATATCATACACGACCATTTATAAAGAAAGAAAGATTCAAGATTCTATCAAGAAACCATAGAAAGAACAGATTAATATGAAAGAAAGCTACAAAATTCTATAATTTCTAAATTTTGTTGTGATTTTAAAAAAAACCATAACAAGATTTGTGCATATAACAAGTACGTCTTTAAGATCATAACATCTTATTTCTTCTTGCTTATAGACGGATGAATCTTGAAAACTGTGATGACATGGTGATTGCGTACATATAAGAAATCAAAGGGGCATGCATCTTGACAAAGAAATTATTAGAGAATGAATCTTGAAAGGAATGCATCATGAATGCACTTACTTGGAATCATGAATTTTAAAAGAATACACACAAAGAAATTATGAATATATATGAAAGAATGCAAAATTTAAAGACTATAAAAACAATTTTTATTGAATGCTTATGAAAAGAGAGAGGAAATTGAAGGAAGAAAACATACTTACTTGGAATGAAGACTAGGCATGAGAGAGAGAGAGAGAGAGAGAGAGAGCTAGGGAGGCTGAGACTTCAAGGGAGAGAATGAGATTTTTCACTTGCCAATTTGTGTGGGAGTGGCCAGCTATAGCTCTTTATATAGACAAGGGAATTCCTTTCCTGGTCTTCTAGAGGGTCTCCATGATAATGCTTGAGGCGGTGCCCCTTTACCTTAAAATTCCCCTGATCAGGGCCATGGATTTCAATGGCACCATAGGGAAATACCTATTTGACTATAAAGGGTCCTGACCATCAGTTCCTTAGTTTTCCTGGAAAATAATGGAGACGTGATTTATACAAAAGCACCTTATCTCCCACTTGAAAACTTTTGGACTTGCATATTCTTTGGTTATGCCATTTCTTTGTTAAGCTCTATAGATGGAAGAGTTCTCATATGCTTGGCGTCGCCATTCTTCCAACTTATTAAACTGCCATTCTTTCTTTTCCTAAAGAAACAACATTAAGATTACATATTTTAAGGGCCCATAGTGCCTTGTGTTCTAATTTAATAGCTAAATGGTAGGATTTACCATACACAAGTCTATAAGGTGTGAATATAGTGGATGTTCTATAGGTTGTTCTAAAAGCCCATAATGCATCATCTAGCCTAACTGCCCAATCTTTTAGATTTATTCCCATAGTTTTTTCTAAGATTCTTTTTAACCCTTATTAGTTACTTTAACTTACCTACTAGTTTGTGGGTGATAGGGTGTAACAAATCTGTGGGTTACTCCACAACATTTAAGTACTTTCTCTAATTAGTAGTTATAGAAGTGGGTTCCTCTGTCACTGATTAGTGCTCAAGGTGTGCCAAACCTAGGAAATAGTCTTTTTAGGAACCTAGTTACTACTCTAGCATCATTGGTGGGGAAAGCTTCCAGCCACTTTGAGAAGTATTCAACCGCTACTAGAATATATCTACTACCATAGGAAGAGGAGAAAGGTCCCATGAAATCTATACCCCATACATCAAAAATATTTTTGTGACATGTATGCTAGTTTGAGGCATTTCATTTCGAGCAGAGATGTTACCTGACCTTTGGCATGAATCACAAACCTAGACATACTTTTGTGTATCTTGGAATATAGTTAGCTAATAAAATCCTACTTCTAGCACTTTCCTAGCAGTATGGTTAGCGGCTTATATCCTCCTGTTGGTCCTTTATGGTAATGGTTTAGATCTGGCGAATCTCTTCCCTATGTATACACCTCTTAATTACCTAATCTGCACATATTCAAAATAAAAAGGGGTCTTCCCAAATTTAATATTTCATTTCAACAAAGAATCTCTTATTTTGCTGAGTTATCATATCCTTTGGTAAGACTCTTGCAACCAGATAGTTAGCATAATCTGAGAACCAAGGGAGGTCAGTGTATACCTGCACTAACTCTAAGTGCTCTTCTGGAAAGTTGTCATTTATCACCTTTTCGTCTAGAGCCTCAAGGTTAGGGTTCTCTAATCTTGATAGGTGGTTTACAGCTAGATTCTCTGTGCCCTTCTTATCTTTGACCTCAATGTCAAATTCTTGCAGTAGTAAGATCCTTCTGATTAATCTTGGTTTAGCATTATTTTTCTCAAAAAAGTATCTCAGAGCTGAATGATCCATATAGACCACAATCTTTGAAAGTACTAAGTAGCTTCGAAACTTGTCAAATGCATATACCACCGCAAGTAATTCTTTCTCAGTAGTGGTGTAATTCTCTTGGGCATCAGTCAATGTCTTACCGGCACAGTAGACAAGTTAGAACTTCCTTTCAATTCTTTGGCCTAGAACTGCTCTAAATGTATAATCACTGGCGTCACACATGAATTCAAACGGTATTCCCCAATTAGGTGATATCATAATAGGGGTTGCGATTAATCTTTCTTTTAATAACTCAAAAGCTTGCATGCAGTTGTTATCAAATTCAAAAGGTTTGTCCTTGGCAAGCAACTGAGTTATGGGTCTAGCAATCTTGGAGAAATTCTTGATGAATCTTCTATAAAACTTGGCATATCCTAGGAAACTTCTTATTGCTTTGACAGAGCTAGGAGGTGGGAGCTTTGATATAACTTCAATTTTTGCTTTATCTACCTCCAATCCTACGTTAGATATTTTATGACCTAGGACAATTCCTTCTTTAACCATAAAATGACATTTTTCCCAATTTAAAATTAAATTAGCCCTCTACACATCGATCTAACATCCATTCTAAATTGGCTAGGCAATGTGTGAAGGAATTGCTAAAAATAGAAAAATCATCCATGAACACTTCCATCGAATCTTCAATCGTATCATGAAAGATTTCCATCATGCACCTTTGAAAAGTGGCAGGTGCATTGCACAGTCCAAATGAAATTCTCCTATATGCAAATGTTCCATAGGGACAGGTAAAGGTAGTCTTTTCTTGGTCCTCAAGAGCAATAGGTATCTGAAAGTATCCTAAAAAACCATTAAGGAAACAGTAAAACATGTTACCTGCTAGTCGCTCAAGCATCTGATTAATGAATGAAAGGGGAAAATGGTCTTTTTGAGTTGTATCATTTAATTTACGGTAGTCTATACAAACTCGTTACTATCCTTATTGGTATCAGCTCATCCTTCTCATTCTTTTTTACTGTAATGCCTCCTTTCTTTGCCACTACCTAAACAGGACTAACCCAAGAGCTATCAGAAATAAGGTAGATTAAACCTGCATCAAGAAGTTTAATCACTTCCTCCTTCACTACCTCCTTTGTAACACCCCTTATCTTACCTTAAAAATGTCATATAACATGTTCAGATAAGTTGTTACATTATTCTTAGCCTTTTATCTTGTTGATTTGCCTGAGCATTTAATCCATCAGTAATTTAATGTATAATTAGGTTTGGGTCTTTTTGCTCAGGTAAACATACTTTTACACAGCGAAAATAAAATCTCATACATCACAGCAGAATTTATAAAAACTTTCATATCATATATGCTGACTGTCTGTTATATCATTCAGTATACATATACTAGAATATATAAAGTACCCATCCATAAGGAGTAAGGAGACAACAAGCCTGTCACTTAAACTCCTTTTTACAAAATACTATAGATGAACAGGTTCTTCATATATCCTTTCCCCGTAATTACCCTTTTTCCCTTTTCTATATATAGCCAAAAAAAAAAAATAACAGTCCTAATTCTAACTCAAAAAGAACATATAGAATCAGAACCAAAATGAAGGGCTACATATACATAACTAAAGTGTCCCGTTTACTCTAGGGGAAGTTCTATAATAAACATAATATATATATCTTTCATTATGGTGAAAGTCCCTAAGAAGGGGACTTTCATTGTTGCTATCTCGATCTCCAGGATCAAACAATATCTAGGCATCTGATACATATCAGTACAATAATGAGAAATATATTCCTAGTAGCTAAACAAACCATTTCTTTAAAATAACTTATATGTACCACTGTATGAATACAGAAAACATTTCTAGATTCTATTCAGTTTTAAAATTCTTTTCATACAATTCTATGGGTATGTCATATGTGAAACATGTGTGCATGCATCTATGAACATGAGATATGCAGCATGGGATCACATTAATGAAATATGTGGTAAGATTTCAATGTTCATATACATTAACAATTCACACTTACAACACATTCATGTATTATAAATGATCATAATATCTCTTCAATGATTTATTCTTTGGATGTATACACCAGATCATTCCTCCTTAAAGCTTGATTCCTTGGGAGTATACACCAAATAATTCCCCGCAAGGTTTTAATTCTTGACAATTGCAACTAGCTTTTCAACATATTCACATAACTTTGAACATATTTTCATCAATGACAAAAATGCATTCAACATATCATTTACATTAATCATCTCATCATTTTTCCCTTTTTCTCTTAGCTTAGGCCATTTTATAATGCATCTTAGGCTACTTTCCATTAATATATAAATTTAACCATTTACGGGAAAATTTACATAACATTCGGCCAAGGTAAGAAAAGCATGATGATTGGCATTTCTAACCAATTTGGTTCATTCCTAGCATTATTTCTACTATTTAGGCATTATGGTAGCAATTTCCATAATTATGCATAACACTTTCTCACACCTCAAAATTAGGTAAGTGCCCTTTAAACCTTCATTTTTCAATCTTTTCTAGCTCTTTTTTTTTTCGCCAAATGTGACAATGAACATAATCTTACAACTTCACATTTTTAAGCACACTTTTAAGGTGAAATGGTAAGACTTTAAAATGGTACATTTGCTAGAAACATAAAAATATCATAACTTTCTCTCTCCTAATTTCTTATAACTAAACTTATAAGGTTTTCTAGCCATTTTCCAATGAAATTTCAGCACCATATCCATGCATCCATTCAGCCAAGATGGGTAAGTCACACTCTTTTGGTTAATAGTGAAGTTAGAAAATGGGAAAAGTATCAAGACATCATCTTAACTGTAACACCCCTTATCTTATCTTAACAACGTCATAATACTTATTCAGATAAGTGGTTACATTATCTTTAGCTTTTAATTTCATTAATTTTTCCTGATCATTTAATCCATCATAATTTTAATTACAATTAGGTCTAGGTTCTTTTACTCAGGTAAACATGCTTTGGCACAGCGGAAATAAAATAAATACACCACAATAGAATATATGAAAACTTTTCCACTATACATATATTATCATAACTATTTGGTACATTGTTCTGTATACATATACTAGGATAGATGAAGTACCCATCCTTAAGGAGTAAGGAGACAACAAGCTTGTCACTCATACTCCTTTTACAAAATATCATGGAAGGATAGGTTCTTCACATATCCTTATACATATGCCTTTTTCCCCCTATGTACAGCCAAAAAAAATGATAGTCTCGATTCTAACCCCAAAAAGACTATATAGAATCAGGATCAAAAAGAAAGGGCTATGACTACATACTTAAGTGTCTAATTTACTCCAGAGAAAATTCAAAGATGGATATAACATAAACGTCCTTTATAATAGTGAAAGTTCCCAAAAAGGGAATTTCCACCGTAGCCAGTTCAATCTCCATTATAAGACAATATCTAAGCATTTAATACATATCAATATAATAATGAGAAATATATTCCCAGTAGCTAAACAAACCAATTTATTTAAAATAACTGATATGTACCACTGTAATAATATAAAAAACACCTCTACATTCAATTAAAATTTCAAACTCTTTTCATATAGACCTTTGGGTATGACATATGTAAAACATGTGTGTATGCATCTATAGACATGAGATATACAATCAATTATGTCATTCATGGAATGGATAGCAAGCTTTCAATGCTTTTAAGTTTAAATCATATGGACAAAAGTCACATTCATGCAATACAACTTATGGCTACATAGAATTGCTTTACTTTGGAAAGGTATACACCAGATCATTCCCTTCCACATCATGATGTTCTTTGGAGGTTTACATCAGATCATTCCTCTTGCATTTTATTCCTTGGGAGTATGCATTAGATCATTCCCCACAAAGTAACTCATTATGGAGGTATACATTAGATCATTCCTCCTCATAATTTTGGTCTCAGGAGGTATTCACAAAATCATTCCTCCTTAATCTTTAACTTTGGCATTTATAACTACAATTAAGCATTTTCATGCTATTCAGTCACCTTCACATGAATTTAGACATCTTGTTGTCAATGGTTAAATTTCATGTTATTTACTATTCATGCTTGACCATTCATCATTTTCCCTCTTGTCACTTAACATAGGCCAAGTTTAATGGCTCTTTAGGTTATTTCAATTAACATAGAAATTTAGCCATTCTAGGAAAAATTATACAAGGCATTCGGCCAAAGCAAGGGAATCATGAAAAAATGGCATTTTTAACTCATTTGGTTCATTTTTAGCCTTTTTCTTACCATTTAAACATTATGGTAACAATTCCCATAATTATGCCTAACCCTTTCTCACACCTCAAAATTTGGTAAGTGCACTTTAGGCCATCCGTTTTCCCATTTTTCTAGCTCACTTTCCATGCCAATTGTGATAATGCACACAATCTCACAACTTCACATTTTTATGCACACTTTTAAGGTGAAATGGTAAGGCTTTAAATTTGGTAAAATGGCTAAAGCATAGAATTACCATAACTTTCTCTCTCTTCCTTTCATGGAACTAAATTTACATGGTTTATAGGCCATCTTCAAGCAAAAATTCAGCACCACTTATGTAACAACGGGAAAGATTCAAAAGAGTTTTAAAAGGATTTTAAAAGATAAAACTTGATTTTAACCCTAAGCCCAATCAAACGAAGCCTGGCACGTATTTCGAGAATAAGGACTTGACAAAGAAGGTCGTTTGAAGCCAGAAACACGATCAAACAGAAAGAAATGCAATCCGACGATCAGAAACTGACGGAAGGAATTTCGTGCGTCAATTTCATTGACGAAGGCTAAAGTTTTTGCATAGAAATGCGTGCCAACGTCTGGAAGGATGTCGACACCCTAAAACATCCTCGGGTGGCCTGAGAAAAGTCGAAATTGCCCCTGGAGGCTTTAAATTACGTGAACTCCCGCCATTTCTCTCATTTCACTCTCTCTCATCACCACACTCTCTCTCTCTTCTCTCTTTTCCCTCTTCACCTTCCTCCACCGTGAACGGCCACCACAGCCACCGTGGGCCGCCACCAAGGGTACCAACCAACAGCCCTCACTGCCCACAACCACTAGCAACCAACCACGGCCACCAATGGCCGTCGAAAAAACGCCGTTTTTCCCCTCCATCGCGCGAAATTTCCTCAGCCCAAATCACCGCCGTCCGACCCCATTGACCCTCACCGCCCCCACCACCGTGTAGCCCGAGCTGCCAGCTTCCTCCAGTAGCTCGGCGCCATCGAAAGGAGGTCGGACGCGCCCGAATCGAGGCATAACGCCGTCCGCCATGCGAGAAGCTTCGTGGCTGGAAAACACCGCCCAAACGGCCGTGAACCGTCGTGCCACCACCGTATTCGGACTCCTGGGCTTGCGGGCTTCACCGTGGTGTAATTTTTGAGGCAAACCGCACCTCCCCGCCGTGCGCCACCGTGCGCCGCCGTGTGCCACCGTGCCGGAGCTTCTTGACGTGCATCTCGAGAAACTGAGACCACCGGGACGTAGAATTCCATCATCCGAGCACAGTGGTAAGGTCCGATTCCCCAAAAACTAATGGTATATGACTGAAATAGCTGCCGAACGTAATTAGGCAACTAATTAACCTAGGTAACGGTGTAACCGAATTTAGAATCAAAAAACGGATGACGTGACGAATCTAAATATTCAATTTCATGTCCAGGGAATTAATTGGGCTCAGAAACGAGATTTCATGAGTCTGACTTGATTTGGAGCGACCGGAGGCCAGGTAGGATAATTTACACTTCCCGAACCCTAGAATTGATTTAGTGAATACCTGACTGATTTAGATGACTTTTATGGATTTGTGTACTGCTTTCGATGGGATAAATTGCATGCCTGTGTGCTGAAAACCCTAATTGCATGTTAGACACCTTGTTTATCGAGTTTAGATGCCTTTAGGACGAATTTACTTAGGGTTGGGTACTTGATAGCCGGTATGGGACGGCCGTTAAGTATCCCTCGTATAGGAAGCTTTTAAACGAAACTATTTTTATCAGATTGCTTTGTCTTGAGTTAGGGATTACGCGTTAAATCAGGACGACCCTAAGAAAGGTTTAAGGAGTATAAGGGTGGATAACCTACACGGGGAAACGTCGTGATTTAGGCGTGATACCCTAGAACCCTGAGGAATAGCCGACCGAGTGCATGTGAGTTCGAATAGACTGTATGAGGATGAGAATTGGCGTATGTGCACATGCTATGGGACGCCCTAGATGTTGATTCTCACCCGATCCTTGAGTGAGTGATTGGTGTTACGGATCACACTCACAATATAGGCTTGATTCGGGTGATTGGTGTTACGGATCATACCCAACGATAAGAGAGGTATTCTCTCTAGACTACGTGCAATTAGAAGATGATTTAGATTGATTCTGATAGATTTGTAGCCAACGTGGATTGAGATACACAGGGCATGGGATTTCACTTGATTTTGATAACTGATTTTGAAAGAAATGTATTTTATGATTGTGATATATTGCCGTAATTTCCATGTGTTTGAACGATTTTAAAGAAAAGGTATTTCACTGTTTTCGAACTGATTTCGGGAAGACGATTTCGGTGTTCACACGGCTGAGTATTCAACTGGTTTTCGAATGATAATTAAATTGTAAATTATTCTACTGGGATTCATATCTCATTAGGTTGTGTACTCAGATGAGCGAGGGACGAGCGGGAGCCAGGCGATTTATAGAAGCTGACTTGAGGATAGACCAGAGGATGATTAGCTTAGGCTTGAATCATTTGTATATATACTTTGATGACGCTGTTATTTATCGGATTCTGTTTCTTATAAATTTTGTATGGACTAGACTGAATGTATATATAACGGTTCAGATAGTATGCATGGATTTTAGTGATGGATTGATGTTGCGTGTATGGATTTATATTAGTTATGTTTCTTTGTTGTTGTTGGTTGTTGATTTTTAAGCAGTGATTACGTATTTGGGATATGATCAAATTACAGAGGAAACTCTGCCGGATTTTTGGTAGAATTTACCGCCGTAAACTTATGGATTTGAATTGAAATGTGTATGAATGTAAGACGTGACATGTATATGAGTTTTAGATTTCATCCCAGAGTTATTATTGATGATGTACGTATGTATATTTAGTTAGCTACGTGTGAATCAGGGTTGAACGGAATCCGAATGGACAACGGAGAATCTATTTGGGTTACGCTCAACCAGTAGCGATCCCCTGACGTTCCCACATAGGGAATAAACATTCAGAATACCCCATATGCTTCCGCTAATCAGATAAGCATCACGTATGACGTATTAGGGGGTCGTTACAACTTACATGCATCAATTTGGCCAAGATGAGTAAATCACACATTCATGGGTAATGGTGAAATTAGAATTTGAAAAAGATGCTTAAACACTAACTTACCTAGACTTTCTCTCTCTTACCATTTTCTAACACTTTCTCACACTTTTTCTAACAGCAATTTAACTAAATTTCACCAAATTCCAGCACCCATACACAAGCAACAATTCGGACAAAGTAAAGAATGCAAGAAAATAGAGTTGTTTCACCATCTAGCTTACAACACCATAATATTCAAGCAAAAATCATGCAAAAACATCATTTTCTCACTCTACACAATACCATTTCAGCCTTGATATAGGTTAGGGTTTTGCAAGACTAGGGTTCCATCCATAAAAATTTACCATCTCTTAGGTATTCAAGCTTTCCAACATGTATATAGCCATAAACACAAGTAGTTTTCAATATATTTCAAACCCAATCATGCAAATCAACCATAAGAATGTAGAGAGAGAAAAAGCCATCATTCTTGAAAATTTGAAAACACCATAAAAAAACCATAAAACAAAAAAGAATGGCATAGGTATGTTTAGCTACCTTGAAAAGCCAATACAAGTGTAATTTCCAAGTTGTTTTGGTGAAAAATTCTTCTTCTCCTTGCCTATGAAACAAATCGGCCAAGCTCTCCTTCTCCCTTCTTCTTTGACACTTCTAGCATATAGAGGAAGACAAAGGCTGAAATTTAGAGTTTAGTTTATTTACAAAAATGCCATTGGTACTAAAATGTCCATTTTGTCCTTTTTTCTTCTCTTTTTCATCAATGGCATTGTCTCTCCTTAAAAATGTAATTTTATGCAACTTCCATGGGCTGGGACTTTTTGGCCCCTCAACAGTTTTGAAATTGCAGACTGGTCCCTCAACTTTTTGGAAATTGCAAATAAGCCCTTAAGGAAAATTGTCATTTTGCCATTTAGTCCAAATTGGCCATTTTTGCTCCATTTTCACCCCTTTCGGTTTTATTATGTTAAAATCACTCAAATAAGATTATATAAAACTTATTTTTATGATTTTATCAATTTACCCTTATTTTATAAAAATTATAATTTTGCCCCTAAGGCAAAATTACCTTTTTACCCTTTATGCCAAAGATATCATTTCCACCCTTTTTCTTTCTTTCTTTAAGCATAAGTGGGTAAGGATTTCTAATTCCTATTTTCCTAAAATAGTTAAGGTAAAAATTAAATTTTCTACATTATGTTAAATTACTAATATGCCCTTAGGGTAAAATTACAATTTTTCCCTTCCTCAGGGAAATTGCCTTTTGACATCAAATGCAAGTGATTTCTTACATAACTAGATTCTTCTTCTCTCTTAAATAAAGATAATAAGAGTCCTTTGATAATCGATTTTCCTCTTCATGGTAAAATTACTATTTTACACTTCCTCACCAAATTTCCAATTTCATTCTTTTATCACAAAAGTGATTATATAATGATAAAAATGTCCATTCTAACTCCTTGATTAATCATCCTTAACACCCCACAATTAATAGTAACAATAATAATAGTAACAATGTCATCATAAAAATGTAAGTGTTTGGAGTGGATGTTAAACTAACCAAATTTTCTCTCTCTTACCATTTTATATCAAGTTCTCTCACTACTTTTGGACACATTTTCAAGCAAATTTCAACACCCTCACCATGACAACCATTCGGCCAAAGAGAGACAAGCATGGAAATGAAATGTTTCACCATTTTGCTTGCAACACAATCATAAACAAATAGATCTCATGGAAAATCACCATTTTCTCACTCAAATCACAACATTTCAGCCATGGTAAACATTAGGGTTTTTTAAGAGTTAGGTTCCAATCTTAAGAAATTTCTATCTCTTGTGTTATCAAGCATTTCAACATATCCATAGCCATAAACACAACAAGATTTCATCATACACAAACCCCATTCAAGTAAATCTTCCATAAAAATGTAGAGAGAGAAAACTCCATACTTCTTACAAGTTTAAGAACACTTTAATCACACTATAAAACAAGAAAAGAATGTGTTAGGCATGTTTAGCTACCTTAAAAATGCAAGATTAGTGAAATCTCAAAGTTGTTTTGCCTTGAAATCCTTCTTCTCCAAGCTTGAATGTGTGTTCGGCTAGCACTCTCTGCTCTTCTCTTCTTCGAATTATTCTTCTCCTAAAGGAAGAAAAAGACTTAAATTAGGGTTTTGGTGAAATTACCAAAATGCCCTTAATGTAAAATGACCAATTTACCCTTACTACTCCTTTTTAAGAATGGCAACCACTCTCCTTAGGAATGTAATTTTGTGGAACTTCCATGGGCTGGGATGTTTCTGCCCTTAGGAATTTTGAAATTCCAAAATTTTCCCTCATATTTTTAGAAAATTACCAATATGTCCCTAAAGAAATTACCATTTTACCCTTTATGTCCAAATGGCCATTTTAACCCCATTTTCACCCTTTTTGAATTTAATGGGCAAAAATCACCTAAATAATGTTTCATAAAACTTATTTTTGTAAAATTACTAATTTACCCTTCTTTTGGAAAAATTACCAGTTTTCTTTGAGGATAAAATTACCTTTTTGCCCTTTATGCCAATGTTATTATTTTTACCCTTATTCTTTCTCCTTTTGAAAATAAAAGGGTAAAGACTTCCCAATCACATTTCCATGAAGTATTTATGTAAAAATTAAATTTTTTCTACCTTATGCAAAATTACTAACATGCCCTTGGGGTAAAATTACAGTTGCCCTTTTCAAGGAAAATTGTCATTTTGTCGTCAAAGTGGACATAATCACTTTCCAAACTAGATTCTTTTTCTCTCTTAAGTGAAAATAATGAAAGTCCTTAAATATAATTTCATGAAATAGGAGAATAAAAATTTATTTCCTCTTTATGGTAAAATTACTATTTTACCCCTACGGAATTTCCAATATTGATCCCTTTATGGCAAAAGTGATTCTATCTTGATGAAAATGTCCATTCTATCTCTTTGATGAACCATCCTTAGCATCACATAAGCAATAATAATAATAATAATAATAATAATAATAACAATGCCATATAGAATGCAAATTATTAGGGGTAGGTGTTATATTTCTCCCCTCCTTTAAAATAATTTCGTCCTCGAAATTTATACATACATCATGTGAATAGCTCTAGATAAGTTCTCCTCATGTCTTCCTCCTTCTCCTAGGTAGCTTCCTATGGTGATGTTTTGTCCCACAAGACCTTTACTAGGGGAATGATCTTATTCCTCAGATTCTTGACCTTAATACTAATGATTTGTAAAGGTTTTGGCTTATATGTCAGATTATCCTTTAATTGTAATGTACTGGTGTCAAGAATATGTGAGGGGTCAGGAATGTATTTTCTGAGCTAGAATATATGGAAGACATTATGGAGGTTTGACAATGAAGGTGGCAAGGCTATCTGGTATGCTGATGGACCAACCCTCTTTAGAATTTGAAAAGGTCTAATGTATCTTGGACTCAGCTTTCTAGACTTCATAGCCCTACCAATACTAGTAGTTAGAGAGATTTTAAGGAAAGCATGGTCTTCCTCCTCAAATTCTAGTGGCTTCCTCCTCTTATCAGCATAACTCTTTTATCTGTCCTGAGCTTTTGCCATTTTCACTCTGATCATTTTAATTTGATCAGTTGTTTATTGTACCAACTTAGTCTTAACAATTTCCTCTTACCTAATTCATACCAACATAATGGGGACCTGCACTTCCTCCCATATAGAGCTTTATAGGGTGTCATACCTATGCTAGAGTGGATTGTTGTAAGAAAATTCAATCAATGGTAGACTCCTATCCCAGTTTCCTTTATACTCTAAAACACAAGCCCTAAGTGTAATGCCCTTATCTAGTATTACAATTCCTCTGATGTAATTAAATAAGTTTGGTACATTATTCTTATCCTTTTCTTTATAGTGTCTGAGAATTTATTCCATTAAGTGTTATTATTACAGATTAGGTTCGGGTTCTTTTGCTTAGATAATCACACCTTATGCATAGAAGAAATTAAAATTTCATTTAGCACAATGAAAATCATAAAACTTACATAGAATACAAATAATCAGTGTCCAATAATGAATGTCCATACATCTTTCTAAGAACATATACTAGGATATATGAAGTACCCGTCCATAAGGAGTTAGGAGACGACAATCCTATCACTTAAACTCCTTTTACAATAATAGGACGAACAAGTCCTTCACAAATCCTTTCCACGTAATTTCTTGTATTCCTTTCATGTACACAGTTAAAATAATAGTCCTAATCCTAACCCAAAATATATCTAGAATCAGGACCCAAAAATAAGGAATTACAAAAAATGTTTGACCAAAAAGAACTCCTATCTTCCCCAACGCTGCTAAACGTCCGCATCTAATACATATTAGCATACAAATGAGAAACACAAGTTTCCTAGTAGCTTAACAATTCATTATTTTGGAAGAAAACTACTAATATGTACTAGGGTGCAAGCACAAAAAAAAAATACTTTCATCTACATTCTTGGTATTTAAAACATTGTCTTTATCATAAATATAAATTGGCAAGCATGACATGATTATTGGAAATGTCAGGGTGATAAAATAGATATTCTCTATTAAGTAAACATCGTTTTATGGAGCTATGCATGTCATCATAAACAATTAAATAAAATCATTTGTGCATTTCATTCTTAAAACGTATCTTTATAAATTGATTGTGCACACTTGGGAACTTTTGTGGACAATTGGCCACCTCTATAAAACTTCTTGTGCACACTTGGGCACTTGTGGACACTTGGACAACTTTATAAAATTTCTTGTGCACACTTGGGCACTTGTGGACACTTGGCCACCTTTATAAAATTTCTTGTGTATCTTTCTATGTTTTCCCTCTTTTTATCATAATAGAATATTTCTATTTCCCTATTTTACTATCAAGAAACAATAACTATGGTTAAAATATAACCCTTGCCTTTTGTGTATGTTAACATTGTCATGTTGGAATCGTTTGAATATGGAAAACTTTTTATCCCCTTTTAAACTCTCTGTCATATTTATTTATGATAATATTACCTAAATCAATTTAATTCTTCATTCTTGAATAATAATAATAATATAAATCTCTTATAAAAGTTTAATAAATTTCAAAGGAGAATTTTGTGATTTTGGCCTAAGGGGAATTCAAGAAAATTGAATATTTTACCATTTAAAATTTCCTTTTTCTATTCTTTAAATAATACCATTAAAATGGTATAATCTCTTTTCCATAATCAACACATATTCCCTCATCTAAACATTACATAAAAGGATGCTAGGTGAACACTTTCTATTAGTTCATCAACCTTATTTTATTTAATTTCTAATATATCCATAAAACACCATTAAACATTAACTCTTCAAAAGTTAACTTTAATGTGCAAATGAACATATTTTCCCTTTTCATTGGAATATTTGTACATCACTTGATTTTTGCATGGTCATGGCAAAATCTAACTATCAATTTAACAAAATATTTCCATCACTTTTGTTATTCTAGCCTTGCCTAAAGCCTCACTTTACATAGAAAATTCCCAATGAATTTCCTTCCCTTTCTTCCATGGCCAATTTTAACACCAATTACAAACTAAAATTTAACATCAATTTAGTGTAAAATTTCATCTTTCTCTCGGCCAAAAAGGGAGTTTTATGAAAGAAGTGGTTTTTGAAATCATACTTCCATTTCTATCATATTCAACCATAGCTCGTCATGCAAATATCATTAGCTAACCATAATCCTCCCATAAACAACAATATTAATTTCATCACATCCACCAACATACCCATCTATCATACAAGCTTAGCCAACAAGACATTCATAACATCAAGAATGTATGGAAGAACTAATGTCCCATGAAGCTTGTAAAAACATGGTGGATATATATAACCAGGGGACACAAATTCAAGGATTGTTAACCTACCTCAAGGGTGGGCTGAGTGGGATTAGCTTGGCTTCATCTTTGACTTTCTTCCTTGACTTCTTCTTTGCTCCTCTTGCTACTCCCTTTCTTGGTTAACTTTTTCTCTCTCAAACTCACATTGCCATCTTTTTTTTTCTTGGATGAAATTGTCGTATCCTCTCTTATTCCTCTCCCTTTTGTGTTTTTTTTGTCAACTAAGAGAGTGCTATCTCTTATCTCTCTTTCTTTTATTATTCTTGTTTAATGGGAGTTACATGTAGTCCAAGTGCAGCCCACCTTTCTTGCTAATTTTGTGTTACTTAGTCCAATATGCATGCTACACTCACCCTTTCCTCCTTGTCGTGTCAATTTCAAATTCCTTTCCCTTATGTATTTTATCATTCGGTCAATAGGATGCTACTTATTCTCTTTATTCTTATTATCCCATAGCCCCACGTGTGGTTTTAGTTCAGCCTTAGGTAGCCCATTTTCCCCATTATTCTTGATTATTATTGTTACTAAGTACACCCATTTACTTGCACTCTTCTATACTCACTTGTCACACCACCCTTTCCCCTTATTCCTTCTTATCTAATTGCCACATGTGTACCTTTAAGTATACTTTACCCCTTGCACTCTAACCTTATTTACTTGATCACGCCAAGGGGGAAAAGGGAAAGGAATTCACACTAGCTTCCTTCTCTTATTGCATTTTCTATTTGGCCAAGTTAAAGGAAATGGAACGCTGCACTTGCTCTTTTCTTTTGATGAAATTTGCCATATGCATTCATGTTAAAAATGCAATTTCAATGCCATTCCTTCTTGTCTATTATCCATTTGGCAATTGGGTGCTACGCCTCTTTCTCATCTTAATTTCTATTATTATTATTATTATTATTATTATTATTATTAACCAATAGTCCCATGTGCAACCCCCTTTTCCTTGAGATTTTATATCTTATGTAACACTCACACTTCCCTCCCTTTCTCTTGCTGTGTCTAATTGGAATTCCCTCCTTATTTCCATTCATCTCTTCTATTTTATCTAAGGTGGCGTGCTACACTTCCTTTCTATTATTGTTGTTTAATTGCCACAAGTGTACTTTCAAGTACAATTTGCATTTTCTTGCAAGCTTACCTTAGCCACTTGAGCACATTAAAGGGGAAGGAGGAAGTGAATTTTTACCTCACGTGTAGCCTCATTTCCCATGCTGGACTTGCCTTTCCTTCTTTCACTTTTCTTGCTTTGTGTTATTACCCATTCGGTTACTTTTCTCCCTAAAGTGCTGCATGTTTAAATATATATATTTACTCCACTTACCTCATGATCATTCGGCTATCTTGGAGAAAGGTCAAGGGAAGGAAAGAGAAAAGCAATGGACATGCACACACCTCTCCCTTTGTATGTAAATCACCCCCTTCACGCAAGCCTCATGCATGCATATTGAATTCCTATGTCAACTTCTCACTTGGTGGCGCCAAAGAGAAGGAAAGAAAGGGATTTACATAAACCACCATCTCACATGATAGCCTCCCCATGCAAGGCATATTGTTTTGCATCCTAATTCCCTATATCTAGTTCCACATTGGCCTCTACCGTACACCTACATGTGTGCATGTTACAAAAAAAAAAAAATTCTGCACCCTTAGCCCCTTTAATATATATATTTCAATGCTACACTTCTTCCTTTTCCCCATTTACACATGTAGATATATATATGTATTTTTAGTTTGCTTTTATCCTTGGCAATTAAGCTAGGAAAAAGGAAGAAAAATTAGGGAATCAACTTAAACATTTGAATTTCACATGGTCCCTTGGGATATTTATTACATCACTAAGGAAATCAAATCATATTTCATGGCAACTGATCTAATTAATTAAGAAAACGTTAATTTAAATATAATTGAAAGAATGTGGGGTGTTACACTAAGAATATCCTCTAAGGTTTGAATTATTCTCTCTGTCTGTCCATCTATTTGAGGATGATATGTTGTACTGAATTCAATCTAGTCCCAAAGGCTTCCTATAGGGCTTCCTAAAATCTGGAGGTAAATTTGGGATCCCTAACTGAAACAATGCTAATAGGTATGCCATGAAGTCTCACTATCTCTGGAATATATAGCTGTGCTAATTTATCCAAGGAGTAGTTAATCTTAATGGGTAGGAAATGAGCAGACTTAGTTAATCTATCCACTATTACGCAAATAGCATCATTCCATGATTAGGTTCTAGGTAAACCTACCACAAAATCCATTGAAATTTTGTCCCACTTTCACTCTAGAAATTCTAATGGTTGTAGTAACCCAACAGGTTTCTAGTGCTCAATCTTTACCTGCTGGCATACTAGGCACTTAGCTACATGCTCAGCTATATGCTTCTTCATACTTGGCCACCAAAATCTTTTCTTCAAATCCTGATACATCTTAGTGGCTCCAGGATGAATAATATATTAAATTTGATGAGCTTCCTCTAATCTCTTTTCCCTTAGTCCACCTGCTTTAGGAACATAAATTCTATTCTAGAAAGTTACCATTCCATCAGCCTCCCTTATGAACTCCTTTGAATCCTTTAGAGACTCTAGGAATTCATCACCCTTCTGAGCTTCTAAGATTTGAGCCCTAAGAGTGTTCTCAATTCTCAATTCATGCAAGTAAATTTTGTTAGGTAACACCAGAGTAGACAAACTCATATTCCTAAATTTCTCTATTAAGCCCATCTCACTTACCATCATCTGAGCTAGATGGAAGGACTTCCTACTTAATGCATCTGCCACAATGTTTGTCGTACTCGGATGGTACTTCAATTCAAAATCATAATCCTTAATGAACTTCATCCATCTCCTTTGCCTCATGTTCAATTCCTTTTGATCAAAAAGGTACTTGAGACTTTTATGGTTACTAAATACCTTAAACCTAGACCCATAGAGGTAGTGTCTCCAAATCTTCAAGGCAAATACTATGGCTACCAACTCTACAGTCATGGGTAGGATAGTTTCTCTTATGCGGTCTTAATTACCTAGAAGCATAGGCTACTACTCTCCCTTCTTGCATTAAGACACATCCTAACCCTTTCTTAGATGAATCACAGTATAATTCAAATTTTTCCAAAGGGTCTGGGATAACTAAAATAGGTGCAATGGTTAATTTATCCTTCAAAGTTTGAAAACTTTGCTCACATTTTGTGTCCCACACAAATGGAACATCCTTCTAGGTTAGTTTGGTCATGGGCATCACTATTTGTGAAAATCCCTGAATAAACTATCTATAGTATTTTGCTAAACCTAGAAAACTATGAACTTCTGTTACAGTAGTAGGTCTTTCCCATTTTATTACTGCTTTAGTCTTACTAGGATCCACTGACACTCCTTCTTTAGAAATTACATGTCCTAGGAATTTCACTTCCTCTAGCTAAAATTCACACTTCTCTAACTTAGCATAAAGTTGTTTCTCCTTAAGTATTTGTAGCACTATCCTGAGGTGTTGTTCATGCTCCTGTTTATTTTTAGAATACACTAATATGTCATCAATAAACACTACTACGAACTGATCGAGGTAGGGTTTAAAGATGCGATTCATGTAATCCATAAAAATAGCTGGATTATTTGTCAGGCCAAAGGGCATCACAAGAAATTCACAGTGTTCATACCTAGTCCTAAAAGTAGTCTTAGATATATCCTTTTCTCTCACTCTAATCTGATGGTACCCTGACCTTAAATCAATCTTTGAAAAGATAGTGGCTCTTCTCAGTTAATCTAACAAGTCATCGATCCTAGGGAGGGGATATTTATTCTTAATAGTTACTTTATTTAACTGTCTATAATCTATACACATTCTTATACTCCCATCCTTCTTCTTCACAAACAACACTGGAGCTCCCTATGAAGAAGCACTAGGCCTAATGAATTATTTTTCTAGGAGGTCTTCTATTTGTACTTTCAACTTACTCAGTTCCATAGGAGACATCTTATATGGTGCTATAGAAATTGGTCCTGTTGTAAGAACTAACTCTAAAGAAAATTCTACCTTTCTCTCAGGTGGAAGACTCACAATTTCCTCTAGAAACACATTAGGAAATTCACACACTACAGTTATGTCACTTAATTTCTGTTGGATTTCGGCCTTTAAAGAACATAGAAAACTCATTCTTTGATTTTTCCTCTCAATTCCCCTATTTGCTGGTTTAGTATCTATGAAAGTCACAGACTTAGCTGAATAGTCCAAAATCACATTGTTAGAAGAGAGGCAGTCCATGCCAAGGATAACATCCAGTTTAACCATAGGTAAATTTAACACCCCATAATTTTAATTAGTCTAAATTGATGTCCTCTAATTAAATGGATGGAATTAATTGTGACATTTAATGATTAGAATGAATGGCTTGCTTAATAATTAATTAGATGAATTAGCTTAAGAAGGGGCAATTTTTGGGCTTGCATAATTTAATGGGCCAAAATTGTTATATTAAAAGGTAAGTTTGCATGAAAATTTGGTGCTTAATTAAATCCTTTATTTTCCTTTTTAGTTACCTAGCCTAAGTACTAAGAGAGAAGCAATATAGGATGTAACTATTTAAGATATATGCATGTATGTGCCTTGCATGCTATTCCACGTGAAAGGAGGGAAGGGAAATTATAATTTCATGCATGAAACCTCCAAGTCACATGTGAACTAAGAAGGAAAAAAATTTCATGTATCTTGTGTGTGGGACCAATGGACAATAGGAAGGAGGAAGGGAAATTAATTAATGAATAAATATGCATGCATCAACAAGGGTGCAGAATTTTTTAATCAAGAGGAGTTGTTTTGGGGATAGCCACGTGCAAGGAGAGAAAATAGGAAAGGAAAGAGTCCAAAAATATAAAAATATATATTGGTGTGTCTTGCATACACCTCACGGGAAGGGGAATGGGAATTCCATTCCCTTGTGTAAAGGAATATGCACATGGCAAGAGGAGAACGAGATGCACACCCACACATGGGGGAAGAAAAGAGGGATGAAAGGTGGTGTGAAGTGTGCAACAAGAAATCCAATAGGTGCAGAATTTTTGTGCAAAACTAGTTACTTTTATGATGCACCTAACGTGAAAGAGAAGGAAAATTAATTTTAAGTAAGAAAAAGGGGATCTAGTTAAATGGAAAAAGTGCAGCAAGTTTCTTTGTGTGGGACGTACACTTGATAAGGAGAAAAGAGGAAGGTAGCGTTCTCTCTATGTGTGGCCGAGTATAAAGTGGAAATAAGAAAAAAAAAGAGAGAGAGAGAAAGAGAAGAGGCTAAGGTGGCGTGAAAGGTGAGGAATGGGATGACTTGCAAGAAAAAAAAATAAATGGTACTTGAGAATACTTATGTGGCATAAGCAATGTTAAGATAATAATAAAACAAAAAGACAAAGCAAAGAGACGGGTGTGCTGCACTAGAGCATCTGTGGGAATGAAAATAGAATGCAATTAGAACCCACACACACACCCACATGCCACCTAAGCCAAGAAAGAAAAAAAGGGGGAATTGAGAGGTTTCAATAGACACACATGCAACAAACACACGTAAAGAGAGGAAGAGAACAAGAGAAAGGGAAAGTGAGCATCCACAATTGCAAGAAACTCCATCCATTCGGTCAAGGCAAGAAGTGAAGGATTTAGACAAAGAAAAAGTAAGAAGAAGCAAGAAAGAATTCAAAGCAAGGGAAGCAATGTAGGTTAACAATTCCAACAAACTAATGTTCCATGTTTGAGTAACTACCATGTTTTGCATAAGTCTTCCATGGAGCATGATGTTATTGTCCTACATTCTTGATAAAATGCATGCTTTATTGGCTAAGCTTATATGTTAAGTTGATGTGATGAAATGAGGATTCTATATGTAAGGGGATTTGATGCCTAATGGATGTTGAAAAATTGTTATGATGAAGTTAAAGATTTTCCCTTAAGCCAAAACTCTTCTTGAACTTGGTAAACCTCCATAAAAATTTATACTATTGTTATCATTCAATAAAGGAAGAATTTATTTTTAGGGATAATAGAGTTTCATAATAAAATGTACATTGGAATTAATTTCCAAGAAAAAGAAATTATTATGGAAATTATTAGAATTTTTAGAAAGAAAATCTACATTGGAATTAATTTCCAAGAAAAGGAAATTATTATTGAAGTTATTGGAATTTTTAGAAGGAAAATGCACATTGGAATTAATTTCCAAGAAAAGGAAAATTATTATTGAAGTTATTGAAATTTTTAGAAGGAAAATGCACACTAGAATTAATTTCCAAGAAAAGGAAATTATTATTGAAGTTATTGAAATTTTTAGAAAGAAAATACACATTGAAATTAATTTCCAAGAAAAAGAAATTATTATGGAAATTATTAGAATTTTTAGAAAGAAAATGTACATTGGAATTAATTTCCAAGAAAAATAAATTATTATGGAAATTATTAGAATTTTTAGAAAGAAAATGTATATTGGAATTAATTTCC
Organism: Senna siamea; assembly: GCA_031216115.1. NCBI lineage: Eukaryota > Viridiplantae > Streptophyta > Magnoliopsida > Fabales > Fabaceae > Senna > Senna siamea. The sequence goes on from CM062354.1 coordinate 16,209,732, forward strand.
AAGAAAAGGAAATTATTAAAATTTTTAGAAAGAAAATATACTTTGGAATTAATTTCCAAGAAAAAGATATTAATATTGAAATTATTAGAATTTTATAAAAAATATATACCTTAGAAATTATTTCTAAGAAAAATAGAAATTATTCCTTAAATATTGAATTTCCCATAAGAAATGTATAATTACATTAAACTATAAGAAAGAGAAAATTATCCTTGAAATTACTAGCATTTCCAAATAAAGTACATTAATGGTAATTTTAAAAGAATTTTATCCTTGAATTTATTAGAATTTTAAAGGGGATGTACACTAATAATGATTCTCAAGAAAATAAAATTTTTCTTGGATAATTAAAGAAATGTTAAAGATGGCCAAGTGCCTACCTAGTGCCCAAGTGTGCACAATGACCCTAGGTGGTGGCCAAGTGTCCACATAGTGCCAAAGTGTGTACAATGACCCTAGGAAGGTGGCCAAGTGTTCACATAGTGCCCAAGTATCCACAATGACCCTAGGAAGGTGGCTAAGTGTCCACATAGTGCCCAAGTGTGCACAATGACTATTAAAGGTGGCCAAGTGTCCACATGTGCCCAAGTGTTCACAAGAGTTTTAAAGGTGGTCAGGTGTCCCTAAGTGCCCAAGTGAGCACAGTTAAAATACAAAGAAAATTTAAGAATGATAAGCTTAAATAATAATTTTTTAATGTATGGTAATGTATGTCACAACATGTTTTGTTTGACAATTTATTAGTTCCATCCTATTGAAATTTTAATAGACATATAGTGCTTGCCAATCTATAATTATGAATTATGTTTTATTTTATTCCAAGAATGTAGAATTGATTATTTTAATGCTTGCACCCTGATACATATTAGTTGTTTTTAAAACCCGAATTGTTAAGATACTGGGAAACTTGCATTTCTCATTATATGCTAATATGTATCAGATGTGGACGCATAGCTGGGTCAGGAGTTCGAGTTCTTTTTGGGTTATGAAATTTTTGTAACCCCTATTTTTTGGGGTCCTAGTTTAGACATACTCTATTTAAATATAGGATTATTCTTTTAGCAGTAGTATTGAGATGTAATTAGGAAAGAACAAGGGAAGGGATAGGTGAAGGACTGGTCCATCTTGGAAATTTGTAAAGGGAGTCTAAGTGATAGGATTGTTGTCTCCTAACTTCCTATGGACGGGTGTTTCGCATATCCTAATACATTTTTACTGTAATGTAATAGACATTATGGAACTTATTTCATTAAATTGTATGAAATTTTAAATTCTGCTGTGTAGCATATAATTTCTTTTATTTTGCTGTGCATGTAATTTTTTAATTTGAGCAAAAGATCCCGAACCAAATCCACTTAATATAATTTAATGGTATAACTGCTCGGACATTAATTAAATAAAGGAAAGATAATGCACAAAACCTATCTGTTTATATCATAATTAATGGTAATACTAGATAGGGTCATTACAATAAACATATGAGTTCTATTATAAAAGTTCTATTTTCAATCACAATAGGACAGTTCAAACAGATTAATGTGGTGAACACACGTTTATCAGTAAGTACAGCTATGGAAAGTTTATAGGGTAAGTTGGTTGTTGGTAATTTCAATTTCTAAGCACAATTTAATGAAACAAATGAATAGGTGGTGCCAGAGTTATACAATACAATTAAAGGAACATCATTAATAAAACATGTACCTTTCATTAAATCTTCAGACTATGCCACTTCTTTAGCCTTCAGAGTATACACCCTTCCCTTGGTAGTGGGTCTTGTGATCTCTTCCGATTTCTTCAAAGTGGGACAAGTTCTAGAGATGTGTCCCGGCTTTCCACACTTATAGCACACATTTTGTCCCATCAAACATGGCCTATCTCCATGATTCCTTCCACATTTAAAGCAATTTTTTTGAGAAACTAGGGTGTTCATCAGCCTCTTCCCTGTCTGACTTTTACGAAGCTTACTGTCACAGCCATTATTGAATCTTGATAGTGTCTTTCTCTTGAAAAATCCAGATTCCTGTTTCCCTTTCTTCAGTGCCATTACGGACCTAGAGGCTATACGGCATTTGTTAACCAGGGTTGGGTAATCCTTGATCTCCTGGGTTGCCACCTCATGATACAACTCAAGATCCAAACTATTTTCTAAATGCATGGCCTTCCATGCCTCGTCTGGTCTCTATCTCATATATGAGGAGAATTTTGTTAACTCTTCAAATCGGGCTAAATGTTCTTCAAATGGTCGGCCGCTTTGTTTTATTTGCATAAATTCACCCTCTTTGGCATTTCTCTCGCTCTGGGGAAACTATTTTTCTAAGAATGCATTCTTAAAATTCTCCCAAGTGATCTGGGTCTCCTGAGCTTCCATCAATTGTCTCATTCTCTTCCACCAGAATTTAGCCTCACCTTCTAACTGATATGCGGCAAAGGAGACCTTTTGTGGTTTAGCACTTCTTGGTGCATCAAATAGCTCCTCTATTTTTTGTAACCACTCTTCTACCTTCTGAGTCCATTTCACCATTAAAGAAAAAGGGTTTGGCTCTTTGGAATTTAGTCCAACCTTCATCGATTTAGGTCCTCCTTGTTCAACCCCGTCTGAGTATCCTTACTGCGATCATTCTAGATCTGACAGATTGCTTCAGTTGTGGCTGTAACTTAGACCCTCATGGCTTCTGCCATATCTCTCATGGTCTCATAACCTTGTTCAAATCTACTTCAATGTTTTGGGCCTATGATCCACTCCTCCTAGTTGGTGCCATAATGTTACTCTATAAAACAAGTATTACCGAGGTGATCAATCTCAATAATAGATTATTGAGCAGATAACATATAACACCAATAGCAGCTTCTGTCTTCCCAAACTTAATACTTCATTCCTTAGGTTCAAAAAAAAAAGACAAGTTAGCCAACCACCTAGGTACAACCAACTAACCTGAACTAGTCCCTTTCTTGAGGAATTAACCTTTTTCTAACCTTAGTAGCTATGCTGTGATACCACTTTAATGTAACACCCCTTATCTTACCTTAACAACGTCATATAACATGTTCAGATAAATGGTTACATTATTCTTAGCCTTTTATTTTTTTTAATTTTTTTGAGCATTTAATCCATCAGTAATTTAATGTATAATTAGGTTTGGGTCCTTTTGCTCAAGTAAACATACTTTTACACAGTGAAAATAAAATTTCATACATCACAGCAAAATTTATAAAAACTTTCATATCATATATGATGACTGTCTGTTATATCATTCAATATACATATACCAAGATATATAAGGTACCCATCCATAAGGAGTAAGGAGACAACAAGCCTGTCACTCAAACTCCTTTTAACAAAATACTATGGATGAACAGGTTCTATATATATCCTTTCCCCTATAATTGCCCTTTTTTCCTTTTCTATATACAGCCAAAAAAATATCAGTCTTAATTCTAACCCAAAAAGAACATATAGAATTAGGGCCAAAATGAAGGGCTACAATTATATAACTAAAGTGCCTCATTTACTTTGGGGGAAGTTTTATAATAGACATAATATATATATATCTTTTAGTATGGTGAAAGTCCCTAAGAAGGGTACTTCCACTGTTGCTATCTTGATATCCAGGATTACACAATATCTAGGCATCTGATACATATCAATACAATAATGAGAAATAGATTCCCAGTAGCTAAACAAACCATTTCTTTAAAATAACTGATATGTACCACTGTACGTGTAACACCCCCAAACCTATATTCCTTTTAAGTAATAAGATAATATAATATAGGATTGGTGAGTTACTACTACCTCTACCCGAGTATATTTTTAACTTTTTCTAAGTTAAATAGTTAAGTGCCACTAGTTTGGGTTACTACACTCGGGTTCACACGTTACGCAGCGAAAATAAATAAAGTAATTTAAATGAAATAGATAGATATAGAGATATTCACATTCACACTCAATTGTACATAATATTTACACATACATATACAACAGTGTGTGCCAGACATATATCTATAGATATGCGAGCTTGAGCAAGGTAAGGAGACACAAGCCTACCACTCATACCTTGTTTTAAGTAAAAATCTCCATCTCACATATCTTAACACATATATGCCTTCCTTATCTACACGACATGTCTAAATACTATAAACTCCTAGTTATGTATACAGTCAGGGGAAAAGTGGTAACTTAAATACAAATAGGCTCTACTACTTCTATCTCTATCTCCATCAGCACCTGGTACCTAGGCATCTGATACAAATTAGCTTTAATGAGAAATATTTCTCAGTAGCAATAATCACCTGTAATTTAAATACTGCTGACTTATACCACCGTACAAGTACGGAAATCCATTACATTCTTTTTCATAATAATTCAAACATTATGCTATTGGAGTAATGTACATAGATGATATAAATATTTCATGCATATACTTATGAATATCTTTACACCTCAACAAATATTCATCACACATGATATCTTTTCAGACTGTAATGGTAACGTATCATATTCTCATATCAGTATAGAGTATAGAGCATAAACAAAGAACTCATGCAATTTGATATGGCCAAAATCAAAAGCATCATAAAGGAATTCTTAAAAACATTTTCATTCATAAATGAGTTTTCTCGTGGTCATAAGCCACCTGCAACCATTCTCAAGTTTCATCGTCATCATTTATTCTTAGGTTAACCGTCAACATTTATTCTCAGGTTATCCGTCAGCATTTATTCTCAGGTTATCCGTCAGCAATTATTCTCAGGTTAACCGTCTGCAAAACTTTTCCTGGATTAAAGCCAGTTGCAGCTATTCTTGCAGTATAACCAATTGCATCCATTCTCGCAGAATAACCAAAAGCATCCATTCTCGTGGAATAACCAAATGCATCCATTCTCGCAAATCAACCATTTTTAGTCATTCTCATTTATGGTTTATGCCCATTAAAATTCTCATGTTTCTCTTCTTTTTCTTATGATTTCTCAAGCTACACATTTCTCATGTTACCCATTACCAGTCAAGATTAAATCCTACATTTGAGCAAACTATTGGGCTAATTGTGTTCAAAAAAAGGTTATTGAGTCTATTGTCCCAAAACAGAAAGCTGAAAGTCAACTTCCAGCCTCCTGGCAGTCGACTTCTAGCTTGCTGCCCCAAAAATGTTTCAAACAGTGAGCAATCAGTCGACTTCCAGGACCCCGACAGTCAACTGCTCTATTCTTTCCTAATTTCTGGAAAATAAGAACACAGAAGTCGACTTCCAGCCCCTGGAAGTCGACTGCTAGCATTCTGGATACGATTCTAGGCAACTCAGGAGCATGACAGTCGACTAGTAGGGCCTACAAGTTGACTGCTACGTTATGCTCTATTTTTGGAAAACCCGTTGATCCAGATTTTTACACCAAGAACAAGTTTTAAAAATGGTTTTGATGATTTAAAACTCAATAACAGCACAAGAGCTTCATTTACCACAAGAAAACAACCCAAACCACCGATTATTCTTGCTCAAATCTTGGATTTAAACTCTTGTTTTTTAAAACCAAAAAAAACACATTTCTCATATTTACATTTATGCATTCACAAGTATATTCAAGAATTTTAAAACATCTAATAGCAATTAAAACACTAAGATTGTAGGTTTTTAATCTCCCTTCAGTTTAAAATCATGAAACTCAAAATTTTCACCCATAAAATCGTAATTTCAAAAAATAAGGGAGATAGGTGATTTGCTACATTTTTGCTGATTTCTAATTGGTATTTGATGGTTGACAAATGTTTTGGTAAGTTTTCTTAACTCCAGAAAGGCTTAAATTCGTCTAACAGCTTACTTCCTTCACAATTTCTGCTCTTTCTCTCTCTAGCTCATCCTCTCTCTCTCTCTAAAGTTCAAACTTTAGGATGCAAATGAAGAGCTCTAGAGGCTTCACCTATTTATAGGTGATCCGACTCTTTGCAATTCTGTTCCTAATTCTCAATCATTTGGCCTAAATTGGTAATTCTTCCAACTTTTATGTTAAATGACCATTTAGATCCTAATCGCTCAAGTGGAAATTTTTAAAATTTTGTTGCTACAGTAAATCATTTGGCTAAAATTATGGCTTATTGCTCTGAGGTTTTGTAATTTCACATCTCTGTCCTCACTCTATCTTTTTCCTTTCAATTTGGCCTCTATTCTTTCCTTTTCCTTAAATCTCTTATTCTAATGCAACTATATGTAGCATAATGCAACAAACACAAGCATTTGATTCATTAAAAATTAACAAACATCTCTTTAAGGAGTAAAAGGAGCGGATGTTTCAATTCTCCCCTACTTTAAAAAATTTTGTCCTTGAAATTTAAAACGTACCTAAATAAATAAATTTGGGTAAACTCTTTTCATATCATCTTCCTTTTCCCACGTGGCTTCTTGCAACGATGAATGATTCCATAATACCTTTACCAGTGGAATTGTCTTATTCCTTAATTGTTTGAATTCAGTACCAATGATTCTTAAAGGTTTAGGATTATAAGTCAAGTTATCTTTCAATTGTATAGTATTGACGTCAAGAATATGAGAAGGATTTGGAATATATTTACGAAGTTGTGAAACATGAAAAACATTGTGGATATTGGATAAAAATGGTGGTAATGCTATTTGATAAGCGGATGGACCGATTCTTTTTAGAATCTGGTATGGTCCAATGTATCTAGGATTCAATTTTCTGGACTTAATAGCTCTACCAATACCAGTAATTGTAGATACTCTGAGAAAAACATGGTTTCCTTTTGCAAATTCTAATGGCCTTCTCCTCTTATCAGCATAACTCTTTTGTCTATCTTAGGCCTTAGCCATTTTCTCTCTGATCATTTTTATCTGATCAGTTGTCTATTAAACTAATTCTGGTCCAGAATTTGTCTCTCTCCCACCTCAAACCAACATAAGGGTGATCTGCATTTTCTCCCATACAAAGCTTCATATGGAGCCATTCCTATGCTTGTATGAAAACTATTATTATAAGAAAATTCTATCAAAGGCAAAATTTTATCCCAACTACCTTTATATTCTTATATACAAGCCCTAAGCATATCTTTTAATGTCTAGATTGTCCTTTCAGTCTGTCCATTAGTTTGAGGGTGATAGGCAGTACTGAAATTCAACTTAGTACCAAATGCCTCTTGCAAGGCTCTCCAGAATCTAAAAGTGAACCTAGGATCTCTATTTGATATTATACTGGTAGGTATTCCATGAAGTCTTACTATTTCTTATATATACAAGTGGGCTAACTTATCCAATGAGAAATTTATTTTAATAGTTAGGAAATGTGCAGATTTAGTTAATCTATCAACAATCACCCAGATTACGTCATTTCCCGACTGAGTTCTAGGCAAACCTACTATGAAATCTATGGAAATTTTCTCCCATTTCCATTCAAGAATTTCTAGAGGTTGTAAAGTTCTGATAGGTTTTTGATGTTCAATCTTCACCTGCTGGCACACTAGACATTTAGCAACATACTCAGCTATTTGCTTTTTCATACCTGACCACCAAAAATTCTTCTTCAAGTCTTGGTACATCTTAGTGGCACCAGGATGAATAATATAGATGCTTTTATGGGCTTCTTCCAAAATTTTATCCCTCAATTCTCCTGACTTTGGGATATACACCCTATTTTGGTAGGTTACTACACCATCTATCTCTTTCTGGAATTCTTTTAGATTCTATAGAGACTTCAAGAATTCATCTTCCTTTTAGGCTTCTAGGATTTGAGTTCTAAGATCATTCTCAATTCTCATTTCATTCAGGTATAACCTATCTGGTAAGGCTAGAGTGGACAAACTCAAATTCCTAAACTTCTCAATTAAATTCATTTCACTCACCATCATATGAGCTACATGATGATATTTCCTACTTAAAGCATCAGCAACTACGTTTTCCTTTCTAGGATGGTACTTTAATTCAAAATCATAGTCTTTAATAAATTCCATCCACCTCCTCTGTCTCATATTCAACTCTTTTTGATTAAAAAGGTATTTGAGACTTTTGTGGTCACTAATACCTCAAATCTAGATCCATAGAGATAGTGTCTCCAAATCTTTAAGGCAAACACTATGACTGCTAATTCAAGATCATGGGTAGGATAATTCTTCTCATGGGGTCTCAATTGCCTAGACGCATATGCTACTACCTTCCTATTTTGCATCAAGACACACCCTAAGCCCTTCTTGGATGCATCACAATACACTTCAAAATTTTCTAATTGATCAGGAATAATTAAGACAGGTGTGGTTGTCAGTTTTTCTTTCAAAGTTCAAAAGCTATGTTCACATTTGACATCCCACACAAATGAAACGTCTTTTCTAGTTAATTTAGTCAAAAGCAACGCCATTTGTGAAAACCCTTGAATAAATCTCTTATAATAACCAGCTAATCTGAGAAACCTACGGATCTCCGTCACTGTGGTAGGTCGCTCCTAACCAACTACCGCCTCTGTCTTACTAGGATCTACTGCTACTCTATCTCTAGTGATTACATGACCTAAGAATCTTACCTCCTCCAACCAGAATTCACACTTCTCAAGTTTAGCATACAATTGCTTCTCTCTAAGGAACTACAGCACAATCCTAAGATGATGTTCATGCTCTTCGATACTTTTAGAATATACAAGAATTTCATCAATAAACACTACCACGAATTGATCAAGGTAGGGTCTAAAGATACGATTCATGTAATCCATGAAAATAGCTGGAGCATTCATCAATCCAAATGGCATCACAAGAAATTCATAATGCCCATATCTGGTTCTAAAGGTTGTCTTAGGTACATCTTCTTTTCTCACTCTGATTTGATGGTACCCTGACCTCAAATCAATTTTGGAAAACACAGTAGTCCCTCTCAATTGATCCAAGAGATCATCTATCCTAGGAAGTGGATATTTATTCTTTATTGTTACCCTGTTCAATTGTCTATAGTCTATACATAACCTTAAACTTCCATCTTTCTTTTTCACAAATAATACCGGGGCTCCCCATGGTGAAGCACTAGGCCTAATGAATTATTTCTCCAATAAGTCTTCTATCTGTACTTTCAACTCTGCTAATTCTAAGGGAGACATTCTATAAGGTGCTATAGAAATTGGTCTCGTCCCCAGAGTCAATTCTATAGAGAACTATATCTCTCTCTCAGGTGGGAGACTCAAGATTTCCTTAGGAAAAACATCAGGAAACTCACACACTATAGGAATAACATCAAGTTTATGCTGAACTTTAATCTCAGAAGCACATAGAAAATGCATTCTCTCATTCTTTTCCTCAGTACTCCTATTTACTGGTATGGTATCTACAAAAGTCACAGAATTTTTTGAACAATCCAATTTTACATTGTTTGCAGACAACCAGTTCATCCCAAGAATAATGTCTAAATCCACTAAAGGTAAGCAAATTAGATCAACAATAGATGATCTGCTCTCAACAATAATAGAACAATTCAAGCAGGCTAAAGAAGTAAAAACCTACTCTTTAGTTGGAATAGAAATAGACAATGGATGAGGTAAACTAGTCACAAGCAAATTTAATCTCTTTACACATTCCAATGAGATGAATGAGTGAGTAGTACTAGAATCAAACAGTACAATTAAGGATATACCATTAATTAAACATTTACCTTTCATTAAATCATTGGACTGAGCCACTTCCTTACTCTTGAGAGTATAGACTCTTCCAATAGTAAAAGGTTTAGTGGTATCACCCTGTCTCTTCCACAGTGGGCAATCTCTGATGAAGTATCCTTCTCTCCCACATCTATAGCATGCACCCTGTTGTACCTTTGGTTTTAGCTATTTTCAGGGTCCTTCATGACTTTTATGGCATTTAGGACAAACATCAGGCATCACTTATCTCACCATAGGCCTTTTTCCTTCCCGACCTCTACTAAATCTACCATCTCTCACCGAGAAAGATCCTAGTTGTTTTCTTTTAAAGAAGTTACTCTTTTTCTTTTCTTTCTCAGTCTCCGCCAGATTTTTGGAAACTATGCGACATTTGTTTACCAATGTGGCATGATCTCGTATTTCTAACGGAGTCACCACATTTTTTAACTCAGACCTCAACCCAGCCTCTAAGTGCATTGCCTTCCATGCTTCATCTGGTTGAAGTCTCAGATAGGAGGAAAATTTAGATAATTCCTCAAATTTTACTAGATAGTCATCAAATGTCATGTTGCCCTGCTTAATTTGCATAAATTCAATTTCTTTCTCATTTCTCATATTATGAGGAAAATACTTTTCAAGAAATGCTTCCTTGAATGAATCCCAAGTAATTTTGATTCCCTGAGCCTCCATTAGTTGCTTCGCTCCCTTCCACCAATATTCTGCCTCTCCATCCAGCATATAGGTGGAGAATAAGACATTTTAAGCATCAGTTGTACCAAGAACTACAAATAATTTTTCCATCCTTTTCAACCATTCCTCAGCCAATTTTAGGTCAAGGTAACCCCTAAAAGAAGGAGGATTTGCCTTTTGGAATTCAGACCAACCATGATGGACCGGTTTCTTGCTTGTCCTTCTTGAGGGTTAGGGTTATTAGGGTTATTCACCTGTTCCCAAAATTGTCTAAGGACATGAGTAGTAGTGGCTGCCTGCTTTCTCATAGCATGTGTAGTAGTGGCTGCTTGCTCCTTCATAGCCTCTTCCATGCCCATCATGGCCTGCACTAGTCTCTCCATATTACCTTCTCCTTCCTTCTCCTTTCCAGTATTCCTCTTAGGTGGAGCTATATTTCACTCTACAAAATAAACATTACCGAGGTGATCAGTCTCAATAACATAATGTTTCTAAGAGATCATATGGCACTAATAGGAAATACTGTCTACCCCAAACCTAGCACTCTATTCCTCAAGTCAAAACAGAATACAAGTCAGTGAACTGTCTAGATTCAGCTAACTAACCTATACTAGTCTCTATCTTGAGGAATCTACTTTGTGTTACCGAGCCAGTACTCAACTAGCCGTGGTAACTGTTCTCTGATACCAACTTAATGTAACACCCCCAAACCTATATTCCTTTTAAGTAATAAGATAATATAATATAGGATTGGTGAGTTACTACTACCTCTACTCGAGTATATTTTTAACTTTTTCTAAGTTAAATAGTTGAGTGCCACTAGTTTGGGTTACTACACCGGGTTTACACGTTACGCAATGAAAATAAATAAATTAATTTAAATGAAATAGATAGATATAGAGATATTCACATTCACACTCAATTGTACATAATATTTACACATACATATACAATAGTGTGTGCCAGACATATATCTATAGATATACGAGCCTGAGTAAGGTAAGGAGACAACATGCCTACCACTCATACCCTGTTTTAAGTAAAACTCTCCATCTCACATATCTTAACATATATATGCCTTCCTTATCTACACGGCATGTCTAAATACTATAAACTTCTAGTTATGTATACAGTCAGGGGAAAAGTGGTAACTTAAATACAAATAGGCTCTACTACTTCTATCTCTATCTCCATCAGCACCTAGTACCTAGGCATCTGATACAAATAAGCTTTAATGAGAAATATTTCTCAGTAGCAATAATCACCTGTAATTTAAATACTGCTGACTTGTACCACCGTACAGGTACAGAAATCCACTACATTCTTTTTCATAATAATTCAAACATTATGCTATTGGAGTAATGTACATAGATGATATAAATATTTCATGCATATACTTATGAATATCTTTGCACCTCAACAAATATTCATCACACATGATATATTCTCAGACTGTAATGGTAACGCATTATATTCTCATATCAGTATAGAGTATAGAGCATAAACAAAGAACTCATGCAATTTGATATGGCAAAAATCAAAAGCATCATAAAACAATTCTTAAAAACATTTTCATTCATAACTGAGTTTTCTCGTGGTCATGAGCCACCTGCAATCATTCTCGGGTTTCACAGTTAGCATTTCTTCTCAGGTTAACCGTCAGCATTTATTCTCAGGTTATCCGTTAGCAATTATTCTCAGGTTAACCGTCAGCAAAACTTTTCCTGGATTAAAGCTTGCAGCTATTCTCACGGTATAATCAATTGCATCCATTCTTGCAAAATAACCAAATGCATCCATTCTTGCGGTAAAACCAAATGGATACATTCTCGCGGATCAACCATTTGCAGTCATTCTCATTTATGGTATATGCTCATTAAAATTCTCATGTTTCTCTTCTTTTTCTCAAGATTTCTCAAGCTACACATTTCTCATGTTACCCATTACCAGTTAAGATTAAATCCTACATTTAAGCGAACTATTGGGCTAATTGTGTACAAAAAGAGGTTATTAAGTCTATTGTCCCAAAACAGAGAGCTACAAGTCGACTTCCAGCCTCCTGGCAGTCGACTTCCAGGTTGCTGCCCCAAAAATGTTTCAAACAGTGAGCAATCAGTCGACTTCCAGAACCCCGACAGTCGACTGCTCTGTTCATGGCTAATTTCTAGAAAATAAGAACATGATAGTCAACTTCCAGCCCCTGGCAGTCCATTGCTAGCATTCTGGATATGATTCTAGGCAACTCAGGAGCACGACAGTCGACTGGTAGGGCCTACAAGTCAACTGCTATGTTATGCTCTATTTTTCGAAAGCCCGTTGACCTAGATTTTTGCACCAAGAACAAGTTTTTAAAATGGTTTTGATGATTTAAAACTCAATAACAGCACAAGAGCTTCATTTACCACAAGAAAATAGCCCAAACCACCGATTATTCTTGCTCAAATCTTGGATTTAAACTCTTTTTTTAAAAACCAGAAAAACCCATTTCTCAGTTTTACATTTATGCATTCACAAGTATATTCAAGCATTTTAAAACATCCAATAGCAATCAAAAACACTAAGAATGTAGGTTTTTAATCTCCCTTTAGTTTAAAATCATGAAACTCAGAATTTTCAGCCATAAATAGTAGTTTCAAAAAATAAAGGAGATAGGTGATTTGCTACCTTTTTTTTGATTTCCAATTGCTATTTGATGGTTGACAAATGTTCTGGTAAGTTTTCTTAACTCTAGAAAGGCTTAAATTTGTTAACAACTTACTTCCTTCATAATTTCTGCTCTTTCTCTCTCTAGCTCGTCCTCTCTCTCTCTCTAAAGTTCAAACTTCAGGATGCAAATGAAGAGCTCTGGAGGCTTCACCTATTTATAGGTGATCCGGCTCTTTGCAATTCTGTTCCTAATTGCCGATCATTTGACCTAAATTGGTAATTCTTCCAACTTTATGTTAAATGACCATTTCATCCCTAACTGCCTGGCAGGAAATTTTTCAGAATTCTGTTGCTACAGTAAATCATTTGACTAAAATTATGGCGTATTGCCCTGAGGTTTTGGAATTTCACATCTCTGTCCTCACTCTATCTTTTTCCTTTCAATTTGGCCCATATTCTTTCCTTTTCCTTAAATCTCTTATTATAATGCAACTGTATGCAGCATAATGCAACAAATACAAGCATTTGATTCATTAAAAATTAACAAACATCTCTTTAAGGGGTAAAAGGATCGGATGTTACAGTATGAATACAGAAAACATTTCTATATTATATTCAGTTTCAAAATTCTTTTCATACAATTCTATGGGTATGTCATATGTGAAATATATTTGTATGTATCTATAAACATGAGATATGCAGCATGGGATCACATTAATGAAATATATGGTAAGATTTCAATGTTCATATACATTAAAAATTCACAATTACAACACATTCATGCATTATAAATGATCATAATATCTCCTTAATGATTTATTCTTTGAAGGTATACACCAGATCATTCCTCCTTAAAGCTTGATTCCTTGGGAGTATACACCAGATAATTCCCCATAAGGTTTTAATTCTTTGGAGGTATACACTAGATCATTCCTCCTTAAAGTTTGATTCATTGGGAGTATACACTAGATAATTTCACACAAGGTTTTAATTCTTGACAATTGTAGCTAGCTTTTCAAGACATTCAATCATATTCACATAACTTTGAACATATTTTCATCAATGGCAAAAATGCATTGAACATATCATTTACACTAATCATCTCATCATTTTTCCCTTTTTCTCTTAGCTTAAGCCATTTTATAATGCATTTTAGGCTACTTTCCATTAATATATAAATTTAGCCATTTAAGGAAAAATTTACATAGCATTTGACCAAGGCAAGAAAAGCATGATGGATTGGCATTTCTAACCCATTTGGTTCATTCCTAGCATTATTTCTACTATTTAGGAATTATGGTAGCAATTTCCATAATTATGCATAAAACTTTAAAATTAGGTAAATGCACTTTAAACCTTCATTTTTCATTCTTTTCTAGCTCTTTTTTTTTTTTTTTGCCAAATTTGACAATGCACATAATCTTACAACTTCACATTTTTAAGCACTCTTTTAAGATGAAATGGTAAAACTTTAAAATGGTATATTTGCTAGAAACATAAAAATACCATAACTTTCTCTCTCCTCCTTTCTTATAACTAAACTTATAAGGTTTTCTAGCCATTTTCCAATGAAATTTCAGCACCATATACATGCATCCATTTGGCTAAGATGGGTAAGTTACAGTCTTTTGGTTAAGGGTGAAGTTAGAAAATGGGAAAAGTATCAATATATCATCCTAACCAAAATTTCTCTCTCTTACCATTTTATATCAAGTTCTCTCACTACTTTTGGACACACTTTCAAGCAAATTTCAGCACCCTCACCATGACAACCATTCAGCCAAAGAGAGACAAGCATGGAAATGAAATTTTTCACCATTTTGCTTGCAACACAATCATAAACAAATAGATCTCATGCAAAATCACCATTTTCTCACTCTAATACATAACATTTCAGCCATGGTAAACATTAGGGTTTTTCAAGAGTTAGGTTCCAATCTTGAGAAATTTCTATCTCTTGTGTTATCAAGCATTTCAACATATCCATAGCCATAAACACAACAAGATTTCATCATACACAAACCCCATTCAAGTAAATATTCCATAAGAATGTAGAGAGAGAAACCCCATCCTTCTTACCAGTTTAAGAACACTTTAATCACACCATAAAACAGGAAAACAATGGGTTAGGCATATTTAGCTACCTTAAAAATGCAAGATTAGTGAAATCTCCAAGTTGTTTTGCCTTGAAATCCTTCTTCTCCAAGCTTGGATGTGTGTTCGACCAACACCCTCTCCTCTTCTCTTTTTTGACTTCTTCTTCTCCTAAAGGAAGAAGAAGACTTAAATTAGGGTTTTGGTAAAATTACCAAAATGCCCTTGGTGTGAAATGACCAATTTCCCTTACCACTCCTTTTCAAGAATAGCAACCACTCTCCTTAGGAATGTAATTTTGTGGAACTTCCATGGGTTAGGACATGTCTGCCCTTAGGAATTTCAAAATTCTAGAATTGCCCCTTATCTTTTTGGAAAATTAACAATATGTCCCTATAGAAATTACCATTTTACCCTTTATGTCCATATGGTCGTTTTAACCCCAGTTTTCACCTTTTTCGAATTTAATGGGTAAAAATCACTTAAATAATGTTTTATAAAACTTTTTTTGTGAAATTACTAATTTAACCTTCTTTTAAGAAAATTACTATTTTGCCCCTATGATAAAATTACCTTTTTGCCCTTTATGCCAATGTCATTATTTTTACACTTATTCTTTCTGGTTTTGAAAATAAAAGGGTAAAGACTTCCCAATCCTATTTCCATGAAGTATTTAGGTAAAAATTAAATTTTTTCTACCTTATGCAAAATTACTAACATGTCCTTGGGGTAAAATTATAGTTTTGCCCTTTTCAGGGAAAATTGTCATTTTGCCATCAAAGTGGATATAATCACTTTCCAAACTAGATTCTTCTTCTCTCTTAAATGAAAATAATGAAAGTTCTTAAATATAATTTCATGAAATAGGAGAATAACAATTTATTTCCTCTTTATGGTAAAATTACTATTTTACCCTTCCTTACCAAATTTCCAATTTTGACCCCTTTTTAGCAAAAGTGATTCTATCTTGATGAAAATGCCCATTCTATCTCTTTGATGAACCATCCTTAGCATCACATAAATAATATTATTAATAATAATGACAATGTCATTATAAAATGCAAAGTATTAGGGGCGGGTGTTACATACTTCATATTAGGGTTTATACGTCTCTATGGTTGTACCATTGGCTTATAGCTATCTTCCATTAAAATCTTGTGAGAGCAGTAGCTAAGGTTTATCCCAAGGAGATTTGAGATTTTATATGCAAAAGCTTGGGGGTACTTTCTAAGAGAGGCTAGGGTCATTTACCTCTTTTCAGAAGTTAAATCTATAGTTATAATTAGTAGCAGCTTCTCTTCCTTGTCCAAGTAGGCGTAATTTAGATTCTTAGGTAACTATTTTAATTCTAAGGCTAGAGGTTCCTCAATTGAAAGTGTTACCTCTTTTTCTCCTTGCCTGTCTATGGAAAGGATATAGTCTGTAGCCTCAACTAGGACAGGGTTGCTTGGATCTGTATCCAATAAACTTCACAATTTTTGCAACACCTTTTCATTTCTCAAACCATGTTCTTCTTCAGGTAGAATCTCTTGTAAAGAGTCACTCAATAGGAATTCCTATATATATGCTTCTATTTCATTATCTAAGACATCCATTGAGTAGACAGTATCATCATGGTCCAGGGATTGCCGAATGGAGTTGGCTAGATTAAAGGTGACTATCTCATCCCCTACTCTGAGTTGTAACCTTCCATCACAAACATCTATAAGAGCTCTAGATGTTACAAGGAATGGTCTTCCTAAGATCAGTGGTATGTTGCTCTCACATGTCATGTCCATCACCATGAAATCCACAGGAAAGATGAATTTATTGACTCTCACAAGTACATCTTCTACTATACCCCTAGGATACTTGACTGTTCTGTCTACCAATTGCATGCTCATCCTAATGGGTTTCAGTTCACATAGCCCAAGTTTATTGAACAAGTTTGTTGGCATTAAGTTAATGCTAATCCTAAGTCGACTAAGGCATCCTTGATTGGGACTTTACCAATCACACAGGACATGGTAAAGCTTCCTGGATCGCATTTCTTTGTAGGTAACTTGTTTTGTAAAATGGCTGAGCATTCCTCGTTTAGAGTGACTAGCCCAAGGTCTTCTAGTTTCCTTTTATTTATAATAAGGCATTTGAGAAATGGCTTTAACAAAAGGGATATTGATCGTCAGTTGTTTAAATAAATCTAAGAACTTATTGAATTGTTGATCAATCTTTTCTTGCTTTAATCTGGCAAGATATGGGATGGGTGGTTGGTATTCTACCTTAGAACCTTTCTACCTTTCACCATGAACTAATTCTTTTCTTGTCGCTTTATGTTCTATCTTTATTTGTTCAGTCGACAATTTTTCATTATCCTTAGGCAAGGGTAAAGGATTAATCAATTCCTTGCCTAATCCCAGAGTGATAGCCTTGCATTGCTCCCTCAGTTTGGATTCAGTGGTGATCGAAAGCGTGCCTGGCTATTTTTTAGTCAACATCTTATACATTTGGCTAACTTAATTTTCTAAATTTTAGATTGAGGCTCATTGATTTCTAAGATCTTTGTCTGCTTATTGATGTTTGTCCTCTGAAGCAGATATGAATTTTATCAGTAGTTCTTCAAGGCTGGGCTTCTTTTCTTATCCTTGAGGGAATTGGTTAAGAGGATTTTATTGCTGAGGTTGTTGTTGGTGCAACTTTTGAAATCCTGGTGGTCCCTGATTATTATTTTTCCATATAAAGTTTGGATGGTTCCTCTATTCGGGATTGTATATATTGCTATATGGATTGTTCTACTATCTTGGGGTAGTCTCCATGTAATCTACCTGTTCTAAGTCAATAGACCAATAGTTAGATGAATAAGAAGTTGAAGGATTTGCAAACATATTATGCGTATTACAATTTGTGCTATAGTGTGGGTCACCACAGAATTCATAGCTTAGCAGTGATGCTTGTACTAGCATCTAGAGTTGGTATAATTTCTTAGTTAAGAGCTTTACTTAAGCTACCAAAAGCGATGTCTTTGCTTGATAGGCCACTCCTTGCCGTACTAATCTTTCTCTAGAGGATTGCCATTGGTAGTTGTTCATAGCCATTTCCTCTATTAAATTTTGTGCCTGCTCTGGGGCTTTGTTGTTAAGAGCTCCCCTTACTGTTGCATCTACCATCTGCCTAGTGGCTGGTTTCAATCCACTATAAAATTTCTATACCTATATTTATACGGGCAGTCTATAGTGTGGGAAACATCTTAACGGGTCTTTGTACCTCACCCATGCATCGTACATGCTCTCGTCATTTATCTGCACAAAAGAAGAAATATTATTTTGCATCTGTGCAGTCTTAGCAAGAGGGAAGTACTTGTATACAAATTTTTCTGCCAACTTTTCCCAATTTACGATTGAATTTGGGGGGAGGGATTGCAACCATCTCTTAGCCCTATCCCTTAAGGAAAATGGAAACAACCTAAGCCTAATGGCATCATTGGTAATTCTATTTATCATAAAGGTGTCACATATCTCCAAAAGGCTAGCGATATGACAATTGGGGTCTCACTGGGCAAGCCTCCAGATTGCACTATTTGTTGTACCATTTCGATGATGTTTGGCTTTATTACAAAATTATTGGCAGCTATGGTAGGCCGACTAATGTATGTTTTTGTCCCTTCTAATGAAGGTCTAGCAAAATCATACATTGTTCGGTTACCATCATTATTGTTGTTATTGGCCATCTCTTTTGGTGCATGAACAAGAATTTGAACTGGCTCCTCCTCAATATGTCGTGAACGTGCTCTCGAGTTATTGAGATATCATTCAAGCTCAGATAAAGGATTAGTAAGTTCAGGATTTGTACTCCTGGTTATAAACTACTAAAGATCAATATATAATTGATAATTAAAAATTAAAAGAAACAAAATTAAATGCAAAGAAATGTTTACAAAACCTAACTAAATAAAGCAAAATAGAATGGCTCAAGTAACAATTCCTAATTTCACTATAGTTTTCTCACATAAGTTCCCTGACAACGGTGCCAAATACTTGATGTGTTACCAATGAACTATAAGTAGCCACACCTTAAAGCAGTGCACCTATCAGTGTAGTATAGCAAAATGGTGAGTATCAAGGTCGTATCCCACGGGAACGGGAAAGGCCAGAGTTACTATTTACTCATTGTTATCTAGCCTAAGACAAATGGGGATTTTAATTAAACTACTTCTAACTACTATTGGCTATCTATGGAGAGAAAGTGAGGCAAGTGTTGAGAAAGAAAATTTTCAAATTTCTAAAAAAGCAAACCCATTGGGGTCTCAAACTAGATGATATGTAAACTAAGGATAATGAATTATGAAATTGATTTCACAACTTGTGGGTGAATTCTATAACAAATCCAAATTTTTGGTTGGTTTCGATAGATTTATAAAATCTATACCTTCCATTGGTTCTTTGTGTTCAATTGTTAAGTACGGGTGAGCAGTAGTGCTCTAATTCACCACCATTAGGAATTTCTCCTAATCCAACAATCGTCAACCTTTAGGTCTGAACAGAGATTATAACATCCACCTCTAATAGTTTGGGATTTATCATGACATTATTGTTATTTTGATTAAACATCAAGATGTTATTAGTTATGTGGTGGTAAGAATGGTTCATTAAAGGGATAGAATGGGCATTTTCATCAAGATAGAACCACTTTTATCATAAAAGGGTAAAATTGAAAATTTTGTAAAGAAGGGAAAAATAATAATTTTACTATAAAGGAGAAAATAAATTTCATCTAATTATTTCATGGAATTACATTTAAGGACTTTTACCATTTTCATTTAAGAGAGAAGAAGAAATAAGTGTGGAAGTAATTATGTCCACTTTGATGGCAAAATAGTAATTTTTCCTAAAAAGGGCAAAGTTATAATTTTATCTTTTCATAAGATAGGAAAATTAAATTTTCACCTAAGTATTTCTTGGAAATAGTATTGGAAAGCCTTTACTCTTTTATTTTATAAAGGAAGAAGAATAAGGGCAAAAATAATTATATTGACATAAAGGGCAAAGTGGTAATTTTACCAAAGTAGGGTAAATTAGTAATTTCATAAAAGAAGTTTTATGAAACTTTATTTAAGGAGTTTTTGTGTAGCAAACTCAAAGGATGAAAAATGAGGTTAAATTGGCCATTTGGACATAAAGGGCAAAATGTAATTTTTCTTAAGGACATATTGGTAATTTCCCAAAAATTTGAAGGGCAAACTGTCATTTTGAAAAGTATGAGAGCAGAATTGTCCTAACCTATAAAAGTTCCATAAAATTACAATTCTTAGGAGAGAGAATGCCATCCTTAAAAATGAGAAGTAGTAAGGGTAAAATGGTCATTTTATGCCAAGGACATTTTGGTAATTTCATCTAAACCCTAATTTAAGTCATCTTCTTCCTTTAGAAGATGGAGAAGTCAAACATAAGGAGTAGAACAGGGGCTGGCCGAAACATATACTAAAGAAGAGGAAGTGGAAAATCAAGGCAGAACATTTGGAAGATTACACTTTTCATACATTTTTAAGGTAACTTAACAGTCTTATAACCTTAGTTTCATGTTTTATGGAAAGATTAAAGTGTTTTTATGTTCATGAAATATAGGGTTTTCTCTCTCTACATTCTTATGGTGGATTTCTTTGAATGTGTTTTGCTTATGTTGAAATATTATTGTGTTTGTGAATATGAACATGTTGAAATGCTTGAAATCATAAAAGATTGAAATTTTCCATGGATGGCACTTGTTTCATGAAAAACCCTAACTTTTGAAATGGTTGAAATGGTATGGAAATGAAAGATAAAATGGTGATTTTGCATGAGAACTCCTTGAAAATGAAAGCTATGTAAGTGTTAGATGAAAACCCATCCATTTTCTCCCATTTTCCCTCTTGGCTGAAAGAACCTAAGTTTAAGGGTGCTGGAATTTTCTTGAAAGATGGCTAAAAATGTTATTTGTTCGGTCATGAGAGAGGAAGAGAGAGAAAGTTATGGTACCTTGATGAATTTGGAAAATTTACCATTTTATAGTCATGCCATTTAACCTTGAAAGTTTGCTTAAAATGTGAAAATGATACAATGTGTGTTGTAACACCCACCTCTAATAGTTTGTATTTGATCATGGCAGTATTATTATTATTATTATTATTATTATTATTATTATTATTATTATTATTATTATTATTATTATTATTATGATGATAAGGATGTTTTATCAAAGAGATAGAATGGACATTTTCATCAAGATAAAATCACTTTTGCCATAAAGGGGTTAAAATTGGAAATTTGGCAAGGAAGGGAAAAATAGTAATTTTACCATAAAGAGGAAATAAATTTTTATTCTCCTATTTCATGAAATTATATTTAAGAACTTTCACTATTTTCATTTAAGAGAAAAGAAGAATTGAATGTGTGCAGTGATGATGTCCATTTTGATAGCAAAATGGTAATTTTCTCTTAAAAGGGCAATTTTGAAATTTTACCCCATAGGTATATTAGTAATTTTACATAAGGTAGAAAAATTTTAATTTTTACCAAAGTACTCCATGGAAACTGAATTTATAAGTCTTTACCCATTTATTTTCAAAAGGAGAAAGAATAAGGATGACTATCATGGTATTAGCATAAAGGGCAAAATAGTAATTTTTCCAAAAGAAGGTAAATTAGTAATTTCATAAAAATAAGTTTATAAAACTTAATTAAGTGATTTTTTGCCCATTATGAAAAAAAAAGGGTGAAAATGGGGTTAAAATGGCCATTTGGACATAAAGGGTAAAATGGTAATTTTCTTAGGGACATATTGGTAATTTTCCAAAAAGATGAGAGGCAAATCTGGAATTTCAAAATTCTCAAAGGCAGAATTGTCCTAGCTCATGGAAGTTCCATGAAATTACTACTTTAAGGAGAGTGGATGTCATTCTTGAAAAAGAGAAGTAGTAAGGGTAAATTGGTCATTTCACTCCAAGGGCATTTTGGTAATTTCACCAAAACCCTAATTTAAGTCTTCTTCTTCCTTTAGGAGAAGAAGAAGTCGAAGAAGCGAAGAAGAGAGGGTGCTGGCCGAAAGCATTTCTAAGCTTGGAGAAGAAGGATTTCAAGGCAAATCAACTAGGAGATTTCACCAATCTTACATTTTTAAGGTAGCTAAACATGCTTAAACCCTTCTTTTCTTGTTTTATGGTTTGATTAAAGTGTTTTCAAACTTGCAAGAAGGATGGGTTTCTCTCTCTACATTCTTATGGAAGATTTACTTGAATAGGGTCTGCATATGATGAAATCTTGTTGTGATTATGGCTATGGATATGTTGAAATGCTTGATAACCTAAGAGATAGAAATTTCCCAAGATTTGAACCTAACTCTTGAAAAACCCTAATGTTTTCCATGGCTAAAATGTTGTGTATTAGAGTGAGAGAATGGTGATTTTGCATGAGATATATTTGTTTATGATTTTCTTGCAAGCAAAATGGTGAAAACACTTCATTTCCATGCTTGTCTCTCTTTTCCGAATGGTTGTCATGGTGAGGGTGCTAAAATTTACTTGAAAATGTGTCTAAAAGTAGTGAGAGAACTTGCTATAAAATGGTAAGAGAGAGAGAATTTGGTTAGGTTAATGTCTTGACACTTTTTCCACTTTCAAACTTTGCCATTAACCAAGAAAGTATGCTTTACCTACCTTGGCCGAGAAAACCCATGCAAATGGTGCTGAAATTTCATTTGAAAATGGCTAGAAAACCTTATAAGTTTAGTTATAAGAAAGAAGGAGAGAGAAAGTTATGGTTTTTTTATTTTTTTATGATGTGCTACCAATGAACTATATGTAGCCACACCTTAAGGCAGTGCACCTGTCATTGTAGTCTAGTGTAAAGGTGAGTATCAAGGTCGTATCCCTCGGGAATGGGAAAGCCTATAGTTACTACTTACTCATTATTATCTATCCTAGGAAGAATAATGATGGATTTTTAATTATCTAAATCTAATTATCACTCTCTTGACTTTGGAGGGAAAGTAGTGCAAGTGTTAAGATGGTGAATTATCAAGTTCTAGAAAAGCAAACCCATTGGGGTCTTAGACTAGATGATATGTAAACAAAAGGTAATAAGTTATGAAATTGAGTGTGCTACCTATGAAAAGTAAATCCAAATTTTTGATTGGTTTCGATGGATTTCTAAGACCTATACCCTCCATTGGCTATTCGTGTCCAATGGTCAAGTATAGATCAGCATTAAGGCTTATTAGGAGTTTCTCCTAGTCTAACAGTTGTCAACCTCTTGGTCCGAGCGAAGATCAACTATTCTCTCTAGTTATTTTTCCAATTCCAAACATCATTGGTTAGATTATTTGAGAGGAATCTAGATAGTTTTCTTACGACATCTTGTAATAAAACTTGATTAATCTTTAACTAGAGGAAGCACTACAAAATTTTTCACTTTCAGTGGCGACAAAAATCGCCACTAAAAGTAGAAAAGTCACCACTAAAATTTTTCAGTGGCAACAAAATAATTGTCACTTATCGCCATTCAAACTTCCGCAACTAAAGGTCTTTGGTGGTGACAAAAAATGTAGCCACTGAAAATACATAGAGTGACGACATTTTTCGCCATTGATAAATGAAATTTGCCGCCACAAAAGTTAAAATTTAGAAGTTAAAAGTCGCCACAGAAACTTAGATTTAGTGGCGACAAAAAATATCGCCACTGAAGCTCCTTTCAGTGGCAACTTTTTTGTTGCCACTAAATCCTTCTTCAGTGGCAACTTTTGTATGTCGCCACTGAAGCCCTTTTTGTGGCAACTTTCTTATGTCACCATTGAATCATCTGTTTTGTATATTTATTTTATTTTTGATGTTTTTTTATTTTGATATTTCTTGTTATCTTAAGAGTATTACAAAAGAAAATTATAAAACAAAATACTATTATATTACACAAAAGTAATATTACATTATTGTCAATAATTATTAATATTACAATTATCAATAATGAAATAATTTATAATAATTACACAACTAATTGAAATAAAATATAAAACATTCAAAGTGTCATTGTTGTGTAGAATTATTGTTCCTTCTTGAATTTTGTCCTTGTTTAAAATAAAAACATTAAGGATAAGTATAATTAGTCTCATGATAATAAAATTAAATTACAAGAGTCATAAATTATAGAAAAAAAACATAATATATTATCAATAAAAGAAAAGACAATATGCACACTAAATACTAATTTATAAACTTGAATAATTAAAATAAAAATATCTAACATATTATATCTATGTTCCTTCCTTGAATTTCTTCTAATGGAACAAAATCATAAACAATATTGTCTAAGTTAACATTCATTTCAATCTACTTGACTTTTGTTAAAAAAAGTTTGGTCAAATAAATAAAAAGCTTGTATTCTAGTTTACAGCTTGTATTTCAGTTCCTTGCTTAGGATCATTATGATACTTTTGGGAGACTAAATAAACTTGAACTAACTCAAAATTTCAAAATTATAGGGTTTTTTTTCCTTAAACAAAATAAAAAGAATCTTTTCATTTTGGTCCTTCAAATTTTCCTATTCTTGAAAGTAGTCCTTAAAGGTCTCAAAAGTCTCCTTAATTTATATGAGAGCCTCCATGTAACTCAATATCACAGAAAATATCAAAATTTATGGAATTTTAGTTCATTACATAGAATTTTTAAAATTTACAGTTTAGTCCCTTTCTTCTCAAATAATGGTTTTGCACTTTTTTTCTCCCATTTTTCACTTCTATCCCATCATTTGCATTGTTTCTAATAACATATTAAATTTCCAGAGGTTGCAGCAATGCCCCAGTAATTTAAAAAAATTTTAGATTAGTCCCAATTTCATAAAGTGCCTTTAAATGGTCTTCTAAGCTTAGATTGAAGTATACAAAGCTTCGTTTGAGTTTTTTAGGCATTTTAAATTCTAAAATCAGTTCCATTGCAGCCATAAAATCAAAAATGAGAGGAAAGAAAAAGAATCAAAGTACATTCAAAATGTGCAAATCAAAGGAGCTCATTTTACTTGTATTTTCCTTCATTTTTGAGCTTTTTAAGTGCTTTTTACTGTACTTTCTCTCTCTACCCGTGGCTCTTTCTCTCTTCTGTAATTTTTCAACAACAATGGAGATACAAGGCTCACTCAAACAAATGCAAAGCACAAAATATATGAAAGATTTTAACTACTCACCAATTTTCTAACAAAACCCCCAAACTTTCCTTCATTTTTGTAGCCCAAAAGGTCCAGCCATTGGAACTTCGAGTTCCTCCATTATGTAGCAAATAACATTATTGTGTGCTGCCTGAATGACGGACGGTGGTGGGGATGGCCGGTGACTGACAGATGGTGACCTTAGTAAGTGGTGGTGGTGGTAGAAAGTGAACCTAAGTTAGAGAAGAAGGGAAACATGAAAGAAAGATGAAGGAAAGGAGGAAAAAGATAAATATTATAGAGAGAGAGAGAGAGAGGCATGAAATGAGTTTTAAATGTGTGAGTTTCATTACTTAGGAAATTTAGAAAAAGGAGGGAAATAAAAGAGAGAGGGATGACGGGAAGAAATTTTAGAAAAAAGGAGGGAATATGAAATTTATGATGAAATGTGTTAGAGGGAAAAGAAAAAACAAAAAATTCACTTCAAAATTTTTTTAGTTTCTTTTATGCATTAATGGCGACATTTAAAAATTCATTACTAAATACTTTTAGTGGCGACATATACTGTCGCCACTGAAACACCTTACAATGGCAAAATTTCAATTGTCGCCACTGAAGATTTTTAGTGGCAATAAAATGTGTCGTTACTGGAAACCTCTAGTGGCGACATTTTCAATGTCGCCATTGGAACTCTTTGGTGGCGATAGATTGTCGCCACTGAAGCTCTTCAGTGGCAAATTTTTAAATGTTGCCAATGGAGGTCTTTAATGGTGACACATTTTGTCTCTACTGAAGATTTTCAGTGGCGACACAAAAAGTCGCCACTAAAAGAGGACTTTCAATGGTGAATTTTTTTGTTGCCACTGAAAGTCATATTTTTTGTAGTGAAGATCATATAATTCAATTTATAACCCAATCGTATTCAAATCAAAGTATCAACATAGTCTAAGAACCCCAATTGGGTTCTACCAATCTAGCTACTCATGTTCATGAATAAAACAATAAGAATTAAATCAAGGGATGAAGAACAAAATAGAAACAAAAAATCCTTATCTGTCGAGTTTTGGATAACTAGTTTGGATTTTGAACTCCTTTCTTGATTATGCATCGAATTGCCTCTTAATGCTTCCCAATCTCTTTCTTCAACTCTGGATTATCTCTCCACTTCTTGTGACCTTTGTGGGGAGGCAAGGGAATTGAAGTTTTAGGCTCCAAAGACTAGCAAGGATTGTTACACTCCAAGCTACTCCAAGTGCTCCTAGTTTCCTTCTCCTTAGACGCCTGGAAGTGATGCTCCTCCTCCCTTGTGCCTCCTCCTATTTATAGGCAAGGAAGGTGTCTTCTTCGGCCTCCACATGGCCATGTGGGTGACATGGCCGTGTTGTAAGCCATGTTCTTGAAGACATCCGTCTGTGATGATTTTTCGATCGTTCCTTTGTTGAAAATTGTTGCTCTGGCCATGTAAGAAGGTGTATAAGATGTCTTTGTCATGTGGAGAGGTGTGTTCTAGAAGATTTAAGGTAGCATGGGCATGTGGCAGGGTGTCTTCTAGAAGACTTCATGGGAGCCCATGCTAAAAGGTGCATTTTGAGGTGCTTTGAGCCTTTAGACACTTGGTTTTGGTCCATTTCTCTTCAAAACTGCTTTATACCTGGGAAAAACTTAGATAACATGAAAAAAAGTAGAGACAAAGATAATTATACATAAAACACATAAAATATACCCCTAAAGTGAGTGGAATTTAGCAATTAAATATGTATAATTATGTGCTTATCATTTTAGCAAATGTACCATTTTAAAGTTTTACATTTTCACCTTAAAAGTGTGCTTAAAAATGTGTAGTTATAAAATTATGTGCATTCTAACATTGGGCATAAAAAATAAGCTAGAAAAGTATGAAAAAGGAAGGTTCAAAGTGTACTTACCTAATTTTGAGGTGTGAGAAAGTGTTATGCATAATTATGGAAATTGTTACCGTAATGTTTAAATAGTAGAAATAATGCTAGAAATGAACCAAATAGGTTATAAATGCCAATCCATCATGCTTTTCTTGCTTTGGCCGAATGCTATATGCATTTTTCCTTGAATGGCTAAATTTATGTGTTAATGGAAAGTAGCCAAAGGTGCAATATAAAATGGCCTAAGCTAAGAGAAAAAGGGAAAAATGATGAGATGATTAAATGTAGATAACATGATTGAATGACTTGAAATGCTAGCTGCAATTGTGAAAGAGTAAAACCTTATGGAGAATGATCTGGTGTATACTCCTAAGGAATTAAACTTTAAGGAGGAATGATCTGGTGTATACCTTTAAAGAATAAAACATTAAGGAGATATTGTGATTATTTATAATGCATGAATGTGTTATAAGTCTGAAGTGTTAATGCATATGAACTTTGAAATATTGCCATATATTCCATGAATGTTATCACATGCTGCATATCCCATGTTCATAAATACATACACACATGTTTCACATATGATATACACATAGATTTGTATGAAAAGAATTTTGGGAATTGAATAGAATGTAGAAACGTTTTCTGTATTCGTACTAGTGGTACATATCAGTTATTTTAAAGAAATAGTTTGTTTAGCTACTGGGAATATATTTCTCATTATTATATTGATATGTATCAAATGTCTAGATATTGTCTAATTATAGAGATTGAGATAGGAACAGTGGAAGTCCCCTTCTTAGGGACTTTCACCATCATGAAAGATATTTATATTATATCTATTATAGAAATTTCCCTAGAGTAATTTAGGCACCTTAGTTATGCAATTATAGCCCTTTCATTTTGGTCCTAATTCTATATGTTCTTTTTGGGATAGAATTAGGACTACCATTTTTGGTTGTATATAAAAATGGAAAAAGGGCACTTACTAGAAAAGGATGTGTGAAGAACCTATTCATCCATAGTATTTTGAAAAAGGAGTTTAAGTGATAGGATTGTTGTCTCCTTACGCCTTATGGATAGGTACTTTGTATATCATGGTATATGTATACCGAATGATGTAACAGATAGTCATCATATATAATATGAAAGTTTTTATAAATCTCGTTGTGATGTATGAGATTTTATTTCTGTTGTGCAAAAATATGTTTACCTGAGCAAAAGGACCTAAACTTAATTATATATCAAATTACTAATGGATTAAATGCTTGGGCAAATTAACAAAATAAATGGGCTAAGAATAATGTAACCACTTATCTGAACATGTTATATGACGTCGTTGAGATAATATAAGGCGTGTTACATGTGTAACTATATGTTTAGCATGGTAAAGGAGTTATTAAAATGAAGAAAAAGAATAGATAAATATATAGATGCACATTTCAAGAATGAAAAAGTGTCATGAGTAATGGAAGGAAATTGTTCTATTATGATTAAATGGTAGAAAGCATGGGAGGAAAGGAACAAATGGCATGACAATCCCTAGCTTCCACCTCTTTCTCACCTTGGCCTAGAGCATTACCCATTTTTCCCTTAATGACTGAAATTATGTGTTAATGGAAAGAAGTTTAAAGTGTGTTTTCAAATGGCCTATATCAAGAAAAATGGTGGAAATGATGAAATGATTACATATGAATAATAATTGCATGTATTATGCCATTGACATGAGAATGTTTTAATTTATATGAGTATGAATAAATTCTTGAAATTTACATGCAAATGAGAAAAGAAAGGCATTGATGGTCACCAAGAAAGGGTAGAGAATGGCACTAGTAGATCCCCTTGAGGTGAATATGTAAAGGTTATGAATTTTATCTACGGGGTAAGAGAATGACATTATTTATATCTTCCCCTAGAGATAAATAAAAAGGGCAATGAATGTTACCTGAAAGGATGGACAACGACACTAATTAAGTCATCCTAAAGGTCACCAATAAAGGGTGGAGAATGACACTATTAGAGCCCCCTTGAGGTGTATTTGATGGCACTATATGATACCCTAGTGTAGACTTAACAACCTAATAAAAGTCACCTAGTAGTAAGGAATAAATGACACTCAATTGTTATTACAGATAAAGTATGATTGATGTGATGATAGATAAGGTAAGAATGCTTAAGTATGTGTTTTGTTGATGAATGAAGAATGACATGAAATGTTAACAATTTCATATTCATAAATGCACATGTATATGTTTCACATAAAGCATGCCCACAGAACTGACTAAAAACTATTTTAAAAAAATGGAATGTAGAAATGCTTTCTGTATCTGTACAGTGGTACATGCTAGTTATTTTGAAAATGTATGTTTGTTTTGCTACTGGGAAATTATTTCTCATTATTATACTGGTATGTATCAGATGATAGATCCAGTGTGGTGATGCATCAAACTAGCAGATTTAAGGAGTAAATAGAAATTATGTAATGAAGCACTTTTAGTCCTAATTTTTGCCATATGTATGTTGAGATAGAATTAGGACTATTATTCTTTTGGAAAAGTGGTTTGAGTGACAGGATTTTTGTTTCCTTACCTCTATATATGAATACTTAATATCTCTTAGGATGTGTATCAGAAGATTTAAATGATATACATATAGTGATGGAATGTTTTACAAATTCTGCTGTGATGTATGGAATTTTATTTCCTGTGCTGAAGTATGTTAACCTGAGCAAAAGAACCCAAAACTAATTAAATAATTAATTATTAATGGATTTAATGCTCAAGCTCATTTTTACAGAATAAGGTGAAGAATAATGTAACCACTTATCTTATTACATATTATGACATTGTCATGTAAAGATAAGGGTGTTACAAAGATTGAATATTCTCTCTAGTTAGTTTTCCAATTTCAAACATCATCGATAAGAGTATTTGAGAGGAATCTAGATAGTTTTCCCTATAACATCTTGTAATGAAAACTTTATTAATCCTTAACTAGAGGAAGATCACACAATCTAATTTACAACTCAATCATATTAAAATCAAAATATCAACATAGTTTAAGAACCCCAATTGGTTTCTACCAATCTAGCTACTCATGTTCATGAATAAAACAACAAGAAATATAATAAAGGAAGAAGAACAAAATGGAGATAGAAACACCTCATCGATTGAGTTTTGGATGAATACCCTTGAATTTGAACTCCTCCTTGATTATGCTTCTTGTTACCTCTTAATGCTTCCCAATCTCCTCCTTCAGATCTTGGATGAATCTCCACATCTTTTGACCTTTGTGAAGAGACAAGGGAATTGAAGTATTAAGGTCCAAAGATAGCAAAGATTGTCACATTCCAAGCTTCTCTAAATGCTCTTGGTTTTCCTTTCCTTCACACCTTCCACCATCATACTTCTCTTCCTCGAGCCTTCTCCTATTTATAAGCAAAGGGGGCATGTATTTAGGTTGTCACACAGCCGTGTGGCTACCTAGAAAATGGCACGACCGTGTGGTGGCCTATATAAGGAGCACGACCGTGTTATAGGCTATGTTCCAGAAGAACTCCATTCGTGATGCAATTTTCCCATCTCTCGGTTGGAAGTGGTTGCTATAGCCATGTAGGGAGGCCCATAGGTGCAATTTTACTCCATCTGTGTGCTTATCAGTATACCAATTTCATCCAAATTTAGGGTTAAAAGTCTCTATTAATTTTGCAATTTTACTCCATATTACAGTCACCAAAAAGAATAAATTATAGCTCACATTATAGCATGCAACGTAACAATTTTTTACACAATTTTGTCCCTCTAAATTACTTAGTTTAAAGTGAGGATCGACTATTCTTTTTACTTAGTTTTGAATCCTAATCATCATCTGTCAAATCTTTGAAAGGAATTTAGATAGTCTTCTGTACGATGTCTCGTAATGAAGGCTTAAACAATTGTTCTTAACTGAAAGAAGATCACATAATCTAAATTATAATTCAAGCAATTTAATATCAAATAACCAATATAGTTTAGGAACCCTAATGGGTTTTACTAATCTTAATGCTCATGTTTATGATTAGAACAACAAGAAAGTTAATTGTAAAGAAAGAAGAACAAAATGGGAACAAGTACACCCTCATCTATCGAGTTTTGGATGAATAACCTTAGTTCTGATCTTCTCTTTGATTATACTCCTAGTTGCCTCTTGATTCTTCTCAATCCCTTCCTCTAAGTCTTGTTAGATCTCTACGATTTTCACTTTTGTAGAAAAATGTAACAATCAGAAAGGTTTTTAAAAGATAAAACCTAATTTTCGATGCTAATTCCAATCAAACGAAGCCTGGCATGACTTTCGAGGATGGCGATTTGAAACTGAAGGTTGTTCAAAGTCAGAAACACGATCGAATGGAAAGAAACGCAATCCGATGATCAAGAATTGACAGACGATGTTTTGTGCATCAATTTCACTGACGGAGGCCAAAACCTTCACATGGAAATACATGTCGACGTCTGGAAGGAATCTGACACCCTAAAGTATCCCCGGGTGGTCCGGGAAAAGTTAAAATCGCCCCCAGAGGCTTTAAATTTCCCAGAATTCCTCTATTTCTCTCAAATATATCTCTCTCCTCACCTCACTTTCTCTCTCCTATCTCTCTTCCTTCCTCCACCGTCCACCACCACCAGAGCCACTGTGAGCCACCGCCTGGCCAACTGATCGACAGCCCTTACCACCCACAACCTCTATCAACCACCCACGGCCACCAACGACCGCCAGCGCTATAGGAAAATGGCGTTTTCTTCCCCCATCGCTCGAAAACTTTGTCAGATGAGATCGCCGCCATCCGCCACTGTTAGCTGTCACCGTCCCCACCATCGTGTAGCCTGAGCTGCCAGCTTCCTCCACCAGCTCGCCGACGTCGAACAGAGGTCCGACGCGCCTGGATCGAGGCATTTTCCATCCGCCGTGCATAAACTTTCGTGGCCAGAAAACACCATCCAAATGGTCGTGAACTGCCGCACCACCACCATATTCGGACTCCTGGTCTTGCGGGCTTCACCATCGTGCGCCGCTGTACTGGAGCTTCTGGACATACACCGGGAGAAACAAGATCACCCCGAGACAGAATTCCATCATCCGATCACATTGGTAAGGTCCGATTTCCCAAAAACTAATGAATTCTGATTGAAATAGCTGCCGAACGTAATTAGGCAATAAATTGACCTAGGTATTAGGGCAACCAGACTTAGAATTGTTAAACGGATGACGTGACAAGCTTGAATATTCAATTTAATGTCCAGGAAATTAATTGGGCTTAGAAATACAGACTACGTGAAGTCCTGAATCGATTTGGAGCAACAGGAGACCAGGTAGGATAATTTACGCTTCTCGAGCGTTAGATTTGACCTTGTGGATACCTGAACGATTTAGATTATTTGTATGGATTTACGTGCTGCTTTCGATGGAATAAATTGCATGCCTGTGTGCTGGATATCCGAATTGCATGTTAGACATTTTGTTTATCAAGTTTAGATGCCCTTAGGATAAATTTACTTAAGGTAGGGTACTTGATAGCCGGTATGGGACGCCGTTAAGTATCCTGAGTACAGGGAGCTTTTAAATGAGATTATTTTTATCAGATTTAGCCTGTACTGCGTTAGGGATCACACGATAAATAAGGACGACCCTAAGAAAGGTTTAAGGAGTATAAGGGGGGATAGCCTACACGGGGAAACGTTGTGATTTAGGCGTAATACCCTAGAACCCTGAGGAATAGCCGACCGTGAGCATGTGACTTCGAATAGACTGTATGAGGATGAGAATTGGCATATTCTCTCTAGATGATGTGCAATTAGATGACGATTTAGACTCGGTCACAGAGGATTTGTGGCCAACGTGGATTTAGATACACCGGGCATGGGATTTTATCTGATTTCGAGTATTGATTTTAAAAGAAATGGATTTTCATGATTTTGATTATCTGCCACAATTTCCATGTGATAAAATGATTTTTCAAATAAGGTATTTCACTGATTTCAAACTAATTTCGGGAAGTTATTTTCGGTGCTCGCACCGCTGAGTATTCAACCAGATTTTAAACTATATTTAAAATGTAAATTATTCTACTGGGATTTTATATCTCACCAGGTTGTTTACTCAGATGAACAGGGACAGGGACAGGAACCTAGACGTTAGCTGGACAATGATTTGATGATAGACAGAAGAATGGCTTAGTCTAGGCTTGAATTACAGTATATATATTTTGATGATAATGTTATATAATTAGTCTTCTGTAAATTATGCTTTCTGTTGTTGTTGGACTGGCTATATAATTGTAAACAGGTGATTGTTGTACTATGGACATGTTCGAAATATAGAGGAAACTCTGTCAGATTTTCGGTAGGGTTTACCGCTGTAAACTTGTGTAATTAAGTTAGATTTTGCATTTAATGATTATATGCCGTATGTATGGACTTTAGTTTTCATTCCAGAGTAAGTTATGATGTATGTATGTATAATTAGCGTAGCTGCACGTGAATTAGGGTTGAACAAAATCCGAATGGACAACGGGAACTCTATTTGGGTTACGCTCAACCAGTAGCAATCCCCTGACATTCCCACATCGGGAATAACTACTTAGAAAGACCTATATGCTTCCGCTAATCAGATACAGGATTGTGTATGTCGTATTAGGGGTCATTACAAAAATAAGGATATTAGAGTGCCAAGGTCCACAGATGGAAGGGAGTGTCACTTTCCAAACCACACACTCTCATGACTCCACACCACCTTTCTCTTCGTCTGCATCCCTATTTATAGACAAGGATGGCATGAGAGGTAACATGGTTGTGTTTTAGTGTGGAAAATAGCAAGAGCGTAGTGGAGGGTGTGTTAGAGGCTAGGTCATGCTCTTAGACTTTTTGAAGGGCATGTTATAGATTCTTGAGCTAGCATAGCTGTGGTGAAGGGTGTGTCATGGAAGTTCCTTGTTTGGCCATGCTCCAAGGTGTGTTCTAGACTCTTTTCTTCAACATGAACGTGCTCCAAGGTGTGTTCTAAAATCTTTTCTTCAACATGGGCATGCTCTAGGGTGTGTCAGGCCATAAAACTCTTGTTTTCATCCCTTTTGACTCGAAAATTCTTCATTGCTGATTGTGACTTAATAAAACACTTAAAATGAGAAAGGATACACAATTGAGTGATTCTTAAGATAAAAATACATAAAATGCTTTTGAAAATAAATAGAAAAAATCAATAAAATATGTATAAAATAGGATATATCAAATCACCCCACACTTAAGCCTTTACTTGTCCTCAAGGAAAAAACAATTCAGTCATTAAACAAATAGCAATAATTTCTCAAAATCTATACCTAATCCACAGTTAATAATATCTTATACATCCCAAATGATATTTAAACATAAATCAATTTGCAAACCTTGATACACAAGAGATAATGATAATGCAAACACAACTTAATTTGCAGTTTAATATCAAATAATTAGGAACTAGTGCCTCACAGGGGTCACTCAAATCACACAAAATATATCAAGGTAAAGTACAAATCCCTCGTGCAATTTCACAAGAGTCTGCCTACCATATGCTTGCTCATACATCTTATCTTCGCTACTACAAACAATTGGATACCAAAATCAAGGGTCTTGACCAGGTTGTAATAGGGTTTGAGGTAAAGGTAGGAGAAAATTTGGAAAGAATGGGTAACAGATATGCTGGAAACTCATGCGATCTATAGAAAAAATCCAAGGATTAAATGCAGCAAAGTGCTAAACATAATTCCTACCAAGTTCTTAATGAAATATGGGATGCTCAAAGAGTACCATATCCAAAGAGAGAATGAAGACTGCTTTAATATTCATCATTTTTTTCTTTCTTTTCTTTCTTTTCTCTTTTCATTTTTTCTTTTCGCTCTCTTTTTTTTTTCAATTAGTCTGCATGCTTACAACTTGAAAAGAGCATTTAGAATGAAAACAATGAACTTAGTGAACTATCACTAATTAAGATAATGCATTTTAATCCATACATGAAGAGTAAACCACATAAATTCTAGCATATAGGGTGAAGAAAGAAGACAGTGTAAGAAGGAAAGAAAATAAAGCGTAATGGTGTGAGTAATGAAGAAAAATTCAAGGCCCAATAGTGCATATAATTCTAAAAAACTTTTCAACTAAATTGTAAATTAAGCAGTGCATGCAATTTGCATTATCAGTATCCTAAATCAAAATTTTAACAATTTAAAAAATAATTAAATACCAGTTGTATAACTTGACTGGGTGACCGGTATAACCTGACCGAGATGATGCATTAGACATCACTAGTTGCTTTCTATACTTAACAAGAGGAATAATCACTGTTTACTTAATAAACTAAATCATAAATGCTCAATAGATAAATAAGAACTCAAATGTATAAAACTAAGTATCCTAGCATGCGGTATCAATAAATAGTCATCCACAACTAAAAAAAAAGGTGAATAATAAAAGAAAACAACCCCACACTTGAGGATTACACTATCCTCAGCGTACAACAAAAGGGTATCCCAAAAGAAAAAGAAATAGACAAATCAATAACATATACGAGTGTCTTAAGTACTTAGGCAATTCTTGCAATTTCAGGACGGGGGGTCCTCAATTGAAGGTTTCACCTTTTGCACTTTTGGCCTGTTAAAAGAAACAAGAATATTAGTAGAGCTACAGGGCTCAGTAGCCATCAAATTGGCTAGTTGTTCCAACACTTGCTCATTGGAGAACTCTTCCTCATCTCCCTGAAATGCTATTTGGAAAGGGTTATTAAGAAAGAAATCTCATAATTTAGACTCAATAACATCATTTAAGACATTTATATGATAAACAGGATCATCATGATCTAAATAATGTCTTAAAAAAGTTGCTAAATCAAAATAAACCTTCTCCTATTTCAACTTATCAGGGTATGGAATAGGTGGCCTATATTCGCTCTTAGGGCTCTTGTCCTCTACTTTCAATGGTCCACTTACCTCAGGGTCTGGCTCTTCATTGACCGACACATCTTGCATAATAGTATTATCATTGATAAATATTAAAGGGTCAAATACTTGCTTACCAGATATTAGAGTGATAACATTACAATGCTCTCTTAGTTTAGACTTTGGGATGTTAGGGAGTGTCCCTGGCTGTGTCTCAGCCAACATCATAAAATTTAGCCTGCTTGATATTCTATGTTCTGAATGGAGGCCTACTGATTTCTTAGGATTGTGTCTATTAGTTGGAACCTACTCTCTAAAGTGGACACATACTTCATGATCATTTCCTCTAAATTGGATTCATTCTCTTGCATTTGAGAAGATTAATTTAGAGCAGTTTGTTGTTAGGGTTGCTGCTGACACAGCCAATGAAAATTTGGTGAACCTTGGGTATTGTTGCTCCATCCAAAATTTGGATAGTTGTTTTACCCAAAGTTGTATGTATTGGTAATTTCCTTGATCTATTCAAATAGTTAAGAATTAACCTTCCTTTTATTGAAGCTATTTCACAGATGCCTCGCTATATAAAGTTCTTGAAAGAAATATTGAGCAACAAAAGGAAACTAGAGGTTTTGGGGCTGGTGACACTGAATAAGGAGTGTTCAGAAATCCTACAAAATAAGCTGCCTGTTAAGAGGTGTGATCCGAGGAGTTTTACTATACCTTGTGTAATTGGTAAACTGTCTATTATGGATGCTCTAGCTAATTTAGAAGCTAGCATAAATTTGATGCCCACTAGCTTGTTTGATAAATTAGGATTGGGTGAGCTAAAACCTACTAGAATGAATATATAATTGACTGATAAAACTATTAAACATCCTAGAGGTATAGTGGAAGATGTACTTGTAAAGGTTGATAAATTCATCTTTCCTCCTAATTTTGTTGTGATGGATATAGAGGGTGAGAGTAGCGTACCCTTGATTATAGGTAAGCCTTTCTTTGCAACATCTAGGGCTATTATAGATGTCTATGATGGGGGATGAGACGGTTACTTTTGACTTACCTACCTCTAAGAGACAATCTTTAGATCATGATGATATTGTATATTCTGTGGATGTCTTGGATGATATGGTTAAGTCTGAATTGCAGGAATTTTTACTTGCTGACCCTTTATAGGTGGCATTACAAGAAGATGAGGATGAGTTGTCTAACGAGCAAGTGTTGGAACAACTAGCACATTTGTTGGCTGTTGAGCCCAACAACTCTACTAACCCTTTTGTTTCTCTTGAAAGGTCAAAGCTGCAGAAGGTGAAACCTTTAGTTGAGGACCCCTCGGCCTTGGAATTACCTAAGCACTTAAGCTATGCCTATTTGGATGAGGCAGAGAAGCTGCTAGTAATTATAGCAACTGACTTGACACCTGAGGGGAGGGAGATGACTTTGACCTCTCTCAGGAAATACCCTAAGGCTTTTGCTTACAAGATGACAAACATTATTAGGATTAATCCCAGCTATTGTTCACACAAGATTCTGATGGAGGATAGCTATAGGCCAGTGGTACAGCCATAGAGATGGTTGAACCTAAACATGAAGGAAGTGGTGAAAAAGGAGGTAATTAAACTTCTTGATTCAGGTTTGATCTACCTTATTTCTAATAGCTCCTAGGTGAGTCCTGTGCAGGTTGTAACTAAGAAGGGTGGGATGACAATGGTAAAAAATGAGAAGGATGAGCTCATACCCACTAGGACGGTAATAGGTTTTAGGGTTTGTGTAACACCCCTATTAGCCTATGGTTCCTTTTAATGTTTAAAGGTATAATATATATGATTATCCTAATAATAATGTGTTACTATGACTTCTACCTGAGTAAATTTTAAACTTTTTACCAAGTTGATTAATTAAGTTCCATTTGGGTTGGTCTCTACTCTCGGGTTCTCTCAAAATCACAACAGAATAAAAATATATGTATATAGATTAACTATACATAGACATGCATTTTAATTAAATATAAATAGTTAACTATTGGGCATGGAGGCAACAATCTTGCCATTCATAACCTATCGATTAGTTTATTCATCAATCTAGCCTAATTCATATATAGATAAATTAGAATAGGCTATACAAAATAATCCTACACTAGCCTTTCTCAAAATATCATGAAGGCTAGCTTTATTCTACCATATACTTAAGCTATCCAATATTAAATAGTCTGTATGCCCAAATTGGACACTTCTTCATACTTTACCTTCACCACCTGCCTAAGGGGACCTACACATCTGGTATATGCCAACACTATCGTGAGAAATAAATCTCAGTAGCAATACAACCTATTACAAAATCCATTGACCTGTACCATCGTGCTCGCATGAAAAAACTCTACATTCTTTCATAAAATATATCACATGCTAATGGAATGTAATACATGTAGCATTTAATCATGTTATGTACTCATATATATGCATATTCATTAAAACATATCATCTTTAAAGCATGGGGAGTGTATTCATCATCATTCTCATCATAAAACATTTCTTATAGAACACAAGTGTGATAGTAAACATACCATCATTTTACTTTCATAACATATGTGCAGTACATAAAACACCCTAAGAGTAATCGGGAGAGTTGCCCAGTAACAACTCCACACACCACTGTCTATATGAATGAGCGCATGTCTAGTTAGCCATGCCTTAACTTTTCTACATTCTGAGGCGTCCCCTAGTGGATCCAAGTACCTTAATGGTCCCTGCCCCTTAACAGCAGTTCATCCCTGACTAGTGGGATTCCTCCCTCTCGTCCCAAACGGGGCTGGTATAACTCTCATAGGATCACTGTCAACTCTCCCCGGATCATTTCCTCTCCACCTTTAGGCAGATCATAAAACTATGGAATCACCACCATTCCCTTTAGGTGGATCACACTCCCAGTGTGCTATTCTCTACATATACTCTAAGGTGAATTGACCCATGCACATGGTTATGCTGAACTCTAAGTATAGATTTCTTTTTGAGATTGAGATATGATAATTGAAATTGGAATCTAATCAGAAAGAACAATTAATTTTTTCTTAGAGATGAGGTTAATTAATTACGAGATTAAGGAGTAGCTATTCTTAATAGTGGTGAATTAAAATGATAAAGCTGATCTAAAATCAATCATTAGGAAGAGATTCCAGTGGTAAATTCTTAGATTTAGAAACTTAATTTTCTCAAGAGAGAAATTGAATTTAACTTAGAATTCACTCACAAGTAGCATCATTAGATTCAATAGACCATTATCCTTTACGTGTTTGCCAACCAATACAGGTCCCTAGTGGGTTTACTTTTCTTGCCTCGGTATATTCTCTTTCGTTCCTTATCACTGGTTATTGTTTATTGCACTTAGTTAATTATTAGTATTAGTTAAAAATCAATCACTTTGAGTTTTAGGCTAGATAACAGAGAAAAATTAGTAATTCTAGGCTTTCCCTTTCCCGTGGAATATAACCTTGATACTCACCATTTCATGAGGCTACATCGATAGGTTCACTGCCTTAGGTGTAGTTGCATTGGTAGCACAACACACATCACTTATTTCCACACTTTAGGCAATTAGCAACCTCAGGAAGTTGGTTAATACTAGGTCACCCTTGTGGTGCCTTGAAGTTTCCCCCTCTAACATTTAAACTTCTGGTAGATTGCTTTTAACAAGCAGCAAATCTCTAGTTCATATGCTACTTCTCCTCCAAACACTTACTAAGAATGCAGCATTTTTTCACCAATACCGCAAAGTCTCTAATCTCTATTGGGGCTATCAACATCTTCATCTGCTAGTCTAGACCTGCTTTTAATTGGTCGAATTTTCAGGCCTCGTCTAGGTGTAGCCTCAAATACGTAGAATACCTATCTAATTCTTCAAACTTAGTTAGATAGTCTTCAAAGGGCTTGACCCTTTGCTTAAGCTACAAGAACTTTATTTCCTTTTCTTGTCTTATGTTTTTAGGGAAGTATTTTTACAAGAAGATCCTTTTAAAAGACTTCTAAGTTAGTGGAATGCCCCTACTTTCCATAAGTTTTTTAGCCCCACTACACCAATGTTTTGCCTCATCCTTCAACATATACACTGCATATGTAACCCTCTGTTCCTTTGTGCCATGTAGCAGTTGAAATAATTTTTCCATCTCTTTCAGCCATCCTTCCACTACCACAAGCTCACATGTACCTGTGAATGCTGGCGATCATGCCCTTTAGAACTTTAGCCAACCTTGTTACATAAGTTAGTATTTTTGCCACCGCTCTCAGGTTGGTTCTCCTGATTTTGCCTATACTAATTCTCCCTCATTATATGGGCACTGTTGGCAACTTAATCCCTTACTGCCTCTGCCATCATTTGGAATGAGTCCATCATATCTCTCATTTCCTCAACCATATTACTCCTCCCTTGTGATCTTCTGGCAGTACCTCTTCTTGTATTTGCCATAGATTTCTGATACAAAAGGAAAATAGTTAGCCTTTAGTAATAGCACCTAGCTATAGCAACAAGTTTACTCCTAATATCTTAATTGTTTTGATCATAACCCTATATATTATAGAGTATAAGAATTGAAATCAGCAATTCCTAAAGCTGCAAGCCCGACCAACCTTAAATCGTTAATTGTACCTCGTAAAATCACGACTCTGATACCACTCTTGTAACGACCCCTCATTATGTACATATGTATCAGAGAAAATTAGAAGCACAAAATTCTCTCAAATTTTTCTTCTTTCCTTTCTAAAGACTTATACCTTTTGGGGTCATTACTAGTTAAGTGTAACCTAAATAAACTCTTATATTAGTCCATTTAAATTCCACTCAACTACCTTTTATGTGCAACATACCTAATATCACCATTTATACCTTTATGTACTATGGAATATACAAATGCTAAACCATTCATCATGAACAATTGAGATATAACTTATAGTAATGCTATTGAAATAATCTTCCTACTAACCAATAATGTTTCAATACAAATATCTCCATTACATAATTCCATATCCTATGGCATTCATCCATATAACCATATAATTATCAGTACATTTACAATCCATGGCTCATAGGCCATTTCAAATTACTCTCTAAGAACTTAAGAATTCATCTCTTCTAGGCTACCTTGCAGCTCTTATACACATCTCCAGCCCAACTAATTTATAGGCATATCTTAGCCCTGATCATCTAAACAAGCAACTTGATGAGATACATGTAACGTCCATAACAACTCCTTAGCCTATGGTTCCTTTTAAGTTAATTAAGGACTATAATATATAAATATCATAATAATGGTGTGTTACTATTACTTCTACCCAAGAAAATTTAAACGTTTTACCAAAGTTCATTAATTAAGTGCCATTTAGGGTCGAGTTCTACAGTCGAGTTCTCACTCAAGAATTATAGCAAAATTATCAAATTATATATATAATTTACTTTAGATAACTATACACAAACATGTATAATTACCCATTAGTTAACTTTAATTTAACTATTGGGTTATGAAGGCAACATCCCTTCCACTCATAACCCTATTAAATGGACTATTGATAGTGATAATTAATCCATATACATCCAAGTTAATATAGGCTATACAAGAGATAATCTAAACTATCCTTTCTAAAAAATCATAAAAACTAGTACTAAATGAACATATGCCTATTGTAACACCCCATATTCTCTTGATTAGTTTCAAATTAACGTTCCCTTAATTAATTGGATGAAGTATGATGAAATTGCTAGTGTAAATTAATATTTAGAATGGATATGCTAAATGATAACACCTTCTTTCTTGTCTAACCAAATTCGAATGTGAGTGAAAAGTGCATTAGAAGTAAGCTTTATTTTGAGTTACTTAAGGTGCTTACATAAAAGTTTAGGTGCTTGAGGTGCTTGAGGTTCTTACATTAAAATTAAGGTTCTTGATTTGATTCTTACTTTTCTTCCTTTCACATAGCCTAATTGTCAAATGAGAAAACCAAATTAAAAGTATATATATATATATACACGGCAATAGAAATTGAGAAGGGAAAGAAAAGAGGTTAACATCTATTAAATATATATATACACATGCATTCGATGGAGTGAAATGAAAGCAAGAGAGAGACGTGTGGCATTAAACTTCCTTTTCTTCCCTTTAGCCTTTAATCTCAAGTAACCGAATGGTTTTTCCAAATCAACAAATAAAATGAATGAAGGAAAAGTAGTTGAATATAGTGTACAGTGAGAGCAATTCCTCTCGAGTTCACTAAATAGGAATTAGATATAAGAATCAAATTATAAAGCAA
This sequence comes from Senna siamea, assembly GCA_031216115.1. Lineage (NCBI taxonomy): Eukaryota > Viridiplantae > Streptophyta > Magnoliopsida > Fabales > Fabaceae > Senna > Senna siamea. Next base: position 16,252,042 of record CM062354.1, read on the forward strand.
AACCGTGTGCCTTACGTGAAGGTGGCTCTCACATGAAATAGTGGCTTATGTGAATCCCTTTCCTTCCTTTCCTTTGGCGCCACCGAGTGAGGAATTCACATAGGCATGTAGGATGCTAAGACATGGTAGCTTGCGTGGCCGTACATCTTGAGTGAATCCCTTTCCTTCCTTTCTCTTGGCACCACCAAGTTATAAAGTTGCATGTGCATAAAATGTTGGCCTTGTGTGAAAGGTTCATCTTATGTGAAATGGGCACCTTGCATGAGCCTCTCTCCTTCCCTTCCTTGACGAAACCGAGTGGAGTAAATGGTACAAGATTGCATGGAAAAATGGAGTGTACTTAAGTATACATGTGGCCCTAAATAATGACAATTAAGAATAAACAAAAGGGAGAGAGTGTAGCAGGCCATTCTAAACAAATAGAAAAGATACAAGAAAGGGATTGAAGTAAAGGGACATGGCAAGAGCATTTGGTATGAGAGAGAGAGCAGCTTCACATTTTAGAAAACACACAAACATATTCGGTGAGGGAAGAAAGAGCTAAGTTGACCAAGAAAAGAAGAAGAAAAGGAGTAATGGAAAATTCAAAGGAAGAGCCAAGACAATTCCATTGGATCTCATCCTTGAGGTAGCTTAGCAATTATTTTAATTTTGTTCCATGGTTTAGAATGTATTCGTTATGTTTTTTTTAAGCTTTCATGGAACATTAGTTTCCTCTCTACATTCTTGGAGATGTGAATGTCTCGTTGGCTAAGCTTGTATGGTAAATTGGATGTGGTTGTTGATGTGCTAGAATGGATATTGTTGTTTTATGGAAGGATTACTGTTGAAAAATTTAGCATGTATAATGAAAACCCTAGCTTAAGATAATGCTAGAAAATTTGTATTTTGTATGGTCAATATATGTTTTAAGTTATAGATACCAAAATAAAGATCGTTAGCTAGCATTTGATTAAGAATTTGACATTTCCCTTGTTGTCTACCCAAAACCGAGAGTGGCCTTTGTAAGGTATGGAATTTCTTGTTAAGTATTGTGTAAGATAAATGACCATTCAGTTTTGGGCTATGAAAAAGAGAGAAAATATGAGAAATTAATGTATAGTCATTAGCTTACCTTGTTGCACAAAATAAAGGTCCATATCATATTGAAATGTAAGGGTGAGTGATATGTGTAATCTAAATTCTAGTAGGAAAAAGGAAAGAAAATTGAGTCACGAAAGTAAGTAGAAGAGCTTGCCAATGATATGATTACATAATTTAAATGTATAAGAAGGTATCATGGAAATTTTAATGCATGACATCATTAAGTTTAAATTATAGAAAAGAGGTAAAAGTGTGACCATATAACATGAAAAACCCTAGATTTCAATCCTCTCCTATGATGGTTGAATGTAATCCATTAGTTTATTTAGGATAACCAAACCACTATGCCATTGGTAAATGAGTCATAAATTTCCTTATAATAGTTAAAGTTAAGGGTAATGGTGAGATGAATTATGGTTGCTAATTGTATGAACAAGTGTCCACATTCCTTGAAGTGTGACCAAAAGTGCTTCACACTTTAAGGCAAGGTAAGTTTTAAGAATGAAATGTATAATTGATCATTGTCTATTTCAGTTTTTAACATGTATAATCCCAGGAAAAGATGTTATACTTGAAATGATAATATCCACTTTTATCACATTGACATTTCAAATAATCATGCAATGCTTGCTAATTAGTATATGTGAATGAGACTATGTTTTAAATAATGGGAATGTAGATGAAATTGTTTTTTGTGTACTTGCACATTGGTACATATTAGTAGATTTTAAAATTATGAATTTCTAAGCTATTGGAAAACTTGTTTTCTCATTTATATGCTAATATGTATTAGATGCAGACATTTAGCAATTTTGGGGGAAGATAGAAGTAACATTAGAGGGCGTCCTCTTGTTAAGAGCATTTTTGTAGTCCTTCATTTTGGGTCCTAATTCTATATATTATTTTTGGATTAGAATTAGGACTGTTATTTTTGGCTATATATAGTAAAGGAAAAAGGGGAATTACTGGGAAAAGGATATGTGAAGAACCTGTTCATCCCTAGTATTTTGTAAAAGGGGTTTGAGTGAAAAGCTTGTTGTCTTCTGACTCCTTATGGATGGGTACTTCATATATCCTAGTATATGTTCACAAAAGGATGTAACAAACTTATTATTTGTAATATGAAAGTTTTATAAATTTTCCTGTGCATAAAGTATGGTTACCTAAGCAAAAGAACCCGAACCTAATCCACTATAATAATACTTAATGGTATAAATGCTCAGATGTTGTAAATTAATAATTAAGGTTAAGAATAATGTATCGAACTTATCTGGATACGTCGGAGGAGTTGTAATACTAGATAAGGGCGTTACATTAAGTTGGTATAAGAGCATAGCTGTAACGCCCTTATCTAGTATTACAATTCCTCTGATATAAACATATAAGTTCGATACATTATTCTTTTCCTTTTATTATTAACATCTGAGCATTTGTACCATTAAGTTTTATTGAAGCAGATTAGGTTCGGGATCTTTTTTCTCAAAGTGCACAACGAAAATAAAATACCATATATCATAGCGAAAATTTTAAACTTCTATATTACAAATAAAAAACGTCCAATAAATGTCTATTACTTCCTTTTGTAAACATGTTCCAGGATAGATGAAGTACCCGTCCATAAGGAGTCAGGAGATAACAAACCTATTACTCAAACTCTTTTTACAATTAATGGAGATGAACCAATTCTTCACCTATCCTTTCCCTAGTAATTTCCTGATTCCCTTTCAAACAGCCAAAATGATAGTCCCAGTTCTAATCTAAAATATCTAGAATCAGAACCCTAAAAATGCAGGAATACAAAATAATTTCTATCAACGAATGCCCTTTAATGCTAACTCCATCCTTCCCTGAGACTGCTAAACAGCTGGATCTGATACATATTAGCACATAAATGAGAAAATGAGTTTCCCAGTAGCTTAGCAATTCTTTCTTTTAAAATCTACTAATATGTACCAGGGTGCAAGCACCAAAACATTTTCATCTACATTCTCAGTATTTAAAACATAGTCTTATTTATAAATACAATTGGCAAGAATTGTGTGATTATTGGAAATGTTAATGTGGGGGAAATAATTATTCTCTTTCCATTAAAACTCTTTTCATGGGGTTATGCATGTTATCACCAAAAATAACAAAAATCATTTATTCATTTCATTTAACAAGAATCATTTATGTATTTCATTCTTAAAACTTACCTTTATACCTTGGTTTTTGAACACTTGGGCACCTTGTGGACACTTGGCCACCTTAATAAGCTTTATTGTGCACACTTGGGCACTTGTGGACCCTTGGCCACCTTAATAAGCTTTATTTAATTTAGGATTTTTCCCATCATTACCATAAGTCAACTTAATGACCTTATGCATTGATATTTTTAGGGTACTTTTCCCACAATTAATTGGTTCAACCATTGCCATTAATCGTTTAATTCACTTATTCTCTTGATTAATGTTACATACTAGGTCAAATATTACACACCACCTTTAAGGTCACACCAATTCTTCACTTTTACATTTTAGTATTAATGTGGGCTTTATTATGTACAAAGAAAGGAACTAATTAGCTAAACCTCAATTGGCTATATTTTCATTCAAAACCGGATGGTAGCTTCCTTTTGCACAATTCACATAATAAGGTCTCCTACCTTACAAGGATTATATCTATGCTTCCCTAGGATACATGCTAACCATACGAGCATACAAGTTCCATTGTTAACATAATTTAAAACTTCTATTATACATACCAATTTTTACCAACATTAGATCTTCCATGAAGGCCACATTAGTTACTTTATCCTAAGGGTACATTAACCATGCAAGAAGAAAAATTTCAGCATTATCTTATGTTAAAGATTTCCATAACTCATGCTACATTTTGCTAGCCATAGTTCTCTCATGATCATACAATATCTATTTTACCCCATCCACACACATGTCCATTTGCCATGCAAGCTTAGCCAAGAAGCAATCACATTTCAAGAATGTAGACAAGTAACTCTTGTTCCATGAAAGCTTGGGAAAATCATGATGCATGTACTCTAAAACATGGAACCAAAATTGTTGAATTGCTAACCTACCTCAATGATGAACTAGGATGAGATTAGCTTGGCTTCCTCTTTGAATTTCTCCCTTTACTTCTTCCTTGCTTCTTTGCTCCTTTCTCTCTTGATCCACTTAGCTCTTTCCTCCTCACAAAACTTTTGTATTTACTCTAACACTCATGCCATTCTATCTCCTTTGGATCCCCTTCCCGTGTGTGTGTGGTTTTCTAAGCTATGAAGTGCTCTCTATAACAACCCCTTAATTCATAATATACTTAGCTCTATCAGATTAGCGAAAGCATATAAAGTTTGAAATAAATTTTTCATTTTTCCTATATCAGGGAACCTCGGAGGGTCGCCACTAGTTGAGTGTAACCCAAATAGACTCTCCTCATGGTCTATTCAGATTCCACTCAACCCTACGTCCTATGCAGCAATTCTATTTTCATATACAAACCATAACATGCTCTGGAATATCAATGCTAATAACCATACAAATTCAAAACATTAAATCCATTCAAATTCAACTCGAAACAACTATTCTTTCATCCTGTTTTCCTATCAAAAATTTGACAAAATTTTCCCTAAAAACTAGACATTTCCCATAAATACAAACAGTCAGAAACCACCAAAATACATCCAATCATTACATCAGAATTCAGTATCAACAATGTAGATATATATACAAGCATAAGTCAAGCCTAAACTAAGCTACAACGTCATCCTGCTATCCTGCTTCTGCCCAGCTATCTCCTAGGCATTCCTTATTCCTTATCATCTGAGCAAAAAACTTCATGAGATGGTTAAATCCCAGTAGAGCAATTTACATTATACAGTTCTAAAATAGTTGGATGCTTAGCTGTGACATCGAAAAGAAAACATCTCCCTATATTCAAATTAAATGCATGTCAATTACCGTATTCTTTAAAATATATAAAACCATATGGGAAATCGATGCGAATAATAAAATGAGCATACAATCTTTATTCTAAAAATTTATACTGCAATTATTATTTAAAATCATGCCCAGTGGTTTTCATATATTGATCAGTCACAAGTCTCATGTGACTATTTATTATTCTTTCCAATTGCATGCCATTTTTACAGAAAACATCATTTTTACATTGGGTATGATCCGTAACACCAATCACCCAAAAACACGCCTATATTGTGAGTGTGATCCATGACACCAATCACTCACTCAAGGACCGAGTGAGAATCAACATCCATGGCGCCCCCTAGCATGTGCAAAAATGCTAATTCTCATCCTCATACAGTCTATTCAGAACTACATACGCATAGCCAACCAATTCTCAAGGTTATAGGAGATTATACCTAAACCACAACGTTACCTCGTATAGGTTATCCCTCCTTATACACCTTAAACCTTTCATAGGGTCGTCCTGGTTTACCAAATAATCCCTAACGAATGTAGACTTTATCTAATTAAAAATAATTCATTTTACAAAATAGTCTGCATAAGGGATATTCAACGGCCGTCCCATATTGGCTAATGAATACGAGTCTGAATTCTTTACTCGGCAGTTCCCTGCTTGGCACTTAGCGACGATTTTTTTCGCTGCTAAAATTTGTTGCAACAAAAAGTATTGCTACTATAACTTTTTTAAAATGAATTATTTAAACAAAATTTATAGCAGCAGTAATATTTGTTGCAATAATATTAAAACAACTTTAGCGGTAAAAACCGGCCGCTAAAAGTGTCGAGCAAAGCCGAAAGCAGAGAACTGCTGAGCAGAGGATCCAAAATCATTGAATACCCTACCTTAAGTCAGTCTGTTCCTATGGCATATAAATCCGATAGCCAACATATCAAACATGCAATAGGCATTCTCAGCACGCAAGCATACATATATAATCATATATCTTAGCACGTATTCCCATGCAATAAAAGTATTCTAAAACAGGCATTCACAGTATCAATTAAAGTTCAGGGGAGTGTAAATCACTCTATCTTTCACCGTTTTCTCCAAATCGATTCGAGGTTTCCTATTTCCTCAGCAATAGATCCTAATTAGTTCCCTGGGAAAATTAATTAAATTCTTAAGCAGTTTCCCTTTCAATTAAGCTTCGCTACGTTAATTTATTAAATTCCAAGGTCGGTCTAGTTTTTACACATGTTCGGGGTTAATTTCGATACGAAAAAATCAAATTGGGACATTTTAAACTGTACTAGGGGTTTTAGAAGCTGAAAATATGATTCTGACCACTTTTCAGCAACTCTAGTAATGGAACACGTCAGAGCAAGGTGCACGGCAGCTCACAACGGTGTACGGCAGCACATGGTGGCTGAGGTCGAAAGGTACACTAAAACGTAGCCCGTAACTCGAGGATGCTAGATCTAGGGTCCGTTTGGTAAAACTCGGCCGTTTAGACAACATTTTTTTGTGACGAAAACTAACGCATGGCAGACGATTTTTCCCCCGTTTTGGGTGCATGGGGCCGCATTCCACCAGCTGGAAGCTGACAGAGGAAGCTGGCCACTCAGGCTACCCAATGGTCGTGACGATGTGGTTGGACAGTGTCAGACGGTAGAGATCACGGTGGGGAAATAAATTCGCAACTGAGGAGAAAAAAAGCTATTTTCGACCGATGTGGTATCTATCAGCGATCAGGGATAGTGGCTAGAGGTCGAGGGCGTCAAGCTGCACCGGAAATTGGGTTCGGCAATGGCGCAGGGCAGCGTTTCTGGCAGTGCACGATGGTGCTAAAATGAGAGGAGAGAAGGGAGAGAAAATGTAGGGAGGAGAGAGAGAGAAAAGGGGAAATGAGAGGGAAAAGTGGAGTTTTGAAATTCTAAGGCCTCCTAGGGCATTTTGTCTTTTGCCGCTTTGCCCGAGCTAATTTTTAGATGCCTTCTCTGACCTGAGAAAGGATACAGACCCATATGTAAGGAATTCAGACTTCTTTTAAGGATTTAAAGCCTTCCAATTTATCTGCTGATTCCTTAATGCCAGACTGAGTTTTTCTTCGTTAGATCAGATTTTGACTTCGAAAAATTCTCAAATTTCAACCGCAAGCTCAAAAATTTATGTTGAATTTGATTTTAACAAAATCAAATTTTAATTTACCCAATTAATTTATTTTAAAAATTCAGGTTATTACATTCTCCCCCCTTAAAAAGGAATTTTGTCCCCAAAATTCATACCTGTGAATAACTCTAGGTAGCATTTCCTCATCTCTTCCTCTTTCTCCCACGTCATCTCCTGCGATGCTAGATCCTGCCAAAGTACCTTAACTAAAGGGATTACTTTATTCCAGAGTTGCTTAGTCTTAAAGTTAAGGATTTAGACAGGTGTAGATTCATAAGTTAATTTTTCCTTTAATATTATGGGTTAATTCCCCAATACATACGCGGAATTAGGGACATATTTACGAAGTTGCAAGACGTGGAATACGTCATGCAAGTTTGATAGGTATAGAGGTAAAGTAAATTGGTAGGTGACTGGACTGACTCTTTGCAGGATTTGAAATGGTCCTAAGAATTTGGGACTTAATTTCTTTGTCCTTATTTGTCTACCAATACTAGTAGTGGGTGACACCCTCAGAAAAACATGCTCTCCCTCATTAAACTCTAATGGTCTCCTTTTCCTATTCGTGTAAGCTTCCTGTCTCTATTGGGCAACCCTCATCTTTTCTCTAATCATTTTGATCTGATCAATAGTCTCTTGTACAATATCGGGTCCCAACAGTGTACTCTCCCCCATTTCTACCCAACTCAAAGGTGATTTGCAGCTTTTCCCATACATAGCAGCATATGGTGCCATACTGATGGTAGAGTGATAACTGTTATTGTAAGCAAACTCTATCAAAGGTAGGTATTTATCCCAAATTCCTTTCTGTTTTAGCACACAAGCCCTTAACATGTCTTCTAGGGTTTGAATTATTCTCTCAGACTTCCCGCCAGTCTAAGGATGATAGGTGGTGCTAAACTTAAGTTGGGTTCCTAATTCTTACTATAAGGATTGGCAAAATATCGAAGTGAACTTAGGGTCTCGGTCTGATACTATACCTGATAGTACTTTGTGTAATCTCACAATCTCCCTAAGGTATACTTCAGTTAATTTCTCCATGGAGTACCTCATATTGACAGGTAAAAAGTGAGCAGACTTGGTTAATCTATCCACTACTACCCAAATGGAATCATAACCAGCTGGTATTCTAGGTAGTCCAACTACAAAATCCATAGTTATTTGATCCCATTTCCTCTTTGGTATCTCCAGTGGCTTCAGTAATCCTGTGGGTCTTTGATGCTCTGTCTTAACCTATTGACAAGTCAGACAAGCATTCACATATTTCGTGATATCCTTTCATATACCTGGCCACCAAAAGTTTCTTTTTAAATCTTGATACATCTTGGAAAGACTTGGATGGATGGTATAGTGGCTTTGATGAGCCTCTGCTAACACTTTCTCCTTCAGTTCCTTATGGTCTGGGATTACTATTCTTTTCCTAAACATCAACACTCTATCAGGGGCTAATCCAAAATCAGGCTGATTTGCATAGATTTTCAAAGACTCATCCTCTAGTTGGGCTTGTCTAATTTGGTCCCTCAAATCGCAGGTTATTAGAAGTCACTCATTACTAGTCTCTTCGAAAATGTAATTACATTGAGGCTAAGATTCCTAAAGTCCTCAAGTAATCTCATGTCATCCACCATTAGGCTGGCTAATTGTAATGACTTCTAGCTTAATGCATCAGCTACTACATTATCTTTCCCTGCATGGTACTTTAACTCAAAGTTAAAGTCCTTCAAGTACTCTACCCACCTTCTTTGCCTCATATTCAATTCCTTCTGATCAAACAAGTACCTAAGGCTCTTATGATCACTAAAAACCTCAAATACAGCTCGTACAAGTAATGTCTCCAAATCTTCAGGGCAAATACAATGGCAGCTAATTCCAAGTTGTCGGTAGGATAATTTTCCTTTGCAAGTTTCAATTGTCTTGATGCATAAGCAACTACTCTCCCATCCTGCATTAAGACGCATCCTAAACCTTTCATTGATGCATTTGTATACACTGAAAAGGGCTCTAAGGGTTTTGGAATTATTAGTACTGGAGCGGTGGTTAACTTTTCCTTTAAGATTTGAAAACTATGTTCACACTACTCGCTCCACTTAAAATTTACACCCTTCCTAGTCAACCAAGTTAATGGCAAAGCTATTTGAGAAAATTCTTGTATAAATTTCCTATAATAACCTACCAACCCCAAAAAACTCCTAACTTTGGGGACCGTCCTTGGTTGACCCCAATATAATATTGCTTCAATCTTCTTAGGGTCTACTGAAATCCCTTCCCCATTTACCACATGGCCTAAAAAATTTACTTCCTCCAACTAAAACTCACATTTCTCTAACTTAGCATACAGTTATTTTTCTTCCAATATTTGTAGCACCGTGCTAAGATGTTGTGCATGCTCTTCGTGAGTCTTGGAATAGACTAAAATGTTTTCTATGAATACCACTACGAATTAGTCCAAGTAGGGTCTAAAAATTATGTTCATGTATTCCATAAAGACAGCAAGTGCATTGGTCAATCCAAACGGCATCACTAGAAACTCATAGTGGCCGTACCTAGTGCTAAATGCTGCCTTAGGGATATCTTCCTCTCGAACCCTAATCTGGTGGTATCCCGACCTTAAGTCTATCTTAGAGAATATCGTTGTACCCTGCAACTGGTTAAACAGGTCATCTATTTGAGGTAATGGGTACTTATTCCTAATGGTCACCTTATTCAACTGCCGATAGTCTATGCATAACCTCAAACTGCCATCTTTATTCTTTATGAATAAGACAGGAGCTCCCCATGGTGACACGCTCGGCCTAATGAATCCCTTTTCTAACAAATCTTCTATTTGGACCTTAAATTTCCTTAATTCTGTTGGGGCCATTCTATATAGGGTAATGGCTATTAGGCCTACAACCGGAATCAGGTCAATTGTAAATTCTGTCTCTCTATGTGGGGGTAACCTGCTTACTTCCAAAGGAAACATCTCCGAAAAATCACTAACAATAGGGATTAGGTTTAACCTTTCTTGCAATTCTACCTTAGAGAGATTTAGGGAAATATCACTTATCTCACACACTCTATCACTCTCACATACAGGCAAGGTATCCAAATAAGTGATAGTCCTTTTGAAACAATTTAACAAAACCCAATTCCTAGATAACCAATCCATTCCTAGAATGATGTCGATTCCAATCAAGGGAAAACACACAAGGTCTACAATAAATAGGGTATCATCGATGGAAAGGGGACAATTTAAGCACATTTGAGGGGATATGATGGTCTCTCCTAATGGTGTGGAAATTTGTAAATCACAAGGCATGGTTTTTAGGGGTAAATTATTCTTTTCACGCATGCATTAGATATAAAAGAGTGCATAACACCCGAATCAAACAATATTATTAAATGAAAATTATAAATTTTACCTCTACCTTGCATTAATTCGGGTGACTTGTCGACGTTCACTGCATCCAGAGTAAAGACTCTCCTTGGAGCTTGTGGTCTTTGGACACCTAGACTCTGCTAGCTTCCACCTGATGGACAGTACTTCACATAATGTCCTGAACCTCCGCATTTATAACACTGTATCGGTGTCTGATGCCAGCAAGGTTGGTTAGGATGCCTCATTCCACATTTCGAGCAGTTTGCACTTTTTGGACGTCTGTTACTACTGGATGACCCTAGTTATGGCTTAAACATTTCACCCTTCACATTTAGGTTTCTAGCTTGTTGTTTCTGCCTGCTTCCTGTTCTTTGACTCATATTCTGCTTTTGCTCTAGGATTTTGCTAAGGATTTGGCATTTGTTCACCAGCACTGCGAAATCCCTTATCTCTAGCAGGGCAATCTATGTTCTCATTGGCAAGTCCAAGCCTTCTTTTAATTGGCTTGCCTTCCAGGCTTCATCATAATGCATCCTCAGGTATGTGGAATATCTGGCCAATTCTTCAAATTTAGCCAAGTATTCTTCAAATGGTCTACCCCCCTATCTTAGTTACAGGAATTCTGTCTCTTTAGCCTGTCTTACACTCTTCAAAAAAGTACTTGTCTAGAAATACTCTTGAAGGAGTCCCAAGTGAGTGGAATGCCCCTACTCTCCATTAGTTGCTGGGCTCCAGTCCACCACTATTCTGTTTCTCCTTTAAGCATATATGTCACATAGGTAACTCTCTGTTCATCATTACTGTGCAATAGATGAAAGATTTTCTCCATCTCCTTCAACCATCCTTCAATTGCTATAGGATCAAAGGTACCTAAGAATGCGGGTGGCCCTGCCCTCTAGAATTCTATCCAACCTTGATACATTGGGTTGGTATTCTAATTATTTCCTATTGCTGTCGCATCATGTTGGCACTCGTAGTAGCCTGATCTCTCGTGGCATCGGCCATCATTTTGATAGAGTCTATCATATCCTACATATCCACATTGGTCTCCATGCTACTACTTCTTAATGCCCCTTGGCTTCTGTGTCTTAGCCTTCCTCTTAGCCTCCGTGTACTGTCTCTGCTAGGATCTGCCATGGTCAAATAACACAGAAAAAGAATTTATTAGTCTTTAACAACAACAATTATCAATATAGCAGTAGATTCATTCCTAATATCTCAATTTCAAATCAATTCCTAGATATTCCAGAGTCAAATCAATTTAAAATCCTAAAGTTGGAAGCCCGAGAATTCATAACCAATAACCCACTAAACCAGTCAATCAGTAAACTGAGCTCTGATACCACTATTGTAACGACCCCCTAATTTATAATATACTTACCTCTATCAGAGTAGCAGAAGCATATAAAGTTTGAAATAAATTTTTCATTTTTCCCATATCAGGGAACCTAGAGGGTCACCACTGGTTGAGTGTAACCCAAATAGACTCCTCACAGTCCATTCAGATTCCGCTTAACCCTACGTCCTATGCAGCAATTCTATTTCATATACAAATCATAACATGCTCTGGAATATCAATGCTAATAACCATACAAATTCAAAACATTAAATCCATTCAAATTTAATTCGAAATAACTATTCTTTCATCCTGTTTTCCTACCGAAAATTTGACAAAATTTCCCCTTAAAACTGGATGTTTCCCGTAAATACAAATAGTCAGAAACCACTAAAATACATCCAATCATTACATCAGAATTCAGTATCAATAACACAGATATATATATGCGTAATTCAAGCCTAAACTAAGCTGTAACATCATCCCGCTATCCTGCTTCTGCCCAGCTATCTCCTAGGCATTCTCTGTTCCTGATCATCTCAGCAAACAATTTCATAAGACGGTTAAATCCTAGTAGAGCAATTTACATTATACAGTTCTAAAATAGTTGGATGCTCATCTGTGACAACACATAAAAAACATCTCCCTATATTCAAATTAAATGCATGTGAATTACCGTATTCTTTAAAATATATAAAACCGTATGGGAAATCGATGCAAATAATAAAATGAGCATACAATCTTTATTCTGAAAATTTATACTGAAATTCTTATTTAAAATCATGCCCAGTGGTTTTCATATACTGATCGGTCACAAGTCTCATGTGACTGTTTATTATTCTTTCCAATTGCATGCCGTTTTTATAGAAAACATCATTTTTATGTTGGGTGTGATCCGTAACACCAATCACCCGAAAACACGCCTATTTTGTGAGTGTGATCTGTGAAACCAATCACTTACTTAAGGACCGGGTGAGAATCAACATCCAGGGCGTCCCCTAAGATGTGCACAAACACTAATTCTCATCCTCATACAGTTTATTTAGAACTACATACGCATAGCCGACCAATTCTCAAGGTTATAGGAGATTATACCTAAACCACAACATTACCCCGTATAGGTTATCCCCCTTTATACACCTTAAACCTTTTATAGAGTGTCCTGGTTTACCGAGTAATCCCTAACGAATGCATACTTTATCTAATTAAAAATAATTCATTTTACAAAATAATATGCATAAGGGATATTCAATGGTCGTTCCATACCGGCTATTGAATACCCTACCTTAAGTCAGTCCGTTCTTATAGCATATAAATCCAATAGCCAACATATCAAACATGCAACAGGCATTCTCAGCACGCAGTCATACATATATACTCATATATCTCAACACACATTCTCATGAAATAAAAGTATGCTAAAGCAAGCATTCACAATATCAATTAAAGTTCAAGGGAGCGTAAATCACTCTACCTTTCACCGTTTGCTTCAAATCGGTTCAAGCTTTCCCGTTTCCTCAGTAATTGATCCTAATTAGTTCCCTGGGCAAATTAATTAAATTCTTAAGCGGTTTCCCTTTCAATTAAGCTTTACTACATCAATTTATTAAATTCCCAGGCTGGTCTAGTTCTTACACATGTCCGGGGTTAATTTCGATACAAAAACATCAAATTGGGACATTTTAAACTGTACCGAGGGTTTCAAAAGCTAGAAATCTAATTCAGGCCACTTTTCAGAAACTCCAGCGATGGTGCATGACGGAACATGGTGGTGGATGGCAGCTCATAATGGCGCACGGTGACTGAGGTCAAAAGGTACACCAAAACGTAGCCCACAACTCGAGGATACCGGATTCAGGGTTCGTTTGGATGGCATTTTTCGTTGATGAAAAGTGACGCACGATGAATAGTTTTTCCCCCGTTTCAGGCATGTGGCATTGACGTTCCATCGGCTAGAAGCTGGGGGAGGAATCTGGTAGCTCAGGCTACCCAACAGTGGCGGCGGTGTGGCTGGATGGCATCAGACGGTGGAATGCCAACACCACACGCCTATGCGGCAGCGCGGTCGGGGATGGTGGCTGGAGGTTGGGGGTATTGAGCTGCACCGGCGACTGGGTCAGGTGGCAGCGCAGGGCGGCGTTTTCGGTGGTGTACGGTGGTGCAAAAATGAGAGGAGGAAAGGGAAAGAAATGTAGGGAGGAGAGAGAGAGAAAGGAGAAAATGAGAGGGAAAAGTAGAGTTTTGAAATTTTAAGGCCTCTAGGGACATTTTGGTCTTTTGCCACTTCGCCCGAGGTAATTTTCGGATGCCTTCTTTGACCTAAGAAAGGATACGGACCCATATGGAAGGAATTCAGACTTCTTTTAAGGATTTAGAGCCATCCAATTTATCTGCTGATTCCTTAACGCTAGACTAAGTTTTTCTCCGTCAGATCAGATTTTGACTCCGAAAAATTCCCAAATTTCAATCACAGGCTCAGAAATTTATGCTGAATTCGATTTTAATAAAATCAAAATTTAATTTACCCAATTAATTTATTTTAAAAATTTGGGTTATTACACTCTCCCCCTCTTTTTTTTTCTCTATTCTTGTGTATGCATGTATGTTAAACATACAAATTTTCATTCCATTCCCTTTTGTCTATTCTCCTCACATTGCAGCCATATGTGTACCTTTAGGTGCCATATACATTTTCTTGCACTCCTTGGTTTAGCTACTCAAGCATGTCAATGGAAAGGAGGGAAGTCACATTTTGATTCCTATTGCTGCACTTATACTCTTACTTTACATTGCTTCCACCTTTGCAATTTCACTCAGTCTCGTTTGAAGGGAGGAAGGAAGGGAGATCACGCCAAGAAAGAGAAGTAAAGGAGGTCACACAATCTCTTCCTCACACAAATGTACGGCCACAGAAATCACACATTTTGTCCTAATATAATTTAATTCCTATGTATCTAATCATGTGGTGGCACCAAGGGAAAGGAAAATGAATTCAAGCTGCTCTTCACGCAAGGTCTCTCTTGTCACTCAGTCACTTTAATTAAAAGAAATAGAAAGGAAGGGATGGAATGTGTGTTGGTTAAATAATAAAAAAAACCAAGGAATAAAAGAAAGGAAATTAAGCTAATTTCATACATCCCCTTTTTCTTCCTTCACCGATTGCATGTATGGTTATTAAATTATATTCCCCCCCCTTTTTTCTCTCTTCCCAATCTTTTCTAGCTGTGTGGTTATATAAGTGCCTTTAAAAATCCATATTCCTCTTCCTATTTCACGTGATGCTAATGTTTCCCTTTGGTTATTGAGATAAATTTGTACTTTTGCTTTAACCCCTCCCCTTTGTATATTTTATCTATTTAATTGGCAATCCAATCACATGCTTGGTTCACCATGCTAAGTGGATTAAGGATGAAGTGCTGCACGTCTTTCCCCTTTTGCTCAATTGCCATGTACATATATTTGCTTTGTTATCCTCTTCTTTCCTTTCTCAATTCGGCTAAATGGAGAGGTAAATTAAATCAAGCACCTCAAGCACCTTAACCACCTCGAGCACCTAAACATTTATGCAAGCACCTCAAATAAGCAAGTGTTCTTATTCATTATAAACACTAAGTTACACAAGAAAATTCATTATACTTTATGGCAAGCTTATCCAACTAGTTAAAGAAACATTAATTTAGCTATAATTGAAAGAATATGGGGTGTTACAATAGCTACCTAGGATAGAAATAGGGTAGAATTCCTCAAGGAAGGGACTAGTTCAGGTTAGTTAGTTGTACCTAGGCAGTTAATTGACCTGTAATTTGTTGTGACTTAAGGAATGGAGTATTAGGTTTTGGAAGATAGGAGCTCTTGTTGGTGTTATATGTTATCTGCTTAATAATTTGTGATTGAGATTGATCACCTCGATAATACTTGTTTTTGTAGAGTGACGATATGGCACCAACAAGGAGAAGTAGATCATAGGCCCAAAATACGAAGGTAGATTTGAATAAGATGGTACAGACAAAGAGAGGCATGGTGAAGGCCATGAGAGTTTAGGCTGCAGCTTCCTCTCAGTAGGCCACAGTCGCAGTAGAAGCACTTTGCCAAGTCCAGACTAATCAGATTAAGGATACTCAGACTGGGGCTGAACAGACGAGAAATCAAGTTAATGAAGGCTGAACTGAATTCCAAAGAGCCAGACCCCCTGTCTTTAATGGTGTGATGAATTCAAAGAAGGCTGAAGAATGGGTACAGAAGATGGAGGAGTTGTTTGAGGTACTGGGGAGTGATGAACCACAGAAGGTCTCTTTTGCTGCATATCAGGTAGAAGGGGAGGCTAAATATTGGTGGAAGGGGATGAAGCAGCTGATGGAAATTCAAGAGACTCAGATCACTTGGGAGAATTTTAAGGATGAATTCTTAGAGAAATATTTTTGCTAGAGTGAGAGAAATGCTAAGAAGGGTGAGTTCATGCAGATCAAACAAGGTGGCTGACCATTTAAAGAGTATTTAGGTAGGTTTGAAGAGTTATCAAAATTCTCTTCATACCTAAAGTAGAGACCGGATAAGGCATGGAAAGCCATGCACTTGGAGAATAGTTTGGATTAGGAGTTATATCATAATTTGGCATCCCAGGAGATCAGGGTTACCCCACCTTAGTTAATAAATGTAGAATAGCCTCCAGATCCTTAGCAGCACTAAAGAAAGGGAGACAGGAAGTTGGATTCCTTAAGAGAAAGAACCCATCTGGATTTAACAAGGGTCGTGGTAGTAAGTTTCTAAGGAACCAGATAGGGAAGAGGCCAATGAATATCCCCATTTCTTAGAACAACTATTCAAGATGTGGGAAGAATCATAGAGATAGGCCGTGTCTAATGGGACGAAATGTTTGCTACAGATGTGGGAAGCCAGGACATATCTCCCAGAATTATACTACCCTAAAGAAACCGAAGGAAACCACCAGACCCCTTACCAAGGGAAGGGTGTATACCCTAAAGGGTAAAGAAGTAGCCTAATCCGAGGATCTGATGAAAGGTACATGTTTTATTAACAATGATCCTTTAATTGTATTGTATGATTCTAGCGCCACCCATTCCTTTGTTTAATTAGATTGTGTTCAGAAATTGAAATTGCCAACAACTTACCTACCTTATAAACTTTCTATAGCAGTACCTACAAACGAACATGTGTCCACTTCATTAATTTGTTTGAACTGCTCTATTGTGATTGAAAATAGACCTTTTATTATAGATCTTATTTGTTTACCCATGATTGAGCTAGAAATTATCCTTAGTATAGACTGGCTCTCTTCAAATAATGTCATCTTGGACTATTTAGCTAAGTCTGTAACCTTTATAGATACTAAACTAGTAAATATAGGGATTGAGAGGAAAAATCAGAGAATGGGTTTCTTATGTTCCTCAGAAGTGGAAAGTTAGCAGAAGCTAGAAACCATTCTTGTAGTCAATGAATTCCCTAATGTATTCCCAGAAGAGATTACAAGTCTTCCACCAGCGAGAGAAATAGAGTTTTTCAAAGAGCTAGTCCCTAGGGTAGGACAAATTTCCATAACACCTTATAGGATGTCCTCGATGGAATTAAATGAATTGAAGGCATAAATAAAGGACCTCTTAGCAAAATAATTTATCAGACCCAGTGTGTCATTGTGGGGAGCACCTGTATTGTTTGTTAAAAAGAAGGATGCAAGTATGAGGATGTGTATAGATTATAGGCAGCTGAATAAGGTGAATGTGAAGAACAAATATTCTCTCCCTAGAATTGATGACCTGTTAGACCAATTGAGAGGGGCCACTATCTTTTCTAAAATTGACCTGAGATCGGGGTATCATCAAATCATAGTTAGAAATGAGGATATACCTAAGACTACCTTTAGGACTAGGTATAGGCATTATGAATTTCTCGTGATGCACTTTGGCCTAACAAATGCCCCAGCTATTTTTATGGACTACATGAACTGCATCTTTAGACCCTACCTCGATCAGTTCATAGTAGTGTTTATTAATGACATATTAGTGTATTCTAAAAATAGACAAGAGCATGAACAACACCTCAGGATAGTGCTGCAAACACTCAGGGAGAAACAACTATATGCCAAGTTAGAAAATTTTAAATTTTGGCTAGAAGTAAAATTTTTAGGGCATGTAATTTCTAAAGAGGGAGTGTTAGTGGATTCCAGTAAGACTAAAGCAGTAGTAAACTGGGAAAGACCTACTACTGTGATTGAAGTCAGGAGTTTCTTGGGGTTAATAAACAGTTTATTTAGGATTTTTCACAAATAGCGATGCTTATGACTAAACTAACCCGGAAAGATGTTCCATTTGTGTGGGACACAAAATGCGAACAAAGTTTCCAAAATTTGAAAGAGAAATTGACCAATGCACCTATTTTGATTATCCCCGACTCTTTGGAAAATTTTGAATTATACTATGATGCATCTAAGAAAGGGTCAGGATGTGTCTTGATACAAGGAGGGAGAGTAGTAGCCTATGCTTCTAGGCAATTAAGACCATATGAGAGAAACTATCCTACCCATGACCTAAAGTTGGCAGCCATAGTGTTTTCCTTGAAGATTTAGAGACATTACCTCTATGGGTCTAGGTTTGAGGTATTTAGTGATCATAAAAGTCTCAAATACCTCTTTCATTAGAGAGAATTGAATATATGGCAGAGGAGATGGATGAAATTCATTAAGGATTATGATTTTGAATTGAAGTACCATCCAGGTAAGGCAAACGTTATGGCAAATGCATTAAGTAGGAAGTCTCGCCATGTAGCTTGACTGATGGTGAGTGAAATGGGCTTAATAAAGAAATTTAGGAACATGAGTTTGTCTACTCTGGTGTTACCTAATATAATCTACTTGAGTGAATTAAGAATTGAGAACACTCTTAGGGCCCAAATCTTATAAGCTCAAAAGGGTGATGAATTCCTAGAATCTCCAATGCTGATGGAATGGTAACTTTCCATAATAGAATTTACGTTCCTACAGCAAGTAAACTGAGGGAAAAGGTATTATAGGAAGCTTACTGAATTAAATATACTATTCATCTTGGAGCCACTAAGATGTATTAGGATTTGAAGGAAAGGTTTTGGTGGCCAGGTATGAAGAAACATATAGCGGAGCATGTAGCTAAGTGCCTAATATGTCAGTAGGTAAAGATTGATCACCTAGATTACTGTAGTCATTAGACATTCCTGAGTGAAAGTGGGATAAAATTTTAATGGATTTTATGGTAGGTTTACCTAGAACCCAATCAAGGAATGATGCTATTTGGGTAATAGTGGATAGGTTAACTAACTCTGCTCATTTCTAACCCATTAAGATTAACTACTTGGATAAATTAGCATAGCTATATATTTAGGAGATAGTAAGACTTCATGGTATACCCATTAGCATCGTCTCATATAGGGATCCTAGATTTACCCCCAGATTTTTGAAAGCTCTGTAGGAAGCCTTTGAGACTAGATTGAGTTTCAGTATAGTATATCATCCTCAAACAAATGGACGGACAGAGAGAACAATTCAGACCATAAAGGATATGCTTAGGGCTTGTGTTTTAGAGTATAAAGGAAACTGGGATAGGAGTCTACCATTGATTGAATTTTCTTACAACAATAGTTTCCACTCTAGCATAGGTATGGCACCCTATGAAGCCTTATATGAGAGGAAGTGTAAGTCCCCATTATGTTGGTATGAAGTGGGTGAGAGGCAACTGTTAGGACCTGAGTTAGTGCAACAGATAACTGATCAAATTAAAATAATCAGAGACAAAATGGCAAAGGCTCAAGACAGACAAAAAAGTTATGCTGACAAAAGAAGAAGACCCCTAAAGTTTGAGGAAGGAAACCATGTTTTTCTAAAAGTATCCCCGACTACTAGTATTGGTAGAGCTATGAAGTCTAGAAAGCTAAGTCCCAAATATATTAAACCTGTCCAAATATTGAGGAGAGTTAGTCCATCAGCATACCAAATAGCCTTACCATCAAACTTGTCAAACCTTCATAATGTCTTCCATGTCTCCTAGCTCAGAAAATACATACCTGACCCTTCACATATACTTGACGCCAGTACTCTGCAATTAAAGGATAATCTAACATATCATCAAAAGCCTTTACAAATTATCAATACTGAGGTCTAAGGAATAAATTCATTCCTCTAGTAAAGATCTTGTGGGATCGAACATCACTGCAGGAAGCCACCTGGGAAAGAGAGAAGGATATGCACAGAGCTTATCCAGAACTGTTTACATGAGTTATCTATAAATTTCAAGGATGAAATTATTTTCAAGGAGGAGAGAAATGTAACACCCCATATTCTCTTAATTAGTTTTAAATTAATATTCCCTTAATTAATTGGATGAAGTATGATGAAATTGCTTGTGTAAATTAATATTTAGAATGGATATGATAAAGGATAACACCTTCTTTCTTGTGTAACCGAATTAGAATGTGAGTGAAAAGGTAACGCCTTTATCTAGTATTACAACTCCTCTAATATAAACAGATAAGTTTGGTACATTACTATTAACCTTAATTACTCATTTGCAACGTCTGAGCATTTATACCGTTAAGTATTATTATTATGGATTAGGTTCGGGTCTTTTGCTCAGATAACCATACTTTATGCATAACGAAAATTAAATTTAATACATCAACGCAAAATTTATAAAACTTACATATAATAAAAATAATAAATGTCCAATAATAAATGTCTGTTACATCCTTCTGTGAACATATACCAGGTGTAACACCCCTTTAGCCTATAGTTCCTTTTTGGTATTTAAAAGATATAATATGAAAATAATTATCAAAGTATTGGTGTTATTATTACCTCTACCCGAGTCCAATTAAAACTTTTACCAAGTGAATTAATTGACTATCATTTAGGTTGGTCTCTACTCTCGGGTTCTCTCAATATCATAGCGGAATAAACAAATATCATTCACCTGAATTAACTATACATAGACATGCATTCTTAATTAAATATAATCAATTAACTATTGGGTATGGAGGCAACAATCCTACCACTCATAACCCTATTAAATAGTCTAATCATCAATCCAGCCTAATTCATATACAGATAAGTTAGAATAGGCTATACAAAATAATCCTACACTAGACTTTCTCAAAATATCATGAAAGCTAGCTCAATCCTAACATGTACTTATACTCTCCAAAATAAACAGTTTGTGTGCCTAGATTGGACACTTTTGCATACCTTACATTCTTCCTTCAGCTCAAGGGAACCTACGCATCTGGTACATGTCAACATTATTGTGAGAAATGAATCTTAGTAGCAATACAACCAGTTACAAAATCCGTTAACCTGTACCACCATGCTCGCACAGTAAACCTCTACATTCTTTCATAGAACATATAACATACCATGTGGATGCAATGAGTGAAGCATTTAATCATGTTATATACCAATGTGTATGCATGTGTATTTAAAACATATCAACTTGTAAACATGGGAAGTGTATTCATCATCATTCTCATTATAAAGCATTGCTTATAAAATATATGTGGGATAGTCAGCATAACATCATTTCATTTTAATAACATACGAGCAGTACATAAAACACCTTGAGAGTAATCAGGAGAGTCGCCCAGCAACAACTCCACACACCACTGTCTATATGAATGAGCGCATGTCTATTTAGCCATGCCTTAACCTTTTGTACATTCTGAGGTGTCCCAGGTGGATCAAATCTTATAATGGTCCGCCCTTTCTGTGAGATCATCCTAACCAGCGGGGATTTCTCCTTTAGTCCCGGCAGAGTGGTATACTCTCATGGGATCACCGTTAACTTTACCCAGATCATTTCCTCTCCTCTTTTAGGCAGATCATAATACTGTGGAATTACCACCATTCCTTTGAGGTGGATCACACTCCCGGTATGCTATTCTCTACATATACTATGGGGTGAATTAGCCCATGGTCATGGTTATGCTTAACTCTAAGTATGTGTTTCTCATGTAGCCTTTGGGAAATGACACTAACTTAAAGTTCACAACCATCACGGTGTTTTCAAAATCACCTATGTTCAAATGGATGTTTCACCATCCCAATTTATGGTGCAACTGTGGAATGCCCAACGGCCGTCCCATACTAACAATCGGTCACTCGATCATGAGCCTATCTACCCTAAGGCATACACTGAGAATACTTTTCTCTCTCCCTCTTTGTGTTTTTTACTCTCTTTTCTTTCATTATCCTAAGGGTATCATCACCCAAACCTCCTATTTTCCTGGCTACCTATGTTGTAAGCCTTTAATTAAGTTAGTATAAAGAATTACTAAGCTCAATTGCAATTAAAAACCTTATTCACAAGTTAGAGGGCTGCCAGTCGACTGTTGGAAGGTTAGCAGTCAACCGGTGGCTCTCTGTAATCCTCTAGTGCCAATCAGTAAGCTAGCAGTCGCTGGCAGCCAGCTGGTGGCTTTCTGGAATGCGTTCTGGGTAAAATATGAGCACGACAGTCGACTGCTAGGACTACCAGTCGACTGCTCAGTGCAAACCTGGGCCCGATAGTCGACTGCTAGGAACTTGGCAGTCGATTACTAAGCCTCTGTTTGCACTTTTGGGTTTCCAAGATCATGACAGTCAACTGCGAGGATGGCCAGTCGACTGCTTAGTGCAGGCCTAAGCCCGACAGTCGACTATTAGGTGTCTGGCAGTCGGCTGCTAAGCCTCTGTCTACACTTTTGGGTTTTCTAGGAACACAGCAGTCGACTACCCTTGCTTAGCAATCGGCTGCTATGCTCCACTGCAATTCAGAAAACTTAATTTTGATAAAACCCAGTCCAGCATGCATTCAATTTTCAAATCTAAACATGTAAGCTTAATTCCCATACAACAAAATTTACTTTTCATTAAACATTTCTTGTTCATTACCTCAAACATGATACATTCAAGGAAATCTAGTCTATATATCTAGATGAACATAACCCAGCCCTTTCAATCCCTTACAAGCACACATATGAGCATATATTCAACAACACCACACCCTATAGAAATAAAAAAACATACAGAGTATAGGTTTTAACCCCAATCTCCGTTCAAACATGTAAAAATCCAAATTTTCCAACAACAGTAACATTTCAGAAAAAGATGGGGTTTAGGATGGATTGCTACCTTGATTCCTGCGAAATGTGTGTGTTTGATGTGTAAGGAATGATCCTCCTTTGCTATTGGATTGATTCCTAGTCCCAAATCTACTTTTTTCTCAGTGAAATTCCCTCCTTAAGCCCTAGCTCGCTCCTTTCTCTCTCTAGTCACCCCTTCTGCTTCTCTCTCTAAAATCTGATATGGTGGAAGTGTGTGGGGGTTTTGGTTACAGTTAGGGTTTAAAAGGAAGTTTGGGAAATTGCTCTTTGGTCCCTAGGCTATTTTGCACTCTTGGCCTCACTTACTTTTCCCTTTTTAATTGAGTCCCTAACCACTTCTTACTAGGCCCTCATTTATTTCCTTTCAATTTAATCCCTAAGCTAATGCAACTACATGCATTAATGCAACATACACAAGCATTAAACATCAAATTAACAATTATCAAACATCTCTTTAATAATAATTGGAGTGGATGTTACACCAGGATATATGAAGTACCCATTCATAAAGAGTCAGGAGACAACAAGCCTGTCACTCAAACTCCTTTTACAAAGTATTAGGGAGGAATCGATCCTTCACATATCCTTCCCCCAATGATTGCCCTTTTTTTTCCTTTTCTATATACAGCCAAAATAATAGCCCTAATTCTAATCCCAAAAACATATATAGAATCAAGACCCAAAATAAAGGAATACAAAATGCTCTTAGCACAAGGGACTTCCATCTTTCCTTGCCACTACTAAATGTCCGCATCTAATACATATTAGCATATAAATGAGAAACACAAGTTTCCCAATAGCTTAACAATTCATTATTTTAAAATGAACTAATATATACCAGGGTGCAAGCACCAAAAACATTTTCATCTACATTTTCAGTATTTAAAACATAGTCTCATTCACATATATAGATTAGTAAACAGTACATGATTATTTGAAATTTCAATGTGATAAAAGTAGATATTCTCATTTCGCACATAACATCTTTTTAGGGGTTTATACATGTTAAAAGAAAACTGAAATAACAATGATCAATTATACATTTCATTCTTAAAACTTACCTTATCTCAAATATAATTATGAACACTAGGTCAAGGGTGTAAAGCACCTTCGGTCACACCTCACTAAGTCACATGTGTGGAGCACCTTCAACCACACCCCATAAATTAAACTTCTTGACTTTATGCATTACTTTTTAGGGTACTTTCTCCCACATTTAATTTATGCAACCATTGCCATTAACCATTTATTTTACTTGTTTTCTTGGTTCTTGCTACACACTAAGTTTAAGGCTTACACATTTTTCTCCATTTTTACATTTTAAACATAATATGGGGCCTTATTATATGCAAAAAGGTGAACTAATTAACTATACCTTAATTAGCCATATTTTCTTTCTTTCTTTTAGCCCATAATCGAAGTGTCATCTCTCTTGCACAATTTTCGTCAAGCCATTTCACCCCTTACAAAGGCCACTTTCTTATTTGGTAAGCTAATGATGTGTCTTATTTTGTACATAATTGCTTGATGTGAATTGTCCATTTTAAGAGCATTTTATGTGATTTTATTTTAAAAATCACCTAAGTTTACATTATTTTTATTTTCAGGCATTTTATCAACTCATCATTAGCAAAAGGAGAAATTTCGAGCCTGGACAGTCTTTAGAGCACCCAAAATAGCCCATTTGGGCTAATTTTACCTATTGGGCTGAGCTAAAGGCTTATTGGGCCTTGGACCGGGCTGGGAATAGTGAAAAAGTAAGCACCCGTGTGAGGAATAAAAAGACCTGTATTGGAACAATGCAGTGCACATGGAACAATGTATTACCATATTTTGCATCACGTGCGTGAGGAGAACCTGCACCCATCGCGCTTGAAGGAGAAGATCCGAAGCATCTCGTGAATGAAGGTGGTTCTAGGTAGAGTCCATGGTGGCGTGACTTCACTTTGGCTACAGGGGATGACGGTCAAGCCACCACCGCCACAGCAAAACCGTGAGAGAAGATGCGTGACCCGAGAGGAAAACCTATCAGAGTTCGCAGCTGTCTGAGGCATTTTTTGGCTGACTGACCATCCGTCATTGCTCCTTGCAACTTCAAGCAACCCAACTGCAACCTCCCTCAGCTCATCAGTTGTTATAATGCCTTAGATCGCGAGATCTGCGATGGACCTGAGGCCACGACCCATCCAAGTTTGGAGCTGCTTCTAAAGTCGTGCATCTAGGCTACCATCGAAAATTAGTCGTCAGTCGCTTGACGCATCATTTGCAATCTTCTGCCTCAGCTCCGGCTACCATTGCAGCCATTTTTCGTTGGGTACCTGAGAACTCGAGATTCGATACATTTTGACCTGGTTTGTGACCCGTTTTCTAAACAGCTTCAAATTTGATTTTTTTGGCTATTTTCTAGCAATTTTTAGTCCTTTTTCAGTGGTTTTCCTGTGGCTAATCCGTGCAGCTACTATTGGGCACTTGAGAACACAGGGGCGTGCATAATTTTTACTATTTTTATCTCTGTATAATTGATTGTCTGATGAAATTGACTATAAATATGTGTGGATAAATTTGTAAACTCCATTAGAGTTCTTGACTGTGTTGGTATTCTGTTTAATTTGTATGGATATTGATTCTGATGCTGTGATCTTCGTTGCGATTATGCATGTATTTTTTTAGTTTTCATTGTGAGACGTCGTTGTGAATGTTAATTAGACTTCTTTTTGAGATCGAGAGATGATAATTGAAATTGGAATCTAATCGTAAAGAATAGTTAAATTTCACTTACAGATAAGGTTAATTAATTACTGGATTAAGCAGTAGCTATTCTTAATAGTAGTGAATTAAAAAAATAAGGCTGATCTGAAATCAATCATTAGGAAGAGATTCTAGTGGTAGATTCTTAGATTTAGAAATTTAATTGTCTCGAGAGGAAAATTGAATTTAACTTAGAATTTACTCAAAGGTAGCATCATTAGATTCAATAAACCATTATCCTTTATGTGTTTGCCAACCAATACAGGTCCCTAGTGGGTTTTTTGTTCTTGCCTCAGTTTATTTTCTTTCGTTCCTTGTCGCTGGTAGTTTATTGCACTTAGTTAATTATTAGGATTAGTTAGAAACCAATCACTTTGACTTTTAGGCTAGATAACAGAGAACAAGTAGTAACTCTGGGCTTTCCTGTTCCCGAGGAATATTACCTTGATACTCACCATTGCACTAGCCTGCATCAATAGGTTCACTGCCTTAGGTTTAGTTGCCTAGGTAGCATTGGCAACACATGTAATTCCCTTATCTACTATTACAATTCCTCTGATGTAAGCAGATAAGTTTGGTACATTATTCTTATCCTTTTATTAATAAGTTTGAGTAGTTATACCATCAAGTTTCATTAAAGCGGATTAGGTTCGGGATCTATCACTCAGATTAAGTCTCGTATACACAACGAAATTCAAAATACTACAACTACACAGCATAAATTTAAAACTTTTACATTACAACTGATAAATGTCCAATAATATCTATTACATCCTTTAAAGACATGTACCAGGATATATGAAGTACCCATCCATCAGGAGTCAGGAGACAACAATCTTGTCACTCAGACCCCTTTACAAATTACTAAGGATAGACCAGTCCTTCACATATCTTTCCCTAGAAATTTTCCATTTACATTTCATATACACAACCAAAAGAATAATCTTAATTCTAACGCAAAATATATCTAGAATCAGGGCATAAATATGGGAATACAAAATACTTTTAACAAAAGAACTTCTATTTGCTCTAACGTGGCTAGGTGTCCGCATGTGATACATATTAGCACACCAATGAGAAACATAAGTTTCCTAGTAGCTCAACAATCCAGGGTTTAAAATTTTCTACTATGTATCAGGGTGCTTGCACCAAAAATGCTTTCCTCTACATTCTCGGTTTTTAAAGCATAATATTTAACACACATATAAATTGGCAAGAATTACATGATTATCGAAATGTTGGGGTGATAAAGTAAATCTTCTCCATTAAATAAAATACCTTTTTAGGGGAAAAATACATGTTATCACAACATAAACAAAAATCACTTGTGCATTTCATTCTTAAAACTTACCTTGCTAATTGTGCACACTTGGGCACCTTGTGGACACTTAGTCACCTTTATAAAATTTCTTGTGCACACTTGGACACTTGTGGACACTTGGCCACCTTTATAAAATTTCTTTAAATATTCCCATTAAAATCTCCCTTTTTCTATTGTTTAAATATTACCATTAAAATTTCCCTTTTTCTATTCTTTAAATATTACAATTAAAATTTCCTTTTTTCTATTCTTCAAATATTACCATTCAATTGGGATAATTTAATAGTTCAAATCTCTTAAAAAAATTTAATATTTTTCAAAGAGAATTCCATGATTTTGGCCTAAGGAAACTGAAGAGAATTGAATATTTTACCATTTAAATTTCCCTTGTTCTATTCTCTAAATATTACTATTAAATTAGGATGATTTCTTTCCCATAATCAACACATGTCTTCTCATCTAATCATTACCCAAAGGGATGCTAGGTGAGCACTTTATATTATTTCACCAATCCTATTTTATTCAATTTCTAATATAGCCATAAAACACAATTGAACATTAGCTCTTCAAAAATTTGCTCCAATGTACAAATGGACATACTTTCCCTCTCACTGGAATATTTTTATCTCACTTGAATTTACATGGTTGTAGCAAAATTTCACACTCTCAATAATCATAAAAATGATTCTATCACTTCCATTATGGAGAAAATGGTTTTCAAGAAACATGCATCCATTTCTATCATACATAAACATAGTCCATCATGATAATATCATTAACTAACCAAAGTTTTTCCATAACAACAATATTTATTTCATCATATACCAACATACCAATCTATCATGCAAACTTAGCCAACATAACATTAATAATATCAAGAATGTAGTAAAGCAATAATGTCCCATGAAAGCTTGTAAAAACATGGTGCATACATAGGAAACCTTGGGACACAAGTTTAAGAATTTTCAACCTACCTTAAGGATGACTAGAAAGAAGTGATCTTGGCCCTTCCTTTGATCTCCTTCTACACCTTGCTTCCTTTTTCTTTGACTAAATCCCCCTCTCCTTGTCTTGACTGAATGTAAGTGATTATGGTTGCTTTCCTTTTCTTTTCCTTTGCTGTGTATGTGTGTGTAGGTCCAAATGACACTCCTCTTCCCTTCTCTGTTTCTTCCCTTTTCTTTGTCCTAGGCATATATTAAATTATTTCCTCTCTCCCCCTAATTGTAGCTTACAGTGTGGTTAAAGAATTGTGCATGCATATCAACATACCAGCCTCAATTCCCTTCATTCATGTTGTATCCTTTCCTATTCCCTCTTGGCTATTCGGGTATTAGGTGCCACACGTGTGTCTCATGTGCCATTCCCATTGCTTGCACACCTTGGTTTGCTTCATCCCAATTTCACGCTGCACTTTCTTCCTTTTTCCTTTCCTTTGCCGTGTGAGAGCATGAAAAATTTTGCACCCTTTTTCTTTACTTGCTACATGCATTCATGTATTAATTAATTCCCTCTTTTCTCTCTTCTTCTAGCATGTGGAAGGCATAAAAATTCTGCACCTTGTACTTTCTTACTTGTAAATCTGGTAACTCCTTTGTTAATTGCTTTCTTTCTTTTTTCCTAATTCTCATGGCTGCACTAAGTGTACTTGTAAGTACACTTTTCTTTTCTTGCAAGTTGCCTCATCCCATTGGTCACGCCACCTTCCTTTCTTCTCTTATTCCAATTTCCATTCGACCATCATGCCACCTTCCCTTCTTCTCTAATTCGATTTCCATTCGGCCATAATAAAGGGAAGGAAGCCGTCTGCATTCATTTTTTTCAATTTCATGGTTTTCCCTATTGTACTTTAAGTAAAATTTGCACTTCCTTGTAAGCTTAGGTTAGCTACTTAAAAAAGCTAAAGGAGATAGGGAAAAGCTTGCATTACACACTTCCCTTTTTGCCTAGCTATGTAGATGCATTTCTTTGTAAAAATTTCTACACCCTTTTCCTGAGCTTATTTGGTCAAGTAAAGAAGGAAAGAATGGCTTCACCACACATGCATTTATACATGGTTTTAATTTAAATAAATGTTGCACTCTTTTGTTTTCCTTTCTTAATTATATTTTCATAACCTCACTCCTTATTACACGTGTGCATTCACATGTATATTTCACTCTTATGAATTTGCCACACACACCTACTCACCTCTCCCCTCTTTTCCTCTTGGTCGTGTAGTTTTACATATATATATACACATGATTTAAAATCCACATGCTCCATCAATTTCACGTGTAGGTTTGCAACTGCCATACACTTCTCTTCTTCCCAATTGCACGTGTGCTTTAGAAAATTTTGTACTCTTGCTTCCCTTTTACTCTACCGAATGTACATATAATATAAATATATTTAATTGTTGCATCCCTTCTTCCCACTTGCACATGTTGGTTTTATATGCAAATTTGATTTGCTTTTATTTTGGCACTTAAGCTAGGTAATACAAAAGGAAGAATAGGGAATTAAATTAAACACCTAATTTTATGCAAAATTATCTTTTAGTATACCCATTTTTGAGCCATTAAATTTGTGAGTGATTCACCTCACTTTATGATAACTCATCTAATTAATTAGGAAACATTTAATTTATAACTAATCAAAGAATATGGGTTGTTATAGCACACATCAAGTTTTTTGTGCCTTTGCTGGGGATTGTTTGTGAAAACTAAAGTGAAATTGCTATTTGTTGCTTTAGCCATTTTTATTTGTTTTGTTTTGTTTTTGTTTTCGGTTAGTTGTGTCTTTTTTTTCATTTAGTTATTGGCTTTTATTAGTTTCATTTTGTCTTTTGTTTATTTTATTTTATTTTGGATTAATTATTTTGCAATTTTTAGTTGGTTTTTATTTGTTTTGCTTTTGTTTCTGTTGTTGGTTTTTTTATCTGTCTTGTTTTACTTTTTGTTTTGATTTATTACTCTTTGATCTAGTTGTTGGGTTGTTTGGCTGTTGTTGGATTCAGGTAGTTTATGACCAGGAGGTCTAATCTTGTACCTGTAAACCCTCTGTTCGATCCAAAATGACTGTTGTGGACTCGTGCACACTGTCGTCAGGCGGAGTTTGTAACACCCATATCTAGTATTACCATTAATTCTGATATAAAAAGATAGGTTTGGTACATTATCTTTATCCTTTATTTAATTAATGTTTGAGCAGTTATACCATTAAATTTATATCAAGAAGATTAGGTTCGGGATCATTTGCTCAGATTAAATCTCGTATGCACAACGGAATAGATAAAAATATACTAAATTACACAGCATAAATTAAAACCATCATGTAATTCAAATAAATATATACATGTCCAATAATGTCCATTACATTTCTGTAAACATGTATCAGGATATATAAAGTACCCATCCATAAGAAGTCAGGAGATAACAATCCTGCCACTCAGACCCCTTTACAGATTTAAAGATGGACTGGTCCTTCAAATATCCCATGTCTACTGCCAAAAGAATAACCCTAGTTCTAAACTAAATATATCTGAACTAGGACCTGAAATAGGGTTACAAAAATCTCACTTAAATCAAAATGTGACTGCTACCTCCTGCTCTAGGTATGCATCCACATCTGATACATATTAGCATAGTAATGAGAAACACAAGTTTCCCAGTAGCTTAACAATTCGGCTTTTAAAAAAAATAACTACTATGTACCAGGGTGCAAGCACCAACAAATTTCATTCTACATTCTTGATATTAAAACACAATGTTATTCATAAATACAATCAGGCAAGCATTGCATGATAATTTAGATGTCAACATAAAAATCAGGCATCCTCTTTCAAATGAAATATACCCAAATAAAATTATACCTATTATCGCGTAATTACACAAATTGCTTATGTATTAACTTTTACATTTATCAATCTAGATTAATTGAGCATTCGAGGGTTTGATGTGGTCACTAGACCACCTTTATGAAATCATCGTGAGCACTAGGTCATGGGTTTGGAGCGCCTCTTGCCATACCTTATTAGGTCTCCCATGTGGAGCACTTTCGGCCATACCTCGTAATTTATGAACACTCGGCCACGTATATAGTGTAATCGCGAGCACTAGGTCGCAGGTATGGAGCACCTTCAGCCACGCCTCACTAGGTCGCCCGTGTAGAGCACCTTCGGCCACACATCGTAAATCGTGGACACTCAGCCATGTACATAAAATTATCGTGAACTCTAGGTCACGGGTATGGAGCACCTTCATCAACACCTCACTAAGTCACTCGTATGGAGCTCCTTCAGCCACACCTTGTAATTATGGACACTCGGCGACGTATATAGCATAATCGCGAGCACTAAGTTATGGGTATGGAGCACCTTTGGCCACACCTCATTAGGGCGCCTATGTGGAGCACCTTTGGCCACACCTCATTAGGGCGCCTATGTGGAGCACCTTCGGCCGCACATCATAAATCGTGGACACTCGGCCACGTACATAAAATCATTATGAACTCTAAGTCATGGGTATGGAGCACCTTTGGCCACACCTCATAATCCGTGGATACTCAGCCACGTATATAATGTAATCGCAAGTACAAGGTCGTGGGTATGGAGTACCTTTGGCCACACCTCGCTAGGTCGCTCGTGTGGAGCACCTTTGGCCACACATTGTAAACCGTGGACACTTGGACACGTACATAAAATCGTCGTGAACTCTAGGCTACGGGTATGGAGCACCTTCGGCCACACCTCACTAGGTCACTCATGTGGAGCACCTTCAGTCACACCTCGTAATCCGTGGACACTAGGTCACTGGTTCACACTCGGGGTAATATATGGGCACTAGGCCATCTTTAACATTTCTTTAATTATCCCAAAAAAGTTTCTTTTCTTGAGAATTATCATTAGCATACATCATCTTTTTAAATTCTAGTAACTTCAAAAATAACATTCGTTTTCTTGGAAATTACCATTAATGTACTTCATTGGAGATGCTATTACTTTCCAGGAAAACTTTCTCTTTCTTATAGTGTAATGTAACTATACATTTTTTGAAAATTCAATCTTTAAGGAGTAGTTTTCTATTTTCCTTAGAAATAATTTCTAAGGTACATTTTCCCATAAAATTTTGAAAGTCTCAATATTAATTTCTTTTCTTGGAAGTTGATTTTAAATGTGCATTTTCCTTCTAAAAATTTCAATAACTTCATTAATAATTACCTTTTCTTGGAATTAATTCCAATGTATATTTTTCTTTCTAAAAATTTGAATACTTTCCATAATAATGTTCCTCCTATCCATGGCCATCATTTTTAGTCTTAAACCCTCAAAATCAAATCTCTCATGATAGTCTTCATCATTAGTTAATCTCATAGTTGATTATGACAATAATTTTCAATACTAACCTAGTCAATTATTTCCCATAATCACATGTTATTATTAGCAATCATACATGTTTAATAACCCATTAATTTCATCATGGAAATAACAAGTTCACTACAATATTAAGAGTAGTAAAACAAACTAACCAAACCATTAAACAAATTTCTAAATCTAAGTCCTCTCATGATCTTAAGGAAACAATAATTTAGAGAGTTGCATTAGCCACCTTCTATCTTTATCATGCAAGCTCTATCAAAATTTTCTTTCTAAATCAAGAGTGTAGACAAGGATTCAAATTCCATAGAAGCTATATCATTGAACATGCATACTCAATCATAGAATAAGAATTCAATAAATTGCTAACCTACATTTCCACAACATCAATGTTCATTTTATCATATACCCACATACCACTCTATCATGCGAATTTGGCCAGCAAAACATAAATAATATCAAGAATGTAAGATGCTAACAATGTCCCATGAAAGCTTGTAGAAACATGACATACAAATACTAAATCTTGGAACACTGTTTTCAAGAATTGTCAACCTACCTATCTTCCTTTCTCTTTGACTAAATCTCTCTCTTCTCCTTGATACA
The DNA here is from genome assembly GCA_031216115.1 of Senna siamea. NCBI lineage: Eukaryota > Viridiplantae > Streptophyta > Magnoliopsida > Fabales > Fabaceae > Senna > Senna siamea. Next base: position 16,285,055 of record CM062354.1, read on the forward strand.
TTTCTGGGCCCTTTTCCCTCATTAATGGATCCCAATTAGTTTCTTGCGAAAATAATTAGATTCTTAGGCAGGTTATTCTTTTAATTAGGCTCTCCTACGTCATTTTATCAAATTCCTAAACTGTTCTAATCCTTAAACATTTTGGTGGTCAATTTCGATGGGAAAACAATCAAATAGGAGGATTTTGAACTATACCGAGGGTTTCGGAGGCTTGAAATTTGATTCCGATGACTTTCCAGCAACTCTGACGATAGCGCAAGGTGAAGCACGGCGGCAGACGGTGGCTCACGGCAGCGCACGATGACAGACAGCAGTTGGGGTCGAAAGATACACCAAAATGTAGCCCGCAACTCAAGGATGCCAGATCCGGTGTCTGTTCAGCGAAACATAGTCGTTTAGATGGCATTTTTCGGCGACGAAGTGTGACACATGATAGATTATATCTCCTCCATTCCAGGCGTGTGGCGGCGGCGTTCCACCTGCTAGAAGTTAGCAAAGGAAGCTGGTAGCTCAAGTTACCCAATAGTGGCGGCAGTGTGGCCGAACGGCGTCGAATGGTGGAGATAGCGACGGAGGAGGATTTTCATGATGGGAGGAAAATGCGACTGTTTCTGGCCATTATGGCATCTGTCGACAGTCGAGAATGGCAGCTAGAGGTCAGCGCGCGTCGAGCTACATTGTTGGTAGGGTTTAGTGACGACTTAGGGTGGCAATTCTGGCGGCTGAAGGTGGCACAAAAATAAGAGGAAGTGGAGAGGGAAATTGTGTGGAGGAGAGAGAGAAAAAAGGAAAATTGAGAGGGAAAATGGGGATTTTGGAATTTTAAGGTCTCCAGGGCCATTTTGGTCTTTTCTCTCTTCGTCTGAGGTAAATTTTGGATGTATTCTCCGATCTAGGCAAGAATACGGGCCCACATGGAAGGAATTCGGAGGTCTTTTGAAGATTTAAAGCCTTCCAAATTACCTGTTAACTCCCTGAAGCCAAATTGAGTTTTCTCCATCAGATAAGATTTTCACTCCAAAAAATTCTCAAATTTTAACCGCAAGCTTAGAAAAATACATTGAATTCAATTCTAACAAAATCTAAATTTATTTTACCTAATTAATTTTATTTTAAAAATAGGGTTGTTACAGAGTTACTAGTTGAGGTACTAGAGGAAGAGCCAGTTGAGATCCCTGATCCTACATCACCAAAGGTGGTAGCTACAAATAACAATGATGATACCAACTGAATGATGTACGAGTTCGCTAAACCTTCATTGGAAGGGACACAGATGTGCATTACTGGGCCTACAATAGCAGTTAACAATTTTGAGATCAAGCTAAATGTGATCCAGATGGTGTAGCAAATTATACAATTTGGAAGGATACCCAGCAAAGACCCTAATGCTCATATAGCCAATTTCTTGGAGATATGTGACACTTCAAAGATTAATGGAACTACCGATGACACCATTCGGCTTAGATTGTTTCCATTTTCCTTGAGAGATAGAGCAAAGAGATGGCTGCAATCCCTACCACCTAACTCCATCACTGCTTGGGATACTTTGGCTGAAAAGTTTTTGTACAAATATTTTTCACTAACAAATATTTTTCACTAACTAAATGCGAAAATGCGTAATGACATTTCTTCTTTTGTGCAGATGGCTGATGAGAGTATGTATGATGCATGGCAAAGGTACAAAGACTTGCTGAGGTGTTGCCCATATCATGGATCGCTTGTGTGGATACAGGTGCAGACTTTTTACGGTGGTTTAAATATAGCTACTAGGCAGATGGTGGATATGGCAGTAGGGGGTGCATTAAACAATAAAACCCCTGAACAGGTGCATAATTTAATAGAGGAAATGGCCATAAATAACTATTAATGGCAATCCTCAATGGATAGGTTAAGATAACAGGGAGTGGTCAACCAGTAAGACTATATATCAACCTTGGCAGCTCAAGTGGAGCTTCTGGCCAAGAAGATCGATCAACTCTAGATTCCAGTGTAAGTAACACAGTCGAGCTGCGAGTTTTGTGGTGGCTCGCAGTATGGTGTAAATTGTAATACGAGAGGTATGTTTGTTAACCCCTCTTTTTTATTTTCTTCTCACAGTGGTTCTTCTGATTTTAAGCTAGTAGATTACATTGGAAATGCCTCAATGCAGCAGAATAACCCTTATAGGAACACGTATAATCCTAGGTGGAGGAATCATCTAAATTTTGGATGGACAAACAATAATAACCTAGGTCCACCAGGTTTTCAGCGGTTGCACCAGTAGCAAGCTGCCCTAAATTAATTTCCTCAAGGGTAGGAGAAGAAGCCCAATCTAGAGGAATTAATCATGAAGTTTATATCCACTTCAGAGAGTAAGTTCTAGCAGACGGACATAGCCCTTAGAAACCAGGAAGCCTCCATTTAGAAATTGGAGAACCAGATAGGCCAGATTTCTAAGGTGTTGGCTGAGAGACAACCAGGGACACTCCCAGCACTATAGAGTCTAATCCAAGGGAGCATTGCAAGGCTATTACACTGAGATCAGACAAACAAGTATCTGGTCCTTTACTTTTAACTGATGATGATAATACTGATATGTAGGATGCAACAATCAATAAGGACCCAGAGCCTAAGGTAACTAAGCCACCATAAGTTGAGGGCAAGAAGTGCCCTATAAGAGAGTACCAGATACCCATTCCATACCCTACTAGACTGAAGCAAGAGAAGGTTGATCAACAATTCGGTAAGTTTCTTGATTTATTTAAACAGCTAAGGATTAATCTTCCTTTTTTTGAAGCTATTTCACAAATTCCTTGCTATGCGAAGTTATTGAAGGAAATACTGAGCAACAAGAGGAAACTAGAGGATTTAAGGCTAGTGACATTGAATGAGGAGTGCTCAACAATCCTACAAAACAAGCTTTCTGTTAAGAGGTGTGATCTAGGGAGTTTTACTGTACCTTATGTAATTGGTGAACTTTCTATCATGGATGCTTTAGCTAATCTAAGAGCTAGCATAAATTTGATGCCTACTAGCTTGTTTAATATACTAGGATTGAGTGAACCAAAACCTACTAGGATGAATATACAATTGGCTGATAGAATTGTCAAATATCCTAGAGGTATAGTTAAAGATGTACTTGTAAAGGTTGATAAATTTATATTTCCTGTTGATTTTGTTGTGATGGATATGAAGGGTAAGAGCAGTGTACCCTTGATTCTAGGTAGGCCTTTCCTTGCAACATCTAGGGCTATTATAGATGTTTGTGATGGGAAGTTGAAACTTAGAGCAGGGGATGAGACTGTTATGTTTGACTTAGCTACCTCTAAGAGACAATCTTTAGATCATGATGATACTGTATATTCTGTGGATGTCGTGTATGATGTGGTTGAGTCTGAATTGCAAGAATTTTTACTTGATGACCCTTCATAGGTGGCATTGTAAGAAAAAGAGGTTGAGTTATCCAACGAGCAAGTTTTGGAACAACTAGCTCACCTGTTGGTTATTAAGCCCAGCAACTTTACTGACCCTTTTGTTTCTCTTGATAGGTAAAAGTTCAGAAGGTGCAATCTTCAATTGAGGACCTCCCGGCCCTAGAATTGAAAGAGTTACCTAAGCACTTAAGCTACGCCTATTTAGATGAGGCGAAGAAGCTACCAGTAATTATAGTAGCTCACTTGACACCTGAGAAGAGGGAGATGACTTTGACCTCTCTCAAGAAATTCCCTAGGGCCTTCGCTTACAAGATGGTGGACATTCCTGGGATTAATCCTAGCTATTGTTCACACAAGATCCTGATGGAGGATAACTATAGGCCAGTGGTGTAGCCACAGAGACGGTCGAACCCAAACATGAAGGAAGTGGTGAAAAAGGACGTAATTAAACATCTTGATGCAGGTTTGATTTATCCTATTTTTGATAACTCTTAGGTGATTCCTGTGCAGGTTGTACCAAAGAAGGGTGTTATGATAGTTGTAAAAAATGAAAACGATGAGCTAAAACCCGCTAGGACGGTAACAGGATTTTGGGTTTGCATTGATTATAGGAGGATCAATGATGCAACCTAAAAAGAGCATTTTCTTGTTCCTTTCATTGACCAGGTGCTTGAACGTTTGGCAGGTCACATGTTTTATTACTTTCTTAATGGACTTTTAAGTTATTTTCAGATTCCCATTGCACCTAAAGACTAAGAGAAAACCACCTTTACCTGCCCATATAGGACCTTCGCTTATAGGAGGATGCCTTTTGGACTCTACAACGCACCGGCCACTTTTCAACGGTGCATGATGGCAATCTTACATGACATGATTGAGGAGTCAATGGAGGTTTTTATGGATGACTTCTCAGTTTTTGGTAACTCTTTCTCTCATTGTTTGCTTAATTTAGAACGTATGCTTGCACGATGTATAGAAGTAAACTTAGTTCTTAATTGGGAAAAGTGTCACTTTATGGTGAGAGAGGGGATTGTTCTTGGGCATAAGATATGACATGTAGGGATGGAGGTAAATAAAGCTAAGGTTGAGACTATATCAAAACTACCACCCCCTAGTTCTGTTAAGGCTGTTAGGAGTTTCTTAAGGCATGCTGGTTTTTATAGGATATTTATTAGAGATTTCTCTAAGATTGCTAAGACCTTAACTCAGTTGCTTGTCAATGATGCACCTTTTGTGTTTGATACTGATTATTTTCATGCATTTGAGTTACTAAAGAAAAGACTAACCATAACCCCTATTATGGTTCCACCTAAATGGGGGCTACCTTTTGAACTAATGTGTGATGCTAGTGACTTTGCAGTTAGAGCTGTGTTAGGTTAGGGGATTGATAAAAAGTTCCAGCCAATCTATTATGCTAGTAAGACCTTGATTGATGCATAGGAGCACTATACCATTACTAAAAAGGAAACTTGGAGTGGTATATGCTTTCAACAAATTTTGATGCTATTTGGTGCTATCTAAAATCTTGGTTTACACGAATCATTCAGCCTTGAAGTATTTGTTCGTTAAGCATGATGCTAAGCCTAATCTCATTAGATGGATTTTACTCTTGCAGGAATTTGATATTGAGATCAAGGATAAGAAGGGTGCAGAGAACTTGGCTGCAGATCACCTATCAAGGTTGGAGAATCCAAATTGGGAGGCCTTGGATGAGAGGACCATTGATGATAACTTCCCAAATGAGCATTTGGAGGCAGTTCAAGTATATGCTGATTCCCCTTGGTTTTGTGATTATGCTAACTATCTGGTTGCAAGGGTTTTACCAAAGGTTATGAAAAAAGAAGAAATTCTTTGCTGAGTTGAAATACTACATTTTGGAAGATCCTTTCCTGTTTCGTATTTGTACAGACTAGGTAATCAGGCGATGCGTACATAGGGAGGAAATCCACTAGATTCTGAGGCATTGCCATCAAGGACCAATGGAAGGCCACCAAGTTGCAAACCACACTGTTAGGAAGGTGCTTGAAGCAGGGTTCTACTAGCCAACCATATTCTAGGATGCTAGAGCATATGTCCAGGTTTGTGATGCTTGTAAGAGGTCAGATAACATCTCCACCCATGACAAAATGCCCTAAATGAGTGTGCAAGTGGTTGAAATTTTTTATGTTTGGGGTATTGACTTTATAGGCCCTTTTCCTTCCTCATCTAGTAATAAGTATATCCTTGTGGCTGTTGAGTATCTTTCCAAGTGGCCAGAAGCTCAAGCTTTTCCCACTAATGATGCCAAGGTAGTGACTAGGTTCCTTAAAAAAATTATTTGCTAGGTTTGGTACTTAAACATTATGGGGTATCTCACAAGTTTTCAACACCCTATCACCCACAAACCAGTAGGCAAGTAAAGGTAACCAATAGGGGTGTAAAGAGAATTTTAAAGATAACCGCGGGGGTGAGTAGGAAGGATTGGGCATCCAAATTGGATGATGCATTATGGGCCTTTAGGATAGCCTATAGAACTTCTACTAGATTTACACCATATAGGTTAGTATATGGAAAGACTTATCATTTGCCTGTCGAATTAAAACATAGGGCACTTTGGGCCCTTAAAACATGCAATCTTGATGTTATTTCTATAGGTAAAGAGAGGTTATGGCAGCTGAATGAGCTAGAAGAATGACGCCACCAAGCTTATGGAAATTCTTCCATTTACAAAGCTCGAACTAAGAAGTGGCATGATCAAAGGTTGTGTGGATCTAAAGATTTTCATGTTGGAGATAGGGTATTACTTTATAACTCACGTCTTCATCTTTTTCCAGGAAAGCGTAAGAGTCAATGGTCAGGACCATTTGTGGTCAAGCAAGTCTTTCCCTATGGCACAGTGGAATTGCACCATCTTGACAAAGGAGATTTCAAAGTCAATGGGCACCGACTGAAGCACTACTATGGAGACGTATTGGAGGTTAAGGAACGAGTGCACATGGTGCTTTACCTGCAAGAGTGATAGAAGGAATGAGTCCAGCTAAAAGACTCAAACAAAAAGTAGTTTTTTTATTTATTAATTATCTACTCTATTTGTGTTATTTTATTTTTGTCTATTTTCTTCTTTTTCATATTTTTTAGGTACATACACTCCTCCAGCATCATCTTGAAGTTGTTCGGAAATGAATTTGCAATGAATATTGATTCTTGAAAACTTCGAGATTGGGTTGGTTTTCAGTGTGGTAAGTCTTATTTGCTAATCTATATGTTTTCAGTTTCAAGAAAGAGAAGGGGAAGAAGAAGCGGGGTAGAGGAATTGGTCAACTCATCAGGCTTATGACCTGAAGATTGCAGGTTAAGACTTTTAGATTATCTTTGCTTACTGTTGTGCTCTATGCTCTTATTTCTGTGGTATTCCCTTTGCTGTACACTTAGGGCAGTGTCTTTCTCAAGTGTGGGGTGGGTATCTATAATTTTGATGCTGTAATTTACTGATGTTGTATTTATTTTGATAGTGGATATAGGTTATTATACTTGATTTTTGCTTGATTCTATGCACTTGATTCTTTGATTTTCTTTTGAGCATGTATGATTTAATCATGAATGGGTAGGCATTGTTTCTCATAGTGCATGTTAGAAAGCAATTTTAATGCCTAATTCATTTTGACCATGGACAGGTCATACCGGTGTTGCTTGATTATTTTTTCAAATTGTTCAATTTTGATTTAGGATGTTGATAATGCAGTTTGCATGCACTGCTTGATGGGTAATTCGTATGGACATATTTGAGAACCATATGCAAATTAGCCACACTTCAATCGTGAGATTTGAGCCTAAGATAAGCATTCATTATAAATATGCTCCAAAATTTTCTTTTTTGAGTGTGTAGTTCACTTGATTATGTCTCTAGAACTTGCTCTATAATACTTCTTGAAGTTACATGAACTTTTGAATATCAGATGATTTGGACAACTTAGGATACACTATTTTTGGCAAAAAAAAAAACCTACCACGTGTGTCTTCCTTAGTTAACTACTGTTGGGCCATGACTTTTCCTCCATCACTTACATTTTATACTTCGTATTTTCTTTTTATTCACTGTTTTCTTTCTTCATCCCATTTGCTAAAAATTGTGTGATTTACTCTTTATACAGGGATTAAAATGCATTACCTTAATTGGTGATAGTACACTAGATGCTCCCTTCAATCCAAAAGTTTAAGCATGCAGACTACATATGAAAAAAAAGGGAAGATAATAATAAGAGTGGTTTGTCTGTTGATATTGTATTCTCTGAGTATCACCAACTTCACTAAAAAACTTAGTAAGAATTGTTATGTTTAATATTTGTTGCGTTTAATCCTTTAATCCTTCATGATGCTTAAATTGCATGAATTTTCAGCATGTATGCCACTTCTACGAAAAAATTTCTCCCCTACCTTCACCTTAACCTCATTACAACCTTGTTAAGACCCCTTGACTTTGGTATTCAATTTTTAACAGTAGCAGAGATGAGATTTATGAGCAAGCGTATAGTAGGCATATTCTAGTGAAGTTGCTTGAGGAATTTGTACCTTACCAGTATATACTTTGAGTGATTTGAGTAATCTCTAAGAGGCATTGATTCTTAAATAATTGGCATTGAATTGTTGGCTAAGTTATATTTGCATTATTATTATCTCCATTTTGCATCAAGGTTTTGCAATTTGGTATATGATTAATTTTCACAAGGCATTATTAATTGTGGACTAGGTATGGACTTTGAGAAACTATTGCTGTTTGTTTAAAGACTAAGTTAATGTTTGCTTGAGGACAAGCAAAAGCTTAAGTGTGGGGTAATTTGATGTGTCGTATTTTGTACATAATTTCTTGATGTGAATTGTCCATTTTAAGAGCATTTTATGTGATTTTATTTTAAAAATCACATAAGTTTGCATTATTTTTATTTTCAGGCATTTTATCAAGTCATCATCAACAAATGGAGAAATTTCAAGCCTAGACAGTCTTTGGAGCACCCAAAATAGGCCATTTGGGCCAATTTTACCTATTGGGCTAAGCTGAAGGCTTATTGGGCCTTGGACCGAGCTGGGAATAGTGAAAAAGTGAGCACCAGCATGAGGAAGAAAAAGGCCCATATTGAAACAGTGAATGAGGTGGTTGTGGGTGGAGTCCACAGCGGTGTGACTTCACTCCAGCCATAGGGGACGACAGGCGAGCCACCATCGCTGTGCATAACTGCCAGAAAGTAGTAGAACCATGAAAGAAGATGCACGACCCAAGATGAAAACCCGTCCAAGTTCGTGGCTATTTGTGGCATTTTTTGATTGACCCACCATCCATCGTCGCTCCCAGCAACTTCAGGCAACCCAACCGCAACCTCCCTCAGTTTACCAGCCGCCTCAAATCGCGAGATCCACAACAAACCTGAGACCACGACCCGTCTGTGTTTGGAGCTGCTTCCGACATCATGCATCTGGGTTACCACTGGAAATTAGTCCTCCATCGATCAATACATCATCCGCGACCTTCTGCCTCAGTTATGGCTGTCGTTGTAGCCATTTTTTGCCAGGTACCTGATAACTTGGGATCTGACCTGTTTTAACCCATTTTAGGACTTGTTTTCTGAAAAACTTCAAAATTGACTTTTTTGGCTATTTCTGGCAGTTTTTCGATCCTTTTTTGATGGTCTTTTAGTGACTAATCCGTGCAGTTACAGTTGGGCACTTGAGAAGACAGGGGCGTGCATAATTTTTACTATTTTTATCTCTGCATAATTGATTGTTTGATGGATTGTCTAAAAAATTATCTAATGGACTTGACTATAAATATGTGTGGCTAAATTTGTAAACTCCAATGGGGTTCTTGACTGTGTTGGTATTCTATTTTAATTTTTATGGATATTGATTCTAATGCTGTGATCTTCTCTGCGATTATGAATGTATTTTTTTAATTTTCATTGCGAAACGTCATTGTGAATGCTAATTAGATTTCTTTTTGAGATTGAGAGATGATAATTGAAATTGGAATCTAATCGTAGAGAACAGTTAATTTTCACTTAGAGATAAGGTTAATTAATTGCTAGATTAAGGAGTAGCTATTCTTAATAGTGGTGAATTAAAACGATAAGGCTGATTTGAAATCAATCATTAGGAAGAGATTCCAGTGGTATATCCTTAGATTTAGAAATTTAATTATCTCGAGAGGAAAATTGAATTTAACTTAGAATTCACTCACAAGTAGAATCATTAGATTTAATCGACCATTATCCTTTATGTGTTTGCCAACCAGTATAGGTCCCCAATTCTTGCCTCGATTTATTTTCTTCTGTTCCTTGTCAATGGTAGTTTATTGCACTTAGTTAATTATTAGGATTAGTTAGAAACCAATCACTTTGACTTTTAGGCTAGATAATAGAGAACAAGTAGTAACTTTGGGTTTTCTTGTTCCCGAGGAATACGACCTTGATACTCACCATTACACTAGGCTGCATCGATAGGTTCACTGCCTTAGGTGTAGTTGCTTAGGTAGCATTGGCAGCACACATCAGCTAACAAGAGCAATGTCATAAATTGGAAACCAAATTCTAGCTAGCAACCTTCATTTTGATGTCTACAACTCAAAACATATACTAGTCATGCCAAAAATACAAAATTTCAGCACTATCTTATGTTAAAGCTTTCCATGATACATGCTAAATTTTACTAACAATAGTTCTTTAATGATAATAATAATATCCATTTAGCACATCAACAAACTCATCCATTTATCATGCAAACTTAGCTAAGAGACATTCTCATTTTCAAGGATATAGAGAAGTAACTAATTTTCCATGAAAGCTTGGAAAATCATGATGCATATATTCTAAAACATGGAACAAAAGTCAAGGAATTGCTAACCTACCTCAAGGATGAACTAAAGTGGAATTATCTTAGCTTTCCCTTTGAATTTCCCTTGCTTCCTTCTCTTTTGGCTAGACTAACTCCTTCCCCCTCACAAGCTTTTCCTTTTCCTTGCCAAGCAGCTCTCTTTCTCTCTTGCCGTATGCACCGTTGATTTTCTCTCTCTCTTGCATATGGTTTAATCGGTTAATGGGAATGCCACACCTCACTCTCATCTTTTATTATTCTTATTTAGTAGCCTTACTGTAATTTAAGTGCAACCCTATTTTCCTTGCAATTTTGTGTTTTATCCAATATTCACGCTGCTCTCTTCCTCTCCTCCTTGTCGTATGAAATTTTAATTCCATTGCCTCATGTATATTGTCTATTCGGGTAATGGGAAGCTACTCTTCCTTCCTATTTGTAATCATTATTATTATTATCTAATTACCACATGTGTACTTGTAATTACAATTCTCATTACTTGCAAGTTTGGTGATCCCACTCAGCTACGTTGAAGGAAGGAAGGAAGGGAAGTCACACCATCTTCATACTTACACGCAAGGGGTACAGTTCACACAACTTCAAGTTTTGGCATCATAATTTAATTCCTATGCAAACTCTTCACTCGGTGGTGCCAAAAGGGAAGGAAAATGGACTCACGCAAGATGTACAACTAAGGCAAAGCCCTTGAATGCTACACTTTCCTTTCCTCCTCTCAATTTCTCTTGCTTCATGGCATTACCGAATGGCATTCTTTATTTTATGGAATTGTGAAGCTACTTCCCTAACTTGCTGCATGCATATATATATATATAACTCCACCCTTTCTATGTAAGCTACTCCTTCATGCAAGAATCATGTTACATGCAAGGCACGCGTGAATTTCCCCTCTTCAGGCACATTGAGATTAAGGCTAAAGGGAAGAAAGGAGGTTTAATGTCAAACGTTTCTCCCTTGCTTTCATTTCACTCCACCGAATGCATGTACATATATATATATTTAATGGATGCTAACTCTTTTCCTTCCCTTCTCAATTTATATAGCCTTGTGGGTATAAAAGTCACGTTCTTCTTCCTCGTCTCACCTTTATCTTCCCCAAATGAAAACATTATTTTAATTAGCATAAGAATAAAAATAAATCTCTCTCTATTGCCGTGTGGCATATAAGAATTCACATGCTTCTTCCTACTTTCCATTAGTTTCACGGTCACACTTTCCATTTGTCCTTGCCGTTCATGTATGTATATATCTATTTAGAATTTTGTTTTCTCTTGTGGCAATTAGGCGAAAGGAAGAAAAATAGGAAATTAAGCTAAACACCTCAATTTCACATATTCCCTTTTTATGAACATTCTATGCTACTTAATACCTAGGTCCATTCTTCATTACATCACTAAAACAATTGAAAAACATTTTATGGAAACTCATCTAATTAATTAAGGAAACATTAATTTAAAACCAATCAAGAGAATACAAGGTGTTACAAAAAGTTCATTAGAAGTAAGCTTGATTTTGAAGTTCTTGAGGTGCTTAAATAAAAGTTTAGGTGCTTGATGTGCTTACATTAAAATTAAGGTGCTTGATTTGATTCTTACTTTTCTTCCTTTCGCATAGCCTAATTGCAAAATGAGAAAACCAAATTAAAAGTATATATATATACACGGCAATAGAAATTGAGAAGTGAAAGAAAAGAGGTTAACATCTATTAAATATATATATACACATGCATTTGGTGGAGTGAAATGAAAGCAAGAGAGATATGTGTGGCATTAAACTTCCTTTTCTTCCCTTTAGCCTTTAATCTCAAGTGACCGAATGGTTTTTCCAAATCAATAAATAAAATAAACGAAGGAAAAGTAGTTGAATATAGGTGTGTACAGTGAGAGTAATTCCTCTCGAGTTCACTAAATAGGAACTAGATATAAAAATCAAATTGTAAAGCAAAACCGTGTGCCTTGCGTGAAGGTGGATCTCACAAGAAATGATGGCTTATGTGAATCCCTTTCCTTCCTTTCCTTTGGCACTACTGAGTGAGGAATTCACATAGGCATGTAGGATGCTAAGATAGGTAGCTTGCGTGGCCGTATATCTTGAGTGAATCCCTTTCCTTCCTTTCTCTTGGCACCACCAAGTGATAAAGTTGCATATGCATAAAAAGTTGGTCTTGCGTTAAAGGTGCATCTTACATGAAATGGCCACCTTGAATGAGCTTCTCTCCTTCCCTTACTTGACGTAACTGAGTGGAGTAAATGGTAAAAGATTGTATGGAAAGAGAGTGTATCAGGCCATTCTAACCGAATAGAAAAGATACAAGAAAGGGATTAAAGTAAAGGGATATGGCAAGAGCATTTAGGAAGAGAGAGAAAGCAGCTTCACATTTTAGAAAATACACAAACATATTTGATGAGGAAAGAAAGAGCTAAGTTGACCGAGAAAAGAAGAAGCAAAGGAGTAAGGGAAAATTCAAAGGAAAATCCAAGACAATTCCATTTGATCTCATCCTTGAGGTAGCTTAGCAATTCTTTTAATTTTGTTCCATGGTTTAGAATGTATTCATCATGTTTTTTTTAAGCTTTCATGGAACATTAGTTTCCTCTCTACATTCTTGGAGATGTGAATGTCTCGTTGGCTAAGCTTGTATGGTAAATTGGATGTGTTTGTTGATGTGCTAGAATAGATATTGTTGTTTTATGGAAGGATTATTGTTGAAAAATTTAGCATGTATAATGAAAACCCTAGCTTAAGATAATGTTGGGAAATTTTTATTTTGTATGGTCAATATATGTTTTAAGTTATAGATACCAAAATAAAGATTGTTAGCTAGCATTTGATTAAGAATTTGACATTTCCCTTGTTGTCCACCCAAAATCGAGAGTGGCCTTTGTAAGGTATGGAATTTCTTGTTAAGTATTGTGTAAGATAGATGACCATTCAGTTTTGGGCTATGAAAAAGAGAGAAAATATGAGAAATTAATGTATAGTCATTAGCTTACCTTGTTGCACAAAATAAAGGTCTATATCATATTGAAATGTAAGGGTGAGTGATATGTGTAATCTAAATTCTAGTAGGAAAAAGGCAAGAAAAATGAGTCACGAAGTAAGTAGAAGAACTTGCCAATGACATGATTACATAATTTAAATGTATAAGAAGGTACCATGGAAATTTTAATGCATGACATCATTAAGTTTAAATTATAGAAAAGAGGTAAAAGTGTGACCATATAACATGAAAAACCCTAGATTTCATTCCTCTCTCATGATGGACAAATGTAATCCCTTAGGTTATTTAGGATAACCGAACCACTATGCCATTGGTAAAAAAGTCATAAAGTGCCTTATAATAGTTAAAGTTAAGGGTAATGATGAGATGAATTATGGTTGCTAATTGTATACACAAGTGTCCACATTCCTTGAAGTGTGACCGAAGGTGCTTCACACTTTGAGACAAGGTAAGTTTTAAGAATGAAATGTATAATTGATCATTGTCTATTTCAATTTTTAACATGTATGATCCCAGGAAAAGATGTTCTTGAAATGATAATATCCACTTTTATCACATTGACATTTCAAATAATCATGCAATGCTTGCCAATCACTATATGTGAATGAAACTATGTTTTAAATAACAGAAATGTAGATGAAAATGTTTTTGTGTACTTGCACATTGGTACATATTAGTAGATTTTAAAATGATGAATTATTAAGCTACTAGGAAACTTGTTTTCTTATTTATATGCTAATATGTATTAGATGCAGACGTTTAGCAATTTCGGGGAAAGATGGAAGTAACATTAGAGGGCGTCCTCTTGTTAAGAGCATTTTTGTAGTCCTTCATTTTGAGTCCTAATTCTATATATTATTTTTAGATTAGAATTAGGACTATTATTTTTGGCTGTATATAGTAAAGGAAAAAGGAAAATTACTGGAAAAAGGATATGTGAAGAACCTGTTCATCCCTAGTATTTTGTAAAAGGGGTTTGAGTGACAAGCTTGTTGTCTCCTGACTCCTTATGGATGGGTACTTCATATATCCTGGTATATGTTCACAGAAAGATGTAACAGACTTATTATTTGTAATATGAAAGTTTTATAAATTTTGCTATGCATAAAGTATAGTTACCTAAGCAAAAGAACCCGAACCTAATCCACTATAATAATACTTAATGGTATAAATGCTCAGATGTTATAAATTAATAATTAAGGTTAAGAATAATGTACCAAACTTATTTAGATATATTAGAGGAGTTGTAATACTAGATAAGGGTGTTACACCTATGCTATTCAACATAAATCTTTTTATGTACACCTACACATCTGGTATACGCTAGTACTTATATGAGAAATTAATCTCACTAGCAATGCAACCTGCTTTGAAAACTACTAACTTGTACCACTATACTCACACAAAAAATTTGTACATTCTTTTCATCAAAAAACATAATACATATGCTATTGGAATGGAGTGCATGCAACATACTTGATATCATGTTCTCATATCTATGCATGTATATTTGAAACATATAATTTTTTCAATATGGCATGTGAATTAAACACATCATCTTTTAAATATGGGATGTGCATTCATCGTCATTTTCAACGTAACTTTCACATAAAACATTCCATGGAGTAACAAACATACGTTTTCATAAAACATATGAGTAGGAGAAACAAACATATCATATAAGTCACTAGGAGCACCGCCCAACGAATAGCTCCATGTACCACTACATTCATGCATGAGTTAACTTAAGATTATATGTGACAATTTTGCCACTGGCACTATCTGAGGCATCCCTTAGTTAGGTTTGAGTACCCTCTTAATGGTTAATGCTCTCTTTTCAGATCATTCCATGACCAATGGGTTGATATCCCTTCCATCCCTTATGGGGCTAGTATAACTCTCTATTTGGTCCCTGTCAACTATGACAGATCACTCCTGATTAGCGGGAGAATATCCCTTTCATCCCTTGCGAGGTTGGTATGTCAAATCATGGGATCACTATCTAATACTAGATAGATCTCATCCACTTTTCTTATGCAGATCATGGGCTATGGAATCACCATCCCTTTCTGATGGATCACACTCTGGTATGTTATTCTTTATCATATAGACTAGGGTGATTTTGCTCATATTCATGATTATGCATAACTCTAAGTATGTATTTCTAAATGGCCTTTGGAATATCATGCTTAAAGTTCACAACCATCATGGTGTTTTGAAAATCATCTAAGTTTAAGTGAATGTTTAACCATCCTAATTCATAGCACAACTGTGGAATGCCCAATGGCCATCCCATACCGACAATCAATGACTCTATCATAGGCTTATCTACCACTAATGCATATGCTCAAAATACTATACTCTTAACTTTCCTTATGTTTTTTGCTCTCTCTGTTTCACTGTCACATAGATCCTCTAATCCTAGTGACATGTGAATCTTACTTCTTACATGTTACCCATTACATCCTAAGTTTAGATCCTTAGTTGAGTGAGATTTTAAGCTATTTATCTCTTAAAATAGGTCATTGAGCTCGCTATCTGAAATAGTAGGCTTGGTAGTCGACTGCTAGCCTTAAACTGGACCCGACAATCAACTGCTAGAGTGGGGCAGTCGGTTGCTAACCTTCAAGAATGTTTTTTGGAAAATAAAGAACACGGCAGTTGACTTCTAGGGTCTCGCAGTCGGCTGCTAGTGTTCAAAACTTGTTTTTGGGTAGATGAAGAACATGACAATCAACTTCCAGAGGCTGGCAGTCAGTTGCTGGCATTCTATCTCCTCTAACTCACTTCTACACCTAAATTTTTGCTCTAAAACCATGTTTTCAAACCAATTTCTCAAGTTATGAACTCAACACCCATACTTAGACATCACTTAGCCTGTATAACAGACCCAAAACTTAACTTAATAGCACTCTAACTAAGATTAAAGCACATTTTTGCACTTAAGGCATAAGCCTACTTTCACAATCAATGACAATCATAAATAAGCATAACATTTCAGCAAGCATCACCCAATAGCAGTTAAAAACATAAAGAATGTAGGTTTAAAACCTCAACTTAACTCAAAACATTGATAAATCACATTTTCCTGAAAAATACCTAGACATTTCAAAAAATAGGGTTTAGGTTGAGTTGCTACCTTGATTTCTTGAGAAATGTGCTTGTATGATCTGATAATAAGGTCTTTCCCTTGTTTTAAGACCAATTCTTACCTCAAATGTAATACCCCTTATCATAACTTAACAATGTCATAACGCTTATTTAGATAAGTGGTTACATTAATTCTAGTATTTAATTACCTTTATTTCTCCTAAGCATCCAATCCGTCATAGATTTGTTATGCAATTAGGTTTAAGTTCTTTTGCTTAGGTAACATGCTTTGGCATAGTGGAATATAAAATATTAAATAATACAACAGAATATATAAAAACTTTTCTAATATACATACATTATACAACTGTTTAGTACATCATTTGGTATACATACATTGGGATAGAAGAAGTACCCATCCATAAGGAGTAAGGAGACAACAAGTCTGCCACTCATACTCCTTTACAAAATACCGTGAGTGAATAAGTCCTTCACATATCCCTATACATATGCCCTTTTTCTTTCTATATACAGCCAAAAATATCAGCCCGAATTCCAAACCCCAAAAAAATAAACGAAGAATTAAGACTCCAAAAGGTTGGGCTATAGCTATATATTTACGTATTCATCTATTCTATAGGAAATTCAAAAACAGTGATAACATACACATTCTTGATAATAGTGAAAACTCTTGAGAGAGGAATTTCCACCGTGTCCAACTCCACCTCAATTACCACGCAATATCTAACCATCTGATACATATCAGTTCAGTAATGAGAAATACATTCCCAGTAGATAAACAACCAGTTTATTTTAAAATAACTGACACATACCACTGTAATAATACAGAAACACTCTACATGCGGTTAATTTTCAAAACTATTCTCATATATATACTTGGATATGACATATCACGAAAACATATGTGGATGTAGCTATAGAAATGAAATACACATTCAATTAGGTCATTCAAGGAATAGGATACAAGCATTCAATGCTTACATACCATAATCATAATCACCTAAATTACGTTCATGCAATACATACATAATATTTCATATTTATTCAATTCTGGGAGGGTATACATGAAATCATTCCTTCCTACTTAACTATGCTCTTTGGAGGTATACACGAGATCATTCCTCCTACATTTCAATTGCTTGGGGTTTACATCAAATCATTCCCCTTAGGGCACTTCCCTAGAAGGTATACATTAGATCATTCCTTCACAGGCTTTTAATCTCAGGAGGTATTCACCAAATCATTCCTCCTCATTTTAATTCCTTGGGAGTATACACCAGATTATTCCCCATAAGGAAGCTTTAACCTTGTCCTTCACAATTACATTAAGCATTCTTTGCCATTCAATCACTTTTGCATAAATTTAAACATTTCACTATTTATGGCAAAATGCATGCTATTATTCATTCATTCTTGATCCTTGCATCTTTGGTCTCTCTTCCCTTAACATAGGCCATTTAGATGGCACTTTAGGCTATTTACAACTCATTCATAAATCTAACCACTCTAGAGAAATTTCACATAGTATTCGACCAAGGTAGAATGAACATGAATACTTTGTATTTCTAACCCTTTTGGCACATTTCTAACCTTACTCTCCTTAATGGAACATCATGGTGACAATTCCCATAATTATGCCTAACACTTTCTTACACCTAAAAATTAGGTAAGTGTACTTAGGCCATTCTTTTTCATACTTTTCTAGCTTATTTTTCATGCCAAACATAATCACACATCTAATCTCACAATTTCACATTTTTATGCACACTTTTAAAGTGAACAAGTAAGACTTTAAATTGGCAACATTGCTTGAAACATAAATTGCCATAATTTTCTCTCTCATTTCTTGGAACTAAACTTATATGGTTTCTAAATCATTTTCAAGAGCAAAATCAGCACCATTCATATGCATCCATTTGGCCAAGGTGACTAAGGCACATTTGCTTGGCTACTTGTGAAGCTAGACAATGAGAAAAGTACCTAAATGCAAATCTAATTAGACTTTCTCTCTCTTACCATTTTATAGTACTTTCTCTCACTCTCTCTAACATAAAATTTGGCCAAAAATTCAGCACTCTTATAACCCTAGTAATTCGTCCAAGGTGAGAAAAACAAGCAAAATGGAGTTGTTTCATCACTTTGCATACATTACAACAACATTTATGAAAAATCCATGCAAAAATACCACTTTCTCACTCTTACAATCACAAATTCAGCCTTGACACAAATTAGGGTTTAACAAAATCAAGTTTCATCCATGCAAACTTACCATTTCATGAGTTTCCATGCTTTCTTGCATATCTATAGTCATAACCACAAGTTATTTCCAACATATCTCATATCCAAGCATGTAAATCCACCATACACATGTAGAGAGAGAAATTGCCATCATGCTTACAAGTTTGAAAACACCATAAACATACTATAAAACATGAAATTAATGGCATAGGATTGTTTATCTACCTTGAAAAGCTAATAGATGTGTGATTTCCTTGTTGATTTGGTGGAAGTTTCTTCTTCTCCAAGGCAAGATGCAATTCGGCCACTTCTCCTTCTTCTCCACCTTTCACAACATTTCTAGTAGTTAGGAGAAGAAATAGGCTAAATTAAAGTTTGACTTATTTACAAAAATGTCACTCTTGCTAATTTGTCAATTTCATCCTTTTTCTTTTCTTTTTTAACAATGGCATTGTCTCTCCTTGCCATTGTAATTTTATGCAACTTCCATGGGCTGGGACTGTTCTGACCTTCCAGAAATTTGAAATTGCCTAGTGGTCCCACAAATTTTTGAAACTTACATTTTAGTCCCTAAGAAAAGTGCCTTTTTAAGTTGGCCATTTTTGCTCCCTTTTTCATTCTTTTTGGTTTCAAGGAGTAAAATTACTTAAATAAAATTTCATAAGGCTCATTTCCATGAATTTACTAATTTACTTCTATTTTTAAAAAAATTACAATTTTGCCCCTAAGGCAAAATTACCTTTTTGCCTTTTATGTTAAAACTATCATTTCACTCTCTTACTTTCTTCTTTTGATCAAGAATGAGTAAGGATTTCTAATTCCCACCTTCATAGAATATTTAGGGTAAAAACTAAATTTTTCTCACCTCATATAAGATTGCTATCATACTCATAATGTGAAATTATAATTTTACCCTTTTTAGGGAAAATTGTCTTTCAACATCAATGTAAGTAATTTCTTGCATAACTAGATTCTCCTTCTCTCTTAAATGAAAATAATAAGAGTCCTTTAACATAACTTCATGAAATAAAAGAATTAAACTAATTATTCATTTCATGGTAAAATTATCATTTTACCCTTCCTTACCAAATTTCCAACTTCATTCTTTTATCACAAAAGTGATTATATAATGATAAAAATGTTCATTCTAACTCCTTAATAAATCATCCTTAACCCTTCACAATTAATGCTAACAATAATAATAACAACAACTTCATCATAAGATACAAGTGTTAAGAGCAGATGTTACATCAAATATGTTTCTTCTTCTAATAAATCCTCCCTTTTTACCCTAACTCAGCATACTCTCTCTCTTCTCACCCTTTTCCTTCTCTCCCTAATTGCATTATAGTCCTTGGCCATTTTATGATTTTAGCCTAGCTTAACATTCCTTTTTTAATTTGGTCCTTGGCCATACTTTAACTGAACTTTTCTTCCTTTCAACTAAGTCCCTGCACTAATGCAACTATATGCAATTAATGCAACATAAACAAGCATTAAACTCAAATTAACAACTAGCAAACATCTCTTAATCATATTAGGAGCGGATGTTACATTTCTCCCCTCCTTTAAAATAATTTTGTTCTTGAAATTAGAACGTACCTATTCAAACAACTCTAGGTAAGACTTTCTCATATCCTCTTCCATCTCCCATGTCACCTCTTGTGGAGATAACTGATCCCATAAGACCTTAACTAGAGGGATAACTTTGTTCCTTAATAACTTGACCTCATTCCTGGTCATTCTTAAAGGTTTTGGATGATAATTTAAATTTTCTTTTAATTGTATTATACTAGCATCAAGAATGTGAGATGGGTCATGGATATATTTTCAAAGTTACAAGACATGGAAAACATTATGAAGGTTTGCTAAAATAGAGGTAAGGTTATTTGGTAGGCTAATTGACCAACTTTTCTCAAAATTTGGAATGGCCCAATAAATCTGGGATTTAGCTTTCTAGACTTAATGGCTCTACCTATACCAGTAATTAGCTATAACCTAAGGAAAACATGATCCCCTTCATTGAATTCCAGTGATCTCCTTCCTTTGTTAGCATATTTCTTTTGTCTATCTTAGGCCCTAGCCATCTTATCCCTAATCATCCTGATTTGGTCTATAGTTTGCTGAATCAACTCTGGTCTGAGAAATTGTCTTTCCCCTACTTCAAACCGACACAGAGGTATTATACACTTCCTTCCATACAACGTTTCGTAGGGTGCCATTCTTATGCTAGAATGGAAACTATTATTGTACGATAATTCTATTAATGCTAAGCTTTAGTCCCAACTCCCCTTATGCTCCAAGGCACATAACCTAAGTATATTCTTTAAACTCTAGATAGTCCTCTCTGTTTGTCCATCCGTTTGAGGATGATAAGTGGTACTCAAGCTTAACCTCATACCAAAGGCTTCTTGGAAGGCTCTCCAAAATCTAGAGGTGAATCTAGGGTCTCTATGTGAGACAATGCTAGTAGGGATCCCATGAAGTCTCATTATCTCTTGAATATACAAGAGAGCTAATTTGTCTAAGGAGAAATTGATCTTAATGGTTAGGAAATGCGCAAACTTAGTTAATTAGTCTATTATCACCCAAATAGCATCATTTCCTAACTGAGTGTAACACCCCTTATCTTACTTTAACAACGTCATATAACATGTTTAGATAAGTGGTTACATTATTCATATCTTTTTTCTTGTTAATTTGCCCGAGCATTTAATCCATCAATAATTTAATGTATAATTAGGTTTAGGTCCTTTTGCTCAAGTAAACATACTTTTGCACAGCAAAAATAAAATCTCATACATCATAGCTGAATTTACAAAAATTTCATATCATGTATAATGACAGTCTGATACATCATTCAATATACATATACTAGGATATATGAAGTACCCATCCATAAGAAGCAAGGAGACAACAAGCTTGTCACTCAAACTCCTTTTTACAAATTACTATGGATGAACAGGTTCTTCATATATCCTTTCCCCTGTAATTTCCCTTTTTCCCTTTCTATATACAGCCAAAAAATAGCAATCCTAATTCTAACCCAAAATGAACATATAGAATTAAGACTCAAAATGAAAAGCTACACATACTTCAAAAAGGAACCTCTACCTATGCCCCCTTCAGTCTCTATTGCAATGATATATCTTTGTATTTGATACATATTAGCATATAAATAAGAAACAAGTTTCCCAGTAGCTTAACAACTCTATATTTTTAAAAACCTACTAATATGTATCAATGTGCAAGCATAAAAAGCATTTTCATCTACATTCCAGTCATCTAAAACATAGTCTTATTCACATATACATATTGGCAAGCATTGCATGATCATTGGGAATGTCAATGTGATAAAGATGGTCATTCTCATATGTCATATTTTTAGCAAAAGCATACATATAACCATTGAAATAGCTAGTGAGTATCTATATATTCTCATTCTTAAAACTTACCTTGCTTGATAGTGTGACACACATTTGGTCACACCATAAGAAATGTGGACACTTGGCCACTTTAGTAAGGATGGTGAACACTTGGTCACATTATGGACTCTTGGCCACTTTATAAAATAATTGTGAATAATTTATAATTCATTTACAAATAGTATAGTAATTTGGTTTTCATATATAATCTAAAAGGTTACATTCGGCCATTATGGGAAGGGAATTAAATCCAATGTTTTACTTGTCACATTGCTATATTTTCACCTCCTTACTATAATTTAAACTTAATGGTACTATGTATAAAATTATCTTTTGGTATTTTCTATCATATTTAAATTTATGTATTCATACTAGTGGACCTTTCTTTTTCTACTTAATTCCTTGGCTTATTTTATGTCCTAAACTTAAGGTTCCCTACATTCCTTATTCTACATCTATTTATAAAAAGAACACAATGTACCATGTATTAATTTATTATGTAACAAGGTAACCATTTTCCATATGTTATTTTCTTGCTATATATATATTCTCTTCCCCTTTTTTTTTACCAAACCAAAATGGAGCCCTTTTTCCTATACATTTATCATTCTTTATTTTCTTCCTTTACTAAGCCAAAAGGTAACTTTTTCCCATATATTTTTCAACAGCACTTTTACATTTCAAGATGAAATACTTTCGACCTAAGCAGGTTAAAAAGAGCTATACCATGGTCTCATGCCAAATTTTAGCTAACATGATCCCCTTGGTTACTTGTAACATAAACACATACACGGACCCTTCAAGAACATGAAATTTACACACTTTATAATTCTCAAATTTCTCATTAGGCATGCTGAAATTTTCCATTAACCATACTCTCATGATTTTAGCTACATCTACCACCACACATCAACAATCACAACCTATTCCATTCATCATACAAACTTAGCCAATAGAAAAATTACATCTTTGTAAAGCTAGAGAAATTGATTCCATGAAAACTTTAAATCATACTACATAATTTGAATCATGAAATCAAAACATATAGTTGCTAAGCTACCTCAAGGATTAAATAAAATGGAATTATCTTGGATTCCTCTTTGAATTTCCCTTTGCTCTTTTGCTTCTTCCTTTCTCGGCCAAGTTAGCTCCTTCTTCCCTCACCGAATATTTTTGTGCCTTGTCTAATTCTCAAGCTACTCTCACTCTCACCCATGCACTTGTCGTATCCATCTATCTATCTATGTTTAATGCAATCTCTCTTTTTTATGTTGTCTATTCAACTAAATGGGACGCTACCCTCCTTATCCTTCTTAATTATTATTATTTAATAGTCACACATGTACTTAAGTACAATCCATTGTTCCTTACAATCTTGTATAAGTTAATCCACTCAGTTACGCCAAAGAAAGGGAAGAAGGGAAAGTTATGCAAGCTACACACTTCACGCAAGATGTATGGTTCACGCGAGGCACTATCTTGTCACTCGGTCACCTTAATTAAAACAATGAGAAAGAAAGAATATGATGCTTGTTGGTTAATTAAAAAGGAACGAAGGAAAAGAATTTAAGCATCTAAGTTTTAATGTAAGGATCTCACTTATCTTTTCAGTCACTTGAGATTTAAAAGTTAAAGGGAAGAAAAGAAGGAAGTTTAATGCCACACGTCTCCCTCTTTCTCCTTTCCACCTCTTCACCGAATGTCTAAGATTTAATTTGGCTAAATGCCAAGCTTCTCGCAATGATTCTCACCATGTATACTTATATAGGTTTAATTCATTCTTTCCCTTGGCAATTCAGCTAGATAAAAGAAAGAAAAGTAAAAATTAAATCAAGCACCTCATTCTTTATGTAAGCACCTCAAGCACCTCATTTTCATCTCTCATTCACCTTGAGTTGCCAAAGCATGTCAATTGCATTCTCGGTCAAAACAATGAAAAAGGAATGAAGGAATGAAGGGAAGATTAAGAATAAGGTGCTACATTTTTCGTTCCCTTTATTCCTTTCTTCTTTGCCGCTTTACTCTTACAACACCTTAAAATCAAGCTTACTTCTAATGCACTTTTCACTCACATTCTAATCCAGTTAACACAAGAAAGAAGGTGTTATCCTTTAGCATATTTATGCTAAATATTAAAGTACGCAAGCAAATTCATCATACTTTATAGCAAGTTCATCCAATTAATTAAGGGAACATTAATTTAAAACTAATCACGAGAATATGGGGTGTTACACCAAGTCCTGGGTAAACCTACCACAAAGTCCATAGAAATCTTATCCCACTTCCACTCAGGGATATCTAGGGGTTGCAACAACCCAACAGGTTTATGATGTTCAATCTTCACCTGCTGACACACTAAGCACTTATCAACAAACTCAACGATGTGCTTATTCATTCCTGGCCACCAAAATCTTTCCTTCAAGTCCTAAAACATATTTGTGGCACCAGAGTGAATGGTATAATTGCTCTTATGAGCTTCTTCTAAGATTTTCTCCATCAATTCCCCTAGACTTAGGACATAAACCTTGTTTTGGAAGGTTATGATCCCATTAGCCTCCTTATGGAATTCCTTTGGGTCCTTTAGGGACTTTAAGAATTCATCTTCCTTTTTGGCCTCTAAAATCTGAGTTCTAAGGTCACACTCAATCCATAATTCACCAGACATATTTTATCTAGTAGCACTAATGCGGATAAGCTCAAATTGTTAAAACTTTCTATCAAACTTAGTTCAATGAGCATCATTTGAGATATATGGAGAAATTTCCTACTTAGGGCATCAGCCAAAAAATTGGCTTTACCTGGATGGTATCTCAATTCAAAATCATAATCCCTGATGAATTCCATCCATCTTCTTTGTCTTATGTTTAACTCCTTCCGATCAAAGAGGTACTTGAGACTTTTGTGGTCACTGAACACCTCAAACGTCGACCCATAAAGGTAGTGCTTCCAAATTTTCAAGGAAAACACTATGGCTGCTAAATCTAAATCGTGAGTAAGGTAATTTCCCTTATGGGGCACCAACTATCAAGAAGCATAGGCCACTACTGTAATACCCGCCAACTTAGAAATTTCCTATGATGATAATAATGTTAGAATTATTATTAGGATTGAAATGAAATAACAAGGAATTGGAATTTTTGTAGAAGGGACTAAAATGTAAATTTTTGCTAATTACAAGATGGTCCCTGAGGCTCTAACAGTGCCGCCCTTGTAGACTGCCTTATATGTTTTCCTTCCCTCTATATCAGTTCATTTCCATATTTGGAGAGGAAGGGAACCGCACGAGCAGAAGGAGAAGAAGGGGAAAATTTGAGGAAATCAAGATTGAAGCCTCCGAACTCGGATTCAATGTAAGAATCTTCCATCTGAGTCTTAGGAAATCATTTACACCTCGTTTAGAAATAGATTCCTTCCTTAAAATGCATCCAATCAGCTATGATCTAAGGGAGAAAATGAAAATAGGAAAACATAAGGCATTTCAAATTTTTTGAGATTTAAACCAAATAAACTGATTCTAAGGTTTTTTTTAGGTTAGAAATAGATTTTTAAACTAAAATGCTGATATTATCTGCTTCTATTTAGCATTTGTGAGGCTTAAATTAGAATGTTAAAGTTAGGTTTTTCTTCCACCTGGGTTGCATGTGGATTTTCTAATTTGGTTGATGCTTTGGACTTTAAAATGCATGGGTTTTATGTGAAAATGATTAGGGACTAAGCTCATATAATTTTTAGATGTTATGGACTGTTAATTTGGGCTACATTCTTGAAAAACTAGCATTTATTGACTATCAAAGAACAGAATAGACGACTGCCAACATGCAAAAGTTGATTGTCGTGTTCTTGTCAAGCCCAAGACTGTGCTCAGCAGCTTAACAGTCGACTGCTGGGCATGCATCGGTCAACTGTCGAGTAACTATAAGCCCAGAATCGCACATAGAGGAGCCCCAGTCGATTGCCAGGCATGTGATAGTTGACTATCGGGTCCCTTTCTTGTGAAATTTAGTCTTCTAGAAAGAAATCAACCGACTGCCAGCTCTTGGCAGCCGACTGGTAGCTCCCTTGATGCGAAAATTAGTTTTAAAAACATAATTTGAGCTTATAAATCCTTAGATTTGATTTGAATAAGGTTTAAACATCATCCTATATGAGAATTACATAAGAAGAGTGGTAAAGAACCAAAGAAATAACGAGAAAAATGAGGTAACCTTAGTGAAACCTTAAGATAAAGTTATTTTCTATGCTTAGTCACAACTGAGTATGCAACTTTTTTTGAAATCATTTAACCATAAATTGCTCTACTGGAATTTATAAAATCTTATAAAGTTTTTTGCTCAGATGATCAGGAACAGGGGATGCCTAGGAGATAGCTGGGTATGAGAATAATGCCAAGGCTACCAGGCAAAGATAGAAGAAGTGTATGGTTTAGAGTTAGAGCTATAATAGGCTTAAGATTTACATATGTATTTAATTTTTTGGATTTAGAATTGGTATGATGAACTGTTAATCAAATGATTGATGTATATATGGATTTAGTGATTATGACTTAGCATATCTCAATTGTCGCTGAATGGATGTTAGAATTTATATTCCAAAGTAGTATGTGATAATATGTTGTGATACTAGAAATATTGCAACGGATAGGTGGTTGAGTGTGTAACACCCCATATTCTATTGATTAGTCTAAATTGATATCTCCTTAATTAATTGGATGAGTTGCTATAAAGTATGATGAATTTGCTTGTGTGATTTAATATTTATAATAACTATGTTAGAGGATAACACTTTCATTCCTTGTGGCAACTGAATTATAATGTGAGTAAGGAGGAAAAAAAACACTACAAAGAATTGAGGTGCTTAAATAAATTTTAAGGTGCTTAATTTTATTTTTCTTTTCTTTTATTTAGCTAGTTGAATTGCCAAAGGAAAGAGCGAATTAAAGCTAAATATATATAAACTCATGGCAAGCAGACTTGGAAAAGGAAAGAGGAGTGTAGCCAATTTAAATGTAAATACACGTGCAATTGGGAAATGCAAGGAATGTATAACAATTAAATATATATATATATGGATACACACGTGCATTCGGAAGCAAGAGTAGAGGAGAGGAGATTAAATCCTCTTCCTTTATTCCTTTAATTCCACTGTCTAAGCCTCAAATGAAATAGGAAGGAAAAAGAAAATATATATATATACACATAGGATGAGAGGCTTACGTGGAAGGACCCTCAACGTGTGATACAAGTTCCCTTCCCTTGTGAAGACTCACGTGTGCCTTGCATGGACCATGAGGCTTGCGTGAAGAAAGAAGCTTACGTATAAGGGAGGGAATTAAATATGCATATATGCATGCAGCATGCTAGGGGGATGGCTTCACAACTCCATAGAATAAAGAGTGACATGCAGTAATGCCATGAAGCAAGAGAAATTGAAAAGAGGAGAGGAAGGTACAGTGTTCAAGAGACTCACGTGAACCGTACGCCTTGCATGTAAGCATGAAGCTAGTGACTTCCTTCCTTCCTTCCTTCCTTCAACGTAGCCTAGTGGAATTACCAAACTTGCAAGCAATAAGAATTGTACTTAAAAGTACACATGTGGCTAGTGAATAATAATGATTAAAAATAAGAAAGAGGAGTAGCATCCCATTACCAAATGGACAATAGACAAGAGGGAAATGGAATTGAAATTTCATTTTTAACATACATGTAAAAACACACAGCATGACATTTGGTGAGAGAGTGATGAGTTGTATGTTTGCATGAGGAGTGAAGTTACGTGACTTCTCTCCCTCCTTTCCTTTATCGTGATGAGTGGGTAATGTAAGAGTGCAAGTAAATGGGTGGTACTTAATAAAAATAGTAATTAAGACTAAGGAGGAGAAGTGGCATCCAATTAAGGGGATTAAGTAACACAAAAGAAAAGGGTTTCCATTAAAAATAAAGAGATACACATGTAACAAGGGGGAAAAAGAAAGAGCGTAGTGTGAATATGAGATAAAGTACCAAAAAAATTGCAAGGGAAAAAGGGGCTGCACTTGACTACACGTGAGGCCATGATATGATAATGATGAGAATGAAGGTAGAGTCCCATTTTTGATCAAATAGAAAATTTAAGGGAAAGAGAGAAGTGAAAAGATAAAGTGCAGCTTACATTTGAGAGAATACACACACACACACGAAAGTGTATCCAAAAAGAGGGAGAGTAGCATGAGTGTTAAACCAAATACAAAAGCTTTGGAGAAAAAAGAGCTGTTTGGAAAATTAAAAAAAAAACACACACACATTCAGTCAAGGGAGAGGGAGTGATTTAGCCAAGAAAGAAAGGAGCAAGGGAGTAAAGAAGCAAGGGAAATTCAAGAGAAACACTATGAGGTTTTCATCTTTTTCGCACCACTTGAGGTAAGTTAGCAATTCTTTAATTTTGTTCCATAGTTTTGTACATAGTCACCATGTTTTCCAAGCTTTCATGGAATATGATCTTCCTCTCTACATTCTTGATAAAATGAATGTCATGTTGGCTAAGCTTGTATAATGAATTGGTATGTTGTTGATATGCTAAAAAGGGATGTTGTCATTATCATGAAATATTTATCGTTAGTAGATTTTAGCATGTATCATGGAAGGCTTTATCATAAGATAGTGTTGAAATTTCTATTCTTGCATGGCTAGTATATGTTTTACATTATGAGCATTAAAATGAATATTGCTAGTTAGAAATTGGGTTAAAATGTAGGATATTGCTCTTATTGCTTACCAAATCTGAAAGTAGCCTTGTGACATATGAAAATTGTGTAAGAAGAATTACACCTCGGTTTTGGCTAAAAGAAAGAAAGAAAATATGGATAAGTAAAGGTAGTTAACTATTTCACCTTTTGCACATAATAAAGCCCACATTATCATTAAAATGTGTGAATTTAAATAGGTGTGTAACCTAAAATTTAGTGTGTAGCATGAACCAATAAAGCAAGGGGAGTAAATTATTAATGACAATGGCTACACTAATTAAATGTGGCACAAAAAACCTTAGGGATCATTAACTTATCCTTATGGCCGAACAAAATGCCCCATTTTAGCTCTAGTAGCCGAATGCATATGCAAATAATAATTACTTATAATATGTCTTATAATGGCTAAAGTTAAGGGAAAAATGAGAAAGTTAGAGTTAAAGGAAGGATGATTGAAATTTAATCTAATTTAGGCCATTAATGTTCTTATGTTGAAAAACTTAAGAGATTATGGATGGCTAATTTACGACCACATACCAATAGTCAATTGCAACATAATTAATTTATCATGGTGGCCAAGTGTCCACAAAGTGCCCAAGTGTGCACAATTAATTTATCAAGGTGGACAAGTGTCCACATAGTGCCTAAGTGTGCACAATTAATTAATCAAGGTGGTCAAGTGTCCACAAAGTGCCCAAGAGTGCACAATTCATTTATCAAGGTGGCCAAGTGTCCACATAGTGCCCAAGTATGCACAATTAATTAATCAAGGTGGCCAAGTGTCCACAACGTGCCTAAGTGTGAACAATTAATTTGCAAAGGTGGCCAAGTGTTCACAAATTGAGATAAGGTAACTTTTAAGAATGAAATGCATAAATGATTATTGTCTGTTCTAGTTTTAACATGTGTCCCATGAAAAATGTTTTACTTGAAAGAGAATACCTACTTTTATTACATTGACATTTCCAATAATCATGCAATGCTTGCTAATTTGTATTTATGAATAAGGCTATGTTTCCAAATACCGAGAATGTAGATGAAAATGTTTTGGTGCTTGCACCCTGGTAAATATTAGTAGATTTTTTTTTAAATGATGAATTTTTAAGCTACTGGGAAACTTATTTTCTCACTTATATGCTAATATGTATCAAATGCGAACGTTTAGCAATGTCGGGGCAGATGAAAGTCCCTATACTGAGAGTATTTTTGTAGTCCTTGGTTTTGGAGTCCTAATTATATATATTGTTTTGGGTTAGAGTTAGGACCATTATTTTTGGCTATAGATAATATAGGAAAGGGGGTAATTACTGGGGAAAGGATATGTGAAGGACCGGTTCATTTATTTTAAAGGGAGTTTGAGTGACAGGCTTGTTGTCTCTTGACTCCTTATGGACAGGTACTTCATATATCCTGGTACATGTTTACAAAGGATGTAATAGACATTTATTAGACTGTTATTGTATGCAATATGAAAGTTTTAAATTTCACTGTGATGTATGATATTTTATTTTTGCTGTGCATATGAGATTTGATCTGAGCAAAAGAACTTGAACCTAATCCACTTTACTAAAACTTAATGGTATAAATACTCAGACGTTGTAACTGAAAGGATAAGAATAATGTACCGAACTTATCTGTTTACACCAGAGGAAATGTAATACTGGATAAAGGTGTTATAGAGTGGAATCTGAATGGATGAAGAAAGAGTCTATTTGGGTTACATTCAACTAGTAGTGGTCCTTTGACGTTCCCTAATGTGGGAAATGGAAAAAAAATTTATTCTATATATTTTTATTCTTCCACTAGTATATACTCTGATGTATATAAACTAGGACATGAGGGTCGTTACAAGAGTGGTATCAGAGCTCAGTTACGAGTTCACCTAGTGGTGATTAAGGATTTAGACTGATTTGTATTTAACCAGGTTTGTAGCATTAGGATTTGAAATTTGTTTGACTCTAGAATATATAGGATTATGATCAAAAATTGAGAAATTAGGAATAACCATATGGCCATAGCTAGGTGCTATTACTAAAACTAACGATTTTCCTTTATGTCTCAGCAATCCATGGCAAACTCGCAGAGGCACTACTGGAAGGTATGGGGAAAGTAGTAGCAGGGATGATGACATAAGGGAGATGATGGACTCCTTTCGAATGATGGCAGATGTAATGAGAGAGCAGGCTGTCGTAAGTGCCAATGTGATGAGACAATACCAAGAGGAGCAACGGAACCATAATGATGGAAATAACAGGAGTAATAATCTGACGTACCAAGGTTGGATTGAGTTCCAAAGGGCAGGACCACCAGTGTTCTCAGGTATGTGAGTGAATGGCAGTGGAAGGGTGGTTAAAGGAGATGGAGAAGATCTTTCAATTTTTGTATAGTACAGACAAGCAAAGGGTTACTTATGCAACATATATGCTGAAGGGAGAGGCAGAACACTAGTGGAGTAAGGCAAAATAGCTCATGGAGAGCGGAGGTACTCCTCTCACGTGGGAATCTTTCAAGAGGATTTTCTTGGAGAAATATTTCCCTGAGAGTAAGCGGCAAGCCAAGGAAATTGAATTTCTGTAGCTTAGACAACGAGGTAGGCTATTTGAAAAATACCTAGCCAAGTGTGAGGATTTGGCTAGATACTCCACCTATTTGAGGCTACATTATGATGAAGCCTGGAAATCAAGCCAGCTAGAGGCAAGGTTGAATTTTCAGATAAGAACGTAGATAGCCCCGATAGAGATAAGGGATTTTATGATGCTGGTAAACAAATGCCAAATCCTTAGCAAGAATTTGAAAGAAAGGCAGAACATGAATTAGAGAACTAGAGGCCGGTAGAAACAACCAACTAAGAATCTGAACATGAAAGGTGAAAGTTTTAAAGCACAACAAGGGTCGTTAAATAGCAATAGATGTCCTGAAACTGCTAGCTACCCGAAGCATGAGATAAAGCATAGGAATCAACTATGTTGGCATTAGACACTGGTAAGACGCTACAAGTATGGAGGCATAGGATACTATGCAAAGTACTATCCAACTAGTGGAAACCAACAAAATCTAGGTGGGTCAAGATTGCAGGCTTCAGGGAGAGTCTTTACTCTGGATAAAGCCAATGTTGACAAGTCACCTAGATTAATGCAGGGTAGAGGTAAGATTTATAATTTTCCCTTGATAGCATTGTTTGATTTGGGTGCTACGCACTCTTTCATATCTAATACATGTGTAAGAAAGCTAAACTTACCTTTGCAAACCATGCCCTTTGACTTGTGTATTTCCACACCTTTAGGAGAGGCAACCATATCCCCACAAATATGCTTAAGCTATCCCTTTTCCATTGATGACACCTTTTTCATTGTGGACCTTATATGTTTGCCTTTGACTGGGATCGATATCATTCTGGGGATGGACTGGTTATCTAGGAATCGGGTCTTGTTGAACTGTTTTGAAAATACTATCACTTATTTGGATACCCTACCGGTGGGTAGGAGTGATAGGGTAAGTGAGATAAGTGATATCTCCCTTAACCTCTCTCAAGTAGAATTGCAAGAAAGGCTAAGCCTAATCCCAGTTGTTAGTAATTTTCTGGAGGTGTTTCCCTTGGAGATAAGCAGGTTAACCCTACCAAGAGAGATAGAGTTCACTATAGATCTAATTTCGGGTATAGGCCCAAGCCATAACCCCATATAGAATGGGCCTAGTAGAACTGAGGGAGTTAAAGGTCTAAATAAAGGACTTATTGGAGAAGGGATTTATCACGCCAAGTGTGTCACTATAGGGAGCTCTTGTCATATTTGTAAAGAAGAAAGATGGGAGCATGAGACTATGTATAGATTACAGATAGCTAAATAAAGGTGACCATTAAGACTAAGTACCCATTAGCTCGAATAGATGACCTGTTTGATCAATTGCAAGGTGTAACGCTATTCTTCAAAATAGACTTAAGATCGGGATACCACCAGGTTAGGTTAGGGATGAGGACATCCCTAAGATAGCATTTAGCACTCGGTATGGTCATTATGAGTTTCTAGTGATGCCTTTTGGACTGACCAATGCCCCTACTGTCTTCATGGATTAAATGAATAGAATTTTTTGACCCCACTTAGACAAATTCGTAGTGGTATTCATAAATTACATCCTAGTATATTCCAAGACTCATGAAGAACATCCTCATCATCTAAAAATGGTGTTACAGATGTTAGAAGAAAAACAATTATATGCTAAACTAGAGAAGTGTGAGTTTTAGCTGGAGGAAGTAAAGTTCTTGGGTCATGTGGTAAATGGGTAAGGAATTTCAGTAGACCCTAAGAAATTGGAAGATGTATTAGATTGGAGTCACCTGAGGATGATCACTGAAATTAGGAGTTTCTTGGGTTTGGCTAGCTATTATAGGAAGTTTATACAAGGGTCTTCCCAGATAGCCTTGCCATTAACCCGACTGCCTAAGAAGGGAGTTAAGTTTGAATGGAGTGAGCGGTGTGAACATAGTTTTCAAACCCTAAAGGAAAAATTAACTACAACTCCAGTGCTCATAATCCCTAAACCCCTAAAGCCATTTATGATCTACACAGATGCATCAAGGAAAGGTTTAGGATGCATATTGATGCAAGATCGGAGAGTAGTTGCTTATGCATCTAGAAAATTAAAACCTATAGAGGAAAATTACCCTACCCATGACTTAGAATTAGCTGTTGTAGTATTTGCCCTAAATATTTAGAGACATTACCTGTACGAGGCTGTATTTGAGGTTTTTAGAGACCATAAGAGCCTTAGGTATTTATTTGATAAAAAAGAATTAAATGAGGCAGAGAAGATGGGTAGAGTATCTGAAGGACTTTAACTTTGAGTTAAAGTATCATGCAGGGAAAGCCAATATGGTGGCTAATGCCTTAAGCAAGAAGTCTTTGCAAGTGGCCAACTTGATGATAGATGAGTTGAGATTACTTGAGGACTTTAGGAATCTCAGCCTCAATGTAATTTCATTTCCAAAGAGATTAGTGATGAGTGACTTCCTAATAAACTGTGATTTGAGGAGTCAGATTAGACAAGCCCAACAAGAAGATGAATCCCTAAGAGTATATGTGAACCAGCCTGATTTTGGGTTAGCCCCTGATGGAGTGTTGATGTTCAGACAAAGGATAGTGATTCCAAACCATCAGGAACTAAGTGGGAAAATGTTAGCAAAGGCTCATTGAAGCCATTATACCATTTATCCAGGTATTTCAAAAATGTACCAAGACCTAAAAAGGAATTTTTGGTGGTCTGGTATGTGAAAGGACATCACGAAATATGTGAATGCTTGTCTTGTTAGCAAGTTAAGATAGAGCATTAAAGACTTGTAGGAGTATTAAGGCCACTGGAGATACGAAAAAGGAAATGGGATTAGGTAACCATAGATTTTGTAGTCGGACTACCTAGAACCCTAGCTGGTTATGATTCCATTTGGGTAATAGTGGATAGGTTGACCAAATCTTCTCACTTTTTGCCTATTAAGATTAGGTATTACATGGAAAAGCTAGCTCATGTATACCTTAGAGAAATTGTGAGGCTACACGGGGTGCCATCAGGAATAGTATCAAACTGAGACCTTAGGTTTACCTCAAGATCTTGGCAATCACTACACAAAGCACTAGGAACCTAACTTAAGTTTAGCACTACTTACCATCCTCAAACTAATAGACAGTCTAAGCGAAAAATCCAAACCTTAGAAGATATGTTGAGGGCATGGTGCTAGAACAAAAGTTATCTATAATAACAGTTATCACTCTACCATAAGTATGGAACCATACACTGCTCTATATGGGAGAAGAGGTCAACCCTTAGTTGGGTAGAAATGGGGGAGAGTACCCTGATAAGATAGGAGATTGTGTAAGAAACCACTGATTAAATCAAGATGATCAGGGAAAAGATGAGAATTATGCCAATAGGAGGAGGAGGCCTTTGGAGTTTAATAAGGGAGATCATGTATCCTTGAGAGTGTTGCCTACTACATGTATTGGTAGACAAATAAGGACGAAGAAATTAAGTCCTCGATTCTTAAGACCATTCCAGATCCTACAAAAAGTCGTTCCAATTGTCTACCAAATAGCCTTACCTCCCTACTTATCAAACTTGCATAACTTCTTTCATGTCTAGTAACTCTGGAAATACATCCCAGATCCCACGCATGTATTGGGAAGTCAACCCATAATATTAAGGGAAAATTTAACCTATGAATCTACTCTTTTCCAAATCCTAAACTTTAAGACTAAGCAGCTCCAAAATAAAGTAATTCCTTTAGTTAAGATATTGTGGCCATGGCCAAAGAGTTGTTGTCAAAAACCACCCGCTATGTCATGAATGGCGATATTCTTCACAAGCGTTCTCATGAGGGAATTCTCCGATCATGCAAATTGATCACGTCTCCCTGGCCCTTTTCCACTTGGGGAATTGATATCATAGGCAAAGTTAGACCAAAAGCTTAATATGGTCATGAATTCATAATTCTTGCCATTAATTACTTCACTAAGTAGGTAGAGGCTGCTTCATGTAAGGTTATTCATGCTGTGGTAACGACGCAAGAAATGACTTAGGAGAAAGAAGAAATGAGGCAATGTTATCCGAAATTGTTTATAGGTATGAATTTTGAGGACAAAATTCTTTTAAAGGGGGAGGATTTTAATACCCGCCTCCCTAGAAAATTTCTGTGATGATAATAATCTTGGAATTATTATTAGGATTGAAATGAAATAAAAAGGAATTGGAATTTTAGTAGAAGGGACTAAAATGCAAATTTTTGTTAATTCAAAGATGGTCCCTAAGGCTTCAACAGAGCTATAACACCCCATAATTTTAATTAGTCTAAATTAATGTCCTCTAATTAAATGGAATTAATTGTGACATTTAATGATTAGTAAGAATGGCTTGCTTCATAATTAATTAGATGAATTAGCTTAAGGAGGGGCAATTTTTGGGCTTACATAATTTAATGGGCCAAAATTATTATAAAAAGGTAAGCTTGCATGAAAATTAAGTGAAGATGGGATGTGGAATTCCCTTATCCAAATAGAGAATAAAGTGAAGAGGCAAGTAAAGATAAAACCACATGGTAAATGTATCAAACAATAGGGAAGAGAGAGAGTTAAAAAAGAAAAAGATACACACACAAACATATTTTCTGTTTGGAGAAGAAGGGAGCTAGCCGAAAAGGGAAAGAGCAAAGGGAGAACTCAAAGGGAAAGCTAAGAGAACTCCAACTTAATCCATCATCAAGGTAGGTTAACAATCCTTGAATTTGTGTCCCATGGTTTAAATTATATCCACCATGTTTTTTACAAGCTTCATGGGACATTAGTTCTTCCTTACATTCTTGATGTTATGAATGTCTTGTTGGCTAAGCTTGTATGATAGATTGGTATGTTAGTTGATGTGATGAAATGAATATTGTTGTTATAGGAGGATTATGGTTAGTTAATGATATTTGCATGATGAACTATGGTTGAATATGATAGAAATGGAAGTATGATTTTGAAAACCACTTCCTTCATGAAACTCCCTTTTGGCCAAGAGGAAGATGAAATTTTACACTAAATTGATATAAATTTTTAGTTTGTAATTGGTGTTAAAATTGGCCATGAAAGAAAGGGAAGGAAATTCATTAGGAAATTTCTATATAAAGTAAGGCTTTAGACAAGGCTAGAATAATAAAAGGGATGGAAATAATTTTGTTAAATTGATAGTGTGAGACTTTTCCATAACCATGCAAAATCAAGTGATGTACAAATATTTCAATGAAAAGGGAAAATATGTCCATTTGCACATTGAAGCTAATTTTTGGAGAGTTAATTTTTAATTGTGTTTCATAGATGTATTAGAAATTAAATCAAATAAGATTGGTGAGATAATAGAAAGTGTTCACCTAGCATCCTATTGTGTAATGTCTAAATGAGGGAATATGTGTTGATTATGGAAAAGAGATTATACCATTTTAATGGTATTATTTAAAGAATAGAAAAAGAAAAATTTAAGTGGTAAAATATTCAATTTTCTTGAATTTTCCTTAGGCCAAAATCATAAAATTCTCCTTTGAAATTCATTAAAATTTTATAAGAGATATATATTATTATTATTATTCAAGAATGGAGAATTAAATTGATTTAGGCAACATTGTCATAAATAAATTTGACAAAGAGTTTAAAAAGAGATAATAAGTGCCTAAGTGTACACAAGAAATGTTATAAAGGTGGCCAAGTGTGCACAAGTGCCCAAGTGTGCACAAGAAATTTTATAAAGGTAGCCCAAGTGTCCACAAAAGTGCCCAAGCGTGCACAAGAAATTTTATAAAGGTAGCCAAGTGTCCACAAGTGCCCAAGTGTACACAATCAATGTATAAAAGTACGTTTTAAGAATGAAATGCACAAGTGATTTTTGTTTATTTTTGTGATTACATGCATAACCCTATAAAGAGGTGTTTTATTTAATAGAGAATATTTACTTTATCACCCTGACATTTCCAATAATCATGTCATGCTTGCCAATTTATATTTATGATAAAGACTATGTTTTTAAATACCAAGAATGTAGATGAAAGTATTTTTGGTGCTTGCACGCTGGTATCTATTAGTAGTTTTTTTATAATGAATTGTTAAGCTACTGGGAAACTTGTGTTTCTCATTTGTATGCTAATATATATCAAATGCGGACGTTTAGCAGCACCGGGGAAGATAGGAGTTCTTTTTGGTCAAAATTTTTTGTAATACCTTATTTTGGGGTCCTGATCCTAGATATATTTTAGGTTAGGATTAGGACTATTATTTTGACTATGTACATGAAAGGGAAAACGAGAAATTATTTGGGAAAGGATATGTGAAAGACTTGTTCATCCCCATTATTTGCAAAGGAGTCTGAGTGACAAGATTGTTGTCTTCTAACTCCTTATGGATGGGTGCTTCATATATCCTGATACATGCTTACAAAGGATGTAACAAACATAATTGGACATTTATCAGTTGTAATATAAAAGTTTTAAATTTCTGCTGTGTTGTATAGTATTTTATTTTCGTTGTGCATATGAGATTTGATCTGAGCAAAAGAACTTGAATCTAATCCACTTTAATAAAACTTAATGGTATAAATGCTCAGACATTAATAATGAAAGGATAAGAATAATGTATTGAACTTATCTATTTACATCGGAGGAATTTTAATACTAGATAAGGGCGTTACACTATACAGGGTGATGTTGTGGTTTAAGTATAGTATCCTATAACCTTGAGTATTAGTCAACTATGTGTATGTATTGCCATATAGACTATATGAGGATGAGACTAGCAATGTGCACATGCTGGGGGATGCCCTAGAAGTTGGTTCTCGCCTGTCCTTGAGTTGGTAATTAGTGTTACGGATCACACTCACAAAATAGGGCACTATTTTGGAGTGATTAGTGTTACGGATCACACCCAACCAAAACCTTGTTTTTAGTAAAATGGCATGCAATTTGAGATGATTGATCACATGAGATGTGTGATAGAGTAATATATGAGATTTTTCAGGCATGATTTTAAGTATGATTTTTAGATTTTGATGTTATACTCATGATTTTTTTTGCATTTCTTTCCCATGTTTCTTATGAGTTAGTATCTAGTAATTCACTTGCTTTTGAAATGAATTGTGTTGAAATGTTTTCTGTGCTTAGTCACAGCTGAGTATGCAACTATTTTTGAAAGTATTTAACTGTAAATTGCTCTATTGGGATTTATAAAATCTCATAAAATTGTTTGCTCAGATGATCAGGAACAGGGGATGCTTAGGAGATAACTGGGCATGAGAAGAATGCCAAGGCTACCAAGCAAAGACAGAAGAAGTGTATAGTTCATAGTTGGAGCTATAATAGGCTCAAGATTTGTATATGTATTTAATTTCTAGGATTTAGAATTGGTATGATAAACTGTTAATCAAATGATTGATGTATATGTGGATTTAGTGATTATGACTTAGCATATCTCAATTTTCACTGAATGGCTGTTAGAATTTATATTCCAGAGTAGTATGTGATAATATGTTGTGATACTAGAAATGTTGCACCAGATAGGTGGTTGAGTTGAATCTCAATGGATGGAAAAAGAGTCTATTTGGGTTACACTCAACTAGTAGCAGTCCTCTAACATTCCCTAATGTGGGAAATGGAAAAAAAATTATTTTGTATATTTTTATACTTTCGCTAGTATATACTCTGATGTATGTAAACTAAGACAAGGGGGTCGTTACAACTACTTTCCCCTTTAGCATCAAGACGCACCCTAGACCTTCCTCAGATGCATTACAGTATAGCTCAAACTTTTCCAAAGGATTTGGAATAATAAATGCCAGTGTAGTGATCAATCTTTCCTTCAGGGTTTGGAAACTATGCTCACATTCAGAATCCCACCTAAATGGAATATCATTTCAAGTCAACTTGTTCATCGACATCGCTATTTGTGAAAACCCTTAGATAAAACTTCTGTAGTAACTGGCTAATTTGAGGAAACTATGAATTTCAGTCACCATTGTAGGTCTCTCCCAATGAACCACCGCTTTAGTCTTACTGGGAGGCCCCATAGCTTACTCTTCAAAACAAAAATTATTGAGGTGATCAGTCTCATTAACAAAATATTTATAAGAGAATATATAGCTCTACAAGAAATATTGTATACACCCAAACCTAGCACTTGATTCCTCAAGTCAACACATTGCACATGTAGTCAACTGCCTAGGCTCAACTAACTAGCTTGTAATAGTCTCTATCCTGAGGAATCTACCCATACTACTTAATTAGCATTTATCGCTATCGAGTCAATTATGTGCCAGCTGTGGTAGCCATGCTCTGATACCAACACTATGTAACACCCCCTTAACCTATGGTTACTTTTAGTTATTTAAAAGATATAATATAGCAATATGATAATAATGGTGTGTTACTATTACTACTACCTGAGTAAATTTTAAACTTTTACCAAGTTGATTAATTGAGTGTCATTTTTAGATTCGGGTTCTCGGGTCTCACTCCCGAGAATCATGTGAAAAATGTATATACATATTTTTCTCTAAATAACTATACACAAACATGCATACTTAATTCAATAAATATTCTTAAATAACTATTGGGCATGAAGGTAACAACCCTGCCACTCATGACCCTATCAAATTTCCTATTGATAGTTACTAGTTAATCCATAAACATTTAAGTCAAGATAGGCTATACAGGAGATAATCTATACTAGCCTTTCTCAAAAATCATAAGGGCTAGCACCAATTTAATACATGCCTATACTATTCAAAATATGCACTTTTATGTACCCTCATGATGGGTACCTTTTCCCAATTTACCTTCATCTCCAGTCAGGAACCTATACATCTGGTATATGCTAGTACACGTGTGGGAATTTAATCATAGTAGTAATGCAACCTGTTTGAAATTCACTAACTTGTACCACCATATTTTTACAAAAAATCTCTACTTCTTTTGATCATAAAAACATAACACATACTATTGGGATGCAATGCATACAGCATACTCTCATGTCATGTGCTCAGATTTATGCATGTACATCCAAAACAACTAAACTTTGAAATATGGGATGTGCATTCATCATCATTCTCATCATAACTTTCATCTGGAAACTTTCATATAAACATATTATGGGGTAGTAAACATGCATTAAATTTAAACATATGAGCAAGAAAAATAACATATCATAAGAGTTATCGGGGGTGCTGCCCAGTGAACAACCCCACGTACCACTTTCTTTATACATGAGTTTATGACTATTCAGCCACCTATAAACTTTAACTTTAAATTTTTGTACATTTTGAGGCATCCCTCAGCCAGATCCGATTACCATCTCATAACCAGCGGGATTTTTATCAACTTTACCCAACTTCTCCCTTCGCCTTACGGGACTGGTTATCAACTTATGGGATCATTGTTAACTCTACCTGGATCATTTCCTCTCCTTAGGCGAATCATAATACTATGGAATCACCATCCCCTTCTAATGGATCACACTCTCGGTATGTTATTCTCTAACATATACACTAGGGTGACTTGGCTTATGTTCATAGTTTTGCTTTACTCTAAGTACGTGTTTCTTTGATGGGCTTTGGAAGATGACACTAACTTAAAGTTTACAACCATCACGGTGTTTTTAAAATCATCTAAATCTAAGTGGATGTTTAACCATCTTAATTTATGGCACAAACATGGAATGCCCCATGGCTGTCCCACACTAACAATCGGTCAATCTTATCTACAACTATGCATACACTTAGAATACATTCCTCTTTCCTCTATTACATTTTTTGCTCTCTTTCACTATCACAAGTACCCTCTCATACAAATGACTCGATACTCTATCTCTTACATGTTACCCCCTACATCCCAGGTTTAGATCCTTAGTTTGAGTGAGATTTTGGGCTATTTACCTCTTAAAAAAATCATTAAGTTCATTATCCAAGTTAAGAGGCTAGTAGTTGACTAATCCTGTGCTGGCAATTAGCTGCTAGCTCACTGTCTAGTTTACTATATCTTGGCCGAGAGCTATTAGTCAGCTACTAAACACTTGAAAGTTGACTGCTAGCAAAAAATAGTCCTGATAGTTGACTGCTAGATTGGGGTAGTCGGCTGTTAGCCTTCAAAACATTTTTTTGAAAAATGAAGAACACGATAGTTGACTTCCAAAAGCTGATAGTAGCATTCTATCTTGCCTTTCTGAGCAAATGATGAACAAGTCAGTCAACTTTCAGGGCTGGCAGTCGACTGCTAGTGTCTGATCTATTCTAAAAGTCACGGTTTCACCTAAAGTTTTACCCCAAAAACATGTTCTCAAACTATTTCCTCAAGCTATAAACTCAATAGCAACACTTAGCCATCATGTAGCCTCTACAATAGACCTAAAACTCATCTTAACAACACTCTAAACTAAGATCAAACTATAATTTTGCACATAGGGCATAAGCTCACTTTCATAATCAATGACAAGCATAAATGAGCATAACTATTTAGCAAGCATCACCCAATAGCAAAAGCTTAACATTTCAGAAAAAGGGTTTAGGTTAAGTTGCTACCTGGATTTAATCTAAAAATGTTTGTGTCTACTATGTTTAAATGATCCTCCTCTTGTTGTAAGATCAATCCCTAGCCTCAAATCAACCTTTCCTTTAGAAAATTTCCTCCCCTTTGCCCTAGCTCAATACACTATCTCTACTCACCCTTTTCCTTCTCTCTCTAAAAATCTTTTAAAGTTTGAGTTATGTGGGTTAGGGTTAGGGTTGTTGAAATTTAACTCTCCTTAACTGCATTCTAGTCCTTGGCCATTTTATGATTTTAGCCTAGTTGAACATTCCCTCTTTAATTTAGTCCTTGGCCATACTTTAACTAAACTTTTCTTCCTTTCAACTAAGTCCCTGCAATAATGGAACTATATGCAATTAACGCAACATACACAAGTGTAACACCCCATATTCTCTTGATTAGTCTAAATTAATGTTTTCTTAATTAATTGGATGAGTTTGCTATAAAGTATAATGAAATTGCTTGTGTAATTTATTATTTAGAATAAATATGCCAAAGGATAACACCTTCTTCCTTGTGGTAACCAAATTATAATGTGAGTAAGGAGGAAAACACTACATAAATTATGAGGTGCTTGATTTAAATTTCATTTTCATTTGGCCAAATTGGGATAGGAAAGAAGAGTATGGCATTTAAATATATGTATGCATGTGCACTCGGTGGAAGAAATGAAAGGGATGTATGAAATTGGTTTATTCCTCTTAAATTGTAGCTGAGTAGACAAGTGAGTGGAGAGAGATTTATTTTTATTCTTATGCTAATTAAAATAATGCTTCCATTTGTTGAAGATAAAAGTGAGAAAAGGAAGAAGAACGTGACTTTTATATAACCACAAGGCAATAGAAATTGAGAAGAGAGTAAGAAAGAGAGATGTGTGGGATTAGCCTTCGTCCTTTTCTTCCCTTTTATTTTATTTTATTTTCCAACACAAAATGGCCGAGAGATAAGTGAGCTTGTGTGAAGGTGCAGCTTGCATAAATTCATTTTTTCCTTCCTTTGGCGCCACCGAGTGATGGAATTAAATATGCATGTATAATGCTAAAAACATGAGTCTTGCGTGAAGGGAGTAGCTTACGTACAATGGGTGGAGTTAAATATATATATACATGCAGCAAGTTAGGGAGATAGCTTCACAATTTCATAAAATAGAAATGCCAAACCATGTAGTTTGCGCGAGAAGTATATCTTGCATGGAAGAAGCCCCTTGCATGACCGTACAACCTTGCATGAAGTGGAGTGTGCAACTTGAGTTGGTGTAACTTCCCTCCTTCCCTTCCTTGGCATGACCAAATGGTTAACATAAGAATACAAGGAAATGGCTTGTACTTGGTTACATGTAGGGCTGTTAAATAATAAAAGTTAAGGATGAGAAGGGGGTAGCATCTAAGGGGAGCCGAATAGAAAATTTAAGGGAGAGATGGAAGTACAAAGACACACACACACGACATGGCATTGGGTAAGAGAATGAGAGCAGCATGAGGATTAAAGAAAACATAAAAGTTTTGTGAGGAGAGAAAGACCTAAGTTGACCAAGAAAAGAAGAAGCAAAGGAGTAAGGGAAAAACTTAAAGGAAGAGCCAAGACAATTCCATTTGATTTCATCCCTGAGGTAGCTTAGCAATTCTTTTAATTTTGTTCCATGGTTTAGAATGTATTCATCATGTTTTTTTTCAAGTTTTCATGGAACATTAGTTTCCTCTCTACATTCTTAAAGATGTGAATGTCTCCTTGGCTAAGCTTGTATGGTAAATGAGATGTGTTTGTTGATGTGCTAAAATAGATATTGTTATTATCATGAAAGAACTATTGTTAGTAAAATTTAGCATGTATTATGAGAAGCTCTAACATAAGATAGTGCTGAAATTTTGTATTTTTGCCTAACTAATACATGCTTTAAGTTATAGACATCAAAATGAAGGTTGCTAGCTAGAATTTGGTTTACAATTTATGACATTACTCTTGTTGACTTACCAAATCCGAAAGTGGCCTTTGTAAGGTATGAAATGGCTTGATGAAAATTGTGTAAGAAAGAGTACACTTCGGTTTTGGCTAAGAGAAAGAAAAAAATATGGTTATTTAAGGTATAATTAACTAGTTCACTTTTTCCGCATGATCAAGCTCATGTTATCATTAAAATGTAAAAATTTAGATAGATGTGTAACCTTAAATTTAGTGTGTAGCATGAACCAAGAAAGCAAATGGAATAAATTATTAATGGCGATGGTTACACAAATTAAATGTGGAAGAAAGTACCTTAGAAATTAATGCATGATATCATTAGGTTTAAATTATAGAAAGAAGGGAAAAATTTGACAATGTGGCATGAAAAACCCTAGGGATTATTATATTGTCATGATGGCCGAAACAATCCCTCATTTTAAATTGTAGTGACTGAATACATATGCAATGGTAAATGACTTATAAAGTATCTTATAATGGCTGAAGTCAAG
Source organism: Senna siamea (assembly GCA_031216115.1). Lineage (NCBI taxonomy): Eukaryota > Viridiplantae > Streptophyta > Magnoliopsida > Fabales > Fabaceae > Senna > Senna siamea. Next base: position 16,329,350 of record CM062354.1, read on the forward strand.
GGAAAATGAGAAACGTTATAGTTAGATGAATGGTGATTGCAATTTATTCCTATTTATGCCATTAATGTTCTTGTGCTGAAAAATTTATGAAATTATGGATGGCTAATTTAAGACCACATAACAATAGACAATTGTAACACAATTATTTTATAAAGGTGGCCAAGTGTCCACAATTCTTGAGGTGTGACCGAAGGTGCTTTACACTCATGACCTAGTGTTCACAACTATTGTATAAAGGTGGCCAAGTGTTCAAAATTCCTAAAGTGTGATCGAAGGTGCTTCACACTCATGACCTAGTGTTCACAACTATTGTATAAAGGTGGCCAAGTGTCCATAATTCGTAAGGTGTGACCGAAGGTGCTTCACACATGTGACCTAGTATTCACAATTACTTTATAAAGGTGGCCAAGTGTCCATAATTCTTGAGGTGTGACTGATAGTGCTTCACACATGTGACCTAGTGTTCACAATTATTTTATAAAGGTGGCCAAGTGTCCACATTTCTTGAAGTGTGACCGAAGGTGCTTCACACTTCGAGACAAGGTAAGTTTTAAGAATGAAATGTATAGCTGATCATTATTTATTTCAATTTTTTAACATGTATGATCCCATGAAAAGATGTTATACTTGAAATAAAAATATCCACTTTTATCACATTGATATTCCAAATACTCATGAAAATGGTTGCCAGTCAGTTACATAAATGAGACTATGTTTTAAAAGACTAGAATGTAGACGAAAAAATGTTTTTCTGTTCTTGCACACTGGTACATATTAGTAGGTTTTAAATGGTCAATTGTTAAGCTATTAAGAAACTTGTTTTCTCATCTATATGCTAATGTGTATCAGATCTAGATGTTTAGCAATGTCGAGGAAGGACGTGAGTAGCATTAGAAGAAGTCCTTTTGTTAAGAGCATTTTCGTAGTCCTTTATTTTGGGTCCTGATTCTACATATTGTCTATTTTTGGGATTAGAATTAGGACCATTATTTTTAGCTGTATATAGAAAAGGGGAAAAGGGAAATTATTGGGGGAAGGATATGTGAAGGACCGATTCATCCCTAGTATTTTGTAAAAAGAGTTTGAGTGACAAGCTTGTTGTCTCCTGACTCCTTATGGATGGGTACTTCATATATCCTGGTATATATTCACAGAAGGATGTAACAGACATTTATTATTGGACATTTATTATTTGTAATATAAAAGTTTTATAAATTCCACTGTATGAAATTTTAATTTTTGCTGTGCATAAAATATGGTTATTTGATCAAAAGAACCCGAACCTAATCCACAATAATAATACTTAATGGTATGAATTCTCAGACATTGTAAATGATTAATTAAGGTTAAGAATAATGTACCAAACTTATCTGGATACATCAGAGGAGTTGTAATACTAGATAAGGGCGTTACAACAAGCATTAAACTCAAATTAACGACTAGCAAACATCTCTTAATCATATTAGGAGCAAATGTTACATTAGTTGTCTAGAAGCATAAGCCATTACTTTGCCCTCTTGCATTAAAACACACCTTAGACCTTTCTTGGATGTATTGCAATACAGCTCAAACTTTTCCAAAGGATTTGGGATAATTAATATAGGTGCAATGGTTAACCTTTTCTTCAAGGTTTGGAAACTACGTTCACATTTAGAATCCCACATAAATGGAATATCCTTCTAGGTCAACTTGGTCATTGGCAACACTATTTGCAAAAACCCTTGTTTAAACCTCTTGTAGTAACCGGCTAATCTAACAAAACTATGAATTTCAATCACCTTTGTAGGTCTCTCCCAATGAGCCACCACTTTAGTCTTACTTGGATGTACTGTTACCCCATCCTTGGTAATGCCCTAGGAATCTCACTTCCTCTAACTAAAACTCACACTTCTCAAGTTTGGTGTATAGCTATTTCTCTCTAAGCACTTTAAACACAATTCTATGGTGTTGTTCATGCTCTTGCCTATTTCTAGGATATACAAGGATATCATCAATGAACACTACCACAAATCGATCAAGGTAGGGTTTAAAGATGCAATTCATGTAATCCATGAAAGTAGCTAGAGCATTGGTCAGGCCAAATGGCATTACAAGAAATTCATAATGCCCATCCCTAGTTCTAAAAGCAGTCTTAGGTATATCCTCACTTCTCTCTCTAATTTGATGGTACCCCGACCTCAAATACATCTTAGTAAACATAGTTGCTCTTTTTAGTTAATCTAACATGTTATTAATCCTAAGGAGGGGATATTTTTTTTTCACAGTCACTTTATTTAACTACCTATAATCTATGCACATTCTCATACTTTCATCCTTTTTCTTCACAAACAACACCAGTGTCCCCCATGATGAAGCACAAGGCCTAAGGAATTACTTTTCTAAGAGGTCTTCTATTTGCATTTTCAACTCACTTAGTTCTAAGGGAGACATTCTATAAGGTGCTTAGAGATCAGTCCTAATTTAGGAACTAACTCTGTAGAGAATTGTATGTCTCTCTCTAGTGGAAGACTAGAGATCTCTTTGGGAAAGACATTAGGAAACTCTCTAACTATAGGGACACTATCAATCTTATCTGACTCTCAATATCAAAAGAACATAAGAAACATAATTATTGAATCTTTTCCTCTGTACCCTTATTCATAAGTATAGTGTTCATAAAAGTCACAAACTTCTCAAAGCAATTTAGGACCACTTTATTAAACGACAGCCAATCCATCCTAAGAATGACATCTAAATCCACTAAAGATAGACAGATAAGGTCAACAATAAAAGGTTTACTTTCAACAATGATAAGGTAATTTAGGCAAGTCAAAGAAGTTAAAACATGTTTTCCAGCTACAGTAGAAATGGATAACTCGTAAGGCAATTGAGTTATAGGTAAGCTCAATCTTTCCACACATTCAAGGGAAATGAAGGAATGAGTAGCGCTAAAATCAAATAGTACAATTATAGAAACATCATTTATAAGACACTAACATTTAATAAAATCATCGGATTAGTCTACCTCTTTGCCCTTGAGGGTGTAGACTCTCCCCCTAGTCAAAGGCTTAGAGGCCTCAGTTTGTTTCTTCCACAATGGGCACTCCTTGATGAAATGTCCCAGTTTGCCACACTTGAAGCAACTGCCCTGACCCATCAAACATGGCTTATTCCCATGATTTCTCCCACATTTGGGGCAATTATCTAAAGCAATTTACCCAACCTTGGGCTTCTTCCCTAACTAGGCTTTACCGAACTAACTCTCCTTTCCTTTGTCAAAACCTGACTGTGACTTTCTCTTAAGGGGGTTTGACTCTCTCTTCCCTTTCTCCTCCAAACCCTTGGAAACTATGCGACATTTATTAGCTAATATGGCATAGTTCTGTATCTCTAACGAAGCCACACTGCTCCTCAATTTTGGATTCAACTCAGTCTATAAGTGCATAGCCTTCCATGCTTCATCATACCTCAACTACAGATAAGAGGAGAACTTGTACAGCTCCTCAAATTTTGCCAAGTACTAATCGAAAGACATGTTACCCTATTTGATCTTCATAAATTCTATTTCCTTCTCATTTCTTACACTATGAGGAAAGTATTTCTCTAAGAACACCTCCTTGAAAGAAGCTCAGTTGATCTAGACTCCTTAGGCCTCCATTAATTGCTTGGCCCCCTTCCACTAATGATCAGCCTTGCCAGCCAGCATGTGTAATATCTGCTCTTAATATGATTAAGAGATGTTTGTTAATTGTTAATTTAAATTAAATGCTTGTGTTTGTTACATTAATTGCATAAAGTTGCATTAGTGTAGGGACTTAGTTGAAAGGAAGAAATTTTAGCTAAAGTATGACCAATGTAATATCCAATTTTTACATCCTCAAGTATGTTATTAAATCTTAAATATAGTAATTGCATACCTAAATAATTGTATTTAAATAGCCTTAGGTTTTTCTAAAGAAAAGAGGGACTGAATTGAAAGAAATTTTAGGGACTAAAATGAAAAGAAGAAAAGTTTCACTAAAGTCTAAAAGTTAATCATTACTTTGCATGTGAACCGAGGTGTATTTATGGCATGTAATCATTATGTCAAAAAATATCTAAATGTCCTTATCCTTTGGCATGCGAATCGAGGCACATTTATGAAGCGTCATTATTATGTTGAAAAATATCTTAGTATATTTATGAAGCGTAATCATGACATCTCAAAATATCTAAAATGCAATGATTATGCCAAAAAATATATGAAGAAAATATCTAAAATTCATGATGACTTTAGAAAAATATCCTAGGGTAAAATAAACGATTTTTACCCAAGGATATAATGATAATTTTTATTCAAGGGTAAAATAGTAATTTTATCACAAGGGTAAAATTGTCATTTTACTTATAAAAAATGATGACAAATTCCCTCAAGGTTATTCCCATGAAAATTTTGAAACTATGGAAGAAAGTAAAGGGAAAAATAGTCATTTTGTCTAAAAAGGGCAAAATGGTAATTTCACCAAAAGGACAAAAAGGTCATTTTGACAAGGAAAAATTTGTAAAATTCCAAAGATGTCCTCCCACTAACCCCATGGCTTTTTGTTGAAAATTTAAAGGGTAAAATGGCCATTTTACCACTAAGGGCAAAATGGTCATTTTCCCTTAAACAGAGAGCACAACTTCTTCCTTCTCCAAGAAAAGGTAAATTGACGTGAGGGAGAGGAGGAGGAAATCGAGAGCTTGAAGGAAGAAGGAGGAGGAGCTAAAGTGAAGGAAAATATAAGGGAAAGGCACTTGCATTAGCAAATCAAGGTGGTTAGACAATTCTAAACCCTTTATTTCATGGTTTATGGTGTTTTTCATGTGTTTAGAGAATTTCCCATGGCTACCATGAATTTGGGGTTTCTCTCTCTACATTCTTATTTTCATGAAAATCTATTGGGTTATGCTTATTTTGTTGTATGGATATGTTTATGAGTGTTGAAATGATTGATTGAATGGTTTATGGTGATATTGTGATTTTAGGTTTACCACTTTCATGAAACTCTCTTGTTGGATTTAATTATGTGAAGTGTGGATTGTCATGATTGTGGTGGAAGAATGGTATTTCTATTCTTGTTTATTAATGAAAATGAGATAAAGGAAAAGATTGGAGTTAAAGCACTTTGTTTTCCTTTTCTTTTACTTTTTTCTAAAAGCATGTGATCACTTGGTGAAGGAAAATTTGTTTAATTTTTGCCTATATGCTATATTAGTATTTCTGTCATAAGTATAAGAGAGGGGAAGGAAGTGATGTTGTGAAGAAACTCTTTCATTTGCCTCCTCTTGGTACCTTGGCTGAGAGCATGAAGAGGAATTTGTGTAAATTTTAGTTTTTTATGTATCATGGTTTTGTTCAAGGCAAAAGAGAAGGAGAAAATGATAAGGTAAATGGTTTCGTTGATGAATGGTTCACTATAATCATGAAATCCCCATTTTTAACTTGAATGCCAACAAAAGAGAAAAAAAATATATCTATGTATTCACGCATGCCTATTATGAGAAAAGAAGTGCTTATATGTATACATAGATAGAATGAATGGAGAATGAAATGGAAATGGTGAAGGCAGGAATGGAAAGTTCACCAAAAGCCCTTAATTTGTAATAATAGTATAATGGAAATTGTATGGAAATGGAAGAAAAAGTGATGTAATTGTATCTACATGATGTAAAGGATGAGAAAGGGGGAAGATATAACATGAAAGTCTCACTTCTTCCTTACTTTCCCCTTTTGGGCAAGACCCTTCCACTCACTTTCCCTTGAAATGGGTTAATTTTTAGCAGTGAAATTACAAAAGGAAAATATTATAAACTTCATGTTAGCTAATTTCAAGGAAAGAAAAGTGGATAGTGAAGGCATGAAAATAGGCAATGTATGTTATAATTTTCCTAAAGGAAATATATAGTCTTCCATATCCTTACAATTTAGCTATAAATGGAATAGTAAACACATAAGGGTATGCTTTAATAAAGGCATAGTATCATGAAAGAGTGTATAAAAAGAAAAGAAATTAGAAATGAAAAGAACAAAAGGGAAACATAGAGTGAATTGGGAAAACATATAATGGAAAGGAAAACTTGGACTGGAAAGAAAGAGAACTTAGAGGAAGTATTTCCCATGTATGCTCTAGGATAGATAGGCTTGTAACCGAATGACCAATTTTTGGTATGGGACAACATTGGGCATTCTACTAAAGTGTGAGAATATAGTGATGATTGCAAATTCTAAGTTAGTGTAACCTAGAATGACCAGTTAAAAAGGGGACATTTACTTAGAATTTAGCATAATCATGGTACAAGCTCAATCATCCTACTTTTTATATAGGAAATAGTATACCAGAAATATGATCCACTAGAAAAAATGATGGTGATTCCATAACACCATGATTCGCCTAAAAGGGAAGTGGAAATGATCTCTTTGAATGATAGTGATCCCGTGAGCTTAATTTTGACTGGATATTGGGAGAAATCCCACCAACTGAGGAATAGTCTGTCTTTATGACAGTGACCATTGACTGGAATAGGTACTTGGATCCACTAAGGGATGCCTCAGATAGTACCAGTGGTAGAAATGTCACATGACTGGAACTAGAAATAAAATTATCTCACTTATGTACGTAGGGGTAAGTAGAGTAATCAATTCAGTGGCTCTCTCGATAATCTTAAGTTCCTCTTTCATTGACTGTGGCTTTTAGCCAATGAGTGATAATTGTTTTCCTTATGACTAGCAATGTTTTCCTTAAGAATGATAAATATGTTTTCCCTATTTTGACTTGAAATGTATTTATAACTGGATATATTTTAAAAGCATGATATTGAGATACCTTGACTGATGACTTTGAAGGTGAAATATCACATTATACATTCATATATGCATGTCATACTTCTTCTGAAATGTAAATGAATAACCCAGTAAGATTTAAATGATGATTAAAAATGAAATAATGTAAAACTATTTTTCATATCACTACAGTGGTATATGCCCAATTTTTTTTAAAGAAAAAGAAATTTCTAGCTATTGAGAATTTATTTCTCATAATTATCCTGGTATGTATCAGATAACCAGGTATAGACTACTGCTGGAGGTGCAAGGAAGATGGGTTCTGACAATGCATAAAAGTTATGAATGGTATTAGTAAAATATTAACAAGGGTTTAAGTGGCAAGGTTATTGCCTCATTACCCTATATATATGAATAAAAACCTTATGTATGAGAAACATAAATATATGTATAAACGAAATTTAAATTTCTACTGCGTTATTGTATAAATAATATTTTATTTATTCAGTCTTTCGCTGTACAGTATTTTAAATGATATACCTAAGTAATGAATTCCAAGCCTAATCAAATATGAAATGGAAATAAATAATTTTACTCGAGTAATAATTAAGGACAAAGAGAAGGGTAACATGTTAATCTTGTAGCCAAATGGTTTATTAAGAAAATTATTTTTAAGGAAAGCTATAAGATTAGGGTGTTACATATGATGTGCTAATAAGGTCCTTCCCTTGCTCTAAGACCAATCCCTAGCCTTAAATTCATTTCTTCTTCCAACAAATCCCTTCCCTTTTTGCCCTAACTCAGTACTTTCTCTCTCTACTCGCCTTCTCCTTCTCTCTCTAGAAATGCTAAAGTTTGGAATTGTGTTTTAGGGTTAGGGTTTTGAATTAGTAAGTCTAGCTATTTGCATTCCAACCCTTGGGCCCTTTTATGACTTTAGCCTAGCTGAATTTTTCCTTTTCAATTTGGTCCTTGGTAATACTTTGATTCAGCTTTCTTTCCTTTCAACTAGGTCCCTGCACTAATGCAACTATATGCAATTAATGCAGCATTCACAAGCATTAAACTTAAATTAACAACTAACAAGCTCTTCTTAATCATACTTGGAGCAGTTGTTACATTGATGATCATAAATGGGTTACAAACAAGTTCTTGAGCAAAAATCTGGGTCAACAGCCAATTTCAAAAAATGGAGTATGACATAGCAGCTGACTACTAGCCCTTGGAAGTCGATTGTCGTGTTCTTGATTTACCCAAAAATGCATACGGAGCCTTAGCAGTCGATTGTCGTGCTCATATTTTCCAAAAAATTGCCAAGAAAAGAGCAGTCAACTGTCGAGTCCATGGTAGCTGACTGGTAGCCCTCAGGTTTGGAAAATTTTGTAGGACAGTGAGCTAAAAGTCGACTATCAAGTGGGTGGAAGTCAATTGGCCATCCTCTGTCTTGGATGATGAACTCAATGACCTAGCTTGAAGTGCAATTAGCCCAAAACTCCACTCAGTCAAGGGATTTGAACTTAGAATGTATAATAGGTAACATGGGAGGTTGAAAGTGAAAGAGAAAGAGTAAGAATGAGATGAGAATTTAAAAGGAATAAGCATGAGATATACAAGAGAAATGAGAATTTATTCCTATTGTATGGATAGTGGTAGATAGGTTCATGTCGAGTGACTGATGGTCAATATGGGATAACTGTTAGGCATACCATGATTAAGTTAAATGGTTTTGAAAATACCATGATGATTATTAATTTTAAGTTAGTGAACTCCCTTATGGACAGTTTAAAGGAGTCACATACTTAAAGTTAAACATAACCATGATATGACCTGAATCACCCTAGTTTATATGCTTGTGAATAGCATTTTGAGAGATAATCTATTGAAAACAGTAATCCTGTATATACAGGGGAAGAACTACCACGAGATGGGTAAGGACCCTATGGTTCTTGGTGATAGAGGATAAACTGCCAAGGAGGTGGGCAAGGACCTCATGGGGGTGTTGTGGATGGATATACTTGGATCCATTAGAGGACACTCCATCATGTATATGTATTGCAGTCGAGAATTACCGGATAATATACAAATTACAGTTGAGAACTGCAGGTAGTCATGGACTACAAGAAACTCACCTATGAGTGAGGGTTTAATATGAGGACTAGTTCGCTCAATGACTCTCCTTATTTCTGTTAATATGATAATGATTTGGCAATGGTCATGAGATTTGCTCTGAATTCCTTGTGTATGCTATAACACCCCCAATTCCCTAACCTTATTTAAAATATTATTTATATAAAAAAAATCCTTTACTTAAGAAACGGGAGTGTTATATACACTTCTATCCTTTATATCTTACCTGAGTTCTTTAAATATTCATTTATAGTATACGTTTCATTAGGTTCGGATCCTCACTCAGGTATCGCATTCAATTATCAATACAGCGGAAGTCTAATAATCATACATCATAATCTATAAAAATTTAGGATAAATTTAAACTTTTTCCTTTACATACATTTACATCCAGTTCAACATGACAACGTTGTTACATATACTGCAAGATATATGTAGTTTTCTTGTTTTCATAGGGTAAGGAGGCAACAAACCTGCCACTCACACCCTTTTTAACTATTTTTCATAAACCTGGTATGTATGCCTTACATATCCATATACTTATATGTATTTCTAGCATAATATATATTATTCCATTTCTTGGTATGGATAGCTAATCCCTTCTGTCTTGTAGTACCATAATGGTCCTAGTCATTTGATACATACCAAAAAATAATGAGAAAATAATTTCTCGGTAGCTACGCATTCCACATTTCATTTCTGAGCTATGGTATGTACCACCGTATGGGTATGAAAAACAATTTACATTCCTTATTCTTAAATTCCATCATTTCTAGGAAATGCTATAAATAAACCAGTCAGACGTATAGGATGAAGTTTATGAGGTATATCAGTAATATATCAGTTATAAAATAAAAACAATATCAATTTTAGTCACAATCATAGTTCACCGTATACCGTTTAGTACCATAATTAGGAAAGTACATTCATTAAATTTCCATTCAGCCAAAGATAATTTAGGAGAAACAACATTTACCATTCATGGAAAACTGTATTATTTATAAGGAAAATAAACATTCATATTTGGCTAAAAGCCATATTTTCAATTCAGAGAGACACAAGAGTATCGAAAGTATAAATTACTCCACATACTACAGCGTGCATGAATGAGATAGCCGCTCTATCAAGTGTGTGACAATTCTGCTACTGGTACATCTGAGGCGTCCCTCAGTGGATCCGAGTACCCATTCACATTCAGTGATCATGTCATAAAGATAGATCTAAGTGGGAATTTCTCCCAGGGTTCAGTCAAACTAAGCTCATGGAATCACTGTTATTCACACAGATCATCTTCTCCCCGCTTTATGGGCGGTTCATAATGCCATAGATCACCACAACTTACATCATGGATCATTTCCCAGTATGCTATTTCCTATATATATCAACTAGGATGATTAGGCTTAATCCCATAATTTTGCCAAATTCTAAGTAAATGTCCCCTATTCAATTGGCCATCTAGGTTACACTAACTTAGAATTCACAATCATCACAACGTTTTTGAAATTCTTTCATTCCGAGCGGATGTTTCACCATCCAAATTTTTGATACAACCGTGGAATGTCCAACGGTCGTCCCATACCGACAATTGGTCACTCGGTTATAAGCCTATTTATCGTAGAACATATATTGGAATTACTTCCTCTATGTTTCTCTTTATTGAACATTCAAATATTTTCCTTCCATTCAATGTTTTCCAATACCATGCTATGTTTTTCCTTATATATGTCATAAATCAATCCTTTTCTTTCCTCATTCATGATGATACTATCATTCTCACTTTCTAAAAAGAAAACCTTTAAATCTCAATAATAATTCCATTCTTGAATTTGTATAAAAAGGAAGGTTCATTCTTGGTCAAGAGAAATCCTTAAGAAATTTAAGATTTTCATACTTAAAAATTTCTATTTGTCACTCTTGCCATGTAATAAGCAAAATAAATTTACTTTTCCTTCCCATTTACACTAAATTCCCTTTTTCATATTTTATTGCATTTAAAGGGTTTCAAAGTTGAACCTTTTTCATTTCCTACTTATTATTCCATTTTCCCCCTTTCTCACCTAATTATACATACCCAAGGTGTGTATAATCACTGTCTCCCCACACTTAAGCATGCACACAAATTGCTAGAATTTCCAAGATTACAAAAAATATTCATTAAAATTTAATTGCAACATCATATTATTTCCTTTGTATACTTTGACCAATTTCATTACATTTTTGTACAAAAATTTTCCATAAATATTTCTATGTCCTAAAATTGGTCAAGTAGGCTACATGGAATTTAATGGGATCATTTTGCATAAAAATAATTGCCCTTTAATCTTGCTTCAACCAAGACACACACATAAAAATTTCAACACATTTCCTTCATCAAAAACTTGCATACTCTTGGTCAAGATGAGATTTTTAGGCAAAATTGGGCCTTTCAACCAATTGACATCTATTCTATCCTCCATTGGCCATAACTTGAATTACCAATAAGCTAATTTAAAATTTTTCAAACAATTTTCAAAATCTCATTTTTGCTAGCCATGGCCTAAAGAGGCATTTTGTGCAAAAATCATCATTTTTCATATAATCATTTCTTTAACCCCATTTTCATCATCTATAAACCATCAATCACCATTTATCCATAACAATCATGGTAAAACAAACAATTTGGCATGAAATTCATGAATTTGGGGGTTTTAGGGCAAATGAAACTAAATTGGGAAATGAACATAAACACTTTCATAATTGAAATTAACCATCACAAACAACTCCATACTACTTTCTAAGCATTAATCCATAGAAATTTTGAGAATTTAAGAATGTAAACTTAATAACATCACTATTCATGTCCTGTTCATTCAGCCATGAAAATCTCAAAAGCTTGGAAAAATCCATTAAAACATGAAATAAGTGATGGAAGAATGCTAAGCTACCTTGATTTACAATTTTTGGTGGATAAACCTTGAAGTTTCCTTGCTTTTTCTCCCTTTTCTCCCTTATGAAGTCTATGGTATTTCTCCCTTCCAAAAGCCTTCACGTCGTCTTTGCTAAGGAGGAGGAGAAGAAGTAGTGTGACTTATTTAAAATGGCTAATATGACCATTTTGCCCTTGGTTGCAAAATGACCAAAATACCCTTCACTTTTTCATTCTTAAAACCTTGACATGTAAGGGTATTTTAGAAATTTTAAAGTGTTTCTTTAGGTAAAATTCTCCTTATGTCCTTGTGATGAAATTACCTTTTTACCCTTGGTGTCAAAATTACCATTTTGCCCTTCATGGTAAAATGACCATTTTACCCCTCTTAAGTGCCGAACCAAAAATTTTTTTTTTTAATTTTGGAAAAAGATTCTAGAGGCAATTTCATAATTTTTCAAATAAAAATTAGCCATTTTATCTAATAAATAAATATTTTATTCTTATTTTCAGATAAAATTTTGATCGTTTTGCCCCTAAATATTTTTCTTACTGTATTCATGACATTGGCACCATTTTCAAACCTCATAAATGTGCGCCATAAATGCACCTCAATTTGCGTGCTTACTATCAGGATATTTTGTGAAACAAATTTCCTTTCATTTTAGTCCCTAATCATTTCCTTTCAATTTAGTCCTTCCTTTGTTTAAGATAATATAAAGTAATTTTTAGACTATTTTCCATGCATAAAAATATTGAGTCTAGGATTCTAAGACATACTTGATATCATAGAATTGAGGATATTACATATGCTCTGTGTTTATATGCGAATATAACCCTGTTACCATTATGATATATCCTGTATAATGGATATGTGATATAATCTGATAAGATATCCTGTGTGATGGATATGTGATGTAATGTGATAATATATCCTATGTGATAGGTAAGTGAAGTTGCATTCAAAAGTATAAGATATGACTATGTAATTCATGCATAGTATTTAATGACCCCCTAATCCTCCTTTAGATACATCAAAGTATATACTAGTGAAAGCATAGAAATTTACAGTAAATTTTCAGTTTCCCAAATTCGAGAACTTCAGAGGGCCGTTACTAGTTGAATCTAACCCAAATAGACTCTTATCACAGTCCATTCAAATTCCACTCAACCACCTATCTTGTGCAACATTTCTAACACCATTATATAATAACACATATTACTCAAGAATAAAATTCTAACATCCATTCAAAACACAATTGAGATATACCATACCATAATTGCCAAATTCATACATACATCTACTATTTAATTTACAATTTGTCATCAATATATATACAAAACTTTTAGTCTACTATAGCTCCAACTTAGGATTATACAAATTCTTTTGGAATTTCTAGTAGCCTTGGCTTCCACTCTCATGCTTAGCTATCTCTTAGGCATCCCCTGTTCCTGGTCATCTAAGCAAACAACTTAATGAGATTTTATGAATCCCAATAAAGCAATTTACAAATTAATTTCTTTCAAAATCAGTTGCATACTCAGCTATGTCAAGCACAGGAAACATTTCCCCTTAAAACAGTTCAAAAACAAGTGAATTACTAAATACTTTCAAATTCTAATGAAGCATGGGAATTCAATGCAAAACATACGATGAATATAACATCATAATTTAGAAAAGAATACTTAAAATCATTCCTGAAAATTCTCATACTTAATTCTATCACACATCTCATGTGATCAATCATCTCAAATTGCATGCCCTTTTATCAAAATCAAGGTTTTGGTTGGGTGTGATATATAACACCAATCACCCAAAAATAACACCCTATTTTGTGAGTGTGATCCATAACACTAATCACCCACTCAAGGACAAGTGAGAGCCAACTTCCAGGGCATCCCCTGGTATGTGCACATTATTAGTCTCATTTTCATACAGTTTATATGGCAATACATACACATAGTCAACTAATACTCAAAGTTATAGGATACTATACTTAAACCACAACATCACCCTGTGTAACGCCCCTTATCTAGTATTACAATGTCTCTAATGTAAACAGATAAGGTCGGTACATTAATCTTAACCTCAATTATTTATCAATCACGTCTAAGCATTCATACCATCATTTTATTAGTCAAATTATTAGGTTTGGGTTCTTTTGCTCAGATCAAAACTTATAAGCACAGCGAACATAAATGTAATGTGTAACACCCCATAATTTTAATTAGTCTAAATTGAAGTTCTTTTAATTAATAGGATGTAATTACTTGTGCCGTTTAATGATTAACTATAAACTAAATACTTTGTAATTAATTAGATAAATTAGCTTAAAGAAGGGCAAATTTGCTTGCCTAATTTAATGGCTCAAAATGGGGATATTAAAAGATAATCTTGCATAAAATTAGGTGCTTGATTTAATTCTCTATTTCTCCTTTTGAGGTACCTAGCCTAAGTACCAAGAGAAAAGTAAGATAGGATGCAACATTTAAAATATGTGCATGTGTGTGTGTGCACGTAGGGAAGATTAAGCATGCATGGGAAAGGGAAGAATTTAAATAAATATGCATAAGTGTGCCTTGCATACATCCTACGTAAGAGAAGGGAAGGGAAATTCTATTTTTATGCATGAAAATTTCAAGCCTCACGTGAAGTGGAAAGGAAAGAAGACTACAAGCACAAAATATATATGTGTGTGTGTGTGTGTGGTGGTATGCACGTGCAATTGGAAAAGAAAGGAGAGTGGCAAAATAGATGTTAATTAAATAAGCACATAAAGACACATGTGAACTAGCGGTAAGAAATAAGAGAACACATGCATGACATGTGGCTTGCATGGGGTAAGAGGACAGGGTGTAGAATTTTATTGTGTTTAGTTTAAGATGCATTGAGGGAATTTAATAAATGAAGGCAGCAAGCAAAACTAAGAAGGTGCAGAATTTTTCCATGCACCACATGACTAAGGATATGGAAATTGCAAGGAAATGCACATTTGAAAAGTGGGAAGAAGTAAAACCAATTTGACAAGAAAGGAGGATTATACTTAAACTACAAGTAATGCCAAGATTGCAAGCAAAGGAAAAGTGTACTTGCAAGTACACCTAGTGCAAGAAAAATATATGTGTGTGTAAAGAGTGCAAAATTTTCTACTCCCCTACACGGCAAAAGAGAGGAAAAGGAAGAGGGTAGAATTTCTTTTATAAATTAAACATATATGAGAGAAGAAATGGGAAACCTTGAAATAAGAAGGTGATGGCATGAAAAGGGTACATGAATCCCTTCCTTTAACGTGTGGTGGAATGAGAAATATAAGGAATAGGGAGAGGAAACCGAATGGAACAAAAGGAAGCAAGTGCAACGTTATATTAGGAAGGAGAAAAAGGAAAGCAATTGCAAGCAAGGTGGCATAAAAGAAATAGGATAGAGTAACTTGCAAGCAAAAAAATTGTACTAGGAAGTACACATGTGGCATAAGCAAGGTTAAATTAATAATAAACAAGAAATACTCAAAAAAATAAATGGAGAATGTGCTACCCTAGGACACATGAAAAAAGAAAGGAGGAATGGAATTTCCAAGTGTGGGAGATACATACCAAAAGCACACGTAAAGAAGGGAAGAAAAGGTAGCATGTAAGTGAGGGAAAGGAAATTCAAAATTCTATGCATGCCATGCCACCTAAGCAAGAGACAAAAAGAGTTAGGAATCCCATGAAATGCCATATGTGAAGGAAGAAAAGAGAATGGAAATTGGAAATTTTATTCTTGCAAGAATGTATGCACACGTGACCTAAAGAAAAGAGACAAAAGGGAATTGAAAATTAGACTTTTATGCATACAACAAACCACACGTGAAGAGGAAAGAAGGGAGAAAGGGAAGAGAGAGCTTGCAACATCGGAAACTACACATACACACACATGAAAAAGAGAGAAAAAGGGAGAGAACATGAGTTTGGGGGAGAAACACCAAAGTTTGAAGAGGAAGAAGTAAAGGCGACCAAGAAAGAAAACAAGGGAAACAAAGGATCCAGAGGAAGCCAAGCAAACCATCTTAATAATTGTAGAAGAACCTAGCTAGATGATATTTAAGAAGCTTAGTAAGGCATAGATGAGGAATTTCTTACCTCAAATCTAGCTATGGGAGGATTCCTCCTTTCTTCCCTTCTCTTTTCTCCTTTGCACATGCTCTTCCCTTCTTCTTCCTTAAATGATCAGTCCTTTCTTTTGGTGTGGGGAGTCTAAGGGTATATATGGGAGGAAAGAGTGAAATAACTAAACTTCAGGGACCTCCTAGAAAAATAAAGAAATTACACTTTAGTCCCTCTTATTTCAACCCAAATCTCTTTCATTTTATTTCAAATCTTTATATGACATTTCAAAATTATAATCATTATTGAAAATTTCAAGGAACTGGGCATTACATAGTATCCCAATATACATGATGTATAAATTAATAATAAAAAGAATGTAGTGTGTTATCATGTGAGTACGATGGTATAGATTAGCTATTTTTAAACAGGTTGTTAAAACTACTGAGATTTATTCTCACATAAATGTTAGTTTGTATCAGATACCTAGGTATCATCTGTTGTTGGAGATTAAGGTAGAAGTGATCGAGATAACCTTTCTGTGGTATTTCACCTTGATTAAGGAGTTGTGGTTAATTACTGTAGTAGAAATACCTCTATCGCCTTCACCCATAGGAGGAGTCAAATTCCAAGAGTAGTGGAGTAGATTACATATTTTGACATGCCCGATACCCTAAATCCTTATTGTTATTATTTTAGAAGGATCAGGAGGATGATTTTTGGTGTATAGGACGAGGGCATATATGCATTAGTATATGTCAGATAGGAATCCACTAACAGTCTTTTGTTAAATGGGTATGAGTGACAAAGTTGTTGTCTCTTTACCCTGGTCAACACCCTTACATATCTATAGGTATATATCTGATATATACAGAGTTTTTAATTATATAGTAAAAGAAATCATGTATATGAATGTGAATGTATAAATCTATATATCTATATGTTTTATTTTAATCATTTCAGCTGTGACGTTATGTGTGAGTATCCCGAGTGTAGAATTTCCAAACTAATGGCACTTAACTATTTAACTTGGTAATAGTTAAAATTTACTCGGGTAAAGGTAGTAGTAACTCACCAATCCTATAAAATATTATATTATATTATTTAATTAACTAAAAGGAACCATAGGATTGAGGGCGTTACAAGAATCACCACCCTTTACCATTGGATCACCTTCCTGGTATGCTATTCACAAGTGTATATACTAAGGTAATTTGGCTCAAGCCACGATTATGCCTAATTCTAAGTATGTGAGCCTCCTTTGGCTATTTCATTTAAGGTATACTAACTTAGAATTTGCAATCATCAAGGCATTTTCTAACTCTCTTTAATTAGTTGACTAGATGTTTTACCACCCTAAAGTCATGGCTTAACCATGGAATGCCCAATGGCCATCCCATATTAATTATCGGTCACGTGATCCTAAGCCCATTTACCGCTAATGCATACACTAAGAATACTTTCTTAATTTTTCATGAGCTCTCATCTTCTTTTCCCTCTTGATTCATGTTACATATTGTTTAATTCTCTTAATCTCAGGATTAAAATGGTTGATTAAACCTTAAATATGGAATAAATTCATAATTTGGGGTTTACTGGATGCAAATGCTCGCTAAGGAGCCTACCAGTCGACTTCCAAGAGCCTGGCAATCGACTGCTACATTCTGTTATGCTTTAAAGAAGTTTACTTTTACTCATACTCGATCCATATGTCAACCCATTATCATTACTAATGATCTAATCTTGGTCCCCTCAACCTTTAGGAGGTTGCCAATGTAGAAACAACAAGTTTCTTAGCTCAATCATTCCTTAAATCCCACACTTTTTTCATTCTTTTAGCATGAACAACACCTTAAATCTTAGATCTACCATACAAGTAATTATAAGCACAATAAACTAGCATTTAACTTCCAATAGAAGTTAAAATATCGAAGGATATAAGTTTTAATCTCTATTTTTCTCATAAATCATCAAAAATGCCATTTTATTCAAAAATGGCTAAATTCTCAAATCTACTTCTAATTATCTTTCTGCTTTTCACTTTAGTCCCTGCACCAAACACATAAAATTTAGAAGAAACCAAAGCCTACTAGTTACTTAAAGATGGGTGTTACATTACTCAAGAAGAAATTTTTATTGAAACTTGTCAAAATGTTAAAGGCAAGAAAGTGGATCCTGAAACACAAGATGTGATTGTAAGTTACTCTTTGAAAGACTTATTTGCTTCATATAAATGTTAAGTTTGGTGATTTTTGTATTTGTTTCAAGTTCATAATGGTATACTATCTTGATGAACAAATGTACACACAAGTCCTTGTTTTAATAAGCCATAACAATGTCTTTTGTAGTCACAACTTAAAGATTTAATCTAAAACCCTGAAGAAAATAATGTTGAAGCTTTTCAAGTAGTGTTTGGGTAGGAAAAGGCTGGTAGATTTTGTTGCTATGGTATAAATGTCACTCAAATTGCTTTAAAGCAAAAGGAAATTATTAATACTATCAACTAAAAACATGTTAAGGAGGTGCACTCTTTGAAAAGTGTAACATCCGCTCCAATTATGATTAAAGATATGTTTGATAATTGTTAATTTGATGTTTAATGCTTGTGTATGTTGCATTAGTGCATATAGTTGCATTCGCCTAGGGACTAAATTGAAAGGAATTAAATGAAGGTTTAGTAGGAGAAGGTTAGGGACCCAATTGAAAAGGAAAATTGTGCTGAGACAAAATGTGTAAAGTAAGCCAAGGACCAAAGAGCAAATTCCCCAAACCTTCCCTTAAACCCTAGCTGCAGCCAAAACTCCCACACACTTCTAAACCTTCATATTTTAGAGCGAGAAGGAGAATGGGCGAATAGAGAGAGAAAGGGGCGAGCTAGGGCAAGAAAGGAGAGATTGTGCTAAAAGAAGGGCATATTATAGTTGGAAATTAGTTCTGCAACAAGGGGGGATCATTTCTAACACATTCTACACACACATTTGCAAGAATCAAGGTAGCAATTCATCCTAAACCCCATTTTTGAAATGTGCAAAACTTTTTTGATAAAATTTGATTTTGAATGTTTTAAGTTGAGTTGGGGTTAAACCCTACATTATGTATATTTTTCTATTTCTATATGGTGTTGTGTTGCTGAATTTGTGCTCATATGTGTGTTGCAATGGATTGGAAGGGCTGGGTTGTGTTCATTTAGATATATAGACTATATTTCCTTGAATGTACCATGTTTGAGTTAATGAACAAATATTTAATGAAAAGTAAATTTTATTGTATGGAAATTAAGCTCATACGTTTAGATTTGAAAATAGAATGCATGCTGGATTGGGTTTTTTCAAAATCATGTTTTTTGAACTGCAGCGGAGCATAGGAGCGGACTGCTAAGCAGGGGCAATCAACTTCCGTGTTCTTGGAAAACCCAAAAGTGTAGACAGAGGCTTAACAGCCGACTGATAAATATCTAGCAGTCGACTGTCGGGCCCGAGTCTACACTAAGCAATCGACTAGCCATCCTCGCAATCGACTATCGTGTTCTTGGAAACCCAGAAGTGCAAACAAAGGCTTAGCAGCCAACTGCTTGGTTCTTAACAGTCGACTATCAAGCCCAGGTTTGCACTGAGTAGTCGACTATCGTGCTCATAATTTTACCCAAAATGTATTCCTGAAAGCCACCAACCATCTGCTAGCACGCTGGCAGCTGACTGCTAGCTTACTGTCTAGTATTTGAGGATTACAAAGAGCCACCAGCTGACTGCTAGCCTTCCAACAGTCGACTGGCAGCCCTCTAACTTGCAAAATGAGGTTTTTAATGACAATTGAGCTTAGTAATTCTTCATACCAACTTAATTAAGGGCTCACAATATAGGTAGGCAAGGAAACTAGGAGTTTTGGGTGATGATACCCTTGGGATAGTGAAAGAAAAGAGAGCAAAAAACACAAAGAGGGAGAGAGGAAAGTATTCTCAGTATATGCCTTAGGGTAGATAGGCTCATGATCGAGTGACCGATTGTTGGTATGGGACGGCCATTGGGCATTCCACGGTTGTGCCATAAATTGGGATGGTTAAACATCCACTTGAACTTAGATGATTTTGAAAACACCGTGATGGTTGCAAACTTTAAGTTAGTGTCATCTCTCAAAGGCCATATGAGAAACACATACTTAGAGTTAGGCATAACCATGACCATGGGCCGATTCACCCTATAGTATATGTAGAGAATAGCGTACCGGGAGTGTGATCCATCAAAAAGGGATGGTGATTCCATAGTATTATGATCCACCCAAAAGTAGAGAGGAAATGATCTGGGTAGAGTTGACGGTGATCCTATGAGAGTATACCAGCCCCATTTGGGACGAAAGAGAGGAATCTCACTAATCAAGGATGATCTGCCAGAAAGGGGAAGGGACCATTATGGTACTTGGATCCACTGGGGGATGCCTCAGAATGTACAAAAGGTTAAGGCATGGCTAAATAGACATACGCTCATTCATATAGATAGTGGTGCGTGGAGTTGTTGCTGGGCGACTCTCTCGATCACTCTCAGGGTGTTTTATGTACTGCTCGCATGTTATAAAAATGAAATGATGTTATTCTTACTATCCCACATGTGTTTTATAAGAAATGCTTTATGATAAGAATGATGATGAATACACTTCCCATGTTTACAAGTTGATATGTTTTAAATGCACATGCATACATATGAGTATATACCATGATTAAATGCTTCACTCATTGCATCCCCATAGTATGTTATATGCTCTATGAAAGAATGTAGAGGTTTTCTGTGCGAGCACGGTGGTACAGGTTAACGGATTTTGTAACTGGTTGTATTGTTACTGAGATTCATTTCTCATAATAGTGTTGACATGTACCAGATGTGTAGGTCCCCTTGGGATGGAAAAAGAAGGTAAGGTATGTAGAAGTGTCCCATCTAGGCACACAAACTGTTTATTTTGGATAGTATAAGTACACATTAGCATTGAGCTAGCTTTCATGATATTTTGAGAAAGGATAGTGTAGGATTATTTTGTATAGCCTATTCTAACTTATCTGTATATGAATTAGGCTGGATTGATGATTAGACTATTTAATGGGGTTATGAGTGGCAGGATTGTTGCCTCCATACCCAATAGTTAATTGATTATATTTAATTAAGAATGCATGTCTATGTATAGTTAATTCAAGTGTATGCTATATGTGTTGATTCTATTGTAATATTGAGAGAACCCGAGAGTAGAGACCAACCCAAATGACAGTTAATCAATTCACTTGGTAAAAAGTTTAAAATTTACTTGGGTAGAGGTAATAGTAATACCAATACTCTGATAATTATTTTCATATTATATCTTTTTAAATACCTAAAAGGAACTATAGGCTAAAGGGGTGTTACATTTGTTGGTATCAGAGCATGGCTGCCACGGTTAACACATAGCTGACTCGGTAGCGGTAAATGCTAACTAGGTAGTAAGGGTAGATTCCTCAAGATAGAGACTATTACAGGTTAGTTAGTTGAGCCTAGGCAATTAACTACTTGTAATATGTTTTAACTTGAGGAATGGAGTGTTAGGTTGGGATGTATTGTACTTCCTGTGGAGCCATATATTCTCTTATAAATGTCTGTTATTGAGACTGATCACCTCATTAATATTTATTTTATAAAGTAAAGTATGGCACCTCTGAGGAGAAACAATACAAGGGATAAGGATGGAGAAGCAAATATGGCTGGGTAATGCAAACCTTGATGGGGATGGTGGAGGCCATGAGGGAACAGGACACTGCTGCCACCCAACAGGCTACTGCTGCCACCCAACAGGCTGCTGCTGCCACACAACAGGTCGTTACCACTGTTGAAGTGCTAAGGCAAATGCAGAAGGATAGGAATGTGAATAGAAACCCTATCCTTGAGGGAGAACCAGTAAGGGATCAGACCTACAAGGGATGGTCTAAGTTTCAAAAAGCTAAACCTCTGACCTTTAGGGGTGAGTTTAACCCGAAGCTTGCTGAAGAATCAAATGGAGAAGATGTTTGCAGTACTGGGAAATACAGATGCCCAGAAGGTATATTTCTCCACCTAGATGCTAGCTGGGGAGGCTGAGCACTGGTGGAAAGGGGCCAAGCAGTTAATAGAGGCCCAAGGAGTCGAAATCACCTGGAACTCTTTTAAGGAGGTGTTTTTAGAGAAGTACTTCCCTCAAAATGTAAGGAATGATAAGGAAGTGGAGTTTATGAAGTTAAGACAGGGTAACATGTCCTTTAATGAGTACCTGGATAAGTTTGAGGAGCTATCTAAGTTTTCCTCTTACTTGTAAGTTAGGTAGGATGAAGCATGGAAGGTCATGCACTTACAGGTTAGGCTGAATCAGGAGTTGAAAAATGTTGTAGCTCCCATGGAGATAAATAACTATGCCTTGTTAGCGAATAAGTGTCGCATAGTGACAAAGGACCTAACAAAAGCTGCTAAGGGGAAAAAGGAGTATAATCCCCTTAAGAGAAAGATGCCACAGGACTTTGGTAAGAGTAAAGAGGTACAGACTGGCAAGAAGCACATGGGTGGGCAAACTGCTTCAGGTAATTACCCCAAGTGTGGGAATAGTCATGGGAATAAGCCCTGTTTGGTGGGACAGAATGTCTGCTACAAGTGTGGCAAGCCAAGATACTTTAGCAGGGAGTGCCCATTGTGGAAGAAACCAGCTGAGGCCCTTAAGCCTCTAACTAGAAGGAGAGTCTACACCCTCAAGGGCAAAGAGGTGGATCAATCCGATGATTTTATAAAAGGTCAGTGTTTCATAAATGATATTCCTTTAATTGTACTATATGATTCCGGTGCTACTCATTCATTTATTTCACATGAATGTGTGCAAAAGTTGAGCTTACCTGTAACCAAACTCCCATATGATTTGTCTATTTTTACTACGGCTGAAAAATATATCTTGACTTCCTTGACTTGTCTAAATTGCCCTATCATTGTTGAAAGTAAACCTTTTGCTGTTGACCTTATTTGTCTGCCTTCGGTAGATTTAGATGTTATCCTAGGAATGGATTGGTTGTCTTTTAATAAAGTGGTTTTAAATTGTTATGAGAAGTTTGTGACTTTTATGGATACTATACCTGTGAATAGGGGTACTGAGGAAAAGATCCAAAGATTATATTTTCTGTGTTCTTCTGAGGTTGAAAGTCAGCATAAGCTTGATAGTATCCCTGTAGTTAGAGAGTTTTCTGATGTCTTTCCCGAGGAGATCTCTAGTCTTCCACTAGAGAGAGAAGTGGAATTCTCTGTAGAGTTAGTTCCTGGGGTGAGACCAATCTCTATAGCACCATATAGGATGTCTCCCTTAGAGCTGAGTGAACTCAAGGTTCAAATAAAAGACCTCTGAGAGAAGCAATTCATTAGACCCAGTGCTTCATCTTGGGTAGCACCAATGTTGTTTATGAAGAAAAAGGATGGAAGTATGAGAATGTACATAGACTATAGGCAATTGAATAAAGTAACCATAAAAAATAAATACCCACTCCCTAGGATTGATGACATATTAGATTAATTAAGAGGAGCAACTATGTTTAGTAAGATCAATCTGAGGTCGGGGTACCATTAGATCAAAGTGAGAAGTGAGGATATACCTAAGACTGCATTTAGGACTAGGTATGGGCATTACGAATTCCTTGTGATGCCATTTAGTCTAACGAATGCTCCAGCTATCTTCATGGATTACATGAATCACATCTTTAGACCCTACCTTGATCAGTTTGTGGTAGTGTTCATTAATGATATTCTTGTATATTCTAGAAATAGGGAAGAGCATGAACAACACCTTAGGATTGTGTTGCAAGTGCTTAGGGAGAGACAGTTGTATGCAAAACTAGAGAAGTGTGAGTTTTGGTTAAATGAGGTGAAGTTTCTAGGGCATGTGATTACCTAGGATGGGGTAGCAATAGATCCTAGTAAGACTGAAGCTGTGGTTCATTGAGAGAGACCTACAATAGTGACTGAAATCCGTAGTTTCCTCAGATTAGTCGGTTACTATAGAAGGTTTATCCAAAGGTTCATAGCGATGCCTATGACTAAGTTAACTCGGAAGGATGTTCTATTTAGATGGGACTCTGAATGTGAGCATAGTTTCCAAACCTTGAAGGAAAGGTTAACCACTGCACCTGCGCTAGTTATCCCAAATCCTTTAGAAAAATTTAAGCAGTATTGTGATACATCCAAGAAAGGTCTGGAATGTGTCTTAATGCAAGAGGGAAAGGTAGTGGCCTATGCTTCTGGACAGTTAAGGCCTCACGAGTGCCATTACCTTACTTATGACCTAGAACTAGTAGCCATAGTTTTTGCCTTAAAAATTTGGAGGCATTACCTTTATGGGTCTAGGTTTGAGGTATTCAGTGGCCATAAAAGTCTCAAGTACCTCTTTGATCAGAAGGAGCTGAACATGAGACAGAGGAGATGGATAGAGTTCATTAAGGATTATGATTTTGAGCTAAAATACCATCCAGGCAAAGCGAATGTGGTGGCGGATGCCTTGAGTAGGAAATCCCTTCACATAGCTTAAATGATGGTGAGTGGATGACTTTAATTGAGAATTTTAGGAACTTGAGCTTATCTGCAATCAGATTACCAGATAGAATATGTCTAGGAGAGTGACCTTAGGACTTAGATCCTAGAGGCCTAACAGGAGGATGAGTTCCTGAAGTCCCTAAAAGACTTAAAGGAATTCCATAAGGAAGCTGATGGAGTAATCACTTTTTAGAATAGGGTTTATGTCCTGAGTCTAGGGGAAATCAAAGGGAAAATTTTAGAGGAAGCCTATAAAAGCAACTATACTATTCATCCTGGTGCCACTAAGATGTACCAAGACTTGAAGGGGAGATTTTAGTGGCCAGGCATGGAAAAGCACATCGCTGAGTATGTTGCTAAGTGTTTAGTGTGTTAGCTAGTGAAGATTGAACATCAGAAACCTGCTGGTTTGTTGCAACCTCTTGATATCCTTGAATAGAAGTGGGATAAAATCTCTATGGATTTTGTAGTGGGATTGCCAAGGACACAGTCAGGAAATGATGCTATTTGGGTGATAGTAAACCGATTAACTAAGTCTACTCATTTCCTTCCCATTAAGATTAATTTCTCCTTGGACAAGTTAGCTCATTTGTATATACAGGAGATAGTGAGACTGCATGGAGTCCCTACTAGCATTGTTTCAGATAGAGACCCTAAATTTACTTCTAGATTTTGGAGAGCTTTCCAAGAAGCCTTCGGCACTAAGCTAAGCTTGAGTACCACATATCATCCTTAAACTAATGGACAAACTGAGAGAACAATTCAAACTTTAGAAGATATGCTTAGGTCGTGTGCCTTAGAGCATAAGGGAAGTTGGGATCAAAGCCTAGCATTGATATAATTCTCATACAATAACAGTTTCCATTCTAGCATAGGGATGGAACCTTATGAAGCCTTATATGGGAGGAAGTGTAGATCACCTCTGTGTTGGTATGAGGTAGGGGAAAGACAATTGCTCGAACCGGAGTTGGTTCAACAAACTATAGACCAAATCAGGATGATCAAGGATAAAATGGCTAGAGCCTAAGATAGGCAAAAGAAGTATGCTGACAAAAGAAGGAGACCATTAGAATTCAATGAAGGGGATCATGTTTTCCTCAGGGTATCTCCTGTTACTAGTATAGGTAGAGCCTAAGATAGGCAAAAGAAGTATGTTGAGGGACATATCACCTATCTCACAAGCCCTGTCACTCCCATGCACAGGCACGTTATCCAAGTAAGTGATTGTCCTCTCAGAACAATTCAACAAGACCTGATTCCTAGTTAACCAATCCATTCCCAAAATAATGTCGATCCCAGTCAAGGGTATACACACTAGGTCCACAATAAACAAGGTATCCTCAATGGTTAAGGGGCAATTCAGGCATATACGTGGGGACATAGTGGCTTCTCCCAAGGGTGTAGATATGTATAGATCATAGGGCAGGGTTTGAACAAGTATTTTTATCCTCTCTACGCATGCATTAGCAATAAAGGAGTTTGTATCACCCGAATCAAATAATATTATCAAAGAAAAATTGTAGATTTTACCTCTACCCTACATTAAGCCCAATGACCTGTCGACATTAGCTGCATCCAGAGTGAAAACTCTCCCTAGAGCCTGTGGTCTTTAGCCACTGGATGTCTGTTGGCTCCCGCTAGAGGGGTAGTATCTGGCCATATGTCCTATACCTCTACACCTATAACACTGAAGTGGAGTCTGATGCCAGCAAGGCTGATTTGGATGTATGGTCCCACATTTTGGATAGGTTGTATTATTAGGTCGTCTTCCACTACTGCTAGAAGCCCCTGGTTGCGGTTTAAACATACCGCCTCTCACATTAAGATTTCTGGTTGCTGGTCTTGGCCAATTCCCTGTTCTTTGAGTCATATTCTGAGCCAGTCTCTGCTCCAAATTCTTACTCAGATTCGGCACTTGTTTACCAGCATGGCAAAGTCTCTAATATCAAGTGTGGCTAACTGAGTCTTCATGGGTAAGTCTAGGCCTTCTTCTAACTGCTTTGCCTTCCAGGCCTCGTCATAGTGCATTCACAGGTAGGTGGAGTATCGGGATAATTCTTCAAATTGTTTCAAATAATCCTCAAATGGCCTGCCTCCCTGTGTGAGCTTCAGAAACTATGCTTCCTTTGATTGTTTAACGCTCTCAGGGATGTACTACTCCATAAAGACACTCTTGAAGGACTCCCAAGTGAGCGAAATACCTCTGCTTTCCATTAATTGTTGGGCACCTGTCCACCATAATTCTGCTTCGCCTTTCAACATATATGTTGCATATGTAACCTTCTGCTCGTCGTCACACTGCAACAATCTGAAAATCTTTTCAATATCTTTCAACTAGGCTTCTACCGCAGCTGGATCCGAGGCACCTGCAAATGAAGATGGACCTACTCTCTGAAACTCGATCCATCCCTAATACAATGGGTTAGCATGCTGGGTGGCTCCGTCATTTTTGGTTTGCCTGTCCTCCTGCTGCTATCTCATCACATTAGCACTGGTAGTGGCTTGATCTCTCATCGCATCAGCCATCATCTGAATGGATTTCATCATGTCTCGCATGTCGACGTTAGTCTCCATGTTGCCACTACCCGAAGCACCCCGGCACCTGTGCCTTGGCCTTCTTCTGGGCCTGCGAGTGCCATCCCTGCTAAATTCTGCCATATTTATCTGACACAGAAGACAAACAGATCAGTCATAACAGCAACAGTTATCAGAAAGGCATTAAATTCATTTCGTTACTTATTGGTTGGAGATTAGGTCCTAACATTCCAAAGTTACGTTAATCAAACCCTAAAGCTGCAAGCCCGAAGATTCACAATCCCTAGCCTACTAAACCAGACGATCCGAAAAATTGAGCTCTGATACCATAATTTTAATGACCCCCTAATCCACAGTATACTATCCTTTATTTGGCTAGCGGAAGCATATGAGTTTTTAAAATATTTATTCCTGATGTGGGAATGTCAGGGGATCGCTACTGGTTGAGCGTAACCCAAATAGACTTTCTGTTGTCCATTCGGATTTTGTTCAACCCTAATTCACATGCAGCTATACTAATTATACATACATTCATCATAAATTACTCTGGAATGAAAACTAAAATCCATACAGACAACATATCATGCATTCATACAAATTCCAACTTAATTACTTAGGTTACAGTGGTAAACCCTGACTAAAATTCAGCAGAGTCTCCTCTATATTTCAAACATATCCCAAAGTACAATAGTCATCCAATTTATAAATATACAGCCAGTCTAATAACAACAAAACAGAAAAAATTTCAGAAAACCAATATACAACATCATCAGTATAAATATATACAATGCAATTCAAACCTATACTAAGCTACTCTTCTGTCTATCACCAAACCATCGCCCAGCTAGCATCTAGGTCCCTGTTCCTGTTCATCTGAGTAAACAACCTGGTGAGATATAAAATCTCAGTAGAATAATTTACAATTCAAAATACAGTTTGAAATCTGGTTGAATACTCAGTGGTGCAAGCACCAAAAATAACTTCCCAAAATCAGTTCAAAATCCTTGAAATACCTTATCTTTAAAAATCAATTTATCACATGGAAAATTGTGGCCAATGCTCACAAATCATAAAGTCTATATCTTTGAAAAATCAGAAATCAATAATCAGATTAAATCCCATGCCCGGTGTATCTAAATCCGTGTCGGCCACAAATCATCTGCGATCGAATCTAACGTCATCCAATTGCACATCGTCTAGAGAGATTTCATCTCTTATCATTGGGTGTGATCCGTAACACCAATCACCCTAATCTCGCCTATGTTGTGAGTGTGATCCGTAACACCAATCACTCACTCAAGGACCGGGTGAGAATCAACATCTAGGGCGTCCCCTAGCATGTGTACATACGCCAATTCTCATCCTCATACAGTTTATTCAAACTCACATGCACACAGTCGGCTATTCCTCAGGGTCCTAGGGTATTACGCCTAAATCACAACGTTTCCCAGTCTAGGTTATCCCCCCCTTATACTCCTTAAACCTTTCTTAGGGTCGTCCTGATTTACTGCGTGATTCCTAATGAAATGCAGGCTAAATCTGTTTAAAATTATATCTTTATAAAACTCCTTGCACTCGGAATACTTAACGGTCGTCCCATACCGGCTATCAAGTACCCTACCTTAAGTAAATTCGCCCTAATGGCATCTAAACTCGATAAACAAAACATCTAACATTCAAATGGGATATCCAGCACATAGGCATGCAATTTAGTCCATCGAAGGTAGCACACAAATCCATGCAATTAAATCTAATCTTTCAAGTATTCACTAGGTCAAATCTAGAACTCGGGAAGCGTAAATCATCTTACCTAGTCTCCTATTGTTCTAAATCAACCTAGGACTTCTCATATCCTCGAATTCCAAGCTAAATCAATTCCCTGGACATTTAAATGAATATTCAAGTTCGTTACATCATCCGTTTTACGATCCTAAGTCAGATTACCCTATTACCTAAGTCAGTTTATTTTCTATTCGCGTTCGGCAGCTAATTCAATCAAAATTCATTAGTTTTAGGCGAATCGAACCTTACCAGGGTTACCAGATGATGGAAATCTGTCTCGGGGTGGTCTCGGTGTCTCTCAATGTATATCTAGATTCACGCACACGGTGGTGCATGGTGGAGGGTGCGGTTTGCTTTGAAAATCACACCACGGTGAAGCCCACAAGACGAGGAGTCCGAATATGGTGGTGTCGCAGTGGTTCACGGCCGTTTGGACGGCATTTTCTGGCCCTGAAGCTTTACGCACGGCAGACAGAAACTCCTTCGATCTGGGCGCGTCGGACCTCCGTTCAATGACAGCGAGCTGGTGGAGGAAGCTGGTAGCTCAGCCTACACGCTGGTGGTGGCGGTGACGACCAATGGTGGTTGACGGCAATGATCCCAACGGGCAAAGTTTTCACGTGACAGAGGAGAATAACGTCATTTTTTAGCAAGTCTATAGCCGTTGATGGCCGTGGGTAGTTGCTGGAGGTCGAGGGTGGCGAGGGGAGTCGGTTGGTAGGCCAAGTGGTGGCTCACGATGGCCCAAGTGGTGACGCGTGGTAGAGGAGAGAAGAAAGAGAGGATAGAGAAAGTAGAGTGAGGAGAGAGAGAGAGAAGTGATAGAAATGGAGGGATTTCAAAAACTTTAAAACTTCCAGGGGCGATTCTGACTTTTCCCGGATCACCTGGGGAAACTTCGAGATGTCTCCTTCACTCTGGACATTGGTACGGGTTCCCATGCAGAGTTTCTGGCCTCCGTCTAAGAAATTGAAGTCCAAAACTCTGTCTGTTAGTTTCTAATCGCCGGATTGCATTTCCTGTCATCAAATTGCGTATTTGACTCCAAACGGCCTTCCATTTCAACCATCGACCTCAAAATCCATGCCAGACTCAATTTAAATGGAATTAGCGTCAAAAATTCAGTTTTTATCTTTTAAAAACAGTTTCGGTTATTATAATTAACATTGTAAAATTTTATTAGCCTTTTTTATGATATCACATTTTTTGGATATATTTCAAATATTGAAGTTAGATATTGAGATTACTTTATCAAAAGTTTAATAGCAAAACTTATTCTAAATATATATTTTTTTCAAAAAAATTTTTGAATGTAAAATATCATATATATTAGTGTATGATATATATGTGGCAATTGTTCCCAAGAATGTTTAAAAAAAATTGTTGCCTATTATTTTAGGCAATATATTTTAATTTTTTTTTCAAATATCATTTGAAACAATAGACAAAACTATTGTCTAAAATTAAAACTTTAGACAACAATTATATATTATGGCCACATGTAATAGGCAACGGCCCACTCTTGTTTAAAAGAGCAACAGTCACAAATTGTTGCCATTATTAGGACCAAACAACTATTGCCTTTTGTAATAGGCAAAGGACAAGTCTTCTTGCTTAAAAGAATAACGGTCACAAATTGTTGCCATTTTTGGGACCTAAAAACCGTTGCCTATTAACCGAGTATAAGGAATAGTTTTCACATATGTTGCCATAGCATATAAAAAATCATTGCCTTAAACAGTAGGTAACAGTCTTGATACTTTAGGTAAAGATTTTTAGCCATTGCGACAGACCTAAAATGTTGTAGTGATCATGATTGTTGATTCTCCATAAAATTTATATTAAAGTAATTTTATAATTATTAAATTATCTTGTAATAAATTTTATTTTTTAAAAATTATAAATTTATGTTATTTAACTTCCATTCTCATATATATTTTAACTTTATTTCTTAAATATTATCAAAATTGATATATATAGAGTGGCTTCGTATGAGCTTTCATCACAATTTTTTCTTTAATTTTGGAAATATAATATAAAAATATTTAAAATAATAAATTAAATAATGGCTAGTTATTTAATTTCTTACTCTTTTGTTATAACTTCTCATTAGTTTTACTTTTTCTTTCGTATATCTTCACATCACATATTTTATTTATATTTTATATTAAATAATATATAATTCTAAAGATAATTGACTAGACTACCCTGTTGCCAACATTTATCATTTTGGATCTTTTGTCGCTTTGATCTCCAAACTCTATAATATATAATAAATATATAAAAAAGTAGGAAGGGGAAATTATGAGAAAGTAAGGGAGTGGGTAGTTATGAGATGGTATGGGAAAAGGTAAGTTATTTAATTTACCACTTCTTTTTCTATATATTTAAAAATAAAATAAAATAAGCTTGGCATGCACTTAGGATTGCTTCTGGGAAGAAGAAGTTGATTTTTTTTTTTTAAAAGCACTTATTTTGAAAATGAAGTGTTTGGAAAAGTTTCCAAAATACTTTTTAAATGTAGTAGAAGTAGTTTTTTAATTAGTTTTGGTGTAGAGTCTAGAAACTAAAGCTTATGCTTCTAGTAAAAAAAATCTAAAAATTAAATATTTTATTACAAAATTGCCCTTACTAAATTTACTACTATATCCTATTATTAATAAAGTAATTATTTAATTAATAAATTAAATTATTTAAATAATAAACTAATTAACATTGTATATTTTACTTAATCAATAAAGATTAAGAATGATACTATTTATCTATTTAAATAATTTTAATAGTAAATTAAAATATAAGCATGTTCTTTTTGGTAATTTGACCACTTTTTCTTACAAAATTTTTCAAACACTAACATAGTTATGCCAAGCCTATTAGTTATATATAATAACTTTGTTGGTCCCTAATGAAAGAATTGAAATTCTAATCTAAATTTAGTGGGATATAAATTTAGATCTATATTTCAGGATACAATTAGTCATAGAAACGAAGTTATGAAACATACTTGTTGAAGCCATGATATTAAAAGGCAAAAGAGATAGAGTCTGCAACCACAACTATCCTATGCTTCAAAAAGAATGATGAAAAGCCAAAGAGAGAGAGATAGAGAGAGAATTTCTAACAATAAATTAATTTTTAGATTAGGGTTTCAGATGTGATAATCCTAATTACTAATAACCTCCAGTAAGAATATTCTCTGAATATTCTATCTTAAATTTGAAATTTGAAATTTGAAATAATAATAATAATAATAATATAATATTAATATTTAATTAACATGATCTACAAATTAATCTAATAATTAATTTAATTAATCTAACAATCTCCCACTTGGATAATATTAATCAAATATTAATATAATCATAAAAAAAATACTCTCTCTCTTTTATTCTTAGTCAATAGTCTACCCAAATGGGCCAGCAAGTGATCAAACCTATCACTAATCACTTAAAATTAACACATAGAACTAATCCATTCATAGTACAAGGTTTAGAAAATTGAAAAAACACAAGATCACTAAATCTGATAGGTAAACTAATGATATAAAAAATTTCTCAATATTTAAACGAATGGAATATGTAATGTATAGTTAAGAACAAATCCATTCATAATAAAAATTTTATAAATTAAAACAACACAAGATTACTAAATCTGATAGAGAAACTAGTGATAGAAAAAGTCTCAATATCTAAACGAATCGAATATAAAATTTATATAGTTAAGATGATATACATAGAAAAAATCTATTCATAATACAAAGTTCAAAAAATGAAACAACACAAGATCACTAAATCCGATAGGGAAACAAGTGAATAGAATAAAGTTTCATTATCTAAACAAATGGAATACATAATTTATACATTGAAAATCATCAATCCAGAGTCCATTCATAATACAAAGTTCAGAAATTGAACAACACAAGATCACTAAATCCGATAGGAAAACAAGTGAATAGAATAAAGTTTCATTATCTAAACAAATGGAATACATAATGTATAGTTAAAATGGTATACATAGAAAAAAATTTATTCACAATACAAAGTTTAGAAAATGAAACAACATAAGATCACTAAATCCAATAGGGAAACAAGTGAATAGAATAAAGTTTCATTATCTAAACGAATGCAATACATAATGTATACATTAAAACTCATAAATCCAAACTCCCACTAAACCAAGGCTACATCAAAAGATTTAATCAAACCCATATGAGTTACATATTTTTTAAATACTTCTATGGGTAAGCCTTTGGTCAATGGATTCGTCAACATATGTTCACCAGAAATATGAACCAAACGAGTTTGAGATTCATCAATCTTTTCTCTAACAAATAGGAACTTAACATAAAATGTTTAGTATGACTGGAACTCCTATAGTTTTGAGAAAAGCACACAGTAGACGAAATGTCACAATATATGGTTAGAGGACATGATATAAAATCAACAAGATGCATGCTAAATATCAGGTTCCTTAACCATATGGCCTGGCAGGTGGCCTCATAACAAGCTACGTATTCTGCTTCCATAGTTGAGGTAGCTGTAATAGATTGCTTGGCACTTTTCACGAAATAGCTCCTCTAGATATCATAAAGATGTATCCGAAGTGGACTTACGATCATCAACGCAAGATGTATAATCTGAATCTGAATAGCTGACAATCTCAAAAGGATTAAACTTTTTGTAAGTTAACATATGATGCTTCGTACCCTGAAAGTACCTCATAACTTTCTTAGTAGCTTTCCAATGGTTATAACTAGGATCGCTTAGGTATCTTCTAAGCACACTAATTGTAAAAGCAATGTCTGAACGTGTACATACTTAAACATACATAAAGCTGCAGAAGCATATAGAATTTAATCCATTATAGTCCTCTCATCATCATTCTAAGGACATTGAGATTTACACAATTTCTCACCTTTCTGGATAAGTGCAACACAAGTAGTACAAGAGTACATGTTAAATCTCTTCAATGCTTTATCAATGTAACTCGCCTATGACAAACTCAATATACCACGAGATCTGTCACGATGGATCTGGATACCCAAAACAAATGAGACTTTACCCAGATCTTTCATTTCAAAGTGGCATGACAGCATATGTTTAGTGTAACACCCTTATCTAGTATTACAATTCCTCTGATGTAACCAGATAATTTTGGTACATTATTCTTGACCTTAATTATTCATTTACAATGTCTAAGAATTTATACCATTAAGTATTATTAAAGTGGATTAGGTTTGGGTTCTTTTGCTTAGGTAACCATACTTTAGGCAGAGCGAAATTTATAAAACTTTCATATTACACTTAATAAATGTCTGTTACATCCTTCTGTGAACATATACCAGGATATATGAAGTACCCATCCATAAGGAGTTAGGAGAAAACAAGCCTATCACTCAAACTCATTTTTTAAAATATTAGCGATGGACAAGTTCTGCACATATCCTTTCCCTTGTAATTGCCCCTTTTCCCTTTTCTATATATAGCCAAGTATAATAGTCCTAATTCTAGTCCAAAAACAATATATAGAATCAAGACCTAAAATGAAGGACTACAACAATGCTCTTAACAAAAGGACTTCGTCTAATGCTACTTCCATCTTTCCCCAAATTTGCTAAACATTTGCATCTGGTACATATCAACACACAAATGAGAAAACTAGTTTCTTAGTAGCTTAACAATCCTATATTTTCAAATCTACTAATATGTACCAGTGTGCAAGAACAGAAAACATTTTTATCTACATTCCAATTGTTTAAAATATAGTTTCATTTATATAATAGATTGGCAAGCATTGCATGATTATTTGGAATGTCAGTGTGATAAAGATGTTCATTCTCATACATCATATTTTTAGTAAAATCATACATATAACCATTAAAATAGCTAATGATCATCTATATATTCTCATTCTTAGAACTTACCTTGTGTCAAAGTGTGAAGCACCTTCGGTCACACTTCAAGGAATGTGGACACTTGGCTACCTTTGTAAGAATTGTGAACACTTGGTCACATTGTAGACTCTTGGCCACCTTTATAAAAATTTGTGAATACTTGGTCACATTGTGGATTCTTGGCCACCTTTATGAAAATTTGTGAACACTTGGTCACATTGTGGACTCTTGGCCACCTTTATGAAAATAATTGTGAACACTTGATCACATTGTGGACTCTTGGCCACCTTTATGAAAATATTTGTGAACACTTGGTCACATTGTACTCTTAGCCAACTTTATGGAAACTTGTGTTACAATTGTCTATTGTTATGTGGACCTAGATTAGCCATCCATAATCTCATAAATTTTTTAGCATAAGAACATTAATAGCATAAATAGGAATAAATTGAAATAACCATTCATCTAACTATAACTTTCTTATTTTCCCTTGACTTTAGCCATTATAAGATACCTTATAAGTCATTTACCATTGCATATGTATTCGGTCACTACAATCTAAAATGAGGGATTGTTTTGATCATCATGAAAAAAATGGGATCTAAAGTTTTTCATATCCCATTTTTCACATTATTCCATCCTTTCTATATTTTAAATCTATTAACGCAATACCTTGAAATTATTATGCTACATTCTCTCACATTTAAGTTTGTAGCAATAAAATTTGTCATTTCTTTTAACCTCTTTTCTTGGCTTATTTTACATGCTACACTTTATAATTACATACATGTTATCCCTCCTACATTTAAAGGACACTATTATACACAAATTTATCATATGAAAAGAATAAACAAGGTAACACACATCCATTTATCATTCTTTTCTTTCTTCTTTTACCAAAATCGAAAGGTAACTTTTCCCACATATTTTTCAGCAACACTTCCATATGACAAAAAGGGATGCTCTCAGTTTAAGTAGGTTAAAGAGAGTAATATCATGATTTCAAGTCAAATTTCTAGCTAGCATAATTCCTTTGGGTATTCTTAAGATAAAAACATACATGGACTATTTAAGAATATAAATTTCCACACTTTCTAATTCTAAGGTTTTGCATTCGGCATGCTGAAATTTTCTATTAACCATCCTCTCATGAATTTAGCTACATCTACCACCATATATCAACAATCACAACACATTCCATTCATCATGCAAACTTAGCTAATAGAAACATTACATCTCAAGGAATGTAGAGCTAGAGAAATTGATTCCATGCAAACTTCAAACCATACTACATATTTTAAATCATGAAATCAAGACATAGAATTGCTAAGCTACCTCAAGGATGCAAGAATGATGAAGGTGTTTAGGTGCCTTTCTGAAATTTTTATCTTTCTCCCTTGCTTCTCCCCTTCTCGGCTAAGCTAGAATTCCTTCCTCTCCCATCGATTGCTTGTGTGTGTTTTCTCTAAAATGTTAAATTCTCAAGATGCTCTCCTTCTTCCCCTTGCCGTATGCATGTATATCTATATTTTATGAAATTCTTCTCTTGTGTGTTGCCTAGTCAGCTAAATAGGATGTTACGCCTCATTCTTGCTCTTAATTGCCATTATTTTATCACCACACGTGTGCTTAAGTGCACTCCATTTTTTTTATGCAATCTTATACTAATTAATCCACTCGGTTACGTCAAAGGAAGGGAAGGAGAAAGGTTCACACAAGGTGCCCATTTCATGTAAGATGCACCTTTCATGCAAGACCAACATTTTATGCATATGCAACTTCATCACTCGGTGTCGCCAAAAGAAAGGAAGGAAAGGGAATCACCAAGACATATAGCCATGCAAGCTACATGGTTTGGCACTATAATTTAATTCCTATATCTATTCCTTAAATGGCTTCCACCGTACACCCACATATATGTATATTAACTTAACTAAATTCTGTATTCTTACTTCACCGAATGCACGTGTATATATATATATAATGGAGGTTAAATTCTTTTCTCCCTTCTCACTTTCTATTGCTATGTGGGTTTATATAAAATTCACATTCTTCTTCCTAATTTCCTTTGGTTTCACGGTTAAAGGTGGAGAATAAGTAGTCAATTTCCCTTTGTCTACTTACACGTCACATTCTCTCTTGCCTTCATTTCCTTCACCGAATGCCTATATAGTTAATTGTTATACTCTTCTTTCCTTTCCCAATTGTCCTTGTCGTGGGTTTATATAGGTTTACCTCACTCTTTCCTTTGGAAATTTGGCTAGATAAAAGGAAAAATAAAAATTAAATCAAGCACCTCATTCTTTATGTAAGCTGTAACATTCACTCTTTTCATATTCAAGAGATTTTTTTTTACTTTAATGAATTGAATGTTTGTGTTTTTGCATTAAATTACATATAGATACATTAGAATGAGAGTTTTAGGTGAAAAAAAAGAATAGGGACCAAATTGAAAGGAAAAAGATGAAGTGAGAATGGATGTGAGAATTTTTGAAACTTTAGGGTAATAGGCTATAATTTTAGCCAAAATATTTATTGTAGCAACAGAATTTTGAAAACTTCCTACCAGTGAACTAGGGACAATATGGTAATTTAACATATAGTTGTAAGAATTATCATTTTAGGCTGAATGGTCGAGAATTAGGAGCAGAATTGCAAAGGGCCAGATCACCTATAAATAGGTGAATACCTCATAACCCTTCAATTACATCCTGAATTCTGAAACTCTAGAGAGAGAAAGAGGACAAGCAAGAGAGAGAAGGAGAAGGAATTAGGAGTAAACAACACTAGTACTTGGACTTAAGCATTCCAAGATCTAGGAAATCACTTCCCAATCAACAAACACCAATTAGAAATCAGCAAAAAGGTAGCATAATAACCCAATCCCTGTATTTCAAAATTTACTAGTTATACTACTGAAACTTGTGAAATTAAACTTGTTTGAAAGAAAAAGGGATTAAAAACTACATTCTTATTATTTTTAATTACTACTGGGTATTTTCAATTGATTGAAGATACTTGTGCATGCTTAAAATTGCTTCTGAAAAATGGGTTTTTTAGTTTGAAGAAAATGAGTTTGAATCTCATATTTATACAAGATTATGTGATATTTTGGGCTATTTTCTTATGTTAAATGTTGTTGAGAAATTTATCTTGAGTTCATAAATTTCAAAATGGATTTAAAAACAAGTTTTTGGATTGAAAATTTGGGTCAACGAAAATTCATAAAATAGAGCAAGACACAAAGAATGATCGCCACTGCAAAGAATCGCCGAGTACCTGGAAGTCAACTGCCATATTCTTCCTTTTCCCAAAAACACCTAAGAACAAAGCAGTCGACTACCCCGACCCAGCAGCCGACTGTCGGGCTCAATAGTAATCTAGCAGCCGACTAGCAGGCACCTAGCAGTAGAATGATAGCTCTCTATTTGGAATTTTGAAGATTTGGACAGAATGCAATCAGTCAACTTGTAGCGTGGCACTAGTCGACTACCACCTTTTGTGATGAAAAGATGAACTTAATTACATATTTGAATGATATCTAGCCTAAAAACTAAATCCAAACTAAAGATTAAACTTAAATTATAAGCAAGGTAACATATACTTTAAATGTAAATGAGAAAGAGCATGAAAGTGATGAAAGTTAAAAGGAAAGAGCAAGAATACATAAGAGAAATGAGAATTGTATTCTTAATATATGTATTTGTGGTAGATAGGTTCATATTTGAATGACTGATTGCTGGCATGGGACGATGATTGGACATTCCACGAGTATCATGATAATTGTGAATTATAAGTTAGTGACTTAATGGCTAATGTAAATGAAAAAGTCACATACTTAGAATTTACAGAACTATAGTCTGCACTGATTCACCCATATATATATGTTTATGAATAACATTTTGGGGACCCCAGTATGTACTCAATGTGTGGAACCAAAATGTGGGGACTCTATTGTACTTGGATCCACTGGAGGATGCTCTAGAATATACACAAATATGTTATGCAATCGAGGACTGCCAATGGGCATAGTTGCCAGAGTACATATTCGAAAGTATGGAGTAGAGCACATGTTGCCCCTCCAGATTTCTCTTATATTATGCAATCATATGATGATGATTATGATGATATTTGGCAGAGGCCAGTGAAAAGTGCTCTTATTTCCTTATTGCTCTTTATTTTATAATGAAAGTTATATGAATGATGTTATGTTACCTATATGTTCTGATGAATTTATGAGATATATATTATGAGCTGAGCTTATGCATGCAAGTATGAATGATAAATGAAATGTTATACAAGATAACCCAATAGATGTACTATTTTTATGAAAAAGAATGTAGAATTTTTGTATGAGTTTATGGTGGTATAAACTGGCTATTTTAAAAACTGGTTATTAATGCTACTGAGATTTATTCTCATAAAAATGCTAGTTTGTATTAGATGCCTAGGTTCCAGATAGTGCTGGAAGTGGAGGTGGAAATGGTGGAGATAACCTTTCTAGGGTATTTTCTTATGATTCATGACGTGTGGGTTGTGTATATATGGGAAGTTCCTCTCACACCTTGAGGATGTAAAGTTCTAGGAAAGTTTTTTGGTATGCCCATTACCCTGAATCCTTATGATATTTTGGGAAAAGGATCAGGAGAATAGTTTTGATGTATAGGATAAGGGCATATATGTATTAGGATATGTGAGCTAGAAATCCACTAGCTATTTTTGTTAAATGGGTATGAGTGATAGGCTTGTTGTCTCCTTATCATAGCTAACACTCTCATATATCCATAGATATATGTCTAATGAATCATGTGTATGTTTACTATGAATGAATGTGAATGATATGTATACACTGTCAATGAATGTGGATGTATATATATATGTTGTATGTCAATTAATTTAATGTATTTTTTGCTACGTAACATGTGAGATCTCGAGTGTAGTAGCCCAGACCAATAATACTAATTATTTCATTCGATAAATAATTAAAATTTGACTCGGGTAAAGGAAGTAGTAATTCACCAATCTTATAGTATATTGTTTGTATAATTTAAATCACTTTAAAAGGAACTGTAGGATGGGGGGTTACATAAGCACCTTAAGCACCTAAATTTTTATGTGGTGTTTTCGTCCCACTCACATTATAATTCGATTACCACAAGGAAGAAAGTGTTCTCCCTTAACTTATTTATTCTAAACACTAAATTACACAAGCAAATTCATCATACTTTATAGCAAACTCATCTAATTAATTAATGAAACACAA
This sequence comes from Senna siamea, assembly GCA_031216115.1. Lineage (NCBI taxonomy): Eukaryota > Viridiplantae > Streptophyta > Magnoliopsida > Fabales > Fabaceae > Senna > Senna siamea. The sequence goes on from CM062354.1 coordinate 16,369,268, forward strand.
CATAAAGGTAGTCACAAGAAAGGGGTGTTACATTTAGTCTCATTCAACAAATTTATCGAGTTACTCACTAATAGGATATCATTAATATAGAGAACCAAGATTATAAAATTGTTTTCTTTGAATTTCTGATAAATGCACTGATCAGAAGCATTCTTAATGAAGCCAAGTGAGATGATGACCTTATGGAATTTCAAGTACTACTGCCTGAAATCTTATTTCAGCCCATAGATGGATTGATTTAACTTGCACACAAGATGTTCCTTCCATACTTCGATAAATCTATCGAGCTAAGCCATATACACTTTTCCAAAAAAGTTTCCATTCAGGAAAGTGGTCTTGACATCCATCTGGTGAAGTTCAAGGTCAAGTTGTGCAACAAGAGCCATGAAAACTCTAAAGGCATCCTTTGTAGACACTGGGAAAAAAATCTCTATGTAATCAATGCCTTTTTTCTGATTATAGCCTTTAGCTACAAGTCTGGCTTTATACCTTTCAATTTCACCATCAGCTCCCTGTTTGGTCTTAAAGACCTACTTACAACCAACTGGCCTATATCCCTCTGGCAAATCAGCAAGTTCCCAAACATGGTTATAATACATAGAATTAATCTCCTCATTCATGGATTTCAACCATTCATGGGAGTTAAAACTTACTATTGCCTCACTATAGGAAGTGGGATTTGTGCCATCAGTAACATCAGATTCACATTCCTGCAAATACACCACAAATCATTTGGAATAGCAGGTCTGCGAATTCTCTGAGATTGTCTTAACTCCACATCGTGCTCTTGAAAAGTCCATGAAAAGCAAAATTTTTGGATTTTCAACAACGTCATCATTCCTTTCAGCGTCAATTTCAGTAGATAGAGTTGGTAAGGTCAGAAGGGGCAGATGAATAAACTCATCACATTTCACATAGAGTTGGTTCTTGGTGCATTTCTCCCACTATTATCCTTCTTCCACTATCCAAGTCATCTTCAAAATAAACTGCTCTATCAAATTAAATGACTCTGGAAGTGTGAGATAGACAATAAAATATGTAACCTCTAGAACCAACACAGTACCCAATAAAGAATACACTAACAATTCTTGAATCCAATTTCTTGAGTTATGAATTATATGGTCTCACTTCTGCCTTACAACCCCATACACGAAGATATTTCAACTGTTCTCAAGGTTGTACCCCATAAGAATTCTGGCAGAGAGGAATGACTTATCATGCTCCTCATCATATCCATTAACGTACGATTTTGCCTCTCAACAAATCCATTTTGCTGAGGGGTATTTGGCATGGTATATGGAGCTTCAATACCATGTTCCCGTAAGAATGAAGCAAAAGAACCAAAATTCCTGCTAGTTTTATTATATCTGCCAAAATACTCACCACCTCTATCTGATCTCACAGATTTAATAGCTTTACCAATGTTTAACTCAATAGCTGCTTTGAAGACTTTGAAAGCATTCAATGATTCAAACTTCTCATGCAATAGACTTATCCACCCAAAACTATAGTGGTCATCAATGAATCCAACCATAGCTGCAAGATTAATGGGTCTATTAATATTTGTGTGAATGAAATCTAGTATGTTACTAGACCTATTTGCACATTTTTTCCTAGCTTTAGTGGGAATTTTTCCCTTAATATAGTCAATACAAACTTCAAAATCAGAGAAATCTAATTTTCTAACACTTTTGTTCGACCATCTTTTCCAATCTTTCTTTGAAAATATGGCCCAAGGGTTGGTGTGATAACATGGATGAATTTTTCATCAATTCCAGTTTTGAGACTCTGTAAAGAGCTTATTACATGAACATATGCTCCAGAGTCCAACCACCAAGAATCACATGATATTAGATTCAAAACAAACTAAAGCTAGAGGGGTAAATATGTCAGAATTAATATATTGTGGATAGGAAGCAAACTTCTTAATTAACTTTTTTTTTTAGTCACAATGGATATTATTTGGTCAATAAACCATTCTGCCTCTTGAGAATTGTATATAGTATGAAGTACTATATACTCAACAGAAAGGGACTGAAAAACTCAATAAACAAGGTAACTCTCTCCAAACCCACTCGATAGGATTTCAAATTATTTTGATAATTAATAAGTTTCATAATATGTTCACTAACTCCAGATATTCCATCATAATGATAGATGTCAAGCAGAGAGATATAATAGGCCTTCTGACTCTTTCAAAAGTATTAAAATTTTCTCTGATAGCCTTTAAGTAATCTAAAGCCAATTCCTTATATGGGATTCTCTGCCTAATGGTTTTATCAATGGTGTACTTCATAACATTCAAACAAATTCTGTTTGAATCATACCACTATTTATGATAGACCCATTTGACAGCTCCAGAATTTTTAGTCAAATTAGCAGGCTTCTATTCCCAAAGAGCCAAATCTTCCTTAATGATGATTAAGTAAAAAAATCCAGAGACTCTTTCCAATCATTATAGTTAATCTTATTCAGAGTTTTTACTGAAGATAGCTGCTAGATCAGAGAAACTGGGTAAACAAAATCAGAAAATATTAATTATGTCCAGTCAACATAATTATTAAAACAAGGTTTCCCTCACAAAACTTAGTTTCATATAGCTATCAATATCAAGATTGTTTATTATAATCTCGCCTAACGGTCCCAGACTATAATGAACCAAGAAAACTTATATTAATTTGACTCAATGGGAAACAACAAACAAATGCCTTTGATAATATTTTCGTCAATAGGACACATAATATTATCTAAGCATTAAGGCTTCTAACCATTCAGAATTTTAGGCCTCAAGTTTTTCAAAATTATATTAATTTTGTCACACTGATAGGGTATGTACATTATTAATATAACATAAAATTTTATTATTTCCAATCAATTTAGGGAGAATCAATTAATATGATTATATTAATTACTAAAAAAATTTTAATCACAAAACATTGTGATATTGGGTCCACGATAAGTGAACTCACAATTACTAGATGTAGAATATTTAATTTTGGTCCAAAAAATTAAATTTATAAATAAATGACCAATATTCTCCCCTAAAATAAATTTAATTTAATTATTAAATATTAAATTTAATTAATTAATAATTAAATTAAATAAAAAGACATTAGACTATAAATAAATTGTAAATACTTTAGGTATAGGGACGTGCCACAGTGGTTGCCAAAATTGCGTGTCAAACTACAATGTCCCATGTTCAAGTCCTAGTTTGGCATGCTTTGTGGATTTTCCACCCAATATCTAAAATATACTCAAATATATATTATTTTGTGTTGTTATCACCACAAAAACAGACGTGGTTAAACAATTGCAAAAATCATGTGCAAAACCGTGGTGCCCGCATTCGAGACCTCGTGCGGCTATTTTCGTAAATTTTTTGCCAAATAAAACGATGCCGTTTTGATACCTAAAACGGTGCGTTTTGGACTAGTGTCGTGTTCTTCCTCGAGCCGAGTTTGCGTGACCCGACCCAAAACTGCATTGGACCCACCGTAAAACCCAAAGGTTTTTAGCAATTGCTAGCATCTTTCCTTGCCATTCCCAGGCAGTTTTCGGTGTCCTTCATCAGCTTTTCAACGGTGATTCTACCATGTTGTCGACGGGGGGCATTCTCATGATTACAGAATTGTAAAAAATGGTTCAAATTTTGATTAACCCAAATCACAAAATGTTTGTAAAAATTTCCACGGTTTCTAATGTTTCTTACGACTGACGAACGTTAGAGGATGTTCCTTAAGTCTTCTCATGTGCTACAATTTCATAACCTTAAAATTACAAATATTTAATTTCACAAGATTTACCCAAAATTTATCCAAAATTTGTAGAATATTCAAAGAAAAGCAGCATAGGTGCTATACGCAATATAAAACCATTTGCATTTTGATATGTCTTATTTTACACAATTTTACCTAATATTTTATGTCCATTTTATATGTACTTTTATGGATTTTTATTCTAGGAATCACCTAAATGTGTATCTTATTGCATTTCAGGCTTTTTATCAATCTATCATCAGCAAACGAGACTTTTCTGGAGTTAAAACAACTATTTTGGGTCATTTGGGCCATTTTTATCTTATTGGGCCGAGCCAAAGCCCTTAATAGGCCTTTAGAGTATGAGTCCAAGTGAGGCAGGGCGAGCAGCGTGCAAGTGTGGGAATTTTGGAGCTTGGAATAGTGAAAAAATTGAAAAAAAAGAAGTATGGAATAGTGCTAAGATACACACATCCGAGAGCCATCACGTTGAAGCACCCACGACACATTGAAGACCCGAACGACGCATCTGACCAGTGATCTACGGCAGCGCAACCTCACCCCGACAACAGGAGACGATGGGCAACCCACCACTACCACCTATTATCGTCTGAAAGTAATAAAATAGCGAGAAAAGGTGCATGATCTGAGAGGAAAATACTCCACATCGCGGTGTTTTACGGCGTTTTTGGGCCGACCCACTGCCCACCGTCGCTCCCTGCAGCTTCAGGCAACCCAGTCGGACCTTTCGACCAGCCATCGGCTGTCGTAACGCGACAGATGACATTACCCGAGATGGACTCAAGTGACGTGACTCGTCCAGCGTCGTCCGCTCTGTTGGCCTCCGAAAATCATCCCTCCGTCATGCGGTGCCTCTCCTGCAACCTTTCACCACATCTCTAGTGGTCCGTGGAGCCATTTTTCGTCGGGTATCCACCACCCGTGACCCAACTCGGTTGTGACCCATTGGACAGCTTGTAAATTGCATTTCTAGTCCTTTTTCGACAGCTTTCTGGCGAATATTTTGCACTATTTCATCTGACGTTCAAGAGAAGAGGGACATATATAATTTTTACACTGTTTTTCTCTCTGAATTGTGGATTTTCTGAACTGTTGGATGATGTTTATGTGTAACTAAATTTGTAAAATCCATTGGGTCCTGAACTATGTTGGTAGCTTGAATTTAAATTCCATGGATGGTTGAACATTGATTATGTGATCTCCGTTACTGTTATGAATGACTGTTTATGTTTTCATTGGCAAGACGTTGTACTGAAAGTTGTTTAGATTTCTCTTAATAATCGACAGATTTTAATTGAAATTGGACACCTAATTGTAACGGACAATTTGTTATCGCTTAGAACTAAGGTTAATAAATTACTGGATTAAGAAGTAACGACTCTTAATAGTAGTGAATTAGACCGATAATGCTGATCTAAAATTAATCATTAGGAAGAACCTGCCAGTGGTAGATTTTAGGTTTAAGAAATTCATTGAGACCAACAAAGAATTAGAATTAGAATTAGAATTCACTCACAAGTAGCAGAATCAGATTCAGTCATCCATTATCTTTCGTATTTACTAACTAGTTTTGGGTTCCCATTAGGTTTGCCTTTTTGTCTTGATTAATTCATCTTCTTGTCAATTAGCGCTGACTATTTATTATTGCATTTAACTTAGTTATTAGTCTAATTAGAATGGAAATCACTTTGAATTGCAGGCTAAATAACAGAGAACAAGAAATAGCTCTGGGCTTTCCCGTTCTCAAGAAATACGACCTTGATACTCACCATTGCACTAGGCTGCACCAATAGGTTCACTGCCTTAGGTGTTGTTGCTAGATAGCATTGGTAGCACGCATTAAGTAGCAGAGATGAGATTTATGAGCAAGCATATAGTAGACATATTCTTGTGAAGTGCTTGAGGGATTTGTACTTTACCAGTATACACTTTGAGTGATTTGAGTAATCTCTGAAAGGCATCGATTCTTAAATATTTGGCATTGAATTGTTGGCTAAGTTGTGTATGCATCATTATTATCTCCACTCTGCATCAAGGTTTTACAATCCAGTCTATGATTAAGTTTCACGGGGGATGTGTTAGGCATTATTAACTGTGGACTAGGTATGGACTTTGAGAAATTTTGCAATTTGTTTGAGGACTGAGTTAGTGTTTGCTTGAGGACAAGCAAAGACTTAAGTGTGGGGTGATATGCAGAATTAACTCATACATGATGCATATTGATGTAAGGAAAATTTAATTTCATAACCTGGCTCTGATACCATTTAAAAGAATTAAAAGTCTAATATAAATTTAGTGAGATATAAATTTAGATCTATATTTCAAGATATAATTAGCCATAGAAACGGAGTTATGAAACATACATATTGAAGCCATGATATTAAAAGGCAAAAGGGATAGAGTCTGCAACCACAATTATCCTATGCTTCAAAGAGAATGATGAAAAGTCAAAGAGAGAGAGAGATAGAGAGAGAATTTCTGATAGTAAATTAATTTTCAGATTGAGGTTTTAGATGTGATAACCTTAATTACTAATAACGTCCAATAAAAATATTTTCTGAATATTCTATCTTAAATTTAAAATTTAAAATTTGAAATAATAATAATATTTAATTAATATTATCTACAAATTAATATAATAATTAATTTAATTAATCTAACACCCAAAACCATCATATAAAATAAAATTTAAATTTAAAAAGCTTGTGATGTGAGGAGAGTCAAGAAATAAAGTAGAGAAAATGAAATAAAAATAGTAAAAAGTTAAATATTTTTTCATTAATTAATTTTTTCATTTTAAATATAATATATTTTTATTTTATGTTTAAAAAATTAGGAAAAAAAAGGTTAGCATGCACTTTACCCTTGCCAAGACACTAGTTATTATATATGACTTCAAAACTTTTGATCATTATATATATTTTCATATTTATAAAATTATATTTAGCTTTGGTATCCTAGAACTATATATATTTTAGTATAATAGTAAAATTCAAACATGTGTAAAATATGATAGTGTATAGAAATTAATGGGAGAATGGAAAGTTAATAACTTCCCACTCATTTTGATTATTTTTAAAATATACATAATTATTCTAAAAATTTAAAAGTTTGATACATATATTTATTGTTTGCAAAGCCTAATAATTGATATTAGAAAATTATTATATTTAAAATAATAAAATTAAATAACAAAAATTATTTAACTTATTAATTTTATGACATTTAGTTTACAGAAAAAATTATTTTATCCCTATAAACTAACTTTAAAAATAATACTTCACCCCATAAAATATCACAAAAAATAAAATTATTAATTATTTAATAAATTTAGTATCTATTAGTCACAAGATAAATAGAATTGATTTCCAGGGTTCTAAAAATTGGTTTACGCATCCATTTTACGAAAGCAAAGTCTTTTTAAAGTAATATTAATAAAAAATTATATTGACAAACTATCAGTTTCTATCAAAATAGATAGTAAAAGTTTATTTTTTATCATTTGATTTATGAAAACAAATTATTTTTTCATAAGAAATCAATAATACAAATCAAGTTTTGAAAACCTAAAGTTAATTATATTTATCATGTAACTAATATATATTAAATTTAGGTTATTTTACTGTCTAGGATATTTCAAAGATAAAATGTTAATTTTAAAGTTTGGCAAGGTTTCTCTTTATTTTAACTTTACCTTTTTCACCTCTTCTCATATTTTTTTAGATTTGATTTTAGATTTTTTTTATCATATAATTTTAAAGATGAATGAATATTTAATTTTTAATCTTAATCTAATTATTATGCTAATTTCCTATTTTGATCTCCTTACCATTGCCACGGCCAAACCAGCTAGGCCAATTACTCTTTACCCGAATCCCAACTTCTCCGAAGCCCAATAAAACCTACAAATTTGCTGTAACGCCCATGCACGTACCCACCGCCACATCACGTTCCATAGCCAATCAAGCGGTTCTCATTCCTTCCCTTCAGCCCTCTTTGAACCTGCAAATACAAGGGGAAGAAGAATCGCAGGCCCACGCGATCTCATCCTTCTCATCCTTCTCTTCGTTCTTGAAATTCTTGTTCTGAAATTCTTCTCATTCATTGTTTTTCCGAATCTCCCCACGTATCCTTTGGAAGAGGGGAATGACAGCACATTGATTTTCTGCTACAAAGTCCTCAACTCCATATTTGAGGCAAGTTTATTAGCTCTTAGTATTTTTAATCTCCGTCAGTTGGTCTTTTTCCGTTATTTTCTTAAACATCGAAATACACAAAATTCATTATTGATATTTGTTTCTGAAATATCGGTTTTTGGTTTTGTTTGTTTTGATACGAAGATTCACATTTGAGGTGTGGAACCTACGGTAGTGTTTCCTGTTTTTCCTTGTTGAAATTTGTTGATAGATCACGCTCTGCTCTGAGCGCGGGTAAACGCTAGACTAAAAAGAGGGGAAATATAATATTAGGGATTTTTTTTAGCTATGGTTCTGTTAATTCTGAGCGCCATTACGTAGTCGGATGTATACCAATTGTCTGGAATGTTCTAGGTTGGATTTTGATATGCAGTTTAAAAAGGAAAACGAACTATGATTCTTATTTTCTTCTTGTTAGGTTGGTTTCCTATAATTTCATAGCAACGAAGCAAAGGATTAATGTGTGGGCTTTATTTTATGCTTTATTAATTTATCTTTTATTGATTTGTTCAATTTATCAAATAAATTTTGTGGGGTTTCTGTGTAACCTGTAGTTTGGAGATGGCCACTGGATTTAAGGTAAACGTGCAAAATTTAGATGAGGTTTTGCAACCTTTGCCAAATAGGAATATTGAAGACACTTTGCAAAGTGAGCTTGGAAGGATATTGGAAGAGCAGCGCAATCAACAGTTTATCAATCGAGAAAGGGATCTCAATATTTATAGGAGCGGAAGTGCTCCTCCAACGGTTGAGGGATCACTTAGTGCTGTTGGTAGTCTTCTAAGGAACTCTGATTTTGGAGTAAACAATTGCAAGAGCAGTAAAAATAATCGGTTATTGACTGACGATGAGATCCGTACGCATCCTGCTTACCTTTCATATTATTATTCTCATGAAAATATCAATCCGAGGTTACCACCGCCATTGTTGTCAAAAGAAGATTGGCGTGTTGCACAAAGGTTTCAAGTTGGTGGGTCATCGTTTGAGGAATCTGGGGACTTGAAGAAGAAGTTTGTCATGAATGGAAATAGCTCATCACTATTTTCAATGCAGCCTGGATTTTCTGTGCAAGAGGCAGAAAATGATTTGATAGAGCTAAGGAAAGCCACTGGAACGAATTTCTCTGGGCACAACTCAGCTCAGTGGCTTGACAGGCATACAGATGGTTTGGGTAGGATGTCAGGTGGTGGTCTTGGTGTGAGAAGAAAGAGCTTTGCTGACATTCTTCAGGTAATTAATTTAACCTGACTGCATTTGTAATTTTCTATAGCTCTAGATGGTACATTTTCTTTGCATTTAATAGTGAGGCCAAACTTTTCTTTGGAACTTCATAATGACCTCATGAGAACATAAAAATTGATTTTGTTATCTGTTTTATGGAATTTTCAAATATGTACAAGCTGTTGTATCATCACGAATGATTATTTAAGAAGCAATAAGTTGATATGATATTAAAGTTCATTCTATTCCATAATATACAGGAATATCGTTGAATAGCCAACCAAGACTAGTATCATTTATAAATGGATGTCTGACCTTGCTTAAAAGTGCCAAAATTTTTTGGGAGTAAACCAAATAGAATGACATTTATGAGCCATTTTCTTCTCTGACAATTAAAAAGCAATGCATAAAGTTCTCTATGCTTGGAACATATTACAAAGACATTCAATATTATTTAATTTTGGTATGGAATCCTTACTAAGGTATTTGTTTTTTACTTTATTTGTTGACTAAATTTACGAATTTTTATATTGACACAGCTGCATACATTGGTTTTTAAAAGTTTAGCTTCTATCTATCTTGAGGTAAAATTGGTCTACATTGATCTATTGTTTCTTTTTCTACCCTAATGAGCATCCAGTCAATTGTTTTGTAATGTTATTATATCTGAAGTGCAAAAGCTTTAGCTTTATAACGATGAAATATTAAAAACTGAGTAATTGACTGTCTAGGAAGATTCTCTCATTGTATATTTAACTATAGTTAAAGATGAGTAGGTTAATTGTAGTTCCATCTTTTAGTTGCTACTTTGCCTTGCATTAATTTTCTCTGATTGGCTCTTGTGATGAGATTATGACATAAGCTGTGTATTACTGAATCTAAAAGGCAAACTTCATTTTGCATTCAATATATGTTTAACCCACACCTGGTCAAAGAAGATAGAAAATAATGGGGGGATAACATGGACGTTCAGATGCTGCTTTCTTGTAGACATAATACCACCAGTCTTGAGAAATTTTCAACTATTTGCAGAGGCTATGCTTATGGTATGCCCACAATTTTCTCTAGATAACAGTTGTGGCTGGTTAATTTTATATTAAGGTTTAAATTTACTCAGTTCAATGTGCATGGGGTCATAGATGTAATTAGAGAATTTTGGTAATATTGGTCAATTGTTAGGTAAAAGGTTTGACGAACTGAGTGGAGGCCTTATGTCTCTTATGGTTTACCATGGTAGAGCTGCTATAATTATTTATAGTCTTTTCCTGGGTTTTCTAGGTTAAGTACATGTTTATTATTAACAAGTTCTTGCCAATTCATCAATTATTTTATTTTGCAACTGTTCATTCATAATGATTCATAGGTTGAATTATTGTCAACAAAAATGCACCATCTGTTGCAGTCTTAGTTTCAATCTTATGCTTCAACATGAAAAAAATAAGTTTGGCATATTTATATACAATAAGCAACTAAGTTTATGGAGCATGTCTTATTATTATTCTGTTCTATAATTAGCATTTTGGTATGCTTACACGAAATTAGCATTTTAGCAGGAAGGACTTGATCAACCTTATTCCTTGTCTGGAAATATGTCACGGGCAGCAAGTCACAGTTCATTTGGTGATATTGTGGATTCAGTTGGCATGGTTGCAGCCCGTGGTTTAGTTGGACTGCAGAACCATGGTGTAACAATTTCTCCTAGTTTTCCATCTGCTGTGGGTTCATGTCTGTCAGCGGGTGCAACCCCTGAGCCCCAGGTTATTGGAAGATCTCTTGGATCTCCACTTCCTCCTGTGGGTAGTAAAGTTTCCTGTGTTGAGAAAAATGGTGTTGGATTGAGTTCCCAAATTGGTCACTCTTCCAGTATGACTGATCTTGCTGATATGGTGTCTTCTTTGTCTAGGTTAAATTTGTCCAATACTAGACATACAGAGCAAGATAGTCTTTTAAAATCTAAGTTACAGATGGAGGTTGATTGTCGGCCTGAAGTTCTGTTTAGCATACCAAGTACTGATAACAACTTCATTGATTTATCCAGACCAAATGAGATTGTAGCAAATCTTAACACAATGAGTTCAAATGACCAAGTCCATCTACTGAAAGGAACTGTTTCTTCTGCTAGAATTCGCTCAAAAGTGCATTCTACTGGAAGTCTCACAAGCTTGCCAAGTATGGAGTCTGCTAGCCATGTTCCTAGTGCATATATTTTAAACTCAAAATTGAATACTGTGTACAATAATCATGTTGACAAAGGTGTCCTTCTCTCTTTCTCTCTTTCTGAATTAATTTAAGCTCACTGAAGTTCAGTCTTATTTTTAGCATTGACAATTTGGTTTGTGGATTCCAGCTTTGAGGGGTTGCAGAGGTGGACAAATTTTAGAGACACTAGGAAATCAAGTTGGTATTGACTTCGATTCTGCAACTATGGATCCACACTTAATCCAATACTTGAAGCAAAGTTCTGATTACTCAATGCGTGGGACAAGTGGTCTAGCTGATCCTTCTCAAGTGAGAAGTTTCTCTGGTACTTCACATGGAGACTTAGAGGGACTTCAGAAAGCATATCTTGAGACACTTCTTGCTCAACAGAAGCAACAGTATGAGCCCCCACTTCTAGGCAACTCTGGGCTCGTTAATTATGGGTTCTTTGGGAGTCAGCCTTATGGTCTTGGCATGCCATATTCAGGAAAGCGGATTGAAAATTTATTACTTTCATCTCTTGGATCTGGAACTCCACTCTTTGAGAATGAACGTATATCACGCTTCAATTCGATGATGAGAAGTTCAATGGGAGGTCTTATGGGGTCATGGCATGCTGATATTGTCAAAAACATTGATGGAAGACCTACATCATCTTTATTAGACGAGTACAAGAGCAACAAGGCCAGACTTTTTGAACTTTCAGATATTGTTGATCATGTAGTTCAATTTAGGTATGATCTTGTACTTCAATTGGTGTTTCTTGTTTAATATCCCTCTTAAACTGTTTCTTGATGCCACAATGCAGTACTGATCAGTATGGGAGTCGCTTTATTCAGCAGAAGTTAGAAACGGCCTCAGTAGAAGACAAGACCAAGATATTTTCTGAGATCATTTCTCATGCTCGTGCCTTGATGACTGATGTCTTTGGCAATTATATTATACAAAAAGTATAATTAACCTATACTGCTGAACACTGAGTACTGTCATATATGTATTCTGTGTTTACATTACTGATTTAAGACTTTGATGCTTGACTATGCAGTTTTTTGAGTATGGTACAGAAAGTCAGAGAAAGGAATTAGCTGGCCAACTTACTGGTCATGTTTTACCTCTCAGTCTACAAATGTATGGTTGCAGAGTGATTCAGAAGGTCCTTTACATGCCTTATGTTTTGATATTATCCCTTATTCATATCAATTATGTTTTTACTTCATGCTTGATGCATAAAAAGACAACATGAGCAAAAATTCAATGTTGTAGAAATGAAAATGTTTTGTTGGATGAGTGGAAATACTAGAAAGGATAAGATTAGGAATGAAAATAGAGAAAAAGTTGGGGTAGCACCTATCATAGAAAAGTTGGTAAAAACTCACCTTAGGTGGTTTGGCCATCTACAATGGAGATCGATAGAGGCTATTGTATAAAGAGTAGATTAGATAGAAGATAGCCCAATAACTAAAGGTAAAGGGAGACCAAAGAAAATAATAAGAGAAATTATTAGGATAGATCTAATTATCAACGATCTAACTATAGAAATGAGCAAAGCTAAAATATATTGGTGTCGCTTGATCCATGTAGTTGACTTCACCTAATGGAGAAGTCTTTGTTTTATGCCTAATGGATAAATTTCCTAATTTCCAATTTTGTATGGATGGCCTGTCTAATCTTGGTAGACACAGGTGACATTTCTTGTGCATATCATTATTTAAAGGCTATTGATTTGATCATCTAGTCATCATGGCTAAAATGTAGAGTTGATTTAATTGTTATTGGTCTCACTATATAGGTTGATTAATAAGCATTGTTACAATACTCATGATTGTTGTGATTAGAGCTAGGGAAACACATAAGTTGATTCAACTTTGTAATTGCATCTACGTTTGACTTTATTTTCTTTGGGGCTATTATGAATAAACTAAGCTTCATTCTTATCATATAAGGATTTGAGCATTAATGGCTGTTAAGAAAATTGAGAGGGACATGCTAGACAGAAAAGAGGGGGGAGAAGCAGCAAATATATTTATTAAAATACTCAACAATAGTGTGTATAAAACACTGATTCTTAACCCTCTATTTAGTTGTAAATTAATTTAAGGAACAAATTTTTGTGCAGAGGTGAAATTTGGAGTTCTTTTCATACAAGAAGTTACAAATTTTAAGTATCTGGAACGATAATACAAAATAATAGACAAACTAGAAAGGGACGTAAATCATAGGGTTTAGGCTAGGTAGATGAAATGGAGGAAGACTTTAGAAGTTATTTGTGATAGAAAAGTACCACTCAAGGTTAAGGAAAAATTTTGTCATATAGCTACAAGATCTGCATTGTTCTATGGTACTGAATGTTGGGAGCAAAAGTCAATATGAGCAACAATTCAACGTTGCAAAAATGAGAATATTCCGTTGGATGAGTAGCTACACTAACAAGGATAGGATTAGTAATGAATGGATTAGAGAGAAAGTTAAGATATCACCTATTAGAAATGTGCCTTAGATGGTTTGGTCATGTACAGAGGAAACCATCAGAGGCTTTTGTACTAAGAGTTGACCAAATGAAAGATAGTCCAATAGTTAGAGGTAGGGAAAGGCCAAAGAAAACAATAAAGAAAACTATTGGGATAGATTTAACTATTAATAGTCTAATTATAGAAATGAGCAAAGACGGAACACATTGGCGTCGAGTGAGAAAAGACTTTGTTTGTTGTTGTTACAACTTAACACCCTTTAAACTTACAAAAGTAAAATAGAAGCACGATAAACTTCATTATAAATACAAGATTAGGCAACTATCATGCCCTAATGCATCTATGGTAGACAGCACCTGAAATTTTTTGACCCTAATCCTCAGTGGCTCCCTCAAATCTTCTCCTTAGTGAATTCTAGTAGTCATGTAGGTACTCACGAGCTGTTCTGATATCTTTGCTATGAGTTCTACATAGCTGTAAAGTTTATTGACTGAATATCTCTAAATTACATAGATGTGTAGGTCAAAATGACCGAAACATTCTTTCTTTAAGGATCACCCTCTCCTTTCCTCTAGATTTACAGCAAACTTACGGAAAAGCCCAATTAAACCAAAATAAACACCAAGTTTCACCCAAAATTATCTTAGTTAACCCACCATAAAGGCTTAAACAAATAAACTCTCCCACATGGTAAACAATATCCTTGACCACTGAAAATTTACTTGAAAAATTTCTGTAGGCATTGAGACCAGACTATGATATGGTCAAGTTCCTGATTGATTTATAATTGAAACCACTGAAATAGCAAGAATAAATCATGTGTAGTTTCAGATGTGTCAATTTCTTCTTCTGTGTTGGATTTGATGACCTTGCTTGCTGCAGGATGACTGCAGACCAAAATCCTTCCGTTTTATCCTATAATTTAGGTTAATGAGGTTGGGAAAGACTTGGCTGTTGCTAAGTAAAAAAACAAATACACACACCCAGTCACACACACATGAAAATTAAGATGTTGACGGAGTATGTAATGCCCTCAATGCTTTCTTTCTCAATCCTTCTGCTTCCAACATCACAAATTATTTAACTCTCTGTCTGGATATTTGGGGTTCCTCGAGAGCTTTAGGTTCCTGAAAATATAAGCATTATGTAGCTAAACCATCAATAACTGAACTGTAAATATTAACATTATGCACAACCATCTCAGCTGTATTATATTGACTCAATATAATTCCTTAATCAAGATCTTCCAGTTGACAAATCGCAAGCCTGAGGTGTTTATTTAACACTTGCTAATAGCTAATGACTAATGATCCATGAGAACATGCATGCTGTGTGATTCTCTAGAAATTTTCGAACACTTGGTGTGCACACTGGCTACTGCAGTTTACCCCATGACCCTAAATCTTACATATATGGAGAAGGAGAAAAAATAAACAGATAGCAAAAGATGGAACATAGAAGAATACAGAAGCTATAGGTGGAACTAGGAAATAATAGAAGGAAGAGAGAGAAAAAAGGAACAGAAGAAGGCAAAGAACCAAACCTGATGCACAAAAGGTGTAAGAGAGGATGAAACAAAGAAAGAAAGCCATTGGGTGGGCTAGAGTGTGCTAATAGGGGTTAGAAAAAACCCTCGAAACAGGCCCTTTCAAATTGCTTATGTAGTGTACACTGCACCAAATGACAGTGGTAACCCACAGATGTGGTGTTGTACTGTGGGCCATGGTGCTCCATCAACTAATATGGATGCACTACAATAAACTTCATCCTTATTTAATAAGACTTTACCAATAATTTAGTACTCCTTGGCAGTGACAAAACTTCTCATTTGAAGCGAGATATAACCAAAATGCTTTCTTGTTTCTTGATTGAATTTCACTTGCTCTTATTTCTAAGAAAATAATCTGGCGTTTGTTTCCAATGCTCCACTTCTGAGGGACTAACTGGTCCCATATTTATCCTCTGTCCTTATTACCTATTCTTATATATAAGCTGAGAAAACAATGTTTCTTGTTAACTGGATCACAAGTTATCTAAGTTTAACCACAGGCATTGGAGGTAGTTGATGTGGATCAACAGACTCAAATGGTTTCAGAGCTTGATGGTGCAGTAATGAAATGTGTACGTGATCAAAATGGTAATCATGTTATTCAGAAGTGCATAGAGTGTGTTTCTCAAGATCGAATTCAGTTTATTGTCTCATCTTTCTATGGGCAAGTTGTGGCACTTTCTTCCCATCCTTATGGGTGTCGAGTTATTCAGGTTAGTCAATTCTGCATGGTATTTATTTTCTATTTAGGCAATTATAACTTATTATATGTATTTAAATTTTACATGAATTCTAACAGAGGGTTCTAGAACATTGTGATGATCAAAGTACACAACAAATTATCATGGATGAAATTATGCAATGTGTCTGCACCTTAGCACAAGATCAATATGGAAATTATGTTATTCAGGTATGTGGGATTCCTTATATGATTGTTTAAGGTGAATACTTGCACGTGATCACTTCTAATCCATTGTTTAATAAATTAACTTTTATGGCCTCTCTTTGGTGTTCAATTTTTGGATTTTTCAAGGGAGTCACTTTATTAGATATTTAGAGGGATTGGGCAGCGTTGCTGCATTATTAAGTTTCTTTCTTATATTTTCTGTTCTTTTGATTCTTTTAGTTTAGGAGGAGGCCCTTTCATGTATTTTTCTCTTCCTTTTTAATTAAATATCTTCTGTTATCCAAAAAAAAGAAAAATAATTAACTGAGCTAATCTCTTTCTTGATAGCTGTTATCTACCAAATTCAATATCTGTATTTTGTTGTTGTGAAGTTCCAAATTTGTGGATCTTGTTACTTCATAGTTACAGAAGTGAGATAATGTTATCTGGCTTGATCATCTGGGATGGAAACAACCTCAGTTTGATTTCATAACTTTGTCAAGGTTCAAACTGAATATCAGTGAGTAGTTATTTGATATTTTAAAGCTATAATATTATGAATTAAAATGGAAGTATGTTAACACACACTAATAATGGTCAGCTAATGTGAATCAATTCAATATGACAAGTACATTATATTGAAACAAGAATTGTCAACAGCTGTTAAAACAAGATAAAGATGAAGTTTGAAGCATTTGAATTGTATATTCTACCATATGACTCTTCTATCATTTAGTACCTCATTTTGCTTCCAGAATAAAATGAATGCTTCATAATTTTCTATTTGTTATTTATTTTATCATAAATACTTATCAATGATTACTTTGTTTCTCTTGAAAATTGTATAACTTGTTAAATTTAGAATTGAAAAGGTATGTAGTGATAACTTTTATTTAATCAATTGTCTACTTTATGTTTTTTGTGAAATATATTATTTTATAAAATGCACTGGGACAGATGGGACACAAATTTTGATGCTTTTACACCTCCACTTCTACCTGCATTCCAGTCTACTATGGGGATTTGTGACAGTTTATTTTGTGTTCTGACAAACAATTTTCTTCATGTCTTGTGACAGTCGTTGTTTTTGGTGTAGTTGTGGGCATCTGTGAGCCACTTGGCTAGAAGCTTTTCAGCATAAAAGAGTTGAGCCATAATCTTCTAAAAGCATTCTGTTATGGTCATCATTGTATGCATGTTGCTTGGCATATTTAATCAGAAAATTTTTGTTGCCCTGATATACAATGGTCATTTTGTTTGGGACAGCTGGCTGGGCATGTTCCTACTTAGGCACTCATTTATGCGTAGCACTAGCTGCACTACTTCAATGGTTATACTCTAATATATATACTACTCATAATGGATGCAGAATTACAATTGCCACTCTGGCATATTGTTAAGCGACCATTTTGTAATGATCTAACAAGTTTTCAGTTTCACTTTGTAGACCAAATTTTTAAGCTGCTAGTAAGAGATTGGATTTTGACATGGTCTGCGTCCTATTTTGTTTGTTAATGCTGTGATCCTTCAACTCTGTTGTCTGTTTCTTCTTCCAAATGCTGGTTGCTTATTGATTTTTGCCCATTAACTATGGATTCCATGTCATTATTTATCTAAATGCTTTTGGTTGTTTACTTAATCTTTATTACTGCTATTTTCTACTTTTTTTGGTAGCATGTCCTGAAACATGGTAAACCCCATGAACGGTCTGCTATAATCTGCAAGCTGGCTGGACAAATTGTGAAGATGAGTCAGCAGAAATTTGCTTCTAATGTTGTGGAGAAGTGCTTGGCGTATAGCAGTCCTGAAGAGCGTCAGCTTTTGGTGGATGAAATGCTTGGCACCTCTGATGAGAATGAGCCCTTACAGGTATACCCCTTTTTGTCTCTGTTTAAAACTTCTATTTTGGAGGCTGAATATTGATATATTGTTCTAACTTTTTGAATGCGGCTGAATTTATTTATTTCTTGTTTTTGTTAAAGGAAGAAGCTTTATTAGAAATTAAAGAAAGTGCATGACTTGTAGGATAAGATGTCCTTAAAATCAGGAAAAAAAAAAAACTAGAAAACCTCAAAACAAAACAAACCGAAGTAACAAAAGCCCTGCAAAGCTGGTCATTTCTTTTTCATATTGTGTATAATGACTCCCTTAGAATACCCATCTGCAGAGCACCAAAAAGAAATGGTAGATACGACTCTGTCCTATGTCATATGATGTTGAAGATGTGTGCATTCCTCTAGACTCATACAAGCTGGAGAATACCAGCCTCATATTGCCGCTACATTTTGATCTAAGATCATATTTTGAGCCCCATTACACAAGTTCAAAGATGCTAGTGGTCTAAAAGGCAACTTCCATAGTATACCTATGAGCAGAGCACTAAAGAGAAACTGTAGATATCTCATATCATATGTAAGGGCAAAAGATATGCCTTTCAAGATGTGGGCAGTCCTTTCAAACATACAAACGGAAGAATCCCATAAACAGTATACTGTCACATAGTTCTAAACTCATAATTATTAGCCATTTACCAATTTTAAAGATAATAGTGATCTGAAAGACAAATATCCTTGTGAAATGAGTTGGCATAATAGCTGTATTGATGTGCTTTGAATTGCCTTACAGTTTTAGTTCTACAAACTTTTTTCTAATTTCTCATAATCCACTCAATCTTATGGGCTACACCTGCTGGAATTTTAAAGAGAAAGGTATTGGATAGGTATACTGGATAAACATAACTGATCAAGAGTGATATGCCTACCTGTCCCTAGTCTCACTTTGTCTGTTCTTGTATGTTCCCCAGATTTTTAATTTTTTGTCCAGAAAAATTTACACATAAAAAATACTTTACATAAGATACCTAAAATTCTCATGAGTGTCATTTTGTTTCTCCCCAGTATTTTTATATGCATTCCATATTCTTCACCGTAGTCCTTTATTTAATTCCTTGCATTCCGAAGATGACCCAATCTACCCTCTCCCTACTCTTACTAGTTTGCTGAATTTTATTTGCAAAGAGCATATAAACAAAATACCTTGCTTGTTCTTCTAAGCTTCATTTATCACCCATTTCATCCTTCTCAAGATCCATTGTCTTGCAAGTAGTGAGTACTGATTACCCAATGGGTTCTTATCTTTATATGGTTTTCATGTAAATTTGATTAGTATAGAAATCGTGTAATAGCACTTTTTGGTTCTTTTACTCAAAGTTATATTTTTATGGAAAATATAAGTTAAGATGTTTCTTCTTATTTAATATGGCTGTGCTTTTAGTGGAAGAGTGAGGATATTTTGGTCATATCACCCTGGAGATTTTTAACCTCTACATTTAGGTCATTTATGCATGACACAATAAATGCAAGGTAGAGTAGATTATTGATTCATTTAAGGTTGTAGAAAGAGAAATTTCTGTGTGTATTATGAGAGCAAAGTGTAGGGTATTTATACAAGAAGAGAGGACCTATTCTAAGAAAACATAATAAATACAATAAATACAATAAAACAACTAATCCCTAATGTCTAGCCTAAACTTTAGGCTAATGTCTAGGCTAAACTTTATTCTAATTGATTTGTATGATCTGATGTTATTTCTACACAACACTTTCCCTCAAGTTGGAGCATATAAGTCATATGCACCAAGCTTGTTACATATATATTTTATCCGAGGACATTGATCATTTGAATTGACAAATCAAGTAACAAGACACCCAAATTGAATTTTTTCTCTAATAAAATGACAATCAATTTCAATATGTTTGGTCCTTTCATGGAACGCCAGATTTGAGGCAATGTGCATTGCTGCTTGGTTATCATAAACCAGCTCCATCTTATCTATGTTCCCAAATTGTATCTCCTGAAGAAGTTGCTTTAACCATAGTAGTTTACAAGTTGCTAAGGCCATAGCACGATACTCTGCTTGTGCACTAGATCTTACAACTACGTTTTGTTTCTTGCTTTTCCAAGAGATTAGGTTGCCACCGATGAACACACAGTATCCTGATGTGGATCACCTATCATCTGGTGAACCAACCCAATATGTATCAATAAAGCCAACAACCTGGGAGTTTCCCTTGTCTTCATATAACAATCCTTGGCCTGACGCTCTTTTAATATATCGAAGGATTCGAATAACTGCATCCCAATGACTATAACGTGGTGATTGTAAGAACTGGCTTATTATGCTCACAACAAAAGATAAATCTGGACGAGTGATAGTGAGGTAATTAAGTTTTCCAACAAGTCTTCGATATCTTTCAAGATCTTCAATCAACTCTCCTTGTCTTGGATGGAGTTTGACATTTAGATCTATTGGAATGTCAGCTGGTTTGCAGTTTGTCATGCCTATCTCTTCTAATAGGTCAAGTGCATACTTTCGTTGTGAAATGGCAACACCAGTACTAGATTAGGCAACCTCAATTCCCAAAAAGTATTTAAGTTTTCCTAAATCTTTGGTTTGGAAGTGGTTACATCGATGTTGTTTGAGTTGGACAATGCCTAAATCATCATTGCCAGTAATAACAATGTCATCTACATAAATAACTAGGTATATGCACTTGCCTTGTGATGTATGGTGGAAGAAAATTGAGTGATTAACTTCATTGTGAATCATTCCAAAATTTTGATTCACGGAACTAAATCGGCCAAACTAAGCTCTAAGTGATTGTTTGAGTTCGTAAAGAGAATGACGTAGTCGACATACTTTCCCAGATTCTCCCTAAGCAACAAAGCCAGGTGGTTGCTCCATATATACTTCCTCCTCCAATTTGCCATGAAGGAAGGCATTTTTAATGTCAAGTTGATAAAGTGTCTAGTGATTTATAGCCGCAATTGATAAGAAGACAAGAACCAAAGCAATTTTAGCAACAAGAGAGAAGGTATCACCATAATCCAGGCCAAAGATCTGAGTGTATCCTTTTGCCACCAAACGGGCTTTTAGTCTTTCAACTTTACCATCCAGGCCAACTTAATTGCATATACCCATTGGTAACCAATCGGAGATTTTTCAAGAGGGAGAGAAATCAAGTCCCATGTGCCATTAGAATGCAAGGTAGTCATCTTATCAAGCATGAATTGCCTCTAACCCGAATGTGCTAAAGCCTCACCAGTAGTCTTAGGAATAGAAATAGAATCCAAAGGAGACACAAAGGAATAATATGGAATAGATAAATGATGATAGTTCAAAAAATTATAAATAGGGTGAGGATAGCGAGTATCTTTACGAATGACAATTGGAGGAGTATCCGGCAAATGTTGGACCGAAGCAACGGGCAATTTGGACAAAGGTAGTGAGTTAGTAAGAGTATTTGTGGACTTAAGATGCGGACGAAGATGATAAGTATAAAAAGGAGGACTAAGGGAGACCT
This sequence comes from Senna siamea, assembly GCA_031216115.1. Lineage (NCBI taxonomy): Eukaryota > Viridiplantae > Streptophyta > Magnoliopsida > Fabales > Fabaceae > Senna > Senna siamea. Next base: position 16,390,929 of record CM062354.1, read on the forward strand.
GTGGTGAAGCTTCTAAAGAAGCAAGGGAAGGAACAGGAAGGGTTTCAGTTACAGAGGTACTATTAGGCATAGTAGACATAAAGAATGGAGAAGACTCAAAGAAGGTCAATTTAGGACAGGTGAAATAGTGTCGAGTGGTTTTACAATAACATCGATAGCCCTTTTGGAGACAGGCATATCTGAGGAAAACACACTTGATAGATTTGGCAGCAAACTTATCTTTAGCTGAGGTTAAATCATGAGCAAAATAGACATAACTAAAAACATAGAGAGGAAGATGATAAAGAGGATCATTGGGAAACAATAGAGAATGAGAAATTTGATCATTCAATATAGAAGAAGGCATGTGATTAATTAGGTAACATGCAGTAAGAACAACATCACTCCAAAAAATAGTAGGAACATTATGATGCATAAGTAAACTACGAGTTGTTTCAATAAGATGACGATTCTTATGTTCGGCTATCCCATTTTGTTGTGGAGTATAGGGACAAGAGGTTTGATTTAAAATCCCTTGAGAAGTCATAAATGCCTTAAAAGAGGTAGATAAATATTCTTTAGTATTATCAGAATGTAAGATAGAGATAGAAGTATTAAATTGAGTCTTTATTTCAGCGCAAAACTTTTGAAAAATGTTAAATACCTCAGAACGAGTTTTCATCAAGTACAATGAGAATAGTCATCAATGAATGTTACAAAGTATTGAAAGTTAAAAGTAGAAGACACACGACTAGGACCCTAGATATCAGAGTGATCAAGTTGAAAGGAAAATGTAGACCTATTATTAAGACTATTAGAACAGGAACTATGTGGTTGTTTACCCAACTGACATGACTCACAAGGGAAGGAGGATAAGGTAGAAAGAGAAACATCCATTTTGCAGAGTTTGGAAAGGCTTGGATGTGCCAAACGATTGTGGATGAGAGATGGGGAGCAACTGGATGTGCATGCAACTGGAGATGTAGAAGGAAAAAGATGGTACAAGCCTTGTGACTCACGTCCTACGCCAATCGTCTTCCTCGTACTCCGATCCTGAACATAAACACTTTGATTAGAAAAGGTAATGGAATATTTGTGAGAGTGAGTCAATTTATTAACAGAAATAAGATTGAAAAGAGACTCAAGAACATAAAGGACAGAATCAACATATATGGAAGGAAGAATTTTAAGCCCAAATTCCCTATAGCAGTTGTTTTAGAGCCATTGGCTAGAGTTACTAAAGGAAGAAAAGAGGAACTAGAAAGGTGAGTAAATAGATTTTTATTACCAGAGATATATTCGGAGGCACTCGAGTCAGGAACACATGGTCCAATGTCAGGGGAACGAGCAAAGCAAGCAGTTACATTACCAGTTTGAGCAACCGAGGTAGCCATAGATGATTGTTTAGCTTTTTGGTACTTTAGATACTCTTTGTAGTCATCACCAATTAAACAAATAGACTATAAAGAATGATCATTGGCCAATTATGTCAAACTAAACAACATTGACAGCACGAGATGGTCGACTATGGAGCATCCAGCAACGATCTCGAGTATGTCCTAACTTATTGCAATGCGTACATTGAGGACGTTTGTGGCCACTACTAAGCTTGCTTCCTCCAATTGGATTCCCTTTCTCACCAATTTGAGATACCAAGGCTGAAGAGTCAACAACTGGAGGAATAGTATTATTGATGGGCGGAGCTTGTGATGCAGAGATGCGCACCAAACGGGCAAGGACATCATCTAATGTGGGAATATTAGAACCTCCCAAAATTTGATCTCTAACTGCATTAAGATCAAGACGTAGGTTAAGTGTCATAACCATAAAGAATTTGTCCCATTGTGCTTAATCAGAAGTTGAGGCTGTGACAGGTATCAAAGATCTAAACTCATCTTTGAGAGTCTCAATTTTTCTCACATATGTGATAGTATCTAAGTCCTAATGCTTAAGATTGACAAGGTTAGTAATACATCATAATAGCGGTGAATATCATTATTGTATATTGAAGTTTCCTTGTTCTATACATCATAACAGGTTTCATAAATTTGGTATGTGAGAAGTAATCTATAGTCTAAAGGATGCCATAATAAGGAACAATGTTGAGCATCAATTTTTATCCAATTTGATCTATCCATTTCAACAATGTCAATTTTTCGCTTAGTTAAATGTTTAAAATATCCTTTTCGTTTAAACCATAAGCGAACTGATGCAGCCTAAGATTTGTAATTAGATGCCCTATGCAACTTTTTGGAAGTAATGGTAGGTGTACCACTAATAAGAGTGGAAAAAGTACCTGACTTAGCAGTATTCATCATTGTTTTGGATTGAGGGCAGCTCTACTACCTAGAAATGGGAAGAGGACAACACAACAACCACTAGAAATGAGAAAAGGGTAGCACGGCGATCACTACAGCGGTCGACGCTGTCAGACGTGACATCACACCAGTTCTGGTAGGTGGTGCGTGAGGGCACATGGTGACGACGACGACAACAGGGAGCATCGCCTTCTGACCGATCGGAACCTTTTGAACACGATGGTAGGGTGCGTGTAATAATGAGTGACCAGAACTGGAAATAATGAAAGGAAGAAAAATGGAGTCTTTGGGCTAGAAAGAAACATAGTCCTAAAGAGATACTACTAGAAGATCATAGTAGGCTCTGATACCATGTAGAAAGAGAAATTTTTATGTGTATTATGAGAGCAAAGTATAGGGTATTTATACAAGAAGAGAGTACCTATTTTAGGAAAACATAATAAATACAATAAATACAATTAAACAATAAATCCCTAATGTATAGCCTAAACTTTATGCTAATGTTTAGGTTAAACTTTATTCTAATTGATTTATATGAACTGATCCTATTTATACACAACAAAGGTGAAGATTGTTAATCTTTGCATTAGTGTGGAGGATAACATTCCCATTTATTTATGTAGACAGCAAATCAAATGTGCTTATTTAATGAAAATGCAAATGCAAATTGCAGGCCATGATGAAAGATCCTTTTGGAAATTATGTTGTGCAAAAGGTTCTTGAGACTTGTGATGACCGAAGTCTTGAGTTGATTCTTTCTCGTATCAAGGTTCATTTAAATGCCTTGAAGCGATACACTTATGGTAAACATATAGTTTCTCGTGTTGAGAAGCTCATAACCACTGGAGGTATGGCACTTCTTCCATAATATAGATTTGAACTGCTTGTATATGATTTGTTTCTTGGTTACTCATAATATGCCCCTCATTTGCAGAAAGGCGCATTGGGTTATTGGCCTAAATCTGTTCATCAAGCATCCTTTTGTACAGCTAACATGGAAACATATTGATAAGTTTCCTCTGCAAGCCTTGCCTATGGAAATTTAATCTTTGTATATAGAAAAGGTCACCCGAATTCTAGAATAAATTATGTTTGGACAAAACTTAATGTAGAGTGGTTTGCTATCAAGATGTTCAATAAAAATTTAACTAGTAGATATTTTTTTCTTGGTCAGTACTATGTGATTGAACCTTCAAAAACCTATGTTATATATATTTTTATTGAAGAGCTTGATAGCAAACCTCAAAAGATTTTTTTCCAAGTTTTGTCCATTATGTTGTTGCTTTGTTTGTTACTGTTTATTTGACTGCAAACCCCAAATGGAGTTTACTTAGGAAGTCAAAGTTAGAGTTTATGTCCATTTCGTTGTCCAGTTATTTTGCCGGTATGTACAAGTTTGTAGTGTATTTGAAGAAAATCAAGTGTAAAGGATTAATTGCAGTACCAGAATCCTTAGTGGAGTTAAGATCAGACCCTGAACTTTCTTTTCATGTATTTAGGATTAATTGACATTAATATAAACCACAATCAAATTTATCATAATTAAATTTTTAGAAAGTGTGTTTCTCAAAAAGCTCTTCTGATCTTGCTCATAAAATTTAATATCAAACTAAAATTTCATTTCATATCATTGGTGTTTGTTAAAGCTAACAAGTAATAATCCACTAAACGAAAACATATATGCCTAATTATATATTCGTTGATAATTTCTTATTTTCCCCTAATTTATAGATAATCATATTACTTAAATTTTATATAAATTAATCATGATAGAGTATTTTCTTTAGGATGTTTCTTGTCACTTGTATTATTGGTTCCTTTAATTAGTTAAGAGTAAATTAGACTCCTATCTTGACATTAGATATGGAAAAAATTTTTAGATTTGGTTTGTTATGGAACTGTTTTACTTGGAAACTTAAATATGAAAATTTTTCTTTCAGGGATAAAGGATAAAATTTTTTTAAAGTAAGTTTGGAGATGAGAATGAGAATCATATCCCCTGTCTTGTAGAATTCTTAATAGCAACATTTATTTTTCTTAGACTCTGTATTGTTTAAAAATTATAATTAATCTTTCATTATCTTTGTTGAATTGAATATTTTTTAAAAAATATGAAAAACTTATAATATTATTTTTATAATTTTTTTTTTTATAATTCAAGCCCCTACGAAAACACAATTTATCCTCAAAATTCTATGAGGAATGGAGATGAGAAAGATATTTCTCCCAATGTGGGGAATAAGAATGGGGGTGGGAGTAAGGATAAGTGAGTATGGGAGTAGGGATAGGTGAGGACATCCTCACTTTCTTCCTACCCTATTACCATCCTCCTATTAAAACTAGACAATTATATTTCTCTCAAATTTATTTTGAAAATCTACACTCTCATTACTTGAAAGATTAACAAATTTATAATTTTATCCATTTAGATTAAAATATCTTTAATGAAGCCATTACATTTTTAAAAATTTATTATTTCTTTATTATTTATTGAGTTAAAAATAATAAATTTATTTTATTTTAAATTTGAAAAATAATTCTTTATATTAATCAAATACTAATTTCACTATTTTTAGTTAAAAAAGTTTGAAATCATAAGTTTTTATTATCTCTTAGTGACAGGGATGTAGGTTTTCAAAACAGCAAGGAGGAGAGTGCAATTTACTCATTAATTAAATAATAGGTTAGTTTAGTCTATTGCTTTTCAAAATTCAACTTTAACTTTAAAATAATTTTTTATAATTTAAGATTATTTTAGACATAATTAGTTGGTTTTGCCATGTAACTTCTAATTATGCCTATTCTAAGTGTTATACATTAAGAAATTTAATGATTAGGATAAAAAAAAATTTAAAAGTTAGAGAATTTAATTACACATTTATCAACTCAAATAACAAATTTAGAGAATTTAATTACAAATTTTTCAAACTTGGAATAGTCTTCAGGCAAATTCTAGTGAAGTCCAAACTTAAAAACACATAAAGGATTAGAACTACAAGGGATTTTGAGCCCCCATTGTGGACTCTAATGATTAAGTCAACCATTGAAGGTAAAGAGGATGTTGAGAGGTTGAAGGAGAGGCAAAGACGAAGAGTATGGAAGAACGGATCATAGGATTTTACCTGGGGAATGGGGGCTTTTATATCTCAGGTCTTGGGGGCATGATGCTAAATTTATCTTATTGATTCGGTTTCTCATTGTGGGTATGAGTCGACTTGACAAAATATCCCTAAAAAATAATCTCCCAAGTTATTTAGACACAATAGTGTGAAAGGACTTGATGAATTTATTCATTGGACATTCCAAGGAGTGTTCATTTGTAGTCACATAAGAAAAATATTTGGGATACCTTTTAGCTTCAAGGTTCAGCTTGTAAATGTCGTTGAAAAAGTTAGTGGTTAGTTAAGTTGTGACTAGTTAAGCTTGTAATGACTCCCTTATCCTACCTTACATACATCAGAGTATATACTAGCGGAAGCATAAACATATACAGAATAAAATTTTTCATTTCCCACATCCGCTACTGGTTGAGTGTAACCCAAATAGACTCTCTTCACATTCTATTCAAATTTTACTCAACCATCTATCTTGTGCAGCATTTCTAATATCACAAAATATCATCACATATTACTTTAGAATATAAATTCTAACAACTATATAAAAACATTTGAGATATGCTAAGTCAAAATTACTAAATCCACATATACATCAACCATTTGATTAATGGTTCATCATATAATTTCTAAATCCCAGAAATTAAATACATATACAAATCTTGAGCCTATTATAGCTCCTACTCTAAACTATTCACTTCTTCTGTCTTTTCCTAGTAACCTTGGCATTCTTCTCATGCCCAACTATCTCCTAGGCATCTCCTATTCCTGATCATCTGAGCAAATAACTTTATGAGATTTTATAAATCCCAGTAGAGTAATTTACGATTAAATACTTTCAAAAATAGTTGCATACTCAGTTGTGACTAAGCACAGAAAACATCTCCCCATAATTTATTTCAAAAACAGTAATTCACAAGGTCAACTAAAAGTCAGGAGAGTGTAGATTACTCTACCTCTTTATCGTTTACTCCTCTTTTGAATAGGGCTTTCCTTTTCCACTTTTAGGTTGCCCTCACAATTCATTTCCTGAGGCAAACAACTCAAGTATCATGCCACATTCTTTCTATCATGCACTTATGCAAATCTTATCTGAAGGTTTCACTAAGATTCTCTCAAGTTTTCCATTTTTCCTTGCTACTTCTTTGGTTTTCTATCACTATTCTCATGTAATTCCTATATAGGATAATGTTTGAACCTTATTCCAAATCAAAACTAGGGATTTCTAAGCTCAAATTATGTTTTAAAAATCATTTTTCACCTCAGGGGAGCTACCAATCAGCTGTTAGGAGCAAGCAATCGGTTGATTGCTCTTTGGAAGGCTGAATTTCGCTAGACAAGGACTCGACAGTTTAATGCCATGCGCTTGAAAATCGACTGGTGTAGCTCTTTGTGTAATTCTAGGCTTTACAGTCGACTGGTACATGCCTGACAGTCAATTGCTAAGCTGCTGTGTAAAATTCTAGTTTTACGAAGAATGCGACGGTCGATTAGTGCATGTTGGTAGTTCACTATTTTGTTCTTTGACAGTCTAGGAATGTTGGTTTTCACCAAATGCAGCCCAAATTACTAGTCCATAACATCTAAAAATCACATGAGCTTAGTCCCTACTCATTTCTGAGCAAAACCCACAAGTTTCTAGGTTCAAAACATCACTCAAATCAAAGAATCTACATGCAAACCGAGTGGAAAAAAAACCTAACTTAAACATTATGATTTAAGCCTCAAAATTGCTAAATGGAAGCAAATAACCTCTGCATTTTCATTCAAAAACCTATTTCTAACCTCAAAAAAACCTTAGAATCTGTTTATTCGGTTTAAATCTCAGAAAATCCGAAATGCCCTATTTTTCATATTTTCATTTTCTTTCTCAGATCACAACAGATTGGATGTGTTTTAAGGAAGGAATTTATTCCTAAATGAGATGTAAATGATTTCCAAAGACTTAGATGGAAGATCCTTATCTCAAATTCGAATTTCGAAGCTTTAATCTTAATTTCCTTAGCTTTTCCCTTTCCTATCCTTTTTCTCGTTCCTTCTCTTGCTTCTTCCTCAAATGGCCAATCCTTCCTTTTGGTGTGGGGAGTTCAGGAGTATTTAAGGGAGGAAAGAGTAAAATTGCTAAAATTCAGGGATTTCTTAGAAAAACAAAGAAATTACACTTCAGTCCCTCCTATTATAACCTTCGTTTCCTTATTTCATTTGAATTCTAATAATAATTCCCACATTATTGCCATCAAAAGCATTTATAGGGAGGCAGGTATTACAATCCTCCTCAAAATTCATACCTGTAAACAATTTTGGATAGTGTTGTCTCATCTTGTCCTCCTTCTCTCACGTCATTTCTTGCGTTGCTACATCCTGCCACAATACCTTAACTAAGAGAATTACTTTATTTCGGAGTTGCTTAGTCTTAAAGTCTAGGATTTAGACAGAAGTAGATTCATAGGTTAAATTTTTCCTCAATATCATGGGTTGATTCTCCAATACATGTGTGGGATCTGGGACGTATTTTCGAAGTTGCGAAACGTGAAAGACGTTATGCAAGTTTGACAGGTAGGGAGGTATGGCTATTTGGTAGGCGACTGGACCAACTCTTTGCAAGATTTAGAACGATCCTAAGAATCAAAGACTTAATTTCTTCGTCCTTATTTATCTACCAATACCCATAGTAGGCAACACTCTCAAGAATACGTGCTCTCTCTCATCAAACTCCAAAGGCCTTCTCCTATTGGCATAATTTTCCTATCTCTGCTGAGCTGCCTTCATCTTTTTCTTGATCATCTTAATTTGATCAGCGGTATCCTGCACAATCTTATTAGGGTGCTCTCTCCTATTTCTGCCCAACTAAAGAGTGACTTACAATGTCTCCCATACAGAGCGGCATACGCTGTCATACCTATGGTAGAGTGATAACTATTATTGTAAGAAAACTTTATCAAAGGTAGTTACTTGTCCCAACTTCCCTTCTATTTTAGCACACATGCCCTCAACATATTTTCTAAGGTTTGGATTGTCCTCTCAGAATGTCTATCAATCTGAGGATAATAGGCGGTGTTAAACTTAAGTTGGGTTCCTAATGCTTTCTTTTAGGGATTGCCAAAATCTTGAGGTGAACCTAGGGTCTTGGTCTGACACTATTCCTGATGTTACCCTATGTGACCTCACTATTTCCTTGAAGTATACTTGAGCTAGCTTTTCCATAGAATATCTAATCTTGATAGGCAAGAAATGAGCAGATTTAATTAATCTATCCACAATTACCCAAATGAAATCATAACTAGCTGGGGTTCTAGGTAGTTCGACTACAAAATCCATGGTTACCTGATCCTATTTTCTTTTTGGTATCTCCAGTGGTCTTAATAGTCCTATTGGTTTTTGATGATCTATCTTAACTTACTGACAAGTAAGACAAGTATTCACATATCTTGCGATGTCCTTTCGCATACCCGACCATTAAAAATTTCTTTTTAAGTCTTGGTACATTTTGGAAATACTTGGATGAATGGTACATTTGCTTCGATGAGCCTTTGCTAACACTTTCTCCCTTAGTTCCTAATGGGTTGGAATTATTATCTTCTTTTAAACATTAGCAGTTTATCAAGGGCTAGCTCAAAGTCAGGTTGATTCACATATACTCTTAGGGATTCATCTTCTTGTTGGGCTTGTCTAATTTGCTCCCTTAAATCACAGTCTATCAAGAAGTCACTCATCACCAATCTCTTCGAAAATGAAATTACATTGAGTTTGAGATTCCTAAAGTCCTCAAGTAATCTCATCTCATCTATCATCAAACTGGCCACTTGCAAAGACTTCCTGCTTAATGCATCAACCACCACATTGGCTTTCCCTACATGATACTTCAATTCAAAGTTAAAATCTTTTATATACTCTACCCACCTTTTCTACCTCATATTTAATTCTTTTTGATCAAATAAGTACCTAAGGCTCTTATGGTCACTAAAAACCTCAAATACAGTCTCGTACAGATAATGTCTCCAAATCTTCAGGGCGAATACTACGACAGCTAGCTCCAAATAGTGGGTAGGATAGTTTTCCTCTACAGATTTTAATTGTCTAGATGCATAAGCAACTACTCTCTGGTCCTGCATCAAGATGCATCCTAGACCTTTTCTTGATGTATCTATGTAGATCGTAAACATCTCTAAAGGTTTTGGGATTATGAGCACTGAAGCTGTAGTTAATTTCTCCTTCAAGGTTTGGAAACTACGTTCACACCGCTCACTCCATTCAAACTTTACACCCTTCCTAGTTAGCAGGGTTAATGGTAGGGTTATCTAGGAAAATCCTTGTATGAATTTAATGTAATATCCTGCCAAACCCAAGAAACTCCTAACTTTCGTGAGCATCCTCGGCTGACCTCAATCTAATACAACTTCGATTTTCTTAGGGTCTATCAAAATTCTTTTCCCGTTTACCACATGACTCAAAAATTTCACTTCCTCTAGCCAAAACTCACATTTTTCTAGCTTAGCATATAATTGCTTTTCTTCTAACATCTGTAGCACCGTGCTAAGATGTTGTGTATGCTCTTTGTGAATCTTGGAGTAAACTAAGATGTCATCTATGAATACCACTACGAATTTGTCCAAGTAGGGTCGAAAAATTCTGCTCATGTAATCTATGAAGACAGTAGGGGCATTGGTCAATCCAAAAGGCATCACTAAAAACTCGTAATGACCATATCGTGTACTAAATGCTATCTTAGGAATATCTTCATCCCTAACCCTAATCTGCTAGTATCCCAACCTTAAGTCTATTTTAGAAAATACTGTTGCACCTTGTAATTGATCAAACAGGTCATCAATTTGAGGTAATGGGTACTTATTCTTAATGGTCACCTTATTTAGCTGTCTATAGTCTATACATAGTCTCATGCTCCCATATTTCTTCTTTACAAATAGGACAGGAGCCCCCTAGGGTGATACACTTGGCCTGATAAATCCCTTTTCTAATAAGTCCTCTATTTGGACCTTTAACTCCCTCAATTCTACTGGAGCCATTCTATATGGGGTTATTGCTATTAGGTCTGTACCCGAAATCAGATCTATAGTGAATTTTATCTCTCCGGGTAGGGTAACCTGTTTATCTCTAAAGGAACCATTTCTGAAAAATTGTTCACAACAGGAATTAGGCTTAACTTCTCTTGCAATTTTACCCTAGTGAGGTTAATGGAGATATCACTTATCTCACACGCCTTGTCACTCCCACCTACCGGTATGGTATCCAAATAAGTGATAGTCTTTTCATAACAATTCAGTAGGACTCAATTCTTAGATAACGAGTTCATCCCCAGAATGACGTTGATCCCAGTTAAAGGCAAACATACAAGGTCCACAATGAATAAGGTGCCATCAATGGAAAGGGGACAATTTAGGCATATTTGTGGTAACATAGTTGTTTCCCTTAAAGGTGTGGAAATACACAAGTCAAAATGCATGGTTTGCAAAGGTAAGTTCAGTTTTTCCACACACGCATCAGATATGAAAGAGTGCGTAGAACCTGAATTAAACAACACTATCAAGGAAAAATTGTAAATCTTACCTCTACCCTGCATTAATTCAGGTGACTTGTCGACATTGGCTCCATCCAGAGTAAAAACTCTCCCTAAGCTTGCAGTCTTGGCTCGCCTGGATTCTGCTGGTTTCCACCAGTTGGACAATACTTTGCATAGTGTCCTGTGCCTCCACATTTGTAACATCTTATCGATGTTTGATGCCAACAGGGTTGATTCCCATGCTTTGTTCCACACTTCGAGCTGTTAGTAATTTCAAGACGTTTATTATTGCTTGAAGACCGTTGTTGTAGTTTAAAATTTCCACCTTTCATGTTCAGATTTTTAGCTGGTTGTTTCTGTCGGCCTTTAGTTCTCTGATTCATATTCTGACTTTCCTCCAGATTCTTATTGAGGATTTGGCATTTGTTCACTAGCATCGCAAAATCCCTTATCTCTATTAGGGCTATCTGCGTTCTCATCTGCAAGTCTAACCCTACCTCCAATTGGCTTGACTTCCAGGCTTCATCATAATGTAGCCTTAGATAAGTGGAGTACCAGGCCAACTCTTCAAACTTGTTTAGGTATTCTTCAAACCAGTGTTTTCCTCTTTTACCTTTGGATTGCCAATAGGTAAGGTTTATATTCTAATTCTTGTTAATATTTATTTATGCAAAACCTAGGTCCTAAGGTTTCCCTAAGGTTTTCTCTTAATTTCCATTTTTCCTTGCTATTTCTTTGGTTTTCTATCACTCATCTCATGTAATTCTCATGTAGGATGATGTTTGAACCTTATTCAAAATTAAAACTAGGGATTTCCAAGCTTAATTCATGTTTAAAACTATTTTTTTGCATCAAGGGAGCAATCAGTCAGCTGCCAGAGGGCTAGTAATCGACTGATTGCTCTCTAGAAGGCTGGATTTCGCGAGACAGTAGCTCAACAATCAACTTCTGCATGCCTGGCAGTCGATTGGTGCACCTCTGTGTGTGATTATGGGCTTATTGTGGCTCGATAGTTGACTGGTAAGAGGCTATCAGTCGAATGCCTTCCTCTTGGGTGCAATTCTGGGCTTGCCAAGAACACAACAATCGACTTGTGCATGTTGGTAGTCGACTATTCTGTTCTTTGACAGTCCAGAAATGCTATTTTTCGCAATACTTCAGCCTAGATTCCCAGTCCATAACAAATTAAAATACATGAGCTTAGTCACTAGGCATTTCAGATCAAAACCCATCAATTCTTAGGTTCAAAACATCATTCATATCAGAGAATCCAACATGTAAACCAAGTGAACATTAACCCTAACTTAAAAATTTTGGTTTAAGCTTCGAAATTGCTAAATAGATATAAACAATCCCAACACCTCCATTCAGAAACCTATTTCTAAACTCACATAAGCATCAAAATCAATTTACCTACTCCATTAATCTAGAAACCCAAAAATCCCCATTTTTCCCTCTTTACTTTCTCTCTCAAATTTTAGTAGATTCAGGTGTTCTAATTGCAGAATATTTTGGCTAAATGATGTTTGAGATGCTTATTAGGTTATAGATGAGGAATTTCCTACCTCAATCCACCTTTCTCCTCTTCTCCTATTCCTCGATTTCTCCCTCTTGCTTCCCTCTGATGATTGGTTCTTTCTTTTGGTATGGGAAGACAAGGTGTATATATGGGAGGAAAGGGTGAAGTAGCTGAACTTCAAGGACCTCCTAGCAATTTAAAAGAACTTTGCACTATAGTCCCTCCTTACTAACATTTCATCTTCCTTATTTCATTCAAGTTCTTGAAGAAATTATGAAATTATCTTTAAAAATAATAATCCAAGGGAGTGGGTATTACAATTTTAGTACTATTTGAATAAGAGAGGAGTTTAAACCTACATTCTTTGTGTTATTAACTTCTATTGGGTGTTTTATACGGATTAGATGTACTTAGAAATGCATATTTTAGAAGTATAAGATGGGTTATACTATTCACCATGGTTGACTTGAGTTTGAATCCATTGTGATGGATGATTTTGAGTGATGATGTGGTATTAGAAACTAATCTCATACTTTTTATAGACTTTAAAAGAGGTAAAATATGGATTTTGTAGCATTTCATAGCAGCAAAATGAAGCCTCAAGAACCTACAAGTCGACTTCCATGTTCTTCAGCTTGAAATTTTCCAAAAAATGCAAGTAGCAACTAACTACCAGCATTTAGTAGCTGATTGTTAGGCCTTCAACAATTGACTATTAGCTTATAGAAGCTTAACAGTCGACTTCCATGTGGATGCAAGTTGTTAGCCAATAGTTAACTGCTACTATTCTGGCAGCCAACTTGTAGCATCCTGTTTGTGTTTTTCATAACTTTATTTTTAAAAGCTAACTGCTATAATTTGTAAGTCGAATAGTAGGTGGAAAAGGTGTTGTTTTTCATGAAGAAAGTGTTTTGAAAGATCCACCTAGCCTTTCAGATGAAACCTCAAAAGTTTAGAACAAGTTTATGAGTCCAAGTTTCTATTTTCTTAAACGATATACTCAGTAGAGTCAACAATTATGTCATCACATAAGAAAATTTTAGTTTTTGGGTAACATGTAACATGAGACTAAAAAGAAAGATAGGAAAACGTAGAAGAGAAAATAGAAAAGTATTCCAAGTGTATGCATTAGTGGTAGATAGGTTCATGGTAGAGTAACCAACTATTAGTATGGGACGATTGTCAGGCATTCTATGGTCGAACCATAATTTGGGATGATAACATATCCACTTAATCATAAATGATTTTGAAAACACTATGATGGTTGCGAATTCTAAGTTAGTGAACTCTTCTATGGCCAACAAAAGGAGTCACCTACTTGGGGTTAAGCATAACCATAGCATGAGCTGAATCACCCTAGAATATATGCTTGTGAATAGCATGCTGAGTGTAATGACCCCTGATATCTACATACATACATGAGAGTTATTATGAAGCATGGAATTCTTATTACAAAAAAATTTCCTTTTTCCTTAACAGTTGGGTCTTGAGTGTAACACAAATAGACTCTTCTATTAGTCCATTCAAATTCCACTCAACCACCTCTATGCGCATCACATCTAATACCACAATTCATACAATTATGTACTCTAGAATATAAAATTTTAAAACATTCATTCAAGAACAATTAAGATATATTCTATATCAAAGCTACTATTAAACATAACTTTCCATTAGCTAATCACATTTCAACATAATTGTCTCCATTACAAAATTTCACATCCTAGAATATTCATCAAAATAATTATACAGTTATCACTACATATACTCTTCCTGGCCTACTCATCGATTCAAATTCCTTGTCTAAGGATCCAAGATTTATAGCTCTTCTAGGTTGTATTACGGCTCCAAACCATATCTCAAGCCCAGCTAATCTCTAGGCATAGCCTAGCCCTAATCATTTGAACAAATAACCTCATGAGATACTAATATCCCAGTAGAGTAATTTACAACTTTACAATTTTTATAAAAATAGTTGAAAGTTCAATTGTACCCTTTATGGTACAGAAAACCTCTCCCCTGTATCATATCAACATACATGTAAATTGCCATTTTTACATTTTATCATCAAAAAATACATGGGAATTTGCTATCTTTCACAAAGCAAAAGTTCATAAAACTTATATCAAAGTCATAAGAGTATAGGAACAATATTTTGGTTAAAATATCATATTTGTAATGCATGTTATTTCATTTCAAACCTCATTTGCATAACAAGTTTTATGTTAATGCAAATGCACATAATCCTACATATTTCCAGAAATTAATATACATGTCATCATAACATTATAAAACTATCATCTATGACATGTTGTTTTCCAATCCCAAGCCATCATCACACTTCTTTTTATCCATGTGACTGGGATTGTTGTTATCACGGGAACCTTCCTCCCGGTGATTATCACGCTTCCTTTTATCCACGCGACATGAGAATTTAACTGCCAAGGCATCCCCTAACATGTGCACATTGCTAGTCTCATCCTTTACCTGACTATACAGCAATATATACAAATAGATGACTAATTCTTAGGGTTATAGAGTTTTACACTTAAACCAAAATATTTTTCCTGTCTAGACTATCCTCCCTTTACTCCTTAAAGTCTTCTATAGGGTTGTATTAGTTTACAGAGTAACCTCTAACAAATACAAACCATTCAAGTTAAAAACTGTTATATTCTTTAAAGTAGTCTGCATGAGGGACACCTAATAATCGTCCTATACCATCCATTAAATGTCCACCCCAAATTTCATCTGTCCCTATGAGAAAACAACCCAATAGCCAAAATCAAAACAAGCAACAAAGATTCTATTTCATGTTTTCAACATACACAAGCATTATCTCTATACTTATATGAAAAAATTTCTAGTTCCCAACAGTTTCATCAAATATTTCCCATCTCTTGAAAAAAAATACTCATTTCAAAACAAGTAATTCACATCATTATTTTAAATTAGAGAGTGTAGATTACTCTACTCTAACTGTTTGTTCCTTTCCTGATCAAGGTATCCCTTTTTTTCCTTTTGGACTTGCTCTCACAAGTCACTTCTTTCGCTACCTAAGAATAAACTCACTTTCACACTAATTCTTATCAAACATGTAGCTATGCAACCTATGCTTAGTGTTCCAATATAGTGTTTCTCCTAATTTCCCTTTCTATTTTCATGTCACCTATCACCCAAAGTATGTAGTTCTCATGCATGACGACATTTGAGCCTTATTTCATTCGAATCTAAGGGTTTCTATGCTTATTCCTTGCTTTAAAAGCCATTTTTCATGTTGGAAGGCCATCAGTCAACTGCCATGAAGCAACTAGTCGACTGATTACTCTCTAGAGGGCTGCAAGTCAACTGTCATAAAGCTAGCTGTCGGCTAGTAGCTCTCTGGAACCCTGGACTTCGCTAGATAGTAGCCTGCCAGTCGACTGATAGAAGGCTGCCAGTCAACTACTAGGCAGAAATATGGGCTCGACAAGCAACTGATGAGGCTACCAATCAATTGTTGCGCCTCTATCAGTTTCTGGGTTTGTCGAGAATACAACAGTCAAATGATGCATGTGGGCAGTCAACTATTATGTTCTGAAATGACTTAAAAATCCTAGATTTTTTAAATCATCCAACCCAGAATCCAGTATTTTTTGAGATTAAAAAGTGTGAGCTTAGTCTTTAATCATTTTTCCCTAAAACCCAACCATTTTCATGCTCAAATATCAATCATACAAGCTAAATTACATATGCAACTCGAGTGAACAATAAAACTTAACTTGAAAAATCTAATTCAAGCTTAGAAAATGCTAAATGAAAGTTAAAAACTCTAACATTATGATTCAGGAACCTTTTCCTATCTCCAAACAACCTCAAAATCATCACTTTAATCCAAAAAACCAAAAATTCCCCAAGAAAAGGAGGTTTCCCCCATTTTTGCTAAATCCTAAACATTTCAGCAAATTAGATGGGTTTTTGGAGAAGCAATCTACTCCTAAATGATGCTAAGATGTTTCTGTAAGTGTAAGTGAATATTTCTTACCTAGAATCCAGCTTGGGAAGTTTCCAATTTGATTTCTCCTCTCTTCTCCCTTTTCTTGTATGAACTGCACTTTGGTTGGGTATGGGAAGGAGGGTGTGTGATATAGGAAAGGGAAATAGGCTGATGAAGTATTAGGGACCACCTAGCAAAATAAGAAATTACTTTTTGGTCCCTCTCACATTAACCCCCAAGTCCCTTATTTCATTTTGGTCCTTGGAGTCAAAATTCCAAGATCAGCCTCAAAATAAATTTTTAGGAGATGGATATTACACTGAGAATGTGATCCATCATTAAGGATGGTGATTCCATAGCCTCATGATCCGTAAGGGCAAATTAGGTGTGATATGTCAGAAGTGGCAGTGATCTCATGAGTCTATCAGCCCCTTTATGGGATGAAAGGGAAATTAGGTATTCAAGAGGGATATCGATCCTTCTGGTCGGGGATGATCTATCAGAGTTGGCAGGGACCAGTGACCAAGTGTGGGATGATCTGTTAGAGAAGACAGGGACCACAATGTACTTGGTATCCACTAGGGGACGCTTCAGATAGTACAGGGTAGGTGTTGGACTGCTAGATGGTCAAGGACCACAAGACTCGACTCAAAACTCATTCATGAGTATTAGTGGAGCACGTAGAGTTATTCGCTAGGCGACTCTTCAGATATCTTATATGATGATATGAAATTTGGCCATTATAATGTGATTTTTTTCCTTACTCATGTTATGAATGTGAATATGCTTAAGTTACAATGGTTTATATATGTGATGAAATGAAAAATTATATATTGTTGACATTTGGTAAACTGTAACAAACTGTAAGTATACACGCATTCATAAGTACGTGCTATACATGTGATGAGACTAGAATAGCATAAATACATAAATCATGCATTGCATCCTAATAGATATTGTTTTCTAATTGATGATGGAAAAGAATGTAGTGAATTTTGTATGATTACGGTGGTACAAATAAGTTATTTGTAAAGAAAGTTGTTCTGTTACTAAGATTTATTCTCACATAAATGCTGGAGTGTATTAGATGCCTAGATTCCAGATCCTACTAAAGGTGGGGGTAGCCCTAGTAGAGATACCCATCTTAGGGTATTTCATGGTTGTTAAGGAAGTGTAGGTGGTTACTATTATAAAAGTTCCCCCTTCTCCCCTACCTATAAAAGGGGTAGAATTGTATGAGTAGAATTAATGTATTTTGACATGTATATATTGAAATAGAAGTGTACATGCCTAATACTCTGATTCCTTATTCTATTTTTAGAGAGAATCAGGGTGATTATTTTGGTATACAGAGAATGAGGGCATATATGTATTAAGATATATGAGAACTGTAAGATTATCCACTAGTAGGTTTCTGAAATGGGTATGAGTTCAGGGTTATTGCCTCTTTAGCCTAACTGATAAAGATCTCACATATCTATAGGTATATGCCTTTGTAAAGAAATTATGTATGTGAATGTATATGGATATATCTATATATTTTTATTTCATTTAATTTCGCTATGTTACATGTGAGAACTTAAGTGTCAAAATCCCAAACCAATTGGCACTTAAATATTTAACTTGGTAAAAGTTAAAATTTTACTTGGGAAGAGGTAGTAGTAACTCACCAATCTTATAGTATATTATAATATATTATTTAATTAACTAAAAGGAACTATAGGATGGGGGGTGTTACATAGGGTGTGTCTTGATGCAAGATAAGAAAGTGATAGCTTATGCTTCTGGATAATTAAGACCTCATGAAGAAAATTATCATACTCATGATTCAGAGTTAGCAGCCATAGTGTTTGCCTTAAAAATTTGGAAACACTACCTTTAAGGATCTAGATTTGAGGTATTTTGTGACCATAAAAGTCTCAAATATCTCTTTAATCAGAAGGAGTTGAATATGAGGTAAATGAGATGGATGGAGTTTATTAAAGATTATGACTTTGAGTTAAAATATGATCTAGGGAAGGTAAATGTAATGGCAGATGCATTAAGTAGGAAATCCATTCACATGGCTCAACTGATGGTAAGTGAGATGAGCCTAATAGAGAAGTTTAGAAACTTAAGCTTGTCCACACTGGTATTGCGAGATAGGATATGTCTAAGTGAAATGAAAATTGAAAATAACTTTAGGACTCAGAATTTAGAAGCTCAAAAAGAGGATGAATTCTTAAAATCCTGAAAGGAATTCATGAAAGGAGCTGATGGGGTAGTAATCTTTCAGGATAGGAAATATGTCCCAAAATCAGAAGGACTGAGGGACAAAATTTTAAAGGAAGCTCATAAGAGCAACTATATTGTTCATCCTGGTACCACTAAGATGTACCAAGATTTGAAAGAAAATTTTTGGTGGCCAAGTATGAAGAAACACATAGCTAAGTATGTTGCTAGATGTTTAGTGTGCCAGCAAGTGAAGATCGAACATAAAAAACCTACAGGACTGTTACAACCTCTAAAAATCCTTGAATGGAAATGGGATAAAATTTCTATAGACTTTGTATACCTCATTTAGGAAATGATTTAATTTGGGTGATAGTAGACCGATTAACTAGGTTTACACATTTTTTACCCATTAAGATAAATTTCTCACTAGATAAACTGGCCCAATTATACATTTAAGAAATAGTGAGAGTCCACAGAGTACCCACTAATATTGTGTTAGATAGAGACCCTATATTTACTTCTAGATTCTGGAAAGCCTTGTAAGAGGCCTTCAGTACCAAACTTAACTTCAGCACTGCTTATCATCCACAAACTGATGGGCAAACTAAAAGAATCATACAAACTCTAGAAGATATGCTTAGGGCTTGTGCTTTGAATATAACATCTGCTCCTGACACTCGCATGTTATGACGATGTTATTATTATTATTATTATTATTGTTAGTAATATTCATGGGATGTTAAGAATGGATTATCAAGGAGTTAGAATGGACCTTTTCATCAACATATAATTATTTTGCCATGAAAATAATGAAATTGGAAATTTAGCAAAGAAGGGTAAAATAGTAATTTTACCATAAATGGAAAAAAATAAAAATTAGTTTAATTCTTTTATTTCATGGAATTACATCAAAGGATTCTTATTAATTTCCTTTAAGAGAGAAGAAGAATCTAGTTATGCAAGAAGTTACTTACATTGATGTTGAAAGACAATTTTCCCTAAAAAGGATAAAATTGTAATTTCACACTATGGGTATGATAGTAATTTTATATGATGTAGGAAAATTTAGTTTTTACCCTAGATATTCTATGAAGGTGGGAATTAGAAATCCTTACTCATTCTTGATCAAAAGGAGAAAGAATGAGAGTTAAATAATAGTTTTAACATAAAGGACAAAAAGGTAATTTTGCCTTAGGAGCAAAATTATAATTTTGCTAAAGTAAGGGTAAATTAGTAAACTCATGAAAATAAGCTTCATGAAATCCTATTTAAGTGATCCTTACCTCTTAAAACTGAAAAGGGATGAAAATGGAGTAAAAATTTGCCAAATTGGACTTAATGGTAAAAAAGGCACTTTTCTTAGCGACTAAAATGCAATTTCTGAAAAGTTAAGGGACCACTATGCAATTTTGAAATTCTTGAAGGGCAGAACAGTCCCAGCCCATGGAAGTTGCACAAAATTACAATTGCAAGGAGAGACAATGTTATTGTTAAAAAGAAAAGAAAAATGGATGAAATGGACAATATAGCATGAATGGAATTTTTGTAAATAATTCAAACCTTAAATTCAGCCTTCTTCTTCTCCCACATACTAGAATTGTCGTGAAAGGTGGAGAGGAAGAGGAAGTAGCCAAATTGCTTGTCTACCTTGGAGAAGAAGGAGTTTTCATCAAAACAACTAGGAAATCACACATATACTAGCTTTTCAAGGTAGATAAACAATCCTATGCCATTATTTTCATGTTCCATGGTATGTTTATGGTGTTTTCAATTTTCAAGAATGATGGCTATTTCTCTCTCTACATGTTTATGGTGGATTTGCATGCTTGGGTGTGAAATATGTTGGAAAAAACTTGTGATTATGACTATAGACATGTAGGAAAGCATGGAAACTCATGAAATGGTAAATTTTCATAGATGAGACTTTGATTTTGCCAAACCCTAACTTGTGTTAAGGCTGAGTTTGTGTTGGTAGGAGTGAGAAAATGGTGTTTTTGCATGGTTTTTGCATGAATGTTGTTGTATTGTAAGCAAAGTGAAGAAACAACTCCATTTTGCTTTTTTTCTCACCTTGGCTGAATTGCTAGGGCTATAATGGTGCTGAATTTTGGTAAAATTCCAGGCTAGAAAGTGTGCCATAAAGAGTGAGAAAATGGTAAGAGAGAGAAAGTCTAATTAGATTAATGTTTAGACATTTTTCTTATTTTCTAGTTTCACCATAAACCATGGGAATATGATATAACTATTTTGGCCAAATGAGTTCATGTGGTTGGTGCTGAAATTTTGCTTGTAAATGGTTAGAAAGCCTTGTAAAGGCCATCATAAGTAAAGAGGAGAGAGAAAGTTATGGTAACTTTTATGCCTTAGTGATTTTTCCAATTTGAAGCCTTACCATTTCACCTTAAAAGTGTGCACAAAAATGTAAAGTTGTGGCATTAAATGTATTGCCATAATTGGTATGAATAATGAGTTAGAAAAGTATGAAAAAGGATGGCTTAAAGTGCACTAACACAATTTTGAGGTGTGAGAAAGTGTTAGGCATAATCATTGGAATTGTTGCCAAAATGTTTAAATGGTGAGAATAATGCTAGAAAGGAATTAAATGAGTTAGAAATGCCATGTTCTCATGATTTCCTTGCCTTGGCCAAATACCATATAGCATTTTCCCTAGAATGGCTAAACTTGTATGTCAATTAGAAGTAGCCTAAAATTCCATCTAAATTAGCTTATGATATGTGAAAAGATAGAAAATGAGGTAATGATCCGTAGTGAGTGGTAAATAATATATATTTTACCATTGATAGAAAATGTCAAAAAAATCATGTGAATATAATTGAATAGCATAGAAAGGCTTAATGTAATTTTGGAAGGCAAGGTTAAAGCTTCCTTGTGGGGAATGATCTAGTGTAAACTTCCAAGGAATTAAATGAGGAGGAATGATCTGGTGAATACCTCCTGAGACTAAAAGTCTGTGAAGGAATGATCTAATGTATACCTTTCAGGGAAGTTGCCTTAAGGGGAATGATCTGGTGCAAACTCCCAAGGAATTGAAATGTAGGAGGAATGATTTGGTGTATACCTCCAAAGAGCACAATTAAGTGAGAGGGAATGATCTTATGTATACCTTCCCAGAATTGAGTATTTACGAAGTGTTATGTTATGTATTGCATAAACGTGATTTATGTGATTATGACATGTAAGCATTGAATGCTTGTAGTCCATTCCATGAATGACTAAATTGAATGTGTATTTCATTTCTATAGCTGCATCCACATATGTTTTCATGATAAGTCGTATCCAAGTATCTATATGAAAAGAGTTTTGAAATTAAGCCGCATGTAGAGTGTTTTCTGTATGATTACAGTGATACATGTTAGTTGTCTTAAAATAAATTGGTTTGTTTTTCTACTGGGAATGTATTTCTCATTGCTAAACTGATATGTATCAGATGACTAGATATTGCGTGATAATAGAGGTGGAGTTAGTCACAGTGGAAATTCCCTTCTTGGGAACTTTCACTATTGTCAAGAATGTTTATGTTATCACTATTTTTGAGTTCCCTATGGAATAGATAAGTACATAAATATGTAGCTATAGCCCGACCATTTTGAAGTCCTAATTCTACATGTTCTTTTTGGGTTGGGATTAGGGCTGATATTTTTGGTTGTGCATAGAAAGAAAAAGGGAATATGTATAGGGATATGTGAAGGACCTATTCACCCATGATATTTTGTAAAAAGAGTATGAGTGGCAGGCCTGTTGTATCCTTACTCCTTATGGATAGGTACTTCATCTATCCCAGTATTTGTATACAAAAAGATGTACTAAACAGTTGTTATAATGTATATACATATATCAAAAAAAATTTTATATATTCTGCTATAATGTTTAATATTTTATATTTCGCTGTGCCAAAGCATTTTACCTGAGCATAAGAACCTAAACCTAATTGCAATAAAAAATCTATAATGGATTGGATGCTCAAGAGAATTAAATATAATTAAAGACTAGAGTCCATGTAACCACTTATCTGAAGAAGCAATATGACGTTGTTAAGATAAGATAAGGGGTGTTACATTGAACAAAAAAGAAGCTGGGATAAGAATTTGCCATTGGTAGAGTTTGTTTATAATAATAGTTTCCACTCTAGCATAGGAATGACACCTTATGAAGCCCTATATGGGATGAAGTGTCAATCACCTTTATGTTGTTTTGACGTAGGAGAAAGATAGTTGCTAGGGCCTGAGCTAGTACAACAAACTATAGACCAAATAAGAATGATTAAGGAGAATATGGCTAAAGCCCAGGATAGACAAAAGAGTTACTCTGATAAAAGAAGAAGATCACTATGATTTGATGAAGGAGATCATGTTTCCTTAGGGTTTCCCTAATTACTAGTATTGGTAGAGCTATTAAGTCTGAAAAACTAAATCCTATAAACATTGGACCATTCCAAATTTTGAAAAGAATTAGTTCATTCGCATACCAGATAACTTTACCCCTATTCTTATCTAATCTTCATAATGTTTTCCATGTTTTGTAACTTCACAAATATATTTCATACCCTTCACATATTCTTGATGCCAACACAATATAGTTAAAAGATAATATGACATATCATCCTAAACCTTTGAAAATCATTGGTATTGAAGTCAAGCAATTAAAGAATAAGACTATTCTATTAGTAAAGGTATTGTGGAATTAGTCATCGCCACAAGAAGCCACGTGGGAGGAGGAAGATATGAGAAGAACCTACCTAGAGTTATTTGAATAGGTACATGCTAATTTTGAGGACAAAATTATTTTAAAAGAGGGCACAATTCAAAAATTAGTTAGCTACAATAACTCTCTTTTACTAAAATTTCAATTTCTACCCTTGGGCTAATGGGGATTCACATAATGCCCTTAACTTAACTTTTTCCTTTTCATTATAGTCCCTTTTTACTCTCAATTTAATCCTTCATCCTCTTTCAATTAAGTCCTTGCACTAATGCAACTATATGCAAACTAATGCATCATACAAAAGCATTTAACTTATTTAATAACTAACAAACATCTCTCATAAAAAGTAAGAGCGAATGTTACAGGTATCAAATCAAGAAATCAAGCATATCTTAGAGAATATTGCAAAGCCTTCTAAGAAAGACTAGAACTTAAGATACAAGCTTTATGGGCATACCGAGCTATTTTCAACCCAGATCTAAACCCAACTGCAAAAATCTTATCCAACTCATCTATTTTCAGATAAAACTAGGTTTTTTGGAGAGGGCACGCATTCAAATAAGAATACACTGATATTTTCTTACCTTATATTGTAACATCCCAATCTTATAGCCTTTTTCATTAAATGTTTAATTTATAACTCATCTTGCTATAAGACTGGTCTGTTACTATTACTTTTATCCTTAATTGTTACCTGAGTATGACTCTAATGTCTAAGTACATTTGGGTTCTTTACTCAGGTATTTTATTCCATTGTTGCACAGTGGATGACTATATTGTAAAAATTAATAATAACACAACGAAAGATACAGTATCATTAATACTTAGGTATTCTCATACATGAAATTCTTGTCAATTCACAAGGTAATAAGGCGACAAACCTACCACTCAAACCCTTAATAAAGTATTTCTAACAGTCTATACCATTTTTCATACACTTTCAAAAACTCACATCCTTTGCGAAACCTTAAGTAATCTTAAAGAGAGTATTTCAATCAACCTTACTTCTAGCTCTAATAGTTAAGTATATCTGGTTATCTGATACATACCAAGATAATGGTGAGAAATAAATTCCCAGTAGCCAAACGATCCATTTTTTTTTAAAACCTCTGGCATGTACCACTATAATAGTACAAAAAACACTCTACATTCTTTTCTTTAAAATATCATATATCCTATTAGGATATCATTCATGATTCATACATATCAGAATGGCATGAATTTATGAAAGTGTAATATAATTTCAGTATAGGGGTAAAGTTCACCATTTATATTATTTCATAACATCACTTCATAATGGAAGTATAACATAGGTGTCATCAATATATATATGTCTCATGCGTCATTATAAAATCATAAAGATCATAAAATTAGGGGAAAAGGAAAATATTATAGTATTGTGGCTAATGTCACTATTCTGAGAAAAGAAACCTAGGAGTATCAGGAGAGTTACCCAATGAACTACTCCATGTACCACTACCTACATGGGTGAGTTAATTTAATAAGCTATATGACAATTCTATCACTAGTACTGTTTGAGGCGTCCCCCAGTGGATCCAAGTACCTATTTAATGATTACTACCTATAGACAGATTGATAATATTTAAATTAATCTCACAGGATCATTGTCTCCTTTAAATAGATCATTTCCTCTCCACTTTTGGGCAAGTCATGGTGCTATGGAATCACCACCCCTTTCTAGTGGATACATTCTTGGTACGCTATCCTATACATATACTTTAGGATGATGAGACTTGTGCACATAGTTATGCTAAATTCTAAGTAAATGTCTCTTTTTTCATTTGGCCATATTAAGTTACACTAACTTAAAATTTGCAACTATCACGTTGTTTTCTAAAATTCTTGTATTCGAGTGGATGTTTTACCATCCAATTTTATGACACAATCATGGAATGCCCAATGGCCGTCCCATACCACAATTGGTCATTCAGTCACAAGTCCATCTATCCTAAAGCATACATTGAAGATACTTTCTCTAGTTTCTCTTATTATTTCTATTCCTATTTCCCTTTCTTCATTTTCTTTTTCCCTTTCTTGTTTGACAACGGTTTTAATTTGAATTGTATGAATATGGAAGGTTATACATTCCTTTCCTAAAATTTATGAAATACATCATAAAGTCTCTTGCCATAATTACCCACTTCCTTTTTCTCTTGAAATTGGTTAACATAAAGGTTTAGTATTTTTCCTTCACAATCATAGAAATAAAAACTTAACCGATCCTAAAGAAATATGAGTGGTGGTCTCGGCATAGCTAGGATAATGAGGAGAGAGAGAGAATTTCTAACCATTTATTCTCCTTCTTCCATCTTTTCCATTATACAACCATGTATACATCAATTTCCTTCCATTTCCATACAATTTCTACACTTTATGCTATCAAACATCAAGGGTTTCATTATAAACTTAGGTGAACTAATAACCCTTTCCTTCACCATTTTCATTTTATTTTACTTTCAATATGTTTATGTATACATATAAATATTTCTTTCTCATATTATATATATATACATAAATATATCTTTTCTCTCTTGTTGGAATACATCTTTAAAGTTAGGATTTCATGATTACGGAAGATAATATTTCAAGTAAACCATTATAAATGGCACTATCTCTTTCTCTTGTTTTCACCAAAACCACAAATATATATATAGACAATTTTCATAGAAACATACTTTAAGATGCTCTTGGTCAAATCACAAGAAAAAGGTAAATGGAAGAGTTTCATCAAAACATCAATTCTCTCTTTCTTCGTAACTTACAACTGAAATACTAGCCATGTGTATGAGCTAAAATTTAGCAAAATTTTCCTTCACAAAGTGATACATACTCTCGGCCAAAGAGAAAGACAAAGGGAATCAATATGATTTCACACTAAGTCTTCCCTCTTTTCTATTTTCATCCATAAATAAGATTAAAAATACCATTTCTTTACCATAATCATAATAATCCCAATATTTCATATCAATTCTAACAAGAAAGGTTTCATGAACATGGTGAATGGAAAATCACAAACTTTCCATAAATCATCCAATCAATCATTTTAACACTCACAAATACATTCATACATTCATACAATCATACAAACATAGCCCACTAGAAATTTAAGCTTAAAATAATGTAGAGAGATAAATCCCCTTTTTCATGAAAACTATAGAAATTTCCATTCAAGCAAAATAATCCATAAAACGTGAAATACAAGAGGTAGGATTGTTTAGCTACCTTGATTTAGAAATAAATCTTGATTTGTCTTGCCTTTGCCTTCTCTATTCCTCTTTCTCTTCTTCTTCTCTTCCTCTTGGTCATCTTCTATCTTCCCTCTCCTTCGTGTCCTTCTTTTCCTTTTATAAAAGAAATAGAGTTTTCACATATGAAAGTGGTAGAAGTTGGTATTTTAGGTAGTTTTCCTTGGTTTCTCACCTCTCTTTCCTTCTTCTTCCTCTCTTATTCTTCCTCATGACCTCTCTCTATCTTTCTCTCCTTCTCCCAGCCTATAACATCCACTCCTAATACTTACATTTTATGATAATTTTATTATATTATTTATGGGATGTTAAGGATGATTTATTAAGGAGTTAGAATGGACATTTTTATCATTAATAATCACTTTTGCGATAAAAGAATGAAATTCAAAATTTGGTGAGGAAGGGTAAAATAGTAATTTTACCATGAAGGGGAAAAATAATTTAATTCTCTTATTTATATCAAAGGATTCTTATTATTTTTATTTAAGAGAGAAGAAGAATCTAGTTGTGTAAGAGATTATTCGTATTTGAGGTCAAAAAGGCAATTTCCATAAGGAAGGGCAAAATTGTTATTTCACCCTAAGGGCATATTAGTAATTTTACATAATGTAGAAAATTTAACTATTACCTTAAATATTTTAGGAAAATAGGAATTAGAAACCCTTACCCACTTATGCTTAAAGAAAGAAAGAAAAAGGGTAGAAATGATATCTTTGGCATAAAGGGTAAAAAGGTAATTTTTCCTTAGGGAAAAAATTATAATTTTGCTAAAATAAGGGTAAATTAGTAAATTCACAATAATAGACTTTATGAAATTTTATTTAAGTGGTTTTTATATATCAAAACCAAAAAGAAGGGAAAATGGAGTAAGAATGACCAATTTGGACTTAATGGCAAAAATGGCAATTTTCCTAGGGGCTTGTTTGCAATTTCCAAAAAGTTGAGGGACCACTCTAAAAATTCAAAATTCTTGAGGGGCAGAACAGTCCCAGCTCTTGGAAGTTGCATAAAATTACATTTCTAAGGAGAGACAATGTCATTGTTGAAAAAAGAAGAAATAGGGATAAATTGGACATTTTAACACTAATGGCATTTTTGTAAATAACTTAAATCTTAAATTTCAGCCTTCTTCTTCCTCCATATGCTACAAGTGTCGTGAAAGTGTGGAGAGGGAGGAAGAGGTTGAATTGCTTCATAGGCAAGGAGAAGAAGAAGTTCTCACCAAAACAACTTGGAAATTACACTTTTATTGACTTTTCAAGGTAACTAAACAATCCTATGCCATTCTTTTCTTGTTTTATGGTGTGTTTATGGTATTCTTAAATTTGTAAGAAAGGTTGTTGTTCTCTCTCTACATTCTTATGGTTGATTTGCTTGAGTGGGTGTAAAATATGTTGGAAACAACTTGTGTTTATGACTATAGACATGATGGAATGTATGAAAACCTAAGAGTTAGTATGTTTTCATGGATGGAACTTTGTTTTTGAGAAAACCCTAACCATGCCAATGCTGAAATGGTGTTGTGTAGTGTGAGAAAATGATGTTTTTTATATGGTTTTTGCTTGAATATTGTTATATGGCAAGCTAGATGATGAGACAACTTCATTTTGCTCACTTTCTCTCTTTGGCCGAATTTTAGGGTTTATGGTGGTGCTGAGATTTGGTTAGAAAGGTACTAGAAAAAGTGTAAGGTGTTAAGAAATGGTAAGAGAGAGAAAATATAAGTGGGTTAATGTTTAGGCATCTTTCTCATTTTCTAACTTTAGTATAAATCAAGAAAGTGTGTTTATTCACCCTGGGCCGAATGGTTGCATAGAAATGGTGCTGAAATTACCCTTGAATAATGCCTTAGGAATCACATAAATTTAGTTCTTAGAAAGGAAGAGAGAGAAAATTATGGTAATTTCATGCTCTAGCCAATTTTACCAAATTAGAGCCTTACCATTTCAACTTAAAAGTGTACCTAAAAATGTGAAATTGTAGGGCTAGATGTGTTGTCATGTTTGGTATGAGCAATAAGTTAGAAAAGCATGAGAAAGAATAACTTAAAGTGCATTGACCTAATTTTTAGGTGTGAGAAAGGGTTAGGCATAATTATGGGAATTGTTAGCATAATGTTTAAATGGTAAGAAAAAGGCTAGAAATGAACCAAATGAGTTAAAAATGCCATTTTCCCATGATTTCCTTGCCTTGGCCGAATGCTATGTGTGATTTTCCCTAGAATGGCTAAATTTTCATGTTAATTGAAAATAGCCTAAGGTGTCATCGAAGTTGTCCTATGTCAAGTGACAAGAAGGAAAATAATGTAATGGTCAAAAATGAAAAGTAAATAGCTTGAAATGTTTTCCCTTGATAGCAAAATGTTTAAATTCATGTGAAAGTGACTGAATAGCATGAAAATGCTTAAATGCAATTATGAATGCCAAAGTTAAAGATCAAGGAGGAATGATCTGGTGAATACCTCCTGAGACCAAAGTTATGAGGAGGAAGGATCTAATGTATACCTCCCTAGTAAGTTACCTTGTGGGGAATGATCTAATGTATACTCCCAAGGGATAAAATGTAAGAGGAATGATCTTATGTAAACCTCCAAAGAACATCATGATGTGGAAGGGAATGATCTAATGTATACCTTTCCAAAGTAAAGCATTTCTGTGTAGCCATAAGTTGTATTGTATGAATGTGACTTTTGTGCATATGACTTAGACTTAAAAGAATTGAAAGCTTGTTGTCCATTCCATGAATGACATAATTGACTGCATATCTCGTGTCTATAGATGCATGCACACCTATTTCACATATTTCATACCCAAAGGTCTATATGAAAAGAGTTTGAAATTTTAATTGAATGTAGAGGTGTTTTCTGTATTATTACAGTGTTATATATCAGTTGTTTTAAATAAATTGGTTTGTTTAGCTACTGGGAATATATTTCTCATTTTGGTACTGATATATATCAGATGCCTAGATACTGTCTTATAATAGAGATCGAATTGGCTACAGTGGAAATTTCCATTTCAGGGACTTTCGCTATTGTAAAGGATGTTTATGTTATATCTATCTTTGAGTTCCCTTTGGAGTAAATCAGATACTTAAGCATGTAGTCATAGCCCTTTCTTTTTTATCCTGGTTCTATATAGTCTTTTTGGGGTTAGAATCGGGACTATCATTTTTTGGCTATACATAGAGGGGAAAAGGCATATGTATAAGGATATGTGAAGGACCTATCCTTCTATGATATTTTGTAAAAGGAGTATGAGTGGTAGGCTTGTTGTCTCCTTACTCCTTAAGGATGGGTACTTCATCTATCCTAGTATATGTATATAGTGGATTGAATGCTCAGAAGGAATTAATGTAATTAAAGGCTAAAGATAATGTAACCACTTATCTAAATAAGTGTTATAACGTTGTTAAGATAAGATAAGGGGTGTTACACAGCCCTTTCCCTTCCATGGAGGAAATGGGGGTTTAAATCTTTTAATGGTAAATTACCAAAATTTCCTTGTTATAAAAAGACCATTTTACCCTTCCTTTCTTCTCTTTTTTCGAAAATATGAAGGAGTTTATCCTTCCATGTAGTTTCATCAATCATGTGAGTAAAATGTCCATTTTACCCCTTATAGAAAAATTACCATTTTACCCTTTATGTCAAAATAACCATTTTACCCTCTATTTATCCTTAAAAATTCAAAAAGTGTAGGGAGATGGCCTTCATGGAAATTGTCATGAATTTTCTAAGTAAAATTACTATTTTTACCCTTGAGTTAAAAATGACTATTTTACCCTTAGGTGAAATTATCATTTTACTCTTGGGTAAAAATCCCCATTTTGTCCTTAGGATATTTTCCTAAAGTCATCATGACTTTTAGATATTTTCTTCAGATATTTTCTAGCATAATCATTGTGTTTTGAATATTTTCCATCATCATTATTACACGTCATAAATGCGCTAGATATTTTGGAGACATAATGATTACACTTTAGATATTTTAATAACATTTCTTCTTTTCACTTTAGCCCTTATACTTTTCTTTCAATTTGGTCCCTCTCTTCTTTAGGAAAAACCTAGGGCTAATTAAATACAATCATTTAGGTATGCAATTGCTAGATTTAAGATTTTAGAAAATACCTAAAATTAGGAGAAATAGATATTACATCTAGTCTCCATCCTCTCATTCCATCATTCATCCACCATTTTCTTTTTTTTCATGGTTGTTCTTAAGGAGTTAG
Organism: Senna siamea; assembly: GCA_031216115.1. Taxonomy (NCBI): domain Eukaryota; kingdom Viridiplantae; phylum Streptophyta; class Magnoliopsida; order Fabales; family Fabaceae; genus Senna; species Senna siamea. The sequence goes on from CM062354.1 coordinate 16,421,784, forward strand.
AGCTTGGTAAAGCACTCCTAACCACCATGAGCAACTAAACATGCTTTGCCCGAAGTATATTCAATGTGGCCTGAGCTTGGAGCATCCACTATGGAGTTTTTCTTAGTCCTTTCCATTTTTCTTAGCATTGTAGTCATCTTATCTTTGTTAAAATATTTTGACTACATTGATGACTGAACCATATTGTTGTGTTATTTTATATTATGGATTGGATTATGAGATTTATGTTTTGATGTGTTTTTTGTAAGGATTAATGTTGTAACATCAGCTCCTACTAATTCTAAGAGATGTTTGTTAGTTATTAAATAAGTTAAATGCTTGTGTATGTTACATTACATTGCATATAGTTGCATTAGAGTGAGGGACTAAATTGAAAAGAAAAGGCTATGGACTAAAAGAAAAAAGGAAAAGTTGAATTAAAGGAATAGAGTAAATCCCCATTAGTCCAAGGGCAGAAAACACAATTTTAGCCAAAAGGGAGGTACTATAGCTAACTAATTTTTGAAACTTCCTGCCAAGGTTTTAGGGGCAAAGTTGTAATTCTCCATATGACCAAAGAAATTGTCATTTGAGGTCAGGTAACCAAGAACTTGACCCTGACATTGGACAAGGGTTGTAGTTTCCCTGACTACATGGACCACCTATATAAGTCTCAAATTGAGGCACCCTCCACCAAAAAACTCATTTTCAAAACTTATAGAGAGAGAGTGTAATGACCTAACACCCTTTATCCTATAGTTCCTTTTAAGTTAATTAAGGACTATAATATATAAATATCATAATAATGGTGTGTTACTATTACTTCTACCTGAGTAAATTTAAACTTTTTACCAAGTTTATTAATTGAGTGTCATTTGGGGTCAGGTGCTACAATCGGGTTCTCACTCAATAATCATAGTGAAATTATCAAATTATATATATGTGTAATGTACTCTAGATAATTATACACAAACATGCATAATTTCTCATTAGTTAACTTTAATTTAACTATTGAGTTATGGAGGCAACATCCCTGCCACTCATAATCCCGTCAAATAGACTATTGATGGTGATAATTACTTCATATACATCCAAGTTAAGATAGGTTATACAAGAGATAATCTATACTAGCCTTTCTCAAAAATCATAAAGACTAGTACCAAATGAACATATGCCTATGATTTCAAAATAAATCATTCTAAGTACCCTCATGATGGGTACCTCTTCCCATGTTAACTTTATCTCCAACCATAGACCTACACATCTGATACACGCCAGCACTTATGTGAGAAATTAATCTCAGTAGCAATGCAAGCTACTTTGAAAACTACTAACCTATACCACCGTACTCATATGAAAAATCTCTACATTCTTTTCATCATAAAACATAATACATATGCTACTAGAATGGAGTGCATGCAACATACTTCATATCATGTGCTCTTATCTATACATGTACATTTAAAGCATATAAATTTTCAATATGGGATGTGTATTCATCATCATTTTCAACATAACTTTCACATAAAACATTGCATAGGGTAACAAACATACATTTTGACAAAAATAATGAGCAGGAGAAATAACATCTCATATGAGTTAATGGGAGTATGCCCAATGAATGGCTCCATGTACCACTACATTCATGCATGAGTTTAGTTAACATCATATGTGACAATTCTGCCACTGGCACTATATGAGGCATTCCCCATCCGAATCTAAGTACCCTCTTAAAGGTCAATGCCCTCCTTGCAGATCATTCCTTGACCAGTGGGTTGATATCCCTTTCATCCCCTGTGGAGCTCGTATAACTCTATATGGTCCCTGTTAAATCTGACAGATCACTCCTGACTAGAGAGAGAATATCCCTTTAGTCCTTTGCAATGCTAGTATGTCAACTCATGGGATCACTATCCAAGTCTAGACAGGTATTATCCATTTCTCTTATGTAGACCATGGGCTATGGAATCACCATTCCTTTTTGATAAATCACACTCTAGTATGGTATTCTCTAACATATAGACTAGGGTGATTCGGCTCATGTCCATAGTTTTGCATAACTCTAAGTATGTGTTTCTTAAATAGCCTTTAGAAGATGACACTAACTTAAAGTTCAAAACCATCATAGTGTTTTCAAAATCATCTAAGCTCAAGTAGATGTTTAACCATCCTAATCCATGGCACAATCATAGAATTCCCAATGGCCATCCCATACTGACAATCGATCAATCGATCATAAGCCTATCTACCACTAATGCATATGCTTAGAATACTATCCTCTTAACTTTCTTTATATTTTTCACTCTTTTCTTTTCAATGTCACATGGATCCTCTCATCCTAGTGACGCATGAATCTTACTTCTTACATGTTACCTGCTACATCTTAGGTTTAGATCCTTAGTTGAGTGAAATTTTAAGCTATTTATCTCTTAAAATAGGTTATTAAGTTCATTATCTGAATCAGGGGACTGGTAGTCGACTGGTCCCATGCTACCAATCAACTACTAGCTCACTGCCCTCTCTATTCTATCTTGGCCAAGAGCTACTAATCAGTTGCTAAAGGCTTGGAAGTCAATTGCTAGTAAAAAATGGGCCCGACAGTCAACTGCTAGAGCAAGGCATTTGGTTGCTAGCCTTCAAAAATGTTTTTTGGAAAATGAAGAACACAGCAGTCAACTTCTAGGGTCTGGCAGTCAGCTGTTGGCATTTTATCTGCTATAAAACTCACTGTTAAATCCATATGTTTCCTCCAAAAACATGTTTTCAAACCAATTTCTCAAGCCATGAACTCAACACCCATACTTAGACATCACTTAGCCTCTATAAAAGACCCAAAACTCAACTTAACAGCACTCCAACTAAGATTAAACCATATTTTTACACTTAGGGCATAAGCCCACTTTCACAATCAATGACAAGTATAAATGAGCATAACATTTTAGCAATCAGCACCCAATAACAGTTAAAAACATAAAGAATGTAGGTTTAAACCCAAAACTTAACTCAAAACATTCATAAATCACATTTTTCCAACAAAGAGCTGAACATTTCAAAAAATAGGGTTTGGGCGAAGTTACTACCTAGATTTCTTGAGAAATGTGCGTGTATGATGTGTGAAAAAGGTCCTTCCCTTGATGGGGGACTAATTCCCTAGCTTTAAATTCGTTCCTCCTTCAGAAATTCCTTTTCCTTTGCCCTAACTCATTACTTTCTCTCTCTACTCGCCCTTTTCCTTCTCTCTCTAAAAATCTGAAGATGGGATTATGTGAGGGTTTAGGGGTTTCTAAATATTTGAGGCTAACTAATTGTATTCTAGCCCTTGTCTTATTTTATGACTTTAACCTCACTCAGTTTTCCCTTTTTGATTTAGTCTTGAGTCATGTTTTAACTTAGCTTTCTTTCCTTTCAACTATGTCCATGCACTAATGCAACTATATGCAATTAATGTAACATACACAAGCATTAAACTTAAATTAATAACTAATAAGCATCTCTTAATCATAATAGGAGTGGATGTTACAAAGAGAGGGCGACTTAATGAGAGAAAGAGAAAATTTGTGAAGGAAAAGGAGTCTAACCTGAATTCTAGTGAGATATAAAGTGAGAATTTGTAGCAAGGAAGCTTATAAGGGCATCTAAAATCACCTACACACTTCTGTAACAAGAAACAAGGTATCAAACAATCTAATCCCTCTTATTCTTGAAAAACACTGTTCACTTTGTTTAACATGATGATTTTGATGCCATTGAGTTGAGAGAGGGATTTAAACCTACATTCATTGTGTTTTTAACTTCTATTAGGCATTTTATCCTGAATAAATGTAGCTATATATGCTTGATTAAGATTGTATCAGATTTTGAAATATGGGTTACAATATTCACTTTGTTTGACTTGAGCTTGAATTCATTGGATGGATGATATTGAGCATGAAAATGAGTTTTTATGTAGGGTAAATGATGATTTGGTATTAAAAACTAATCTCATGATTTTTCTAGACTTAAAAGAGGTGAAATTCAGACTTAGTGACCTTTTTCAGTAGTAAAAAAGAAGCCTCAAGATCCTACAAGTCAAATTTCATATTCTTCAGCTTGAGATTTTCCAAAAAATGTAGGTAGCAGCTAACTGCTAGCTTCTGGTAGTCAATTTTTAGGCCTTCACCTTGCAACTACCAGCTTACAATAGCTTAATAGTCGATTACCAAGTGCTTGAAAGTCGACTGGTAGCTCTCTATTAGCCGATAATCAATTGCTACTATTCTGGCAGCTAACTTGTAGCTTTTTATTTACTTTTTTCAAGACTTTATTTCTATAAGCCAAATGCTATGAGGTGTAAGTCAACTGATAGTTGGAAAATTATGGTTTTTCATGAAGAAATTATTTTGAAAAGGTCCACATAGCCTTTAAAATGAAACCTCAAAATTTTAAAACAAGTTTGTGAGTTTATGTTTTGATTTTCTTGGAAGTATGCTCAATAGAGTCAACAATAATGTCATTACATAAGGAAAATATAGCTTTTCAGTAACATGTAACATGAGATTTAGAAGAAAGAGAGGAAAACATAAAAGAGAAAAGAAAAGAGTATTACAAGTGTATGCATCAGTAGTAGATAGGCTCATGATTGAGTGACCGACTGTTAGTATGGGATAGTTGTTGGGCATCCCATGGTCTAACCATATTCCGAGATGGTAAAACATGTACTCAATCATAAATGATTTTGAAAACATCATGATGGTTGCGAATTCTAAGTTAGTAAACTCTTCTATTGCTAACAAAAGGAGTCACGTACTTAAGGTTAAGCATAATCATAGCATGAGCCAAATCACCCTAATATATGCTTGTGAATAGTGTGCTAGAAATCTAATCCATCAGTCAGGATGGTGATTCCATAGCATCATAGTTTGCAAGAGCAGAGTAGGCGTGATCTGCCAGAGGTGGCAGTGATCTCGTGAGTTATACCAGCCCCTTCATGGGACGAAAGAGAAATGAAGTATCCAAAGGGATATTAATCCCACTGATCATGAAAAATCTGTCTAAGTTGGCAGGGACCATTGAGTGAGTTAGGGATGATCTATCAGAGAGGACAACTACATATTTGTACTTGGGATCCACTAAGGGATGCTCCAGATAGTATAGGACAGGCAGAGGACTGCTAGTTGGTCAAGGACCATGATACTCAACTCGAAACACATCCAAGAGTGTTGTAAGTGCATGTGGAGTTGTTCTTTAGATAACTCTCCTGATGGCTCTGTTAATGAATGTGGCACTGGCCACTATGATATGTTTTGTTTTCCTTGCTCATGTTTTACATGTGAATATGATCATGTTACCATTGCAAATATGTGTGATGAAATGAATATTTCCCATTGTTGACATCTGGTGAATTGTAATTGTGCGTGCATTCATAAGTACATGCTATAATGCTATAGCTGTATAATTCATGCATTGCATCTCAATAGATACTATTTTCTACTTGATAGGAAAAAGAATGTAGCAGATTTTCGTATAAATACAGTGGTACAAGTTAGAAATTTTTAAAGATTTATTCTCACAAAAATGCTGGCATATATCAGATGCCTAGATTTCAACTTCTGTTGGAGGCAGAAGTTGCTATGGTAGGGATACCCATCTTGGGGTATTTTATGGTGGTTAAGGAGTCATAGGTGTAATATCCACTTTTCCATATCTCCAGGTATGTTTTAAAGTCTTAAAATTTAGCAGTTTCATACCTAAAAGATTGGATTTAAATTGTCCTAAATTTTCTAAAATGGGAAAGGGATCAAATTGAAAGAAAATTCTAGGGACTAAAGTGAAAAGAGAAAAAGTTACTAAAATATCTAAAACGTAATAATTACGCTTCCAAAATATCTAGCGCATTTATGATGCATAATTATGATGTTGGAAAACATCTAAAACACAATGATTACATCAAAAAATATTTGAAGAAATTATCTGAAGGCTATGATGACCTTAGGAAAATATCCTAAGGGCAAAATACGTAATTTTTATCCAAGGGTAAAATGGTCATTTCACCCAAGGGTAAAATAGTAATTTTACTACAAGATAAAATAGTCATTTCACTTAGAAAATTTATGACAATTTTTCTCAAGGTCATTCCCCTGCACTTTTTGAAATTAAGAAAGCAATAAGGGGTAAAATAGTTATTTTGACAAAAAGGGAAAAATGGTGATTTTACACTTGGGGTAAAGTGGTAATTTTACACCTTAGGGGTAAAATAGTCATTTCATCATGACAATTTTATAGAGTCTATATCTCACCACTTTTCCAAATTTTGAAGTAAAGTGAGGGGTAAATGGTCTTTTTAACACTAAGGGCAAAATGGTCATTTTTTCCTTACCCTTTAATTCGCGTCTTCTTCAAGGGAAAAGGAGGGGAAGACGACATGAAGAAGAAGGAAAAGAATGTGAAGCTAAGAAGGGGAAAGGAAGAAGGAGAAGAAGAAAAAGAGAAGAAAAGATCAAGGTAAAATCATTTTCATTGGCAAAACAAGGTAGCTAAACAATCCTATACCCTTAATTTTAAGTTTCATGGATTCTTTTAAGAGTTTAAACAATTCCATGGCTTCCATGAATAGTGAGGGTTTCTCACTCTACATTATTTCTTTCTTAGATTTCTATTGGGTGATACTTGTATGATGAAATGGATGTGTTTATGAGTATGGAATAGCTTGCTTGAATGAAATATGGCATGATTGAGATGGATGGTTCATCATGTTCATGAAGTCTCTCTTGTTGGGTTAATTATGAAATGTTTGGATTGTCATGATTATGGTAAAGAAATGATGTTCCCATGTTTGTTTATTAATGAAATTAGGAAAAAGGAAAGTATTGGATTGAAATCATTTTGATACCCTTTTTTTCTGAGAGCCTGTAGCCTTGGTATGAAAAGAATTTTGTCAAATTTTAGCCTATAAACATGGCTAGTGTTTTGACTATAAGCAAGGGAGAGAGAGAGAGAATTGATGTCTTGAGGAAATCATCCCATTTACCTTTTTCTTGTGGCTTGGCCAAGACCATGAAGAGGGATTTTGGATAGAAATTCTCTTATATATGAGTCATGATTTCGGTCAAGGCAAGAAAGTTAGAAGTGAAGAATGTGTGATGATTTATTTGATGAATGAATTACCATAATCATGAAGTCCAAAATTTACATGTGTATGCCAACAAGAGGGAAAATATGTCTATGTATTCATATGTATTTATTATGAGAAAGGACACTTAAGTGTATACATAGATATGTTGAAGATAAAATGTTATGGAAATGGTGAAGAGATGAATTGATAGTTTACTTATAACCCTTGATGTGTATTGTATAGGGAAAATTGTATGGAAATGGAAGAAAAAGTGATGTCATTTTACTTATATGACATAGAGGAAGAGAAAAATGAAATAGATGATATGAAAGCCTTACTTTTTCCTTGTCTTCTTTCCTTGGCCGAGATCCTTCCACTTATTTTACCTTGGAATGGGTTAAACTTTTATTAATGCAATTGTAAAGGAAAATGTTATAGAAGTGATATTAACCAAGTTCAATGAAAGGGAAGGGAATAGTTAAGGCCTAGAATTTTGGCAATCAATAATCTAAATTGCCTAGCTAGAATGTATAGTCTTCCATATCCACACAATTTCATGATGAGAGAATTAGCAAACACATAAGGGTTATAGATTTTAATGAGAGGATGGTATCATGAGAAATGAATAGAAATGAAAGAAAGGAAAGGGAAACATAGAAAGGTTAGGAAAACATAGAATGAAAAGAAAGAGAACTTAGAGGAAGTATTTCTAATTTATGTTCTAGGATAGATAGGCTTGTAACCGAGTGACCAATTGTCGATATGGGACAGCTATTGGGCATTCCACGATTGTTTTATAAATTTAGATGGTTAAACATCCACTCGGTATAAGAAGTTTAAAAAATACTGTGATAGTTGCAAATTCTCAGTTAGTGTAACCTAGATAGCCAATAAAAAGGGACATTTACTTAGAATTTAGCATGATCATGGGTAAAAACCAAGTCATCCTAGATTATATATGAAAAATAGCGTACTGAGAATGTGATCCACCAAAAAAGGGGTGGTGATTCCATAGTATCATCTGCCCTAAAAGCATAGAGGAAATGATCTGCGCAGTTAGCAGTAATCTTGTAAGCTTAATTTTCATATGCTAATGATCTGTCGAAAGGCAGTGACCAATAAATAAAAGGGGTACTCGAATCCACTAGGGGACACCTCAGATAGTACCAATGGCAGAATTGTCACATAGGAGAAATTTTTCTCACTCATGTAAGTAGTAGTACGTGGAGTAGTTCACTAGGTGACTCTCTCGATACTCTTAAGCTCTCTTATAGTAAATGTGGCTTTTAGCCAATCAATGTTAAATTTTTTTACTTGTGAATGATAAATGTTTTCCCTAGCTATGAAAGAAATATTCTATATTCATGATACTCAGAGGATTCATACAGTAAACTATCATGATAAGTTATAAAAATGCATATTCATTAACATATCTCATACATATATATGCACTTACATATCTTGCATACCAATAGAATAAACTATATTTTTAAGTAAAGAATGTAGAACTGTTTTTCGTATCACTATGGTGGTACATGCTAAAATATTTTTTTTAAGTGGATTGTCTAGCTATTGAGAAATTATTTCTCATGATTATATCTGATATGTATCAGATGACTAGATATATGGTGTGGTTGGAGTTCGATGTGGCTTATGTGGAAATTCCCTTTTTAGGAATTTTTTTGTAATTCAAGCTATATATGTGCTGACGATCATGGAAGTCCCTCCTCCGTAAAGGAGGTAAGGATGGTATCTTTTTGGACATGATGTAATTAAGTAGGATGTAACCCATGTATTCTAATTCTCTTGTATTTTGGGAATGGAATTAGGATAAGTCATTTTTTATGTATATAATGAGATGAGCATATATATCAAGATGTGAAAGCTATCTACTAGTAGGAATTTTGTCAAAGGGTCTGAGTGGCAGGTTTGTTACCTCCTTACCTTAAGAAATAATATGAACTTTACATATCTTGAAATATATGTATATGACATTGTAAATATTGAATGAAATGGAAAATATGTGGATGATGTTTTAAATTTTCGCTGTGTTATTAGTTAAATAATATTTTTAATTATTTAGTCTTCCATTGTGTAATATATGAATGGAATACCTAAGTAATGAGTCCCAAGCCTAATCAAACACTAAATGGAAATTAAAATTTTACTAGAGTAATAATTGAGAACAAAGTTAAAGATAACATGCCAATCTTATAGCGAAATAGTTTATGAAAAGGAAATCTTTATAAGAAAAACTATAAGAATGGAGTGTTATAACTGGTAATTGCAGTTATTGAGATCCCTCCATCACCCCTACCTACAAAAGGGGTAGAGTTATATGAGTAGTGTGATAGTTGAAATATTTTGACATGTAAATAGTTGGTATACAGTGTAAGTGCCCAATACCCTGATCCCTTATTATATTTTTGGAGAGGGTCAAGATGATTAATTTTGATGTATATAGAAATTGTAACACCTGCCCCTAATACTTTGCATTTTTAATGGTATTATTATTATTATTAATTATGTGATGATAAGGAAGGTTCATTAGAAAGATAGAATAGACATCTTCATCAAGATAGAGTCACTTTTGTCATAAAAGAGTGAAACTGGAAAATTTGGTAAATATGGGCAAAATAGTAATTTTACCATGAAGGGAAAAAATAATTTAATTTTCTTATTTCATGAAATTACATTTAAGGACTTTCATCATTTTTATTTAAGAGAGAAGAAGAATTTAGTTTGGAAAGTGATTATGTTTACTTTGGTGGGAAAATGGCAATTTTCCCTAAAAAGGGCAAAATCATAATTTTACTCCAAGGGCATATTAGTACTTTTACATAAGGTAAAAAAATTTAATTGTTACCTAAATACTCAAGGGAAACCGAATTTAGAAACCTTTACCCATATATTTTCAATAGGAGAAAGAATAAGGTTAAAAACAATGGTATTGACATAAAGGGAAAAAAGGTAATTTTATCCTAGGGACAAAATGATAATTTTTCTAAAAGAAGGGTAAATTATTAATTTTACAAAAATAAGTTTTATGAAACTTTATTTAAGTGATTTTTACCCATTAAATCTGAAAAAGGGTGAAAATTGGGGTTAAAATGGCCATTTGGACTTAAATGGAAAAATGGTAATTTCCTTAGGGGCATATTGGTAATTTCCAAAAAGATGAGGGATCATTCTGCTATTTCAAAATTTTTAAGGGCAGAAACGTCCCAGCCCATGAAATTTCCACAAAATTACATTCCTAAGGAGAGTGGATGCCATTCTTGAAAAGGAGTAGTAAGGGTAAATTAGTCATTTCATGCCAAAGGTATTTTGGTAATTTCACCAAAACCCTAATTTAAGTCTTCTTCCTTTAGAAGAAGTAAAAGTCAAAGAAGAGAAGAGAAGAGGGTGCGGGCTGAACACTCATCTAGGCTTGGAGAAGAAGGATTTCAAGGCAAAACAACTTGGAGATTCCACTCATCTTGCATTTTTAAGGTAGCTAAACATGCCTAAACCATTCTTTTCTTGTTTTATGGTTTGTTTAAAGTGTTTTTACTCTTGCAAGAAGGATGGTTTTCTCTCTCTATATTCTTATGGATGATTTTCTTCAATAGGTTTGGAATATGTTGAGAACTTCTTATGTTTATGGCTATGGATATGTTGGAATGCTAGAAAACCTAAGAGATAGAAATTTTTCAAGATTGGAACCTTAGTCTTGAAAAATCCTAGCTTGTACCAAGGCTGAAATGGTGTCTTAAAGAGTGAGAAAATGGTAGTTTTGCATGGGATTTACTTGAATATGGTTGTCTTGTAAGCAATATGGTGAGACACTTCCATTTCCATAGATTTCTCCACTTGGCCGAATGCATGACATTGTGTGGGTGCTGAAATTGGCTTAAAAATGTACCAAGAAAGAGTGAGAGAAAGTGTCATAAAATGGTAAGAGAGAGAAAATCTAGTTAGATTAATGTCTAGGCACTTTTCCCATTTTCTAACTTCACCATTAACCATGAAAGTGTGACTTACCCATCTTGGCCGAATGGATCCATGCAAATGGTGCTGAAATTTCATTTGAAAATGGTTAGAAAACCTTATAATATTTGTCATAAGAAAGGAGGAGAGAGAAAGTTATGGTATTTTTATGTTTTTAGCCAATGTACCATGTCAAAATTTTACCATTTCACCTTAAAAGTGTGCTTAGAAATGTGAAGTTGTAAGATTATGTGCATTGTCATATTTGACATGAAAAATGAGCTAGAGGGGTATGAAAAAGGATGGCCTAAAGTGCACTTACCTAATTTTTAGGTGTGAGAAAGTGTTAGGCACAATTATAGAATTTGTTACCATAATGTTCAAATGATAGAAATAATGCTAGAAATGAACCAAATGGGTTAGAAATGCCATTTCCTCATTATTTTCTTGCCTTGGCCGAATGCTATGTAAAATTTCCCTTAAATGGCTAAACTTATGTATTAATAGAAAGTAGCCTAAGGTGCCACCCAAAATGGCTTATGATAAGTGAAATGAGGGGAAATGATGAAATGATTAATTATGGATGATAAATAGCATGCAATTTTGCCATTGATAGAAATATGTTCAAAACCATGTGAATATGATTGAATGACATAGAAATGCTTATTGTATTTGAGAAAGGCAAGATGAAAACCCTAAGAAGAAATGATCTGGTGTATACCTCTAAAGACTAAAATTTTGAGGAATGATCTGATGTATACCTCCCAAGAATAACACCTTGTGGGGAATGATCTTGTGTATACTCCCAAGGAATTAAGTTTTAAGGAGGAATGATCTGGTGTATACCTCTAGAGAATACAACCATGTGGAGGAATGATCTGGTGAATACCTCCAAAGAGTAAAACATTTAGGAGATATTATGATTTATATTGCTTGAATGTGTTATAAGTATGAATGGTTAATGTATGTGAACATTGAAAGCTTGCTATACATTCCATTAATGATATTACATGCTGCATATCTCATGTTCATAGATGCATACACAAATGTTTTACATATCACATGCCTATAGAACTATATGAAAATAATTTTGGAACTAAATAGAATGTAGAGTTATTTTTTGTATTCGTACAGTGATACATATCAGTTATTTCAAAGAATTGGTTTGTTTAGCTACTGGGAATATATTTCTCATTATTGTACTGATATGTATCAGATGCCTAGATATTGTTTGATTATAGAGATCAAGGTAGCAACAATGGAAGTCCCCTTCTTAAGGACTTTCACCATATTGAAAGATATATATATTATGTCCATTATAGAACTTCCCCAAAGTAAATTGGATACTTTAGTTACGTATATGTACCCCTTTATTTTAGTCCTGATTCGATATGTTCTTTTTGGATTAGAATTAAGACTGCTTTTTTTTTTGGCTGTATATAGAAAGGAAAAAGGGGCAATTACGGGGGAAAGGATATGTGAAGAACCCGTTCATCCTTAGTATTTTGTAAAAGGAGTTTGAGTGACAGGCTTGTTGTCTCCTTACTCCTTATAGATGGGTATTTCATATATCCTGGTATATGTATATAGAACGATGTATCATACAGCTATTATATATACATATAATATGAAAGTCTTTATAAATTCTACTATGATGTATGAAATTTTTATTTCTGCTATGTAAAAGTATGTTACCTAAGAAAAAGGAGCCAAACCTAATTATATATTAAATTACTGATAGATTAAATGCTTGGGAAAATTTATAAGATAAAAGGCTAAGAATAATGTTACCACGTATCTGAATATGTTATATGACGTTGTTAAGATAAGATAAGGGGTGTTACAAAAATGAGGGCATATATGTATCCAAGATATGTGAGAGAGAGGATATTATCCACTAGTAGGATTTTTGAAATGGGCATGAGTGGTAGGGTTGTTGCCTCCTTACCTTAATTGACTAACTGATGTTGACCTCACATATCTATAGGTGTATATCTCAAGTAAGGAATTAATGTACGTGACTATGTAAATAACTAATTATCTCATATATATATATACTATTTTATTTATTTTATTTCTGTTGCGTTACGCTTGAGAACCCAAGTGTAGAAACCGAAACTAATGGCACTTAATTATTTAACTTGGTAAAAGTCAAAAATTTACTCGGGTAGAGATAGTAGTAACTCATCAATCTTATAGTATGTTATATTATATAATTTAATTAACTAAAATGAACTATAGGATTGGGGGTGTTACAAATGCTACATTTGATTGTAGAAATATTAGGTTTGGTTTAATCTAATATATTTTATGATTGATTATGTATTAGGTTTGATTGTGATAGCTTGGTAGCATTTGGTTTAATCTAAATATTAGGTTTGGTTTAATCTTCACATCTTCACATTAATCTCACACTAGCACATTAATGAGGGTAGTTAATGTTGTGGTGAGCCTTTAGGTTAAAGGTATCATAAACAAATTAATTCACCTACAGTTTGAATGGTAATTCAAATGGCTTTTGGAAATGGTTTTCTAAAGAAACTCCCAAATATTTTTAGAACCTAGGAAGGACAGATCGAACCTCTGAGGGGCATTTCATCATCAACTTCATCCAAACTCACTTTTTTTCTCCTTGTACACTCATTTTGTTGCATCCATTCGATTTCAATCAAGTAGATAGATTCAAAAACAATACCTCAATCTTTTTTCATGTTTTTAAGTTCAAATTACCTAGGAATTAATTAGGCTCCTTGAAGTGAACATGACCCAGATTGCATCACTATAGTGCATTCTTATATCCATTTTAAGCTTTTGACACCCTGACAATGAGGGTTTGGTTAAGAGTTGCTGAACAAAACAAACCAAATACCTATAGTGAAGGAATACCCATATGTATTTCTTGGCGAAGTATCTAGTTTGCCACTTGAGAAAGAGATAGAATTGTCCATAGAGTTGGTTCCTGGCACAAGACCTATCTTTATACCACCATATAAGATGTCTCCCATATATTTGAAAGAACTCAAAACCTAGATATAGGACCTCCTGTCTAAAGACTTCATTAGGTTTAGTGCTTTACCATGGGCAGCACTGGTCTTGTTTATAAAGAAAAAGGATGGTAGTCTAAGGATGTGTATAGATTATAGGCAATTAAACTAAGTGATAGTGAAGAATAAGTATCCCCTCTCTAGGATAGATGAACTGTTGGATCAACTTAGAGGAGCAACCACTTTCTCCAAGATAGATTTAAGATCCGATTACCATCAAATTATAGTTAAGGAAGAAGACATTCCTAAGACAGACTTTAGGACCAGATATGGACACTTTGAGTTCAAAGTAATGCCATTTCGTCTAACTAATATTACAACTATTTTCATAGATTACATGAATTGCATCTTTAGACCCTACCTCGATAAATTTGTTGTAGTGTTTATTGATGACATTCTTGTATATTCCAGAAATAAGGAAGAGCATGAAATAGGGTTCAAAATAGGATTAATCAAATATATTCTAGAAACAACCTTGAAATTAATCAAATATGGCAATAGGCTGGTAGCTCTCTATTTAAAATAGGGTTTCAAACTCGAGAGTTGACAGCTAGCTGCTAGAAGGCTAGCAGTCGGTTGCTAAGTTCTTGAGATTTTTTAGAACTATAAGACATGACATTCAATTTTTAAAAGCCTGGCAGTCGGCTACTAGGTTCTTGACCCAATTTTTGGGCAAATGTAAAACGTGGCAGTCTACTGTCAGGGTTTATAAGTCAACTACTATGTTATTCTCTGTTTTTATACTTCACTGTTTGATTCATTTTCAACCCCAAATTGAAATTTTTTTAAGCAAATATGTATGCATAGACTTATTTCCTACACTTAGAAGCATCTCATAATAAGAAACAAAGGTAAAAATCATACAAAATCCAGGTCAAATCATCTAGTTGACCTTTAAGAAGGAGAAAGCAACATTCATGGTTTAAAATTCAATTTTCCAATACATACAAGCACATGCAACACAAACAGAGCACACATTTATTATTTCTAATCATAGAATACAAGTTTTTGCACCTCTAAAATCAATGAAAAACATCATCTCAAAACTTTTACCCATTTGGCCCCAAAACAAAACATTTTAGAAATAGGGAGAATAGTTTACTCAATTACCTCATTTCTAACTAAAATCCCGTGCGTTGATAGTGTTTGGGCGTTAGCAAAATTGGTTCCTAATCGGTTCCTCAAGCTTCTTCTTCTATTTCCTTCTTCCTCTCACTTTCTCTTTCTTTAATCACTCTGTCTATCCTTAGTTTCTCTTTCTAAACTATGATTCTTGAGAGTGTTTCTTTCACTTCTCCACTATTTATACCATTACCAACTTCTTGGAGAGGATTTTTGGATAGATTCTGAAAATAATTTCTAAATAATCCCTTGGGGTCATTATGCAATTTCCTAAACTATTGGGAAGTTTTATCATTCTATGTCATCCTTTATTCTTAATTCTTTTAAGAATCTTTTTCTCTATTGTTTTTGCCTCATTGTGACACATTTCTAGTGGGTCTAATCCCCTAAACTTTCCATCTCCCTTTAAACTTATAATTCTCACAAACTAGATGTCATTTCAGTCTAGTTTTTTGGCCAGTTTCTCTACTATGACTACGACTAACCTTGAGCAATAGGTAATTTCAAACACAAACAAGAGAAGTTAGTTCTATCACATAAAGACAGTTTCAGGTGCTTCGAGGGAATGTTACAATTCACCATTCCTTTTAAAAAATTTTTAAGAGAATATTTTCTATTGATGGACTGAACCATATTGTTGCATCAACCCGGCCTTGAGTTTGAAGTCTGAACCCTCCATATGTATTCTTATTCTGAAAGAAATTTCTTGCCATATGCGTTCAATACAAGGTGACACAACGCACAAACAACCAACAAGGAAGGACCACTTTAGAGTCATTTAAGGGAATAATCAGACTAGACAGCCGGCTATAGAAAAACGCATTGATGTAACTTGTAAGCGTCAAAGAGCTACCATATGGTACAAGCGAGAATAGTTAAATTTGAGAAAGGGGAATGATAGGGAAAGGTCACTGAGATCGACCTACTCCTTTTCATATTTTTTTTTTTTAACTTAGAAAAACCAAAATAAAAAAGATAAAGATAAAACAGGTGGAGGCCAAAGATAGCTTGAGCCTCTCTGTAGTGCTCCGCTTTGAAAAATAAAGTGGTAAAGTGTTTCTCTCACTGAGAGGCCTAAATACTATATTAGATGTTTAATCTTTTCCATGTGAGATGTCTTAATTTGGAGCTACAATTATTGGGTGCCAAGAATTTCGAGTTACAATATTTGAATTAGTTTCATCATATCAGTTTGTTAGTCAGAGATCTTTTTCAGAAAACTCTCTAGAAATTGTTTATTTCGAGTTCTTGAAATTGATGGGGAGATAAAATTGATGTGACTATTTCTTTTCCTCACATTATGCATATTTTAAATAAAAAAAAAGTTACCCAAATGACAATTTACTCGCTATAATATTTTTCCATAATGCGCCCACTAAGAAAATATATTTTATGTTGTCCTTGAAAAAGAGATTTTTCACGAAAATAGGTTTTATAGAAACAAACGGCATTTAAGTTAATAACTTCATGCTTTCGATACAAAACCTAAAAATGACGCAAGGGAAAACAAAAACTGGGATAAACAAAATTAACTGCAGGCTGCCTAAATGTTTAATATAAAACGGATAAATTATATACAAAATAAATTAGTCCTGTACAAGAAAAGAATATTGCTATACAAAAAATAATTGAAGCAGAGTTAACATTGGAACCAGCATTATAAGAGGGAGCCAACTCTGGCTCTCAACACTAGCAGCATCACAAGGCATAAAATGCTGCTGCAATAGAACCTCCAATCATCATAAAGCCTATCATACTGATGATTCAAAGCTTGAGGCGCCAACATAGAAACAGATTCCTCTGCAATTTAAAAGGAGCTGATGTGTGTAATAGTAGCATTGATTTAGAATTGGTCTTAGCCAGCAAAATTCCACCATTTCTTCTTTTTCTTCACGCAGGAGGATGTAGGCAATTCTGAACGTAAAACCATATGTATCATTAAAATAAAGAAAAGAAACAAAAGTACATTAGAAATAAAGTTTTTCAATGTGCAACACCCTGCTTATTAAATATAGAGAAATCAGCAAAGGCAAAAACTAAAGTTGGATTCAATTTAAAATTAAATTCTTCCGAACAATTAGACACATGATTCTCTCACTCCCCTTTTTCAATATTGCCTTCTTACTGCTGAGTAAATTGAAAAACTTATTCAAAGGATTTAAACTGCAACGATACAGTATTGAGAGGAGTTTATATGGAGTACTGAATACAACATAAAGATGTTACCTCCTTCAGGATAGATTGAATTGTAATGCACCTCCGCCCAAAAGCTGAGAAATATCACTGCATGGGTCACAAATAGGAACTCCAAACTTAGTGTATGTTGCAAGTGAAAAAGCTCTTTGGATTTGGACTGACAGTGTCAATTTGATAAATATAAGGGTGCAGGCCCCATATAGATGATGTCCTGTAATGTCCATTTCTTCTCTATTAATCTCTCTTACTGTATATTGTGTAATACTGAAAAGGATCCAACTTCTTAAAACATGCCACTTAAGCACAAAAGGGAATTTATATAAAAAATAATAATGAGAGAGAGAGAGAGAGCATCTTTGGGGGAAAAGAAAATAATTCCTTCGGTAATGCACAATGGAAAATAGCAAAAAGGAAATAACCAAAAGACAACAAAATATGAATCAGACTCTCTATTCTCTTTGAATATCAAGTAATGAAAACTATAGTAAAGGGTAAAGAAAGCAAGAAGCATCCTTGAAAGTACATGCAATTCTCTCCAGCCAAAAAACACCAGGTAACCACAATATAACACAATGCTACAAAATCATGCCATTCCTATTGTTGCAGATATGAATCAATTAATGTTGTATTGCTGTATATTTGTAATTAAATAGGCATGATTATAGGCTGATTATAGGCTATAACTTAGGAATCAATTATAGAGGATTATTCCATTTATTTTCTTTCCTTAGTTAGCATACTATCTTCTGTATAAATACCCATTCTCTAAATGAATGAGATATCAGAGCATTATTCAGAATTCTTCTGTTTTACATGGTATCAGAGCTCTGGTTGCTTCTTTGCCTATCGTTCTCTGATTGGCTTTTGCTTTAAACCGCTCTTTAGTCTTTGGGTCACGTCTCTAGTGACCATTAGCTCTCACCACCGCCCTAGAACCCTCCACCGTCAAAAGTTCGGCCAAACCCCAGTCACCGCCGAGGATTCGCGGCGCGCGTGTCTCACGCGCCACCACAAGAATTCTGCACCAATTTCATGCGCCGGCGCGTGTGAGCGCGTGGGGGGACGACTTGACGGCGAGGTAATTTTTCCGGCGTCGCAGTGGTGATTCCGGCCAGACCCAATCACGTTCCAACAGAGACAGCAACATTACTGGTGTAGTCTCCTCTTTTTCCACACTGTTTTGACATAGTATTCTCTTCTTTTTGGAATTTCTGGTGTGTTATCTGATTTACACATCTCTGGCATCCTTTGCACTTTGTTTTGGTGTGTTGCAATCTATTTTTGCTGAATTTTGGAGTTGTTGATTTGTTGGACCACTTGCTGAAAATAATTGAGTACTTTCTCTGAAGATTGCATACTGTTTTCACTAAGTGTTTCCATTTTTGATGAATATGGGGGAAGTAAAGGGTACTGTTAGTGAAATAATTCCTGCAATGTCCAAAATTACTGAAAATAAGCTCAATGGCTCTAATTATCTTAAGTGGAGTAAGACAATTAGAGTTTATTTAAGAAGTGTTGATAAGGATGACCACTTGGAAAAAGAACCTCCGACTGATAATAGTAGACAAACCTGGTTAAGAGATGATGCACGATTATTTTTGCAAATAAGGAACTCTATTGAGAATGATATCATTGGCCTTACCAATCACTGTGAATTTGTGAAAGAACTGATGAGTTATCTAGAATTTTTGTATTATGGTAAAGGGAACATTAATCGCATGTATGAAGTGTGTAGGGCTTTCTATCGGGCTGAGAAGGAGACTAAAACTCTCACTGCTTACTTTATGGACTTTAAAAGAACGTATGAAGAATTAAATGTTCTTTTACCATTCAGCACTGACATTAAAACCCAGCATGCTCAGCGAGAACAAATGGCAATCATGAGTTTTTTGGCTGGACTTCCGGTTGAATTTGAAACTGCTAAATCACAGATCCTCTCCAGCTCAGACATTAGTTCCCTTCAAGAAGTCTTTAGTAGGGTGCTACGTACTAAGAGTACTCCTTCTACTCCACAAGCCAGTGTCTTTGTTGCTAAAGGAGGAGAAGGATATGATGCAGGAAGGAAGAATGGTAATAAGGGAACAAACAAACCCTTTGATACCAGTAATATCATCTGTCATTATTGTAAGGAATTGGGGCATACAAAATGGTACTGTAAGAAATTACAGAATCGTAATCAGAGAGCTCAAACAGCAAATATTGCCATCACCTCAAGTTCATCGGGTGAGAAAACAGTAACCATCTCAGCTGATGAGTACGCAAAATTCTCTCAATTTCGAGAATCCGTTAAGGAGACTAATCAAGTTGCTACACTTGCCGAGTCAGGTAACACATGTCTTATTTCTTCCTCAAACAAGTGGGTCATTGATTCAGGTGCCACAGACCATATGACAGGTAACCCCACTATCTTCTCTAGTTTTCGGTCTCATAGGGCACCTTCCCCTGTTACCATAGCTGATGGTTCCACTTATTACATTGAGGGTTCTGGCACTGTTACACCGTCCCCATCCATCACCCTTTCCTCTGTATTGAGTTTACCTAATTTTGCTTTCAACCTTATGTCTGTTAGTAAACTCACTAAGGAATTAAATTGTTATATCTCATTTTTCCTTGATCATTGTCTCTTTCAGGATCTTATGACGAAGAGGATTATTGGTAAAGGACATGTATCTAATGGTCTCTATATTCTGGATGCCTGGGAACCAAAGTTGACTGCTTGCTCAAGCATTACTTCTCCATTTCAAGCTCATTGTCAGTTGGGCCATCCATCTTTATCTACATTAAAGCAACTATGTCCTCAATTTCATCATGTATCTTCATTGGAGTGTGAATCGTGTTAGTTTGCAAAACACCATCGTAGTTCTTTTAGTCCTAGAATAAATAAACGAGCTGAGTCTGTTTTTAAATTAGTCCATTCGGATGTTTGGGGACCTTGCCCTGTTCCATCTAAATCTGGTTTCAAGTACTTTGTTATTTTTGTGGATGATTTCTCTCGCATGACTTGGATTTATTTTATGAAACATCGTTCTGAAGTACTTTCCCACTTCTCTGCTTTCTTTGCTGAAATAAAAACCCAGTTTAATGTACCCATACGAATCTTACGCAGTGACAATGCTAAGGAATTTGTCTCAAATTCTTTTAAAAAATTTGTGTCTGAACATGGAATTCTTCACCAGACCTCTTGTGTGGATACTCCTGCCCAAAATGGGGTTGCTGAGCGAAAAAATAGACATCTTCTAGAGACCGCCCGAGCTCTCATGTTTGAAAAGCAAGTTCCTAAACCATTTTGGGCTGATGCAATATCCACTGCATGCTTTCTGATCAATCGGATGCCCTCCACAGTTCTGCACGATGACATCCCTTACACTATTTTGTTTCCACACAAACCGCTGTTTCCTATTGCTCCTCACATTTTTGGTAGTACTTGCTATGTCCGTGATGTTCGACCTCATCTGACTAAACTGGATCCTAAGGCTTTGCGGTGTGTCTTCTTGGGGTATTCTCGTTTACAAAAGGGTTACAGGTGCTACTCTCCTAATCTAAATCGGTATTTGGTCTCCAATGATGTAAACTTTTCAAAGCAGACACCGTTCTTCTCTCCCCAATCCATTCCTGTGAATGCTGAAGATGACACTGATTGGCTGATATACAGTGTCCCACCTATTGAGTCTTTGGGAGCGACGATTCCTCTTGATGATTGCCTTGGTGATGGTCCTATTTCTTTTGGTCTTCAGCCCGATATCCCTCCTGCACCTCGTCCACCGATTGTTCAAGTTTACTCTCGGCGTCGAGAGACTCATAATGATACATGTCCTGCACCATCTCCTTCATCATCTGATCCTCCCTTCAATGATTTGGATTTACCCATCAACCTTCGAAAAGGTAAGCGTGAATGCACTCGTTCTCAATCTTCTTATCCCATTGCTAATTTTGTTTCATATGACCACTTATCCCCTGTGTCTAGTTCTCTTATTGCTTCTTTAGATTTCGTCTCCATACCTAAAACAGTAAAAGAAGCTCTTTCGCACCCTAGCTGGTCAGTAGCAATGCTTGAGGAGCTCAATGCTCTAGATGCAAATCATACTTGGGATCTCGTGGCTTTACCTGATGGAAAAAAGGTTGTTGGGTGTAAATGGGTTTTTGCAGTTAAAATGAACCCTGATGGCTCGGTGGCTCGGCTGAAGGCTCGCTTAGTTGCTAAAGGGTATGCCCAGACTTATGGCATTGACTACTCCGATACCTTCTCTCCTGTTGCCAAACTTAGCTCCGTTCGTCTATTTATCTCTCTCGCCGCTTCCTATGATTGGCCTTTACATCAGCTAGATATTAAAAATGCTTTTCTCCATGGTGATCTCCAAGAAGAAGTATATATGGAGCAACCTCCTGGGTTTGTTGCTCAGGGGGAGTATGGGAAGGTATGTCATTTGAAGAAATCTTTGTTTGGCTTGAAACAAAGCCCTCGTGCGTGGTTTGGAAAATTTAGTGAGGTAGCTAAAGAGTTTGGCTTGAACAAAAGCAAATGTTATCATTCTGTGTTCTACAGACAAACCAAGGCTGGTATTATTCTCCTTGTTGTCTATGTTGATGACATCGTTATTACAGGAAATGATAATACAGGAATCTCCTCTCTGAAGGCCTTTCTGCATACTAGATTTCACACTAAAGATTTAGGTCAATTGAAGTATTTCTTAGGAATAGAAGTACTGAGGAATAAGAAGGGGATTTATTTGTCGCAAAGAAAGTATGTTCTTGACCTACTTGCAGAAACAGGAAAGATGGGAGTCAAGCCATGTAGTACTCCAATAATCCCAAATGATCATCTTACTAAAGATGATGGCGACCCGTTTGATGATCCAGTGCGGTGCAGGGAGGTTAGTAGGAAAGTTAAACTACCTCACAGTGACTCGTCCGGATATTGCTTATGCTGTAAGTATTGTTAGTCAATTCATGTCTGCTCCTACAGTAAAACATTGGGCAACTCTTGAACATATCTTGTGTTACTTGAAAGGGGCACCAGGACTAGGCATACTCTATAGTAACCACGGACACAATCGCATTGAATGCTTTTCAGATGCCGATTGGGCTGGATCGAAGTGTGACAGAAGATCTACTACAGGCTACTGTGTTTTTGTTGCTGGAAACCTAGTATCTTGGAAGAGTAAGAAACAAAATGTAGTTTCTCGATCCAAAGGCGAGAATCTGAATACAAAGCTATGGCACAATCTACATGTGAGATTCTGTGGATACATCACTTGTTAACTGAAGTTGGGTTAGAATTCACTACACCATCAAAACTTTGGTGTGATAATCAGGCTGCTCTTCACATCGCCTCTAACCCAGTTTATCATGAAAGGACTAAACATATTGAGGTTGATTGACATTTTATTAGAGAAAAGATACAAGAAGGTTCAATTTCTACTGGATATGTGAAGACAGGAGAACAGCTAGGAGACTTATTCACGAAAGCACTAAATGGTACTCGAGTGGAATACCTTTGCAACAAGCTGGGCATGATTAACATCTATGCTCCAGCTTGAGGGGGAGTGTTGCAGATATGAATCAATTAATGCTGTATTGCTGTATATTTGTAATTAAATAGGCATGATTATAGGCTGATTATAGGCTGATTATAGGCTATAACTTAGGAATCAATTATAGAGGATTATTCCATTTATTTTCTTTCCTTAGTTAGCATACTATCTTCTGTATAAATACCCATTCTCTAAATGAATGAGATATCAGAGCATTATTCAGAATTCTTCTGTTTTACACCTATGATTGCGTAAATATTTAAACTGCATCATGAAAACATTTCTTATGTCTGCAACTTTGCAACACCTTAATTTTATTTATTTATTTATTTATATGGATAAAAGAAGAAATTTCATTAGAAAGAAAAGAAAGTACAGCTTGTTGTAGGATCACATACCCTCAATCCAGAAACAAGAAAAACCTCAAAATAAAGCCCTACAAAGTTTAGCAGACCAATCTCTTTGCAAATCTAATCACTCTTAATACCCATGGCAAAGCCCCAAGAGAAGCCATATATACAATTCTGTCCCATCACATGTGTTAGGGTGAAGATATGCCCTCCAAGATGTGAGCATTCCTTTTCAACCATACAAACCCAAGGATCACATAAACCACACATTGCCACAGAACTTTGTTCTCAACATGTCAATTGTAATAATCATATTCATAGTTATTAAATCATGATTCGAATGCTGAATCAGAGAGCTAATTTTTAAATCATAAATCGTATTAAATCGTACCATTCATGAGCACAATGAGAAATAGCTTGAGATATATCATATCAATGACTTATATGTCTATAGCATAAAAAAAATGTTTCTAAGGCTCCTGGGAGAATTTGGATCTGTGACAACTATGATCGTATTAACTATTACTGTCCAAACAGAAGACTTGACCTTAGGGAGTTTCAGATTTCCAAATGTTTTATTCAAGGAGGAATTTCTGTCAACCAAGAGCCTTAGAAAATAAAAGACCAAAGATTCAAATTCTACCATCTGGAATGGAAAAAAGGTGAGTGGAATCAAGTAAAAGCAGAAAGATTTGTAATTAACTAGTTTCTCTATCGAATATTCCTCCAACAATAACAGTTCAAAGAAAAAATAGTCATGACCACCATAAATTTTGACATCAAATTATATTACCAGAACAATCACCAGAAGATACGAAAAAAGTCCTGAGAAATATTAATTTTGAACTATGATGATTACCGGTTTGGCATCCAAGCCATTCCAATTTAAAGCATAATAGCTTCCATACTTGATCTTGTTCTATGGCTCTTGAACTACAAAAATATTCCAACAAAAACAATTTTCTTACCAACTTTTCTACAATAGGTATTATCCCAACTTTTTCTCACATGCATTCATTCTTAATCTCATCCTTTCTATTGTGTCTACTCATCCAACACAACATTCTCATTTCAATAACATTGAATTTTTGCTAGTCTTTTCATCACCCAACATTCGGTATCATACAACATGCAAGTCTTATAGTTGTGCAATAAAATTTTTCCTCCATTTTGAGTGGCACTTTTCTACACAAATGACCCTTGAAGCCTTCTTTCATTTCATTCAGCCAACTTAAACCCTATGATTTATGTCTTTCTATATTTCTTCATTATTTTGTATGATAATCCACAACTATTTAAAACTCATGACTTGCTATATGGAATAATTTACAAGTTTCACTTCTACTCTAGAATTAGTGTACCTCTCACTAAATTTACATTCTATATATTACGTTTTACTTCAACTTATACGAAAGCCATGTTTCCAAACCTTCTCCCCTCAACTCTAGACTCTCGTTAACTTCTTTTGAATCTCCAACAAAGACTATATTGTTAGCAAAAAACATGCACCGTGGCACCATCTTTTGGCTATTTTCAGTAAGCACATCCAATACCGAGTTAAAAAAAAAAGGCTCAAAGCTAAACCTTGTGCAGTCCTATAGTTATAGGGAAATCTTCCGTAGTTCCACTTTGTGTTTTCACACATGTTGTGACCCCATCAAACATATCTTCAAATTGTTCGAACATAAGCAACACGAACCCCTTCTTTTTCAAAGTCTTCTACAATATATCCCAGTACTCTATCATTAGCATTTTCCAAATCTATGAAAACCATATATAAGTTTTTATGAATTCTCTGATATTTCTCCATCAATCTTCTTAATAAGTATATTGTCTCTATGTTGACCTCCTGGCATGAAACCAAATGAGCTCTCTGTAATCCATATGTCCAACCTTAATCTCGCTCAATGACCTTTTCCCATAATTTCATAGTATGGCTCAAAAGCTTAATCCCCCTATAATTTGCACAATTTTGTATTCCTCCCTTATTTTTATACATAGGGTTTAAAGTACTTTTCCTCCATTCATATGGCATTTTCTTGCATCTCATTATCTCATTAAACAGATTCATTAGCCAACTTATGTATTTTCTTCCTAAAATCTTGCACAGCTCAATTGGTATATTATCTTGTCCTATTGTTTTGTAGTTACTCATTCTCTTTAATGCCTATACTACTTCAAACTCCTGGATTCTCCAATAAAATGTATAATTTTATTACTCCTTTTCAGTCCTTATCCTACCAGAGTGACAAACTTTAAAGCAATTATCCAATCTCTTATTATTTTTATATCCAATACTTTGCCCCTCCACTCTTTATCCATTATTATACCTAACTCAATTCCTAGCTTTAGACTTGCTAGTGCACCAAAGCTTAAAACCCAGAGTGTCTATCATTAATATTTATAAAGAAATAAAAATCCCATACCCTAGAGGATATGTACTTTGTCATACCCAAGAGGTGAAATTTTTTCATTTATCGGCAATTTTGTATCCATCATTATAAAGTCATATCAACTTGGTGAGTAATTAGTACTCATTTACCATCATCCACCATTGTCCTTAAAAAGGGCAGGACTCAAGATTAATCTCCAAGGTCATTGCCTTTATCTTTGCAATTTCCAATTATATATGCAAAATTGTTTGCAGTTGTTTTATATATGATTAGATTTTTCCAAACAAAAACTACAACATAATTCTTGGCCATTCACCATGAATAGAAATATATAACCAACAATTTAGCAAACATTAATAGTCTTACCTCTTCCAGACTTCTGTATCTGTGGAAGAATCTCGATGTAACATGTGTCTTTAAAAGAGGTAATAACAAAAATTTTGATGCCATACTGAAATGACAAATGACCATATCAGTTAAACCGTACATGATGATTTCACATCATTAGAGATACCCATTATCTATGACAGCATATATAAAATGAGGCAATCACAAAATGCTGATGCAGAAGAAAAATGAGAATAACGAGGCTCCATTTGAATTAGGAATCAGAACTGAATGTCAACATTGTACTATCCAATTTGAATGCCTACTTACAAAATTTTAAGGGAGGATTGAGTGAACAAAATAGTCTACCTTATTTAAACTTCCAGAGAAAATTTTCCCTAAAACCCACCGCAATTTTCTTTTAAATTATTTAAGTCATCAAATTTACATTTTTAATATAGACATAACTTACTCCAATAATGTCTGAAAGGCCAAAATCAAGGGAATAAGCACCCAAAGGATTAAAAAATTGAAGAAATTCATCTTTGAATTCTTTAATATATGCATAATCAGCAAAAATGATGAGTAAAATAACAGAAACCAAGAAAAATAGAAAGGAGTAATGCTTCCTCATACCCAATCCGCAGCAGCCTGCAATGTGACATGATCACCCCATTCTCCACTTCTATTTCATCCAAATAAAAGGTTAATAGGAAACAAATGAACTTCAGTGGCGCCCATATTATATGAATTATGATACAAAACAACAGAAAAAACATACTTGCCCATCTTCTTCAAATAATCACTATAAGCCATAGGAACATAACCCGCATATAGTTCTGGGTAAGACTTGAGCTGATTAACCACAAGAAACAGTTATATCAATATAAAAACACACGAGGGAGTATAAATAGTAGTATATCTCAACATCAAGCAACCTGTCGAATGATTTGCTCCCTTACAAATTTGTGGTGTTCTGATGAGCGATAGAGCTGATCTGACAAAGCACGAAACTGGAGGAATATAAAACTAATAAGGCACTCAGTGTGACATAACATAACTACATGAACTACCCTTCATTACATGCGATTTATAATAGGCAGCCTTGAAAATCATGAAACATAATGATCAATGTTAGTACTTCTTAATGCTTCTACGTGCTTCTACAAAACATAAATTTTATAGGATTCAAAGCCTTTGGTTATATAATGGCAAAATTGTCAAACCACAAAAACAGTATATTCTAAAAATTCAGCTGCTATTCAATTAAACTTAAACACTTAAATAGCAGAAGACAGAATATATCAACAATCCGTGAAAGTAGATAACCAATAACATAGTTCAAAAAAAATAATAATAATTTCACTTGCAAGTAATTGGATGGCTGTAATCTAGGCAGTTTCAAGCTGCACTGTTCACCACAACTCTGAATGAAATCCTAATGATAAATTATCTCTCAAATCGATGGAAATAAGCCCTAAAACAAAGCAACCAATTTACATCTCACAAGAATATTGCGCACTTAGAAATGAAAACCAACCTGGCAGTTACCATCTCCTTCAACCTTATTCTCAATAAGATCATATAACTGCAACCTGCGAAAGAACATAATTCTTAGAATTTGATAATATGATCAACAGCTCAAATACAGAAGAAAAAAAGAAGTCGCTGATAGAACCCCAAAATTAGAGGAAACTGTACTGCACTACTGCTGAATATATTGATATTAAAAGAGAAAACCAGGCAAGAGGTGCCCTTACAGCGAAAGAAAATATAACAGCAAACACAGCGATGAACCAGAAAGAAAGACACAATCCCTAGCTATTCGAGATGCTAGGCCTCTCCACACACTACTTTTCCAATTGCATAACCAACTCTGCACCCAGCTCCCTGGTGAAAACACCAAATCCCACTACACCCTTCACACGTGTGACTCAGTACCAAAAACCGTTACCCACCGACCCTCATTATTCTTTTTGTGTTTGGGCTTCCTAGAATTTACTTTAGTAATTGGGGGCCATCATTACCCCTCCCTTTGAAAGTCACCTTGTCCTCAAGGTGAAAAGAGGGAAATTGGGACTTAATGGAGTCATAATTTTTCTAGGTATTGTCACACTCAGGTAAACCAGCCCACTTAATTAGAAGTTCCACTTCCCCATTTGTAAGCATCCTCCATTTTCAAACTGCTGGTTGAACTTGGAGTTCAAGCTCTTCAGTTGAGGATGGAGGGAGTTGCTGTGCTGTACTTGCTCCCTGAAAAGTCTTCTTAAGCTGAGAAATGTGAAAAGTAGGGTGAATCTTAGTATGAGAGGGGAGACCTAGTTTGAAAGCCATTGATCCAAACTGCTCCAGCACCTTGTAAGGCCCATAGTATCTTGGGGATAGTTTTCCATTGCGACACTTAGCCAAGGATTTTACTTTATAAGGTCAGATCTTCAAATACACTAGATCCCCAGGCTGAATCTGACTATCACATCTCCTTTCACCTGCCTCTAGCTTCTTTTGATTCTGAGCAATCTCCTTTCACCTCTTTAACTAATGAAACAACATTATTGTACCTTAGTAGAGTAGGCAGGTTTCTTCCATAAACTGCCTTAAATGGTGTCATCCCAGCTACACCATGGAAAGTGGCCTTATACCAAAACTCAGCCCAAAAAACCCACTCAAACCATGGTGTTGACTAGCTCTATTGGGCCTATTGGGCCTAATTGGGCTTTTATTCTGATAGCATGATTATAGGATTTTATTTTGTAATTATTGTATCTTAATTACCTTTCTAAAACTAGAATAGTGAATGGTGTATAAATTCATTGTCCATATATTTGTA
This sequence comes from Senna siamea, assembly GCA_031216115.1. NCBI lineage: Eukaryota > Viridiplantae > Streptophyta > Magnoliopsida > Fabales > Fabaceae > Senna > Senna siamea. The sequence goes on from CM062354.1 coordinate 16,450,612, forward strand.
ACATACGATTGAGTTCTCCTCCTCTCTTTACTGTCCACATCTTGGAGGCTAAGTTTTCTCCCTCCCTTACTGTCCCCACCCATCTAGAGCCAACACCCACCGTCCGATCTGCCGCCGCTCGAATTCCAATGGCCGATAGCCGAGGCAAGCTCCGCCACGTGTCGTCGAGCTGTTCTAGACAGATTCGCGTTTTTTCTCCGATCTCGACCGTTCTATCCCATCATTTGCCTCATCGCCACCATATTCAGAGAGCTCATCGTCTCGCCAGCAAAACCCACCAAATCCGATTTGGCTTTTCTAGTTTGCTTTGTTTTTTAGGTTGTTCTCTCTGTTTTTTGGCCTCTTTCTTTGTGGTGTTGATTACTTATTACAAGAGACACTAAGGCAATAGAAAATACTTCACTTGCCTATATCTGCAACGTCAAGTTGGATAGAACTAATACCTATCTCGCTTGGTCAAGGGCATGTCTTTTATACATTAAATCTCAAAAGTTACTGGGCTATATTATTGAAGATATGAAACCCCCCGCTATTTCTAATGATAACTATGCTCAATGGGACTCTAAAATCTCCCTTGTTATGACATGGCTGATAAATACTATGCATCCCCAGATCTCTAAGCAATATTTGTTACTTGATACTGCTGAAAAAATCTGGACTTCAACCAAATGCACTTATTCTTGCAAAGGAAATGATTCTCAGGTATTTGAGATCAGGATAAAGATCCATGCCACTAAACAGGAATAGTTAACTACAACTGACTATTATTCTGAATTGAGTGAGTTATGGCAAGAGTTAGATTACTATCAAGATCTCCACGCCATATGTGCTGAGGATGTAGTTTTGTTTCACTAGTTGATTTCAAAAGAGAGAGTTTATGATTTTCTGGCTGGTTGAAATCCAAAATATAATCAGATTCGAATTCAAATTCAAGAAAAATTTTCTCTCCTTTCTGTTGAGGATACTTTCTCCTATGTTGTACATGAAGAAAGTTGCCACGGTGTCCTGCTTTATCAAGCACCAATTGAGAAGTTTGGTTTGACCATCTCCCATGAGAAACCCAAGACCACCACTTTTGATAAAGATCACTTGCAGTGTGATTACTGTGGTAAGCCGAGGCATACCAAGGAGACTTGTTGGAAGATACATGATCAACTAACTCGAGGCCGTGGATGTAAACGAGTCATTTCATCCAAAGGTCAGGTGAATATGGCTGATACTGTTGAGCCACCCAAGGATGCAAATTCAAGAGCCTCTCTTCTGATGAAATTCAACATCTCCATCATCTCCTAACCAAGCTTGACCCCTCTACAACTGGCACTTCTAATTATGTGCACTCAAGTATGGCTTTTACTACTCATTCTCCCTCTTGGATTGTTGATTATGGTGCGAATAGACTTATGACCAGCTCTTCTAAGGGCTTGTCCAACTACTCTCTCTTTTGATGAAATTCAACACCTCCGTCGTCTCTTAACCAAGCTTGACCCCTCTACAACTAGCACTTCTAATTATGTGCACTCAGGTATGGCTTTTACTGCTCATTCTCCCTCTTGGATTGTTGATTCTGGTGCGAATAGACATATGACCGCCTCTTCTAAAAGCTTGTCCAACTACTCTTCATGTCCTAAAGGGGAGAATGTTCGAATAGCCAATAAGTCTGTATCTTCTGTTTGTGGGACAGGTTCTGTGATTTTTACACCTAATATTACACTCTCATATGTGCTTCATGTACCTGAGTTTCCTGTTAATCTTTTATCTGTCAATTCCATCAGCAAAGATCTAAATTGTAAAATTATGTTCTTCCCTAATCATTGTGTCTTTCAGGACCTTCACATAGAGAGGAGGTTGGCAGTGGTAGGTTGTGTGATGGCTTGTACGTGATAGATGGTGTTCGAGACTCGGAACAAGCCCTTCTTGGAATTAATAAAGATGTCAATCACAAAATAATCTAGTGGCATAGGCAATTGGGACATCTATAGTTTTGTTTTAAAGAAACTTTTTCCCAATTTGTTTTCAAATCTTAATGTTGAAACCTTATTTTGTTAGGCTTGTGAATTTACCAAACATACTCGAACCTCTTATCCTTTGAGTAATAATAAAAGTTTGATTCCTTTTATGATTATTCATTCTGATGTCTGGGATCCTCCTCAAATTATTTCTTTGTCTAGTTGTCGATGGTTTGTTACCTTTATTGACTGCTGTACCCGCACAACTTGGGTTTATGTACTAAAGTCAAAAAATAAAGTTTTTTCTTGCTTTCAATCCTTCTTCCATAAGATGGTCTGTACTCAATTTGATGCTAAAATAAAAGTCCTGAAAATTGACAATAGCACTAAGTACATGAATAAACATTTTGAGACTTACTTGAAAAATTATGAAATTATCCATCAAACCAATTGTCATTATACCAGTGCCCAGAATGGAGGGGCTAAAAGGAAACATAAACACGAATTAAAAGTGGCTCAGTCCCTCATTTTCACCATGGACTTACCCAAGCCTAATTAGAGGGATGCTATTTTAGCTACTACATACCTTATAAAACGCATGCCTCTAAAAATCCTTGATTTTCAGATTCCTCTTGAAGTTTTAAGAGGTAAAAGAAACTATGTTATCCCACTCAAAGTGTTTGGTTGTGTCTGTTATGTTCATACTAGGAATACTGGAAAACTTGATCCTAGAGCCCTTAAATGTGTCTTCATAAGGTATTCCCCTACTCAAAAAGGTTAGAAATGTTATTATCCTCCCTTCAAAAAAATCTTTGCTAGTATGTATTTTACCTTTCGGGAAATTGAACCCTACTTTAGCACACCCTTATCACCTCTTCAGAGGGAGGTTAATAAAATAGAAGAGGTGGCGCTCCTTGATCTAAAAGGAAGAATGTAGTTCAGGGAGAGATTGTTCAGAGATTGGAGAGATTGGATAGACCTAACTTGTTGACATACTCAAGGAGGAACCGGCCAGACAGAGCTAAAGAAGCCATCATACAATCTGCCAAATCTTCTGAATCTTTCTCCACTGATGAGTTATCTATATTCCCTAATGATTTAAATCTACCTATTGCTCACAGAAAAGGAGTCAAATCTTGTACCAAACATCCTATGTCTAATTTTGTTTCTTATGACTCTTGTCCCCATCATATAGAGCCTTTGCCTTATCTATTTCCTCTGTGTCTATTCCATAGAATTGGAAGGAAGCTATTACTAATCCCAAGTGGAAGCAAGTGATGATTGAAGAAATAAAGGCCTTATCCAAGAATGAGACTTGAGCCTTGGTCCCTCCTCCACCAGATAACAAATTGGTGGATTGCAAATGGATATTCATTGCGAAACATAAAGCTAATGGTTCGATAGAACGATCCAAAGCAAGATTGGTGGCCAAAGGGTTCACACAAACTTATGGAGTGGACTATCACAAGACCTTTTCTCCATTTGCAAAAATGAACTCCATTAGAATTTTGTTATCTTGTGCAGCTAATCTCGATTGGGACTTCCACCAATTTGATGTCAAGAATGCATTTCTTCATGGAGACTTGGAAGAGGAAGTGTATATGGAGATCCCACCTGGGTTTGATAATGAACAGTGTCAAGCAAAGGTGTGTAAATTGAAAAAGGCTCTATACGGATTAAAACAGTCTCCAAGAGCATGGTTTGACAAATTCAGTAACGCTATGGTTACCTTTAGCTATCATCAGAGTAATGCTGACCATACCCTTTTTATAAGACATCAAAAGGGCAAAGTCACTCTCCTCATCGTCTATGTTGATGATATAATAATGACTGGAGATTATAAAAAAGAGATGTCCCGATTGAAGAAGCTATTCATTTCACAAGAATCACAAGAATTTGAGATTAAAGATCTCGGTAAACTACAATACTTCTTGGGAATTGAGGTTGCTAGATCAGAGAAAAGAATCTTCATTTCTCAAAGGAGGTATATTCTGAATCTCTTAGAAGAGACTTGCATGTCAGGGTGCAAACCGACAGAATCTCCTATTGGGTGTAATCATAAACTACAATCAAGGGTTGGAAAGTCAATTGATAAGGAGAGATACCAAAGGTTGGTCGGAAAACTTATTTACCTTTCTCACACTAGACCAAACATAGCCTATGCGGTCAGTCTAGTCAATCAGTTCATGCATAATCCTCGAGAATCCCATATGCAAGCTACTTTCGCACCTTGAGGTATCTAAAGTCTAGCCCAGGGAAAGGATTACTTTTTTTCAAACATGGCCACCTCTAGATAGAAGCTTTTATAGATGCAGATTGAGTCGAATCACTAGATGACAGAAGATCGACATCCGAATATTGTACGCTTGTAGGAGAAAACTTGGTTCCTTGGAGAAGTAAAAAGCAAAGTGTCGTTGTTAGATTCAGTGTAGAAGCTCAATATAAAGCTATGGCCCAAGCAGTTTGCAAACTTATGTGAGTACAGAAGCTATTAAAAGAATTGAATACTGAAAAAGGAGTTGTCCTTGTACTGTGATAACAAGGCTGCCATTATTATAGCTCATAATCCAATTCAACATAATCAAGCAAAACACATTGAAATTGACAGGCACTTTATCAAAGAGAAGGTTACTAGTGGAATACTAAGCCTGGTTTATGCGACATCAAAAAAGCAACTTGTTGATGTATTTACCAAAGGTCTCAACCAACAAATGTTTCACACGCTCCTTTGCAAGTTGGGCATGTGTGACATTTTTGCACCAACTTGAGGGAGAGTGTTAACTATCTCTATTGGGCTTATTAGGCCTAACTAGGCTTTTATTCTAATAGCGTGATTATAAGATTTTATTCTGTAATTATTGTATCTTAATTACCTTTCCAAAACTAGAATAGGGAATGGTGTATAAATTCATTGCCCATATATTTGTAACATATGATTGAATAATAAAAAAATATTCAGTCAATTAAAATCTTCACATGGCTTTGGTTTGTCTCCAGCAAAGCAGCAAAGACAGGTTTCTAAATAGCGATTTACCACCTCCAATTGGCCATCTGACTAGGGGTGATACTCCAAACTAAATCTTAGTTTAGTCCCTGCCATATGAAAGAGTTCCTTCCAAAAATGACTAAGGAAAATCTTGTCTCTATCAGACACAATAGATCGAGGAAAACCATGAAGTTTTACCACTTCCTTAGAGAACAACTCAGCCACATCCTTGGCTATGTAAGGGTGCCTTAAAAGTAGAAAATGACTGTACTTTGAAAGTCGACCAACAACCACCAATATATTATCAAATCCATGAGATTTCGGCAATCCTTCAATGAAATCCATCACAATATCCTCCCAAACTTTCTCTGGAATTGGGAGAGGTTGCAATAATCCCGTTGGACACATGGCCAAATATTTATTCTTTTGACAAGTGTCACAAGCTGCCACAAAGTGCTGAATATCCTTCTTCATGCCTTCCCAATAAACTACTCTAGCCAATCTTTTGAAAGTCAGAAAATAACCCAAATGTCCCCCTATAGGGGAAAAGTGAAATTGCTCCATCAGTAATGGAATTCAAGGTGAGCCTGATGGCATCACCAATCTGTTTTTATATAGTAAACAGCCCCTTTTGATGGAATATCCCGTTTTCGGGAGTCCCCAGTGATCAATTGCTTCAAGATGGCACTTTTTCTTATTTTTATACAAAGGAAAAGAAGAAAACCAAAAGGACAGAAACTAAATAATTACATTCCAGCCTAAGTTAACAGAACTGAGAGCATGCCGAAATCTGTTTAGGTAGGCATCCTTGGCAGCACCCTGAAGCTGGATTAGTTGAAAGCTATTGAAAGTTGAAGCAATGTGGAGAATATCCTGTATCAAAACTCCACTATTCCCAGTTGTGTAATCGTGGTATTGTTTCTGATCTAAAAAACAAATTGTCAAACAGTTCTCAGCCACTAAGCCAAGTCTTAATTGAGAAATTTTCTGCATTGATTTGCGAAGACATTCTAAAGTTGCATCCTGAATTGAGGCACGATTGCAGGAGCCATAGCCAAACAACTCAACTTCCTGATTTTGACAGACTAGCAACAAGAGACACTTTTTAAACCAAGAACCTTGAATTTTAACCTTCCTTCCCCAGATTACTATTGACCATCCTTGGTGAGGCACCTGATTAGCCTGAATTTGGTTACTGACATAAGGAAAGGAGTATAATGAGTTGGTAGCCTTCTCATTCCACCAGGCAAAACAGATATGATGTACCCAAATATTAGAACATTTAATGACTGTCTCAGGATGAGGGTTAACAACTTGAAAAAAAGACTTGATTTCGCATCATCCAAATAGAATAAAGGAGCACACAAAAGATCTGAAGCTCATGACGAGTTTCCTTCAAGTGTTTGCTCTTATATAGCCAAGTTTGTAACCAACTCTGAATATAAACCGGCTGAATTCGATTGTCCTTAAAGCCAACGGAGAGCCAAACCATACAGCTCTAGCAAATTCACATTCAATAAACAAATGGTTTTGGGTCTCAGAGTGATTATGGCAGAAACAACACATATCATTAACAGTAAAATGATGTTTATTTACTTTGTTCATAGTTGGCAGACAGCTCTAGGATTTTACAGAGGAAGACTATGATCCTTAGGGGCAATCGTAACTTCTACAGACACTTCCATCCATTCTCATTTAGATTAACAGTTGAATTATTCATATTTCCTTGTTCATGCAACAGATATCTATATCCCAGGCAAACCTTATAAACACCAGCAGGATTAGGCTGCCATATTAATTTGTCTTTAGCACCAGCAATAGAGATAGGAGGAGAGGTAATTTCTTCAACCACTTGAGGGCAATAGTACGGTAGAAGCCTGTTAGTGTTCCATTGTCCTACGTTATGCATTATGAAATCCTTCACTAAGGAAAACTAAGGATTTCCTTGCATAGGCCACCAGAGATGGTTTGACAGGGAAATTAAGGATCCATCACTTACTTGCTGTGAGAGATAGTTCAGGATTAAATCTCTAGATTTCAAGATACCTCTCCAAATCCATGAAGCATTTGAACATGAATCTAAAGAACCTAATTGTTGCTGGGATAAGTACTTGGCTGCTACTGTTTTATAGAAGAGAGATTGGGGATTATTGTAGATTTTCCATATTTGCTTAGCAACTAGAGCCTGACTAAAAGGGTGCAACTTCTTAAAGCCTAATCCTCCTGAACTAAGAGGCAGCCACAGACAATCCCATCTTAGCATATGAATTTTCTTCCTAGAGTCAGTGAATCCCCAAAAGAAATTAGACAGTATGCTTTCAATCTGTCTGCGATATTTAACACGGAGTTGATAGATGGATAATTGATAGACTAAGATGAACTGAGAACTGAATTGATAAGTGTCAACCTTGCTGACTGAGATAGAGATGAGACCTTCCAGCCCTGTAATCTGAATCGGATTCTATAAACCACTTCTTCAAAAAGGGCTGATCTATTGTAGGAAGGACCTATCCACCCACACTCCAAGGTATTTCCCCAATAAGCCATCAAATTTAACCCCTAAAATTCCTTAAAGAATTCTTTTAAATTTGTGAGGGGTGTTAGGACTAAAAATTAAGGATGACTTGCTCTTATTCAATCTCTAACCCAACATGTCCCCATAATCTTTAAGAATTTTGTCCACTTCTTGACAAGCTCATGTAGATGCTTCAAAGAAAAGAACAGTATCATCAGCATAATCCTTTCCATTTATTCTGACTTTCAGCTTGATGCATCATGCAAGATAAGATATTAGAGCAATGAATAATAAAAAGGAAAGGAGACAAAGGATCGCCCTGACGGATGCCACACTTCAGGTAGAAGCTTTTTGTTGAGCTCCCATTTATGATTACTGGTAGCTTACTGTGCAGACACACTGCATAATAAGTTGGATCCATTTAGTAGGGAATCCCATTCTAATCAGAGTTGCTTGCAGAAACTGCCAAGATAATTTGTCATAAGCCTTTTGAATGTCCAATTTAAGAGCACACCAGCGAGCTTTAGTTCTTTTTGCTGAGTGAATTTTATGCATAAGCTCAGCTACCATGACTATGTTGTCAGTTATATTTCTGCCTCTTACAAAACCACTCTAATTAGGAGCTATGACCTCAGGCAAAATGTCTTTAATCCGATTGCTTAAGACTTCAGCAATGAGTTTATAAGCAACATTGCTTAAGCTAATAGGTCTAAAGTCTTGGAAGGTCTAAGGACCTTGAGTTTTAGGGACTAGAATTATGAAGGTAGAATTCAGTTTTTTTAACATATACCATGTAGATAGGAAACTATGCACCATTTGGAATGTATTATTACCCACTGTATCCCAAAATGCATTGAAAAATCCAACATTCATTCCATCTCGACCAGGAGAGCTGTCCTTTTTCATTTGGGATAGAGCAGAAAGCTTCAAGATGGCACTTAACTGTTCATCTTGTTGCACCTCAGCATCCCAAGCATCCCAATCACCTAGCTGAATTACTGAGACTGATTGTAACTGAATATGATCCTCCACTCTAGACAGAGCATCTGCTGCCCCATTATCTCAGCCAGGTTTATGGTGAATTTTAAATTGATGACCCAAAAGCTTATAAACCCATTTTGCTTGAGTTCCATCCAACACCCACTGTTCAAGTAAGAATTTGAGGCTTTTTGGGTCAGTGTGGATCACAAAGCGGTGTCCCCATAAATAGTGATGCCATTTTTGCACTGAAAGTGCAATCGCCATTAATTCCCTTTCATAAACTGATTTCTGCCTTGCTCTATTTGACAATACTTGGCTGAAATATGCTATCGACCTTCCCTTTATCATCAAGGCAGGCGCTATGCCCGAACCAGAGGCATCGATCTCCAACTCAAACTTGCAAGAGAAATCAGGCATAGCTAAAAATGGGGCTGTTCTCATTGCCGTCTTCAAGCTCTCAAAGGCTTCTTGAGCCGCTTGAGCCCAATTGAAGGCATCTTTCTTCAAGAGCTCAGTAAGGGGTGCTGCAATCTTGCCATAATTTGTTATAAACCGCCAATAATACCCGGTAAGTCCCAAGAAACCTCTCAAGGATTTAAGGTTCTTAGGTACCAGCCAATCTACTATAGCTTTATCTTTGCCAGGTTAGCTTGAACTCCGCTTGCTGAGATGATGTGCCCCAAGTATTCAAGTTGAGACTTAGCAAAAAGGCACTTCTTCTTGTAGACTATTAGCTTCTGCTGTTGAAGTCTGTCTAACAACAGCCTCATGTGCTTCAAATGGGCCTCCAAGTCAGTGCAGTAAATTAAAATGTCGTCAAAAAATACCAGCACAAATTTCCGAAAGAAATCTCAAAACACTTCATTCACCAAAGATTGAGAGGTGGATGGGCATTGGTGAGTCCAAAAGGCATCACCAAGAATTCTTAATGCCCTTCAAGAGTCCTGAAGGCTGTCTTGTGCTCATCCCCAGCCTTAATTCTTATTTGATAATACCCCGCCTTTAAATCAAGTTTAGAAAATACCTTGGCTCCATGTAATTCATCCAATAGCTCATCTATAGCCGGAATAGGAAACTTGTCCGGCATCGTATCCTTGTTTAATGCTCGGTAATACACACAAAAATGCCAAATGACATCCTTTTTTCTTACCAACAATACCGGGCTAGAAAATGCAATGGTGGTGGGACGGATAATACCAGCTTCCAACATCTCTTTGACCAGCCGCTCAACTCGTTCTTTTGTGCATGTGGGTATCTATAAGGGCGGATGTTTGGTGGTTCAACCCCTGGTTTAAGTTGAATTTGATGATCCCTTATTCGGGTAGGTGGTTCACTGAGTTGATCAAATAATGCCCCACAATGAGTCAGTAGCTATTGCAATTGCAGAGGGCAATCCTCATCAGTTTTCGTTTGGTTCATGTCCCCTTTAAGTTCTCTTAATTCAACTAACAACCCTTTTTTTCCCTTCTGTACAAATCGGATTAGTGCTTTAGGAGAAACCAAGGACCTTCGAAGGGTAGGATCACCCTTAAGGCTAACTTCTTGTTCCCCTACTAAAAAAACCATGGTGAGCAGGGAGTTTTTGTTTAAATGGATCGAGTCTTGTGTCTAGGTCAAGTCTTCTATGGTGGATACTCTAGAGTATGACCTAACAAGCTTTTCCCAATCTTTTGGGCTCCTTCCATTTCGGACCTCCTTAGCTCGATCCAAAATCCAATTTCTCTCTCCAACTTTATGGGCTAGATCCATGAGCTGTTTTAGATTAGCCACCCTAAACATCCTAACTTAGCCCTAATCTCCTACTTAAGACCGTTTTTGAAGAAACCCATAAGCAATTCATCGAAGGAGTCAACCAGAGGGGTGGATACGACTTCAAACTGCTCCATTTACTTTGTTATTATTTCTTCTTGCCTCAAAACCAAGGGGCTTCATACCCATCACCCTATTGTGAAGGTTTGAATCTCTCTAAGATTTCCTCCTAGAAATTCTTCCATGAACTCACAGGTGACTTGGTATCTAACCATTGATACCAATTCAAAGCTTTCCCTTCCAAACACAGAACTACAGCTGCTACCTTCTCCCCTTCTTCCACATTGTTCACAACAAAGTAGCACTCCATCTTGAATGACCAGCCAAGCGGGTCTTCTCCTACGAATATCAGTAACTCCAGTCTTTTGAACCATGAAAGCTCCTTCTCTTCTTCCCCTCTCATTCTTCAATATCCCATTGAATTTGTGATGGACTCCGATGGTGTTGCATTCCAATGGTGTTGCATTCTCCAGCTCTCAACTCAGCTGTTGTCTCACATATATCCAGTAAGTAGTCTTTCACCACCATCATCTCTTCCTTCAACTCTCCTACCTCTTTTTCTAATCCATCAACTCTTCCTTCCATCTTGGTATTGATCATCTCCTTTCACAAGTGGCTCTAATATCAAAGTTGATAGAGCCCCAAAAACAGAGGAAACTATACTGCTGAATATACTGATATTAAAAGAGAAAACAAGGAAAGAGGTGCCCTTACAGAAAAAGAAAATATAACAACAAACACAATAATGAACTAGAAAGAAAGACACACAATCCCTAGCTAGTTAAGATACTAGGCGAGCCACACACTACACCTTTTCCAACTCTGTACCCAGCTCCCTGGTAAAAAAAACCAAATCCCACTACACCCTTCACACGTGTGACTCAGTACCAAAAACTATTACCCACTGACCCTCAAATCATTCTTTTTTTTGTTTGGGCTTCCTAGAACATACTTCAGTAATTGGGGGCCTATCAATAGCTTTTGCATTAATTTACATGCCAACAAGTGAAAAAGGGGGGGGGGGGGGAACTAGAAGTATGGGGAAGCCTAAAACTGAAGAAGCACCCCTTTTGGTTTTTCAAGAATGGTTTCAGTGGGAATGGGAAAGGAAATAGATCCATTGCTATGATTAAGTAAAGATGGGACAAAGTCTATCCCAGATTTGTCATACCACTATACAGTCTAGAAAAAGATAACTAGTTTACTCGAAACTCATATAATACATCACACCAACATCAACTGATATAGCCATATTGAGCCTAGAAGTCTAAAGCATATCATTTCTATTAATTCAATTTAGCACCGCAGTCCAAGCAAAAGCCTTCACCTAAGAAGGAACCTTTGAGAAAGAATTTGACAAGGAAAAATCCTGATTAATTGGATTTCAAATCAAAAAATTACAAGCCATTCAATAACAAATACAGTGAATTACTCTTAAGGTGAAATAGAATTAAAAAAAAATCATTGATTAAACTCAAACACCCTTTTACATAACACCCCATATAAAAGAACTTTTTACTCAAATAGTTCTAATAATTATTTAGCCTTCAAAGAGTGTAGATCAGCATACATTTCTAAAAGCATAGACACAATATACAGATCTTCTTCAAGTAACAAAATAATCTACCATATAACAAAAGTAGCAACAACCTGCTCAATTTTGAAGGCAAATATCAAGTTATAAGTTATATTCATGCAACAACTTCAAAGCAGAGAAAAAGAATCTAGAATTTTAGAGAAACCTATGAACATGAAGATTCATAAACTTCAAAATAAAAATGCAGTTTGAGAGCCAATTATAAGATGGAAAGAACTTAGGTACAATTTTTATATTTTGCTATTAGGTTCTCCAATCAGAGATTGATACGTATATGGTTTATACTACTCATCTCTCCAATGATTGGTTCTTTTCAAAAAAAAAAAGATTCACATGTTTTATTTTGATTGGAGAACTTGATAGTAAAGATATAAGCAACTGCATATAAGCCTGATGGGGATGGGGATATGGGATGTCCCTAGGGTAGTATGGGCTACCCAAGTCCCACATCATCACGTAAAATGGGATGCTCAATGGGGTACTTAAGTGGTTTAGTTCTTCCCCTTCAATAGCCAGCTTTTGAGGGAGGATTCCCCAAGTCACTTGCATTCCATCAAAGTCTAATCCTTATAAGATTCCATTTAAGCAGATTCACGCCTATAGTTGAAAACAAAAAAGGTGATGACATATGCAAATTGAGCAAAGGAACAGAGGAGAGGAAATCTAAGTGAGGTGTAGAGAAACAAGGAATATCTAAATAAGAGTATATAGACTTCTTACTTAGTCAGGCAACCTGTGTGTCTCGTTATCATTTACATAAAGTACATGCAAACTACACTAATCACTAACACACTAGCTTACTCTAACTATCACCCACTCAATTCTAAAATTCCCCCCAAGCTAAAGATTATTCAAATTTCAGCTTGTTACAAGCAAAAACCAATTAAGATAAAATAAAAGCATATTCAAACTAGATACCCTAAAAGCCAAGGCAAACCACCACAACTCACATGGCTGCGCAAACAAAGAATTGCATTCCAAGATCTTCAGCAACATTTTTCTTTTGCATGAAAAGAGAATTTTATTAAAGAAAAGAGAGGAAATACAAGAGATTACATGAACATAGGACAAGAAATCCTGTCGACCACTCCTAATGAAACAAAAAAAAAAAAAAAACTCAACACAGCCTTCCAATCCCTTTGGCAATCCATGAGGGATACACCTCTTAAAAAACCATTCATAGAAACCCACAAAGAAGACATAAAGATGATCTTCTCCCAAAGATGAGGCAGTAAACGTTTATTCATAAAATTCTTGCATTCTACTCCGACAAGACACCACAAGGTAGCAAAGACTACACAATGCCAAAGAACTTTATTCCCCTTATCCCTCCCAAATCCCACAAATTTGATAGATAGAAAAATGCCCAGATTGGCTGGACAAATCCAACTATCATCCAAGAAGCCAAACAGTATATTCCACAAATACATAACCAAGGTAATCAAGATCAAGATTTTGCTTAGGATCGGTAGAGGCATAAGATAGATCAAATCGAGGATTGTAAGATCCTATCAATTTTCAGAAAATAATTAAAAAAACTTTTTCTAAACATAAAATAGCAAGTAAGCACAATGATATCTGACATCATGCATTAGGGGAATTGTTTTCTAGATTGACATAGCCCCCAATCTTATAGTCATAGAGTAGTAGCTTGTTCATGAACTTAAATATATACTTATCTTTCTTCCACTGTTGTTAAAAACTTAAAATAGCAACCACCCACCCATAAAAAACAGAACATAGTAAAGACGCCTAAAACCGGAAACAACCCAGCGGCAAAAGCAGAGCAAGTGAGCAGCACAGTAAATAAACAGATTAACATAAGCAGAAAAATCACAGCAACCACCCACGGCCAGCAGCAAGAAGAAAACAGAACAGAAAACCAAGCACAAAACAGCACACACCCACTGCAGAAACAGAGTAAATAAACATATAAAACAGAGCCCAAACCAGAACCAAGAAGAAAACCAGCTACTGCAGCCAGCACACACCCACGGTAGTGCACAGAGAGCCACAACCCACAAGAGCAAACTGATTAAGAAGAACGTGCTGCGATGCATTTTGCAATGCATTTAGGTTTTCCTAATCCTATCCTAATATCTAAACACTGCATTTTCAACATTTATAATTAAAAAAAAATGCATCATCCTGGATCGGACGAGAATCATGAGATTGAACGATCATGTGATCCCAAAATCCAAATCGCCATCCCATCGCAATCTTACTCAGTTGCAATTCTAAATCCGATTTAAATCGGAAAGGGGGCACAAGATCACAATCTAGAATGATCCTACGATCAAGATCTTGATCTTGATAACCATGTACCTAACCACCTCACAATGCAAAAAGAGATGGTTATTTGTCTCAAAACTACTATTACACATCACACACACATCAAGCAATAAAGCCTTGTTAGGTCTTTCATAGGTACCTAGGAGGCTTGGGGAACCCTCCCTCAAAAGCTAGGTATTGAAGGGGGAGAACCAACCCCCTTAATTACCCCATCAAGTAGCTCATTCTACTCGATGTGGGACTAATCCCCATCATAGCACTACCCCTGAGGAGCCGACGTCCCGGCAGCTGCACTCTACAATACTTCACTTTATGACACTTTACTCAGCGTTGCTTCACTCTACTGTGGTCAGCCCCTCCGCCAGCCAGAACCCTTCGCAAGTCAGAACCCTCTGCAGGTAACCTTCTCTGTGCCGTCGGCAAACAAGCTCTAATACCAATTGATAGGTACTTAAGAGGCTTGAGGAACCTCCCTCAGAAGCTAGTTATTGAAGGGGGAGAACCAACCCCCTTAAGTACCTCATCGAGTAGCCCATTCTACTCAATGTGGGACTAATCCCCATTAGTCTTCCAGTCTATAGCAAATCATTTGTATTAATTCTATGAAGTATTGCTATCCAAACAAATGGTTTTACGTTAGTAAGGACTGTTAATTATTGGTCAATTCTCTCTATTAGGAAAGTTTTTACTTTTGGGCTGATAGGCATGATTCCCTCCTTTCCCATTATTTCCTAAATCCCTTGGAATCAGCCTTTATTCTTTGTACCCCTAGGAATCAGCTAGTATTAATGATATCCTAAAAAATCAGCATGTACAGTAGCCATCTCATTCTAGGCAATTAATTCCCTGTATAGCTGTCTCACTCTAGGCAATTAATTCCCCAATTTAAGGGGATCTTTGTACTTGTACCTATATATATCAATTACCCATCTGAATATGTAACAATTACCTCTATTTCACAAGGACTTTGATTCTCCAAAAAGAATAAGAGCCCGAAGAATCTAATTTTCAAATCTTCTATGTGGTAAAGAAGAAGCACCAAAAGGAGTACGGATTTCTAACAAAGAAACATCATTGATGAGTCTATCATTAAGATTTCTTACAAAAAGAAATTTCCAAGAAATTGATCCCCATGATGACTAACAACTCATAAATAGGAGCATTAAGTAAAAAATACCCACAATAAAGGCATGGAAAGAGCTCAAGCAAAGAAGATTCACCAATCCAATGAACCTTAGAAAAACCAAAATGGTAGGTCATCAAATATTGAGATCTTGCAAAATGCAGTTTTTAAAGCTCGGGCACATCAACATAAGATAAATCAATAATGGCTATTTCTCTTGCATTCTCTCTTTCATTGGTACATTGTTCAGTGTTCCTTCATTTTCTTCTGGGTTCTCTCTATGACTGGGATCCTTCGGGAATGCTTAGGAATTCCTTATTGGGTTACCACTTTGAGGGAGTTTGTTATCGATGTATAGAACTGTAGCTATCAGAAGGTTGAATCTTGTAGAACTCATCTATTAGAAAAATATTTCTGTAGAAACCTGGCAAAATATTGAACAAAATAATGAGAAGTTCAAATTATCCAACATTAATTTTCTAAGATAAGCATTCACTTGAATTAGTTTTGCTTCTTGTTATATAGCCCAATTTGGGTCTATAGCTTCCTATCAGGTACTGTGGGGAAAAGTTCCTATTTTACACTTCTTATCTTAGTTTTGACTTTTTCTTATAAGAAACTTGCTTAGAATACCAGGTCTTTGATCTTCCACCAGTGTTTGGACGACATTGTGACTTTTGCACTTTATGATTTATTTTTGGGAATAATGATATTTAAATAACTTTTATGCTTACAATTTTTTTATTATGAAGCCCGTATATTTCATTAGTATTTTATATAAAAATAGGATTTTACAATCTTTGATCCAATTGAGCAATTCAATCTATCTTGTGCCACTACCGATCTGGATCTTGATTACCATGAATAGATATATATGAGGACATAACTACATAAACACTTAAAGCATAAATTCTCAAAGAAACATCCAAAATATACCATCCAATCTTAAGATATCTACTAGAAAGTGACTAAGATACCTATAAGAAAGTACTCTTTACTTCTCAATCCAATCACAAATTCACAAGTTGTAAACTAGAAATCAAAGCATATTGATAATCAATCCAAGGTTATTCATGATATGCTTTTTACATAAATTAATGCCTTAGCCTTTGGAATACAATTAGTTTTTGCTTTGTTGTAACACAAACCATTAAAACAGTCACTCATACATCAAATTATAATATCTTAAAGAGTAAATTATTCCTCCCTCCTTTGAGAGATGTTCAAATTACACATTCCTTCTATATATTTTGAAAATATAGACAAACCCTCTTTGAAGAATAAAAAGACCAAAATACCCTTCAAGATAACATAAATTTCTTTTATAAAAAATCTAACTTATTAAAAATGCATTTTTAAAACTTCAATTTCATTGTTATTTATTTTATGCTGAATCAAAATTTTAATTTATGCTACAACAACAACAATAACAAACTAAGCCTTTTCCAACTAGGTAGGGTCAGCTACATGCATCAAGTGAAGTCAACATGTTGTATCTTGGCTCATTTCTAAAATTAAGTTGTTGATAGTTAAATTCATCATAATAATTTCTCCTATTGTTTTCAAATTTAATTTTTTAAAGGAAAAAAAAAGTGACTATTTTATGTTGGTCAAATACATATTTAATATTTACTATACACACACACACACATAAAAGAGAAAAGGCGGCCCAATGCACAAAGCTCCCACCAAGTGGGTTTAGGGAGGGTCAGATGTACACAACCTTATCTCTGCTTGAGGTTGTTTCCAAAATTTGAACCTGTGACCACCAGGTCACATGGCAGCAGCCTTATCATTGTTCCAAGACTCACCTTCTATATTTAATATTTAATATATTATATAAATAATAAATTTAAAGGTAATTCAATCAAAATAGGTGAACTAGTCAATTTTTGTTACAGGGAAGGCTAGTGTAACACATCTTTTGATTTCAAGGGAAAGGAATGCAATTTTTCAAAACATTGGAAGGGCCATATAATTTTTGACATCTCTTAAAAAGAGGTTTACAATTTACCCCATCTCAAAAAAATTGAAGTCATGATTTTAAAATTTTTCCAAAATCTTTCAATAAATAATCAATAGGTGGTTGGAGCTAATACCATTTAATAGCATGAAAATTTAACCAAAAGACTATCTAAATTTTATATATATATATATATATATTTTATATATTCTACGTAGAATACTAATCAAACCGAACACAGTAAAACAAAATAAAACTCATGACCTGTCAAGCAGCCTTTGATGATCTGATATTTGTTCATCATCAGACGGTAGTTTTTCATTGATTTTAGGAACATGCTGCAAATATAAACAAGGGATATAACTGAAAAAATTACTGTCCAGGTTAAAACTCCACAGAAACACTTTTAACATAATCAAACATAAAAGAAAATGTGTCTCCTTGAGATGATTCATATTACATGTCTCTTACTGTCTTCCACATCTAATGACATAAGAAATTTTACATAAAATTAAGTCTATAATGAAATTGAAGACAGAAAAAGAAAGGCACACAAGCAAGACAAATTATCCTATAAACAGAAATATGTGAACTAAGAATAAAGACACAAAAAGGCACACAAAGTTCATACAACAAAGCATCTAAATAAGTATCATATATGTAGGAGAAAACCCCAGAAAAACTCTGCTCACAGCAGTTAAATCCTACAGTAAGAACTTTTATAGAGAGAAGCACAAAGTTCATACAACAAAGGCTCTAAATAAGAATTTTGTATGTAGGAGAAAACCCCAAAAAGAAAAAGAACTCTGAGCAGAGCAGAACAGTTATATCCTATAGTAAGAACACTTAACAGAGAGAAGCGCTAAGTTCGTACCAAAAAAGCCTTAAGTATATTATATACAGGAGAAACACCAAAAAAATAAATAGATAAATAAACCATGAGCAGGGAAGCTTTATCCTATACTCTTCCTAAACTGTCCATCACTTGGTTGGAAGATGAAGTGAATTATCTAGAGAAGCAAGAGAAGCTCTCAAATATGATTGACGACTCTGTCAAGGACCATTCACCTCACAAGTTTAAGCTGTTAAGTTGTTAAGTGAAAGTCTATGTACTCCAAATAAGTATAGTATAATTGGAACGTTTTCTGTAAATGTTTTTTTGGAGGTCCATGGAAAGCTCTTACGAGCAAACGAATTTTTAATCTTAAATGCGTTGTTTTGGGAGGTCTACTTGACCTTTGTTATTGTATTGTTTTCTCTTCTCATCAATAAATTATTTTCCTATCAAGAAATCAAAACTATTTCTACGTTAAATTTTGTTTCTCATGTTTTAAATAAATAATGTTTGCTATTAATTTGTTCTTTCCCATCTATGAGTTGATAATATTCATATCCATTTTGCAAGATTAAATTTCGTGTAAGAGATTCACAAGATGAGAACAGGTGTTTTCACCCTAAGGGACCAGATGTAAACAAATATATTTGGAAAGTATAGTAGAAGAAAGAAGATGTTGAATTTGAAACAAAAGAAGTTAGAAGCTATGGAGCCACACTTACAGGAATGGGAACCATCTGATTCAATCTCTTGCCAACTTCACCATCAAGAGCAGACTCATCTGATATTTCCAAAGAATGCCACAAGTCCTCACTATAAGCAGGTACTTCTCCAGGCCCAGAAGATGAACCAAAGATTTCAATTTCATGCGCTACATCATTTCCCTTCTCACCTTGACCATAATTATCCAATTCTTTCATATTATTTGATTCATCTACAGTTTTCTGACAAGTTTCATTGCCTGCATGTGGTTGACATTCAATCATAACCACTACAGAAAATGCATCATGGGAAAAAGAGAAAAATAGAGAACTCAAACTACAAAGTTTATACTACCAAAATCATAGCTTCTATTAGATGCAGAAGGCCAATCTTGTGAAATAATAGATGCCCGGACATGCTGATTCTCAAAATTTGATAGTCCAGAAGTTTCAATGGAATCAAGTCGTGACAATTCTTCTTGATAAGCACGTGCAACAGCCTCATCATTCTCCACATTTGCATGCTGACAGAAACCTTCTCTAACGTATTCAACTTGACTTAAATCTTGATCATAATGAGTTACAATACTAGGTGTACCACTATTTGAAAGTGTGCAAACATCTAGGAGGTGAAGACCCCAGCGAACAACATCAGGATCCACGTCATATGTTGCCATGTGCTTGTTGAATAACCAGAAACTCTATCTACTCAAGAAACTAACTTGGTTTGTATGCATGCCCCCACAAAGAGTCCAACCGCTGAAGGGAAAAGAAAAACAAAACAAAAATTGGTAGGCATATATATATATATATATATATATATATATATATTACATAATGATTGAGCATAATGCATTTAAACACGATGCATAAGAAACACATGTACAGCACCATCAACAAAAAAAAAAAAAATATTAACAAGAAAAATGAATTGATAAAAAATCAAATGACATTCCGTTCTTCTAACTAATAACATGCAATTTGCTAACTAGGTCGTAGCCTGAGTCTGTACCAGAGGTGAAGAACATGGATTCAATCCACTTCCATATAGATCTTCAAGGTGAAATCAATAAATATATAAAACGAAATTCACAATGGCTATTTTTGGAAAATAAAATGAATAGATAAACGAAAACCGAACGTCCTTTACTGTCTATAATTCAACAATCTGAACAACCCAAGAACAGAACAGTGAATAGATAAGAAAGAAAACCAATAGAGAAAAAGTGAAAAATCACCCAACCAAGGTGAAATGCTCACGAAGAAGAAATATTGATTTTAACTACTACTATCAAATTGTAAGCTTGCAACCCAATAATCAGGAAAACCCTAAACCCATATTCTAACAAAAAAATTCAGGCTATAATTAGATATTAAACTCCAAAAAAATTAAGAAAATGGTGGAAAACAAGCAACGCGAACCGTAATTACAGATAACGACTAAGCACTTCCGGAAAGGATTAAAAAATCAGAGAGAACCTGAAGAAAATGCTTTTAGAATAATTCAATAGCGAATAAATGTGGGAGCGAAGTAGACGAATACAAGGAAGATTGCAGGTTAGGTTAGAGTTGTCATCTTTTATTGAAATTCTCTGGTTAAATAGTTCTCGACTCCTTCCTTGCAGATCAGAAAACCGATGCCGTAGTGTGACGTGGCTGTCAACATGATGGGGTCAACATCAAAGAATGCTTCCGTCGAATTCCTAAGGGCGCATTTGGTCACATTCCAGTCCAAGATTATGATTTTTAGAAATTTTAAAAAAAGTATTTAATATATTTAAAATATTTTTAAAAACATTTTATAATTGATAAACTTAAATTTTAATTTTTTATATTTTTATATTTTAGAATTAAAATATTTTAAAATTATATTAAAAAAATTATTTTTTATTCGTAGTTAAATAGTAAGATAAAAATTTTTTAATATTTAAAAATTATATTTATATCTTTTTCTTACAATTTTATTTTATTCACATTTGTTTATTTAATTAAATTTATTTAATTTATTAAAAAAAATTTCTCAATCAAATAAATCTAAATTAACTTTAGTTAATTTAAATTAAATTAAATTGTTAGTTTTTAAAAAAATCTTGTAATTTTAAATTTTAACTGTATTTATTTTTTTAAAATTTAAACCATGATAAATATAAATTTTTAACAAATATTAAAATAAATTAAATATAATTTTAAAATAAATCAATTAATAAATAAATCATAATAAAGTATAGTTATATTTTAAAAGGATAATTTAGTAATTTTATTACTATAAAAATATTTTTATATCATAAGAATACAAGATTTTTACCTCTTTCGATGGGAATAAAAAGCTTCAAAAGCATGAGAATACTCTTTTTCCAAGAATATAATATTCCTAAGAATTTTTTAAAGTCGTGTACCAAACACGGGAATACAACATTCCACACCTCTTATTTCCATAAATCTTTTTTTAAATCGTGTACCAAACGCTCCCTAAATGTATTTTTTACACTATTTTAGAATTTTTCCATTATCTAACAATTATTCATCAAATCGATCCAAATTATTATTTGAATTACTTTGTAATCTGTAATAACTGGAATTATTTTTAAACGATTAAAACTGAATTTTGAGGTTGATTTTGTTAAAACTAAGTTTGGCATGATTTTTGGAGTCGAAGGTTGAAACCGTAGGGTTTTTCGGAGTCAGAAACGTAATCTGATGAAAGGAAACGCGGTCCAGCGATAAGAGACTGACAGACAGAGTTCCAGACTTCGGTTCCTCAGACAGAGGCTGAAACCCCTGCATGGGAACTCATGCCATCGTCCGGATCGAAGACGACATCCAGAAGTTTCCTCGAGTGGTCCAAAAAAAGTCAGAATCACCCTTGGAAGTTTTAAATTCCCCAAAATCCCACAAATTCCCATCATTTCTATCCTTTTTCTCTCTCTCATCACTCTACTTTCTCTCTCCTCTCTCTCCTCCTTCCACCATCGCGCACCACCACCAGGGCTACCATAGGCCACCACCTGACCCACCAATCAACGCACCTCACCACCCTCGACCTCCAGCAGCCATCCACGGCTACCAACGGCTGCCATCGTCACCAAAAAGAAGACATTTTTCTCCTCCATCGCGTAATTTTTCGCCCACCGTGATCTCCGCCGTCAGCCACTGTTAGACGTCACCGCCACCACCAGTGTGTAGTGTAATAACTGAGATTGTTTTTACAGATTAAAATTGAATTTTGACGCTAATTTCATGTGAACTGAGTCTGGCACGATTTTTGAGGTTGACGGCTAAAACTGAGAGGCTTTTAGGAGTCAGAGATGCAATCTGATAAAAAGAAACGCGACCTGGCGATAAAATACTTATAGACAGAGTTCCAGACTTCTGTTTCTCAGATGGAGGTCGAAACCTTGGCATGGGAACCCGTGCTAACATCCAGATGGAAGACGACATCCCGAAGTTTTCCCGGGTGGTCCGAGAAAAGTCAGAATCGCCCCCGCAAGCTTTAAATTCTCCGAAACCCCACCATTTTCACCATTTCCCTCTTTCTCCTCACTCTACTTTCTCTCTCCTCTCTCTCTTCCTTCCTCCACTGTGCACCACCACCTGAGCCGCTGTGGACCACCACCTGACCCACTAATCGATACACCTCACCACCCTCGACCTCAGGCAGCCACCCACGACCACCAACGGCCGCTAGAGTCATTAGAAAATACAGCTTTTTCTCCTCCACCACGTGAAATTTCGCTCGTCGTGATCTCCATCGTCAGCCACCATTGATCGTCACCACTACTACTAACGTGTAGGCTGAGCTGCCAGCTTCCTCCCCCAACTCGCCGCCACCAAACGGATTGAAAGAAAATTCATCTATCGTGCGTCGATTTTCGGGGCCAGAAAACGCCGTCTAAACGGCCGTGAACTGCCACACCACCACCAGATTCGGACTCCCCATCTTGCGGGCTTCACCGTGGTGTAATTTTTGAGGCCAACCGCACCCCTCCACTGTGCACCGCCACCAGAGAAGCTAGAAATACACTCGAGACTGCCCCGAAACATATTTCCATCATCTAGCACCCCCAGTAAGGTCCGATTCACCTAAACCTAATGATTTTTTATTGAATTAACTGCCAAACGTGAATAGGAAATAAACTGACTTAGAAAATTGTGTAATCGGACTTAGGACTGTAAAATTGATGACGTAACAAGCTTAAATATTCATTTAAATGCCTAGGAAATTGATTAGGCTCGAAATCCAAGGATACGAGAAGTCCCTGATCGATTTTGGAGCAAACGAAGACTAGGTAGGATAATTTACGCTTCTCAAATGTTAGAATTGACTATGTGGAGACCTGAATGCTTAGATTTAATTGCATAGATTTACGTGCTGCTTTCGATGGATTAAATTGCATGCCTGTGTGCTGAAAATCCCATTTGCTTGTTGGATGATTTGTTTATCGAGTTTAGATGCCATTAGGACGAATTTACTTAGGGTAGGGTACTTAATAGTCGGTATAGGACTGCCGTTAAGTATCCTGAGTGTAGGGAATTTCTATAAAGATATTATTTTAACCAAGTTGTTTACTCAGATGAAAAGGAACAGGGACCTAGATGCTAGCTGGATAACGGCATTGATGATAAACAGGAGAGCAGCATAATTCTAGGCTTGAATTGTAATGTGTATATATATATATACTGATGATGTTTATATTGGATTCTGTAATTTCTGCTTTTCTTTTGTTGTTGGACTGGCTGTAAATTTCTGATGTGGATGACTATTGTACTTTGGGATACATTCGAGATACAGGAGAAATTCTGCCAGATTTTTGGCAGGATTTATCGTTGTAAACGTGTATGATTAAGTTGGAATTTGCATGAATGGATTGTATGCCTGATGTATGGATTTTAATTATTATTCCAAAGTATATTGTAATGACTGTATGTGTAATTAGTATAGCTGCATGTGATTTTGGGTTAAAAGAAATCTGAATGGACGTGGGAATGTCTATTTGGGTTATGCTCAACCAGTAGCGATCCCCTGACATTCCCATATTAGGAATAACTATTTCTAAAACCCATATGCTTTCGCTAGGCAGATAGAGGATAGTATATTGTGGATTAAGGGGTCGTTACATGTAGGTCGAGCTGCTAGCTTCCTCCCCCAACTCGCAGCCACCGAACAGAGCCGCCACGCACTCGAATCGAGGAAAAAGGCATCCGCCGTGAGTCACTTTTTGTCAACAAAAAATGTCATCCAAACAGCCGTGAACCGCTGCGCCAACCTCAGATTCAAACTCCTCATCTTAAAGGCTTCATTGTGGTGTAATTTTCTAGCCCAACCACACCCCTCCGCCGTGCGCCGCCGTGAGTTGTCGCCGGAGAAGCTAGAAAGATGCCAGAAATTGTCCCGAAACAGATTTCCATCATTTGGAACCCCTGGTAATGTCTAAATCACCTAAACATAATGTATTTTGACTGAATTCGATGCCAAACATGAATAGGAAATTAATCGGTTTAGGAAATTGTGCAATCGGACGTAGGAAAGTGAAACTAATGACGTAACAGACTAAAATACTCATTTAAATGCCCAGGAAATTGATTAGGCTTGAATTCTGAGGATACGAGAAGTCCCGAATCGATTTAAAGCAAACAGACACTAGGTAGGATAATTTACGCTTCCTAAACTTTAGATTTTACCTTGTGGATACTTGAACGATTTAGATTAATTGCATGGATTTACGTTCTGCTTTTGATGGACTAAATTGCATGCCTGTGTGCTGGAAAATACCCTTTGCATGTTAGAAGATTTTCCTATCAAGTTTAGATGCCATAGGGACGGATTGACTTAAGGTAGGGTACTTAATAGCCGACATGGGACGACCGTTAAGTATCCCAAGTGCAGGGATTTTATAAATATATTGTTTAACCAGAATTAGCCTGCATTACGTTAGGGATCACGCGGTAAATCAGGACAACCCTAAGAAAGGTTTAAAGGAGTATAAGGGGGGATAGCCTATACGGGGAAACGTAATTTAGGCGTAATACCCTAGAACCCTGAGGAATAGCCGACCTTATGCATGTGAGTTCAAAGAAACTGTATGAGGATGAGAATTGGCGTATGTGCACATGCTAGGGGATGCCCTAGATGTTGATTCTCACCTGGTCCTTGAGTGAGTGAATGGTGTTACGGATCACACTCACAACATAGGCGAGATTTTGGGTGATTGGTGTTATGGATCACACCCAATGACAAGAGATAGAAATTCTCTAGATGACATGCAATTAGATGGTTTTAGACTCGATCGCATATGACTTATGGCCAACATGGATTTAGAAGCATCGGGGCATGGGATTTGACTCAATTCTTTTGTTACAGATTTTCATAAAACAGACTTTTATATTTATGGAATATTTGCCGCAATTTCCATGCTAAATAATGATTTTAAAAAGGATAAGGTATTTCACTATTTTCGAAGTGAATACGGGAAGTTATTTTCGGTCCTTGCACCGTTGAGTAATCAACTAGTTTTTGAACAGTATGATTAATTGTAAATTATTTTACTGGCATTTAAATATCTCATAAGGTTGTTTGCTCAGATGAACAAGAACAGGGGCTTAGACGATAGTTAAGAAACGGCGTGATGATAGACGGATGAGCAGCTTAGTTCTAGGCTTGAATTGTGATGTATATATTCTGTTGATGTTTTGTATTTAATTATGTAATTGTTGGTTTTATTTTGTTGTTGGACTGAATGTAAATTTCTGAATTGTTGTCTATTTATACTTGGGAAACGTTTTAAATACAGGGGAGACTTTGTTGGATTTTTGGCAGGGTTTAATGTTGTAAATATGTAAGATTGAGATGGAATTTGTATGAATGGATTACATGTTTTATGTATGGATTCTAGTTTACTATTCTAGAGTTTATTGTAATGATTGTATGTGTAATTAGTATAGCTGCGGTTGATTTTGTGTTGAACAGAATCTGAATGGACGACGGAATGTCTATTTGGGTTACGCTTAACCAATAGCGATCCCCGAATCTTTTCCCTGAAGGAAAAAGTGAAAAATTATTGTGAAAACCCATATGCAACTGCTATGCAGATAAAGGATAGTATATTATGGAGTAGGGGATCATTACATAATCAATTTGGTATTGATTCAAGTTGAGCTGTCAAGATTTTAATTAATTTGGTCATTGATCAATTTGGGTTCATTTAATCTTTTTTTATTAAATTTGTTTTAATTTTGATAAATTATGATATTATTCTTATAATATTAAATTTATAATTTATTCTTAATATGAATTAAATTTAGTTAGTAGAAATTTATCTTAGATAATTTTGTCATATAAAGAAGATCATTAAAAGCTTTGTACTTAGAGTTAACTAGATAGAAGAAAATCTAATAATTAGAGGTAACATAAGAGTGGAAGACCAAAGAAAATAATAAGAGAAACTATTAAAATAGATTTAATTATTAATAATCTAACTACAGAAATGACAAAGACATAATACATTGGTGTCACTTTATTTATATTTGTAACATCCACTCCTTCCATATATGAGAGATGATCGTTAGTTTAAAATAAATTAAATACTAGTGATTGCTGCATGTAATTGCATTAGAGTCGGGAACCAAATTAAAAAAAACAAAAAAGTGAGGACTTGAATGAGAGGAAAAAGGTTGAGTGGAGGAAGTTCTGTAAACTTTCCATAATTGAGGGTATCATACCATAATTTTAGCAGAGAAAATTACTGTAGCTACCAAGATTTTGAAATTTATTACCAATGGTTCAAGGGTAAAATGGTAATTTTCCAAAGAAATTATCATTCCTGGACTGCCTATAAATATGGCCAAATTACATAACCTTAATCCTTCACCTTGCATTCAGAATTCTAGAGAGAAAGATGTTTTAGAGAGAGAAAGTGAGAATTTATAAAGGAAGTGGTATTTTTATAGTGAATCGAGGCAAGAAGTTAGTAGCTAAGCAATCTAGGATTTCATCTGATAATTTTACACCAATTGTTACATGAAACAAGGTAGCAAAACAACCGATTCCCTCTAATTTTAAATTTACTGTGCATATGCTGTAATAACCAAAATTATTTTTAAACGATTAAAACTGAATTTTGAGGTTAATTTTGTTAAAACTAAGTCTGGCATGATTTTCGGAGTCGACGGTTGAAACCAGAGGGTTTTTCAGAGTTAGAAACATAATCTGATGAAAGGAAACGCGGCCCGGCGATAAGAGACTGATAGATGAAGTTTCAGACTTCGATTCCTCAGACGGAGGCCGAAACCCCTGCATGGGAACCCATGCCATCGTTTGGATCGAAGACAACATCCAAAAGTTTCCCCGGGTGGTTTGGAAAAAGTCAAAATCGCCCCCAGAAGTTTTAAATTCCTCGGAATCCTACAAATTTTCATCATTTCCATAATTTTTCTCTCTCTCTTCACTCTACTTTCTCTCTCCTCTCTCTCCTCCTTCCATCACTGCGCGCCACCACCAGGGCCACCGTAGGCCGCCACCTAACCCACCAATCGACGCACCTCACCACCCTCGACCTCTAGCAGCTATCCACGCCGACCAACGACCACCACCGTCACAAAAAAGAAGACCTCTAGCACCTCATACTCATATTTTCTAGAAATTTGCCAAGAACAGAGCAGCGATTGCGAGGAGGCTAGAAGTCGACTGGTAGCCCTTAAGTTTAGAAAACTTTGAGACAGTGAGTTGTAAGTCGACTACCAGGAAGGTTAAAGTCGACTGGTAACCCTCTGGTTTGAAAATTTTAAGGCAATGAGTTACAAGTCGACTATTAGGAAGGTGAAATTCAACTGGTAGGCCTCTATTTTGGAAAATGAATTCAATCACCTAGTTTGAAGCATAGTTAGCCCAAAACTCCACTCAAATGAGGGATCTAAACCTGAAATTATATAGTGGGTAACAAGAGGGTGAGAGTGAAAGAAAAAGAGCAAGAATGATATGAAAATTGAGAAGGAATGAGCATGAGAATTACAAGAGAAACTAGGTCATTGAGTGACTATATGATTTTGAAAACATCGTGATGGTTATTAATTTTAAGTTAATGAATTCCCCTATGACCAATTAAAGGATTCATATATTTAAAGTTATATATAACCATGGTATGAGCCAAAACACCATAGTATATATACTTGTGAATAGTATTTTAGGAAAATGATCTATTGAGAATAGTCATCTTGGATATGTGGGGGAGGATTTGCCAAAGAGGTGGGCAGGGACCCTATAGTTCTTGGAGGTGGGGAATGATCTGTCAGAGTAGTGGATAGAGACCCTCATGGGGGTGTTGTGGATGGATGTACTTGGATCCACTGTGTAACAGTCCAGCTGCCTACTTGTAGATATTGTCCGCTTTGGGTCCCTAGGGGGATGTCTACCCCATCTCCCTCACAGTTTTCTTCTTCCCCCTATCCTTCCGGGAGGGAAAATGCGTCCACAAGGGAGCGGTATTCACACCCTTATAAGGCATGCTTCGTTCCCCTCTCTAACTGATGTGGGATATTATAATCCACCCCCCTTAGAGAGCCCAGCGTCCTCACTGGCACACCGATTTGGGCCCTAGATTTGATACCAATGTAACAGTCTAGCTACCCACTTGCAGATATTGTCCGCTTTGGGTCCCTAGGGGGATGTCTACCCCGTCTTCCTCATGGTTTTGTTCTTCCCCCTATCCTTTCGGGAGGAAAAATGCATCCACAAGGGAGAGGTATCGACACCTTTATAAGGCATGCTTCGTTCCCCTCTCCAACTGATGTGGGACATTACAATCCACCCCCCTTAGGGAGTCCAGCGTCCTTGTTGGCACACCGATTTGGGCCCCCGCTCTAATACCAATGTAACAGTCCAGCTGCCTACTTGCAGATATTGTCCGCTTTGGGTCCCTAGGGGGATGTCCACCCCGTCTCCCTCACGGTTTTGTTCTTCCCCCCTATCCTTTCGGGAGGGAAAACGCGTCCACAAGGGAGAGGTATCCACACCCTTATAAGGCATACTTTGTTCCATTTCCAATCGATGTGGGACATTACACAATGGTAGACACTCTAGCATGTACATATATTACAGTTAAGGACTGCCAGATTATGAATACATTGCAGTTGAGAACTACGAGTAGTCGCAGACTACTAGATACTCATTTGAGAGTGAGGGTTTTATGTGAAAAGTTATTCGCTTGGCGACTCTCTTGATATGATCTTGTGATGATCATGATTTGGCTTTGACCATGTAAATATGCTCTGATTTCCTTATGTATGCTCTTATTTCTATGTGATGCCCTGTTACCATTATAATATGATATATAACCCATGTGATGGATATGTGATATGATATATCCTATTGGATGGATATGAATTATAATTTGATGACATATATATCTGGCTGAATGGATATGTGATGATTTTAGATGACATGCATAAGTATGAGCATGATGTAACAACTGAAAGGATTTCGGAAGATTTTTAAAGGATAAAATTGAATTTTTAACCCTAATCCCTTTTAAACGAAGCCTGACATGAATTTCGAGGATAGTGATTCGAAATGGAAGGTTACTCAAAGTCAGAAACACGATTAAACAGAAAGAAATGCAATCCAGCGATCAAAAACTGACAGAAGACGTTTCGTGCATCAATTTCACTGACAGAGGCCAAAACCTTCGTATGGAAACACATGTCGACGTCTGGAAGGATGCCGACACCCTAAAGTATCCTCGGGTGGTCTGGAAAAAGTCAGAATCGCCCCCAGAGGCTTTAAATTTCCTGGATTCCCTCTATTTCTCTCAAACCTCTCTCTCTCCTCACCACACTTTCTCTCTCCTCTCTCTCCTCCTTCCTCCACCGTGGACCGCCGCTACAGCCACCGTGGGCAGCCACCCAGTATACCAATCGACAACCCTCACCACCCACAATCTCCAGCAACCACCCACGGCCACCAACGGCAGCCAGCACCGTCGAAAAACACCACTTTTTACCTCCACTGTGCGAAAACTTCGCCAGCTCAGATCGCCGCCGTCCGTCGCTATTGACCATCACCGTCCCCACCACCGTGTAGCCTGAGCTGCCAGCTTCCTCCAATAGCTCACCGACGTCGAACGGAGGCTGGACGCACCCGTATCGAGGCAATCTCTATTCGTCGTGCGTCAAATTTCGTGGCCAAAAAACGCCATCCAAACAGTCGTGAACCGTCGCGCCACCACCATATTCGGACTCCTGGACTTTCGGGCTTCACCGTGGTGTAATTTTCGAGGCAACAAGACTCCCTCCGGCCAGTGCGCCACCGCGGTAATCGCCGTGCTAGAGTTTCTGGACGTGCATCGGGAGAAACCGAGACCACCGTGACACAGAATTCCATCATTCGATCCCATTGGTAAGGTCTGATTTTCCAAAAACTGATGATATCTCGATCAAATAGTCATTAACTTAAATAGGCAATAAATTGACCTAGGTATTAGGATAACCAGACTTATGATCGAAAAACGAATGATGTGACAAGTATAAATATTTAATTTAATGTCTAGGAAATTAATTGGGCTCAAAAATCGAGATTACGTGAAGTCTTGATTTGATTTGGAGCTACAAGAGACCAGGTAGGGTAATTTACGCTTCCCGAACCCTAGATTTGACTTAGTGGATACCTGAATGATTTAGATGATTTGCATGGATTTTCGTGCTGCTTTTGATGGAATAAATTGCATGCCTGTGTGCTGAAAACCCTAATTGCATGTTAGACACTTTTTTTTATCGAGTTTAGATGCCCTTAGGACAGATTTACTTAGGGTTGGGTACTTGATAGCCGGTATGGGATGGCCGTTAAGTATCCCGAGTACAAGGAGCTTTTAATTGATATCGTTTTTACCTGATTTGGCCTGTACTGTGTTAGGGATTACGTGTTAAACCAGGATAACCCTAAGAAAGGTTTAAGGAGTATAAAGGTGGATAGCCTACATGGGGAAACGTTGTGATTTAGGCGTAATACCCAAGAACCCTAAGGAATAGCCGACTGTGAGTATGTGAGTTCGAATATATTGTATGAGGATGAGAATTAGCGTATGTGCACATGCTAGGGGACGCCCTAGATGTTGATTCTCACCCGGTCCTTGAGTGAGTGATTGGTGTTACAGATCACACTCACAATATAGGCTTGATTCGGGTGATTGGTGTTACGGATCACACCCAACGATAAGAGGGGTATTCTCTCTAGACGACGTGCAATTAGATGATGATTTAGACTTGGTTACAGCAAATTTGTGACCAACGTGGATTGAGATATACCGGGCATGGGATTTTACTTGATTTGATTATTGATTTTCAACGAAATGGATTTTTATGATCTTGACTAATTGCAGCAAATTTCCATGTGATAAAACGATTTTAAAGATAAGGTA
The DNA here is from genome assembly GCA_031216115.1 of Senna siamea. Classification (NCBI taxonomy): domain Eukaryota; kingdom Viridiplantae; phylum Streptophyta; class Magnoliopsida; order Fabales; family Fabaceae; genus Senna; species Senna siamea. The sequence goes on from CM062354.1 coordinate 16,481,764, forward strand.
TTTCACTTGTTGAATCGATTTGGAAGATGATTTCGGTGTTCGCACCGATGGGTATTCAACCAGTTTTCGAATGATAATTGAACTGTAAATTATTCTACTGGGATTTTATATCTCATTAGGTTGTTTATTCAAATGAACAGGGACAAGGACAGGAACCCAGACGATAGCTGATGAGGCCTTGGTGATAAACAGGAGAATAACTTAGCTTAGCCTTGAATCGTCTTGTATATATACTTTGATGACGTTGTTGTATATTGGGTTCTGTTTTCTATATTTTTTGTAGTGATTGGATTGACTGTACATGTATAAATCAGGTGTTGTATGTTGATTGTAGTGATGAGATTGAATTTGTTGTATCTGGATTTCTGTCATTTATGTTTACTGTTGTTGTTGGACTGGTTGTGTAAATGTAAACAGGTAATTATTGTACTTTGGGTATGTTCAAAATACAGAAGAAACTCTGCCAGATTTTCGGTAGGGTTTACCACTGTAAACTTGTGGATTTAAGTTGGAATGTATATGAATGCATGATGTGATGTATATATGAATTTTAGATTTCATTCTAGAGTAATTTATGATGTATGTATATATGATTAGTTTAGCTACGGATGAATTAGGGTTGAACGGAATTCAAATGGACAACGGAAAGTCTATTTGGGTTACGCTCAACCAGTAGCGATCCCTTGACATTCCCACATCGAGAATAACTAATTGAACCAACCCATATGCTTTCGCTAATCAGATAAGCATTGCGTATGTCGTATTAGGGGGTCGTTACACATGAGACATGAGATGATATAACTGTATGATTCATGCATTGTAACCCAATAGGGATAATATTTTAAATTGATGATCAGAAGAATGTAGTGTTTTCTGTATGGATACGATGGTACAGACCACTGTGTTTTAAAAGTCAGGTTATTTATTACTACTGAGATTCATTCTCATTTAAAGTACTGGTTTGTATCAAATGCCTAGGTACCAGGTTCTGTTAGAGATAGAGGTGGAGATAGTAGAAATATTGTTCTTAAGGTATTTCTCAGTGGTGAAAGAATTATGGGTTATTTTTGTCCTAGAAGTTCCCCCTACTCCTTGACTACATGAAGTTATGTTCAAAAGGTTGTATTTTTGACATGTCTGACACCCTGAATCCTTATTAATCTTTTGGAAAGTATTAAGATAATGATTTTTGGATGTACATAAAGAGGGCATATATGTATTAAGATATGTGAGCTAGGAATCCACTAGCAGTCTTTTTGTTAAATGGGTATGAGTAACAGACTTGTTGTCTCCTTACCTTAGTTGACACACTTACATATCCATAAGTATATGTTTAATGGGTAACACTTGTAAATATTATAAATGAATTATGTATGTGAATGTATATGTATATATTCATATATCTTATCTAAATTGTTTTAATTATTTTTTGTTACGATTTTACGTGTGAGAACCTAAGCATAGAATTCCTAAACGAATAATACTGAATTATTGAACTTGGTAAAATTTGAAAAATTTACTCGGGTAAAGGTAGTAGTAACTCACCAATTCTATAATTAAATATTTTGTTATTTAATCAACTAAAAAGAACCATATGATTGGGGGTGTTACAATATTCACTTAGCGAAAAAAAGATTTTGTTTGTTGTTGAATGCATTAAATTTAGTTGTCTAATTTTTTTAGTACTTATTGTATAATCTTAAATGTTATGACATATGTATTATATTAATGGAATCTCAAATATTGATAAAGATATTATAACATATATATTATAATGTCTTTAGGGTTTTGTTATCATTAGTCTTAATATATATATAATAATTATATAATATAAAATATAAAATAAAATATGTAATATGAAGAGAGAAGAGAAGAGAGAGAAATTAAAAAAATCAAAAAGTTATAACAAAATAGTAAAGTTAAATAAATTCTTACTATTTATTTTATTATTTTAAAATATAATAATTATTATTTTATAATATATTTCAAAAGTTAAGTAGAATAGCATACACTTTTAAACATGTAAAGCACTCTTTCAAAATGATATTTATTAGTAAGCATAAAATAGCATGTTTGAGATTATTTATTGATTGATGCAATAAGTTGAACTTTTTACCAAGTTACATTTATTAGTAAGCTGCTTTTTAGAGAACTTATGATATCATTTAGAGAGGTTATAATTTAGTTAACAATAAATTTTAAGATAATTTATACCTATATATATACTAAAAGATAGTCTTTGAAAGGAAAGGCCTACATATAGGACTATTTTTTTTTATTTAAAAAAATTGATAGAGGTCTTGGAAGGACAAGTTGAGCCTAACATGTGCACTATATATTTTTAAGTAAATTATTGTTTTAGTCCTTGAAAGATGTAATTTATCTCAATTTAGTCCCTAAATCATAAAAATACTTAATTTAGTCTGTGAAAGATACATTTTGGATTTTGATCAGTTTATAGAGGCCAACATTTTTTAAGAGCAAGACAATTGGAAATTGTTGTGCGAAGTTCTTTGCATAATTCCTCTCTTGAGATTCAAAGGAAAAGAGCCCTTGTGGTGTTGGGCTTTGTGAAGTAGAACCCTTGGTCCTCATTCATTTGGTGTGCTCAGGCAGTGGATGATATACTTGATTTGGAAATGAGAGAGAGAGGATGAATGATTGTTTATGGAAGCAAAGTGGGCAAAAGATGTAAGAGAGGGTGATTTAAGGCTTTAGGATTTCGAAGGGAGTGTGTGTAACATTCACTCTTTCTATTTATGAGAGATGTTTGCTAGTTTTTAAATAAGTTAAATACTTGTGTTTGTTGTATTAGATTTCATGTAGCTACATTAGGGTGGGAAACTTACTTGAAAAAAAAGAGCGGGGACTTGAATGAAAGAAAAATGTTTAGTTAAGGAATATATATAGGCTTTCAATACTCACGGTGTAGTAAGCCGTAATTTTAGCTAAAATATTGGTGGCACTATATTTTTATTTTCAAGAATGTAGAATTAAATATTGCAAGATTTTTTACTTAAAGAGAATATTATTTTTATCACACTGACATTTAAATTGATCATACATTACTTGCCAAATTTATATTTATGAGTAATGCTATATTTTTATTTTCAAGAATGTAGAATTAAATATTTGGTGCTTACACCTTGATACATATTAGATGATTTTAAACCTAAATTGTTTAGCTAATGAAAAACTTGTGTTTCTCATTTATATGCTAATATGTATTATATGCGGACACTTACCAAGGCCGGGGAGTTAAAGGTCTTATTTTGGTTAGAAGCAAAATTTTTGTAACCTTTATTTTGGGTCTTAGTCTAGACATATTGTGGTTTGGAATTAGGACTATTCTTTAGCTGCATATATGAGATGTACATGGGAAATCCTTGGGGAAGGATATGTGAAGACCGGTCCATCCTAAGAAATTTGTAAGGAAGTCTGAGTGACAGACCTGTTGTCTCCTGACTTCCTATGGACGGGTACTTCATATATCCGAGGACATGTTTACCAAAATGTAATGGACATTATTGGACATGTATTATTTGAATTATATGAAAGTTTAAATTTTAACTATGTAGTATAGTATTTCTTTTTATTTCGCCGTGCATACGAGATTTAATCTAAGCAAACGATCCCGAACCTAATTCGCTTTAATAAAACTTAATGGTATAACTGCTCAGACATTAATTAAATTAAAGGATAAGAATAATATACTGAACCTATCTGTTTGCATCAGAGGAATTGTAATACTAGATAGGGGTATTACATTAAGTTGGTATCAGAGCACAGCTACCTAGGTTAGGAACGGGGTAGAATTCCCCAAGTAAAGGACTAGTTCAGGTTAGTCGGCTATACCTAGACGGTTGGCTAGCTTGTATTTTGTTTTAAAATTAGGGAATGGAGCATTATGTTTGGGAAGATAGAAGCTCCCGTTGGTGTTATATGTTACCTGCTTAGTCATTTATTATTGAGCCTGATTGCCTCAGTAATACTTGTTTTGTAGAGTGATGATATGGCACCAACACGGAGAGGTAGAGCACAGGCCCAAAACACAGAAGTATATATGAACGAAGTCATTTAGACTATGAGGGATATGGCCGAAGCTATGAGAGCCCAGGCTGCAGTTACAATCGAGGCACTCCGTCAGGCCCAGATAGATCAGAGCAAAGATACTCAGAATGGGCCAGAACAGATAAGGACCCAAGTTAGTGGGGTCTGGTCCGACTTTCAAAGGGCCAGGCCTGCTATCTTTACTAGGGCAGTGAGCTCAAAGAAGGTTGAGGAATGGGTATAAAAGATAGAGGAGATATTTGAGGTATTAGGAAGCACAGAGCCACAGAAGGTTTCTTTCGCCGCCTACCAGCTAGAAGGAGAGGTAAAATATTGGTGGATGGGGATGAAGCAACTAATAGAGGCCCAAGGGACCCAGATCACTTGAGAGAGCTTCAAAGACGCATTCTTAGAGATGTATTTCCCCCAGAGCAAGAGGAATGCCAAAGAAGGTGAGTTTATGCAAATCAAACAAGGAGGCAGGTCATTTGAAGAACATCTGGCCAGGTTCAAAGGGTTGTCAAAGTTCTCTTCCTAACTGAAGTGGAGACTAGACGGGGCATGGAAGGCCATGTAATTGGAGAATAGCTTGGACCCGGAACTGTATCATAAGGTAGTGGCCCAAGAGATTAAAGATTACCCAACCTTGGTCAACAAGTGTCGTATCGCCTCTAGGCCCCTGGCAGCACTATAAAAGAATAGACAGGAAGCTGGTTTCCTTAAGAGGAAGAGCCTACCCGAATTCAGCAAAGGCCGAGATAAAAAGTTTCAAGGAATCAGACCGAGAAGAGGCCGATGAATGCTCCAGCTGCCTAGGCTAACTGCTCAAAGTGTGGGCAGAACCATAAAGACAGACCTTGTTTGATAGGTTAGAACGTATGCTATAGGTGCGGGAAGCCAGGGCACATCTCTCAAGTTTTTCCAACACTAAAGAAGTTAGAGGAACCCGTCAGACCCCTTACCAAGGGAAGAGTTTATACCCTAAAAGGTAAAGAGGTGGCTCAGTCCAAATATTTGATGAAAGGTACGTGCTTTATTATTGATATTCTTTTAATTGTGTTTTATGATTCTAATGCCACCCATTCTTTTAATTGGATGAAAATATCCTTATGATAGTGATACAAAAGGAGCAGAAAAACATGAGAAAGGAAAGAGTGAAGTATTCTAAACGTATGTGCTAGTGGTAGATAGGCTCATGATTAAGTGACTGATTGTCGATATGGGACGGCCGTTGGGCATTCCATAGTTATACCATAAATAGGGATGGTCAAATATCTACTTAAACCTAGATGATTTTAAAAATGCAGTGATGGTTATGAACTCTAAGTTAATGTTAGCTTCCAAAGGCCATTAAGAAACACATACTTAATGTTAAGCATAACCATGAGCATAAGTCAAATCACCCTAGTATATATGCTAGAAAATATATCGGAAGTGTGATCCACTATTAAGGGGTGGTGATTCCATAACCTCATGATTCATAGAAGCGGAGAGGATAGGACTTTTACAGAGGATTTACAGTGATCTTGTGAGTTATTAAGATTGTACTTAGATCCAGCTAGGGGACGCCTCAAGTAGTACTATGCAGTAGAGTTACCGTAGTGGCGTAGTTAGTCACCAGGATAACTCATTCATGTATGTAGTGGTACGTAAAGTTGTTGTTGGGCGACACTTCTGATAACTTGTATGTTATAATTATTTCTCCTACTCATAGGTAAAATGAAAAGGCATGTTTATTACCCTAGGAAATTTTTTGTGATGAAAATGATGATAAATGGACATCCCATATTATGAAGTTAATATGTTTTACCTGTATATACATGGATATGAGCACATGATATGAAAGTATGTTACATGCACTGCATCCCAATAGTGTGTACTATGTTTTTATGATAAAAGAATATAGAGATTTTTCATATAAGTGCAGTGGTATAGGTTATTAGTTTTCAAAGACAAGTTGCATTGCTATTGAGATTAATTTCTCACATAAGTGCTAGCATATACCAGATGTGTAGGTCCCTACCTAGAGATAAAGGTAACATGGGAAGAGGTACCCATCATAGGGGTACATAGAAAAATTTATTTTAAATAGCATAGGCATATGTTCATTGGTACTAGTCTTTATGATTTTTGAAAAAGGCTAGTATAAATTATCTTTTGTATAGCCCATCTTAACTTGAATGTATATGGATTAATTATCACCATCAATAGTTTATTTAATAGGGTTATGAGTGGCAGAGATGTTGCCTCTATACCCCAATAGTTAAATTAAAGTAAACTAATGTGTAATTATGCATGTTTGTGTATAGTTATCTAGAGTACATTACATATATATGATTTGATGATTCCATTGTGATTCTTGAATGAGAACCGACCCTAAATGGCACTCAATTAATATACTTGGTAAAAAGTTTAAATATACTTGAGTAGAAGTAATAGTAACACACCATTATTATGATATTTATATATTATAGTCCTTAATTAACTTTAAAGGAACCATAGGATAAGGGGGTGTTACAAGTGTTACAAATAGCTACAGGGCAAGATGGGAATTGACACATAGTCTCTTCACATTTGCAATTATAGAAGGGGAAACAAAAGTAGCATGGCCTTGGTTTCTATAGAGACTTCGTCGAGATGTGGTCAAGGATAGGAATGATGTGTGTTTGATATCTAAAAGAGGTAATGGATTCTTAGAGGAAGTTAAGGATAAACAAGTTGGATGGCAGCCACCACATGGTTACCATGTGTTTTGTATTCGTCACTTGGCTAACAACTTGAACACCTATTACAAGAATAAGGTGTTAAAAAAAGCTTTTTTTTTAGATGCAGGTGAAGTTTCTTGAACAAAACTATGTAATTATTTATTTCATTTCATTTTATTTTTCATTTAAGGTGATTAATGTTATTTATAAACTAATCGACAGGGTGCACGTACCAACCACATATTGTTGAAACCAAGTAAAGAGCAATCTGTGCACTAAATAGCGAAGATGCAAACTGGATTGTTGAGATCCCTCAAGAGACATGGTCCCGGGCATATGACAATGGTCAACTTTACGACCATGTGACAACAAACCTAACAAAGTGCATGAATGGTGTATTAAAAGGTTTTAGGTGTTTTCCCATCACTTCACTAGTGCAAGCAACCATATAAAGGCTTGCTGCTTATTATGCAGAAAGATAATAGCAAGCTGTTGCACAAATGAGTGAAGGACATGTTTATTGTGAAAAGTTTTGAAATGCTATATCAAATAATGTGGTCAAAGAGACTATTTGTGTTGTCAAACTATCCAACTTGCAGACAGCTCGCTTTGAACTACAAGAATCATATGATCAGTGCAATTAACAATATGGTCGACTATGTAAAGTTCATTTGCGTGAGAGGTTTTATGATTGTGGGGAGTTTTAATCACTTCAATTCTCATGTTGTCATGTGCTTGCTGCATGTGTAAGTCTGTCACATGATTACCAGTTATATGTCAACCCAATTTATAGGTTGGAAAATATCATTATTGCTTATAGTAGTCTATTCCATCCAATAAGTGGGTAGAAATACTGGCTGGATGTTAATGGTTCCATATTCATACCTAACCCTTCTACGTTATGTCCACTGGAAAGACTGTGGTCAACACAAATACGCAACTAAATGGATTAGAAGGAACAATGGGTGCCAAATGTAACACCCCAATCTCATAGCCATTTTCTTTATAAAAGTATATTGTTTTTAGTATAAATCTTCTGGCTACCTAATTGGTATGCTATTTTCTATTTTGTCCTTATTTATTACCTGAGTTTAATATTTAATTACCATTTAATATTGGATTAGTTTGGGTTCTTTTTACTCAAGTATTCTTATACATTGCACAGCAAAAGTCTACACAGTCAAAATTTCTAACAACACGAAAGTTAAAATACTGTTCATATATATATATTTCATACACAAGGTTCTGGTTGATACATAGGGTAAGGAGGCAACAATCCTGCCACTCAAACCCTTTTTTAATGATATTTCTATATTATTCCTCTATACTGCCAAGACCTATATCCCTCGCAAGATTGTGAATGACCATAGAAAGCATATTCCAACCAACGTTACTTCTATCTCAATTTGTAGATTATACCTGGTTATCTGATACATACCATGATAACTTATGAGAAATAAATTCTCAATAGCTAGACAATCCTTTTTCTTCTTTTGAAAACACTAGTATGTATCATTGTAGTGATACGAAAACCATCTCTTCATTCGTTCCTTTAAAATACCATACAATCTATTGATTTTTCATGCATGATTCATATATATATATCAGAATGGCATGTATTTATGAAAAGTGTAATATAATTTCAGTATAGGGATAAAGTTCACCATTTACATTATTCCATAACATCATTTCATAATGGAAGTATAATATTGGTGTCATGAAAAAATATATATATATATTTTATACGTCATTATAAGATCATGAAGATCATAAGATTAGGGAAACAGGAAAACAATTATACTATTGTGGCTTATGCCACTATTATGAGAAGAGAAATCTAAGAGTATTGAGAGAGTCACCTAGTGAACTATTCCACCTACCACTACTTACATAAGTGAGATAATTTTCTACTATGTGACAATTCTACCACTGGCACTATCAGAGGCGTCCCCTAGTGGATTTGAGTACCTATTCTAGTTGCCTTCTTTTGACAGATACTATGAAAATTAAGCTCACGGGATCACTACTATCTAACCAGGTCATTTCCTCTCCACTTTTGGGGCGGATCATGATGCTATGGAATCACCGCCATTGATCGGTGGGTTACATTCTCGATACACTATCGTATACATATACTTTAAGATGATGTGACTTGTACATATGGTTATGCTAAATTCTAAATAAATATCCCTTCTTCATTATGCCATATTGAGTTACACTAACTTAGAATTTGCAATCATTACGGTGTTTTCTAAAATTCTTGTATTTGAGTAGATGTTTTACCATCCAAATTTATGACACAACTGTAGAATGCCCAACGGCTATCCCATACCGACAATTGGTTACTCAGTCACATGTCCATCTATCCTAAAGCATACATTAAAGATGCTTCCTCTAGTTTCTCTTACTATTTCTATTTCTATTTCCCTTTCTTCATTTTCTTTTTCATGATACCTATCTTATATTTCTAAAATATTACCCTTCTTTGTTTAACAATACTTTCAAAATTGGATTGTATGGATATGGAAGGTTAGACATCTCTTTCATGAAATGCATAGCATACATCATTATAACCCTTTGCCATATTAACTCACACCTCTTTTTCTCTTGGATGTGGCCAACATGAATTCCTTATATTTCCCTTTTAAAATTTCCACTTACTAGTCTCAGCCAATACAAGGAAATTTGGTGAGATCTCAGCCAAGGGAGGTCATTACTTTCTATTTATACATTTCATAAAATACATCATTAAAATATTTTGCCTTAGCCACCCACTTCTCCTTTCATCTTGTAATTGGTTAATATAAAAGTTTAGCATTTTTCCTTTACAATTACAATAACAAAAATTTAGCCTATTCAAGGGAAATAAGAAGGGTGGTTTCAGCTAAGCTAGGGAAATGAGGAAAGAAAGAGAATTTAAAGCACATCATTTTAAAACATCATCTTCTCTCTCTTTCTATACTTATGGCCTAAGAGAGAAACAATTATAAGAATCTCATTCATGTAAAACTTAGCTCTCGGCCATATGCAAAAAGAGAAGGAATTAAGAGAGTTTCTAACCATTGTTTCCCTTTCTTCCATCGTTTCTATTAAGCAAACACAAATACATAAATTCCCATTTTATTATACAAATATAAATACATAAGTTTCTCTTTCTTTTCCAATTCGACCAAAGGGAGAAAGTGAGGAAAAAATGGGACTTTCATGCCATGTCTTCACTTTTTCCCCCCTTTACATTATTCAAACATAGATATATCAAATTCCCTTCCATTTTCATACAAATTTCCACACTTTTTGCTATCAAACATCAAGGGTTTCATCATGAAAAAAGGTGAACTAAAAATCCTTTCCTTCACCATTTTCACTTTATTTTACTTTCAATATGTTTATGTATACATATAAATATTTCTTTCTCATATTATATATATATATACATAAATATATCTTTTCTCTCTTGTTGGAATATATCTTCAAATTTAGGATTTCATAACCCAATAGAAATTTAAGCTTAAAAGAATATAGAGAGAAAAACTCCAAATTCATGGCAACCATGGAAATTCTTCAAACATGTAAAAGGCACCATGAATCATAAAATAAAGGGTAACTAATTGTTAAGCTACCTTGATTTCCTATTAAAAAGGTTTCTCCTTGAATTTTCCTTCCCTTTCTCTTCTTCCTCTTTCTCCTTCACCTTCTCGGCTTTCCTCACCCTTTTCCTCACATCCATTTTGCATTCTTGACTTGGTGAAGAAGACGTGAAACATAAAGGGATGAAAAAAATGACCATTTTGCCCTTGGTGGCAAAATGACCAATTTGCCCTTCCATTTTTCTTCATTTAGCCATTGGGTTTGTTAGAGGGCATCCTTGGAATTTTGCAAAATTTTTCTTGTCAAAATGACTATTTTGTCCTTTTGATAAAATTACTATTTTACCCTTAGTGCAAAATTACCATTTTGCCTTTTTAGTCAAAATGACTATTTTACCCCTCACTCTACTTCAATTTTGAAAAGTGATATGGGAGGGACTCTATGAGAATTGTCATGATGAAATGACCATTTTATGCCTAAGATAAAAATGACTATTTTTACCCTTGGTGAAATTACCATTTTATCCTTGGTAAAAAAATTGTTCGTTTTGCCCTCGAATATTTTTCTAAAGTCATTATGACTTTCAAATATTTTTCAGGCAAAATCATTACGTTTCAGATATTTTTTCGACATCATAATGACGTATCATAAATGTACGAGATATTTTAGAGGCGTAATGATTACGTTTTTGTCTTTTAGTGAAACTTTTCTTCTTTTCACTTTAATCCTTGACTTTTTCTTTCAGTTTGATCCCTTTCTCATTTTTAAAAATTTAGGACAATTTAATTACAATCTTTTAGGCATAAAACTGCCAAATTTATAAATTTAAAATGTACCTAAAGATAGGAAAATGCAGATGTTACACCAAAGTGTGAATTTTGTAGACAAGAGGGGCAAACTCATAGGTCATGTCCAAATAGGTAGCAAATGCAGCCCTGATCAATGTGATTGTATAAACTTTTTTTCTAACCTGGTATTTGTGCAAAATTAACATTTGTTTTTTGTAATATCTACTTTATTCCCAATTATATTTAATATTTGAAACTCTATTTTTATTTATCTCTTTTGCTATATAATTATATTTTGAGTATGTAAAAAAAATATTTTGTTTATAATATTTGTTTGAAAATAAAAGATATAATACTATTGTAATTTTTATTTTAAAAATAAAATTATATTCATTTAAAAAGTAAAGAAATATTATTGTATTTTACTTTAAGAAAAATAGAAAGTTATTGGTTAGTCTATATATAAAACATTATTTTCAATACTTAAAAAATTATTGAAAAAAACCAAAAAAAAAGTATTTTGTAGTCGTATGAAATTATTAAATTTTTAATTATTGAGAGAGCAAAATTCATTCACATGAGATTAATTATTACTTAAAATTTTAACTCATAACCGTATTTGCACACATGACTGCATGTCTAATTATTTCTTTATTTGTTTAGGTGTCATAAAATGCAAATTACCATTTCCAAACATCATAACAGGTCAAATTCTTACATGATGCTTTGTTGAATCTCCTCTGCGTGTAGAATGATGAATCTCAACTATTGTGGTAGGAGATAGGAATCTTTGCACACATGCTCTGCCAAGCAAGTCATCACAGAGGCGAATTTGCTGATGCATATATCAAGATAAATTCACTCATGGCATTAGCGAATTTGTCTTGCTAAATTTGCTAATACCGTTAGTGAATTTAAGGAGGGATTCGCAAATGCCATGAGTGAATTCAAGGAGGAATTTTAGCCCACGATGTAACGCCCTTATCTAGTATTACAATTCCTCCGATGTAAACAGATAAGTTCAGTACATTATTCTTATCCTTTTATTTTCAACGTCTGAGCATTTATACTGTTAAGCTTTATTATTATGGATTAGGTTCGGGTTCCTTTGCTCAGATCAAACTCATACGCACAACGGAATTAAAATGCCATACATCACAGCAAAAATTTAAAACTTTCATATTACAACTGATCAATGTCAAATAAATGTCTATTACATCCTTTGTAAACGCGTACCAAGATATATGAAGTACCCCATCTATAAGGAGTCAGGAGACAACAATCCTGTCACTCAAACTCCTTTTAAATAGTAGGGATGGACCAGTCCTTCACATATCCTTTCCCTGACAGTTTCCCATTTCCCTTTTATATACATAGTCAAAATAATAGTCCTATCCTAATTCAAAAATATATCTAGAATCAGGACCCAAAATAAGGAATTACAAAAATGCTTTTGATAAAAAGAACTTCTATCCTCCCCGGCACTGCTAAGTGTTTGCATCTACTACATATTAGCATGCAAATGAGAAACACAAGTTTTCCAGTAGCTTAACAATCTATTATTTTAAAATCTACTAATATGTACCAAGGTGCAAGCACCAAAAATATTTACTTCTACATTCTTGCATTTGAAAACATAGCCATATTCATAAATGCTAATTGGTAAGAGTTGTATGATTATTGAAAATGTCAATGTGATAAAAGTAGATATTCATTTTTCAGTAAAACATTTCTTTCATGGGATGCATGTTAAAACATAAATAAAAATCATTTATGCATTTCATTCTTAAATCTTACCTTTATAAATTGATTGTGCACACTTGGCCACCTTTATAAATTAATTGTGTACGCTTGGGCATTATGTGGATACTTGGCCAACTTTATAAATTAATTGTGCACACTTAGGTACTATGTGGACACTTGGCCACATTTATAAAATGATTGTGCACACTTGGGCACTATGTGGACATTTAGCTACCTTTATAAAATGATTGTGCACACTTGGGTATTATGTGGACACTTGGCCACCTTTATAAAATGATTGTGCACACTTGGACACTATGTGGACACTTAGCCACCTTTATGAAATGATTGTGGACACTTGGGCACTATGTGGACACTTGGCCACCTTTATGAAATTTACTGTGCACACTTGGGCACCTTGTGGACACTTAGCCACCCTTGTAAAATAATTGTGCATCCATATGGCAATTATATTTTCCTTTTATTTTAACATTTTAATCTATCTTGCATTTAGTCCTCATAAAATACATTCTAATGCATTCCTTATTAGATTCGGCTACCAAGGTTTGAAATACAATGTGGTTTCGGCCACTATAGAGAATAATCCAATTTAGGATTTTCATGCCCCCTTATTCTACTTACCTTTTTGGATTCAAGTTACATACTGAAATTTCAATTACATTTATTTAAATATTCTTACATCCCATTAGCCATGAGAATCTTTATTAGCCAAGGCCAAATCTTTTATATCCTAATTTGTTATAATCTTTTTCTTTTTATTCTCCTTTCTTTAGCTAACTGAATTTCTATCTTTCTTATAAAATTTTTAGTAGCAATTTACTATCTTACAGAAGCCACTTTTATTTTGATATCTATAACTTGTAACCTTCATTTGCCATACATAATGTAAATTTTCCAGCCTTATCATGCCTTAGGGTTTCCACTATACATGCTAAAATTTATTTTTAAAAATGATCCTTTCATAAAATAATAATATCAATTTTAGCACATCCACAACCACATCTATTTACCATGCAAGCTTAGCCAAGAGATATTTACACTTTCAAGAATGTCGACAAGCAACTAATGTGTAACACTCGCTCCCAATACCTTTCAATTCTTTAATGTCTTCATTATTATTTTTAATTATGTGATGATAAGGATAGTTCATTAAAATGATAGAACGGACATTTTCATCAAGATAGTCATTTTTATCATAGAAGAACGAAGTTGGGAAAATTTGGTAAAGGAGGGCAAAATAGTAATTTTATCATGGAAAGGAAAATTTATTTAATTTTCTTATTTCATGAAATCATATTAAAGGACTCTTATTATTTTCATTTAAGAGAGAAGAAGAATCTAGTTATGTAAGAGATTACTTGCTTTCGATGTCAAAAAGACAATTTTCCCTAAGAAGGGTAAAATCATAATTTTACCCTAAGGGCATAATAGTAATTTTATATAATGTAGAAAATCTAGTTTTTACCTTAAATATTTCAAGGAAATTGAAATTAGAAACCCTTACTCATTCTTACTCAAAAGAAGAAAGAATAAGGGTAAAAATGATAATATTGGCATAAAGGGAAAAAGGGTAATTTTGCCTTAGAGACAAAATCATAATTTTGCTAAAATAAGGGTAAATTAGTAAATTTACAAAAATAAGTTTTAGGAAATCTTGTTTAAGTGATTTTTACACATTAAAACCGAAAAGAGTGAAAAAAATGGAGTTAAAATGGCCAATTAGACTTAAATGGCAAAATGACAATTTCTTTAGGGGCTTATTTGCAATTTCCAAAAAGTTAAGGGAACATTCTATAATTTTGAAATTCTTGAGGGGTAGAAATGTCCCAGCCCATGGAAGTTTCATAAAATTACATTTTTGAAGAGAGTGGATGCCATTCTTGAAAAGGTGAAGTAATAAGGGTAAATTGGTCATTTCACACCAAAGACATTTTGGTAATTTTATCAAAACCCTAATTTAAGTCTTCTTCTTCCTCAAGGTGTTAGAAATGTCAAAGAAGGGAGAAGAGAGGGCTGGCTGAATTGCTTCATAAGCTTGGAGGAAAGGAATTTCAAACCAAAACAACTTGGAGATTTCACTTGTTTTGCATTTTCAAGGTAGATAAACATGCTTATGCCATTATTTTCTTGTTTTATGGTGTGTTCATGGTGTTCTTAATCTTGCAAGAAGGATGAATTTTCTCTCTCTACATTCTTATGGTTGATTTACTTGAATGGGTTTGAAATATGTTGAAAACTACTTGTGTTTATGGCTATAGACATGTTGAACTGCTTGAAAACATAAGAGATGGTAAATTTTCATGGATGGAAACTTAGTCTTGAAAAACCCTAACCTATGCCAAGGCTGAAATGGTATTTTAAAGAGTAAGAAAATGATGTTTTTGCATATTTTTGCTTGAATATGGTTGTATTATAAGCAAGATGGTGAGATAACTATATTTTCTAGGTTTTCCCTCTTTGGCCGAATGCTAGGTATCTTATGGGTGCTGAAATTTGGTTAAAATGGTGTTAGAAAAGTGTAAGAAAGTGTTACAAAATGGTAAGGGAGAGAAAATCTAGTTAGGTTAATGTTTAAGAACTTTTCCCATTTTCTAGCTTGACCATAAACCATGAAAATGTGTCACACTTATCTTGGCCGAATGGACCCATGTAAATGGTGCTGAAATCTCACTTGTAAGTGGCTAGAAAACCTTGCAAAATTTGTCCTAAGAAAAGAGGAGAGAGAACATTATGGTACTTTTATGTTTTAGTAAAGAAATCATTTCACATTTCTTACCATTTCACTTTGAAATTGTGCATAGCCATGTAAAATTGTAGAATAATATGCATTGAAAAATTTAGCAAGAAAAATGGACTAGAAAGATGTATGAAAGAGGGGTTAATATACACTTACAAGAAAAAATAAGGTGTGAGAAAACATTACCCATAATTATGGAAATGGTTACCATAATTCCTAATTGGTAAAAATAATGCTAGAAATGAGCCAAATGGGTTAGAAATGTCAATCCCTCATGTCTATCTTGCCTTGGCCGAATGCTATATAGAATTTCCTCTAGGATGGCTAAAATTATATGTTAAATGAAAGTAGCCTAGGATGCCATCCAAAAATAGCCTACGCTAAGTGAAAAGATGGAAGAAGATGTAATGGTCAATAATGAATGATAATTAGTATACATCTTGCCATGGATAAAAAAATGTCCAAAATCATGTGAAAATGATTGAATAGCATAAAAATGCTTAATGTAGTTGTGAATGGCAAAGTTAATGATAAAGGGAGGAATGATTTGGTGAATACCTTTTGAGACCAAAATCATGAGGAGGAATGATCTAATGTATACCTCCCTAGCCAGCTACCTTGTGGGGAATGATCTAATGTATACTCTTAAGGAAATAAATGCAGGAGGAATGATCTGGTGTAAAACTCCAGAGAACATAATTATGTGGAAGGGAATGATCTGGTATATACCTTTCCAAATTAAGGCCTTTATGTGATATTATGATTTGTATTGCAAGAATGTGTCCTATGTGAACATGATTAAAATATGTGAATATTGTAAGTTTATTATCCATTCCATGAATTATATAACGTGCTGCATATCTCATGTTTATAGATGGATATACATAGATTTAACATATGTCATACCCATATATCTATATGAAAAGAATTTGATGCTGAATGGAATGTAGAGTTATTTTCTGTAGTCTTACAGTGGTACATATCAATTGTTTTAAATAAACTGGTTTGTTTAGCTACTGGGAATATATTTCTCATTATTGTGCTGATATGTATCAGATGCATAGAATCCGCATAATGATGCATCCTTTAGCAGATGTAAGGAGTAAATAGAGATTATATAATGTAGCATCGTTAGTTTTAATTTCTGACATCAGTATTTTGAGATAAAATTAGAACTACTGCTCTTTTGGATAAAGGGGTTTGAGTGACAGGATTGTTGTCTCCTTACCCCTATAGCTATGTGTATATTTAACATTTCCACAAATATGTATCAGGATATTTAAATGATATGTATACACTTATGGAATGTTTTATAAATTCCGCTGTGATATTTGAAACTTTATTTCCACTGTGCATAAAGTATGTTTACCTGAGCAAAAGAACCCAGACCTAATTCTATATTAAATTACTAATGGATTAAATGCTCAGGCAATTTATTGAAAATAAAAAGGTAAAGAATAATGTAACCACTTATCTAAATTTGTTATATGACGTTGTTAAGATAAAATAAGGGGTGTTACATAATGTTCCATGAAAGTTTGGAAAATCATGATTTATATATTCTAAAACATGGAACAAAGTCAAGGAATTGCTAACCTACCTCAATGATGAACTAATATTAGATTAACTTAGCTTCCTCTTTGACTTTCTCTCTTTACTTCTTCCTTGCTCCTTTGCTCCTTTCTTTCTTGGTCAAATTCACTCTCTCCCTTGATCGAATGTGTGTGTATTTTCCCCAATAATGAAGCCGCTCTCTCCTTCTTTTGCCAATGCACCTTTTTTTTTTTCTTTTTTGATCTCCCTCTGGTGTATGGTGTATGAATGAAAATTTCAATTCCATTCCCCCACTACTATTAATTGTTACTAAGTACACCCCTTTACTTGCACTCTTGCATTACCCACTTGCCACACTACCCCTTTCTCCTTAATCCTTTTTATCTAATTACCACATGTGTACTTTTAAGTACACTTCTTATTGCTTGCAAGTGTATTTTATTCCATTTGGTCATGCCATCTCTTACATTAGGCTGCACATGTGCTTAAGGGCATTTTATTTTCCTTGTAATCTTGAAATTGTCGTGTGTGAGTGTGTTTCCTTCCCTCATTACTTCCATCTCTCCCTTACATGTCTTCTATTTAGCCAAAATAGGGGGTTGCACGCTCTCCTCTCTTTTTTTATTCTTAATTACCATTAGTTTTATTATTTGGCAGCCCCACGTGTGACCAAGGTACAAGCCACTTCCTTATACTCTTAGGTTATCCATTTGGTCACGCCAAGGGAGGGAAGGAAGAGAGGTCACACCATGCAAGTCTCCTACTCCACATAAGGCTACACGTCCCTCAAGCTTCATGGTTTGGCCTCACCATCTACATTCCTATGTATCTCTTCACTCGTTACATTGAAGGGAGGAAGGAGGGGAAGGAAGATGAATCCATGTACCTCATGTGTAATTAGGTGCTACCCTAATTTCCTTGCAAATCTTGGTTTAGTTACTCATACACGTCAATTGAAAGGAGGAGAGAAGTCATGCCAAGGAAGGGAAGGAATGAGGCCACGTAGTCCTCCTCCTTCACGCATGATGTACGACCATGCAAGGCCTTTTGACACTACCCTTTCTCTCCTCTTCTCAATTTTTCTTTTACCTCGTGGCATCACCAAATGGCAATTTTTTTTGCTTTATATTATGAACTTGTGAGGCTGTCATGTTGCTTGCACCAAAACCCTTTCATTTTAGCATTATTCATGCCTATGTAAGTTCCTCCCTCATGCAAGGTGGTATAGTTTAGGCAAGATTCACTTTACTACACGTTTCTTCCTTCCTAGCCATGTGGATGTATTTTATGTTAGATAAATTTTGCGCTTCTTACTTAACTACTTTTTCTTTTCTCAATTTTATCTCCCCACTACACATATGCATGCATATTTTTATATATAATGCAATCTCTCTCTCTCTTGTATGTTAGCTAGCTAGCAATGCCAAGTGAATTAAGAATGAAGTGTTACATGTCCTTTCCCCCACTCACCTTTTGGCTGTAAGATATTGGAAAATAAAACAAAAGGAATAAAAAGGAGGAAGGTTACTCCCACATGCCTCTCTTGCTCTCTCTCTCTCTCTCTCTCTCTCTCTTCTCAATTTCTATTGTCTTATTTTACTTAGTAATTGGCAAAGTCATTCGACCACTTGGGAAAAAGGGCAGGGCGAAATTTAATGTCACACACCATACCCCATTGCTTCCATTTCACTCTACCAAATACATGTATATATATATGGATTGTAACGACCCCCTAATCCATAATATACTATCCTCTATCTACATAGCGGAAGCATATGGGTTTTCAAAATAGTTATTCCCGATATGAGAACATTAGGGGATCACTATTGGTTGAGCATAACCCAAATAGACATTCCGTCATCCATTCAGATTCCGTTCAACCCAAAATCGAATGTAGCTATACAAATTACACATGCAAACATCGCAATAAAATCTGGAATAATAAAACTAGATTCCATACATAAAATATTCAATTCATTCATGTAAATTCCATCTTAAACTTAAACGTTTATAACATTAAATGTTATTGAAATTTTGGTAGAGTCTCCTCTGTATTTCGAACGTTTCCCAAGTACAAAAAGACAACAATTTAGAAACTTACATCCAGTCCATCAACAAAATAAAACCAGTAATTACATAATCCAATACAAAACATCAACAGAATATATACATCACAATTTAAGCCTAAAACTAAGCTGCTCATCTTTCTATCATCACGCCGTTTCCCAGCTATCGTCTAGGCCCCTGTTCCTGTTCATCTGAGCAAAAAACCTTATGAGATATTGAAATCCCAGTAGAATAATTTACAATTAACAATTCTGTTCAAAAACTGGTTGATTACTCAGCGGTGCAAGCACCGAAAACAAACTTCCCATGTTCAGTTCAAAAATAGTGAAATACCTTATTCTTTTAAAATCATTATTTCGCATGGAAATCGTGGCAAGTTCTCAAAAATTATAAAAATCTATTTCTCTGAAAATCGGTAATAAAATCGAGTCAAATCCCATGCCCGGTGTATCTAAATCCATGTCGGCCACAAGTTATATGTGACCGAGTCTAAAATCCTCCAATTGCACGTCATCTAGAGAAGTTTTCTCTTATCATTGGGTGTGATCCGTAACACCAATCACCCGAATCTCGCCTATGTTGTGAGTGTGATCCATAACACCAATCACTTACTCAAGGACCGGGTGAGAATCAACATCTAGGGCGTCCCCTAGCATGTGTAATACGTCAATTCTCATCCTCATACAGTTTATTCGAACTCATATACACACGGTTGGCTATTCCTCAGGGTTCTAGGGCATTACGCCCAAATCACAACGTTTCCCCGTGTAGGCTATCCCCCCTTATACTCCTTAAACCTTTCTTAGGGTCTTTATGATTTATCATGTGATTCCTAACACAATGCAGGCTAAATCTGGTTAAAAACAATATATTCATGACATCCCCTGCACTCGAGATACTTAACGGCCGTCCCATACTGGCTATTAAGTATCCTACCTTAAGTCAATCTATCCTAATGACATTTAAAATTGATAGGAAAATCATCTAACATGCAAATGGTATTTCTAACACACAGGCATGCAATTTAATCCATCGAAAGTAGCACGTAAATCCATGTAATTAATCTAAATCGTTCAGGTATCCACAACGTCAATTCTAACATTCAGGAAGCGTAAATTATCCTACCTAGTCTCCGTTTGCTCCAAATCGATTTGAGAGTTCTCGTATCCTCAGATTTCGAGCCTAATCAATTTCATGGGCATTTAAATCATTACTTTAGTCCGTTACATCATCGATTTTACTGTCCTACGTCCGATTTCACAGTTTCCTAAACCGATTTATTTCCTATTTATGTTCGGCAGCTAATTCAATCAAAATACATTAGGTTTAGGTGATTTAGGCCTTATCGGGGGTACCGGATGATGGAAATCTATTTCGGCACAGTCTCTAGCATCTTTTTCGATTCTCTGGCAGTGACGCACGGCAGCACAAAGCAGAGGGATGTGGTGGGGCTCAAAAATTAAACCACGGTGTAGCCCTCAAGATGGGGAGTCCGAATCTGAGGTTGGCACAATGGTTCACGGCCATTTGGATGGCGTTTTTCAATGACAAAAGTTGACGCACGGTAAACGAAAATCTCCTCGATCCGGGCACGTGAGAGCTTCGTTCGGCGGCGATTAGCTGGGGGAGGAAGCTGGCAGCTCGGCTTACACGCTGGTGGTGGCGGTGACGTCCCACAGTGGCTGACGGCAGAGATCACAGCGGGCAAAAAATCACGCGATAGAGGAGGAAAAGTAGGGTTTTCTGGTGATTGTGGCGGCCGTTGGTAGCCGTAGGTGGTTGCTAGAGGTTGAGGGTGGTGAGGTGTGTCGGGTGGTGGCCAGCGGCGACCCTGGTGGTGGCGCTCGGTGGTGGAAGGAGAAGAGAGAGGAGAGAGAAAATAGAGTGAGGAGAGAGAGGGAAAGGATGGAAATGATGTACATTTGTGGGATTCTGGTGAATTTAAAGCTTCTGGGGGCGATTTTGACTTTTCCCGGACCACCCGGGGAAATTTTGGGATGTCGTCTTCAATCCGAATGTTGGCACGGGTTCCCATTCAAAGGTTCCAGCCTCCGTCTGAGAAACTGAAGTCTGAAACTCTGTCTGTCAGTATCTTATCGCCGGGCTGCGTTTCCTTTCATCAGATCACATTTTGACTCTGAAAAACCCTCCGGTTTCAACCATAGACCTAAAAAATTGTGCCAAAGTTAGTTTAAATGAAATCAATATCAAAATTCAGTTTTAATGTTTAAAAATAATCTCGATTATTACATGGATCATGTCCTTCTTCCTCTTTTCACCTTTATCTTCACCAATTAAAGCATTATTTTAATTAGTATAAAAATGAATCTCTCCCTATTGTTGTGTGTATAGGTGTATTTAGTTTAACCTAAGTCCTATTCCTTCATCATATATGTATATATATTGGATGCTAACTCTCTTCCTTGCCTTTACCAATTTCAAGTGCATGTATATGAAATTTGTTGTACTTTTCTCTCCTTTGGCAATTCGGTTAGAAAATAGTAAAAATGAAAATGTGATCAAGCACCTCAATTTTATTCAATGTTATCCTTTAATACATTTATTTTAATCATTAAATTACGCAAACAATTCACCACACTTTATGGCAACTCATCTAATTAATTAATGAAATATTAATTTAAAACAAATCCAGATAATATGGGGTGTTACACACGAACCATTCTTATTGAGAGTAAATTTGTGTAATGTTGCAAGATAATTAGCTACCACTATTAGCGAATTGTCTCAGTTACACAAAAAGTGATATATTTTTGTAAATTAAAAAAATGATATTTTTGAAAATAATGAAAAAATGGGTATTTCCTACTAAAATTGTTAATATAATCTATATTATAATAATTTTTAAAGTTTTTAGTCAGAAACTTTGATAAAAGAAACAAAAAAAAAAAAGAGAAGTTATAACAAAAGAGTAAAAATTTAAATTACTACATATTATTTAATTTTTTATTTTAAATTATAATAAATATTTTTTATATTATATTAAAAAATTAAAGAAAAAATTGATATATACTTTTGTGCATGCAAAACTTTTAAATATTTTTAATGGTTGAAATCTCTTTTTCTTTTTGATAAGTTGTTTTTCGTTTGATATCAATTTTCTTCATTTTTATTTTAATTTTGAAAATCTATAAAAATTTTATAATAAAAATTAATAATCAGTATTAAATAAGAAAAATAAAAGATATTTTAGTATATTTATATTTCTAATATATTATATAAATTTAATATTTTTAGTATTTTTAATCTCAAAATTATATATAAACATAAATATAATATAAAATATAAAGTATTTTAAACATAAAAAATAAATAAAATTTTTATTTTATTTTTATTTTATTTAATATATAATAATAAATAAAAATTAACATGCATTTTATTACCACTTATATTAGCATTTTGTGTTTCACTTTATAAAATAAATATTAAGATGCATTATTTAGGACAAAAGATTAATTTTAGTCTTTTTATTTTGACTCAGGTTTCAATTTTGTTCCTTAAATTTGATTAATTTTACTTTAGTCCTTTAATTTCAAAAGATTAATCAAAGTTTTCTTAGTTTCTAACATCATTAATTTTTTTAATAGAAAATGTTGAGTTGTAACCAATTTTTATATTCTTATACTATATTATTATCAATATTATCTGTAACAACCGAAAGGATTTTGAAAGATTTTTAAAGATAAAACCTAATTTTTGACGCAAATTCCAATCGAATGAAGCCTGGCACGACTTTTGAGGACAGTGATTTGAAACGAAAGGTTATTCGAAGTTAGAAACACGATCAAACAGAAAGAAATGCAATCCGGCGATCGGCCCGGCGTAAGATGTTTCGTGCATCAATTTCACTGACGGAGGCCAAAACCTTTTGCATGGAAATGCGTGCCAACATCTGGAAGGATGCTGACACCCTAAAGTATCCCCAGGTGGTTCGGAAAAAGTCAGAATCACCCCCGGAGGCTTTAAATTTCCCGAATTCCCTCTATTTCTCTCATATCTCTCTCTCTCCTCACCATATTTTCTCTCTCTTCTCTCTCCTCCTTCCTCCACCGTGAACCGCCGCTACAGCCACCGTGAGCCGCCACCCAACATACCAATCGACAGCCTTCACCACTCATAACCTCCAGCAACCACCCACGGCCACCAACGGTCGCCAGCACCGTCAGAAAACACCATATTATTTAATTTGTTATTTTAAATTATAATAAATATTTTTTATGTTATATTAAAAAATTAAAGAAAAATTGATATATATACTTTTGTGCATGCAAAACTTTTAAATATTTTTAATGGTTGAAATCTCTTTTTCTTTTTGATGAGTTGTTTTTTGTTTGGTATTGTAATAATCGAGATTGATTTTAAAAGATAAAAATTGGATTTCGATGTTAATTGCATGTATACTAAGGCTGGCATGATTATCGAGGATGACGGATGAAGTCGGAAGGCCGTTTGGAGTTAGATACACGATCTGATGACAGGAAACGCGATCTAGTGATCAGGGACGGACAGACGGAGTTCTGGACTTCGGTTTCTTAGACGGAGACCAGAACCTTTGCATAGGTTGATGGCGACGTCCTGAAATTTCCCTGAGTGGTCCGAAAAAAGTGGGAATCGCCCCCGAGAGCTTTAAATTTTTTGGAAACCCACCATTGTTGCCATTTCTCTCTCTTTCATCACTCCACTTTCTCTCTCCTCTCTCTCTTCTCTCCTCTACCGTGCGCCACCACCTGTGTAACGACCTCCTAATCCACAATACACAGTCCTCTATTTGCATAGCGGAAGCATATGAGTTTCTCTAAATAGTTATTCCCGATATGGGAATGTCAGGGAATTGCTACTGGTTGAGCGTAACCCAAATAGACATTCCGTCGTCCATTCAGATTTCGTTCAACCCTAATTCACATGCAGCTATACTAATTATACATACATTTATCATAAATGACTCTGCAATGAAAACTAAAATCCATATATACATCATATCCTTCATTCATACAAATTCCAACTTAATTTCACAAGTTTACAGCGATAAACCCTACCAAAAATCTGACAGAGTCTCCCTTGTAACTCAGACATGTCCCAATAGTACAACTAGTCATCAATACAGTAGATTATATCCATTAAATAGTATACATCCAATTTAACAACAAAATAACACATAATTACATCATTCAGTATAGACATCCACAACACAGATATATATACATCGTAAATTCAAGCCTAGACTACGATGATCTCCTGGCTATCACCATTACCTCATCTAGCTAGCGTCTAGGTCTCTGTCCCTATTCCTATTCATCTGAGTAAACAACCTGGTGAGATATAAAATCCTAGTAGAACAATTTATAATTCAAAATATAGTTCGAAATCTAGTTGAATACTCAGCGGTGCAAACACCGAAAACAACTTCCTGAAATCAGTTCAAAATCCGTGAAATATCTTATCTTTAAAAATCAATTTATCACATGGAAAATTGCAACCAATGCTCATAAATCATAAAGTCTATATCTTTAAAAAAAATCAGAAATCAATACTCAGATTCCCATGCCCAGTGTATCTAAATCCGTGTCGGCCACAAATCATCTGCGACCGAATCTAACGTAATCCAATTGCACGTCGTCTAGAGAGATTTCATCTCTTATCGTTGGGTGTGATCCGTAACAACAATCATCCGAATCTCGCCTATGTTGTGAGTGTGATCCATAACACCAATCACTCACTCAAGGACCGGGTGAGAATCAACATCTATGGCGTCCCCTAGCATGTGCACATTTGCCAATTCTCATCCTCATACAGTCTATTCGAACTCACATGCACACAGTCGGCTATTCTTCAGGGTTCTAGGGTATTACGCCTAAATCACAACGTTTCCCTGTCTAGGTTATCCCCCCTTATACTCCTTAAACCTTTCTTAGGGTCGTTATGATTTATCGTGTGATTCCTAATGAAATGCAGGCTAAATCTGTTTAAAAATATATCTTTATAAAACTCCCTACACTCGGAATACTTAACGGCCGTCCCATACCGGCTATCAAGTACCCTACCCTAAGTAAATCCGTCCTAATGGCATCTAAACTCGATAAACAAAACATCTAACATGCAAATGGGATATCCAGCACACAGGCATGCAATTTAGTCCATCGAAAGTAGCACACAAATCTATACAATTAAATCTAATCGTTCAGGTATCCACTAGGTCAAATCTAGAATTCGGGAAGCGTAAATCATCCTACCTGGTCTCCTGTTGTTCCAAATTAACCTGGGACTTCTTGTATCCTCGAATTCTGAGCTAAATCAATTCCCTGGACATTTAAATGAATATTCAAGCTCGTTATGCCATCCGTTTTACGATCCTAAGTTCGATTACATTATTTCCTAAGTCAGTTTATTTCCTATTCGCGTTCGGCAGCTAATTCAATCAAAATTCATTAGTTTTAGGTGAATCGGACCTTACCAGGGTTGCCGGATGGTGGAAATCTATCTCGGGGTGGTCTTGGTGTCTCTCAGTATATATCCAAATTCTCCGGCACGGTGGAGCATGGCGGCGCGCAGTGGCGTACGGCGGCGCATGGCGAAGGGGTGCGGTTGGCCTCGAAAATCACACCACGGTGAAGCCCGAAAGATGAGGAGTTCGAATATGGTGGTGGCGCTGTGTTTCATGACTATTTGGATGACGTTTTTCGCCTACAAAGAATGACGCACGACGTAGGGAAATTTCATCGATCTGGGCGCGTCGAACCTCTATTCAACGACAGCAGGCTGGTGGAGGAAGCTGGCAGCTCAGCCTACATGCTGGTGGTGGTGGTGAGGGTCAATGGTAGCTGACAGCGGTGATCTCAACTGGCAAAAATCTCACGCGATGGAAGAGAAAAATGTCATTTTTTGGCAGCTCTGGAGGCCGTTGGTGGTCGTGGGTGGCTGCTGGAGGTCGAGAGTAGCGAGGGGAGTTGGTTGGTAGGCCAGGTGGTGGCTCACGGTGGCCCAGGAGGTGGCGCGCGGTGGAGGAGAGAAGAGAGAGAGGAGAGAGAAAATGGAGTGAGGAGAGAGAGAGAAATGTGGCAAATGGCGGGGTTTTGGGAAATTTAAATCTTTCGGGGGCGATTCCGACTTTTCCCGGACGACCCGAGGAAACTTCGAGACGTCACCTTCATTCTGGACATTGGCACGTGTTTTCTTTCATTAGATCGCGTTTCTGACTCCGAACTGCCTTCTTGTTTCAACCATCGACCTCGAAAGTTATGCCAGACTCAGTTTAAATGGAATTAGCGTCAAAAATTCGATTTTATCTTTCAAAAATAGTTTCGGTTATTACATTCTCCCCCCTTAAAAGAAATTTTGTCCCCAAAATTCATACCTGTGAATAGCTCTGGGTATCGTTGCCTCATCTCTTCTTTCTTTCTCCCACGTCACCTCCTACGACGCTACATCCTGCCAAAGTACCTTAACTAAAGGGATTATTTTACTTCAAAGTTGCTTAGTCTTAAAGTTAAGGATTTGTACAGGAGTAGATTCATAAGTCAAATTTTCCTTTAATATTATCGGTTGATTCCCTAATACATGCGTAAGAACTGGGACATATGGGGAGGTAAGGCAATTTGGTAGGCAACAGGACCGACTCTTTGTAAGATTTGGAATGGTCTTAAGAATCTAGGGCTTAGTTTCTTGGTCCTTACCTGTCTGGAAATGCAGAGTGGTGGGGGACACTCTCAGAAATACATGCTCTCCCTCATTGAATTCTAAAGGCCTTCTTCTCTTGTTTGCATATGATTCCTGCCTCTGCTAAGCAACTCTCATCTTTTCCCTGATCATTTTAATTTGATTAGTGGTCTCTTGTATGACCTTGGGTCCCAACAAGGTACTCTCCCCCATCTTTACCCAACTTAAGGGTGACTTACAACTCCTCCCATACAGAGCCTCATAAGGTGTCATACTGATGGTAGAGTGATAACTATTATTGTATGTAAACTCTATCAACGGCAGGTGTTTATCCCAACTTCCTTTCTGATCTAGCACACAAGCCCTTAACATGTCTTATAGGGTCTGAATAGTCCTCTCAGACTGCCCATCAGTCTGAGGATGATAGGTCATGCTAAACTTAAGCTGGGTTCCTAAGGCTTACTGTAGGGATTGCTAGAATCTTAAAGTAAACCTAGGGTCTCGAACGGATATTGTACCTGACGATATTCCATGTAATCTCATGATTTCCCTAAGGTATACTTCGGCTAATTTCTCCATGGAGTAACGCATCTTAACCGGCAAGAAGTGCGCAGATTTAGTTAACCTATCCATTATTACCCAAATGGCATCAAATCCAGCTGGTGTCCTAGGTAATCCTACCACGAAGTCCATGGTTATTTGATCCCATTTCCTCTCTGGTATCTCCAAGGGTTTCAGTAGCCCTGCGGGTTTTTGATGTTCTATCTTAACTTGTTGACAAGTCAAATAGGCATTCACGTAGTTCGTGATGTCTTTCCGCATATCGGGCCACCAAAAGTTCCTCTTTAAGTCTTGATACATCTTGGAAATACCTGGGTGAATAGTATAATGGCTTCTATGGGCCTCTGCTAACACTTTTTCCTTAATCTTCTGATGGTTCAGAATTACTACCCTATTCCTAAACATTAAGACTCCATTAGGTGCTAGTCCAAAATCGGGTTGGTTGGCGTATAGTTCCAAGGATTCATCCTCAAGTTGGGCTTGTCTAATCAGTTCTCTCAACTCGCAGGTTATCAAAAAGTCACTCATCACTAATCTTTTCGGAAACGAGATTACGTTGAGGCTGAGATTCCTAAAATCCTCAAGTAACCACATCTCACTAATCATTAGGCTAGCTAATTGTAGTGACTTTCAGCTTCATGCATCCACCATGACATTCGCTTTCCCTGCATGATATTTCAATTCAAAATCAAAATCTTTAAGGTATTCTACCCACCTACACTGCCTTATGTTCAATTCTTTTTGATCAAACAAATACCTAAGGCTCTTATGATCGCTATACACCTCGAATACTGTGCCATATAGGTAATGTCTCCAAATCTTTGGGGCAAACACGATGGCAGCTAATTCTAAGTCATGGGTGGGGTAGTTTTCCTCTGCAGGTTTCAATTGTCGCAATGCATAAGCCACAACTTTCCCATCCTGCATCAAGATGCAACCTAGGCCTCTCAGGGATGCATCTGTATATACGGTAAAGGGTTCTAGGGGTTTCGAAAGAATTAGTACAGGAGCGGTGGTCAATTTCTCTTTCAAAGTCTGAAAACTATTCTCACACTACTCGCTTCATTCGAAATTTACCCTTTTTCGAGTCAACCGGGTTAATGGCACGGCTATCTGAGAAAATCCTTGAATGAATTTCCTATAATAGCCGGCCAAACCCAAGAAACTCCTAATCTCGGTGACTATCCTAGGTCGACCCCAACCTAACACTGCTTCAATTTTCTTAGGGTCTACTGCTATTCCTTCCCCATTAACCATGTGTCCCAAAAATTTCACTTCTTCTAACCAAAACTCACATTTCTCTGGCTTTGCATACAATTGCTTCTCTTCCAGTATCTGTAGCACCGTGCTAAGATGCTAGGCATGCTCCTCGTGAGTCTTGGAATAGACTAAGATATCATCAATGAACACCACTACAAACTGATCTAAGTAGGGTCTAAAGATCCTATTCATGTAATCCATAAAGACAGTTGGTGCGTTCGTCAATCCAAATGGCATCACTAGAAACTTGTAGTGGCCGTATCTCATACTAAACGCTGTATTAGGAATGTCCTCCTCTCTAACCCTAATCTAGTGGTATCCTGATCTTAATTCTATCTTAGAAAACATAGTCACGCCTTGCAACTGATCAAACAAGTCATCAATACGTGGTAATGGGTATTTGTTCCTAATGGTCACCTTATTTAATTATTGGTAATCAATACACAGTCTCAAACTCCTGTCTTTCTTCTTTACGAATAAGACCGAAGCTCCCTATGGTGATACACTTGGCCTAATGAACCCCTTCTCTAACATATCCTCAATTTGGACCTTTAATTCCCTTAATTCCACTGGGGCCATACGATATAGAGTCATGGCTATTAGGCCTGCACTTGGAATCAGGTTAATGGTGAACTCTATCTCCTTAGGTGGTGGCAGTTTACTTACTTCCAAAGGGAATACCTCCGGAAAGTCACTAGCGATTGGGATTTGACTTAGCCTATCCTGTAACTCTACCTCAAAGAGATTGAGGGATACATGACCTATCTCATAAGCCTTGTCACTCCCTCGCACAGGCATATTATCCAAGTAAGTGATTGTCCTTTTAGAACAATTCAATAAGACCCGATTCCTAGTTAACCAATCCATTCCCAAAATGATGTCGATCCCAGTCAAGGGTATACACACTAGGTCCACAATAAACAAGGTATCCTCAATGGTTAAGGGGAAATTCAGGCATATACGTGGGGACATAGTGGCTTCTCCCAAAGGTGTGGATATGTATAGATCATAGGGCAGGGTTTGAACAGGTAATTTTATCCTCTCTACGCATGCATCAACAATAAAGGAGTGCGTAACACCCAAATCAAATAATACTATCAAAGAAAAATTGTATATTTTACCTCTACCCTGCATCAAGCCCGATGACCTGTCGACATTAGCCGTGTCCAGAGTGAAAACTCTCCTTGTAGCCTGTGGTCTTCGGCCACCGAATGTCTGCTGGCTCCCGCTAGTGGGGCAATATCTGGCCATATGTCCTGTACCTCCACACGTGTAACACTGAAGTGGAGTTTGATGCCAGCAAGGCTGATTTGGATGTCTGGTCCTACATTTTGGACAAGTTGTATTATCAGGTCATCTTTCACTACTGCTAGAAGCCCTTGGTTGCGGTTTAAACATACCGCCTCTCACATTGAGATTTCTGGTCGCTGGTCTTGGCCGGTTCCCTGTTCTCTGGGTCATATTCTGAGCCTGTCTCTGTTACAGATTCCTACTCAAGATTTGGCACTTGTTTACCAGCGTGGCAAAGTCTCTAATCTCAAGTGTGGCTAGTTGAGTCTTCATGGGTAAGTCTAGGCCTTCTTCTAACTGCTTTGGTTTCTAGGGCTCATCATAGTGCATTCGTAGGTAGGTGGAGTATCGGGATAATTCTTCAAATTGTTTTAAATACTCCTCAAATGGCCTGCCTCCTTATGTGAGCTTCAAAAACTGTGCTTCCTTTGATTGTTTTACGCTATCAGGGATGTACTGTTCCATAAAAACTCCCTTGAAGGACTCCTAGGTGAGCGGGATACCCCTACTTTCCATCAGTTGCTGGGCACCTTTCCACCATAATTCTGCTTCGACCTTCAACATATATGTTGCATATGTAACCTTCTGCTCGTCGTCACACTGCAACAATCTGAAAATCTTTTCAATATCTTTCAACCAGGCTTCTACCGCAGCTGGATTAGAGGCACCTGCAAATGAGGAGGGACCTGCTCTCTGAAACTCGATCCATCCCTGATACAATGGGTTAGCATGCTGGGTGGCTTCGTCATTTTTGGTCTGCCTGTCCTCCTGCTGCTGTCTCATTGCATTAGCACTGGTAGTGGCTTGATCTCTCATTGCATCAGCCATCATTCGAATAGATTCCATCATGTCTCACATGTCGACGTTAGTCTCCATGCTGCCACTACCCGAAGTACCCTAGTTCCTGTGCCTTGGCCTTCCTTTAGGCCTGCAAGTGCCATCCCTGCTAGATTCTGCCATATTTATCTGACACAGAAGACAAACAGATCAGTCACAACAACAATAGTTATCATAAAGGCATTAAATTCATTCTGTTACTTATCGGTTTGAGATTAGGTCATAACATTCCAGAGTTACGTCAATCGAAACCCTAAAGCTGCAAGCCCGAAGATTCCCAATCCCTAACCCACTAAACTAGACGATCTGACAAAGCAGGCTCTAATACCATAATTGTAATGACCCCCTAATCCATAATACACAGTCCTCTATTTGCATAGCGGAAGCATATGGGTTTCTCTAAATAGTTATTCCCGATATGGGAATGTCAGGGAATCGCTACTGGTTGAGCGTAACCTAAACAGACATTCCGTCATCCATTCAGATTTCGTTCAACCCTAATTCACATGCAGATATACTAATTATACATACATTTATCATAAATGACTCTGGAATGAAAACTAAAATCCATATATACATCATATCCGGCATTCATACAAATTCTAACTTAATTTCACAAGTTTACAACGATAAACCCTACCAAAAATCTGGCAGAGTCTCCCCTGTAACTCGGACATGTCCCAATAGTACAACTAGTCATCAATACAGCAGATTATATCCATTAAACAGTATATATCCAGTTTAACAACAAAATAACACATAATTACATCATTCAGTACAGACATCCACAACAAAGATATATATACATCGTAAATTCAAGCCTAGACTACGCTGATCTCCTGGCTATCACCATTGCCTAGTCTAAAGAGATTTCATATCTTATCGTTGGGTGTGATCCGTAACACCAATCACCTGAATCTCGCCTATGTTGTGAGTGTGATCCGTAACACCAATCACTCACTCAAGGACCGGGTGAGAATCAACATCTAGGGCATCCCCTAGCATGTGCACATATGCCAATTCTCATCCTCATACAGTCTATGCGAACTCACATGCACACGATCGGCTATTCCTCAAGGTTTTAGGGTATTACGCCTAAATCACAACGTTTCCCCGTCTAGGTTATCCCCCCTTATACTCCTTAAACCTTTCTTAGGGTTATCTTGATTTACCACGTAATCCCTAACGAAATGCAGGCTAAATCTGTTTAAAAATATATCTTTATAAAACTCCTTGCACTCGGAATACTTAACGGCCATCCCATACCGGCTATCAAGTACCTTACCCTAAGTAAATCCGTCCTAATGGCATCTAAACTCGATAAACAAAACATCTAAAATGAAAATGGGATATCCAGCACACAGGCATGCAATTTAGTCCATCGAAAGCAGCATGTAAATCCATACAATTAAATCTAATCGTTCAGGTATCCACTAGGTCAAATCTAGAATACGGGAAGCGTAAATCATCTTACTTGGTATCCTGTTGTTCAAAATCAACTCGGGACTTCTCGTATCCTCGAATTCCAAGCTAAATCAATTCCCTGGACATTTAAATGAATATTCAAGCTCGTTACATCATTAATTTTACGATCATAAGTCCGATTACACAATTTACTAAGTTGGTTTTATTTCCTATTCGCGTTGGTAGTTAATTAAATCAAAAATCATTAGATTTAGGTGAATCGAACCTTATCGGGGTTGCCGGATGATGAAAATATGTCCCAGGGTAGTCTCGGCTGTCTTTCTGGATTCTCCAGCGGTGGCGCACAACTCTGTATAGTAGCGCATGACAGCGCATGGCGAAGAGGTGCGGTTGGCCTCGAAAATTACACCACGATGAAGCCCGCAAGATGGGGAGTCCGAATCTGGTGGTGGTGCGGCGGTTCACGACCGTTTAGACGACACTTTTCGGCCCCAAAAATTAACTCATGGCGGATAAATTTTCCTTTTATCTGGGCGCGTCGAACCTCCATTCAGCGGCGGTGAGCTGGGGGAGGAAGCTGGGAGCTCAGCCTACACGCTGGTGGTGGCGGTGATGGTCAACAGTGGCTGACAGTGGAGATCTCGGTGAGCGAAGTTTCACGCGGTGGAGGAGAAAAAGTTGTGTTTTTCGGCGACTTTAACGGTCGTTGGTAGCCATGGATGGCTGCCTGAGGTCGAGGGTGGCGAGGTGTGTCGATTGGTGGGTCAGGTGGTGGCCCACGACGGCGCAGGTGGTGATGCACGGTGAAGGGAGGAAGAGAGAGAGGAAAGAGAAAGTAGAGTGAGGAGAGAGAGAGAAATGGTGAAAATGGCAGGGTTTCAGAGAATTTAAAGCTTCTAGGGGCGATTCTGACTTTTCCCAAACCACCAGGGGAAACTTCGGGACGTCGTCTTCCATCCGGATGTTGGCATAGGTTCCCATGCAGAGGTTTCAGCCTTTGTCTGAGAAACCGAAGTCCAGAACTCCGTTTATCAATATTTTATCGTCGGATTGCTTTTCCTTTCAACAGATCACATTTCTGACTTCGAAAAGCCTTCTGGTTTCAACCATCGACCTCAAAATTCATGCCAAACATAGTTTATATGAAATTAGCATTAAAATTCAGTTTTTAATATGTAAAAATGATCTCAATTATTACAATCTAGACTTTAGAAGATATGTTAAGGGCTTGTGTGCTAGAACAGAAAGGGAGTTAGGATAAACACTTGCTGTTGATAGAGTTTGCATACAATAACAGTTATCACTCTACCATTGGTATGGCACCTTATGAGGCTCTGTATGGGAGGAGTTGTAAATCACCCTTGAGTTGGGTAGAGATGGGAGAGAGTACACTATTGGGACCTGAGATTGTACAAGAAACTACTGATCAGATCAAAATGATCAGAGAAAAGATAAGGGTATCCCAACAAAGGCAAGAAGCCTATGCAAATAAAAGAAGGATTCCTTTAGAATTCAATGATAGAGAGCATGTATTTCTAAGAGTGTCCCCTACCACGGGTATCGAAAGCAAGTAAGGACCAAGAAACTAAGCCCTAGATTCCTAGGACCATTCCAAATCCTACAAAGGGTCAGTCCAGTCGCCTACCAGATCGCCTACCAGATCGCTTTACCTCCCCACTTGTCCAACTTGCATGATGTCTTTCATGTTTCACAACTTCATAAATATGTCCTAGATCCTGCGTATGCATTGGGGAATTAACCAATAATGTTAAAGGAAAATTTAACTTATGAATCTACACCTGTACAAATCCTTGACTTTAAGACTAAGCAACTCCGGAATAAGATAATCCCTTTAGTTAAGGTACTTTGGCAAGATGTAGCGTCACAGGAGATGATGTGGGAGAAGGAAGACGAGATGAGGCAACGATACCCAGAGCTATTCACAGTTATGAATTTTGGGGACAAAATTATTTTAAGGGGGGAGAATGTAATAATCAAAATTATTTTTAAACAATTGAAACTGAATTTTGAGGTTGGTTTGGTTAAAACTAAGTCTAGCATGATTTTCAAAGTCGAAGGTTAAAACGGAGGGTTTTTTGAAGTCAGAAACATAATCTGATGAAAGGAAACGCGACCCGGCGATAAAAGACTGACAAACAGAGTTTTGGACTTTGGTTCCTTCGACGGAGGCCGAAATCCTTGCATGGGAAGCTGTGTCCACGATTAGAACAGTTATGACATCTAGAAATTTTTTCGGGTGAAGTGGCAAAAGTCGAAATCGCCCTCAGAGGCTTTAAATTCTCAAATTCTCACAAATTCCCTCTATTTTCACCCAAACTTTCTCTCTCTCTTTACTTTACTTTCTCTCTCCTCTCTCTCCTTCTTCCACCACAGCACGCCACCACTAGGGCCACCGTAGGCCGCCACCTGACCCACTAATCGATGCACCTCACCACCCTCTACCTCCAGCAACCACCCACGGCCACCAACGGTCTCCACCGTCATCGAAAAGAGGGCGTTTTCCTCCTCCATTGCATGATTTTCGCTCATCGTGATCTCTGTAGTTAGCCATCGTTGGACGTCACCGCCACCGCCAGCGTGTAGGCTGAGCTGCCAGCTTCCTCCCCCAGCTCATCACCGCTGAACAGAGCCCCCACGCGCCTAGATGGAGGCAAAAGGCATCTGCCGTGCGTCACTCTTCATCGTCAGAAAATGTTATCCAAACGGCCGTGAACCGCCTCACTAACCTCAGATTCAAACTCCCCATCTTGAGGGCTTCACCGTGGTGTAATTTTTGAGTCCAACTGCACCCCTCCATTATGCGCCGCCATGAGCCATCGTATGCTATCATTGGAGAAGCCAGAAAGATGCCAGAAACTGTCTTGGAACAGATTTCCATCATCCAGCACCCCCGGTAAGGTCCAAATCACCCTAACCTAATGTATTCTGACTGAATTCGATACCGAATAGGAATAAGAAATGAATCGGTTTAGAAAATTGTGCAATCAGACGTAGGAAAGTGAAACCGATGACGTAACAGACTAAAATACTCATTTAAATGCCCAAGAAATTGATTAAGCTCGAATTCTGAGGATACGAGAAGTCCCGGATCGAGAGCAAAAAGAGACCAGGTAGGATAATTTACACTTCCCAAACTTTAGATTTTACCTTGTGGATACCTGAACGATTTAGATTAATTGCATAAATTTACGTGATACTTTCGATGGACTAAATTGCATCCTTGTGTGCTGAAAAAATACCCTTTGCATGTTAGATAATTTTCCTATCTAGTTTAGATTCCATAGGGACAGATTAACTTAGGGTAGGGTACTTAATAGCCGATATAAGACGACCGTTAAGTATCCCGAGTGCAGGAATTTTATAAATATATTTTTTTAACTAGAATTAGCCTGCATTATGTTAGGGATCACGTGGTAAATTAGGACGACCCTAAGAAAGGTTTAAGGAGTATAAGGGGGGATAACCTAGACGGGAAAACGTTGTGATTTAGGCGTAATACCCTAGAACCTTGAGGAATAGTCGATCATGTGCATGTGAGTTCGAATAGGCTGTATGAGGATGAGAATTGGCGTATGTGCACATGCTAAGGGATGCCCTAGATGTTGGTTCTCACTTGGTCCTTGAGTGAGTGATTGGTGTTACGGATCACACTCACAACATAGGCGAGATTTTGGGTGATTGGTATTATGGATCACACCCAATGATAAGAGATAGAATTTCTCTAGATGACATGTAATTGGATGGTTTTAGACTCGGTCGCATATAATGTGTGGTCGACACAGATTTAGAAACACCGGGTATGGGATTTGACTCGATTTTACTACAGATTTTCATAAAACAGACTTTTATAATTATTGAACATTGTTGCGATTTCCATGCTAAATAATGATTTTTAAAGAATAAGGTATTTCACTGTTTTCGAATTGAATACGAGAAGTAGTTGTCGGTACTTGCACCGCTGAGTAATCAACCAGTTTTTGAACAATATGATTAATTGTAAATTATTCTACTGAGATTTAAATATCTCATAAGGTTGCTTGCTCAAGTGAACAGGAACAAAGGCCTAGACAATAGCTGGGAAACGACGTGATGATAGATGGACGAGCAGCTTAGTTTTAGGCTTGAATTGTGATGTATATATTCTTTTGATGTTTTGTATTGGATTATGTAATTACTGGTTTTATTTTGGTGATGGACTAGATGTAAATTTCTAAAATGTTGTCTGTTTGTACTTGGGAAACGTTCAAAATACAGGGGAGACTCTGCTGGATTTTCAGTAGCATTTAATGTTATAAATGTTTAAGTTTAAGATGGAATCTATATGAATGAATTGCATGTTTTATGTATGGAATCTAGTTTTATTATTACTGAGTTTATTGTGATGTTTGCATATGTAATTAATATAGCTGCATTCGATTTTAGGTTTAACGAAATCTGAATGGATGACGAAATGTCTATTTGGGTTGCGCTCAACCAGTAGCAATCCCCTGACGTTCCCATATCGGGAATAACTATTTTGAAAACCAATATGCTTCTGCTATGCAGATAGAGGATAGTATATTGTGGATTAGGGGGTCGTTACATCAGGAGAATATATAATTAAAACTGTAGAAAAAGAAATAAATATTTCTAAAATTCATGAAACAATCCCTTTAATTTCTAAATCTTTAATTACCGAACATATTAAAAAATATAAATATCTTCACATAGGATCAATTCAAATTGCCATAAAACCTTTTTTTAGGCAAGAAATAGATTCTCTAATATTTGTTGCCTTAAGAGATAATAGACCCATAAATCTTCAAAATCAAATTTTAGCATTATTTGAAACTAATTTTCATAATGGTCCCGTTTACATAAATAACTACCCTAATTACTCAATTGCCTTAAATAGCTTCCATAATACTAATCATAATATCCTATTAGATATAAAAATGTTAGATGAAGAATAGAATCCTAATTCAATACCCATAACCATAATTTATAGAATTTATTATAAAGTAATGAAAACTCAATTAGCACCTAAAACCTTGTTAATGCCTCTTAAAGATGAAACAACTTTGTTGTTAGTAAATCCAGAAAAAGTAAATGCCTCAGTTCCCAAGACCCTAAAACATAATGAAATAACTAGTGGATTAAAATGGAAATTAGAAGATATGTTAACACCAAAAAAACTACCTTCAGCAATACTAGATGAAATAATAGAATATAAATCAGGAACAGTTGAAGTAGCCTTTTCACACTTAAGAAGAACTAATTCTTTAAGAATACCTAGTGAAAATAAATCTTATATAGAATCATATAAAAAATCTTTAGATACATCCTCTTTTGTATCTCCAAAAGGATTATTTTTAAAAGGAATAACATCAAAGCCTACAATTCCTATCCCTAATTATGAAACTACCTCTAATTTTCAATCTCAATCAGAAAATTTTGAAACTGTCCAAGCTCATAATTCACCAACTAGATTTGATTTTACTCAACTCCAAATGATAAAAGCCTTTAAAATAGATAAAGAATTACTTAGAAAAGAATTTTTAAAAGAAGAAAATAAAGAAAAAAGAGACTAATTTTTTTAAAACTTTTACGCAAGAAGAATTAAAAACCTTTAGAGAAGAATATTATAAAGCTTTAGAAATGTTTCAAGAAAATATTCCTTATTTTGAATGGTTTGAACAAAATAAATTAGAAACTTTAAATATTAATGTTTTAATCTCTGCAGAAAAAATATGAAAAACTGGAAAAGGAGAAATAATTAGTAAAATTCCTCCTTTAGAAGAAGTAAAATTTTCTAATAATCAAAATCTTGAAGTAGTAGCATCACCTTTTAAGATGATTTCAGAAGATAGGAATCCGTCAGGACCTCCTACCCTAAAAGATATAAAAAATATTCAACATCAATTAAATTATACTAATTTATTAGTTCATCAAATTGCTAGAGAAGTAATAAATCCTCAAGGAAAAATTAAAAATGATATAGCTTCTAGTTCTAATTTAGAAAAATCTATATTTAAACCCTTTAAGTTTATCAAAAAAGAATTAAAAGATATTATATTAGGAAAAGAAACCAATAGAACTTTAGAAGAAATAAATAAAAAACTAGATCAATTAAACTTAAATAAATTTAATACCCTAAATAAAAGTGAATCTTCTAAAGAATATGAAGAAGAACAAACAAAAGATGAAATAACTAAAATGCATGGGGCAAGGTATCCTTGTGAATATAAAAAAGAATTTCCTACAAGTAGAAATTATTATCCTAGACCTACTCTTCTGGACATTCAGTTCGAAGAATGGGAATTGGATAATCCCTCTAATTATTTAGGGGAAGGAATTTCTGAATGGAATATCGATGGAATGACACCCCTTCAAATATTAAGAAAAACAAATGAAATAACTATGGCAGCTAGTGCCTTTAGAACTAAACATTCTGAAGAACAAACTGCTAAACTAATAATTGCAGGATTTACAGGAATATTAAAAAGCTGGTGGGATAATTACTTAACTCAAGAAGAAAAAATGTATATATTAACTAGAGTAAAAAATGAAGGAGATCACTTAATACCTATAATAGTAGAAACGTTAATATTAGCTATAATTCAAAATTTCATAGCAGATACTAAAATGTTTGAAGAAAGAACTTTAGTATTACTACATAATTTAAAATGTCCTACATTAGGTGATTTTAGATGGTATGCTGATAACTTTATAACTATGGTCTTAACTAGAAAAGATTGTAGAGAAAGTTATTGGAAAGAAAAATTTATTGCAGGATTATCGGTAACCTTTGCTAATAAAGTAAGAGAAAACTTATTAAAAGAATATCCTAATACCCCCATTAGAGAAATAAATTATGGAAGAATTACTTCAGTCATAAAAAATACAGGATTAGAAATATGTAATGATCAAAAACTAGAAAATAGAATTAAGAAAAATTAAGCTAAAGGAATAAAGGAATTAGGTAATTTTTGTGCTCAATATGGTTATGATAGACCAAAACCCCCTTCTGTATTAAAAAGAAAAACTATTAAAAAATATAAAAAATATAGTAATAAACCAAAATATAATTAAAAAACCTTATTCCCTTAAAGAAAAAGTTCCTAAAAAAAGACCTAAATATAAAAAACAAAATTCTAATTTAGTATGCTATAAATGTGGAAGATATGGTCATATGAAAAAAGATTGTAGAGTAAAGCAAAAGATAAATGAATTAATTCAAGAAGAAAACTTAAGAAATCAAATTACTAAATTATTATTAACAGATACCGAAGAAAGTGATATAATATCTGACGAAGAAAGAGTTTATCAACAACAAAAATTTTCTTCATCAGATGAAGAAGATAACTGTTGTGATTCTGAAAATTGTGAATGTAATTATAAATTAAATATGATAAGATCTGAATTAGCCTTTGAATTAATAGATAATATAGAAAGTTCTGATAAAAAATATGAATATTTAGAAAAAATAAAAAATTTAATATTAGAAGAAAATTCCCAAAATCCTATAGAAGAAAAAGAATTTAAAGGTTATGATTTTAATGAAATATTAAAAAAGGCAAGAAATCAAGAAAGAAAAATAACTACAACAAATTTATATAAAGAAATAAATCAATTAAAAATAGAAATAAAAGAAATAAAAGAAGAAATTAATAAAATAAAAGAAACTGAGATAAGACAAGATATTCAACTTAAAATAACTGAAGAAAAACTTAAAAGAAATTCTAAAATAGAACTTGCACCTGAAAAAGATGAAA
Source organism: Senna siamea (assembly GCA_031216115.1). NCBI lineage: Eukaryota > Viridiplantae > Streptophyta > Magnoliopsida > Fabales > Fabaceae > Senna > Senna siamea. Next base: position 16,521,836 of record CM062354.1, read on the forward strand.
TAATGAAAATAAATTTTTGACAAAAATGGCATGGAAAGGTTTATTTAATAACAGAGAAAAGTTTTCATAAATCTTTCAAAGCTTTAATAGATTCTGGTGCAAATTTAAATTGTATAAGAGAAGGTTTAATTCCTACTCAATATTACAAAAAAACAACTCATAAATTGTTTACTGCAGATAATTCAGATTTAAAGGTAAAATATAAATTATCAAATGCTATAATATGTAATAATGGAAAATGTTATAATAATTCATTCATCTTAACAAAAAATATAACAGAAGATATGATTTTAGGTGTAACAACCGAAAAGGTTTTTAAAAGATAAAACCTAATTTTTTATGCTAATTCCAATCAAAAAAAGCCTGACACGACTTTTGAGGATGGTGATTTGAAACAGAAGGTTGTTCGAAGCCAGAAACACGATCGAATGGAAAGAAACGCAATCTAGCGATCAGGAATTGACAGACGATGTTTTGTGCGTCAATTTCACTGACGGAGGCCAAAACCTTTGCATAAAAATACGTGCCAACATCTGGAAGGAAGCCGACACCCTAAAGTATCCCCAGGGTGGCCCGGGAAAAGTCAGAATCACCCCCGGAAGCTTTAAATTTCCTAGAATCCCTCCATTTCTCTCAAATCTCTCTCTCTCCTCACCTCACTTTCTCTCTCCTCTCTCTCCTCCCTCCACCGTGCGTCGCCACCATAGCCACTGTGGGCTACCACTTGGCATACCAATCGACAGCCCTTGCCACCCGTAACCTCCAGCAACCACCCACGGCCACCAACGGCTGCCAGTGTTGCCGGAAAATGGCATTTTCTTCCCCCATCGCGCGAAAATGTAGTGTAACATAGGGTAATTCAGGCATATTTGTAGGGACATAGTGGTTTCTCCTAAGGGTGTGGATATGTATAAATCACAGGGCAGGGTTTGTATAGGTAGATTTATTCTTTCTACACATGCATTAGAAATAAAAGAGTGCATGGCACCCAAATCAAATAATATTATCAAATGAAAATTGTAAATTTTACCTCTACCCTGTATCAAACTTGATGACCTGTCGACATTGGCCGCATCCATAGTGAAGACTCTCCTTGGAGCCTGTGGTCTTCAGCCACCTGGTGCCTGCTGGCTTCCACTTGAGGGGCAATACTTTGCCATGTGTCCTGTACCCCCACACTTGTAGCACTGAACTAGAGTCTGATGCCAACAGGGTTGATTAGGATGCCTGGTCCTATACTTTGAACAGAGTACACTCTCGGGCCTTTTGCTGCCGCTACTTGAGGACCCTGGTTGCGGTTTAAATGTCCCGCCTTTCACATTGAGATTTCTGGCTAGTAGTCTCGGCCAGTTACCTGTCCTCTGTGTCATGTTCTGGGCATATTTTTGTTCCAGGTTTTTACTCAGTATTTGACATTTGTTCACCAGCATAGCAAAGTCTTTGATCTCAAGAGGGGCAAGCTGCGTCTTCATCGACAAGTCTAGGCCCTCTTCTAACTACTTTGCCTTCCAGGCTTCATCATAGTACATTCGCAGGTACGTGGAATATCTGGATAGTTTTTCAAACTATTTCAAATATTCCTCGAATGGTCTACCTCCCTGCGTGAACTTTAAGAACTGTGCTTCCTTTAACTGTTTAACACTCTCAGGGAAGTATTGTTCCATGAAAACTTCCTTAAAAGATTCCCAGGTAAGTGGGATAACCTTGCTTTCCATCAACTGCTGAGCACTTTTCCACCATTGTTTTGCTTCACCCTTCAACATATATGTTGCATATGTAACCTTCTGTTCGTTGTCACATTGCAACAATCGGAAGATCTTCTCTATATCCTTCAGCCATGCTTCTACTGCGGCTGGATTGGAGGCACCTGCAAATGGGGATGGACCTTCTCTCTAAAATTCAATCCATCCTTGATACAATGGATTGACATTCTGGGTGGCTCCATCGTTCCTAGTCTGCCTGTCCTCCTACTGGTGCCTTATTACGTTGGCACTAGTAGTGGCTTGGTCCCTCATGGCATCGGCCATCATTCGTATGGACTCCATCATATCTCGCATGTCAACATTGGTCTCCATGCTACCACTACCTGAAGCACCCTGGCTCCTGTTTCTTGGCTTTCCTCTTGGCTTCTGCGTGTTATCCCTACTTGGTTCTGCCATGGCTATTTGACACAAAGAGAAAAAAATTAGTCTTAACAGTAACAGTTAACACAAAGACATTAAATTCATTCAATCACTTATCGATTCAAGATCAAGTCCTAATATTCCAGAGTTGAGTCAATCAAAACCCTAAAGCTGTAAGCCCGAAGATTCATAATCCCTAGCCTACTAAACCAGACAACTGACAAAACGGGCTCTGATACCATAATTGTAACGACCCTCTAATCCACAATATACTATCCTCTATCTGCATAACGGAAGCATATGGATTTTTGAAATAGTTATTCCCGATATGGAAACATCAGGGGATCGCTACTGGTTGAGCATAACCCAAATAGACATTCCGTCGTCCATTCAGATTTCGTTCAACCCAAAATCGAATGCAGCTATAATAAATATACATACAATCATCATAATAAACTCTGAAATAATAGAACTAGAATCCATACATAAACATGCAATCCATTCATATAAATTCCATCTTAAACTTAAACATTTACAACATTAACCCTACCGAAAATCTGATAGAGTCTCCCCTGTATTTCGAACGTTCCCCAAGTACAAACAGACAAAAGTTCAGTAATTACATCCAGTTCAACAATAAAATAAAACTAGTAATTACATAATCCAATAACAGAACATCAACAGAATATATACACCACAATTCAAGCCTAGAAACTAAATTGCTCGTCCGTCTATCATCAAGCCGTTGCCCAGCTATCTTCTAGGCCTCTGTTCCTGTTCATCTAAGTAAACAACCTTATAAGATATTTAAATCCTAGTAGAATAATTTACAGTCAATAATAATGTTCAAAAACTAGCTGAGTGCTCATCGGTGCAAACACCGAAAATAAACTTCCCATGTTCCTTTCGAAAATCGTGAAATACCTTATCTTTAGAAATCTTTAAATAGCATGGAAATCGAGGAAATTTCTCAATGAATATAAAAGTCTATTTTTTTGAAAATTTTTAATAAAAATCGAATCAAATCCCATGCCTGGTGTTTCTAAATTTGTATCGCCCACAAATCTCATGCGACCGTATCTGAATATATCCAATTGCATGTCATCTAAAGAAAATCTATCTCTTGTCGTTGGGTGTGATCTCTAACACCAGTTAGCTGAAATCTTGCCTATATTGTGAGTGTGATCTGTAACACCAATCACTCACTTAAGGACTGGGTGAGAATCAACATCTAGGGCGTCCCCTAGCATGTGCACATACGCCAATTCTCATCCTCATACAGTCTATTCGAAATCATATGCACACGATCGACTATTCCTCAGGGTTTTAGGGTATTACGCCTAAATCACAACGTTTTTCCGTATAGGCTATCCCCCCTTATACTCCGTAAACCTTTCTTAGGGTTGCCCTGGTTTACCGCGTAATCCCTAACGAAATGCAAGATAACTATAGTTAAAATAAATCATTTATAAAATTCCCTGCATTCGGAATACTCAACGGTCGTCCCATACCGACTATAAAGTATCCAACCCTAAGTCAATCTGTCCCTATAGCATCTCACTCTGATAGCTAAGTCGTCTAACATGCAACAGGTATTTCCAGCACATAGGCATGCAATTATATCCATCGAAAGTAACACGTAAATCTATGCAATCAATCTAAATCATTCAGGCATTCATAAGATCCATCTAAAGTTCAGGAAGCATAAATTATCCTACTTGCTCTCCGTTTGCTCTTAATCGATCTGGGACTTCTCGTATCCTCGAAATTTGAGCCTAATCAATTTTTTAGGCATTTAAATTAGTGTTTTAGCCCGTTACGTAATCGATTTCACTTTCCTACGTTCGATTGCACAATTTCCTAAGCCAATTAATTTCATATTCATGTTCGGCATCGAATTCAGTCAAAATACATTAGGTTTAGGTGATTTAGACCTTAACGGGGGGTTCTGGATGATGGAAATCTGTTCTGGGACAGTTTCTAGTGTCTTTTTGGCTTCTCCAGCGGCGGCGCATGGCGGGGGGGGGGGGGAGGTGCGGTTGAGCTCGAAAATTACACCACAATGAAGCCCTCAAGATGAGGAGTACGAATTTGAGATTGGCGCGGCGATTCACGGCCATTTGGACGGCATTTTTTGGCTATGAAAAGTGACGCACGATAGACGCCTTTTGCCTCGATCCAAGCGCGTGGCAGCTCCATTCGGTGGCTGCGAGCTGGGGGAGGAAGTTGGCAGCTCAGCCTTCACGCTAGTGGTGGCAGTGATGTCCAACGGTGACAGACGACGGAGATCACGGTGGGCGAAGGAAATCTCGACGAAGGAGAAAAACCAGCTTTTTTTGGGGACTGTGGCGGCCGTTGGTGGCCGTGGGTGGTTGCAAGAGGTCGAGGGTGGTGAGGTGCATCGATTTGTGGGTTAAGTGGTGGCCTAGGGCAGCGCTGGTGGTGGCACGCGATGGTGGAAGGAGGAGAGAGAAGAGAGAGAAAATTAGAGTGAAGAGAGAGAGAGTTTTTTGGTGAAAATGGAGGGAATTTGTGAGAATTAAAAAATTTAAAGCCTCCGAGGGCAATTTCGTCTTTTCTCAGATCACCCGAGAAAGCTTCTAGATGTCGTCTTCGATCTGGTCATGGACACACTTTCCCATGCAAGCATTTCGGCCTCCATTTGAGGAATTGAAGTTCGAAACTCTATCTATCAAGTTGTTAATGCCAGACTGCATTTCCTTCCATCAGATTAGGTTTCTGACTCCAAAAATTCCCCAATTTCAACTAAAATATTAGAAAATCGTGTCGAAAATCAATTTTAAAGAATCACAATAAATTTTATTTAGTTTACCCTTTTTAAAAAAAAATTGTTTTTACAGACTATCTAAAAAGGAATTAAAGAAAAGTCTCAAGGCGGCCTTATCAACTTTAGCTTCTGATGATGAAAAAGATTTAGCAGAAGTTAAAGAGGTTCCAGAAACTCCTGAAAAAGATTGTTATAAAATGCAAATGGCTCAAGGACTGGATGATTTCTAACAATTATCTTGGAAATATCGCTTAGAATTATCCCCTGCCGACAAGATAAAAGAATTATTAAAGAAGCTCTCTATATTTAGTGGTCCCACATACAGCTGGAAAGAAGATTCGACATCAGATGATGAAAGTCTTCAGAGTTGGAAAAGTCATTAAAAGCTAAGCTTGAAGTGACCAGACCAAAGCAAGAATTATATTCAATAAAAGTTTGAAATCCGCACATGAAAAATATGATTGAAGAAGAAGACAAAAGTGGAAAAGCAAAATGGATAAGATGTGAAGAAGTAAACAAAAGTAATTAATTACTTTTTGACTTTGTAAAAAAGTGGTAGACATAAATTGTATTTAATTTTAGTTTGAAATCCATAGGTTGGAGTCTGAATCTTATATAATAGATTTGAAGTCCATCCCTGTCTATATAAGAGTTGTAAGATAGAGTGGTGAAGTAAGTTTTAGATAAGCCTTCTCTCTCTTGTAAAACCTCCCTTGCTCTATTCTCTGTAAGTATCTTCCATCAATAAAAGCATCTTTAATTTTAATATCTTTGTTTAATTTTTGTGCAATTATTTTATTTAATTACTTTTCTTAATTTCAAAAGAAATATTCTTAAACCAATTGCCTAACCTAAAATAAGATTTTTAGGCCATGAAATATATCAAGAAACTATTAACCCTATATCGAGAAGTATAGAATTTGCTAGTAAATTTTCTGATGAAATAAAAGATAAAAATAAATTGCAAAGATTTTTAGGATGTTTAAATTATGTATCCGACTTTATTCCTAAAATAAGAATAATTTGTGAACCTCTTTTTAAAAGATTAAGAAAAAATCCTAAACCTTGGGATGAAGAAATGACTAATACTATTAAAGAAATAAAAAATATTGTAAAATCTCTCCCGTGTCTAAGTATACCCAATCCTGAAGCTAAGATGATAGCAGAAACAGACGCATCTGAAGTAGGATTTGGAGGAATTCTTAAGCAGAAATACTTAGAAAATCCTGAACAAATAATTAGGTTTCACTCTGGTGCATGGGTTGGAGCTCAACTTAATTATAGTACTGTTAAAAAAGAAATAATTTCAATAGTTTTATGTATTACTAAATTTCAAATTGATTTGATAAATAAAATATTTTTATTAAGAGTTGATTGTAAATCGGCTAAAATAATTTTAGAAAAAGATGTTAAAAATATTGTTTCTAAATATATTTTTGGTAGATGGCAAAGTATTTTATCATGTTTTGATTTTGAAATGGAATTTATTAAAGGAAAAAATAATTTTATTCCTGACTTTTTAACAAGAGAATTTTTACAGGGAATTACTCCTCCATCATATCATCATGAGACCAACAACACCTTGAAATAAAGGCTTGTTGTTAGACGACATAGCTCCCTCTTTTAAAACAAAAACATTTCTACAGAATTATTATAGAAACTACTTGCCAAGTAGTTAATACGAAGATAAGCCCAAAAGTACAATTAATTCATCTATAAAGAGAACAATCTATTAAGTATAGATAGGAAATTCCTATTTATTTATTTTTTGTTCCACATAAAAAGGGCATTCTACATCACATCTAAATATCATGTTAAACATGTAGAAGAAACACAGGAGAATAGATGAAGACTAATCACCTCTGCATAGGCGGTACAACACCCTTACCAGGTGCTACGCCACGGCTAGCAGCTTGAGCCTTTGCTCGCATTTTAACTGCTCTACCCCTACCAACTCCAAGTGATGCACCCTTGCACTTAATTCTAGCATCCAAACGCTTAAACATTGGAGCATTCTTCAACATGTCGGGTATGACCATAAACCTGACTTTGCTGCCTCGAATAAATACATGTTCAAGTTGTGATGTTTTTCCATCCTTGGCAGTATAGGTAATGTTCTCAAGTTGACAATTCCAATTGTCTTCACACTCGATCATACTTCCTCGATAGAGTTCTCCACTCTTCAGCTCCGTAGTGACCATGTGACCCGAAGCCTCATGTAGTAGCTTCACTGGTGTAACAACCCCCTAATCCACAATATACTATCCTCTATCTGCATAGCGAAAGCATGTGTTTTTGAAATAGTTATTCCCGATATGAGAATGTTAGGGGATCACTACTGGTTGAGCGTAACCCAAATAGACATTCCATCGTCCATTCAGATTCCATTCAACCTAAAATCGAATGCAGCTATACTAATTACATATGCAAAAATCACAATAAACTCTGGAATAATAAAAATAGATTCCATACATAAATATGCAATCCATTCATATAAATTCCATCTTAAACTTAAACATTTACAATATTAACCCTACCAAAAATCTGGCAAAGTCTCCCCTGTATTTCGAACGTTTCCCAAGTACAAACAGAAAATAGTTCAAAAATTTACATCAGTCCATTAACAAAATAAAACCAGTAATTACATAATCCAATACAAAACATCAATAGAGTATATACATCACAATTTAAGCCTAAAACTAAGCTGCTCGTCCGTCTATCATCACGCTGTTTCCCAGCTATCGTCTAGGCCCCTGTTCCTATTCACCTGAGCAAGCAACCTTATGAGATATTTAAATCCCAGTAGAATAATTTACAATTAATCATATTGTTCGAAAACTGGTTGATTACTCAGTGGCGCAAGCACCGAAAACTACTTCCCAAATTCAGTTTGAAAACAATGAAATAACTTATTATTTTAAAATCATTATTTAGCATGGAAATCGTTGCAAATATTCAATTAAATATAAAAGTCTGTTTTATGAAAATCTATAACAAAAGAATTGAGTCAAATCCCATACCCGGTGTTTCTAAATCTATATCGACCACATGTCATATGCAACCGAGTCTAAAACCATCCAATTGCATGTCATCTAGAGAAATTTTATCTCTTGTCGTTGGGTGTGATCCATAACACCAATCACCTGAAATCTCGCCTATGTTGTGAGTCTGATCCGTAACACCAATCACTCACTCAAGGACCAGGTGAGAATCAACATCTAAGGCGCCCCCTAGCATGTGCACATACGTCAATTCTCATCCTCATACAGTCTATTCGAACTCACTTGCACACGGTTGACTATTCCTCAGGGTTCTATGGTATTACACCTAAATCACAATGTTTCCCCGTTTAGGTTATCCCCCCTTATAATCCTTAAACCTTTCTTAGGGTCGTCCTAATTTACCACGTGATCCCTAACATAATGTAGGCTAATTCTGGTTAAAACAATATATTTATAAAATCCCTGCACTCGGGATACTTAACGGCCGTCCCATACCGGCTATTAAGCACCCTACCTTAAGTCAATCCGTCCCTATGGCATCTAAACTCGATAGGAAAATCGTCTAACATGCAAAGGGTATTTTTTCATCACACTGGCATGCAATTTAGTCCATCAAAAGCAGCACAAAAATCAATGCAATTAATCTAAATCGTTCAAGTATCCACAAGGTAAAATCTAAATTTTGGGAAGCATAAATTATCTTACCTGGTCTCCTTTTGCTCCAAATCAATATGGGACTTCTTGTATCCTCGGAATTCGAGCTTAATCAATTTCCTAGGCATTTAAATGAGTATTTTAGTCTGTTACATCATCGGTTTCACTTTCTTACGTTCGATTGCACAATTTCCTAAACCAATTCATTTCTTATTCCTATTTGGCATCGAATTCAGTCAGAATACATTAGGTTAGGGTGATTTGGACCTTATCGGGGGTGCCAAATGATGGAAATCTGTTTCAAGATATTTTCTGGCATTTTTCTGGCTTCTCCAGCGGCAGTGCACGATAACTCACGGTGGCACACAGTGGAGGGGTGCAGTTGGGCTCAAAAATTATACCACAGTGAAGCTCTCAAGATGGGGAGTCTGAATCTGAGGTTGGCGCAGTAGTTCACGGCCGGTTGGACTGCATTTTTTGGCGACGAAGAGTGATGCACGACAGTCTCCTTTTGCCTCAATCCGAGCACATGAGGACTCTGTTCGGCGATGACGAGCTAGGGGAGGAAGCTGACAGCTCAGCCTACATGTTGGTGGTGGTGGTGACGTCCAATTGTGCTTGACGGCGGAGATCATGGCAGGCAAAAAATCACGCGATGGAGGAGAAAAACATCCTCTTTCTAGCGACGGTGGCGGCCATTGGTGCCTGTGGGTGGTTGCTAGAGGTAGAGGGTGGTGAGGTGCGTCGATTGGTGGGTCAGGTGGTGGCCCATGGGGGCCTTGGTGGTGGCGTGCAGTGGTGGAAGGAGGAGAGAGAGGAGAGAGAAATAGAGTGAAGAGAGAGAGAGAAATGTTGGAAATGGTAGGAATTTGTGGGATTCCGGCGAATTTAAAACTTCTGGGGGCGATTTTGACTTTTTTCGGACCACCCAGGGTGTAACGACCCCCTAATCCATAATATACTATCCTCTATCTGCATAGCGGAAGCATATGGGTTTTCGCAATAATTTTTCACTTTTCCCTTTCAGGGAAAACATCCGGGCATCGCTACTAGTTGAGCGTAACCCAAATAGACATTCCATCGTCCATTCAAATTCCGTTCAACCCAAAATCACACGCAGCTATGCTAATTACATATACATTCATCCTAATATACTCTGGAATAGTAAACTAGAATCCATACGTAAAGCATACAATCCATTTATAAAGATTCCATCTTAATCTTACACATTTACAACATTAAACTCTGATAAAAATTCGACAGAGTCTCCCCTATATTTCGAACGTTCCCAAAGTACAAACAGACATCAATTTATTAGTTTACATCTAGTCCAACAGTAAAATAAACCAAAAAGTACATAATCCAGTATAATTATCAACAGACTATGTACATCACAATCCAATCCAATAGGTAAAACCAATAACAATCAGAAACTATCAGTAAATGCATAAATCCAGCAACGGAATCATCAACAGTATATATATACAATCAGATTGAAGCCTAGAACAAAGCTTCACTTTTGTTTGTCATCAAATGTCTGCCCAGCTATCTTCTAGGCCCCTATTCCTGTTCATCTGAGCAAACAACCTTATGAGATATTGAAATCCTAGTAGAATAATTTACAATTAATAATTCTGTTTGAAAACTGGTTGGTTACTCATCGGTGCAAGCACCGAAAACAAACTTCTCGTGTTCAGTTCAAAAATAGTGAAATACCTTATCCTTTTAAAATCATTATTTCGCATGGAAATCGCGACAAGTTCTCAAACATCATAAAAAATCTGTTTCTATGAAAATCGATAAGAAAATCAAGTCAAATCCCATGCCCGGTGTATCTAAATCTGTGTCGGCCATAAGTCATATGCAATCGAGTCTAAAATCCTCTAATTGCACGTCATCTAGAGAAGTTCTCTCTTATCATTGGGTGTGATCCGTAACACCAATCACCCGAATATTGCCCATGTTGTGAGTGTGATCTGTAACACCAATCACTCACTCAAGGACCAGGTGAGAATCAACATCTAGGGCGTCCCCTAGCATGTGCACATATGCCAATTCTCATCCTCATATAGTCTATTCGAACTCATATGCACATAGTCGGCTATTCCTTAGGGTTCTAGGGTATTACGCCTAAATCACAATGTTTCCTCGTGTAGGCTATCCCCCCTTATACTCCTTAAACCTTTCTTAGGGTTATCCTAATTTATCGCGTGATGCCTAACGCAATGCAAGCTAAATTTGTTTAAAAACAATATATTCATGAAATTTCCTGCACTCGGGATACTTAACGGTCATCCCATATCGGCTATTAAGTACCCTACCGTAAGTTAATCTGTCCTAATGGCATCTAAACTCGATAGGCAAATCATCTAACATGCAAATGGTGTTTCCAGCACACAGTCATGCAATTTAATCCATCGAAAGCAGCACGCAAATCTCTGCAATTAATCTAAATCATTCAGGTATCCACAAGGTCAATTCTAACTTTCGGGAAGTGTAAATTATCCTACCTGGTCTTCGTTTGCTCTAAATCAATTTGATACTTCTTGTATCCTCGGATTTTGAGCCTAATCAATTTCCTGGGAATTTAAATCATTACTTTAGTTTGTTACATCATCGATTTTACTATCCTACGTCCAATTTCACAGTTTCCTAAACCAATTTATTTCCTATTTATGTTCGACAGCCAATTAAATCAAAATACATTAGGTTTAGGTGAATCGGACCTTACTAGGGGTGCTGGATGATGGAAATCTGTTCCGGGATAGTGGTAGCTGTTAGTGGCTGTGGGTGGTTGTTGGCGATCGAGGGTGGTGAGGTGTGTCGATTGGTGGGTCAGGTGGCAGCCTACGGTGGCCTTGGTGGTGGCGCACGGTGGTGGAAGGGGGAGAGAGAGGAGAGAGAAAGTAGAGTGAAGAGAGAGAGGGAAAGGATGGAAATGATGTATATTTGTGGGATTCTGGGGAATTTAAAGCTTCTGGGGGCAATTCTGACTTTTGCAGGACCACCTGGGGAAACTTCAGGATGTCGTCTTCAATCTGGACATTGGCACGGGTTCTCATGCAGAGGTTCCGACCTCCGTATGAGAAATCAAAGTCCGAAACTCCATCTATCAGTATCTTATCGTCGGGCCGCGTTTCCTTTCATCAGATCACATTTCTGACTCTAAAAAACCCTTCAATTTCAACCGTCGACCTCAAAAATTGTGCCAAACTTAGTTTAGATGAAATTAATATCAAAATTCAGTTTTAATCTTTCAAAATAATCTCAGTTATTACACGGGGAAACTTCTAGATGCCGTAACTGATTCGGTTGTGGACACGGCTTCCCATGCAAGGATTTTGGCCTCCATCGAAGGAACCAAAGTCCGGAACTCCAATTGTCAGTCTCTTATCGTTGGGTTGTGTTTCCTTTCATCAGATTATGTTTCTGACTCTGAAAAACCCTCCGGTTTTAACTGTCGACTTTAAAAATCGTGCTAGACTTAGTTTTAATCAAAACCAACCTCAAAATTCAGTTTCAATTGTTTAAAAATAATTTCAGTTATTACAACTGGTATACCCAAGTTCCAGTTCATGACTTCCTTTTCTGAACTCATGAATTGTAGCCAAACGCACCAATGAACCACTCGTGACGAAGAGCTGCTGCGGCCGGCGGGTGATAGAATTAAAGTTTTTGGCCTTGAGTGTGAGTTCTGATACCATTTGTATCTTTAATATCATTCAGAAGTGTCTGTAGCAATGAAAACTTACTTCACCACACTATATTATCAAAGCACTAAGAAGAAGGCGAGCAGCCCTAAGTTCCCTATTACTGGCAAGAGGATTCAGGGGATTCCACACTTGAGGCCTATTGAATACATGAGATCTAGGTTACCTAAAAATCGGAGAACTGTGAACCGAGCATATGGTGGAGTTTTGTCTGGAGGTACCATTAGAGAAAGGATTATTCGGGCCTTTTTGTTTGAAGAGCAAAAGATTGTGAAAAAGGTCTTGAAGATTTAGAAGGCAAAGGAAAAGCAAGCCTTGAAGGGTTGAGTTTGGGGAACAAAGTGAGAAAGATCTTTTTGGAGGAATTTTAGGTTTGGGTGATTATAGTAAATCATGAGATTTATTAGAGTTGTTCCAATATGGAATTTGTGTCTTTGGTTTGTTTAAACTCATTCTAGTGTAATTAACCTTGTCGACATCCCCATTATGATACAGTTTTGTTTTTCTCAAAAAACCAAAAAAAAAAAAAAGAAGGAGGATTAATATTTATGGGACTTTTAACACTTATATACCAAGAATGGCGAGGATTTGCTTCAAAAATTATTTTAAACCATGCCTCTTGATAATCAAAATAATTATAGGAGGGAGGATCAAAAGGTCTTGAAAACCTTTTTTCTGTTAAAGGATTCTGGCTCCAGTCAGAAATAGATAGAACCTTAATTATTTTTAATTTTGAATAGGTAACAATTTCAGGATTTTTAGAATCAACTTCAAGAATTAGATCAACAAAATTAGTATCCAGAAGGATAAATTGAAAGAACTTTATATTTTTCTTCAGATTCTCGGACTTTGGGACCCATCCCCATCCTTTGGGAGAGAATTTAGAAATTATTTCAAAGGGTTTGAGATCATTCATTTCTGGTTCAAGGGTAATTATTTTTTGACAAGATTCTTTTATGTGAAATTCTTTAGGAGGGATATTAGCAGTAGTCGAAGACTGTCCTGCTACCTGTATAGGGTAATTAGGTTTAGGAGTGTTAGTCGAGGAACTAGCTTGACTAACAATTTTAAAAGAGGGAGCTATGTCGTCTAACAACAAGCCTTTATTTCGAGGTGTTGTTGGTCTCATGATGATATGATGGAGGAGTAATTCCCTGTAAAAATTCTCTTGTTAAAAAGTTAGGAATAAAATTATTTTTTCCTTTAATAAATTCTATTTCAAAATCAAAACATGATAAAATACTTTGCCATCTAGCAAAAATATGTTTAGAAACAATATTTTTAACATCTTTTTCTAAAATCATTTTAGCCGATTTACAATCAACTCTTAATAAAAAATTTTTATTTATCAAATCACTTTGAAATTTAGTAATACATAAAACTATTGAAAGTATTTTTTTTTAATAGTACTGTAATTAAGTTGAGCTCCAACCCATGCACCAGAGTGAAACCTAATTATTTGTTCAGGATTTTCTAAGTATTTCTGCTTAAGAATTCCTCCAAATCCTACTTCAGATGCATCGGTTTCTATGATCATCTTAGCTTCAGGATTGGGTATACTTAGACACGGGAGAGATTTTACAATATTTTTTATTTCTTTAATAGTATTAGTCATTTCTTCATCTCAAGGTTTAGAATTTTTTCTTAATCTTTTAAAAAGAGGTTTACAAATTATTCTTATTTTAGGAATAAAGTCGGATACATAATTTAAACATCCTAAAAATCTTTGTAATTTATTTTTATCTTTTATTTCATCAGGAAATTTACTAGCAAAGTCTATACTTCTCGATATAGGGGTAATAGTTCCTTGATATATTTCATGGCCTAAAAATCTTATTTTAGTTTGAGCAATTTTTATTTTCTTTTGAGATATTACTAGTCCATTTTCTTTAACTATGTTTTTAAATATATTTAAATGTTTTATATGTTGTTCAATTGAATTTGAAAATATTAACATGTCATCTAGATATAATAGAGCAAATTTAGAATAAAGATTTAAAATAGAATTAATTATATTTTGAAATTAAGAGGGAGCATTTTTTAATCCCATTGGCATTACGTTCCATTCATAATGACCAAAAGGTACTGTAAAAGTAGTTTTATATTTATCTTTTTTAACTATTTTAATTTGATAATAACCAGATTTCATGTCAAATTTAGAGAATATTACTGCATCATATAATCTTCCAATTAAATCTTGTTTATTAGTAAAGGGTATCTAATCCATTGCAAAACATTATTTAATGGTTTGTAATTAATAACCATCCTAGGTGCTCCTCTTTCTATTTCAGAAGCATTTAAAACATAGAAAGCAATAAACTCCAAAGAGATTTACTAGGTCTAATTAATCCTTTTTCTAAATATTCTTTAATTTCTTTTTTACAATATTCTAGAGTTTCTTTGTTCATTTGTACTGGTCTAGCTTTAGTAGGTATTTCTGTTTCATTAAAATCTTTTTCATAAGGTAATTCTATAATGACCTCTTAATCCACAATATACTATCCTCTATCTGTATAGCAAAAGCATATGGGTTTTCTCAATAATTTTTCACTTTTTCCTTTCAAGGAAAACATCCGGGGATTGCTACTAGTTGAGCGTAACCCAAATAGACATTCCATCATCAATTTGGATTCCGTTCAACCCAAAATCACACGCAACTATGCTAATTACACATACATTCATCCTAATATACTATAGAATAGTAAACTAGAATCCATACGTAATGCATACAATCCATTCATACAAATTTTGTCTTAATCTTACACATTTACAACATTAAACTCTGATAAAAATCTGGCAGAGTCTCCTGTAATGACTCCCTAATACGTCATACGTTATGCTTATCTGATTAGCGGAAGCATATGGGGTATTCTGAATGTTTATTCCCTATGTGGGAACGTCAGGGGATCGCTACTGGTTGAGCGTAACCCAAATAGATTCTCCGTTGTCCATTCGGATTCCGTTCAACCCTGATTCATACGCAGCTAACTAAATACACATATGTACATCATCAATAATAACTCTGGGATGAAATCTAAAACTCATATACATGTCACGTCTTACATTCATACACATTTCAATTCAAATCCATAAGTTTACGGCAGTAAATTCTACCGAAAATCCGGCAGAGTTTCCTCTGTAATTTGATCATATCCCAAAGACAGAATCACCTATTTAAAAATCAACAGCCAGTCCAACAACAGCAGTAAACATAACTAATATAAATCCATACACAGCAACATCAATCCATCACTAAAATCCATGCATACTATCTAAACCGTTATATATACATTCAATCTAATCCATACAGAATTTATAAGAAACAGAATCCGATAAATAACAGCGTCATCAAAGTATATATACAAATGATTTAAGCCTAAGCTAATCATCCTCCGGTCTATCCTCAAGTCGCCGGCTATCGCCTGGCTCCCGCCTCGTCCCTCGTTCATCCGAGTACACAACCTAATGAGATATGAATCCCAAGAGAATAATTTACAATTTAATTATCATTTGAAAACCGGTTGAATACTAATGGTGTGAACACCGAAATCGCTCTTCCGAAATCGATTCAAAACAGTGAAATACCTTTTCTTTAAAATCGTTCAAACACATGGAAATAGCGGCAATATATCACAATCATAAAATCCATTTCTTTTAAAATCAGTTATCAAAATCAAGTGAAATCCCATGCCTGTGTATCTCAATCCACGTTGGCTACAAATCCATCAGAATGAATCTAAATCATCTTCTAATTGCACGTAGTCTAGAGAGAATACCTCTCTTATCGTTGGGTGTGATCCGTAACACCAATCACCCGAATCAAGCCTATATTGTGAGTGTGATCCGTAACACCAATCACTCACTCAAGGACCGGGTGAGAATCAACATCTAGGGCGTCCCCTAGCATGTGCACATATGCCAATTCTCATCCTCATACAGTCTATTCGAACTCACATGCACTCGGTCGGCTATTCCTCAGGGTTCTAGGGTATCACGCCTAAATCACAACGTTTCCCGTGTAGGTTATCCACCCTTATACTCCTTAAACCTTTCTTAGGGTCGCCCTGGTTTAACGCGCGTAATCCCTAACTCAAGACAAAGCTAAATCTGATAAAAATAGTTTCGTTTAAAAGCTTCCTGTACGAGGGATACTTAACGGCCGTCCCATACCGGCTATCAAGTACCCAACCCTAAGTAAATCCATCCTAAAGGCATCTAAACTCGATAAACAAGGTGTCTAACATGCAATTAGGGTTTTCAGCACACAGGCATGCAATTTATCCCATCGAAAGCAGCACGCAAATCCATACAAGTCATCTAAATCAGTCAGGTATTCACTAAATCAATTCTAGGGTTCGGGAAGTGTAAATTATCCTACCTGGTCTCTGGTCGCTCCAAATCAAGTCAAGACTCCGCGAAATCTCAGTTTCTGAGCCCAATTAATTCCCTGGACATGAAATTGAATATTTAGATTCGTCACGTCATCCGTTTTTTGATTCTAAATCCGGTTACACCGTTACCTAGGTTAATTAGTTGCCTAATTACGTTTGACAGCTATTTCAGTCATATACCATTAGTTTTTGGGGAATCGGACCTTACCACTGTGCTCGAATGATGGAATTCTACGTCCCGGTGGTCTCAGTTTCTCGGGATGCACGTCCAGAAGCTTCGGCACGACGGCACACGGCGGCGCACGGCGAGAAGGTGCGGTTTGCCTCGAAAATCACACCACGGTGAAGCCCGCAAGCCCAGGAGTCCGAATACGGTGGTGGAATGGCGGTTCACGGCCGTTTGGGCGGTGTTTTCCGGCCACGAAGCTTCGCCGGGCGGCGACATTACGCTTCGATCGGCGCGTCCGGCCTCCTTCGGCGGGCCGAAACTGGAGGAAGCTGGCAGCTCGGGCTACACAGTGGTGGGGGCGGTGAGGGTCAACGGCGTCGGACGGCGGCGATTCGAGCTGGGGAAGTTTCGCGCGATGGAGGGGAAAAATGACATTTTTCTGTCGGCTCCAGCGGCCGTTGGTGGCCGTGGTTGGTTGCTGGAGGTTGTGGGCAGTGAGGGCTGTCGGTTGGTACCCTTGGTGGTGGCCCACGGTGGCTGTGGCGGCCGTTCACGGTGGAGGAAGGTGGAGAGAGAAAAGAGAGAAGAGAGAGAGAGTGTGGTGAGGAGAGAGAGTGAAATGAGAGAAATGGCGGGAGTTCGCGTAATTTAAAGCCTCCAGGGGCGATTCTGACTTTTCCCAGGCCACCCGAGGATGTTTTAGGGTGTCGACATCCTTCCAGATGTTGGCACTCATTTCCATGCGAAAACTTTGGCCTTCGTCGATGAAATTGACGCACAAAACTCCTTCCGTCAGTTTCTGATCGCCGGATTGCATTTCTTTCTGTTTGATCATGTTTCTGGCTTCAAACGACCTTCTGTGTCAAGTTCTTATTCTCGAAATACGTGCCAAGCTTCGTTTGATTGGGCTTAGGGTTAAAATCAAGTTTTATCTTTTAAAATCCTTTAAAAACTCTTATGAATCTTTCCCGTTGTTACATCTCCCCTGTATTTCGAACGTTCCTAAAATACAAACAGACATCAATTTATTAGTTTACATCCAGTCCAACAGCAAAATAAACCAAAAAGTACATAATCCAGTACGATTATCAACAGAATACGTACATCACAATTCAATCCAATAGGTAAAATCAATAACAATCAGAAACTATCAGTAAATACATAAATCCAGCAATGAAATCATCAACAGTATATATATACAATCAGATTGAAGCCTAGAACTAAGCTTCACTTCTGTCTGTCATCAAATGTCTACCCAGCTATCTTCTAGGCCCCTGTTCCTATTCATCTGAGCAAAAAACCTTATGAGATATTGAAATCCCAATAGAATAATTTACCCTTAATAATTCTATTCGAAAACTAGTTGGTTACTCAGCGGTGCAAGCACCGAAAACAAACTTCCCGTGTTCAGTTCAAAAACAGTGAAACACCTTATCCTTTTAAAATCATTATTTCACATGGAAATCGCGACAAGTTGTTAAAAATAAAAAAAAAGTCTGTTCTTTAAAAATTGATAATAAAAATCGAGTCAAATCCCATGCTCGGTGTATCTAAATCCGTGTCAGCCACATGTCATATGTGATCGAGTCTAAAATCCTCCAATTGCACGTCATCTAGAGAAGTTCTCTCTTATCATTGGGTGTGATCCGTAACACCAATCACCCGAATCTCGCTTATGTTGTGAGTGTGATCCGTAACACCAATCACTCACTTAAGGACCGGGTGAGAATAAACATCTAGGGTGTCCCCTAGCATGTGAACATATGCCAATTCTCATCCTTATACAGTCTATTCGAACTCATATGCACACGGTCGGCTATTCCTCAAGGTTCTAGGGTATTATGCCTAAATCACAATGTTTCCCCGTGTAGGCTATCCCCCCTTATACTCCTTAAAACTTTCTTAGAGTTGTCCTAATTTATCGCGTGATCCCTAACGCAATGCAGGCTAAATCTGGTTAAAAATAATATATTCATGAAATCCCCTACACTCGGGATACTTAACGGCCGTCCCATACCGACTATTAAGTATCCTACCTTAAGTCAATCCGTCCTAATGGCATCTAAACTTGATAGGCAAATCATCTAACATGCAAATGGTATTTCCAGCACACAGGCATGCAATTTAATCTATCGAAAGTAGCACGTAAATCCAAGCAATTAATATAAATCTTTCAGGTATCCACAAGGTCAATTCTAACGTTCAGGAAGCGTAAATTATCCTACCTAGTCTCTGTTTGCTGTAAATTGATTTGAGATTTCTCGTATCCTTAGATTTTGAGCCTAATCAATTTCCTGGGCATTCAAATCATTACTTTAGTTCGTTACGTTATCGATTTTACTATGGCGCTAGAGTACACCTAAATCACAACGTTTTCCTGTGTAGGCTATCCCCCCTTATACTCATTAAACCTTTCTTACGGTGGTCCTGATTTATCGCATGATCCCTAACGCAATGCAGGCTAAACCTAGTTAAAAACAATATATTCATGAAATCCCCTGCACTTGGGATACTTAATGGCTATCCCATACCGGCTATTAAGTATCCTACCCTAAGTCAATCCGTCCTAATGGCATCTAAACTCGATAGGCAAATCATCTAACATGCAAATGGTATTTCCAACACACAGACATGCAATTTAATCCATCAAAAGTAGCATGTAAATCTATGCAATTAATCTAAATCGTTCAGGTATCCATAAGGTCAATTCTAATGTTCGGGAAGCAAAATTTATCCTACTTGGTCTTCGTTTGCTCCAAATCGATTCGAGACTTCTCGTATCCTCAGATTTCGAGCCTAATCAATTTACTGGGCATTTAAATCATTACTTTAGTCTGTTACGTTATCGATTTTACTATCCTACGTCTGATTTCACAGTTTCCTAAACCGATTTATTTCCTATTTATGTTCGGCAGCCAATTCAATCACAATACATTAGGTTTAGGTGAATCAGACCTTACCGAGGGTGCCAGATGATGGAAATCTATTCTAGGACAGTCTCTGGTGTCTTTTTGGCTTCTCTGGTGGCGACTCAAAGCGGAGTACAGCGGTGCACGGTGATGCATGGCGGAGGGGTGCGGTTAGACTTGAAAATTACACCACAGTCAAGCCCGCAAGATGGGGAGTCCGAATCTTGTGGTGGCGTAATGGTTCACGGCTGTTTGGATGGCATTTTCCAGAGCCAAAAGTTGACGCACGACAGACGAAAGTCTCCTCGATCTGGGTGCGTGAGAGCTCCGTTCGGTGGCGGCGAGCTGGGGGAGGAAGATGGCAACTCAGCCTACACGCTGGTGGTAGCGGTGACGTCCCATGGTGGCTGACGGCGAAGATCACGGCGGGCAAAAAATCACGCGATAGAGGAGGAAAACTAGTGTTTTTCATCAACTGTGGTGGCCGTTGGTGGCCGTGGGTGGCTGCAGGAGGTTGAGGGTGGTGAGGTGTGTCAGTTGGTGGGTCAGGTGGCGGCCTACGGCGGCCCTAGTTGTGGCCTGCAGTGGTGTAAGGAGGTGACAAAGGAGAGAGAAAGTGGAGTGAAGAGAGAGAAAAATGTTGGAAATGGTAGAAATTTATGGGTTTTTGGGAAATTTAAAGCTTTCGGGGGTGATTCCAACTTTTTTCGGACCACTCGGGGAAACTTCTGGATGCCGTAACTGATATGGTCATAGACACGACATCCCATGGAAGGATTTTGGCCTCCGTCGAAGGAACCAAAGTCCAAAACTCCGTCTATTAGTCTCTTATCGCCAGATCACGTTTCTTTTCATCAGATCACGTTTCTGACTCTGTAAGACCCTCCGGTTTCAACTGTCGACCTCGAAAATCATGCTGAACTTAGTTTAAATGAAATCAATATCAAGATTCAGTTTTAATCTTTAAAAATAATCTCGGTTATTACATTTTCTCCCCCTTAAAAGAAATTTGGTCCCCAAAATTCATACCTGTGAACATCTCTGGGTATTGTTGCCTCATCTCGTCTTCCTTGTCCCATGTCATCTCCTACGACGCTACATCCTGCCAAAGTACCTTAACTAAAGTGATTATTTTATTCCAGAGTTGCTTAGTCTTAAAGTCAAGGATTTGTACAAGAGTAGATTCATAAGTCAAATTTTCCTTTAACATTATTAGTTGATTCCCCAATACATGCACAGGGTCTGGGACATATTTACGAAGTTAGGAGACGTGAAAGACATCATGTAGGTTGGACAAATGGGGAGGTAAGGCAATTTGGTAAGCGACTGGATCGACTCTTTGTAGGATTTAGAATGGTCCTAGAAATCTAGGGCTTAGTTTCTTGGTCCTTACCTATCTACCGATACCCGTGGTGAGGGACACTCTTAGGAATACATGCTCTCCCTCATTGAATTCTAAGGGTCTTCTTCTCTTATTTTCATACGCTTCTTGTCTCTGTTGGGTAACTCTCATCTTTTCCCTAATCATTTTGATCTGATCAGTGGTTTCTTGTACGATCTCAGGTCCCAACAGGGTACGCTCCCCTATCTCTACCCAACTCAAGGGTGATTTACAACTCCTCCTATACAGAGCCTCATAAGGTTCCATACCGATGGTAGAGTGATAATTGTTATTGTATGGAAACTCTATCAATGGTAGGTGTTTATCCCAACTCCCTTTCTGTTCTAGCACACAAGCCCTCAACATATCTTTTAAGGTCTGGATAGTCCTCTCAGACTGCTTGTCAGTCTGAGGATGATAGGCTGTGCTAAACTTAAGCTAGGTTCCTAAGGCTTGCTGTAGGGATTGCCAGAATCTCGAAGTAAACCTAGGGTCTTGATCGGATACTATACCTGATGGTATTCCATGTAATCTCACGATTTCCCAAAGGTATACCTCGATCAATTTCTCCATAGAGTATCGCATCTTAACAGGCTAAAAGTGAGCAAACTTGGTCAATCTATCCACTATCACCCAAATGGCATCAAATCCAGCTGGTGTCCTAGGTAATCCTACCACAAAGTCCATGGTTATTTGATCCCATTTTCTTTCCGGTATCTCCAGTGGTTTTAGTAGCCCTGCAGGTTTCTGGTGTTCTATCTTGACCTGTTGACAAGTCAAACAGGCATTCACGTAGTTCGTGATATCCTTCCGCATACCAGGCCACCAAAAATTCCTCTTCAGATCTTGATACATCTTGGAAATACCTGGGTGAATAGTATAATGGCTTCGATGAGCCTCTGCTAGTACTTTTTCCCTCAGCTCTTGATGGTTTGGAATCACTACCCTCTTCCTAAACATCAATACTCCATTAGGGGCTAGTCCAAAATTAGATTGGTTGGCATATACTTCCAAGGATTCATCCTCTAGTTGGGCTTGTTTAATCTTCTCTCTCAGCTCATAGGTTATTAAGAAGTCACTCATCACTAATCTCTTTGGAAATGAGATTACGTTGAGGCTGAGATTCCTAAAGTCCTCAAGTAACCTCATCTCACCTATCATTAGGCTAGCTAATTGTAGTAACTTCCGGCTTAATGCATCTGCTACAACATTCACTTTCCTTGCATGGTATTTCAATTCATAATCAAAATCCTTCAGGTATTCTACCCACCTACGCTGCCTCATGTTCAATTCCTTCTGATCAAACAAGTACCTAAGGCTTTTGTGATCACTATACACCTCGAATACAACCCTGTATAAGTAATGTCTCTAAATTTTCAGGGCAAACACGACGACAGCTAATTCTAAGTCGTGGGTAGGGTAATTTTCCTCTGTAGGTTTCAATTTTCATGATGCATAAGCCATTACCTTCCCATCCTGCATTAAGACGCATCCTAAGCCTTTCAATGATGCATCTGTATACACTGTGAAGGGTTCTAAAGGTTTCGAAAGAATTAGTACAGGAGCGGTGGTCAATTTCTCTTTCAAAGTTTGGAAACTATTCTCACAATGCTCGCTCCATTCAAAGTTCACACCCTTCTGAGTCAACCGGGTTAATGGCAAGGCTATCTGAGAAAATCCTTGAATGAATTTCCTGTAATAGCCAGCCAAACCTAGAAAACTCCTCACTTCGGTGATCGTCCTAGGTTGACCCCAATCTAACACTGCTTCAATCTTCTTAGGGTCTACTGCTATTCCTTCCCCATTTACCACGTGTCTAAGAAATTTCACTTCTTCCAACCAAAACTCACATTTCTCTAACTTAGCATACAATTGTTTCTCTTGCAGTATCTATAGCACCGTGCTAAGATGTTGGGCATGCTCTTCGTGAGTCTTGGAGTAGACTAAGATATCATCAATGAACACCACTACAAACTGATCTAAGTAGGGTCTAAAGATTCTATTCATATAGTCCATAAAGACAGTAGGTGCATTTGTCAATCCAAACGGCATCACCAAAAACTCATAGTGGTCGTATCTAGTGCTAAACACTGTCTTAGGGATGTCTTCCTCTCTAACCCTAATCTGGTGGTATCCCGATTTTAATTCTATCTTAGAAAACACAGTCGCACCTTGTAACTGATCAAACAAGTTGTCAATACGTGGTCATGGGTATTTATTCCTAATGGTCACCTTTTTCAGTTTCTGATAATCGATACACAATCTTAAACTCCCGTCTTTCTTCTTTACAAATAGGATAGGAGCTCCCCATGGTGATACACTCGGCCTAATGAACCCTTTCTCTAGCAATTCCTTTAATTGGACCTTTAATTCCCTCAATTCTGCTAAGGCCATTCGGTATGGAGTCATGGCTATTGGGCCCGCGCCCGAAATCAGGTCAATAGTGAATTCTATCTCTCTAGGTGGTGGCATTTTACTTACTTCCAAAGGAAATACCTCCGAGAAGTCACTAACGATTGGGATTAGGCTTAACCTATCCTGCAACTCTACCTCAGAGAGATTGAGGAACACATCACCTACCTCACACGCTCTGTCACTCCCACGTATAGGCACGTTATCCAAGTAAGTGATTGTCCTCTCAGAATAGTTTAACAAGACCCGATTCCTAGTTAACCAATCCATTCTTAAGATGATGTCGATCCCAGTCAAGGGTATACATACTAGATCCATGATAAACAAGGTATCATCAATGGTTAAGGGATAGTTTACGCATATACATGGGGACATGGTGGCTTCTCCCAATGGTTGATATATATAGATCACAGGGCAGGGTCTGTACAGGTAATTTTATTTTCTCTACGCATACATCGGCAATAAAAGAGTGCATAACACCCGAATCAAATAATACTATTAAAGGAAAATTATAAATTTTACCTCTACCCTGCATCAAACCTGATGACTTGTCGACGTTAGCTGCATTCATAGTGAAAACTCTCCCTAAAGCCTGCGGTCTTTGGCCACCGGATGTCTGCTAACTTCCACTAGAGGGGTAGTACCTTGCCATGTATCCCGTACCCCATACCTGTAACATTGTAATAGAGCTTGATGCCAGCAGGGTTGATTAGGGTGTCTGGTCCCACAGTTCTGACAGGGTGTATTATCTAGCCATTTACTGCCACTTGAAGACCCTAGTTGCGGTTTAAACATGCCGCCTCTCACATTGAGATTCCTGGTTGGTGGTCTCGACCGGTTTCCTGTCTTCTGGGTTATGTTCTGGTCCTGTCTCTGCTCTAGGTTTTTACTCAGGATTCGACACTTGTTCACCAGCATCGCAAAGTCTCTAATCTCAAGTGGGGCTAGCTGCGTCTTCATCGGTAATTCTAGGCCTTCTTCTAGCTGCTTTGCCTTCCAAGCTTCATCATAGTGCATCTGTAGGTATGTGGAATATCTGGATAGCTCTTCAAACTGTCTCAAATATTCCTCGAATGGCCTGCCTCCCTGGGTGAGCTTTAAGAACTGTGCTTCTTTTGACTGTTTGACGTTCTCAGGGAAGTATTGCTCCATGAAGACTCCCTTGAAGGATTCCCAGGTGAGCGGGATACCCCTGCTATCCATCAATTGCTGGGCACCTGTCCACCATTGTTCTGCTTCACCCTTCAACATATATGTTGCCTATGTAACCTTCTGTTCGTCGTCACATTACAACAACCTGAAGATCTTCTCCATATCCTTCAGCCAGGCTTCTACTGTGGCTAGATCAGAGGCACCTACAAACGAAGATGGACCTGCTCTCTGAAATTCTATCCATCCCAAATATAGTGGATTAGCATTCTGGGTGGCTCCATCATTCCTAGTTTGCCTGTCCTCCTGCTACTGCCTCATTACGTTGGCACTAGTAGTGGCTTGATCCCTCACGGCATCAACCATCATCCGAACAGAATCCATCATGTATCGCATGTCGACGTTGGTCTCCATGTTGCCACTACCGGAAGTACCCTGACTTCTGTGTCTTGGCCTTCCTCTGGGCCTACGGTTACTATCCATGCTTGGTTCTGCGATAATTATCTGACACAGAAAGAAAATAGATCTGTCTTAATAGCAACAGTTAACAGAAAGGCATTAAATTCATTCTATTACTTATCGGTTCAAGATCAGGTCCTAATATTCCAGAGTTAAATCAATTAAAACCCTAAAGCTGCAAGCCCAAAGATTCATGATCCTTAGCCTACTAAACCAAAAAATCCAATAAACCAGGCTCTAATACCATAATTGTAATGACCCCCTAATCCACAATATACTATCCTTTATCTGTATAGCGGAAGCATATGGGTTTTCGTAATAATTTTTCACTTTTCCCTTTCAGGGAAAACATCCGGGGATCGCTATTGGTTGAGCGTAACCCAAATACACATACCTTCATCCTAATATACTCTAAAATAGTAAACTAGAATCCATACGTAAAGCATACAATCCATTCATACAGATTCCATCTTAATCTTACACATTTACAACATTAAACTCTGATAAAAATCTGAAAGACTCTTCCCTGTATTTCGAACGTTCCCAAAGTACAAACAGACATCAATTCAATAGTTTACATCTAGTCCAACAGCAAAATAAACCAAAAAGTACATAATCTAGTACGATTATCAACGGAATATGTACATCACAATTCAATCCAACAAGTAAAATCAATAACAATTAGAAACTATCATTAAATACATAAATCTAGCAACGGAATCATCAACATTATATATATACAATCAGATTCAAGTCTAGAACTAAGCTTCACTTCTGTCTGTCATTAAATATCTGCCCAACTATCTTCTAGGCCCTTGTTCCTGTTCATCTGAGCAAACAACCTTATGAGATATTGAAATTCTAGTAGAATAATTAACAATTAATAATTTTGTTTGAAAACTGGTTCGTTACTCAGCGGTGTAAACACCGAAAACAAACTTCTCGTGTTCAGTTCAAAAACAGTGAAATACCTTATCTTTTAAAATCATTATTTCGCATAGAAATCGTGGAAAGTTCTCAAAAATATAAAAATTTGTTCTCTAAAAATTGACAATAAAAATTGAGTCAAATCCTATACCCGGTGTATCTAAATTTGTGTCAGCCACAAGTCATATGCGACCGAGTCTAAAATCCTCTAATTGCACGTCATCTAGAGATCCATAACACCAATCACCCGAGTCTCACCTATGTTGTGAGTGTGATCCGTAACACCAATCACTCACTTAAGGACCGGGTGAGAATCAACATCTAGGGCGTCCCCTAGCATGTGCACATACGCCAATTCTCATCCTCATATAGTTTATGCGAACTCATATGCACACAGTCGGCTATTCCTTAGGGTTTTAGGGTATTACGCCTAAATCACAACGTTTTCCTGTGTAGGCTATCGCCCCTTATACTCCTTAAACCTTTCTTAGGGTCATCCTAATTTATTGCGTGATCCCTAACGCAATGCAAGCTAAATCTTCTTAAAAATAATATATTCATGAAATCCCCTGCACTTGGGATACTTAACGGCCGTCCCATACCGGCTATTAAGTATCCTACCCTAAGTCAATCTGTCCAAATGGCATCTAAACTCGATAGGCAAATCATCTAATATGCAAATGATATTTCCAACACACATGCATGCAATTTAATCCATTGAAAGCAGCGTGTAAATCCATGCAATTAATCTAAATCATTCAGGTATCCACAAGGTCAATTCTAACGTTCATGAAGCGTAAATTATCCTACCTAGTCTCCGTTTGCTCCAAATCGATTTAAGACTTCTTGTATCCTCAGATTTTAAGCCTAATCAATTTCTTGGGCATTTAAATCATTACTTTAGTCCGTTATGTCATCGATTTTACTATCCCACGTCCGATTTCATAGTTTCCTAAATAGATTTATTTCCTATTTATGTTCGGCATTCAATTCAATCAGAATATATTAGGTTTAGGTGAATCGGACCTTACCGAGCATGCCGAATGATGGAAATCTGTTCTGGGACAGTCTCTGGTGTCTTTCTGGCTTCTTCGGCGGTAGCACACGGTGGAGCACGGCGGTGCACTGCTGAGGGGTACGGTTGACTTGAAAATTACACCATAGTGAAGCCCGCAAGATGGGGAGTTTGAATCTTGCGGTGGCGCGATGGTTCACGGCCGTTTGGACAGCATTTTCCAGAGCTGAAAGTTGACGCACGGTGGATAAAAGTCTCCTCGATCTGGGCGCGTAGGAGCTCTGTTTGGTGGTGGCGAGCTGGGGGAGGAAGCTGGCAGCTCAGCCTATACGCTGGTGGTGGCGGTGATGTCCCACAGTGGCTGATGGCGGAGATCACTACGGGTGAAAAATCACGCAATTGAGGTGGAAAACCAGTGTTTTTCAGCGACTATGGCGGCCGTTGGTGGCCGTGGGTGGCTGCTGGAGGTTGAGGGTGGTGAGGTGTATCGGTTGGTGGGTCAGGTGACGGCTTACGGCAGCCCTGGTGGTGGTGCGCGGTGGTGGAAGGAGGAGAGAGAGTAGAGAAAAAGTAGAGTGAAGAGAGAGAGAGAAATGTTGGAAATAGTTGGAATTTATGGGTTTTCGGGAAATTTAAAGCTTCCAGGGGCGATTCTGAATTTTTCCGAACCACCCAGGGAAACTTCTGGATGCCGTAACTGATCTGATCATGGACATGGCTTCCCATGTAAGGATTTCAGCCTCTATCGAAGGAACCGAAGTCTGGAACTCCATCTGTTAGTCTCTTATCACTGGGACGTGTTTCTTTTCATCAGATCACGTTTTGACTCCGTAAGACCCTTCAGTTTCAACCGTCGACCTCAAAAATTGTGCTGAACTTAGTTTAAATGAAATCAATATCAAGATTCAATTTTAATCTTTAAAAATAATCTCGGTTATTACAAATTCAACTGTAAAATTTTTTCGTTTCCAAAAAGCATTGTGCACTTCAGCGGAAACTTCTTTTATAAAACTTTCTTCAATTTGTTGAAAATTTTTAATTATATTAGGCTATTCTAATTGTTCTTCAATTATTTTATATTTTATTTCTTGTTTTAAGAAATTTATTTGATCCTGTTTTATTTTTAATAAGAATTGGTCTTCACATAAATCATGAATATCATTTATTTGTTTTAATTTTATGGGAGAAATAAATTCAAACAAATTATCTTTAGTTTTTATCCCTAAGTCTGAGACTTCAAAAGGATAAATTTAAGTTAGGAAGGGAGTTCCTAAAATCATATCTTCTGTTATATTTTTTGTTAAGATGAATGAATTATTATAACATTTTCCATTATTACATATTTTAGCATTTGATAATTTATATTTTACCTTTAAATTTGAATTATCTACAGTAAACAATTTATGAGTTGTTTTTTCGTAATATTGAGTAGGAATTAAACCTTCTCTTATACAATTTAAATCTGCTCCAGAATCTATTAAAGCTTTGAAAGATTTATGAAAACTTTTCTCTATTTTTAAATAAACATTTACATGCCATTTTTGTTGAAAATTTATCTTCATTATTTCATCTTTTTCAAGTGCAAGTTCTATTTTAGAATTTCTTTTAAGTTGTTCTTTAGTTATTTGAAGTTGAATATCTTGTCTTATCTCAGTTTCTTTTATTTTATTAATTTTTTATTTTATTTATATTTTTAATTGATTTATTTCTTTATATAAATCTGTTGTAGTTATTTTTCTTTCTTGATTTCTTGCCTTTTTTAATATTTCATTAAAATCATAACCTTTAAATTCTTTTTCTTCTATAGGATTTTGGGAATTTTCTTCTAATATTAAATTTTTTATTTTTTCTAAATATTCATATTTTTTATTAGGACTTTCTGTAACGACCCCCTAATCCACAATATACTATCCTCTATCTGCATAGCAGAAGCATATGGGTTTTCGAAATAGTTATTCCTGATATGGGAACGTCAGGGGATCGCTACTGGTTGAGCGTAACCCAAATAGACATTTCATCATCCATTCAGATTTCGTTCAACCCAAAATCGAATGCAGCTATACTAACTACACATACAATCATCACAATAAACTCTGGAATAATAAAACTAGAATCCATACATAAACATGCAATCCATTCATAAAAATTCCATCTTAAACTTAAACATTTACAACATTAACCCTACCAAAAATCCGGTAGAGTCTCCCCTGTATTTCGAACTTTCCCCAAGTATAAATAGACAATAATTCAGTAATTACATCCAGTCCAACAATAAAATAAAACCAATAATTACATAATCCAATAATAGAACATCAACAAAATATATACACCATAATTCAAGCCTAGAAACTAAACTGCCCGTCTATCATCAAGTCGTTACCCAGCTATCTTCTAGGCCCCTGTTCCTGTTCATCTGAGCAAAAAACCTTATGAGATATTTAAATCCCAGTAGAATAATTTACAGTCAATAATAATGTTCAAAAACTAGCTGAGTGCTCAGCGGTGCAAACACCGAAAATAAACTTCCCATATTCCTTTCGAAAATCATGAAATACCTTATCTTTACAAATCTTTAAATAGCATGGAAATCGAGGCAATTTCTCAATGAATATAAAATTTTGTTTTTTGAAAATCTGTAATAAAAATTGAATCAAATCCCATGCCCAGTGTTTCTAAATCCGCATCGGCCACAAATCTAATGTGACTGTATCTGAATCTATCCAATTGCATGTCATCTAGAGAAAAACTATCTCTTGTCGTTGGGTGTGATCCATAACACCAATCACCCGAAATCTCGCCTATATTGTGAGTGTGATTCGTAACACCAATCACCCACTCAAGGACTAGGTGAGAATCAACATCTAGGGCATCCCCTAACATGTGCATATACGCCAATTCTCATCCTCATACAGTCTATTCAGAATCATATGCACACGATCAACTATTCCTCAGGGTTCTAGGGTATTACGCCTAAATCACAACGTTTTCCCGTATAGGCTATCTCCCCTTATACTTCGTAAACCTTTCTTAGGGTCGTCTTGGTTTACCGCATAATCCCTAACGAAATGCAGGCTAACTATAGTTAAAACAAATCGTTTATAAAATCCCTTGCATTTGGAATACTTAACGGCCGTCCCTATGGCATCTCACTCTGATAGCCAAGTCGTCTAACATGCAACAGGTATTTCCAACACACAGGCATACAATTATATCCATCGAAAGTAGCACATAAATCCATGCAATCACTCTAAATCATTCAGGCATTCACAAGATCCATCTAAAGTTCGGGAAGCGTAAATTATCCTATCTGGTCTCCGTTTGCTCTTAATCGATCCGGGACTTCTTGTATCCTCGAAATTCAAGCCTAATCAATTTCTTGGGCATTTAAATTAGTGTTTTAGTCCGTTACGTCATCGGTTTCACTTTCCTATGTCCGATTGCACAATTTCCTAAGTTAATTAATTTCATATTCAAGTTCGGCATCGAATTTAGTCAAAATACATTAGGTTTAGGTGATTTAAACCTTACCGGGGGTTCCAGATGATGGAAATCTGTTTCGGGACAGTTTCTGGCATCTTTCTAGCTTCTTCTGTGGCAACGCACGGCAGAGCACAGCGGCACACAGAGGCTCACGACGGAGGGGTGCGGTTGTAACAACCCCCTACTCAACAATATCCTATCCTTTATCTGTATAGCGGAAGCATATGGGTTTTCATAATAATTTTTCACTTTTCCCTTCAAGGAAAAGATCCAGGGATCGCTATTGGTTGAGTGTAACCCAAATAGATATTCTGTCGTCCATTCAGATTTCGTTCAACCCAAAATCAACAGCAGCAATACTAATTACACATGAAATTATTACAATAAACTCTAGAATAGTAAACTAGAATTTATACATAAAACATGTAATCCATTCATACAAATTCCATCTCAATCTTACACATTTACAACATTAAACCCTGCCAAAAATTCGGCAGAGTCTCCACTGTATTTTGAACATTTCCCAAGTACAAACAGACAACAGTTCAGAAATTTACATTCAATCCAACAACAAAATAAAACCAGTAATTACATGATCCAATACAAAACATCAATAGAATATATACATCACAATTCAAGCCTAGAACTAAGCTGCTCGTCCGTCTATCATCACGCTGTTTCCCAGCTATCGTCTAGGCCCCTGTTCCTGTTCATCTGAGCAAAAAACTTTAAGAGATATTTAAATCCCAGTAGAATAATTTACAATTAATCATATTGTTCGAAAACTGGTTGATTACTCAGCGGTGCAAGCATCGAAAATAACTTCTCGTATTCAGTTCAAAAACAATGAAATACCTTATCCTTTTTAAAATCATTATTTAGCATGGAAATCGCGGCAAATATTCCATAAATATAAAAGTCTGTTTTAAGAAAATTTGTAACAAAAGAATTGAGTCAAATCCCATGCTCGGTGTTTCTAAATCCATGTTGGCCATAAGCCATATGCGACCGAGTCTAAAACCATCCAATTGCATGTCATCTAGAGAAATTCTATCTCTTGTCATTGGGTGTGATCCATAACACCAATCACCCAAAATCTCGCCTATGTTGTGAGTGTGATCTGTAATACCAATCACTCACTCAAGGACCGAGTGAGAATCAACATCTAGGGTGTCCCTTAACATATGCACATATGCCAATTCTCATCCTCATGCAGTCTATTCGAACTCACATGCTCATGGTCGGCTATTCCTCAGGGTTTTAGGGTATTACGCCTAAATCACAACGTTTTCCCGTATAGGCTATCTTTCCTTATACTCCGTTAAACCTTTCTTAGGGTCGTCTTGATTTACCGCATAATCTCTAACATAATGCAGGCTAATTTTGGTTAAAACAATATATTTATAAAATCCCTACACTCGGGATACTTAACGGCCGTCCCATACCGGCTATTAAGTACCCTACCCTAAGTTAATCCATCCCTATGGCATCTAAACTCGATAGGCAAATCGTCTAACATGAAAAGGGTATTTTTCAGCACACAGGCATGCAATTTAGTCTATCGCAAGAAGCACACAAATCCATGCAGTTAATCTAAATCGTTTAGGTATCCACAAGGTAAAATCTAAATTTTGGGAAGCGTAAATTATCCTAGCTGGTCTCTGTTTGCTCCAAATTGATCCGAGACTTCTCGTATCCTTGAAATTCGAGCCTAATCAATTTCCTGGGCATTTAAATGAGTATTTTAGACCATTATGTCATCGGTTTCACTTTCCTATGTCCAATTGCTCAATTTCCTAAGCTAATTAAATTCCTATTCATGTTCGGCATTGAATTCAGTTAAAATACAATAGGTTTAAGTGATTTAGACCTTACCGGGGGTTCCGAATGATGGAAATCTATTCTGGGACAGTTTCTGGCATCTTTCTGGCTTCTCCGGTGGTGATGCACGATGGAGCATGGCGGTGCATGACGGAAGGGTGCGGTTGGGCTCGAAAATTACACCACGATGAAGCCCTCAAGATGAGGAGTTTGAATTTGAGGATGGCGCAGCGGTTCACGGCTGTTTGGACGGTGACAAAAAGTGATGCACGGTGGACGCCTTTTGCATCTATCCAGGCACGTGGTAGCTCCGTTCGGTGGCTGCGGGCTGGGGGAGGAAGCTAGCAGCTCGGCCTACACGCTGGTGGTGGCGGTGACATCCAATGGTGGCTGATGGCGAAGATCACATTGGGCGAAAAATCACGCGATGGAGGAGAAAAACATCCTCTTTTTGGCGACGGTGGCAGCTTACGGTGGCCCTTGTGGTGGCGCGCAGTGATGGAAGGAGGAGAGAGAGGAGAGAGAAAGTAGAGTGAAGAGAGAGAGAAAAAGGATGGGAATGATGGGAATTTGTGGGATTCTGGGGAATTTAAAACTTTCAGGGGCGATTCTAACTTTTTCTAGACCACCCGGCGAAACTTCTGGATGTCGTCTTCGATCTGGACGATGGCATGGGTTCCCATGCAGGGGTTTCGGCCTCCATCAGAGGAACCAAAGTCTGAAACTCCGTCTGTCAGTCTCTGATCGCTGGGCTGTGTTTCATTTCATCAGATTGCGTTTCTGACTCCGAAAAACCGTCCAATTTCAACCGTCGACTCTGAAAATCATGCCAGACTTAGTTTTAACAAAATCAACCTAAAAATTCAATTTTAATCGTTTAAAAATAATTTTGGTTATTACATTCTCCCCCTTAAAAGAAATTTTATCCTCAAAATTTATACCTATGAACAGCTCTGGGTATCGTTGCCTCATCTCGTCTTCCTTCTCCCACGTCATCTCCTACGACGCTACATCCTGCCAAAGTACCTTAACTAAAGGGATTATTTTATTCCGGAGTTGCTTAGTCTTAAAGTCAAGGATTTGTACAGGTGTAGATTCATAAGTTAAATTTTCCTTTAACATTATTGGTAGATTCCCCAATACATGCGCAGGATCTGGGACATATTTACGAAGTTGTGAGACGTGAAAGACATCATGTAAGTTGGAAAAGTGGGGAGGTAAGGCAATCTGGTAGGTGACTGGACCGACCCTTTTTAGGATTTGGAATGATCCTAGGAATCTAGGGCTTAATTTCTTGGTCGTTACTTGTCTACCGATACCCGTGGTGGGGGACACTCTTAGAAATAAATGCTCTCCCTCATTGAATTCTAAGGTCTTCTTCTTTTATTTGCATAGGCTTCTTGCCTTTGTTGGTCAACCCTCATCTTTTCCCTGATCATTTTGATTTGATCAATGGTTTCTTGTACAATCTCAGGTCCCAACAGTGTACTATCCCCCATCTCTACCCAACTCAAGGGTGATTTATAACTCCTCCCATACAGAGCCTCATAAGGTGCCATACCGATGGTAGAGTGATAACTGTTGTTGTATGCAAACTCTATCAACGGCAGGTGTTTATCCCAATTCCCTTTCTGTTCTAGCACACAAGCCCTTAACATATCTTCTAAAGTCTGGATGGTCCTCTCAGACTGCCCGTCAGTTTGGGGATGATAGGCCATGCTAAACTGAAGCTGGGTTCCTAAGGCTTGCTGTAGGGATTGCTAAAATCTCGAAGTAAACCTAGGTCTCGATCAGATACTATAACTGATGGTATTCCATGTAATCTCATGATTTCCCTAAGGTATACCTCGGTCAATTTCTCCATGGAGTATCGCATCTTCACAGGAAAAAAGTGAGCAAATTTGGTCAATCTATCCACTATCACCCAAATGGCATCAAATCCAGCTGGTGTCTTAGGTCATCTTACCACAAAGTCCATGGTTATTTGATCCCATTTTCTTTTCGGTATCTCCAGTGGTTTTAGTAGCCCTGCGGGTTTCTGGTGTTCTATCTTAACCTGTTGACAAGTCAAACAGGCATTCACGTAGTTCGTGATGTCCTTCCGCATACCAGGCTACCAAAAGTTCCTCTTCAGATCTTGATACATCTTGGAAATACTTGGGTGAATAGTATAATGGCTTCGAGGAGCCTCTGCTAATACTTTTTCCCTCAGCTCTTGATGGTTTGGAATCACTACCCTCTTCCTAAACATCAATACTCCATCAGGGGCTAGTCCAAAATTAGGTTGGTTGGCGTATAACTCCAAGGATTCATCCTCTAGTTGGGCTTGTCTAATCTACTCTCTCAGCTCGTAAGTTATCAAGAATTCACTCATCACTAATCTCTTCGGAAATGAGATTACGTTGAGGCTGAGATTCCTAAAATCTTCAAGTAACCTCATCTCATCTATCATTTGGCTGAGATTCCCTGCATGGTATTTTTATAACGACCCCCTAATCCACAATATACTATCCTCTATCTGTCTAGCCAAAGCATATGGGTTTTAGAAATAGTTATTCCCGATGTGGGAATGTCAAGGGATCGCTACTGGTGAGCGTAACCCAAATAGACTTTTCGTCGTCCATTCAGATTCTGTTCAACCCTAATTCAAATGCAGCTATACTAATTATACATACATTCATCATAAAGTACTCTGGAATGAAAACTAAAATCCATACAAACCACGTACAGTTCATTCATGCAAATTCCAACTTAATTATATACATTTACAGTGGTAAATCCTGCCGAAAATTTGGCAAAGTTTCCTCTTTATTTGGAATATATCCCTCTAATACAAACAGTCATCCATAAGAAATTTACAATCAATCCAACAACAGAAATTATAGAATCCAATACAAAACCTCATTAGTATATATTTACATTACAAATAAAACCTAGAACTATGCTGCTCTTCTGTCCATCATCAATACCTTGCTCAGCTAGCGTCTAGGTCCCTGTTCCTGTTCATCTGAGTAAACAACCTGGTGAGATATGAAATCCTAGTAGAATAATTTACAATATAGTTCAAAAATCTGGTTGATTACTCAAAGGTGCAAGCACCAAAAGCAATTTCCCGAAATCAGTTCAAAATCCGTGAAGTACCTTATCTTTAAAAATCAGTTTATCGCATGGAAATCACGGCAAGTTCTAAAATCATCAAAAATCCGTTTCTTTGAAAATCAGTAATCAAAAGCGTATCAAAACCCATGCCCGATGTATCTAAATCTTTATTGGCCACAATTCATCTATGACCTTATCTAAAATCCTCTAATTGCACGTCATCCAGAGAATTTACATCTCTTCTCGTTGGGTGTGATCCGTAACACCAATCACCCGAATCTTGCCTATTTTGTGAGTGTGATCCGTAACACCAATCACTAACTCAAGGACCGGGTGAGAATTAACATCTAGGGCGTCCCCTAGCATGTGCACATACGCCAATTCTCATCCTCATACAGTCTATTCGAACTCATATGCTCACGGTCGACTATTCCTCAGGTTTCTAGGGTATTACGCCTAAATCACAAAGTTTCCCCGTGTAAGCTATCCCTCCTTATACTCCTTAAACCTTTCTTAGGGTCATCCTGATTTATCGTGTGATCCCTAAAGAAGTGCAGGATAAATCTGGTAAAAACAATATTATTTAAAAACTCCCTGCACTCGGGATACCTAACGGCCGTCCCATACCAGCTATTAAGTACCCTACCCTAAGTAAACCTGTCCTAATGGCATCTAAACTCGATAAACAAAACATCTAACATGCAAATGGAATTCTCAGCATACAGGCATGTAATTTAATCCATCGAAAGTAACACGTAAATCTATGCAATTAAATCTAAGTGTTTATGTATCCACATAATCAATTCTAACGTTCAGGAAACGTAAATTATCTTACCTGGTCTCCTGTTGCTCCAAATCAATTCAGAACTTCTCGTAGTCTTGAATTTTGAGCCAAATTAATTCCCTGGACATTTACACAAATATCTGAGCTCGTCACATCATCAATTCCACAGTCCTAAGTCCGATTACCCTATTTCCTAAATTAGTTTATTTCCTATTCGTGTTCGGCAGCTAATTCCATCAAAATTTATTAGTTTTAGGCGAATCAGACCTTACCAGGGTTGCCGGATGAAGGAAATCTATCTCGGGGTGGTCTTGGTGTCTCTCGGTGTATATCTAGATTCTACGACATGGCAGAGCACGGTGGCTCACAGTGGCGTACGACAGCGCATGACATAAGTGTGCGGTTGGCCTCAAAAATCACACCACGGTAAAGCTCGCAAGATGAGGAGTCAGAATATGGTGGTGGTGTGGCAGTTCACAGCCGTTTGGACAGCATTTTTTGCCCCCAAAACTTTACGCATGGCGGATGAAAACTCCTTCGATATGGGTGCGTCAGACCTCCGTTCGGTGGCTGTGAGCTGGGGGAGGAAGCTGGCAGCTCGGCCCACACACTGGTGGTGGTGGTGACGGTCAACGGTGGCCGACAACGGCAATCTCAGCTGGCAAAAATCTTACATGATGGAGGAGAATAACATCATTTTTTGGCGAGTCTGGAGGCCGTTGGTGGCCGTGGGTGGCTGCTGGAGGTCGAGGGTGGCTAGGGGAGTCGGTTGGTAGGCCAAGTGGTGGCTCACGGTGGCCCAGGTAGCGGTGCGCGGTGGAGAAGAGAAGAGAGAGAGTAGAGAGAAAGTAGAGTGAGGAGAGAGAGAAATGGCAACAATGGTGGGTTTCCGAAAAATTTAAAGCTCCCAAGGGCGATTCTTACTTTTCCCGGACCACCCGGGGAAACTTTGGGACGTCGCCATCCTCCCAGACATTGGCACGGGTTCCCATGTAGAGGTTTTAGCCTCCGTCTAAGAAACTAAAGTTCAGAACTTTGTTTGTCAGTCCCTGATCACCGGGTCACATTTTTTATCATCATATCGCGTATCTGACTCCGAACGGCCTTCTGATTTCAATCTTTATCCTCGATAATCATGCCAGAACCAATATACATGCAATTAACATAAAAAATCTGGTTTTTATCTTTAAAAATATAACTGATTATTACATTCTCCCCCCCTTAAAAGAAATTTTGTCCTCAAAATTCATACTTGTGAATAGCTCTGGGTATTGTTGCCTCATCTCGTCTTCCTTCTCCCACGTCATCTCCTACGACGCTACATCCTGCCAAAGTACCTTAACTAAAGGGATTATTTTACTCCGAAGTTGCTTAGTCTTAAAGTCAAGAATTTGTACAGGAGTAGATTCATAAGTCAAATTTTCCTTTAATATTATTGGTTGATTCCCTAATACATGCGCAGGATTTGGGACATATTTACGAAGTTGGGAGACATGAAAGACATCATGTAGATTGGACAAATAGGGAGGTAAGGCAATTTGGTAGACAACTGGACTGACCCTTTGTAGGATTTGGAATGGTCCTAGGAATCTAGGGCTTAGTTTCTTGGTCCTTACCTGTCTACCGATACCCATGGTGGGGAACACTCTCAAAAATATATGCTCTCCCTCATTAAATTTTAAAGGTCTTCTTCTGTTGTTTGCATAGACTTCCTATCTTTGTTAGGCAACCCTCATCTTTTCTCTGATCATTTTGATTTGATTAGTGGTTTCTTGTACGATATCAGGTCCCAAAAAGGTACTCTCTCCCATCTCTACCCAACTCAAGGGTGATTTACAACTCCTCCCATACAGAGCCTCATAAGGTGCCATACCGATGGTAGAATGATAACTGTTATTGTATACAAACTCTATCAACGGTAGGTTTTTATCCCAACTTCTTTTCTGCTCTAGCACATAAGCCCTTAACATGTCTTCTAGGGTCTGAATAGTCCTCTTAGACTGCCTGTCAGTCTGAGGATGATAGGCCGTGCTAAACTTAAGTTGGGTTCCTAAGGCTTGCTGTAGGGATTGCCAGAATCTCGAAGTAAACCTAGGGTCTCGATCGGATACTATACCTGACGATATTCCATGTAATCTCACGATTTCCCTAAGGTATACTTCGGCTAATTTCTCCATGGAGTAACGCATCTTAACAGGAAAAAAGTGAGCAAACTTGGTCAATCTATCCACTATCACCCAAATGGCATCAAATCTAGCTGGTGTCCTAGGCAATCGTACCACAAAATCTATAGTGATTTGATCCCATTTTCTTTCTGGTATTTCTAATGGTTTCAGTAGCCCTACGGGTTTCTGCTGTTCTATCTTAACCTTTTGACAAGTCAAACAGGCATTCACATAGTTCGTGATATCTTTCTGCATACCGGGCCACCAAAAGTTCCTCTTTAAGTCCTGATACATCTTAGAAATACCTCATTGAATAGTATAATGGCTTTTATGGGCCTCTACTAACACCTTTTCCTTCAACTCCTGATGATTTGGAATCACTGCCCTCTTCCTAAACATTAGTACTCTATCAGTGGCTAATCCAAAATCGGGTTGGTCGGCGTATACTTCTAAGGATTCATCCTCTAGTTGGGCTTGTCTAATCAGTTCTCTCAATTAACAGGTTATCAAGAAGTCACTCATCACTAATCTGTTTAGAAACAAGATTACGTTGAGGCTGAGATTCCTAAAATCCTCAAGTAACCTCATCTCACCTATCATTAGGCTAGCTAATTGTAGTGACTTTCGGCTTAATGCATCTGCCACGACATTCGCTTTCCCTGCATGATATTTCAATTCAAAATCAAAATCTTTAAGGTATTTTACCTACCTACACTGCCTCATGTTCAATTCCTTATGATCAAACAAATACCTAAGGCTCTTGTGATCACTATACACCTCGAATACAGCCTCATATAGGTAATGTCTCCAAATCTTCAAGGCAAACACAACGGCAACTAATTCTAAGTCATAGGTGGGGTAATTTTCCTCTGTAGGTTTCAATTGTTGCGATGCATAAGCTACAACTTTTCCATCCTGTATCAAAACGCAACCTAGGCCTTTCAAGGATGCATCTGTATATACGGTGAAGGGTTCTAGGGGTTTCGAAAGAATTAGTACAGGAGTGGTGGTCAATTTCTCTTTCAAAGTCTAAAAACTATTCTCACACTGCTCGTTCCATTCGAAATTCACCCCTTTCCAAGTCAACCAAGTTAATGGCAAGGCTATCTGAGAAAATCCTTTAATGAATTTCCTATAATAGCCTGCCAAACCCAGGAAACTCCTAATCTCGGTGATCGTCCTAGGTTGACCCCAATCTAACACTGTTTCAATTTTCTTAGGGTCTACCGCTATTCCTTCCCTATTTACCACGTGTCCCAAGAATTTCACTTCTTCTAACCAAAAATCACATTTTTCTAATTTAGCATACAATTGCTTCTCTTCTAGTATCTGTAGCACCGTGCTAAGATGCTGGGCATGCTTCTCGTGAGTCTTGGAATATACTAAGATATCATCAATGAATACCACTAAAAACTGATCTAAGTAGGGTCTAAAGATCCTGTTCATGTAATCTATAAAGACAGCTAATGCGTTCGTCAATCCAAACGACATCACTAGAAACTCGTAGTGGTCGTATCTCGTACTAAACCCTGTCTTAGGAATGTCCTCCTCTCTAACCCTAATCTGGTGGTATCCTGATCTTAAGTTTATCTTAGAAAACACAGTCGCGCCTTGCAACTGATCAAACAAGTCATCAATACATGGTAATGGGTATTTATTCCTAATGGTCACCTTATTTAATTGCCGATAGTCGATACACAATCTCAAACTCCCGTCTTTCTTCTTTACAAATAAGACAAGAGCTCCCCATGGCGATACACTCAGCCTAATGAACCCCTTCTCCAACATATCCTCAATTTGGACCTTTAATTCCCTCAATTTCACTGGGGCCATACGATATGGAGTCATAGATATTAGGCCCGCGCCCGAAATCAGGTCAATGGTGAACTCTATCTCCCTAGGTGGTGGCAGTTTACTTATTTCCAAAGGAAATACCTCTGAAAAGTCACTAGCAATTGGGATTTGGCTTAGCCTATCCTACAACTCTACCTCAGAGAGATTGAGGGAAATATCACCTATCTCACAAGCCCTGTCACTCCCACGCACAGGCACATTATCCAAGTAAGTGATTGTCTTCTCAGAGCAATTCAACAAGACCCGATTACTAGTTAACCAATCCATTCCCAAAATGATGTCGATCCTAGTCAAGGGTATACACACTAGGTCCACAATAAACAAGGTATCATCAATGGTTAAGGGGTAGTTTAGGCAGATACGTGGCGACATAGTGGCTCCTCCCAAGGGTGTAGATATGTATAGATCACAGGGCAGGGTTTGAATAGGTAGTTTTATCCTTTCTACGCATGCATCAGCAATAAAGGAGTGCATAGCACCCGAACCAAATAATACTATCAAAGGAAAATTGTAGATTTTACCTTTACCCTGCATCAAGCTCGATGATGACCTGTCGACATTAGCCGCGTCCAAAGTGAAAAATCTCCCTGGAGCTTGTGGTATTCAGCCACCAGATGTCTGTTGGCTCCCGCTAGAGGGGCAGTATCTAGCCATATGTCCTGTACCTCCACACCTGTAACACTGAAGTGGAGTTTAATGCCAGCAAGGCTGATTCGGATCTCTAGTCCCACATTTCGGACAAGTTGTATTATCAGGTCATCTTCCACTGCTGCTAGAAACCCCTGGTTGCAGTTTAAACGTACCGCCTCTCATATTGAGATTTTTGGTTACTGGTCTTGGCCGGTTCCTTGTTCTCTGGGTCATATTTTGAGCCTGTCTCTGCTCTAGATTCTTACTCAGGATTTGGCACTTGTTTACCAGCATAGCGAAGTCTCTAATCTCAAGTGTGGCTAGCTGAGTCTTCATGGGTAAGTCTAAGCCTTCTTCTAACTGCTTTGCCTTCCAGGCCTCGTTATAGTGCATTCTCAAGTAGGTGGAGTATCTGGATAATTCTTCAAATTATTTCAAATACTCCTCAAATGGCCTGCATCCCTGTGTGAGCTTTAGAAACTGTGCTTCCTTTGATTGTTTAACGCTCTCAGGGATGTACTGTTCCATAAAAACTCCCTTGAAGGACTTCCAGGTGAGCGGGATACCCCTGCTTTCCATCTGTTGCTGGGCACCTGTCCACCATAGTTCTGCTTCACCCTTCAACATATATGTTGCATATGTAACCTTCTGCTCATCGTCACACTGCAACAATCTAAAAATATTTTCCATATCTTTCACCCAGGCTTCTACCGCAGCTGGATCGGAGGCACCTGCAAACGAGGATGGACTTGCTCTCTGAAACTTGATCCATCCCTGATACAATGGGTTAGCATGCTAGGTGGCTCTGTCATTTCAGGTTTGCCTGTCCTCTTGTTGCTGTCTCATCACGTTGGCACTGGTAGTGGCTTGATCTCTCATAGCATCAGCCATTAACCGAATGGATTCCATCATGTCTCGTATGTCGACATTAGTCTCCATGTTGCCACTACCTGAAGCACCCTGGTTCCTGTGCCTTGGCCTTCCTCTGGGCCTGCGAGTGCCATCCCTGCTAGATTCTGCCATATTTATTTGACATAGAAGATAAACAAATCACTCATAGCTGCAACAGTTATCAAAAAGGCATTAAATTTATTCCGTTACTTATCGGTTCGAGATCAGGTCCTAACATTCCAGAGTTACGTCAATCAAAACCCTAAAGCTGTAAGCTCGAAGATTCACAATCCCTAGCCCATTAAACCAGACAATTCGACAAATCGGGCTCTTATACCATAATTGTAACGACCCCCTAATCCACAATATACTATCCTCTATCTGTCTAGCGGAAGCATATGGGTTTTAGAAATAGTTATTCCTGATGTGGGAATGTCAAGGGATCGCTACTGGTTGAGCGTAACCCAAATAGACTTTTCGTCGTCCATTCAGATTCCGTTCAAACCTAATTCACATGCAGCTATACTAATTATACATACATTCATCATAAGGTACTCTGGAATGAAAACTAAAATCCATACAAATCACGTATAGTTCATTCATGCAAATTCCAACTTAATTAAATACATTTACAATGGTAAATCCTGCCAAAAATCTGGCAGAGTTTCCTCTGTATTTGGAACATATCCCCCTAATACAAATAGTCATCCATCAGAAATTTACAGTCAATCCAACAACAAAAATTACAGAATCCAATATAAAACCTCACCAGTATATATTTACATTACAAATAAAACCTAGAACTATGCTGCTCTTCTGTCCATCATCAATACCTTGCTCAGCTAGCGTCTAGGTCCCTGTTCCTGTTCATCTGAGTAAACAACCTGGTGAGATATGAAATCCCAGTAGAATAATTTACAATATAGTTTAAAAATCTGGTTGATTACTCAAAGGTGCAAGCACCGAAAACAATTTCCCAAAATTAGTTCAAAATCTGTGAAATACCTTATCTTTAAAAATCAGTTTATCGCATGGAAATCACGGCAAGTTCAAAAATCATTAAAAATTTGTTTCTTTGAAAATCAGTAATCAAAAGCATATCAAAACCCATGCCCGGTGTATCTAAATCTGTATTGGCTATAATTCATCTGTGACCTTATCTAAAATCCTTCAATTGCACGTCATCCAGAGAATTTGCATCTCTTCTCGTTGGGTGTGATCCGTAACACCAATCACCCGAATCTCGCCTATGTTGTGAGTGTGATCCATAACACTAATCACTCACTCAAGGACCGGGTGAGAATCAAAATCTAGGGCATCCCCTAGCATGTGCACATACACCAATTCTCATCCTCATATAGTCTATTCGAACTCATATGCTCACGGTTGGCTATTCCTTAGGGTTCTAGGGTATTACGCCTAAATCACAACGTTCCCCCGTGTAGGCTATCCCTCCTTATACTCCTTAAACCTTTTTTAGGGTCGTCCTGATTTATTGTGTGATCCCTAACGTAGTGCAGGCTAAATTTGTTAAAAACAATATTATTTAAAAACTCCCTGCACTTGGGATACCTAACGACCATCCCACACTAGCTATTAAGTACCCTACCCTAAGTAAACCTATCCTAATGGCATCTAAACTCGATAAACAAAACATCTAACATGCAAATGGAATTCTCAGCACACAGGCATGCAATTTAATCTATCGAAAGCAGTACGTAAATTTATGCAATTAAATCTAAGCGTTCAGGTATCCACATAATCAATTCTAACGTTCGGGAAACGTAAATTATCCTACCTGGTCTCCTGTTGCTCTAAATCAATTCAGAACTTCTCATAGTCTCGAATTTGAAGCCAAATTAATTCCCTGGACATTTACTTAAATATTTGAGCTCGTCACGTCATCAATTCCACAGACCTAAGTTCGATTACCCTATTTCCTAAATCAGTTTATCTCTCATTCGTGTTCGGCAGCTAATTCCATCAAAATTCATTATTTTTACGCGAATCGGAGGTATGCAGTTGGCCTCAAAAATCACACCACGGTGAAGCTCGCAAGACGAGGAGTCTGAATATGGTGGTGGCGCGGTGGTTCACGGCCGTTTGGACGGCATTTTCCACCCTCAAAACTTTACACACGGTGGACGGAAACTCCTTCGATCCGAGTGCGTCGGACCTCCATTCGGTGGCTGTGAGCTAGGGGAGGAAGCTGGTAGCTCGGCCCACACGCTGGTGGTGGCGGTGACGGTCAACGGTGGCCGACGGTGGCTATCTCAGCTGGTGAAAATCTTACGCAATGGAGGAGAATAACGTTATTTTCTAGCGAGTCTGGCGGCTGTTGGTGGCCGTGGGTGGCTGCTAGAGGTCGAGGGTGGCTAAGGGAGTTAGTTGGTAGGCCATGTGGTGGCTCACGGTGGCCTAGGTGGCGGCGCGCAGTGGAGAAGAGAAGAGAGAGGGGAGAGAGAAAGTAGAGTGAAGAGAGAGAGAGAAATGGCAACAATGGTGGGTTTTCGAAAAATTTAAAGCTCCCGGGGGCGATTCTTACTTTTCCCGGACCACCCGGGGAAACTTCAGGACGTCGCCATCCACCCGGACATTGGCACGGGTTCTCATGCAGAGGTTTCGACCTCTGTTTGAGAAACCGAAGTCAGGAACTCTGTCTGTCAGTCCCTCATCACCGGGTCGCGTTTCTTGTCATCATATCGCGTATCTGACTCTGAACGGCCTTTCAATTTCAATCTTCATCCTCGATAATTATGCCAAAACCAATATACATGCAATTAACGTTAAAAATCTGGTTTTTATCTTTAAAAATATAGCCAGTTATTACAATGTCAATTCAAAATCAAAATCCTTCAAGTATTCTACCCACTTACGCTGCCTCATATTCAATTCCTTCTGATCAAACAAGTACCTAAGGCTCTTGTGATCATTATACACCTCGAATATAGTCCCATACAAGTAATGTCTCTAAATTTTTAGGGTAAACATGACGACAGCTAGTTCTAAGTCATGGGTGGGGTAGTTTTCCTCTGTATGTTTCAATTGTCATGATGCATAAGCCACTACCTTCCCATCCTGCATTAAGACGCATCCTAAGCCTTTC
Organism: Senna siamea; assembly: GCA_031216115.1. Classification (NCBI taxonomy): domain Eukaryota; kingdom Viridiplantae; phylum Streptophyta; class Magnoliopsida; order Fabales; family Fabaceae; genus Senna; species Senna siamea. Next base: position 16,566,755 of record CM062354.1, read on the forward strand.
AATGATGCATCTGTATATACTGTGAAGGATTCTAAAGGTTTTGGAATAATTAATACAGGAGCGATGGTCAATTTCTCTTTCAAATTTTGGAAACTATCCTCACACTGCTCGCTCCATTCAAAGTTCACACCCTTCTGAGTTAACCAGGTTAATGGCAAGGCTATCTGAGAAAATCCTTGAATGATTTTCCTATACTAGCCGGCCAAACCCAGAAAACTCCTAACCTCGATGACCGTCCTCGGTTGACCCCAATCTAATACTGGTTCAATCTTTTTAAGGTTTACTGTTATTCCTTCTCCATTTACCACGTGTCCAAGGAATTTCACTTCTTCCAACCAAAACTCACATTTTTCTAACTTGGCATACAATTGCTTCTCTTCCAGTATCTGTAGCACTGTGTTAAGATTCTGGGAATGCTCTTCGTGAGTCTTGGAGTAGACTAAGATATCATTAATGAACACCACTACAAACTAATCTTAGTAGGGTCTAAAGATTCTATTCATATAATCCATGAAGACAGCAGGTGCATTTGTCAATCCAAACGAAAAATTTGAGTTATTTGTAATACATACAGCATTCCTTGATGATAAAGTTCAGAAATGACTTTAGTTTCTGAAGGAATTTTTTTGTATTGACAAACAACTTGTAAAAGATCATGATGTTGTTTTTTAAAGAAAATTATTTCAGAATTCAACTGAATGACACGAATTCAGTCTCGAAATTCTGGTTCTGCTTCATTCTGATGAACATGAAAAAGAAACATTTGTAATTCCATTAATTCTTGGTAAAAATATTTTCGAGATTGAGAAAGTATTTTTTCTTTTAAGTGAAGAGGTAATTCATCTAGAAAATTCCTTCGAACATTTCTTTGGAAATACATCTTTTGCTAAAATTGTTCAAAAGGAATAGCTGTAAAAAGCTTTTCTTAGTAGTCTTGTAAAGTTTCTTTAAGACTACAGAGGTCTTGAATTAATTCTTGATTCTGCCTTTCTAGGATAGAGAGATAATCATAACTATAAATATTTTCATGGGTAATTAGAGAGGTAGTAACAGTAGTCAAAGACTTTCCTGTTACCTTTTTAGGTTGGGCAATTGGTTTAAGAATATTAGATTTAGGAGTGTTAGTCGAGGAACTATCTTGACTAACAATTTTAAAAGAGGGAGCTATGTCGTCTAACGACAAACCTTTATTTCGAGGCGTTGTTGGTCTCATGATGATATGATGAAGGAGTAATTCCTTGTAAAAATTCTCTTGTTAAAAAGTCAGGAATAAAATTATTTTTTCCTTTGATAAATTCTATTTCAAAATCAAAACATGATAAAATACTTTGCCATCTAGCAAAAATATGTTTAGAAACAATATTTTTAACATCTTTTTCTAAAATCATTTTAGCCGATTTACAATCAACTCTTAATAAAAAATTTTTATTTATCAAATCACTTTGAAATTTAGTAATACATAAAACTATTGAAAGTATTTCTTTTTTAACTGTACTGTAATTAAGTTGAGCTTCAACCCATGCACCAAAGTGAAACCTAATTATTTGTTCAGGATTTTCTAAGTATTTCTGCTTAAGAATTCCTCCAAATCCTACTTCAGATGCATCAGTTTCTACAATCATCTTAGCTTCAGGATTGGGCATACTTAGACACGGGAGAGATTTTACGATATTTTTTATTTCTTTAACAGTATTAGTCATTTCTTCATCCCAAGGTTTAGGATTTGTTCTTAATATTTTAAAAAGAGGTTTACAAATTATTCTTATGTTAGGAATAAAGTCGGATACATAATTTAAACATCCTAAAAATATTTACAATTTATTTTTATCTTTTATTTCATCAGGAAATTTACTAGTAAATTCTATACTTCTCGATATAGGGGTAATAGTTCCTTGATATATTTCATGGCCTAAAAATCTTATTTTAGTTTGAGCAATTTTTATTTTCTTTTGAGATATTACTAGTCCATTTTCTTTAACTATGTTTTGAAATATATTTAAATGTTTTATATGTTGTTCAATTGAATTTGAAAATATTAACACGTCATCTAAATATACTAGAGCAAATTTAGAATAAGGATTTAAAATAGAATTCATAATGTTTTGAAATTCAGAGGGAGCATTTTTTAATCCCATTGGCATTACGTTCCATTCATAATGACCAAAAGGTACTGTAAAAGCAGTTTTATATTTATCTTTTTCAGCTATTTTAATTTGATAATAACCAGATTTCATGTCAAATTTAGAGAAGATTACTGCATCATATAATCTTCCAATTAAATCTTGCTTATTAGGCAAAGGGTATCTAATCCATTGTAAAACATTATTTAATGGTTTGTAATTAATTACCATCCTAGGGGCTCCTCTTTCTATTTTAGAAGCATTTAAAACATAGAAAGCAGTACAACTCCAAGGAGATTTACTAGGTCTAATTAATCCTTTTTCTAAATATTCTTTAATTTTTTTTTACAATATTCTAGAGTTTCTTTGTTCATTTGTACTGGTCTGGCTTTAGTAGGTATTTTTGTTTCATTAAAATCTTTTTCATAAGGTAATTCAACCGTAAAAGTTTTTCTTTTCCAAAAAGCATTGGGTACTTCAACGCATACTTCTTTAATAAAACTTTCTTTAATTTGTTGAAATTTTTTAATTATATTAGGTTGTTTTACTTGTTCTTCAAATCTTTCATATTTTATTTCTTGTTTTAAGAAATTTATTTGATCCTGTTTTATTTTTAATAAGAATTGGTCTTCAATTAAATCATGAATATCATTTATTTGTTTTAATTTTATGGGAGAGATGAATTCAAACAAATTATCTTTAGTTTTTATCCCTAAGTCTGAGACTTCAAAAGGATAAATTTAAGTTAGGAAGGGAGTTCCTAAAATCATATCTTCTGTTATATTTTTTGTTAAGATGAATGAATTATTATAACATTTTCCATTATTACATATTTTAGCATTTGATAATTTATATTTTACCTTTAAATCTGAATTATCTGCAGTAAACAAGTTATGAGTTGTTTTTTTGTAATATTAAGTAAGAATTAAACCTTCTCTTATACAATTTAAATCTGCTCCAGAATCTATTAAAGCTTTGAAAGATTTATGAAAACTTTTCTCTATTTTTAAATAAACATTTACATGCCATTTTTGTTGAAAATTTATTTTCATTATTTCATCTTTTTCAAGTGCAATTTCTATTTTAGAATTTCTTTTAAGTTGTTCTTCAGTTATTTGAAGTTGAATATCTTGTCTTATCTTATTTTCTTTTATTTTATTAATTTCTTATTTTATTTCTATTTTTAATTGATTTATTTCTTTATATAAATCTGTTGAAGTTATTTTTCTTTCTTGATTTCTTGCCTTTTTTAATATTTCATTAAAATCATAACCTTTAAATTCTTTTTCTTCTATAGGATTTTGGGAATTTTCTTCTAATATTAAATTTTTTTTATTTTTTCTAAATATTCATATTTTTTATCAGGACTTTTTATATTATCTACTAATTCTAAGGCTAATTCAGATCTTATCATATTTAATTTATAATTACATTCACAATTTTCAGAATCACAACAGTTATCTTCTTCATCTGATGAAGAAAATTTTTGTTGTTGATAAATTCTTTCTTCGTCAGATATTATATCACTTTCTTCGGTATCTGTTAATAATAATTTAGTAATTTTATTTCTTAAGTTTTCATCTTGAATTAATTCATTTACCTTTTGTTTTACTCTACAATCTTCTTTCATATGACCATATCTTCCACATTTATAGCATACTAAATTAGATTTTTGTTTTTTATATTTAGGTCTTTCTTTAAGAACTTTTTCTTTAGGGGAATAAGGTTTTCTATTATATTTTAGTTTATTACTATATTTTTTTATATTTTTAATAGTTTTTCTTTTTAATACAGAGGAGGTTTTGGTCTATCATAACCATATTGAGCACAAAAATCACCTAATCCTTTTATTCCTTTAGCTTGATTTTTCTTAATTCTGTTTTCTAGTCTTTGATCATTACATATTTCTAATCTTGTATTTTTTTATGATTGAAGTAATTCTTCCATAATTTATTTCTCTAATGGGGGTATTAGGATATTCTTTTAATAAGTTTTCTCTTACTTTGTTAGCAAAGGTTATTGGTAATCCTGCAATAAATTTTTCTTTCCAATAACTTTCTCTATGATCTTCTCTAGTTAAGACCATAGTTATAAAGTTATCAGCATACCATCTAAAATCACCTAATGTAGGACATTTTAAATTATGTAGTAATACTGAAGTTCTTTCTTCAAACATTTTAGTATCTCCTATGAAATTTTGAATTATAGCTAATATTAACGTTTCTACTATTATAGGTATTGAGTGATTTCCTTCATTTTTTACTCTAGTTAATATATAATTTTTTTCTTCTTGAGTTAAGTAATTATCCCACCAGCTTTTTAGTATTCCTGTAAATCCTGCAATTATTAGTTTAGCAGTTTATTTTTCAGAATGTTTAGTTCTAAAGGCACTAGCTGCCATAGTTGTAATAATCAAGATCATTTTTACAAATTAAAACTGAATTTTAATGCTAATTCCATGTAAACTAAGTCTGGCATGAATTTTGAGGTCGATGGTTGATATCGGAAGGCTTTTCGAAGTCAGAAATGTGATCTGTTGAAAGGAAACGTGACCCGGCAATAAAATACTGATAAACAAAGTTTCAAACTTTGGTTTCTCAGACGAAGGCTGAAACCTCTGCATGGGAACTCGTGCCAACGTCCGGATGGAAGACGACATCCCGAAGTTTCCCCGAGTGGTCTGAGAAAAGTCAGAATCACCCTCGGAAGCTTTAAATTCTCCGAAACCCTGCCATTTTCACCATTTCTCTCTCTCTCCTCACTTCACTTTCTCTCTCCTCTCTCTCTTCCTTCCTCCACTGTGCACCACCACCTGGGCCACTGTGGGCCACCACCTGACCCACCAACCGACACACCTCGCCACCCTCAACCTCAGACAGCCACCCACGACCACCAAGGATTGCTAGAGTCGTCAGAAAAGGCAGTTTCTTTCCCTCTATCGCGAAAATCGTGCGATGCCGTGATCTCCGTCGTCAGCCACCTTGATTGTCACTGCCACCACCAGCGTGTAGGCCGAGCTGCCAGTTTCCTCCCCCAGCTCACAGCCGCTGAACAAAGAGTCCACGTGCGTGAATCGAGAGAATTTTTATCCGTTGTGCATCGATCTTCGGGGCTAAAAAATGCCATCCAAACGGCCATGAACCGCCATACCACCACCATATTCGGACTCCCCATCTTGCGGCCTTTACCATGGTGTAATTTTTGAGGCCAACCGTACCCCTCCTCTATGCGCCGCTATGCTCTGCTGTGCACCATTGCCGGAGAAGCCAGAAAGACGCCCGAGAGTGTCCCGAAACAGATTTCCATCATTCGGCACCCCCGGTAAGGTTCGATTCACCTAAACCTAATGAATTTTGATTGAATTGGCTGCCGAACTTGAATAGGAGATAAAATGGCTTAGGAAATTGTGTAATTGGACTTAGGATCATAAAACTGATGACGTAACGAGCTTAAATATTCATTTAAATGCCTAGGGAATTGATTAAGCTCAAAATCCGAGGATATGAGAAGTCCCAGATCGATTTTGGAGCAAATGGAGACTAGGTAGGATAATTTACGCTTCCCGAATGTTAGAATTAACTATGTGGATACCTGAACGCTTAGATTTAATTGCATGGATTTTTGTGCTACTTTGGATGGATTAAATTGCATGCCTGTGTGCTAGAAATTCCATTTGCATGTTAGACAATTTTTTTTATCGAGTTTAGATGCCATTAAGACGAATTTACTTAGGGTAGGGTACTTAATAGCCGGTATGGGACGGCCGTTAAGTATTCCGAGTGCAAGGGATTTCATGAATATATTATTTTTAAACAGATTTAGCCTGCATTGCGTTAGGGATCACGCGATAAATCAGGACGACCCTAAGAAAGGTTTAAGGAGTATAATGGGGGGTAGTTTACACGGGAAAACGTTGTGATTTAGGCGTAATACCTTAGAACCCTGAGGAATAGCCGACCGTGTGCATATGAGTTCGAATAGACTGTATGAGGATGAGAATTGGCGTATGTGCACATGCTATGGGACGCCCTAGATGTTGATTCTCACCTGGTCCTTGAGTGAGTGATTGGTGTTACGGATTACACTCAAAACATAGGCGAGATTCGGGTGATTGGTGTTACGAATCACACTCAAAACATAGGCGAGATTTGGGTGATTGGTGTTACGGATCACACCCAATGATAAGAGATGTAAATTCTCTGGATGACGTGCAATTGGAGGATTTTAGATATGGTCACAGATGATTTGTGGCTGATATGGATTTAGATACACCGGGCATGGGTGGCTGCTGGAGGTCGAGGGTGGTGAGGGGAGTCAGGTGGTATGCCAGGTGGTGGCTCACGATGGCTCAGGTGGCGGCACGCAGTAAAGGAGAGAAGAGAGAGAGGAGAGAGAAAATAGAGTGAGGAGAGAGAGAGAATTGTGAAAAATGGCAGGGTTTCGGGAAATTTAAAGCTTCTGGGGGCGATTCTCACTTTTCTCGGATCACCCGGGGAAACTTCGGGATGTCGGCTTCCATCCAGACGTTGGCATGAGTTTTGATGTAGCGATTTTAGCCTCCGTCTGTGAAATTGAAGCACGAAACGTCGTCTGTTAGTTCCTGATCGCCGGATCGCATTTCTTTCCATTCGATTGTGTTTCTGACTTTGAACGGCCTTCTGTTTCAAACCGTCATCCTCAAAAGTCATGCCAGGCTTTGCTTACATGAATTTATCGTGAAAATCAAGTTTTATCTTTTAAAAAAATAGTTTCGGTTATTGCAAAAGTCAGATCTAGTTGGTGAATTATGAGCTTGGACAATTTCAAAGTTTTCTGATTGAGATTGAAAATTAGAGGTAGTTTCATAATTAAGGATAAGAATTGTAGGGTCTGATGTTATTCCTTTTAAAAATAATCCTTTTGGAGATACAAAAGAGGATGTATCTACAGATTTTTTGTATGATTCTATATAAGATTTATTTTCACTAGGTATTCTTAAAGAATCAGTTCATCTTAAGGGTGAAAAGGCTACTTCAATTGTTCCTGATTTATATTCTATTATTTCATCTAGTATTGTTGGAGGTGGTTTTTCTAGTGTTAACATATATTCTAATTTCTATTTTAATCCACTAGTTATTTCACTATGTTTTAGGGTCTTCGGAACTGAGGCATTTACTTTTTCTGGATTTACTAACAACAAAGTTGTTTCATCTTTAGGAGACATTAACAAGGCTTTAGGTGCTAATTGAATTTTCATTACTTTATAATAAATTCTATAAATTATAGTTAGGGGTATTGAATTAGGATTCCATTCTTCATCTAACATTTTTACATCTAATAGGATATTATGATTAGTATTATGGAAGCTATTTAAGGCAATTGAGTAATTAGGGTAGTTATTTATGTAAATGGGACCATTATGCAAATTAGTTTCAAATAATGCTAAGATTTGATTTTGAAGATTTATGGGTCTATTATCTCTTAAGGCAACAAATATTGGAGAATCTATTCCTTGCCTAAACAAAGGTTTTATGGCAATTTGAATTGATCCTATGTGGAGATATTTATATTTTTTAATATGTTCGGTAATTAAAGATTTAGAAATTAAAGGGATTGTTTCATGAATTTTACAAATATTTATTTCTTTTTCTACAGTTTTAATTACATATTCTCCTGAGAATAAGTCTTTTACTGAAGTTTTATACATAGAGGTTATTTCTAACTTAGGCAATGTCCATTTATTTAATTGATCTTCTATTTCAGGAATTCTAAGTTCATGGTAAATTATGCTATTATTCATTTGATTTGACTCTTCATCTAACTCTTCTATCTTATCTTTTCCTTTATTAGACAACATTTTTATGATTTTTGACATCGGTTGTAGCTAAGTTTTACTCTATACCGAGACCACCAGGCTCACCAACGGCTTTACTGCCCTACCCACGGGACTTACTACTGGGACCACCCTTATCGGCTATATTTCCAAGAAATTTTTCTTTTTCAAGGCTTTAATACCATTTCTCCAACGCGCCCGGATCGAGGAAAATTATGTCTGCCATGCGTCGACTTTCGAGGCCAGAAAATGTCATCCAAATGGCCGTGAACTGTCACGCCACCACCAGATTCGGACTCCCCATCTTGAGGGCTTCACCATGGTGTAATTTTTGAGGCTAACTGCACCCTTCCGCCGTGCGCCGCTATGCTCCGCTGTGCGCCACCGCCAGAGAAGCTAGAAAGACACCCGAGACTGTCTCAGAATAGATTTCCATCATTCGGCACACCCGATAAAGGTCTGACTCACCTAAACCTAATGTATTTTGATTGAATTGGTTGCCAAACTTGAATAGGAAATAAATCGGCTTAGGAAATTGTGTAATTAGAATTAGGACCGTAAAACTGATGACGTAACGATCTTAAATATTCATTTAAATGCCTAGGAAATTGATTAGGCTTGAAATCCGAGGATACAAGAAGTCTCAAATCGATTTGGAGCAAACGGAGACCAGGTAGGATAATTTATGCTTCCTAAACGTTAGAATTGACCTTATGGATACCTAAACTATTTAGATTAAGTGAATAGATTTACGTGCCACTTTTAATGGATTAAATTGCATGCCTTTGTGTTGGAAATATCATTTGCATGTTAGATGATTTTCCTATCGAGTTTAGATGCCATTAGGATAGATTTACTTAGGGTAGGGTACTTAATAGCCGTTATGGGATGGCCGTTAAGTATTCCGAGTGCAGGAATTTCATGAATATATTATTTTTAAACAGATTTAGCCTGCATTGCATTAGGAATCACGCGATAAATCAAGACGAACCTAAGAAAGGTTTAAGGAGTATAAGGGGTGATAGCCTACACAGGAAACCATTGTGATTTAGGCGTAATACCCTAGAACCCTGAGGAATAGCTGACCATGTGCATATGAGTTTGAATAGACTGTGTGAGGATGAGAATTGGCGTATGTGCACATGCTAGGGGATGCCCTAGATGTTGATTCTCACCCGGTTCTTGAGTGAGTGATTGGTGTTACGGATCACACTCACAACATAGGCGAGATTCGGGTGATTGGTGTTACGGATCACACCTAATGATAAGAGATGTAATTTCTCTAAATGACGTGCAATTGGATGATTTTAGATACGATCGCAGATGATTTGTGGCCGATACGGATTTAGATACACTGGGCATGGGATTTGACTCGATTTGATTACCGATTTTCAGAGAAACATATTTTGTTGATATTTGAGAACTTGTCGCTATTTTCACGCTAAATAATATTTTTAAAGATAAGGTATTTCATGGATTTTGAATTGAATACGAGAAGTTTGTTTTCGGTGCTTGCACCGCTGAGTGATCAACCAGTTTTCGAACTATATTATGAATTGTAAATTATTCTATTGGGATTTCAATATCTCACCAAGTTGTTTGCTCAGATGAACAGAAACAGGGGCCTAGACGCTAGCTGGGCAACGGCATTGATGATAGACAGAAGAGTAAGGTAGTTCTAGGCTTGAATTGTGATGTATATATATATGCTGTGGATATTTGTATTGGATTATGTAATTATGTTTTCTTTTGCTATTGAACTGGATATAAACTATTGAATGGATGACTGTTTGTACTTTGGGATATGTTCGAAATACAAGGGAGACTCTGCCGGATTTTCAGTAGCATTTAATGTGATAAATGTGTAAGTTAAGATGGAATGTATATGAATGGATTGCATGTGTATGTATGGAATCTAGTTTTATTATTCCAGAGTTTGTGTGATGTTGCATGTGTAATTAGTATAGCTGCATGTGATTTTGGGTTGAATGGAATTTAAATGGACGACGGAATATCTATTTGGGTTATGCTCAACTAGTAGCGATCCCCTGACGTTCCCATATCGGGAATAACTATTTCTAAAACCCATATGCTTCTGTTAGGAAAATAGAGGATAATATATTGTGGATTAGGGGGTCGTTACATATTGAATTAGGATTCCATTCTTCATCTAACATTTTTACATCTAATAGGATATTATGATTAGTATTATGGAAGCTATTTAAGGAAATTGAGTAATTAGGGTAGTTATTTATGTAAATGGGACCATTATGCAAATTAGTTTCAAATAATGCTAAGATTTGATTTTGAAGATTTATGGGTTTATTATCTCTTAAGGCAACAAATATTGGAGAATCTATTCCTTGCCTAAACAAAGGTTTTATGACAATTTGAATTGATCCTACATAGAGATATTTATATTTTTTAATATGTTCGGTAATTAAAGATTTAGAAATTAAAGGGATTGTTTCATGAATTTTACAAATATTTATTTCTTTTTCTACAGTTTTAATTATATATTCTCCTGAGAATAAGTCTTTTACTGAAGTTTTATACATAGAGGTTATTTCTAACTTAGGTAATGTCCATTTATTTAATTGATCTTCTATTTCAGGAATTCTAAGTTCATGGTAAATTATGCTATTATTCATTTGATTTGACTTTTTGTCTAACTCTTCTATCTTATCTTTTCCTTTATTAGACAACATTTTTATGATTTTCAACATTGGTTGTAGCTAAGTTTTACTCTAGATCGGGACCACCAGGCTCACCAACGACTTTACTGCCTTACCCACGGGACTTACTACTGGGACCACCCTTACCGGCTGACCAATGCTCAGAGTAACACCTCACTACACCCTGCTATCGGAGATCTAAAAATGTTTTCTAATATTGGAATTAATAAAATAGAAAACCAGACTTAGAAATCAAACAAAATAAATAGCAACACAATTAAAACCAAAAACATAGAAATTAACCAAAATAGAAACCAAGTTAAATAAAGTGAACATTATCTTACAAAAATAACAAACACTATATTTCCAAGAAATTTTTCTTTTTCAAGGCTCTAATACCATTTCTCGAGGATTGCTTTAAAACTTTAATTTTAATTATTTTTAAAATAGTTTTTAATGTTGAAAATAAAATTAAAATACTTAAAGTAATTACAGAACTTAAACAAAGATATAAAATTTAAAGATAATTTTATTAATGAAAGAGTACTTACAGAGAATGCTCACTTTGATAGAAGAAAAGTTTAGAGCAAGGGGGAGTTTACAAGAGAGAAAGAAGGCTTATTTCAAAAACTTACTTCACCACTCTATCTTACAACTCTTATATAGACAAGGATGGACTTCAAATCTATTACATAAGATTTGGACTCCAACCTATGGATTTTAAACTAAAATTAAATACACTTTATGTCTTCCACCTTTTTACAAAGTCAAAAAGGTAATGATGGCTTTTGTCTTTTTCTTCAAATCTTTTCCATGTGCGGATTTCAAATTTAACTTCAATTCAATTCTTGTCTTGGCTTGTGACACTTCAAGTACTTTTGCTATGTGCGGACTTCAGAATCATTTTGAATTGAACTTTTGCTTTTGCTGTTGTCACTTCAAGCTCAGCTTTTGATGACTTTACCAACTTTAAAGACTTTCATCATCTGATGTTGAATCTTGTTTCTAGCTGTAGATGTCTCTTGAATTAATTAGATTTTTTTACCATAGATCTTCAAAATCTTTCATAATGGGATCCTTAGAATTAGGAGTTAGAGCATTATGTCCAACAGGAAAATTTTTTCTACTGCATCCACATAAATGACTATAGGTCCACAAAGTGGTGGTGGATGTTTCTAATAAGATTTCTAATCCATTCATAGTAAAATAATTAAGAAAATATTGAGATTCTTTCCTCTCATAAGTAGAGAATTTTCTGGGATCTAAAAGTATTAGACTCTGAGATTCTCTACCACTCTAAGGATAAGAATTGCCCATAATTATATGCCTTTTAACATGTTTATAGATTCCATTGGAATCTTGTTCAGGTAAAATGGCATATATTGTAAGAGTAATTATACCACTACACAATTTAGAAAATTTTCTAAGCCAAAAAGTTATTTTTAGACCAAAAATTGTTGGAATTTCCACCATTTGAGTTATTTGTAATACATAAAGCATTCCTTGATGATAAAGTTCAGAAATGACTTTAGTTTCTGAAGGAATGTGTAATAGTCTCATTGCCCACTTGCAGATATTGTCTACTTTGGGTCCCTAGGGGGATGTCCACCCCGTCTCCCTCACGGTTTTGTTCTTTCCCCCTGTCCTTTCGGGAGGGAAAACGTGTCCACAAGGGAGAGGTATCCACACCCTTATAAGGCATGCTTTGTTCTCCTCTCCAACTGATGTGGAGCATTACAATCCACCCCCCTTAAGGAGCCCAGCGTCCTCACTGGCACACCGATCTAGGCCTTGGCTTTAATACCAATGTAACAGTCCTGCTGCCCACTTGCAGATATTGTCCGCTTTGGGTCCCTAGGGGGATGTCCACCCCATCTCCCTCACGGTTTTGTTCTTCCCCTCTGTCCTTTTAGGAGGGAAAACGCGTCCACAAGGGAGAGGTATCCACACCCTTATAAGGCATGCTTCGTTCTCTTCTCCAACCGATGTAGGACGTTACAGAATGTGTCTGTATTGACAAACAACTTGTAAAAGATCATGATGTTGTTTTTTAAAGAAAATTATTTCAGAATTCAACTGAATGACACGAATCTAGTCTCGAAATTATGGCTCTGCTTCATTCTGATGAACATGAAAAAGAAACATTTGTAATCCTATTAATTCTCAGTAAAAAGATTTTCAGGATTGAGAAAGTATTTTTTTCTTTTAAGTGAAGAGGTAATTCATCTAGAAATTTCCTTCGAACATTTCTTTGGAAATACATCTTTTGCTGAAATTTTTCAAAAGGAATAGTTGGAAAAAGCTTTTCTTAGTAGTCTTGTAAAGTTTCTTTAAGACTACAGAGTTCTTGAATTAATTCTTGATTCTGCCTTTCTAGGATAGAGATATAATCAGAACTAGAAATATTTTCATAGGTAATTAGAGAGGTAGTAACATTAGTCAAAGACTTTCATGTTACCTTTTTAGGTTGGGCAATTGGTTTAAGAATATTATATTTGTAATAAACAAAATTTTTTTTAAAAAAAAGGGTAAACTAAGTAAAATTTATCATGATTCTTTAAAATTGATTTTCAGCATGATTTTCTAAGATTTTAGTTGAAATTGGGGAATTTTCAGAGTCAGAAACCTAATCCGATGGAAAGAAACGCAGTCTGGCATTAACAACTTGATAGATAGAGTTTCAGACTTCGATTCCTCAAATGGAGGCTGAAATTCTTGCATGGGAAAGTGTGTCCATGACCAGATCGAAGACAACATCTAGAAGCTTTGCTGGGTGATCTGGCAAAAGACGGAATCACCCTAGGAAGCTTTAAATTTTTGAATTCTCACAAATTCCCTCCATTTTCACCAAAACACTCTCTCTCTCTTCACTATAATTTCTCTCTCTTTTCTCTCCTCCTTCCACCACTGCGCGCCACCACCAGCACTGCCCTAGGCCGCCACCTAACCCACCAATCGACGCACCTCACCACCTTCAACCTCCAGCAACCACCCGCAGCCACCAACGGCTGTCACAGTCGGTGAAAAAAGCTGGTTTTTCTCCTCTATCGTGATTTCCTTCGCCTACCATGATCTCTACCGTCTGCCACCGTTGGATGTCACTGCCACCACCAGGGTGAAGGCCGAGCTGCCAGCTTCCTCCCTCAACTCGCAGCCACCAAATGGAGCTGCCACGCGCCTGGATAGAGGCAAAAGGCGTCCGTCATGCATCACTTTTTGTCGCCAGAAAACGTCATCCAAACGGCTGTGAACTGCTGCGCCAACCTTGGATTCAGACTCCTTATCTTGAGGGCTTCATCGTGGTGTAATTTTCAAGCTTAACCGCACCCCTCTGCCGTACGCCACTGTGAGCCATCGTGCGCCGCCATGCACCACTACCGAAAAAGCCAGAAACATGCTAGAAACTGTCCCAAAACATATTTCCATCGTCCGGAACCCCCGGTAAGGTCTAAATCACCTAAACCTAATATATTTTGACTGAATTCGATGCCGAACATGAATATGAAATTAATTGGCTTAGGAAATTATGCAATCGGACGTAGAAAAGTGAAACTGATGATGTAACGGACTAAAACACTAATTTAAATGCCTAGAAAATTGATTAGGCTCAAATTTCGAGGATACAAGAAGACCCAGATCAATTAAGAGCAAACGGAGACTAGGTAGGATAATTTACGCTTCCTGAACTTTATATAGATCTTGTGAATGCCTGAATGATTTAGATTGATTATATAGATTTACGTGCTGCTTTTGATGGATATAATTGCATGCCTGTGTGCTGAAAATACCTGTTGCATGTTAGACGACTTGGCTATCGAAGTGAGATGCCATAAGGACAAATTGACTTAGGGTTGGATACTTTACAGCTGGTATGGGACGGCCGTTGAGTATTCTGAATGTAGGGGATTTTACAAAAGATTTGTTTTAACTATAGTTAGCCTGCATTTCGTTAGGGATTATGCGGTAAACCAGGACGACCCTAAGAAAGGTTTACGGAGTATAAGGGGGGATAGCCTATACGGGGAAACGTTGTGATTTAGGCGTAATACCCTAGAACCCTGAGGAATAGTCGACCGTGTGCATATGATTCCGAATAGACTGTATGAGGATGAGAATTGGCATATGTGCACATGCTAGGGGTTACCCTAGATGTTGATTCTCACCTGGTCCTTGAGTGAGTGATTGGTGTTATAGATCACACTCACAAGGTAGGCGAGATTTCGGGTGATTGGTGTTATGGATCACACCCAATGACAAGAGATAGATTTTCTCTAGATGACATGCAATTGGATAGATTCAGATACGGTCGCATGAGATTTGTGCTCGATACGGATTTAGAAACACCAGGTATGGGATTTGATTCGATTTTTATTACAGATTTTCAAAAAAATAGACTTTTATATTCATTGAGAAATTGCCTCGATTTTCATACTATTTAAAGATTTCTAAAGATAAGGTATTTCACAAATTTTGAAAGGAACACGAGAAGTTTATTTTCGGTGTTTGCACCGCTGAGCACTTAGCTATTTTTCGAACATTATTATTGACTGTAAATTATTCTACTGGGATTTAAATATCTCATAAGGTTGTTTGCTCAGATGAACAGGAACAGGGGCCTAGAAGATAGCTGGGCAACGGCTTGATGATAAACGAACGAGCAGTTTAGTTTCTAGGCTTGAATTGTGGTGCATATATTCTATTGATGTTTTGTTATTGGATTATGTAATTACTAGTTTTATTTTATTGTTGGATTGGATGTAATTACTGAATTGTTGTCTTTTTTTACTTAGGGAACGTTTGAAATACAGGGGAGACTTTGTCGGATTTTTGGTAGGGTTAATGTTGTAAATGTTTAAGTTTAAGATGGAATTTATATGAATGGATTGCACGTTTATGTATGGATTCTAGTTTTATTATTCCAGAGTTTATTGTGATGATTGTATGTGTAGTTAGTATAGGTGCATTCGATTTTGGGTTGAACGAAATCTAAATGAATTTAATGTCTTTCTGTTAACTGTTGCTGTTAAGACTGATATATTTTTTCTCTGTGTCAGATAGCCATGGCAGAACCAAGCAGGGATAACACCCGGAGGCCAAGAGGAAGGCCAAGACACAAGAGCCAGGGCGCTTCAGGTAGTGGTAGCATGGAGACCAACATCGACATGCGAGACATGATGGAGTCCATACAAATGATGGCCAATGCCATGAGGGACCAAGCCACTAATAGTGCCACCATAATAAGGCAGCAGCAAGAGGACAAGCAGACTAAGAACGATGAAGCCACCCAGAATGTCAATCCGCTGTATCAGGGATGGATTGAATTTCAGAGAGCGGGTCCATCCCCATTTGCATGTGTCTCCGATCCAACCGCAATGGAAGCATGGCTAAAGGGTATAGAGAAGATCTTCCGGTTGTTGCAATGTGACGACGAACAGAAGGTTACATATGCAACATATATGTTGAAGGGTGAAGCGGAATAATGGTGGACAGGTGCTCAGCAGTTGATGGAAAGCAGGGGTATCCCGCTCACCTGGGAATCTTTTAAGGGATTTTTCATGGAACAATACTTCCCTGAGAGTGTTAAACAGTCAAAGGAAGCACAGTTCTTAAAGCTCACGCAGGGAGGTAGACCGTTTGAGGAATATTTGAAAAAGTTTGAAGAACTATCCAGATATTCCACATACTTGCGGATGTACTATGACAAAGCTTGGAAGGCAAAGCAGTTAGAAGAGGGCCTAGACTTGCTGATGAAGATGCAGCTTGCCCTGCTTGAGATCAGAGACTTTGCTATGCTGGTGAACAAATGTTGGATACTGAGTAAAAACCTGGAACAGAAATAGGCCCAGAACATGACACAGAGGATAGATAACCGGCCGAGACCACCAGCCAGAAATCTCAATGTGAAAGGCGGGATGTTTAAACCACAACCAGGGTCCTCAAGCAGTAGCAGCAAACGACCCGAGAGTGCACTTTGTCCGAAGTGTGGGACTAGGCATCCTAATCAACCTTGTTGGCATCAGACTCCAGTTCAGTGCTACAAGTGTGGGGGTACAGGACACATAGCAAAGTATTGCCCCTTAAGTGAAAGCCAGCAAGCACCAGGTGGCCGAAGACTGCAGGCTCCAGGGAGAGTCTTCACTATGGATGCAGCCAATGTCGATAAGTCATCAGGTTTGATGCAGGGTAGAGGTAAAATTTACAATTTTCTTTTGATAATATTATTTGATTCGGGTGCCACGTACTCTTTTATTTCTAATGCATGAGTAGAAAGAATAAATCTACCTATACAAACCCTGCCCTGTGATTTATACATATCCACACCCTTGGAAGAAACCACTATGTCCCCACAAATATGCCTAAACTGCCTATTAACCATTGATGATACCCTATTTATAGTGGACCTAGTGTGTATACCCTTGACTGGGATTGACATCATTTTGGGAATGGATTGGTTGACTAGGAATCGAGTTTTGTTGAACTGTGCCAAGAGGACAATCACTTACTTGGATAACGTACCTGTGCATGGGAATGATAGAGTGTGTGAGATAGGTGATGTGTCCCTCAATCTCTCTCAGGTAGAATAGGTTAAACCTAATCCCAATCGTTAGTGACTTTTCAGAGGTGTTTCCTTTGGAAGTGTGTAAACTGCCGCCACCTAGAGAGATAGAATTTACCATTGACCTGATTCTAGGTGCGGGCCCAATAGCCATGACTCTATACCGAATGGCCCCAGCGGAATTAAGGGAACTAAAGGTCCAAATAGAGGAATTGCTAGAGAAAGGGTTCATTAAGCCGAGTGTATCACCGTGTGGAGCTCCTGTCCTATTCGTAAATAAGAAAGACGGGAATTTAAGATTGTGTATCGATTATCGACAACTGAACAAGGTGACCATTAGAAATAAATATCCATTACCACAGATCGAGGATTTATTTAACCAGTTGCAAGGTGCGACTGTGTTCTCTAAGATAGATTTAAGATCGGGATACCACCAGATTAGGGTTAGAGAGGAAGACATCCCTAAGATAGCGTTTAGCACTAGATACGACCACTATGAGTTTCTAGTGATGCTGTTTGGTTTGACTAATGCACCTGTTGTCTTCATGGACTATATGAACATAATCTTTAGACCCTACTTGGATTAATTTTTTATGGTATTCATAGATGATATCTTGATCTATTCCAAGACTCACAAAGAACATGCCGAACATCTTAGCACAGAGCTACAAGTATTGGAAGAGAAACAATTGTATGCTAAGTTGGAAAAATGTGAGTTTTGGTTAGAGGAAGTGAAATTTCTAGGTCACGTGGTAAATGGACAAGAGATCGCAGTAGACCTTAAGAATATTGAAGCAGTATTAGATTGGGGTCAACCGAGGACGGTCACCGAGGTTAAGAGTTTTCTGGGTTTGGCTGGCTATTACAGGAAATTCATTCAAGGATTTTCTCAGATAGCCTTACCATTAACTCAGTTGACTCGGAAAGGTGTGAACTTTGAATGGAGCGAGCAGTGTGAGGATAGTTTCCAAACTTTGAAAGAAAAATTGACCACTGCTCCTGTATTAATAATCTCGAAACCCTTAGAACCCTTTACAGTATATACAGATGCATCATTGAAAGGTTTAGGATGCGTCTTAATGCAGGATAGAAACGTAGTGGCTTATGCAATGGCAATTAAAACCTGTAGAGGAAAACTACCCTACCCATGACTTAGAATTAGCTGCCGTTGTGTTTACCCTAAATATTTGGAGACATTACTTATACGGGGATATATTCGAGGTTTATAGCGATCACAAGAGCCTTAGGTACTTGTTTGATCAGAAGGAACTAAATATGAGGCAGCGTAAGTGGGTAGAATACCTAAAAGATTTTTATTTTGAATTGAAATACCATGTAGGGAAGGCTAACGTTGTAGCTGATGCATTAAGCCGGAAGTCACTACAATTAGCTAGCCTAATGGTAGATGAGATGAGGTTACTTGAGGACTTTAGAAATCTTAGCCTCAATGTAATCTCGTTTTTATATAGATTAGTGATGAGTGACTTCTTGATATCCTATGATCTGAGAGAGCAGATTAGACAAGCCCAATTAGAGGATGAATCCTTGGAGATATATGCAGATCAACCCGATTTTGGACTAGCCCCATATGCAGATCAACCCGATTTTGGACATGCAATTGGATAGATTCAGATACGGTCGCATGAGATTTGTGGCCGATACGAATTTAGAAACACCAGGTATGGGATTTGATTCGATTTTTATTACAGATTTTCAGAAAAATAGACTTTTATATTCACTGAGAAATTGCCTCGATTTCTATACTATTTAAAGATTTCTAAAGATAAGGTATTTCACGATTTTTGAAAGGAACAAGAGAAGTTTATTTTCGGTATTTGCATTGCTGAGCACTCAGCTAGTTTTCGAACATTATTATTGACTGTAAATTATTCTACTAGGATTTAAATATCTCAAAGTTTTTTGCTCAGATGAACAGGAACAGGGGCCTAGAAGACAGCTGGGAAACGGCTTGATGATAGAAGGCCGAGCAGTTTAGTTTCTAGGCTTGAATTGTGGTGTATATATTCTATTGATGTTCTATTATTGGATTATGTAATTACTGGTTTTATTTTATTGTTGGACTGGATGTAATTACTGAACTATTGTCTATTTGTACTTAGGGAACATTCGAAATACAGGGAGACTCTGCCAGATTTTCGATAGGGTTAATATTGTAAATGTTTAAGTTTAAGATAGAATTTATATGAATGGATTGCATGTTTATGTATGGATTCTAGTTTTATTATTCCAGAGTTTATTGTGATGATTGTATGTGTAGTTAGTATAGCTGCATTCGATTTTGGGTTGAACGAAATCTGAATGGATGACGGAATGTCTATTTGGGTTACGCTCAACCAGTAGCAATCCCCTGACGTTCCCATATCGGGAATAACTATTTCAAAAACCCATATGCTTCCGCTATAAAGATAGAGGATAGTATATTGTGGATTAGGGGGTCGTTAAAAGATTTAGGAGTGTTAGTCAAGGAACTAGCTTGACTAACAGTTTTAAAAGAGGGAGTTATGTCGTCTAACGACAAGCCTTTTATTTCGAGGTGTTGTTGGTCTCATGATGATATGATGGAGGAGTAATTCCTTGTTAAAATTCTCTTGTTAAAAAGTCAAAAATAAAATTATTTTTTCCTTTAATAAATTCTATTTCAAAATCAAAACATGATAAAATACTTTGCCATCTAGCAAAAATATGTTTAGAAACAATATTTTTAACATCTTTTTCTAAAATCATTTTAGCTCATTTACAATCAACTCTTAATAAAAAAATTTTATTTATCAAATCACTTTGAAATTTAGTAATATATAAAACTATTGAAAGTATTTCTTTTTTAACACTACTATATTTAAGTTGAGCTCCAACCCATGCACCAGAGTGAAACCTAATTATTTGTTCAAGATTTTCTAAGTATTTCTGCTTAAGAATTCCTCCAAATCCTACTTTAGATGCATCGATTTCTACGATCATCTTAGCTTCAGGATTGGGTATACTTAGACACGGGAGAGATTTTACAATATTTTTTATTTCTTTAACAGTTTTAGTGAAATACCTTATCCTTTTAAAATCATTATTTAGCATGGAAATCGCGGCAAATATTCAATAAATATAAAAGTCTATTTTATGAAAATCTATAACAAAAGAATTGAGTCAAATCCCATGCCCGGTGCTTCTAATTCCATGTCGGCCATAAGTCATATGCGACCGAGTCTAAAACCATCCAATTGCATGTCATCTAGAGAAATTCTATCTCTTGTCATTGGGTGTGATCCATAACACCAATCACCCGAAATCTCGCTTATGTTGTGAGTGTGATCCGTAACACCAATCACTCACTCAAGGACTGAGTGAGAATCAACTTCTAGGGCATCCCCTAGCATGTGCACATACGCCAATTCTCATTCTAATATAGTCTATTTGAACTCACATGCACATGGTCGGCTATTCCTCAGGGTTCTAGGGTATTACGCCTAAATCACAACGTTTCCCCATATAGGTTATCCCCCCTTATACTCCTTTAAACCTTTCTTAGGGTCATCCTAATTTACCGCGTGATCCCTAACGTAATGCAGGCTAATTCTGGTTAAAACAATATATTTATAAAATCCCTGCACTCGGGATACTTAACGGTCGTCCCATACCGGCTATTAAGTACCCTACCCTAAGTCAATCTATCCCTATAACATCTAAACTCGATAGGCAAATCGTCTAACATGCAAAGGGTATTTTCCAGCACACAGGCATTTAATTTAGTCCATCCAAAGTAGCACATCCAATTAGTTGCCATTATTTGCCAACAATACCTTAGAAGTGATGATTTCCTTAACCCATAGTTTTCCATACACCTTACTTACCTCTATGCAAACCTCCATTCACTTTCAATCCATATAAATTAATTGCCTTTCTTCCATCTGATAGATTTTCCTTTAAACCTTCAACATCATCTTTGCCTGCAAAATCAAAATGCAAAGGCCTTATTCAATACTCTCCTAAATTGCCTGATTTATTGGCTAAAAAAAATCCTTTATGAGCTTTTCTCTAAAAAAAAATAGCTAGAAAAGAGACATTGAAGTCTCCTCTAGTTTTCTAAGTGGAGGACTCTTCTTTAAATTCTTCTAATACAAAGACTGTGTAACATTCGCTCCAATTTTGATTAAAGAGATGTTTGATGATTGTTAATTTGATGTTTAATGCTTGTGTATATTGCATTAGTGCATATAGTTGTATTAGCTTAGGGACTAAATTGAAAGGAAATACATGAAGGCTTAGCAAGAGGTGGCTAGGGACTCAATTGAAAAGGAAAAGATGAGCGAGTCTAAAAGTGCAAAAGAGCTTAGGGACTAGATAGCAATTTCCAAAACCTCTCTTAAACCCTAGCTGAAGCCCCAAAACTCTCACACACTTTCAAACCTTCAGATTTTAGAGAGAGAAGGAGAAGGGGTGAGTAGAGAGAGAAAAGGGCGAGCTAGGGCAAGAAAGGAGAGATTGTGCTGAAAGAAGGGCAGATTAAAGCTGGAAATTAGTTCTGCAACAAGGGGGATCATTTCTAACACATATACACACACATTTGCAAGAATTAAGGTAGCAATCCATCCTAAACCCTATTTCTAAAATGTGCAGAAATTTTTTGATAAAATGTGATTTTGAATGTTTTAAGTTGAGTTGGGGTTAAAAGCTACATTCTAAATGTTTTTTTATTTTTATGGGGTGTTGTGTTGCTAAATGTATGTTCATATGTGTGCTGCAATGGATTGGAAGGGCTAGGTTGTGTTCATCTAGATATATAGGCTAGATTTCCTTGAATGTACCATGTTTGAGCCAATGAACGAGAAATGTTTAATGAAAAGTAAAGTTTGTTGTATGGGAATTAAGCTCATATGTTTAGATTTGAAAATAGAATGCATGTTGGACTGGGTTTTATCAAAATCATGTTTCGAATCGCAATCTGAGCATAGCAAATGATCGCTAAGGGGCGATCGCCGTGTTCCTAGAAAACCCAAAAGTGTAGACAGAGGCTTAACAGCCGACTGCCAGACACCTAGCAGTCGACTGTCGAGCCTGAGTCTGCACTAAGCAATCGACTGGCCATCCTCGCAGTCGACTGTTGTGTTCTTGGAAACCCAGAGTGCAGACAGAGGCTTAGCAGCCAACTGCTAGGTTCTTAGCAGTCGACTGTCGGGCCCAAGTTTGCACTGAGTATTCGACTAGCAGTCCTAGCAGTCGACTGTTGTGCTTATAATTTTACCTCCAGAAAGCCACCAGACTACTAGCTTACAGATTGACACAGAGGATTACAAAGAGCCACCAGCCGACTGCTAGCCTTCCATCAGTCGACTGGCAGCCCTCTAACTTGCGAAATGAGGTTTTTAATGGCAATTGAGCTTAGTAATTTTTCATACTAACTTAAATGAGGGCTCACAACAGGGGTAAGCAAGGAAACTAGGAGTTTTGGGTAATGTGCAAAGGATAGAGTCACTTTTCACTTGGATGAGAATGGTCCTTGTGATAGTGATACAAAAGGGAGCAAAGAGACATCAAAAAGGAAGAGTGAAGTATCCTAGGCATATGCACTAGTGGTAGATAGGCTCATGAATCGAGTGACCGATTGTCGGTATGGGACAGCCATTGGTATTCCGCAGTTGTGCTATGTATTAGGATGGTTAAACATCCACTTGAACATAAATGACTTCAAAAACACCGTGATGGTTGCAAACCTTAAGTTAGTATGTCTTCCAAGGGCCATAAAGAAATGCTTACTTAAGGTTAAAGCATAACCATGGGCATGAGCCGAATCACCCTAGTGTATATGTTAGAGAATAGCATACCGGGAGCATGATCCACTGGAAAAGGGGTGGTGATTACATAGCCTCATAATCTGTGGAAGCGGAGAGGATAGGACTTGTACAAAGGTTTTACAGTGATCCCATGAGTTATTGAGATTGTACGTTGGATTCAGCTGGGGGACGCCTCGATGGTACTATGCAGTAGGGTTACCGTGTGGCGCAGTTAGTCACGAGGATAGCTCAATTACTGTAGTGGCGCAGTTAGTCACCAGGATAGCTCATTCATGTATGTAGTGGTACATAGAGTAGTTGCTGGGCGACACTCCCGATAACTCGTATCTTATGATTGTTTCCTCCTGCTTAAAAGGCATGTTTATTACCCTATGGAAAATGTTTTATGATGAAAACGATGATGAATGCACTTCCCATGTTTTAAAGTTGATATGTTTTAAATGCACATGCATACACATGAGTATATACCGTGATTAAATGCTTCACTCATTGCATCCCCATTGTATGTTATATGTTCTATGAAAGAATGTAGAGGTTTTTCGTGCGAGCATGGTAGTACAGGTTAACGAATTTTGTAACTGGTTATATTGCTACTGAGATTCATTTCTCACAATAGTGTTGACATATACTAGATGTGTAGGCTCCCTTGAGCTGGAGGAAGGTAAAGTAGGGAGAAGTATACATTCCAAGTATACGAACTATTTATTTTGGATAGTATAAGTACACATTAGGATCGAGCTAGCTTTCATGATATTTGGAGAAAGGCTAGTGTAGGATTATTTTGTATAGACTATCCTAACTTATATGTATATGAATTAGACTGGATTGATGATTAGACTATTTAATGGGATTATGAGTGGCAGGATTGTTGCCTCCATGCCCAATAGTTAACTGACTATATCCAATTAGAAATGCATGTTTATGTATAGTTAATCCAGGTTATTCTATGTATATTTATTCCGATGTGATATTGAGAGAACTCAAGAGTAGAGACCAACCCAAATGACAGTTAATTAATTCACTTGGTAAAAGTTTTAATTGGACTCGGGTAGAGGTAATAGTAACACCAATAATCTGATAATTATTTTCATATTATATCTTTTTAAATATCTAAAAGGAACCATAGGCTAAAGGGGTGTTACAGACTAAACATGAAAGTCTATCAAATTTGAGTAGTGTTCCATAAATTTTCATGGCAGGTGAAGAAGACATTTTTGAAGTGTATCTACGTGTAGAAGAGCCAGCTGATGAAAGTGATTATAGAGATCATCACTCTTCCATACTCAAGCTCGTTTTCTAGATGATGTTGAGGAATTTACTCTAGAAGATATCCAATTGTCAAAATGGAAGGATAGATTCCTTGAATTCCATGCATGGTTAACTACTGCAGTATTAGAAAGAGGGGGCCATTATCAGAAGCCTTATGTCACTTCACCTCAAGAACCCAAGGAAGGCTAAGAGAATATTTCTTCTTACTTGGAGAATACAAAAAAATCTCCTATTACAATTCTTCTTCGATAGATGAGTTCTTGACTAAACTTTATGAAGAGTTCTTCGACCAAGCTATTGATGTTGTATCTAAAGTCATAGTAGAATATTTGAAAATGAGGCTTCTTTCCTTAAAAAAAAAGGGATCTTGAGAATCACTATCCAACTATGATGACCAAATGGTTTTACCAAATTGGAGGTATTGATGACTTGAATTTGACATATGTATTTATAGAATTCTTTCCATAGACATTGGAAAAAGAGGCTGAGAGGATCTTGAAGAATGCTAATGTATCTCTCACCCAAAATTCCATCGAAAGGTTATCCAAAACCATTTTAATTTCCCTTGAAAGACTTTACAACTAAGGTTCTTTTATGAACAGTTATAGAATTTAAAAATAGAAAAATCTTGTGACCGCCTAAACCTTACCATCAAGTGTTCAAGAAGCTATGGCAAAAAGGTATTGGTGGAGAAAGAAAGACAAGCCATACCAAAAATTTTGATAAATCTTGTTACTTCAAAAGAAAAAATCAAAGAGGAAAAGGGTAATTTTCTAAGTTCTTCAATTGTCAAAAACCTAGAAATTTTTCAAAAGCATGTCCAAGAAAGAGGCGAAACCAATAGAATTTGATTAAGTAATTTGCTTATTCAAATGCTAATATTGAATCCCTCTTTGAAGGAGATGAATCTGAAGAATCTATCTTTATCATAAGAGAAGAAGATGAAGAAGAATCATTTGAAGAAATTTTCATGATGTCAAAAGTAAACAATTCCATCATGAGCTTATCACCTACTACTATCCCACTTATAAAAATCCAAGTTCTTCCAAAAAAGTATGACAACTCAATCAATGTGATTGCCTTCTTTGACACTAAAGTAGTAGCTTCGATGTTGAATCCATATGTGCTTCCAACAAAGTATTAGGAAGACAAATACAAATAATTCATAGCAGTAAATGGAGTTAGATTTTTTATCACTAAAATCTCCAAGCCTGCCTATCTAAAACTTTTTCCTTGTTGTAAAATCTCTGGCATCATTTTTATGGAACAAAACTCCCTAAAAGTGATGTCTTGATTGGATTTGGTATAATTAGCAAGCTCGATAAAATCTAGTGGGAAAATAAAGGGCTTAAAACTAAAAGAAAGCAGTATCTACTGCTGTGGACTAACATCCCAAAGTTATTTCCATTGGGCACTTTGAAGCATATGTACGTTCATAGAGAAATCACGTGTTGAATCCCATGGTGAGTTTCTCAAAAAATCTAATCACCCTCTTTGGTTTAATAATGAGTTCTTTGTGAAATTACTATCCAAGAAGAACAAAGAAGTAAACCTCAAAAAGGCAACACACTTTGGCATGAACCTTGATCATCAAAGACTTTCTAAAGAAGAACTATATCAACTAAGTAGACAAAGATTTATTGAAGAAACCACCTCTCAATGGGCATGCGCAACCTTTTATGTCAATGAAAGAGCTAAGCAAGTATGGGGAAATTTGAGGTTAGTCATTAACTATAACCCACTCAATGATTTCTTAGCTAATGACAAATTCCCTCTTCCGAGGAGAGAAGTTCGACTCCAAGAATTGCCAAAAGCAAAAATCTTTACCAAATTTGACTTAAAGGCAGCCTTTTAGTAATTCATAATTCTTCTTGAAAGGTTAATGACTAACCTCAAATTTCCCTACTCATTTCATTCTGAATAACCATAGGCCATCTTTCTAAAGAAGAACTATAACTCTTCTTGATTTAAAGAGCTAAGCCTTTTACATTCTGAATACCACTTCCAATGGACTATCATGTCATATGCATTGAAGGATGCACCCTCAGAATTCCAAAAAATCTATGTCAAAAGTATTTTCTCCCCTCCTTCATTATATCATGATCTACATCGATTATTTTATTTTCAAAAGCCCCTAAAGACCATGCAATTCTCTTGGATTAGTTTACTTCCATTGTCTTCAAATACAGCGTCATGTTATCTAGAAGAAAGATGCATTTGGCTAAATCACCCATTGACTTCCTAGGTTTGATTATTGCTAATGGAAAAATAATTATGTAACCCCATATTGCAACAAAGGTACAAGGATTTTTGAATGAAAATCTTACTGCTAAGCATATTCAAAAATTATTTGGCTTAGTCAATTATATAAAGGACTTCATCCCAAAATTAGCCCCTCAACGTTCAATATTATTGAAACTATTAAAGAAGAAAGCCCCTCACACCTGGGAGCCAAGCATACCGAAACAATCAAAAGGC
The DNA here is from genome assembly GCA_031216115.1 of Senna siamea. Taxonomy (NCBI): domain Eukaryota; kingdom Viridiplantae; phylum Streptophyta; class Magnoliopsida; order Fabales; family Fabaceae; genus Senna; species Senna siamea. Next base: position 16,593,469 of record CM062354.1, read on the forward strand.
TCAAAGTAATATCCAAATCTTTCCCAACACTAAAAATCCCTAGAAATGGTAAAAGAATTCTTCAAAAAAAAAAATGCTAGAAATGAATGTTAGGAGTAGCCTTGGTACAAGAAGTGGGTGGTGTTAGAAATGTCTTTGGCTATCAAAGCAGTTGCTACAAATCTTCAGGGAAAACTACCACTTGACCCTTTAAGAAATAATTACAGTAAAAGGGACTATCAAGAAGTTTGAATTCCATATGATAGGTCACCATTTCCTAGAGGAAATGGACATGATTGCATTTCCTAAAATGCTTTACTCTAAGAGGAAGAGCATCTCAAACCCATAGTTAATACAACTAGCAAACTGGTTTGCATATTAGAAGTTTGATGCCAAGCATGTTAAGTGAAATAAAAAATCTCTTCCTAACTTTCTATCTAGAACTACAAAATTCAATTCATGTCAGACTCTTCTATCAATTTACATGGTATTTCCTACAATTAGTTTACCCATAAATCTCCAAAGGATTACACTAGACTAGACTTTCAAAGATAACATGATTAGCAACAACCTGGACTTAGTACGTCACAAGGAATTGAATGGAAATTTATGGCCTATGGTTATTCATCCTAATTATCCTAACGTAACCATCTCTTCCATTGAATATCCCTACTCATTTCTTAGTAAGGCTTATGTCATATTTAAAAATTTGGCACGAATTTTTATGTTCTCATGTCTAGTCTAGGTTAATCAAATGTTAGCATTCTTGTTTCAGTGCAAATTGGAAAAAGGGAAAGGAGAAAATCATGAAAATTGGTATTTAATGAAATGGTTACTCCATTTTAAATCCATTAATGAGTGGTAGAACAAATTCTTAAATACACTATTCTAGTATTTACTAGCATGTTTTCACTCATTCTAGTACATTGAGCATGATCTACCTACTGAAACTCATCCTGAAGAAAATATTTTTAAAGAAGAATTCCATTAAAATGCTGATATGACATTCGACAGAAGCTTCCTTGGCTTGGGTACAAAGCACATAGGAAGATGTCTCTTTACAATGGAGTTAATCCTCACCACCTCCTTGAAGAACTATGGGCACCTACCACTTAGTTTTACTGGGATTCTCTTTTATTTTCCCTTGAAAAAGCTGACTGAGCCCGTATAGTTTCTCAGATGTGGTATGAAGAAAATGTAATACATTACATCAAAGGAGCAAAAATTGATGACAATAGCACCAGAGAAAGCACTACTGATGAAGCCCGTGACTAAGGAATCCTGCTGAGGTCATAAACATTAGGTCACATGAATGTTTTAATTTTCGTGTAAAAATGTAGTATGCGGTGGCAATCTTACTGGTTTTTTACTACTGTGTGTAATAATGAGTGTTGTGTCAGGAATTTTACTATAGCATGAAATAAATTTCAAAAATCACAATGTAAATAAAGGAATCTCTAAGAGAATCCTATGAGTAGTTGATGTAACAGGTGGATGGAATTTTTCCTCCATTGTTGCCAATATAAACGTTCTAAATAAAATAAGAAGGCATAGTATCTTGAAATTTGCAGTGGCAATCTTCCATCTCAAGATCTCCCTTGAGTGTTCTTATGGTGTTCCCAATACAAACCTCTTAGTTAAAAAAAAAAAAAAAAACACCAAATCCTTGTCTAATTTCATTTTTGTCCTTGTGTTTCCTTTTTGTTAATCGCTCTGTAGGTATTCTTATTAGTCTAAGTTTGTTCCTTGTTCTAGTGAAGACAGGGATCTCCCAAAAAAAAATAAGTCTGATATTCTCTGAGCACCATAATGTTAGATATTATGGTTGCTTATTTAAAATGTTATAATAATCTTCTCAAGCTTCGTAGTCCTCCCCTTCTATCTTGTTTTAAAATCAAGTCATACCATACCCATATTTCTTTAAGGTACTCTTGGATACTTTAAAATATGTATCATGTAGTATCTTTTTTTAAATAAAAAGTTCAATTTCAATATATAATAAAAAAATTATAAGGGTGCCTGCAAATTTTTACTTTGTCTTATAGATTATAAATTAACTAATATTATATCAACAACTATAAGATAAATAAACAAATACTTCAATATCATATAATATTATTACTAATTATACTATAACTACGTGAATTTAAGATATTTTAAGAAATTTATATTATTATTTTAGTTGATTATGTACAATTAGATGTTCATTATCATTTTTATTATTGTAAAAATTATTATATATTATAAGACGTTATTTATTTAGTATATAAGTGGGTGAATGAATTAAGGACAACTTCGAATGTCATTTGTGATAAAAATAATAATATTTAAATTTAAGAAACAATTTTATTTCATAATTATAAAACCTATATTGTTTAATGATACTGAATGTTGAATGATAAAAAGATATTAACAAAAATTTAATATTATAAAAATAAGAAAATTGAAAGTTGGGAAAATAACTATTTATAGACATATCACATGTCCAACACATCATTACATGCAAGTACAAGAGTGTCAAAAATTCAACATGTCTATCATTAAGTGTGTCACGTGTTTAACACATGACACGACACATGACATGTCATACACACTATAGACACATGTTTGACACAAGTGTGTCAAAATAAAACATAATAATTTTTCAACTCAAACACGAGCTAAATGTTGGGTAATAGAGGAAGACATAAATCATAAAATTCAATCTAGGTAGATAAAATGGAAAAAGGTTTCAAGTGTTATTTGTGATAGAAAAGTATCACTCAAGTTTAAGGAAAAATTTTATCATATAACTATAAGACTTGTATTGTTGTATTGTACTGAATGTTGGACGATAAAATATCAACATGAGCATAATTCAACGTTACAGAAATGAGAATGTTATATTAGATGAGTGGTCATACTAAAAATGATAGAATTAGGAATGATTGTATTAAAGAAATAGTCGAGATAGCACTTATCATAAATAAGTTAGTAGAAATGCACCTTAGATGGTTTGGTCATGTATAAAAGAGACCGTTAGAAGCTTTCGTACGTAGAGTTAACCAGATAAAAGATAGCTTAGTAATTAGAGGTATGAAAAGACAAAAAATAAAATAATACAAAAAACTATTAAATTTGACTTAAATATTAATAACTCAATTATAGAAATTAACAAAGATAAAACATATTGGCGTCACTTGATCCTTATAGCTAACTCCACTTAGTGAAAAAAGGCTTGGATGTTGTAAACATGAGCCAAATGCAATTGAAACACGCGCTAAACATGGTTCATACTTGAGCCAAGTATAAAATGACCCAAAACAAAAGAGAAATGCCAAAAAAATTAATGAATGCAAATCTAGGGAATTTTGTTGTAAAGGAGATTTAATAAATTTGATTTATAAAATAATTGTGTAAGTTGCTTATAATATATAATAATATTGGTTATTATTCTTTTTTACAAGTATATCACTAAGGGTGTGTTTGGATTGAAGAAAATAGAGAGAATGGAAAAGGAAAGAAAGAAAAAAGAATTTAAAAATATTTCTCTTGTTTGAGTTTCTAAATTTTGGAAAGAAAAAAATTGAAAGATTTAAAAGAACTTTAAACAAGGAAAACAAAAACTAGTACTTAACTTTCTCTTTCCACTCATCTTCCCCCTCCCCCCCCCCCCCCCCACCACACACACACACACACACGTACATATATAAGTCATGTCATGTTCTATTTTTTATCAAGTTTGAGGTGTTCATGTCGTATCAATATTTGTGTTTAATAGCACTTACAATAGAAAAGTTGATAAAAACTCACCTCAAGTGATTTGGTCATGTATAGAAGAGATTGATAGAAGCTCTTATACAAAAAGTAAACAAATGGAAGACAGTAGAATAACTAAAGATAGAAGAAAATCATATAAAATAATAAAAGAAATTATTGAGATAGATTTAACTATTAATGATCTAACTATAGAAATAAGCTAAGATAAAACACGTGGACATCACTTGATTTATGTAGCCAACCTCACTATGAAAAAAAGCTTTGCTTTTTCTTTATAATAGTCAGACCAAGACATCACTAGATCCCAAACACATCAACACGAAAAATTATGCCTCATGCAATAACATCTCCGGTCTCCATTCTCGAGGCCTCTTTGTCAATCAATGAAAATTTACCAAACCAATAAAGAATGAAAAGAAAAAAAATACACAGGCATGAACTACCATTGGTCATTACTAGAATACAAAGACATCAACATTAACTATAAACAGTCAATTATGACACAGAGAACCTGAAACTAGCTGATCAATAATCATAAATTAAGGGGTAACTCTAACTCCTACGTAAGATGATCTTGTCAACTGCAATTTGCATGATATGATACTATACTTTCTAATTTGTGAATGGCAAAAACATCGTAGCTGGAAGCTTGGCCTCACTTCTTTTGGAAGGTGATCATACATAAGTATGCTATTGCCCGACTAGCTACACCGATGAGGACGAGGATGAATATGCACAAACTCCAGTCCTGAAGATTATAACCACTTTTCAGAAGTGAACCGCAACGAGTTATGAGCCACACTCCGTGATACCTGCAAGAAAAATGTGAACTAATAGCGCTCAGAATATCCAGAATAAATGTGTTAACAATATCAGTAACTCAAACCATTGCTATTCTTTCTTCCTGTTCTTTTTTTTTTTTTTTTTTGAAAGAAAAGCTGATTCAAAGTACAAGAAATCAACTCCAAAATAGAATATAAGCCTGCCAACTTGTTTTCTGGGCTTCTCATTCTTTCTGTTGATCCAAACCAAATTCTCAACATCGTCGAAAATTCATGATACTTGAAATTTGAGCTAAACTACTCACAGCATTTATTTTTCAACAATATGCAATCCACTGAACAAATTTGAAATTTTAGAAGCTTTAGGTAGCAAGGACATGATGATCTAAATAATTTACTGAGGACTTTGCAGGTTGTAAATACCCAAGAATTGATTTATGACAAATATTGTCTTCATATGAGCACCATAATTTGGACAAGAACCATTTTAATATGGTTTTAAGGTTTACTAGATTAGAAACATAAAATGTTAGCTAGATCTGAAATTTCGAATACAATTAATGTAGATGTAACTCCTAGAGTCGCCACTTGGGTGAAGGTTAAAAATAAAAAATAAATAAATAAAAAGGTAGATCTCAACTTAAACAAGGAACTAGGTTTGAATAAATTCATAATTGCAAAAGGACCTGAAGAACATAACCTGATAATTTCTAATCTTATATTTTAAATCTTGGGGACCCTAAATGCTTCAGTGAACAATCTTTACTAGAGGACAAAGAATAAATCATGAAGTGTGCATATTTTCTTGCCATAGAAACAATATGCATCTCAAGAAAATATATGACTACATTAATTCCAGTCAAAATTCTATCCTTTTTATAACGTAGACACCATTTTGTTTCCCATCAGACAAAAATGTCAGGCTAAGTTTTTCTTCAGGCATCTTGCATGTACAATTACAGTAATCATATCACATAAATTTACCTTTCAGCATTTACAATTATAAATGCTTGTAAAGCCCACTTAGAGTAGCACAAATTAGCTATATCCTTCAAAAATTTTCTATCTTTTGGTTGTGTTGCAATGAGTGTCAAAACAACTGGGAGGAGTACTGACCACTGCAAGAAATAGTAACATGTTACAGAGGAAATGAATCCATAATGATGAGTGGAATCTCAATTTTGGGAGATCTGTAGTGTTATTTTCTTTTAACAGATAGTGTGCTTCTAATACTCACCAGCTGAGCTGCACCAGGTTCAAAGAATATGGCTAATGCATAAGCTATGCCAGTAACACAGTATACAAGACAAAGCAGCACAATGTAATTGTCTGCAAAAGTAGATCTTGGATTTGTAAAAAAATAGAACATGGAAAGGTACACCACAGGCTTTATCACTGTATTAAAATGATCGATTGTGTCTTTAGACAGAAAATAAGCCAAGCTGCTCATGCCAGAATCACTTTCCCTCCAGTAGTGCAATTTATACAGAGAAAATGATCTCAAGGCCGCTATTTTGCATAGAAGAGCTGAAAGTAAAAACAAAAAATGAGAATAAACCATTGCTCACATTAATGCAGGGTAAACTATGTGCTAAAAGACTCATATTTTGTAGATAATACAATTCTGTTCATGGAATGGAACAGGATTGGTTTTGTGAATGTTCTTTTCACCACCCATGTTTGAAAAGATTGTTTGTCACAGTGGTCTGGTGGGGTTGAATGTGGATGACCAGGTTCTTTCTTCTATGGCTTCTTTTTCAGGTTATCAAGTTCTTAACTGTAGGAGATAATTAAAAGGTACTAATCTATGTGCTAAAAGGCACTAATCTAGGCATTTCTCCTAGTGCCCAGATAAGTAGGAGATAATCCTAAGTCTCCAGTTCGCTATCTTCTTTCAACCAAGGTTGCAAACCACACCAAAACCTCACAGCACCATGCTCAGAAAATTAAACTACTAAAAGATAGAGTAACAACAAAGCCACCCAATTTATGTATTTAATTATATATCTAAGTTAGGTAGTCAAAATTTTGCCACACTAATATTTTTTTAATATTATTATGAGAATGACAAATTAACTCATGCTAATTTCATAGCCGGTCCCAAACCCAGATAAAAGAAGAGGGTTGCGTTAGGTAGTCGACAACCAACCTAAACCTTTGTCGAATCTTTATGAATATATATCAATGACATGAACATGTTAATGCTAGCTTGTTACCGAAAGCAATGCATTGTATGGCTCGAGTACATGTCAAATGAGCAAGAGCCGCTACATCAACGCCAGATGAAGAGAAAAATAAGCAAGGGCTCTCACATTTTCGTGGATGGGTGTGGATAAAGAAGCTAAGTCTGTAAGAGTAGATTATGTTTTGGGACATGGAATATTGGCACACTTATAAGTAAATCGATAAAAATAGTAGACACTGGTTAGGAGAAAGATAAATGTAATATGCCTACAAGAGACAAAATAGGTAGGAGATAAAGCAAGAGAATTAGACACTTTTGGTTTTAAGCTTTGGTACGCTGGCAAGTCAAAAGCTTGGAATGGAGTAGGTATAATTATAGTTAAAGTGTGGAGGGACAAAGTGATGGATATAAAAAGAATAGGAGATAAGATAATTGCACTAAAACTTATAGCAGGTCGAGAAGCTTTTAATGTTATTAGGGTCTATGCACCACAAGTAAGATTAGAAGAACACTATAAGATTAAATTTTGGGAGAACTTAAGGTTTAATATAGGGAATATCGTTAGGAGAGAAGATTTTATTAGGAGTTGATCTAAATGGGCATGTGGAGAGTGAAATTAGAGAATATGAAAGATTTCATGAAAGACATGGTATCAGAGAGGTAAATGTAGAGAGTAAAACACTCTTAGATTTTGCTTTAGCTTTTAACTTCACTATAGCAAAAACCTGTTTTAGAAAGAGAATAGAGCACCTTATGACATACAAGAGTGGAACGACATGTTACCAAATCGATTTCTTTTTGGTAAGAAAATTAGATAAAAAATATAGGGTCCTGGTTATGAACATTCATGTTAAGAAAAGATTTAAAAAAATTAGTCAAAAAACAAGCTTTAGGATAAGGTGGTGACATTTGAAAGGCGAACCACATGGAAATTTGCAGAGAAAGGTGTTAGAAGGAGAATTTTGAAAAGTACAAGGAGGTGCAAACTACATGTGGAACACTATGGCTAAAGGGATTAGGAAGGCTGCAACAAAAATGTTGAGTATATCAAGAGGCTTTGGACCAAAGGGGAAGAATCTGGGTGGTGGGTTGCAAATGTACACGATAAGGTTAAGGTTAAAAGAAAGTGCTATAAAGCATGGCACTCATGTAGAAATAATAAAAATTTAGAGAAGTATAAAGTAGCTAAGAAAACCGTTAAGACAATATCGAAAACAAGAGATAGAGCTTACAAAAGGTTATATCAATCCTTAAGAACCAAAGCTGATGAGAAAAGAATATTCAAGCTTGCTAAGAGTAGGGAGAGAAAGACAAGAGACATAGATCAAGTGAAATGTATTAAGGATGAAGAAGGTAATATCTTGGGCAGGGAACAATATATTCAAGAAAGGTGAAAGAATTATTTTCACAAACTTTTTAATGAAGGACACTTGTCTACTTGTCATGCGGATAAGCTAAGTACTAAGGAGAAGGATCTTAATTATAGTTTCTATCAGAGAATCCAAGAATTTGAAATAGTACAGGCATTGAGGAGAATGGAAAATGGCAAAGCAATAAGACCTAATAATATACCCATTGAAGTGTAAAAGACTTTAGAAAAAAAAGGGATAAGTTGGCTAACAAAGTTGTTTAATGTGATATTGAGAACCAAGAAGATGCCGGATGAATGGAGGAAAAGTATTTTAATCCCAGTGTATAAGAATAAGGGTGACATACAAATTTGTGCAAATTATATGGGGACCAAGCTCGTCATACTATAAGGTTATGGGAGAAGGTTATTGAGTGAAGATTGAGGTTGGACACATGAATTACAGAGAACCAATTCGGTTTCATGCCAGGGAACCATAAAGGCGATCTATTTATTGAGGAGATTGATGGAGAATATCAGAGAACTCATAAGGACCTATATATGATTTTCATCCATTTAGAAAAGACCTATGATAAAGTACCAAGAGAGGTATTATGAAAGGTTTTAGAGAAGAAAGGAGTTTGGGTACCTTATATTCGAGCAATCAAAGACATGTATGATAGGGCCACGACTTGTGTAAGAACATAAGGTGGAGCCACAAAGGATTTCTCTATAACTATAGGACTACATCAAGGTTCATCTTTGAGCCCTTACCTTTTTAACTTGATATTGGATGTGTTTACTAAATTTATCGAAGAGGTAGCACTATAGTATATTCTTTTTATTGATTAAAAAGAAGTAAACCAAAAAATAAAGAGGTGGAGACAAGCTTTAGAGACATACGGATCTGTATAAGTCGTAGCAAAACGAAATATATGAAATATAAATTTAGTGAAAATAACACTGATTCTAGGGCAGAGGTGAAACTTGGAGATCATTCCATACAAAAAGCCACAAGTTTTAAGTATTTGGGAACAATAATACAAAATAATGGAGAAATAGAGGAGGATGTAAATCATAGTGTTCAAGGGGGTGGATGAAATAGAGGAAGGCTTCAAGTGTTATTTGTGATAGAAAAGTATCACTCAAGTTTAAAAGAGGATTTTATCACACAGTTATAAGACCTGCATTGTTGTATAGTACTAAATGTTGGTTGATAAGATGTCAACATAAGAAAAATTCAACGTTGCAAAAATGAGAATGTTGCGTTAGATGAATAGTCATACTAAAAAGGATAATATTAGGAATAAGTGCATAGAGAGAAAGTTGGGGTAGCACCTATTGTAAAAAAGTTAGTAGAAACACGACTTAGAAGGTTTGGTCATATACAGAGGAGACCATTAAAGGCTCTCTTACAAAGAGTTGACTAGATGGAAGATAGCCCAATAATTAGAGGTAGAGAAGACCAAAGAAAACAAAAGAAGAAACTATTAAGATGGACTTAACTACTAATAATCTAACTGTAAAAATGAGCAAATATAGCTTGATCTATATAGCCGATCTTACTTAGTGGAAAAAGGCTTGATTCGTTGTATTATGAGAATGACAAATTGTATTTAAAAAAAAAATGCATTGGATGGTCAGAAATCAGTTTCCAGCATAAATTCATTTAAAATTGATTAAAAGAACTTTATCTTACAAACAGCAATCACTGTATAGGTGTACCCAGCTGCACCAAACGTTTGATCACTCGATTTAGTAAGTGTTCCTAAGCAGGCTCCAGCAAGTAATAAAATCAGATAATCTATGGCCTGGATCTTAGCATCCCGCAGTTGCTGCTTACTTACCCTGAAATAACATTGGCATGGAGCTAACATGAGAATATATAGACACCAAATTTTTGGTAACTGGACAATTTTCATCTCAAGGAAACTAATATTTATGGATAAAATGTGGACAACAAATTGAAAGAAGCGTTCAATCCCAAAAGCCCAGGAGCTAGTTTTTCTCTTAATATTAAATCATAGTACTCAATAGAGTAATTTATTCAGCAATAAAATAGAGAAGAGAAATGTTGACATTTAGTAAAATATTCTCAGGCATAATCTTCAGAATGAGATAAATCCAAAGTTGTCCCTATTTACAGTCATGTGAGTGCATACGTAACAGGAAGAAGCAGTAGAAAAAGAAAATGACCATCCTATGCACAGATTAAATGGTTATATTTATTTATTTATTTTTATTTCTTTATACTTTTTCAACCAGACAGAAACTTAGGCCACTAGAAAGTCACAGCAAAGATGTTATTAATGCTGAGTAATATTTAACTCTACTACCACACTTTTCAAAGGAATAATTATTTTAACAAGGAAAATGTAATGCTCCAGGGAAAAATTAACTCCTATTAAAGGAGATTTTATCAGATCAACATGTCAACTACAAATGAAACTTCCATGTAGATTTAAAGAACAAAAAAAAAAAAGAAAAGAGTTCATTTGATGATTTACCTTGCAAGGAAATACTTATATTGCTTGAACAGACCAGGAGTTCTCCGGTTAGATAAATCCTTGGACTTCAAAAAGTTGAGTCGTATCTTATCCCCCTGCAGCACCACATTTTGTTTCACATCTTGCCATAATTCTCCAGCAAACGACGTTTCCTCATAAACAGAACCATCAGGATCTACTTCATTAACTGGATTTACACTTAGAGAGGACACAAAATTTTTTCCTGCAATCTGCCGCATATCAATAGGTACTGGGTATCCATTGTGAAGCATCCATCTAACTGGCAGCTCTTTACAACTCACTCCTGAGCTTCCACTAGGTACCACTGTACCCTCCAAAATATCAATGAAGTGGCCTGGAGGATTGATCTTCTCTGGCATTTTAATCCCGAGGCCTGCAAAGTATTCTTCAACTTTCTTGACTGAACCATGATAGACAGTTAGACCACCTTTCGCCAGAAGTAACAAGTCATCAAACATCTTGAACAAGGCATAGCTGAAGCAGAAAGTTCAACTGTAAATTAATCAAAGGGAAAATAACCCTAAACAAAACCTTTGTAAACGGAATTTATTTATAAATCATCCATGCAGGGACCCAACCAGCAATGTTTACAGCAATCATGGATACCTCAATTAAAACATTAAAAAATCAAAATCAATTCATCAAAAATAATAAAAAGAAAAAACCCTTATGTCATTGATTCATGACACGAGAGAGGATAAAGGAAACTAGAAAAGCAAAAAGAAGAAAGCGTTTAAAATTTGTAATACACAGGGTAATATAATCTATTTTCATACATCTCAAGTAACTCTCATAAGCTACAATGGTGCTTATTTGGTCTTGGTAAGTTACTAGTGTCAGGAAGCTTAGGCCAATTCAGTTTCTTTCTTCCTTTTCTTCCTGTGTTGGTTCCAAGTTCAGGTAAGGTTTCTTAATCAGTCAATCTTGATAGTTACCAGCCAACAGTTGTAATCTATTCCTAAATCCTAATTACCCCTCAAACTCCTAGTTGCTTTGATGTCCTATTTAGGCATACCACCATTGGCAATAATTAATAGAACTATTACAGATATGTATTTAATATGTAATTAATATGGTTGTTGTTAGTTGGTTAGCTTTATGTATTTAATATGTAATGAATATGGTTGTTGTTAGTTTGTTAGCTTTATTCTGTATAAATAGGTGTAGGAGTCTTGTGAAAAATAATGAGAAGAACCTTTGCTTTTCATGGTATCAAAGCCTTTGCTCTCCTTTGCTTTTCTTTGCCTTCTCTGTCACAAAGATTTGTCTCTGTTTGCTTTGCAACGCAGTGTTCCTTTATATGTAGGACGCTTGCTTGGTGACCACCTAGTCTCACCACCACCCTAGGAAGCTTCATCCTCACAAACCAAACCAAAACCCTGTCACCGGCAAAAATCTGTGGCGAGCGTGTGACTCGCGCCGTCACAAGGATTTTGTGCGAAAACCACACGCCGGTGCATGAACAGGCATGGCGGGCCGAGTCGACGGTGAGGCTATTTTTCTGGTGTCAAAGGGGTGTTTCCAACCTATTTTCGGCCTAACCCAACCTTTTTCTCGGTGGTTTGAACTTGCTTCTAGTTTACGCTTTCTAGTTTATATTTTGGCATTAGCGATAGGATGATTTAAGCTCTTTTGGTTCATTTGCATTCTATTTTGGTGTGGCTGCTGGATTTTGGCATTTTCTGGCATTTATTGTTATTCTGGTCAGTGTTTTCTTGGCCTTTCAGACTGATTTTTTTTGTGTTTGCAGACTTCTTATAGTTGGGTTTCACTCATTGAAAATTGCTGCAGTTAATTCAATTATTTTCTTGAGGATTGCATACTGTAAGGTATTTATTTTTCACCTTACTTGATCAAGAATTTGTGTATCTTTGATAAATATGGGAGAGATGAAGGATAATGTTAATGAGATAATACCAGCTATGTCTAAAATTACTGAAAACAAGTTAAATGGCTCTAATTATCTTGAGTGGAGTAAGACAATTAGAGTATATTTGAGGAGTGCTAAAAAAGATGACCATTTGGAAAAGGAGCCTCCAATTGATAATAATGGACAAACCTAGTTAAGAGATGATGTAAGATTATTTTTGCAAATAAGGAATTCTATTGAAAGTGATATTATTGGCCTTACTAATTGTAGAAGTTTAAATGACTGAATATTTGCTTCTATTCAATTGTGTTTTTGAATAGGTTACAAGGATATATATATACAATTAAGGATCCCAAGAATCTATCCTAATCTCTAGAAGTTAGGGATATTCAAAAAATATAATATGATCATTATCCTTAAAAATCCTCTAATTTAAAAATAAGATAATTATCTATAAAGATATTCCTAAACAACTGTCAGGCCCAATAAGCCTAATAGAGCTAGTCAACACTCTCCCTCAAGTTGGTGCAAAGATGTCACACATGCCCAACTTGCAAACGAGCTTGTGAAAAATTTGTTTGCTAAGAACTTTGGTAAATATATCAGCAAGCTGCTTTTCTAACGTCACATAAACCAGGCTTAGTATTCCACTAGTAACCTTCTCTTTGATAAAGTGCCTATCAATTTCAATGTGTTTTGTTCGATCATGTTGAATTGGATTATGAGCTATACTAATGGCAACCTTGTTATCACAATACAAGGACAACTTCTCCTTTTCCAATAGCCTCGGTTCTTCTAACAACTTCTGTACCCACATAAGTTCACAAACTCCTTGGGCCATCGCTCTGTATTCAGCTTCTGCACTGGATCTAGCAACGACACTCTGCTTCTTACTTCTCCAAGTAACCAAGTTTCCTCCTACAAGCATGCAGTATCCGGATGTAGATCTTCTATCATCTAGTGATCCAGTCCAATCTGCATCTGTAAAGGCTTCTATCTGGAGGTGATCATGTTTGGAAAAAAATAATCCTTTCCCTGGGCTAGACTTTAGATACCGCAAGGTGTGAAAGACAGCCTGCATATGGGATTCTCGAGGGTCATGCATGAACTGACTAACTAGACTGACTGTATAGGCTATGTCTGGTCTAGTGTGAGAGAGATAAATAAGTTTTTCGACCAACCTCTGATATCTCTCCTTATCAACTAACTTCCCAACCCCTGACTGTAGTTTATGATTACTCTCAATAGGGGATTTTGCCGGTTTGCACCCTGACATGTCAATCTCTTCTAAGAGATCCAAAATATACTTCCTTTGAGAAATGAAGATTCCTCTCTTTGATCTAGCAACCTCAATTCCCAAGAAATACTGTAGCCTACCGAGATCTTTGATCTCAAATTCTTGTGCCAATAACTTCTTCCACCAGGACATCTTTTCTTTATCATCTCCAGTCATCACTATATCATCAACATAGACGATGAGAAGAGTGACTTTGCCCTTTTTATGTTTTATGAAGAGAGTATGGTCAGCATTACTCTGATGATAGCCAAAGGTAACCATGGCGTTACTGAATTTGTCAAACCATGCTCTTGGAGACTGTTTTAATCCGTATAGAACCTTCTTCAATTTACACACCTTTCCTTGACACTGTTCATTATCAAACCCAGGTGGGATCTCCATATACACTTCCTCTTCCAAGTCTCCATGAAGAAATGCATTGTTGACATCAAATTGGTGCAAGTCCCAATCGAGATTAGCTGCACAAGATAACAAATTCTAATGGAGTTCATTTTTGCAACTGGAGCAAAGGTCTCCTGATAGTCCACTCCATAAGTTTGTGTGAACCCTTTAACCACCAATCTTGCTTTGGATCGTTCTATTGAACCATCAGCTTTCTGTTTCACAGTGAATACCCATTTGCAACCCACCAATTTCTTATTTGGTGGAAGAGGGACCAAGGCCCAAGTCTCATTCTTGGACAAGGCCTTCATTTCTTCAATCATCGCTTGCTTCCACTTGGGATCAGTAATAGCTTCCTTCCAATTCTGTGGAATAGACACAGAAGAAATAGACAAGGCAAAGGCTCTATATGACGGAGACAAGGAGTCATAAGAAACAAAATTAGACATAGGATGTTTGGTACAAGATCTGACTCCTTTTCTGTGAGCAATAGGTAAATCTAAATCATTAGGGAATATAGATAACTCACCAGCAGAGGAGGATTCAGAAGATTCGGCAGTTTGTATGATGGCTTTTTCAACTCTGTCTGGCCGGTTCCTCCTCGAGTATGTCAACAAGTCAGGTCTGTCCAATATCCCAACAGTCTCCCCCTAAACTACATCCTTCCTTATTTCTTCTAGATCAAGAAGCGCCACCTCTTCTACTTTATTAACCTCCCCCTGAAGAGGTGATAAAGGTGTGCTAAAATAAGGTTCAATTTCCCGAAAAGTAACATCCATACTAACAAAAGTTTTTCTGGAGGGAGGATGATAACATCTATAATCTTTTTGAGTAGGAAAATACCCTATGAAGACACATTTAAGGGCTCTAGGATCAAATTTTCCAGTATCCCTAGTATGAACAAAACAGACACAGCCAAACACTTTGGGTGGGATAACATAGTCTCTTTTACCTTTTAAAACTTCAAGAAGACTCTGAAAATCAAGGACTTTTAGAGGCATGCGGTTTATAACGTATGTAGCAGCTAAAATGACATCCCCCCAATAAGGTTTGGGTATGTGCATGGTGAACATGAGAGATCGGGCCACTTCTAATAGGTGTCTGTGTTTTCTTTCAGCCACTCCATTCTGGACACTAGTATAAGGACAACTGGTTTGATGGATAATTCCATAATTTTTCAAGTAAGTCTCAAAGTGTTTATTCATGTACTCAGTGCCATTGTCAGTTCTCGGGATTTTTATCTTAGCATCAAATTGAGTACAGATCATCTTATGAAAGGACTGAAAGCAAGGAAAAACTTCATTTTTTGACTTTAGTAAATAAACTCAAGTGGTGCAGGTGCAACAGTCAATAAAGGTAACAAACCATCGACAACCAGACAAAGAAAAAGTTTGAGTAGGACCCAGACATCAGAATGAATAGTCATAAAAGGAATGGAACTTTTATTATTACTCAAAGGGTAAGAGGTTCGAGTATGCTTAGCAAATTCACAAGCATCACAAAATAACGTTTCAACATTAAGATTTGAAAACAAATGGGAAAAAAGTTTCTTTAAGACAAAGAATGATGGATGTCCCAGTTGCCTATGCCACTAGATTATTTCATGATTGACATCCTTATTAATTCCAAGAAGAGCCTGTCCTGAGTCTCGAACACCATCTATCACGTACAAGCCATCACACAACCTACCACTGCCAATCCTCCTCCCTGTGTGAAGGTCTTGAAAGACACAGTGATCAGGAAAGAACACAATTTTACAATTTAGATCTCTAGTGATGGAACTGACAGATAAAAGATTAACAAGAAACTCAGGTACATGAAGCACAGATGAGAGAGTAATATCAAGTGTACAAGCCATAGAACCTGTCCCACAAACAGAAGATACAGACCCATTGGCTATTCGAACATTCTCCTCTTTAGGACATGAAGAGTAATGGGATAAGCCTTTAGAAAAGCCGGTCATATGTCTATTTACACCAGAATCAATAATCCAAGAAGGAGAATGAACGATAAAAGCCATACCTGAGTGCACATAATTAGAAGTGCTAGCTGTAGAAGTGTCAAGCTTGGTTAGGAGACGACGGAGATGCTGAATTTCATCAGGAGATAGAGAGGCTCCTGAATATGCATCCTTGGGTAGCTCAACAATATCAGCCATATTCGCCTGACCTTTGGATGAAGTAACTCGTTCACCTCCACAGCCTCGACTGGGCCAACCATGTATCTTCCAACAAGTCTCCTTGGTATGCCTTGGCTTACCACAGTAATCACATTGCAAGTGATCTTTATAAGAGGTGGTGGCCTTGGGTTTCTCATGGGAGACGATCAAACCAGACTTATCAACCGATGGTTGATAAAGCATGACACTACGGCGACTTTCTTCCTGTACAACATAGGAGAAAGCTTCTTCAACAGAAGGGAGAGGAGATTTTCCTAGAATTTGAATCCGAATCTGGTCATATTCTGAATTTAAACCAGCCAGAAAATCATAAACTCTCTCTTTTGAAATTAATTGGTGAAACAAAACAGCATCTTCAGCACATTTGGCGTGGAGGTCTTGATAGTAATCTAACTCCTACCATAACCCACTCAATTCAAAATAATAGTCAGTTGCAGTTAATTCTCCCTGTTTAGTGGCATGGATCTTTATCCTGATTTCAAACACCTGAGCATCATTCCCTTTGCGAGAATAAGTGCGTTTGGTTGAAGTCTAAATTTTTTCAGTAGTATCAAGTAACAAATACTGCTTAGAGATCCGGGGATGCATAGTATTTATCAGCCATGTCATAACAAGAGAGTTTTTAGAGTCCCATTGAGCATAATTATCATCAAAAATAGCAGGAGGTTTCGTATCCCCAGTAATATAGCCAAGTAACTTTCGAGATTTAATGTATAAAAGACATGCCCTTGACCAAGCAAGATAGGTACTAGCTCTATCCAACTTGACAGTGCAGATATGGGCAAGTATAGAATTCTCTATTGCCTTAGTGTCCCCATAATAAGTAATCAACACCACAAAGAAGGCAAAAAGGAGAAAAAAGGCCAAAAAACCAGAGAGAATAGCCAAAAAAACAAAAAAATCAAAAGACCAAACTGGCGACCGACTCGTGGCAGCGCGTGCGGCGGCGGATAGTGACCGGTCTTAGTGGGTTTTGCTGGCAGGGCGATGAGCTCTCCAAATATGGTGGTGGTGAGGCAAACAGCGGGCCAAAACAGCTGGGATCGGAGAAAAAATGCAGATCTGTCCGGAATGTCTCGACAGCACGTGGCGGCACGTGCGGTGGCGATCAGCTACCGGAATGCAGTCGGTGTCAGATCGGAGGATGGGCGTCTGCTCTGGATGGGTGGTGACGGTAAGAGAGGGAGAAAACTCGACCTCTAAGATATGGACAACGAACAGAGGATATTAACTCAACCCCTTCGTATACACAGAAACCCTTGTGCTGCGGAAGGAGAAAAAAATACTCACTTTAGGGCAGCGCAAGCTCTGATACCATGTAGAAGTTTAAATGACTGAATATTTGCTTTTATTCAATTGTGTTTCTGAATAGGTTACAAGGATATATATATACAATTAAGGATCCCAAGAATCTATCCTAATCCCTAGAAGTTAGGGATATTCAAAAATATAATCTGATCATTATCCCTAAAAATCCTCTAATTTAAAAATAAGGTAATTATATATAAAGATATTCCTAAACAACTGTCAGACTCAATAAGCCAAATAGAGCTAGTCAACACTAATCATTGTGAATTTGTGAAAAAACTAATGGGTTATCTAGAGTTTTTGTATTCTGGTAAGGGGAATATTAATGCATGTATGACATGTGTAAAGCTTTCTATCATGCTGAGAAAGAGACTAAAACCCTCAGTATACTTTATGGATTTCAAAAAGACATGTGGAATTGAATGTCATTTTACCATTTAGCACCGACATCAAAATCCAACATGCACAGAGAGAACAAATAGCTATTATGAGTTTTCTTGCTACACTCCCTGCTGAATTTGAAACTGCTAAATCGAATATTCTCTCAAGTTTAGATATCAATTCTCTCCAGGAAGTATTTAGTAGGGTATTGCACACTAAGAGTACTCCTTCTCATCCCTAAGATACTATTCTTGTTGCTAAAGGAGGAGGAGGATATGACTCTGGAAGGAAAAATGGTAATAAGGGAATTGGTCCAAACAAACCCTTTGATGCTAGTAATATTATTTGTCACTACTGTAAGGAACCAGTTCACACAAAATGATACTGTAAGAAATTACAAAATCGTCATCAAAAAACTCAAACTGCTAATGTGGCTACAACTCCTAGTCCATCTGGAGAGAAAACAATGACAATCTCAGCAGATGAATATGCAAAATTCTCCCAGTTTCGAGAATCTTTGAAGGAGATCAATCTAGTTGTTGCACTTGCTGAGTCAGGTAAAACATGTCTTATTTCTTCCTCGAACAAATGGATCATTGATTCTGGTGCCACAGATCATATGACAGGTAATCCCAATATCTTCTCTAGTTTTCGATCACATAAAGCACCTACTTCTGTTACCATAGCCGATGGGTCCACTTATGACATTGAAGGATCTGGAACTATTATACCAACCTCTTCCATTACCCTTTCATCTACATTGTGTCTGCCTAAACTAGCTTTCAATTTGATGTCTGCTAGCAAACTCACTAAAGAGTTAAACTATTATATCTCATTCTTCCCTGATCATTGTTTGTTTTAAGATCTTATGACGAAGAGGATTATTGGTAGAGGACATGTATCAGATGGTCTCTATATTCTTGATAAATGGAAGCCACAGTTGGTTGCTTGTTTGAGTGTCACCTCTCCATATGAAGCCCATTGTCAGTTGGGACATCCATCTTTGTCTACTTTGAAGAAACTATCTCCTCAATTTCTTAATGTATCTTTGTTAAAGTGTGAATCATGTCAGTTTGCAAAACACCGTTGAAGCTCTTTAGGTCCTAGAATTAATAAGCGAGCTAAGTTTGAGTTTGAATTAGTTCATTAAAATATTTAAGGACCATGTTGCTTTTGTGGATGATTTTTCTCGAATGACTTGGATTTATTTTATAAAACATCGTTATGAAGTTCATTCTCAATTTTCTGCCTTGTATACTGAGATCAAAACCCAGTTTCATATGCCTATACGAATACTATGAAATGACAATGCTAAAGAACTTGTCTCAGATTCCTTTCAAAAGTATCTAATTCAACATGGGATTCTTCACCAAACCTCTTGTGTGGATACACCTGCCCATAATGGTGTGGCTGAAAGGAAAAACAGGCATCTCTTAGAAACTGCTCGGGCACTCATGTTTGTAAACCAAGTTCCTAAATCATTTTGGGTTGATGCAATATCCACTACCTGTTTTCTGATTAATTGGATGCCTTCCACAATTTTGAATGGTGAAATCCCCTACAGTGTTCTATTTCCAAATAAACCACTATTTCCCTTGGCTCCACGAATATTTGGTAGTACTTGCTATGTCCGTGATGTTCGCCCTCATCTTACTAAATTGGATCCTAAGGCTTTGTGGTACATTTTCTTGGGATATTCTCGTCTTTAGAAAGGTTACCGATGTTACTCACAATATTTGAATAAGTACTTGGTCTCTGTTGATGTGAACTTTGCTGAGACAATACCTTTCTTTTCTCCCTAACCTATTCCTTCTAATGCTGAGGATGACATTGATTGGCTAATACACAAAGTCACACCTATTGAGCCTTCGGGAGAGAAGGTTCTCCCTGATGACCACCTTGATGATGGTACTATTTCTTTTGATCTTCAGTTCAATGTTCCTCCAACACCTCATCCACTGATTGTTCAAGTCTACTCCCGGTGCCAATAGACTCATATTGATACATGTCCTGCGCCACCTCCTTCATCATCTAATCCTCCCTTCGATGATCTAGATTTACCCATCAGCCTTCAAAAAAGTAAGCGTGAATGCACTTATTCTAAATCTCTTTATCCCATTGCTAATCTTATTTCATATGACTACTTATCTCCTGTGCCTAGTTCTCTTATTGCTTCTTTAGTCTCAGTATCCATACCAAAAACAGTGAAAGAAGCTCTTTCACATACTTGCTGGTCAGTAGCAATGCATGAGGAGGTCCATGCTCTGGATGAAAATCATACTTGGGATGTAGTGACTTTACCTGAAAGTAAAAGGCCAGTTGGGTGCAAATGGGTATTTGCAGTTAAAATTAACCCCAATGGCTCGGTGGCATGACTTAAGGCTCGCTTGGTTGCTAAAGGGTATCCCAGACTTATGGCGTAAACTACTCTAATACCTTCTCTCCTGTTGCTAAACTTAGCTCTATTCGTATTTTTATATCTCTCACTACATCTTACAATTGGCCTTTACATCAGCTGGATATTGAGAATGCTTTTCTTCATGGTGATCTCCATGAAGAGGTGTATATGGAGCAACTACCTGGGTTTGTTGCTCAGGGGGAGTATGGGAAGGTATGTCATTTGAAGAAATTTTTATATGGCTTGAAACAAAGCCCTCGTGCGTGGTTTGGCAAATTTAGTGAGGTAGCTCAAGAGTTTGGCTTGAACAAAAGCAAATGCGATCATTCTATGTTCTACAGACAAACCAGGGTTGGTATTATTCTTCTTGTTGTTTATGTTGATGACATCGTTATTATAGGAAATGATAATAAAGGAATTTCCTCTCTGAAGGCCTTCTTGCATACTAAATTTCATACGAAAGATCTAGGTCAGTTGAAGTATTTCTTGGGAATAGAAGTCCTGAGGAATAAGAAGGGGCTCTATTTATCGCAAAGAAAGTATGTTCTTGACCTGCTTGTAGAAATAGGAAAGATAGGAGTCAAGCCCTGCAGTACTCTAATGATTCCAAATGATCATTTTACTAAGGATGATGGTGACCCGTTTGATGATCTAGAGAGGTACAGGAGGCTGGTTGGAAAGTTGAACTTTCTGACACTGACTCATCCAGATATTGCTTATGCTATAAGTATTGTTAACCAATTTATGTCCACTTCCACAGTAAAACACTGGACCGCTCTAGAACATATTTTGTGCTACTTGAAAGGAGCACGAGGACGAGGCATACTTTATGATAATCATGGACAGACTCGCATTAAATGTTTTTCAAATGCTGATTGGGCGCTCCAAAAGTGATAGAAGATCAACTACAAGCTATTGTTTGTTTGTTGGTGGAAATCTAGTGTCTTGGAGAAGTAAGAAGCAAAATGTTGTATCTAGATCTAGTGCAAAATCTAAATACAAGGCTATGGCACAATCTATATGCAAAGTTTTGTGGATACATCACCTATTAGGTGAAGTCAAATTCAAGACTACATCACCAGCAAAGCTGTGGTGTGATAATCAGGCTATCAACCATATTGCTTCTAATCCAGTATATCACGAACGGACCAAACATATTGAAGTTGATTGTCATTTTATTAGAGAAAAGATTCAAGAAAGTCTAATCTCCACTGGATATGTGAAGACGGGAGAACAATTAGGAGATCTATTCACAAAAGCATTAAATGGCCTCGAGTGGAATATTTGTGTAACAAGCTAGGCATGATCAATATCTATGCTCCAGCATGAGGGGAAGTGTTATAGATATGTATTTAATATGTAATTAATATGGTGGTTGTTAGTTGGTTAGCTTTATGAATTTAATATGTAATTAATATGGTTGTTGTTAGTTTGTTAGCTTTATTCTGTATAAATAGGTGTAGTTGTCTTATGAAAAATAGTGAGAAGAATCTTTGCTTTTCAAGAATGAAATACAATCCTCTAGGAAACAAGTCTTGAGAATGAAAAATCTTATCTTGTAATGACTGCAACTAGAAATCTGCTGACTACTTTTCCCCTCATTTGTAATGCCCACTAGTTAGCTCATGTTTTTTATTTTAAGTGTAAAACCAACTGTATGAAGCCTGCTCCCCAGGAAGACATGGAAATAAAAGTTACCTGGGTTGGTGAACCACCATGCAAATGTTTACCCCCTCAAGTGCTTCACGTCTTAGTGCTCTAAGAAGCAGCTGAGATGATGCACTGTCCAAACCAGATGTTGGTTCATCCAAAATCAAAAGTGAAGGTTCAATGACCATCTCTAATCCAACATTTACACGCTTCCTTTGGCCTCCAGAGATCCCTCGCTTTTCTACTGTTCCAACCAAGGAATTCCTCACCGACTGAAGCCCCAAGAATTCAATAACTCTTTCAACAACCAGAACTTTGTCTGGTTTTGACAAGTCAGCAGATAGCCTTCAACAGTGTAACAAGAATTAATATTAAAAACACTTACAAACACAAAAACTACCACAAAAAAATAATAAATGCAATTAGATATCTGCCCAGTCTCTGAGAAACAGTATTTTTCTACATTGAGTTCAAACTTCAACAATGCATAAACCAATTTCTTTTCTTTTCTTTTCTTTTTTACTTTTTTTTTTCTTTCGTTTTGCTTTCTATTGTTCTCACATTTTAATATTAGAGTGAATTAGGTTTGATTTCAAAAAGTTGTATTCAAGACTCTGGTTTCTCAACATTAGAGTTTATTTGTATTATACTATTACATTACCTCATTCTGTTATTATACTGTCATTATCACCTTCGTTGGGTATTTGCATGCGTTGTAGCAATTAAAAAAATAAGTATAAGAAAGAGAACTAAATAATTTACAATGTTCAAATTATAAACAAATCTATGCATATTAATACATGAATTACAGAGTTATATTTCTTTACTATTTGCTTCAAATAAAATATCGTGGCTTTAATCAATTAAATCAGATAATTATGAGTAAACTTGACTGAAAGCTAACAAGTTTGGCCAAAAAATATAAATTAGAAAATGGGACTGAAATTTATTAAATGTGGTTTGAGTTAGAACTTGAATATAAGGTATAGTATGGTTCAAATCAAGCTCCACGAGAATTCCCACTTGATGCGGTTCCAGTTAAATTATGCTCAAACCCCTAGAAGTTCAATTCAACATAGTTTGTCAGCAAGCCTAAGAATGTTTTTATGCTCATCTTTTGAGAACTTTAGCCTAATGTTTTTCATGCCACATAACAACATTTGAAGGCTTTGTTTATTCCATTTCATGCCTAAGAATAGATTTAACTACAAATAATTTAACCACAGAAATGAGTCAAGATAGAATACATTGGCTTCACTTGATCTATGTTCCTGACCCCACCTAGTGAAAAAGGCTTTGTTTGTTGTATAACAGCATTTGAAGTTCTAACTTCTAAATATATAAATTAACCATATCGCAATACTAACCATTAGCAGACAGCTCCATATGAAATGAATTAGTTACAATAGGCCAACTAGGGAAGCTATAAGTCTAAACATCTTGATTTATTATGCTTTTCTCCTCTATTAAATTAAATATATACGTCTCGCATGCTTCTCCCCTTTCAAATGACAAAGTTCATGGGATAATTCCACAGGGCAGGAAGGATGTCAACTAGAGAGTCTAATCTAATAGGAGCTAACAAATTAATCCAGGTAAAATTTAAATGCATAAACTCACATGAAGACTATGAATAGACTTATATTTCACTCAGAAATCTTAACTGTGTGCCACATACCTGCACTTTGCACTGAACCAGAGATTTTCTTCCACAGTCAGGTTTCCATGAACTATATCATCTTGCGGCACAAAGCCGATAATTTTCTTATAGCAGTGAATTGATTCATTCTTTCCATTTACAAGTATTGAGCCAGCCATAGTGCATCCAAATGCCTTTCCAGCTAGAGCTGAGAGAAATGTTGTCTTGCCAGCCCCTGATGGACCCATGACTGCAGTAATACGTCCAGGTTTAATTTTCCCAGTAACACATCTCAGTAGATGTTTATTTTGTGCTTTCAATGTGAGAGTCAGATCTTTGAAAGAAATCTCAATTAAAGGCCTTCTTTGTTCACTGTTAGTAGCCATTCCAATTACTCTTGAGAAGGTAAGGTCCTTGTTTTGTTCTTGCTGAGCCTTCTCTTTTTCAAGTTGAGCGTATGCATAATTAAAAATTTGGCTACACATATTCAGTCCTTTTCGTTCGGGCATATTTACTGTAACACTTTCATTACTAGCATCTTCTACATCAAAGCTGTCATTCATGTCAGGGTCATTTTCAATTTCATACATCATCTGCATCAAGTCACTGGTTTCCTTTCCCTTTGCTTTTGGCATTGCAGAAGTTACAGCCATGCTTGAGGTAATAGAAGGCGGTGATAACAATTCAATGTCCCTTTCAGAATTTTCTTGATTCAGAATTTTAACTTTTTCCAAATTTTCTACATCCTTCTTACGAGAAAATGCGCCTGATAATTGAGCTTGCAGCCCACTTGCGTGCTTCTTGGCGGCATCTTTTGCAGCTTTCCATCTTTGGCGTGCATTAGCAGTCTTCCTTGCATTTCTAGCTGCTGCTTCTCTGGACTTGGCCATTCTCCTTTGCCTAGTAGTGAGAACTTGGTCGGAACAGTTGTAAACAATGAGTAGCAACATACTCAAAGCAGCCTGCATAAGCGGTTAAAGAGTGTCAACTTCAACCAACATTGTCTGTGTCTTTCTGCATTTTACCATGGTTCCATGATTATATTTGCACACGATCAGATCACAGCTTCAGAAGTAAAAGAATATAAACCAGAAAATATTGGAAATTTTTTATGATCATAAATTCATCGAGTAGCATAGCTGCACTTCTATCTCATAAATTTTGACCAAAAATGGACCAATGAAAGTTCAATTATTCAGTTTCAGAACTAGTAACTTACAATGAGCATAACTCCATAAGCATGCATATTTTGGGTCACCGTATTTGAATTACATGAACTCAACTTGAAGCATCCTACATGAACCAGTATAAGGTTACATGAAAACCAGTATAAGGTCACATGAATCTGAGACTTAATAACTGAATTATTGCTGCCTTAATTCACATTCCTTATGAAATCATACTTTTCTCATATGTAGAACCCATCCTGCAGTAATGTCTGAAAATTCAAGAGAAAATTAAAAGAAAAAAGTCAAATAATGAATATAGAGGTCGCATGGGTGGTTTTATAATATTAAAAGTATGTATAAATAATTCTCTCTCAAATCAACTATAGTGGTCATTTCTTGTTGAAATGGTTAAGGTCTGTTCGAATATAAAGAAAAGGAAGACATATGAAGCCCCACATCGGCTAAATAAAACAAGTTTAAAAGTTATATAATGAGTGAGAATGTTAAACCAAATCGTCTTAGATATTTTGGACATAAAAAATCTTCCACACTCAAACTCGAACTCAAGGCCAGCAATATTATAGACCAACACTCCACCGTGTAAACTTGATCAAACCTGTTTAAAAACTAACATGGTATTAGAGCAAGTTTGTAGACAATATGGAGAAGGCTACCTGCAGAGGGTTCTAACCAGTCGAGGGGTAGACCTTAATAGAGTGAAGCAACACCAAGTGAAGTGTTGCTAAGTGCAGTTGCCAAGATGTCGGCTCTTCACAAACGGTGCTATGATGAGGAATGAGGACAATATGAGATATCCCTGGGGTAATATGGGCTACTCAGATCCCAAATACTTGACAGATTGGGTTAGCAATTATAAGCTAAACTTTTGATGTTAAAGACCTATGGCCTAAGATTTGAAACCCAAAGATAGGCTTAGTGAAGAGTACAAGCCCAAGATAATTAAAGGCTTAAGTCACAACTAGGCCAGGCCAATTGGACTTGAGGGGGGAGAGTTGGAATATAAAGGAAAAGAAGACATACAAATTCCCATATTGACTAGTGAAGAATTTTAACTGACTGAAATTTGCTTCTAATCTGTTGTATTTCTAAATAGGTTGCAAGGATATATATATACAATTAAGGATCCCAAGAATCTATCCTAATCCCTAGAAATTAGGAATATATACAAAAAATATAATCAAATTATTATCCCTAAAAATCCTCTAATTTAAAATAAGATAATTATCTCTAAAGATATTCCTAAATAACTGACAAGCCCAATAAGTCTAATAGAACTAGTCAACAACTAGATAAGTCAAGTTTAAAAGCTATATAATATGTAAGAATGTTAGACCATTTTGCCTTAAGCATTTTGAACATAAGGCATCCTCCACACTCAAACTCATACTCAATGCCAATAATATGATGGACCAACACTTCACTGTGTACACTTGATCGGACCTCTTTAAAAACTCTAACAAGGTCTCAGGCAGCCAAGTGAAACCCACAAAGCATACACTTCGAAAAAGGAACCATGTCTATGTCCGTATACAATATACATTGAACACTCATATAAGACATAACATGACACTTTAAGTTACAAATAGAACACTTTAGACTTTGTCTTGTCTCCATGTGCTTGTCAATGTCATGTCTACTGCCCGCATCAGTATCCATGCTTCTTAGAGTGATACTATGCAAGGCCACTTCATTCAATATCTTAGGAGACTCCAGTCCAGATTACTGCTTCTAGGATCATGCTTTGGGAAGTTATAAACAGTAAACAATTTGTGGGGACAATATAATACCCACTACTGCAAGGGATTCTTTTGGTAGTTGTAGGGCAATATGATCCAGCAGAACAAAATATCTCACTACTGCTACTAACATCAGCCCAGATATTTGCTCCCCCACATGTATGATTTGGCTGCATTGGAGGCAGCTGGTAAAAATACCTGCAGAAATATATTTGTAGTTTATTATCTACAAAGTATGTAACTAAAAACTCTAGAAGAAAACAGAAATTAGGACCAGAATCAGAACTCACGGTTCACATACACCAGTTGTTTTATTCAGTGTTGCAAGAGGGCAATACGAACCTAGTGGGCAAGCTTCCAAAAAAATATTTCAAATGCCACAAAATTAGACAAGCATTAAAGATAGATTTTAGAACAGATAACACATGATTCATGTTTATTATTATTGGTATCGCATATATGATATCATTCTGCTTCAAACTTAACACAGATATTTCACTATAGAAACTGCAAATGATGAAAATTTCATATTTTACAAACTAGCATCATATAACATAAAGTTCAAAGACATGAATCACCCAAAACATTGTTATATCCCTGAAAGATCTATTTCGATATTTCTATTTGGACACTTGCAACTAATGATATTCCAGAGCTTGGGAATGCCAATAAAGTCGAAATATTTATTGGTATGTTATTATATAGAAGTTATTTCAGTCATCAATAATGAAGAAGGCATTTAAAGATTCTCATATACTTACGTATCATGCATGTGATCCCATGAGGACAGAAGAAGCCCTCACAACAAGCTTGACAGTTTGTAGTTCTTGCAGGTACCTCCTTTGAATTTTTAAGGTCAACCTGCTGACTTTGGCCAACACTACAGGCCCATCCTGGCTCACAACCAGAGACCCATGAGGTTAAATTGCAGTTCTTGTTAGGCTTTAAATAATTAGCACTTGTAGATCTATCAAAGAAACTATTTAAGTAAAACTTGATTTCTGCTGCAGTACACAAGCGTCGTGTAATATCTCCTGTTAAAACATCAGAATCATTAGAATTCAAAGCATAAGTGGAACAAATTTATTGGTAGAGAACAGAAATTCAGAACAAAAATATCTAGCTCATTTCTCTGATCCAAAATAACAAATCATTTTTTTTTTCCTATTTCTTTTGAGAAACAAAATGATCATGAGTATTATTTTTCTCCAATTGTCAGCGCTCATACCTTTAGTCTTCTGAATGCAAGAAGCCAAGAAGTCCAAGTCAGATGAAAAATTAAATGCTTGGTTCCAATCAGCTTCCCTAATATAAGAAATTTGGGGTTCACACTTTCAGTAGTACAAGATGAAATTGTTTTAACAATAAGTCATATTTGTGCTGTTAGGCTTACCCATCACCCAACTACGAAGTCAGTGCTATCAGAGCATTCAATTTAATTTTTTTATTACATAATAGAATGCCCTTTTTCTTTTGATTTTCCTAAACTAAAATAGTTGCCATGGCTCATAAATTCAGTTATCATTAATTCTCGGGATTGACAGCTTCCTTTTTCCAAGCTATCCACACAAATAAGATTGCATGTTTGAAACATTTGAAGCATTTTTTTTTTTAATTAAAACATTTGAAGCATAATATCTAAGTGAAGGAGGACATTAAAAGATTCATTTTAAACAGCAATTCCGTTTTACATTAAAACCTGGTTGCTAATTTATTCAATGCATTTAGAAGTAAATATGGGTAAGAGATTTTTTGAAAAAAATAAAAATGAACATCCAAACACCTAAAATTCAAGGGTGATTCTGACACAGGAGAGCTTCACCTCTCAAGAGATCAACTCTCACTCTTCATCATTTGCATATTAATGTTTTAATTTATAATTCAATCAATGAATCATTAAGCCAAAGTCTCATGGTGAATTTAATGGTCAAAAAATCAATTTGATAGACCCAAAATTTAATCTGACTGAACTCTTTGAACTACAGAATGGGATCCTCTGAAGTTCTAGAGAAATTTAAACAATATAAATTTTGGAGACTGAAAGACACAATAGGATTCACCACTTAATCAAACTCACTTATTTCTTCCCATATCAATTAAGTTCTTCTCTATCCAAACAATGTAAATTTCTCTAGAACTTGAGAGGATCCCAATCCATGAACTACTTTTCAAAGCTGCGTTACTTTAGCATTTCACCTAAAATGATACAATGCAGCTCTGCATACTCAGGACATTACCATATACCACAGACAGAGAGGCGAACAAAAACAAATCACTCACGGATCTTTGACGCAGAAACTGGATTTGCTGCTAATATCCTGACTGAGAACTGAAGTCAAGTTAGAAATCTGACTGTACACAATCTGCGTAACGAGGGGAAGAACAGCTGGGTTGTCAATTTGATCGTAATCATTCACCTCTTGGCACTGGATTACACGGAAGTACAAGCTCAAAACCACAATGGGTAACCAAAGAGCCACCCATAATCTCTTCGAGCTCATCTTAGACACAGACATGCTGGAGTAACAGAAAGTGGAAATAGAGCTAAAGGAGAACGGAGCACTGAGCAGAGATTGAATCACAAGGATGGAATTCAAGCTTAGGGGAATGTCACTACTAGGAGGTCTTGGGAAGGAATGAGAAACGGGGTTTGGATGCAGGAGAAAAAGAAGAGTGGTGGGGTCAGTTTGCGGGAATTTGCGCCATTTGGAAGGTGTTCGGGGAAGTAAGCTCCAGCGCTCGCAGACACGAAGAACTGATGCGGCAGTGGTTGGACTGGCGGGACCAGCAGGCGTTGAGGGGTGGAGTGCGTGGGAAATGTTAACGAGAACAAATTTTAATAAAATTGTTATTACACTCTTGCTCTAAAATTATTATAATGAGTTTAAAGTTATCATTCTCAAAAATTATAATTATATAATATAAAATATATAATATAAAAATAAAATAAAGATAAAATAAAAATAAATTTGAGTTAGGAAGGGAGTTCTTAAAATCATATCTTTTGATATATTTTTTGTTAAGATGAATGAATTATTATAATATTTTTCATTATTATATATTTTAGCATTTGATAATTTATATTTTACCTTTAAATTTAAATTATCTGCAGTAAACAATTTATGAATTATTTTTTCATAATATTGAGTACGAATTAAACCTTCTCTTATACAATTTAAATCTGCTCCATAATCTATTAAAGCTTTGAAAGATTTATCAAAACTTTTCTCTATTTTTAAATAAATATTTACATGTCATTTTTGGACTCGCGAGCTTCACCGTTGTGTGATTTTCGAGGCAAACTGCACCCCTCCATCGTGCGCCGCCGTGAATCGCCGTGTCGGAGCTTCTGGACGTGCATCGGGAGAAACCGAGACCACCGTGACACAGAATTTCATCACTCGAGCACATTGGTAAGGTCCGATTTTCCAAAAACTAATGGTATATGACTGAAATGGCTGCCGAACGTAATTAGACAATAAATTAACTTAGGTATTTGAGTAACTGGATTTAGGATCGGAAAATGGATGACGTGACGAGTCTGAATATTTAATTTCATGTCCAGGAAATTAATTGGGCTCAAAAATCGAGACTTCGTGAGATTCAGAATTGATTTGGAGCGACAGGAGACCAGGTAGGATAATTTACACTTCCTGAACCCTAGAATTGATTTAGTGAATACCTGAATGATTTAGATGACTTGCATGGATTTGCGTGCTACTTTCGATGGGATAAATTGCATGCCTGTGTACTGAAAACCCTAATTGCATGTTAGACACCTTGTTTATCGAGTTTAGATGCCTTTAGGACGGATTTACTTAGGGTTGGGTACTTGATAGCCGGTATGGGACGGCTGTTAAGTATCCCTAGTACAGGGAGCTTTTAAACGAGATTATTTTTATCAGATTTATCCTGTACTGAGTTAGGGATTACGCGTTAAACCAGGATGACCCTAAGAAAGGTTTAAGGAGTAAAAGCGTGGATAACCTACACGAGGAAATGTTGTGATTTAGGCGTAAAACCCTAGAACCCTAAGGAATAGCTGACCGAGTTCATGTAAGTTCGAATAGACTGTATAAGGATGAGAATTGGCGTATGTGCACATGCTAGGGGACGCCCTAGATGTTGATTCTCACCCGGTCCTTGAGTGAGTGATTGGTGTTACGGATCACACTCACAATATAGGCTTGATTCGGGTGATTGGTGTTACGGATCACACCCAATGATAAGAGAGGTATTCTCTCTCGATGACGTGCAATTAGAAGACGATGATTTAGATTTGGTTACAGTGGATTTGTAGCCAACGTGGATTGAGATACACCGGGCATGGGATTTTACTCGATTTTGATGATTGATTTTAAAAAGAAATGGATTTTATGATTTCAACTAATTGTCGCGATTTCCATGTAATTAAATGATTTTTAAAGATAAGGTATCTCACTGTTTTCGAATTGATTTCGGGAAGAAGATTTCGGTGTTCGCATCGCTGGGTATTCAACCAATTTTTGAATGATATTTGAATTGTGAATTATTCTACTGGGATTCACATCTCATTAGGTTTTTTACTCAGATGAACAGGGACAGGGACAGGAACCCAGACGATAGCCGAGGCTGACTTGAGGATAGACCGGAGGATGATTTAGCTTAGGCTTGAATCATTTGTACATATACTCTGATGACGTTGTTGTTTATTGGGTTCTGTCTCTTATGTTTTCTGTATGGAATGGACTGAATGTACATGTAATATTTCAGATAGTGTATATGGATTGTAGTGATAAATTGACGTTGCTGTATATGGATTTATGTTAATTATGTTTATTGCTGTTGTTGGACTGGCTGTTTGATTGTAAATAGGTGATTTTGTACTTTGTATATGATCGAAAAACAGAGGAAACTCTGCCTGATTTTCAGTAGGGTTTACCGCTGTAAACTTGGGAAATTCAGTTAGAATGTATGTGAACGCTTGACAGTATATGTATATGAGTTTTGGATGTTGAGTTTAATGATTGTACGCCGTATGTATGGACTTTAGTTTCATTCCAGAGTTATTGATGATGTATGTACGTGTATTTAGTCAGCTGCGTGTGAATCAGGGTTGAACAGAATCTGAATGGATAACGGAAAGTCTATTTGGGTTACGCTCAACCAGTAGCGATCCCCTGACATTTTCACATAGGGAATAATTATGTAAACTGACCCATATGCTTTCGCTAATCAGATAAGCATCGCGTATGACGTATTAGGGGGTCGTTACATTAACACCAAAACAACCACCTCTAGCAATACTAGATGAAATAATAGAGTATAAATCAGGAACAGTTGAAGTAGCCTTTTCACCCTTAAGAAGAACTAATTTGTTAAGAATGCCCAGTGAAAATAAATCTTATATAGAATCATTTAAAAAATTTGTAGATACATCCTCCTTTGTATCTCCAAAAGGACAAATTTTAAAAGGAATAAAATCTGACCCAACAATTCCTATTCCTAATTATGAAATAACCTCTAATATAAATTCAGAAAATTTTGAAATTGTCCAAACTCATAATTCATCAACTAGATCTGACTTTAGTCAACTCCAAATGATAAAAGCCTTTAAAATAGATAAAGAATTACTTAGAAAATAATTTTTAAAAGAAGAAAATAAAGAAAAAAGAAAATGATTTTTTAAAACTTTTACGCAAGAAGAATTAAAAACCTTTAGAGAAGAATATTATAAATCTTTAGAAATGTTTCAAGAAAATATCCCTTATTTTGAATGGTTTGAACAAAATAAATTAGAAACTTTAAATATTAATTTTTTAACCTCTGAAGAAATAATATGAAAAACTAAAAAAGGAGAAATAATTAGTAAAATCCCTCCTTTAGAAGAAGTAAAATTTCCTAATAATCAAAATCTTAAAGTAGTAGCATCACCCTTTAAGATGATTTTAGAAGATAGGAATCCATCATGACCTCCTACCCTAAAAGATATAAAAAATATTCAACATCAATTAAATTATACTAATTTATTAGTTCATCAAATTGCTAGATAAGTAATAAATCTTCAAGGACAAATTAAAAATGATATAGCTTCTAGTTCTAATTTAGAAAAATCTATATTTAAACCCTTTAAGTTTACTAAAAAAGAATTAAAAGATATTAAATTAGGAAAAGAAACCAATAGAACTTTAGAAGAAATAAATAAAAAACTAGATCAATTAAACTTAAATACAGTTAATACCCTAAATAAAAGTAAATCTTTCGAAGAATTGAAGAAGAACAAACTAAAGATGAAATAACTAAAATGTATGGGGCAAGATATCCTCGTGAATATAAAAAATAATTTCCTATAAGTAGAAATTATTATCCTAGACCTACTCTTCCGGACATTCAGTTCGAAGAATGGGAATTGGATAATCCCTTTAATTATTCAGGGGAAGGAATTTTTGAATGGAATATAGATGGAATGACACCCTTTCAAATCTTAAGAAAAACAAATGAAATAACTATGGCAGCTAGTGCCTTTAAAACTAAACATTCTGAAGAACAAATTGCTAAACTAATAATTACAGGATTTACAGGAATATTAAAAAGTTGATGGGATAATTACTTAACTCAAGAAGAAAAAATGTATATATTAACTAGAGTAAAAAATGAAGGAGATCACTCAATACCTATAATAGTAAAAGCGTTAATATTAACTATAATTCAAAATTTCATAGGAGATACTAAAATGTTTGAAGAAAGAACTTCAATATTACTACATAATTTAAAATGTCCTACATTAGGTGATTTTAGATGGTATGCTGATAACTTTATAACTATGTTCTTAACTAGAGAAGATTGTAGAGAAAGTTGTTGGAAAGAAAAATTTATTGTAGGATTACCAGTAACCTTTGCTAATAAAGTAAGAGAAAACTTATTAAAAGAATATCCTAATACCTCCATTAGAGAAATAAATTATGGAAGAATTACTTCAGTCATAAAAAATACTGGATTAGAAATATGTAATGATCAAAGACTAGAAAACAGAATTAAGACAAATCAAGCTAAAGGAATAAAAGAATTAGGTAATTTTTGTGCTCAATATGGTTATGATAGACTAAAACCCCCCTTTGTATTAAAAAGAAAAACTATTAAAAAATATAAAAAATATAGTAATAAACCAAAATATAATAGAAAACCTTATTCCCCTAAAGAAAAAGTTCCTAAAGAAAGACCTAAATATAAAAAACAAAAATCTAATTTAGTATGCTATAAATGTGAAAGATATAGTCATATGAAAAAATATTGTAGAGTAAAACAAAAGATAAATGAATTAATTCAAGACGAAAACTTAAGAAATCAAATTATTAAATTATTATTAACAGATACCGAAGAAAGTGATATAATATCTGACGAAGAAAGAATTTATCAACAACAAGAACTTTCTTCATCAGATGAAGAAGATAACTGTTGTGATTTTGAAGACTATGAATGTAATTATAAATTAAATATGATAAGATCTGAATTAGCTTTAGAATTAATAGATAATATAAAAAGTCCTGATAAAAAATATGAATATTTAGAAAAAATAAAAAATTTAATATTAGAAGAAAATTCCCAAAATCCTATAGAGGAAAAAGAATTTAAAGGTTATGATTTTAATGAAATATTAAAAAAAGGCAAGAAATCAAGAAAGAAAAATAACTATAACAGATTTATATAAAGAAATAAATCAATTAAAAATAAAAATAAAAGAAACTGAGATAAGACAAGATATTCAACTTCAAATAACTGAAAAACAACTTAAAAGAACTTCTAAAATAGAACTTGCACCTGAACAACATGAAATAATGAAAATAAATTTTCAACAAAAATGGCATGTAAATGTTTATTTAAAAATAGAGAAAAGTTTTCATAAATCTTTCAAAGCTTTAATAGATTCTGGAGCAGATTTAAATTGTATAAGAGAAGGTTTAATTCCTACTCAATATTACAAAAAAACAACTCATAAATTGTTTACTGCAGATAATTCAGATTTAAAGGTAAAATATAAATTATCAAATGCTAAAATATGTAATAATGGAAAATGTTATAATAATTCATTCATCTTAAGAAAAAAAATAACAGAAGATATGATTTTAGGAATTGTAATAACCAAAATTATTTTTAAACGATTAAAACTGAATTTTGAGGTTGATTTTGTTAAAACTAAGTTTGGCACGATTTTCAGAGTCGACGGTTGAAATCGGAGGGTTTTCGGAGTCAGAAACGTAATCTAATGAAAGGAAACGTGCCCGGCAATAAAAGACTGACAAACGAAGTTCCGGACTTCCGTTCCTCAGATGGAGGCTAAAACCCCTGCATGGGAACCCTTGCCATCTTCCGGATCAAAGAAGACATCCAAAAGTTTTTGTGGGTGGTCCGAAAAAAGTCAAAATCGCCCCCAAAAGTTTTAAATTCCCTGAAATCCCACAATTTCCATCATTTCCATTCTTTTTCTCTCTCTCTTCACTCCACTTTCTCTCTTCTCTCTCTCCTCCTTCCACCACCGCGCGCTACCACCAGGGCCACCATAAGCTACCACCTGACCCACCAATCGATGCACCTCACCACCCTCGACCTCAGCAGCCATCCACGGCCACCAACGACTGCCACTATCGTCGGAAAGAGGACGTTTTTCTCCTCCATCGCGTGATTTTTTGCCCACTATGATCTCCGCCGTTAGCCATCGTTGGACATCACCGCTACCACCAGCATGTAGGCCAAGCTGCCAGCTTCCTCTTCCAGCTCGCAGCCACCGAATGGAGCCGCCACGTGCCCGGATTGAGGCAAAAGGCGTCCGCCATGCGTCACTTTTTGTCGCCAAAAAATGCCATCTAAATGGCCGTGAACCGCCGTGCCAACCTCATATTCGGACTCCTCATCTTGAGGGCTTCATCGTGGTGTAATTTTCGAGCTCAACCGCACTCCTCCGCTGTGCGTCGCCACCAGAGAAGCTAGAAAGACGCCAGAAACTGTCTCAAAATAGATTTCCATCATCTAGAACCCCCGGTAAGGTCTAAATCACCTAAACCTAATGTATTTTGACTAAATTTGATGCCAAACATGAATAGGAAATTAATCGACTTAGGAAATTGTGCAATCGGATGTAGGAAAGTGAAACCGATGACGTAACGGACTAAAATACTCATTTAAATGCCCAGGAAATTGATTAGGCTCGAATTCCGAGGATACGAGAAGTCCCAGATTGATTTGGAGCAAACGGAGACCAGGTAGGATAATTTACGCTTCCCGAACTTTAGATTTTACCTTGTGGATACCTGAACGATTTAGATTAATTGCATGGATTTGCATGCTGCTTTCGATGGACTAAATTGCATACCTGTGTGCGGAAAATACCCTTTGCATGTTAGACGATTTGCCTATCGAGTTTAAATGTCATAGGGAAGGATTGACTTAGGGTAGCGTACTTAATAGCTGGTATGGGACGGCCGTTAAGTATCTCGAATGTAGGGATTTTATAAATATATTGTTTTAACCAGAATTAGCCTGCATTATGTTAGGGATCACACGGTAAATCAAGATGACCCTAAGAAAGGTTTAAAGGAGTATAAGGGGGGATAACCTATACGAGAAAAGATTTAGGCGTAATACCCTAGAACCCTGAGGAATAGCCGACCATGTGCATGTGAGTTCGAATAGACTGTATGAGGATGAGAATTGGCGTATATGCACATGCTAAGGGATGCCCTAGATGTTGATTCTCACCTGGTCCTTGAGTGAGTGATTGGTGTTACGGATCACACTCACAACATAAGCGAGATTTCGGGTGATTGGTGTTATGAATCACACCTAATGACAAGAGATAGAATTTCTCTATATGACATGCAATTAGATGGTTTTAGACTCGGTCGCATATGACTTATGGCCGACATGGAATTAGAAACACTGGGCATGGGATTTAACTCAATTCTTTTGTTACATATTTTCATAAAACATACTTTTATATTTATTGAATGTTTGCCGCGATTTCCATGATAAATAATGATTTTAAAAAGATAAGGTATTTCACTGTTTTCAAACTGAATACGGGAAGTTATTTTCGATGCTTATACCACTGAGTAATCAACCAGTTTTCGAACAGTATGATTAATTGTAAATTATTCTACTGGGATTTAAATATCTCATAAGGTTGTTTGCTCAGATGAATAGGAACAAAGGCCTAGATGATAGCTGGGAAACGACGTGATGATAGACGGACGAGCAGCTTAGTTTTAGGCTTGAATTGTGATGTATATATTCTTTTGATGTTTTGTATTGGATTATGTAATTACTGGTTTTATTTTGTTGTTGGACTGAATGTAAATTTCTAAACTGTTTTCTGTTTGTACTTGGAAAACGCTCGAAATACAGGGGAGACTCTACCAGATTTTCGGCAGGGTTTAATTTTGTAAATGTGTAAGATTGAGCTGGAATTTGTATGAATGGATTACATGTTTTATGCATGGATTCTAGTTTACTATTCCAGATTTTATTGTAATGATTGTATGTGTAAGTAGTATAGCTGCGGTTGATTTTGGGTTGAACAAAATATGAATAGATGACGGAATGTCTATTTGGGTTACGCTCAACCAGTAGCGATCCCCGGATCTTTTTCCTAAAGGGAAAAGTGAAAAATTATTGTGAAAACCTATATGCTTCCGCTATGCAGATAGAGGATAGTATATTGTGGAGTAGAGGGTCGTTACAAGTTTGGTATCAGAGCCTGGTTTGTCGATTGTCTGGTTTAGTAGGCTAGGGATTGTGAATTTTTGGGCTTGTAGCTTTAGGGTTTTAATTGACTTAACTCTAGAATATTAGGACCTAATCTTGAATCGATAAGTAATGGACTGAATTTAATGCCTTTCTGTTAACTGTTGCTGTTAAGATTGATCTGTTTTCTTTCTATGTCAATAATTATGGCAAAACTAAGCAGGGATAACACCCGTAGGCCTAAAGGAAGGCCAAGACACAGGAGTCAGGGTGCTTCAGGTAGTGGCAGCATGGAGACCAACGTTGACATACGAGACATGACAGAATCCATACGGATGATGGTCGATGCCATGAGGAACCAAGCCACTACTAGTGCTAATGTAATGAAGCAACAGTAGGAGGACAGGCAGACCAAGAACGATAGAGCCACCTAGAATTTCAATCCGCTGTATCAGGGATGAATTGAATTTCAGAGAGCAGTTCCATCCTCATTTGCAGGTGCCTCCGATCCAGCCGCAGTGGAAGCATGGCTGAAGGACATAGAGAAGACCTTCCGGTTGTTGTAATGTGACGACGAACAGGTTACATATGTAACATACATGCTGAAGGGTGAAGCGAAACAATGGTGGACAAGTGCCCAGCAGTTGATGGAAAGCAAAGGTATCTGGCTCACCTGGGAATCTTTTAAGGGAGTCTTCATGGAGCAATACTTCCCTGAGAGCGTCAAACAGTTAAAGGAAGCACAATTATTAAAGCTCACGCAGGAAGGTAGACCATTCGAGGAATATTTGAAACAGTTTGAAGAGTTATCCAGATATTCCACGTACCTGCGAATGTACTATGACGAAGCCTGAAAGACAAAGCAGTTAGAAAAGGGCCTAGACTTGCCAATGAAGACGCAGCTTGCCCCACTTGAGATCTGAGACTTTACTATGCTGATGAACAAATGTCGGATCCTGAGTAAAAACCTTGAGCAGAAACAGGCCCAAAACATGACACAGAGGATAGGAAACTGGCCGAGACCACTAGCCAGAAACATCAATGTAAAAGGCGGGATGTTTAAACCGCAACCAGGGTCTTCAAGCAGCGGTAGATGGCCCGATAACACACCCTGTCAGAAATGTGGGACCAGACACCCTAATCAACCTTGCTGGCATCAGACTCCATTACAATGTTACAGGTGTGGGGGTATGGGACACATGGCAAGGTACTGCCCCTCCAGTGGGAGCCAGCAAAGATCCGGTGGCCGAAGACCACAGGCTCCAGGGAGATTTTTCACTCTGGATGCAACTAACGTCGACAGGTCATCAAGTTTGATGCAGGGTAGAGGTAAAATTTATAATTTTCCTTTGATAATATTATTTGCTTCAGGTGCGACGCACTCTTTTATTGCCGATGTATGCGTAGAGAAAATAAAATTACCTGTACAGACCCTGTCATGTGATCTATACATATCCACACCTTTGGGAGAAGCTACTATGTCCCCACGTATATGCCTAAACTGCCCCTTAACCATTGATGATACCTTGTTTATGTGGACCTAGTGTGTATACCCTTGACTGGGATCGACATCCTCTTGGGAATGGATTGGTTAACTAGGAATCGGGTATTGTTAAACTGTTCCGAGAGGATAATCACTTACTTGGATAACGTGCCTGTGCGTACGAGTGACAGAGCATGTGAGATAGGTGATGTGTTCCTCAATCTCTCTCAGGTAGAATTGCAGGATAGATTAAACCTAATCCCAATCATTAGTGACTTTTTGGAGGTGTTTCCTTTGGAAATAAGTAAAATACCACCACCTAGAGAGATAGAATTTACTATTGACCTGATTCTGGGCGCAGGCCCAATAGCCATGACTCCATACCGAATGGCCCCAACAGAATTGAGGGAATTAAAGGTTTAAATTGAAGATATGTTGGAGAAAGGGTTCATTAGGCCAAGTGTATCACCATGGGGAGCTCTGGTCTTATTCGTAAAGAAGAAAGATGGAAGTTTGAGATTATGTATCGATTATCGGTAATTGAACAAGGTGACCATTAGAAATAAATACCCATTACCACAGATTGATGATTTATTTGATCAGTTGCAAGGTGCGACTCTGTTTTCTAAGATAGACTTAAGATCGGGATACCACTAGATTAGAGTTAGAGAGGAAGACATCCCTAAGACAGCGTTTAGCACTAGATACGACCACTATGAGTTTCTAGTGAT
Organism: Senna siamea; assembly: GCA_031216115.1. NCBI lineage: Eukaryota > Viridiplantae > Streptophyta > Magnoliopsida > Fabales > Fabaceae > Senna > Senna siamea. The sequence goes on from CM062354.1 coordinate 16,633,009, forward strand.
GCCGTTTGGATTGACAAATGCACCTGTTGTCTTCATGGATTATATGAATAGAATCTTTAGATCCTACTTAGATTAGTTTGTAGTGGTGTTCATTGATGATATCTTAGTCTACTTCAAGACTCACAAAGAGCATGCCCAACATCTTAGCATGGTGCTACAGATACTGGAAGAGAAGCAATTGTATGCCAAGTTAGAAAAATGTGAGTTTTGGTTAGAAGAAGTGAAATTCCTTGGACATGTGGTAAATGAGGAAGGAATAGCAGTAGACCCTAAAAAGATTGAAGCAGTATTAGATTGGGGTCAACCGAGGACGGTCACTGAGGTTAGGAGTTTTTTGGGTTTGGCCGGCTATTACAGGAAATTTATTCAAGGATTTTCTCAAATAACCTTGCCATTAACCCAGTTAACTCAGAAGGGTGTGAACTTTGAATAGAGCGAGCAGTGTGAGGATAGTTTCCAAACTTTGAAAGAGAAATTGACCACCGCTCCTGTATTAATTATTCTAAAACCCATAGAACCCTTCACAGTATATACAGATGCATCATTGAAAGGCTTAGGATGTAACGACCCCCTAATACAACATACACGATGCTTATTTGATTAGCGAAAGCATATGGGTTGGTTTACATAGTTATTCCTGATGTGGGAATGTCAGGGGATCGCTACTGGTTGAGCGTAACCCAAATAGACTTCCCGTTGTCCATTCGGATTCCATTCAACCCTAATTCACACGTAGCTAAACTAATTCTACATACATACATCATAAATTACTCAGGAATGAAATCTAAAGTCCATAAATACGTCACATCATGCATTCATATACATTCCAACTTAAATTCACAAGTTTACAGCGGTAAAACCTACCAAAAATCCGACAGAGTTTCCTCTGTATTTCGAGCATACCCAAAATACAATAGTCACCTGTTTACAATTATACAGCCAGTCCAACAATAACAGAAAACATAAATTTACAGAGACCAATTATACAGTATTATCATCAGAATATATACAATGTAATTCAAGCCTAGACTAAGCTTCTCATCTATCTGTCATCAAATCATCGTCCAGCTATCGTCTAGGTTCCTGTCCCTGTCCCTGTTCATTTGAGTAAACAACCTGGTGAGGTATAAAATCCCAGTAGAATAATTTACAGTTCAAATACAGTTAAAACTCTGGTTGAATACTCAGCGGTGCGAGCACCGAAAACATCTTCCCGAAATTAGTTCAAAATCAGTGAAATACCTTATCTGAAAAATCATTTTATCACATGGAAATTGCAGTAGATAATCAAAATCATAAAAATCTATTTCTTTTAAAATCAATACTCAAAATCAGATAAAATCCCATGCCCGGTGTATCTAAATCCACGTTGGTCACAATTCCTCTGTAACCAAGTAAAAAATGTCATCTAATTGCACGTCATCTAGAGAGAATACCTCTCTTATTGTTGGGTGTGATCCGTAACACCAATCACCCAAATCTCGCCTATATTGTGAGTGTGATTCGTAACACCAATCACTCACTCAAGGACCGGGTGAGAATCAACATCTAGGGCGTCCCCTAGCATGTGCACATACGCTAATTCTCATCCTCATACAGTCTATTCGAACTCACATGCTCACGGTCGGCTATTCCTCAGGGTTCTAGGGTATTACGCCTAAATCACAATGTTTCCCCATGTAGGCTATCCCCCCTTATACTCCTTAAACCTTTCTTAGGGTCGTCCTGGTTTAATGCGTAATCCCTAATGCAGTACAGGTTAAATCTGATAAAACAATCTCATTTAAAAACTCCCTGTACTTGGGATACTTAACGGCTGTCCCATACCGGCTATCAAGTACCCTACCCTAAGTAAATCCATCCTAAGGGCATCTAAACTCGATAAACAAAACGTCTAACATGCAATTAGGGTATTCAACACACAGGCATGCAATTTATTACATCGAAAGTAGCACGTAAATCTATGCAATTAAATCTAATCGTTCAGGTAATCACTAGGTCAAATCAAAGATTCGGGAAGCGTAAATTATCCTACTTGGTCTCCTATCGCTCCAAATCGATTCAGAACTTCACGTAGTCTCAGTTTTTGAGCCCAATTAATTTCCTGGACGTTAAATTGAATATTCAAACTTGTCACATAATCCGTTTAACAATTCTAAGTACGGTTGCCCTAATACCTAGGTCAATTTATTGCCTAATTACGTTCGACAGCTATTTCAATCAGATATCATCAGTTTTTGAGAAATCAGACCTTACCAATGTGATCAGATGATGAAATTCTGTCTCGGGGTGACCTCGGTTTCTCCCGGTGTATATCCAGAAGCTCCAGCACGGTGGCGCACGACAGCACACAGTGGTGCAGTTTGCCTCGAAATTTACACCACGGTGAAGCCTGCAAGACCAGGAGTCCGAATATGGTGGTGGTGCGGTGGTTCACGGCCGTTTGGATGACATTTTCTAGTCACGAAGAACGACACACGATAGGCGGAAAAATCCTCGATCTGGGCGCGTCAGACCTCCATTCGACGTCGGCGAGCTGCTGGAGAAAGTTGGCAGCTCAGGCTACACGGTGGTAGGGACGGTGACAGCCAACAGTGGCGGACGGTGGCGATCTCAGCTGGCAAAGTTTTCGCACGGTGGAAGAGAAAAATGGCATTTTTCTGTGGCGCTGGCGGCCGTTGGTGGCTGTGGGTGATTGCTGGAGGTTGTGGGTGGCGAGGGCTATCGATTGGTGTGCCAAGTGGTGGCCCACGGTGGCTGTGGTGGCGGCGCACAATGGAGGAAGGAGGAGAGAGAGGAGAGAGAAAGTGAGGTGAGGAGAGAGAGAGATTTAAGAGAAATAGAGGAAATCCAGGAAATTTAAAGCCTCCGAGGGTGATTCTAACTTTTCCCCGACCACCCGGGGATACTTTAGGGTGTCGGCTTCCTTCCAGACATTGGCACGTGTTTTTATGCGAAGGTTTTAGCCTCCGTCAGTGGAATTGAATCACAAAACGTCTTCTGTCAGTTTTTGATCGTCGGATTGCGTTTCCTTCCATTCGCTTGTGTTTCTAACTTCGAAAGACCTTCTGTTGCCAATCCTCGTCCTTAAAATACGTGCCAGCCTCCGTTTAAAAGGAATTACGGTTAAAAGTTCAATTTTATCCTTTAAAACTTTTTCGGTTATTACACTTAGGATGCGTCTTAATGCAGGATAGGAAGGTAGTGGCTTATGCATCACGACAATTGAAACTTGCAGAGGAAAACTACCTCACCCATGACTTAAAACTAGTTACCGTCGTGTTTGCTCTAAAGATTTGGATACATTACTTGTATGGGGCTGTATTCGAGGTGTATAGTGATCACAAGAGCCTTAGGTACTTGTTTGATTAGAAGGAATTGAATATGAGGCAGCATAGGTGGGTAGAATACCTGAAGGATTTTGATTTTGAATTAAAATATCATACAGGGAAAGCTAATGTTGTAGCAGATGCATTAAGCCAGAAGTCACTGTAATTAGCTAGCTTAATGATATATGAGATGAGGTTACTTGAGGATTTTAGGAATCTTAGCCTCAACGTAATCTCATTTCTGAAGAGATTAGTGATGAGTGACTTCTTGATAACCTGCGAGCTGAGAGAGCAGATTAGACAAGCCCAACTAGAGGACGAATCCTTGGAGTTATACACCAACCAACCTAATTTTGGACTAGCCCCTGATGGAGTATTGATGTTTAGGAAGAGGATAGTGATTCCAAACCATCAGGAACTGAGGGAAAAAAGTGCTAGCAGAGGCTCATCGAAGCCATTATACTATTCACCTAGGTATTTCCAAGATGTATCAGGATCTGAATAGGAACTTTTGGTGGCCTGGTATGCGGAAGGATATCACAAACTACGTGAATGCCTGTTTGACTTTTCAACAGGTCAAGATAGAAAATCAGAAACCCGCAGGGCTACTAAAACCACTGGAGATACCGAAAAGAAAATGGGATCAAATAACCATGGACTTTGTGGTAGGATTACCAAGGACACCAGCTGGATTTGATGCCATTTGGGTGATAGTGGATAGATTGACCAAGTCTGCTCACTTTTTTCCTGTTAAGTTACGATACTCCATAGAGAAATTGACCGAGGTATACCTTAGGGAAATCGTGAGATTACATGGAATACCATAAGGTATAGTATCTGATCGAGACCCGAGGTTTACTTCAAGATTCTGGCAATCCCTACAGTAAGCCTTAGGAACCCAGCTTAAGTTTAGCACGACCTATCATCCCCAGACTGACGGGCAGTCTGAGAGGACTATCCAAAATTTAGAAGATATGTTAAGGGCTTATGTGCTAGAACAGAAAGGGAGTTGGGATAAACACATGCCGTTGATAGAGTTTGCATACAATAACAGTTATCACTCTACCATCGGTTTGGCACCTTATGAGGCTCTATATGGGAGGAGTTGTAAATCACCCTTGAGTTAGGTAGAGATGGGGGAGAGTACACTGTTGGGATCTGAGATTATACAAGAGACCACTGATCAGATCAAAATTATCAGGGAAAAGATGAGGGTTGCCTAATAGAAGCAGGAAGCCTATGCAAATAAAAGAAGAAGACCTTTAGAATTCAATGAGGGAGAGCATGTATTTCTGAGAGTGTCCCCCACCACGGGTATCGGTAGATAAGTAAGGACCAAGAAATTAAGCCCTAAATTCTTAGGACTATTCCATATCCTACAAAGGGTCGGTCCAGTCGCCTACTAGATTGCCTTACCTCCCCACTTGTCCAACTTGCATGATGTCTTTTATGTCTCACAACTTCGTAAATATGTCCCAGATCCTACGCATGTATTGGGGAATTAACCAATAATGTTAAAGGAAAATTTAACTTATGAATCTACACCTGTACAAATCCTTGACTTTAAGACTAAGCAACTCCAGAATAAAATAATCCCTTTAGTTAAGGTACTTTGGTAGGATGTAGCATCGTAGGAGATGACGTGGGAGAAGGAAGACGAGATGATGCAATGATACCCAGAGCTGTTCATAGGTATAAATTTTAGGGACAAAATTTCTTTTAAGGGGGGGAGAATGTAATAACCGAAATTATTTTTAAACGATTAAAACTGAATTTTGAGGTTGATTTTGTCAAAACTAAGTCCAGCACGATTTTTAGAGTCGACAGTTGAAACCAAAGGGTTTTTTAGAGTCATAAATGTAATCTGATGAAAGGAAACGCAGCCCACCGATAAGAGACTGACAGACGAAGTTTTAGACTTCAGTTCCTCAGACAGAGGCCGAAACCTCTGCATAGGAACCCGTGCCATCGTTCGGATTGAAGATGACATCCAGAAGTTTCCCTGGGTGGTCTGGAAAAAGTTGGAATCGCCCCCAGAAGTTTTAAATTCCCCGGAATCCCACAATTTTCATCATTTCCATTCTTTTTCTCTCTCTCTTCACTCCACTTTCTCTCTTCTCTCTCTCCTCCTTCCACCATCATGCGCCACCACTAGGGCCACTGTAGGCCACCACCTGACCTACCAATCGACACACCTCACCACCCTCGACCTCTAGAAGCATCCACGGCCACCAATAGCCGTCACCATAGCCGAAAAGAAGATATTTTTCTCCTCTATCGCATGATTTTTTGCCCACCGTGATCTCCACTGTTAGCCACCGTTGGACGTCATCGCTACCACCAGCGTGTAGGCTGACCTGCCAGCTTCTTCCCCCAGCTCGCAGCCACCGAACAGAGCTATCACGCGCCTGGATCGAGGAAAAAGGTGTCCGTCGTGCGTCACTTTTTGTCGTCAAAAAACGTCATCCAAACAGCCATGAACCACCGCGCCAACCTCATATTCGGACTCCCCATCTTGAGGGCTTCATCGTGGTGTCATTTTTGAGCTCAACTGTACCCCTCCGCCGTGTGCCACTGTGTTCTACCGTGCGCCACCACCGGAGAAGCCAGAAAGACGCCAGAAACTGTCTCGGAATAGATTTCCATCAACCAGAACCCCCCGTAAGGTCTAAATAACCTAAACCTAATGTATTTTGACTGAATTTGATGCCGAACATGAATAAGAAATTAATCGGCTTAGGAAATTGTGCAATCAGATGTAGGAAAGTGAAACCGATGACATAACATACTAAAATACTCATTTAAATGCCTAAGAAATTGATTAGGCTCAAATTTCGAGGATACGAGAAGTCCTGGATCGATTTGGAGCAAATGGAGACCAGGTTGGGTAATTTTCGCTTCTCGAACTTTAGATTTTACCTTGTGGATACCTGAACAATTTAGATTAATTGCATGGATTATATGAAGGATTTTAACTCCTTTTCCTTTTGGAACATAAAATAGGTGTAAAAGTCAAGTTAGGTACCATATATGATAATTCTTGGTGAATTTGTTGGATGTTCACTGTTAATTAGTTGTTGTAATTTGTAGAGAGACATTGATCTACTTTCTCTTGGCATTCTTTAATTTTTGTATTATATCTTTATATTACTTTTAAAATGAAAAAAAAATCTTAGTCAAATGTGTGAGTAGTGAAAATGAATTTATCTTATTACTAAAATAATTAAAATTTAATTTTTTATTGAAATTTTTTTAATTAAAATTAAATTAAAGAGAATTGACAACCATATTAATGTTGAGGTTGTCGAATTTGGTTAGATCCAAACTTTGGATCATCTGGGTAGTAGAGACTTGCAAAATGAGAGAATCAAAGACTATAAGGGAGATAGAGGGCTTCATTATAAACTCCAATGCCCAAGTTAGTCTGGGCTGGGGAAGCAGAGAGAATATATATATGATGTGTGGTATGTCTATGAAGCATACTGAAGGGGGGTTCATTTATAGTGGAAGTCCCTTATAGTTTTGGAGCCTTTATTGCCAAAAAATAGAGGAATTACGACTGTTGGCACAACCATTACAAATCTTGGATTTACGACGGTTTATGTAACCGTTGCAAAGAATTGGTGTAGTGACGGTTATAAACAAACCATCGCAAATTCGTATAGAGGATTTGCATTGATTGATAAGGGATTGTTGCTAGTCTATGACTTTTACGTTGGTTTTTGGTAACCATCTTGAAGTCACAGATTAGTGACGGTCCTCAGTCATTGCAATTGTAACATCCCCATAAGCAACCTAGTCTCTAAATGAAATTTAACTAAGTTAGAGACATGTTTTCAAAATAAATGTGATCTTGAGAGCTAGAGAAGTTAGTCATAGAATAATTGATTGAAAAACCAGGTTAAAATGAGGTCCGAATTAAGGGAAAATGAAGTCTTCAAGAAATGGTACATTTGGGTAATTTAACCCAAAGGACAAATAAGGAATTAAAATAAGGTAATCAGAAATGGAACCCTGAAAAGGAATTAAATTTTGAAGGGTGACATAAAAGAGGAAGAACTTTCCAAGGATAGCTAAAATTCATTTATGATCATAGGGACCAATTAGTAATTATTTTTAAATTTCACTTAATTGTATTTTCTTCCTTAGGCAAACCCATCGTATAGACAAGGGAAGAGAGAGAGAGAGAGATGGAAGCATAAAAGCTTCCTAGTGAGAGAGAGAGGCCGAGAAGAGTGAGGGAGCAAGGGAATCAAGGAAAAGAGGAGTAGATCTGAGATAGAATCTAAAGGATATTGTTAGAATAGTGAGATTTCAACTAAAAATAATTAAATCAACACACAAATCACCAAGGTAATCAAGAGAAATACTCCCTTTCTCTTTTAAGTGAAAACCTATTTTCTCTTTCATAAAAACTTGAGAAATATGTTTTAAGTTGAGTTATGGAGATCTAAACTTGCATTCCTTGATTTTTATGCTAGATTTATGTTTGTAAGGCCTTGCATGTGATTGATTTGCTTTAAAGCTTGAATTTAAGAGTGGGTTTGATTTCTCTCTCCTCTATGAATGTGATTCTCAAGGTTTGGCTTCATTCCTAGCTAAAGAGAGCTTAGTTTTGATGTATGATGTTTTTGTAAGGGCAAAAGGGTTTATAAATGATTTAAAATAAAATCTTAAAGTTTTTAGGGGTAAAAATATATCAAAGCATGGTTTTAAAGCATGGCAAGAACAAGGCAGCCAACTTCTTCACTAAGAAAGCCGACTTCCATGTTCATGAGCCCAGAAATGCAAGTCCAAAATGAGGCAGTCGACTTGCAACCTTTTGGAAGTTGACTTCTTGCTCTCTGTTTGCCCCTTTGCTTGATAGCAGGATACATGTCGACCTCTAGACCCCAAAAGTTAACTTGCTGCCCCCTGTTTTGCAAAATGGCCTCTTTTCTCCCCCAAATATCATGTAAAGGCTAGGAATTCATGCCAAATCCACAATAATGCACCTAAGAAGTAATATAGGACAAAATTATAAGGAACTTCTAATACAAGGAATCAACGTATTGGGCATATCAAAGATAATCATAAGGATAATCATAAGAAATCAAGGTATTGGGTATATCAAAATTGTACTATACCAATCCTAAAACATCATGTAGTCAGGGTGTGGGAGGAACTTCTAATACAAATATAATCCATAAGGCTTTAATAATCAAGAAATACCCCAGGAAGGGTATCTCTACCATCTGCAACTCTACCTCCAAAAGGACCTGATACCTAGGTGCCTAATAAAAACTAGCATTTATATGAGAATGATTTCTCAGTAGCAATGACAACCTATTTTAAAAAATCACTGGCTTATACCACCGTAATCATATGAAAATATTCTACATCCTTTTATTATCAAATAATTTGTCATGCCTATTGGGATGCCATGCATAAAACACAGTTATATCTCATAATTATGAATGCAAAAGTAACTCATCTCATATCCATCACACAGGATACATTATCTCATTAAAATGGTAATAGGGTTATATTCACATAAAAACAAGAGCATGCATGAGAAAATTAGAGCATATCTCGTGGCTATTGCCAAATCATTATCATAAAAAGAGAAATAAGGAGAGTTTCTTAGCGAACAACTATTTATTATCATTTATAAACAAGATTCTCGTGGTTCTTGACCATCTGAAATATTCTCATGGTTATTGACCATTTGCAATTTTCTCGCAGTCATTACTGTTTGCAATATTCTCATGGCCATTTACCATTTATAGCGTTCTCGTGGTCATTTGCCATTCTCAGTGTACTATCTGCAGCGTCCTCCAGTGTATCCAAGTACAATCCATCCTCAACACTCCCATGAGGGTCCTTGCCTGTCTCTTGGCAGTTCCTTCCCCCATCTTCAAAATACCAGAGTCATTACCCACCTTTCTGACAGTTCATCCCTTGCTATTCACAAGCATATAGACTAGAGTGGTTCGGCTCATACTGTAATATTTGATTCCTTAAAATTTATTATTGAGAATAATCTTAAAACTTTGGCTTCAAGAACTTAAATGAAAACCATAAACTTGGGGTTAAAGTGAGAGGGACTAAAGTGTAACTTTCATATTTTGCAAGATGGTCCCTAAAGCTCCAATAGTGCCACTCCTTTAGGCCCCCTTATTTGCTATATATTTTCCCTCCTCATCAACACATTCCAACATTGAGAAGGAGAGGAAGAGCATGGGTGAAAGGGGAAAAGAGGAGGAACTAAAGTGAAAATATTCCATAACCAGATTTGAGGTAAGAAACTTGTACTTCTAGCTTGGTAATATATCTTAGCATCATTTAGGAGTAGATTTCTTCCCCTAAAACCCATCAAATCTTCTGAAATGCTTAGGATTATCAAAAATGAGAAAATCTCTTTTTTCTTAAGAAATTTTTGGTTTTTTGAGTTAGAATAGTGATATTGAGGTTGTTTGGAGATAGGAAAAGGTTTCTGAACCATAATGTTGGAGTTTTTAGCTTCCCTTCAGTGTTTTCTAGGCTGATTTTGATTTTAAGAGTAGGTTTTACTATTCACCCAACTTGAATGTGTAAATTAGCTTGTATGACTAATGTTTGAGCATGAAAATGGTTTGGATTTGAGAGAAAATGATTAGAAACTAAGTTCATACCTTTTAAATTTGCAATGTAGAGGAATCTGGGCTGGATGATTTCGAAAACTTAAATTTTTAAGCTGTCGCAGAACATAATAGCGGACTGATAGCATGCACTAGTTGATTATTGTGTTTTTGAAAAATCTAGAAATTGATACAGAGGCACAACAGTTGACTGGTAGCCTTTTCAATCGACTGTTGGGCCTAAATTTCTTCCTAGCAGTCGACAGATAGCCTTCTACTAGTTGATTGACAAGCCACTGTCTACCGAAGTCTAAGATTCCAGAGAACCACCAGCCGATTGCTAGTTTCGTAATAGTCGACTAGCAGCCCTTTAGAGAGTAATCAGCCTACTGCTTGCTTCATGGTAGCCAACTGATGGCCCTCTAACATGATAAATGACTTTTAAAGCAAGGAATGAGCTTGAAAACCCCTAGAATTGCATGGAATAAGGCTCAAATGTCATAATACCAGAGGATTACATGTAATACCCGCCTCCAATATCTTTGATACTATTATTATTAATAATGATGATTCTTTATGTAAATTTTTATGTGTTATGTGGTGTCAAGAATAATGCAATAAAGGGGTAAAATGGACATTTTCATCAAATAGTACTAGATTTACCATAAAAAGGGTAAAATTAGAATTTTCCCAAAGAAGGGGCAAAATAGTAATTTTACGATAAAAGAAAAGACAATAATTTCATCTAAGTACTTTAGGAAATGGTATTTGAAGGTTTTACTCTCTTATCTTAGAAATAGAGATAAAATGAAGGTAAAAAAAAATGTTGCCATGAAGGGAACAATGGTAATTTTTACTCTAAGGACAAAATGGTAATTGTACCTAAATAGGGATGGAGTATTAATTGCATAAAAAGGACTTTATGAAACTTTATTTGAGAATTTTTGATGTTATGGCCAAAAAGAGAAGAAAATGAAAGTGAATTGGCCATTTTGGGCATAAAGGGTAAAATGGTAATTTTACCCAAGGATCTAAAGATAATTTTTGAAAAATTTGAAGTGCAAAATGGGAATTCAAAATTTGAAAGGGCAAGGTAGTCATTTACCATGAAAGTTCCATGCAATTGCAATTTGAAGGAGAAAGGATGCCATTATAGAAAAAGAGAATTAATAAGGGTAAAATAGCTATTTTACACCAAGGGCATTTTGGTAATTTCACCTAAACCCTAAATTTAATCCATCTTCTTCCTTAAGGAGAAGGAGAAGTCAAACAAGGGAGAAAGGAGAGGGTGTGGCCAAAAGCTTCACAAGGGAAAGAGGAAGAGCAAAATCAAGGAAACCACTTGGGAGATTTCACTTTTCCTACATTTTTAAGGTAGCTTAACAATCCTAAAGCCTTAGTTTCATGTTTTATGGAAAGATTAAAGTGTTTTATGTTTCAAGAAACCTATGGATTTCTCTCTCTACATTCTTATGGTGTATTTCTTTGAATGGGTTTTGCTTATGTTGAAATATTGTTATGTTTGTGAATATGAACATGTTGAAATGCTTGAAATCATAAAAGAATGAAAATTTCCATGGATGGAACTTGTTTCATGAAAAACCCTAACTTTTGAAATGGTTGAAATGGTTTGGAAATGAAAGAGAAAATGGTGATTTTGCATGAGAAATACTTGAAAACGAAAGACATGAAAGCAAAAGAATGAAACACTTCCATTTTCCTTCACTTTCTTTCTTGGTCGAGAGCATCCACAAGTCTTGGTAAAATTATTTTCTTGAAAAAGCGTCTAAAAATGGTGGAAGTATTTGGTATGAGAGAGGAAGAGAGAGAAAATTATGGTAAATTGATGTTTTGTTAATTTTACCATTTTCTAGTCATGCCATTTAACCTTGAAAGTGTGCTTAAAATGTGAAAATAATACAAAGTGTGTAACTATATGTTTAGCATGGTAAATGAGTTATGAAAATGAAGAAAAAGAAAGGCTAAACATAAAGATGCACATTTTGGATATAAGAAAAAGTGTCATGAAAATTTAAGCATATGGTACCATTGTTCTTGAATGATGAAAAGGATGGAAGAATGGGAAACTATGGCACAAAAATCCCTAGCTTCCACCTCTTTCTCACCTTGGCAGAGAGCATCACCCCATTTTTCCCTTGAACACTGAATCGCTGTGGTAATAGAAAAAAAGTTTAAAATGTGATTTAAAATGGTTAATGTCAAGAGGAATGGGAAAAATGATAGAAAGATGAGATGTGAATGTTAATTGCATCCATTTGTGTCTTTAAGACCTAAATGTTTCAATTTCATATATTATAAATGCCAAATTTGATATTACATGCAATTGAGGAATCAAATGTATGGAATGACACTAATAAAGGGTGGAGAACAGCACTATTAAATCCCGCTTGAGGTGAATATGTAAGGGCTATGAATTTCATCTTAGGGGTGAGAGCACGACAATATTTACATCTCTCCCTAAAGATAAATAAAAAGGCAATGAATGTTTCAAAAGGGTGAACCATGGCACTATTAATGCTCCCCTAAAGGACACCAGGAAAGGGTGGATTATGGCACTATTAGACCCCACTTGAGGTGTATTTGATGACACTATATGATATCCTAGTGGTAATGTCTCAATGGCACTATAAAGAGTCACTTTAGTGGTAATGACTTAATGGCACTATAGAGAGTCACTTTAGTGGTATTGACTTAAAGGGCACTAAGGTACCCCTATAGGTATAAAAGAAATGAATGTTGTGATGAAAGATTATGTGTGAATACATGACAATGTGATGCCATATAATATGTTTATAGCATGAAACAATGATAATCACATATTTACAAATGCATATACATATGTTTCACATAAAGCATGCCCATGGAATTGAATGGAAACTGTTTTGAAATAAATGGAATGTAGAAATATTTTTTGTATTCTTACAGTGGTACATACCAAATATTTGGAAATGAATGGTTTATTTAGCTACTGAAAAATTATTTTCTCATTATTGTACTGGTATGTATCAGATGCTCAGATATAGTGTGATGAAGGAGATTGAAGTAGCAGTAGTAGAGGTTCCATTTCTAGGAACCTTTACAGTTTTGAAGAATATTTATATATTTGTAGTGTTTGAAATTCCTACTACAAATCTACAAACCTAGAAAGTAATTATGAATATGTAGCTATAATGCTTTTGGTTCTAATTCTATATATGTTCGTTTTGGGTGGAATTAAGATCACTATTCTTTTTGGCTGTATATAGTGAAAAAAGGCATATAATTGAAGTAAGATATGTAAAGAATATATCCACTAGTAGCAGTCTTTTTGGTAAAAAGGTATGAGTGATAGGCTTGTTGTCTCTTTACCCTTATTTAAAAAGTTCTTCACATGTCTTAGTTTATGTAAAGTACAGTGTAAATCATATATGATGATATATATAATCATGCAATGTTTTATAAATTTCACTGCAATGAATGGAATTTTATTTTCGCTGTGCTGAAGAATGTTAACCTGAGTAAAAGAACCCAGACTTAATCAAATAATTAATTATTAATGGATTTAATACTCGGGTAAATTAATGAAATAATAAGGAAAAGAATAATTTGACCACTTATCTTATTACATTTTTCAAAGCTGTAATATAAAAGATAAGGGGTGTTACATTACATACGTTGGGTGATAGGTGACATGAGAATAGAAAGGGATAGTAGAACACTAAGCCTAAGTTATATAGCTGCATATTTGATAAGAATTAGTGTGAAAGTGAGGTTTGTTCTCAGGTAGTGAAAGAAATGACCAGTAAGAGCAAGTCCAAAAGGAAAAAGGAAGACCTTGATTAGGAAAGAAACAAAAGGTTAAGCTAGAGTAATCTACACTCCCCTAATTTTTAAATGATGATGTGAATTTGTTTTCTTTGAAATGAAAGTTGGTTTTATGAGATGGAAATTTATTTGATGAAATGAACTTTTAGTTTGTAAATGGTTTTCATATAAGTGTAGAGGTATTGCCTATGTATGTTGAAAAGTATGAAATAGACTCCTTGCTGCTTGTTTTGATTTGGGCTATTGGGTTGTATGCTCATAGGGATAGAAGAAATTTAGGGTGGATATTTAATGGCTGGTATAGGACGGTCATTAGGTGTCCCTTACGTAGACTACTTTAAAGAATAAAACTATTTTCAATTTGAATGGTCTGTGTTTGTGAGAGTTTACTCTTTAAACCAATAAAACCCTATGGAAGACTTTAAGGAGTAAAGGGAGGATAGTCTAGATAGGAAAAAAATTTTAGTTTAAGTGAAAAACTCTATAACCCTAAGTATTAGTCGCCTATTTGTATATATTGTTGCATAGTTGGGTAAAGGATGAGACTAGCGATGTGCACATGTCAGAGGATGCCCTGGAAGTTAGATTCTCATGTCACATGGATAAAAGAAAGTGTGACAATATCACGTGGATAAAAAAAAGTGTGATCATCACTAGGAGGACGGTCCCCGTGATAACAACAATCTCAGTCACATGGAAAAAAGGAAAGTGTAACCATCACATGGATAAAAGGAAGTGTGATGATAGCTTGAGATTAGAAAACAACATGTAATGAGATGATGATTTTTATAATGTTAGATGATATGAATACTAATTTCTGGAAATATGCAAGATCTTGTGATTTTTGCATTAACATGGAACTTGTTATGCAAACAAGGTTTGAAATGAAATTACGGGCATTGTGAAAATGATGTTTGACTAGAATAATGGTCCTATACTCTATGCTTATGATACGAATATTATGAACTATGGCTTTGATGAAATGTGTTAAGTTCCCATGTATTTGATGAAAATAGAATATGAGATTTACAATTCACATGCTTGTTGTTATGATACAGGGGAAGGGTTTTATGTACTATAAAGGGGTACAACTGAACTTTCAATTATTTTATAAAATTGTAAATTGTAAATTACTCTATTGGGATAACCATATCTCATTAAGTTGTTTGTTCAGACGATCAGGTCTAGGATGCGCTTAGAAATTAGCTGGGCATAGGATGTATGTTAGATTTGCAAGGCAACGTAGGAGGATGTGTAAATTTTTGAGATGTTAAATAGGGAATTTATAGTGGTATGTAGGCTATGAAATGTATATGTAATGGTGATTGTATAGTTATTTTGATTTATGTGCAAGAGTTAAATATAATGAGATGTAAATCATTTATGGGAAGTAAATTTTAGTAGTGTTATTGTAAACTATATCTCAATTGTTCCTGAATGGATGTTTTAGAATTTCTTATTCCAAAGTACATGATTGTATGGATTGTGATATTAGATATGCTATGCATAAGAAGTAGTTGAGTGGAACTTGAATGGACCAAAAGAAGAGTTTATTTGGATTACACTCAACTATTAATGACCTAACTGTTATTGAAAAAGGAAAATTTTTAGCGAGAATTCCACACTTCATGATAACTCTAATGATGTATGTTGATATTAGGGGTCGTTAAACATACCATGGTTGTGTCTAACTTTAAGTATGTGAATGTCTAACTTTAAGTATGTAATTCTTTTAAACTGGTCGTAGGGGAGTTCACTAACTTAAAATTAATAACCATCGTGGTGTTTTAAAAAATCATTTAATTCAATCATGAAATGCCCAACAATCATCCCATATCGATAATCGGTCACTCGACATAAGCCTATCTAACATTATCCATATACTAGGAATACTTTCTCATTTCTCTTTTATGTCTCATGCTCATTCCTTTCTCATTCTCGTATTATTATTGCTCTTTCTCATTCACCTTTTAACCCACATGTTACCATCTATACACTCTAGATTCAAATCCCTTATTTGAGTGGAATTTTGGGCTAACTATGCTTTAAACGAGGTCATTGAGTTCATATTCCAAAACATAAGGCAACCAATCGTTTTACACCCACCTGGCAGTTGACTCCCCAATCTCTGTCTTGTAAAATTTCTAAACCTGAGCTCTACTAGTCGATTGCCATGACCCTGACAATCGACTATTATGTTCTTGGTGATTTTCTACAAAAGATGAGCATGACAGTCGACTTCTAGAGGCTGGCAGTGTAACATCCGCTCCAATTATTATTAAAGAGATGTTTGATAATTGTTAATTTGATGCTTAATGCTTGTGTATATTGCATTAGTGTATATAGTTGCATTAGTATAGGGACCAACTTGAAAGAATTACAACTCCTTAGTTGAGAGTGAGGCCAAGGACCTAAGTGAAAAGAGAAATTGTGCTGAGACAAAATGTGTAAAGTAAACCAAGGACCAAAGAGCAATTTTCCAAACTTTTCCTTAAACCCTAATAGCAGCCCTAAACCCTCTTCATTCTTCCAAACCTTCAGCATCCTAAAGAGAGAAGCAAAAGGGGCGAGTAGAGAGAAAAGGTACAGAGTTAGGGCTGGGAAGGGAAGGTTTCTAAGGTAAAGGGTGATTTAAGGCTGGGATTCGATCCTATAGCAAGGGAGAATCATTCCGAACACATCAAACACACATATTTTGCAGGAATCAAGGTAGAAATCCATCCTAAACCCCTATCTTTTTCTGAAATGTTATTGTTGTTGAAAAATATGGATTTCTACATGTTTGAATTGAGATTGGGGTTAAACCTACATTATGTATGCTTTTCTATTTCTATGGGATGTTGTGTTGCTGAATGTATGCTCATATATGTGCTTGTAATAGATTGGAAGGGCTGGGTTGTGTTCATCTAGATATATAGACTAGTTTTCCTTGAATGTACCATGTTTGAGATAATGGATGAGAAATGTTTACTGAAAAGTAAAGTTTGTTGTATGAGAATTAAGCTCATGTGTTTAGAATTGAAAATGGAATGCATTCTGGATTGGGTATTATCAAAATCATGTTTTTTAAACTACAGCAGAGCATAGCAGCCGACTGCTAAGTATAGGGTAGTTGACTGTTGTGTTCCTGGAAAAATCCAGAAGTGTAGACAGAGGCTTAGTAGCTGATTGCCAGATACATAATAGTCGACTGTCGGGCCCGGGTTTGCACTAAGCAGTCAATTGGCCATCCTCGCAGTAGACTATCGTATTCCTGAAAAACTCAGAAGTGCAAACAGAGGCTTAGCAGCCAATTACCAAGTTCCTAGCAGTTGACTGTTGGGCCCAATTTTGCATTGAGCAGTCGATTGGTTGTCTTAACAGTCAACTGTCGTGCTCATATTTTCACCCATAACGCATTCCAGAAAGCCACCAGCCAACTACCCTACTTGGTATCTGAAGAATACAAAGAGCCACCAGCCGACTGTTAGCCTTCCAACAGTAGACTGGCAGCCCTCTGACTTGCGAAATGAGGTTTTTAATGGCAATTGAGCTTAGTAATTCTTCATACTAACTTAATTGATGGCTTACAACATAGGTAAGCGAGGAAACTAGGAGTTTTGGGTGATGAGGAAACTAGGAGTTTTTGGTGATGAGCCCCTTGTGATAGTAAAACAAAGAGAGGGCAGAAAACACAAAAATGGAAAGAGGAAAGTATTCTCATTGTATACCTTAGGGTAGATAGGCTCATGATCGAGTGACCGATTGTTGGTATAGGACGGTCGTTGGGCATTTCACAGTTGTGCCATAAATTGGGATGGTTAAACATCCACTTGAACTTAGATGATTTCGAAAACACCATAATGGTTGCGAACTTTAAGTTAGTGTCATCTCCCAAAGGCCATATGAGAAACACATACTTAGAGTTAAGCATAACCATGACCATGCGCCGATTCACCCTATAGTATATGTAAAGAATAGCGTACCGGGAGTGTGATCCATTGAAAAGGGATGGTGATTCCGTAGTATTATGATCCACCCAAAAGCAAAGAGGAAATGATCTGGGTAGAGTTGATGGTGATCCCATGAGAGTATACTAGCTCCGTTTGGGACGAAAGGGAGGAATCCTATTGGTTAGGGATGATTTGCCGGAAAGGGGCAGGAACCATTACGGTTCTTGGATCCAATGGGGGACGCTTCATAATGTACAAAGGTTAAGGCATGGCTAAGTATAAATGCGCTCATTCATACAGACAATGGTGCGTGGAGTTGTTGCTGGGTGACTCCTCTGATTACTCTTAGGGTGTTTTATGTACTGCTCGCATGTTATGGAAATGAAATAATGTTATGTTTACTATCCCACATATGTTTTATAAGAAATATTTTATGATAAGAATGATGATGAATACACTTCCCATGTTTTAAAGTTGATATGTTTTAAATGCACATGCATAAATATGAGTACATAACATGATTAAATGCTACACTCATTGCATCCCAATAGTATGTGATATTTTTTATGAAAGAATGTAGAGTTTTTTTCGTGTAAGCACGGTGGTACAGGTCAAAAGATTTCGTAACTGGTTGTATTGCTACTGAGATTCATTTCTCACGATAGTGTTGGCATGTACTAGATGTGTAGGTCCCCTCGGGCTGGAGATGAAGGTAAAGTATGAAGAAGTGTCCAATTTGGGCATATAGACTATTTAATTTGCATAGTATAAGTACATGGTATGGTTGACCTAGCCTTCATGATATTTTGAGAAGGGCTAGTGTATGATTATTTTGTATATGAATTAGGTTGGATTGATAAATAGACTATTTAATGGGGGTTATGAGTGGCAGGATTGTTGCCTCCATGCCCAATAGTTAATTGATTATATTTAATTAAGAATGCATGTCTATGTATAGTTAATCTAGATGTATGCTATATGTATTTTTTCCGCTGTGATATTAAGAGAACCCGAGAGTAGAGACTAACCCAAATGCACTCAATTAATCAACTTGGTAAAAAGTTTAAAATGGGCTCAGGTAGAAGTAATAGTAACACTAACACTCTGATAATTATTTTCATATTATAGTTTTTAAAATCTCTAAAAGGAACCGTAAGATAGAGGATGTTACAAGCAGTCGGCTAATAAAGATCAGATTGTGTTTCTGGCCAACTCAAGAACACGATAGTTGTAACACTCGCCTATAATACTTTGTATTTTATCATGACATTATTATTATTAATATTATTTATGTGATTATAAGGATGATTCATTAAAGAGATAGAATGGACATTTTCATCAACATATAATCACTTTTGTCGTAAAAGAGCGAAATTGGAAATCTTGTAAATAAGGGCAAAATAGTAATATTACCGTAAAGGAGAAAATAAATTTTATTTTCTTATTTCATGGAATTACATTTAATGACTTTTACTATTACATTTAAAAGAGAAGAAGAATTGAATGTGTGAAGTGATTATGCCCATTTTGATGGCAAAATGGTAATTTTTCTTAAAAATGGCAAAGTTGTAATTTTACCCCAAAGGGATGTTAATGGTTTTACATAAGGTAGAAAAATTTATTTTTTACCTAAATACTTTATAGAAATCAAATTGGAAAGTCTTTACCCTTTTATTTTAAAAAAAGGAGAAAGAATAAGGGTAAAAATAATGGTGTTAGCATAAAGGGAAAAATGGTAATTTTGCCAAAATAAGGGTAACTTAGTAATTTCACAAAAATAAGTTTTATAAAACTTTATTTAAGTGATTTTTGCCCATTTAACTCGAAAAGGGTGAAAAATGGGGTTAAAATGGCCATTTTGACATAAAGGGTAAAATGATAATTTTTTTAGGGACATGTTGGTAATTTTCTATAAAGATGAGGGGCATTTTTGGAATTTCAAGATTTATAAGGGAAAAATTGTCCTAGCCTATGGAAGTTCCACAAAATTACAACTTCAAGGAGAGTGGATGCCATTCTTGAAAAGGAGAAGTAGTAAGGGTAAATTAGTCATTTCATACTAAGGGCATTTTGGTAATTTCACCAAAAACCTAATTTAAGTCTTCTTTTACCTTGAGAAAGGAAAGAAGTCATGCAAGAGGGGAGAAGAAAGGGTTGGCCTGAAACATTCCCAAGCTTGGAGAAGAAGAATTTCAAGGCAAACCAACTAGGAAATTTCACTAATTTTGCATTTTCAAGGTAGCTAAACGTGCCTAAACCAAGTCTTCTTGTTTGATTAAGGTGTTAAACTTGCAAAAGGTTGGGGTTTTCTCTCTCTACGTTCTTATGGAAGATTTACTTGAATGGGGTTTGCATATAATGAAATCTTGTGTTTATGGCTATGGATATGTTGAAATGCTTGATAACATAAGAGATAGAAATTTCTCAAGATTGGAACCTAACTCTTGAAAAACCCTAATGTTTATCATGGCTGAAATGTTGTGTATTAGAGTGAGAAAATGGTGATTTTGCATGAGATCTATTTGTTTATGATTGTCTTGCAAGCAAAATGGTGAAAACACTTCATTTCCATGCTTGTCTCCCTTTGGCTGAATGGTTGTCATGGTGAGGGTGCTGAAATTGGCTTGAAAATGTGTCTAAGAAGAGTGAGAGAACTTGTCATAAAATGGTAAGAGAGAGAAAATTTAGTTAGGTTAATGTCTTGCCACTTTTCCCATTTTCTAACTTCACCATTAACCAAGAAAGTGTGCCTTACCCATCTTGGCTTAGAGGATTCGTGCAAATGGTGCTGAAATTTCATTTGAAAATGACTAGAAAATCTTATAAGTTTAGTCTTAAGAAAGGAGGAGAGAGAAAGTTATGATATTTTTATGTTTTTAGCAAACATACCATTTTAAAGTTTTACCATTTCACCTTAAAAGTGTGCTTAAAAATGTGAAGTTGTAAGATTATGTGCATTGTCACATTTGGCATGAAAAATGAGCTAGAAAAGTGTGTAAAAGAAAGGCTTGATGTGCAGTTACCTAATTTTGAGGTGTGAGAAAGTGTTATGCATAATTATGGAAATTGTCACCATAATGTCCAAATGATGAAAATAATGTTAGAAATGAACCAAATAGGTTAGAAATGACAATCCTTCATGCTTTTCTTGCCTTGGCCGAATGCTATGTCTATTTTCCCTTGAATAAGTAGCCTAAGGTACATTCTAAAATGGCCTAAGCTAAGCGAAATGGGGAAAAATGATGAAATAATTAGATGTGAATGATAAATTGAATGCATTATGCCATTGATGAGAATATGTTCAAAATCATGTGAATATAATTGAATGGCTTGGAATGCTCTTTGCATTTGTGAAAGGAAAGACATATAAAGACACCCTAGTAGTGAGACTCCACGGCACTATTGAGTCACTCTAGTGGTGATAGCTTGATGATATATAAAGATAACCTAGTAGTGAGACTCCATGACATTATTGAGTCACTCTAGTGATGATAGCTTGATGATATATAAAGATACCCTAGTACTGGGACTCCACGGCACTATTGAGTCACTCTAGTGGGAATAGCTTGATTACATTAAAAGATACCCTAGTGGTGAGACTCCACGACACTATATTGAGTCACCCTAGTGGTCCAGCAAGAATGATCCTAAAAGGATGGCTTTAAGCCGAGTATGATAGCATGATTGTTTATAATGCATGAATGTGTTATAAATGTGAGTTGTTAATGTATGTGAAATGTTGAAATCTTACCAATACATGGGAAAGGATATGTGAAGGACCTGTCTATCCCTAGTATTTTGTAAAAGGAGTTTGAGTGACAGGCTTGTTGTCTCTTTACTCCTTGTGGATAGGTACTTTGTAACACCGCATAATTTTAATCAGTCTAAATTAATGTTCTTTAATTAATTGGATAAAATCGCTTGTGTGATTTTGGTATTTAAAATAAATATGCTTTCAATTTTCTAAGATGTTGATTTAGATTACCTCTCCATTTTAGCCGAATTGGGGAAGGAAAGAAAAGTGTAACAAATATATATATGTTCACATGGCTAGGAACATGGGGATTTCAAGGAATGCATGGCAATAAAATATAAGAAGACACATGTATTTGGGAGGGAATGAAGTGTAGAATTTTATTTCTAACCAAGTACACCACACAGCTAGGAAAGGAAGAGTGAGATACACGTTCCTTCACCCCTTGTGTTGCCTCCAACGTGGGGAAAACCTATTGTATACCTTGCATACATTGGTTTTACATGAAGTAAGGAAGGGAGGAACACGTGTAGCTAGGAAAACTAAGAAAAAGGGAAGTGCAAAATTTTTCTTAGTTTAAATATGCATGGAGAAAGGAAATAATTTAATACTTTATATACACAAGCTTTGGCCTTGCGTGATGTAAAAGGGAAGGTACCAAAAGCATGTGGCATGGTGAGGAGAAGAGGGAAGGTGCAGCCATGAAATAAATAAAGGAAAGGAAGAGTGCACCGTCCTTGCATGATGGCCAAATGGAAATTAGAATAAGAAAAGAAAGGAGGTGGCATGACCAAGTAGCCAAAGGAAATGGTGTAGAATTTTTCTTATATAAATTAAACATACAATTAAGAAGAGGTATGCTTGACATGAAGGGAGATGGCATGAAGAGGGTGCATGAATCCCTTCCTTTAACTTGTGGCCGAATGAGAAATACAAGGAGAAGGGAGAGAAATTGAGTGGAACAAAAAAAAGGAGGGTGCAGTGTTAAATTAGGAAGAAGAAAACCTAAATGTGCAAGGAACCTAAGGTATACTTACACGTACACATGCAACAACCATACTAATTAGAAAAGAAGGAAGGAAGTTTGTGGTTCATGTATATGGAGAAAAACAATGGAAATAAAAGTGGGCAGCACTTGGGAGATGCACGTGTAGCTAGGAAAGAATCCTAAAGGAAGATTGAGAAAAACATGCAGCCCTTTAACTGAATACAAAATGAAATGAAAGAGAGAATTGGAAATTTTATATTGACTATGCACACACACACACCCACACGGCAAGGAAAAGGAAAAAGGAAGCAAGTGCACATTAAGAACCACAAGTGGGAATTATGGATAACAAGAATAATCAAGAATAAAGAGGAAAACACAATGGAAACAAGGAAGAGGGCTACACATGGCTTCAACCACACGGTAAGCAAGGTCAATGGTACCAAAGCACATGTGTGACCAAATGGAAATGTTAGCTAAAACACAAAAGTTGGACAAAACCATACATGGGAGGAAAATTGAAAAGGGCTTTTGACATACCTGAAACACGCTCACATGACAAGAGAGAAAGAGAAAAAGAGAAAGGGAAAGTGAGCAGCCCACAATTGAGAGAACCTTTACCCATTCGGTCAAGGCAAGGAGAGAGGGATTTAGTCAAAGAAAAAAGGAGCAAGGTGTAGAAGGAGACCAAGGGAAGGGCCAAGATCACTTCTTTCTAGTTGACCATCAAGGTAGATTAGCAATTCATTAATTTTGTTCCATGATCTAGAGTACATGCATGATGACTTTTGCTTTCATGGAACTTGAGTACTTGTCTACATTCTTGAAATAGGAGTGACACTTGACTAACTTAATATCCTTGTTTTCTTTAAATCATGAAAGAACCTAGAACAAGAGATCATGGAAAGGGTATGTGTTTCTTGGCTTAGGTCTTGTAGTATTAGAGTAGACTTGTGATTTCCATTACAAAATTATTGTTGTTAGGGGAAAACTATAACTAGTTAATGATGAACATTGTTATGGGAAAATTGTGACTAGTTAATGATGAATGTTGTTATGGGAAAAATTATGACTAGTTAATGATGAATATTGTCATGGGAGAAATTATGGCTAGATAATGATGAATATTGTTATGGAAAAATCAAGGCTAGTTAATGATGAACATTGCTATGGGAAAATTATGGCTAGTTAATGATGTGTCGAAAAGGAATTATCCCATTTTAATGGTATTATTTAAAGAATGGACAAGGAAAATTCAAAAGATAAAATATGAAATTATCTTGAGTTTTCCTTAGGAAAAAATCATGGAAATTCTTCGTCAAAAATTTATTGAAATTTTATAAGAGAAATATGTTATCCAAGAATGGAGAATTTAATTGATTTAGGCAAAATTTGTCATAAATAAATATGACAAAGAGGTATTGTATACCGATGGAAAAGGGAAACGCAAACTAACAAGGGAAAGCATAGGAAGGTACACACTTATGAAAAGAAATGTGGCCGAGTGTCCACGAATTATGAGGTGTGGCTGAAGGTGCTCCACACATGTGACCTAGTGAGGTGTGGTCAAAGGTGCTCCATACCTGTGACCTAGTGTTCACGATGATTTTATATATGTGACTGAGTGTCCATGAACTACGAGGTGTGGCCGAAGGTGGTTTACACATGTGACCTAGTGAGGTGTGGCCGAAGTTGCTCTATACCCGTGACCTAGTGTTCACGATGATTTTATATATGTGGCTAAGTGTCCACGAACTACGAGGTATGGCTGAAGGTGCTCCACATGTGTGACCTAGTGAGGTGTGGCCCAAGGTGCTCCATACTCGTGACTTAGTGCTCATGATGATTTTATATACGTGGCTAAGTGTCCGTGAATTATGAGGTGTGGCCAAAGGTGCTCCACACATGTAACCTAGTGAGGTGTGGCCGAAGGTGCTCCATACTCGTAACCTAGTGTTCACAATGATTTTATATACGTGGCTGAGTGTCCATAAATTATGAGGTGTGGCTGAAGGTGCTCTACATGTGTGACCTAGTGAGGTATGGCCGAAAGTGCTCCATACCTGTTACCTAGTGTTCACGATGATTTTATATATGTGGTTGAGTGTCCACAAATTATAAGGTGTGGCTAAACGTACTCCACACGTGTGATCAGTGAGGTGTGGCTGAAGGTGCTCCATACTCGTAACCTAGTGTTCACGATGATTTTATATACGTGGCCAAGTGTTCACAAATTATGAGGTGTGGCCAAAGGTGCTCCACATGTGTGACCTAGTGAGGTGTGGCCGAAGGTGCTCCATACTCATGACCTAGTATTCACGATATTTTATATACATGGTCGAGTGTCCACGAATTATGAGGTGTGGTTGAAAGTGCTCCACATGTGTGACCTAGTGAGGTATGGCCGAAGGTGCTTCATACTCGTGACCTACTGTTCACAATGATTCCATAAGGGTGGCCAAGTGCCCACGTAACACCCCAGGGTGCTCAATTTATCTATAGCCATAGGTGTAAGAATTTAATTCATAAGAAAATTTTGGTTAATTCTGCAATAACATGCATAATTCTATGAGAACATATTTCCCTTGGAAAGGATATCTATTTGTTTTACATTGACATCTAAATTTATCATGCAACGTTTGCTTGTTGGTATTTATGAATAATGCTATGTTTTTAATATTAATAATGTAGAAGTAAACATTTTTGGTGCTTGCACTCTAATACATATTAGTTGATTTCTAAACCCTGAATTGTTAAGCTACTGGAAAACTTGTGTTTCTCATTTATAAGCTAATATGTATCAGATGCAGACACTTAGCAGGGCCGAGGGAAGTTAGCAGTTCTTTTTAGTTAAAAGCAAAAATTATTGTAACCTGCTATTTTGGGGTCCTAATCCTAGAAGTATTTTGGGATTAGAATTAGGACTATTCTTTTGTTTATGCATGTGAAATGTAAATGGGGAATTTACCAAGGAAAAGGATATGTGAAGGACCTATTCAGAACGATGATTTGTAAAAGAAGTTTGAGTGACAGGCTTGTTGTCTCCTGACTCTTTATGGATAGGTATTTCATCTATCCTGGTATTTGATTATAGAAGGATGTAATGAATATACCTTATTGTACGTTGATCATTTGTATTATAGTTTTACATTTTTGCTGTGTAGTATAGTATTTTATTTTTGCTGTGCATGTGAGATTTTATCTGAGCAAAAAAAAAGAACCCGAACCTAATCCATAATAATAAAACTTAATGGTATAAACACTCAGACAATAATAATAAAAGGATAAGAATGATGTACCACACTTATCTGTCTACATTAGGAAGATTGTAATACTAGATAAGGGCGTTACATACTTCGTATATACTGGTATATATGTACTGAATGATGTAACAGATAGTTGATATATATATAATATGAAAGTTTTTATGACTTTCGCTATGATGTATGAAATCTTATTTCTGCTATGCATAAAGTATGTTTACCTGAGCAAAAGAACCCAAACCTAATCATATATTAAATTACTGATGGATTAAATGCTCAAGAAAATTATTGAGATAAAAAGGTAAAGAATAATGTAACCACTTATCTGATTACAATATATGATGTTGTTAAGCTAAGATAAGGGGTGTTACAATAGTTGACTTCCACCACTATGCAATGGGCTGCTATGTTATGCTCTATTTTTCAAATTAGCAGTTGACCCAAATTTTTGCCCAAGAACTTGTTTGCAACCCATTTCTGATAATCATCAACTCAATACCAGAATATAAGCATCATTTATTAGATAAAAATAGCCTAAATTACCATTTAATCTCATTTAAATCTTGGATTCAACCTTATTTTATATATAGGTAAAAACTCATTTTTCATAATCCAATTTAAGCATACATAAATACATCCATGCAATTTAAAATGCCCAATAGTAGTTGAAAACATCAAGAATGTAGTTTTTACTTCCTCTCTAGTTTAGATAACATGGAAATCATAATTTTTAGTACATTTACAGTAACTTCGAAATAGAGAGGATTAGGTTGTTTGCTACCTTGTTTCTTATAAAAAGCTAGAGTATTAATCTTAGATGCCTTCCTAAATTCCTCTGCTACTAGCTTCTTGTCTCAAATCACTTTAAAAATTTCACTTCCTTCTTAATTCCTTAATTTCTCTCTCTAGAAAATTTTCTCTCTCTAGAATTCTTAAGTTCAGGATAGAAATAAGGCCTCTAATATTTTCATCTTGGTCTAGAAATTACAATTCTGATCTTAATTCTTGATCATTCGGCTCAAAATGATAATTTCTTTAGCTATACGCCAAATTACCATTTTGCCCCTGAACCTTTGGTAGGCAAATTCAAAAATCTGGCAGCTACAGTAACCAGTCTTTTGGCTAAAATTATGATTTACTACCCTGGAGTATTAAAAGCCTATATAATTTTCTCACTAAACCTTTTTCTTTTCATTTAGGTATTCGCTCTTTTCTTTTCAATTTAGTTCCCTAATAATACAACTATAAGCAATCTAATGCAAAAAACACAAGCATTTAACTTATTTAAAAACTAGCAAACATATCTCAGAAATAGAAGGAGCAGATGTTACACTTAGGATTGTACCTACCATAATATGGGAACCTATCAGTCTAGTGTATATAATAGAGTTATGTAACTTGAAATGATATCTAAGCATCATTGGCTTGTCATAGAGAACGAATGGAAATAACCTGTAACCCACATGATAGGTATAATGATTTGATGAGTGGACATGAACTATGACCCACATGAGAGGCACAATGATCAAATATAGGGTGTGATCCATCATAGATGGTGACCTTAAAATGATAAAGGGAGACTGGGGGATGCCTTAGGATCCTAAATCTAGTGAAACTTATCAGAAAAGAACTCATACAATGCATGCTTGAAAGGAAAAGTATGAACAATGGGCCAAAGGAGCCACATGAATGAAAGATGAATGTTTTTCTACTTTAAATGTTATGGATGTCCATATTATTGTGAAATGAATGATTGACGATGAGCATACCCAATCAACACGACATGATTATGTTTAACTTTTAATGTGTGACCTTACATAGCATGAGCTTTACATATTATCCAGTATGATTTGCACTAAAATGAACCGAATGTAAGAGTTTTTCCATGTGATTCAAGATTGGTACCATCAATAGTATTTTCTAACTTGGACCCTTTTGATTACTGAGATTATGTCTCACATGTGTGTTGATGTGTCCAGATGCCTAGATTCTCCTTTACGATGGAGGTGGATGTGGAAGTTATTGAGGTACTTGGCTTAGGGTACTTCATTAGGATTGGTGAAGTGTTGATTTCGATTATGGATGTGCCATCGACACCCCCAGTGGGTTAGAGTGGCAAGATGGTAGCTACCTTTTTGGTACTTCACTACCCCTGACCTATTTTGTGATAGTCGTAGGGGATTAGTATATATATATACTGTATAGGATGGTGGAGCTTACTTCTATTTTGTTTTATATGTATATAGAAATTCTAAAATAGGTACTACTACACTATTTATCCCATAAAGGGTCAGGTAGTCTTGGGAATTTCAGTTTCATCTTCCTAAGCTCTCACTAGTTAACTAGGTAAATATTTATAGTTATAATATAAAATTCCTAGTTACACTTAGCTAACTATAGTTTGTTATGCTTTCGTTATTGAATGAATACAAGTGAGGATCTTGAGTGCAACCCTAAACTTGAAATTAAACTAATAAAGGATCTTGGGTGTTAATTTAAATATGAACTGGAGCATTTAATTAGAAAGAAAAATTATTAACATGCCATCTCTATGGAGTAATGTATGATAGATACCTATAGAGGTGGCATGTTACAACAATTCCCATATTTATAATGGTTGTTAACTGTCATAAATCCATTTCAAGCGTTGTAAATCCATTTTAATTTCTAAAAGCCTGATCCCCTCCCATTCTTCTATTTTTGAGCAATCTATTGAGAAGGTTTGTGAGAGAGAGCTATCTGAACCATTCTGTCGAGACCATTCTTTATTTTCCTCTTCCTTGCCCTAGTTGACTGTCGATAGCCACCGACCACTTGAGGTCCTTGCCTGTTTCTATTTCCACATCATTTTTGTCAAGACCAAGAGAGGAGAGAGGCATTTTCTTCTAGAGAGGGAGCCATCATGTGAGAAGCTACCCAAAATGCCAAAATCACACAACTGCTGGTTGTTCGAGAAGGGCAACATTCTTTGTCCCTTTGATGTTTGGATGTTGAATCTTATATAGGGTGGTGTTAAAAATGGAATTTGTTTATCCCTTTGATGTCTAGATATATGTTTATTTTAATTTATGATACTGGTAGAAATCTTGTAGAGGTGACACATTGATTGTGTTCTTCAAATCTAGTTTGAAACGAAATCTTGCTTTTGGGTTGTTATAACTTGTGAATGGTTTAAGATTTGTTTGGGGTTACTAAGAACTTCTGAAATGGTTTAAATTTTGTTTGGGTTATTTTGAACTTGTAAGAATGGTTTAAAATTTGTTTGGGCTACAATGAACTTGTGAAAGGGTTTAAAATTTTTTTAGGTTTTTTTGAACTTGTACTACTACATTATTTATCCTATAAAGGGTCAAGTGGTCTTGGGACTTTCAGTGTCATCTTTCTTAGCTCTCACTTGTTGACTATGTAAATATTTATAGTTATAATATAAAATGCCTAGTTACAGCTAGCTAACTATATTTTGTTA
The DNA here is from genome assembly GCA_031216115.1 of Senna siamea. Taxonomy (NCBI): domain Eukaryota; kingdom Viridiplantae; phylum Streptophyta; class Magnoliopsida; order Fabales; family Fabaceae; genus Senna; species Senna siamea. Next base: position 16,662,165 of record CM062354.1, read on the forward strand.
TGCTTTTGTTGTTGAATGATTATGAGTGAGGATCTTGAGTGCCCTAAATTTGAAATTAAACTAATAAAGGATCCTGGGCGTTAATTTAAAATTGAACTTGGGCAGTTAATTGGAAAGACAAATTAGTAACATGCCATCTCTATAGAGTAATAATGTATGATAAATACCTATAGAGGTGGGGTGTTACAGTAATTCCCATCTTTATGATGGTTGTTAACCTTCGTAAATCCACTTTAACCATCGTAAATCCATTTTAATTTCTAAAATCCTTGATCTGCTCGCATTCTTCCATTTTTTAGCAATATATTGAGAAGGGTTATGAGAGAGAGCCATCTAAACCATTATGTCAAGACCATTCTTCCATTTTCCTATTCCTTGCTTTGGCTGATCGGCAATAGTCGCTGACCACTAACACCTGAGGTCCTTGCCTGTCTCTATTTCTACACCATTTCTATCGAGACTGAGAGAGGAGGAAGGCATTTTCTTCTAGAGAGGAAGTCATCATGTGAGAAGCTACCCAAAGTTGCCTCTCATTGTCATCGTGTCGTTGTTGCCTTTGCTGCCAACGCCGATGTCACACCACTACTGGTTGTTCAAGAAGGGTAATGTGCTTTATTCCCTTGATGTTTGGATATTGAATATTATATGGGTTAGTGTTAAAAATGGAATTTATTTATCCCTTTGTGTTTGGATATTGAAATTATAGGTTATATGTTTGTTTTAATTTAAGATGTTGGTAGAAATCTTGCAAAGATGACACATTGATTGTGTTCTTCAATTTTGTTTAAAATGAAAGCTTGCTTTTGGGTTGTTATGAACTTGTGAATGGTTTAAGATTTGTTTGGGGTTGCTAGGAACTTGTGAAAATGGTTTAAATTTTGTTTGGGTTATTTTGAACTTGTGAGAATGGTTTAAAATTTGTTTGGGTTGCAATAAACTTGTGAAAGGGTTTAAAATTTGTTTGGGTTATTTTGAACTTGTAAGAAGGGTTTAAAATTTATTTTGGTTGCTATGAACTTATGGGAATGGTTTGAAATTTTTTTGGGTTACAATGAACTTGTGATAAGGGTTTAAAATTTTTTTGGGTTTTTATGAACTTGTGAATGGTTCAAAATTTATTTTGGACTTGTGGGAATGGTTTAAAATTTTTTTTGGGTTGTTTTGAACTTGTGAGAATGGTTTGAAATTTGTTTGGGTTTCAATGAACTTGTAGGAAGGGTTTAAAATTTTTTTGGATTGATTTGAACTTGTGAGAATGTTTTAAAATTTGTTTGGGTTGCAATGAACTTGTGATAAGGGTTTAAAATTTATTTGATATGTTATGAACTTGTGGGAATGGTTTGAATTTATTTTGGGTTGCTAGGAACTTATGGGAATGGTTTGAAATTTGTTTAGGTTTCAATGAATTTCTTTTGGCTTTTTTTCTCTCATAGGTTAGAGGTTATTTAAAGTGCAAAGGTCTAGATTTGTTTGTTGGATAAGTAAAGGCTACTTTGTCTTTGATTTGTGAGATTGAAAAATTGTATTTGACATAGTTCTGTGAGAGCATAAAGGGCTAGTTGAAGTAACAATAGTTCATATTATTAGTATTTTCTTTTCTATTTTTAATATAATGCTGAAATGTTTTTTTTTATTTGAGAAAACATTTTTAGTAAAAAATCCAAAACACTACATATAAATCTTATTTTATGTATAGGGGGCTGTTGAGAACTTCAAGTACTTGGACGAGGGTCTAATATTTGAGGTGCCAAACTTGTGATTGGATTAATGCTTGGAGGTGAGTGTGTTGGATTTGTATATGTATTGTGATTGTTTTAGATTAGTGTATGAGATTTGTATATGTATATGTATATGTATTGTGATAGGCCATTGGTTGAATTTGGTATGACAAAAGCTATTTTTTTAAGGGTCACTTCTCCTAGTATGGTACTCAGCATACATACCTAGGATAACTAAACTCAAGCCATGAAAAGTGCTAAAATTTAATCATATAGTCCACAAAGTTTAGATAATCTCTAAGAGATCTCATGGCCTACCTTGGTACACTCCATCATGAAAAATATCAAAAATGTGTTTTAATACACCCTTGATTACGGTTCAATTGTCCATGCTAACTATTAATCTCTTGGTCTTGAGTAATATATATATTATGAGTAATTTTCATATTTTCATAATTTATAATTTCCTCAAATTTTACAAGTCATTTAGCCAAATTTTCTTTTTATGAAATTAACTATAATCTCCAAAATTTCAAATAAGACTTTATTTTAATTTGGCTAAAATGCATATGACCCCTTTGTACTTTAGCCTATGTGCGATAACCCCCTAAAATTTCAAAATGTTACAAGAAACCCATTTTGTCCAATTTTCCATCTAAAAAACTAACAGCACTGAACACATTAGCTTAAAGGATGCCAGGTTAGAGCAAATAATTAAAAGATAATAGGGGTATTTTTGTCTTTTCACCATTAAAACATCAGTTTTTTATTGGTATAAGCGATTATCTTGTCGATAATTTTGTCTTTTCACTTATTATATTTTAATTATTTGCTCCAACTTGACATCTTATAAGCTGATGTGTTAATTACTATTAGTTTTTGGATTAAAAATTGGATGGAATGAATTTCTTATAACATTTTGAAAGTATAGGGGGATTATGTGCACATAGGCTAAAGTACAAGGAGGTCATGTGCATTTTAGCCTTTTAATTTCTATGCTTGATATCAATCTTAATTTCTCATATATAATCCCTAATTAGGATAAATTTTTAAAATTTCACATTCACTATCTAAACTAAATATTTCTATAATTATATAATCATGAATTAAGTGTGGTTTTCATAATCAATCCTATTTAATTCAAGCTTAATTTATCACAAATACATCTTCATAACGAATCAAGGATTAGCCATAACAATCACATAATTAAACTTGGAATTCCATAAGAACAAAATTAACCACAATGTGAACTATGTAATATCCACTTTTTCATATCTCTAGATATATTAAAAAATTTATAAATTTAGTAGTTTCATACCTAAAAGATTATATTTAAATTGCCCTAGGTTTTCTTAAATGGGAGAGGGATCAAACTCAAAGAAAAGTCTAGGGACTAAAGTGAAAAGAGGAAAAGTTATTAAAATATCTAAAGTGTAATCATTATGCTTCCAAAATATCTAGCGCATTTATAACATGTAATTATGATGTTGAAAAATATCTAAAAAGCAATGATTATGCCAAAAAAAAAAATTATAAAAAGGTCTAAAGGTCATGATGACTTTAGGAAAATATCATAAGGACAAAATAGTTAATTTTACCCAAGGTTAAAATGGTAAATTCACCCAAGGGTAAAATAGTAATTTTACCACAAGGGTAAAAGTAATAATTTCACTTAAAAAATTCATGAAAATTTTCCTCAAGACCATTTCCTTACAGTTTTTGAAATTATGAAGTCAAGTGATGGGTAAATTAGTCATTTTGGCATAAAGGGCAAAATGGTAATTTTGCCACAAGGGTAAAATAGTAATTTTTAGCTTAGGGGTAAAATAGTCATTTTACCTAGAAAATGTCATGAAAATTCTTATGAAGCCTATGCCATGACACTTTTTGGAATTATGAGAGAAAATGAAGGGTAAAATGGTTATTTTGCCATGAAGGGCAAAATGGTCATTTTTTCCTCCCTCCTAACATAAATGACTTTCTCCATTGGAAAGGAAGAAAGTCACTGGCAAGGAAGAGAAGAGAGTGGACAAAGGAGGAAGGAAGAAGAAGAAGAGAAGAAGAAGGAGAAAAAGTGAAGGAAACTCTAAGGAGAAAGCACTTTTATTGGCAAATCAAGGTAGTCAAGGTAGTTAAACAAGCCTACACCCTTGATTTCATGTTTCATGGATTATTTTAAGTGTTTGAACAATTTCCATGGCTTCTATGACTTTTAAGGGTTTTTCTCTCTACATTATTTTAAGCTTAAATTCCTATTGGGTTATGTTTGTATGATTATATGGATGTATTTGTGAGTGTTAGAATGATTGACTAAATATTTTATGGAAAGTTGTGATTTTCTTTCACTGTGTTCATGAAATCCCTTCTTGTTTGGATTGATTATGTGATGTTAGGATTGACATGGTTATGGTGTTTTCTTGCTTAAATATTGATGAAAATGGGAAAAAGGGAAGAAATTATGTGAAACAATTCCATTTCCCTTTTCTTCTTACTTTGGTTGAGATATAGTGAGTTTCCATAAAGGGACCTTTGCCAAATTTCAACCTATATGTGTAGTTAAAATTTCAGTCTTGAGTAAGAGAGAGAGAGAGAATTGGTATTTTGATGATACTCCCTTATTTCCCCCTTTTTCCTTGTGTTTGGCCAAGAGCAACTTGAAATTATGTGTCCATGAAAATTATTCCTACATGTGCTTATGGTTTTGGCCAAGACAAGAGAGAAAGAGATAATAATATTTATAATGATTTACATGATGAATTACCTTCCATAATCATGAAATCCTAACTTTGAATGTATATTTCAATAAGAGGGAAAAGATATATTTATGTATATGTATAGATATAATATGAGAAAGAAATATTTATATGTATGCATAAATATATTGAAAGCAAAATGAAATGAAAATGATGAAGAACAGGATTATTAATTCACCTAAGTTTGTAATAGAACCCTTGATGTTTGATACCATCACGTGTGAAAATTGTATGGAAATGAAAGCAAATTGATGTATACATGTTTGTATGAAGGAAAAAATGGAAGAAAGGGAAGAAATGGTTTGAAACTCCTTTAATTTCCCCTTCCTTGCTTAGTGTATGAGAGCATCACATGGTACCATAAAAGAGTTTTGCATGATTTTAGTCCATGTATATATTGGTTGTAACTGTAATAACTGGAACTATTTTTAAAAGATAAAACCTGATTTTCACGATGAATTCATGTAAGTGAAGCCTGGCACAACTTTTGAGGATGACAGTTTGAAACGGAGGGCCGTTCGAAGTCAAAAACACAATCGAATGGAAAGAAATGCAATCCGGCGATCAGTAACTGACAGACGACATTTCATGCTTCAATTTCACTGACAGAGGCCAAAAGCTTTGTATAGGAACTTGTGCCAACGTCTGGATGGAAGCCGACATCCTGAAGTTTCCCCGGGTGATTCGGGAAAAGTCAGAATTGCCCCCGGAAGCTTTAAATTTCCCGAAAGCCCGCCATTTGTCATAATTCCCTCTCTCTCCTCTCTCTCTTCTCTCGTCCAACGCACACCGCCACCTGAGCCATCGTGAGCCACCATATAGCATACCAACCGACTCCCCTCGCCACCCTTGACCTCCAGCAGCCACTCATGGCCACCAACGGCTGCCATCGCGTGAGATTTTCACCAGCTGAGATCGCCGCCGTCTGTAACAATAGAAAAGATTCGAAAGAGTTTTTAAAGGATTTTAAAAGATAAAACTTGATTTTAACCCTAATCCCAAAAAAACGAAGACTGACATGTATTTCGAGGATAATGACTGGACATAGAAGGTCCTTTGAAGCCAGAAACACAATCAAACAGAAAGAAATGTAATTCGGCGATCAGAAACTGACGGAAGGAGTTTCGTGCGTCACTTTTGTTGACGGAGGCCAAGACTTTCGCATGGAAATACGTGCCAACGTCTGGAAGGATGCCGACACCCTAAAAGATCCCCGGGTGGCCTGGGAAAAGTCGAGATCGCCCCTGGAGGCTTTAAATTACGCAAACTCCCGCCATTTCTCCCATTTCACTCTCTCTCCTCACCACACTCTCTCTCTCTTCTCTCGTTACTCTCTCCACCTTCCTCCACCGTGAGCGGCCACCACAGCCACCGTGGGCCGCCACCAAGGGTACCAACCGACACCATCGCCACAACCACCAAAGAACCAACCACCGCCACCAACGGCCACGGAGACGCCGAAAAATGCCATTTTTCCTCCATCGCACGAAATTTCTCACCGATTCGCCGTCCGACGCCGTTGACCCTCACCGCTTCTACCACCGTAGCCCGAGCCGCTACCGCTTCAGAGTTCGGCGTTGAAAGAGGCCGAACGCACCGGATCGAGGCAAAACACCGGAGGCGAGACGCGCGGGCCGAAAACACCGCCAAACGGGCCGTGAACCGCCGGCCACCACCGTGATTCTGACTCGCGGGCTTCACCGTGGTGTGATTTTCGAGACAAACCGTAACTCACCGCTGCGGCGCCATCGCCCGCGCCGTGGCGCCAGTGCCGTGTCGGAGTTTTGGACGCGTGCATCCCGAGAAATCGAGATCACCGGACGTAGAATTCCATAATCCGAGCACGATGGTAAGGTCCGCTTTCCCAAAAACTGATGTTATATGATCGAAATGGTCACGAACGTAATTAGGCAATTAATTAACCTAGGTAACTGTGTAACCGGGTTTAGGATTGAAAATTGGATGACGTGACGAATCTAAATATTCAATTTCATGTCCAGGGAAATAATTGGGCTCAGAAACTGAGATTTTGCAGAGTCCTGACTTGAATTGAAGCGACCGGAGACCAGGTAGGATAATTTACACTTCCCGAACCCTAGAATTGATTTAGTGAATACCTAACTGATTTAGACGACTTGTATGGATTTTCGTGCTATTTTCGATGGGATAAAATTGCATGCCTGTGTGCTGAAAACCCTAATTGCATGTTAGACACCTTGTTTATCGAGTTTAGATGCCTTTAGGACGGATTTACTTAGGGTTGGGTACTTGATAGCCGGTATGGGACTACGTTAAGTATCCCTCGTGACAGAAGCTTTTAAACGAAATTATTTTTATCGATTTAGCCTGCATCTTGAAGTTAGGGATTGCGCGTTAAACTAGGATGACCCTAAGAGAGGTTTAGGGAGTATAAGGGTGGATAACCTACACGGGGAAACGTTGTGATTTAGGCGTGATACCCTAGAACCCTGAGGAATAGCCGATCGAGTGCATGTGAGTTCGAATAGATCGTATGAGGATGAGAATTGGCATATGTGCACATGCTAGGGACGCCTAGATGTTGATTCTCACCCGGTCCTTGAGTGAGTGATTGGTGTTACAGATCACCCTCACAATATAGGCTTGATTCGGGTGATTGGTGTTACTGATCACACCCAACGATAAGAGAGGTATTCTCTCTAGACTACGTGCAATTAGAAGACGATTTAGATTCGGAAACAGTGGATTTGTAACCAACGTGGATTGAGATACACAGGGCATGAGATTTTACTTGATTTTGATAATTGATTTTAAAAGAAAATAGATTTCCTGATTGTGATATATTGCCGCAATTTCCATGTGTTTAAACGATTTTAAAGATAAGGTATTCCTTGTTTTTCGAGCCGATTTCGGAAGGCGATTTGGTGTTCACACCATTGAGTATTCAATCGGTTTTCGAATGATAATTAAATTGTAAATTATTCTACTGGGATTCATATCTCATTAGGTTGTGTACTCAGATGAACAGGGACAGGGGCAGGAGCCCAGACGATAGCCGAAGCTGACTCGAGGATAGATAGAAGGATGATTAGCTTAGGCTTGAATCATTTGTATATATACTCGATGACACTCGTTATTTAACGGATTCTGCTTTCTTGTAAATTTTGTATGAACTAGACTGAATGTATATATAACGCTTCGTATAGTATGTATGGATTGTAGCGATGAATTGATGTTCTTTGTGTATGGATTTATATTAGTATGTTTATCAGCCGTTGTTGGACTGGCCGTTGAGTTTTAAACAGTGATTACAGATTTGGGATATGACCAATTTACGAGGAAACTCGCCGATTTTCAGTAGAATCTACCGCTGTAAATTTATGGATTTGAATTGAAATGTGTATGAATGTATGATGAGACATGTATGAGTTTTAGATTTCATTCCAGAGGTATTATTGATGATGTATGTATGTATATTTAGTTAGCTGCGTGTAAATCAGGGTTGAACGGAATCTGAATGGATAACGGAGAATCTATTTGGGTTACGCTCAACCAATAGCGATCCCCTGACGTTCCCACATAGGGAATAAACATTCAGAATACCACATATACTTCCGCTAATCAGATAAGCATCGCGTATGACGTATTAGGGGGTCGTTACACCGTCAGCCACCGTTGGCCGTCAATGCCACCACCAATGTGTAGCCTGAGCTGCCAGCTTCCTCCACCGTTGGCCGTTAGATTGAAGGTTTTTTCGTCCGCTGTGCCTAAAACTTTGGGGCCAGAAAATGCCATCCAAACGGCCGTGAACCGCCGCGCCACCACCATATTCGGACTCCTCGTCTTGCGAGCTTCGCCGTGATGTGAATTTCGAGGCCAACTGCACCCCTCCTCTGTTTGCCGTCGTGTGTCACCGTGCCGGAGAATCTGGATATACACTGGGAGACACCGAGACCACCCCAGGACAGATTTCCATCATCCGATAACACTGGTAAGGTCCGATTTGCCTAAAACTGATGGAATTTGATTGAATTAGCTGCCGAACGCGAATAGGAAATAAATTGACCTAAGAAATAGGGTAATCAGACTTAGAATCGTAAAACGGATGACGTGACGAGTTTAAATATTCCTGTAAATATCCAGGGAATTGATTTAGCTCGGAATTCGAGACTAAGAGAAGTTATGAATTGATTTGGAACAACAGGAGACTAGGTAGGATGATTTACGCTTCCCGAGTTCTAGATTTAACCTAGTGAATACCTGAACGATTAGATTTAATTGCATGGATTTACGTGCTACTTTCGATAAACTAAATTGTATGCCTGTGTTCTGAAAACCCCATTTGCATGTTAGATGAATTATTTATCGAGTTTAGATGCCATTAGGACGGATTTACTTAGGGTAGGGTACTTGATAGCCGGTATGGGACGATCGTTAAGTATCCCGAGTACAGGGAGTTTTTAAATGATATTATTTTTACCAGATTTATCCTGTACTGCGTTAGGGATCACGCGATAAATCAGGACGACCCTAATAAAGGTTTAAGGAGTATAAGGGGGGATAGCCTACACGGGGAAACATTGTGATTTAGGCGTAATACTCTAGAACCCTGAGGAATAGCCGACCGAGAGCATGTGAGTTCGAATAGACTGTATGAGGATGAGAATTGGCGTATGTGCACATGCTAGGGGACGCCCTAGATGTTGATTCTCACCCGGTCCTTGAGTGAGTGATTGGTGTTACGGATCACACTTACAACATAGGCGAGATTTGGGTGATTGGTGTTATGGATCACACCCAACGATAAGAGATGAGATTTCTCTAGATGACGTGCAATTGGACGATATTAGATTTGGTCGCAGAGGATTTGTGGCCAACATGGATTTAGATACACTGGCCATAGGATTTAACCTGATTTTGAGTACTAATTTTCAAAGAAATGGATTTCTAATGATTTCAGAATTTGCCGTAATTTTCATGCGATAAATTGATTTTTAAAGATAAGTTATTTCACGGATTTTGAATTGATTTTGGGAAGTTATTTTCGGTGTTTGCACTGCTGAGTATTCAACCAGATTTCGAACTGTATTTTGAACTGTAAATTATTCTACTGGGATTTTATATCTCACCAGGTTGTTTACTCAGATGAACAGGAACAGGGACAGGGACCTAGACATTAGCTGGGCGATGCTTTGGTGATAAACAGAAGAGCCGCTTAGTCTAGGCTTTAATTGCATTGTATGTATTTATACTGATGTTGTTGTATATTAGTTTTCTGTAATTTATGTTTGCTATTGTTATTGGACTGGCTGTATATCAGTAAATTGGATGACTGTTGTATTTTGGGATACACTCGAAATACAGGGGAAACTCTGTCAAATTTTTGGTACGGTTTACTACTATAAACTTGTGAAATTAAGTTGGAATTCGCATTAAATGATCGTATGATGTATATATGGATTTTAGTTTTCATTCCAGAGTAATTTATGATAAATGCATGTATAATTAGTTTAGCTGCATGTGAATTAGGGTTGAACGGAATCCGAATGGACAACGGAAAGTCTATTTAGGTTGCGCTCAACTAGTAGCGATCCCCTGACATTCCCACATCGGGAATAACTGTTTAGAAAACCCATACGCTTTCGCTATGCAGATATAGGATTGTGTATTTTGTATTAGCGGGTCGTTAAAGTAACACCCCTTATCTTATCTTAACAATGTCATATAATATATTCAAATAAGTGGTTACATTATTCTTAGCTTTTTTCTAATATTAATTTTTTCAAGCATTTAATCCATTAGTAATTTAATATATAATTAGGTTCAGGTCCTTTTGTTCAGGCAAACATACTTTTGCACAGCGAAAATTAAATATCTCATACATTACCGTAGAATTTATAAGAGGTTTGATATCATATATATATATCATAACTGTTTGATACATAGTTCCACATACATATTATGGGATATATGAAATACTTATTCATAAGGAGTAAGAAGACAACAAGCCTATCACTCATCTGATACATATTAGCATAATAATGAGAAATATATTCCTAGTAGTTTAACAAACTATTTTCTTTAAAATAACTGATATATACCATTGTACGAATATAGAAAATAATTCTACATTTAGTTTAGTTCCAAAATTCTTTTCATACAGATCTATGGGTATGCCACATGTGAAACATGTGTGTATGCATATATGAACATGAGATATGCAACATGTGATATCATTAATGGAATGAATAACAAACTTTCAATGTTCACATACTTTAACCATTCTCACATAGAACATATTCATGCAATACAAATTATAATATCTCCTAAATGCTTTGCTCTTGGGAGGTATACATCAGATCATTCCTCCACATGATTATTGTAATAACCCAATTTTTAAAATAAATTAAATTGGATACAATAAATTTAGATTTTGTTGAAATTGAATTAAGCGTATTTTTTTGAGTTTGTAGTTAAAATTTGAGAATTTTTTGGAGTAAAAATCTTATATGATGGAGAAAACTTGATTGACTTCAAGAATTTAGTAGATAATTTGGAAGGCTTAAAATCTTCAAAAGATTTCTAAATTCCTTCCGTATAGGCCTATATTCTTGCCTAGATCAGAGAATGCATCCAAAATTTACCCCAGGCAAAGCAGGAAAAGATCAAATTGCCCCTACAGGCCATAAAATCTTAAAACCTCACATTTTTCTCTCATTTTCCTTTACTCTCTCTCTCCTTCTCACACTTTCTCTCTCTTCTCCCTCTCATTTGCATGCCACCGTCTAGCCACTAGAACCGTCGCGCTGCATCGCCGCTGGACCTTGCCACCTGTGTAGCTCGACATCGCTGACCTTCAGCTGCCATTCCCAACTGCCGACGGATGCCATAATGGCCAGAAATAGCCGTGTTTCCTCCTGTAGAGAATTTAAAGACTCACCGCGATCTCTGTCGTTTAACGTCATTTGGCCACACCACCACCACCATCAGCTAGCCTATGCTACTAGATTCCTTCACCAGCTGCCAGTCGGTGAAACACCGCTTCCATGCACTGTGAACAGAGGAAAATAACTTTGATGGCTATTGCTTTCTCTGTCAAAAAATTGTGGTTAAACAGTCATGTTTCACCAAACGGACCCCGGATCCGGTATCCTCGAGTTACGGGCTACATTTTGGAGTATTTTTTGACCCCAACCTTTGTTTGTCACCATGCGCCATCGTCCGCTACCGTGCTCTGTCGTGTGTTGTTGTCGAAGTTGTTGGAAAGTTGTCAAAATCAAATTTCAAGCTTCTGAAACCCTCAGTATAATTTAAAATACCCCAATTTGATGTTTTCCTATAGATTTTGTTTCTGAATGTGCCTTAATGATTAGGCCGGAGTGTAAATTAGGAATTTAATTGTAAAAAGGTAAAATTGTAAAGGAAAGAGAGAGAATTGCAAATGGAAAATACACACTCACACGGCAAAGAGAAAAGAAAGGAGAAAAGAGGAAGAAAGCATACACACCCATACAATTTGATTAAGGCAAGAAGAAGAGGGAGTTTTAGCCAAGAAAAGAAAGGAAGCAAGGTGTAGAAGGAGACCAAAGGAAGGGCCAAGATCATTTCTTTGTAACTCACCATCAAGGTAGGTTAACAATTCTTATGATTGTGTTCCACGTTTTAATTTATGCAACCAACATGTTTTCACAAGATTTCTATGGAACATAATTGTCTACCTACATTCTTGACAAAATGTATGTATGTTGGCTAGCATGTGTGATTGATTGGGATGTTGGTGGATGAGATGACATGCATATTGTTGTTGGAAAGAGGATTAGGGTTAGATAATGCTAAATTCATGATGACCGTTGTAACATCCACTCCTAATATTTGCATTTTATGATGATGTTGTTATTATTATTGTTAGTATTATTTGTGGGATGTTAAGGATGATTTATTAAAGAGTTAGAATGGACATTTTTACCATTATATAATCACTTTTGTGATTAAAGAATGAAATTGAAAATTTGGTGAGGAGTGTACATTAATATTAATCTCCAAGAAAGTGACATTTATTCTTAAATTATTTAGAATTTTAAAGAGATGTACACTAGTATTATTTTTGAATAAAAGGAAAATTTCCCTTAAAAATGGTTAAAGAGATTTTTATAAAGGTGGCCAAGTGTCCACATAGTTCCCAAGTGTGCACAATGACCCTAGGAAGGTGGCCAAGTGTCCACATAGTGCCTAAGTGTGCATAATGAGCCTAGAAAGGTGGCCAAGTGTCCACAAGTGCCCAAGTGTGCACAAATTTTATATAAAAGCATGTTTTATGAATGATAAACATAAATGCTTTGTTAATTTTATGATAATGTGTTTTATAAACATGCCAGATGTTTTGCTTGAAAAAATATTATTTTTATTTCATTGACATTTAAATTGATCATACATTGCTTGTTAGTTTATATTTATGAATAATGCTATATTTTTATTTTCAAGAATGTAGAGTTAGATATTTTAGTGCTTGCACCCTGATACATATTAGTTATTTTTAGAACTCGAATTGTTAATCTACTGAGAAACTTGTGTTTCTCATTACTATACTAATATGTATCAGATACGAACACTTAGTAGGGCCAGGAGATAGAAGTTTCTTTTTATTTTAAGGAAAATTTTGTAACCCCTATTTTTGGGTCCTAGTCTAGAAATATTTAGTTTATAATTAGGATTATTCTTTTGACAGTAGACATGGGATGTAAATTGGAAAGAACCGGGGAAGGGATATGTGAAGGACCGGTCCATCCTATTAATTTGTAAAGGGTCTGAGTGACAGGATTGTTTTTTCCTGACTCCTAACAAACAGGTACTTCATATATCCTAGTACATATATAAAGAAATGTAATGGACATTATTGCACATGTATTTAATTGAATTACATGAAGTTTTTAATTTCCGCTGTGTAGTTAAGTATATTTTTATCTATTCCAATGTGCATATGAGTTTTAATTTGAGCAAAAGATCCCGAACCTAATCTGCTTAATATAATTTAATGGTATAATTGCTCAGACATTAATTATCTAGAGGTATACACCAGATTATTCCTCCTAAAACTTAATTCCTTGGGAGTATATACCTGATCATTCTGCACAAGGTGTTATTCTTGGGAGGTATACACCAAATCATTCCTCCTCAAAATTCTAGTCTTTGGAGGTATTCACCAGATCATTTCTCCTTAGAGCTTTAATCTTGCCTTTCACAAATACCATAAGCATTTCTATGCTATTCAATCATATTCACATGATTTTAGAATATATTTCTAGCAAAAAGATGCATGCTATTTATCATCCATACTTGACCATTTCATCATTTCCCATCTTTTCACTTACAACAGGCCATTTTGGATGGCACCTTAGGCTACTTTCTAATAGCACATAAGTTTAGCCATTCAAAGGAAAATTTTACATAGCATTCGGCCAAGGCAAGAAAGTCATGAGAAATTGGCATTTCTAACCCACTTAGTTCATTTCTAGCATTATTTTTACCATTTAAACATTATGGTAACAATTTCCATAATTATGGATAATGCTTTCTCACACCTCATTTTCTTGTAAGTGTACATTAAGCCTTCTTTCTCACACCTTTCTAGCTCATTTTTCATGTTAGATATGACAATGCACATTATCTTACAACTTCACATACTTATGCACATTTTTAAAGTGAAATGGTAAAATTTTGAAATGGTACCTTGGCTAAAACATAAAAATACCATAATTTTCTCTCTCCTCCTTTCTTGTGACAAATCTTACAAGGTTTTCTAGCCATTTTCAAATGAAATTTCAGCACCATTTTCTTGGGTCCATTCGGCCAAGATGGGTAAGTCACACTTTCATGGTTTATGAAGTTAGAAAATGGGAAAAATGCCTAGACATTAATCTAACTAGATTTTCTCTCTCTTGCCATTTCATGACACTTTCTATCACTCTTTCTAGCACCATTTTAAACCAATTTTAGCACCATCACAAGAGCTAGCATTCGGCCAAAGAGAAAAAAAAATAAGAAAATGAAGTTATCTCACCATCTTGCTTATAGTACAACCATATTCAAGTAAATCCCATGCAAGACTATCATTTTCTCACTCTTTGAGACAACATTTTAGCCATGATACAAGCTAAGGTTTTTCAAGACTAAGGTTCCAATCTTGAAAAATTCCTATCTCTTAGGTTATCAAGCATTTCAACATGTCCATAGCCATAAATACAAAAAGTTTTCAACATATTCCAAACCCATTCAAGAAAATCATCCATAAGAATGTAGAGAGAGAAAAACCATCCTTCTTGCAAGAGTAAGAACACTTTAAACAAACTATAAAACAAGAAAAGAATGACATATGCATGTTTAGCTAACTTAAAAATGGAAGATGAGTGGAATCTCCAAGTTGTTTTGGTGGATTTTCTCTTCTATTTTTCCCTTGGAAAGCTTTGGCCAGCACACTCCTTTCAACTTCTCTTTGACTTCTTCTTCTCCTAAAGGAAGAAGAAAACTTAAATTAGGGTTTTGGTGCAATTGCCAAAATGCCCTTGGTGTGAAATGACCAATTTACCCTTACTACTTATCCTTTTCAAGAATGGCATCCACTCTCCTTAGGAATGTAATTTTGTGCAACTTCCATGGGCTGGGACATTTTTGCCCTCAAGAATTTTGAAATTGGAGAATGGTCACTCATCTTTTTGGAAATTGCCAATATGCCCCTAAAGAAATTATCATTGTGCCATTCAAGTCCAAATGGCCATTTTAACTCCATTTTTCACCCTTTTCAGATTTAATGGGTAAAAATCACTTAAATAAGGTTTCATAAAACTTTTTTTTATGAATTTATTAATTTACCCTTCTTTTAGAAAAATTAACATTTTGCCTTTAGGATAAAATTACCTTTTTTCCCTTTATGCCAATGTTGTTATTTTCACCCTTATTCTTTCTCCTTTTTGAACATAAAAGTGTAAAGATTTCTAATTTCTATTTCCTTAGAATATTTAAGGTAGAAATTAAATTTTTTACATTATATAAAATTACTAATATGCCCTTAGGGTAAAATTATGGTTTTGCCCTTTTTAGGGAAAATTGCCATTTTGACATCAAAATGCACATAATCACTTACATAACTAAATTCTTCTTCTCTCTTTAATGAAAATGATGAAAGTCCTTTAATGTAATTTCATGAAATAAGAAAAACCAATTTAATTTTCTCCTTCATGATAAAATTACTATTTTGCCCTTCTTTACCAGATTTTCTAGTTCCACTCTTTTATGACAAAAGTGACTCTATCTTGATGAAAATGTCCATTCTATCTTTTTAATGAACCCTCCTTATCATCACATAATTAATAATAATAATAATGCCATTATAAAATGCAAGTTATTAGGAGCGGGTGTTACATTGGTTGTTTCCGGCCATAAGCAAGAAAAAGTGAGGAAATGATGTTTTAAAATGATATGTTTGGGGTGTTATAAAAACTCTTTATAATTCTTTTTGTATAGTCATGTTATCTCTTTGTATTAGTTTGTGTTTGAACTTTCAATTTCACCATGGCTTTTGAATAGAGTAAGTGCATATATAAGATAGGTGCATGCAATTTATAATTCTTTAGGCATGAAATTTGAGTCTATCCAAAGTGAGATGATGTCCTCTTAACATATTTTTCTTATTACAACAATGGATAAATCTTGGATTGTTAAGCCTCTAATACACCCGAATATGTAGAGGGTCTGAATGGATTTTTAGATTTTGCATTTGCAAATGAAAGTGTTGATGGAAGGATTATATGTTCGTGTGTTAGATGTAAGTTTAAGAAATGACATTAGAAAAGTTATGTATGAGCAGATTGCCAAATGCCCAATTGGCATTCCACAAGATTAGTGGGCATCATTTATTCTTACCATTTTGATCCCAAGATAAAGGTAATATAACTTTACTTATTTGATGATATGACGACTGTGAACACTGTCTTTTGTCTGGGCATTTTTATAAATAAAAAGATAAATAAAAAATAAAAAATGAAAATGAATAAAAATGAGTTTAAAACTAGTTTAGTAGACTTAGAATTTTATTTTTATCTCAAAAATAAAATAAATAATTAAAGATAAAAAAATAAAAGAATAAAAAAATATTGTAACCTTTATTTTAGTTATATAATTTTAATTAAAAAACAAATAAAATTGATTAAAAATAAATAGTAGGAAAATGGGTAGATATTTTTTTTGTTTTATTACTTCGCCATTCTTGGCTTTCTTATTCTTATTTCCATTTTTCCCTCCTTACTTTTCATTACCAAAATGCCTTTTTAACCTAATTATAAAAGCCATAAAATACAAAATAAAAGAGAGAGGGTCTCATGCAACATCCCAAAATTTGACAGGATGGTTAAATGTCAAATTTTGTATAATTAAACATCATTAGAATTAATTAACTTGATAAAAATTTAATTGTTTGTTGTTCTCAATGAAATTTTAGCATTTAGACTAAAAGATTGATAAAATCACAACTAGGATGTCTTAGGAGGGTAAACTAGAGATTTTGGAAAATTTAAGAAATACCTGTCTAGGAACAAATTCCCTATTTAAATCATAATTTAATTATAATTCCCTAACTAAATGACTAAAAAACTTAATTCCCTCCATAGATCATCATTAATGCTAACCCCTTCTCTAAGTTTTCCCTTATGTTTTCTCCACTTTCCCTTCAAGCACACCTTCCCATTTCATAAAACATACTTTCATGCCCTAGAGAGAGATAGAGATAAGGAAAATTAGATAGACAAACTTTCATTTCTCCTTTCAACTCTTCTCCATCCTCCATTAAACTCAAGATCTAGCTTCATCAAGTGAAGAGGGAGTAACTTCACTTTGCTTGGGACCTAGGTCCAAGTGAGGATGAGGGAGTATCATCAACCCTAGCAAGTTTCTCTTGTTTTCAACAAGTTTCAAGGTAGGAAGCTTCTTTATACCTCTATGTGTGTTATAATGGCCTCTAGTCTTGATTCTTGTTTGATTAAGTGGTTAAAAGCAAAATATTTTAGATATACTACTAAACTATGTTGGGTGAGAGGAAATTTTGATAGTGGGTGTGAGAAATTCATGATATAGGTATTATGCTTTTCTTGCATGAAAATATATGGATGACTTATGTGATTGTGTATATAGACTTAGGTTTTCCATATTTGGTCATTAGGAGAGTTTTATACACTAAACTAACCTTAGTAGACTTAGGTATGGATGGAAAGTGCAGAAAAATTAAACAACCTACTACAAACCCAAGAGAAGTGTTGTTGTGCACTTCGTCGTGTAGCACCCCCAATCCTATAGTTCTTTTTAGTTATTTAGATAATATAATATAGTATACTATAAGATTGGTGAGTTACAATTACCTCTACTCGAGTAAACTTTTTAATTTTTACCAAGTTGAATAATTAAGTGCCATTGGTTTGGGTCTCTATACTCGGGTTCTCACATGTAATGAAATGAAAATAAAGAAAATAATAATACATACATATATTCATCTACATTCTAATTAGTCATAAGTATATACATCCATATAAATCATTTCTTTCTGAGACATATACCTATAGATATGTCAGGTTGACAACAATTTTTCAGTTAGGGTAAGGAGGCCACAACCCTGCCACTCATACCCTTTTCAAAACCTTATTAATGGATAACTCTATTCCTCTCACATATCTTGAATACATATATGCCCTCCTTCCCTATACATCAAAAATAAATCATCCTGACCCTATCCAAAAACATAGTAATGGGTTAGGATAGTGGGGCATGTACAACTTCATTCCAAATAATTACATGTAAAATATAACAACTATTATACTAATCATGCAATTCCACCCCTCCTGTAGGTGGGGGTGACGGAGGAACTTCTATAATAGCTACCACCCAAACCTCCTTTACTATCATGAAATACCAAAAAAAGGGTATTTCCTTCCATGCTATGTCTTCCTCCAACAGGATGTGGAATCTAGGCATCTAATACAAACTAGCATTTATATAAGAATAAATCTCACTAGCATAAAAATCTGTTTAAAATCACTAGACTGAACCACCATATGCATATGAAAATCTGCAACATTGTTTTCATCATCAAATAGAAAATAGTATCTATTAGGATGAAATGCAGGAATTATACAATTATAGCATGTACTTATGAATGCATACATAGTCACAATTCACCAGATGTCAACAATACAAGATATGTCATTTCATCATATATCTTTGCCATAGTAACATTATCATATTCACATATAAAACATGAGCAAGGAAAATAAGGCATATCATAATGGCCAATGCCAAAATCATCATATTAGCCATCGGGTGAGTCGCCTAGTGAACAACTTCATATGCTCCTACAACACTCATGGATGAGTTTCAAGTTGAGTTCCTCATGGTCCCTAACCACTAGCAGTCCATGCTTGCCCTGACTATCTAGAGTGTCCCCTAATAGATCTGAGTATACAAGGTCCCTTCCCTCTCGACAAATCATCCCTAACCAGCTTTATCCCAAACAGGGTCAGTATAACTCACTCAATGGTCCCTGCCAACTCTGACAGATCATCCTTGCCCAGTGGGATCGATAACCTTTGGATTCTTTACTTCACTTTCATCCCAAAAAGGGGTTGGTATACCTCACGAGATCATTGCCAACTCTGATAGATCACGTCTACTTTGCCCTTGTGAATCATGAGGCTATGGAATCACCATTCTTTTCTGATGGATCACATTCCTGACATGCAATTCACAAGTATATATTCTAGAGTGATTCATCTCATGCTATGGCTATGCTAAATTCTAGGTACGTGACTCCTCTTAGTTGGCCATATAAGAATTCACTAAATTAAAATTTGCAATGCATCACGGTGTTTTCATAATCCTTTATGATTGAGTGATGTTTTACAATCCTAAAATATGGTTTGACCATGGAATGCCCAATGATCGTCCTATACCAATAGTTGGTCACTCAATCATGAGCCTATCTACCACTAGTACATACACTTGAAAAACTCTTCTCTTTTCTCTTCTATGTTTTTTGCTCTTGCTTTTTCAACCTTAAGTTACATGTTACCCAAAAAGATATAATTTCCTTATGTAATGACATTATTGTTGACTCCTTTGAGCATACACTTAAGAAAATAGAAACTTTGACTCAAAAACTTCTTCTGAACTGTTGAGGTTTCTTTTCAAAGATTAAGTGACCCTTTTAAAACAATTTCGTTATGCAAAACACTATTTTTTCACCTAGCAATATAGTAGTCGGCTTATAGTAATAACACCTTGAAAATTCACACAGAATGCTACAATTCGGCTACCAAAACTACATCATTTGACTATTGGCCAATAGAAAGCTACCAGTCAACTTTTAGGCACATGGTAGTTGGCTAATAAGCTACTATAAGTCGGGCGCCAGCAAAGGAGTCCCGACACCGATTATCAGGAGTTGGTAGTCGGTTGCTACCTGCCTGTTCTGAAAAAATTTGAATTGAAGAACATGGAAGTTGACTTGTAGGATCTTGAAGCTTAATTTTACTACTATGGAAGGTTACTAAGTTCGGATTTCACCTTTTTTCAAGTCTAAAAAAAGTCATGAACTTAGTTTCTAGCATTAATTTGTCGTTTACTCTAGTAAGTTACTGACTTTCATGCTCAATATCATCCATCAAAGAAATTGAAACACATCCAAATATGATGAACAATAAAACCCATTTCATATAATCTAAAATAAGCATGTATAAGTACATCTATTTAGCATGAAACCAGCAATAGAAATTAAACATGCAAAGAATGTAGGTTTGAATCCCTCTCTTAACTCAAAAAGCACGAAAATCATCATTTTCATCAAAATGAATAGTTCTTTCAAAGATAAGGGGATTTGATTATTTGCTACCTTGATTCTTGTTACAGGAGCATGTAGATGATGTTAGATGCCTTCCTAAACTTCCTTTCCATGAAACTTTCCTCCTAATCGCGCTAGAATTCACATTAGATTCCTTTTCCTTCACAATATCTCTCTTTCTCTCTCTAAAATACCATTTTTCTCTCTCTAAAAGGTCTAAAAATAGGTTTATGGTGGAGATTTTTCCTGGCTTTTGGCTTATATAGGTAGTTTCATGTAGTTGGCAAAACTTCAACGCTTGTCTAAAGTCAAGGTCGAGTCTTTGGCCACTTAGCCTCAAGTGGCAGTTTCTCTAGTTATATGGGGAATTATACTTTTGCCTCTAAAATATTGGTACGAGATTTCAAAAATTCGTTAGCTAC
This sequence comes from Senna siamea, assembly GCA_031216115.1. NCBI lineage: Eukaryota > Viridiplantae > Streptophyta > Magnoliopsida > Fabales > Fabaceae > Senna > Senna siamea. The sequence goes on from CM062354.1 coordinate 16,682,911, forward strand.
AATAACTCCCTTTTTGCTAAAATTACATTTTCTACCCCTAGACTAATGAGGATTTACATAATTTCCTTAACTTAACCTTTTTCCTTTTCATTATAGTACCTATTCACTCTCCTTCAATTAAGTCCCTGCACTAATGTAACTATATGCAACTAATGTAGCATGAACAAGCATTTAACTTATTTAATAACTATCAAACATCTCTTATAAATAGTGGGGGCGGATGTTACATTTCTCCCTTCTAAAATAATTTCATCGTCGAAATTAGTATGTACCTATGCAAATAATTCTGGGTAGGTCCTTCTTATATCTTATTCTTTCTCTCATGTGAATTCTTATGGCGATGATTGATCCCACAACACTTTCACTAGTGGAATAGTCTTATTCCTTAACTGCTTAATCTCAATACCAATGATTCTCAAAGGTTTTAGATAAGAAGTTAGATTATCTTTCAACTGTACTGTACTGGCATCAAGAATATATGAAGGGTCTAAAATATATTTTTAAAGCTGAGAAACATGGAAAACATTGTGGAGATTAAACAAAAATAGGGGTAAAGCTATTTGGTATGCTGATGAACCAACTCTTTTCAAAATTTGGAATAGCCCAATATTTCTAGGATTCAGTTTTCTAGACTTAATAGCTCTACTAATACTAGTAACTGGGGAAACCTTGAGGAAAATATGATCTCCTTCATCAAATTCAAATGGTCTTCTCTTCTTATCAGCATAACTCTTTTGTCTATCTTGGACCTTAGCAATCTTTTCTTTGATCATTCTTGTAACATCCCCAATGCTATGGTTCCTTTTGTTAATTAAATAAAATAATATAATATACTACAGGATTGGTGAGTTACTACTACCTCTACCCAAGTCAATTTTAACTTTTACCAAGTTAAATAATTAAGTGCCATTGGTTTTGGAATTATATACTCGAGATTCTCACATGTAACACAGTAGAATTAATTAAAAGAAAATACGCATATGTATTTAAATTCATACACATACATAATTGTCTTACAATTATGGTTTCTTTACATCAAACATATACCTATAGATATGTGAGGCTAATTAGGGTAAGGAGGCAATAATCCTACCACTCATACACATTTAACAAAAAGCTTGCTAATGGATACTTATCTCATATATCCTAATACATATATTCCTTATCTCCTCTATAAAAAATATTCATCTTGATCCTTCCCAAAAACAATAATAAGGAATCAGGGTATTGGGCATGTGTGCTTATCTCAACTATTTACATGTTATACTTTACTGTACAATCCCCTAACTTCATATAGCTAAGGTGTGGGAGGAACCTCTAATACAAAAATAATCCACAATGCTTTAATAACCGGGAAATACCGTAAGAAGAATATCTCTGCTACCTCCACCTCTACCTTTAGTAGGACCTGATATTTGAGCATCTGATACAAACCAGCATTTATATGAGAACAAATCTTAGTAGCAATAACAACCTATTTAAAAACTGCTAATATATACCACTGTACTCATACGAAAACACACTACATTCTTTTCATTATCAATTTATATATCATGTCTATTGAGATACTATACATGAATTATATAGTTATATCTCATACTAATGAATGCAACATCACATATCCATCACACAACATATATCAGAATGGTAATAGGGTTATATTCACATATACATAGGGCATACACAAGGAATTCAGAGCACATCTCATAGCTATTGCCAAATCATATTTATAACAAAAGATCATAATAAGAGAAATCTGGAGAGTCGTCGATCGAACTACTCCTTATATCAAAACCTCACTCACAGGTGAGTTTCTTGTAGCCTATGACTACCCACAGTTTTTAACTATTGGCAGTTCTCAATTGCAATTTGTATATTATATGACAGTGCTCGACTACAATACATGTGTATGCTGGAGTGTCTTCTAGTCGATCTAAGTACATCGATCAACAAAACCCCCCATGAGGGTCCTTGTTTGTCTCTTGGCAGGCCATTCCCTATCATACCACAGGGTCCCTACCCGTCTCTTGGCAGTTTCTCCCCCGTATATTCGGGATTATTTTTTTCCACATATCATTTCTTAAAATACTATTCACAAGTCTATAAACTAGGGTAATTCAGCTTATACCATGGTTATGTCTAACTTTATGTATGTGACTCCGTCGATTGGCCATAGGGGATTTCACTAACTTAAAATTAACAGCCATCACATTGTTTTCAAAATTATTTAATTCAATTGTGGAATGCCTAATAGCCGTCCCATACCGTATCTATTACTATCTGTACACTAGGAATACTTTCTCATGTCTCTTGTATATACATCATGCTCATTCCTTTTAAATAATCATATCACTCTTGCTCTTGCTCTTTCACTTTCAACCCATATGTTACCCATACTACATTCTAGGTTCAAATCCCTTGTTTGAGTGGAGTTTTGGACTAATTATATCTCAAGCTAGGTCATTGAGTTCATTATCGAGAACATAGGGTAGCTAGTCGACTTTTACCCACTTAGCAATTGACTTTCAGTTCACTATCCTAAAAAATTTTCCAAACCCAAGGGCAACAAGTTAACTGCCATAGACCCGACAGTCGACTACTCTATTCTTGGTGATTTTCTGGAAAAGAAGAGCATGACAGTCGACTTTCGCGGGCTGGCAGTCAACTGCTAAAGCTTCGTATGCATTTTTGGGCAACTCAAGAACATGATAGTCGACTTCTAAGGGCTAGCAATCGGCTGCTATGTTATACTCTATTTTTCAAGTTGGATGTTAACCCAAATTTTTGCCTAAGAACTTGTTTTGTATATAAGCATCATTTCACATATAAATAGCCCAAATTACCATTTAATCTCACTCAAATCTTGGATTCAATCTCATTTTCATATATAGGTAAAAACCCATTTTTTCATAATTTGATTTACACAAACATAAGTACATCCATGCAATTTAAAACATCTAATGACAGTTAAAAACATCCAGAATGTAATTTTTAGCCTTCTCTCTCATTTAAACAACATAAAAATCACAATTTCTAGTATGTGAACAATAATTTAGAAATAGAGAGGATTGGGTTGTTTGCTACCTTACTATTGCTTTAAAGCATGTAAAAGTTTGCTTGAAAACTTGCTGGTCAGTTATCCTTACCTCTTGAATGTCAAACTTCTTTCTATGATTCTCTTCCTTCTTAGTTTCTCACACACTCTCTCTAGCTCTTCTATTTCTCTCTCTAAGTCTGAAGTTCAAGGTGAGAATAATGGAAGGTTCTAATATTTACACCTATTTCTAGGTGGTCTGAAAATTACAATTCTGATCCCAATTCCTGATCATTTAGCATGAAATGATAGTTTCTCTGGCTATACACCAAATTTTGATAGCTACAATAATTCTTTTGGTTAAAATTATGGTTTGCTACCCTAGAGTATTGAAAGCCTACATAGCTTCCTCAAGTAACCCTTTTCCCTTCATTCAAGTCCCTGCTCCTTTCTTTTCAATTTAATCCCTCACTCAAATGCAGCACATACAATCTAATGTAACAAACACAAGCATTTAACTTATTTAAAAATTGGAAAATATCTTTCATATATGGAAGGAGCGGATGTTACATTTCTCCCCTCCTTTAAAATAGTTTCATCCTCGAAATTAGAACATACCTAATCAAATAATTAGAGATAGGTCTTCTTCATCTCATCTTCCTTTTCCCACATAGCTTCTTACGATGATGACTAATCCCACAACACCTTTACTAGTGGAATGGCCTTATTCCTCAACTGCTTGACCTTAGTACCAATAATTCTTAAAGGTCTAGGATAATAAGTCAAATTATCTTTCAATTGTATTGTATTAGAGTCAAGGACATGTGAAAGATCAGGAATATATTTTCAGAGTTGTGAAACATGAAAACATTGTAGAGGTTGGACAAAAATAGAGGTAACGCTATTTGATAAGCGGATGAACCAATTCTTTTTAGAACCTAGTATGGTCCAATGTATCTAGGATTCTTAACTTAATAGCCCTACCAATACCAGTAACTGGAGATACTCAGAGGAAAACATGGTCTCCTTCCACAAATTCTAGTGGTCTTCTCCTTTTATCAATATAACTCCTTTGCCTATCCTGGGCCTTCGCCATCTTTTCTTTGATCATTTTTATTTGATCAATAGTTTGTTGTACCAATTTCAGCCCTAATATTTGTCTCTCTTCCACTTCAAACCAACACAAGGGTGATATACATTTTCTCCCATATAAGGCTTTATATGGAGCCATTCCTATATTGGAATGGAAACTATTATTATAGGAAAACTCCACTAAAGGCAAATTCTTATCCCAACTTCCCTTTTGTTCTAGAGCATAGGCCCTAAGCATATCTTCTAAAGTTTGTATGGATCTTTTAGTCTACCCATCTTTTTGTGAATGATAAGCAATACTGGAATTGAGTTTAGTACCAAAGCCCTCTTGTAAGGTTCTATAGAATCTAGAAGTAAACGTAGGGTCTTTATCTGACACAATACTAGTGGGTGTAACAACCCCTCTTAATATACGCCTTTAGATCCGCTGCCATCACCTTTGTTGCCATTAGCCTGCCATTACTTTTAGTAGTGGTTTTTTTCGTTGCTAACGTGTTTTTAATATTATTGCAATGAAAAGTATTACTGCTATAACTTTTGTTTAAATAATTAATTATAACAACAATAATTTTCATTGCAATAATATTTAGCAACGCAAAAAAATGCCGCTAAAAGTAATGGAAGGGTAATGGCACCAAAAGTAATGGCAGCAAATCCGAACTCTTAATATACATAGACTTAGTATATTAGAGTAAATTTGGAAGTGCAAATTTTTCTTTAAAATTTTTCCTTTCCTTTTTAAAGACTAATACATTCGGGGTCGTTACTAGTTGAGTGTTACCAAAATAGACTCTTCCATTAGTCCTTTCAAATCCCACTCACTACTACCAATGTGCAGCATATCTATCATCACCATTTATATCGTCAAGTACTCTGGAATATATGATTCTAAACCATTAATTTATGAATAGTTAAGGTATAATTTGTTGTAATGCTATTAAGATAAAATTACTATTAACTAATCACATTTCAATACAATTGTCTCCACTTCATGGCTGCATAACCCATGGAATTCATCAAAATAACTAAAAATTCTCATTATATACATACAATCCCTGGCCTACATGCCATTAAACAACATTATCTACAAACTCATAATTCACAAATCTTCTAGGTCTCCTTGCAGCTCCAATACACATCTCAAGCGCTGCTAAGTTATAGAGGCCTTAAACATTTAAACAAACAACTTCACGAGGCACAATTATCCCAGTAAAGTAATTTACAATTAAAGTTTTCACAAACAATTGAAAGTTCAGTTGTACTCTCTTGGGTACAGAAAACCTCTCCCTTATAGTTATATTAATATACATGTGAATTGAAATTTCATATTCTAAACATTGTCAATCATATGGGAAATTCACATTTTTGTGTTTACTTATAAATTAGATAAAATCATCAAAATCATGAGAGTATAGGAGAAACATTCAAATTGAAATCATTATTTCATAATACCTGTATTTTCATTTCAAATCCTATTTGCACAACATTTCTTGTGTCACTACAAATATCATATAAAAACAAACTACATATTCTCTCATAATTGATATGCATACTTTTCCAGCCATTTACATACTCATCACAATGCATGCTGTTTCCCAATCTCAATTTTAAATATTCGAAGGGATCTTTATCCCAATGAATGTCACAAGACTGTTATCCATGTAACTGAGATTGTTGTCATCACAGGGACTGTTATCCTGGCGATCATCATAGGATCGTTATCCATATGACTGGGAATCTAACTATTAGGGCATCCCCTGGCATGTGCACATCCTTTGTTAGTCTCTTTATCCATAACTACACAACAATATATATAGATATGTGACCAATACTTAAGAGTCATAGAGTTTTTCCACTTAAACCAATCTGTTTACCCCGTATAGACTATACTCCCTTTACTCCTTAAGTCTTTCATAAGGTTGTATTGGTTTAAAGAGTAAGCTCTAACAAATAAAAACCATCATAGATGAAAATAGTTGCATTGTTTTAAAAAATAGTCTGCATAAGGAACACCTAATGACTGTTCCATACCAGCCATTAAATGTCCACCCTAAATTTTGTCTACACTATAAGCATACAACCCAATAGTCAAATTAAAATAAGTAGCAAGGGATTTATCTCATATTTTTCAAACACATATAGGTAATTTTCCATATACTCATATAAAAATAGTTCTATTTTGTAATGAATTTCATCAAATATTTCCCATGTCATAAAACAAACCAAATTAATTCACATTATCGATTCAAAGTAAGGGAGTGTAGATTACTCTACCTTAATTTTTTGTTCTTCTCTTGGTCAAGGCTTTCTCTTTCGTTTTTGACTTAGTCTCATGAGTCACTTCTTAAGAAACAATTTAGATTTCACACTAATACTTCTCAAATATGCATTCATTGTATCATGCTTTCTATGCAACCTAGGCTTAAATTTTCACTATAAGATAACTCTCCTCTTTCCTTTCTTATTTTGATGTTATTTATTACCCAACATATGTAATTCTCATGTATGATGAAATTTTAAGCCTCATTCTAACCAATACTAGGGGTTTCTAAGCTCAATTCTTGTTTTAGAAATCATTTTTCATGTTAAAAGGCTGCCAGTCAGCTGTTATGGAGCTAGCAGTTGGTTGGTAGCTGTTTAGAATCTTAGTCTTCGTAAGATAGTAGCCTGCTAGTCAACTGATAAAAGGCTATCACTCTACTACTAGGCATAAAAATAGACCCAACAGTAGACTGTTGCATCTCTGTATAATTTCTAGGTTTGTCAAGAACACGACAGTCGACTGGTGCATGCTATCAGTCAGCTGTTATGCTCTTTGATAGTTTAAAAACTCATATTTTCACAATTTTCCAATCCAGATTGTACTACTTTTCAAATTAAAAAGATATGAACTTAGCCTTTAATCATTTCCCCCCGATTTCTAACCATTTTTATGCTCAAATATCCCTTATATAAGTCAATTTACACATCTGAAATGAGTGAACATTAAAACCTAACTTTCCAAATCTGATTCAAGCCTAGAGAATGCTTAATGGAAGTTAAAGACTCTAGCATTTTAGTTTAAAAACCTTTTTCTAACTCCCAACAACCCCATAATCATCATTTTAAGCCAAGAAAACCAAGATTTCAAAAATAACCTAACTTGGCCATTTTTGCTTCTCAAAAGATTTTAGCAGATTTGATCCATTTTAGGAGAAGAAATCTACTCTTAGATGATAGCTAAGGTGTTTACTAAGCCATAGGTGAAGATTTCTTACCTCAAATCTAATCATGGAAGATTCCCACTTTGGTTTCTCCTTCCTTCTCCCTTTCCTAGTGTAAGTAGTACTTTAGTTTGGCATAGGAAGGAGGGTGTGTGATATAGGAAAGGAGAAATAGGCTGATGAAGTATTAGGGAACTCCTGGAAAAACAAAGAATTTGCTCTTTAGTCCCTCTCACATTAATCCCAAGTTTCTTATTTCATTTTAGTCCTTGAAGTCAAAATTCTAAGATTATCCTCAATAATAAATTTTAAGGAAGCGGATATTACAGTGGGTACTTTGTGGAGTCTCACTATTTCTTGTATGTACAGTTAGGCCAACTTATCCAATGAAAAATTTATTTTGATGGGTAGGAAATGTGCAGTTTAGTTAATTTATCTACAATCACCTAGATTGCATCATTTCCTAATTGACTTTTACGCAATCCTACTACAAAATCCATGAAAATTTTATCCCATTTTCATTCAGGGATTTCTAGAGGCTGTAACAATCTTGTAGGTTTTTAATGTTTAATCTTCACCTACTGGCACACTAAACATCCAGCAACATACTCACCTATATGCTTTTTTATACCTAGCCACCAAAAATTTTCTTTTAAGTCTCAGTACATCTTAGTGGCACCAGGATGAATAGTTCTTTTGTGGGCTTCATTTAGGATTTGGTCTCTCAATTCCCTTGATTTTGGGATATACACCTTGTTTTGAAAGGGTACCAGCCCGTTGGCTTCTTTCTTGAATACCTTTGAGTCCTTTAGGGACTTTAAGAATTCATCTTCCCTTTAGGCTTCTAGAATTTGAGTTTTAAAGTTTTTTTTAAATTCTCATTTCACTCAGGTATATCCTATTTGGCAATACCAGAATGGACAAACTCAAATTCTTAAACTTTTCAATCAGGTTCATCTCATGCACCATCATGTGAGCTACATGAAGGGATTTCCAACTTAAGGCATCTACCACTATGTTTGCCTTTCCTGGATGGTATTTTAATTCAAGGTCATAATTCTTAATAAAATCCATCCATCTCCTCTGCCTCATGTTTAACTCCTTCTAATTGAAAAGGTATTTAAGATTTTTGTGGTCACTAAATACCTTGAATCTAGACCTATAGAGGTAATGTCTCCAAATCTTTAAGGCAAAAACTATGTTTGCTAACTCTAGATCATGGGTGGGATAGTTTTCCTTATGAGATCTTAGTTTCCTAGTTGCATCTGCTACCACTTTTCTATCTTGCATCAAGACACACCCTAGGCCCTTCTTGGATGCATCATGTAACGACCCCTTAATCCATAACACACTATCCTCTATCAGAGTAGCGGAAGCATATGCATTTTCAAAATAATTTTTCACATTTTCCCGTTCTAGGAATGTCAAAGGATCACTACTGGTTGAGTGTAACCCAAATAAACTTTTTCGTCGTCCATTCAGATTCCACTCAACCCTAAGTCCACTGCAGCCATTCTAAATTTACATGCAATCATAACAAGCTATGGAATATCAAATCTAATAACCATAAATCAATAATACACAATCCATTCACATGCAATCCATCTTAAAACAAAATTTAGTCATTCATTTCTGCCAAGAATCTGATAGAATTTCCCTTAAAATTCGAACATTACCCAAATACAAACAGCCAATATCCAGTAAATATATCTAATAAAAATCCAACAACAGAAAAATCATTAACACAAATATATACAATAACATATTCAAGCCTAAACTATGCTACATCGTTCGTCTATCATCCAGTCTCCGCCCAGCTATCTCCTAGGTCCTTGTTCCTGTTCATTTGAGCAAACAACCTCATGAGATAGTTAAATCCCAATAGAGTAATTTACAGTACATAATTTCAAAATAGCTAGATGCTCAATGGTGATAAGCACCGAAAATATCTCCCTGTGTTCATTTCAAAAATCAGTGAAATACCTTGTCTTTTAAAATCATTAAAATGCACAAAAAATGAGGCAATCAATCAAATGAGTATAAAAATCTATTTTTATAAAAATCTAAAAAAAAATTCAAATCAAATCCATTACCTGGTGGTTTTCACATTCACATCCCTCACAAGTCTTATGTGACCGTATCTGAATCTATCCAATTGCATGCCGTTTACGAAAATCAGTCTTTTATCGTTGGGTGTGATCTATAACACCAATCACCCAAAATCACGCCTATATTGTGAGTGTGATCCGTGACACCAATCACTCACTCAAGGACTGGGTGAGAATCAAAATCTGGGGCATCCCATAGCATGTGCATATACACCAATCCTCATCCTCAGATAGTCTATTCGGAATCACATGCACACGGTTGACTAGTTCTCAGGGTTCTAGGATATTACGCCTAAATCACAACATTTCCCGTATAGGCTATCCTCTCTTATACTCCTTAAACCTTTGATAGGGTCATCCTGGTTTACTACATAATCCCTAATGAATGCAAGCTAAATCTGATTAAAACAATACATTTATAAAATCGCCTGCAGTCGGGATACTCAGCGGTCGTCCCATACTGGCTATCAAGTACCCTACCCTAAGTCAACTTACTCCTATGGCATCTAAATCCAATAGCCAAATCGTTCTAACATGCAACAGGCATTTACAGCACATAGGCATACAGATATACTTATTGAAGGCATCACACATTTCTATGCAGCCAAATTAAATTAATTAGGTATCCACAATGTCAATCTAACATCAAGGGAGTGTAAATTACCCTACCTGGTTACCGTTTGCTCCTAATTAAATCCAGGGCTTCCCATATCCTCAGAATTTGAGCCTAGTTAATTTCCTTGGAAATTTAATCAAAGTCTTAGTTCGTTACTTATTCAATTTAATTTCTTATGTCTGATTACATGTTTTCCTAGATAGTACCCGGGGTTCTGAAAGGTAAAAATTTGATTCTAGACCTTTTCTGGCTTCTCCAGTGGAGGCGCATGGTAGAGCACGGCGACGCATAATGGCTCACAGCGGTGCACAGCAGAGGGGTGCAGATGAGGTCAAAAATTACACTAGAATGAAGTCTGCAAGATGAGGAGGCAGGATCAAGGGTTAGTTTGGTGGTTCTCGGGCGTTTAGGTGGCATTTTTCGATGATGAAGATTTACGCACGACAGACTGTTTCCTCATTGTTTCTAGCGCGTGGGGGTGGTGTTTAGTGGCTGGGAGCTATCAGAGGAAGTTGGCAGCTCGGCCTTCCCAATGGTGGGGGTGGTGTCACCGGACGATGTTAGACAGCAGAGATCATGACGGGTGGAGAAACATGTGATAGAGGGGGAAAATGGGCATTTTCTGGCAGCTGTGGCATTTTTCGTTGGCTGTGGATGGTAGCAGGAGGTTCAGGGAGTCGAGCTGCACCAATGACTAGGTCAGGCGATAGCGTTGGCCACGCATGGTGGCAAGCGTAGAGGAGAGAGAAGAGAGAGAGAGGAAATGGAAAATGAAAGGGAAAATGGAGTTTTTGAAAATTTAAAGCCTTCAGGGGCAATTCGGTCTTTTTATTCGGGCAAGGGCACGAATTCCTGTGAAAGGAATTTGGCCTCCATTTCAAGGATTTAAAGTCTGAGACTTTATCTATCAATTTCCTAATGCCAGGTCGTGCTTTCCTTTATCGGATCAGATTTTGACTCCAAAAAATTCCCAGATTTCAACCGTAGACTCAAAAAATTATACTAGATCCAATTTTAATAAAATTATGATTAGATTCGCCCAATTTAATTACTTCAAAAATTTAGTTTATTACATTCTCCTTCCTGAAATAAATTTTGTCCCTAAAATTCATACCTGTGAATAGCTCTGGATAATGTTGCCTCATCTCGTCTTCTTTCTCCCATGTCATCTCCTGCGATGCTACATCCTGCCAAAGTACCTTAACTAAAGGGATTATCTTATTCTATAGTTGCTTAGTCTTAAAGTCAAGGATTGGTACATGTCTAGATTTATGAGTTAAATTTTCCTTTAATACTATAGGTTGATTCCATAATACATGCGCAAGGTCAGGGATATATTTGCAGAGTTATGAGACGTGAAAGACGTCATGCAAGTTTGACAGGTATAGAGGTAAGGCAATCTAGTAAGCGACTGGACCGACTCTTTGCAAGATTTGGAATAGTCCTAAGAATCTGGGGCTTAATTTTCTCGTCCTTATTTGTCTGCCAATACCTATAGTGGGGGACACTCTTAGAAAGACATGATCTCCCTTATTAAACTCTAAAGGTCTCCTTCTCCTATTGGCATAGGCTTCTTGTCTTTGTTGGGTAGCCTTCATCTTTTCTTTGATCATTTTAATCTAATCAGTAGTTTCTTGTATAATATTGGGTCCCAACAGTGTACTTTCCCCCATCTCTACCCAACTTAGAGGTGATTTATAACTCCTCCCATATAGAGCAGCATAAGCTACCATACCAATGGTAGAGTGATAACTGTTATTGTATGCAAACTCTATCAAAGGTAGGTATTTATCCCAACTTCCCTTCTGTTCTAGCACAAAAGCCCTCAACATATCTTCTAGGGTTTGGATTGTTCTCTTATATTACCCGTCAGTCTGAGGATGATAGGCCATGCTAAACTTAAGCTGGGTTTCTAATGCTTGCTGTAGGGATTGCCAGAATCTCGAAGTAAACTTAGGGTCTCGGTTTGATACTATACCTGATGGTATTCCGTGTAATCTCATGACTTCCCTAAGGTATACTTCAGTCAGTTTTTCCATGGAGTATCTCATCTTAAGAGGTAAAAAGTGATCATACTTGGTTAATCTATCCACTATCACCCAAATGGCATCATAACCGACTGGTGTCCTAGGTAATCCTATTACAAAATCCATGGTTATTTGATCCCATTTCCTTTTTGGTATTTCCAGTGGCTTCAATAGCCCTACGAGTCTTTGATGCTCTATCTTGACCTATTGACAAGTCAGACAGGCATTCACATAGTTCCTGATATCCTTCCACATGCTTGGCCACCAAAAGTTTCTTTTCAAATCCTGATACATCTTGGAAATACTTGGGTGGATAGTATAATGGATTCGATGAGCCTCTGCTAACACTTTTGCCCTTAGCTCCTAATGGTTTAGGATTACTATTCTCTTTCTAAACATCAGCACTCTATCAGGGGCTAGTCTAAAATCAGGTTGGTTGGCATATATCTCTAGGGATTCGTCTTCTAGTTGGGCTTGTCTAATTTGTTCCCTTAGATTGTAGGTTATTAGGAAGTCACTCATCACTAATCTCTTCAGAAATGAAATTACATTGAGGCTGAGATTCCTAAAGTCCTCAAGTAACCTCATCTCATCTACCATTAGGTTGGCTAATTGCAATGACTTCCAGCTTAATGCATCTGCTATGAGGTTAGCCTTCCCTGCATGGTATTTTAACTCGAAATCAAAATCCTTCAAGTACTCTACCCACCTTCTCTACCTCATATTCAGTTCCTTTTGATCAAACAAGTACCTAAGGCTCTTGTGATCACTATAAACCTCAAATACATCCCCGTATAAGTAGTGTCTCCAAATCTTTAAGGCAAACACAATGACAGCTAATTCTAAGTCTTGGGTAGGGAAGTTTTCCTCTGCAGGTTTCAATTGCCTCGATACATAAGCCACTGCTTTCCCATCATGCATTAAGACACATCCTAAGCCTTTCATTGATGTATCTGTATACACTGTAAAGGGTTTTAAGGGTTTCAAAATTATTAGCACATGAGTGGTGGTCAATTTTCTTTCAAAGTCTGGAAACTATCTTCACACTGCTTGCTTCATTCAAAGTTTACACCCTTCTGAGTCAACCAGGTTAATGGCAAAGTTATCTAGGAAAATCCTTGGATGAACTTCCTGTAATAGTTGGCCAAACCCAGAAAACTCCTAACTTCGGTGATCGTCCTCGGTTGACCCCAATCTAATATGGCTTCAATCTTCTTAGGGTTTATTAAAATTCCTTCCTTAGTTACCACGTGGCCTAGAAATTTCACTTCCTCTAACCAAAACTCACATTTCTCAAATTTGGCATACAATTATTTTTCTTCCAATATCTATAGCACCATGCTAAGATGTTGGGCATGCTCTTCGTGAGTCTTGGAATAGACTAAAATGTCATCTATGAATACCACTACAAATTGATCCAAGTAGGGTCTAAAGATTCTGTTCATGTAGTCCATGAAGACAGCAGGTGCATTAATCAACCCAAACGCCATCACTAGAAACTCATAGTGGCCATACCTAGTGCTAAATGCTTCTTAGGGATATCTTCCTCTCTAACCCTAATTTGGTGGTATCCCGACCTTAGGTCTATCTTGGAGAATACAGTCGCACCTTGCAACTGATCAAACAAGTCATCAATCCACGGTAATGGGTATTTATTCCTAATAGTCACCTTGTTCAATTGCCGATAGTCAATACATAATCTTAAACTCCCGTCTTTCTTCTTTACGAATAGGATAGGAGCTGCCCACGGTGATATGCTCGGTCTAATGAATCCCTTTTCTAACAATTCCTCTATCTGGACCTTTAGTCCCCTAGATTCCTCTAGGGCCATTCGATATGGGGTCATTGCTATTAGGCCTGCACCCAGAATCAGGTCAATGGTAAATTCTATCTCTCTAGGTGGGGGTAGCCTACTTACTTCCAAAAGAAACACCTCTGAAAAGTCGCTAACAATTGGGATTAGGTCTAACCTTTCTTGCAATTCTACTTGAGAGAGATTTAGGGAAACATCACTTATCTTACAAGCTCTATCGCTCCCACGTACAGGCACGGTATCCAAATAAGTGATAGTCCTCTCAGAACAATTTAACAAAACCCAATTTTTAGACAACCAATCCACTCCCAAAATGACGTCGATCTCAGTCAGGGGTAAACACACAAGGTCCACAATAAAGAGGGTGTTTTCGATGGTAAGGGTTGCTCCTAAAGGTGTGGAAACGTGCAAGTCATAGGGCATGGTTTGTAAAGGCAGGTTTATTCTTTCCACGCATGCATCAGAAATAAAAGAGTGCATGGCACCCGAATCAAACAATATTATCAAAGGAAAATTATAAATTTTACCTCTACCCTGCATCAAACCTGATGACCTATCGACGTTCGTTGCATCCAGAGTAAAGACTCTCCCTGTAGCTTGCAGTCTTCGGCCACCTGGTATCTGTTAGCTTCTGCTTGAGGGGCAGTACTTTGAGGGACAGTACTTTGTAAAATAGCTTAGGGACCAAAGAGTAAATACTCAAACTTTCTTAAACCCTAGCTGAACCCTAAACCTCCCACTAACTTCAAACCTTCAAAATTTTTAGAGAGAGAAGATAAAGGGCAGGTAGAGAGAGAGAGGGGCGAGCTAAGGCAAAGGAAGAGGATTTTTTGAAGGAAGAGTAGATCCCAGGCTGGAAATTAGTTCTATATCAAGGGGAGAGCCTTCCTAGCACATCAAACACACACATTTGCAAGGAATCAAGGTAGTAATCTATCTTAAACCCCTCTCTTTTTTGAAATGTTGAGTGTTGCTGGATAGACATGATTTCTAAATGTTTGAACTGAGTTTGGGTTTAAACCTACATTCTATATGTAACACCCCTTATTCTGTTGATTTTTTTAAATTAATGTTTCCTTAATTAATTAGATGAGTTTGCCATAAAGTATGATGGAATTGCTCATGTGATTTAGTGTTTAGAATAAATAAGCTAAGGGAGAACACCTTCTTTC
This sequence comes from Senna siamea, assembly GCA_031216115.1. Taxonomy (NCBI): domain Eukaryota; kingdom Viridiplantae; phylum Streptophyta; class Magnoliopsida; order Fabales; family Fabaceae; genus Senna; species Senna siamea. The sequence goes on from CM062354.1 coordinate 16,697,976, forward strand.
TTTGTGTATTAGCCGAATTGAAAAGCAAGCATAAAGAAAAGTAGAAGGAAGACAATTTGATGTGTGAGGAAAGAAAAGAGAAAGGAACCTTGCCAACTGAGGTGCTTAATTTCCTTTCTTTTATTCCCTAGTTTAGTCTAATGATAAAAGCAAGTAGGACTAGGTGAAGAATTTAGATTTTATTTAAATTTATATAACTTTATGGCAATAATAAAGGAGAAGAAAGGAAGGTGATATATATATATAATTCAAGTGAAGTGACTTCTTCTTTCCCAAAGAACTCATGACACTTAGAAAGAAGATTTAAATAGGAGAGTGAATCGATAATGCATGAGAGAAAGAAGGAAAAAGAAGACGTGTAACAATGGTATTCTTCCCATTCTCCTTGCATTCCTTTATGTTACATTAACCACTAGAGTAGGTGGAATGGAGAGAGCCATTCAGTGAAGGAACTACTAATGAGGTGCTTACATTAAAACTAAGTGCTTGATACACTTAATATAGATGTGCATGGTAAAGATCCTTAGGAGGAGCTTGGTAATTGTTCAAGAACAAAATATAAGGTTAGGCAACTAGTGAAGAAAAATCGAGACATGTAAGAAGAAAGAGAGAATTTAATTTCTTCTTATTTATTCAACCGTGAAATGCCATTGAAATTAGAATGGAAATTATAGATTTTATTTAAATCTATATCACTATACGACAATGACAATTGGGAAAAAGAAGATATTTTAACATCCAATAAAGTATATATGTATACATATAATAAGATCGGTGAAGGGGTGGAAGAGAGAAAAAGAGATGTAGTGAAATGGTTTTCTCTCTTTTCTTCTCTTTGTTTTATTTATTCCCTATGTAGCTGAGAGATGAGTGAGGGAATTATCAACGTGGGATCCATTCCTTATTTGCTTTTAGGGTAACCGAATAAGTATTAAATGGGTGGAATTAAATATACATATATATGCATGTAGCAATGGAGGAAAGTAGCTTCATAATTATATGATATAGAAAGTCATTCAGTGATGCCAAGGAATAATAAAAAATGAAACTTTGGTTAGTCATTCGCACACTTCATTCAACCTCGGCCAAATCAAGGAAATAAGGTGATTAGGCGGCTAAGAGTATTATTAGCACTTAAGGTTAGAAAATAAAAACAAAGCTGAAAAGGAAGGAAAGAAAAACACACGAAGGAAAGGAAAAGAGAGCTTAACCAAAGGGAGAAAGAAGCCAAGAACCAAGAGGGATCCAAGAGAAATACCAAGACATCTTCATCATTCTTGCACTAGTGAGGTAGCTTAGCAATTCTCTTAATTTTGTTTCATGATTTAAGATATGTTCATCATATTTTAAAAGCTTTCATGGAACATTAGTTCTCTCTCTACATTCTTGAAGATGTGAATGTCCCTTTGGCTAAACTTGTATGGTAAATTGGAATTGTTTGTTGATGTGCGAAAGTGCATATTGTGATTTTCATGGAAGGATTATTGTTGGGAAAAATTTAGCATGGAAAACCTTAACTTAAGATAGTGCTGAAAAATGGCATTCTTGTATAGTTAGTATATGGTTTAAGTTACAGACACCAAAATGAAGATTGCTAGCTAGTATTTGATTTAAAATTTGACATTGTTCTTGTTGTCTTACCAAATCCGAAAGTAGCCTTTATAAGTTAGGAAATTGTTTGATGAGAATTGGGTAAAGGAGATTACAATTTGGTTTTGGCTAAAAGAATAACACCCCAATCTTATAGCCATTTGCATAAGTATAATGTTTATAAATCCTTTGGCTATAAGAGTGGCATATTATATACTCTTCTGTCCTTTATTATTATTACCTGAATTCTATAAATTTCCATTGAATATTATAAATGTGATTAGGTTTAGATCCTTGCTCAAGTATAAAATTCATTCATAACACAGCGGAAGACTAAATAATCATACATAATAATTGATCAAACGCAACATAAATTTAAACCATCATTTATATACTTTCCATATCCAATTCAAACTTACAACGTTATTAAATATACTACAGGATATATGGAGTTATACCATTTTCTTAGGGTAAGGAGGTAACAAACCTACCACTCATACCCCAATCAAAAACCTAGCAGTGGGTCACTACCACATATCTTGTTATATATGCCCATTACATTTTATGTACATCAAAATAAGCTATCCTAATTCCATTCCAAAAAAAAAGCCATTTAGAATTAGGATAATGGGCTAACTAACTATATACAGTCTAGTCATAACCAAAAAGTGTTATTTCTTTACTCCTCTATAGAGGAGGAGGAGGAACTTCTGTTACAGACATTACCCAGATTGCTTGAACCACTATAAACTGTCCCAAGAATGGAACATCCACATATGCTATCTCGAACTCTAACCATACTATATACCTAGGCATTTGATACATATTAGATAAAATTGTGAGAAATAATTTCTCAGTAGCTTAACAATCTAATTTAAAAATTTATCTGATATGTACCACCTTAGTGATACAAAAAATAGTTCTATATTCTTTCTTTATCCACAATAGGATATTCTATTGGGAAAATACTGTCAATCTTTGATGTTTATTTATGGCAATGTATTTAAGAATAAATTTATGTATCAATATAAATATGAATTTAAATGTGAATGCGACATTTTATTTCACATACTAGTCTACCACAGAAACATATTCTGGTGTCAAGATAATAAAACACTTGTGTTAATAACATAGGGAAAACATTCATCAATAACTGGGAAAATGTTTATAAATTTGGCTAAAAGCCATAAGATAAACAGATAAGAGAATTTAAGAGTCTGGAGAGTCACTAAGTAAACTAGTCCACATACTACTACATACATGAATGAGATAATTTTCCTGCCATGTGACAATTCTGCCACTAGTACTATTTGAGGCATCCCCTAGTGGATCCGAGTATAGAAACTGATTAATGTCTTTTTACAAATCATTAATAAGATGAAAATTTAATGCTCATGGGATCACTACTACTGCATAGATCATTCCTCTTCGCTTTTTGGGTGGCTCATGGTGCTATGAAGTCACCACCCTACTGTTGGTGGATCACACTCCCAATATGCCATTTCTTATATATGATCTAGGATGAATAACCTTTTACACATGGTTATGCTAAATTCTAAGTAGATGTTTCCTTTTATCTGACCATCTAGGCTACACTAACTTAGAATTTACAACCATCAAGGCGTTTTTCTGAAATCTTTATTCTGAGTGGATGTTTCACCATCTATATTTGTGAAACAATCATGGAATGCATAACGGCCATCCCATACTGAAAATTGCTCACTCGGTTACAAGCTTGTCTATCGTAGATTATGTTTTAGAAATACTTCCCCTAATTCTCCTGTGTATCTTTCTATGTTTTCCTATGTCTACTATGTTTCCCTTTTCTATTGAAATACAATATTCCTATTTCTCTATTTTACTATCAAGACATAATAACTATGGTTAAAATATAACCCTTGCCCTTATGTGTATGTTAATGTTGTCATATTGGAATTGTTTGAATATGGAAAACTTTTTATCCTTTTCTAAACTCTTTGTCATATTTATTTATGACAACGTTGCCTAAATCATTTTAATTCTCCATTCTTGAAAATAATAATAATAATATAAGTCTCTTATAAAATTTTTAATAAATTTCAAGGGAGAATTTCATGATTTTGCCCTAAGGGAAATTTAAGAAAATTGAATATTTTACAATTTAAATTTTCCCTTTTTCTATTCTTTAAATAATACCATTAAAATGATATAATCTCTTTTTCATAATCAACACATATTCCATCATCTAAACATTACACAAAAGGGTACTAGGTGAACACTTTCTATTATTTCACCAATATTATTTTATTTAAATTCTAATATATCCATAAAACACAATTAAACATTTACTCTTCAAAAATTAACTTCAATGTGCAAATGGATATATTTTCCCTTTTCATTGGAATATTTGTACATCACTTGATTTCACATGGTTATGGTAAATTCTCACACTACCAATTTAACAAAATATTTCCATCACTTTTATTATTCTAGCCTTGCCTAAAATCTCACTTTACATAGAAAATTTCTAATGGATTTCCTTCCCTTTCTTCTCGGCCAAGGCTTATTTTCAAAAAGAGAATTTTTACATTTTTCAAATATACTTCCCTTTCACTTTTCCCTTTCATCCATGGCCAATTTTAACACTAATTACAACAAAAAATTTAACATCAATTTAGTGTAAAATTTCATCTTCTTCTCAGCCAAAAAGGGAATTTCATGGAGAAAAATGGTTTTAAAAATCATACTTTTATTTCTATCATATTCAACCATAATTCATCATGAAAATATTATCAACTAACCATAACCAAAGTAAATCAAGGATTGCCTCATCCAACACGAAATCTTCATAAAATGGTGAAAAATCAAGAAAATTCCATATAGCCATATATCATCCAAAAATTCCATAAAAATCCTTAAATACATCCATACAAACATATAAACATTTCCCAATAGAAATTTATGCAAGAAAAATTGTAGAGAGAAAATCTTGCACTATTCATGGATTTCATGTATTTGCTAAAACTTGCAAAAACATCCATAAATCTTGAAAATAAAGGTGGAAGATTGATAAGCTACCTTGTTTTCCTATTGGTTGTCATTTTACTTCAAGTTTTCCAAGTTTCTCTCCTCCACACCATCTTCTTCTTCTCCTTCTTGGTATGTTCAGTTTTCTCTTTCCTTTTCCCACTTTCCCGTTGCCTTTTGCTTGCTTGGAGAAGAAGATGAAGGCTTATTAATTAAGTGGAAGAGAAAAGACCATTTTATCGCTTACTTTATCCTTACTTAGTCATGATTTCAAGGGGCATTTTAGGGAGTTCCTAAAGTGTTTCTTTATGCAAAATACCTATGATGTCCTTTTGGTAAAATTACCTTTTTACCCTTGGTTTTAAATTATCATTTTTCCCTTTATGGTAAAATGACCATTTTAACCCTCTTAAGCCCTAAACTATTTTTCTATTTTTATTTTTTTTCAAAAATTTGGACAAATATTCCATAGGCAATTTCATAATTCTTTTAGATAAAATTGCTTTTTTATCTGATAAATAAATATATATATATTTTCAAATAAAATTTAACTATTTTGTCCCTAGATATTTTTCTTAAAGCAATCATGACATTGGCGCCAATTTCAAACTTCATCATGACGTGCCATAAATGCACCTCGATTTTCATGCTTACTTTTAGGATATTTTATTAAACAATTTCCTTTCATTTTAGTCCCTAATCATTTCCTCTCAGTTTAGTCCTTCCTTTGTTTAAGGCAATATGAAATGATTTTTGGACTATTTTTTAGGCATGAAAATATTGAATCTAGGGTTTTAAGACATACTTGATATCATAGAATTGAGGATATTACAAAGAGAAGGAAAGAAAATATGGCAAATTAAGGTATAGTGGAGTGGTTCATCTTTTTGTGCATAATAAAACCTCACATTAATATTGAAATGTAAGAATTTAGAAAGGTGTGTAACCTTAAATTTAGTGTGTAGTATGAACCAAGAAAGTAAGTAGAATAAATTGTTAATGGCAATGGTTACACAAATTAAATGTGGAAGAAAGTACGCTAGAAATTAATGCATGATAGCATTAAGTTTAAATTATGGCAAGGATGGGGAAATATGACAATGTGACATGAAAAACCCTAAGTTTGAGTACTTTTTCATGGTGGCCAAAACCAATGCCTTATTTTGATCTTAGTGGCCAAGATTCCACAATGTGACCAGGGGTTCACTATCTTTATAAATGTGGCCAAGAGTCCACAATATGACCAAGTGTTCACAATTCTTACAAAAGTGGCCAAGTGTCCACATTTCTTGCAGGTCACCAAATGTGCTTCATCTTCTTAGGTAAGGTAAGTTTTAAGAACGAAAAATATAGAGGTGATCCTTGATTGTTTCAATTGTTATATGTACGCTTTCCTTGAAAAAAGAATTATAATTAAAATGAGAATAGTCATCTTTATCACATTGACAGACCACTGTGCTTACACAGTGGTACATGTCAGTAAGATTCAAAATGTTGAATTGTTAAGCTACTGAGAAACTATTTTTCTCCTTTGTGTGCTGATATGTATCAGATGCAGATGTTTAGCATTATCATAAAGATGGGAGTGGCATTGAAGGAGGTTCTTTTATTTAGAGTGTTTTGTATCCTAAGGGTTTGAGTGAAAGAGATGTTGTCTCCTAACCCTAGGATAAGTTTTTTATAGTTCCTAGATAGACGAAATGTTGCAATACTTATGTAAGTATATGTAATATTTTATGATTTTATCTTCAGTGCATAAAATGTTATTTTCACTGTGCTTATAAGTTCTGATATGAGAAAAAGAACCCAAACCTAATTGATTTGAATAATGTTGCGATGGTATGAATGCTCAGACATTATTAATAAATAATCAAGGTTAAGAATAATGTACCGACCTTATCTATTTACATTTGAGATGTTGTAATATTAGATAAGGGTGTTACACTATATGTTTTCTACTGCCATTGGATGTTGGTTTTGCTGAAATTTTGTACTCATATGTGTTTGCAAGTGATTGAAAGGGCTGGGTTATGTTCATCTAGAGGTATAGGCTAGTTTTCCTTGAATTTACCATGTCTAAGCTAATTGATGAGAAATGTTCAATGAGAAGTAACGTTTGTTATATGGAAATTAAGCTTATGTGTTTAGAATTAAAAATGGAATGCATTCTAGACTAGTACTATCAAAATTGCATTTTTTGAATTGATTTGAAGCATAATAGTCGACTGCTAAGCATGGGGCAGTTAACTGTCGTGTTCCTAGAAACCCAAAAGTGCAGACAAAGGCTTAGCAGCTGACTGCCAGCTTTCTAGCAGTCGACTGTCGGGCCCAAGTTTAGACTAAGTAATTGACTGGCTATCCTCGCAGTTGACTGTCATGCTCTTATTTTGCCAAGACGCATTCTAGTAAGCAACTAGTTGACTACTAGCCTACTGGTAGCCAACTAGTAGCTTATTGTCTTGCACCTGAGGATTATAGAGAGCTACCAGCCAACTGCTAGCCTTCCAATAGTCGACTAGTAGCCCTCCAACTTGCGAAATGAGGTTTTTAATGGTAATTGAGCTTGGTAATTCTTCATAATAACTTGATTAAGGGCTCACAACATAGGTAGGCAAGGAAACTAGGGGTTTTGGGTAATGTACAAAGGATAGAGTCAATTTTCACTAGGATGAGAATGGTCTTTGTGATAGTGACACAAAACGGAGCGGAAAGGCTATTACTCTAAGGTCAGGTAAGGAAGTATCTGGGCCTTTAAATTTAACTGATTATAATAATATTATTATGTAAGAAATGCCAGTCAATAAGGACCCAGAACCTAAGGTAAGTAAGTCAGTGCAGAATAAGGACAAGAAGAGTCTTATAAGAGAATACCATCCACCCATTCCATACCTTACTAGATTGAAGTAGCAAAAGGTTGATCAATAGTTTGGTAAGTTTCTCGACCTATTTAAGTAGCTGAGGATTAACCTTCCTTTTTTTGAAGCTAGTTTGTAGATACCTTGTTATGTGAAGTTCTTAAAGGAGATATTGAGTAACAAGATGAAACTGGAAGATTTAGGGTAGGTAACGTTAAATGCAAAGTGCTCAACAATCCTACAAAACAAGATGCCTATTAAAAGACGTGATCTAGGGAGTTTTACTATACCTTTTATAAATGGTGAACTACCTATTTTGAATGCTCTACCTAATTTAGGAGCCAACATTAATTTAATGCCTACTAGCTTGTTTAATAGTTTAGGAATGAGTGCGCTTAAGCCTACTAGGATGGATATACAATTAGCTTATATAACTTTTAAATATCCTATAGGTATAGTTGAGGATGTGCTTGTAAAAGTTGACAAGTTTATTTTTTCCATAGATTTTGTTATGATGGATATAGAGGGTGGGAGTAGTGTACTTCTAATTCTAGGTAGACCTTTCCTTGCAACATCTAGGGATCTTATAGATGTTTGTGATGGAAAGTTGCAAATGAGATTAACTAATGAGACTATCACTCTTAACTTAGCTACTTCGATGAGACAATCATTAGATCATGATGATGCTATGTACTCTGTGGATATCTTAGATAATGTTGTTAAGTCTCATTTGTAGGAATCTTTACTTGATGACTCTTTACAGATGACCTTGCAAGAATATGAGAATGAGTTGTCCAATGAACAAGCATTGGAACAACCAGCTTATTTGCTGGCTAATGAGCCTAGTAGACTTACTAACACTCTTGTTCCTATTGATAGGTCAGAGGTGCATAAGGTGAAACCTATAGTTGAGGAACCCCCAATCTTATAATTGAAGGAATCACCCAAGCATTTGAGCTACGCCTACTTAGAGAAGGTGGAGAAGCTGCTAGTAACTATAGCAGCTAATTTGACACTTGATGAGAGGGGGATGACTTTAGCTGCCCTCAAGAAATACCCTAAGCCCTTCACATACAAGATTGCAGACATTCTTAGGATCAATCCTAGCTATTGTTCACATAAGATTTTGATAGAGGATAGCTATAGGCCAGTGGTGTAGCCATAAACCTAAACATAAAGGAGGTGGTGAAAAAGGAGGTAATTAAACTCCTTGATACAGGTTTGATTTACCCTATTTCTAATAGCTCCTAGGTGAGTATTGTGCTAGTTGTACCTAAAAAGGGTGGCATGATAGTGGTTAAGAATGAGAAGGATGAGCTCATACCCACTAGAATGGTAACAGGTTTTCAAGTTTGCATTGATTACAAGAGACTTAATGATGCAATTCGAAAAGAACATTTCCCCCTTCCTTTCATTGACCAGATGCTTGAACGTTTGGCAGGTAGGTTATTTTCAAATTCTCATTCCACCTGAAGACCAAGAGAAGACTACCTTCACCTACCTATATAGAATGTTCGCTTATGGGAGGATGCCATTCGGATTATGCAATACGCTAGTAAAATTTTAGCAGTGCATGGTGATGATCTTTCATGACATAATCGAGGAGTCTATGAAGGTATTTATGGATGACTTCTTCATTTTTGGTAACTCTTTCTCCCATTGCTTGCATAATTTAGAACGTATGCTTGCTCATTGTGTAGAGGAAAACTTAGTTCTTAATTGGGAAAAGTGTCATTTTATGGTGAGAGAGGAGATTGTTCTTAGGCATAAGATATCACATGTAGGCATGGAGGTAGATAAAGCTAAGGTTGAGACTATATCAAAACTACCACCCCCTAGTTCTTTTAAAGCTATTAGGAGTTTCCTTAGGCATGCTAGTTTTTATAGGAGATTTATTAAAGATTTATCTAAGATTGCTAGGCCATTAACTCAATTGCTAGTTAAGGATGTGCCTTTTGTTTTTGATGATGATTGTTCATAAGCATTTGAGTTACTCAAAGAACGACTAACCACAACCCCTATTATAGTTTCACCTAATTGAGGGCTACCTTTGGAACTAATGTGTGATGCTAGTGACTTTACAATTGGAGCTATGTTAGGTAAAAGGATTGATAAGAAGTTCCAACCCATCTACTGTGCTAGCAAGACCCTGACGAATGCCCAGGAACATTACACCATTACTAAAAAGAAGTTGCTTGTAGTAATCTATGCTTTTGACAAATTTCAATGCTATTTGGTACTTTCCAAGATCATGGTTTACACGAATCATTCGACATTGAGGTATTTGTTAGTAAGCATGACACTAAGCTTAGACTCATTAGATGGATTTTGCTCTTGTAGGAATTTGATATAGAGATTAAAGACAAGAAGGGTGTAGAGAGCTTAGCCGTAAATCACCTGTCAAAGTTAGAGAATTCAGCCCTAAAAGCCTTATATGAGAAGGCCATTAACGATAACTTCCTGGATGAATACTTGGTCGTAGCTTAAGTAACCACTGATATCCCTTGGTTTGGTGATTATGCTAATTATCTGGTTGCAAGGGTTTTACCAAAAGGTATGACTACCCAGAAAAAGAAAAAATTCTTTGCTGAGTTGAAATACTACATTTGGGAAGATCCCTTTCTATTTCATATTTGTATAGACCAGGTAATTAGGTGATGTGTACATAGGGAGGAAACCCTTAAAATTTTGAGGCATTACCACGAGGGACAAACTAGAGGCCACTAGGCCATGAACCACATTGCCAGAAAGGTGTTTGAGGCAGGGTTCTACTGGCCCATGATATTCCAATATGCTAGAGCATATGTCTAGGTTTGTGATACCTGTCAGAGGTCAGGTAATATCTCTGCCCATGACAAAATGCCCCAAACAAGTGTTCAAGTGGTTGAGATTTTTGATGTTTGGGGCATTGACTTCACGGGTCCTTTCCTTTCATCTTATGGTAATAATTATATCCTTGTGGCTGTCGAGTACTTTTCTAAGTGGTTAGAAGCTCAGGCTTTCCCCACTAGTGATGCTAAGGTAGTTATTAGTTTCCTTAATAAATTGTTTGCTAGGTTTGGTACACCTAGGGCACTGATGAGTGATAGAGGGACCTATTTCTATAACTTTTAACTTGAGAGAGCACTTAAACGCTATAGGGTATCTCACAGATTTTCAACACCCTATCACCCACAGACTAGTGAGCAAGTAGAGGTAACTGATAAGGGTTTAAAATGATTACTAGAAAAAACTATGGGGGTAAATAGAAATTACTCGACATCCAAGTTGGAAGATGCATTATGGGCATTTAGGACAGGCTATAGGACTTCTACTGGGTTTACACCATATAGGCTTTTATATGGAAAGACTTGCCATTTACCTATTGAATTAGAACATAGGGCACTATGGGCTCTTAAAACATGTAATCTTGATGCTATTCTACTTTAACACCTGCCTCCAATATATTTGATATTATTATTATTATTATTATTATTATTATTAATGATGATGATTCTTTATGTAAATGGTTATGTTATATGGTGTTAAGAATAATGCAATAAAGAGGTAGAATGAACATTTTCATCAAGCAGCACTAGTTTTACCATAATGGGTAAAATTGAAATTTTCCTAAAGAAAGAGTAAAATAGTAATTTTACTATGGAAGAAAAGACAATAATTTCATTTACGTACTTTAGGAAATGGTATTTGAAGGTTTTTACTCCCCTATCTTAGAAAGTGAGATGAAATGAGGGTAAAAATAAATATGTTGCCCAGAAGGGCAAAATGGTAGTTATACCTACAGAGGGATGGAGTATTAATTCCACAAAAGAGACTTTATGAAACTTTATTTAAGAATTTTTTATGTTATAACCAAAAAGAAAAGAAAATAAAAATGAATGGGCCATTTTGGACATAAAGGGTAAAATGATAATTTTACCCAAGGACCTAAAGGTAATTTTTGAAAATTTTGAAGGGAAAATTGGGAATTCAAAATTTGAAAGGGCAACGTAATCATTCACCATCAAAGTTTCATGAAATTACCATTGGAAGAAGAAAGGATGCCATTGTTAAAATGAGAAGTACTAAGGGTAAAGTGGTCATTTTACACCAAGGGCATTTTTGTAATTTCACCAAAACCCTAATTTAAGTCTCGTCTTCATGAAGAAGAAGACATTTTCAAAAGGGAGAGGAAGAGAAGGCATGACTGAGAGCTACCAAGGGAAGAAGAGAAGAGAAAATAAAGCAAAACATGAACAAGATTTCACTTATCTTGCATTTTTAAGGTAGCCTAACAATCCTATAACCTTAGTTTCATGTTTTATGGAAAGATTAAAGTGTTTTTATGTTCATGAAACCTAGGGTTTTCTCTCTCTACATTCCATAAGACTTTCTTTCTATACTTGGCTATGCTTGTTTGGAAATATGGTTGTGTTTGTGAGTATGGCAATGTTTGTATGCTAGAAATCATGAAAGATTGAATCTTGGCATGTTTGGTACCATTTTCATGAAAAACCCTAACTTTTGAAATGGTTGAAATGGTATGGAAATGAAAGAGAAAATGGTGATTTTGCATGAAAACATCTTGAAATTGGAAGTTTTGTAGACAAAAGAGTGAAATACTTCCATTTTCTCCAATTTTCTCTCCTGGCCGAGAGCATCCATGACAAATGGTGCTGAAATTTACTTGAAGAATGACTAAAAATGCTTATGTGTTTGGCCATAAGAGAAGAAGAGAGAGAAAATTATGTTGTTTTCATGATTTTGGCAAATTTACCATTTTCAAATCATGCCATTTAACCTTGCAAGTGTGCTTGTAAATGTGAAGATGAGAGAATATGTGTACTTATATGTTTGGCATAGAAAATGAGTTCTGAAAGTAAAGAAAAGAAAGGCTAAACATATGCATGAATACTTTGGGTATGAGAAAGTGTCATGATTAATTAATGAAAGTTGTACCATAATCCCTAAATGGTAGAAAAGATGGAAGAAAGGGAACAAATGACTTGAAAATCCCTATCTTTTATCCATTTCTTACCTTGGCCAAGAGTATTACCCCATTTTTCCCTTGATGGTTGAAATTATGTGTTAATGGAAAGAAGTTTAAAGTGTGTTCTTAAATGGCCTACATCAAGAGAAATGGGGGAAATGATGAAATATTAAAATACAAATGATAGTTGCATGTATTATGCCATTGACATGAGTATGTTTTAATTTATATTAATATGAATGAATGGCTTGAAATTTACATGAAAAAGAGGAATGAAAGGCATTGAAGGTCACCAATAAAGGGTGGAGAATGACACTATGAAATCTCCCTTAAGGTGAATGTGTAAAGGCTATGAATGTCATCTTAGGGGTGAGAGAACAACACTATTTACATCTCCCCTAAGGATAAATAAAAAGGAAATGAATGTTCATGAAGAAGGTGAACCATGGCACTATTAATGTTCTCCTAAAGGTTACCAAGAGAGGGTGAAGGATGGCACTATTAGATCCCCTATCAGGTGTATTTGATTGCACTATATGATACCCTAGTGGTGGACTTAATGGCACTAATAAAAGTCACCCTAATGGTAAGGAATAAATGGCACTAAATTGCTATTATAGGTAAAGTATGAATGAAGTGATGATAGATGATGTGTGAATGCTTAAAGATGTGTTTTTTTTATGAATGAAGCATGACAATGTAATATCATATAATATCTTCATGGCATGAAATAGTGATAATCCCATATTTACAAATGCATATGCATATGTTTCATATAAAGCATGCCCATAGAATTGAATGGAAACTGTTTTGAAAGAAATGGAATGTAGAAATATTTTCTGTACTATACAGTGGTACATGCCAGTTATTTTGAAACTATATGGCTTGTTTAGCTATTGGTAAATTATTTCTCATTATTGTACTAGTATGTATCAGATGCATAGATCCAGTGTGGTGATGCATCGAACTAGCAGATTTAAGGAGTAAATAGAAATTTATGTAATGTAGGACTTTTAGTCCTAAATTTGCCATATGTATCTTGGGATAGAATTAAGACCACTATTCTTTTCATAAAAGGGATTTAAGTGATAGGATTGTTGTTTCCTTGCCCCTATATATGAATACTTAACATATCCTGGGATGTGTATCAAAATTTGAAATGATATACATATAGTTATGGAATGTTTTACAAATTCTGCTGTGATGTATGAAATTTTATCTCCATTGTGCTTAAGTATGACAACCTGAGCAAAAGAGCCCGAACCTAATCAAATAATAAATTCTAGATGGATTTTAAGGGTCAAGAAAATTAATGAATTAAAAAGGTAAATTTAAATGTGATTGTCTTATCTTATTACATTTTATGAAGCTATAATGTAAAGATAAGGGTGTTACATCTGTAGGTAAAGAGCGATTATGGCAACTAAACGAGCTAGAAGAATGGCGCCACCAACCTTATGGAAATTCTTCCATATACAAAGCTAGAACCAAGAAGTGGCATGATTAGAGGCTATGTAGCTCTAAAGAATTTGAGGTAGGAGACAAATATTACTTGATAACTCACATCTTCATCTTTTTCTAGGAAAGCTATGGAGTCAATGGTCAGGCCCAATTATTGTCAAGAAGGTCTTTCCCTATGGCACAATTGAATTGCATCACCCTGAGAAAGGAAACTTCAAAGTAAATAGGCACCTACTAAAGCACTACTATGGAGACTTATTAGAGATCAAGGAACAAGTGCACATGGTGCTTTACATGCAAAAGTGATCAAGGGAATGAGTCTAGCTAAAAGACTCTAACAAAAAGAAGCAATCCTTTTTCTCTTTATTCTTCTCTTGTCTTTTCTTTCATTTTAATTATGATGTACTTTAAAGACCATTGGATTATTTTCTGCCTATTTTCTGCACTTTATGCATTTATTCTACGATTGTCCCCCTCTATTGTAAACTGAGGACAGTGTGTTATTCAAGTGTGAGGTGGGCATATATTATTTTTCTTTTATTTTAACTCTTTTTTCTTTTATTTTAAACCCTGCTGATGTGGTAATCATGGGATATCGATATGGTAGGATACTTGAAGTGATGTATTTAAGTTTTTTGTTTGTGGTTTGAGCATGCATGATTTAGTTATTAAGTAGGCAGTGATTGTTCCTCTTAAGTATGTGATGGAAAGTAGCTAGTGATACCTAACTATCATATAGGCCAGGTTACACCGGTGATGCCTAATTGTTTTTCAAATTGCTTCATTTTGATTTAGGATGGTTGATGATGCAAATTGTATGCACTAACTTGATTGATAATTCATTAGAAATTTTTTAAGACTAAATGCAAAATTGCCACACTTCAAATGTGAGGATTGAGCCTATTCTGAACATTCATTACAATTATGCTCCTAATATTCCTTTGTGAGTGTGCATTTTACCTAATTCTACTTCTAGAACTTGCTTTGTAATACTTGTTGTGTAACACCTACCTCTAGTAATTTTGATATATTATTATTAGTGATAGTTTATGTAGATGTAATGGTTTATGTGGTGTTAGGAATGAATTACAAAAGGGGTAAAATGGACATTTTTATCAAAATAGAACCAATCTTACCATAAGGGTAAAATTATAATTTTACCAAAGAGGGCAAAATAGTAATTTTGTGAAGAAAGACCAAATTTTCCATTTAAATACTTCATGAAATTGTGTTTGAAGGCTTTTACCCTTTTGTTTTAAAAAGGAGAAGGAATAAGGGTAAAAATAAGTATGTTGCCATGAAAAGTAAAATGGTAATTTAGCCTAAAGAGGGATAAATTATTAATTTCATAAAAGAGACTTTATGAAACTTTATTTGATGAGTTTTTGCCTATAATTTTCAAAAAAGAGGAAAAATGAAAGTAAAATGGCCATTTGGACATACATTTTACCCAAGGACCTAAAGGTAATTTTCAAAAATGTGTCAGGGCAAAATTATCATTTTTGAAAATGGAAGGTAAAGTAGTCATATTCCATGAAAGTTCCATGAAATTATAATTTGAAGGAGAAAGGATGCCATTGTTGAAAAAGAGAAGCAATAAGGGTAAAATAGTCATTTTACAACAAGGACATTTTGGTAATTTCACTCAAACCCTAATTTAAGTCTTCTTCCTTAAAGAGAAGAAGAAGTCGAACAAGGGGGAGGGAGATGCTTGGCCGAAAGGGTGAGAAGACAAAGAGGAAGAGGAAGACAAGGCAAAACACTTGGAAGATTACACTTGCATTTTCAAGGTAGTTTAACAATCTTATAACCTTAGTTTCATGTTTTATGGAAAGATTAAAGTGTTTTTGTGTTCATGAAACCTAGGGTTTTCTTTCTCTACATTCCATAAGACTTGCTTTCTATACTTGGCTATGCTTGTTTGGAAATATGATTGTGTTTGTGAGTATGGCAACGTTTGTATGCTAGAAATCATAAAAGATTGAATCTTGGCATGTTTGGTACCATTTTCATGAAAAACTCTAACTTTTGAAATGGTTGAAATGGTATGGAAATGAAAGAGAAAATGGTGATTTTGCATGAGAATATTTCAATAATTTTCTCTCCATTTCCTCTCATTTTCTCTCTTGGCCAAGAACACTTAAGCTTCATGCTGTTGAAGTTTGCTTGAAAATGTCTAAATTGTTTATGTGTTTGGTCATGAGAGAGGAAGAGAGAGAAAATTATGTTATCTTTATGATTTTGGCAAATTTTCCATTTTCTAACCATGCCATTTAACCTTGAAAGTGTGCTTGTAAATGTGAAGATGAAAGAGTATGTGTATTTATATGTTTGACATGAAAGATGAGTTATGAAACTAGAGAAAAGAAAGGCTAAACATATATATGCATATTTTGAGTATGAGAAAGTGTCATGATTAATGAATGAAAATTGTACCATAATGCCTAAATGGTAGAAAGGATGGAAGAAAGAGAACAAATGATTTGAAAATCCCTATCTTTCACCCATTTCTTACCTTGGCCGAGAACATTAGCCCATTTTTCCCTTGATGGCTGAAATTATATGTTAATGGAAAGAAGTTTAAAGTGTGTTTTCAAATGTCCTACGTCAAGAGAAATGGGGGAAATGATTAAATATGAATGATAATTGCATGTATTATGCCATTGACATGAGTATGTTTTAATTTATATGATTTATGAATGAATGGCTTGAAATTTACATGCAAATGATAAATGAAAGTCATTGAAGGTCACTAAGAAAGGATGGAGAATGGCACTATAATATCCCGTTAAGGTAAATATGTAAAGGTTATGAATGTTATCCTAGGGGTGACAAAACAACACTATTACACTTTTCCCTAGAGATAAATGAAAAGACAATGAATGTTACCTGAAGGGATAGACAATGACACTATTTAAGTCCTCTTAATGGTCACCAAGAAAGGGAGGGGAATGACACTATTAGATCCCCCTTATGGTGTATGTGATGGCACTATATGATGCCCTAGTGCTAATGATTCAATGGCACTATAAAGAGTCACTTTTGTGGTAATGACTTGAGGGCACTAAGGTACCCCTGCAGATATAAAACGTATGAATGATGTGATGACATATTTGATGACAGATTATGTATGAATGCATGACAATGTGATGCCATATAATATGTTCATGGCATGAAATAGTGATAATCTCATATTTACAAATGCATATGCATATGTTTCATATAAAGCATGCTCATAGAATCAAATGGAAACTATTTTGAAAGAAATTAAATGTAGAAATATTTTCTGTATCCATACAGTGGTACATGCCAGTTATTTTGAAACTGTATATTTTGTTTAGCTACTGGTAAATTATTTCTTATTATTGTACTGGTATGTATCAGATGCATAGATATAGTGTGGTGATGTACCGAAATAGCAAATTTAAGGAGTAAATAGAAATTATGTAATGTAGCACTTTTAGTCCTAATTTTTCCATATGTATCTTAGGATAGAATTAAGACCACTATTCCTTTGGAAAAAGGGATTTGAGTGACAAGGTTGTTGTCCTCTATATATGAATACTTAACATATCCTGGGATGTGTATCAAAAAGTTTAAATGATATACATATAGTTATGGAATGTTTTACAAATTTCGTTGTGATGTATGGAATTTTATCTCCGCTGTGCTTAAGTATGACAACTTGAGCAAAAGAGCCCAAACCTAATCAAATAATAAATTCTGGATGGATTTTAAGGCTTAGGCAAATTAATGAATTAAAAAGGTAAAGTTAAATGTAACTTTCTTATCTTATTACATTTTATAAAGCCATAATGTAAAGATAAGGGTGTTACATGTTGAGGCTATATGAGTTTCTGAATACCATAAGATATTTGGGCAATTTAGGATACACTACAATTGGCCAAAAAGCCTACCCTCTGTATTTCCCTTAGTTGACCATTGTTGAGCCTTGACAATTTCTTCATTATATGAACCTTTACACCTTATATCCCTTTTCTTCACATTATCTTTCTTTGTCACCCTATATGTTGAAATTTGTGTGATTTACTCTTCATATATAGATTAAATTGCATTGATGATAGTTCACTAAGTCTTCTCTTCATTTTAAGATGCTCCCTTAAATCCAAAGCTGTATATTAGGAAGACTGCGAGACTACAATAAAAAAAAAGGAAAAAAAAGAGAATAGAAGAAAAAGAGAAAATAAAAGAAAAGGAAAATCAGAGCAGTTTTCATTCTCTCTTTGGACATGGTACTCTTTGAGCATCCCCTATTGTATTAAGAACTTAGTGGGAATTGTGTTCAGCACTTTGCTGCATTTAATCCTTGGAGTTTCTTTAGATCGCATTAGTTTCTAGCATATCTATTACCCTCTGTTCCCATATTTTCTCCTACCTTTACCTCAAACCCCATTACAACCTTGTTAAGAGCCTTTGATTATGGTATTCAATTAGTCACAATAGTGGTGATGAGATTTATGAGCAAGCATATGGTAAGTAGATTCTTGTGAAATTGCTTGAAGGACTCATACTTTACCTTGATACACCTTGAGTGATTTGAGTAACCCCTGCGAGGCGTTGGTTCTTAAACTTTGATGTTGAATTACTGGTTAGGTTATGTATGCACTGTTATTACCTCTAGTCTATGTTAAGCTTTTGTAGTTTTATTTATAATTAAGTTTCATTTGAGATGTATTGGGTACTATTAACTGTGGCCCGAATATAGACTTTTAAGAAACCTCTACTGTTTGTTTGATAATTGAGTTGTTGTTTGGTTAAGGATAAGTAAAAGCTTAAGTGTGGGGTAATTTGATGTGCTTTATTTTATACATATTTTGCTTAAGGTTAATTGTCCATTTTATAAGCATTCTATGTGTTCTTAACCCTAAAACCACCTAAGCTTGTATCCTTTTTCATTTCAGGAGCCCACCAAGTCATTATTAGTAGTAGAGCCATTTCGGAGGCCCAAATAGCCTGGAAACATGCCATATGGGCCATAAAGCAATCCATAAACCTCGAAACAACTCATGGGCCTTGAAGCATGGCTACTTTGGCCTTATGCAAAGTATGCCACGTAAAGGCTTTGAAATATAAAGAGGAACTCCATGGCTTGAGGGATCATAATCCTTCTTGAATTATCATCTTTCTAGAAGCTTATCATCTTTCTAGAACACATCATCTTCTTTTAAGGATTTTTGATTTATCATGATCTCTTTTGAAAACTCTATCATCCCTCTTAGCCATTCATCATCCTATCTTATCTTATCTCATCCTATTTTATCTTATCTCATCCTATCTTAACTTATCTCATCCTATCTTATCTTATCTCATCCTATCTTATCCTATCTTATCTTATCTCATCTCATCCTATTTTATCTTATCTTATCCTATCTTATCTTATCTTATCTCATCTCATCCTATCTTATCTTATCTCATCTCATCTCATCTCATCTTATCTTATCCTATCCACCATGTCTACATTGTCTATAAAAGGGAGAGCAGACGAAGAGAAAGGGGTTAGAATAATCTTGAAAGAGGTCTTGACTTTGTAGACCTATCTTGCTTGGAGCTGTAAGGTGCTTTAGGAACAAAAAGGGTGATGGCTAGGAGAGTACTTGAGCCTTTGAATATCTGGCTTGTATCCCTGAAGTTCCATAAGAGATTGGGAGAGTGGATTTGCATCAAGAAGACAATCACAAATTTGAGTACTTGAAGATTGAAGAAGGTGGCATTTCATCCTTGATTTGAGAGAAGAAAATGGTGTACATGTTTTCTTTCCTTTCTCTCTTCTTGAATTTAAATTTGATGATTGTTGTACCCATGAACATGAGTAGCTAGACTAGTAAAACCCATTGGGGTTACTTACTAGGTTGGGGTTTTGCTTTAAATTTGTATGAATATTGGATTTAATTTTTAAAATTTCTTACAATTATGAATAAAGCTTAAGCTTTCTTTACAAGATGTTGTATAAAAGGCTATTTAGATTTATTTTGGTTGAATTTAATTAAGAATTCATTCATGGGTGTCAAAATTAGATTTAATAGTTCAATATCTTGTGTATGCTTGCTAATTAGTGTAGGTACTCTTTGGGTTTGCATTTCTTAACTTGATTGAATTTTTCTCTACTTCATTGTTGCTAATCTTTGACAAGTTATTCTCAATCATTAGTTTAACTAGAAATCAATTCACTCTTCTTTTTAGGCTAGATAACAAAGAACAAGGAGTAGGTCTAGGCTTTCCTGTTCCCGTGGGATACAAACTTGGTACTCACCATTGCACTAGACTGTATCAATAGGTTCATCGCCTTAAGTGTAGTTGCATTGGTAGTGCATTAGGATCCATCAAGAATTCTTCTGCATTTTGGATAAGCATTAGGTACTGCTTGTTTTACCATTGGTCTCTTCCCTTTCTAAACTCCCTCATATCTGTTGTCCCTTCCTTTAAAAGGTTTAGATGGTTTCCTTTTCAAGAAGTTTCTCTACTTCTCTTTCTCTGCCTCTGCCAGATTTTTAGTGACTATGCAACACTTATTTACCAGTGTGGCATAATTTCTTATCTCTATTGGAGCAACTGCACTTTTCAATTTCAAGCTTAATCCCACCTCTAAATGCATTGCTTTCCAATTCTCATCTAGCTGAAGCCTCAGATAGAAAGAGAACTTGGACAATTCTTTAAATTTAGCAAGGTAGTCTTCAAAAGTCTTGCTACCTTGTTTAAGCTGCATAAACTCTGTCTCTCTCTCATTCCTCACATTCTGAGGAAAGTACTTTTCCAAAAATTCCCTCTTAAATGACTTCCAGTTAATCCAGACCTGTTGAGCCTCCATTAACTGCTTGGCTCCTCTCCACTAATGCTTAGCTTCCCCAGTTAGCATATATGTTGAAAACAAAACCTTTTGAGTATCAGTGCTCCTAAAAACCATAAAAACTTCTCCATTTCCATCAACCACCCTTCGGCTATCTTAGGATTTAACTCACCCCTAAAGGTAAGAGGGTTGGATTTATGAAACTCTGACCAACCATGATACACTGGGTTTCTTGCTTGTCCTTCATGAGGGTTAGGGTTGGGATGATTGTTATTCCTCTGTTCTTAAAATTTCCTGAGGACTTAGGTAGTAGTAGCATATTGCTCCCTTATAACCTCTACCACTCCCCGCGTAGCCTACATTACTCCTGTCAGGTTAGTCTCACTCTCCTTATCCTTTCTAGTATTCTTCCTAGGTAGAGTCATAGTTCACTCTACAAAACAAACATTACTAAGGTTATTAGTCTCAATAACATGTTATTTATAAGAGATCATATGGCACCAACAAGAAATACTGTCTACCCCAAACCTAGCACTCCATTCCTCAAGTTAAAACATAATACAAGTTAGTCAACTGCCTAAGCTTAGCTAACTAGCCTACATTAGTCTCTATCTAGGGGAAACTAGCCTTCACTACAGACCCAGTACACAAATAGCAGTGGTAATCATGCTCTGATACTGACTCAGTGTAACGCCCCTAATCCTATGGTTCCTTTTAGTTAATTAAATAATATAATATAATATACTACAGGATTGATGAGTTACTACTACCTCTACTCGAGTAAATTTTAACTTTTACCAAGTTAAATAATTAAGTGGCATTGGTTTGGGACTTCTACACTCGGGATTCTCACACGTAACATAGTAGAATTAATTAAAAGAAAATATACATATGTATTTACATTCGCACACATACATAATTCTCTTACAATAATTATAGTTTCTTTACATTAGACATATACCTATCGATATATGAGGCTAATTAGGGTAAGGAGACAACAATCTTGCCACTCATACCATTTAATAAAAAGCCTACTAATGGATACCTATCTCACATATCCTAATACATATATGCCCTATCTCTTCTATCAAAAATCTTCATCCAAATCCTTTCCAAAAACAATAATAAGAAATCAGAGTATTGGGCATTTGTGCCTATCTCAACTATTTACATGTCGACATCATAGTACAATCCCCCAACTTCATACAGCTAGGGTGTGGGAGGAATCTCTAATACAAAAATAATCCACAATGCTTTATAACTGGGAAATACCCAAAGAATGGTATTTCCACTACCTCCACCTCTACCTCTAACAAGACCTGATATCTTGGCATTTGATACAAATCAACGTTTATATGAGAACAAATATCAGTAGCAATAACGACTTGCTTAAAAACTACAGATCTGTACCATCGTACTCATACAGAAACATACTACATTCTTTTCATTATCAATTTATACATCATGTCTATTTGGATGCTATGCATGAATTATATAGTTATATCTCATACTTATGAATGTAACATCACATATCTATCACACAGGATATATCAGAATGGTCACAGGGTTATATTCACATATACATAGAGCATACACAAGGAATTCTGAGCACATCTCATGGCCATTGCCAAATCATAACAAAAGATCATAAAAAGAGAAATCTAGAGAGTCGCTAATCGAACTACTCTTCATATTAAACCTTTACTCATAGGTGAGTTTCTCGTAGTCCATTACTACTTGCAGTTTTCAACTACTCGCAGTTCTCAACTGCAATCTATATATTATCTGGTAGTTCTTGACTACAATACATGTACATGCTAGAGCATCCTCTAGTGAATCCAAGTACAACCATCCACAACACCCCCATGAGGGTACCTGCCCGTCTCTTGGCTGATCATTCCCCATCATCGAGAACTACAGGGTCCCTGATTATCTCCTGGTAGTTCCTCCCTCGTATATCTAGGATTACTATTTTCCACAGATCATTTACTAAAACACTATTTATAACTCTATAGACTAGGGTGATTTGGCTTATACCATGGTTATGTCTAACTTTAAGTATGTGACTCTGTTGATTGGCCATAGGGGAGTTCACTAACTTAAAATTAACAACCATCATAGTGTTTTCAAAATCATTTAATTCAACTGTTGAATGCCTAAAGGCCATCCCATACTAACAATTGGTCATTCGACATGAACTTATCTACCACTATCCATACACTAGGAATACTTTCTCATTTCTCTTGTATATGTATCATGCTCATTCCTTTTAAATACTCCTCTCATTCTTGCTCTTGCTCTTTCACTTTCAACCCACATGTTACCCATACTACATTTTAGGTTTAAATCCCTTGTTTGAGTAGAGTTTTAAGCTTATTGTAGTTGACTTTCAGCTCACTATCCTGTAAAATTTTCCAAACCCGAGGGCTACAAGTCGACTGCCATGGACTCGACAGTTAGCTGCTCTATTCTTGGTGATTTTTTAGAGAAGATGAGCATGATAGTCGAACTTTCACAAGCTACCAGTCAACTGTTGGCTTCGTATATGTTTTTGGGCAACTCAAGAATATGACAGTCGACTTCCAAGGGTTGGCAATAGGCTGCTATGTTATACTATATTTTTCAAGTTGGATGTGACCCATATTTTCGCCTAAAACTTGTTTGTAAATCTTTTTTGATAATTCTCAACTCAATATCAATATATAAGCATCATTTAACACATATGAACAGCCCAAATTACCATTTAATCTCACTCAAATCTTGGATTCAACCTCATTTTCATATATAGGTAAAACTCATTTTTTCATAATCTAATTTATACAAATATAATTACATCCATGCTGTAACGCCCGTAACACACCCTTTAGCCTATGCCTCTTTTTAGTTATTTAAAAGGTATAATATATGAATATTATAATAGTAGTGTGTTACTATTACATCTATGCGAGTAAATTTTAAACTTTTACTAAGTTAATTATTTGAGTGCCATTTGGGTTGGGTTCTACACTTAGGTTCTATAACATCCGCTCCTACTATGATTAAGAGATGTTTGATAATCATTAATTTAATATTTAATGCTTGTGTATGTTGCATTAGTTGCATATATTTGCATTAGTACAGGAACCCAAGTGAAAGGAATAAAAGCTGAGTTAAAAGTGTGACTAGGGACCCAATTGAAAAGGAAAAAGTGAGTGAGGCTAAAGTCACAAAATAGGCAAGGACAAAGTGTAATTATGAAGAGTTAAACTTCGGAAACCCTAACCCTAGCCCACACATCCTCAACCTTCATCATTTCTAGAGAGAGAAGCAAAAGGGTGACTAAAGAGGGAAAGGGGTGAGTTAGGACAAAAGAGGGAGATTTCTACAGGTATAAGAGAGATTTGAGGCTGTAGATTGATCCTACAGCAAGAGGAGGGTCATTTGAGCACATCTTACATGCACATTTCAGATTAAATCCAAGTATCAATTCATCCTAAACCCCATTTCTGAAAATATGCAAAAATTTTACTGATAAATGTGATTTTGAATGTTTAAAGTTAAGTCTGGGGTTTAAAACCTACATTATCTTTGTTTCTAACTGTTATTAGGTAATTCTTATTGATTAGTTATACTCATTTTTGCTCTAAGTACGAAAAAGTGGTTTGATGTTAGCTTAGAGATATGTTAAGTTGAGTTTTGGACTTGTTATAGATGCTAAATAATGTTTAAATGTTGGCTTTGAGTTTATAGCTTAAGAAAATAGTTTGAGAACATGTTTTTAGGGCAAAACTCTAGGTGAAACAATGATTTTTAGAACAGACCGAGTGCCAACAGCCCACTACCAACCATGGAAGTCAACTACCATGCTCATCCCTTGCCTAGAAAAGCATGACAGAATTCTAGCAAGCATCTGCTAGACCCTTGGAAGTTGACTATCGAGTTCTTCATTTTCCAAAAAATTTTTCTAGAAGCTAGCAGTCTACTGCTAGACCCTTGAAAGTCAACTATCGAAGCTAGCAGCCAACTGCCAAGCCCCTAGCAATCGACTAGTAGCTCTCGGCCAAGAAAAGGGACTTTAGACAGTGAGCTAACAGCCAACTGCCAACTATAGGGCAGTTGACTGCCAGCCCTCTGACTTAGATAATGAACTCAATTGACCATTTTAAGAAGAAATTAGCCCAAACTCTCACTTAAACTAAAGATCTAAACTTAGGATGTAGTGGGTATCATGCAAAATATCGAGTTAAGAGTCACTTGGATGATGAGATCCTTGTGATAGTGAAATAAAGAAAGTGAAAAACATAAGAAAGAGAGAGGAAAAAGGAAAGGATTTTAAACATATGCTTTAGTTGTAGATAGGCTCATGATTGAGGGACTGATTGTCAGTATGGGATGGCTGTTGGGCATTCCACGGTTGTGCCATGAATTAGGATGGTTAAATATCCACTTGAACTTAGATGATTTTGAAAACATTATGATGGTTGTGAACTTTAAGTTAGTGTCATCTTCTAGGAGCTATTTAAGAAACACATACTTAGAGTTAAAAGAACCATAGACATGAGCCGAGTCACCCTAGTGTATATGTTAAAGAATATCATACCAATAGTGTGATCCATCAGAAGGGGATGGTGATTCCATAGTATTATAATCAGCCTAAAAGTGGAGAAGAAATGACCTGGTAGAGTTGACGGTGATCCCATCTAAGGAAGGGGATGGTGATTCCATAGTATTATAAACCAGTCTCATCTGAGGAAGGGAAACGTTGGGTAGAGTTGACAACTATCCTATTGGTTAAGAGATGATACTCAGATCTAGCTGAGGGATGCCTCATAATGTACAAAAAATTAAAGTTAGAGTTAAAAGCTAAAGTCAGGTAAAGGGTGGCTGAATAGTCACAAACTCATGCATATAGATAGTGGTACGTGGAGTTGTCACTGGGCAACGCTCTTGATAACTCTTATGTTCTGTTGTTTTTCCTGCTCATATGTTAATTGTAAAGGTATGATTATTACCTTATGAGATGTTGAGATGAAATTTATGATGAGATGATGAGGAGTGGACATCCCATTTTTAAAGTTTATATATTTAAATGCACATGCATAAATATGAGTACATGACATGAGAATATGTTGCATGCATCACATCCTAGTAGTATGTGTTATGTTTTTATGATGAAAGAATGTGGAGATTTTTGTATAAATATGGTGATATAGGTTAGTAGTTTTCAAAAATAGGTTGCATTGCTATTGAGATTCATTTCTCACATGAGTGCTGGCGTGTACCAGATGTATAGGTTCCTTGATTAGAGGAGGAGGTAAGCAGGAGAGAAGTATCCTTCATGGGGGTACATAAAACTATTTATTTTGGATAGTATAGGCTCATGTTTAATTTGTACTAGTCCTTATAATTTTTGGAAAGCCTAGTAAAGAACACCTCTTGTATAGCTTATAATGATTTAGATGTATATAGATTGGCCTAAATTTATGGATAAAAAATTTGACGGGGCCATGAGTGGCAGAGTTGTTGCATCCATACCCTCATGGGTTAAATTAAAGTTAATAAATGAGTACTTGTGTATGTTTGTGTATAGCTACTTAGGATGAATTATGTATATGTATTTGATTTGATATTTTGCTTCGACATTATGAGAGCCTGAGTGTAGAACCTAACATAAATGGCACTCAATTAATCAACTTGGTAAAAGTTTAAAATTTTCTAAGGTAGATGTAACAGTAGCACACTACTATTATAATATTTATATATTATACCTTTTAAATAACTAAAAGGAACCATAGGCTAAAAGGGGTGTTATGGGCATTATAGGTTCTCACATGTAGCAGTGGAATATCAGATCTAAGACATATACATAATTCATCCTAAGTAGCTATACACAAACATACATAAATACTCATTCATTAACTTTAATTTAACTTATTAGGGTATGGAGGCAACAACCTTGCCACTCATGAGCCTTTTGAATTTTGTATCCATAAACTTAGACTAATCTATATACACCTAAATCAATATAGGCTATACAAGAGATATTCTTTACTAGCCTTTCCAAAACTATAAAGACTAGTACAAGTTAAAAATATGCCTATACTATCCAAAATAGACATTTTTAGGTACATCCATGAATGGTACTTCTCTCTTGCTTACCTTCTCCAGCCGAGGAAACTACACATCTGGTACACGCTAGCACTCATGTGAGAAATGAATCTCAGTAGCCATGCAACATTTCTTAGAAAACTACTAACTTGTACCACTGTATTTATAGAGAAATATCTATATTCTTTCATCATAAAACATAAGACATACTATATACTATTGGGATGCAATGCATGTAACATACTCTCATGTCATATGCTCAGATTTATACAAGTTCATTTAAAACATATAAGCTCTAAAATATGGGATGTTCAATCCTCATCATCTCATCATAAATTTTATCTCAAAATTTTCATGTAAACATGTTGTGGAAAGTAAATATGCCTTTTCATTTATCATACGACCAAGAAAAACAACATATCATAAGAGTTATTGAGAGCACCGCCAGCAATAACTCCACGTACCACTTTCTATATGCATGAGTTTGTGACTATTCAGCCACCCTTTAGCTAACTCTAGGTTTTAACTCTAACTTTAACTTTTTGTACATTCTGAGGCGTCCCTCAACCGAATCTGAGTACCATCTAATAACCAGCGGGATAGTTATCAACTCAACCTAACATTCCCCTTTCTCAAACGAGACTAGTTATCAACTCATGGGGTCACTGTTAACTCTACTCAAATCATTTCCTCTCCGCTTTTAGGTAGATCATAATATTATGGAATCACCATCCCCTTCTAATGGATCACACTCCCAGAACACTTTTCTCTACATATACACAAGGGTGACTCGGCTCATGTCTATGCTTCTGCTAACTCTAAGTATGTGTTTCTTAAATGGCCTTTGGAAGATGACTTAAAGTTTGTAACCATCACAGTGTTTTTGAAATCATCTAAGCTCAAGTGGATGTATAACCATGGAATGCCCAATGACCATCCCATACCGACAATCAGTCACTCAGTTATAAGCCTATCTACCACTAAGGCATATGTTTAGAATACTTTCCTCTTTCCTCTGTTTTTCTTATGTTTTCTACTCTCTTTATTTCAATATCACCAAGATCGCATCATCCAAGTGACTCGTGACTCAATCTCTTGCATGTCACCCACTACATACCAGGTTTAAATCATTAGTTTGAGAGAGATCTTGGGTTATTTACCTCTTAAAATGATCATTGAGTTGATTATCCAAGTCAGGGGCCTAGCAGTTGACTTCCCTATTGCTGGCAGTCAGCTACTAGCTCACCGTCTAAAGTTACTTTTCTTAGCTGAGAGCTATCAGCCGGCTGCTAGGGGCTTAGCAGTCGGCTGATAGGGGCTTAGCAGTTGGTTGCTAGCCTCAATAGTTAACTGCCAAGGGTCTAGCAATCAGTTGCTAGTGTTCTGTCATACTTTTCTAGGTAAGGGATGAGCACGACAGTCAAATTTTATGAGTAGAAGTCGACTACTGGCACTTGGTTTGTTCAAAAATTCATGGTTTTTACTAGAGTTTAGCCCCAAAAAATATTCTTAAACCATTTTCACAAATCATGAACTCAAAGCCAGCATTCAGATGTCATTTCACATTCATAACATGCCCAAAACTTAACTTATCATATCTAAAACTAAGATTAACCACATTTTCTTACTTAGGGCAAAAGGCCACTTTCATAATCCTTCAGAAGCATAAATGAGCATAATAAATCAGCAGGCATCACCCAATAGCAGTTAGAAACATAGAGAATGTAGGTTTTCAACCCCAGAATTAACTCTAAACATTCAAAATCACATTTATCAATAAATTTTTTGCATATTTCAAAAATGGGGTTTAGGATGAATTGCTACCTTAATTCCTTGCAAAAAGTGTATGTATGATGTAACACCCTCTATCCTAAGGTTCCTTTTAGAGATTTTAAAAAAAACTATAATATAAAAATAATTATCAGAGTGTTGGTATTATTATTACTTCTACCCCGAGCAAATTTTAAACTTTTTACCAAGTTGATTAATTGAGTGCATTTGGGTTGGTCTATACTCTCGAGTTCTCTCATTATCGCAATAGAATAAATATATATATATAATACACTTAGGTTAACTATACATAAACAAGCATTCTTAATTAAATATAGTTAGTTAACTATTGGGCATAAAGGCAACAATCCTGCCACACATAACCCCATTAATTAGTCTATTCCTCAATTCATCCTAGTTCCTATATAGATAAGTTAGAACAGGCTATACAAAATAATCTGACACTAGCCCTTCTCAAAATATCATGAAGGCTAGCTTAATCCTAACATGTACTTATACTATCCAAACTAAACAGTTTGTGTGCCCAGATTGGACACTTCTTCATACTTTACCTTCTTTTTTCAGCCCAAGGGGACCTACACATCTGGTACATGTCAACACTATCGTGAGAAATGGATCTCAGTTGCAATACAACCAGTTACAAAATTTGTTGACCTGTACCACCGTGCTTGCACGAAAAACCTCTATATTCTTTCATAAAACATATAACATACTATGGGAATAAAATGAATCTAGCATTTAATCATGTTATGTACTCATATGTATGCATATGCATTTAAAACATATCAACTTTAAGACATGGGAAGTGTATTCATCATCATTCTCATCATAAAACATTTCTTAGAAAACACATATGGGATAGTAAACATAACATCATTTCATTTCCATAACATGTGAACAGTACATAAAACACCCTAAGAGTAATCGAGAGAGTCGCCCAGCAACAACTCTACGCATCACTGTCTATATGAATGAGTGCATGTCTATTTAGCCATGCCTTAACTTTTGTACATTATGAGGCGTCCCCCAGAGGATCCAAGTACCGTAATGGTCCCTGTCCCTTTTCGAAAGATCATCCTTGACCAGCGGGATTCCTCCCTTTCGTCCCAAATGGGGTTGGTATATTCTCATGAAATCACTGTCAACTCTACCCGGATCATTTTCTCTCTGCTTTTAGGTGAATCACAATACTATAGAATCACTATCCCTTTCCGATGGATCACACTTCCCATACGCTATTCTCTACATATACTATAGGGTGAATCAGCCTATAGTCATGGTTATGCTTAACTCTAAGTATGTGTTTCTCATATAGCCTTTGGAAGATGATAATAACTTCAAGTTTGCAACCATCATGGTGTTTTTGAAATCATCTAAGTTCAAGTGGATGTTTAACCATCCCAATTATGGCACAATCGTGGAATGCCCAACGGTCGTCCTATACCAACAATCGGTCACTCCATCATGAGCCTATCAACCCTAAGGCATACATTGAGAATAATTTCCTCCTTCCCTCTTTTTATCTTTTGCTCTCTCTTTCTTTCACTATCCCAAGGGTATTATCACCCAAAACTCTTAGTTTCCTTGCTTACCTATGTTGTGAGCCCTTAATTAAGTTAGTATAAAGAATTACTAAGCTTAATTGTCAATGAAAACCTCTTTTAACAAGTTGGAAGGCTGCCAGTCGATTGTTGGAAGGCTAGCAATCAGCTGGTGGCTCTTTGTATTCTTTATATACCAAACAGCAAGCTCACTGGCAACCAGCTAGTGGCATTCTAGGTAAAAATATGAGCACGACAGTCGACTGCTTAGTGCAAACTTGGGCCCAACAGTCAACTGCTAGGAACTTGGCAGTCAACTGTTAAGCCTCTGTTTGCACTTCTGAGTTTTCTAGGAACACGATAGTCGACTACAAGGTTGGCCAATCAGCTGCTTAGTGTAGACCTGGGCTCGACAGTCGACTGCTAGGTATCTGGAAGTCAGCTACTAAGCCTCTATATACACTTCTGGGTTTTCCAAGAACATGGCAGTCGATTGCGCCATACTTAACAGTCGGCTGTTATGCTCCACTGTAGTTCAGAAAACATGATTTTGATAATACCTGGTCCAGAATGCTTTCCATTTTTAATTCTAAACATATGAGCTTAATTCCCATACAATAAACTTTACTTTTCATTAAACATTTCTCATCCATTAGCTCAAACATGGTACATTCAAGGAAAACTAGTCTATATCTCTAGATGAATATAACCCAGCCTTTCCAATCTATTACAAGCACATATATGAGCATACATTCAGCAACATAACATCCTATAAAAGTAAAAAAGCATACAGAATGTAGTTTTAACCCCAATCTCAATTCAACACATGTAGAAATTCATATTTTCCAACAACAGTAACATTTTAGAAAAAGATAGGGGTTTAGGATGGATTGCTACCTTGATTCCTTGCAAATGTGTATTCTTGATGCGTTAGAAATGATCCCCCCTTGCTGTAGAACTAATTTCTAGCTTTAATCAGCCCTTTCCTTCAGCAAAAATCTCCCTCTTTTGCCCTAACTCGCCCCTTTCTCTCTCTACTCGCCCCTCCTGTTTCTATCTCTAAAATCTGAAGGTTTGGAAGTGTGTGGGAGTTTTGGCTATAGCTAGGGTTTAAGAGAAAGTTAGGAAATTACATTCTAATCCCTGGCCACTTTGTAGTTTTAGTTGTAACGACCCCCTAATACAACATACACAATCCTTTATCTGCATAGCGGAAGCATATAGGTTTTTCTAAATAGTTATTCCCGATATGGGAACGTCAGGGAGTCGCTACTGGTTAAGTGTAACCCAAATAGACATTCCATCATCCATTCAGATTTTGTTCAACCCTAATTCACCTAATTCACATGCAGCTAAACTAATTATACATGCATTCATCATAAATTACTCTGGAATGAAAACTAACATCCATACATACGGCATACAATCATTTAATGCAAATTCCAACTTAATTACATAGGTTACAGTGGTAAACCCTGACAAAAATTTAGCAGAGTCTCCTCTGTATTTCAAGCATATCCCAAAGTACAACAATCATCCAATTTAAAGTTATACAGCCAGTCCACTAACAACAAAAAGCATAAATTACAGAAGACTAATATACAACATCATCATTAAAATATATACAATGTAATTCAAGCCTAGACTAAGTTGCTCTTCTGTTTATCACCAAAGCATCGCCCAGCTAACGTCTAGGTCCCTGTCCCTGTTCCTGTTCGTCTGAGTAAACAACCTGGTGAGATATAAAATCCCAGTAGAATAATTTATAGTTTGAAATCTGGTTGAATACTCAGTAGTGCGAACATCAAAAACAACTTCCCGAAATCAGTTCAAAATCCGTGAAATACCTTATCACTAATAACCATTTTATCGCATGGAAATCATGAAAAATTCTAAAATTATCAAAAATCCGTTTCTTTGAAAATTAGTACTCAAAATCAAGTTAAATCCCATGCCTAGTGTATCTAAATCCATGTTGGCAACAAATCCTCTGTGACCAAATCTAAAATCGTCCAATTGCACCTCATCTAGAGAAATCTCATCTCTTATCGTTGGGTGTGATCTGTAACACCAATCACCTGAATCTCGCCTATGTTGTGAGTTTTATCTGTAACACCAATCACTCACTCAAAGACCGGGTGAGAATCAACATCTAGGGCATCTCCTAGCATGTGCACATAAGCCAATTCTCATCCTCATATAGTCTATTCAAACTCACATGTACGCGGTCGGCTGTTCCTCAGGGTTCTAGGGTATTTCGCCTAAATCACAACGTTTCCCTGTGTAGCCTATCCCCCCTTATACTCCTTAAACCTTTCTTAGGGTCATCCTGATTTATCGCGTGATCCCTAACTCAGTACAAGCTAAATCTGGTAAAAATAATATCATTTAAAAGCTCCTTGTACTCGAGATACTTAACAGTCGTCTCATACCGGCTATTAAGTATCCTACCCTAAGTAAACCCGTCCTAATGGCATCTAAACTCGATAAACAATTCATCTAACATGCAAATGAGGTTTTCAGCACACAGGCATGCAATTTAGCCCATTGAAAGTAGCACGCAGATCCATGAAATTAAATATAATCATTTAGGTATTCACTAGGTCAAATCTAGAACTCGGGAAGCGTAAATCATCCTACCTGGTCTCCGTTTGCTCCAAATCAATTCAGAACTTCTTGTAATCCCAGATTTTGAGCCAAATTAATTCCATGGACATTTACACGAATATTTAAGCTCTTCACGTCATCCGTTTTACGATTCTAAGTCTGATTACCCTATTTCCTAGGTTAGTTTATTTCCTATTCGTGTTCGGTAGCTAATTCAATCAAAATTCATTAGTTTTAGGCAAATCAGACCTTACCAGTGTTGCCGGATGATGGAAATCTGTCTCAAGGTGGTCTTGGTGTCTCTCGGTGTATATTTAGATTCTTCAGCATGTCAGCGCACAGCGGCGTATGGCGGCGTACGGTGGAGGGGTGCGGTTGCCCTCAAAATTCACAACAGGGTGAAGCCCGCAAGACGAGGAGTTCGAATATGGTTATGGCACAGCGATTCACGGTCGTTTGGATGATGTTTTCTGGCCTCAAATTTTTGCGCACGGCAGATGGCAAATCCTTCTATTCAGGTGCATCGAACCTCCGTTCAATGACGGTGAGCTGGTGGATGAAGTTGGCAGCTCAGGCTACACGATGGTGGTGGCAGTGACGGCCAACGGTGGCTGACGGCGGCAATCTCAGCTGGCAAAGTTTTCACGCGGCCGTTGGTGGCCGTGGGTGGCTGCTGGAGGTCGAGGGTGGCGAAGGGAGTCAGTTGGTAGGCCAGGTGGTGGCTCACGGTGGCTCAGGTGGCAGCACGCAATGAAGGAGAGAAGAGAGAGAGGAGAGAGAGAGAAATGTGGCAAATGGCGGGGTTTCGGGAAATTTAAAGCTTCCAGGGGCGATTCTGGCTTTTCTCGGGCCACACGGGGAAACTTCAAGACGTTGTCATTTATCCGAACATTGGCACGAGTTCCTATGTAGAGTTTTCAGCCTCCGTTTAAGAAATCAAAGTCCAAAACTCTGTCTATCAGTTTCTAATCATCGGGATGCGTTCCTTTCCATTTGATTGCATTTCTGACTCCAAATCGCTTTTCGATTTCATCCATCGACCTTGAAATCTGTACTATACTTAGTTTACATGAATTTAGAGATGAAATTCGGTTTTATCTTTCAAAAATAGTTCCAGTTATTACATTAGTCCCCATATATTTTCCTTTTTCACTTAGGTCCTTAGCCTCACTCTCAACTAAGGAAATGTAATTCTTTCAAGTTTGTGCCTATACTAATTCAACATACACAAGCATTAAACATCAAATTAGCAATTATCAAACATCTCTTTAATCATAATTGGAGCGGATGTGACATATGATGTGTTAGAAGGTACTTCCCTTGCTATAGAACAAATCGCCAGCCTCAAATTCGCCTTTTCTTTAGAAAATCCCTCCTCTTTGCCCTAACTCAGCTCTCTCTCTCTACTCGCCCTTCCATTTCTCTCTTTAAACATGCTGATGTCTGAAGATGTGCAAGGTAGGGTTTAAGGTTCTAAAATATTAAGTTCTTCTAATTGCATTCTAGTCCTTGGCTCATTTGTGGTTTTAGCTTAGCTAAACTTTCCTGTTTCAATTAAGTCCTTGGCCACACTTTGACTAAGCTTTTCTTTCTTTCAATTAAGTCCCTACACTAATGCAACTATATGCAATTAATGCAATATACACAAGCATTTAAATTTAAATTATCAATTAACAAACATATCTTAATGACATTAGGAGCGGATGTTACATATGCAATTTAAAACACCCAAGAGCAGTTAAAAACATCAAGAATGTAGTTTTTAGCCTCCTCTCTCATTTAAACAACATAAAAATCACAATTTTTAGTATGTAAATAGTAATTTGGAATATAAAGGATTAGGTTGTTTGCTACCTTATTGTTGCTTTAAAGCATGTAAAAGTTTGCTTGAAAACTTACTGGTTGTTATCCTTGCCTCCTAAATGTCAAACTTCTTCCTATGATCCTCTTCCTTCTTAGTTTCTCACTCTCTCTTTAGCTCTTCTCTCTCTCTCTCTAAGTCTGAAGTTGAAGTTGATAATGGTGGAAGGTTTTGATATTTACACCCATTTATAGGTGGTTCAAAAATTGCAATTCTAATCCCAATTCCTGATCATTCAGCTCAAAATGATAATTTCTCCTGCCATATGCCAAATTACCATTTTTCCCCTGAACCATTGGTGGAAAATTTTTAAAATTATGATAGCTACAATAACTCTTTTGGTTAAAGTTATGGTTTGCTACGCTGGAGTATTGAAAGCCTACATAGCTTCCTCCAGTAGCCTTTTTACCTTCATCAAGTCCCTGCTCTTTTCTTTTCAATTTACTCCTTTACTCTAATGCAGCTACATGCAATCTAATGCAATAAAAACAAGCATTTAACTTATTTAAAAACTAGTAAACATCTCTCATATATGGAAGGAGCAGATGTTACAATTCTTATCTGGTCTGTAGTTTGTTGCACTTATTCAGGCCTTAGTAATTTTCTTTCCCCTACTTCAAACAAATATAAAGGTGATCTACAATGGAAAATTCTTATCGCAACTCCCTCTTTGTTCTAGGGCACAACCCCTAAGCATATCTTCTAGAGTTTATATGGTTCTTTCAGTCTGCCCATTAGTTTGTGGATGATAAGCAGTGCTGAAGTTAAGCTTGGTACCGAAGGCCTCTTTCAAGGCTTTCCAGAATCTAGAAGAAAATCTAGAATCTCTATCCGATATAAAGCTAGTGGATACTCTGTGGAGACTTACTATTTCTTGAATGTACAACTAGGCTAATTTATCCAGCATTAAAAACCTGGACATATGCTTTAGCATCCTGTAATATGGTTGGCCAGTAGAACCCTGCCTCAAGTACCTTCCTAGCAGTGTGGTTTGCAGCCTGGTGGTCTCCAGTTGGTCATTTAGTGTAATGCCTTAGAATCTGGCAAATTTCCTCCCCATGTATTCATCACCTGATTACCTGGTCTGCACAAATATGAAATAGGAAAAGACCTTCCCAAATTTATTATTTCAACTTTGCAAAGAATTTCTTCTTTTGTTGAGTAGTCATACCCTCTGGTAAACCCCTTGCAACCAAATAGTTAGCATAATCACAAAACTAAGGGAAATCAGTATATACCTAAACTGCCTCCAAATGCTTACCCAGGAAGTTACCATCAATGGCCCTCTCATCTAATACCTCCAGGTTTGGATTCTCCAACCTTGATAGGTGATTTACAGTAAAGTTCTCCGCACCTTTCTTGTCCTTGATCTCTATATCAAATTCCTACAAGAGTGAAATCCATCTAATGAGTCTAGGCTTAGCATCATGCTTACCAAAAAATACCTCAAGGCTAAATGATTCGTGTAGACCATAGTCTTGGATAGCACCAAATAGCATCGAAATTTGTCGAAAGTATATACCACTGCAAGCAACTCCTTTTCAGTAGTGGTATAGTGCTCCTGGGCATCAGTCAAGGTCTTGCTAGCATAATAGATTGGCTAGAACTTTTTATCAATCCTCTAACCTAACACAGCTCTAATGCAAAGTCACTAGCATCACACATTAGTTCAAAAGGTAGCCCCCACTTAGGTAGAACCATAAAAGGGGCTGTGGTTAGTTATTCCTTGAGCAACTCAAATGAATGCAAATAATCAATATCAAACACCAAAGGTACATCCTTGACAAGAAACTAAGTTAAGGGCCTAGCAATCTTAGAGAAATCTCTAATAAATCTCCTATAAAGACTAGCATGCCCTAAGAAACTCCTAACAGCCTTAACAGAACTAGGGGGTGGTAGTTTTGATATATTCTCAACCTTAGCCCTATCTACCTCCATCCCTACATGTGATATCTTATGCCCAAGAAAAATCCCCTCTCTCACCATAAAATGGTACTTTTCCCAATTAAGAACTAAATTTACTTCTATACATCGTGCAAGCATACACTCAAAATTAAGCAAAAAATGAGAGAAAGAATTACCAAAAACTGAGAAAAGTTATCCATAAAAACCTCCATAGACTCCTCGATCATGTCATGGAATAGCCGACACTTAGAAAGAATTCCTGTGTGGATCACCATTATGCACCATTGAAAAGTAGCCGACACATTGCATAGTCCAAAAGGCATCCTCTTGTAAGTGAACGTCCCATACAGACAGGTAAAGGTAGTCTTATTTTGGTCTTCAGGTGTAATCGAAATCTGAAAATACCCTAAAAAACCATTAAGAAAGCAATAAAACATGTGACCTACCAAACGTTCAAGCATCTGGTCAATGAAAGGAAGAGGAAAATGGTATTTTCAGGTTACATCATTGACCCTCTTATAATCAATGCAAACCCAAAAACTTGTTACTGTCTTAGTGGGTATCAGTCTCATTTTTTACAACTGTCATGCCACCCTTCTTTGGTACAACCTGCACAGGACTCACCCAAGAGCTATCAGAAATAGAATAAATTAAACCTGCATTAAGAAGTTTAATTACCTCATTTTTCACCACTTCTTTCATATTTGGGTTTAACCATCTCTGTGGCTACACCACTAGCCTATAGCTATCCTCTATTAGAATCTTGTATAAACAATAGCTAGGATTAATCCCAAGAATGTTTGCCATCTTATAAGTGAAGGCCCTAAGGTATTTCTTGAGAAAGGTCAAAGCCATCTCCTTCTCCTTAGGTGTCAAGTCAGCTGCTATAATTATTGGCAGCTTCTTTGCCTTATCCAAATAGGTGTAGATTAATTACTTAGGTAACTCCTTTAGTTCCAAGATTAGGGGGGTCATAAATTGAAGGTTTCACCTTTTGCACCTCTAACCTATTAAGAGAAAGGGCTCAATAGCTAGGAAAGGAGCTAGTTGTTCCAACACTTGCTTGTTGGACAACTCATCATCATTTTCCTGCAATGCCACCTATAAAGGATCATCAAGTAAAAATTCCTACAATTTAAACTCAACAACATCATCCAAGACATCCATGGAATAAACCGTATCATCATGATCTAAGGATTGTCTATTAGAGGCAGCTAAGTCAAAAGTGATAGTATGATCCCTAACTCTAAGTTTCAACTTTCCATCACAAACATCTATAATAGCCCTAGATGTTTCAAGGAAAGGCCTACTTAGAATCAAGGGTACGCTACTCTCACCCTTTATATCCATCACAAAAAAATCAACAGGAAATATAAATTTATCAACCTTTACAAGTCCATCTTCAACTATACCTCTAGGATATTTAATTATTCTATCAGCCAATTGTATATTCATCCTAGTAGGTTTTGGTTCACTTAATCCTAGTTTATCAAGAAAGCTAGTAGGCATCAAATTTATGCTAGCTCCTAGATCAGATAGAGCATCTATAACAGACAGTTCACCAATTACACAAGTTACAGTAAAACTCCCTGGATCACACCTTTTAATAGGCAACTTGTTTTGTAGGATTACTGAGCACTCCTCATTCAATGCCACTAACCCCAAATCCTCCAGTTTCCTCTCGTTACTCAATATTTCCTTTAATAACTTTGCATAGTGAGGCATCTGTAAAATAGCTTTAAAAAAAGAAGGTTAATCCTTAACTGTTTGAATTAATCAAGGAACTTACCAAAATGTTGATTAACCTTCTCCTGCTTCAGTCTAGCAAGGTATGGAATGGGTGGTTGGTATTCTGTCACAGGGCTCTTCTTGCCCTCAACATGCATTGGCTCTTTTGTTGCCAGTTCTGGCTTCTTATTGATTGGCTTATCCTACATAATAGTATTATCATCAGTGAAAGGCCAAGGATCAGTTACTTGCTTACCTGATCTCAAAGTAATGGCCTTACAATGCTCCCTTGGATTTGGCTCTATGGTACTAGGGAGTGTCCCTTACTGTCTCTCAGTCAACATCTTAGACATCTGGCCTACTTGAGTCTCTAAGTTTTGAATAGAGGCTTGCTGATTTCTAAGGATTATGTCTGTTGATGACATATATTTCATCATTAATTCCTCAAAATTAGGCTCTTTTTCTTACCCGTGAGGGAATTGAATTGCAGCAGCTTGTGACTGAGGTTGCTGCGGAGGAGATATGATTTGACGTGATCGCTGAAAACTTGGTAGACCTTGGGTATTGTTATTTCTCAATCCAAAATTTGGATGATTTATCGACCCAGGGGTATAGGTGTTGTTATAACGGTTATTCTGTTGTCTTGAGGCATTCCCTATGTAATCTACCTATTCAAAATTAGAAGAATCACTATGAGAAGAAAATGAAGAAGAGGAGTTGGTAAACATACCTCCCACATTACAATAAACACCATAATATGGGCCCCCAAAGGACTCGCAGCTCGATTATGATGCCTGCACTGGCATTTAGAGTTAGTTGATCTTCTATGCCAGGAGCTCTACTTGAGCTGCCAAGGTTGATAGAGTCTATCTAATTGACCACTCCCTACCATCCTAGCATATCCCTTGAGGATTGTCATTAATAATTGTTCATGGCCATTTACTTTATTAAATTCTATGCCTATACAAGGGTTTTATTATTTAATGCACCCGTTGCTGCCGCACCTACCATCTGCCTTGTGGCTATATTTAAACCACTATAAAAAGTTTGTACTTGCATCCACACAGGAAATCCATGATGTGGACAATACCTCAACAAGTCTTTATACCTCTCCCATGCATCATACATACTCTTATCAGCCATTTGCACAAAAGAAGAAATGTCGTTACGCATTTTTGCAGTCTTAGTTGGTGGAAAATATTTGTACAAAAAACTTTTTATCCAAAGTATCCCAAGTAGTGATGGAGTTAGGTGGTAGGGATTGTAGCCAACTCTTTGCTCTGTCTCTCAAGTAAAATGGAAACAATCTAAGTCAAATGACATCATCAGTAGTTCTACTTATCTTAAAAGTGTCACATATCTCCAAGAAATTGGCTATGTGAGCATTAGGGTCTTCATTGAGCATCCCTTCAAATTGTGCAATTTTTTGCACCATTTAGATCACATTTGGCTTGATCTCAAAATTGTTAGTTGCTATTGTAGGTTGAGTAATGCACATATATGTCCCTTCCAACGAAGGTCTAGTGAACTCGTACATCGTTCGGTTGGCATCATCATTGTTATTTGCAGTTGCCATCTTTGGTGGTGTATGATCAAGGATCTCAACTGGCTCCTCCTCTAGCACCTCAACTGGCACCTCATCCTTATAATGGTGTGCATAAGTACACAATAGTTGTTTTGGATCAGACAAAGGGTCTACAGGTACAAGATTGGAACTCCTAGTCATAAACTACATGAATCCAACAATAGCGAAACAGCCAAACAACTAGATCAAAGAGTAATAAACCAAAACAAAAATAAAACAAAACAGATAAAAACCAACTAAATAGCAAAATAATTAATCAAAAATAAAATAAAATAAAGACAAAATAGAACTAATAAAAGCTAACAACTGAATGAAATGAAAGAAACAACTAACCAGAAACAAAAATAAAATAGAACAAATAAAAGTGGTTAAAGTAACAAATAGCAATTTCACTGTAGTATTCACAAAAGTTTCCCGGGATTAGTGCCAAAAACTTAATGTGCTTGCTACTTGTGCAACTACACCTAAGGAAGTGAACCTATCGATGCAATCTAGTGCAACGGTGAC
Source organism: Senna siamea (assembly GCA_031216115.1). Classification (NCBI taxonomy): domain Eukaryota; kingdom Viridiplantae; phylum Streptophyta; class Magnoliopsida; order Fabales; family Fabaceae; genus Senna; species Senna siamea. The sequence continues at coordinate 16,738,274 of CM062354.1, forward strand.
TATCAAGGTCGTATTCCTTAGCAATGGGAAAGGCTAGAGTTACTACTTGTTCTCTGTTATCTAGCCTAACAATTAAAGTGATTGATTTTTAACTAAACTAATAATTGATTAAGTGCAATAATAAACTACCAATGACAAGTGAATCAAAAAGGAGTTAACCAAGACAAGGAAAGCAAAACCATTGGGGACTTGTACTAGTTAGCAAACATATAAAGGGTAATGGACTGTTGAATCTAATGATGCTACCTGTGAGTGAATTCTAAGTTAAATTCAATTTCCCTCTCAAGATAATTAAATTTCTAAATCTAAGAATCTAACACTAGAATCTCTTCCTAATGATTGACTTCAGATCAACCTTATCGTTCTAATTCACCACTATTAAGAATAGCTACTCCTTAATCCAACAATTAATTAACCTTATCTCTAAGCGAAAATTAACTATTCTTTGCGATTAGGTTCCAATTTCAATTATCATCTCTCAATCTCAGAAAGAAATCTAATTAGCATTCACAATGACAACTGGTAATGAAAACTTAAACAATACAAGCATAATCACAAAGAAGATCACAACATAAAATCAATATCCATATATATTAAAACAGAATACCAGCACAGTCAGGAACCCCAATGGATTTTACAAATTTAGCCACACATAATAACAGACAATTCCAATAGCTAATCCATTAGACAATCGATTACACAGGAGATAAAATAGTAAAAATTATGCAAGTTCTATCTTTTCAAATGCTTAATGGTTACTATACAAATGGTCACTGAAAAATCACCAAAATCTAACAGAAAAATTACCAGAAAATCGACAGAAAAATACAATTTTTTCCAAAAAAATGGGTCACGAGTTATGGGTCAAAATGGGTCAGATCTTGAGTTCTTAGGTACCTGATGAAAAATTGCTACAATGGCGAGCGTTGGAGGAGCGACTTCTAGTGGAAGCTCAGACGGACAACGTTGGATTGGTCGCAAAATCCCAACCGGGTCGCATCTTGAGTCTGTCTTAGATCTCCCAATTTGAGGCTTTGCAGTGGCTGTCAAGCTGAGAGGAGGTTGCAATTAAGTCACTGAGGGATGGAGAAGCGGCCACGGATGGTGGGTCAGACGAAAAATGCCGTAAACAACCCCAAACATGGACGAGTCATGGTCTCAGGTCACATGATCTGCACCAAAACTCCACCGTTCTAGTGCATTTCAGTGTTTTACATCGACAACGATGTCTTGCTTGTCATCCCTTGACATTAAAACGTCACCTCATTACCATGGAAATTCACCCAGGAGGATCGTCCTTCATCTTAATGTCACGGTCTCCTTATCTCGCACGATGCATGGGTCCTTTCTCAAAAGGCGTGGATTCCTCCTTCAAAACATGATGCACGCTCCTCCTAGCCTGGTCTAAGGCCCAATAAGGCATTTAGCTCAGCCCAATAAGCAAAATTGGCCCAAATGGTCTATTTTAAGTATTCTAAAGGTTTTTTAGGCCTAAAATTGCTCTAATTACTAATGATGACTTGATAAAATTGTTGAAAATAAAAAGAATAAAAACTTAGGTGATTTTTAGAATACAATTACATAAAATAGACAAATAAATCAAGAAAATATGTATAAAATAAGGCACATCACACTTGTTAGCCAACAGGGCATAGTTCTTTATCTCCATTGGGGCCACAACATTTTTCAACTCTGAATTCAACCCAACCTTTAAGTTCATAGCCTTTTATGCTTCTTCCTGCCTCCGCTGTAAATAAGAGGAGAACTTGGAAAGCTCTTCAAACTTTGCCAGGTAATCATCAAAGGATATGTTTCCCTGTCTTATTTTCATAAACTCCACTTCCTTATTGTCCCTTACGCTTTGAGGGAAGTACTTCTCCAGAAATACTTCCTTGAAGGAATCCCAAGTGACTTAGACTCCTTGAGCCTCTATCGACTGTTTTGCCCCTTTCCACCAATGCTCGCCCTCCCCCTCATCTAGCTTTGGGTTAAGCTTACCCCCAAAGGAAGGAGGTTTAGCCTTCTAAAACTCAAACTATACCTTGTAGGTCTGATCCCTCACTAGTTCTCCCTCAGGGTTAGGGTTTCTATTTACATTCCTATCCTCTTATATTTGTCTTTGTACTTCAGTAGTGGTACCGCTTGTTATGTGGCAACAACAGCCTGTTGGGTGGCAACAGTGGCTTGTTCCCTTATAGTCTCCACTATACCCATCATGGTCTGCATTACCTGAGCCAAATTTGTTTCTCCATCCTTGTCCCTTGTACCATTTCTCTTGGAAGGTGCCATAGCTTACTCTTTAAAACAAACATTACTAAGGTGATCAGTCTCATTAATAGAATATTTATTAAAGAATATATAGCTTCACATGAAATACTACACATTCCCTAAACCTAGCACTCTATTCCTCAAGTCAAAACATAACACAAGTAGTCAACTGGGTAGGCTCAGCTAACTATCTTATAGTAGTCTCTATCCTGAGGAATCTACCCTTACTACCTAATTAGCATCTACCTCTACCGATTTAGCTATGTGCTAACTGTGGTAGCCATGCTCTAATACCAACCAATGTAACACCTCTCGTAACACACCCTTACCTATGGTTCCTTTTTAGTTAGTTAAAGGATATAATATATAATTATCATAATATTAGCATGTTACAATTACCTCTACCCAAGTAAATTTTAAACTTTTACCAAGTTGATTAATTAATTAGTTGAGCACCGTTTGCATTAGGTTATACACTCAGGCTCTCATAACTTTTTTAGCGGAATTTTAGATCATAAATATATATATACATAATTCATCTTGAATAGTTATACATAGACATGCAAAAATACTCATTGATTAGCTTTAACTTAACCTATTTGGGGATGGATGCAACAATCCTACCACTCAAAGCTTACCAAAATGTCTATTCATAAATTCAGACTAATTCATATACAATTAATTCAATATAGGCTATATAAATAAATCTTTACAAGCCTTCCTCAAAATATCACAAAGACTAGCACAACAATAACATACGCCTATATTATTTCAAATTAATGATTTCCATGTACCCATGGTGGTTACTTCTTCCCACTTTACCTTCTCCTCTAGCACAAGGGAACCTACACATCTGATGCATGCCAACACTCGTGTGGGAAATTAATCTCAGTAGCAATGCAACTTGTCCTTAAAATTACTAGCTTGTACTACCGTGCTTACACAAAAAATCTCTACATTCTTTCATCATAACACATAATACATAGCATATACTATTGGGGTTTAATGGATGCAATATACTTTCCATCATGTGCTTGGATTTATGCATGTATATTTAAACATATCCTCTTTCAAATAGGGGATGTCCATTCATTATCACTCTCATCACCACTTTCATATAAAAAATATATGGGATAGTAAACATGTCGTCATTTCATTTTCATAACATGTGAGCAGTATATAAAACATCATAAGAGTAATCGGGAGAGTCACCTAGCAGCAACTCCACGCACCACTATTTATATGAATAAGTGCATGGCTATTTAGTCATGCCTGAACCTTTGTACATTCTAAGGCGTCCCTCAGTGGATCCAAGTACCTTAATGGTCCCTACCCCTTTCCAGCAGATCATCCCTGACCAGTGAGATTTCCTCCCTTTCATCCCAAACAAAGCGGGTATAAACTCATGGGATCACTGTTAACTCTACCCGAATCATTTCCTCTCCGCTTTTGGGTGGATCATATTACTATAGAATCACCATCCTTTTTGATGGATGACACTCCCGGTACACTATTCTCTATATATACTCAAGGTGAATCAGCTCATGTCTATGGTTATGCTTAACCCTAAGTATGTATTTTTCATATGGCCTTTGGGAGAAGTCACTAACTTAAAATTCGTAACCATCACGGTATTTTCAAAATCATTTAAGTTTAGGTGGACGTTTAACCATCCCAATTTTTGGCACAACCGTGGAATGCCCAACATTTGTCTTATACCGACAATCAGTCACTCGATCATAAACCTATCTACCCTAAGGCATAGACTCAGAATGTTTTCCTTTTTTCCTCTTTTGTGTTTTTTACTCTCTTTTTATTTCACTATCCCAAGGGTTTTATCACCCAAGGGATTCGTGACTCTATCTTATGCATGTTATCCACTACATCCCTAGTTTAGATCTTTAGTTTGAGACTAATTTCCTCTTAAAATGGTCAATTGAGCTCATTTTTTAACACAGAGGGTTGGCAGTCAACTTTCCCCTCGCCAGTAGTCAGTTGCTAGCTTATTGTCTAAAATTTTTTCTCTTGGCTGAGAGCTACCAATTGGCTACTAGGGGCTTGACAGTCATCTGCTAGCCTCGATATTCGACTTCCAAGGGTCTGGTAGTCAGCTGTTAGCTTTTGGAAAATTTTTTGGAAAATAAAGAACATGACAGTCAATTTCCAGGGGTTGGCAGTCGACTGTTAGTGTTTTGTCATGCTTTTTTGGGCAGAGAATAAGCACAATAGTCGATTTCCATGGCTGGCAGTCAGCTGCTAGCTCTCGATTTACTTGAAAATTTATGGTTTTCCCTAGAATTTAGCCCCAAAAACATGTTCTTAAAACATTTACTTAAATCATGTACTTAATGCCAACATTCAAACATCATTTCTCGCTTATAAAATGAACATAACATAGCTTAATATGTTCAAATTGAGATCAAACCACATCTTTCACTCTTAGGGCAAATACCCAACTTCATAATCATTCACAAGCATAAATGAGCAAGGTAAATTAGCACACATTACCCAATAGTAGTTAAAAACACATGGAATGTAGGTTTAAAACCCCAAATTTAACTTCAAACATTTAAAATCACATTTATCAAAAACTTTTTTTGCATAATTCAACAATGGGGTTTAGGATGAATTGCTACCTTGATTCCTTGCAAATGTGTATGTAGGATGTGTTTAGAAGGCTCTCCCTTAGCTATAGAACTAATTTCTAGCTTCAAATTCACCCTTTCCTTCAACAAAACTCCCCCTATTGTGCCCTAACTCGCCCCTTCTGCTTTTCTCTCTAAAAATGTTGATGTGTGAAAGTGTGTGGGTTTTTGGGGTGCAGTTAGGGTTTAATGGTCAATGTGGGAAATTGCTCCTTGGTCCCTAAGTTACTTTGCACATTTTGTCTCAGCATATTTTCCCTTTTCACTGGGTCCTTAGCCACCTCTTGCTAACCTTCATGTATTTCTTTTCAATTTAATCCCTAAGCTAATGCAACTATATGAAATTAATGCAGCATACACAAGCAGTAAGCATAATTTAACAATTAACAAACGTCTCTTTAAGCACATTTGGAGTAGATGTTACACACTAGCGTATTAAACATTTAGCAACATACTCAACTATGTGCTTCTTCATACCTAGCCACTAGAATTTTTCTTTCAAATCTTGGTACATCTTAGTGGTACCAGGATGAATAGTATAGTTGCTCTTATAGGCTTCTTCTAAAATTTTGTCCCTTGGTCCTTTTGATTCTGGGACATATATCCTATCTTGAAAGGTTACTACCTTGTTAGTTCCTCTCTTGAATTCCTTTAGGTCCTTCAAGGAATTTAAGAATTCATCCTCTCTTTGAGCCTTTAAAATTTGAGTCCTAAGGTTATTTTCAATTCTCATTTCACTTAGGTATATTCTATTTGGCAACACCAATGTGGATAGGTTCAAGTTCCTAAACTCTTCTATTAGGTTCATCTCATTCACCATCAACTGAGCCATGTGAAGTAATTTCCTACTTAAGGCATCTACTACTACATTCCTTTGGTTTCCCCACCAATGCATCAGATATAAAAGAGTGTGCAGCACCTGAATCATGTAACGCCCTAATCTAGTATTACAATTCCTCCTGTGTAACCAGATAAGTTTGGTACATTATTCTTGACCTTAGTTATTCATTTACAACATCTAAGCATTTATACCATTAAGTATTATTAAAGTGGATTAGGTTCGGGTTCTTTTGCTCAGGTAACCATACTTTATGCACAGCAAAATTCATAAAACATTCATATTACAAATAATAAATATCTGTTACATCCTTCTATGAACATATACCAAGATATATGAAGTACCCATCCATAAGGAGTCAAGAGACAACAATCCTATCACTCAAACCCCTTTTACAAAATACTAGGGATGAACAGGTTCTTCGCATATCCTTTTCCCAGTAATTTCCCTTTTTCCTTTACTATATACAGCCAAAAAATAACAATCATAATTCCAATCCAAAAATAATATATCGAATCAGGACCCAAAATGAAGGACTATAAAAAGGCTCTTAACAAAGGGGCTCCCTCTAATGCTACTTCCATCTTTTCCCCGAAATTGCTAAACGTCTGCATCTGATACATATTAGCGCACAAATGAGAAAACTAGTTTCTCAGTATCATAACAATTCTATGTTTTAAAATCTACTAGTATGTAACAGTGTGCAAGCACAAAAATATTTTCATCTACATTCCAGTTATTTAAACACAGTCTCTTTTATATATATACAGATTGGCAAGCATTGCACGATTATTTGGAATGTTAATGTGATAAAAGTGGATATTCTTATTTCAAGTATAAAATCTTTTCATGGGATCATACATGTAAAAACTGAAACAAATAATGATCAGCTATACATTTCATTCTTAAAACTTACCTTGCCTTAAAATGTGAAGCACCTTCGGTCACACTTCAAGAAATGTAAACACTTGGCCACCTTTATAAGATAATTGTGAACACTAGGTCACAAGTGTGAAGCACCTTTGGTCACACTTTAAGAAATGTGGACACTTTGCCACCTTTATAAGATAATTATGAACACTAGGTCACAAGTGTGAAGCACCTTTGGTCACACTTCAAGAAATGTGGACACTTGGCCACCTTTATAAGATAATTGTGAAAACTAGGTCACAAGTGTGAAGCACCTTCAGTCACACTGCAAGAAATGTGGACACTTAGCCACCTTTATAAGATAATTGTGTTACAATTTTTTATTGTTATGTGGTCTTAGATTAACCATCCATAATCTCATAAATCTTTCAACATAAAAAAATTCATGGCATAAATAAGAATAAATTGCAATCACCATTCATCTAACTATAACTTTATTTTCCCTTGACTAGCCATTATAAGACACATTATAAGTCATTACCATTTTTATATGTATTCAGCTATTAAGACTAAAATGAGGGATTGTTTTCAGCCATCATGATAAAGGGTGGAATCTAGGATTTCATTCATATTAATTTTTCACATTCTTCCACTCTTTCCCATTTAAACTTAATGATGCCATGTCTTGAAATTATTATATTACTTCCTCTCACATTAAAGTTATGTAACAATGCAATTTGCCACGTCGGTTATCTATTTTCTGGGCTTAATTCTTTTGATACATTATATAATTACTCATTTCATCATTCTCACATCTCAATTCTACTAACATCACCACTTGAAGTGAGATTGGGGTTAAACATACATTCTGTATCTTAAACCCCTCTCTTGCTAGGTTGCTAGCTTACTATCTGGCACTCGAGGAATACAGAGAGCCACCAGCTAACTGCTAGCCTTCCAGCAGTCGACTGGCAGTCCTCTAGCTTGTGAAATGAGGTTTTTAATGGCAATTGAGCTTAGTAATTCTTTATACTAACTTAATTAAGGGCTCACAACAAAGGTAAGTAAGGAAACTAGGAGTTGTGGGTAATGAGACCCTGGTGATAGTGAAACAAAGAGAGAAAAAAACACAAAAAGGGAAAGAGAAAAGTATTCTCAGTGTATGACTTAGGGTAGATAGGCTCATGATCGAGTAACCGATTGTCGGTATGGGATAGCTGTTGGGCATTCCACGGTTATGCCATAAATTAGGATGGTTAAACATCCACTTAAACCTAGATGATTTTGAAAACACTATGATGGTTGTGAACTTTAAGTTAGTGTCATCTTCCAAAGGCCATATGAGAAACACATACTTAGAGTTAAGCATAACCATGGGCATGAGCTGATTCACCCTAGAGTATATGTAGAGAATAGCATATCGGGAGTGTGATCCACCTCGAAGGAATGGTAGTGATTCCATAGTATTATGATCCGCATAAAAGTGGAGAGTTTAGGCATATTTGTGGGGATATGGTTGTTCCTCCTAAAGGTCCACAATGAATAAGATATCATTACTAGAAAGGGGACATTTGATGTATTTTATTCTATACAAAATTGCTTGATGTGAATTGTCTATTTTGTGAGCATTTTGTGTAATTTTATTCTAAAATTCACTTAAGTTGTGTTATTATTCATTTTCAGGCATCTTTTTAAGTCATCATCAGCAAATGGAGAAATTTTGAGCCTAAACAGCCTTCAGAGCACCCAAAATAGGCCATTTAGGCCAATTTTGCTTATTGGGCCAATCAAATACCCTTATTGGGCCCTGAAAGTGAGTGAACTATCCTTGAGTGTAGGTGAACCAGCCTTGAGTGCGAGTGAACTAGCCTTAAGTGAGTAGACTATGTGAAATAAAAGAAAAAGACCCAAGCAGACTCGAAGAATTGGAGCAACGTGTTTTGGAAGCAATAGGAATAGTATGCAAAGATGAACCCGAACCGAGAGAGAGAGAGGAGAACCTGTGCATCCACTGCTACTGAGGGAGGCTGAACAGCAACTGGAGAGGCTCCGTGGATGGTCCTCTACCATCTTGGCTGTCCGCAACGCCCATTCCCGACATCCGTAACACGAGAGAGAGAGAAACCCGAGTGAGGACCTAGTTTGCAACCTGCTCATAAGGAGCATGATCTAGCTATTTCTGCACCGTCCGCCATAATTCCATTACATTGCCAGCTTGTCTGACCACTGCCCGTGCCGAATCACTACCCAAACTGCGAAACCCACGACGGGGGTGACACAACCTGAGATTGACCTGTTTTGCATTTCGCGACCCAGCTCGCATTTTTTGTTCGATTTTCATCTATTCTGCCATTCGTGAGCTATCCTCGGTGTCCCCCAGCTATCTGCCACCATCCATGTAACACCCCTTATCATAACTTAACAACGTCATAATGCTTATTTAGATAAGTGGTTATATTAATTCTAGTCTTTGATTACCTTTATTTCTCCTGAGCATCCAATCCATCATAGATTTGTTATGCAATTAGGTTTGGGTTCTTTTGCTTAGGTAACATGCTTTGGCATAGCGGAATATAAAATATTAAATAATACAACAGAATATATAAAAAATTTTCTAATATAAATACATTATACAACTATTTAGTACATCATTTGGTATACATACATTGGGATAGATGAAGTACCCATCCATAAGGAGTAAGGAGACAATAAGTCTGCCACTTATACTCCTTTACAAAATACCGTGAGTGAATAGGTCCTTCACATATCCCTATACATATGCCCTTTTTTTCTTTCTATATACAGCCAAAAATATCAGCCCTAATTCCAAACCAAAAAATAAACGAAGAATTAGGACTCCGAAAGGTCGGGCTATAGCTATATTTTTACGTACTCATCTATTCTATAGGAAATTCAAAAACAATGATAACATACAAATCCTTGATAATAGTGAAAAATCCTAAGAAAGGAATTTCCACCATGTCCAACTCCACCTCAATTACCATGCAATATCTAACCATTTGATACATATTAGTTCAGTAATGAGAAATACATTCCCAGTAGATAAACAACCAGTTTATTTTAAAATAACTGACATGTACCACTGTAATAATACAAAAAACACTCTACATACAGTTAATTTTCAAAACTATTCTCATATAGATACTTGGATATGACATATCACGAAAACATATGTGGATGTAGCTATAGAAATGAAATACACATTCAATTAGGTAATTCAAGGAATAGGCTACAAGCATTCAATGCTTACATGCCATAATCATAATTACATAAATAACGTTCATGCAATACATACATAACATTTCATAATTACTCAATTCTGGGAAGGTATACATGAAATCATTCCTTCCTACTTAACTGTGCTCTTTGGAGGTATACACAAGATCATTCCTCCTATATTTCAATTCATTAGGGTTTACATCAGATCATTCCCCTTAGGGCACTTCCCTAGAAGGTATGCATTAGATCATTCCTTCATAGGCTTTTAATCTCAGGAGGTATTCACCAGATCATTCCTCCTCATTTAATTCCTTGGGAGTATACACCAGATCATTCCCCACAAGGAAGCTTTAACCTTGTCTTTCACAATTACATTAAGCATTCTTTGTCATTCAATCACTTTTGCATAAATTTAAACATTTCACTATTTATGGCAAGATGCATGCTATTATTCATTCATTCTTGACCCTTGCATCTTTGGTCTATCTTCCCTTAACATAGGCCATTTAGATGGAACTTTAGGCTATTTCCAACTCATTCATAAATCTAGCCACTCTAGAGAAAATTTCACATAGTATTCGGCCAAGGTAGAATGAACATGAATACTTTGTATTTCTAACCCTTTTGGCACATTTCTAGCCTTACTCTTATCAATGAACATCATGGTGACAATTCCCATAATTATGCCAAACACTTTCTCACACCTAAAAATTAGGTAAGTGTACTTTAGGCCATTCTTTTTCATACTTTTCTAGCTTATTTTTCATGCCAAACATAATCACACATCTAATATCACAATTTCACATTTTTATGCACACTTTTAAGGTGAAAAAGTAAGACTTTAAATTGGCAACATTTCTTGAAACATAAATTGCCATAATTTTCTCTCTCCTCCTTTCTTGGAACTAAACTTATATGGTTTCTAAATCATTTTCAAGAGCAAATTCAGCACCATTCGTATGCATCCATTCGGCCAAGGTGACTAAAGCACATTTGCTTGGCTAATTGTGAAGCCAGACAATGAGAAAAGTACCTAAATGTAAATCTAATTAGACTTTCTCTCTCTTACCATTTTCTAGTACTTTCTCTCACTCTTTCTAACATAAAATTTGGCCAAAAATTCAGCACTCTTATAACCCTAGTAATTCAGCCAAGGTGAGAAAATAAGCAAAAATGGAGTTGTTTCATCACCTTGCTTGCAAGACAACAATATTCATGTAAAATCCATGCAAAAAAACCATTTTCTCACTCTAACAACCACAAACTCAACCTTGACACCAATTAGGGTTTAATAAAATCAAGTTCCATCCATGCAAATTCACCATTTCATGGGTTTCCATGCTTTCTTACATATCTATAATCATAACCACAAGTTATTTCCAACATATCTCATATCCAAGCATACAAATCCACCATACACATGTAGAGAGAGAAATTGCCATCATGCTTACAAGTTTGAAAACACCATAGACATACCATAAAACATGAAATTAATGGCATAGGATTGTTTATCTACCTTGAAAAGCTAATAGACGTGTGATTTCCTTGTTGATTTGGTGGAAGCTTCTTCTTCTCCAAGGCAAGATGCAATTCAGCCACTTCTTCTTCTCCACCTTTCATGACATTTCTAGTAATTAGGAGAAGAAATAGGCTGAATTAAAGTTTGACTTATTTACAAAAATGCCACTCTTGCTAATTTGTCAATTTCATCCTTTTTCTTTTCTTTTTTTAACAATGGCATTGTCTCTCCTTGCCATTGTAATTTTATGCAACTTCCATGGGTTGGGACTGTTCTGCCCTTCCAAAAATTTTGAAATTGCATAGTGGTCCCTCAACTTTTTAGAATTTGCATTTTAGTTCCTAAGAAAAGTGCCTTTTTACCATTAAGTCCAAATTGGCCATTTTTGATCCCTTTTTCATTATTTTCGATTTCAAGGAGTAAAATTACTTAAATAAAATTTCATAAGTCTCATTTCCATGAATTTACTAATTTACTTCTATTTTGTAAAAATTACAATTTTGCCCCTAAGGCAAAATTACCTTTTTTCCCTTTATATTAAAACTATCATTTCACTCTCTTTCTTTCTTCTTTTGATCAAGAATGAGTAAGGATTTCTAATTCGCACCTTCATAGAATATTTAGGGTAAAAACTAAATTTTTCTCACTTCATAAAAAATAGCTATCATAATCATAGTGTGAAATTACAATTTTACCCTTTTTAGGGAAAATTGCCTTTCAACATCAATGTAAGTAATTTCTTGCATAACTAGATTCTTCTTCTCTCTTAAATGAAAATAATAAGAGTCCTTTGACATAACTTCATGAAATAAAAGAATTAAAATAATTATTCATTTCATGGTAAAATTACCATTTTTCCCTTCCTTACCAAATTTCCAACATCATTCTTTTATCACAAAAGTGATTATATAATGATAAAAATGTTCATTCTAACTCCTTAATAAATCATCCTTAACCCTTCACAAATAATGCTAACAATAATAATAACAACAACGTCATCATAAGATACAAATGTTAGGAGCGGATGTTACAGTCCAAGTCACTGAAAGGGTGCAGATCTATCGAGTACCCAAGCACCAATGATCTAACTCAACCCGACCCACACAGCATCATTGTCCAGCCCAAAAATTTGAGTTTTCTAGCATTTTTCTGGAAATTTTTCGATCCTTTTTCAGTGGTTTTCCAGCGACTAATCTGTAAAGTGACCATTGGACAATTGAGAAGACAGGATTGCATAAATTTTTACTATATTTTATCTGTTGTTTAATGAATTTTCTGATGGATTATCTGCTGTTGTAAATATGTGTGGCTGAATTTGTAAAATCCATTGGGGTCCTTAACTGTGTTGGATTGTTGTTTAAATTTGCATGGATAATTGAATATTGGTTATGTGATCTTCGTTACTTTTATGAACGAATGCTCATCTTTTTATTAACAAGACATTATAATGAAAGCTAATTAGATTTCTTTTTGAGATCGAGAGATGATAATTGAAATTGGACAATTAATTTTCACTTAGAGATGAGGTTAATTAATTGCTAGATTAAGGAGTAGCTATCCTTAATAGTGGTGAATTAGACCGATAAGGCTGATCTGAAATCAATCATTAGGAAGAGATTCCAATGGTAGATTCTTAGATTTAGAAATTTAATTGTCTCGAGAGGGAAATTGAATTTAACTTAGAATTCACTCATAGGTAGCATAGTCAATTTCAATAATCCATTATCCTTTGTGTGTTTGTTAACCAGTGTAGGTTCCCTGATGGATTTGCATTTCTTGCCTCTGTATATTTTCTTTCGTTCCTTGTAGCTAGTTATTGTTTATTGCATTTAATTAATTATTAATTTAGGTAAAATCAATCACTTTAATAGTTAGGCTAGATAACATAGAACAAGTAGTAACTTTAGGCTTTCCCGTTCTCGAGGAATACAACCTTCATACTCACCATTGCACTAGGCTGCATCGATAGTTTTACTGCATTAGGTGTAGCTGCAGAAGTAGCATTGGCAGTACAACATCAATAGTTTAGGTATATTTGTGGGGATATAGTTGTTCCTCCTAAAGGTGTGGAAATACACAAGTCAAAAGGCATGGTTTTCAAGGGTAAGTTCAGTTTTCCCACACACGTACCAAATATGAAAGAGTGCGTAGCACCCGAATCAAACAATATTATCAAGAGAAAATTGTAAATCTTACCTCTACCCTTCATTAATCCAGGCGACTTGTTGACATTGGCTCCATCTAGAGTGAAGACTTTCCTTAAAGCTTGTGGTCTTGGCCCTCCTGGATTTTGTTGGTTTCCACTAGTTGGACAGTACTTTGCATAGTATCCCGTACCTCCATATTTGTAGCATCTTACTAGTGCTTGATGCCAACAGGGTTGATTCTCATGTTTTATCCTATACTTCGGGCAGCTCGCAATTTTAAGATGTTTATTGTAACTTGATGACCCTTGTTGTGCTTTAAAATTTCCACCTTTCACATTCAAATTCTTAGTTGGTCGTTTCTGCTGGCCTTTAGTTCTCTGATTTATATTCTGCCTTTCCTCCAGGTGGTTACTAACAATTTGGCATTTGTTCACTAGCATTAGAAAGTCCCTTATCTCTATTAGGGCTATCTGTATTCTCATCTACAGGTCTAACCCTACCTCTAGTTGGCTTGATTTCCAAGCTTCATCATAATGTTGCCTCAGATAAGTGGAGTATCTGGTCAACTCTTTAAACTTGGCTAGGTATTCATCAAACGACTTACCCCGTTGCCTGAGCTATAGGAATTTAGTTTCCTTAGCCTTCCTCTAACTCTCTGGAAAATACTTCTCCAAGAAAATCCTCTTGAAGGATTCCCATGTGAGTGAAGTGCCTTTGCTCTCTAAGAGTTTTTTAGCCCTACTCCACCAGTGTTCAACTTCTCCCTTCAGCATATACGTTGCAAAAGTGACCCTTTGCTCATCCGTGCTATGCAACAATTGAAAGATCTTCTCCATCTCCTTTAACCACCCTTTCACTGCCATTAGCTCACATGTACCCAAAAATACTGGTGGTCCTACCTTCTGGAACTCAATCCAGCCTTGGTACGTCAGATTATTACTCCTGCTATTTCCATCAGCATAGTTCTAGCGCTCCTCTTGGTACTACCTCATCACTTTGGCACTTGCGGCAGCCTGCTCTCTTATTGCATCTGCCATCATTTGGAAGGAGTCCATCATCTCTCTCATGTCATCATCCCTGCTACTACTTTCCCCATACCTTCCAGTAGTGCCTCTGTGAGAGTTTGCCATAAATTGTTGATACAAAAAGGAAAATCGTTAGTTTTATTAACAGAACCTAACTATGGCCACATGGTTATTCCTAATATCTTAATTAATGATCATGATCCTATATATTCTAGAGTCAAGTGAATTTCAAGTAATAATGCTACCAACCTAGTTAAATACAAATCAGTTTAAATCCTCAATCACAACCAGGTGAACTCATAAACTGAGCTCTGATACCACTCTTGTAATGACCCCCTTATCTTACTTTAGATACATTAGAGTATATACTAGCGAAAGCATAGAAATTTATAGTAAATTTTCACTTTCCCAAATCTGGGAACATCAAAAGGTCGATACTTGTTGAGTGTAACCTAAATAGACTCTCATCACAGTCCATTCAAATTTCACTCAACCACTTATCTTGTGCAGAATTTCTAATACCATCATATAATAACACATATTACTCTAGAATAAAATTCTAATATCCATTCAAAACATAATTGAGATATACTATACCATAATTGCCAAATTCATACATACATATACTATTTAATTTACAATCTGTCATTAATATATATACAAAAATTTCAGTCTACTACAACTCCAACTTAGGATTATGCAAATTCTTCTGGCATTTCTGGTAGCCTTAACTTCCACTCTCATGCCTAGCTATCTCCTAGGCATCCCCTGTTCCTAGTCATTTGAGCAAACAACTTAATGAGATTTTATGAATCCCAATTGTAACACCCCATAATTTTAATTAGTCTAAATTAATGTTCCTTAATTAATTGGAATGAGTTGCTTGTGTGGTTTTGTATTTAAAATAAATGTGCTTTCAACTATTGAGATGTTTAATTTAGAGTACCTTTCCATTTTATCCAAATTTAGGTGTTTAAGTTAATTCTTCTTCCCTTCACCTAGCCTAATTACCAAAGAGAAAAGCAAACTAAATACCCATACATATATATCTTCACACAGCTAGGAGCATGGAGACTCAAGAATGCATGCACATGTGCAAAATGATATGCCATGAAGAAATAGCCATTTAATATGCATGGGAATTCACATGTAAATTGAAAGGGAGGGAGAATTGTTTGAAATAAAAGGAGCTAGCATCCATTAAATACATAAATGCACATGCAATTGGTGGAGTAGCATAAAAGCAAGAGGGAATTTGGTGTGAGTGAAGTACTTAATTTCCTTTCTTTATTACCTTGATTTCACCACCTAAGCATCACTTGCAGTGGGAAGGAAAAGAAAATATATAAATGTTACTTATGCACTCGGTGGGTAAGACAAAAGTGAGGAGAGTGTAGAAATTAAAAAATATACATACTTACGAGTGCACAAAGCAAAAGCGCAGAATTGTATTTCAAAAAAATATACATACATACTTTGGATGGCATCTAGGCCTATGGATAATGGAGTAATTACATGGAAATGAGTACAAAGGATGCCTCTATGCTCCAACAGCTCCTTCCCATATGATGTAGAATCAGATAGCACTCAAACCTAGCCGTTACAACCCGAACAGCTCTAAGGCCACTAGCCTTCCTGATGGCTTAAGGTACCTCCATTCCATCTTAGTTTATACTATTACAGGTAGAGGAGATAACTTCGGTGTTGTCACCCAGACAGACTTATTCCTCCTATGGGTAATGCATCAACATAAGAAAGTAGATATTGGTTTCATTTTAGCAAACCAGATCTCTACTTTCATAGAAGATGTCAAGAAGAGTACAATATGCTTTAGCCCATACATCACTCAGCTAGCAAGGAAGATATGAGTCCTAGATGATTGCATAAATGACCTCACTCAAGTAGGACGCATACAGCTAGTAGGTCTAAAGCAGATGATGAATATGTGAATGATATAAACATCCTATGGCTATAATGGTCTAGCTTATAAGTTGGTAAGCCAAAAGCAGGTCATACAGCCCAGAGACACTACAAGAAATGATGCGCAACCCGCAAGAACAGATAATCCACCATCTCCTTTAGCAACAGAAGTCCTTAGGCCAAAAAACCTCAGCATCTCAACTGATCAATTAGCCAAGTTAGCAGAAATTCAGTAGTAGTATATTACTAAATTCAGATCTTTTCAGCAAGAAATCAGAGAATGCCAGGATACTATCCAGAGCACTCTTAGACATATCTCAGCTGGATTAGAAAGCCATATTCAACAGTCACATCAAATGACTTCTCAGATCCAGAGGCTAGTTGATGCACTACCACCATCCCTTACTGACTTAGACAACCTAGACATCTACTTTGAGGATCTTCTGCCACCATCTCCTAAGAATTCACCAGTACAGTAAATCAGTAACATTCTCCTTCATCTCATTTTATACTTTTAGTTTGTCAATGAGTCCTCCCCATTTTGTTATACACTGAGCACAATGTCTGTCTCAAGTGTGGGGTGACTCCTTTCAGTTTATTTTAGTTTATTTCAATTTTATTTTAGTTTTATTTTCCTTTGCTTTATTATAAAAAAAATCTTTCAAAAAAAGTTTTTTTTCAATTATTTTATTTTATTCTTTAACCAGTTTATGTCTTCTCCTATATTTCTTTGTTTATTACATAACTTTTCAAAATAAAATTTTATTTTTAGTTATTTTTATTTATTTATTTTTGTTCATTTATTTAACTTCATTACTTTCAAATAAACTGCTCTACACTGATCCAAAGCATTGATAACACACAAGTCCCTACAAGTAAAACTCTTGTTTCAATTTAGATTAAACAATAATTGTAATTCATAGCTCATAAAGAAAAATAGTTCTATAACACTTAAATGCTCCAATATCTTTAATCATGTTCTACATTGCATACAGTCTTAACTGATAATATGGATAAGAAGACATGAATGCATTACTTGATTGGCAATTTTATTGGAAATTTTAGGAACCCTATAAAACCACACCCTATAAATGTGAGGACTTGAGCCAAGAGAGCATTCATTACAAACATGCTCTAAATTTTTCTTGTAAAGGGTGTATTTCATTTTACTATGCCTCTAGAACTTGCTTTGTAATACACATCAAAATTACATGAATTTTTGAATATTGGATATGATTTGGGCAACTTAGGTTACACCATTGATGACAAAAAAAAACCTACCTTATGTGTCTTCCTTAGTTGACCATCATTGAGCCTTGAATTGTCCTTCCATATATATACACCTCTACACCCCGTATTCCATTTCTTTCTACACTATCTTTCTTTGCCACCCTATATGTTGAAACTTGTGTGGTCTGTTCTTCATAGCTTGATTAAAATGCAGTATCTCAATAAATGGATTCATTGAGTCTCCTCTTTATTTTGAGATACCCCCTCAGTCCAATATTGAATATTAGAAAGACTGCAAGACTGCAAAAAGAAAAAGAAAAATAATATATGAAGAAGAGAAAAATGAAAGAAAGAAAGATAGAAAAAGAAAAAGAAAAAAAAGAGAGTATCAAAGCAGTCTCTGTACTATCCTCAGAAAGGGTATTCTATGAACTAAAAAAGCTTAGTGAAAACTATGTCTACCGCATTTAATCCATGAAATTTCCTTAGGATCACATGCATTTTCAACATATCTGTACCCTTTTCTCCTAAATTCTTCACCTACCTTTACCTCAAACCCCATTACAACCCTATCAAGACCCTCTGATCATGATATTCAAATTTTCACAAGTAGTGGAAATGAGATTTATAAGCAACATTATGGAAGGCATGGTACTATCAAATTGCTTGAGAGATTTCACTCCATCTATATACACTTTTGAGCGACATTGAGTGATCTCTATGAGGCAGTGGTTCTTAATCAAATAATGAAATCCTTGTTAAGGAAGTGCATTCAATCTAACTATCTTTGTTATTTGTGAAGGGCCTGCAATACCAAGAATCATGGTTAAGATTCATACAGCATCAAGTTGCATAGACTATGGAGTATGTATTGACTATGAAGAGCTATTATAGTTTCTTATAAATTAAATGAAAGTTTGCTTGAGAACAAGCAAAAGCTTAAGTGTGGGGTATTATGATGAACACATAATTATACATATTTAATGGCTAAATTCCATTCACTTTAGGGGTATATTTTATGTGTTTTATGAATAATTACCCATGTTTTCACTTGAATACATGTTTTCAAAGCTTTTCCCAGGTATAAAGTAGTTTTGAAGAGAAATGGACTAAAACCAAGCATCTAAAGGCTCAAAGCACCTCAAAATGCACCTTTTTTCATGGGCACTCATGAAGTCTTCTAGAACACACCCTGCCACATGCCCATGCTGCCTTAAATCTTCTAGAACACACCTCTCCACATGACAAAGACATCTTATACACCTTCCTACATGGCCAGAGTAATAACTTTCAACCAAGGAACGACTGAAAAATCATCACGAACAGATGTCTTCTAGAATATGGCCTACAACATGGCCATGTGGAGGCCTAAGGAGATGCTTTCCTTGCCTATAAATAGGAAGAGGCATAAGGAAGGAAAGGCATCACTTTAAAGGCGATCAAGAGAGGAAACTGAGAGCACTTAGAGCAGCTTGGAGTGTGACAATCCTTGCTAATCCTTAGAGCTTAATACTTCAATTCCTTTGTCTTTTCACAAAGCTCACAAGCCGTGGAAATTCAATCAAGAATTGAAGGAAAAGGTTGAGAAGCATCAAGAGGCAATTAGGAGCATAATTAAGGAGGAGTTCAGAGTCAAGGCTATCTATCCAAAAATCGACCGATGAGGATGTTTTTGTCTCTATTTTGTTCTTCTGCCTTTATTATATTTCTTGTTGTTTTATTCATGAACATGAGTAGCTAGATTGGTAGAACCCAATTAGGGTTCTTAGACTATGTTGATATTTTGATTTGAACATGATTGAGTTATAAATTGAATTATGTGATCTTCCTCTAGTTAAAGATTAATCAAGTTTTTATTACGAGACTTGGTAATAAAAACTATCTAGATTCCTCTCAAATACTCTACCCGATGATATTTGGAATTGGAAAACTAACTAGAGAGAATAGTTGATCTTCGCTCAGACCAAGAGGTCGACAACTAATAGACCAGGAGAAATTCCTAAAAAGCTTAATGCTGGTCTAAACTTAACCATTAGACACGAATAGCTAATGAAAGGTATAGGTTTAAGAAATCCATTGAAACAAAACGAAAATTTGGATTTGTTTTACATAGGTAGCACAATCAATCTCATAACCCATTATCTTTTGTTTGCATATCATCCAGTATAAGATCCCAATGGGTTTGATTTTCTAGAAACTTGATAATTCTCTATCTTAATACTTGCCTCACTTTCTCTATGTAGCTCAATAGTAGTAGTTAGATTTAGTTTAGATAAACCACTATTCTTCTTAGGCTAAA
Organism: Senna siamea; assembly: GCA_031216115.1. Classification (NCBI taxonomy): domain Eukaryota; kingdom Viridiplantae; phylum Streptophyta; class Magnoliopsida; order Fabales; family Fabaceae; genus Senna; species Senna siamea. The sequence goes on from CM062354.1 coordinate 16,758,275, forward strand.
TAACAATGAGTAAGTAGTAAATCCGGGCTTTCCCATTCCCATGTGATATGACCTTGGTGCTCACCATTGCGCTAGGCTACACTGACAGGTGCACTGCCTTAAGGTGTAGCTACGTTCAGTTCATTGGTAGCACATCATGGTGACAGAAATTCGTAGTTTCCTCAGATTGGTTGGTTACTATAGAAGGTTTATCCAAGATTTTTCACAAATAGCAATGCTAATAACCAAGTTGACCTGGAAGGATGTTCCATTTATGTGGGATTCTAAATGTGAACATAGTTTCCAAACCTTGAAGGAAAGGTTAACTGTTGCACCTATGCTAATTATCCCAAATTCTTCAAAAAAATTTTAGTTATACTGTGATGCATCTAAGAAAGGTCTAGGGCGTGTCTTAATGCAAGAGGGTAAAGTAATAGCCTATACTTTCAGACAATTAAGACCCCATGAGGAAAACTAGCCCACTCATGACCTAGAACTAGTAGCGATAGTGTTTGCCTTGAAAATTTTGAGACACTACCTTTATGGGTATAAGTTTGAGGTATTTAATGACTACAAAAGTCTCAAGTACCTCTTTGATCAAAAGGAATTAAACATAAGACAGAGGAGATGGATGGAGTTTATCAAGTATTATGATTTTGAATTGAGATACCATCCGTGTAAAGCCAATGTTGTGGCTAATGTCTTGAGTAGGAAATCCCTCTACATAAGCTCAAATAATGGTGAGTGAGATGAGTTTGATGGAAAATTTCATAAATTTAAGCTTATCCATGTTTGTGCTACTTGATTGAATCTATCTAGGTGAATTGTAGATTGAGAATGACCTTAAGACTCAGATCCTAAAGGCCTAAAAGGAGGATGAATTCTTAAAGTCCTTAAATGACTCAAAGGAATTCTGAAAGGAGGCCGATGGGCTAATGACCTTCTAGAACAAGGTCTATGTCCCGAGTCTAGGGAAATTGACGGAGAAAATCTTAGAGGAATTCCATAAGAGCAACTAAACTATTCATTCTAGTACCACTAAGATGTATCAAGACTTTAAGGGAAGATTTTGGTGGCCATGAATGAAAAAGCACATCGTTGAATTTGTTGCTAAGTGCCTAGTGTGTCAGCAGGTGAAGATTAAACATCAAAAACCTATTGGATTGTTGTAACCTCTTGATATCCCTGAGTGAAAGTGGGATAAGAATTTTATGGACTTTGTGGTAGGCTTACTTAGGACTCGGTTAGGAAATGATGTTATTTAGGTGATAGTAGACTGATTGACTAAGTCTATACATTTCCTACCCATTAAGATTTCTCCTTGGACAAATTAGCTTATTTTTATATTTAGGAGATAATGAGACTTCATGGGATCCCTACTAGCATTGTCTCATACAGAGACCTGAGGTTCAACTCTGATTTTAGAGAGCCTTGCAAAAAGCTTTTGGTACTAGGTTAAGTTTGAGTACCACTTATCATCCTCAAACGGATGGACAAATGGAGAGGACTATTCAAACTTTAGAGGATATGCTTAGGTCATGTGCGTTAGAGTATAAGAGGATTTGGGACCAAAGCCTAGCATTGATAGAATTATCATACAATAATAGTTTCCACTCTGGCATAAGGATGACACCCTATAAAGCTTTATATGGGAGGAAGTGTAGATCACCTCTTTGTTGTTTGAGGTAGGGGAAAGACAATTGCTCAGATCAGAGTTAGTACAGCTAAGGATAAACCAAATCAGGATGATTAGGGATAAGATGGTTAGGGCCCAAGATAGGCAAAAGAAATATACTAATAAGAGAAGGAGACCTTTGGAATTCGATAAAGGGGATCATGTTTTCCTAAGGGTATTGTTGGTCACCAGTATAGGCAGAGCCATCAAGTCCAAAAAGCTAAATCCCAAATTTATTAGGACATTCCAAATTTTGAGAAGAGTTGGTCAATCAACCTATTAGATAGCCTTGCCACTAGTTTTGTCAAACCTTCATAATGTTTTCCATGTTTTGCAACTTTAGAAATATATCTATGACCCATCACATATTCTCAATGCCATTATAGTACAGTTAAAAGAAAATTTAACTTTTCATCTAAAACATTTAAGAATCATCGGAATGAGGTTAAGCAATCGAGGAACAAGGTTATCCCTCTGATTAGGGCCTTATGGGATCAATCATCTCCACAAGAGGCAACATAAGAGAAGGAAGAGGACTACCCAGCGCTATTCAAAAGGGTATGTTCTAATTTCAAGGACAAACTTATTTTAAAAGAGGGAAGAAATGTAACATCCGCTCCTAATATGATTAAGAGATACTTATTAGTTGTTAATTTAAGTTTAATGCTTGTGTATGTTATATTAATTACATATAGTTACATTAGTGCAAGGACTTAGACGAAAGGAATAAAAGTTAAGTTAAGGAGTGGCTAAAGACTAAATTGTAAAGGGAAAACTGAGAGGTTTAAGGATTCAAAAACCCTAAACCCCAAAACATATTTCCAAACTTTAGCATTTTCTAGAGAGAGAGAAGGGTGTGTAGAGATAAAGGGGTTGAACTAGGGCAAGTGGAGAGGAAAAGCTTGAACGAAGGGTGATTTGAGGCTAGGGATTAATCCTACAGTAAGAGGAGGATTATTTGAGCACAATGTACATGCACATTATCAGGAAAATCCCAGTAGCAACTTAACCTAAACCCTATTTTTTGAAATGTTTAGCTCTTTGCTGGGAAAATGTGATTTATGAATGTTTTTTGTTAACTTTAGGGTTTAAACCTACATTCTCTATGTTTCTATCTACAATTGGGTGATGCTTGCTGAATAGTTATGCTCATTTATGCTTGTAATAGATTGTGAAAGTGGGCCTATGCTCGAAGTGCAAAAATGTGGTTTGATCATAGTAATGGGTAATGTTAAGTTAAGTTTTGGGTTTGTTATAAGTGCCATATGATGCTTAGATGTTGGTGTTTGAGTTTATAGCTTGAGAAAATGGTTTGAAAACATGTTCTTGAGGCAAAGTTCTAGATGTAGTAGTAAGTTTTAGAGCATACCAGATACTAATGGCCAACTACCAGGCCTTTGAAGTCGACTATTGTGTTCTTTGTCAGCCTAGAAAACATTTTTGAACGCTAGCAGCTAATTGCCAGCCCTTGGAAGTCAACTGTTGTGTTGTTCATTTTCTAGAAAATTTTTCCATAAGCTAGTAGTCAACTACCAAACCCCTGAAAGTCGACTATCTAGGCTAGCAGCCAACTGCCAAGCCCCTAGCAGCCGAATGGTAGCTCTCAGCCAAGAAAAGGGACTTTAGACAGTAAGCTAGCAGCTGACTGCCGTGTTCTTCATTTTCTAAAAAATTTTCCAGAAGGCTAGCAGCTGACTGTCAAGTCCAATTTAAGGCTAACAATCAACTGCTAAGCCTTTAGCAGCCGATTGGTAGCTCTCAGCCAAGATAGGGTAAAGAGAACACTAGGCTAGCAACCAATTGCTAGCATGGGATCAGTCAACTGACAGCCTAATGTTTTAGATAATGAACTTAATAACCTATTTTGAGAGGTAAATGGCCTAAAATCTCACTCAATCTAAGGATTTAAACCTAGGATGTAGTAGGTACATGCAAGAGATAAAGTCACAAGTCACTAGGATGAGAGGATCTTTGTGATAGTGAAATAAAGACAGCAAAAAACATAAGAGAGGAAAGAGGAAAGTATTCTAAGCCTATGCATTAGTGGTAGATAGGCTCATAATCAAGTGACCGATTATCAGTATAAGACGGCCATTGGGCATTCCACAATTGTTCCATGAATTAGTATGGTTAAACATCCACTTAAAGTTATATGATTTTGAAAACACCATGATGGTTGTGAACTTTAAGTTAATTTCATCTTTCAAAGGCCATTTAAGAAATACGTAGTTAGAGTTAAGCAAAACCATAGACATGAGCCAAATCACCCTAGTGTATATGTTAAAGAATAATGTACCAGGAGTGTGATCCATCGAAAATGGATGGTGATTCCACAGTATTGAGATCCGCCTAAAAGAAAAATGAGGAAATGATCTAGGTAGAGTTGATAGTGATCCTATAAGTTGATAACCAGTATCGTTTGAGGAAGGGAGACGTTGGGTAGATTTGACAACTATCCTGCTAGTTATGAGATGGTACTTAGATCCAACTGAGGGACGCCTCATAATGTGCAAACGTTAAAGTTAAAGTTAAAGTTTAAGTGTGGTTGAATAGTCACAAAATTATGTATAAAGGAAGTGGTATGTAGAGTTGTTCTCTGGGCAGCACTCCCGATAACTCTCATGATATGTTATTTTTCCTGCTCATAAGTTAAATGTAAAGGCATGATTATTACCCTATGAAAAGTTTGAGATGAAATTATGATGAGAATGATGATGAATGGACATCCCATATTATAAAGTTATATGTTTTCAATGTACATGCATAAACCTGAGCACATGACATGAGAGTATGCTACATGCATCACATCTAAATAGTATGTTTTATGTTTTTATGATAAAAAGAATGTAGAGATTTTTTTTATGAGTACGATGGTACATGTTAGTAGTTTTCAAAGTAGGTTGCATTCCTACTAAAATTAATTTCTCACATAAATGCTGCTGTGTACCAGATGTGTAGGTCCCTTGGCAAGAGAGGAAGGCGACGTAGGGAGAAGTACGTCCATAGGGTACATGAAAGTTCATATTTTGGATAGTATAGGCAGATATTTATTTTGTACTAGTCTTTATGATTTTTAAGGAAGGCTAGTATAGATTATCTCTTGTATAGCCTATATTAACTTGGATAGTGTAGGAAGGTGTATAAGATGTCTTTGTCATGTGAAGAGTAGTGTTCTAGAAGATTTAAGGTAGCATGGGCATGTGTCAGGGTGTGTTCTAGAAGACTTCATGAGTGCCCATGCGGAAGGGTGCATTTAGAGGTGCTTTGAGCCTTTAGATGCTTGGTTTTGGTCCATTTCTCTTCAAAACTTCTTTATACATGGGAAAAGCTTTGATAACATGTATTCAAGTGAAAACATGGGTAATTATTCATAAAACACACAAAATATACCCCTAAAGTGAGTGGAATTTAGCTATTAAATATGTATAATTATGTGTTCATCATAATACCCCACACTTAAGCTTTTGCTTATCCTCAAGCAAAATTTTATTTAATTCATAAGAAACAATAAGAGTTTTTCATAGTTTATACATACTCCACAGTCTATGTTACTCGATGCTATATGAATCTTAACTACAATTATTGGTGTTGTAGGCCCTTCGCTAATAACAGAGATAGTTAGATTGAATGCACTTCCTCAACAAGCAATTCATTATTTGATTAAGAACCACCGCCTCACAAAGATCACTCAATGTCGCTCAAAAGTGTATATGGGTGAAGTGAAATCTCTCAAGCAATTTCATAGTGCCATGCTTTCCATATGCTTACTTATAAATCTCATCTCTGCTACTTGTGAAAACTTGAATATCATGATCAAAGGGTCTTGACAAGGTTGTAATGAGGCTTAAGGTAAAGGTAGGAGAAGAATTTTGGGAGAAAAATGTATAGATATGTTGAAAATGCATGTGTTCCTAGGGAGATTTCAAGGATTAAATGCAGTAGACATAGTTTTCACTAAGCTTTTTATCTTAAAGAATACCCTTTCCCAAGATAGTACATAAACTGCTTTGATAATCATAATTTTTTTCTTGCTTTCTTTTTCCTTTCCTTTTCTTCTTTTCTTTCTTTCCTTTTTCTCTTTTTCACATATTATTTTTTTTTTCTTTTTGCTTTTTGCAGTATTGCAGTCTTTCTAATTTTCAATCTTGGATAAAGAGGGTATCTCAAAAAAAAGGAAAGACTTAGTGAATCCTTATCTATTGAGATACTACATTTTAATCCATATATGAAGAATAGACCATACAAATTTCAACATATAAGGTGGCAAAGAAAGGTATTGTAATGAAAAAGATGTGGAATATGGTGTGTAGGGGTGTATATATGGAAGAACATGTTAAGGCTCGATAATGGTCAGCTAAGGGAAAGTTATAGGGTAAGCTTTTTGGTCAATAGTGGTATAACCTAAGTTGCCCAAATCATATTTGATATTCAAAAATTCATGTAATTTTGACAAGTATTACAAAGCAAGTTCTAGTAGCATAGTAAAATGAAGTGCACCCTCAGAAAGAAAAATGTAGAGCATGTTTGTACTGAATGCTCTTGGCTCAAGTCCTCACATTTATAAGGTGTGGTTTTATAAGGTTCCTAAAATTTCTAATAAAATTACCAGTCAAGTAATGCATGCATGTCTTCCTATCTATATTATCAACTAAGAGTGTATGTAATGTAGAACATGGTGTAAGATGTGGGAGCATCTAGGTGCCATAAAACTATTTTTCTATATGAGCTATGAAATGCATTTATTGTCTAATATGGATTTAAAAGAGTTTGACTTGCAAAAGTATAAGTATGTGTTATATTTTATCCATGTTATGACTTAATATAAAGCAATGGTGAAGAAAATGACAATCACTAGTATGATACCCTTTGGATTACATATAGGAAAGCACTTATTCACATTATGAACAAAGTAAAAATAGAGTAAAGAAAAAAAAATAATGTAAACTAACATAAACTGAATGAACAAAGGAGAATGTAAACTAATCAAGCTAAAAAAAATTTTAAAAAAAAAAAATTTATTTGAGGTCAAATCAAATTGTATTCAAAAATTAGATTGAAATTGAATTAGAAAATTTATTTGAGAAGAAAGAAAACTGAAATTAAACTAGGAGTCACCCTACACTTAAGACAAACATTGTCCTCGATGTATAGCAAAGGGCATATCTCAAAAGAAAATAAATAAGTTGGAAAGATACACAAAGAAAGAAAATAGTAAAAAAAAACTAAGGTACATGAACGAAAATAAAGTTAAAGAGAAGGATGAAGAAAAAGGGAAGTTTAATTATTGCCCTAATCAGGCAGAGCTGGAGGAGGTGGAGGGTTTCTGAATGGAGGGGCTCTAGGGTGAAGTTAATTCCTTCTTATCTGGTGTTAACTCAGCTGTTATGATCACAAGCTGCTTCTTCACTGCCTCTATATATGTGTACCTAAAGTGCTTAGGTGGTTCTTTTGGTTTCAGGATAAGGGGGTCCTTAATTAAAGGTTTCACCTTTTGTAGCTCTAATTTGTTAATAGCAATAAAAGGGTTAGTATCACTGCTAGACTCATTAGCTACCTGCAAAGGGTCAAAAAGCAAGTTCTCATGTAGTTGCTTTTGCAAATAGTTATTAGGTGATATTTCCTGCAAGTGAGGAGTGGTTATATCAAAAGTGACAATTTCATCCCCTACTCTAAGCGTTAACTTTCCATCAAAAACATCTATCAGAGCCCTAGATGTTGCAAGGAAAGGTTTACCTAGAATTAGGGGTATGTTACTTTCACCTTCCATATCCATTACAATAAAGTCAACAGGAAATATAAACTTTCCAACTCTTACTAGGACATTCTCAGTTATACCCCTAGGATGTTTAATAGTCCTATCAGCTAATTATATATTTATCCTAACAGGTTTTAGTTTATTCAATCTTAATCTATCAAACAAGCTAGTAGGCATCAGATTAATTCCAAATCCTAAATCAACTAAAGCATCTATAACAGGTAGTTTATTAATTACACAAGGTATAGAAAAACTCCCTGGATCATGCCTCTTAATAGGTAGATTGTTTTGTAGGATTGATGTGCACTCCTCATTTAGTGTTACCAGCCCCAAATCCTTGGGTTCCTGTTTTTTACTTTTCAGTTTTTCAAGTGGTTCAATATACTTATTGAGTTGTTGAAAGAGTTATGCCTACTTTAGTCTAGCAGGGTATGGAATAAGTGGATGGTACTCTTTCATAAAGCTTGTCTTATCCTTAGCTTGCACTAGTTTGCTAACCTCTGATCTTGGTTCCTTACTGACTGGCCTATCCTGTACAATAGCAATATCATCAGTCAATTGTAAAGAACTAGGCTTTTGCTTATCTGACAGTAAGCAACAACTTAGATATATAGCCTATCTGAGTTTCTAAGTTTTGAATAAAGGCCTATTGATTTCTAAGGATTGTGTCCATAGAGGACATATACTTCATCATAAATTCCTCAAAATTGGGCTTATTTTCCTGCCCTTGAGGAAATTGATTTGGGGCATATTACGACTAGCTTTGCTGCTGCTGCCACTCGTAGTCTGGTGGACCTTGGGTGTTATTGTTTCTCCAACTGAAATTCGGATGATTTTTCCACCCAGGACTGTATGTGTTGCTGTATGGGTTATTCAACTGTCTTGGGGTATTACCCATGTAATTTACCTGTTATAAGTCAGCAAAACCCAAGTTAGATGAAATTGAAGTTGATGAGTTTGCAAACATACCTCCTGCATTACAGTTTGCACCATAATGTGGGCCACCACAAAATTCGTAGCCTGGATGTGCTGATTAAACTGGCATCTAGAGTTGGTCTATTTTCTTGGCCAAAATCTCCACTTGAGCTGCCAAGACTAATGTAGAAAGGTAAACAGGAATCTAAATTTTTTAAGAGAAAGACACCATCAGGATTCAACAATGATCATGACAGTAAGCTTCCTAGAAGTCAGACAGGGAGAGGCCAATGAACACCCCAGTTTCTTAGAACAACTGCTCTAAATGTGGAAGGAATCATAGAGATAGGCCATGTTCAATGGGATAGAATGTGTGCTATAAGTGTGGAAAGTCAGGACACATCTCTAGAAATTGTCCCACTCTAAAGAAGCTAGAAGAGACCATAAGACCCACTACTAAGGGAAGGGTGTATACTCTAAAGGGTAAAGAAGTGGCCTAGTCCAAAGATTTAATGAAAGGTACATATTTTATTAATGATGTTCCTTTAATTGTATTGTATAATCCCGGTGCCACCGATTCATTTGTTTCATTAGATTGTGCTCAGAAATTGAAATTGCCAACAACTAGCCTATCCTATGAACTTTTCGTAGATATACCTACTGATAAACATGTGTTCACCATATTAATTTGTTTGAACTATCCTATTGTGATTGAAAACAAAACTTTCATAATAGATCTTATATGTTTACCTATGGTTGAACTGGACATTATCCTTAACATGGACTGACTCTCTTCTAACAATCTGATTTTGGACTGTTCGAATAAGTCTGTGACTTTTATAGATACTGAACCAACAAATAGGGGAATTCAGGGGAAAAATCAAAGAACAAGTTTTTTATGTTCTTTCGAGGCTGAAATCCAACAGAAACTAAGTGACATACCTGTAGTGTGTGAATTTCCTGATGTGTTTCCAGAGGAATTATGAGTCTTCCACCTAAGAGAGAGGTAGAATTTTCTATAGAGTTAGTTCTTGGAATAGGACCAATTTCTATAGCACTGTATAGGATGTCTCTTGTGGAAATGAGTGAGTTAAAAGTACAAATAAAGGACCTCCTAGAAAAATAATTCATTAGGCCTAGTGTTTCTTCATGGGGAGCTTCGATGTTGTTTGTGAAGAAGAAGGATGGGAGTATGAGAATGTGTATAGATTATAGACAATTAAATAAAGTAACTATTAAGAATAAATATCCATTCCCTAGGATTGATGACTTGTTAGATTAACTGAGAGGTGCCACTATCTTTTCAAAGATTGATTTGAGGTCAGGGTACCATCAGATTAGAGTGAGAGAGGAGGACATACCTAAGACTGCTTTTAGAACTAGGTATGGACACTATGAGTTTCTTGTGATGCTCTTCGGCCTAACAAAATGCTCTAGCTATTTTTATAGAATTCATGAACCGCATCTTTATACCCTACCTCAATCAGTTCGTAGTAGTGTTTATTGATGATATATTAGTGTATTCTAAAAATAGACAGGAGCATAAACAGCACCTCAAGATAGTGCTATAAATACTTAGGGAGAAATTGTAACATCCGCTCTAATTATTATTAAAGAGATGTTTGATAATTGTTAATTTGATGTTTAATGCTTGTGTATGTTGCATTAATGCATGTAGTTGAATTTAGCTTAGGGACTAAATTGAAAGGAAATAAATGAGGGTTTAGTAAGAGGTGGTTAGGGACTCAATTGAAAAGGAAAAGGTAAGTGAGGCCAAGAGTGCAAAACAGCCTAGGGACCAAAGAGCAATTTCCCAAACTTCCTAAAACCCTAGCTGAAGCCCCAAAACTCTCACATACTTCCATACCTTCAAATTTTAGAGAGAGAAGGAGAAGGGGCGAGTAGAGAGAGAAAGGGTGAGCTAGGGCAAGAAAGGAGAGATTGTGCTGAAAGAAGGGCATATTAAAGCTGGAAATTAGTTCTGCAACAAGGGGGGATCATTTCTAACACATTCTCTACACACACATTTGCAAGAATCAAGGTAGCAATCCATCCTAAACCCTATTTTTAAAATGTGCAGAACTTTTCTGATAAAATGTGATTTTGAATGTTTTAAGTTGAGTTGGGGTTAAAACCCACATTCTAAATTTTTTTCTATTTCTATGGGGTGTTGTGTTGTTGAATGTATGCTCACATGTGTGCTACAATGGATTGGAAGGGCTGGGTTGTGTTTATCTAGATATATAGGCTAGATTTCCTTGAATGTACCATGTTTAAGCTAATGAACAAGAAATGTTTAATGAAAAGTAAAGTTTATTGTATGGGAATTAAGCTCATATGTTTAGATTTGAAAATAGAATGCATGCTAGACTGGGTTTTATCAAAATCATGTTTTCTGAACTACAGTGGAGCATAGCAGTCGACTACTAAGCAGGGGCAGTCAACTGCCGTGTTCCTGGAAAATCCAAAAGTGTAGATAGAGGCTTAGCAACTGACTTATAGACACCTAGCGATCATTTGTCGGGCAGTGTAATAAGCGATCGTAGCCATCCTCGCGATCATTGTTGTGTTCTTGGAAACCCAGAGTGCAGACAGAGGTTTAGCAGCCGATTGCCTGGTTTTTAGCAATCGAATGTCAGGCCCAAGTTTGCCTTGGCGGTCGAATAGCGATCTAGCTTGATCGACTATCGTTCTTATAATTTTACCCAGGATGCATTCCAAAAAGCCACCAGCTGCTATCAGCACGCTGAGAGCCAACTGCTAACTTACAGATTGGCACAAAGGATTACAGAGAGCCACCAGCCAACTGCTAGCCTTCTATCAGTCGATTGGCAGCCCTCTAATTTACGAAATGAGGTTTTTTAATGGCAATTAAGCTTAGTAATTCTTGATACTAACTTAAATGAGGGCTTACAATAGGGGTAAGCAAGGAAACTAGGATTTTTGGGTAATGTGCAAAGGATAGAGTTACTTTTCACTTGGATAAGAATGGTCCTTGTGATAGTGATACAAAAGGGAGTGGAGAGACATCAAAAAGGAAGAGTGAAGTATCCTAGGCATATGCACTAGTGGTAGATAGGCTTATGAGTTAACTGACCGATTGTCAGTATGGGACGGCCGTTGGCATTCCGCAGTTGTGCCATGTATTAAGATGGTTAAACATCCACTTAAACATAGATGACTTTGAAAACACCGTGATGGTTGCGAACCCTAAGTTAGTGTGTCTTCCAAGGGCCATAAAGAAACGCTTACTTAAGGTTAAATCATAACCATGGGCATGAGCCGAATCACCCTAGTGTATATGTTAGAGAATAGCGTACCGGGAGTGTGATCCACTGGAAAGGGGTGGTGATTCCATAGCCTCATGATCTGTGGAAGCAGAGAGGATAAGACCTGTAGAGAGGTTTTACAGTGATCCTGTGAGTTATTGAGATTGTACGTTGGATCCGGCTAGGGCACACCTCAATAATACTATGCAGTAGTGGCGCAGTTAGTCACGAGGATAGCTCAATTACTATAGTGGCGCAGTTAGTCACCAGGATAGCTCATTCATGTATGTAGTGGTACGTGGAGTAGTTGCTGGGCGACACTCCTGATAACTCATATCTTATGATTGTTTCCTCCTGCTCAAAAGGCATGTTTATTACCCTATGGAAAATGTTTTATGATGAAAATGATGATGAATGTACTTCCCATGTTTTAAAGTTGATATATTTTAAATGCATATGCACACACATGAGTATATACCATGATTAAATGTTTCACTTATTGCATCCCTATAGTATGTTATAAATTTTATGAAAGAATGTAAAGGTTTTTCGTGTAAGCACGATGGTACAGGTCAACGAATTTTAAATAGGTTGCATTGCTACTAAGATTCAATTCTCACGTTATTGTTGGCATGTATCAGATGTGTAGGCCCTGGGCTGAAGGAAGGTAAAGTAGGAGGAAGTATACATTCCGAGTATACGAACTATTTAATTTGAATAGCTTAAGTACATGATAGGATTGAGCTAGCCTCTATGATATTTTGAGAAAGGCTAGTGTAGGATTATTTTGTATAACTTATTTTAACTCATCTATATATGAATTAGGCTAGATTGATGATTAGACTATTTAATGGGGTTATGAGTGGCAAGATTGTTGCCTCCATGCCTAATAGTTGACTAACTAAATCTAATTAGAAATGCATGTTTATGTATAGTTAATCCAGGTTATTCTATGTATATTTATTCCACTGTGATATTGAGAGAACCCGAGAGTAGAGACCAACCCAAATGACAGTTAATTAATTCACTTGGTAAAAGTTTTAATTGGACTCGGGTAGAGGTAATAGTATCACCAATACTCTGATAATTATTTCCACATTATATCTTTTAAATATCTAAAATGTACCATAAGCTAAAGGGGTGTTACAGAAACAATTGTATACTAAGTTAAAGAAGTGTGAATTTTGGCTAGAGGAAGTGAAATTCCTAGGACATGTAATTTCTAAAGAGGGAGTGTCAGTGGATCCTAGTAAGACTGAAGTAGTAGTAAACTGGGAAAGACCTACTACTGTAACAGAAGTTCATAGTTTTCTGGGTTTAGTAGGATACTATAGACGGTTTATTCAAGGATTTTTGCAAATAACGATGCCTATGCCCAAACTAACCCAGAAGGATGTTCCATTTGTATGGGACACAAAATGTGAACAAAGTTTTCAAACTTTAAAGGAGAAATTGACCATTACACCTGTTTTAGTTATCCCAGACCCATTGGAAAATTTTGAATTATACTGTCATGCATCTAAGAAAGAACTGGGATGCATCCTGATACAAAGAGGGAGAGTAGTAGCCTATGCTTCTAGGTAATTAAGACCGTATGAGAGAAACTATCCTACCCATGACCTAGAGTTGGCAGCCATAGTATTTGCCTTGAAGATTTAGAGACACTACTTTTATGGGTCTAGGTTTGAGGTATTTAATGACCATAAAAGTTTTAAGTACCTCTTTGATCAGAAGGAATTGAATATGAGGCAAAGGAGATGGATAGAGTTCATTAAGGATTATGATTTTGAATTGAAGTATCATCCAGTTAAGGTAAACATTGTGGCAGCTGCATTAAGTAGGAAGTCCCTCCATGTAGCTCAGATGATGGTAAGTGAGATGGGCTTAATAGAGAAATTTAGGAATATGAGTTTTTCTACTTTAGTGTTACCTAACAAAATTTACTTGAGTAAGTTGAGAATTGAGAACACTCTTAGGGCTCAAATCTTCAAAGCTCAGAAGGGTGATAAATTCCTAGAGTCTCTAAAGGATTCAAAGGAGTTCGTAAGGGAGGCTGATGGAATGGTAACTTTCTAGAATAGAATTTATATTCCTAAAGCAAGTGGACTAAGGGAACCCTATGAAGCTCTGTATGGGAGGAAGTGTAGGTCTCCATTATTTGGTATGAAGTAGGTGAGAGGCAATTGTTAGGACCTGAGTTGGTACAACAGACAACTAATCAAATTAAAATGATCAAGGAGAAAATGGCAAAAGCTCAGGATAGACAAAAGAGTTATGCTGATAAAAGTATGAGTCCATTGGAATTTGATGAGGGAGACCATGTTTTTCTTAAAATCTCCCCAACTACTGGTATTGGTAAGGCTATGAAGTCTAGAAAGTTGAGTCCAAGATATATTGGACCTTTTCAAATTCTGAAGAGAGTTAGTCCTTTAGCATACCAAATATCCTAGCCACCATCATTGTTAAACCTCCATAATATTTTCCATATATCCTAGCTCAGAAAATATATTCCTGATTCCTCACATATAATTGATGCCAGTACATTACACTTAAAGGATAATTTGACATATAATCCAAAACCTTTACAAATCATTGGTACTGAGGTCAAAAACCTGAGGAATAAAACCATTCCTCTGGTCAAGGTCTTGTGGTACAAAACATCACCACAGGAGGCTACTTGGGAGAAGGAAAAAGATATGAGGAGAACTTACCCAGAGTTATTCACATGAGGTATGTATCAATTTCGAAGGCAAAATTATTTTAAAAGAGAGGAGAAAAGTAACACCTGCCTCTAATACTTTGTATTTTATCATGGCATTATTATTATTATTATTATTATATTATTATTATTATTATTATTATTATTATTATTTATGTGGTGATAAGGATGGTTCATTAAAGAGATAGAATGGATATTTTCATCAAGATATAATCACTTTTGTCATAAAAGAGTGAAATTAGAAATTTGGTAAAGAAGGGTAAAATAGTAATTTTATCATAAAGGAGAAAATAAATTTTATTTTCTTATTTCATTGAATTACATTTAAGGACTTTTATCAATTTCATTTAAGAGAGCAAAAGAATTTACTGGGAAGTGAATATGTCCACTTTGAAGGCAAAATGGTACTTTTGCCAAAGAAGGATGAATTAGTAATTTCATAAAAAAAGATTTATGAAACTTTATTTAAGGAATTTATGCCCATTAAACTCGAAAAGGGTGAAAAATGGGGTTAAATTGGCCATTTGGACATAAAAGGTAAAATGGTAATTTCTTTAGGGACATAATGGTAATTTCTTAAAAAGATGAAGGGCAAATCTATAATTTCAAAATTTATAAGGGTAGAATTGTCCTATCCTATAGAAGTTCCACAAAATAACAATCCTAAGGAGAGTGGATGCCATTCTTGAAAAGGAGAAGTAGTAAGGGTAAATTGGTTATTTTACATTAAGGACATTTTAGTAATTTCACCAAAACCATAATTTAAGTCTTCTTATTCCTTTAGATGCTGAAATTGTTGAAAAAGAGAGGAGAGGAAGGGCCTGGCCGAAACACTTTCAAGCTTGGAAAAGAAGGATTACAAGGTAAACCAATTAGGAAATCTCACTCTTCTTGCATTTTCAAGGTAGCTAAATATGCCTAAACCATTATTTTCTTGTTTTATGGTTTGATTAAAGTGTTCTTAAACTTGCAAGAAGGTTAAGGTTTTCTCTCTTTACATTCTTATGGAAGATTTCATTGAATGGGTTTTGCTTATGTTGAAATCTTGTTGTGTTTATGAATATGGACATGTTGAAATACTTGAAAACATAAGAGAATGAAATTTCTCAAGATTGGAACCTAACTCTTAAAAAACCCTAATTTTTAAGGTGGCTGAAATGGTGTGTTAAAGAGTGAGAAAATGGTGATTTTTCATGAAATCCACTTGAATATGATTGTCTTGTAAGCAAAATGGTGAAACAACTTCATTTTCATGCTTTTCTCCATTTGGCTGAGAGCATGTCATGGTGAGGGTGCTGAAATTGGCTTGAAAATGTGTCTGAAAAGGATGGAAGAACTTGTTATAAATTGGTAAGAGAGAGAAAATTAGGTTAGGCTAATGCCTTGACACTTTTCCCATTTTCTAACTTCACAATTAACTCTGAAAGTGTACCTTACTCTTCTTAGCTAAGAGCATCCACGCAAATGATGCTGAAATGCATTTGAAAAATGACTAAAAAATCTTATAAGTTTAGCCATTAGAAAAGAGGAGAGAGAAAATTATGGTATTTTTATGTTTTTGGCAAATGTACCATTTTAAAGTTTTGCCATTTCACCTTAAAAAGGGTGCTTAAGAATGTGAAGTTGTAAGATTAGGTGCATTGTCATGTTTGGCATGAAAAATGGACTAGAAAAGTGTGTAAAAGAAGGCGTAATGTGCACTTACCTATTTTGAGGTGTGAGAAAGTGTTATGCATAATTCTTGAAAATGTTGTCAGAATACCTAAATGGTAAAAAAAATGCTAGAAATGAACCAAATAGCTTGGAAATACCAATCTTTCGTATTTTTCTTGCCTTGGTCGAATGCTATGTGGATTTTTCCCTTGAATGGCTAAATTTATGTGTTAATAGAAAGTAGCCTAAGGTGCATTATAAAATGGCCTAAGCTAAGTGAAATGAGGAAAAATGATGAAATTATTAAATATGAATGATAAATTGCATGCATTATGACATTAATGAAAATATGTTCAAATTTATGTGAATGTGATTGAATGGCTTGAAATGCTCCTTGCAAGTGTGAAAGGAAAGAGATGAAAAGTCACCAACGAAGGGTGGAGCATGGCACTTTTATATCCCCCTTGAGGTGAATATGTCAAAGATATCAATATTATCTTAGGGGTAAGAGCACGGTTCTATTACATCTTCCCCTAGAGATAATGAGGATTATAGTAAAAGTTACCTGAAGGAAAGGACCACGGCACCATATGTCCTCCTAAAAGTCACCAATAAAGGGTGAAGCATGGCACGTTTATATTCCCTTTGAGGTGTATGTAATAGGATCATATGATACCCTAGTAGTGAGAGTCCACGACACTATATTGAGTCACTCTAGTGGTAATAACTTGATGACATTAAAAGATACCATAGTGGTGCGACTCCACGACACTATAATGAGTCACCCTAATGGTTTAACAAGTATGATCTTAAAATATGGCTTTAAGCTGAGTAGGATATTGTGATTGGTGATGATATGTGAATGTGTTATAAATGTGTATTGTTAATGTAAGTGGAATGCGGACATGTTTCCATATATTCCATTAATGACATCACGTGTTGCATATATCATGTTCATAGATGCATACACACATGTTTCACATATAGCATACCTATAGAAATGATTGAAAAGAGTTTCGAATAATATAGAATGTAGAAACATTTTTCGTATTCATTTAGTGGTACATATAAGTTATTTAAAACGAAATGGTTTGTTTAGCTATTGGGAACTTATTTCTCATTATTGTACTAGTATGTATCAGATGCCTAGGTACTACCGCATTATGGAGATCGAAGTGGCCATAGTAGAAGTCCCTTTCTTAGGGACTTTTACTATATTAAAGGATATTTACATTATGTATATAATAGAACTCCCCCTTGAATGATTTACAAACCTAGATAACAGATTAGATATGTACTTGAAGCCCTTTTATTTTGGTCCTGATTCTATATGTTCTTTTTGGGTTAGAATTAGGACTCCTATTTTTGCATGTATATAAATGGGAGAAGGGCACATACTTGGGATCGAATATGTGAAAGACTTGTCCATCAATAGTATTTTGTACAAGGAGTTTGAGTGACAGGCTTGTTATCTCCTTACTCCTTCTAAATGGGTACTTCATATATCCTAGATTATGTATCAGATAGTTTATATATATCATATGAAAAGTTTTTATTAACTTGCAGTGATGTATGAAATTTTATTTTTGCTATGCAGAAGTATGTTCACCTGAGCAAAAGAACCCAAACCTAATTAGATAATAATTAATGATAGATTTAAATGCTCAGGCAGATTAATGAGATAAAAAGGTAAAGAATAATGTAACCACTTATTTATTACACTTTATGACATTGTTAAGTCAAGATAAGGGGTGTTACAATGTGAGAGGTTTAGGGTTCAACTAGAGTTTTTAAGGAATTTTGGGAAATTGCTCTTTGGTCCCTAAGTTACTTTGCACATTTTGTCCCAACACATTTTCCCTTTTCACTTGGGTCCTTAGCCACACTCTTCACTTAGAAATTTATTTCTTTCAATTAGGTCCCTACACTAATGCAACTATACGTGATTAATGCAATATACACAAGAATTAAGATTAAATTAACAACTAACAAACATTTCTTTAATCATACTAGGAGCAAATGTTTTATTCTCCCATTCTTTAAAATAATTTCGTCCTCGAAATTAAAACGTACCTATTCAAACAATATTAGGTAGGACTTCCTCAGGTCCTTTTCTTTCTCCCATATTGCCTCTTATAGAGACGACTGATCCCATAAAACCTTAACTAGAGGGATAACCTTATTCCTCAATTGTTTGACCTCATTCCCAATGATTCTCAATGGTTTTAGATGATAAGTTAAATTTTCTTTTAACTGTACTGTACTAGCATCAAGAATATGGGATGGGTCATGGATATATTTTTGAAGTTATGAGTATGAAGGTTCAATAAGAACGGGGGTAAGGTTATTTGGTATGCTGATTAACTAACTTTTCTTAGGATTTGGAATGGCCCAATAAATCTTGGATTCAACTTTTTGGACTTAATGGCTCTACCTATACTAGTAACAAGTGATACCCTAAGGAAAACATGATCCCTTTCATTGAATTCCAGTGGTCTCCTCTTTTTGTCGGTATATTTCCTTTGCCTATCTTGAGCCCTAACCATCTTATCCCTGATCATCTTGATTTGGTCTGTATTTTTTTAAACCAATTCTGGTTAGAGCAATTGTCTTTCCCTTACCTCAAACCAACATAAAGGTGATATACACTTCTTTCCATATAAGGCTTTATAAGATGCCATCCTTATGCTAGAATGGAAACTGTTGTTGTATGAGAATTCTATCAATGCTAGGCTTTGATCCCAACTCCCTTATGCTCTAAAGCATATGACCTAAGCATATCCTCTAAGGTTTGAATGGTTCTATCAGTTTGTCCATCCATTTGAGGATGATAAGCAATACTCTAGCTGAACCTAGTACCAAAGGCTTCTTGGAAGGCTCTCCAAAATCTAGAGGTAAATCTAGGGTCTCTATCTGAGACAATGCTAGTAAGGATTCCATGGAGTCTCACTATCTCCTGGATATACAAATGAGCTAATTTGTCCAAGGAGAAATTGATCTTAATGAGTAGAAAATGCATAGACTTAGTCAATTGGTCTACTATCACCCAAACAGTATCATTTCTTGATTGAGTCCTGGGTAATCCTATTAGAAAATCCATAGATATCTTATCCTAGTTCCATTCAAGGATATCCAGAGGTTGTAACAATCTAGCAGGTTTCTAATGTTCAATCTTCACTTGCTGACATACTAAGCACTTAGCAACATACTCATTGATGTGCTTTTTCATGCCTGGCCACCAGAATCATCCCTTTAAATCTTGGTACATCTTGGTGACATTAGGATGAATAGTGTAGTTGCTCCTATAGGCTTCCTCTAAAATTTTCTCTCTTATTTCCCCTAGACTTCGGACATAAACCCTATTCCAGAAGGTCATTACCTCATTAGCTTCCTTATGGAATTCCTTTGGTTCCTTTAGGGACTTTAAGAATCCATCCTCCTTTTAAGCCTCTAGGATCTGAGTCCTAAGGTCACTCTCAATTCGCAATTCACCTAGACATATTCTATCTAGTAGCACTAATGCGGATAAGCTCAAATTTCTAAAATTTTCTATCAAACTCATCTCTCTCACCATCATTTGAGCTACATGGAGAGATTTCCTACTCAGGGCATTTACCATAACATTGGCCTTGCCTGGATGGTATTTCAACTTAAAATCATCGTCCTTAATGAACTCCATCCATCTCCTTTATCGCATGTTCAGCTCCTTCTGATCAAAGAGGTAGTTGAGACTTTTATGGTCAATAAATACCTTAAACCTAGACCCATAAAGATAATGCCTCCAAATTTTCAAGGTAAAAACTATGGCTGCTAGTTCTAGGTCATAAGTAGGGTAGTTATTTTCATGGGGCCTCAACTGCCTAAAAGTATAGGCCACTACCTATCCCTCTTACATTAGGACACACCCTATACCTTTCTTGGATGCATTGCAATATAGCTCAAATCTCTCCAAAGGATTTAGGATGACTAATACTAGAGTAGTGTTTAACCTCTCCTTCAAGGTCTGAAAACTATGTTCACATTCAGAATCCCATCTAAAGGGAACATCCTTCTTGGTCAACTTAGTCATTGGCATCGCTATCTATGAAAACCCTTGGATAAGCCTTCTTTAGTAATCGACTAATCCAAGGAAACCATGTATTTCAGTTACTGTCGTAGGTCTCTTCCAATAAACCATCACTCTTACTAGGATCTACAGTTACCCCATTGTTGGTAATCACAAGTCATAGGAATCTCACCTCCTTTAACCAAAACTCATATTTCTCAAGTCTCGCATACAACTACCTCTCTCTAAGCACTTGTAACACAATCCTAAGGTGTTATTCATGCTCTTCCCTATTTCTAGAATATACAAGAATATCATTAATAAACACTACCACATCAAGGTAGAGTCTAAAGATACGATTCATGTAATCCATGAAAATAGTTGGAGCATTTGTTAGACCAAATGGCACTACAAGAAAATCATAATGCCTATATCTAGTCATAAAAGCAGTCTTAGGTACATTCTCACTTCTCACTTTGATTTTATGGTACCCCCGATCTCAAATCAATCATGGTGAATATAGCTGCTCCTCTGAATTGATTTAACAAATTTTCAATCCTAGGGAGGGGATACTTGTTTTTCGTCGTCACCTTATTCAATTTCCTATAGTCTATGCACATTCTCATACTTCCATCCTTTTTCTTCATAAATAACATTGGTGCTCCCCATAATGATGCAATGGGCCTAAGGAATTTCTTTTCTAGGAGGTCCTCTATCTTAACTTTTAACTCACTTAACTATAAGGGAGACACCCTGTATGGTGCTATAGAGATTGGTCCCACCTCGAGAACTAACTTTATAGAGAATTCTACTTCTCTTTCAAGTGGAAGGCTAAAAATCTCTTTGGGGAAGACATGTGGAAACTCTCCAACTATAGGAACACTAACAACCTTATGCTGACTCTTAACCTCAAAAGAATACAGGAAACGTAACCGTTGGATCTTTTCCTTAGTACCCCTATTCACAAGCATAGTATTTATAAAAGTCATAGACTTCCCATAACAATTTAAAACCACTTTATTAAAAGACAGTCAATCCATTTCTAAAATAACATCTAAATCCACCAAAGGCAGACAGATAAAGTCAACAGAAAAAGGCTTACTTTCAACAATTATAGGGTAATTTAAGCAAGTCAAGGAAGTCAAAACATGTTAAGAGCTGCGATAGATATGGACAGGTCATATGGTAATTTAACCACAGGAAAATTCAATCTTTCCACACATTCATGAGAAATAAAGGAATGAGTGGCGCTTGAATCAAATAGTACAATTAAAGGAACATCATTTATAAAACACTGACCTTTAATAGAATCATCGGATTGGTCTACCTATTTTCCCTTGAAGGTGTAGACTTTCCCTCTAATCAAAGTCATAGGGGTCTCAACTGGTTTCTTCCATATTGGGCACTCTTTGATGAAATGGCCTAGCTTCCCACATTTATAACAGACATTTTGGCCTATCAAGCATAGCTTATTGCCATGATACCTCCCACACTTAGGGCAGCCATCTAAAGCAGCTCGCCTAACCATGGGCTTCTTTCGGGACTAGACCTTACCAGATTGGGTCTCTTTTCCCTTAACAAAGCCTTGGGGTGACTTTTTCTTAAGGGGTTTAGACTCTTTCTTCCCCTTGGCCATTTCTACTAATTTCTTAGAGACTATTCAGCACTTATTAGCCAGGATGGCATAACTCTTTATCTCTAATGGAGCCATAATGCTCAGTTTTGGATTCAGCCTAGCCTATAGGTACACAACCTTCCATGCTTCATCCTGCCTCACTTGTAGGTAGGAGGAGAACTTAGAAAACTCTTCGAACTTCACCAAGTAGTCATCAAAGGATATGAAACCCTGTCGTATTTTCATAAACTCAATTTCATTTTCATTTTTAGAGCTCTGGGGGAAATAGTTCTCTAGAAAAAGCTCCTTAAAAGAGTTCCAAGTAACTTGAACTCCTTGGGCCTCCATCAATAGCTTGGCCCTATTCCACCAATGCTTGTCCTCTCCTGCCAGTATGTAGGTGGAGAATTGAGCCTTCTGGGCCTCTGTATTACCAAGAACTGTAACAAATTCTCTATTTTAGTCAACCACTCTTCTGCTAGCTTCGAGTTTAACTCACCCTTAAAGGTTGGAGGGTTAGTCTTTTGAAACTTAGACAATCCCTTGTATATCTGGTCCCTTACTGGAACTTCCTTAGGGTTAGGGTTTCTATCTCCATTTCAGTCCTTCTACATCTGTCAGAGTACCCCAACTTCAGTAGTCGACTATTGTGTGGCAGCAGCAACCTGTTGGGTGGCAGTAATGGCCTGTTCTCTCATAGCCTCTACCATCCCCATCAAGGTTTGCATAACCCTAGCTAAATTTGCTTCTCCATCTTTATCTCTTGTACCATTCCTCTTTGGTGGTGCCATAGCTTACACTTCAAAACAACCATTATTGAGGTGATCAGTCTCATTAACAGAATATTTATAGGAGAATATATGGCTTCAAAAGAATTACAGCACATTCCCAACCTAGCACTTTATTCCTCAAGTCAAAACATAACAAGTAGTCAACTGCCTAGGCTTAGTTAGCTAATCTGTAATAGTCTCTATCCTGAGAAATCTACCCTTACTACCTAATTAGCATCTACCGCTAACGAGTCAGCTATATGTTAACCGTGGCAGCCATGCTCTGATACCAACTATATATGTAACACCTATAACACCCTTTTAGCCTATAGTTCCTTTTAAGTTACTTAAAAGATATAATATATAAATATATATTAATAGCAGTGTGTTACTATTACATCTACCGATTAAATTTTAAACTTTTACCAAGTTGATTAATTAAGTTCCATTTGGGTTGGTCTCTATTCTCGAGCTCTCTTAACAATGCAGAAAAATAAATATCATATACATATACATAATTATCTTAGTTAACTATACATCAATATGTATAATACTCATAGATTAATCTTAGCTTAACCTATTAGGAAGTGGAGGCAACAATCCTACCACTCAATTTCCACCACAATATTTGTCCATCAATTCAAGCTAATCCATATACAGATAATTCAAAATAGGCTATACAAAATAATCCTTTACTAGCCTTTTTCAAAAATATCATGAAGACTAACTTAATTCTATCATGTACCTATACTATCCAAAATAAACAATTTTATGTGCCCAAAATAGACACTTCTTCATACTTTACCTTCCTCTCCAGCTCAATGAAACCTACACATCTGATACATGCCAGCACTCATGTGAGAATTAAATCTCAATAGCAATGCAACCTACCTTTAAAATTACCAGCCTATACCACCGTGACCACACGAAAAATCTCTACATTCTTTCATTATAAAACATGTACTTAATGCATACCATTCAGAATGTAATGTATGCAAGGCATTCTCAAATAATATGCTCAGATTTATGCAAGTACTTTCAAACATATCATTTTCATCATAACTTTCATAAAAACATTTGTGGGATAGTAAACATGCCATCATTTCACTTTCAACATAAGAGTAGAATATAAAACACCATAAGAGTAATCAAGAGATCGCCCAGCGAAAATTCACGCACCACTGTCTATATAAATGAGTTTGTGACTATTTAGCCACCATTTAGCTAACTCTAGCTTTCATCTTTTTAACTTTAAATTTTGTACATTTTGAGGCACCCCCCAGCCAGATTCGAGTACCATCTCATAACTAGCGGGATAGTAGAAAACTCTACCCATCGTCTCCCTTCCTCTAACGAGACTGGTTATCACTCATAGGATCACTATCAACTCTACCCAGATCATTTCCTCTCTGCTTTGGCAACTCATATGAATATGGAATCACCATCTCTTTTTGATGGATCACACTCTCGTTACACTATTCTTATATATACTCTAGGGTGATTTGGCTTATGTCTATGGTTTTGCTTAACTCTAAGTATGTGTTTCTTAATTGGCCTTTAGAAGATGACACTAACTTAAAATTTACAACCATCACGGTGTTTTCAAAATCATCTAATTTCAAGTGGATGTCTAACCATCCAAATCAATGGCACAACCATAGAATGCCTAATGACCGTCCCATAATGACATTTAATCACTCGACCATGAGCCTATCTACCCTAAGGCATATACTTAGAATACTTTCCTCTTTTGTGTTTTCAGGTCTCTCTTTATTTCACTATCAAAAGGGCCTCATCACCCAAGTGACTCATGTATCTAGTTCATGCATGCTATCCATTACATCATAGTTTAGATCCTTAGTTTGAATGAGAAATTGGGTTAATTTCCTCTCAAAAAGGTTAATTGAGTTCAATTTCCTTAACAGAGAGCTAACAGTCAATTTCCCCCTTTTTGGCAGTTGGTTGCTCGCTCACTGTCTAAAATCCCTTCGCTTGGCAGAGAGTTACTAGTTAGCTGCTACGGCTTGGCAGTCGGCTGCTAGCCTCGATAGTCAACTTCCAGGGGTCTGGCAATCGGCCGTTAGCTTTCTAAAAAGTTTTTGGAAGACGAAGAACATGACAGTCGACTTTCAGGTGTAACACCCCCGTTAGCCTATGGTTCTTTTTAAGTGTTTAAAGGTATAATGTATATAAATATCATACTAATGGTGTGTTACTATCACTTCTACCTTAGTAAATTTTAAACTTTTTACCAAGTTGATTAATTGAGACCCTTTTTGGATTGGTCTCTATTCTCAGATTCTCTCAACATCGTAACGGAATAAATATATATAGAATACACCTGGATTAACTATCCATAAACATGCATTCTTAATTAAATGTAGTCAATTAACTACTAGGCATTGAGGCAACACTCCTGCCACTCATAACCCCATCAATTAGTCTATTCATCAATCCAGCCTAACTTTATACATATAAGTTAGAATAGGCTATACAAAATAATCTTACACTAGCCTTTCTCAAAATATTGTGAAGGCTAGCTTAATCCTACCATTTACTTATACTACTCAACTAAACAGTCTGTATGCTTAAATTGGACACTTCTTACTTTACCTTATTCTCTAGCCCAAGGGGACCTACACATCTGATACATACTAACACTAAAATGAGAAATGAATCTCAGTAGCAATACAACCTATTATGAAATCCATTGACCTATGCCACCGTGCTCGCAAGGAAAAATCTACATTCTTTCATGAAACATATCACACACTATTGGGACGTAGTGCATGTAGCTTTTAATATGTTATATACTCATACATATGCATATTCATCCATACATATCATCTTTAAAACATAAGAAGTGCATTCATCATCATTCTCAACACAAAACATTTCTTATAAAACAAATGTGTGATAGTAAACATGCCACCATTTCACTTTCATAACATATGAGTAATACATAAAACACTCTAAGAGTAATCGAGAGAGTCGCCTAATAACAACTCTATGCACCATTTTCTATATGAATGAGCACATGCCGATTTAGTCATGCCTTAACTTTTGTACATTTTGAGGCATGCCCTAGTGGATCCAAGTACCTTAATGGCCTTTGCCCCTTTCTAACAGATCATCCTTGACCAGCGAGATTTCTCCCTTTTGTCCCAAATGTAACACCCTCTATCCTATGGTTCCTTTAGTTATTTTAGAAACTATAATATGAAAATAATTATCAGAGTGTTGGTGTTACTATCACTTCTACCTGAGTAAATTTTAAACTTTTTACCAAGTGAACTGATTGACTGTCATTTGGGTTGGTCTATACTCTCAGGTTCTCTCAATATCACAGTGGAATAAATACATATAGCATATACCTGGATTAACTATACATAGACATGCATTCTTAACTAAATATAATTAATTAACTATTGGGTATGGAGGCAACAATCCTGCCACTTATAACCCCATTAAATAGTCTAATCATCAATCTAGCCTAATTCGTATACAGATAAGTTAGAATAGGCTATACAAAATAATCCTACACTAGCCTTTCTCAATTTATCATGAAGGCTAGCTCAATCCTAACGTGTACTTATACTATCCAAAATAAATAGTTTGTGTGCCCAGATTGGACACTTATGCAAACCTTACCTTCATTCTCCAGCCCAAGGGGACCTACACATCAGGTACATGTCAACACTATTGTGAGAAATGAATCTCAGTAGCAATACAACCAGTTACAAAATTCGTTAACCTGTACCACCGTGCTCGTATGGAAAACCTCTACATTCTTTCATAAAACATATAACATACTATGGGGAGGCAATGAGTGTGACATTTAATCATGTTATATACTCATATGTATGCATGTGCATTTAGAACATATCAACTTTAAAACATGGGAAGTGTATTCATCATCATTCTCATCATAAAGCATTTCTTATAAAACATGTGTGGGATAGTAAACATAAAATCATTTCATTTCCATAACATGTGAGAAGTACATTAAACACCCTGAGAGTAATCGGGAGAGTCGCCCAGCAACAACTCCACGCACCACTATCTATATGAATGAGCGCATGTCTATTTAGCCATACCTTAACCTTTTTTACATTCTGATGCATCCCCCAGTGGATCCAGGTACCTTAATGGTCCCTGCTCCTTTTTGGCAGATCATCCTTGACCAACAAGATTCCTCCCTTTTATCCTAAACGAGGCTGGTATACTCTCATAGGATCACCGTCAACTTTGCCCAGATCATTTACTCTCCGCTTTTGGCCAGATCATAATACTATGGAATCACCATCCCTTTCCAATGGATCACACTCCCGGTACGCTATTCTCTACATATACTATGGGGTGAATCGGCCTATGGTCATGGTTTTGCTTAACTCTAAGTATGTGTTTCTCATATGAACTTTGAGAGATGACACTAACTTAAAGTTTGCAACCATTACGGTGTTTTCAAAATCATCTAAGTTCAAGTGGATGTTTAACCATCCTAATTTATGGCACAACCGTGGAATGCCCAATGGCCGTTCCATATCGACAATCGGTTACTCGATCATGAGCCTATCTACCCTAAGGCATACACTGAGAATACTTTCCTCTCTCCCTCTTTGTGTTTTCAGCTCTCTTTTCTTTCACTATCCCAAAGGTATCATCACCCAAAACTCCTAGTTTCCTTGCCTACCTATGTTGTGAGCCCTTAATTAAGTTAGTATGAAGAATTACGAAGCTCAATTGCTATTAAAAACCTTATTTCTCAAGTTAGAGGGCTGCTAGTCGACTATTGGAAGGCTAG
This sequence comes from Senna siamea, assembly GCA_031216115.1. Classification (NCBI taxonomy): domain Eukaryota; kingdom Viridiplantae; phylum Streptophyta; class Magnoliopsida; order Fabales; family Fabaceae; genus Senna; species Senna siamea. The sequence goes on from CM062354.1 coordinate 16,785,474, forward strand.
CAATCAGTTGGCGGCTTTCTTAAAAGTGTTATGGGTAAAAATATGAGCATGACAGTCGACTGCTAAGACTGCTAATCGATTGCTAAGTGCAAACCTGGGCCTGACAATCGATTGCTAGGTTCCTAGCAGTTGGCTACTAAGCCTCTGTCTGCACTTCTGGGTTTCTGAGAACACGACAGTCGACTGCGAGGATAGCCAGTCGACTGCTTAGTGCAGGCCCAGGCTCGATAGTCGATTGCTAGGTATCTGGCAGTTAGCTGCTAAGCCTCTGTCTACACTTTTGGGTTTTCCAGGAACACGATAGTCGACTGCCCCTACTTAGCAGTCGGCTGCTATGCTCCGCTGCAATTCAGAAAACATGATTTTGATAAAACCTAGCCCATAATGCATTCTATTTTCACTTCTAAACATATGAGCTTAATTCCCATAAATCAAATTTTACTTTTCATTGAACATTTCTTGTTCATTAGCTTAAACATGGTACATTCAAGGAAAACTAGTCTATATCCCTAGATGAACACAACCCAGCCCTTCCAATCCATTACAAACACATATATGAGCATACATTCAGCAACATAACATCCCATAAAAAGTAGAAAAGCATACAGAATGTAGGTTTAACCCCAATCTCAATTCAAACATGTAAAAATCCATATTTTTCAACAACAGTAAAATTTCAGAAAAATATGGGCTTTAGGATGGATTGCTACCTTGATTCCTTGCAATTGTGAGAGTAGAATGTGTTAGAAATGATCCCCCCTTGCTGCAGAACTAATTCCCAGCTTCAATTTGCCCTTCTTTCACCATAATCTCTCCTTTCTTGCCTTAGCTCGCCCCTTATGCTTCTCTCTCTAAAATCTAAAGGTTTGGAAGTGTCTGGGAGTTTTGGCTATAGCTAGGGTTTAGGGGGAAGTTTGGGGAATTTTCTCTTTGGTCCTTGGCTTACTTTACACATTTTGTCTCAGCACAATTTCCCTTTTCAATTGGGTCCCTAACCTTCTCCTACTAAACCTTCATTTAATTCCTTTCAATTTAGTCCCTAGGCTAATGCAACTATATGCACTAATGCAACATACACAAGCATTAAATATCAAATTCACAATTATCAAACATCTCTTTAATCATAATTGGAGCGGATGTCACACCAAATGGGGTTGGTATAAACTCATGGGATGACCGTCAACTCTACCCTGATCATTTCCTCTCCGCTTTTGGGCGGATCATAGTACTATGGAATCACCACCATTCCTTCAAGGTGGATCACACTCCCGTCTACATATACTCTAGCGTGAATCGGCCCATGCCCATGGTTATGCTTAACTCTAAGTATGTGTTTCTCATGTGTCCTTTGGGAGATGACACTAACTTAAAGTTCACAACCATCATAGTGTTTTTGAAATCATCTAAGTTTAAGTGGATGTTTAACCATCCTAATTTATGGCACAAATGTGGAATGCCCAACGGTCATCCCATATTGATAATCGGTCACTCGATCATGAGCCTATCTACCCTAAGGCATACCCTAAGAATACTTTCCTCTTTCCCTTTTTATGTTTCCTGCTCTCTTTTTATTTCACTATCACCAGGGTCTCATCACCCAAAACTCCTAGTTTCCTTGCTTACCTATGTTGTGAGCCCTTAATTAAGTTGGTCTGAAGAATTACTAAGCTGAATTGCCATTGAAAACCTCATTTAGCAAGTTGGAGGACTGCTAGTCGACTGTTGGAAGGCTTGTAGTCGGCTAGTGGCTCTTTGTATTCCTCAAGTTCTAGACAGTAGGCTAGCAGTCAGCTGCCAATAAGCTGGCAACCGGCTAGTGGCTTGTTGGAATTTTTCATGGGCAAAAATAAGAGCACAACAATCGACTGTAAGGATGGCCAGTCAACTACTTGTGCAAAACTGGGCCCGACAGTCGACTGCTAGGGATATGGCAGTCGGTTGCTAAGCCTCTATCTGCACTTTTGGGTTTTTTAGGAACATGATAGTTGACTTCCCCATACGTAACAGTCGGCTGTTATGTTCTATTATAGTTTAGAAAACATAGTTTTGATAGTACCCAGTCCAGAATGCATTCCATTTTCAATTATAAACACATGAGCTTAATTTCCATATAACAAACTTTACTTCTCATTAAACATTTCTCATCCATTTGCTCAAACATGATACATTCAAGAAAAACTAGTCTATATCTCTAGATCAACACAACCCAGCCCTTCCAATCCATTACAATGACATATATGAGCATACATGCAGCAACACAACATCCCATAGAAATAGAAAAGCATACAGAATGTAGGTTTAACCCCAATCTCAGTTCAAACATTTAGAAATTCATATTTTCCAGTAGCAGTAAACTTTTCAAAAAAGAAAGGGGTTTAAGATGAATTGCTACCATGATTCCTTGCAAATGTGTGTATAGGATGTGTTAAGAAGACTATCCCCTTGCTATAGGACTAATTCTTAGCCTTGAATCTGCTCTTTTGCCTTCAGAATCTCCCTCCTTTATGCTAACTTGCCCTTTTCTCTATACTTGCCCCCTCTGCTTCTCTCTATAGAAATGCTGAAGGTTGGAAGTGTGTGTGGTTTAGGGCTTCAGCTAAGGTTTAAGGAAGTTTGGAGAAATTGTCATTTGGTCCCTGAGCTATTTTGCACTCTTAAACTGCCTCATTTTTCCCTTTTCAATTAAGTCCTTAGCCACCTCTTACTAAACCTTTATGTATTTCCTTTCGATTTAAACCCTAGGCTAATGCAACTATATGCACTAATACAACATACACAAGTATTAAACATTTAATTAATGATTATACACCATCTCTTTAATCATAATTGGAGCAGATGTTACATTAGGGGTCTGGCAATCAGCTGCTAGCATTCTGTCTCACATTTCTGGACAGAATAAGAACACGACATTCAACTTCCAAGGCTGGCAGTCAGTTGTTAGCGCTGGGTTTACTTGAAAATTATGGTTTTACCCAGAGTTTGGCCCTAAAAACATGTTCTTAAATCATTTACTTAAATCATGAACTCAATGCCAACATTCAAACATCATTTCTCGTTCATAAAATGCCCATAACATGGCTTAACATGTTCAAACTAAGATCAAACCACATCTTTCTCGATTAAGGAAAAAATCCAACTTCACAATCATTCACAAGCATAAATGAACAAGGTAAATCAGTAGACATTACCTAATAGCAGTTAAAAACACATAGAATGTAGGTTTAAAACCCTAGATTTAACTTCAAACATTAAAAATCACATTTAGTAGAAAATTTTCTACATAATTCAAAAATTGAGTTGAGGATGAATTACTACCTAGATTCGTGGCAAAATGTGCGTGTTTGAGGTTTTAGAAAGGTTCTCCCCTTGCTGTAGAACAAATCCTCAGCCTCAAATTTTTCCATTCCTTATGAAAATCACTTCCTCTATGCACAAATTTAGCTCTTTCTCTCTCTACTCACCCTCTCCTTTCTCTCTCTAAAATTTTTGATTGCTAAAAGTGTGCGAGAGGTCAAGGGTCATCTAGGGTTTTTAAGGAAGTTTCAGAAATTACTCTTTGGTCCCTGAGTTATCTTGCACATTTTGTCTCAGCACATTTTCCCTTTTCACTTAGGTCCTTAGCCATACTCTTCACTTAGAATTTTATTTCTTTCAATTAGGTCCCTACACTAATGCAACTATATGTGATTAATGCAATATACACAAGCATTAAGGTTAAATTAACAACTAAAAAATATCTCTTTAATCATACTAGGAGCGGATGTTACATTGTATGTACAATTGAGCCAACTTATCCAATGAAATTTTTTTTTTCGTAAGTAGGAAATGTGCAGATTTAGTTAATCTATCTACATTCACCTAAATTGCATAATTTCCTGACTAACTCTGAGGTAAACCTACTACAAAGTCCATGGAAATTTTCTCCCATTTCCATTCAGGAATCTTTAGAGGTTTCTGATGTTCAATCTTCACTTGTTGACACACTAGGCATTTAGCAACATACTTAGCTATATGCGTTTTCATACCTAGCCACCAAAAATTTACTTTCAAATCTTGGTACATCTTAGTGGCTCTATGATGAATAGTATAGTTGCTCTTATGGGCTTCCTATAAGATTTTATCCCTTAATTTTTCTGATTCTGGGATATATAACCTATTTTGGAAAGTTACTACCCCATTAACTTCTTTCTTGAACTCCTTTTTGTCCTTTAGGCACTTCAAGAATTCATCTTCCCTTTGGGCTTCTAGGATTTGAGTTCTAAGATTATTTTCAATTCTCATTTCACTCAGGTACAGCCTATCTGGCAAAACCAGAGTGGATAGACTCAAATTCCTAAACTTCTCAATTAGGTTCATTTCACTCACCATCATGTGAGCTACATAAAGGGATTTCCTACTTAATGCATCCGCCACTACATTTGCCTTTCCTAAATGGTATTTCAATTCGAAATCATAGTCCTTAATAAATTTCATCCATCTCTTCTATCTCATATTCAGCTCTTTTTGATTGAAAAGGTATTTGAGACTTTTGTGGTCACTAAATACCTCAAATTTTGATCCATAAAGGTATTGTCTCCAAATTTTCAAGGCAAACACCATGACTGCTAACTCAAGATCATTTTCTAACTACACCATTAACCAAAAAAGTGTGACTTACCCATCTTGGCCAAATGGATTCATCTAAATGGTGCTGAAATTTCCTTGGAAAATGGATAGAAAACCTTATAAGTTTAGTTATAGGAAAGGAGGAGACAGAAAGTTATGGTATTTTTGTGTTCCTAGCAAATGTACCATTTTAAAGTTTTACCACTTCACCTTAAAAGTGTGCTTAAAAATGTGAAGTTCTAAAATTATGTGCATTGTAACATTAGGCATGAAAAATGAGCTAGAAAAGTATGAAAAAGGAAGGTTCAAAGTGCACTTACCAAATTTTGAGGTGTGAGAAAGTGTTACGCATAATTATGGAAATTGTTACCATAATGTCTAAATAGTAGAAATAATGCTAGAAATGAATCAAATGAGTTAGAAATGCAATCCCTCATGCTTTTCTTGCTTTGGCCGAATGCTATATGCATTTTCCCTTGAATGGCTAAATTTATATGTTAATGGAAAGTAGCCTAAGGTGCATTAAAAATAGCCCAAGATCATAGAAAAGGGAAAAATGATGAGATGGCTAAATGTAAATGGTATGTTGAATGCATTTTTTCCATTGATGAAAATATGTTCAAAGTTATGTGAATATGATTGAATGGCTTGAAATGCTAGCTGTAATTGTCAAAGAATAAAACCTTGTGGGAAATTATCTAGTGTACACTCCCAAAGAATTAAACTGTAAGGAGGAATAATTTGTTGTATACTTCCAAAGAATTAAAGCCTTATGGGGAATTATCTGGTGTATACTACTAAGGAATTAAGCTTAAGGAGGAATGATCTGGTGTATACCTCCAAAGAATAAATCATTGATGAGATATTATGATCATTTACAATGCATGAATGTTTTATAAGTGTGAATTGTTAATGTATATGAACACTGAAATCTTACCATATATTTCATTAATGTGATCCCATGTTGCATATCTCATGTTCATAGATGCATACACACATGTTTCACATATGACATACCCATAGAATTGTATGAAAAGAATTTTAAAACTGAATAGAATGTAGATATGTTTACTATTCGTACAGTGGTACATATAAGTTATTTTAAAGAAATGGTTTGTTTAGCTATTGGGAATATATTTCTCATTATTGTACTGATATGTATAAAATTCTTAGATATTGTCTGATCCTAGAGATCGAGATAGCAACAGTGGAAGTCCCCGTCTTAGGGACTTTCACCATACTAAAAGATATATATTATGTCTATTATAGAACTTTCCCTATAGTAAACGGGGCACTTTAGTTATGTATGTGTAGCCCTTCATTTTGGTCCTAATTCTATATGTTCTTTTTGGGTTAGAATTAGGATTGCTATTTTTGGCTGTATATAAAGAAAAGAGAAAAAGGGCAATTACAGGGGAAAGGATATATGAAAAAATTGTTCATCCCTAGTATTTTATAAAAGGAGTTTGAGTGACAGTCTTGTTGTCTCCTTACTCCTTATGGATGGGTACTTCATATATCTTGGTATATGTATACTGAATGATGTAATAGATAGTCATCATATATGATATGAAAGTTTTTATAAATTTCACTATGATGTATGAGATTTTATTTATGCTGTGCAAAAGTATGTTTACCTAAGCAAAAGGACTCAAACCTAATTATACATTAAATTACTGATGGATTAAATGCTCAAGCAAATTAACAAGATAAAAGGCTAAGAATAATGTAGCCACTTATCTGAACATGTTATATGACGTTGTTAAGGTCAGATAAGGGGTGTTACAATATGAAAAGAATTCACTCAAAGCTATTTGTTTAGGTACATTTCAAATTTTGTGGAAGAAATTTTTTAAAGGTAGGAGAGAATTGTAACATCTACTCCTTCAACGCATTAAGAGATGTTTTTTGATTTTAAATAAATTAAATGCTTGTGTTTGTTGCATTAAATAGCATATATATGAATTAAAATAAGTTGGAATAAGAGTTTTAAGGGAGGGGACCAAATTGAAAGGAAAATGATGAAGTGAGGATAAATGTGTGAATTTCCAAAACTTCAAGGAAATAAGCCATAATTTTAGTCAAAAGATTTACTATAGCAACAAAATTTTGAAATCTCTCACTAGTTAGCTAGGGATAAAATGGTAATTTAACATATAGTTGGAGAAATTATCATTTTGGGCCAAGTTGTTCGGAATTTAGAGTAAAACTTGCAAAGGGATGGATCACCTATAAATAGGTGAAGACCCCTCAAAACTACCATTTTGCATCCTGAGTCCTAAAATCTTAGAGAGAGAAAGAGAGCGAGTTAGAGAGAGAAATTTAGGAAATTGTGAAGAAAGAAAGTTGTAAAGTAGATTTCAGCATTTTAGAAGTTAGGAAAACATCTCAGAACACTTCACCATCATCAAATGCCAAGTTTAAATCAACAAAAAGGTAGCAAATCACTATTCTCTCTCATTTTCAAAATATCATTGTTTATGACTGAAACTTTGATTTTTCTATTGTTTAAGTTTGAGAGAGGTTAAAACCTACATTCTTAGTGTTTTTGATGGCTATTGGATGTTTTAAAATGCATGAATATGCTTATGAATGTCTGAATGCAAATTTGAAAAATAGGTTTTTCATGGTTTTTGAGAAAGAGTTTAAATCCAAGATTTAAGCATGAGTAATTCGTGGTTTAGGCTGTTTTGTGTGGTAAATAAAGCTCTTATACTGTCGGGGTCCTGGAAATCAATTGGTTGCTCTCAGTTTGAAAGATTTTTGGGACAATAAGTTGAAAGTTGACTACTAGGAAGCTGAAAGTTGACTTATAGCTCTTTGTTTTGGGAAATTTCATTCAATAACCTATTTTAAGTCATAATTAATCCAACACTTTACTTCAATGTAGGATTTAAACCCAGGATGTAATGGTTAACATGAGAATTGAAAATGCTTGGGAAGAAATGAGAAAGAAAAGAGAAGCATGAGATCTTATGAGATGAGCATAAATCATAAATGAGAGTAATTACACATGGTTGATCCTCGAGAATAGCTGCACATGGTTATGCCACGAGAATAGTTGCATTTGGTTATACCATGAGAATCACTACATTTGGTGATACGGCGAGAATAGCTGCAATTGGTTATACCACGAGAATAGCTGCAACTAGCTGTAATCCAGGAAAAGTTTTGTAGACAGTTAACCACGAGAATTATTGCAAACGGTTAATCACGAGAATTAATGTAGATGGTTAACCACGAGAATTAATACAAACAGCTAACCATGAAAATGGTTGCAGACGGTGAAAACCACAAGAATGATTGTAGGTAGCTCATGACCATGAGAGAGCTCATTTATGAATGGAAATTTTTAAAGATTTCTTTTGTGATGCTTTTGATTATAGCCATATCAAATTGCTTGATTTCTTGTTTATGCTCTATATTGACATATGACTATTATCTGCTGCCATTACGATCTGAGAATATATCCTGTGTGACGGATATTTGATGATGTGCACATGTATTCATAAGTATGTCTATGTAACATTTGTATATATTATTCCAATAGCATAATATTTCAATTATTATAAAAAAATGTAGTGTGTTTCTATATCAGTACTATGGTACAGGTCAGCAGTTTTTAAATTATAAGTGATTCTTGCTATTGAGAAATATTTCTCATTAAATACTAATTTGTATCAGATGCCTAGGTACTAGATTTTTTTAAAGGTTGAGGTGGAAATGGTTGAGATACCATTTCTAGGGCTTTTTCCTGTAATTAAAGAATTATGGGTTATCTATGTCAGGGAAGTTCCTCCCACGCCCTGACTGCATGAAGTATTAGGTATTGTATAGTATTTTGACATGCCCATTTGCCTGAAGCCTTATTAGTATTTTGAAAGGATCAGGAAGATAATTTTGTTGTAAGTAAGGAGGGCATATATGTATTAAGATATGTGAGATAGAAAAATTTATTTAAAATGAGGTTTGAGTGGCAAGCTTGTTGTCTCTTTACCCTGCTCAAACTCATATTTATAGATATATGTTTGCACACACTAATGTTTATGCATGTAAGAAATATTATGTAAATCTGAATATGAATGTAAATGTGTATATATATATATCTTATTTAATTTCTTTATTTATTTCTGCTACGTAATGTGTGAGAACTCGAGCGTAGTAACCCAAACTAGTGGCACTCAATTAATTAACTTAGAAAAATTTAAAAACATACTTGGGTAGAGGCAGTAGCAAACTCATCAATCCTATATTATATCACCTTATATTATTTAATTATCTAAACCAAAATATAGTGTAACACCCCAAATTTTCTTGATTAGTCTAAATTGATGTTCCCTTAATTAATTAGAAGAGCTGCCATAAAGTGTGGTGAATTTCTTGTGTAATTTAATGGCTAGAATAAATGTACTAAAGAATAATATTGCATAAAATTGACGTGCTTGATTTGATTTCTCCTTTGTTTCACCTAGCTAGCCGAATTACTAAAGGAAAGGAAGGGAATATAAGCCAATATTGACAACTCTTTCTTTATTGCAACCGAGAAGATAAGTGAGTAAGAGGGATTTCATTTTCAATTCTTATGCCAATTAAAATAATGCTTCTAATTAGTAATGAAGATAGAAGGAAAGAAGAGAGTGACATGTGGCCTTCAAATTTCTTCCTTAAGGGACCGAATGGTGTTGCCAAGTAATGGGTAAAATAAACAAAAGAAAAGTAGTCAAATGTGTAGGTGTACGGTGGAGCCAATTGGAAACTAGACATAAGGAATTAAAAAAATGCAAAAACAATATGCCTTGCATGGTGGAGGCTATCAACCTTGAAACTATATGAAAAATTATGAATTTATAGAATGTTGGCCAAAAAAATTTAAAAGGATGAATATATACATATATATATATAGAGAGAGAGAGAGAGAGAGAGAAGAAGATATACCAAATGATGGAATTACATGACACCTTGGAGCGAATTACATAAATATAAAATTGCAATTTCCATGGAAAAATTGATGAGAGAAGAACAAAAGCACATTTTCTTTCATAATAAAGCAATAATTGCTGAGTTCCACATATGATTCCTAATCAATAAAACTACTTATCACATAACTGCTACACCATAACTACATCTTACCTCTAATTACTTACCAAGTACAAATAAATACAACAAAAATAATATCTATGAAAACATAAGCACTCCCTTTAAAATCTTCACCCTAAATGTTTCCTTTTTACAACACAAGCAACTGAGTTCATCTATCCACTCAAAATAATTGCATCTTGCATTACTCTTATAGTTAGGATAGCCTATAAACCTCCTTTTTAGATTATTCTTTGTTCTGGAGATTTGAAGGACGATATCCAACCCATACTCGCAATATTTCTCAACTTTTTAATGAACAATTTTTTTGAAGAGGACAAAGATGATGATATACCATTCCATGATGGCTTTGCAAAACCAAATGATTCTTCTACACCACCCATTACAGTACAATGTGTTTGGAACAAATATGTTTGAAGAGAAAACCAATGAAAAGTATGCAAATTGAACCTATGTTTGTATTGAACTAAAAAAAATCAAATCAAATCAAATCAAATTGAACTTTTTTGTGTCAAATCGTTCAAATGGAATTGCATAGGTTTGGAATTGCACCTCCTTGAATGGCTAGATGATTAGACACGATGCAAGTACTGAAGCATGCTTCGAATGGAGAGGAAGATAGAATCCCCAATATGTTAGGGCATGTAAACAACAAGGAGAGGAGCTCTTGCAAGCAAAGATTACAACTTTGGGGATTTTGGGACAAATTAAAAAAGATGAAAAACACATACCTTTAGGGATTTATGAAAAACTTAGAATTCCCAAAATTCACAACATTGCTCTCAGAAAAGAAAGAGGAAAAAAAAAATTCAATTGTGCTGCCTTTTTAACGTGCACATTCAACATATAAATCTTCCAAACTTGATAACAATTTAAAACTTGAAAAATCAAATTGAGATGAGTATTTAAGTGGGACCAAATTGAAAAAAAAAACCATGATGTCAATCAATTCAATCTTCAATTGAATTGATCAACCCATATAGAGATGGCAACAGGGCATTACAGGGGTAGAGAGTCCTCCTCGCTCCTCGTCCCTGCGTCTATCATTGCCCCCTATCCCTATTTTCTATGTAGGGGAGAAAATCCTCCCAATCCCTATTCTTCAAGGGAATTCAGGAATTATTTAGATCTCCACAAGAACTTAAATATTAATAATAATTTATCAAAATAATGGTATAAATTTTTTAAATATATATATAAATATTAATAAAAAATACTCAATTCTACTAAGACAATAAAAAATTAATTATAATTTTAGAGTTCTCAAATAAAATAAAGAGCTATAAAAGATGACTCTCAAGAATTCTACTACTTTTTAAAGTTACTTGTTTTTCTTTTTAATTTTTTAATTAACAAATAAAAAGAAGAAAAGTTACAAAAAAGATATTTAAATAAATATATTTATATTTAAAATATATTTATATAAATTTTCAGAGACAAGAACCTCGGGAAGCGGGGAGCATGATCCCCATTTTTATTTTTAAACTTGTTTCGAAAAATTTTTATCCCTCATCCCATCTCCATGAAAAAACAATCTTGATATTTGAATCCCATATAAGACAATCCCTACGAAAATTTTCAAACTTAAAAAATTTTATCATCCCTAATCTTGTGGCCCAAGTTTTCTTATTTGATGATTAGTCTAATTTTTAAAATATTTCTTAAATTAGAGAAAATTAAAAGTATAAAGGACTTTAGATGATTTGATATGGTTGGCTAATTTTTCTTTTTTAATTAGTTCCGTCTACCCAAACATTCTTTGGACTGGCGTAAATAAATACTAACTTGCTAAATGAGATACTTAGAATCAATTTTTTGACAACTTCTTGTGATATGTCAACAATCAAGTAACATTAAAAACTTAAAATGTAAGATGAAGTTCCAATATTAGTTCTATTATCTCTAACATGTAAATGTAATTAAAATATGGAACCAATTAAGTCCGTTGATTTTCCCACAGCTTAGGAGAAATTTTAAGAGCCTGTATACAAGAAAAGGTCTCTGTGAAATTGTCCAAGTCTGTAAATGTTAATTATACATTTCTGCAATGTAGTACCAAGTCATAAAGTTGTAGTCAATCAAAACATGATGGTGTGTATGCAGCTTCAAACAAATGTGCACTCCCACCAAAGCCCAGTGGGGGTAAAGAGACAGGTAAAACAAAAGATGAACAAATACAAGAAAAAGCAGCTTAATAGTCTACTAGAGTTGTGGGACAATGAATTTACATGTACATGTACTTACACTGCGAAGGAAGTCACAGTTTCCTACTTTCTGAAACCCTAGATTGTCAGGTTTGGAAGCTAGCACATCTTATGGACTGCCGGCATAGGGAAGTCAGCTGTTTTTTTCACCGTATGAAACTCCTAAACCTTGATGTCATGTGCTCAGTTTATAACTGAACACCAAATTGCCAAATGAAAACACCACCGTCGCTTCAGGAATGTGACCTGATGATAGTATGGGAAAGATGAAAGCATAGTCATAACTCAAGACCCCAATTGACCATCAAAGCAAAATAATTCCATCGATTGGACAATTTTTGCAAGGACCATATTTATATTTAGTTATTTATATCTTTCTTATTAGATTCTTCAATCAAAATAAAACATGTGAAAATTTTTTTTAAAAAAGAATCAATTATATAAACCATATATGTGTTGATCTCTAATTAGAGATCCTAATGACAAAAATATAAAAATTACAAGTAAATTTATTTACTTTTTGCAATTGCCTTGGCAAGTGAATCGTTGAAACAAACCTATGTTAACCAAATTCAAACATTTTTATTTTTATTTTTTTTTATTTGATATAAATTTGATAATAATGTTTCTCTGGTTCTATATTTACATATTAACACGTTAGTTTACCAAAATAAAGAATATTTTATGCATTTACGTCATGTATTTCTCTAAATATACTATACTATATTTAATTTATAATATATTATTAATTTCTCATTAAAAAAAAAAGGTTTAGTTAATGACCTAGAAATTGAACTAATAACCTGGTGACTTGATCTTTTCACTGATTCATCATCCAGTTTAATTCCAACTATAGATGAGATCCCTACCTCAACTTGAGTAAAAATGTATATTTTCAGGTTTAAGAATATTTTGGTTTGTAAGTAATAATCCAATGTCTTAAATATTACTATTGGAATTTGGAAGCTTAAAAGAACACATTACGCTTGATAGTGCTTAAAAGATTTAAAGAACACTTTACCAAATCATTGCCTGCATGACTGTCACTTTTCATTTCCAAATAATATCTCCCAGAAATTTAAGGGCAGGAACACCTCTTATCTCTACATCTACTAGTGGTGCCTGGATCATCAGCAAGCTGGAGAGTTCCAGATCATTATGGATCATATCAAGAGCACGCATCTGATCCTGAAAAGTTTGAGTATAAAAAGTTGTCACACCCTTAAATATAACAAAGAACTGTGGATATAAGCTTTTCTCCCCTCATGATATCATTGCCTCATTGTCAGCTACCAGTTGCCACAAACTCAACACCATCCATATCATCGCTCTGATTTCGGAACTCATTTTCAGTAAATCCTCTAGTACTGAATATTGAATACCAATGTTTTAAAAACTGAGCTGGTCATTGAACTGGTGAAACAACCGGTTCATGGTTCAATAATTGAACTGTAGTTGAAGCATGATTATACCGGTATTATATATATATATATATATATTAGTTTTTCTTATAAATAATAAAGAAATAATTTAAAATAAAAAATACATTATATAATTTTATTACCTATAAAATAAAATTAAGTATATAATATATCTTTTGTAAAAATTAATACTTCACTCATACTTCTTTTAATAAAAAATTAAAATATATAAAAAATACTAAATTTATTATTTTTACCTACTTTTATCTTATTATAATATTTTATTCTTTTTCCCTACCTTTCCCTCTTTTTTTAATTCTTATTTTGATACTTTCTGACATTATAACTTTTATTTTCCCTCTCTCTCATGTCTTTTCCTCTTCCTCCCTTTCAAATTCCAATATTTGTCTCTTGAGCCCCCCTCCCTCTCTCTCACACATATTTATTCTTCTTCCTTCCCAATATTATCTAATCTTGATGCCCCTCCCTCTCTCTCTCTCTCTTACATGTAACCTTTTTCTTCTTTGTCTTCATCTTCATCTTCTAATAATTTTCTTCTTCAACTTTCACTCTTTTCTTTTTCCCTTCTTCGCCTCCTTGTTAATTCCTCTTTCCCACTCTTTTCTTCTGTTTTTTTCTTTTCTCCTCCTTCTTCCTCTTTTCATTCATTCTTCTTGTCAAGAAAAAAACTCCAAAGTTCCTTTTTTTAACCAGCCAACCTATTAAACTGGCCGGTTTGAGCTGGTTTTGACCAGTTCTGAAAATGGCCAGTTCTGAGATTCTTCCGGACCAGACAACAGGCTGGTTCATTGGTTTTACAGTTGAATCGGCCAATCCAGTCCGGTCCGGTTTTTTAATTCATGGTGAATACTACTGCCAGTAAGATTTTATCATGTAATCTAGTTTCAAATCAAGGTTAAGTTGGATTCTAAATTTTAGGAAATTGTTGCTATTTGCTCATTTGTCAAAAAATGAAAGTAGTAGTTCATTTTTCAATACTATGGCAGTGCAATAAGTATTTGGCCAATTTAGCCAATGCAAACATAAAAAGGCAGACAGTTAGGTACCTTTCTTTTCATAGCACAAAACTTGCAATCAGATGCGGAAGGTGGAAGAATCTGATTGACAATAAGCCTCTTCACAGGAACACTTTCCTTCTTCAAGGAGGCACTCAACCTAGATGACTCACTAACAGCCATCACCTTTGAGAGAAAAGGCACAAAAATACAAGTGATTATTTAGAAGCCATGACCATAACTTCTTTCACAATTCACAGATACCTCTGCCACAGGGTGAATAAGTAGTTAAAGACCTATACTACATGAATTTGTCTAACATCCAATGTGTAAGTTAGGGTCAAAATTGATTTAGGGTAATCTGAAGGTGAAATGTAGATATTGAAAATGAAATTACTCCTCACATTTTATATAGGAAAGAACTGTACCAAAGAACAGCTACATAAGCCTTCTGTTAGAATTAGGAACATATTAGAGTCTTCATTCATTTAGTTGAATATTTCATGAAATAGAGTAATTATTCATTCTTTGTTCTTCACTGTAATACATTATACTACTTAGTACTTCAGTATATCTCATCCTAACAAAGAGGTAAAGAAATCCTGACTTGTGTATTCCACCAAACTTAGCTCTCTTGCTCTCTTCTTTGTTTTATGTGGTATCAAAGCCTTTTCAATCCTATACCCCCATTTCCACACCCAGCCAGTTTTCTTCTTTCTTCTTTCTCTCATTCTTCTAATTTTCTTCTTTTATTCCCACAATGAGAAATATTGAAGAACCACTTTGTAGTTAAGCCTGTTTTCACATTAACACCCAGTGGTTTGAAATATGTTACTTTAAATATGCGAAATCCTTCCACACTTGACAAGGTATAGCCCAGCCCAACCTTGTGTAGAAATTTTAATCCCAACTAGGATGGCAAAAACAGCTAGGATCAAGCTCTTGATAACATGGAGAAGAACTTGCATACCATGTTAAGGTACCAATTATCTCAAAGGCTAAGAGCTGATAGAGCTTATGAAGGGTTATATCAATTCTTAAGAACCAAAGATGAGGAGAGAAGAATATTCAAGCTTGCTAAGAGTAGGGAGAGAAAGACAAGAGACATAGATAAAGTGAAATGTATTAAGGATGAAGAAGGTAATATCTTGGTAAGGGAACAAGATATTCAAGATATAGTACAGACATTGAAGAGAATGGATAATGGCGAAATAGTAGGACCTAATAACATACTCACTGAGGTGTGGAAGACTTTAGGAAGAAAATGGGTAAGTTGGTTAACAAAGTTGTTTAATGTGATATTGAGATCCAAGAAGATACCAGATGAATGGAGCACAAGCATTTTAATTCCAGTGTATAAGAACAAGGGTGATCTACAAAATTGTCAAATTATAGGGGGATCAACCTCATGAGCCATACTATAAAGTTATGGAAGAAGGTTATTGAGCGGAGATTGAGGTTGGACACACGAATTACAGAGAACTAATTTGGTTTCATGTCAAGAAGGTCAACCACAAAGGCTATATATTTATTAAGGAGATTGATGAAGAAATATTAGAGATCTCAAAAGGATCTATATATGATTTTCATCGATTTAGAAAAGGCCTACAATACAATATTGAGAGAGGTAATATGGAAGGCTTTAGAAAAGAAAGAAGTTCAGGTGGCTTATGTTTGAGCAATCAAAGACATATATGATGGGCCTATCACTTCTGTGAGAACACAAGCTGGAACCACAAAAGATTTTCCTATAAACCATAGGATTACATCAAGATTCAACTTTGAGTCTTTACCTTTTTAACTTGGTATTGGATGTGTTCACTAAACATATCCAAGAGGCAGCAACACAGTGTATGCTTTTTGCTAATGATATAGTCCTTGTTAGACATTCTAAAGAAGTAAATGAAAAATTATAGAGGTGAAGACAAACTTTAGAGACATATGAGTTCTGTATAAGTCATACAAAACGGAATTTATGGAATGTAAATTTAAGGGAGGAGACATTGATTCTAGAGCCGAAGTGAGGCATGAAGATTATTCCATACAAGAAGTCACAAGTTTTAAGTATTTCGAAACAATAATACAAAATAACAAGAGGGAGATGTAAATCATATGGTTCAAGCTAAGTGGATGAAATGGAAAAAGGCTTCAAGTGTTATTTGTGATAGAAAAAACCACTCAAGCTTGAGGGAAAATTTTATCAAACAACTATAAGACCTGCATTGTTGTATGATACTGAATGCTAGGCAATAAAATGTCAACATGAACAAAAATTCAATGTTGCAAAAATAAAAATTTTGCGTTGGATGAGTGGTCACACTAGAAATGATAAAATTATGAATGAGTGCATTAGAGAGAAAGTCGGGATAGCACATATTGTAAAAAAGTTAGTAGAAATGCAACTTAGATGGTTTTGTCATATACGAAGGAGACCATTATAGGATTCCCTATGAAAAGTTGACTACATGGAAGATAGTCCAATAATTACAGGTAAGAAAAGACAAAAAAAAAATAAGAAGAAAAAATATTAAGATGGATTTAACTATTAATAACCTAACTATAGAAATGAACAAAGATAGAACACGTTGGCATTGCTTGCTTAGTGTGAAAAGACTTGATTTGTTGTTTTTGTTGTTGTTGTTCTATTGTTTGGGCAACATAAAAGAGCATTTTAAAATAACAGAAGAATTTATTTCTGTTATGAAAGAAAAATAAGAACTGGAGCTTCTCAGTGAAGCACTCTCAGAAGCAGGAATTGAAGAAAAAAAAACAGCCTGAACAAAACAATAATTATAAACACAATTAGACAATAACAACAGTGCTAAAAGAACTTGACAAATGGTTTGGACAAACATAAAACTGTATTTCCCTTTTCATTACAGCACTTTAAAAACATAAAGGTCTTTAAAATCAGAAATTTAATAGCACAAAGGCTCTCTATCTTTTAGGTGGAGTCCCAAGAATGATTTTTTATTTATATCTAAATTCTTTTCATATAACTCTAAGCTTGTCTCCAACCATTTTTTTAATGAAATAAAAAAGAGTTGAGAGTGTGCCTCGCATATGAAACCCTTTTGAAATTTCAAAATTTTAAGCAAGAATAAATCAGAAAGCCCCTCCTTTGATTTAGTCCATTATCACTTTTCCCATATAGTTGAATTCATCCTTCAATTTCATTCCCTATGTATGGCTTTTGGCCTAATATCACTTTCTTTTCATACCGTGGGGATTGTTACGATGACAAACTCTGTTGAATCAGTGTCACGAAAGAGCTCACGCACTTTTATCATCCTCTCTCTAAGTTTCTCAAGTTTGTCAGCCTGCACCATCAAGATATAACAAATAGCAAGCATGTAAGATAAAAATGAAACTAAATGCAACAGCAGCCCCATGGGATCAGGCTTACAGCATCCTGTTGAGAAAATCCTTCTTGCCCAAACACAGATTTGATTGCTGAGGTGGCAGAAGCGATCTTTTGTCTAAGCTGAAGAAGAAATAAGGATCATTTGTGTGAATGACTATAGCATCAGTCAAACATTGCAAGTAGAATAAGTGGGCAGAGATAAAGAGAGAGAGAAGTCACTTTGGACGTACTCTAAAGTTGTCCAGACTCCAGATATTCACTTATAACGGTTAACTAGATCTGATTCAAGGGGATGTAAAGTGGTGCAAGAAAAAAAAAATTAAATCTAGTTTGCTCGTCATTAATAACCTTTCAATGAAAACTAATCACATATCATGAAAAATGTACATCAGTGAGTGCATAGGGAAGGAGAGGAAAGAGGGAGACTTATCAATAGACAAGTCTTGGCAATTTATTCTTTCTGCCTCTTGATAGTCGTCAAGTTAACAAAAAAGACATCAGATGTAATGCAATGATTGAAAGAAGTATATATAGATCTGAAAAAAGTAGAGATATTAATAAAATTATTTTAGGGCCTTCTCCTATCAGCTTTAGCTTTTGGGCATTCTTGACATGGTATCTATCAAAGCCTATGACCAAGTGGTCAAGATGGGTTTAATCATTGCCCACCTATTTTTCATAATTAAATTATATTACAACACATGGTTAAATGGGCCTGTGCTTTGTCCACACTTCAAACCCAAAAGGCTTTCACGAGAGAGGACATTTAGAGATATTAAGAAAAAGCTTAAATACACTTTTAGTTCCTCTAGTACTGAAGTTTTCCATTTGGTTTGTCCTTCAGCTTTAAGATATAATGCAATTAAGTCCTTTAGTCATAGTTATATTTTTATGAAAGCTAAAAAAAAAATGAAGTTGTCATTAATTTGCATACATGGATTTGTTTTGGGTCACGTGGACTTAGGAGATGAAAAATAAACAAGTGAAATCACTCTCATTTTTACTCAAATTTCGGAGGAAAATCAAAGGAAAGAGATATCATGTGACTAAAGTTTGATTTTAATTGATTGTTTGTCATCCAGCCAATCTATGTGACCTTAGTAAGACATCATCATGTTTTGTTATCATAAGAACATAACTAAGAAGAAAGGATTTAAAAAATTTCATCATTTATAAATGTCAAAGGACAACATGGACTTAATTAAAACTAGAGGGACCGAATTGAAACTTCTACGAAGATAAAGGGACCAAAAGTGTATTTAAACCTTATGAAAACTAGTCACAAGCCTTCTCCTAACAACATAAGCTTTTTGGATGACTAGGTTCTACAACAGCAACAACAAACCAAGCCTTTTCCCACTATGTGGGGTCGGCTATACGGATCAAGCAATGCCAACATGTTCTAACTTTCTTCATTTCTACAGTTAGGTTATTAATAGTTAAGTCAATCCTAATAGTTTATCCTATTGTTTTCTTTGGTCTTCTCCTACCTCTAATTATTGGGCTATCTTCCTTGGATGACTAGGTTCTAACAAAAAAATAAATAAATAATGGGATAAATGGAGTTGCGGACAAAAGAATGTAGGCAATTTGAGGAGAAATAATAGAGAATTAAGAGAAAAATAACAACATAGCAACTGGCTAAAGTATTTTTCTAACATTAAAACAGGTATATTAGCAATTTAAGATTGGCAATGAAAATTACATCCGATGTTTCTGAACATAATTGGTTTTATTAGTAACAAGGCCTCACACATAATACATAGTAAAGTAGTTTACGACTTGATTTAATAAGGGGATCCATTCAATTATAGGTCCACACTATATCTGCAGGTTTTCCTTTATTACAGTAAATAAGCAGTCTTACCTTTAATATCTTCCCTACGGAGGATTCCAAGAAATCAGGCAAGGATAGCAGCCGTAATGTATGACCCTGTTGAGGAAAATGCATACTCTATCAGATAATCTTAAAATTAATACATATATAACACAACTTTTTGCTCACCGTAGGTGCAGTATCAAATACTATTCGAGTAAACATGCTATATTCCTGTGATTCAAGAAATTGCATCACCTGGCAAGAGATTCTTAATTGTTAGATCATAGATATGAACCAAGAAAAGACATATTACATGAATTACAATTTACTAGAATGAATAATTATAGCACATTAGAATTACATGCCTTGGAAATAGCAATAGCTTCATCCAATCCAGGAGGAGGTGTATCCAATAACTCTCCTAGTTTAAGCTCTCCCAACTTTTGCAATCAAAAGATGAAAGAGTTGTTAGATATTATAATAAAATTATTCATGAATCTACACTCAGTATCTTAAACTTTTGAGTTTAAGAAATATTTGCGTCTCTTTGACCAAGTGGTCAAGAGTTCAATATTTGTTCCCATTCTTCATATTAAATGAAATTTCAGCTCAAGGTATTGGGTTTGTGATTTGTCAATACTTCATTCATGTCCACAGTGCTTTTGTGTGATAAGGTATGTTATAGATTATAATAAAACTATTTATAGGCCTTCACTTGGTAGCGTAAGCAGTCAAGCTTTTCTTAAGTGGTTCATGACAACAACCACTCTAAGAGAAGCAGACTTCTAATGAAGCAGAACCAATTATCTTTCAGTGTTTCCTTATCTATTTGCTTCAGTTATTCTTTATTTACCTATGCCTTTTGTGTAGAGAGAACAAAGTTAAAACAGCGTTTAAGATACTTCTCCAAAAATTTCTACAGCTTAAACCTATATTGACTGAGTTAATAAATGAAGTGGATCTGGCTGTGTGCTATATGCAAAATGTTCACATAGATTATATGCCTAATACCTAATAAAGATAAGGCAAAAGTATCTTCATTGTCTCAAAAGTTCATAGTTATTGACAGCGGGCAGTGCACTGATGCAATACGGGCTCCCAGAGCCATTGCGCATAGCACGTTGCACAGCACATGGCAACATTGAAGTGTGGCGCACATAATTAAATAATTAAAAATAATCAAAAGAGATAAAACAATAGATACTAATTTATCGATTAGAAAGTATTTTTCACTTCTCAAATCCCTCACAAATTCACAAGTTGTAAACCAGTAATCAAAGCATATCCCATAAAAAATGCCACAACCCACAAGCACAAGTATTTATATTTATTAAGTACTTTGTGATTTTACCCTAAACTTAGGGTGTGTTTGGGAGAGGGATTTTGGAGGGAAAGAGAAGAAAAGGAAAAGAAATGTATTATCGTTCCCCATGTTTGTTTCTTAAAATTTTGGACGGGAAGAAATTAAAGAATTTTATGTTGACAAGAAGAAGAAGAAGAAGAAGAAGATCCTTCCCCGTGTTTGTTTCTTAAAATTTTGGAGGGAAAGGAATTAAAGAATTTTATGTTGACAAGAAGAGGAAGAAGAAGACAACAATCCTTTCCCGTGTTTGTTTCTTAAAATTTTGGAGGGGAAGGAATTAAAGAATTTTATGTTGACAAGAAGAAGAAGAAGAAGAGCCAATTTCAATTTCGTCCACATGTTCAATTTGGGACATCTTTGTCCTACATTTTGCAAAAATTCTCAATGTTTTCTTAAATGTTAACAACATCCAATTGCTTAACAAAATTAGCTAACCTGTCAAACACAGACTTACAGATGCACCTAAACCAACTAATCCTATAGGGAATGCCTAGAAAATGACACATGCAACTAGGAAGCGACTCAGCGAGTCATGATTAGCTTAGCTTAGAGATATAAAAATTGAAACGGTAGAATTTAGGGGCTAGGGTTAAAACATTAGGTAGTGTAAAATCCATGTTGGGAATGTAACACCCACATCTGCATCTTCTAATGACCATTTGGCCATTTGCATGACAGGTCAACTACTTCTGTTAAATAATCAGATGCTGTTAGCATTGAGGAAGACATTAAGAAAATTTGCAAACATGTAAGAGGAAATTGACATAAAATAAACATTTCAAATGAAATTGAACCTAACCCAAAATTTTTGGACAAAAAAGGTACTTTTGCTTAAAAGATAATTAAAACCATGAAAAAATGTCAAACATCTACTCTCAATATGAAAGCTGTCATTATCTTTTGAACTAGTTAAAAGCATATTTAAATAGATTACCTGTTCTACAATCATTCCAAGACCCATACCATCCATGAAGTCTTTAACACCACTTCCACCGTTTCTTTGAGTTGCATTTCGAAATTCTTCCCTAGCCTTCTCAGGGTTTATCTGTTATGAAACTACAAGTCTAAGTAAGCACATAACGGAGGAAGGGTATCAACAGAAATGGTATACTATACAGATTCTATAGAAGATAACAATCATGTTATCAACAAGTAAATGTGATAACAATAAAGCTTAATGAATAAAGTCAGAAAACTTATCCAACACCCTTGTCAGCTTACTTCAAGAGCAAAAAGTGGATATTCAGGTCCTTCCACTGGAACCAATGTCCCCCCAGTCAAATCCTAGTAAAATTGGTAAAACATGTGTTACCTAGAGAAATACATTGATAACTGAATCAAACTTTGATCAGCCAGATCAAAAGCATAACCAGAACTAGAAGACATGAAATCAACCTGAGCAAAAGAATCACTCAAAGAATGTGCTGGATCGGTGGAAACCACAAGAGTGGGGTGCCCATTATTAGCAAATTTAACGGCAAGTGAAGCAGCACAACTTGTCTTCCCTACCCCTCCTTTTCCGCCTAGCATGTAATACTTCCTCTGAGTTCCAGAAAGCATGTCATCAAACCCTGATACAGCTTCTGCGGGAGCAGCTACTGATCTCACTGACAAGAAAAAAAAAAAGAAGGAAAACGTTTTATGATTCTCAATGGGTGTTCCAATAGAATCACCAGTAATATAGAGTGGAGAGGATCTGAATGGCGAAATTTCTGTAGGTTTAGAATGCTCAACATTCCAACCCACCCCACCCCACCCCACCCCATTCCTTACCTATCCTAATTTCTAACTACTTTTTACTTCTTCTATTTTCACCCTTCAAACATCTACTCAATATTATAAGTCCTGAAAGCAGTTGGATTAAAATGAAGAACCAATGTATACGTGGGAAATATATACATAGTATGTAAAAGAGAAAAGGACAGTACTGGGTTGGATTACTGAAATTTAAAACACCAATAGTCAGATAGATCTCAATTGAAGCGGAAAAGAGAAGTGAATGACAAAAAGCAGAACACGTTAACCAACGAATTAAATCTTCCAATAAATATAGTATGCTAAAAAAAAAACCTTGGAATGATCTTCTAAGGGGTTTTCTGGAGGTAGAAAATGTTATAGAGCAGAACCCTTTGGCGAGACGCAAAGCGAGTGGCGTGAGGGTTCTGGGTGCCCTAGAGAAGACACTATTTGCCATAGAATTTCTGGGAAGATAAGAGGTAGTGAGGGAGACAACGGAATGACTAGCCATGACCTTTTTCTGAAAGCTGAAGTTGCTGCAAGCAATTAAAAGATAGATTTTTTTTAAAAAAAAAATAATTAAGTTATAGTTCGCAGCTAAGTATAGCCATTATATGAGTTTTTTAATCAGAGAGAAACCCACAAGCGAAATTGCAACTTCCATTGCGGGGCAGGGCAGTTGTTTGGTTTAAAATAAGAAACAGAAACATGAAACGGAACCTAAATAGATCATTTTTGTAGGGAAATATATTATTTTTTAAGAAAATTTCAAAATTAAGAATTTTTTTAAAAATTTGTTTTCACTAAACTATATTAACTTTTACCGTAGAAAAATCAATAAATATTCTTGAACACAATTCGATAATATTGTTAACAAATTGTTTTCATAAAATTTGTACAAGTTATTCACCAATTTTGTTCATAAATTCATGAATACCGTTTACAAATTTTGTCCAAACATCGAACCAAATTCACAAATGGTATTCACGAATTTTATTCATCAATTAACGACTGCTATTCATGCATTTTGTTCATATAGGACCATCTCCAACTTTCTACCTCTCTTTCGGAATAGCCTCCATTTCCATAGACACAAGGCAATATTTGGGTCCATTTTCATTCTCAACAATTTTCATTTGTAATAAGCTCAAGGAGCACAAACAACAAAAGATAAAATTTTTATTTGGTGTGGTATTTGCAAAAAATAAATAAATAAATAAGAAGTCTTTTGCCTTAAATAATGTCAATGTGGTTCTTTTTATTTTTAGTACTATATTTGTAATGTTGTAAGATTATTTTGTAATGTTAGTTATGTAAAATAAATTATAGACTTAAAAGTAGAATGAAGTAGATAATAATTGTTTTTTACAAATATTAAATTGGATATAGCATAATGTAATATTAATTTTTCTCTTTTGATTAGCTCTTTAAAATTGACTTATTTAGTGTAGTATAAAAAGAAGAAAATCTCAAATAATTCCTCTGAATAATCTTGATATTAGTTTTGTAATGTTGGATCTTTCTACTATTAAAATATTGAAATTTTTTTAAAAGAAATATTTTTTTTGTACAATATGTTTAAGGAAAATAGAAAAGATATATGTGGAGAAAAAGAAAAATAAAATTTCGGTGCTACAATTTTTTTAATTTTAAAATTTGACATATATTTGCATTTTTATTGGAACAGTCATGAGTTAAACACTCCTTGCTTGCATATATCAAATAGGCAATGTGTCAAACGAGGCCGAAAGTGTCACATGTCAATGTAATGTCCCAATTTTGACAAAACTTAGGCGGGACACATCTTGTGAATCACTTGCTAAAATTACAACTAGATCAAGTGGTATCGTAATTAATCTATAAGATTCCTTTTGGCATTAATCCCTTGAAGTTTAGGTCAATTAAACTGTTTAATGATGACAAAGTTAAGTGTAACATCCACTCCAAACACTTACATTTTATGATGACGTTGATATTATTATTGTTAGTATTATTTGTGGGATGTTAAGGATGATTTATTAAGGAGTTAGAATGAACATTTTTACCATTATATAATCACTTTTGTGATAAAAAGAATGAAATTGAAAATTTAGTAAGGAAGGGTAAAATAATAATTTTATCATGAAAAAAAATTATTTAATTCTCTTATTTTATGAAATAACATTAAAGGATTTCCATTATTTTTATTTAAGAGAGAAGAAGAATCTAGTTACATAAGTGATTATGTGCAATGGATGCCAAGAAGGGCAAAATCGTAATTTTATCCTAAGGGCATATTAGTAATTTTTCATAATGTATAAAATCTAATTTTTATCTTAAATATTTCAAGAAAATAGAAATTAGAAATCCTTGTCCAATTATGCTTAAAAGAATAAAGAAAAAGGGTGAAAATGATAACCTTGGCATAAAGGGCAAAAAGGTAATTTTACTTTAGGGACAAAATTGTAATTTTGCTAAAAGAAGGGTAAATTAGTAAATTCACAAAAATAAGTTTTGTGAAATCTTATTTAAGTGATTTTTACAACATAAAGTCAAAAAAGGGTGAAAAATAGAGCTAAAATGGCCATTTGGACTTAAATGGCAAAATGACAATTTTCTTAGGGGCATATGTGCAAATTCTGAAAATTTGAGGGACCATTCTGAAATTTTGAAATTCTTAAAGGGCAGAAATGTCCCAGCCCATGGAAGTTGCACAAAATTACATTTCCAAGGAGAGTGAATGCCATTGATGAAAAAGAGAAGAAAAAGGGACAAAATGGATATTTTAGCACCAATGGCATTATTGTAAATTACCTAAACTCTAAATTTCAGCCTTCTTCTTCCTTAAGGTGCTAGAAATGTCGAAGAAGGGGGGAGAAGACAAGGCTGGCCGAGTTGCTCCCTAGGCTTGGAGAAGAAGATTTTCTTACCAACACAATTTGGAGATTTCACTTATTTTGCATTTTCAAAGTATCTAAACATGCCTATGCCATTCTTTTCTTGTTTTATGGTGTGTTTATGGTGTTTTAAATCTTGCAAGAATGATGGCTTTTTCTCTCTCTACATTCTTATAGTTGATTTGTATGAATGAGTTTGAATATGTTGAAAAATACTTGTGTTTGTGGCTATATACATGTTGGAATGCTTGAAAACCTAAGAGATGGCAAAATTTTATGGATGGAATCATAGTCTTGAAAAACCCTAATATATATCAATGTTGAAATGGTGGTTTTAAGAGTGAGAAATTGATGTTTTTGCATGGTTTTTTGCTTGAATATGATTGTGTTGTAAGCAAGATGGTGAAATAACTCCATTTCCTTGTATTTTTCACTTTGGCCGAATTATTGCTTGAGTAAGGGTGCTGAAATTTGTTAAAATGGTATTAGAAAAAGTGTAAGAAAGTGTTAGAAAATGGTAAGAGAGAGAAAATCTATGTAAATTAATGTTTAAGCACCTTTTTCCATTTTCTAACTTCACCATTAACCATGAATGTGTGACTTACTCATCTTGGCCGAATGGATGCATGTAATTGGTGCTGAAATTTCATGGAAAAATGGCTAGAAAACCTTGAAAAATTAGTCATAAGAAAAGAGGAGAGAGAAAACTATGGTACTTTTATGTTTTAGTAAAGGAATTATGTCACATTTCTTACCATTTCACTTTGAAATTTAGTATGAAAAATGGACTAGAAAGATGTGTGAAAAGGGGTTTATAGACACTTACAAGGGAATGAGGTGTGAAAAAGCATTGCCTATAATTATGGAAATGGTTACCATAATTCTTAGATGCAAAAATTAATGCTAGAAATATACCAAATGGGTTGAAATGCCAAACCTTCATGCTTATCTTGTCTTGGCCAAATGCAATGTTGAATTTTCCCTAGAATGGGTAAACTTATATGTTGATTGAAAATAGCCTAAGGTGCCGTCAAAAATTGTCCTAGGCTAAATGAAAAGAGGGAAAATGATGTAATGGTCAAGAATGAATGGTAAATAGCATGCATTTTGCCATTAATAGAAGAATGTTTGAATTTATGTGAAAGTGATTGAATAGCATAAAAATGCTTAATGTAATTATGAATGCTAAAGTTAAAGATCAAAGGAGGAATGATCTGTGAATACCTCCTGAGACCAAAATTATAAGGAAGGATGATCTGATGTATATTGGAGTAAACCTCCAAAGAGCATAATGATGTGGAAGGTATTGACCTAGTGTATACCTTTCCAAAGTAAAGTATTTCTGTGTGGCTATAATTTGTATTGCCTATATGTGAGCTATGTGAGATGACTGTTGAAAGTTTGTTATCCATTCCATGAATGACATAACTTATTGCTTATCTCATGTTTATAGATGCATACACACATGTTTCACATATATCATACCCATGGATTTATATGAAAAGAAATTTGAAATTTAACTGATGTAGGGTTATTTTCTGTATTATTACAGTGGTACATATTAGTTGTTTTAAATAAATTGGTTTGTTTAGCTACTGGGAATATAGTTCTCATTATTGTGCTGATACATATTAGATGCCTAAATATTGTCTAATCATGGAGATCGAGCTAGCAACGGTGGAAGTTCCCTTCCTAGGGACTTTCACTATCATAAAGGATATTTATGTCATATCTATCTTTGAATTTCCTATAGAGTAGCTAGAAACTTCAGTATGTTTCTGTAACCCTTTTCATTTTGGGGTCCTGATTCTACATGTTCTTTTTGGGATAGAATTGGGACTGCTATTTTTAACTGTATATAAAGGGAAAAAGGGGCACTTAATGGGATGAAGATATATGAAGGATTTATTCATCCTCAGTGTTTTGGAAAGGAGTTTGAGTGACAGGCTTATTGTCTCCTTACTCCTTTGGATGGATGCTTCATATATCCTAGTGAATGTATATCAAATGATGTAACAGATAGTTTGTATATATAATATGAAAGTTTTTATATATTCCATTTTCATGTATGAAAATTTGATATTCCGCTGTGCCAAAGTATATTTACCTGAGCAAAAGGGACCCGAACCTAATTGTATAATAAATTTATGATGGATTAAATGCTCGGGAGAAATTAATGTAATTAAAGACTAAAGATAATGTAACCACTTATCTGAATAAGTATTATGACGTTGCTAAGATAAGATAAGGGGTGTTACATTGAGGCCATGGTGAATTGTAATACTTAGTGTAGTGGAATTCTGTCATGCATTGAGATATAGGCAATGATTGGGTTGAATGAACAACGACCCTAAATTTAAGATTGTGAATTTCTTACAGTTTTGCCTTAGATTATTGTTGACATTAATTTCTCAGTCGCATAGGATTATGGTACTAGTTATACCAAAATGGAAGATACCCTAGATGAAGCAACAACAGCAAAACCTAATGTAGGTAACGACGATTGCTCAGTCAAAGATAAATACTGTCATGATGAACGATGGCGTGGATGAAATACAAGGTTTATATGAGCCCAACACTTGGACTACGATTAAGATATACATAGAGGCCTGGTGTTTCTAGACAAAGCTTCATTAAGGGAAGCAATAAAAATGTATTCAATAAAACGTCAATACAATTATAAGATATTAAGGTCTGTAGAAAACTACTGTAAGGCCAAGTTTGTCAAGCACAATGATGGTTGCAATTAGAGGGTAAGGGCATGCTTGAAGGTAACTTTTCATATGTGGCTTATTACAAATACAAGGGAGACCACACATAGGTGTCATCCTCAGTCTCACAAGACCACTGTAAGTAGACATGGACATCATAGTTAGTAGTATAATGAGGCATGGTCGATCAACCACCTAATATTCCTATTTCACAAGTCATCCAAAGAATCAAAGATAGATACCTATTCATTGTTTCATACTAGAAGGTATGGCTAAGAAAGTATAAGGTCACTGCTACAAATGATGTAGATGGATGGGCGTCATTCAACTATTCTTGCTAGGATAGTTGTTGCATTCCAAATGTGTCTTAATAAACATGACAAAAGTATTAATGATATTTAATCGTGTATTTTGGGCTTTCAAACCATAAGATTTCTGTTGATTGCTCCATGATCAATATTGACACATGAAGAAAGTATCAATGATATTTAAACGTGTTCTAATGAACAAACATAAGTTCCCTACATGATAAATATTGACACACTTTATTGATTGCTATTGGGCGAGATGACTGTAACGACCCCCTAATACATCATACGCGATGCTTATCTGATTAGCGGAAGCATATGGGGTATTCTAAATGCTTATTCCCTATGTGGGAACGTTAAGGGATCGCTACTGGTTGAGCGTAATCCAAATAGACTCTCCGTTGTCCATTCAGATTCCGTTCAACCCTAATTCACACGCAACTAACTAACTATACATACATGCATCATAAATTTCTCTGGAATGAAATCTAAAACTCATATACACGTCGCTTCATACATTCATACACATTTCAATTCAAATCCATAAGTTTACAGTGGTAAATTCTACCGAAAATCTGGCAGAGTTCCCTCTGTATTTTGAACATTCCCAAAGTACCAAAAATCACCTGTTAAACTCAAACAGCCATTCCAACAACAGCAATAAGCATAACTAACATAAATCCATATACACTATCTGAAACATTATATGTACATTCAGTCCAATCCATACAGAAAACATAAGAGACGGAACCCAATAAATAACAGTGTTATCAAAGTATGTATACAATTGATTTAAGCCTAAGCTAATCATCCTCCGGTCTATCCTCAAGTCAGCCCCGGCTATCGTCTGGGCTCCTGTCCCTGTCCCTGTTCATCTGAGTAAACAACCTAATGAGATATGAATCCCAGTAGAATAATTTACAATTCAATTATCATTTAAAAACCAGTTGAATACCTAGCGGTGCGAACACCGAAATCATCTTCCCGAAATCAGTTCGAGAACAGTGAAATACCTTATCTTTAAAATCGTTTAAACACATAGAAATTGCGGCAAGTACTTGAAATCATAAAATCAATTTCTTTTAGAATCAGTCATCAAAATCAAGTAAAAATCCCATGCCCTGTGTCTCTCAATCCTCGTTGGCTACAAGTCCGTTGTAACCAAATCTAAATCATCATCTAATTGCACGTAGTCTAGAGAGAATACCTCTCTTATCATTGGGTGTGATCCGTAACACTAATCACCCGAATCAAGCCTATATTGTGAGTGTGATCCGTAACACCAATCACCGACTCAAGGACCAGGTGAGAATCAACATCTAGGGCGTCCCCTAGCATGTGCACATACGCCAATTCTCATCCTCATACAATCTATTCGAACTCACATGTACTCGGTCGGCTATTCCTCAGGGTTCTAGGGTATTACG
The DNA here is from genome assembly GCA_031216115.1 of Senna siamea. Classification (NCBI taxonomy): domain Eukaryota; kingdom Viridiplantae; phylum Streptophyta; class Magnoliopsida; order Fabales; family Fabaceae; genus Senna; species Senna siamea. The sequence goes on from CM062354.1 coordinate 16,815,422, forward strand.
CCTAAATCACAACGTTTCCCCGTGTAGGTTATCCACCCTTATACTCCCTAAACCTTTCTTAGGGTCGTCCTGGTTTAACGCGTAATCCCTAACTCAGTACAGGCTAAATCTAATAAAAATAGTCTCGTTTAAAAGCTTCCTGTATGAGGGATACTTAACGGCCATCCCATACCGGCTATCAAGTACCCAACCCTAAGTAAATCTGTCCTAAAGGCATCTAAACTCAATGAACAAGGTGTCTAACATGCAATTAGGGTTTTCAGCACACAGTCATGTAATTTATCCCATCGAAAGCAGCACGCAATTCCATGCAAGTCATCTAAATTAGTCAGGTATTCACTAAATCAATTCTAGGGTTCGGAAAGTGTAAATTATCCTACCTGGTCTCCGAATGCTCTAAATCACTTCAGAATTTCATGCAATCTCAGTTTCTGAGCCTGATTAATTTCCTGGACATAAAATTAAACATTTAGTCTCGTCACGTCATCCAATATTCAATCATAAACTCGGTTACATAGTTACCTAGGTTAATTAGTTGCGTAATTACGTTCGGCAATCATTTCAATCAAATGTCATCATTTTTTGGGAAATCGGACCTTACCAATGTGTCCGGATGATGGAATTCTACGTCACGATGGTCTCGGTTTCTCGGGATACAGGTCCAAAAGCTACGACGCTGGCACAGCGCCAAGACGGTGGCGCACGGTGGGCACCGCAGCGGAGGGTGCGGTTTGTCTCAAAAATCACACCACGGTGAAGCCCGCAAGCTCAGGAGTCCGAATACGGTGGTGGAGTGGCAGTTCACGGCCGTTTGGGCGGCGTTTTTCGGCCACAAAATTTCTTGCATGGCGGACGGCGTTCTTCCTCGATCCGGGCATGTCCAGCCTCCTTTCGACGACGCCGAGCTACTGGAGGAAGCTGGCAGCTCGGGCTACACGGTGGTGGGGGTGGTGATGGTCAACGGTGACGGACGGTGGCGATTCGAGCTGGAGAAGTTTCGTGCGATGGAGGGGAAAAACGACGTTTTTTCGGCGGCTCCGGCGGCCGTTGGTGGCCGTGGTTGGTTGCTGGAGGTTGTGGGCAGTGAGGGCTATTGGTTGGTACCCTTGGTGGCAGCCCACGGTGGCTGTACCGGCCGTTCACGATAGAGGAAGGAGGAGAGAGAAGAGAGAGAAGAGAGAGAGTGTATGGTGAGGAGAGAGAGTGAAATGAGAGAAATAGAGGGAATTCGCGTAATTTAAAGCCTTCAAGGATGATTCTGACTTTTCCCAGGCCACCCGGGGATTTTTTAGGGTGTCGGCATCCTTCCAGACATTGGCACGTATTTCCAAGCAAAAGTTTTGGCCTCCGTCAATGAAATTGATGCACGAAACTCCTTCCGTCAGTTTCTGATTGCTGGATTGCATTTCTTTCTGTTTGATCGTGTTTCTGGCTTCGAACAACCTTCTGTGTCAAGTTATTATCCTCGAAATTCATACCAGGCTTCGTTTGATTGGGATTAAGGTTTAAAAATTTGATTTTTATCCTTTAAACTCTTTTAAAATTCTTTCTGTTGTTACAATGACAATTAAAATATTGTCCCTTTAGGATTCTATATACTGGAAGGGGAAAACTCAAGCAACATAGGCTTGGTTCCTTTGGAGACTACATTATCATGTTGTGAGATAGGAATGAAGTTTGTTTGTTTTATGATAAAAGTGCTAGATGCATGACTACAGTAGAGGACAAGTATGTTGTCTAGTAGCCCCTATAAGGGTACCATGTTTTTTACATCTATTACTTGGCCAATAACCTTAACTCTCACTACAAGAACAATATGTTAAAAAAAACTTTTTGTGCATGCAGATGAGATTACTTCAACAACTAATGAGTCTAAACTAAGGGTGTATGTAACAAGGGTTTTGATGACCCTATGATGGCATTGGTCTTATTTCTCCAAGTATTGCAATAATTTTATTAGCCAATAAAGTTCTGCCTTCCTTGTTTATTTTTGTGTGTGGTCTTAACCTATATTATCTAGGTTAATAGGGATAGGCTATTACATGCCAAATTTTTGCAATATCATATCAAGTTGGTTCCACTTTGAAATGGTGAAGCAAATGAGTGGCACATCTACTTGCCATAACTCGATCTTGATGGTATAATAGTTAAGGATGTGACCTGCATAAACATTCAACAAACCTTCTTTAGAATTATTTGTTACTTTTGTTAGTGACTTTTTCTATCTTTTATAATTTTAAGGACTTCACACTTCTTAACATAGGATCTTTTTCTTACTTGTATATGGGTTAATGTAATTTTAATGACTTACTTAGGTAGGGTTCAAGTAGTCAATAAGCGGAAGATGAAGAGCATTTTGAGAGGCAAGGGATCACCCATCTAGTAATATGATTGAAAATTTTAGGTTGATCATCTGATGGATAACCAGATGTGGGATTGCCCTTCTAATGAGATAATCGATAAGGCTGATTACCCGATGCATGATCAACTAAGTTGTATCTCGTAGGGTGGTTAGATCATGTTGCGATGTTTTGATCTCTTAGGGCGATTAGATCTCCCAACTAAGTTGGATTACCTGGTGGGTTTGATCACTCGGCAAGGTTGGATCACCTAGAGATGTTGGATCACCTATAGAGGCTGGTTCACTCAAGATGATTAGATGACCCGACAATGTTGGATCACCTTAGCGAGGTTATCTTGCTTAACAAAATTGGATCACTTAAGTGATGCCTATAACACCCCCAATCCTTTAGCTCCTTTTAATTAATTAGATAGTGTAATATAATATACTATGAGATTGGTGAGTTACTACTACCTCTACCCGAATAAATTTTTAACTTTTACCAAGTTAAATAATTAAGTGCCATTAGTTTGGGTTTCTACGCTTGAGTTCTCACACATAACGCAACAAAAATAAATGAAATAAAAATACATATATATATTTATATACATTCACATACATCATTCTTTTTAAAAGACATATACCTATAGATATGTGTGATTATCACTATTTATCATTTAAGGTAAGGAGGCAACAACCTTGCCACTCATACTCGTTTAACAAAAAACCTACTAGTGGATCATCTTATATGTCTCACATATCTTGATATATATATGCCCTCATTCTTTGTACACCAAAATTAATCATCCTGATCATCTCCAAAAATATAATAAAGGAACAAGCCATTGGGCATGTACACTGTATACCAACTATTCACAGGTCAAAACATAGAATAGCTACACTAATCCTACATGTCCACCCCTCCTGCTGTAACACCCCCCTCAGCCTATGATTCCTTTTAGTTATTTAAAAGGTATAATTTATAAATATCATAATAAGGGCGTGTTACTATTACTTCTACTCGAGTAAATTTTAAACTTTTTACCAAGTTGATTAATTGAGTGCCGTTTGGGTCGGGTTCTACACTCTGTACTCACTCGAGAATCATAGTAGAATACTAGATCATATACATACGTAATTTACTATAAATATCTATACACAAACATGCATAATTACTATGATACTTATCATTAGCTAACTATTAGGCATAAAGACAACATCCCTGCCACTCATGACCCCGTAAAATGGTCTACTGATAGTTGCTAGTTAATTCATATACATCTAATAAATATAGACTATACAAGAGATAATCTATACTAGCCTTCCTCAAAAATCATAAAGCCTAGTACAAAATGAACATGTGCCTATACTATCCAAAATAAGTAGCTCCATGTACCCAATGGAGGGTACTTCTCTCTATGTTACCTTCATCTTCAGCCAAGGGACCTACACATCTGGTACACGCCATCACTTATATGAGAAATTAATCTCAATAGCAATGTAACCTGCTTTGAAAACAACTAACCTATACCATCATACTCATACGAAAAATCTTTACATTCTTTTCATTATAAAATTGTAACATATGCTACATACTATTGGGATGTCCATTCATCATCATTCTCATATTTATATGCTACATTCTTTTCATCATGTCATGTACTCATATTTATGCATGTACAATTAAAACATATGAACTTTGCAATATGGGATTTCCATTCATCATCATTCTCATCATAATTTCATCTCAAACTTTTCATATAAACATGTTGTGGGGTAATAAATGTAACGCTTTATCTAGTATTACATTTTCTTCGATTTAAACAAATAAGTTCGGTACATTATTCTTATCCTTTTATTATTAAGTCTGAGCAGTTATACCATTAAGTTTTATTAAAGCAGATTAGGTTTGGGATCTTTTACTCAGATTAAACCTTAAATGCACAGTGAAAATTAAATACTACACATCATAACAGAAATTTAAAACTTCATATCATACAAAATAATAATGTCCCATCAATGTCCATTACATTCTTTGTGAACATGTATCTGGATATATGAAGTACCCATTCATCGAGAGTCAGGAGACAACAATCCTGTCACACATCCATTTCCCCTGTATACCTTAAATACATCTCATGTATATAGTTGAAATAATGTCATATTCTAAATCAGATCTAGTTAGGACCCAAAATAGGGGGTTATAAAAATCTTACTTAATAAAAAATAACTGCTACCACGTAGCCCTGCTACGTGTCTGTATCTGATACATATTAGCACATGATGAGAAACTCAAGTTTCCCAGTAGCTTAGCAATTCAGAGTTTTAAAAATTAACTAATATGTACCAAGGTACAAGCACCAAAACATTAAATCTACATTCTTGATATTAGGCATAATATTACACATAATTGTAAATTGGCAAGCACTGCATGATAAATTTAGAAGTCAACAGAAAATTAGATAACTATTTTCCAAGTGGCACGTATTCTCATAAACTTACTGGTGTTATTACGGAATCATCAGAGCGCTTATGCGTGTTACATGAACACTAGATCACGAGTATGGAGTACCTTCAGCCACACTTCCTAGGTCACCTATGTGGAACAGCTTTGGCCATACCTCGTAATTCGTGAACACTCGGTCATGTATATAAAATTATTAGGACACTAGATCATGGGTATGGAGCACCTTCGACCACACCTTGTAATTCGTGGACACTCAGCCACGTATATAAAATCATCGGGACACTAGATCACAGGTATAGAGCACCTTCAGCCATACCTCCTTAGGTCACTCGTGTGGAGTACCTTCGGCCACACCTCATAATTCGTGGACACTCGACCACGGATATAAAATCATCGGGACACTAGATCACGGGTATGAAGCACCTTCGGCCACACCTCCCTAGGTCACTTATGTGAAGCACCTTCGATCACACCTCGTAATTCGTACACACTTGGCCATGTATAAAAAATCATCGGGACACTAGGTCATGGGTATGGAGTACCTTCGGCCATACCTCCTTAGGTCACCGTGTGGAGCAACTTCGGCCACACCTCATAATTCATGAACCTTTCTATGTTTTTCCTATGTTTGTTGCCTTTATTTTCTATTGGCATCCATTACCTATTTGTCATATTTATTTGTGACAAATTGGCCTAAATCAATTTAATCCTCCATTTTGAATAATATGTTTAAATATAAAAAAAAAAAACTTAATAAATTTTCAGGGGAGAATTTCCATGATTTTGGCCTAAGGAAAATTTTAGAGAATTCATATTTTATCATTTAAACTTTCTCTTTCCATTCTTTAAACCATATCATTGAAATAGGGAATTTTCTTTTCCATAATAATAATAATGTCTGTCATTATTAACCATAATTTTTCCTTAGTAGCATTATTCCTCTTTGTTAAACATGGTTTTTCCCATAACAACATTTACCATTAATTTAGCCATAATTTTCCCATATCATCAGTCATTATTATTAGTCTCCAATCTTTAAGACCAATATCTCTCATGAATCTAGTCAAATAATTTCCCATAATAATGTTTATCATTACTTATCCTAAATTTCTTCCCAATAATATTCATCATTAATTTAATCATAAAGTTTAACCATAATACCATATCCATCCTTATTAACCATCATCTATCTCCATATTCAACACTAATTAGCCATAATTTCTCATAATAATGTTCATCATTAATTAATCTTACAGTTGATCATAACAATAATATCCATCACTAATCTAGTCAATTATTTCCCATAATCGCATGCATTATTGTTAATAATCCTAAATTTCCCATAATCTCATGCATTATTATTAATAATCATACATTTTCCCATAATCACATGCATTATCCTTAATATCACAAATTTTCCCATAATCACATGCATTTTTATTAATAATCATAATTTTTTTTCATTATTTTGGGTGAGGTTTTCTTTCTTACATATTTTCCATTTATTGACATTAATTTCCTTATGAAATGCACAAGTCCACTTCAATATTAAGAGTAGTAAACCAAGCAACCTAAACTATAGGATTGATTTCTAAATCTAGTTCTCTCATGATCTTAAGGAAATGACAATTTAAGGTTAAGCATTAGCCACCTTCTATATTTATTATGCAAAATCAATCAAATTTTACTCCTAAATCAAGAATGTAGATAAGGGTTCAAGTTCCATGGAAGCCAAATCATTAAACATGCATACTAAATTATAGAACTAGAATTTAATAAATTGCTAACCTACCTTGCTTCCTTTGCTCTTCCCTTTTTCTTTTGATTACCTTTGTGTCTTCCTCCTTCCAAACCTTAGTGCTTCATGTGCTCTCTCTCTCTAAATTGTTCTCCCAAGACTCTTGCAATCCTCTTTTCTTTTCTTCCCTTTCCTCACGTGTGTGTATGTGTAGGTTACATGAAAAGTGAATTTTTCCCCTCTTCCTTCCTTCCACGTGTGAATGGGGTATAGAATGCATGAAAATGAAATTCCCCCTTTTCTTTCCTTGGTAACATGTCCTTGTTTCCAACCCATAATAATTTTATGCCATTCCCAGTTACTTTTTTCTCACTTCACGCCACCCCCTTTTTTCTTTCCTAATTCACATGTGTATGTCTCTTTGTGAGACTTAAGATTTTAATTCCATTTCTCTATCTCCCTTCACGTGTGGCCTTGAAATTTTTAATTCCCTTTTGTTCCTTGGATTAGGTGGCGTGTGGGTGTGTATAAGTTACCAATTGAATTCCCTTTTTTCATTCCCACAGGTGCTCTAGTGCAGTACACACAACTCTATTTTTCTTTTGTTTATTATTATTATTTTAACATTGGTTATGCCACATGGGTACCTCTAAGTATAATTTTATTTTTCTTGCATGTCATTCCACTCCTTACCTTTCACGCCATCCTTCATGGATGCTCTTTTCCTTCATGAAAATTTTGCACTCTTTATATTTATATATATATGTTTTTCTTCACTTCATTCAGCTAAATGAATCCCATATCTCATGTGGGTTTATTGGTGCTCCCATATGCATTTCTATTGTATTTTAGTTCTATTAAAATTTGCACCCCTTTCCTTTTGGTTACTCGGCCAAGCAAGGGGAGAAAAAGAGGAGTGCCACATGTTGCAATCTACCATCTTCTTCCTTGTTTTTGTTTTTAAAAAAATTTTGCACCTTGTACTTCCTTGCTTGCAATTGTGGCAACCCTTTTGTTTGTTACTTCTCTTCTTTCCAGTCGTGTAGTGCACTCAAAAGTATTGCACCTTCTTTCTTCTTTTCTTACCCATATTCTCCATTCCCTCATGCAAGGTGGCACCATTTTGGGGAAATTTGCATGCAGCCTTCATGTCACCTTCCCTTCCTCTTTTCTTAGGTTTCTATTCAGCTAAGGTGGAGGCGAAATGCTGCACCCATTAAAGTTTTAACTAATCCCTTCTCTTGCACGTTATCCTTCACCCATAAGCAATTATCTTCACATCATAATAAAAATTATGCACCCTTGTTGATGCATGCATATTTAAAAAAATTAATTTCTCTTCCTCCTTCCTAATGTCCCTTTGTTCAACTTAAGATCCATGTATTTTTCTTGCCTTCCAAATTCACGTGAGACTCATCCACATATATATTATTTTTGTGTTTCATCCTTCTTTCTCCTAGTTCATGTGTGGCTTAGAGACTTCATGCATGAAGTTAAAATTTCCATTTCCTTCTTTCACATGGGTTACATGCAAGGCACACACATGTATATATTTTAAATAATTCCATTCTATATTGCTTCTCTCTTGGTGCTTAGGCTAGGTAACTAAAAAGAGAAATAAAGAATTAATTTAAGCACCAAATTTTCATGTAAGCTTACCTTTTAATATAACCATTTTGGCCCATTAAATTATGCAAGCAAATTTTTCCCTTCCTTAAGCTAATTCATCTAATTAATTAGAAAGCAAGCAATTCATACTAATCATTAAATGACACCATTAATTCTATCCATTTAATTAAAAACCATTAATTTAGGCTAATTAAATTATGGGGTGTTACACTTGGTATGTATAAAAAACCATAGCATTATTCATAAATATAAATTGGCAAGCATTGTATGATCAATTTAAATGTCAATGTGATAAAATACTATTCTTTTCAAATAAAACATCTTTGTATTCTATTAAACACATTATCATAAAATTAATAAACCATTTATGCTTATCATTCTTAAAACTTACTTTTATTTAATAGTTGTGCACACTTGGGCACTATGTGGACACTTGGCCACCTTTATAGAAATCTCTTGTGCACACTTGGGCACTTGTGGACACTTGGCCACCTTTTTTTTAAAAAAAATCTCTTGTGCACATTGGGCACTTGTGGGAACTTGGCCACCTTTATAAAGTCATTGTGCACACTTGGGTACTTGTGGACACTTGGCCACCTTTATAAATTTTCTAACAAGTTTCTAGGGAAATTTTATTTTTCTTGAAAAATAATACAAATGTACCTCTCTTTAAAATTCTAATAACTTCAAGAACAAATTTTCCTTTCTTGGAAATTAATATTAATGAACATTTCTTATAAAAAAATCTAACAACTTCAAGAATAATTTCCCTTTCTTGGAATTTAATATTAATGTACATTTTTTTTAATAAAATTCTAATATCTTCAATAATAAATTCTCCTTTCTTGGAAATTAATATTAATGTACATTTCTAATAAAATTCTAACAACTTCAAGAATAATTTCCCTTTCTTGGAAATTAATATTAATGTACATTTCTTATAAAAATTCTAATAACTTTAAGAATAATTTCCCTTCCTTGAAAAAGGATATTAATGTACATTTCTTATAGACTATTAATAAACTCAAGAATAAATTCCCCTTTCTTGAAAAATAACATTGATGTGCATCTCTTATAAACTTCAAGAATAAATTCCCATTTTCTTTTAAAATAATATTATGGTGCATTGCTTATAAATTCCAAGGATAAATTCCATGGACTTGGCATAAGAAAATTGGTTAAATTGCAATTCAATTTCCCTTTTTTATTCCTTAACTATCTCTCTCTACATTCCTTGTGACTAGTTTTTTTATTGGGTTTTTCTTGTATGGAGATGTGGTTGTGTTTATGGATATTGGAATGTTTGTATGAATGAAATATTGAGAAAATAGAATTTTTCAAGAATGGTACTCAATTTCATGAAAAACCCTAATTTTGAAAATGATTAAAGATGGCTTGAAATTGCATGGAAATAAAAGGTAAAATGTGATTTTGAACTTGTATATTTTGAAAATAGAAGCTAAGGAAGCAAAGGATTGAAACCCTTTAATTTTGTCTCTTTTTCTCCTTATGGCCAAGAGCACTATGTGATGTTATAGCTAAGATTTTCATGAAAATGTTCATGGATATGTGTATATGAAATGGTCATGTGAGAAAGAGAGTGAAAGCAAGGTTCATGTTGTTACATTGGTAAATTTGCCTTTCATACCCATGTAATCCAATCTTGAAATGTGTCTTTAATATGAAAGTGAAGATGTATGTGTAAATATATGTATGGTATGGAAAATGAGCCATGAAAATGAAGGAAATGAAGGCTATACATATAGATACACACATTGAGTATGAAAAAGTGCCATGAGTAATGGAAGGAAATTGTACCATTATGCTTAAATGGTAGAAAGGATGGAAGAAAGGGAATAAATAGCAAGAGAATCCCTAGCTTCCACTCTTTTCTCACCTTGGCTGAGAGCATCTCCTCATTTTTTTCCTTGATGGCCAAAATCATATGTTAATGGGAAAGAGACAAAAATGTGTTTTAAAATGGCCAATATCAAGAGAAATGGAGAGGAAGGATGTATATGATGAATTGTGAATGATAATTGCATATATTTATGCCATAGATACATTTATGTTTAAATTCATATGATTATGAATGTCTAGCTTGATATTACATGAAAATGAGGAATGAAAGGTATTGAAGGTCACCAAGAAAGGGTGGATGATGGCACTAATAAAATGCCCCTTGAGGTGAATATGATGGCATTGAATGTTATCCTAGGGGTAAGATGACGACACTAATAAAATCTCACCCTAGAGGCAAAATCAAAGGAAAAATGAATGCCACCTAAAGGGGAAAATGATGGCACTAATAATATTTCCCCTAAAGGTCACCAAGAAAGGGTGGATGATGGCACTAATAAAATCTCCCTCTAGAGGCAAAGGAAAAAGGGTAATGAATGCCATCTGAAAGGGTGAATGATGACACTAATAATATTCTCCCTGAAGGTCACCAAGAAAGGGTGGATGATGGCACTAATAAAATCCCCCTTAAGGTGTATATGACGGCACTATATGATACTTTAGTGGTAGACTTGATGGCACTAATAAAAGGTCACCCTAGTGATGGAATTGATGGCACTAAAGTGTTACTACATGTATAAAAGGAATGAATGATGTGATGATGTATTTGATGATAGATTGTGTATGAATGTTTGATGATGTGTTTTATCAATAAATGAGACATGACAATGTAATGCCATGTAGAATAAATGCACATGAATATGTTTCATATAAAGTATGCCTATATAATTGAATGGAAATGTATTTTGGAAGAAATGGAATGTAGAAATATTTTCTGTATCCATATAGTGGTACATGCTAGTTATTTTGAAAATGAATGGATTGTTTACCTACTGGAAATTATTTCTCATAATTGTACTAGTATGTATCAGATGCCTAGATACAGTGTCATGATGGAAATAAAAGTAACAGTGGTAGAGGTTCCCTTCCTGGGAGCCTTTACGATTTTGAAGGATATTTACATAGTGCCAATATTTGAGATCCCTGTAAAGGACTCGCAGACTTAAGGAGTAGATATAATTATGTAATTGTAGCCCTTTTTGTCCTAATTCTTAATATGTTCTTTTTAGGATAGAATTAAGAATACTATTCTTTTGGCTGTACATAATAGAAAAAGGGCACACATATGAAATAGGACATGTGAAGGATTATCCACTAGTAGGATTATTTTTGGAAAGGGTTTGAGTGGTAGGCTTGTTGCCTCCTTACCCTTATGAATGAGTACTTCACATATCCCAACACATGTATCAGATAGTGTAAATGATATATATATATATACATATATGTAATGTTTTTGTAAATTCTTTTGTAATGTATGGATTTTATTTTTTGCTATGCTGAAGTATGATATCTTGAGCAAAAAAGCCCAAACCTAATCAAATAATAAATTATTGATGGATTTAATGCTCAGGCCAATTTTTGAAAATAATAAGGTAAAGATAAATGTGACTTACTTATCTTATTACATTTTTAAGTTGAAATGTAAGGATAAAGGTGTCACAATAAGGGTTGCAGTTTTCCCAACTACATGGAACCACATATATATATGCCAAAACCAGACCACTCCACCATAAAAACCTAATTTCAAGATTTTAGAGAGAGAGAGATGGCAACCTAGAGAGAGAAGGGGAGAAATTTTGATGGAGAAAGGATTACAACTTGGAGTTCCACAAAATAGGAGTAGAAAATCTCAAAGAGAAATAACTAGGAAGGCATACAACATCACCAACATCTTTTGTAACAAGAACCAAGGTAGCAAACAATCTAATCCCTCTTGTTTTTGTAAAACACTTTATTTTCTAAAATTAGTGATTTTGAGATGATTTGAGTGCAAAAAGGGGTTTAAACCTACATTCTTTGCGTTTTTAACTTCTATTTGGTGTTTATGGGGTATGGATGTACTTATGTATGCTTAAATCAGATTGCTTCAGATTTTGATGTAACGACCCCCTAAAACAACATACGCGGTGCTTATCTGATTAGCGGAAGCATATAGGTTGGTTTAAATAGTTATTCCCGATGTGGGAATGTCAGGGGATCGCTACTGGTTGAGCGTAACCCAAAGAAACTTCCCGTTGTCCATTCGGATTCCGTTCGACCCTAATTCACATGCAGCTAAACTAAATATACATACATACATCATAAATTACTCTAGAATGAAAACTAAAGTCCATACATACGGCATACAATCATTAAATGCAAAATCCAACTTAATTACACTAGTTTACAGCGATAAACCCTACCAAAAATCTGGCAGAGTTTCCTCTGTATTTTGAACATATCTATAGTATAAAAATCACCTGTTTACAATTATATAGCCAGTCCAACAACAACAGAAAGCATAATTTACAGAAGACCAATTATACAGCATTATCATCAAAATATATACACTGTAATTCAAGCCTAGACTAAGCTGTTCTTCTGTCTATCATCAAATCATCATCCAGCTAACATCTAGGTTCCTGTCCCTGTCCCTGTTCATATGAGTAAACAACCTGGTGAGATATAAAATCCCAGTAGAATAATTTACATTTCAAATACAGTTCAAAATCTGGTTGAATACTCAGCGGTGCAAGCACTGAAAACATCTTCTCGAAATCAGTTCGAAATCAGTGAAATACCTCATCTGTAAAATTATTTTATCACATGGAAATTGCGGCAGATAATCAAAATCATAAAAATCCATTTCTTTTAAAATCAATACCCGAAATTAGATAAAATCCCATGCCCGGTGTATCTAAATCCACGTTGGCCAGAAATCCTCTGTGACCAAGTCTAAATCGTCATCTAATTGCACGTCATCTAGAGAGAATACCTCTCTTATCATTGGGTGTGATCCGTAACACCAATCACCCGAATCTAGCCTATATTGTGAGTGTAATCCGTAACACTAATCACTCACTCAAGGACCGGGTGAGAATCAACATCTAGGGCGTCCCCTAGCATGTGCACATACGCCAATTCTCATCCTCATACAGTCTATTCGAACTCACATGCTCATGATCGACTATTCCTCAGGGTTCTAGGGTATTACACCTAAATCACAACATTTCCTCATGTAGGCTATCCCCCCGTATACTCCTTAAACCTTTCTTAGGGTTGTCCTGATTTATCGTGTGATCCCTAACGCAGTACAGGCCAAATCAGGTAAAAACAATGTCAATTAAAAATTCCCTGTACTCGGAATACTTAACGGCCGTCCCATACCGGCTATCAAGTACCCTACCTTAAGTAAATCCGTCCTAAGGACATCTAAACTCGATAAACAAAACGTCTAACATGCAATTAGGATATCCAGCACACAGGCATGCAATTTATTCCATCGAAAGCAGCACGTAAATCCATGCAAATAATCTAAATCGTTTAGGTATCCACAAGGTCAATTCTAACGCTCGGGAAGCGTAAATTATCCTACCTGGTCTCTTATCACTCCAAATCGATTCAGAACTTCACGTAGTCTCAGTTTCTGAGCCCAATTAATTTCCTGGACATTAAATTGAATATTCAAGCTTGTCACGTCATCCGTTTAACAATTATAAGTCTGGTTGCCCTAATACCTAGGTCAATTTATTGCCTAATTATGTTCGACAGCTATTTCAATCAGAATTCATCAATTTTTGGGAAATCGGACCTTACCAATGTGATCGGATGATGGAATTCTATCTCGGGATGATCTCGGTTTCTCCCAGTGTATGTCTAGAAGCTCCGGCAAGGTGATGCACGGTGGCGCACGGCGGCATATAGCGGCACACGGCAGAGGGGTGCGATTTGCCTCGAAATTTACACCACGGTGAAGCCCGCAAGATCAGGAGTCCAAATATGGTGGTGGTGCTGCGGTTCACGGCCGTTTGGATGGCATTTTTTTGCCACAAAAGTTTACGCACGGTGGATGAAAAATGCCTCTATCCGAGCACGTCATACCTCTGTTCGACGTCAGTGAGCTGGTGGAGGAAGTTGGCAGCTCAGGCTACACGATGGTGGGGGCAGTGACGGCCAACGGTGGGGGAAGAAAATGCCATTTTTTGGTGATGCTGGCGGCCGTTAGTAGCCGTGGGTGGTTGATGGAGGTTGTGGGTGGCGAGGGCTGTTGATCGGTTGGCCAGGCGGTGGCTCACAGTGGCTCTGGTGGCGGTGCACGGTGAAGGAAGGAAGAGAGAGAGGAGAGAGAAATTGAGGTGAGGAGAGAGAGAGATTTGAGAGAAATGGAGGGATTTTGGGAAATTTAAAGCCTCCGGGGGCGATTCTGACTTTTCTCAGACTACTCGGGGATACTTTAGGGTGTTGGCTTCCTTCCTGACGTCGGCACACGTTTCCATGCAAAGGTTTTGGGCTCCGTCAGTGAAATTGATGCACGAAACATTGTCTGTCAATTTTTGATCGTCGGATTACATTTCTTTCCATTCGATCTTGTTTCTGACTTTAAACAACCTTCCGTTTCAAATCACCATCCTCAAAAGTCGTGCCAGGCTTCGTTTGATTCGAATTAGCGTCGAAAATTAGGTTTTATCTTTTAAAAACCTTTTCAGTTGTTACATTTGAAATATGGTTTTTGTAACGACCCCCTAATACGACATATACAATCCTCATCTGATTAACAGAAGCATATGGGTTATTCTACATAATTAGTCCCTATGTGGGAACGTCAGGGGATCGCTACTGGTTGAGCGTAACCCAAATAGACTTTTCGTTGTCCATTCGGATTCCGTTTAACCCCAATTCACACGCAGCTAACTAATTATTCATGTATACATTACAAATTACTCTGGAATGAAATCTAAGACTCGTATACACGTCGTGTCATACACTCATACACATTCCAATTCAAATCCATACGTTTACAGCGGTAAATTCTACCAAAAATCCGGCAGAGTTCCCTCTGCATTTTGAACATTCCCAAAGTACAAAATCACCTGTTTATCATCAAACAGCCAGTCCAACAACAACAATAAACATAACTAATATAAATCCATATACAGCAACGTCAATTCATCACTACAGTCAATATATAACACCCGATTTATACCTGTACAGTCAATCCAATCCATACAGAAAATATAAAAGACAGAACCCAATAAACAGCAATGTCATCAAAGTATATATATACAAAATGATTCAAGCCTAAACTAAGTCAATCTCCTGTCTATCACCGTGGCCTCATCGTCTATCGTCTGGGTTCCTGTCCCTGTCCCTGTTCATCTGAGTAAACAACCTAATGAGATATGAATCCCAGTAGAATAATTCACAATTAAAATGTCATTCGAAAACTGGTTGAATACCCAGCGGTGTGAACACCGAAATCATCTTCCCGAAATCAGTTCGAAAACAGTGAAATACCTTATCTTTAAAATCATTTATTTACATGGAAATCGCAGCAATTCCTCGAAATCATAAAATCTATTTCTTTGAAAATTAATCATAAAATCAAATAAAATCCCATGCCCGGTGTATCTCAATCCATGTTGGCTACAAATCCGCTGTAACCAAATCTAAATCATCATCTAATTGCACATAGTCTAGAGAGAATACCTCTCTTATCGTTGGATGTGATCCGTAACACCAATCACCCGAATCAAGCCTATATTGTGAGTGTGATCCGTAACACCAATCACTCACTCAAGGACCGAGTGAGAATCAACATCTAGGGCGTCCCCTAGCATGTGCACATACGCCAATTCTCATCCTCATACAGTCTATTCGAACTCACATGCACTCGGTCGGCTATTCCTCAGGGTTCTAGGGTATTATGCCTAAATCACAACGTTTTCCCGTGTAGGTTATCCACCCTTATACTCCCTAAACCTTTCTTAGGGTCATCCTGGTTTAACGCGTAATCCCTAACTCAAGACAAAGCAACTCGATAAAAATAATCTCGTTTAAAAGCTCCCTGTACTAGGGATACTTAACGGCCGTCCCATACCGGCTATCAAGTACCCAACCCTAAGTAAATCCATCATAAAGGCATCTAAACTCGATAAACAAGGTGTCTAACATGCAATTAGGGTTTTCAGCACACAAGCATGCAATTTATCCCATCGAAAGTAGCACGAAAATCCATGCAAGTCATCTAAATCATTCAGGTATTCACTAAATCAATTCTAGGGTTCGGGAAGTGTAAATTATCCTACCTGGTCTCCGGTCACTCCAAATCAAGTCAGGGCTTCACGAAATCTTGGTTTCTGAGCCCAATTAATTTCCTGGACATGAAATTAAATATTCAGATTCGTCACGTCATTCATTTTTCGATCCTAAATCCGGTTACGCTAAAACCTAGGTTAATTTATTGCCTAATTATGTTCGGCAGCCATTTCAGTCATATACCATTAGTTTTTGGGAAATCGGACCTTACCGATGTGCTCAGATGATGGAATTCTGCGTCACGATGGTCTCGGTTTCTCCCGATGCACGTCCAGAAGCTTCGACACCGGGGCACACGGCAGCGCACGGGCGGCGTACAGTGGCACACGGCGGAGGGATGGGATTTGCCTCAAAAATCACACCACGGTGAAGCCTGCAAGCCCAGGAGTCCGAATACGGTGGTGGCGCGACGGTTCACATCCATTTGGGTGGCGTTTTCCAGCCACGAAGTTTCTCGCACGGTGAACGGCATTTTCCCTCGATCCGGGCGCGTCCGGCCTCCTTTCGATGGCGGCGAGCTACTGGAGGAAGCTGGTAGCTCAGGCTACACGGTGGTGGGGGCGGTGATGGTCAACGGCAACGGATGGCGGCGATTAGAGCAGGAGAAGTTTCGCGCGATGGAGGGGAAAAACAGCATTTTTCCGGCGGCTCCGGCGACCGTTGGTGGCCGTGGTTGGTTGGTGGAGGTTGTGGGCCATGAGGGCTGTCAGTTGGTGTCCTTGGTGGCGGGCCACGGTGGCTGTAGCGGCCGTTCATGGTGGAGGAAGGAGGAGAGAGAAGACAGAGAGGAAAGAGAGTGTATGGTGAGGAGAGAGAGAGAAATGAGAGAAATAGAGGGAATTCGCGTAATTTAAAGCCTCCAGGGACGATTCTGACTTTTCCCGAGCCACCCGGGGATGTTTTAGGGTGTCGGCATCCTTCCAGAAATTGGCACGCATTTCCATGCAAATGTTTTGGCTTCCGTCAATGAAATTGATGCACGAAACTTCTTCCGTCAGTTTTTAATCGCCGGATTGCATTTCTTTCTGTTTGATCGTGTTTCTGGCTTCAAACGACCTTCTGTTTTGAATCACTATCCTCAAAAGTCATGCCAGGCTTTTTTTAATGGAAATTAGCTTCAAAAATTGAAATTTATCTTTTAAAATCCTTTAAAACTCTTTCAAATCTTTCCCGTTGTTACATTCTCCCTCCTTTAAAAGAAATTTTGTCCCCAAAATTCATACCTGTAAAAAGTTCTAGGTATTTTTGCCTCATCTCTTCTTCTTTCTCCCACGTCATTTCCTGTGATGCTACATCCTGCCAAAGTACTTTAACTAGAGGGATTATTTTACTTCGAAGTTGCTTAGTCTTATAATCAAGGATTTGAATAGGAGTAGATTCATAAGTCAAATTTTCCTTTAATATTATCGGTTGATTCTCTAATACATGCGCAGGATGTGGGACATATTTACGAAGTTGGGAGACGTGAAAAACATCATGTAGGTTGGACAAATAGGGAGGTAGAGCAATTTGGTAGGCAACGGGACCGACTCTTTGTAAAATTTGGAATGGTCCTAGGAATCTAGGACTTAGTTTCTTAGTCCTTATCTGTCTACCGATACCTGTGGTGGGGGACACTCTCAGAAATACGTGATCTCCCTCGTTAAATTCCAAAGGCCTTCTGCTCTTGTTGGCATATGATTCTTGCCTCTGTTGGGCAATTCTCATCTTTTCTCTGATCATTTTAATTTGATCAGTGGTTTCTTGCACCATTTCAGGTCCCAACAGTGCACTCTCCCCCATTTCTACCCAACTTAAAGGTGATTTACAGCTTCTCCCATACAGAGCCTCATACGGTGCCATACCGATGGTAGAGTGATAACTGTTGTTGTATGCAAACTCTATCAACGACAGGTGTTTATCCCAACTTCCTTTCTACTCAAGCACACACGCCCTTAACATGTCTTCTAGTATTTGAATAGTCCTCTCAGACTGCCCATCAGTTTGAGGATGATAGGCTGTGCTAAATTTAAGCTGAGTTCCTAAGGCTTGCTGTAGGGATTGCCAGAATCTCGAAGTAAACCTAGGGTCTCGATCAGATACTATACCTGACGGTATTCCATGTAATCTCACGATTTCCCTAAGGTATACTTCGGCTAGTTTCTCCATGGAGTAACGCACCTTGACAGGTAAAAAGTGTGCAGACTTCGTCAACCGATCCACTATTACCCAAACGGCATCAAATCCTGCTGGTGTTCTAGGTAATCCAACCACGAAATCCATAGTGATCTGATCCCATTTCCTCTCTAGTATCGCCAATGGTTTAAGTAGCCCTGCGGGTTTCTGGTGTTCTATCTTAACCTGTTGACAAGTCAAACAGGCATTCACGTAATCCGTGATATCTCTCCGCATACCAGGTCACCAAAAATTCCTCTTTAAGTCCTGGTACATCTTGGAAATACCGAGGTGAATAGTGTAATGGCTTCTATGAGCTTCTGCTAACACTTTTTCCTTTAGTTCCTGATGGTTCGGGATCACTACCCTCTTTCTAAACATCAAAACTCTATCAGGTGCTAGTCCAAAATCGGGTTGGTCTGCATATACCTCCAAGGATTCATCCTCAAGTTGGGCCTGTTTAATTAGTTCTCTCAATTCGTAGGTTATCAAAAAGTCACTCATCACTAATCTTTGCGGAAACGAGATTACATTGAGGCTAAGGTTCCCAAAATCCTCAAGTAACCTCATCTCACCAATAATTAAACTAGCTACTTGTAGTGACTTTCAGCTCAATGCATCAGCCACAACATTTGCTTTTCCTATATGATACTTCAACTCAAAATCAAAGTCTTTCAAGTATTCTACCCACCTACGCTACCTCATGTTTAATTCCTTCTGATCAAACAAATACCTAAGGCTCTTATGATCACTATACACCTCAAATACTATGCCATACAGGTAATGTCTCCAAATCTTTAAGGCAAACACAACGGCAGCTAATTCTAAATCATGGGTGGGATATTTCTCCTCTACAGGTTTCAATTGTCGCGATGCATAAGCCACAACTTTCCCATCCTGCATCAAAACACAACCTAGGCCTCTGAAGGATGCATCAGTATATACAGTAAAGGGTTTTAGGGGTCTCGGAATGATTAATACAGGAGCGGTGGTCAATTTCTCTTTCAGAATCTGAAAACTAGTCTCACACTGTTCGCTCCATTCAAAATCTACCCCTTTTCGAGTCAATCGGGTCAATGGCACAGCTATCTGCGAAAATCCTTGAATGAATTTTCGATAATAGCCGGCTAAACCCAAGAAACTCCTAATCTCGGTGACCATTCTAGGTCGATCCCAATCTAATACTACTTCAATTTTCTTTGGGTCGACCGCTATCCCTTTCCCATTAACCACATGTCTTAAAAATTTTACTTCTTCTAACCAAAACTCACATTTCTCTAGCTTCGCATACAACTGTTTCTCTTCCAGTATCTGTAGCACCGTGCTAAGATGCTGGGCATGCTTTTCGTGAGTCTTGGAATAGACTAAGATATCATCGATGAATACCACGACAAATTGATCTAGATAGGGTCTAAAAATCCTGTTCATATAATCCATAAAAACAGCGGGTGCATTCGTTAATCCAAACGGCATCACTAAAAACTCGTAATGGCTGTATCTTGTCCTAAACTCTATCTTAGGAATATCCTCCTCTCTAACCCTAATCTGGTGGTATCCTGATCTTAAATCTATCTTAGAAAATACAGTCGCGCCTTGCAACTGATCAAATAAATCATCAATACGTGGCAATGGGTATTTGTTCTTAATGGTCACCTTATTCAATTATCGATAGTCAATACACAGTCTTAAACTCCCGTCTTTCTTCTTTACGAATAAGATCGGAGCTCCCCATGGTGATACACTTGGCCTAATAAACCCCTTCTCTAACATATCTTCGATCTGGACCTTTAATTCTCTTAATTCTGCGGGGGCCATACGATATGGGGTCATAGCTATTGGACCCGCTCCCGGAATCAGGTCAATGGTGAACTCTATCTCCCTAGGTGGTGGCAGTTTACTAATTTCCAAAGGAAATACCTCCGGAAAGTCACTAACGATTGGGATTTGGCTTAGCTTATCTTGCAACTCTACCTCAGAGAGATTGAGGGACATATCACCTATCTCACAAGCTCTGTCATTCCCTCACACAGGTACGTTATCTAGATAAGTAATTGTCCCTTCAGAACAATTCAACAAGACCCGATTCCTAGTCAACCAATCCATTCCCAAAATAATGTCGATCCCTGACAATGGTATACACACTAAGTCCACAAGAAATAAAGTATCTTCAATGGTTAAGGGGCAATTTAGGCATATTCGTGGGGACATAGTGGCTTCTCCCAAGGGTGTGGATATGTATAGGTCACAGGGCAGGGTTTGAACAGGTAATTTTACTCTTTCTACGCATGCATCAGCAATAAATGAGTGCGTAGCACCTGAATCAAACAATACTATCAAAGAAAAATTATAAATTTTACCTCTACCCTGCATCAAGCCCGAAGACCTGTCGACATTGGCAGCATTCATAGTAAAAACTCTCCCTGGAGCCTGTGGTCTTCAATTACCGGATGTCGGCTGATTCCCCGTGGAAGGGCAGTATCTGGCCATATGTCCTGTACCTCCACATCTATAACACTGGAGTGGAGTCTGATGCCAGCAGGGTTGATTCAGATGTCTGGTACCACACTTCGGACAGGGATTATTATCAGGTCACCTCCCACTGCTACTAGAAGCCCCTGGTTGCGGTTTAAACATACCGATTCTTACATTCATATTCTTGGGTGCTTGTCTGGGCCGGTTCCCTGTTCGCTGTGTCATATTCTGAGTCTGTCTCTGTTCTAAATTCTTACTCAGAATTCAGCACTTGTTGACCAGTGTGGCGAAGTCTCGAATCTCCAGGGTAGCTAACTGAGTCTTCATAGGTAAATCAAGGCCTTCTTCTAGTTGTTTCGCCTTCTAGGCCTCGTCATAATGCATTCTCAAGTAAGTGGAATATCTTGATAATTCTTCAAACTGTTTTAGATACTCGTCAAACGGCCTGCCTCCCTATGTGAGCTTCAGGAACTGTGCTTCCTTAGCTTGTTTCATGCTTTCAGGGATATATTGGTCCATGAAGACTCTCTTGAAAGATTCCCAAGTCAATGGAATGCCTCGGCTCTCTATCAGTTGGTGGGCATCTGTCCACCAAAGTTCTGCTTCACCTTTCAGCATGTACGTTGCATATGTGACTTTCTGTTCATCGTCGCACTGCAACAACCTGAAAATCTTTTCAATTTCTTTTACCCAAGCTTCCACAATAGCTGGATCGGAGGCACCTGTAAACGGAGATGGACCTGCTCTTTGAAATTCAATCCATCCCTGATATAGCGGATTCGCATGTTGGGTGGCTCCGTCGTTCCTTGTCTGTCTATCTTCCTGCTGCTGTCTCATTACATTTGCACTGGTAGTGGCCTGATCTCTCATCGCATCGGCCATTAATCGGATGGATTCCATCATGTCGCGCATTTCGACCTCAGTCTCCATGCTACCACTACCTGAAGCACCCTGGTTCCTGTGTCTTGGCCTTCCTTTGGGCCTACGTGTGGCGTCCCTGCTAGATTCTGCCATACTTATCTGACACAGAAAATAAACAAATCAGTTATACAGCAACAATTAACAGAAATATATTAAATTCATTCCGTTCATTGTCAATTCAAATCAGGTCCTATCATTCCAGAGTCAAATCAATCAAAACCCTAAAGCTGCAAGCCCGAAGATTTAAAGTCCTTAACCCACTAAACCAAGCAATCTGACAAATCGGGCTCTGATACCATAATTGTAATGACCCCCTAATACGACATATACAATCCTCATCTGATTAGCGGAAGCATATGGGTTATTCTACATAATTATTCCCTATGTGGGAACGTTAGGGGATCGCTACTGGTTGAGCGTAACCCAAATAGACTTTCCGTTGTCCATTCAGATTCCGTTCAACCCCAATTCACACACAGCTAACTTATTATTCATGCATACATTACAAATTACTCTGGAATGAAATCTAAGACTCGTATACACGTCGCGTCATACACTCATACACATTCCAATTCAAATCCATACGTTTACAGCGATAAATTCTACCAAAAATCTAGCAGAGTGCCCTCTGCATTTCGAACATTCCCAAAGTACAAAATCACCTGTTTATCATCAAACAACCAGTCCAACAACAGCAATAAACATAACTAATATAAATCCATATACAGCAACGTCAATTCATCACTACAGTCAATATACAACACCCGATTTATACCTGTACAGTCAATCTAATCCATAAAGAAAATATAAAAGACAGAACCCAATAAAAAGCAATGTCATCAAAGTATATATATACAAAACGATTCAAGCCTAAACTAAGTCAATCTCCTGTCTATCACCGCGGCCTCATCGTTTATCGTCTGGGTTCCTGTCCCTGTCCCTGTTCATCTGAGTAAAAAACCTAATGAGATATGAATCCCAGTAGAATAATTCACAATTAAAATGTCATTCAAAAACTGGCTGAATACCCAGCGGTGTGAACACCGAAATCATCTTCCTGAAATCAGTTCGAAAACAGTGAAATAACTTATCTTTAAAATCATTTATTTACATAGAAATCGCAGCAATTCCTCGAAATCATAAAATCCATTTCTTTGAAAATCAATCATAAAATCAAATAAAATCCCATGCCCGGTGTATCTCAATCCACGTTGTCTACAAGTCCACTGTAACCAAATCTAAATCATCATCTAATTGCACGTAGTCTAGAGAGAATACCTCTCTTATCGTTGGGTGTGATCCGTAACACCAATCACCTGAATCAAGCCTATATTGTGAGTGTGATCCGTAACACCAATCACTCACTCAAGGACCGAGTGAGAATCAACATCTAGGGCGTCCCCTAGCATGTGCACATACGCCAATTCTCATCCTCATACAGTCTATTCGAACTCACATGCACTCGGTCGCCTATTTCTCAAGGTTCTAGGGTATTATGCCTAAATCACAACGTTTCCCCGTGTAGGTTATCCACCCTTATACTCCCTAAACCTTTCTTAGGGTCGTCCTGGTTTAACACGTAATCCCTAACTCAGTACAGGCTAAATCTAATAAAAATAATCTCGTTTAAAAGCTCCCTATACTAGGGATACTTAACAGCCGTCCCATACCGGCTATCAAGTACCCAACCCTAAGTAAATCCATCATAAAGGCATCTAAACTCGATAAACAAGGTGTCTAACATGCAATTAGGGTTTTCAGCACACAGGCATGCAATTTATCCCATCGAAAGCAACACGAAAATCCATGCAAGTCATCTAAATCATTCAGGTATTCACTAAATCAATTCTAGGGTTCGGGAAGTGTAAATTATCCTACCTGGTCTCCGGTCGCTCCAAATCAAGTCAGGCTTCACGAAATCTCAGTTTCTGAGCCCAATTAATTTCTTGAACATGAAATTAAATATTCAGATTCGTCACGTCATTCATTTTTCGATCCTAAATCTGGTTACGTTAAAACCTAGGTCAATTTAGTGCCTAATTACGTTCGGCAGCCATTTCAGTCATATACCATTAGTTTTTGGGAAATCAGACCTTACCGATGTGCTCGGATGATGGAATTCTGCGTCATGGTGGTCTCGATTTCTCCTGATGCACGTCCAGAAGCTTCAGAAGGGGGGCACACGGCAGCGCACAGCGGCGTACGGGGGCGCATGGTGGAGGGGTGCAGTTTGTCTCAAAAATCACACCACGGTGAAGCCTGCAAGCCCAGGAGTCCGAATACGGTGGTGGCTTGGCGGTTCACGGCCGTTTGGGCGGCGTTTTCTGGCCACGAAGTTTCTCGCACGGCTAACGGCGTTTTCCCTCGATCCGGGTGCGTCCGGCCTCCTTTCGACGGCGGCGAGCTACTGGAGGAAGCTGGCAGCTCGGGCAACACGGTGGTGGGGGCGGTGACGGTCAACGGCAATGGATGGCGGTGATTCAAGCAGGAGAAGTTTCGCGCGATGGAGGGGAAAAACACCATTTTTCAAGCAGCTCCGACGGCCGTTGGTGGCCGTGGTTGGTTGCTGGAGGTTGTGGGCCGTGAGGGCTGTCGGTTGGTGTCCTTGGTGGCGGGCCACGGTGGCTGTAGCGGCCGTTCACGGTGGAGGAAGGAGGAGAGAGAAGAGAGAGAGGAGAGAGAGTGTATGGTGAGGAGAGAGAGAGAAATGAGAGAAATGGAGGGAATTCGCGTAATTTAAAGCCTCCAGGGACGATTCTGACTTGTCCCGGGCCACCCGGGGATGTTTTAGGGTGTCGGCATCCTTCCAGATGTCGGCACACAGTTTCATGCAAAAGTTTTGGCCTCCATCAATGAAATTGATGCACGAAACTTCTTCCGTCAGTGTCTGATCGATGGATTGCATTTCTTTCTGTTTGATCGTGTTTCTGGCTTCAAACGACCTTCTGTTTCAAATCACTATCCTTGAAAGTCATGCTAGGCTTCGTTTAATGGAAATTAGCTTCAAAAATCAAAATTTATCTTTTAAAATCCTTTAAAACTCTTTCAAATCTTTCCCGTTGTTACATTTTTTTACTGTTCACCATGCTAGAAATGTGTTTTAGTTTATAATGGAGGATATTGAGCATAGAAGTAAGTGATATATGGAGTAAATGATGAATTAATGTGTAATATCCACTTTTCATATTTTCAGGTATGTTGTTAATTCTTAAATTTGGTGATTGCATACCTAAATGTTTATGTTTAAGTCACTCTATGTTATTACCAAGTAGAGAGGGACTAAATTGAGAGAAAAGTAGAAGGACTAAAATGAAAAGGAAAAAGTTCTTAAAAATATCTAGAGTGTCATGATTACCTTGAAAAATATCTGGGCATATTAATGACGTGTAATTATAACATTTGAAAATATCTAAAAAGTAATAATTACTTTGAAAAAATATCTAGAAAACATATCTAAAAGTCATGACTACCTAGGAAAATATCTTAGGGAGAAAATGACAATTTTTACCCAAGGGTAAAATGGTAATTTCAAGCAAGGATAAAATGGTAATTCTTACCTCAAGGCTAAAATAGTAATCTCACCTAAAGACTTCATAAAAATTTTCTTGAAAGCTTTCTCCCTACACTTTTCAAAAATAAGAAGACAAATAGAGGGTAAAATAGTCATTTTGACATAAAAGGGCAAAATTTTCATTTTTCACCTAATCTAATTAAAAAAAATCTCTTTCATGAAAAGAGAAGGAAAGTGACGGAAAGGGGAAGAAGAGTAGAAGGCTAAGAAAGGAAGAAGGAGAAGGAGAAGGAGAAAGGAGGAACCAAGGGAAAAGCTAAGCAAAAACTCAAATTTCTTCACTTCCAAGGTCGCTAAACAAGCCTAACCCTTTTAATTCATGTTTTATGGTTTCTTTTGATGGATTGACCAATTTTCATGACTCCATGAATAGTGAGGGTTTCTCTCTCTACATTATTTTAAGCTTGAATTTATATTGGGTTTTGCTTAAATGGTTATATGGATGTGTTTGTGAATGCTAGAATTGTTGTTTGAATGAAATATTAGAATATGATAGTTCAGTTCACCATATTTCATGAATGAACCCTTCATGTTGGATTGATTGTCTAAGGTTATGATTGGCATGGATATGGATGAAAAATTATGTCTTTATACTTATATGTTGATGAAAAGGGGAGAAAAGGAAGAAATGGTTTGAAACTCCCTTATTCCCTCTCCTTTTGCATGTTAGCCGAGAGCACCATAAGGAAAATTTGCATGAACAAAGTCCTTGTGTGTGTTTCTTGTTTCAACCAAAGTGAGAAAGAGAGAGGAATTGATGTTTATGATGATTTTCTTAATGAATTACCTTCCATAGCCATGAAATTCTAACCTTTAAAGTGTACTTCAACATAAAGGGAATGATGTATTTATATATACATATATATAGATATTGTGAGAAAAGGATATTTATATGTATATATAGATATATTGTGGAAAATATGAAAATGAAAGAAAGAAGGGATATATATATATACACACACACATATATAATGAAAGAAACATCATGAAAATGAAAGAAAGAAAATGTATATATGTGTGTGGGTGTGTGTGTGTGTGTGTTTGTTTGTGTGTATGTATTCAAATAAGTATCATGAAAAATGAAAGAAAAGAATGGAAAACATAAAAGGAAAAAGGAAGAGAACTAAGAGTAAGTATTTTTCATATATGTTCTAGGATAGATAGGCTTGTAATTGAGTGACCAATTATTGATATGGGACGACCGTAGAGCATTTCAAGGTTGTGTTATAAATTTGGATGGTTAAACATCCACTCAAATATCAGAAATTTTGAAAACATCATGATAGCTAAAAATTCTAAGTTAGTGTAACTTAGTAGGGCCATTAAAGGGGCATTTACTTAGAATTTAGGATAATCATGGGTACAAGCTGTAACATCCCTAATCCTATGGTTCCTTTTAATTAATTAAATAATATAATATAATATAATATACAAGATTAGTGAGTTACTACTACTTCTACCTAAGTAAATTTTTAACTTTTACCAAGTTAAATAATTATGTGGTACTAGTTTGGGAATTCTATACTCGGGATTCTCATATATTATCATAGCGAAAATAATTAAAATAAAACATATAGATAAAATATATATACATATATTTTCATTCACATACATGATCCATTTACATTCATTATAGTTTGTGTAATAGACATATACCTATAGATATGTGAGAATGTCAACTAGGATAAGGAGACAACAAGTCTGTCACTCATACCCATTTAACAAAGACCACTAGTGGATACCTATCTCATATATCTTAATATATATATGCCTTCAATTTCTACACCAAAATTCACCATCCTGATCCTTTTCAAAAATGATAATAAGGATTTAAGGTATTGGGCCTATCCAAAAACACACTACATAGAACCTATACATCATGCAACTAAGGTGTAGAAGGAATTTCTACTACAAAAATAATCCACAGTTCCTTCACAACCAAGAAATACCCTAAGAATGGTATTTCCACTACCTCTACTTCCATCTCTAGCAGGACCTGGTACCTAGGCATCTGATACAAACTAACACTTCACATGAGAATGAATCTCAGTAACAATAAAAAACCTACCTTTTAAAATACACTAGCTTGTACCACCATACTCATACAAAAAACACTACATTCTTCTTATCATAAAATAAATCATTATGCTTATTGGGATACAATACATGAATTATATGGTTATATCATCTCACAATCATACTATGCATGCAATATAAAATCATTACATATCCATTCAAATAGATATAAATATTATTAGATTATATTTTAGATCCATCAAATAGGATATATCATACCACATATATATCACACAGGATATATATCACATCATAATAGTAACAGGGCATGACATAGAAACAATAGCATAAACAAGGACATCAGAGCATAATCTCATGGTCAACACCAAATTATGATCATCATAAGATCATACCAAGAGAAATTAGGAGAGTCGTTGAGCGAACAACTTCTCATATATAACCCTCACTCAAAGGTGAATATCTCCTAGTTCGTGACTACCTGCAATTCTCAACTGCAATATATTCATAATCCGATAGTCCTTGATTGTAATATATGTACATGCTAGAGTGTCCTCCAGTGGATCTAAGTACATCCATCCACAACACCCCCATGAGGGTCTCTGTCCATTGCTTTGAAACATCATTCCCTACCTCCAAGAACCATGGAGTTCCTGCCCACCTCTCTAGCAGATCCTTCCCTACATATATGGGATTATTATTCTCAACAGATCATTTCCCCAAAATACTATTCACAAGTATATAGACTAGGGTGATTCGGGTCATACCATGGTTTTGTATAATTTTAAGTACATGAATCCTTTAATTGGCCACAAGAAATTCATTAACATAAAATTAATAACCATCACGGTGTTTTCAAAACCATTTAATTTAGAGTGGCCAATTGTTGTCCCATACCAGCAACTGGTCACTTAATATGTACCTATCTACCATTATCCATAAA
The DNA here is from genome assembly GCA_031216115.1 of Senna siamea. NCBI lineage: Eukaryota > Viridiplantae > Streptophyta > Magnoliopsida > Fabales > Fabaceae > Senna > Senna siamea. Next base: position 16,843,846 of record CM062354.1, read on the forward strand.
CTAGGAATACATTCTCATTTCTCTAGTAAATCTCATGCTCATTCCTTTTCAATTATCACATCATTCTTGCTCTCTTTCTTTCATTCTCAACCCTCTTGTTACCCATTATACATTCTAGGTTTAAATCCCTTATTTGAGTGAAGTTATGGATTAAGAATGCTTTAAAACTAAGTCATTGAGTTCATTTTTCCAAAACAAAGGCTTACCAGTCAACTTTTACCCTCCTAGAAGTCGACTTACATCTCACTGCCTCAAAATTTTCTAAACCCGAGGGCTACCAGTCGATTGTTACAAGCCCGACAGTCAACTGTTTTATTCTTGGCAAATTTCTGGAAAGTATGAGCATGGCAGTCGACTTTCAGTCTCCTGGCAGTCGACTGCTAGCACTCTAGAATCGTTTCTAGGAAACAGAAGAGCAAGACAGTCGACTGGTAAGGGCTATAAGTCGACTGCTACATTATGCTTTATTTTTCAAATCATCCGTTGACTTAAAATTTTTCCCAAGAACTTGTTTGTAATTCATTTTTGACTCTCATTAACTCAATACCAGTGTGCAAGCATCATTTATCAGATAAAAAAATCCAAACTACCATTTAATCTCACTCAAATCTTGGATTAAACTTTATTTTCACACAATAGGTAAAAACTTATTTCTCATAATTTGATATCTATATGCATAAGTATATTCATGCAATTTAAAACACCCAATAGCATTCAAAAACACCGAGAATGTAGTTTTTATCCTCTCTTACTTTAAAAAACAGCAAAATCATCATTATGATCAATATGAATAGTAATTCAAAATTAGAGGGATTTGGTAATTCTGCTACCTTATTTACTTGTTGGTGAACTAATTATTGTGTTAGATGCCTTCCTAAATGCTTTTCTGGATTCAATCCTTGTTGAAAGTGGAGATTTGATCTTTTCTCCTTCACTTTCACTCTCTACTCGGTTATATTTCTCTTTCTAGATTTAAAAATGCAAGGTGAGGAATAAGCTTTTGGAACTTAGACCTATTTATAGGCGGTACAGAAATTGTCAATTTTGATCATAATTCTCGACCATTTGGCCTAAAATGATAATTTCCCCAGTTATATGCTAAATTACCATTTTGCGCCTAAATCACTGGTGGGAAATTTCAAAATTCTGGTTGCTACAATAAATATTTTGGCTAATATTACGGTATGCTACCCTCAATTATGGAAAGTTTACAAAGCTTCCTCAACTCACCCATTTTCCTGTCATTCAAGTCCTTGCTCTTTTCTTTTCAATTTAGTCTCTGACTCTAATGTAACTACATATAATCTAATGCAACAAACACAAGCATTTAGCTTATTTAAAGTTAACAAAACATCTCGTAATAAATAGGACAAGCAGATGTTACATTTCTCCCTTCCTTTTAAAAAATTTCATCCTCAAAATTTATACATACCTATTCAAAAATTTTTGGAAACTTCTTCTTATCTCCTCTTCTTTCTCCTAAGTTTCCTCTCATGGTGAAGATTGATCCCACAATACCTTTACTAGTGGAATAGTCTTGTTCCTTAGGTGCTTGACCTTAGTACCAATGATTCTCAAAGGTCTAGATGATAAGTCAAATTATCTTTCAATTGTACTATACTAGCATTGAGAATATGTGAAGAATTGGAAATATATTTACGAATTTGAGAAACATGAAAAATATTATGGAGATTGGACAAAAATAGAGGCAATGCTATTTGATAAGCGGATAAACCAATTCTTTTAAGAATCTGGTATGGTCCAATGTATCTAAGATTCAGTTTCCTGGACTTAACAGCCTCACCAATACTAGTAACTAGAGACACTTTGAGGAAAACATGATCTCCTTCTACAAATTCTAAGAGTCTCCTCCTCTTATCAGCATAAATTTTTGTCTACTTTGGGCCTTAGGCATCTTTTCTTTGATCATCTTTATTTGATCAATAGTTTGTTGAACTAATTATAGCCTTAAAATTTTTCTTTCTCCCACTTCAAACCAACCTAATGGTGATCTACACTTTCTCCTATTTAAGGCCTCATATGGAGCCATTCCTATACTAAAGTGGAAACTATTATTATAAGAAAATTCTACTAGGGGTAAAATTTTATCCCAACTTGGTCTAAGCATATCTTCTAAAGTCTTCAGTCTGCCTACAGTTTCAGGGTGATAAGCAGTACTAAAATTTAACTTAGTTCTAAATGCCTCTTGCATGTCTCTTCAAAATCTAGAAGTGAATCTAAGATCTCTATCAGATACTATACTAGTGGGTACTCCATGGAGTCTCACTATTTCTTGTATATACAATTAGGCCAACCTATCTAATGAAAATATTTTTTATAGGTAGGAAATGTGCATATTTAGTCAATCTGTCTACAATCACCCAGATTGCATCATTTCTTAACTAAGTTCTAGGAAAACCTACCACAAAATCCATGGAAATTTTCTCCCATTTCTATTCAGGAATCTCTAGAGGTTGTAATGTTCCTGTAGTTTTCTGATGTTCAATCTTCACTTGCTGGCATATTAGGCATTTAGTAACATACTCAGCTATGTGCTTCTTCATACTTGGCCACCAAAAATTTTCTTTCAAATCTTGGTACATTTTAGTGGCACCAGGATGAACAGTATAGTTGCTCTTATGGGCTTCCTCTAAGATTTTATTTCTTAATTCTCCTGAGTCTAGGATATATAACTTATTTTGGAAAGTTACTGCCCCATCTGCTTCTTTCTTGAATTCCTTTACGTCTTTTAGGGACTTCAAGAATTCATCTTCCCTTGAGCTTCTAGGATTTGAGTTCTAAGATTACTCTTAATTCCCATTTCAGTCAAGTACAGCCTATCTAGCAACATCATAGTGGACAAACTCAAATTCCTAAACTTTTCAATCAGGTTCATTTCACTCACCATCATGTGTAACATCTGCTCCTAACACTTGAATTTTTATGATGACGTTGATATTATTATTGTTAGTATTATTTGTGGGATGTTGAGAATGATTTATTAAGGAGTTAGAATGGGCATTTTATCATTATATAATCACTTTTGTGATAAAAGAATGAAATTGGAAATTAGGTAAGGAAGGGTAAAATAGTAATTTTACTATGAAAGGAAAAATTTATTTAATTCTATTATTTTATGAAATCACATTAAAGGATTTTCATTATTTTTATTTAAGAGAGAAGAAGAATCTGGTTACATAAGTGATTATGTGCAATGGATGTCGAGAAGGGCAAAACTGTAATTTTATCCTAAGGGCATATTAGTAATTTTACATAATATAGAAAATATAATTTTTATCTTAAATATTTCAAGAAAATAGAAATTAGAAATCCTTGTCTAATTATGCTTAAAAGAAGAAAGAAAAAGGGTGAAAATGATAACCTTGGCATAAAGGGTAAAAAGGTAATTTTACCTTAGAGGCAAAATTGTAATTTTGCTAAAAGAAGGGTAAATTAGTAAATTTACAAAAATAAGTTTTATAAAATCTTATATAAGTGATTTTTACACCATGAAGCTGAAAAGGGTGAAAAATAGAGCTAAAATGGCCATTTGGACTTAAATGGCAAAATGGCGATTTTCTTAGGGGCGTATATGCAAATTCCAAAAAGTTGAGGGACCATTCTGCAATTTCAAAATTCTTGAAGGGCAAAAATGTCCCAACCCATGGAAGTTTCACAAAATTACATTTCCAAGGAGAGTGAATGCCATTGATGAAAAATAGAAGAAAAAGGGATAAAATGAACATATTAACACCAATGACATTTTTGTAAATAACCTAAACCCTAAATTTCAGCCTTCTTCTTCTTCAAGGTGCTAGAATGGTTGAAGATGAGTAGAGAAGAAGGGAGTGGCTTCTTAGGCTTGGAGAAGAATATTTTCACATCAAAATAACTTGGAGATTCCACTTGTTTTACCTTTTCAAGGTAGCTAAACATGCCTATGCCATTCTTTTCTTGTTTTATGGTGTGTTTATGGTGTTTTCAATCTTGCAAGAATGATGAATTTTCTCTCTCTACATTCTTATGATTGATTTTCATGAATGGGCTTGAAATATGTTGAAACCTGCTTGTGTTTATGGATATATACATGTTGGAATGCTTAAAAACCTAAGAGATGGTAAATTTTCATGGATGGAATCATGGTCTTGCAAAACCCTAACCTATACCAAGGCTTAAATGGTATTTTATAGAGTGAGAAAATGATGTTTTTACATCATTTTTGCTTGAATATGATTGTGTTGTAAGTAAGATGGTGAAATAACTCCATTTCCTTGTATTTTTCACTTTGGCCGAATTATTGCTTGAGTAAGGGTACTGAAATTTGGTTAAAATGGTGTTAGAAAAAGTGTGAGAAAGTGTTAGAAAATGGTAAGAGAGAGAAAATCTAGGTAAGTTAATGTTTAAGCATTTTTTCCATTTTCTAACTTCACCATTAACCATGAATGTGTGACTTACTCATCTTGGCTGAATGGATACATGTAATTGGTGCTGAAATTTCATGGAAAAATGGCTAGAAAACCTTGCAAAATTAGTCATAAGAAAAGAGGAGAGAGAAAATTATGGTACTTTTATGCTTTAGTAAAGGAATTATGTCACATTTCTTACCATTTCACTTTGAAATTGTGCATAGTCATGTAAAATCGTAGAATAATATGTATTGGCAAATTTAGTATGAAAAATGGACTAGAAAGATATGTGAAAAGGGGTGTATAGAACATTTACAATGAAATGAGGTGTGAGAAAGCATTGCCTATAATTATGGAAATGGTTACCATAATTCTTAGATGCAAAAATTAATGCTAGAAATGTACCAAATGGGTTAGAAATGCCAAACCTTCATGCTTATTTTGTCTTGGCCGAATGCTATCTTGAATTTTCCCTAGAATGGCTAAACTTATATGTTGATTGAAAATAGCCTAAGGTGCCATCAAAAATTGGCCTAGGCTAAATGAAAAGAGGGAAAATGATGTAATGGTCAAGAATGAATGGTAAATAGCATGCATTTTTTCCATTGATAGTAGAATGTTTGAATTTATATGAAAGTGATTGATAGTAGAAAAATACTTAATGTAATTATGAATGCCAAAGTTAAAGATCAAAGGAGGAATGATTTGGTGAATACCTCTGGAGACCAAAATTATGAGGAGGAATGATCTGATGTATACCTCCTTAGTGAGCTACCTTGTGGGGAATGATCTAATGTATACTCCCAAGGGATAAAATGCAGGAGGAATGATCTGGTGTAAACCTCCAAAGAGCATAATGATATGGAAGGGAATGATTTGGTGTATACCTTTCCAAAGTAAAGTATTTCTGTGTGGCTATAAGTTGTATTGCCTATATGTGAGCTATGTGAGATGACTATTGAAAGTCTGTTATCCATTCCATGAATGACATAACTTATTGCTTATCTCATGTTTTATAGATGCATACACACATGTTTCACATATATCATACCCAGGGATTTATATGAAAAGAATTTTGAAATTTAACTGAATGTAAGGTTATTTTCTGTATTATTATAGTGGTACATATAAGTTATTTTAAATAAACTGGTTTGTTTAGCTACTAGGAATATATTCTAATTGTTGTGCTAATATGTATCAGATGCCTAGATACTGTCTAATCATGGAGATTGAGCTAGAAACGGTGGAAGTTCCCTTCCTAGGGACTTTCACTATCATAAAGGATATTTATGTCTTATCTATCTTTGAATTTCCCCTAGAGTAACTAGAAACTTTAGTATGTATTTGTAGCCCTTTTTATGTTGGGGTCCTGATTCTACATATTCTTTTTGGGATAGAATTGGGATTGTTATTTTTGACTGTATATAAAGGGAAAAAGGGGCACTTACTAGGATGAAGATATATGAAGGATTTATTCATCCTCAGTGTTTTGGAAAGGAGTTTGAGTGATAGGCTTGTTGTCTCCTTACTCCTTTGGATGGATACTTCATATATCCTAGTGAATGTATATCAAATGATGTAACAGATAGTTTGTATATATAATATGAAATTTTTTACATTTTTCGTTGTGATGTATGAAACTTTGATATTTCATTGTGCCAAAGTATATTTACCTGAGCAAAAGGACTCGAACCTAATTGCAGAATAATTATGTGATGGATTAAATGCTCAGGAGAAATTAATGCAATTAAAGACTAAGAATAATGTAACCACTTATCTAAATCAGTATTAGGACGTTGTTAAGTTAAGATAAGGGGTGTTACATCATGTGAGCTACATGAAGGGATTTCCTACTTAAAGCATCCGCCACTATGTTTGCCTTTCTTAGATGGTACTTCAATTCAAAGTCATAATCTTTAATAAATTCCATGTATCTCCTCTGCCTCATATTCAACTCTTTTTTATTAAAATGGTATTTGAGACTTTTGTGGTCACTAAATACCTCGAATCTAGCTCCATAAAGGTAGTGTCTCCAAATTTTCAAGGTAAACACTGTGGTTGCTAATTCAAGGTCATGAGTAAGATAATTCTGCTCATGAGGTCTCAATTGCCTAGACACATATGCTACTACTTTTCTATTATGCATCAAGACACACCCTAGGCCCTTCTTGGATGCGTCACAATACACTTCAAAATTTCCTAATGGATCTGGGATGATTAAGATAGGTGTAGTGGTCAATTTTTCTTTCAATGTTTGGAAACTATGCTTACATTTGACATCCCACACAAATGGAACATAGTTCCTGGTCAATTTAGCCAAAGGTATTGCGATCCATGAAAACCCTTGAATAAATCTCCTATAGTAATCAGCTAATCTGAGAAAACTATAAACTTTGATCACTGTTGTGGGTCTCTCCCAACCAACTACCACTTATATCTTAATTGGATCTATTACTATATGTCTCTAGTGATTACATGACCTAAGAATCTTACCTCTTTCAACCAGAACTCACACTTTTCAAGCTTAGCATACAATTACTTCTCTCTAAGTAACTGCAGCATAATCCTAAGATGATGTTTATGCTTTTCGCTACTCTTAGAATATACAAGAATGTTATCAATAAAAACTACCACGAACTGATCAAGGTAGGGTTTAAAGATATAATTCATGTAATCCATGAAAATAGCTAGAGCATTTGTCAATCTAAATGACATTACAAGAATTTCATAATGCCCATATCTGGTTCTAAAGGCTATCTTAGGTATGTCTTCTCTTCTTACTCTGATTTGATGATACCTTAATCTCAAATCAATTTTTAAAAACACCGTAGCCCCTCTCAATTGATCCAATAGATCATCTATTCTAGGAAGTGGATATTTATTCTTCACAGTTATCCTGTTCAACTGCCTATAATCTACACACAACCTTAAGATTCCATCTTTCTTTTTCACAAACAACACCAGTGCCCCCATAGTCAAGCACTGGGTCTTACGAATTTTTTCTCTAAGAGATCCTCTATCTGCACCTGCAATTCTGTCAATTATAAAGGAGACATCCTATAAGGTGCTATAGAGATTGTTCTCGTTCCAAGAATCAACTCTATAGAGAACTCTATCTCTCTTTCAAGTGGAAGACTTAAGATTTCCTTGGGAAAGACATCTGGGAAGTCATTTACTACTGGGATGGTACTAAGTTTATGCTAAATCTCATCCTTAGAAGAACATATAAAATGCATTCTCTCATTCCTTTCATCAATACCCCTATTCACTGGTAAGACATCTATAAAAGCCATAGACCTTTCTAAACAATTGAAGACTACATTGTTTATAGACCAATTCATCCTAAGAATAATGTCCAAATTCACCAAAGGTAAACAAATCAGATCAAAAACAAAAGATCTATTCTCAACAACAATAGAGCAATTTAAGCAGGCTAAAGAAGTCAAAACCTGCACTCCAATTGGAATAGAAATAGACAATTGATAAGTAAACTAATCATAGGCAAATTTAATCTCTCCACACATTCCAATGAAATGAAAGAATGAGTGGCGCAAGAATCAAATAGTACAATTAATGATACATCATTTATTAAACATTTACCTTTCATTAAATCATCAGACTGGGCCACTTCCTTGCCCTTGAGGGTATAGACTCTTCCAATAGTAAGAGGCCTAGCGGTGTCACCCTGTTTTCTCTACTTTGGGCAATCCTAGTGAAAATCTCCCTATTTTCCACAATTAAAACAGATGCCTTGTGCCATTCGTTGGACTTTACAAGGTCCATCGTGACTTTTCCCACACTTAGGACAGACATTAGGCATTGCTTGTTTCATCATTGTCCTCTTCCATCTCTGAGTTCCTTCATTCCTATTGTTCCTTCCTTTAAGGAATTTGGACTGCTTCCTTTTGAGGAAGTTAGTTCTCTACCTTTCTTTTTTACTTATTAGCTAGGTTTTGAGAAACTATAGAACACTTGTTTACTAATATAGCAAAGTTTCTGATTTCAAACAGAGCAAAAATATTCTTTAACTCCAATCTCAACCTAGCTTCCAAATGCATGGCTTTCCATGCCTCATTTAGATGAAGTGCCAAATAAGGAGAGAACTTAGAAAACTCTTCAAATTTAGCTAAGTAGTCCTCAAAAGTCATACTACCCTATTTCAACTGTCTGAACTCAATTTCTTTCTGGTTCCTCACATTCTCAGTGAAGTATTTTTCTAGATACACTCTTTTAAATGATTCCCAAGTAATTAGGGTACCTTGGGCTTTTAATAATTGTCTAGCCTCTCTCCACCAATATTATGCCTCTCCAATGAGTGTGTAGGTGGCAAACAATACTTTTTGTTCATCCATTCTTCAACTGCTTGTGGGTTAAACTCACCCCTAATGGAAGGAGGTTTATTTCTTTGAAATTCAAGCCAACCATTATAAGCTTGGTTTCCCACTTGTCCAACCTCAGGGTTTGGATTGAGATTCACATGCCTCTTCTCTTGAAATTATCAGAATGCTTCAATAGTAGTTGCAGCTTGTTGAGTAGCAACAGTAGCCTGTTGGGTGGTAACAGTAGCTTGCTTCCTCATGGCTTCTGCCATTCCCATCAGAGTCCGTATAACCCCAACCAAACTACCTTCATTCTCCTTTTCTTTGCCAATATTCTTCCTAGGTGGGGCCATATTTCACTCTACAAAACAAATATTACCAAGGTGATAAATCTTAATAATATAATATTTATAAGCGGTCATATGGCACCAACAAGAAATACTGTCTTCCCAAACCTAGCACTTCATTCCTCAAGTCAAAATGTAATAGAAGTTAGTCCACTACTTAAGCTCAGCTAACTAACCTATACTTTTCTCTATCCTGAGGAATCTACCTTCGCTACCAAGTCAATTATGTGCTAACCATAGTAGCCATGCTTTGATACCAACTCAGTGTAATACCCCCAATACTATGGTTCCTTTTAATTAATTAAATAATATAATATAATATACAGGATTGGTGAGTTACTACTACCTCTACCTGAGTAAATTTTTAACTTTTACCAAGTTAAATAATTAAGTGCTATTAGTTTGGAATTCTACACTCGGGATTCTCACATATTATCGTAGCGAAAATAATTAAATTAAAGTATATAGATCAAATATATATAAATATATTTTCATTAACATACATGATTCATTTACATTTATTATAGTTTCAGTGTAACAAACATATACCTATAGATATATGAGAATGTCAACTAGGGTAAGAAGACAACAAGCTTGTCACTCATACCCATTTAACAAAGACAGCTAGTGGATACCTATCTCACATATCTTAATACATATATGCCTTCAATTTATACACAAAAATTCACCACCTGATCCTTTCCAAAAATGATAATAAAGATTCAGGGTATTGGGCCTGTTCAAAAACACACTTCATAGAACATATACATCATGCAACTAAGGTGTAAGAGGAATTTCTACTACAAAAATAATCTACAATTCCTTTAAAAAAAGGAAATACCCTAAGAATGGTATTTCCACTAACTCCACTTTCATCTCTAGCAGGACCTGGTACCTAGACATCTGATACAAACCAGCACTTCACATGAGAATAAATCTTAATAGCAATAAAAAACCTATCTTTTAAAATACACTCGCCTGTACAACCGTGCTCATACGAAAAACACTACATTGTTCTTATCCTATAATAAAACATTATGCTTATTAGGATACAATGCATGAATTATACAGTTATATCATCTCATAATCATACTATGCATGCAATATAAAATCATCACATGTCCATTCAGTTGGATATAAATATTATCATATTATATTTCATATCCATAAAATAGTATATATCATACCACATATCCATCACACAAGATATACATCACATCATAATGGTAACAGGGCATCATATAGAAACAAGAGCATAAACAAGGAAATCAAAGAATATTCTCATGGCTAACGCCAAATCATAGTCATTATAAGATCATACCAAGAGAAATCAGGAGAGTCATTGAGTGAACAACTCCTCATATATAACCCTCACTCACAGGTGAGTATCTCGTAGTACACTACTACCTGTAGTTCTCAACTACAATACATTCGTAATCCGGTAGTCCTTGACTGTAATATATGTACATGATGGAGCGTTCTCTAGTGGATCCAAGTACATCCATCTATAACACCCCTATAAGTGTCTCTTTCCACCCCTCTGACAGATCATTCCCTACCTCCAAGAACCATATGGTCCCTACCCACCTCTTTGGCAGATCCTTCCCTACATTTTTGGGATTACTGTTCTCAATAGATCATATCCCCAAAATACTATTTACAAGTATATAGACTAGGGTAATTTGGCTCATACCATGGTTATGTATAATTTTAAGTACGTGAATCCTTTAATTAGCCATAGGAGAATTCACTAACTTAAAATTAATAACCACCACGGTGTTTTCAAAACCATTTAATTTAGCTATAGTGCCCTAATTATTGTCCCATACTAACAACTGGTCAGTTAATTTGTACCTATCTACCACTATCCATAAATTAGGAATACATTCTCATTTCTCTGGTAAATCTCATGCTTATTCCTTTTCAATTATCATATCATCCTTGCTCTCTTTCTTTCATTCTCAACCCTCTTGTTACCCATTATACATTCTAGGTTTAAATCCCTTGTTTGAGTGAAGTTATAGGCTAAGCATGCTTCAAACTAAGTCATTAAGTTCATTTTTCAAAATAGAGGCCTACTAGTCGACTTCCACCCTCTTGGTAATCGACTTACAACTCACTGCCTCAAAATTTTCTAAACTTGAGGGCTACTAGTTGACTGTTACAAGCCTAACATTCGACTGTTTTGCTCTTGGCAATTTGTTAGAAAGTATAAGCATGGCAGTCGACTTTCATCCTCCTGGCAGTCGACTGCTAGCACTCTGGATGCATTTCTGAAGAGCACGATAGTCGACTAGTAAGGGTTACAAGTCGACTGCTACGTTATGCTCTATTTTTCAAATCATTTGTTGACCTAAAATTTTTCCCAAGAACCTATTTGTAATTCATTTTTTACCCTCACTAACTCCATACCAGTATGCAAGCATCATTTATCACATAAAATAGCCCAAACTACCATTCAATCTCACTCAAATCTTGGATTAAACCTCATTTTCACACAATAGGTAAAAATCCATTTCCCATAATCTGATATCCACATGCATAAGTATATTCATGCAATTTAAAACACCCAATAGCATTCAAAACACCAAGAATATAGTTTAAATCCCTCTTACTTTAAACAACACCAAAATCCTCATTTTCATCAATATCAATAGTAATTCGAAATTAGAGGGATTGGGTTATTCTGTTACCTTATTTCCTTGCTGATGAACTGATTATTGTGTTAGATGCCTTCCTAAATGCTTTTCTAGATTCAATCCCTGTTGAAAGTGGAGATTTGATCTTTTCTCCTTCACTTTCTCTCTTTGCTCGATCCCTTTCTCTCTCTAGATTTCAGAATGCAAGGTGAGGAATGAGCTTCTAGAACTTGGCCCTATTTATAGTCTAGGAATTGCCAATTCTGATCATAATTCTTGACCATTTGGCCTAAAATTATAATTTCCCTAGCTATATGCTAAATTACCATTTTACCCCTAACTCACTGGCGGGAAATTTCAAAATACTTATTGCTACAGTATATCTTTTGGTTAATATTATGGTATTCTACCCTCAATTATGGAAAGTTTATAAAGCTTTCTCCACTCAACCTTTTTCCTCTTATTCAAGTCCCTACTCTTTTGTTTTCAATTTAGTCCCTAACTCTAATGCAACAAACATAAGCATTTAACTTATTTAAAATTAACAAAACATCTCTTAATAAATAGGAGGAGCAGATGTTACACAAGTTAAATCATACTAGTATATATATAGTAAATAGTGTACTAGGAATGTGATCCACTAGTAAGGGGTGGTGATTCTATAGCATCATGATTCACTCAAAAGGCAAAGAGGAAATGATCCATATGACGTGAAGTGATCCCATGAGCTTAATTTTTAAAAGGTTAAACCAGCCCCATTGGGGACAAAAGGGAGTAATCTTGCTGGTCAGGGATGATCTGTCTAGATGGCAGGGACCATTAAGGGGTACTTAGATCCACTGGGAAATCCCTCAAATAGTTCTAGTGGCAGAATTGTCACATAGAATGGAAAGAAATTAGCTCACTCATGTAAGTAGTAGTACGTGGAGTAGTTCACGAAGTGACTCTCTCGATACTCTTATATTTCTCTTACAGTGACTGTGGCATAACCAATGAATGATGATTTTTTTCCTCATTCATGAATGGACTAAGATTTTGATTATTTATGAATAAAATGTGATTATGTTCATGATAATTAAATGATGATCGTGTACTATATAAATGCTATATGTGGCGAACTATTATTCTGTATATTCATGAATGCATGCCATATGTAACAACCTTATCTAGTATTACAATCTCTCCAATGTAAACAGATAAGTTCAATACATTACTCTTATCCTTTTATTATTAAGTCTAAGCAGTTATACCATTAAGTCTCATTTAAGTGGATTAGGTTTGGGATCTTTCATTTAGATTAAATCTTGTATGCACAGTGGAATTAAAAGGCTATACTACATAGTGGAAATTTAAAACTTTTATACTACAACTGATAAATGTCCAATAATAAATGTTCATTACATCCTTCAGTGAATATATTCTGGGATATATGAAGTACCCGTCCATAAGGAGTTAAGAGACAACAATCCTGCCATTCCAACTCCTTTTACAAATACGGGGTGAACAGGTCCTTCACATATCCCTTTCCTAGTAATTTCCCGTTCCCTTTTCATATACATAGGCAAAATAATAGTCCTAATTCTAATCCCAACATACATCTAGAATCAGGACCCAAAATAAGAGGTTATAAAAAATTTCTTTTGACCAGAAAGAACTTCTATCTTCCCTGGCACTGCTAAGCGTCTGTATTTGATACATATTAGCATATAAATGAGAAACACAAGTTTCCTAGTAACACACTTAAAAATTTAGAGTTTAAAAATCAACTAATATGTATCAGGGTGCAAGAACCAAAATGTTTACTTCTACATTCTTGGTATTTAAAACATAGCATTATTCATAAACACAATTTAGCAAGCATTGTATAAGTGTTGGAAGTGTCAATGTGGTAAAATAATATTCTTTTCCAATAAAACATCTTTACATGCTATTAACATGTTATCACAAAATGAACAAAAATCATTTATGCTTATCATTCTTAAAACTTATCTTTATACATTAGTTGTGCACACTTGGGCACTATGTGGACACTTAACCACCTTTATAAAATTTCTTGTGCACACTTGGACACTTTTGTGGAAACTTGGCCACCTCTATAAAGCTTCTTGTGCACACTTGAGCACTTGTGGACACTTGGCCACCTTTATAGCATTTCTTGTTCACATTTGGGCACTTGTGGACACTTGGCCACCTTTATAACATTTCTTGTGCACACTTGGGCACTTGTTATCTCTTTTTAAACTCTTTGTTAGATTTATTTATGCCAATGTTTACTAAATCAATTTAATTCTCCATTCTTGAAAAATAATCATAATATGAATATCTTATGGAATTCTAATAAATTTCAAGAGTGAATTTCCCATTCTTGAAAGATAATCATAGTATAAATCTCTTATAGAATTCTAATAAATTTCAAGAGTGAATTTTTCATTCTTGAAAAATAATCATAATATGAATATCTTATGGAATTCTAATAAATTTCAAGAGTGAATTTCCCATTCTTGAAAAATAATTATAGTATAAATCTCTTATAGAATTCTAATAAATTTCAAGAATCTCTCATAGAATTCTAATAAAATTTCAAGAGTGAATTTTCCATTATTAAAAAATAATCATAATATGAATCTCTTATAGAATTCTAATAAATTTCAAGAGTGAATTTCATGAACTTGGCCTAAGGGAAATTAAAAAAAAAATGGACTACGTTGCAATTCAAATTTCCCTTTTCTATTCCTTGATTAACACCATTAAAATGGTTTACTCTCTTTCATCCATGGTCAATTTTTTTTCTACACCAATCATAGCTAAAATTCAACATCAATTTAGTGTGAGATTTCATCTTCCAATCGGCCAAAAGGGAGTTTTTATAGAGGGAAAAAATGGTTTTCAAAATCATACATCCATTTCTATCATATTCAACCATAGTTCATCATGAAAACATCGTTAACTAACCATCATCCTTTCATAGACAACAATATTCATTCCATCATATCCACCAACATCCCAATCTATCATACATGCTTAGCCAAAATAACATTCATTTCATCAAGAATGTAGAGTAGATAATATTGTTCCATGGAAGTTTGTAATAGCATGGTGATTTCATGTATTAAAACATGGAACACAATTTAGAAATTGTTAACCTAACTCAAAGATGACTAGGATGAAGTGATCTTAGCCTTTCCTTTGATCACCCTCTTGCCTTGTATGTTGCCAACTCTTCTAGTTCTCTCTCTCTCTTTGCCTTGTCCGAATGTGTGGGTGTGTATGTTCTAAGGTGTGGGATGCTCTCTCTCTCTTCTTTCTTTCCATGTGTGTGTTGCACTTTTATCAAAAAGGCAATCTCAACTCCTCTTGTCTCTTTGCTTAGGTGGTATGTGCATACATTCATGTGTTAAAAATACAATTTTCAATTCCTTTCCCTCATGTATTTTGTCATTTGATCAATGGGATGCTACTTCTCTTATTTACTCTTAATTATTCCCATTATCCACTAACCCCAAGTGTGATTTTGGTGTAGCTGTAGTGCAGCCCTATTTCTATTGCTACCTTTGTATTTTAGCTAACATCCATGCTACTCTTTCTTTCCCCCTTCTATTTCTATTTGGCCACACGTGTGCTTTAGTTCCTTTTGCTTTACTTGCATGATTGGTGTATCTCACTCGGCTATTTTTAAGGAAATGGTGAAGGAAGACATGCCCTCTTCATGTTTAAATGTTTTATATATTTCTTTCCTTTCCCCCAATTGTAGCTTGTCGTATGGTTTTAGTGCATGCTCTCATATCAACAATACAACTTCTAAATTCCCCATTTTCACGCTGCACTTTCTCCCTGTTTCTTTTCTTTTTGTTTAGTTTTAGTTGTCTTATGCTACACATGTACCCTTAGATACACTTCCTTGCACTCCTTGGTTTGGTTACTTGGGCACGTCAATGGGAAGGAGAGAGGGAAACCATGCATCTCTATCTCCCACGCTACTCTCCCCTCCTCTTGTGCCTTATATGTGTATATGTCATTAAGATTTCATAGCTACAAATGTACTTTCAAGTACAGCCCACCTTGCTTGCTAGTTAGGTAATCCTACTTGGCTAAGCAAAGTGGAATGCTACCCTCTTTTTCCTTACTAACATTTCATGGCTGCATGTGTACCTTAAAGTACACTTGACCTTTCCTTGCACCCTTGGGTTAATCCCTTAAACACGTTAAAGGAGGGAAGGAAGGGAGTCACATTGCATCTTACATGGTTTTTATTCAATCCTAGCTGCATTCTTTTCCTTGTTCATTTGGTCACATAAGGAAAGAAGGGAAGGAGATCATGAATTTCTCCTTCCACATGCCACACACCATGTTGCATTATGTTGTATATTTAAATTCTACACTCTTTTTCCTTTCTTGATTATTATTCCATAGTCTTACATGTCATCAAGTGTAGCCCATTATCCCTTGCCATTCTCCTATTACCTATTGGCCACTTAAGATTAAGGCTAAAGGGAAGGAAGGAGGCTTAATGCCACTTGTTTTTCTCTCTTCCCCCTTGCCATATAGGTATAGGAATTTGGAGAATTTGGAAATTATTTCCCCCTTATCTTTCCCACTTGCACATGTATACACACACACACATACATATATATATTTGGAATGCTTTATTCTTCAACAATTGAGCATGCATGAAATTCTTGAATTGGCCATACTCTTCTCTCCTTTAATGCTTCAGCTAGTAGAAAGGAAACTAAGGCAAGCATGTTAAATATATCAAGCACCACAAATAAGAAAATGTTTTCATTTATTCCAAACACCAAGCTAAACAAGAAAATTCATGCAATTAATCGAGGAAGCATTAGTTTAGACTAATCAAGAAACTATGAGATGTTACACCATACACAAGTATATATGATTCACGTGTTACATCCCAATAGAATAAATTGTACTATAAAGTACAAAATGTAGAAATGTTTTTCGTATCACTATAGTGGTACATACTTGAGTTTTTAAAATGGATTGTTTGGCTACTGGGAATTATTTCTCATAATTTAGTGGTATGTATCAAATGCCTAGGTACATGATATGCATTGAGGTTGATGTGGCCCTGGTAGATATACCATTCTTAGGGACTTTTATGGTATTACAAGGCATATGGATAGTAGTGGTTATGGAAGTTCCTCTACCTCAGTGAGGATGGGGAATATGTATTTCTTTTTGGAAATTATGTAACTAAGTAGATAGTAGCCCTTTTGTCCTAATTTTATATGTTTTAAGAATGGAATTAGGATAAATCATTTTTGCATGTATATAATCAGAAGGACATATATGTATCAAGATATGTGAAAGTTATCCCTAAAATAGGTAAATTTTGAGAAGGGTCTGAGTGACAGGTTTTTTGCCTCCTTACCCTGAGGAACTGACTGAACTTCACATATCCAGCGACATATGTCTGATGTGTAAATATTTGAAGAATGTATATATTAACGATATTTACCTTTCATTGTGTTATTATCATTATTATTATGTTTTCCTTATTTAATCTTCTGTTGTGCAATGTATGAATAAAATACCTAAGTAAAGGAACCCAAACCTAATCAAATATTAAATGGTAATTAAAATCATACTCAGGTAATATTTAAGGATAAAAGTGAAGGTAACACACCAGTCTTGTAGCAAGATGGCTTATGTAGGAAATAGTTTAAGAGAAAGGCTATAAGATTAGAGTGTTATATAATGTATATGGAACTAAATTCATGCCTTTTCTAGACTTAAAAGAGGTGAAATCTGGACTAAGTAAGCCTTTATAGCAGTAAAAATGAAGTCTCAAGATCCTACAAGTCACCTTCCATGTTCTCAGCCCAGAATTTTCTAGAAAATATAGGTAGCAGCTGACTGCCAGCTTTTGGCAACTAACTATCGGGCCTCCACTGTGTAACATCCGCTCTAAATATGATTAAAGAGATACTTGTTAATTTTTAATTTAATCTTAATGCTTGTGTATGTTGCATTAATTTGATATAGTTACATTAGCCTAAGGACTAAATTGAAAGAAAATAAATGAAGGTTTAGCAAGAGGTGGCATGAGGCTTAATTGAAAAGGGAAAGGTGGGTGATTCAAAGAGTACAAACTAGCCCAGGGACCAAAGAGCAATTACCTAAACTTTCTTAAACCTTAGCTGAAGCCCTAACCCCCCATACTTCTAGCATATCAGATTTTTAGAGAGAGAAGTTAAAAGGGGCAGTTAGAGAGAGAAAGAGATGAGCTAGGGCTTGAAGAGGGAATTTTATTGAGAAAAGAGCATATTTGAGGCTAGAAATCAGTCCCACAGCAAGGGAGGATCATTTCGAACACATCAAACATAAACATTTTTCCAGAAATCCAAGTAGCAATTCATCCTAAACCCCATTTCCAAAATATGCAGAAAATTTACTAATAAATGTGATTTTGAATGCTTTAAGTTAAGTATGGGGTTTGTAAACCTACATTCTGTGTTTTTAACTACTATCGAGAAATGTGTGCTGATTTACCTTGCTTATTTATGCTTGTGAATGATTATGAAGTTTGGTTTTTACCTTAAGTGAGAAAGATGTGGTTTGATCTTAGTTTGAACATGTTGAGCTATGTTATGGGCATTTTATGAATGAGAAATGATGTTTGAATGTTGGCATTGAGTTCATGATTTAAGTAAATGATTTAAGAACAAGTTTTTGGGGCCAAACTCTAGGTAAAACTATAATTTTTCAAGTAAACTGAGCACTAGGAGCTAACTACCAGCCTTGGAAGTCGACTATCGTGTTCTTATTTGATGTGCTGCTACCTATGCAACTACACCTAAGGCAATGAACCTATCAATGTAGTCTAGTGCAATGGTGAGTACCAAGGTCATATTCCACAGGAATGGGAAAGCCCAAAGTGATGGATTTTTAACTAAACTAATAATTAATTAAATGCAATAAATAATAACCAGCTACAAGGAATGAAAGAGAATATACCAAGACAAGAAAAGCAAACCCATTGAGGACCTATACTAGTTGGTAAACACACAAAGGATAATGGACTACTGAATCTGACTATGCTACTTGTGAGTGGATTATAATTTAAATTCAAATTCTCTGTTGGTCTCAATGAATTTCTTAAACCTACAAACCTACCACTGGCTGGTTCTTCCTAATGGTTGATTTTAGATCATCATTATCGGTCTGATCCACTACTATTAAGAATAGCCACTCCTTAATCCAATAATTAATTAACCTCATCTCTAAGCAAAAATTAACTGTTCTCTGCAATTAGGTTCCAATTTCAATTATTATCTCTCAATCTCAAAAAGAAATCTAATTAGCATTAACAATGGCATCTCGTAATGAAAACTTAAATAATACATGCATAATCGCAAGGAAGATCACAACATCAAAATCAATATCCATACAGATTAAAAAAAATACCAATACAGTCAGGGAGCCTAATAAATTTTACAAATTTAGCCACACATATTTACAACAGTAGAAAATTCCATTATCAGATAATCCATTAGACAATTAATTAAACAGCAGAAAAAAATAGTAAAAATTTATGCAAGTCTTATCTTCTCAATTGCCCAATGTTCACTGTAAAGAATGATTGTCAAAAAAACACCAAAATCTCGCTGAAAAACTAACAAAAAAGGCCAGAAAAATCAAATCCAAAGCTGTCCAAAAGCTTCACGGGTTGTGGGTTGGGTCAAACAGGTCGAATCCCGAGTTCTTGAGTACCCAAAGGAAAATGGGTACAACGGCAACAGGAGCTGAGGCAGAAAGTTGTGAGCGAGGCACTAAGTGACGGAGGAGTAGTTTCTGGCAGCAGACTAGACGGACAACGTCAGAAATAGTTGTAAACACGGATGGGTCATAGTCTCAGGTCTGTTACAGATCTCGCGATCTGGGGCGTTGCAGTGGTCGACGAGCTGGGGGAAGGTCATAGGTGAGTTGCCAAAGGTTTCAAGGATGGTTGCTAGCGGTGGGTCGGCTGAAAAATGCCGCAAAGAAGTTGCAACGTTGACGGATTGCAAATCGGGTTGCAAATCTTCTCTTGTAAATCTCCACTATTTTGGAGTATTCTGGTGGCTGGCTTGGACGGCGGTGTCTCACTCGTCATCCCCTGACACTAGAACATCACTGTGCCACCTTGGAAAGCTGCCTAATGGATCACGTTTCTCGGGTCTCTCTCTCATTCGATGCATGGATGCTTAAGTCTAGTTCCTTTTTAGGTCTGCTATGCACGCTGCTCGGGTCTGCTTCCTAACAAAAATGTGGGTCTCTTGCTTTTTCACTATTCCTAGCCCATTCCAAGGCCCAATAAGGCTTCAGCTCGGCCCAATAAGTAAATTTGGCCCAAATGGCCTATTTTGGGTGTTTTAAAGGCTCGAAATTGCTCTGTTTACTGATGATGACTTGATAAAATGCCTGAAATAAAAATAACGCAAACTTAGGTGATTTTAAGCATAAAATTACATAAAATGGACAATTAACATTGGACAAATATGTATAAAATAAGACACATCAAATCGCCCCACACTTATGCTTTTGCTTGTACTCAAGAAAACACTAACTCAGTCTTTAAACAAACAACAATAGTTCCTCAAAAATCATATATAAACCACATTTAATGATACCTAACACATCCCAAGTGAAACTTCATCATAAATCAAATTGCACAACCTTAACACAGGATTGAAATAATAACAACTCATACACAACTTAACCTGCAATTTAATAACAAAAATTTAAGAACCAAAGCTTCATAAGGATCACTCAAATCACTCAAAGTGTATAAGGGTAAAGCACAAATCCCTCAAGCTATTTCACAAGAATCTGCATACCATATGCTTACTCATAAAACTTATCTCTGCTACTGCGAAAAATTGAATACCAAGATCAAAGGGTCTTGACAAGGTTGTAATGAGGTTGAGGTCAAGGTGAGGAAAAATTTTGGGAAGAGGTGATAGATATGTTAGAAGCCATGCAATCTCAACATGGTGATGACTCAAAGGATTAAAACCAACAAAGTGCTAAACACAAAAATTTTCACCAAGTTTTCAATGAAAAAGGCGATGCTCAAGGAATAACAAATCCAATAAACAAGATAATAAAGACTACTTTTCAAAAAAAATATTTTATTATATATTTTTTTTTGCTATCTTGCTAATAAACAGCTTTGGATTGAAGGGAGCATTTGAATAAAATACTTGGTGGATTGTTACCAATCAAGATAGTGTATTTTAATCCAAACATGAAGAGTAAATCACACAATTTCCAACATATAAGGTGAAAAAGAAGACGATGTAAAGAAAAGTAATGTGAGGTGTAAAGGTGCAAAAAGTGAAGGGAATGTCAAGGCTCAAAAGTGGCCAACTAAGGGAAACACAAAGGGTAGGCTTTTTGGCCAAAAGAAGTGTATCCTAAGTTGCCCAAATCATCTCCTGATACTCAAAAGTTCATGTGACTTCAACAAGTATTACAGAGCAAGTTCTAAAGTCAAAATAAAGCAAAATTCACACTCAAAAAAGAAAGTCAGGAGCATACTTGTAATGAATGCTCAAAATAGGCTCAAATCTCACATTTGAAGTGTGGTATAATTGCATATGGTTTTAAAAAAAATTTCAACTGAATTGTAAGTCAAGCAGTGTTTGCAATTTGCATTATCAACATCCTACATCAAAATTTTCACAATTTGAAAAATAATTAAGTACTACCTGTATAACCTGATTGGGGTGACCGGTATAACCTGACTAAGATAATGCATTAAACATCACTAATTTTTTTCCAAGATGAATTAAGGGAAATAATTTCTACCAATTCGTAAACTAAATTATAAATGCTTCAAAGACAAATATAACTTAAGTGTATAAAGTCAAGCAAAATCAAGTATCTTGTCCTATATCTACTATTAGCATAAATATAGCATCAACAAAAAGTAGCATCAATATGTAGTATCCTGAACTAACAAAAGAAAAAAAGGGTCAAAATAATAGGAGCACACCACCCCACACTTGAAGATTACACTGTCCTCAGTGTATAGAAAAAAGGTATCCCAAAAGAAAAAGAAATAGAAAAATCAACAACATATACCCACCCCACACTTGAGGGTCATGTTGCCCTTAGTGTACAGCCAGGTTGGTATCCCAATTTAAAAACATAAAGCAAAAAAAAATAGAAAATCCCATTGTCTCAAATTATTATTCGCAGAAAATAAAATGAAGTAGAATAAAATAAAAGAAGTGCTTAAGTTTTGTCCCACTCTAGCAGAAATGGGAGAGGCAGAGGAATCTTGTGAACGAGTGTCTTGAAATGGTCTTTGAGAGAAGCCAAAATTATATCCCCTTCAGTAGGGATCATGACAGCCGTTATAATCATTCATGGCTTCTCCACCTCAGACAAATGAATGAAGCTTAAGTGCTTAGGTAATTCTTTCAATTTCATGACTAGGGGGTCCTCCATCAAAGGTTTCACCTTTTGCAACTCTGACCTATCAAAAGAAACAGAACAGTTAGTATAGTTGCTAGGCTCAGTAGCCAGTAGATGAGTTAGTTGTTCCAACACTTGCTCATTGGACAACTCTTCCTCATCTCCCTACAATGCTACTTGCAAAGGGTTATTAAGTAAGAATTCCTACAGTTCAGACTCAATAACGTCATCTAAGACATCCACAGGATAAATAGGATCATCATGATTGAAAGAATGTCTTAAAGAAGTTTCTAAGTTAGAATAAAACTTCTCCTACTTTGTTTAGCGGGGTTTGGAATAGGTGGGCTATATTCCCTCATAGGGCTTTTATCCTGCATTTTCACTGGCCCACTTACTTCAAGCTCTAACTATTTACTGACTGGCACATCCTATTCAATAGTATAATCATCAGTCAATGGTAAAGAGCCAGATACTTGCTTACCAAATGTCAGAGTGATAGCATCGCAATGCTCCTTTGGTTTAGACTCTGTGGTTCAGGGGAGCGTCTCAGGCTGTGTTTCAGCCAACATCTTAAAAATCTGGCCTATTGATTTTTAAGGATTATGTTCGTCTGCTAGAATTGGCTCTCTAAATTGGACACAGACTTCATGATCATTTCCTCCAAATTGGATTCATTCTCTTGCCCTTGAGGAAATTGATTTGGAGCAGTTTGTTATTGGGGTTGCTGTTGGTACAACCATTGAAAATCAGGTGAATCCTGGGTAATGTTGTTTCTCCAGTTGAAATTTGCATAGTTCATCCACCCAGAGTTGTATGTATTACTGTAAGGATCGATTTGCTGACTTAGGACATTCCCATATAATCGACCTGTTCAAAATTAGCAAAAATAATGTAAGAAGAAATTGAAAAAGAAGAGTTAGCAAACATACCTCCTACATTACAATTGACACTATAATGCAGGCTACCACAGAACTTCATGACTAAATCTTTGCCTTATTCCGCATCGAGGGTAGTAAATCTACTTGACCAGAAGCTCCCTTTGTATTTGAGCTGCCAAGATTGATAAAAAATCCATGGTTATTAATTACCTAAAACCTATAATAGCAAAATAGCCCAACAACTAGATCAAAGAGTAATAAATTGGAACAAAAATAAAACAAAACAAAAATAAAACAACAACATAAACAAAAAGAAAAAATGGAACGAAACAAAAAACTAACTAGAAGCAAAAACAAAATAAAACAAATAAAAGTGGCTAAAGTAATAAATAGCAATTTCACTATAGTTTTCACAAAAAGTCCCCAGCAACGATGCCAAAAGCTTGATGTGCTGCTACCTATGCAACTACACCTAAGGCAGTGAACTTATCAATGCATTCTAGTGCAATGGTGAATACCAAGGTTGTATTCCATAGGAATGGGAAAGCCCAGAGTTATTGCTTATTCTTTGTTATCTAGCCTAACTATTAAAGTGATGGATTTTTAACTAAACTAATAATTAATTAAATGCAATAAACAATAACCAGCTACAAGGAATGAAAGAGAATATACTAAGACAAGAAAAGAAAACCCATTAGGGACCTGTACTAGTTGGTAAACACACAAAGGATAATGGATTACTGAATTTGACTATGCTACCTATGAGTGGATTATAATTTAAATTCAAATTGTCTGTCGATCTCAATGAATTTCTTAAACCAACAAACCTACCATTGGCTAGTTCTTCCTAATAGTTGATTTTAGATCAGCATTATCAGTCTGATCCACTACTATTAAGAATAGTTGCTCCTTAATCCAGAAATTAATTAACCTCATCTCTAAGCGAAAATTAACTGTTCTCTGTGATTAGTTTCAATTTCAATTATCATCTCTCGATCTCAAAAAGAAATCTAATTAGCATTCACAATGACATCTCGTAATGAAAACTTAAACAATACATGCATAATCGCTAGGAAGATCACAACATCAAAATCAATATCCATACAGATTAAACAAAATAACAACACAGTCAGGGACCCCAATGAATTTTACAAATTCAGCCATACATATTTACAACAGCAGAAAATTCTAATAACAGATAATCCATTAGACAATTAAGTAAACAGCAAATAAAAATAGTAAAAATTTATGCAAGTCCTATCTTCTTAATTTCCCAATGGTCACTGTACAAAAATCTCGCCAGAAAAATGCTAAAAAAAATCAAATCCAAAGCTATCCAAAAGTAACACGGGTCACGGGTCAGGTCAAAATGGTTCAGATCCCAAGTTCTCGACTACCTGAAGGAAAACGACTGTAATGATGGTCAGAGTTGAGGTAAAAGGTCGTGGGTGAGGCATAAATTAGACGGATGATGTCAAAAATAGTCACAAAAGTGGACGGGTCATGGTCTCGGATCTATCGTGGATCTCGCGATTCGGGTCTTTGTGGCGACTGGCAAGCTGGGGGAAGGTCATGAGTGATTCGCCAAAGGTTGCAGGGACGGTTACTGATAGTAGGTCTGCCAGAAAATGCCGTGGAGAAGCTGCGATGTTGACAAATCGCGAATCGGGTTGCACACCTTCTCTCGCGGATCTCCACCATTCTGGCGCACTCTGGTGGTTGGGTTGGATGGCGATGTCTCGCTCATCGTCCCCTGACACAAAAAAATCACTGCGCCACTTGGAAGGTTGCCCAGATGGATCACATTTTTTGGCTCTCTCTCTCTCTCACGCGATGCATGGATGCTTGGGTCTAGTTCCTTTTTGGGTCTGCTATGCATGCTAGTCAGGTCTACCTCCTAACAAACACACAGGTCTCTTGCTTTTTCACTATTCCTAGCCCAGTCCAAGGCCCAATAAGGCTCTAGCCCAATAAGTAAAATTGGCCCAAATGGCCTATTTTGGGTACTCTAAAGGCTATCTAAGCTCGAAATTGCTCCTTTTTCTGATGATGACTTGATAAAATGCCTAAAAATAAAAATAATGCAAACTTAGGTGATTTTAGGAATAAAATTACATAAGATGCTCATAAAATGGACAATTAACAATGAAAAAATATGTATAAAATAAGACACATCATTATTCTACCCAGAAATGAGAGATAGAACGCTAGCAGTTGACTGCCAGACTCTTAGAAGTTGTCTGTCATGTTCTTCATTTTCCAAAAAGTTTTTTAGAAGGGTAGCAGCCTATTGCCAGACCCCTGGAAGTCAACTGTCGAGGCTAGCAGCCGACTACCAGACCTTTAGAAGTCGATTGTCGAGGTTAGTAGCTGACTGCCAAGCCCTAGTAGCTAACTGGTAGCTCTCGACCAAGAACAGGGGATTTTAGACAGTGAACTAGCAGCCAACTGCCAACAAGGGGGAATCAGTTATCAGCCCTCTGACAAGGAAAAATGAACTAAATTAGCCATTTTAAGAGGAAAATGACCCAAAATCTCACTTAAACTAATGATCTAAACCTAGGATGTAGTGGGTACATGCAAGAGATATAGTCACGCGTCACTTGGATTATGAGATCCTTGTGACAAGTGAAATGATAAAGTCACAATTCACTTGGATGATGATATCCTTGTGATAGTGAAAGAGAAAGAGCAGAACACATAAGAGAGGGAAGAGAGGAGTATTCCCAAGTGTATGCCAAGGGGTAGATAGGCTCATGATCGAGTGACCTAACTATCAATATGGGACGGCTATTGGGCATTCCAATGTTATGTCATAAATTAGGATGGTTAAACATCCACTTGAACTAAGATGATTTTTGAAAACACCATAATGGTTATGAACTGTAAGTTACTATCCACTTTCAACAGCCACTAAGAAATATGTACTTAGAGATAAGCAGGACCATGGGCATAAGTTGAGTCACCTTAGAGTATATATGAAGGAATAATGTATCGGGAGTGTGATCCATTAGAGAGGGATGATGATTCCATAGTATTATGATCCTCCCAAAAGCAGAGAGGAAATGATCTGAGTAGAGTTCACGGTGATCCCATGAGTTGATTACCAGTCTCGTAAGAGGAAGGGAGATGTTGGGTAGAGTTGACAAATATCCCGCTGGTTATGAGAATGGTACTCAGATCCAGTTGAGGGATGCCTCAGAATGTATATAAAGTTAAAGTTAAAGGCTAGAGTTAGCCATATGGTGGCTGAATAGTCATAAAATCATTCATATATACAGTGGTACATGGAGTTGAAAACTATCCTGCTGGTTATAAGAATGGTACTCAAATTCGGCTAATAACTCTTATGATGTGTTTTTTACCTACCAAATTTTTAAAGTAAAGTAATGGCATGTTCATACCCCATAATATATTTTATATGTGAAGTTATGACATTGAGATGACATCCCATATGTTAAAGTTTACATGTTAAGAACACATGCATAAGTTTGAGCAAATGTTATGAGAATGTTTTGCATACATGGCATCCCAAATGGCACACATTATGCACATGTCTTATGATGAAAGAATGTAGAGATTTTTCATGTGGTCACGGTGGTACAGGTTGGTAATTTTAAAGGTAGGTTGCATTGCTACTGAGTTTTAATTCTCATATGAGTACTGGCATGTATTAGATGTGTAGGTTTCACGAGGCTGGAGAGGAAGGTAAAGTATGAAGATGTGTCCATTTTAGGCACATAGAACTGTTTATTTTTGATAGTATAGGAACATGATAGAATTTTTCTAGCCTTTATGATATTTTTTAGAGAGGATAGTAAAGGATTATTTTGTATATCCTATTTTGAATTATTTTTATATGCATTAGCCTGAATTGATGGTTGGATATTGTGGTGAAAATTGAGTGGCAGGATTATTGCCTCTATTTCCCAATAGGTTGAGTTAAGATTAACCTATAAGTATTATGCATGTTGATGTATAATTAATTAAGATAATTATGTATATATACATGATAATTATTCTGCTACGTTGTTAAGAGAGCCTGAGAGTAGAGACTAAACCAAATGGCGCTCAATTAAACAACTTAGTAAAAAGTTTAAAATATCATACATCATTAATTATTATTTGATTAGGTTTGGGTTCTTTTGCTCAAGTGAATAAACTTCTTCACAGTAGAAATAAAATATCATACATCACTGCGAAATTCATAAAAACTTTTCATATCATATATAAACTGTCTAATACATAACCCAGGATATATGAAGTACCCATTCATAAGGAGTAAGGAGACAACAAGCCTGTCACTTAAACTCCTTTTACAAAATACTATTGATGCACAGGTCCTTCACATATCCTATCTTAAGTAAGTGCCCTTCTCCCCTTTATATACATCCAAAAATAGGAGTCCTAATTCTAACCCAAAAAGAACATGCAGAATTAGGACTAAAATAAAAAGGGCTACAAGTACATATTTAAAACTGTTATCTAAGTATGTAGATCATTCAAGGGGTAATTCTATTATGGACATAATGTGTATATCCTTTAATATAGTAAAAGTACCTAAGAAAGGAACTTCTACTATAACCACTTCAATCTCCATGATAAGGCATTACCTAGTCATCTGATACATACCAGTTCAATAGTGAGAAATAATTTTTCAGTAGCTAAACAAACCATTTTCTTTCAAATAACTGATATGTACCACTGTACGAATACAGAAAATATTTCTACATTCTATTTAGTTTAAAACTCTTTTCATTCAATTCTTTGGGTATGTTATATGTGAAACATGTGTGTATGCATCTATGAAAATAAGATATGCAACAAGTGATATAATTAATGGAATATATAATAAGATGTCAACATTTCACATGCATTAACAACTCAAATTTATAACACATTCATGTATCATGAACAATCACAATATCATACTTGGCTCAAAGCCATCTTTTGGGATCATACTTGCTGAACCACTAGGGTGACTCAATATAGTGTCGTGGAGTCCTACCACTAGGGTATCCTTTAATGTCATTAAGCTATTACCACTAGAGTGACTCAATATAGTGCCATGGAGTCTCACTACTAAGGTATCATATAATGCTATTTCATGCACCTCAAGGGGGATATAATAGTGTCATCCTCCACCCTTTATTGGTAACCTTTAGGAGGATATATAGTGCTGTGGTCCCTTCCTTTAGGTGACTTTTACTATATTTTTCATTATCTCTAAGGGAAGATATAATAGTGTCATGCTCTTACCCTTAGGATAACATTCATAACTTTGACATATTCACCAAAAAGGGGGATATAATAGTGCTATGCTCCACCCTTGTTTAATGACTTTTCATGTCTTTCCTTTCACAATTGCAAGAGCATTCCAAGCTATTCAATCACATTCACATGATTTTGAACATATTGCTATCAATGGAATAATGCATGTAACTTGCTACTAACATTTAGTCATCACATCATTTTCCCCATTTCTACTTAACTTGGGCCACTTTAATATAGATTTTAGGCCACTTTCCATTAACACATAATTTTAGTCATTCAAGGGAAAATTTTAACATATCTCTCAACCAAGGCAAGGAAAGAACGAAAAATTGACATTTACAACCCATTTGGTTCATTTCTAGCATTCTTTTTATCATTTAGACATTATGGCAATATTTTCCATAATTATACATAACCCTTTCTTACACCTCAAAATAGGTAAGTGTACATTAAGCCTTTCTTTCACACACTTTTCTAGCTTATTTTTCATGCCAAATATGACAATGTACATAATCTTAAACTTCACATTCTTAAGCACACTTTTAAGGCGAAATGGTAAAACTTTAAAATGTTACATTTGCCAAAAACATAAAAATACCATAACTTTCTCTCTCCTCCTTTCTTAAAACTAAACTTATAAGATTTTCTAGTCATTTTTCAAATACATTTCAGCATCAATTGCATGGATGCACTCAACCAAGAGGGATAAGATACACTTTCATGGTTAATGGTGAAGTTGAAAAATGGGAAAAGTGTCAAGACATTAACCTAACCTAATTTTCTCTCTCTTACCATTTTATGGCAAGTTCTTTCACCTTTTTTAAACACATTTCAAACCAATTTCAGCACCCTCACCATGACATGCTCTTGGCCAAAGGGAGAAAACCATGGAAATGGAGTTTTTTCACCATTTTGCTTACAAGACAATCATATTCAAGTAGATCTCATGCAAAATCACCATTTTCTCACTCTTTAATACACCATTTCATCCATGACACAAATTAGGGTTTTTCAAGAGTTGGGTTCCAATAATGAAAAACTGCATTCTCTTATGTTTACAAGCATTTCAACATGTCTATAGTCATAAACACAACATGATTTCAGCATATTCAAAACCCATTCAACGAAATCTTCCACAAGAATGTAGAGAGAAAACCCTAACCTTCTTACAAGTTTAAGAACACTTTAATCAAACTATAAAACAAGAAAATAAGAGTTTAGGCATGTTTAGCTACCTTGAAAATGCAAGAAGTGTGAGATTTCCTAGTTAGTTTGCCTTGTATTCCTCTTTCTCCAAGCTTGGAAGTATTTTGGCCAACCCCTTCTTCTCCTCTCTTGCACGACTTCTTTTCCTTCTCAAGGTAGAAGATGACTTAAATTATGGTTTAGATAAAATTACCAAAATGCCCTTGGTATAAAATGACCAATTTACCCTTACTACTCCTTTTCAAGAATGGTATCCACTCTCCTTAGGATTGTAATTTTGTGGAACTTACATAGGCTAGGACAATTTTGCCCTTATAATTTTTGAAATTCTAGATTTTCCCTTCATCTTTTTAGAAAATTACCATTTTGTCCCTAATAAAATTACCATTTTACCCTTTATGTCCAAATGGCCAATTTAACCCCATTTTTCACCCTTTTCAAGTTTAATGGGCAAAAATTCCTTAAATAAAGTTTCATAAGACTTATTTTTATGAAATTACTAATTTATCCTTCTTTGAAAAAATTATCTTTTTGCCCTTTATGCCAATACCATTATATTTACCCTTATTCTTTCTCCTTTTGAAAATAAAAGGGTAAAGACTTCCAAATTCTATTTCCATGGAGTATTAAGGTAAAAATTAAATTTTTCTACCCTATGTAAAATGACTAATATGCCCTTGGGGTAAAATTACAACTTTTCCCTTTTTAGGAAAAATTACCATTTTACCATCAAAGTGAATATAATTACTTCATACACTAAATTATTCTTCTCTCTTAAATGAAAATGGTAAAATCCTTAAATAAGATTCCATGAAATAAGAAAATAGAACTCATTTTCTCCTTTATGGTAAAATTACTATTTTTCCCTACTTTACCAATTTCCAATTTTGCCCTTTTATGACAAAAGTGGTTCTATCTTGATGAAAATGTCCATTCTATCCCCTTAATGAACCATTCTTACCATTACACAAATAATAGCATTTTAATATTCAATCAATGATAACAATAATATCATGATAAATGTCAAAGCATTAGAGGTGGAGGTTACACAAACTACAGACCAAATCAAGATGATCAAGGATAAAATGGCTAGAGCTCAAAATAGGCAGAAGAAATATGCCGACAAAAGGAGGAGACCATTGGAATTCGATGAAGGGGATCATGTTTTCCTTAGGGTATCACTTGTTACTGGTATAGGTAGAGCCATTAAGTCCAGAAAGTTAAATCCAAGATTTATTGGGCTATTCCAAATCCTAAGAAAAGTTAGTCAATCAACATACCAAAGAGCCTTACCTCCATTCTTATTGAACCTCCACAATGTTTTCCATGTCATGCAACTTCAAAAGTATATCCATGACCAATCCCACATTCTTAACGCCAGTACAGTACAGTTAAAAGAAAATTTAACTTATCATCCAAAACCATGGAGAATCATTAGGAATGACGTTAAGCAATTGAGAAACAAGCTCATCCCCCTTGTTAAGGTGTTATGGGATAAGTCATCTCCACAAGAGGTGACATGGGAGAAGGAAGAGAACATGAGAAAGTCCTACCCTGAATTATTTTAATAGGTACATTTTAATTTAGAGGACAAAATTATTTTAAAGGAGGGGAGAATGTAACATCCGCTCCAAATATGATTAAAGAGATGCTTGTTAATTTTTAATTTAATCTTAATGCTTGTGTATGTTGCATTAAATTCATAAAGTTGCATTAGCCTAGGGACTAAATTGAAAGAAATAAATGAAGGTTTGACAAAAGGTGGCATGGGACTTAATTGAAAAGGGAAAGGTGAGTCATTCCAAGAGTGCAAACTAGCCCAGGGACCAAAGAGCAATTACCTAAATTTTCTTAAACCCTAGCTGAAGCCCTAACCCCCCACACTTCTAGCATATCAAATTTTTAGAAAGAGAAGTTGAAAGAGGTGGTTAAAGAGAAAAAGGGATAAGCTAGGGCTTGAGGAAGGAATTTTACTGAGGAAGGAGCAAATTTGAGGCTAGAAATCAGTCCCACAGCAAGGGAGGATCATTTTGAACACATCAAACACACATTTTTTCAGAAAATCTAGGTAGCAATTCATCCTAAACCCTATTTTTGAAATATGCAAAAAATTTACTGATAAATGTGATTTTGAATGCTTTAAGTTAAGTCTGGGGTTTGTAAACCTACATTCTATGTGTTTTGAACTACTATTGGGAAATGTATGCTGATTTACCTTGCTCATTTATGCTTGCACTACAAAAAAATTAAGCTTCAGTGGCGACATTTGCCGCCATCGAAAGTATAAAAGTTGCCACTAAAAATTTTTAGTGGCGACAAAAAGTTCATCACCTTTTGCCACTGAAAAGTCCGCAACTGAATGCTTTTAGTGGCGACAATTTTTGTCGCCACTGAAGTTTCCAATGGTGGAGACAAAAGTTACCATCGAAAAGGGACAAAAATCGCCATAGATTTTCAAACTCACGAACAAAAAAGTTGCCACAGATGGAATCTTCTTGTCGCCACATATGCCAGTTTCTGTGGCAAAAATTCTTGTCGCCATAGATGCCACTTTCTGTGGCGACAATTATTGTTGCCACAAATGCCCCTTTCTATGGCGACAATTCTTGTTGCCATATATGCCAGTTTTTGTGGCAACTTTTATTGTTGCCACAAATTTGTCACCATAAAAGCTCCTAAATGATTGTAATTCAATTTTGCCACATTACATTACAAATAAATAGAGAAATATTACATAGTAGAATTATGAAACAAAATAACATTACATTGAAAAATAAATAGTGTTACATTTGTTGCCATATTGTAGTCAATAATTTACAATAATTACATAATTAACAGTAGTTACAAAGCTAAAACATATTTCTTGCATTCATCATTGGTTCCTCCTTCCTGATGTTTGTCCCTGCTTAAAATATAAACATTAAGGATAAGATAAAAATTAAAAGAAATACACAGAAAAACTTATAATCATTGAAACATTATAGTACCTAATCATGGCATATGAGCAACCAAATCCACCCTAAAACTTATGAGATAACAATCAAAACAACTTCAAGAACAAATACACAACAGGAGCAAGATACTACTGACATTCATATAATGAGAAGATAGTAATTGCAATCCCAAAACCAAGAAAAAAATTAGACAGAAAACAAAGGTTGGGACAAGATACTAATCACAATCTCAAAACCAAGCAAAAATTTAGACAGAAAGCAAAGGTTGGGACAAGATGCTAATCATAATCCCAAAACTAAGCTAATCGCTCAACACCAAAATGACAACACAGTATCATCAAACTATCAGATTGCATCAACAATACAATTAAATTTTAGCCCATTATCATCAACAAATCAATGTAACAGGGGAACAGAAGAACTAAAAGTCATGGTTACCTGTTGAAATCTTGACATTATTACATCTAACTGTGCTTGGATCCTCCAGTCAATCTCAACTTGCATTTTACGTTCAACCTTAGTTTGCATCTGACATTGAAGCTCAGCACGCTCCTTCTGGAGCTTCCTATTAAGTTCAGCTTGCATTTGAGATTTTATCTCAGCACGCTCCTCCTGGATCTTCCTATCAAGTTCAGCTTGCATTTGAGATTGTATCTCAGCACGCTCCTCTTGGAGCTTCCTATCAAGATCAGCTTGCATCTGCTCACATACACTTTCAATTGCAGATGACATGCTGGTTTCCATACTTATTTGTTGCTGAGATTTCCTAGTGGATGGATTCTTTCCATAGCCTTTTCCACGAACAAATCCTAACCTCTCTCCAAGCACAGAGGCCAAAATCTCATCTCCTGTCAATAGGTTCTCAATTTCCTATTGCTGAGACATAACCTCTTGAATGCGTGCCTACATTATTAATGCAAACAATGATAATAGGCACAAGAAATGATATTTAAACTTTAAAAGATAATTTAAATTTTTAACATACATGAATTTCTTGTGATTTTGGATCGGACCACACAACTTCTCCTTCTTTTGTTCTACGAATGTGTTGGAGCTGCCATACTCGATCAATTGATGCCTTTTCTCCAGTTTCAGGATTCCTCTACAAGAAAAACACTTGTAAACAAGTATTTATTGTAACATGGTTAAGTAATTAAATAATTAAAGTTGCCTACCGTAAATTCTTCAATCTCAGCAAATGATCGAGGGCCACATGTATGTCGTGTTATTTGTTGTGCCCTATTTTTTTTGTTTCTTTCACTAGCAACCTACAATAACGAAACTCTCATAGTTTAAACAACTAAATAAAAACTCTTATAATTTAAATAATTTAAAAAATATATAATTCCGCATTACCTTGAATTCGTTTGAACCATAATGTGATACCAACCTCCCAATCTTCAGGTGGATTGGCCAATCTCTCTTCATCGTTGTTGAAGTGGTTATAATGTTTGTGCAGACGGGTCTTCCATGCTCTGAATAGCCGTTGCATAATGGTGATGACAAATTTTTCCATTGCTAGTTGTCTTCTGTCATTGCCAATCTCAAACTTTTTCTGAAATATAAACAAATTTTTTACTTATAAATAAAGACAAAAAAGTATGCAATTATATGCTTGTTTGTAACTTATTACCTTCACTTTCAACCATATTGCTTGTCCATATGTAGCAAAAATGTTCTGCCACCTACCAGCTCTGAAGGAGACAGTCTGCCTAACTATAAATATGCAGTAGTTGGCTATATCTCTAGCCTTAGGGCCCACAGCTCTCTCAATATCATCAGGGATATCAATTTTAATCTTGTAGCCAAATTTTGTTTTCATATCCACTGCAATTGACTTATATTTTCCTTTGCCAGTCTTAGAGGTGTAAGAAGCTGTAAATGACAAGAAAAACGGTTAATCTTGCTTCTACATATTATTGAATAATATGCATAAAGGTAAATTAACCTGAACTACTTATATTCCTTGATCCTTGGACTGTTGGAGATTCCTCATTTAGCTGTTGACTTGGTCTTGCTTGGCCCATTGGAGAATCTTCATTCAGCTGAGCATTGTGTTGTGGGATTCTATCGACACGTGGCAGTGACAATCATAGACTTGAACTCACTTCTCTTTGGTTGTCAAGTCTTCCTCGACGTGCACCAGCTTTTACAATCCTTCGACCTCGACCTCGCATAAAACCTGACATCTTCTGCAATGTTGTATTTAAGAAATAAATTTAAAAATAATAAAATACATCTATTATTAGATTAGACATAAGAATGTAAAACAACAAATTTTTATCTATATTACCGCAATTACTATAACAACGTTTAATTAGTCTTCTGAATCCTCAGTGTCTTGTGTGTCGTCATATATTAAATCTTCTTCCTTACTTTCTTCACTTACACTTGAGTCTATAGAATTTTCATCAATGAAATCCAGGTCAGTAGAAGTACGCATATTTGTTCGTGCTTCATCGCTTGCTTGATTGACGGATTCAACATCTATTCATTCAAAAGTAATTACAATCTCATTTTGCACTTTATTTTCTATTGTAACATTTAATTGCTCAGCCTCAATTTGCTGATACACTTCTTTATCGAGCAACACAAGGTTACCATCATCGCCATCATATTGCGGTATGTTGAATAGGTCTCGAGGATTTGTCTTCACAATAATTAATCAACCTTGATCAATCATATCATCTAAGTAGAACACTTGTTCTGCTTGAGATGCCAAGACAAATGGCTCATTTGTATTCAACGAACCTCGAGTATTAACACTTATAAATCCATATTTGTCTACTCTATATCCTTTTCCTAAATGAGCAACGTCCCACCAATGACACTTGAAGAGGTACACCTTTTTATTTCTGACATATGAAAATTCATAAACATCTTTTAACACACCATAGTATTCCTTCTCAGGGTTTGAATCATCACCCTTTACAAGATCTCCACTATTTTGCATTTTTCTTCTTAAAGCACGATCTTTTGTGTGAAATCTATATCCATTCACCATAAACATCAAATATCTATGCACCTGTTGAAGAGGACCTACAACCAAACTTATAATCTCTTCACTTATAAATTGTTGTGTAGATCGATTTAAAACCTACAAAAAAAAAACCCATTAATCATTACTAAAAAACTAAATTATCCTCTCAGATATAATGCATTAGGCCTTAAGTTGATATAAACTAATACATGTGTGCGAAACCAGTCTAGAAATTACATGCTCCCCCTCTCGTCTTTCGGTGATATCTGTAACTCCAGCTCTTTTTGGTACTCCCTACATATTACAAGAGAAGAGATTAAACTTACTTGATACATATTTCTTCAAAATTTTTGATATTAGAGAAGTAGTTGAACTTACTCCATAAATGGCCAAACTTCCTCACAATTTTGAAGGACATACATACACGCTTGGTTAAACCCTGAACGAGGAAGAGTAATTATTTTGTAACCCCCTATTGGTTGACCACTTTCTTCAAAGATTGACATCTCACAATCCTTCCATCATCATTCCTACCTGGTTTATTAAACTTCGTTGGAATGTTCTTCAGGTATCGCGAGCAAAAGGTTAGACATTCTTCAGCCAAGTATCCTTCTGCAATTGATCCTTCAGGATGAGCCTTATTACGAACATATGATTTCAGCGTTCGTAAATACCTACATTCATAAAATAAAATTAATATAATAATGTTATTAAAGGAATATATTATTAATTATCTAGTACCTTAAATCTATTACCTCTCAATAGGATACATCCACCGATATTGCACGGGTTCACCAAGCTTTGCCTCTCTAGCTAAGTGAATGGGTAAGTGGACCATGATATCAAAAAATGTTGGTTGAAATATAGTTTCCATTTTGCATAAATTTATCGCAATTTAGGTCTCCAATTTATCAAGGTCTTCAACTGTCAAGCACTTGCAACAAAGATTTCTAAAAAAATTGCCTAATTCTACAATTGGTTCATAAACTTCCTTAGGTAAAATGCCACGAACCGCAATTGGAAATATATAATGCAACAAGACATGGTGGTCATGACACTTCAATCCAAATATTTTCCTTTCACGAACATTAACACAATGTGAAATGTTTGAGGAAAATGTATCAGGAACCCTCAAATTAGATAGAAAGTTGTAAACTTTTAACTTCTCATCTGAAGAAAACGCATAGCATGCTGCAGGTAACAAGGCATTTCTTCCATCTTCAATTGGATGCAACCCTTGCCTTATACCTAAATCCACTAAATCATACCGACTCTTTAATGTATCCTTTTTCTTTCCATAAATATTCATAACTGTTGACACAATATTGTTGGATAAATTTCTCTCAATGTGCATGACATCAAGATTATGTCTTATCATCAAATTTTTCCAATAAGGCAGTTGGAAGAATGTACTCTTCTTCGTCCAGTTACAAGAATTACCTGGTTGGTCACGCTTTTTTTTCTAACCTTTCCTAAACGTCATGTTTCTTAATTGTTCTGATTGATAAAGTGCTTCATCACCAGTTAATGGAGTAGGCGCCACGACATTTTCTACTTTTCCATCAAATGCCCTTCGATTTCGATGCCATGGATGAGTAGCATTTAAGAAACGACGATGGCCCATGTAGCATAGCTTGTTCCGTAAAGAAACACAGTGGGTGTCCTTATGGCAACAAGGACATGCAAGCTTACCTTTAGTTGACCATCCAGAAAGGTTTTAGTATGCTGGGAAGTCATTAATTGTCCACATCATAGCTGCCCGTAACACAAAATTAGATTGTATGTAGGCATCATAAGTCTCTACCCCTACTTTCCATAACTCTTCCAACTCTTCAATCATCGGTTGCAAATAAACATCTATGTCATTTCCTGGACACTTAGGGCCTGGAATTAAGAGTGTCATCATAAAGTATGGGTATTTCATGCAATCCCAAGATGGAAGATTATATGGAACAAGAACAACAGGCCAAATACTATGATTAGCACTCATATCTCCAAAAGGTTGAAACCCATCACTTGCTAAGCCCAATCGAACATTTCTAGGATTATTAGAGAAGTCAGGGTATTATTGGTCGAAATATTTCCAAGCCAAAGAGTCAGAAGGATGTCTTAAAATGCCATCATCAACTTGTTTCTCCTTATGCCACTGCATTTTTTTAGCTGTGTGTTTTGCCATGAACAACCTTTGCAATCTAGGTTTAATTGGGAAATGATGCAAGACTTTGTTCGCTACTTTCTTCCCTTGGTGTTCACTTGACTTCCACCTAGGCTTCTTACATACAGGACATGAATTTTCATTGGCATGCTCTCGCCAATATAAGATACAATCATTTTCACATGTATCTATTTTCTTGTAATCCAACCCTAAATCTCCAATAATCTTTTTGGTTTCATAGTATGAATCAGGTATAGCTGCGCCATCGGGAAGAACTTCTTTAAATAAGCTAAGAATCGCATCTACAGATTTATTGGTCCAATGGTTAAGATACTTCAAGTGAAGTAACTTAACTACAAAAGATAACTTTGACACTTTACTACATCCGGGATAAAGTTCAGTCTCTGCATCTTTTAGTAAATCAAAGAACTTTTTTGCCCTCACATTTGGTTCTTTATTGTTCTCATAAACATGATTTACTTCCTCTATATTTGCAAATCCACAAGCATCATGTATCATCTCATTAATATCATCCATCACACCACTGTCATCTTCCCCTTGACAATCATTTCTAGGACTATGGGTTGTTACAATGGATTCTCCATGTAAGTCCCACACTTTGTAACTATGCCAAAATCCTTTTTTCAATAAGTCAAATCTCACCATATGTCTAAGCTTAAACTCTGTATTTCTACACCCCTTGCATGGAAATCGGATTAAAGTTTTGACTCCTGGCTGATTATATGCCCATTCAAGGAATTCATCTATTCCTCTTACATATGTTGGATCCGCTCTATTTTTTATATGTACCCAACTTTTATCCATTCCTTTGTCCTACATATATACATGTGAGTAAGTTTTCCCAAATGGTCATAAAAGATTCGAGGATCACACTTTAAAAGAGTCAGAAAAGGAGTAAGCCAAACTAACATACCCTTGATGCAAATTAATTTAAAAAAAAATCACTTAGCAAAAGATCAATAATGTATCCAAATATATCATAATCCATTAGAAATTACACATTCTCGGCCTAGAAATTCCCAATAGACCAACGAGAATTTTGCAATAAAATTGAAAAAAGAGATTATAAATAAATGCTATTCTTGTTTTCAATTGGCAATGATATTTGGTAACTATAAGTCACAGCAGTCTTTAATATTGTAATGATAAGCATTAGTTATATTCATCAAAACACAATAAACAATATCAGTTAGGATTAAATAATATTTGAATTTTATACCATGTAAGTGAAACTTATATATAATAACGCATAAATAATTTTCACTCGCTTATCACATTCATTATCCAAAATCTATTATGCTAGTGATTAGGTGTAGGTTCCAGTGCTGACGTTGGATATATATATACAATAATAATTCTTAATTATACCAATTAACATATGTATGCTTTATCTTATTCAGACTATTTCTGTCCTTTAGGACTATGAGGGTTATATCTCTCATTCCTCTCTACAACCCCCTATATACGTTTAATTTCTATCTTTACTTTTTCCTATCCATATAAATATATATAGAGATACAAATACATGAAAAAATTATTCTAACCAAATTTTTTCTTCACTGTCTCCAAAAACACCACTATACTGACATCTCTGGAACTACTAAAATCATTTAATTACATTGTAATTAACCTGATATAGATCAGTAATTGGATGAGGTACTAGATTCTTCTAATAGCTGATAAAATATTATATAGTGCTAATTAAATTTAGGCAACGTGTTAATGTTCATATGTGTGTGTGTGCGCGCGCTAATGAAATTATTTTTTTCAAAAAATTATTAATAAATTAAAATTATTATTTTTAACTTAAAATAAAAATATATATTTTTAATAAATACTAACTTTTAAAAAAAATTATTATTATCATTAAGGTATTTTAATCAAAATAAATAAAATTATAAATTTTTTAATCTAGTAAGAGACCAAGAAGAGTGTAACATTACAAAAAAAAATGACAGTATAATTTATTCTATATTTTTTTCTCTTAACTTGATAATTTGTTTTTCACTATTAGTATATTTGAAAGTATTTTTTTTCTTTGTCTCTTTTTTTTTTTGTTGTAGTACTTCTCTGTTGAGTTTAAGAAGCATACTTCCTTTAATGGTTTAAGAAAAAAATTACTCTTATGTATTATCCCTTTTTATATATAACTAAACACAATCAATAATATTGACTTTTTATCACATATATAGCATAATTTAACTGGGAGGAAAGAATAAAAAATATTCAAATTTATGTTGAACAGAGACAGAATAACAGAAGTTTGAAGGTGTAAGTATTGAACAGAGACATTTTTTGTATATGATCAAAGACACCAGAAATTGGTAGCAGTTCAAATGAGACACATTTGATATATAACATCACCTTTAACTATATAGAATCAGTATATATATATATGCAGAGATGAAGGTCGGCGGTTTCATCACCTTGGTTGGCAGGAGGCATCGGTTACAGCACCCATATTCACCATTACTCACAAGGAGGGAAGAGAAATCTTACCTTGAGTTGCGATGAAGGTCGGCGGCGATGGATGCAAACCCACAATGGAGCACGCACGGATGGAGCGACGTTGAAGAAAAACTCACAATGGACGCTATAGGAAGAAGACCCAAGCAAGAATGGTAGTGAACGGCACCAACGATGGCAACAGACGCTGGATCAGAGCAGAGGCGAGCTAGATGAAGTACTCTGGCGAATGTCCCCAATTTGGCGCAACAATATGCAGAGTGAAATTTAATTGGCCTTTTTTTAATTACTAATTTTATATTATATATAAAATATTGAAGTACAAATATCAAGAGTTGTTGTGGCGTCATGGTCACCTGGCTTGCAACACTTGCTAAGGACCCGTGCTCAAGCTGCGCTGGTGCACTTTTTGTGAAATTTAATAGCCTTTTTTTTTAATTTCTAATTTTATATTATATATAAAATATTGAAGTATAGAAATCAAGTGTTGTTGTGGCGTAATGGTCACTTGGCTTACAACACCGCCAAGGACCCGTGCTTGAGCTGCGCAGGTGCATTTTCTAATAAGTTTTTGTCTTCCGTTTCTCGTGCATCAGTGGTGACGGGAAAAAGTCGCCACTAAAGGTATTCCACGGCGCCAAGAATTGTTGCCATTGACTAGGTCCAGTGGCGACAAAAAAAAAACGTCGCCACTGGAAAGCTTCAGTGGCAATCATCTGTCGCCACTTAAGACTTTTAGTGGCGATTTTTTAATTGTCGCCACTAAATATCTTCAATGGCGATGGTTTTTGGCGTCGCGAAAAATCATTAGTGGCGACACATATTGGTGCCACTGAAAATGGGCTTTCAATGGCAACAAATTTGGTCGTCACTAAAATGTCACTGCCGAATGTCTTTTTTGTTTGTAGTGTTGTGAATGATTATGAAGTTGGGTTTTTGCCCTAAGTGAGACAGATGTGGTTTGATCTTAGTTTGAACTTGTTGAGCTATGTTATAAGCATTTTATGAACAAGAAATGATGTTTGAATGTTGGCATTGAGTTTATGATTTAAGTAAATGATTTAAGAACATGTTTTTGGGGCCAAACTCTAGGTAAAACCATAAATTTTCAAGTAAACTGAGCACTAAGAGCTGACTGCTAGCCCTAGAAGTCGACTTTCATGCTCTTATTCTACCTAAAAATATGAGATAGAATGCTAGCAGCTGACTGCCAGGCCCCTAAAAGTCAACTGTCGAGGTTAACAGCCGACTGCCAGACCCTTGGAAGTCAACTGTCGAGGTTAGCAGTTGACTACCAAGCCCTAACAGCCGACTAGTAACTCTCAACCAAGAAAGGATTTTAGATAGTGAGCTAACAGTCAACTACCAGCAAGGGGAAAGTCGACTGCCATCCCTCTAACAAGAAAAAATGAACTCAATTAACAATTTTAAGAGGAAAATAGCCTAAAATCTCACTCAAACTAATGATCTAAACCTGGGATGTAATGGGTACATGCAAGAGAAATAGTCACACGTCACTTGGATGATGAAATCCTTGTGACAAGTGAAATGATAGAGTCACAATTCACTTGGATGATGATATCCTTGTGATAGTTAAAGAGAAAGAGAAAAACACATAAGAGAGGGAAGAAAGGAGTATTTGTAACACCCCATAATTTAATTAGCCTAAATTAATGGTGTTATTTAATTAATTAGTTTGAATTACTTGCTTGCTAAGTAATTAGATGAATTATTTTTAAGGAAGGGAAATTTGGTGCTTAGAATTAATTCTTTGATTTCTTTATTTACCTAGCCTAAGTACCAAGTAAGAAGCAAAATGAGATGCAACAAAA
Organism: Senna siamea; assembly: GCA_031216115.1. Taxonomy (NCBI): domain Eukaryota; kingdom Viridiplantae; phylum Streptophyta; class Magnoliopsida; order Fabales; family Fabaceae; genus Senna; species Senna siamea. The sequence goes on from CM062354.1 coordinate 16,885,745, forward strand.
ATATATAGGTGTGTGTAAGTGTCATGTGAATGAGGGAGGAAAAGAGAGAATAGAAAAAAGTAAAAAAAAAAAGAAATACCAAGGTTGCTTATAAAGGTTAGTTGCTTGTAAGAGTGGACAAATCTAAACTTGCAAGAAAGGGAAATACTAAGTGTGCAAGCAAAGACAAAGTGTACTTGCAAGTACACTTTGTGCAAATATATATATATACATATCCAAAAGTGTGCATACTTTTCTTAAAAGAAAAAAAAAAGAGAAAGAAAGGGAAATGGAAAGTGGGAAGAGAATTAAAAATATATATATGTACTAAGGTTGCTTGTGGAAGTGGGAAAAGGTAAACTTGCAAGAAAAGGAATACTAAGGCAACAAGCAATCTAATAGGTGTAGAATTTTTTACAAAACTAGTGGCTAGTGGGATGCACCTAATGTATAGGAAGGAAGAAAAAAAGAAGGAAAACCAATTTACAAGCAACCTAAAAAGAAAAATAAAGAAATGAAAGAAAAAAGGAGGGAGGCATACCATAATCCCCACACTTGAAAATAAGGGAAGGGAGAGAAAGAAAAGAAGAAGGGAGAAAAGAGAGGGAGAAGGTGAGGCATCAAGGGAGAATTGAGAGATCAAGGAAGGAGGAAGTAAAGAAGAACTCAAGGGGAAAACCAAGGAAATCAAAGGAAAGGCCAAGAATATTTTCTCTAGCCCACTTGCAAGGTAGATTAGCAATTTGTTAAATTCTTATTCCATGATTGAGTATGCATGTTTAATGATATAGCTTCCATGGAATTTGAACCCATGTCTACACTCTTGATTTAGGAAAAATTTAATGGAACTTGCATGATAAAGATGGAAGGTGGCTAATGCTAATCTCTAAATTATTGTTTCCTTGAGATCATGAGAGGACTTAGATTTAGAAAGTTATTTAATGGTTTGGTTAACTTGTTTTACTATTCTTAATATTGTAGTGGACTTGTTATTTCCATGATGAAATTAATGGGGTTATTGAACATTTATGATTGCTAATAAAAATGCATGTGATTATGGGAAATTACTAGGAAAATTATTGGAATTTTTAAAAGGAAAATATAAATGGGAATTAATTTCTAAGCAAAGGAAATTATTGTGGAAGGGATTAGAATTTAAAATATATATATATATATATATAATGGAATTAATTTTCAAGCAAAGGAAATTATTAGGAAAATTATTAGAATTCCTAGAAAGAAAATGTACAATAGAACTAATACCAAGAAAGAGAAAATTAGTATTGAAAATATTAGAATTTTTAAAAAGAGAATATACATGGGAATTAATTTCCAAGAAACGAAAATTTATTATGAATTATTATTGAAGTTATTGAAGTTTGAGAAAAAAAAATGTACATTAGAATTAATTTCCAAGATAAGAAAATTATTATTGAAGTTATTGAAATTTTATAAGGAAAAAAAAATGCCCATTAGAATTAAACTCCAAGAAAAGACAATTATCATTGTAGTTGTTGGAATTTTAGAAGGAAAAATGCACATTTGTATAAATTTTCAAGAAAAGGAAAATTATTATTGAAATTATTAAAATTCTTAGAAGAAAAATGTACATTGGAAAAAACTTCCAAGAAAGGAAATTAATATTGAGATTATTAGAGTTTTATAGCAAAATGTACCTTAGAAATTGTTTCTAAGGAAAATAGAAACTATTCCTCAAGTATTGAATTTTTCATAAGAAATGTTAAAGATGCTCCACATAGGCGGCCTAGCGAGGCGTGGCCGAAGGTGCTCTATGCCCGTGACCTAGTGCTCATGATTTTGATCTATGCATGGCCGAGGGTCCACGATTTACAAAGTGCGGCCAAAGGTGCTCCACACGGGACCTAATGCTCATGATTACGCTCTATATGTGGCCGAGTGCTCACGATTTACAAGGTGTGGCCAAAGGTGCTCCACACGGGCGGCCTAGCGAGGCGTGGAGGTGCTCCATGCCTATGACCTAGTGCTCATGATTACGCTATGTACGTGGTCGAGTGTCCACAAATTACAAGGTGTGGCCGAAGGTGCTCCACACGGGTGACCTAGGGAGGTGTGGCCAAAGGTGCTCCGCACTTGTGACCTAGTGTTCACGTAACACGCATAAACACTATGATAATTCCATAATAAACCATTAAGCTGATAAGAATACATGTTATTTAAAAAGATATGTAATCTTCGTTAACTTCTATATTTATCATGCAATGATTTCTAGTTTACAGTTATGTGTAATATTACACCTAAAATCAAGGATGTAGATTGAATGTTTTAGTGCTTACACCCTGGTACATATTAGTTTCTTTTAAACTATGAATTGCTGAGCTACTGGGAAACTTGTGTTTCTCATCTATGTGCTAATATGTATCGAATCTGACGCCAGCTTGGTACGCGAGGTATGATTTCTTTTTGATTGAGTATAATTTTTGTAATCCCCTATTTTAGGTCCTAGCTAGGTCTGATTTAGAATAGGACAATAGTTGACCGTATACATGAGTTATATTTGGGATATACAGGGGAAACAAATATCTGAAGGATCGGACCACCCTTCATTTATACAGGAGTTTGAGTGACAGACCTGTTGTCTCCTAACTTTTGATGGTTGGGTACTTCGTATATCCAGAGATGTGACTTATCAGCATGTAATGGAAATTATTGGACCTATATTTATTTGAATTGCATGAAGGTTTTTAATTTTCATTGTATAGTGTAGTATTTTTATTCCGCTGTGCATGTAAGTTTTTATTCTGAGCAAAGGATCCTAAACCTAATCTACTTAATATAATTGAATGTTATAACTGCTCAGACACTAATCAAATTAAGGGTAAGGATAATGTACCGAACTTATCTTTGGATATTGGAGTTAACAATAAGACTAGATAGGGGCGTTACAGTATTCCTAAGTGTATGCCTAGGGATAGATAGGCTCATGATCGAGTAACCTATCTGTCGGTATGGGACGGCTGTTAGGCATTCCACGGTTGTGCCATGAATTAGGATGGTTACACATCCACTTGAACTAAGATGATTTTTGAAAACACCGTGATGGTTGCAAACTATAAGTGGGTGTCCTCTTTCAAAGGCCATTAAGAAACACATACTTAAAGTTAAGCAAGACCATTGGCATGACCCAAGTCACCTTAAAGTACATGTGAAGGAATAGCATACCAGGAGTGTGATCCATTAGAGATAGATGGTGATTCCATAGTATCATGATCCACCTAAAATCAGAGAGGAAATGATCTAGGTAGAGTTGACAACTATTGTAACATCCCACATTTTCTTAATTAGTCTAAACTAATGTTCCTCAATTAATTGCATGAATTTGGTTGTGTGATTTAATATTTAGAATAAATATGCTAAAAGATAACCCTTTCCATTCTTTGAGGTGCTTGATTTAATTTTCTTTCCTTTCAATTATCTAGCCGAATTGCCAAGGGAAGGAGTGAGTGAGAAAAACCAAATTAAAACTATGTATATACACATGCATTTGGTAAGGGAGCTTGGTAATCGGTTAAGTAAGCAATTGGTGAAAAATAAATATATGTATATAGACATGCACATGGAAATTAAGGAAAAGGAAAAAGGTGTGCAGTGCTTTGCATTGTTAGCCGAAGAACTAAAGGGGAGAGAGTGGAATAAAATATATATGTGCATGTAGCAAGCTAGGAGGAGAGTGTCCAATTTATTTAAAATAAAAGCTACATGTGGTGTACGGTAAATCAAGAATACAAGAGGAGAGAGGCGTGTGGCACTTGCCTTCCTTCCTTCCTTCTCTTTGTCCGCATACAAGGCCACCCAAAATGATGAGAGTAAGGAACTTAAGGCAAAGGAAGGTGCATCACTCAAGTAAGGATTTCAACATGAACCATACAAGCTCACGTGGATCCCTTTCTTTCCTCCCTTTTGGCGCCACCAAATGGAGTTTACATAGGAGTTGAATTAGGATGCCAAACGTGAAGCTGCTTGGACCGTACCTCTTGCATGTGAGCTTGAAGGTGGCATGATTTCCTTCCTTCCTTCCTTAAAAGTAGCCGAGTGAGATACACCAAATGTGCAAGCAATAAGAAAGAGTAGCATGGGAATGGTTTGCACTTAGTTATACGTGAGGTATGGAATAATAATAATAATAACAATAATAATAATAATAATAATAATAATAATAATAATAATAATAATAATAATAATAATAATAAGAAGGAATGGAGGTGGAGTCCATTTGGGAAGGCCGAATAGAAATTGTAAGGGAAAGAGAGGAGTGCAAAGGAAAAGGTAGAGACACACACGGCAATAAGGGAAAGAGGGGGAAGCATCTTATACTTGGGAAAAGGAAACTACACACACGGAAAGAACATTCAAAGAAAAAGATAGAGTGGCGAGAATTTTGGGTGAGGGAGAGAGTGAAGTTGACAAAAAAAAAAAAAGAAAGAAAGAGAATAGGGAAAGTAGCAAGAGGAGCAAAAAAAAAAAAAGAAAAGGGAGAAAGTCAAAGAGGAAGCCAAGCCAATCTCACCCTAGTTCATCATTAAGGTAGGTTGACAATTCTTGAACTTGTGTCCCAAGTTTCATATGTACACATCATGTTTTTACAAGCTTTCATGGGACATTATTGCTTCCCTACATTCTTGATATTATTAATGTTATGTTGGTTAAGCTTGCATGATAGATTGGTATGTTGGTTTATATGATCAAATGAATATTGTTGTTATGGAAAAAAAATTATAGTTAGTTAATGATGTTATCATAGTGGACTATGGTTGAGCATGATAGAAATGGATGGATGCTACTATGCTTCCTCTATTAAAACCCTCTTTGGCCAAATAGAAGAGGAAAGTTACACAAAATTGATGCTAAAAATTTTAGTTGAGATTAGTGAAAAAAAAAAATTACCATGGATGAAAGGGACCATACCATGATAGTTACAAAATAAAAGAGGGAAATTTGAATTTCAAAATGGTCAATTTCCTTAGGCCAAGTTCATGAAATTCACCTTGAGACTTGTTAGAATTTAAAAAGGAAATTGGATTATTATTAACTCCCAAGAGTGAGAAATTTACTTTGAAACTTTTTAGAAGTTTTCAAAAGAATTAGATTATCATTAATTTCCAAGAATGGGAAATTTACCTTGAGACTTGTTAGCATTTTTCAAAAGGATTAGATTATTATTAATTTCCAAGAATGGGAAATTTACCTTGAGACTTGTTAGAATTTTTCAAAAGAATTAAATTATTATTAATTTCCAAGCATGGGAAATTTACTTCAAGACTTGCTAGAATTTTACAAAGGAATTAGATTATTATTAATTTCCAAGAGTGGAAAATTTACCTTGAGACTTGTTAGAATTTTTCAAAAGAATTAAATTATTATCAATTTCTAAGAGTGGGAAATTTACCTTGAAACTTATTAGAATTGTACAAGAGATGCATAGTATTATTTTTCAAGAAAGGGAAGTCTATTCTTGAATCTTATTAGAATTTTATAAAGGTGGCCAAGTGTCCACAAAAGTGCCCAAGTGTGCACAAGAATTTTATAAAAGTGGCCAAGTATCCACAAGTGCCCAAGTGTGCACAAAGATTTTATAAAGGTAAGTTTTAAGAATGATAAGCATAAATGATTTTTGTTAATTTTATGATAACATGTTTAATAGCATGCAAAGATGTTTTACTTGAAAAGAATATCATTTTATCACATTGACACATAAATTGATCATGCAATGCTTGCCAATTTATATTTATGAATAAGGTTATGGGTTTCAAAATTTAAGAATGTAGGAATAAATGTTTTTGGTGCTTGCAACCTGGTACATGTTAGTAACATTTTTAAACCCTAAATTGTTAAGCTACTGGGAAACTTGTGTTTCTCATTCATATGCTAATATGTATAAGATGCAGACGCTTAGCGGGGCCAGGGAAGTAGAAGTTTTTTTGTGATCAAAGAAATTTTTTTGTAACTACTTATTTTGGATCCGGATTCTAGATATATTTTAGATTAGAATTAATACTATTCTTTTAGATGTGTACATGAAATTTAAATAGGGGATTGTTGGGAAAAGGATATAGGAAGGACCGGTTCATTTCCATTATTTATAAAGGGTTCTGAGTGACAAGATTATTATCTCCTGACTCCTGATGGACGGGTACTTCATATATCCCAGATACATGTTTACAAACAATGTAATGGATAATTATTGAACATTATTATTTGAATAATATGAAGTTTTAAATTTTTGTTGTATAGTATAGTATTTTAATTTTCGTTGTGCATACGAGATTTAATCTAAGCAAAAGATCCCAAACTTAATCCGCTTAAATAAAACTTAATGGTATAACTGTTCAAACTTGATAATGAAAGGATAAGAATAATGTACCAAACTTATCTGTTTACATTGGAGGAAGTGTAATACTGGATAGGGGCGTTACAACTATCCCACTGGTTATGAGAATGGTACTCGGATCTAGATGAGGGATGCCTCAGAATGTACAAAAAGTTAAAGTTAAATGCTAGAGTTAGCCATATGGTGGCTGAATAGTCACAAACTCGGGGTTTCATGTAACAACGGGAAAGATTTGAAAGAGTTTTAAAGGATTTGAAAGATAAAAACTTGATTTTAACCCTAATTCCAATTAAACGAAGTCTGGCACAAATTTTGAGGATAATGACTTGACACAGAAGGTCGTTCGAATCCAGAAACACGATCAAACAGAAAAAAATGCAATCCGGCAATCAGAAACTGATGGAAGAAGTTTCGTGCGTCAATTTCGTTGACGGAGGCCAAAGCTTTTGCATAAAAATGCGTGCCGACGTCTAGAAGGATGCCGACACCCCAAAACATCCCCAGGTGGCCCGGGAAAAGTCAAAATCGTCCCTGGAGGCTTTAAATTACGCAAATTCCCTCCATTTCTCTCATTTCACTCTCTCTCCTCACCACACTCTCTCTCTCCTCTCTCTTTTTTCTCTCCACCTTCCTCTACCGTGAACAGCCGCTACAGCTACCGTGGGCCGCCACCAAGGGTACCAACCGATAGCCCTCACTGCCCACAACCTCCAGCAACCAACCACAGCCACCAACGGCCGCCGGAGCCGCCGAAAAAATGTCATTTTTCCCCTCCATCGCGCGAAACTTCCCCAGCTCGAATCGCCACCGTCCGTCGCCGTTGACCCTCACCGCCCCCACCACCGTGTAGCCCGAGCTGCCAGTTGCCTCTAGTAGCTCGGCGCCGTCGAAAGGAGGCCGGACGCGCTCGGATCGAGGTAGAACATCGTCCACTGTGCGAGAAGTTTTGTGGCCGGAAAACACCGCCCAAACGGTCGTGAACCGCCATGCCACCACCGTATTCGGACTCCTGGGCTTGCGGGCTTCACCGTGGTGTGATTTTCGAGGCAAACCGCATCTCCCCACCGTGTGCCACTGCGCGCCACCGTGTGCCGCCATGCCGGAGCTTTTGGACGTGCATCCCGAGAAATCGAGACCACCGTGACGTAGAATTCCATCATCCGAGCACAGTGGTAAGGTCCGTTTTCCCAAAAACTAATGGTATATGACTGAAATGGCTGCCGAACATAATTAGGCAACTAATTAACCTAGATAAGCGTATGTAGGAGTTTAGGATTGAAAATTGGATGACGTGACGAGCCTAAATGTTTAATTTTATGTCCAGGAAATTAATCAGGCTCAGAAATCGAGACTGCGTGGAATTCCGAAGTGATTTAGAGCATTCGGAGACCAGGTAGGATAATTTACACTTCCCGAACCCTAGAATTGACTTAGTGAATACCTATATGATTTAGATAACTTGCATGGATTTGCGTGCTACTTTCGATGGGATAAAGGTTGCATGCCTATGTGCTGAAAACCCTAATTGCATGTTAGACACCTTTTTTATCGAGTTTAGATGCCTTTAGGACGGATTTACTTAGGGTTGGGTACTTGATAGCCGGTATGGGACGGCCGTTAAGTATCCCTCGTACAGGAAGATTTTAAACAAAACTATTTTTATCAGATTTAGCCTGTATTGAGTTAGGGATTACGTGTTAAACCAAGACGACCCTAAGAAAGGTTTAGAGAGTATAAGGGTGGATAACCTACACAGGGAAACGTTGTGATTTAGGCGTAATACCCTAGAACCCTGAGGAATAGCTGACTGAGTGCATGTGAGTTCGAATAGACTGTATGAGGATGAGAATTGGCGTATGTGCACATGCTAGGGGACGCCCTAGATGTTGATTCTCACCCGGTCCTTGAGTGAGTGATTGGTGTTACGGATCACACTCACAATATAGGCTTGATTCGGGTGATTGGTGTTACGGATCACACCCAACGATAAAAGAGGTATTCTCTCTAGACTACGTGGAATTAGATGATCATTTAGATTTGGTTACAACGGACTTGTAGCCAACGAGGATTGAGAGACACAGGGCATGGGATTTTACTTGATTTTGATGACTGATTTTAAAAGAAATGGATTTCCTGATTGTGATATATTGCCGCAATTTCCATGTGTTTAAACGATTTTAAAGAAAAGGTATTTCACTGTTTTCGAACTGATTTTGGGAAGACGATTTCGGTGTTCGTACCGCTGGGTATTCAACTGGTTTTCGAATGATAATTGAATTGTAAATTATTCTACTAGGATTCATATCTCATTAGGTTGTTTACTCAGATGAACAGGGACAGGGGCAGGAGCCCAGACGATAGCCGAGGCTGACTTAAGGATAGACCAGAGGATGATTAGCTTAGGCTTGAATCATTTGTATATATACTTGATGATACTGTTATTTATCGAATTCTGTTTCTTATGAATTCTGTATGGATTAGACTGAATGTATATATAACATTTCAGATAGTATACATGGATCGTAGTGATGAATTAACTCTGTTGTACATGGATGTATGATAGGTATGTTTATTACTGTTGTTGGACTGGCTGTTGATGTTTAAACAGGTGATTCTGTATTTGGGATGTGATCGAATTACAGAGGAAACTCTGCCAGATTTTTGGTAGAATTTACCACTGTAAACTTATGGATTTGAATTAAAATATGTATGAATGTATGACACGACGTATATATGAGTTTTAGATTTCATTCCAGAGAAATTTATGATGCATGTATGTATAGTTAGTTAGCTACGTGTGAATTAGGGTTGAACGGAATCCGAATGGACGATGGAGAGTCTATTTGGGTTACGCTCAACCAGTAGCGATCCCCTGACATTCCCACATAGGGAATAAGAATTTAGAATACCCCATATGCTTTCGCTAATCAGATAAGCATCGCGTATGACGTATTAGGGGGTCGTTACAATGATGGTATCAGAGCCCGGTTTGTCGAATCTTCTGGTTTAGTGGGCTTAAGACTTTAAATCTTTGGGCTTGCAGCTTTAGGGTTTTGATTGATTTGACTCTGGAATGATAGGACCTGATTTGAATTGATAATGAACGGAATGAATTTGATGTACTTTTGTCAACTATTGCTGTGTGACTGATCTATTTGTTTCTGTGTCAGATAAGCATGGTAGAATCTAGCAGGGACGCCACACGTAGGCCCAGAGGGAGGCCAAGGCACAGAAACCAGGGAGCGTCAGGTAGTGGTAGCATGGAGACTGAGGTTGACATGCGAGAGATAATGGAATCTATCAGATTAATGGCCGATGCAATGAGAGACCAGGCCACTACCAGTGCCAATGCAATGAGACAGAAGCAGGAAGATAGACAGATGAGAAACGACGGAGCCACTCAACAGGTGAATCCACTATATCAGGGATGGATTGAATTCCAGAGAGCAGGTCCATCTCTGTTTACAGGTGCCTCCGATCTAGCTGCTGTGGAAGCTTGGATAAAAGGAATTGAAAAGATTTTCAGGTTGTTGCAGTGCGACGATGAACAGAAGGTCACATATGTAACATATATGCTGAAGGGCGAAGCTAAACTTTGGTGGATAGATGCCCAGCAACTGATGGAGAGCTGAGGCATTCCACTAACCTGGGAATCTTTCAAGAGAGTCTTCATGGATCAATATATCCCTAAGAGCGTGAAACAAGCAAAGGAAGCACAGTTCCTGAAGCTTACCCAGGGAGGCACGCCATTTGACGAGTATTTGAAACAGTTTGAAGAATTATCAAGGTACTCTACTTACCAGCGAATGCATTACGATGAGGCTTGGAAAGCGAAGCAACTGGAAGAAGGTCTCGATTTACCTATGAAGACTCAGTTAGCTACCTTGGAGATTCGAGACTTTGCCACACTGGTGAACAAGTGCCGAATTCTGAGCAAGAATTTAGAATAGAAACAGACTCAGAATATGACACAACGAACAGGGAACCGGCCCAGACAAGCGCCCAGAAATCTGAATGTAAGGAGCGGTATGTTTAAACCGCAACCAGGGGCTTCTAGTAGCAGTGGGAGGCGACCTGATAATACTCTCTGTTCGAAGTGTGGTACCAGACATCCAAATCAACCCTACTGGCATTAGACTCCACTCCAGTGTTATAGATGTGGAGGCACAGGACACATGGCCAGATACTGCCCTTCCACTGGGAATCAGCCGACATCTGGTAGCCAAAGACCGCAGGCTCCAGGGAGAGTTTTTACCATGAATGCTGCCAACGTCGACAGGTCCTCGGGCTTGATGCAGGGTAGAGGTAAAATTTATAATTTTTCTTTGATAATATTGTTTGATTCGGGTGCTACGCACTCATTTATTGCTGATGCATGCGTAGAAAGAATGAGATTACCTGTTCAAACCCTGCCCTGTGACCTATACATATCCACACCCTTGGGAGAGGCCACTATGTCCCCAAGAATATGCCTAAACTGCCCCTTAACCATTGAAGATACTTTATTTCTTGTGGACCTAGTGTGTATACCATTGTCAGGGATCGACATTATTTTGGGAATGGATTGGTTGACTAGGAATCGGGTCTTGTTGAATTGTTCCGAAGGGACAATTACTTATCTGGATAACGTACCTGTGCAAGGGAATGACAGAGCTTGTGAGATAGGTGATATGTCCCTTAATCTCTCTAAGGTAGAGTTGCAGGATAGACTGAGTCAAATCCCAATCGTTAGTGACTTTTCGGAGGTATTTCCTTTGGAAATTAGTAAACTGCCACCACCTAGGGAGATAGAATTCACCATTGACCTGATTCCGGGAGCGGGTCCAATAGCTATGACCCCGTATCGTATGGCCCCCGCAGAATTGAGAGAATTAAAAGTCTAAATTGAAGACATATTGGAGAAAGGGCTCATTAGGCCAAGTGTATCACCATGGGGAACTCCGGTCTTATTCGTAAAGAAGAAAGACGGGAGTTTAAGACTGTGTATTGATTACCGACAATTGAATAAGGTGACCATTAAGAAAAAATACCCATTGCCACGTATTGATGATTTATTTGATCAGTTGCAAGGTGCGACTGTATTTTCTAAGATAGATTTAAGGTCAGGATACCACTAGATTAAGGTTAGAGAGGAGGATATTCCTAAGACAGCATTCAGGACGAGATACGGCCATTATGAGTTCTTAGTGATGCCGTTTGGATTGACGAATGCACCCGCTGTCTTTATGGATTATATGAACAGAATTTTCAGACCCTATTTAGATCAATTCGTTGTGGTATTCATCGACGATATCTTAGTATATTCCAAGACTCACGAAGAGCATGCCCAGCATCTTAACACGGTGTTACAGATACTAGAAGAGAAACAATTGTATGCAAAGCTGGAGAAATGTGAGTTTTGGTTAGAAGTGAAATTTTTAGGAGATGTGGTAAATGGGAAATGGATAGCGGTTGACCCAAAGAAAATTGAAGCAGTATTAGATTGGGATCGACCTAGAACGGTCACCGAGATTAGGAGTTTCTTGGGTTTGGCTGGCTATTATCGAAAATTCATTCAAGGATTTTCGCAGATAGCTGTGCCATTGACCTGATTGACTCGGAAAGGGGTAGATTTTGAATGGAGCGAGCAGTGTGAAACTAGTTTTCAGATTTTGAAAGAGAAATTGACCACTGCTCCTGTATTAATTATTCCGAAACCCCTAGAACCCTTTACCGTATACACAGATGCATATTTAAGAGGCCTAGGTTGTGTTTTGATGCAGGATGGGAAAGTTATGGCTTATGCATCGCGACAATTGAAACCTGCAGAGGAGAACTACCCTACCCATGACTTAGAACTAGCTGTCGTTGTGTTTGCCCTAAATATTTGGAGACATTACCTGTATGGCGCGATATTCGAGGTATATAGTGATCATAAGAGCCTTAGGTATTTGTTTGATCAGAAGGAATTAAACATGAGGCAGCGTAAGTGGGTAGAATACTTGAAAGACTTTGATTTTGAGTTGAAATATCATGCAGGGAAAGCAAATGTTGTAGCCGATGCATTAAGCCGAAAGTCACTACAACTAGCTAGTTTAATGATTGGTGAGATGAGGTTACTTGAGGATTTTGGGAATCTTAGCCTCAACGTAATCTCGTTTCCACAAAAATTAGTGATGAGTGACTTTTTGATAACATGCGAATTGAGAGAACTAATTAGACAAGCCCAACTTGAGGATGAATCCTTGGAAGTATACGCAGACCAACCCGACTTTGGATTAGCACCTGATGGAGTCTTAATGTTTAGAAAGAGGGTAGTGATCCTGAACCATCAGGAATTAAAGAAAAAAGTGTTAGCAGAAGCTCACAGAAGCCATTACACTATTCACCCTGATATTTCCAAGATGTATCAGGATTTAAAGAGAAATTTTTGGTGGCCTGGTATGAGGAGAGATATCACAGATTATGTGAATGCCTGTTTGACTTGTCAACAGGTTAAGATAGAGCATCAGAAACCCGCGGGGCTACTTAAGCCATTAGAGATACCAGAGAGGAAATGGGATCAGATCACTATGGATTTCGTGGTTGGATTACCTAGAACACCAGCAGGATTTGATGCCATTTCGGTAATAGTGGATAGGTTGACCAAGTCTGCGCACTTTTTGCCTGTTAGGGTGCGTTACTCCATGGAGAAATTAGCCGAAGTATACCTTAGGGAAATTGTAAGATTACATGGAATACCGTCAGGTATAGTATCTGATCGAGATCCTAGGTTTACTTCGAGATTTTGGCAATCCCTACAGCAAGCCTTAGGAACCCAACTTAAATTTAGCACAGCCTATCATCCTCAGACTGACGGGCAGTCTGAGAGGACTATTCAAACCCTAGAAGACATGTTGAGGGCGTGTGTACTTGAGCAGAAAGGAAGTTGGGATAAACACCTGCCGTTGATAGAGTTTGCATACAACAACAGTTATCACTCTACCATCGGCATGGCACCGTATGAGGCTCTGTATGGGAGGAGTTGTAAATCACCTTTAAGTTGGATAGAGATGGGGGAGAGTGCACTGTTGGGACCTGAAATGGTGCAAGAAACCACTGATCAAATCAAAATGATCAGGGAAAAGATGAGAGCTGCCCAACAGAGGCAAGAATCTTATGCCAACAAGAGAAGAAGGCCTTTGGAATTTAACAAGGGAGATCACGTATTTCTGAAAGTGTCCCCCACCACGGGTATTGGTAGACAGATAAGGACTAAGAAACTAAGTCCTAGATTCTTAGGACCATTCCAAATTTTACAAAGAGTTGGTCCCATTGCCTACGAAATTGCTTTACCTCCCCATTTGTCCAACCTACATGATGTTTTCCACGTCTCCCAACTTCGTAAATATGTCCCAAATCCTGCGCATGTATTAGAGAATCAACCAATAATATTAAAGGAAAATTTGACTTATGAATCTACTCCTGTTCAAATCCTTGACTATAAGACTAAGCAGCTTCGAAGTAAAATAATACCTCTAGTTAAGGTACTTTGTCAGGATGTAGCGTCGCAGGAGATGACGTGCGAGAAAGAAGATGAAATAAGACAAAGATATCCAGAACTGTTTACAGGTATGAATTTTGGGGACAAAATTTCTTTTAAGGGGGGGGAATGTAACAACGGGAAAGATTTGAAAGAGTTTTAAAGGATTTGAAAGATAAAAACTTGATTTTAACCCTAATTCCAATAAAACGAAGTCTAGCACGAATTTCAAGGATAATGACTTGACACAGAAGGTCGTTCGAATCCAGAAACACGATCAAACAGAAAGAAATGCAATCCGGCGATCAGAAACTGATGGAAGAAGTTTCGTGCATCAATTTCGTTGACGGAGGCTAAAGCTTTCACATAGAAATGCGTGCCGACGTCTGGAAGGATGCCGACACCCCAAAACATCCCCAGGTGGCCCGGGAAAAGTCAGAATCGTCCCTGGAGGCTTTAAATTACGCAAATTCCTTCCATTTCTCTCATTTCACTCTCTCTCCTCACCACACACTCTATCTCCTCTCTCTTTTTTCTCTCCACCTTCCTCCACCGTGAACGGCCGCTACAGCCACCGTGGGTCGCCACCAAGGGTACCAACCGACAGCCCTCACTGCCCACAACCTCCAACAACCAACCACGGCCACCAACGGCCGCCGGAGCCGCCAGAAAAATGCCATTTTTCCCCTCCATCGTGCGAAACTTCCCCAGCTCGAATTACCGCCGTCCGTCGCCGTTGACCCTCACCGCCTCCACCACTGTGTAGCCCGAGCTGCCAGCTGCCTCCAGTAGCTCGGCGCCTTCGAAAGGAGGCTGGACGCGCTCAGATCGAGGCAGAACGTTGTCCACCGTGTGAGAAGTTTCGTGGCCAGAAAACACTGCCCAAATGGCCGTGAACCGTCTTGCCACCACCGTATTCGGACTCCTGGGCTTGCGGGCTTCACCGTGGTGTGATTTTCGAGGCAAACCGCATCTCCCTGCCGTGCGCCGCTGCGCACCGCCGTCTGCCGCCGTGCCGGAGCTTCTGGATGTGCATCCCAAGAAACCGAGACCACCGTGACATAGAATTCCATCATCCGAGCACAGTGGTAAGGTCCGTTTTCCCAAAAACTAATGGTATATGACTGAAATGGCTGCCGAACGTAATTAGGCAACTAATTAACCTAGATAACTGTGTAACCAAGTTTAGGATTGAAAATTGGATGACGTGACGAGCCTAAATGTTTAATTTTATGTCCAAGAAATTAATCAGGCTCAGAAATCGAGACTGCGTGGAATTTCGAAGTGATTTAGGGCATTCAGAGACTAGGTAGGATAATTTACACTTCCCGAACCCTAGAATTGACTTAGTGAATACCTATATGATTTAGATGACTTGCATGGATTTACGTGCCACTTTCGATGGGATAAAAGTTGCATGCCTGTGTGCTGAAAACCCTAATTGCATGTTAGACACCTTGTTTATCGATTTTAGATGCCTTTAGGACGGATTTACTTAGGGTTAGGTACTTGATAGCCGGTATAGGGATAGTTAAGTATCCTAAATGCAGGAAGATTTTAAACGAAACTATTTTTATCAGATTTAGCCTGTACTGAGTTAGGGATTACGCGTTAAACCAGGACGACCCTAAGAAAGGTTTAGGGAGTATAAGGGTGGATAACCTACACGGAGAAACGTTGTGATTTAGGCGTAATACCCTAGAACCCTGAGGAATAGCCGACTGAGTGCATGTGAGTTCGAATAGACTGTATGAGGATGAGAATTGGCGTATGTGCACATGCTAGGGGACGCCCTAGATGTTGATTCTCACCCGGTCCTTGAGTGAGTGATTGGTGTTACGGATCACACTCACAATATAGGCTTGATTCGGGTGATTGGTGTTACGGATCACACCCAACGATAAGAGAGGTATTCTCTCTAGACTACGTAGAATTAGATGATGATTTAGATTCGGGTGATTGGTGTTACGGATCACACCCAACGATAATTGAATTGTAAATTATTCTACTGGGATTCATATCTCATTAGGTTGTTTACTCAGATGAACAGGGGCGAGGCGAGCCCAGACGATAGCCGAGGCTGACTTGAGGATAGACCGGAGGATGATTAGCTTAGGCTTGAATCATTTGTATATATACTTGATGATGCTGTTATTTATCGGATTCTGTTTCTTATGAATTCTGTATGGATTAGACTGAATGTACATATAACGTTTCAGATAGTATACATGGATCGTAGTGATGAATTAACTCTATTGTACATGGATGTATGATAGGTATGTTTATTACTGTTGTTGGACTGGCTGTTGATGTTTAAACAGGTGATTCTGTATTTAGGATGTGATCGAATTACAAAGGAAACTCTGCCAGATTTTCGATAGAATTTACCACTGTAAACTTATGGATTTGAATTAAAATATGTATGAATGTCTGACGCGACGTATATATGAGTTTTAGATTTCATTCCAGAGAAATTTATGATGCATGTATGTATAGTTAGTTAGCTGCATGTGAATTAGGGTTGAACGGAATCTGAATGGATGATGGAGAGTCTATTTTGGTTACGCTCAACCAGTAGCGATCCCCTGACATTCCTACATAGGGAATAAGCATTTAGAATACCCCATATGCTTCCGCTAATCAGATAAGCATCGCGTATGACGTATTAGGGGGTCGTTACATTTCACACCTTCACAACAGAATAAATACATAAAATGTACCTGGATTAACTATAAATAAACATGCATTCTCAATTAGATATAGTTAAATAACTATTGGACATGGAGGCAGCAATCCTGCCACTCATAACCCCAACGATTAGTCTATTCATCAATCCAGCCTAATTCCTATACAGATAAGTTATAATAGGCTATACAAAAGTAATCCTACACTAGCCTTTCTCAAGATATCATGAAGGCTAGCTCCATTCTACCATGTACTTAAGCTATTCAAGTTAAACAGTCTGTATGCTTGGAATGGACACTTCTTCCTACTTTACCTCTTTCTCCAACCCAAGGGGACCTACACATCTAGTAGATACCAACACTATTGTGAGAAATTAATCTCAGTAGCAATACGACTAGTTACGAAATCAATTGACTTGTACCACCGTGCTGGTATGAAAAAACTCTATATTCTTTCATAAAACATATCACATATTATTGGGATGTAGTGTATGTAGCATTTAATCATGTTATATACTCATACATATGCATATTCATCAAAACATATCATCTTTAAAACATAGGAAGTTCATTCATCATCAATCTCATCATCACTTTCATATAAAACATATATGGGATAGTAAAAATGCCATTATTTCATTTCCATAACATGTAAGTAGTAGATAAAACACCCTAAGAGTAATTGGGAGAGTCACCTAGCAACAACTCCAGCACCACTGTTTATATGAATGAGCACATGTCTATTTATTCATGCTTTAACTTCTGTACATTCTGAGGCATCCCCTAGTAGATCCAAATACCTTAATGGTCCCTGTCCCTTTCTGGTAGATCATCCCTGATTAACAGGATTCCTCCCTTTCGTCCTAAATAGGGCTGGTATAAACTTATGGGATCACTGTTAACTCTACCCGACTCATTTCCTCTCCACTTTTGGGCAGATCATAGTACTATGGAATCACCACCATTCTTTCAAGGTGGATCACACTCCCAGTACGTTATTCTCTACATATACTCTTGGATGAATCGTTCCATGCCCATGGTTATGCTTAACTCTAAGTATATGTTTCTCATATGGCCTTTAGGAGATGACACTAACTTAAAGTTTGCAACCATCAAGATTTTTCAAAATCATCTAAGTTCAAGTGGGTGTTGAACCATCCCAGTTTGTGACACAATTGTAGAATGCCCAACGACCATCCCATATCGATAATCGGTTACTCGATCATGAGCCTGTCTATCCTAACGCATACACTGAGAATACTTTCCTCTTTCCTTTTTTTGTGTTTTTTACTCTCTCTTTATTTCACTATCACAAGGGTCTCATCACCCAAAACTCTTAGTTTCCCTACTTACCTATGTTGTGAGCCCTTAATAAAGTTATTATGAAGAATTACTAAGCTCACGTTCTATTAAAAACCTCATTTCACAAGCTAAAGGGCTTCCAATCGATTGATGGAAGGTTAGCAGTTAGCTGGTGGCTCTCTGTATTCCTCGAGTGCCAGATAGTAAGTTAGCAGTCAGCTGCCAGCGGGTTGGCAATTGGATGGCAGCTTGCTGGAATGCATCTTAGGCAAAATAAGAGCACGGTAGTTGACTGCTTAGTCCAAACCTGGGCTTGACAGTTGACTGCTAAGAATCTGTATGTACTTTTGGGTTTTCAAGAACAAGATAGTCGAGTGCCCCATACTTAACAATTGGTTGTTATGCTCTGTTGCAGTTCAAAAAACATAATTTTGATAATACCCAATCCAAAATGGATTCTATTTTTCAATTCTAAACACATGAGCTTAGTTTCCATATAACAACCTTTATTTCTCATTAAACATTTCTCATCCATTAGCTCAAACATGGTGCATTATAGGAAAACTAGTCTATATCTGTAGATGAACATAACCCATCCCTTCTAATCCATTGCAAGCACATATATGAGCATACATTCAGCAACACAACATCCCATAGAAATAAAAAAGCATACAAAATGTAGGTTTAACCCCAAACTTAGTTCAAACATTCATAAATTCATACTTTTCCAATGATAGTAAACTTTTCAAAAAAGAGAGGGGTTTAGGACGAATTGCTACCTTGATTCCTTACAAATGTGTCTGTAGGATGTGTTATGAAAACTATCCCCTTGCTGTAGGATTAATTTCTAGCCTTGAATATGCTCTTTTGCCTTCAGAAATCTCCCTCCTTTTAGTTTAGCTAGGGTTTAAGGATAGTTTAGGTTATTGCATTTTAGTCCCTAAGCTACTTTGCAACCTTGGCCTCACTTACTTTTCCCTTTTCAATTGAGTCCCTAGCCATCTCTTGCTAAACTTTCATGTATTTCCTTTCAATTTAGTCCCTAGGCTAATGCAACTATATGAAACTAATGCAACATACAAAAGCATTAAACTTAATTTAACAATTAACAAACATCTCTTTAATCATATTTGAAGTGGATGTTACATTGCTTATCGTCCATAAACTAATGGGCAGACTAAAAGAACCATACAAACTCTAAAAGACATGTTTAGGGTCTGTATATTAAAACAAAAAGGAAGTTGGGATAGAATTTTTCCTTTAGTGGAATTTTCCTATAAAAATAGTTTCCACTCTAGTATAGGAATGACTCCATATGAAGCCTTGTATGGGAGAAATTGTAGATCACAATTATGTTAGTTTGAATTAGGGGAGAGACAATTATTAGGGCCAAAATTAATTCAACAAACTACTGATCAAATAAAAATGATTGGGGAGAAAATGGCTAAGCAAAATAATTATGCTGATAAGAGAAGGAAACCCTTAGAATTTTACAATAAGAGATCATGTTTTCCTTAGGGTATCTCTATTTACTGGTTGGTAAGGCTATTAAGTCCAGGAAACTAAATCCTAGATGCATTGGACCATACTAGATTCTAAAAAAGAATTGGTTCATCTGCTTATCAGATAAAATTACCTACATTTCTATCCAATCTCTATAATGTTTTTTATGTTTCTCAACTCCATAAATATATTTCTGATCCTTCACATGTTCTTAATGCCAGTACAGTACAATTGAAAGATAATTTGACTTATCATCCCAAACCTTTAAGAATCATTGGTACTAAGGTCAAGAAGCTAAGAAATAAGACTATTCCACTAGTTAAGGTATTGTAGGATTAGTCATCACCACAAGAAGCCACTTAAGAGAAAGAAGAGGAGATGAGAAGGAGTTTTCCATAAATTTTTGAAATAGGTATGTACAAATTTCAAGGATGAAATTTTTTTAAAGGAGGGGAGAAATGTGACATCCGGTCCTCCTATTTATTAAGAGACGGTTGTTAATTTTAAGTAAGTTAAATGCTTGTGTTCGTTGCATTAGATTGTATGTAGTTGCATTAAAAGGAGGGACTAAATTGAAAATAAAAGAATGGGGACTTAAGTGAAAAGAAAAGGTTTATTGGAGGAAACCATGTAAGCTTTCCATATTTCAAGGGTAGCTAACCGTAATTTTAGCCAAAAGATTTACTATAGCTACTAGAATTATGAATTTACCCGCCAATGGTTCAGGGGTAAAATAGTAATTTTTCAAGTGACCAGGGAGTTATCATTTTGAGCTGAATGATCAAGAATTTTGATTGCAATTGGCAATTCTCGAACCGCCTATAAATAGGGCCAAGTCCTAAAAGCTTCATTCCTTACCTTGCATTTCAAAATTTAAAGAGAGAAAGGGGAACTAAGTAAAGAGAGAAAGTGAAGGAGAAAATATCAAATCTCCACTTTCAACAAGAATTGAATCCATAAAAGTGTTTAGTAAGGCATCTAACACAATGATCAATTTACCAAAAAGGAAATAAGGTAGAAAAACAACCTATTGCCTCTAATTTTGAATTTACTATTCATATTCTGACAAATGATATTTTGATGTTATTTAAAGTAAGAAAGGGATTAAAACTACATTCTTGGTGTTTTTGAATGCTATTGGTGTTTTAAACTGCATGAATATACTTATGCAAGCTGAACTTAGATTATAAGAAATGAGTATTTACCTATTGAGTGAAAATGGGGTTCAATCCAAGATTTGAGTGAGATTAAATGGTATCTTGGGTTGTGTTTATGTGTAAAATAATGCTAGTATGCTGGTATTGAGTTACTGATTATCAAAAAGGGTTTATAAACAAGTTCTTGGGTGAAATTCTGGTGAACTGCAAGTTTGAAAATTAGAGTATCATGTAGAAGTCGACTTATAGACCCTATCAGTCGACTGTCGTATTTTTCAGTTGCCTAGAAACGCATACAGAATGCTAACAGTCAACTGCCAACCCATGGAAGTCGATTTTCGTGCTCATATTTTCTAAAAATTTGCCAAGAACGAAGCAGCTGATTGTCGAGCTTGGGGCAATCGACTGGTAAGCCTCAATTTGGAAAAATTTTGGGATAGTGAGTTGCAAGTCGATTGCCAGGTGGGTGGAAGCCGACTGGTAGGCCTCTGTTTTGAAAAATGAACTCAATTACCTAGCTTGAAGCATAGTTAGCCCAAAACTTTACTCAAATAAGGGATTTAAACCTGGAAATCTATAATGGATAATAAGAGGGTGAGAGTCAAAGAAAAGAGCAAGAATGATGTGAAAATTGGAAAGGAATGAGCATGAGAATTTCAAAAGAAATGAGAAAGTATTCTTAGTGTATGGATAGTGGTAGATAAAAATTTGGTACAATATTACATAAATTATTTTTAGTTTATTTTTTGTAAATAAAATTAATATTTTATATTATATAGATTTATTGTAGAATAATAAAAATTATTTAATTATCTTTAAAATTATATTAAAAATAAATATAATTATATTAAAAATTATTGACATGTGAGAGTAGTGCTTAATTTTGAGCTACGATGAAGAGAGGCAGAGTTTGAAAGATAAGGTAGAGTTTATTTTATAAGGGTAATTTAGTAATTTTAATAATCTAAAAGTATTCTCATGTCATGGAAATACAAAATTCGCACTCTCTTATGTGGAAATAATAGTCTGCAAAATCATAGGAACTCTATTCCCAAGAATTTTTTTAGTCTATGTATTAAATGTAAAAATGCAATATTTTGGACCTCCTATTCCTGAGAATCAATTTTTTAAATAATGTATCAAATGCCTCCTAAATTCAAGAGGAGTTTTGACATTTGACCATATATAATTTGAACACTAAAGGGTTGCATCTCTAATCTTATTTAGGGATGGCAAGGTAGAGATAGTACGAAGACAGAAAGTGTCTTTCTATTCTCATTCTAGTAGTCCATTCTAGGCTCGCTTCCATTTAGTTCCCATTCTTTATGTCACAAAAAAACAAAAAAACAAAAAAACAAAAGACTTTTCCATTTCTAATCCCTTGAGATTTAGGGATCTACGTAGTTCTCTTTAACATAACTTTATAAAAAAAAAAAAAACTTTTCATAACTTTTTTTTTAAAAAATATATTAACAAAAGATAATCAAATATTGATTGTAATTTTAAAGTTTTTAAATAAGATAGAGATTAATAAGAGAATAAAGAATATGACCTTAAAATTTTTTACTGTTTGAGAATTAGTAGGTTACGTAGTGTTTTTTAATTAATATAAATAATGCAAAGAGAAATTACAAAAAAAAAATAGTTATATAATATATACATAAATATTAATTTTAAAAAAATACTTAGATAAATTTTTGAGAGCAGGAACCTTACAAGATGATGTACCCCATCTTTCTTCAAAATTGTTTCAGAAAAGTTTTGTCCTCCTTCATCCCTTGGGCTAGAAAATTCTCATTTAAATTTTTATATAAGACAGGCCCACATGGATACTTAATCCTTGATCCTATTCTTGTACCTCAGAAAGGAGAAATAATGAACATAAAAATATACCATAATTTCGAGCTGTTAAGTAGGCATCTCAATTTCATTCAATGAACAATGCCAATTCGAGAGAGAAATTGCAAGGATTCAAATTTCACTGTTAAAAAACAAAAAAAGCAAATACACCCGAATGAGCAGCCATATACAAACTCAGGTCTATGATAGGTAAATGACTTATGAATCAGGAGAGTAAGTTAAAAGACACTGGCCATTGTTACAATCCCTTTCCCTCCTAAGACCTCAGAACAACTACTCAAATGCTATTGCACCTTTCAAGGTTTTCTTCCAGCAATATCTTCCAAAGTAAGATTCAGCGTATCAATTGAACCTTTCTTCACTTCTTCTCCACGGGCAGCCAAGAAATCCTCAATACTTCCCGGTTCACCGAACCACCCAAGATGATCAGCAATCAAGTGTAGATTATTACAGCCTCCACACCTTGCAACCACTACACCTTTCTCGTATGATTCGCGACAAACTGTCTTGATAGATCTTGTTTCGCAGACCTTGCAGGTGAATATCATAGCAAGATCATGCCTTGAGGATGTCTTTAAACTGGACTTGGCATAAAACTTCACAGCAGAATTCTCATTACTGGTATCTGGGTCAGAACTGGGTTTTATGGTGCCAACTTCACTGTTTTCTGAATCTTCACTAACGCGGTTAGTCGGATTTTTGTGTGTCTGGACTCCTCTTTTATAAAATTGATATCTGTTTAATATTGCATTGATAGAAGAATGCCAAGGGTATACTGCCAAAAAAAAAAAGTAACATTAATAACACTCACAACACAGTGTAGTATACATAAAGATAGATAACTAAAAATAATCATTCTTTGAATGTATACAAACACAAATAAAAGCATACATCACAAAGAAATTTACTAAATGAACCACGCAACCTAAAAGCTTAAGTTCTCTATGATAAGGATCAAGAATGGCTTTAACAAGTATGAGGTTCAGCAGAAAATTGCAAAAGTTGACAACTCAGTATAACCTCATTATTTGCAGACATTATCATGAAACATAAAACATAACAGAAACCTTATTATTCCATGGAAATGCCAGAAACAAAGATCAGATTGCTTAGAGCAGTGTCCAATTACGTCAATATCAACCTCTTTTTCCTTTTGTTCCAGACTCTTCTTTCACAAAATTGTGCAAATTAGATCAAGCTCATGAGACATACTATGAAGTTATAGGAGAAGGTTAGAGCAGAGATTGATGTTGGACACACGAATTACGGAGAATTAATTCGGTTTTATGTTAGAAAAGCCAACCATAGAGGTGATATATTTATCAAGAAGATTGATGGAAAGATATCAGAGATCTCATAAAAATCTATATATAGTTTTCATCGATTTAGAAAAAGCTTATGATAGAATACCAAAAGAGGTCCTATGAAAGGCTTTAGGAAGAAAAGGAATTCATGTGACTTATATTCAAGCAATCAAAGACATGTATGATGAGGTCACAACTTGTGTGAGAACACACGGTGAAGTCACGAAGGATTTTCCTATAACCATAAAACTACATAAAGGTTTAGTTTTGAATCTTTACCTTTTTAACTTGGTATTGGATGTGCTTATAGAACATATCCAAGAGATAGTACCAAAGTGTATGCTTTTTGCTGATGATATAGTCCTTGTTGGAGATTTCTAAGAAATAAACAAAAAATTAGAGAGGTGGAATGTAAATTCTGTGAAAGGGATACTGATTTTAGGGACGTCATACAAGAAGTCACAAGTTTTAATTATTTGGGAATGATGATACAAAATAATGAAAAAATATAAAGGGACATAAATCACAGGATTCAAGCTAGGTGGATGAAATGGAGAAAGGCTTCAGGTGTTATTTGTGATAAAAAAGTACTACTCAAGCTTAAGTGAAAATTTTATTGTACAACTATAAGACTTGCATTATTGTATGATACTAAATGTTAGGCGATAAAAAGTCAAATGAGCAAAAATTCAACGTTGAAAAAATAAGAATGCTGAGTTGGATGAATGGTTACACTAGATAAGATTAAAAATGAGTACATTAGGAACAAAGTTGAGATAATACCTATCACAAAAAAGTTAGTAGAAATATGTCTTAAGTGGTTTGGTAGAAGATAGAAGATAGTCTAATAATTAAAGGTAAGGGAAGACCAAAGAAAATAGGAGAAACTATTATGATAAATTTAACTATTAATAACAACTATAAAAAAGAGTAAAGATAGAACATGTTGGTTCAAGCCAATCCCACTTAGTGGGAAAAGACTTTGTTTCTTGTTTGTAAAGTAAGAAATGACAGTATATATTCTAGGTTAGAGAGCACGGACACACCATTTTGATCGAGTGTTGGCATGTTGAAATGGACACAGCCACAACATGCTGACAACACGTCTTTAACATGTATCTGTATATGTCAGAATAAAAGAAAATATTTTTTTTTA
This sequence comes from Senna siamea, assembly GCA_031216115.1. Taxonomy (NCBI): domain Eukaryota; kingdom Viridiplantae; phylum Streptophyta; class Magnoliopsida; order Fabales; family Fabaceae; genus Senna; species Senna siamea. The sequence goes on from CM062354.1 coordinate 16,910,558, forward strand.
CTTCAACACGTGCTTGACACAGCTGGACATGACTAGGAGACGACAATTTTAAATTTCAAGAAAATTAAAAAATGCAAAGAGAGAAAAGTATGTGTTTGCCTTATTAAACAATTTGAAATTATAAAAAAAAGGAAAGGAAGAAAAAACAAAGAAGCAGAAAGCATTCATTTCTTTTAAGTCAAGACCCAATCTCATTTTCCCCCCGCTCACCTTTCTGCCCTAGCATGCAACTTTCTCTATTGTTGTGCTCCATTGTTTTCTCTCCTCTCAACTCTTCTTTCTTGTAACATTTTTCAAGAAAAATCCTACTTCCTTTAGTAACATAAGTGTTGCTCTCAAAAACTTTTCTCAAAATCTCTTGAACTTTATTTTTCTATGTTCCTAAAGACTTGGTAGCTCTTATAAATGAATTTTTCCTTGTAAAATCATTTATCTAAGCTACCAAACAACTATTAGGGAGCTAATAGTCGATTGATATTTTTTAAATTTAGAAAAATTCAAACAATAGGTAGAGAGCTAATAGTTAACTACTATGCCCTTAGCAGCCAACTACTAGCCCATTGGGCAAAATAAATTCAAATTCGAGAGTAGTCAACTACTACAAGTCTGTAGCTCATTTCTCAAAACGATAAACATGACAGTTGACTAGTAGCCTTCTATAAGTCGATTGATACAGTACGGGAAAGTACAATAAAGATACAAAAGACTATATTTCAAAAGATAAGAAAAAATTTGATACCAAATAGATAAAAGATGCTCGCACTTGCAAAATTCTATAAGTAAACCCTTTGAAAGACTGAAAACATCAAGAGAAAACATTTGAAAACAAATTTCTAATCTTTCATTTGAGCTCTTACTTCTGATATTGTCTCTAGTGCTTCATTGGTAATCTTCACTCCAAAAAGAGAGTTTCTTTTTGAAAGAATCATCTTCTACTTTGAAATTGTGTGACAATCTCAAGGAAAGATTTTCCTTGAGTGAGTTAAAAAAGAAAGTGTTGAAAGTTTTGTAACGGCTCACAAGTGCCCATTTAGAACTTGTGGTGATAGTGAGAAGTCTTGAACTTTGCTTGGAGGCTAGACATGAACTTTGTTAAATAAGCTAAACCAAGATCTTTGTTCTTTATCTTTCTACACTTTCATTTCAACACTTCAAGTTTTTGCAAGTTTAAATTTCAGCACTCTTCTATTGTAATACCTATTTTGCTCTTTGCACTCTGTATTGGTGTTTAATCTAAAATCTCCTTCATCCTGTATTGTTTCCTTACAATTTCAATCTTTACAAACTTAATTTAAGTAGTTTGTGACAAGCTATAACTACTTTAAATTTACTAAGCTTTCAACAAACTCAGAAAAAATTTTAATGACCCAATTCACCCCCCTCTTAAGTGCTAGTCATTCCTAACAACACAAGGAATATAATTTCTATGTACTTGTACATGGCTATTTCTACTAAGTTCTTTTAGGAAAAAATTTTCAAGACGATAGTATCAAGTATATAGAAATTATGGATCATATATTTTGGAAAGTGTAACATCCTCCTAAACAATTTAGTCTTTGAAAGTTAGAGACATGTTTTTTATGTAAATGTGATATAGAAAGCTAGAAAAGTAAGTAGCGAGTCAATTGACTATAAAACCAGGCTAAAATGAGGCCTAGTTTAAGATAAAATGACATTTTATAGAAATGGTATATTCGGGTAATTTAACCCAAATGATAGATAAGAAATTAAAGACTAAGTAATCAAAAATCGAACATTGAGAGAATTTAATGAGAAAGTGGCACATATGGGGAAAAACTTTTTAAGATAGTTGAGATTTATTTTTAATTTAAAGACTAGTTAACAATTATTTTTCAATTTCACTTAACTACATTTTGATCCCCAGGCAACCCTGCATAACTAAGCAAGATGAAGTCTTCATCCCATCTCCATCTTCATCTTCTTCATCAAATAGAGAGAGTCAAGCTTAAGAGAAAGTAGGAAAATCTAAAGAACAAGGTACAAATCTGAATTACAACTTGCAGAGAATTGTTAGGATAGCCAAATCCCAACTCAGTATAGCCTAATCAACGTTTCAAGGTAATCAAAGAAATCTTCTTCTCCCTTGGGTGCAAGAACCCATCTTTTTTCTCTAAAAATCTGTTTTGAATTAAGTTAGAGAGATTTAAACTTGCATTCTTTGATTTACATGCTGGATATATGTTTGTAGAGCCTTATTTGAGGCTAAACTATGCTAGAGATGTGATTAAGGGTTGTGGGTAAGGGATTTCACTCCATGAAAACATGCTTCTATGGTAGGATTGATTTCCTAGCTCATAAAGCTTGATTTTGATGTAAGAAAGTATTTTGGGAAGAGGAAAAGAGTGTATGACTATTTCCAAATGAAATTTTAAAGTTTTCTTGATGTGTTAGGACTTACAAATGGATTTTAAACCAGATTTCAAGCTTTGAAACCTAGAAAAAACGCAAGTTTGGGTCTCTTCGCTGCGACCAAAAGCTACATTCGTCGCAGCGAACTGTCCCCAAACTAGCGCGGTTGGCTCTATACTCTTCACCGCGGCAAGAAGTGGTTTTCGCTGCGGTGAACTGTCATTAATATTCGTTGTGTTTTTCTCCGTGGATTTCGTCGCAGCGACATGTCCAACATATTTGTGTGCTATACCTTTGAATTATGCCTCTTTTCTTTCCCAAACATCATGTAAAGGCTAGGAAATTATTCCAATGTTATGATATTGTGTTTGAAAAATAATACGAAACAAATTTTAAAAGGAAGTAACTAGAAAGATAAAATGTAAATACTCTTATTATATGGTCTAGCCTAAAAAAGTTCTGGATCGAATGACCGGTGATTGGTATGGGATGGTTACGAAAATTCCACGTTTTCTAAATGAAAATAATCATTTAACTTTTCAAAGAATTATGAGAAAATAATGTATTGATGGTTAATCTTAAGTTAGTACTCCAATGACTACGAAGTTACCTACTTAGAGTTAAATCAATCATGATTATAGAACTTGTCAGACTAGTATATATAATAGAGGGTATTAAGTGAAAGCAACATTTGTCCTGTCTCACCATAGTACAGGTAGACATGATTTATAAACTAGGCAAAGGTACAGTGATCTGATGAATGAAAATGATCTGTGACCCATGAAGAGGCACAGTGATCTCCATCAAGCAAAATGGTCTTTTAACAGTGACTAGGAGACGCCCTAGAGGTAAAAGCTAGTTAACCTTTATGAAAAAAAGAATTCATACAATATTTGCTAGAAAAGAAAGAATGTATTGCCCAAGTAGAGTCAGATGAAAAGAGTATAATGAATGGCCAAGCAAAGTCATATGAAAGCTTATTTTATGAATGGCCAAGCAGAGCCATACGAAATATTATTTTATGATTAGCCTGGTGAGCCATATGAATGAAAGTTATTTTCATTATTTATTATGTTAAATGTTAATGATGTGAAGCATGAATATATCTGATGATGCCCATTAAATGACGTACTTGACATGATATATCATAGTAGTTGTATACTATCCTATGAAATTGTATTTATGATTTGACATGAAATTGAATGCAAGAGATTTTCTGTGTTTTTCACAACTGGTACCATCAGTGGTAAATTTGAACTTGATTTCTTTTGATTACTAAGATTTTATCTCACCTGTGCATTGATGTGTCCAAATGCCTAGGTACTAGATGATTTTGGAGGTGAAAATAGAACTGATTCACATACCTAGAGTAAGGTACCGTATACGTATAGCAAAAATAGAAGTGATTCACGTACCCGAAGCAAGGTACCGTATACCCGGAGTGGGTTAAAGCAATAAAGAAGATAGCCTTCTTTTTGGTGTTCCACCATCCCTGACCTGTTTTGAGAAGGCCATTGGGAACTTATATGTATGTATAGTTAAAGGAGGGTGGAACTTACTTGTAATCTAACGTATGTATATAAGTTTACTAACTTTGTATCATAACAACAGATATCCCATAATGGATTTGGGTGGTCTTGGAGAATGTTGATATCATTTTGCCGAGTTCACACCTAGTATTTTGAGAATCATGTATATATGTGTGTAAGTTATAAATAGAAATGTCTAGCTTGTATATATGTATATATCTTAGAATTTTTTTTATACTTCCGCTGCTCTATACACACACACACACATTATATACTAGTGAAAATCTTAAGCGTAACCTTAAACTTGAAATTGAACTAGAGTCTAGTTAAAGACTCTGAATAATTAATTTAAAATTGAACTCTAGTTAAAAAAAGTTATGCAGTAACACACCATCTCTACGGGGCTAGTATGTGTTGTACCTATAGGGGTGGAGTGTTACAGAAAGGGGCCTATAAAATAGTAGGCATTGGCACATATGACATTTCAAGGATAGATATTATAAATCTTTAAGTCTATAAACACATATAAAATATTATATGAATAGGACTAGGGATAGTATGAGATGTCCTAAGATAGTAAGGGTTATCCATATTGAGTAGTATAGAATGCTTGATAGGATAATTAATTAACTTGATTCTTACCCCTAAACAGCTAGCTTTTGAGGGAGGGTTTCCCAAGTCACTTGGGTTTTCACCATTTGGTATTAGAGTTGTTTTCTCTGATGACATGGAGAGAGGTACCTGCCAAGGATTCTGACTAACGAAGAGATTGACTGTGATAGAGTGAAACAATGCTGAGTAAAGTGTTGTAGAGTATAACCACCAGGATGTCAACTCTTCAAAGGTGGTGCTATGATTAGAACACCATTGGACTTATAATATATATACACACATATATGCCATGTTGTGTCCTATGCTATAATTTTAAGTATTTGGTGTCTCTGTGTCTGTGCTGTGTCTTTTGCCTGTGTCAATTCTAGGTAAAGGGCAAAGAATCCTCCCAAAAAGGAAAATGAAAAGGAAATGCTATTAGTAAGCCAAATTGATTCAACAAAACAACAATGCTGTCAAAAATCTTTGTATACTCATGATAGAAATTCCCTTTAAAGTTGAAAACTGGAAACAACCATGGACAAATATAAGGGGACACCATTGAAAGTTGAAAATAAAGTCACTGTTCTTAAACCATATACACTAACAACTTTACAAACCGCACACAGCCATAAAATCTCAGTATCATTATTCCAGCCAAAATCCTTTAAAAATATAATTTAAAACCTCATCAAATAAGACACGACACTTTAAATTAAGTGGACATGACATATAATGTTTTATTTCGCTGTATATAATGTATCAATATCTATGCTTAGGCTATAACCCATTAATATGATTAGGTATGTAATGTATTTTTTTTTTTTTGGTCATTGTCCAGCTTTGGTTCACGAAAATGATCAAGATAACTTTGTGTATTTTGCAAGATTCTAAGGTACAACAAAAAACCAAATCAATCCCAAAAGAAACCTAATGAAATTGCTTAGTTTGCCACACCCTAAATGAATTAGGTTTTTAAAATAGGAGAAAACTTAGTTACAATTCTTATGTTTTTGTTATATCATGTTCTCCAATAAAATCATAACAAATGGATTTTCTTTTTACAATTTAACAACACTTGATTGGATTTTTTTAAACCTTTGTCATATTTTTTATTAGAAAACCTAATAGCAATAACCTAGGGTATGGTCCTTCAAAATTCTATCTCACATCTTCAATGTTGACCCAACCTCACAAAAATATACTTAATTATGAACTTGCAGAGAAATACAAATAACCTCCCAAATAATCAGCATTTCGATTAGAAGGTCCACACTAAAGCCAACCAAGAATATGAAAATGCACATAACTAGGCCCATTTACTCATCCAAAAAAAAATCTAACAATTGTTTAGAAAACCTGTAAACTGGAACCATGAAAGCAAGATGAATTCCAAATGTGAAGCTTCCTTTTGTCTGTCATTTACAACAGTTATAGGATTACAATTTAAGGAAACTCCAACTTGCAGTTGATTTGGTAATCAAGTTTTACTTGTACTGCTCCTAGAAGCGCACTATGCCTTTGCGGAGCAAGCAGGAAAAATAAGAATTAAGGACTTTTTGTAGAACCTTGCATCCATCTCTCCAGTCTTTTAGTACGAAAGTTTTGAACAATATTTATAGCCAACCATTATCGAGGTATTGAATAACGGATATATCACCAACTTCATAGACGGACCTAATGATCATCTTCATGAAACTCAACTGAGATTATCAATTTACAAAAATATACCATCAAATTCCTTCCTCATTTTTTATTGAATATCCATTAATTAGCTAAATAACTTAGACTTTTATGCTATCTAAGTAATAATATAAGTACTCCTGTATATATCCAAGAATCATTAGCCGATAGATATTGTTAGTGGATCCAATTAAATGCATCGACCTTGGTTAATAGCAGCTGAGACCACGAAAAGTGGAAACTTCAAAAATAGAGATGAAAAAATAAAAGGGCAATTTTGGGTTTCATGATGGGAAAGCTGCACCCATGGGGTAGACCCAAACACTCCAGAATACACAGAAATCAAAACAAACACAAAAGCCAAAGTAATTAACCAGTAAATTCAGTAACTACAACCTCGCATTCGTAAGGTTTCAAGGGTTTGCACAGGCAAATAAAAGAACGAGGGCAAACCTTCAGTATCCGGGAAGTGAGGGTATTGCCGCGAAAAGAATGGCATCAACCGCCGCTGCAACATTGTGGCTGCCATAAGAAGATGGACGCTCCTTTACCCGAGGTCTATTACCACTTTTTGGCTTCGCAAGGTTTCGTTTAGTGTCTTATTTCTTCCTTTGAAGGGCGGTGGTATTAGAACTTTTTTAATTTTAGAGTAAAAGTTAAAAATTATAACTTTTCTTTTTAGTCATAAGAATTAAAAATTAAATATTTTTAAAAAAATTTTACTAAAATTTTATATTTATCAAAATATCTTTTAATTTATAATTATTCATCTAAATAATATTAATAGATATTTTATTAATAAAAAATAAAAACTAAATAAAAATATTTTATTAATTAAAACTACTAATTTATTTAATTAATAAAATAATTTATTTAATTAATAAAAATAATTTATTAAACGATTAAAAATAATTTATTTAACTAATAAAAATAATTTATTTAAATAATAAAAGTAATTTTTTTAATTAATAAAAATAATAAATAATAAATTTATAATCATTTATCGATTTATATAACATTACTAGCAAACTAAAATATAAACATATCTTTTTTTATAATTTTACAATTTAAAGTACTTTTTATACAAATTTTTAAAACACAAATTAGGTCTCAGATTCAGGCCAAAAAAAAAATTAGGTCTCATATACTAATAAAATTACTTTTCAACAAAAATTATCAAACACAAATTGCGTCATGACACTTTTTTTTTCTAAAATTTCATTTAAAAAGAAATTATTTAAAAATAAAAATATTTTAAAAACAATTTCAATCGAATCTATTTGTCACTTTACTTTTACAAACTACATAAGATATATTAGAAATAGAAGCGAGTAGGAAATTATGTGAGGAATGTTTTGGTAGAAAGCCAAAAAAATTATTTAATTTATATAAATATATATATTTAAAAAGGATTCGTTTAAAAAAAAGTTGGCATCCACTTTAATAATTAAAAGAATGGTGTTTGAAAGAGCCACATGGCGTTTTATATATTTTTTCCTTTTATCCATTTTTTAATATTTACTCAACATTTAAGGGTTGTCAAATTTAAAGATGATAATAAATGTGAGTATTATGAGTATCTAATGGTATCTAATGGATATCGAATAGTAAATATAATATGAATAGTAAAATGCAATCATACATCAAGTAATGTGGGCGTAGATATTAGTTTTGAATATTTTATATTTGTTTGAAATAAATAGATGCATAAGTATTACTAAAATAATATATATTATAAAATATTATATTATATATATAATTAAATACAATTTTATGTTTTTCAATGTTATTGGAATTTTTTTTATTTTTGTTTAAAATAATTATGTAAAACTTTTTTTATTGTAAAATAATTTGTATAGCCATTTATACAACACTTAATGATTAAATAGTATGCTCTTTTGATGAGCGAGAAACTCTCCCTTCTCTCTAAAAACAGAGCAAGTGGGTTTAATCTCTTGAATCCCGGTTCTGAAACTAGCTAACTTTTTCTATTAAAAGTTCACTTTCTTTTGCAGCGAACAAGGATGCATGTAGCTTATCAATGTTCATCTCACTTATTTTAATATTTTAGTTCTATGTAAAGCGATGTCTTTTAGCTATTGATGTGCCTTATTTTATGCATATTTGATTGATGTTATTTGTCCATTTTATGAGCATTTTGTGTTTTTATTCTAATAATCACTTGAGGTTGTATCCTTTTTCATTTCAGGAGTTTTATTAAGTCATCATCAGCAGTAGAGCAATTCTGGGTTCCAACACGAGCTGGAACACGCTCATGTTAAGAAAACTAGCCTAGAACATGACCATATGGAAGGAAACGACCTCCCACATGGCCATGTTGAAGTCTGACATGACCGTGTTGATAACATAGCCCTTCACAAGGCTTTGTTGAAGGATATGACCTCCCACACAATCATGTTGAAGTCCAACATGGTCATGTTAAGAAAAACGGTCTCTCTCTACATTCCTTATGACTAGTTTTTTTTATTGGGTTTTGCTTATATGTAGATATAGTTGTATTTATGAATATTGGAATGTTTGTTTGAGTGAAATATTGAAAAAATGGAATTTTTAAAGAATGGTACTCATTTTCATGAAAAAACCTAATTTTGAAATGGTTAAAGATGGCTTGAAATTGCATGAAAATGAAAGGTAAAATGTGGTTTTGAACTGGTATATTTTGAAATAGGAAGCTAAGGAAGCAAAGGATTGAAACCCTGTAATTTTCTCTCTTTTTCTCTTTGTGGCCTAGAGCACCATGTGATGTTATAGCTAAGATTTTCATGAAAATGTTCATGGATAAGTGTATATGAAATGTCATGAGTGAGCAAGAGAGAGAAGTAATGTTCATGATGCTACATTGGTAAATTTGTCTTTCATACCCATGTAATCCTATCTTGAAATGTGTCTTTAATATGAAAGTGAAGATGTATGTGTAAATATATGTATGGCATGGAAAATGAGCCATGAAAATGAAGACTATTCATATAGATACACATTTGAGTATGAAAAAAAAATGCCATGGGTAATGGAAGGAAATTGTACCATTATGCTTAAATGGTAGAAATGATGGAAGAAAGGGAAAAAATAGTATAAAAATCCCTAGCTTCCACTCTCTTCTCACCTTGGCCAAGAGTACTTCTCTATTGTTCCCTTGATGGCCAAATTTATATGTTAATGGGAAAGAGACTAATGAGTTTTAAAATGGCCGATACCAAGAGAAATGCAGAGGAAGGATGTATATGATGAACTATGAATAATAATTGCATGTATTTGTGCCATTGATACATTTATGTTTAAATTCATATGATTATTTTAACACCCCTAACCCTATATTCTTTTTTTAATTAAATAATATAAGATAATACAATATAGGATTGGTGAGTTTACTACTGCCTCTACCCGAGTATATTTTCAACTTTTCTAAGTTAAATAATTAAGTGCCACTAGTTTGGTTTACTACACTCAGGTTCTCACGTTATGTAGCGAAAATAAATAAAGTAATTTAAATGAGATAAATAGATATAGAGATATTTACATTCACATTCGATTGTACATAATATTTATACATACATAAACAATAGTGTGTGCCAGACATAAACCTATAGATATGCGAGTCTGAGCAAGGTAAAGAGACAACAAGCCTACCACTCATACCTTGTTTAAGCAAAACTCTCTATCTCACACATCTTAATACATATATGCCCTCCTTATCGACATCGAAATCATCCTCCTGATCCTTTCAAAATGCTAAAAAGGATTTAGGGAAGTGGGCATGTCAAAATACTATATACTCCTAGTTATGCATACAGTCAGGGGGTGGGTGGTAATTCAAATACAAGTAGGACCCAAAGTCCAGTGATCATAGGAAAATACCCTAGAAAGGGTATCTCAACTACTTTTATCTCTACCTCCAATAGCACCTGGTACCTAGGCATATGATACAAATAAGCATTTAATGAGAAATATTTCTCAATAGCAATAATTACTTGTGTTTAGAAATATATGTTTATACCACTGTACGGATAGGGAAATCCACTACATTCTTTTTCATAATAATTTAAAATATTATGCTATTGGAACAATATACATGGATTATATAATATCTCATGCATATACTTATGATTACAGATGCACTTCAACAGATATTCATCAGCTTTGTCAGACTATAATGGTAACAACTCATATTCTCATATTAGTATATAGAGCATAAACAAAGAAATCATGCAATTTGATATGACCATAATCAAAGCATCATAATATAACCCTTTCAAAATTTCTATTCATAAATGAGTTTTCTTGTGGTCATGAGCCACATGCAATCATTCTCCTGGTTTTCACCATCTGCATTCATTCTCATGGTTAACCGTCAGCATTTATTCTTGTGGTTAACCGTCAACAATATTTGTCGTGGTTAATCATCTGCAAAAATTTTCCTAGATTAAAGCCAGTTGTAGCCATTCTTACGGTATAACTGAATGCATCCCTTCTCGTGGTATAACCAAATGCAACTATTCTCGCGGATCAACAATTTGTAGTTACTCTCATTTTATGGCTTATGCTTAATTAAAATCTCTTATTTCTCTTCTCTTTTTCATAATTTCTCAAATATTCTCATTTCTCATGTTATCCATTACAATTCAAGATTAAATCCTACATTTGAGTGAAATATTGGTCTAATTGTGGATTAAAAATAGGTTATTGAATCAAAATTTCCAAAACAGATAGCTACAAATTGACTTCTAGCCTCTTAGCAGTCGACTTCCAGCTTACTACCTCAAAAATATCTTAAACAGAAAGCAATTAGTCAACTTCTAGGCCCCGACAGTCGACTACTCTATTCTTGCTAATTTCTAGAAAATAAGAACATGGAAGTTGACTTCTAGCCCTTGGCAGTCAACTGTTAACACTCTGGAAACGTTTCTAGGCAACTCAGGAGCACGACAGTTAACTGGTAGGGTCTACAAGTCGACTGCTACGTTATGCTCTGTTTTAAAAATTGTCATTGACCAATTATTTTAGCCTAAGAACATGTTTTTAAATAGTTTTGATAATTAAAACTCAATAACAGCATAGAAGCTTCATTTACCACTCGAAAATAGCCCAAACCACCAATTATTCATGCTCAAATCTCAAATTAAAACTCTTCTTTGAAAACCATGAAAAACCCATTTTTCAAATTTTCATTCATGCATACACAAGTACATTCAAGTAATTTAAAACATCCACTGGTATTCAACAACACTAAGAATGTAGGTTTTAATCTCCCTTAAGTTTAAAATCATAAAAACTCAAAATTTCCAACCATGAATAGTATTTTTTGAAATTAAGAGAGATTGGTGATTTGCTACCTTTTTGTTGATTTATACTTGGTATTTGATGATGGTAAAGTGTTCTAGCAAGTTTCCCTAGCTTTTGGAATACTCAAATCCAATTAACAGCTTTCTTCCTTCACAATTCCAACTCTCTCTCTCTAACTCATCCTCTCTCTCTAAAATTTCTTAATTGAAGTTGCATAATGAGGTGCTCTAGAGGCTTCATCTATTTATAGGTGATCTGGTCATTTGTAATTTCACTCTTAATTCCCGATCATTCGGCCCAAAATGATAATTTCTCCAACTATATGTTAAATTACCATTTTGTCTCTAGCTTACTAGCGGGAAGTTTCAAAATTCTGTTGCTACAGTAAATCTTTTGGCTAAATTTATATTCTATTACCCTGAAGTTTTGGAATTTCACACCTCTATCCTCACTTCATCTTTTTCCTTTCAATCTGGTCCCTATTCTTTCCTTTCCCTTAAAACTCTTATTCTAATGTTTCTATATGCAATTTAATGCAACAAACACAAGCATTTAATTCATTTAAAATTAACAAGCGTCTCTTAATGTGTAAAAGGAGTGGACGTTACAATTCTCCCCTCCTTTTAAAAAATTTCATCATTGAAATTTAAAACGTATCTAAACAAATAACTCTGGGTGAATTCTTTTCATATCATCTTCCTTTTCCCACATGGCTTCTTGTGGCGAAGACTGATCCCACAATACCTTTACCAGTGGAATTGTCTTATTCCTCAATTATTTGACCTCAGTATCAATGATTCTTAAAGGTCTAAGATTGTAAGTTAAATTATCTTTCAATTATATAGCACTGGCGTCAAGAATATGAGAAGGATCTGGGATATATTTACGAAGTTGAGAAATGTGAAAAACATTGTGGAGATTGGACAAAAATGGTGGTAATGCTATTTGATAAGTGGATGAACCTATTCTTTTTAGAATCTACTATGGTCTAAGGTATCTAGGATTTAGTTTTCTAGACTTAATAGCTCTACCAATACTAGTAACTGGAGATACTTTGAGAAAAACATAATCTCCTTCTGCAAATTCTAATGGCCTTCTCCTCTTATCATCATAACTTTTTCTATCTATCTTGGGCCTTGGCTATTTTCTCTCTTATTACTTTTATCTGGTCTATAGTTTGTTGAACTAATTCTGGTCCTAGTAGCTATCTCTCCCCCACCTCAAACCAACATAAGGGTGATTTACACTTTCTCCCATACAAGGCTTTATAAGAAGCCATTCCTATGCTGGTATGAAAACTATTATTATAGGAAAATTCAACTAAAGGTAAAATTTTATTCCAACTTCCTTTTTGTTCTAAGCAATAAGCATATCTTCTAATGTCTGGATCGTCCTTTCAGTCTGCCCATCAGTTTGAGGGTGATAAGCAGTACTGAAGTTCATCTTAGTACCAAATTTCTCTTGTAAGGCTCTCCAGAATCCAGAAGTAAACCTAGGATCTCTATCTGATACTATACTAGTGGGTATTCCTTGAAGTCTTACTATTTCTTGTATATACAAGTGGGCCAATTTATAGGAAATGTGGAAATTTAGTTAATCTTTCAACAATCACCTAGACTGCGTCATTTCCAGGCTGAGTTCTAGGCAAGCCAACTACTAAATCCATGGAAATTTTCTCCCATTTCCATTTAGGAATTTCTAGAGGTTATAGCATTCCTGCAGGTTTCTGATGTTCGATCTTCACCTGTTGGCACACTAGGTATTTAGCAACATACTTAACTATGTACTTTTTCATACCTGGCCACTAGAAAATTTTCTTTAAGTCTTGAAACATCTTAGTGGCACCAGGATGAATAGTATAGTTGCTCTTATAGGCTTATTCTAAAATCTTTTCCCTCAATTCTCCTGACTTTAGGATATATAACCTATTTTGGTAGGTTACTACACCATTGGTTTCTTTCTTAAATTCTTTTGGATCCTTAAGGGACTTCAAGAATTCATCCTCTATTTAAGCTTCTAGGATTTGAGTTCTAAAGATATTCTCAATTTTCATTTCACTCAAGTACATCCTATCTGGTAATATTAAAGTGAATAAACTCAAATTCCTAAACTTCTCAATTAAATTCATTTCACTCACCATCATGTGAGCTATGTGAAAGGATTTTCTACTTAGAGCATTGACCACTACGTTTGCCTTTCCAGGATGGTACTTCAATTCAAAATCATAATCCTTAATAAATTTTATCCATCTCCTCTGCCTCATATTCAAATCTTTTTTATTAAAAAGGTATTTGAGACTTTTGTGGTCACTAAATACCTCAAATCTAGATCCATAGAGATAATGTCTCCAAATATTTAAGGCAAACACTATGGCTGCTAATTCAAGATCATGGGTAGGATAATTTTTCTCATAAGGTCTTAATTTCCCAGACGTGTATGCCACCACCTTCCTATTTTTCATCAAGACACAACCTAGGCCGTTCTTAGATGCATCACAGTACACTTCAAAATTTTCTAATGGATCAGGAATAATTAAGACAAGTGTGGTTGTCAATTTTTTTTAGAGTTTAGAAACTATGTTTACATTTGGCATCCCACATAAATGAAACATCCTTCCTAGTCAATTTAGTCAAAGGAAATGGTAACTACGAAAACCCTTGAATAAATTTCTTATAGTAACCGGTTAATCCGAGAAAACTATAAATTTTTGTCACTGTGGTAGGTCGCTCCCAACCAACTATTGCCTCTGTCTTACTGGAATCTACTGCTACTCCATTTCTAGTGATTACATGACCTAAGAATTTTACCTCTTCTAACCAAAATTCACACTTCTCAAGTTTAGCATACAATTGCTTCTCTTTAAGCAAGTACAGAAAAATCCTAAGATGATGTTCATGCTCCTCACTACTTTTAGAATATACAAGAATGTCATCAATAAACACTACCATGAATTAATCTAGGTAAGGTCTAAAGATACGATTCATGTAATCCATGAAAATAGCTAGAGCATTCGTCAATCTGAATGGCATTACAAGAAATTAATAATGCCCATATTTGGTTCTAAAGGCTGTCTTAGGTATGTCTTCTATTTTCACTCTAATTTGATGGTACCCCAACCTCAAATCAATTTTGGAAAACATAGTATCCCCTCTCAATTGATCCAACAGATCATCTATCCTAGGAAGTGGATATTTATTCTTTATTGCTACCCTGTTCAATTGCCTATAATCTATACACAACCTTAAGCTTCCATCTTTCTTGTTCACAAATAATACCGGGGCTCCATTTGCTGAAGCATTAGGCCTAATGAATTATTTTTCCAATAGGTCTTCTATCTGTATCTTCAACTCCGTCAAATCTATGGGAAACATTCTATAGGGTGCTATAGAAATTAGTCTCGTACTTGGAATCAATTCTATAGAAAATTCTATCTCTCTCTCAAGTGGAAGACTTAAGACTTCATTGGGAAAAACATCCAAAAATTCACACACTATAGGAATGACATCAAGTTTATGTTGAACTTTAATCTCAAAAGCACATAGAAATTGCATTCTCTCATTCTTTCTCTCAATACTCCTGTTTACTGGTAAGGTATCTACAAAATTTATAGATTTTTTTGAACAATCCAAGATTACATTATTTATAGACAACCAGTCTATCCTAAGAATAATGTCCAAATCCAATAAAGGTAAACAAATTAGATCAACAACAAATGATCTGTTTTCAACAATAATAGAACAATTCAAGTAGGCTAAAGAAGTCAGAAATTGCTCTTCAGCTGGGATAGAAATAGATAATGGATAAGTTAAACTAGTCATAGGTAGATTTAATCTCTTCACACATTCTAAAGAAATGAATGAGTGAGTAGCGCTAGAATCAAACATTACAATTAAAGATATACCATTAATTAAACATTTACCTTTCATTAAATTATCGGACTGAGCCACTTCCTTACCCTTGAGGGTATAGACTCTTCCATTAGTAGGAGGTTTAGTGGTGTCTGTAACATCCTCTCCAATTATTATTAAAGAGATGTTTGATAATTGTTAATTTGATGCTTAATGCTTGTGTATGTTGCATTAGTACATATAGTTGCATTAGTACAGGGACCAACTTGAAAGAATTACAATTCCTTAGTTGAGAGTGAGGCCAAGGACCTAAGTGAAAAAGGAAATTGTGCTGAGACAAAATGTGTAAAGTAAACCAAGGACCAAAGAGCAATTTCCCAAACTTTCCCTTAAACCCTAGAAGTAGCCCTAAACCCTTTTCATTCTTCTAAACTTTCAGCATTCTAGAGAGAGAAGCAGAAGGGGCGAGTAGAGAGAGAAAGTGTAGAGTTAGGGCTAGGAAGGGAAGGTTTCTGAAGTAAAGGGTGATTTAAGGCTAGGATTCGATCCTAAAACAAGAGAGAATCATTCCTAACACATCAAACACAAATTTTGCAAGAATTAAGGTAGAAATCCATCCTAAACCCCTATCTTTTTCTGAAATGTTATTGCTGCTGGAAAATATGGATTTCTACATGTTTAAACTGAGATTGGGGTTAAACCTACATTCTGTATGCTTTTCTACTTTTATGGGATTTTGTGTTACTGAATGTAAGCTCATATATGTGCTTGTAATGCATTAGAAGGGCTGGATTGTGTTCATCTAGAGATATAGACTAGATTTCCTTGAATATACCATGTTTGAGCTAATGAATGAGAAATGTATAATGAAAAGTAAAGTTTATTGTATGAGAATTAAGCTCATATGTTTAGAATTGAAAATAGATTGCATTCTGGACTAGGTATTATCAAAATCTTTTTTTTTGAACTACAGAGGAGTATAGTAGCCGACTGCTAAGTAGGGGCAGTCGACTGTCGTGTTCCTGAAAAACCAAGAAGTGTAGACAGAGGCTTAACAGCTGACTACCAAATTTCTAGCAGTTGACTGTCGGGCCTAGGTCTCCACTAAGCAGTCGACTGGCCATCCTTGCAGTTGAATTTCATGCTCTTAAAAACCCAGAAGTGCAGACAGAGGCTTAGCAGCCGACTGCCAGGTTCTTAGCAATTGATTATCGGGCCCAAGTTTGCATTGAGCAGTCGACTAGCAATCTTAGCAGTCGACTTTTGTGCTCATATTTTTACCCAAAACGCATTCCAGAAAGCCACCAGCTGACTTCCAGCATGATGGCAGTCGACTACTAGCTTACTGTCTGGTATCTAAGGATTATAGAAGCCACTAGCCAATTGCTAGCCTTCCAGTAGTCGACTAGCAGCCCTCTAACTTGCGAAATGAGGTTTTTAATGGCAATTGAGCTTAGTAATTCTTCATACTAACTTAATTAAGGGCTCACAACATAGGTAGGAAAGGAAACTAGGAGTTTTGGGTGATGATACCCTTAAGACAGTGAAGTAAAGAGAGAGAAGAAAGAATAAAAAGGGAAAGAGGAAAGTATTCTCAACTATGCTTTAGGGTAGATAGGCCTATGATCGAGTAACCGATTGTCGGTGTGGGACAGCCATTGAGCATTCCACGGTTGTGCCATAGATTGGGATGGTTAAACATCCACTCGAACTTTAAGTTAGTGTTATCTCCCAAGGGTCATATGAGAAACACATACTTAGAGTTAAGCATAACCATGGGCATGAGCTGATTCACCTTATAGTATATATAGAGAATAGCGTACCGAGAATGTGATCTACCTCGAAGGAATGATGGTGATTTTATAGTATTATGATTCGCCCAAAAGCAGAGAGAAAATGATCTAGGTAAAGTTGACGGTGATCCCATGAGAGTTATACCAGCCCCGTTTGGGACGAAAGGGAGGAATCTCGCTAGTCAGGGATGATCTGCTAGAAAGGGGCAGGGACCATTAAGGTACTTAGATCTACTGGGGGACGCCTCAGAATGTACAAAAGGTTAAGGCATGGCTAAATAGGCATGCGCTCATTCATATAGACAGTGGTGTATAGAGTTATTGCTGGGCAACTCTCCCGATCACTCTTAGGGTGTTTTATGTACTGCTCGCATGTTATGGAAATGAAATGATGTTATGTTTACTATCCCACATGTGTTTTATAAGAAATGTTTTATGATAAGAATGATGATGAATACACTTCCCATGTTTTAAAGTTGATATGTTTTAAATGCACATGCATACATATGAGTGTATAACATGATTAAATGCTACACTCATTGCATCCCCATAGTATGTTATATGTTTTATGAAAGAATGTAGAGGTTTTTTGTGCGAGCACGGTGGTACAGGTCAATGGATTTCGCAACTAGTTGTATTGCTACTGAGATTCATTTCTCACAATAGTGTTGACATGTACTAGATGTGTAGGTCCCCTTGGGTTGGAGAAAGAAGGTAAGGTATGGAAAAGTATCGAATCTGGGCACACAAACTATTTATTTTGGATAGTATAGGTACATGTTAGGATTGAGCTAGCCTTCATGATATTTTGAGAAAGGCTAGTGTAGGATTATTTTGTATAGCCTATTATAACTTATCTGTATATGTATTAGGTTGGATTGATGAATAGACTAATTAAAGGGGTTATAAGTGACAGGATTGTTACCTCCATGCCCAATAGTTAATTGATTATATTTAATCAAGAATGCATGTCTATGTATAGTTAATCCAGGTGTATGCTATATGTATTTATTCTGCTGTGATGCTAGAGAACCCGAGAGTAGAGACCAACCCAAATGGCACTTAATTAATTAACTTGGTAAAAAAAAAGGGTTTAAAATTTACTCGGGCAGAATTAATAGTAACACCAACACTCTGATAATTATTTTCATATTATATTTTTTAAAAATATCTAAAAGGAATCGTAAGATAGAGGGTGTTACAGTGTCACCCTGTCTCTTCCACAGTGGACATTCTCTGATAAACTATCCTTCCTTCCCACACTTATAACATACACTATGTTGTACCTTTGGTTGTTACCATTTGCAGGGTCCCTCATGACTTTTATAGCATTTAGGACATACATTAGACATCACCGGTCTCACTATAGGCCTTTTCCCTTCCTGGCCTCTACCAAATCTACCATCTCTCCCTGAGAAATATCCTAGTTGTTTTCTTTTGAAGAAGTTATTCTTTTGTTTTTCCTTCTCAGTCTTTGCTAGATTTTTGGAAACTATGCGACATTTGTTTACCAATGTGGCATAATCTCGTATTTCCAACAGAGTTACAACATTCTTCAACTCAGACCTCAACCCAGCCTCTATGTGCATTGCTTTCCATACTTTATCTAGTTGAAGTCACAGATAGGAGAAAAATTTGGATAATTCCTCAAATTTCACTAAGTATTCATCAAATGTCATGTTGCCCTACTTGATTTGCATAAACTCAATCTCTTTCTCATTCCTCACATTCTGAGGAAAATACTTTTCAAGAAATGCTTCCTTGAATGAATCCCAAGTAATCTGGATTCCCTGAGACTTCATTAGTTGCTTCGCTCCCTTCCACCAATATTTTGCCTCTCTGTCCAGCATATAGGTGGAAAATAAGACCTTCTGAGCATTAGTTGTACCAAGAACCACAAATAATTTCTCCATCCTTTTCAACCATTCCTAAGCCACCTTTGGGTTAAGCTCACCCCTAAAAGAAGGAGGATTTACTTTTTAGAATTTTGACCAGCCATGATCTATTAGGTTTTCGGCCTGTCCTTCTTGAGGATTAGGGTTATTATGGTTATTTGTCTATTCCCAAAGTTGTCAGAGAACATGACTAGTAGCTATTGTCTATTCTCTCATAGCATGGGTAGTAGTAGCTGCCTGCTCTTTCATAACTTTTACCACTCCTAGCATAGCCTGCATCAGTCTCTACATATTACCCTCTCCTTCTTTCTCTTTCCTAGTATTCCTCTTAGGTGGAGCCATACTTTACTCTACAAAACAAACATTACTGAGGTGATTAGTCTCAATAACATAATATTTCTTAGAGCAGATATGGCACTAACAGGAAATACCTTTTACTCCAAACCTAGCACTTTATTCCTCAAGTCAAAACAAAATACAAGTCAATGAACTATCTAGATTCAGCTAACTAACCTATAATAGTCTCTATCTTAAGGAATCTACCATTTGTTATCGAGCCAGTACTCAACTAGCCGTGGTAACTGTGCTTTGATACCAACTCATTTTAACATCCCCAACTCTATATTCCTTTTTTTCTAATTAAATAATATAAGATAATACAATATAGGATTGATGAGTTTACTATTGCCTCTACCCGAGTATATTTTTAACTTTTCTAAGTTAAATAATTGAGTGCCACTATTTTGGGTTACTACACTCAGATTCTCACACGTTACGCAGCAAAAGTAAATAAAGTAATTTAAATGAGATAAATAGATATTGAGATATTTACATTCACATTCAATTATACATAATACATACATAAATAGTAGTGTGTGCTAGACATATACCTATAAATATGTGAGTCTGAGCAAGGTAAGGAGACAACAAGCCTGCCACTCATACCCTGTTTAAGCAAAACTCTCTATCTCACATACCTTAATACATATATGCCCTCATTTTCAACACCAAAATCATCCTCCTGATCCTTTCAAAATACTAAATAGGATTCAGGGAAGTGGGCATGTCAAAATACTATATACTCCTAGTTATGCATACAGTTAGGGGGTGGGTGATAATTCAAATAAAAGTAAGACCCAAAGTCCAATGATCATAGGAAAATATCCCAAAAAGGGTATCTCCACTAATTCTATCTCTACCTCCAACAACACCTGGTACTTAGGCATCTGATATAAATCAGCATTTAATGAGAAATATTTCTTAGTAGCAATAATCACCTGTGTTTAGAAATAGCTATTTGTACCACTGTACGGATACTGAAATCCACCACATTCTTTTTCATAATAATTTAAAATATTATGCTATTGGAACAATATACATGGACTATATAATATCTCATGCATATACTTATGATTACACATGCAATTCAACAAATATTCATCACACAAGATGCCTTCTCAGATTGTAATGGTAACAACTCATATTCTCATATTAGTATATAGATCATAAGTAAAGAAATCATGCAATTTGATATGGCTATAATCAAAGCATCATAATATAACCCTTTCAAAATTTCTATTCATAAATGAGTTCTCTTATGGTTATGAGCCACCTGCAATCATTCTCATGGTTTTCACCGTCTGCATTCGTTCTCGTGGTTAATCGTTAGCATTTATTCTCGTGGTTAACCGTAATCAATATTTCTCGTGGTTAACCGTCTGTAAAACTTTTCCTGGAATAAAACTAGTTGTAGCCTTCTCACAGTATAACTAATTGCATCCCTTCTCCCGATATAACTAAATTCATCTCTTCTTGTAGTATAACCAAATGCAATTATTCTCGCAGCCCAACCATTTGCAGTTACTCTCATTTATGGCTTATGCTCAATTAAAATCTCTTATTTCTCTTCTCTTTCTCATAATTTCTCAAATATTCTCATTTCTTATGTTATCCATTACAATTCAAGATCAAATCCTACATTTGAGTGAAATATTAGGCTAATTATGGATTAAAAATAGTTTATTGAGTTAAATTTTCCAAAACAGAGAGCTACAAGTTGACTTCCAGCCTCTTGGCAGTTGACTTCTAGCTTACTACCTCAAAAATATCTCAAACAAAAAGCAATCAGTCGACTTCTAGGCCTCGATGATCGACTGCTCTATTCTTGGCTAATTTCTGGAAAATAAGAACATGGTAGTTGACTTTCAGCCCCTGGCTGTTGACTGCTAGCACTCTGGACACGTTTCTAGGCAACTCAAGAGCACGACAATCAACTGGTAGGGTCTACAAGTCGACTGCTATGTTATGATCTATTTTAAAACTCGCCATTGACCAATTATTTTAGCCCAAGAACATGTTTTTAAAATAGTTTTGACGATTAAAAACTCAATAACAGCATAGAAGCTTCATTTACCATTTGAAAATAGCCCAAACCACTAATTATTCATGCTCAAATCTTGGATTTAAACTCTTCTTTGAAAACCATGAAAAACTCATTTTTCAGATTTAGATTTATGCATTCACAAGTATATTCAAGTAATTTAAAACATCCAATAGCATTCAAAAACACTAAGAATGTAGGTTTTAATCTTCCTTAAGTTCAAAATCATAAAAACTTAGAATTTCCAACCATGAACAGTATTTTTTGAAAATAAGAGAGATTGGTGATTTGCTACCTTTTTATTGATTTTTACTTGGTATTTGATGATGGTAAAGTGTTCTGGCAAGTTTCCCTAGCTTCTGGAATGCTCAAATCCAATTAATAGCTTTCTTCCTTCACAATTCCAACTCTCTCTCTCTCTAACTCATCCTTTATCTCTCTAAAATTTCTAAATTGAAGTTGCATGATGAGGTGCTCTGGAGGCTTCACCTATTTATAGGTGATCCGGTCATTTGCAATTTCACTCTTAATTCTTGATCATTTGGCTCAAAATGATAATTTCTCCAACTATATGTTAAATTACTATTTTGTCCCTAGCTTACTAGTGGGAAGTTTCAAAATTCTATTGCTACAGTAAATCTTTTGGCTAAATTTACGGTCTATTACCTTGAAGTTTTGGAATTTCACACCTCTATCCTCACTTCTTTTTTTTCCTCTCAATCTGGTCCCTATTCTTTCCTTTCCCTTAAATCTCTTATTCTAATGCTTCTATATGCAATTTAATTCAACAAACACAAGCATTTAATTCATTTAAAATTAACAAGCATCTCTTAATGCGTAGAAGGAGCAGATGTTACAATTATGAATGTCTAGTTTGATATTACATGCAAATGAGGAATGAAAGGTATTAAAGGTCACCAAGAAAAGGGTGGATTTCGACACTAATAAAATTCCCCTTGAGGTAAATATGATGGCATTGAATGTTACCCTAGGGGTGAGATGAAGGAACTATTAAAATCTCCCCCTAGAGGTAGAATGATAGGCACTGAATGTTATCCTAGGGGTGAGATGACGACACTAATAAAATCTCTCCTTAGTGGCAAAAGAAAAGGCAATGAATGCTACCTGAAGGGGTGAATGACGACACTAATAATATTCCCTCTAAAGGTCACCAAGATAGGGTGGATGACTGCACTAATTAAATCCCCCTTGAGGTGTATATGATGGCACTATATGATACCCTAGTGGTAGACTTCACGACACTAATAAAAGTCACTCTAATGGTGGGATTGATGGCACTAAAAGTGCTACAGTAGGTATAAAAGGTATGAATGATGTGATGATGTATCTAATGATAGATTGTGTATGAATGTTTGATGATGTATTTTATTGATGAATGAAACATGACATTGTAATGCCATGTAGTTATGTCCATGACATGAATTATTAGTAGTTTCTGTAACACCCCATATTCTCTTGATTGGTTTTAAATTAATGTTTCCTTAATTAATTAGATGAGTTACCATAAAATGTGATGCAATTGCTTTAGTGATGTAATGAAAAATAAATGTCACAAGGGAAAGAATGGACCTAGATATTAAGTATCATAAAAAGGGGACATGTGAAATTGAGGTGTTTAATTTAATTTCCTATTTTTTTCTTCCTTTCGCCTAGCCTAATTACCAAAGGAGAAAACCAAATTTTAAATAAATATATATATGCACGAAAAAGGCAATTGAGAAAGGAAATTTTGTTGAAGCTAAATTAAAGAAAAAGGGATGATGACTTTGGCCTTAAGAAAGGAAAGGAATGAAATGTAGCCAATATTGACTACTCTTTCTTTAATTTAACCGAGAAGACAAGGGAGCAAAAGAGATTTCATTTTTAATTCTTATGCCAATTAAAATAATGCTTCCAATTAGTGATGAAGATAGAAGAGAGAAAGAGAGAGTGGCGTGTGGCATTAAACTTCCTTCCTTTCCCTTTAATCTCAAGTGGTCGAATGGTTTTTCCAATTAATAAATAAAATAAAACAAGGAAAAAATAGCCAAATATTTGTGTGTACGGTGAAGCAAGAGTGAAGAATTTGGGTGAATAGACACACATCTAACTAGGCATACAGCAAAGAAAATAGGGAAATGGAAGAGTATGGTTGGTGGGAAGATGGAAGAGAGAAGGAAGAGACGTGTAGTACAGACTTTCTTCCTTTCCCTCGTGTTGCCTCTAATGTACCCCAAGAAAAGAGACTTACATATGCATTGCATGGAACATGAGTCTTGCGTGAAGGGAGAAGCCTACATATAAGGGGTGGAGTTAAATATGTATATATGCATGCAGCAAGCTAGGGAGATGGCTTCACAACTTCATAAAATAGAAATGCCAAACCATGTAGATTGCATGAGAAGTATGGCTTGTGTGGACCATACGCCTTGCTTGGAGTGTGTAACTTACATGACTTTCCCTTCCTTTGCTTGGCGTGACCGAGTGGACTAAGTAAAGAAAAATATCAAGTAATGAGAATTATAGTACATGTGTAACACCCAAATACAAGGTACTAGAGAACATACAAGAAAGGGTTTTTCATTAAAACATAGAGACACACATACGGTAAGAGAAAAAGAGAAAGAGCAGCGTGAGGAGTGAAGTTGCGTGACTCCCCTCCTCCTTTCCTTTAACGTGCCTGAGTGGCTAACCTAAGATTGCAAGGAAATGTAAATTGTACTTAAAAGTACACATGTGGCAATTAAACAACAATAATTAAGGATGGAAAAAGGGAACACGCCAACTTAACCAAAAAGAAAAGATGAATTGAATTGAGAGGGATACGGAGGAGCATTTGGAAGGAGAAGAGAGAGAGTAGCTTCACAATTGAGAAAACACACACACATTTGGTCAAAGGAGAGGGAGTGATTTAGCTGAGAAAGAAAGGAGCAAAAGGGCAAAGAAGCAAGGGAAATTCAAGAGGAAATCCAAGATAATCTCATCCTAGTTCATCCTTAAGGTAGGTTAACAATTCCTTGACTTTTATTCCATGTTTTAGAATATATGCATCATGATTTTCCAAGCTTTCATGGAACATTAGTTACTTCTCTACATTCTTGAACATGTGAATGTCTCCTTGGCTAAGCTTGTATGGTGAATTTGATGGGTTGTTGATGTGGTAAAAATGGATATTGTTATTATCATTGAAGAACTATTATTAGTAAAATTTAACATGTATCATGGAAAGCTTTAACATAAGATAGGGCTGAAATTTTTTATTTTTGGCATGACTAGTATATGCTTTGAGTTGTAGACATCAAAATGAAGGTTGCTAGCTAGAATTTAGTTTATAATTTATGACATTGCTCTTTTTGGCTTACCAAAACCAAAAGTGGCCTTTGTAAAGGGTGAAATGGCTTGATGAAAATTGTGCAAGAGAGATTTCACTTCGGTTTTGGCTAAAAGAAAGAAAGAAAATATGGCTAATGAAGGAATAGTTCATTAGTTCACCTTTTTGCACATAATAAGGCCCTACATTATTTTTAAGATGTAAAAATAGAGAAAAGTGTGTAAGCCTTAAACTTAGTGCGTTGCTAGAACCAAGAGAACAAGTAAAATAAATGGTTAACAGTAATGGTTGCACAAATTAAATGTGGGAGAAAATACCTTAAAAATTAATGCATAAAGTCAAGAAGTTTAATGTATGGTAAGGAGGGAAAAATTTGACAATGTGGTATGAAAAACCTAAAGGATTATTATCCTATCTTGGTGGCCAAAACCAATGGCTCATTTTAATTTTGGTGGCTGAATTACCATGCTAATTGTATATGAAATTATAAAGTGTAATGAATTATGGTTGCAAATTAATTTATAAAGGTGGCCAAGTGTCCACAATTGACCTAGTGAGGTTTGATCGAAGGTGCTTCACACCTATGACCTAGTGTTCACAATGTTAAAGGTGGCCAAGTGTCCACAATTCTTGAGGTGTAACCGAAGGTGCTTCACACTTTGAGATAAGGTAAGTTTTAAGAATGAAATGTATAATTGATCATTGTTGTTTCATTTTTCTTTTAACATGTATGATCCCCTGAAAAGATGTTATATGCAAATTAAGAATATATACTTTTATCACATTGACACTTCAAATAATCATGTACTGCTTGCCAATCTGTATATGTGAATGAGACTATGTTTTAAATACCGAGAATGTAGATGAAAACATTTTTTGTGCTTGCACCCTGGTACATATTAGTTCATTTTAAAATAATGAATCGTTAAACTATTGGGAAAATTATGTTTCTCATCTATATGCTAATATGTATCAGATGTGATATTTAGTAGTGCCAAGGAAAGATGGAAGTCCCTTGTGTTAAGAGCATTTTGTATTCCTTTATTTTGGGTCCTGATTCTATATATGTTTTTGGGATTAAAATTAGGGCTGTTGTTTGGGCTGATATAGAAAAGGGTAAAAAGGGTGATCATTAGGGGGAGGATATGTGAAGGACCGATTCCTCCCTAGTACTTTGTAAAAGGAGTTTGAGTGACAGTCTTGTTGTCTCCTAACTCCTTATGGATGGGTACTTCATATATCCTGATATATGTTCACAAAAGGATGTAACAGACATTTATTATTGGACATTTATTATTTGTATTATATGTAAGTTTTATAAATTTTGCTGTGATGTATTAAATTTAATTTTCATTGTGCATAAAGTATGGGTATTTGAGAAAAAGACCCAAACCTAATCTATAGTAATAATACTTAATGATATAAATGCTTAGACATTGCAAATAAGTAATGAAGGTTAAGAGTAATGTACTGAACTTATCTGTTTACATCGAAGGAGTTGTAATACTAGATAAGGGTGTTATAGTTTCATATTCATAAATACACATGCATATGTTTCATATAAAGCATGCCAATATAATTGAATGGAAATGTAGTTTGGAAGGAATGGAATGTAGAAATGTTTTCTGTATTCGTACAGTGGTACATGTCAATTATTTTGAAATGAATGGTTTGTTTAGCTACTAGGAAATTATTTCTCATTATTGTACTGGTATGTATTAGATGCCTAGATATAGTATGGTGATGGAGATAGAAGTAGTTGTGGTAGAGGTTCCCTTCTTAGGAGCCTTCACGGTTCTGAAGGATATTTACATAGTGGCAATATTTGAGGTCCTTGCAATGAATTAATAGACTTAAAGAGTATATGTAATTATTTAGTTGTAGCCCTTTTGTCCTAATTCTCAATATGTTCTTTTTCGAGTAGAATTATGACTACTATTCTTTTGGTTGTATATAATAGAGGAAGGGTACACATATGAAATAGGATATGTGAAGGATTTATCCACAAGTAGGATTCCTTTTGGAAAGGGTTTGAGTGGCAGGGTTGTTGCTTCCTTGCCTTTATGAATGAATACTTCACATATCTTGGCATGTGTGTCAGACAATGTAAATCCTTTTGGTTGTATATGTGTGTGTGTGTGTAATGTTTTACAAATTACATTGTGATGCATAAATTGTTATTTTTTGATGTGCTAAAGTATTGATATTAGGAACAAAAGACCTAAACCTAATCAAATAATAAATTATTGATAGATTTAATGCTCAAGCAAATTCTTGAAAATAATAGGGTAAATATAAATGTGACTTATCTTATTACATTTTATGAAGTTGTAATATAAAGATAAGTGTGTACAGCATTTATGCTGATATCATATATATGATAGGATACTTGATTTTATGCATTTGAGTTTTTTTTTGTCTTTTGAGCATTTATGATTTAGTTTATTAAGCAAGCAATGATTTTTTCTCTTAGTGTATGTTGGAAAGTAGTGATTGTTTCTCTTGGTGTTGCCTAATTGTTTTTCAAATTGCTCAATGTTGATTTAGGATGTTGATAATGCAAATTACATGTACTGCTTGATTGAGAATTCAAATGGAAATTTTTGAGAACTGTATACAAATTTGCCACACTTCAAATGTGAGATTTGAGCCTATTTTGAGCATTCATTACAACTATGCTCTTGATATATTTTTATATGAATTTTTGAATACCATAAGATGATTTGGGCAACTTAGGATACACTTCATTTGGCTAAAAGACCTCCCCTCTGTGTTTTCCTTAGTTAGCCACTGTTGAGTCTTGACATTTTCTTCACTATTTACACCTTTACACCTCATATTTCCTTTCCTTACATTGTCTTCTTTTTAACCCTATGTACTGGAATTTGTGCGACTTGCTCTTCATATTTAGATTAAAGTGAATTGTCTTGATTAATGATAGTTCACTAAGTATTTCCTGCATTTTAGATGCTCCCTTCAATCCAAAGTTATATATTAAGAAGACTGCAATTATGAAAAAAATAAAAAAAAAGAAGAAAAAAATAATAAATATCATAGCAGTCTTTGTTCTCTTCCTCTTTGGATATGTTGCTCTTTAAGCATCCCCTATTTCGTTGGAAACTTGGTGGAAATCTTTTGTGTTTAGCTTTTTGCTGTATTTAATCCTTTGAGTTTTTATAATGTTGGGATTGCATGAGTTTCTAGCATATCTGTCACATCTACCCAAAATTTTCCTCACCTTTACATTAACCTAACTACAACCATGTGAAGACCCCTTTGATCTTGGTATTCAATTGTTCGCAGTAGGAGAGATGAGATTTATGAGTAAGCATATGGTAGGCAGATTCTTGTAAAATTGCTTGAGGGACCCATACTTTACCTTGATATACTCTGAGTGATTTGAGTGATCCCTGCAAGGCAATGGTTCTTAAATAATTGATATTGAGTTATTGGTTAAGCTGTGTATGCATTGTGATTATCTCCATTCTATGTTAAGATTTTGCAATTTGATTTATAATTCAGCTTCACTTGAGATGTTTTAGGTACTGTTAACTATAACAACCCCTTATTATATACATATATCAGAGTAATCATGAAGCGTGGATTTTCCACTAAAATTTTTTCCCTTTTAAGGACTCATACCATCCAAGGCCATTACTAGTTGAGTGTAACCCAAATAGACTCTTCAATTGGTCCATTCAAATTCCACTCAACTACCTTTTACGTGCAGCATTTCTAATACCACAATCCATACAATTATTTATTTTAGAATAAGAAATTCTAAATCATTTATTCATAAACAATTGAGATGCATTTCCCATTGAATAGTCACAGCTCAACATAATTATCTCCATTACATAAGTCCACATCCTATGGCATTTATCAAAGTAACCATATAATTATCATTACATATACATCTCATGGCTTACATGCCACTTGGAATTCCCTATCTATATTTCTTCTGAATTTATAGATTCTTCTAGGTTGCTTGGCAGATCCAACACATCTCAAGCCTAGCTAATTTCTAGGCATATCCTAGCCCTGATCATCTAAACAAACAACTTGATGGGATATAATTATCCCAGTAGAGTAATTTACAATTTTTAATTTTATAAAATAGTTGTAAGTTCATCTGTACCCCTTTATAGTACAGAAAACCTCTCCCTTGTATCCTATCAGAATACAAGTAAATTGCAATTCCATATTCTATCTTTGTCAAACAAATGAGAATTTAACATATTTCATCAAAGCCATGGTTTGCAAAATTTATATCAAAGTCATAAGAGTATAGGATCATTATTCTGGTCAAAACATCATTTTCATAGTGCCTATGATTTCATTTCAAACCTCATTTGCATAATAACACTCATGTTATTGCAAAGATCTCATCTCATAAATTTGCATATTCATTCCAAAAATCAATATGCATACCATCACATAAATGTAAAAATCAACATCTCATTGCATGTTGTTTCCAAATATCAAGCTATCATCACACTTCCTTTTATCCATGTGATGGTCACACTTCCTTTTGTCCATGTGACTGATATTGTTGTTATCATGGGGACCATACTTTCGATGATTATCCCACTTCCTTTTATCCATGTGACTAAGAATCTAACTTTTAGGGCATCCCCTGTCATGTGTACATCGCTAGTCTCATCCTTTTTCCCGACTATTCAGTAATATATACAAATAGGTGATTAATACTTAAGGTTATAGAGTTTTACACTTAAACCAAAACATTTTTCTCATCTAGACTATCCTCCCTTTACCCCTTAAAGTCTTTCATAGGGTTGTATTAGTTTAAAGAGTAATCTCTAACAAATACAGACCATTAAAGATGAAAGCAGTCATATTTTACAATGTACTCTGCATAAGGAACAATTAATGACCGTTCCATGCCAGCTAATAAATGTCCACCCTAAATTTCGTTGGCCCTATAAGCATACAACCCAATAGCCAAATTAAAACAAGTAGAAAAGAGTCCATTTCATGCTTTTCAACACACACAGGTAAAGTTTTCCTTATACTCATATGAAAACCATGTACTAGTTCATAATTCGTTTCATCAAAATTCCCATCTTATAAATAGATTTTCCTTTCAAAATAAGCAAATTCACATCATTATTTTAAATTAAGGGAGTGCTCTACCTTGACTATTTGTTCCTCTCTTGATTAAGGCTTCCCTTTTTGACTTGGTCTCAGAAGTCACATCTTTCACTTCCTGAGAATAAACCTCAACATTTCGCACTAATCCTTCTCAAATATGCATCTATTGCAGCATGCTCTCTATGCAACCCAGGCTTAGAGGTCTTACCATAGGATTTCTCCAAATTTCTCCTATGAGGTTTGATAACTTGACAACTCTTCTCTTTCCCTTCCTATTTTCATGTTACTTGTTGCCCAACATCTATAATTCTCATGTATGATGACATTTTGAGCCTTAATTCATTGAATTTTAAGGGTTACTAGGCTCAATCCTTGTTTCAAAAATTATTTTTCATGTTGAAAGGCTGCCATTCGGTGGCCGTAAAGCTAGCAATCGGCTGGTCATTCACTAGAAGGCTGCTAGTCGACTATTGGAAAGCTAGCAATTGGCTAGTTGCTCTCTAGAATTCTAGACTTCACAAGATAGTAGGCTGCCAGTCGATTGATAGAAGGCTACCAGTCGATTGCTAAGCAAAAATTGAACCCAAAAGTCGACTAATGAGGTTGCTAGTCGACTGTTGCATATAATACCCACTCTAAATAATTATGAATAATATTTTAAATTATTAATATTAACATTTAAATATTAATATTTATGTGTGTATGCCTACCTATATGATGACGTTGCATTATAGGGACCTAAATGAAAAAACACGCAGCGACCAAAATAAAAATGGAAAAAGGTAGGAAAAATATTTAAAGGCGAGATGATGATGTTAGAAAAATATCCAATTGCCATTATGATGTTGCAAATTTTGAGGAAAGGTAATGATTATGTTGGAAAATATCTAGGGGAGTAATATTACTTTGAAAAATATCCAATGGCAAAATGGTGATTTTACGTCAAGGGTAAAATTTTCATTTTACCACAAGGACAAGATGGCCATTTTACTCAAGAATTTTTGTAATCTCATTTGATCCAAAAGGAGGTCCACATGTAACACCCCATATTCTCTTAACTATTTTTAAATTAATATTTCCTTAATTGATTGGATAAGTTTGTCATAAAATGTTATGAGATTGCCTTGGTGATGTAGTGTAGAATAAATGTTACAAGAGAAATAATAAACTTAGGTATTAAGTAGCATGAAACGCTTATAAAAAGGAGACATGTAAAGATTTTCTCTTTTATTTATTGTGTTAGCCAAATTAAAATAGAAGTGAAGAGAAATGAGAGGTAAGACTTGATCATGTTAAGGCGTTTCCTTCCAAATTACCAAGTAACTAACAAGAAGGAAATAATAATTAACTAGGGGAAGATAATGTGATGGGTGAAGGAAGAAAAGAGACATGAATTTGCCAAGTAAAGTGCTTGAATTAATCCTTTCATTTCCTTCCTTGTTGTCTAGCCAAATCACTAAAAGAAAGAGTTGATTTCTTTTATTTTATTCTAGTCGAATGAGTATAAGAATGAGTGGAGAGAAGAAAGTAAAGAAGGATGGAAGGGATATGTTAATTAAGTGAAGTAACTTTACCAAGGAGCTTCAAAATTAAAAGAAAAGTGTAATCATATGAAGTGATTCAGTAATGGAGAAAAGAAGAAAGTAGAAAAGAAATGTGGTACTTTGATTCTTAAGTTTCCTTCCATTCTTTTTGTCTTACCTTGGCCGTATAAATGTATATGAGAATGAATAAGGAAAAAAATTTCATAATGATTAAAGAAAAAGGAGCCATTCGGTAGAGGAAATATCATATGAAAATTGAGGTGCTTGAGGTACTTGTATGAAGAGTGAGGTGCTTACATTAAAATTGAGGTACTTAAATTCTTTTCCTTTGTTCCTTTTGATTTAACCAAACAAGCATCACATAGATTAGATTAAATTATAAAAGGCATACGACAATAACAAATGAGAGGAAGGGAGGAAGTGTAACATTCAAATATATATATATGTTTAGTGAAGGGGTGGAAGAGAGAAGGAGAGGCGTGTTTCCATAACTCTCTTTCCTTCTCATTGATTTTAATTAAATTGACTGAGTGTCAAGAGGGTGCCTTGCGTGAATTACATTCCTTCTCCTCCTTTGGCTTAACCAAGGGATTGAATTATAGATACGTACAAGGTTACAAGAAAACTAATTTGAGTTAATTACATATGTAGCTATAAAATAATAGTAATTGAGAATAAGAAGGATAGTGTAACATTTTATTTAATGCATTTGGTGAAGAGGTGAGGGGGAGAGAGAGAGAGTATTGCAATAGCCTTCTTCCTTTTCTTTTATTTTCAATGTGACCGAGAATGAAAATTAAGGTTCTTGAATTATGTCCTTCTTTTTCTTCTTTTCCTAACTGCATAGGTACATGAAAGGCTAATTTAAAAATATATATGTGTAGGGTGAGAGTCATCACTAAGAAGAGCTTGATAATTATTTAAAAAAAAAAACACAAACCACACGCATTCAGTGAAAGAGAGAGCAACTTGACATTTTAGAAAAACCATATGCATTCGGTGAGAGAAGAAGGAAATTAGCTTTGGACGAAAGGGAGAGAAGCAAAGGAGTAAGATAAAATTCAAAGAGAAATCCAAGACACTTCCATTTCCTTGCATCCTTGAGGTAGCTTAGCAATTCTCTTAATTTTTTTTCATGATTTAAGATATATTCATCATGTTTTTTTTTCAAGCTCTCATGGAACATTAGTTTTCTCTCTACATTCTTTAAGATGTTAATGTCTCTTTGGCTAAGCTTGTATGGTAATTTGGTTATGGTTAGTGATGTGTTAAAGTAGATATGGTTGTTTCCATGGAAGAACTATTGTTGGTAAAATTCAGCATGTGTAATGGAAAACCGTAACTTATGATAATGCTGAAAATTGGTATTCTTGTATGGCTAGTATATGTTTTAAGTTATAGATAACAAAATGAAAGTTGCTAGCTAGAATTGGATTCAAAATTTGACATTACTCTTGTTGTCTTGCCAAATCTGAAATTGGCCTTTATAAGGTAGGAAATTGGTCTTTATAAGGTAGGAAATTGGTTGATGAAAATTATGTAAGGGAAATTGCCATTCGGTCTTGGCTAAGAGAAAGAAAGAAAATATGATACATTTAGGTATGATACATTGTTTAACCTTTTTTACATAATAAAGTCCCACATTAGTATTGAAATGTGAGAATTAAGAAAGGCATGTAACCTTTAATTTATTGTATAGCATGAACCAAGATAGTAAGTATAATATATTGTTAATGGCAATGGTTACATAATTTGAATGTGGGAGAAAATACCTTAGACATTAATGTATGTTACCATTTAGCTTAAATTAGGGAAAGGATGGGAAAATATGACAATGTGACATGAAAAATCCCAAGTTTGATTACTTTTTCATGTTGGCCGAAATCAATGCTTCATTTTAATTTTGGTAGCTGAATCACTATGCTGCTTGTGAATGCATTTGAATGTACCTTGTAATGGCTAAATGCAAAGGAGATTGAAATGATAATAATGAGAGGAATTGTAGTTGCCATGTGTATGTATAAGTGACCAAGTGTTCACTATTTTCATAAAAATGGCCAAGAGTCCACCATGTGACCAAGTGTTCACTATCTTCATAAAAGTGGCCAAGAGTCCACAATGTGACCAAGTGTTCACAATTCTTATAAAAGTGGCCAAGTGTCCGCATTTCTTGCAGTGTGACCAAATGTGCTTCACATTCTCAAGCAAGGGAAGTTTTAAGAATGGAAGATATATAGATGATTATTGATGATTTCAATTGTTATATATATACTTTTCTTGGAAAAAAGAATTATAATGGAAATGAGAATGACTATCTTTATCACATTGACATTCCAATTAATCATACAATGATTACCAATGTATTCATATAAAAGAGATTAACTAATGAATGATGGAATGCATAAGAAATGGTCTTCTATGCTTGCATAGTGGTACATGTCAGTAAGATTTAAATTGTTGAATTGTTAAGCTACTGAGAAACTAGTTTTCTCATTTATGTGCTGATATGTATCAGATGCAGATATTTAGCAATTTCTGGGAAAGATCAGAGTATCATTAAAGAAGGTCCTTTTATTAAGAGCATTTTGTAGCCTAAGGGTTTGAGTGACAGAGATGTTGTCTCTTGACTCTAGGATAAGTTTTGACAGGTCTCAAATAGATAAAATTCTGTAATACTTATTAAAGGATATGTAATGTTTATACATTTATCTTCGAGGCATTACACTTTATTTTCGTTGTGCTTATCAGTTTTGATCTGAGCAAAAGAACCCAAACCTAATCAAATTGAATAATATTTTAATGGTATGAATGCTCAGACTTATTCAATAAATAATCAAGGTTAAGAATAATGTACTGACCTTATCTATTTACATTTGAGACATTGTAATATTAGATAAGGGCATTACACCACACGTCCCAAAAGTGAAGAAAAGGAGGGGGTAATATAGTCTTTTATCAATGAGGGGAAAAATGGTCACTATGGAAGTTATTAATTTTAATGTTCATCCACTTCTTCATTTGGATGGGAAAAAATGCAATGGAAGGAGAGAAGGGAAAGATAAAATTTGAGAGAGAGAAGAAGAAGGAAGAAGGAAAAAGGAAGCAAGGAAAATTCAAAGTAAATTCACTTCCATTGGCAAACCAAGGTAGTTAAGCAACCCTACACCCTTTAATTCAAGTTTCATAGATGTTTTAATGGATTGAATGATTTTCCCCAATTCCATGAATAGTGAAGGTTTCTCCCTCTAAATTCTTTTGAACTTGAAATTCTATTGGAATGTATTTATGTAGATGTATGAATGAAATTGTGATAGTTATAATGGATGTTTAAGCTATCTAAGTGAGAAATTGATTTTTTTCTTACCAAACATCATAAATGTGTTCTTTATGTGAAATAAGTGCCTAAGGTTTTAATTAATGTAGTTATGAGTGGAATATGATGTTTCCAAATTTAAATATTGACGAGAATGCTAAAAGAGAAAAGACTAATTTGAAACTCTTATTTTTCCTTTATTTTGGATGTATGGCCGAAACACTTCATAAAACCACCATGAAAGAAATTGTTTGAATGAGATCCATATGAGTGTTTCTTGACTTAGTCTTGAATGAGGCAAAGAAAGAATTTAGAATTTAAAGTGATAAATTCCTTTCATATTCATGAAATTCTATGTTAAAAAGTATGTAATTTTAAGGAGGATATTATGCATGTGGATAAATGAAAGGATGTCAATATATGTATATCTATTTTGTTTAGATGGTGTAAAGGTGATGTGTTACCAATGAACTATATGTAGCTACACCTTAAGGCAGTGCACCTATAAGTGTAGTCTAGTACAAATGTGAGTATCAAGGTCATATCCCAAAGGAAAGGGAAAAGCCCAGAGTTACTACTTACTCGTCATTTAGCTTAAGATAAATGGTGATTTAATTAAACTAAGTCTAATTACTACTACTTTGGCTATAGAGAGAAGGTAAGGCAAGTGTAAAGACAGAGAGTTATAAAGTTTCTAGAAAAGTAAACCCATTGGGGTCTTAGAATAGATGATATGTAAACAAAGGATAATGAGTTATGAAATTGATTATGCTACCTGTGTATAACAAATCCAGATTTTTGGTTGGTTTCAATGGATTTCTAAAACCTATACTTTCCATTGGCTATTTGTGTCCAATGGTCAAGTTTAGATCAGCATTAGTGCTGACTATTAGGAATTCCTCCTAATCCAGTAGTTGTAACGACCCCCTAATATGACATACACAATCCTTTATCTGATTAGCGGAAGCATATGGACTTTTCTAAATAGTTATTCCCGATGTGGGAATGTCAGGGGATCGCTACTGGTTGAGCGTAACCCAAATAGACTTCCCATTATCCATTTGGATTCCGTTCAACCCTAATTCACACGCAGCTAATCTAATTATACATACATACATCATAAATTACTCTGGAATGAAATATAATATCCATACATACCGGCTTGAAACTTCATAACGGCCGTCCTATACCGGTTATCTGGTAAAAGCAATGTCAATTAAAAACTCCCTTCACATATCCATACATACCGGCTTGAAACTTTATTGCGTGATCTCTAACGTAGTACAGGCTAAATTTGGTAAAAGCAATGTCAATTAAAAACTCCCTATACTCGGGATACTTAACGGCCATCCCATACCGGCTATCAAATACCCTACCCTAAGTAAATCCGTCCTAAGGGCATCTAAACTCGATAAACAAAGCATCTAACATGCAATTAGGATATCCAGCACACAGGCATGCAATTTATTCCATCGAAAGCAGCACGTAAATCCATGCAATTAAATCTAATCGTTCAGGTAATCACTAGGTCAAATCTAAGACTCGGGAAGCGTAAATTATCCTACCTGGTCTCTTGTCGCTCTAAATCAATTTGGAACTTCATGAAATCTCTATTTTTGAGCCAATTAAATTCCCTGGACATTTAAATGAATATTCAAGCTTGTCACGTCATCCATTTTACAATTCTAAGTTTGATTATCCTAATTCCTAGGTCAATTTATTTCCTAATTGCGTTCGACAGCTAATTCAATTAGAATTCATTAATTTTTGGGAAATTGGACCTTACCAATGTCGTCGGATGGTGGAAATCTGTCCTGGGGTGGTTTCGGTTTCTCCCGATGTATATCCAGATTCTCCAGCACGGTGGCGCACGGTGGAGCACGACAGCGTACAACGGTACACGGCGGAGAGGTGCGATTGGCCTCAAAATTTACACCACGGTGAAGCCCGAAAGACGAGAAGGAGTCCGAATATAGTGGTGGCGCGGCGGTTCACGGCCGTTTGGATGGCATTTTTCAGCCACAAAGAACGACGCACGACAGACAAAAAAAGCCTCGATTCGGGCGCGTCGGACCTCCGTTCAACATCGGCGAGCTGGTGGAGGAAGCTGGTAGCTCAGGCTACACGATGGTAGGGGCGGTGACAGCCAATGGTTGCGGACGGTGGCAATCTCAGCTAGTGAAGTTTTTGCGCGAT
This sequence comes from Senna siamea, assembly GCA_031216115.1. Taxonomy (NCBI): domain Eukaryota; kingdom Viridiplantae; phylum Streptophyta; class Magnoliopsida; order Fabales; family Fabaceae; genus Senna; species Senna siamea. The sequence continues at coordinate 16,947,444 of CM062354.1, forward strand.
AGAGGTGGAAAATGTCATTTTTCAGCGGCTCTAGTGGTCGTTGGCGGCCATAGGTGGTTGTTAGAAGTCAGGGGTGGTGAGGGCTATCGGTTGGTATACCTGGTGGTGGCTCATGGTGGCTCTGGTGGTGGCGCACGGTGGAGGAAGGAGGAGAGAGAAGAGAGAGAAAGTGAGGTGAGGAGAGAGAGAGAATTGATGGAAATGGAGGAATTTTGAGAAATTTAAAGCTTCCAGGGGCGATTCCAACTTTTCTAGGACCACCCGAGGAAACTTTAGGATGTTGGCTTCCTTCCAGACGTTGGCACGAGTTCCCATGCAAAGCTTTTGGACTTCGTCTATGGAATCGAAGTATGAAACTTTGTCTGTCAGTTCCTGATCGCCGGATCGCGTTTCCTTCCATTTGCTTGTGTTTCTGACTTCGAACGACCTTCCGTTTCAGATCATCATCCTCGAAAGTCATGCCAGGCTTCAAAGTAAACACTCTCCCTGGAGCCTGTGGTCTTCGAATACTGGATGTTAGCTGGTTCCCAGTGGAAGGGCAGTATCTGGCCATATGTCCTGTACCTCCACACCTGTAACACTGAAGAGGAGTTTGATGCTAGCAGGGCTGATTCGGATGTCTGGTGCCACACTTCAGACAGGGTGTATTGTCAGGTCACCTTTCGCTGCTACTAGAAGCCCCTGGTTGCGGTTTAAACATACCGCTTCTCACATTAAGATTTTTGGGTGCTGGTCTTGGTCGATTCCCTATTCTCTGTGTCATATTCTGAGTCTGTCTCTGCTCCAGATTCTTGCTTAGGATCTGGCACTTGTTTACCAGCATGGCGAAGTCTCTAATCTCCAGTGTTGCTAGCTGAGTCTTCATGGGTAAGTCTAGGCCTTCTTCTAATTGCTTTGCTTTCCAGGCCTCGTCATAGTGCATTCGCAGGTAAGTGGAGTATCGTGATAATTCTTTAAATTGTTTCAAATACTCCTCAAATAGCCTGCCTCCCTGTGTAAGCTTCAGAAAATGTGCTTCCTTCGATTATTTTACGCTCTCAGGGATGTATTGGTCCATAAAGACTCTCTTGAAAGACTCCCAGTTAAGTGGAATGCCTTTGCTTTCCATCAGTTGCTGGGCATCTTTCCACCAGAGTTCTGCTTTGCCTTTCAACATGTATGTTGCATATGTAACCTTTTGCTCGTCATCACACTGTAACAATCTAAAAATCTTTTCAATATCTTTCATCTAGGCTTCTACCATGGCTGGATCAGAGGCACCTGCAAATGAAGATGGGCCTGCTCTCTGAAACTCGATCCATTCCTGATACAATGGGTTAGCATGCTGAGTGGCTCCATCATTTCTCATATGTCTGTCTTCCTATTACTGTCTCATCACATTAGCACTGGTAGTGACTTTACCTCTCATCGCATCATCCATCATACGGATAGATTCCATCATATCGCGCATGTCGACATCAGTCTCCATGTTGCCACTACTTGAAGCACCCTGGTTCCTGTGCCTTAGCCTTCCTCTAGGCCTGCGAGTGGCATCCCTGCTAGATTCTGCCATGCTTATCTGACACAGAAGCAAATAAATCAATCATAACAGCAACAGTTAACAGAAAGGCATTAAATTCGTTCCGTTAATTATCGGCTCAAAATCAGGTCCTAACATTTTAGAGTCAAATCAATCAAAACCCTAAAGCTGCAAGCCCGAAAATTCACAATCCCTAGCCCACTAAAACCGACAATCCGACAAATCGAGCTTTGATACCATAATTGTAACGACCCCCTAATTTGACATACACAATCCTTTATCTGATTAGCGGAAGCATATGGACTTTTCTAAATAGTTATTCTCGATGTGGGAATGTCAGGGGATCGCTACTGGTTGAGCGTAACCCAAATAGACTTCCCATTGTCCATTCGGATTCCGTTCAACCCTAATTCACACGCAGCTAATCTAATTATACATACATACATCATAAATTACTCTATAATGAAATCTAATATTCATACATACGGCATACGATCATTCATACAAATTCTAACTTAAAATCGCAAGTTTACAGCAGTAAACCCTATCAAAAATTTGACGGAGTTTCCTCTATATTTCAAACATATCCATAATACAACAGTCACCTGTTTATAGATATACAGCCAGTCCAACTACAATAGAAAACATAAACGACAGAAGACCATTATACAACAACATCAGTAAACACATATACAATACAATTCAAGCCTAGACTAAGCTTCTCCTCTGTCTATCATCAAGTCATCGTCCAGCTAACGTCTAGGTTCCTATCCCTGTCCCTGTTCATCTGAGTAAGCAACCTGGTGAGATATAAAATCCCAGTAGAATAATTTACAGTTCAAATACAATTCAAAATCTGGTTGAATACTCGGCGGTGCGAGCACCGAAAAAAACTTCCTGAAATCAGTTCGAAATCAGTGAAATACCTTATCTTTAAAATCATTTATCATATGGAAATCGCGGCAAATAATCATAATCATAAAAATCCATTTCTTTAAAAATCAATCATAGAAATCAGGTTAAATCCCATGCCCAGTGTATTTAAATCCATCTTGGCCACAAATCCTCTGCGACCAAATCTCAAATCGTCATCCCATTTGCACGTCATCTAGAGAGATTACCTCTCTTATCGTTGGGTGTGATCCGTAACACCAATCACCCGAATCTCGCCTATATTGTGAGTGTGATCCGTAACACCAATCACTCACTCAAGGATTGGGTGAGAATCAACATTTAGGGCGTCCCCTAGCATGTGCACATACGCCAATTCTCATCCTCATACAGTCTATTCGAACTCACATGCTCACGGTCGGCTATTCCTCAGGGTTCTAGGGTATTACGCCTAAATCACAACGTTTCCTCGTGTAGGCTATCCCCCCTTATACTCCTTAAACCTTTCTTAGGGTCGTCCTGATTTATCGCGTGATCCTTAACGCAGTACAGGCTAAATCTGGTAAAAGCAATGTCAATTAAAAACTCCCTATACTCGAGATACTTAACGACCGTCCCATACTGGCTATCAAGTACCCTACCCTAAGTAAATCCATCCTAAGGGCATCTAAACTCGATAAACAAAGCGTCTAACATGTAATTAGGATATCCAGCACACAGGCATGCAATTTATTCCATCGAAAGTAGCATGTAAATCTATGTAATTAAATCTAATCATTCAGGTAATCACTAGGTCAAATCTAAGACTCGGGAAGCATAAATCATCCTACCTGGTCTCTTGTCACTCCAAATCAATTCAGAACTTCACGAAATCTCAGTTTTCAAGCCAATTAAATTCCTTGGACATTTAAATGAACATTCAAGCTTTTCATGTCATCCGTTTTACGATTCTAAGTCCGATTATCTTAATTCCTAGGTCAATTTATTTCCTAATTGCGTTTGGTAGCTAATTCAATTAGAATTCATTAATTTTTGGGAAATCAGACCTTACCAGTGTTGTCGGATGGTGGAAATCTATCCCGGGGTGGTTTAAATTTCTCCCGGTGTATGTCCAGATTCTCTGGCATGACGACGCACATTAGTGCACTGCGGCGTACGACAGCATACAGCAGAGGGGTCCGAATATGGTGGTTAGCCTCCAAATTTACACCACGGTGAAGCCCGTAAGACGAAGAGTCTGAATATGGTGGTGACACGACGGTTCATGGCCTTTTGGACGGCATTTTCTGGCCACAAAGAATGATGCACGGCGAACGAAAAAAGCCTCGATCTGGGTGCGTCGGACCCCCATTCAACGTCGACAAGCTGGTGGAGGAAACTGGCAGCTCAAACTACACAATGGTAGGGGCGGTGATGGCTAACAGTGGCAGACGGCGGCCATCTCAGCTGGCGAAGTTTTCATGCGATGGAGGTGGAAAACGTCATTTTTTGGCAGCTCTGGCGGCCGTTGGCGACTGTGGGTGGTTGGTGGAAGTCGGGGCTGGTGAGGGTTGTCAGTTGGTATGCCTGGTGGTGGTTCATGGTGGTTCTGGTGGTGGCACGCGGTGGAGGAAGGAGGAGAGAGAAAGTGAGGTGAGGAGAGAGAGAGAATTGATGGAAATAGAGGGATTTCGGGAAATTTAAAGCTTCCGGAGGTGATTCTGACTTTTCCCAGACCTCCTGGGAAAACTTTAGGATGTTGGCTTCCTTCCAGACATTGGCACAAGTTTCCATGCGAAGCTTTTAGCCTCCATCTATGGAATCAAAGTATGAAACTTTGTTTGTCAGTTCTTGATCGCCGGATCGCGTTTCCTTCCATTCGCTTGTGTTTCTAACTTTGAACGACCTTCCGTTTTAGATCATCATCCTCGAAAGTCATGCCAAGCTTCACTTACGTGAATTTATCATGAAAATCGGGTTTTATCTTTTAAAAATGATTTCGGTTGTTACAGTAGTCGTCATCCTCTTGGTTTGAGCGAAGATCAACTGTTCTCTCTAGTTAGTTTTCCAATTCCAAACATCATCAAGTAGAGTATTTGAGAGGAATCTAGATAGTTTTCCCTATGACATCTCGTAATAAAAACTTGATTAATCTTGAACTAGAGGAAGAACACACAATTCAATTTATAACTTAATCATATTCAAATCAAAATATCAACATAGTCTAAGAACCCCAATTTGGTTTTACCAATCTAGCCACTCATGTTCATGAATAAAACAACACGAAATATAATAAAGGAAGAAGAGCAAAATGGAGATAGAAACAACTTCATAATAGCCTTGACTTTGAACTCCTCCTTGATTATGCTTTTAGTTGCCTCTTGATATTTCCCAATCTCTTCCTTCAACTCTTTATTGAATCTCCGTAGCTTGTAACCTTGTGAAGAGACAAGGGAATTGAAGTATTAGACTCCAAAGACTAGCAAGGATTATCACGCTCCAAGCTACTCTAAGTGCTCTCGGTTTCCCTCTTTTAAACACCTTCAAAGCCCTCTTCTCCTTATGCCTTCTCTTATTTATAGGCAAGGGAGATGCCTCTCTAGGCTTCCACACGGTCGTGTGGTAGCCTAGAAAGTAGCATGGTTTGTAGGCTATGTTCTAGAAGAAATTCGTTTGCAGTGTGATTTTGGCCATTTCTTGGTTGGAGATTGTTGTTTTGGTTGTGTAAAGAGGTGCATAGGATGTATTTGGCATGTGAAGAGGTGTGTTCTAGAAGAATTCATGTGTGGCCATGCTGAAAGGTGCATTTTAAGGTGCTTTGAGCCTTCAGACACTTGGTTTTGGTCTATTTCACTTCAAAATTGCTTTGTATTTGGGAAAATCTTGGATAACATGAAAACAAGTGGAAACAAGGGTAATTATACATAAAACACATAACATATACTCCTAGTGTGAGTGAAATTTAGCAAATAAATATGTATAATTATGTGCTTATCATAATACCCCACACTTAAGCTTTTGCTTGTCCTCAAGCAAACTTTCATTTAATTCATAAGAAACAATAATAGCTTTCCATAGTTAATACATACTCCACAGTCTATGTAACTCGATGCTACATGAATCTTAACCATAATTCTTGGCGTTGCAAGCCCTTCAAAAATAACAGAGATAGTTAGATTGAATGCATTTCCTTAACAAGTAGTTCATTGTTTGATTAGGAACCACTACCTCATAGAGATCACTCAATGTCACTCAGAAGTGTTTATAGGTGGAGTGAAATCTCTCAAGCATTTTCATAGTACCATGCCTTCCATAAGCTTGCTTATAAATCTCATCTCCACTACTTGTGAAAATTTGAATATCATGATCAAAGGGTCTTGACAAGGTTGAATAGGGCTTGAGGTAGAGGTAGGTGAAGAATTTTGGGAAAAAGGGATATAGATATGTTGAAAATGCATGTGGTCCTAAGGAGATTCCAAGGATTAAATGCGGTAGACACAATTTTTGCTAAGCTTTTTAGTTCAGAGAATACCCTTTCCCAAGATAGTATAGAGACTACTTTTATAAATTTTTGTCTTGCTTCTTTTTTCCTTTCCTTTTCTTCTTTTCTTTCTTTCCATTTTCTCTTCTTCATATATTTTTTATTTTTGCTCTTTGCAGTCTTTCTAATATTCAGTCTTGGATTGAGGGGGTACCTTAAAATAAAGGGAAGACTCGATGAGTCCTTGTCTTTTAAGATATTGCATTTTAATTCATATATGAAAAACAAACCACCCAAATTTCAACATATAGGGTGGCAAAGGAAGATATTTGTAAAAAGAAATGGAATATAAGGTGTATGGGTGTGTATAATGAAGAAAATGTCAAGGCTCAATAATGCTTAACTAAGGGAAAACACATAAGGTAGGCTTTTTGGTCATCAGTGGTGTAACCTAAGTTGCCTAAATCATATCCAATATTCAAGAATTCATGTAATTTTGACAAGTATTACAAAGCAAGTTCTAGAAACATAGTAAAATGAAATGCACCTTTAACAAAACAATTGTAGAGCATGTTTGTAATGAATGCTCTCTTGGCTCAAATCCTCACATTTATAGTGTGTGATTTTATAGGCTCCTAAAATTTTCAATAAAATTGCTACTCAAGTAATGCATGCATGTCTTCTTATCCATATTATTAGCTAAAAGTGTATGTAATGTTGGTGTAACGAACCCCTTATCCTACTTTACATACATCAGAGTGTATACTAGCAAAAGCATAGAAATTTACAGTAAAAATTTTCACTTCCCCAAGTTAGGGAATGTCAGAGGGCCGCTATACGTTGAGTGTAACCCAATTACACTCTCCTCATGGTCCATTCAAATTCCACTCAACCCCCTATCTAGTGCAGCATTTCTAATATCACCACATATATCATCAATATTACCCTAGAATATAAATTCTAACAACCATTCAGAGAAAATTGAGATATACTATTCCCAAATACTCAATCCATACATACATCTGCAATTTAATTCATAATTCATTAGATTCATTAGACAAATTCTAAATCCAAGATATTAAATACATGTACAATTCATAAGCCTACTACAACTCCAACCTGGCACTATACAATTCTTCTGGTTTGCCTGGTAGCCTTGGCATCCACTCATATGCTCAGCTATCTCCTAGGAATCCCTTGTTCCTGATCATCTAAGCAAACAACTTGATGAGATATATAAATCTTAGTAGAGCAATTTATAATTTAATTATTTTCAAAAGTAGTTACATACTTAGCTGTGACAAGCACAAAAAACATCTCCCCAAAATTCAGCTAAAAACAAGTGAATTACTAAATTCTTTCAAACTAAAGTGAGCATGGGAAATCAATGTAAAATGTATCATAAGTATAACATAATAAATATGAAAAATCATACATTCAAATCATGCTTGGAATTCTTATATATAATTATCACACATCTCATTTGATTAATCATCTCAAATTTCATACCATTTTATCAAAAACAAGGTTTTGGTTGGGTGTGATTCCTAACACCAATCACCCGAAAACAACACCCTATTTTGTGAGTGTGAGCTGTAACACTAATCACCTACTCAAAGACAGGCGAGATCCAACTTTCAGGGTGTCCCTCGGCATGTGCACATTGCTAGTCTCATCCTCATACAGTCTATATGGCAATACATACATATAGTCGACTAATACTCAAGGTTATAGGATACTATACTTAAACCACAACATCACCCCGTATAGGCTGTCCACCCTTTACTCTTAAACCTTCCATAGGGTTGTCTTGGTTTAATGAATAATTCCTAACAAATGCAGACCAATTCAAATAAAATAATTAATTTATAAAATAGTTTGCATGGGGAACATTCAATGGCCGTCCCATACCAGCTATTGAATGTCCACCCTAAGCTAATCCATTACTATGGCATATAACCCAATAACCCAATCTAACAAACATGCAATGAGCATCTCATACACAGGCAAATCTCTTATATACTCATTTAAAAATCTTAAGTAATTCAATCATGTTCAGCACTCATTCCCAGTTAATACACAATTAATTATTAAAATAGTAATTCACATCATCAGTTAAAAGTCATGAGAGTGTAGATTACTCTACCTTTTTACCGTTTGCTCCTCTTTTAAATAGGGTTTTCCTATTTTACCTTGGGATTGTGCCCACAATTAGGTTCCTAAGGCAAATAAATTCAAGTCTCACACTATTTTCCTTCTATTATGCACTTATGCAATCTTATCTTAAGGTTTTGCTAAGGTTCTCTCTTATTTCCCATTTTCCCTGCTATTTGCTTTGGTTTTCTATCACTCTTTTCATGTAATTCTTGTATAGGATGATGCTTGTGTAACACCCTATAGTTTCTTGATTAGTCTAAACTAATGTTTCCTCAATTAATTGCATGAATTTTCTTATGTAGCTTGGTGTTTAGAATAAATAAGAACATTTCTTGTTGAGGTTCTTGATACATTTAACATGCTTGCATTAATTTCCTTTTTACTAATCGAAGCACTAAAGGAGAAAAGACTATAGCCAATTCAAAAAATGCATGCATGTCCAATTGGTGAAGATTAGGAGTTTTTAATTACTTTATATATATATACCCACACGGCTAAGACAAGGGGAAAGGAAAGAAGAATAAAGAATTTATATATATATATCTACAACCACACGGCTAAGAACATTTGGAAATGCAAGGAATGAATAGCAATTAAATAAACATATAAATACACACGTGTATTTGGGAGGAGAGTGAGATTTGCTTGAGACAAAGGGAAGTGCAGCGTTTATTTAACCAAGTACACCCACACGGCTAGAAAATAAAAACGTGATATACACGTTTCCTCCCCCTCCCCTTGTGCATGAGTCTTACGTGAAGGGTATGACTTAGGCACAAGGTGTAATAATTGAAAATTTGAAAATAATTAAACTGAGTGAATTTGATCATGATTTCGTTAAAACTAAATCTGGCACGATTTTTTGAGATTATGGTTAAAATTTAAGGTTTTTTCAGAATTAAAATTCGATCCGATGAAGGAAAATGGGACCCGGTGATAGGAAATTGATAGATAGAGTATCAAACTTCGGATCCTTAGATAGAGACTAAAAACCTTGCATAGGAACCCGTGCCCTCGCCCTCATCTGCGGTGCGTGGAATTTTGTCGCCAGAAAACACCACCTTAATGGCCGAGAACCGCCACACCAACCCCAAATTCGAACTCCTCATCTTGTGGGCTTCATTTTGGTGTAATTTTTGACCTCAGTCACACCCTTCCTCTGTGCGTCACCATGCACCACCATTGGAGAAGCCAGAAAAGGTCCAAAATCAGATTTCCACCTTTCGAAATCCCTGGTACGATCTAAATTTCCCTAATCTAATGTATTTTGATTGAATTGGATGCCGAACATGTACAAAAAATTTATTGGCCTAGGAAAATGTGTAATCAGACGTAGGAAAGTGAAATTGAATAAGTAACAGACTAAGACATTGGTTTAATTGCCTAGGAAATTAACTAGGCTCAAATTCGAGGATACGAGAAGCTCCGGATATAATTAGGAGCAAACAGTAACCAGGTAGGGTAATTTACGCTTTCCTAATTTTAGATTGATTTCGTGGATACCTAAATTATTTAATTTAATTGCATGGAAATACGTGCTCCCTTTAATGAGTATAATTGCATGCCTGTGTGTTGTAAATGCCTATTGCATGTTAGAAGATTTGGCTATCAGATTTAGATGCCATAGGAACAGATTAACTTAGGGTAGGGTACTTAACAAAGGTATGGGACTAGTTGAGTATCCTGAAAGTGTGAGGATTTTATAATTGTATTGTTTCATCAGATTTAGCTTGCATTCATTAGGGATTTCATGATAAAATAAGACGTCCCTAAGAAAGGTTTAAGGAGTATAAGGGGGGATAACCTATCCAGGGAAACGTTGTGATTTAGGCGTAATATCCTAGAACCCTGAGGACTAGTCGACCATGTGCATGTGATTTTGAATAGACTGTATGAGGATAAGGATTGGCGTATGTGCACATGCTAGGGGATGCCCTAGATGTTAATTCTTACCCGGTCCTTGAGTGAGTGATTGGTGTCACGGGTCACACTCACAATATAGGCATGATTTTGGGTGATTGGTGTTATGGATCACACCCAACGATAAAAGATTGATTTTCGTAAAAGGACATGCAATTGGATAGATTCAAATACAGTCACATAAGACTTGTGACAGATGTGAATGTGAAAACCACCGAGCAATGGATTTGACTTAGACTTTTATCTCTGATTTTCAGAAAAGAATAGATTTTATATTCATTGATTGATTGCCTCGTTTTTTATGCCATTTTAATTATTTCAAAAGATAAGGTATTTCATTGGTTTTTTGAAATAAATACGGGAGTTGTTTTTGGTACTTGCACTACTGAGCATCTAGCTAGTTTTAAATATTTATTCACTATAAATCACTCTACTGGGATTTAAATATCTCATGAGGTTGTTTGCCCAAATGGATAAGAACAGGGGCCTAGGAGATAGCTAGGCGAAGACTAGATGATAGACGGACGATGCAGCATAGTTTCTAGGCTTGAATCCGTTATTGTATATATATTTATGTTAATGATTCTGTTATTGTTGGATTTTCATATTGAATGTATTTACTAGATTTGTTGACTTTTTGTATTTTGGAGATGTCCAGATTATAGGGGAAACTCTGCCAAATTTTTGGTAGGAATTAATGTCTGAATTTCTGAGTCTTTGATGGATTGCATGTGAATAGAATGTATATTTTATTTATGGTTATTAGTTTTAATATTCTAGAGCTTGTCATGATGTTGTATGTGTATTTAGTATAGCTGCAGTAGCATTAGAGTTAAGTGGAATTTGAATGGACAGCAGAAAATTCTATTTGGGTTACACTCAACTAGTAGCGATCTCTTGACGTTCCCTGAAAGGGAAAAGTGAAAAAATTATTTTCAAAACCCATATGCTTCCGCTACTTAGATAAAGGATAGTGTATTGTGGATTAAGGGATCATTACAAATATGGTATCAGAGCTCGATTTATCGATTGTCTGGTTTAGTGGGTTAGAGGTTATGAATCTTCAGGGTTGCAGCTTTATGGTTTGATTGATTTAACTCTGGACTATCTACGACCTGATCTTGAATTGATAAGTGAAGGAATGAATTTAACGTTTTGCCGTTAACTGTTGCTATTAAAGACTAATCAATTTTCTTTCTGTGTCAGATAGCTATGGCAGAACCTAGTAGGGATAACTCTCGAAGGCCAAGAGGAAGGCCAAGACACAGTAACTAAGGCACCTCAGGCAGTGGTAGCATGGAGACCAACGTTGACATGCGAGAGATGATGGATTCTATACAGATGATGGTTGACACCATGAGAGACCAAGCTACTACAAGTGCCAATGTAATGAGGCAACAATAGGAAGACAGGTAGACCAGAAACGATGGGAACACTCAAAATGCCAACCTAATGTACCAAGGGTGGATTGAGTTTTTGAGAGTAGGTCCACCCCCATTCTCAGGTGCTACCGATCTAGCCGCAGATGAAGCCTGGCTGAAGGAGATAGAGAAGATCTTCCATTTATTGCATTGTGACGATGAACAAAAAGTGACATATGTAACATATATGCTTAAGGGTGAAGCGAAACGATGGTGGATAGGAGCCTAACAGCTGATGGAAAGCAAGGGTATTCCACTCACTGGGAATCTTTTAAGATGGTTTTCATGGATAAATACTTCCCTGAAAGCGTCAGATAGTCCAAGGAAGCAGAGTTCTTGAAGCTCACACAGGGAGGTAGACCGTTCAAGGAATATTTGGCGCAATTTGAAGAACTGTCCAAATATTCCATGTACTTGAGGATGCATTATGACGAAGCCTGGAAGGCAAGTCAGTTGAAAGAGGGCTTAGATTTGCCGATGAAGACACAGCTTGCCCTGCTTGAGATCAGAGACTTTATAGTGCTGGTGAACAAATGTCGGATCCTGAGGAAGAACTTAGAACAGAATCAGAATATGACACAGAGGACTAGTAACAGGTTGAGACCACCAGCTAGAAATCTCAATGTGAAAGGCAGGATGTTCAAACTGCAGCCAGGGTCTTCAAGCAGCAACCGATGGCCCGATAGTGCTTTTTGTCAGAAGTGTGGGACCAGACATCCTAACCAACCATACTGGCATCAGACTCCAGTTCAATGTTACAAGTGTGGGGGTACATGACACCTTGTAAAGTACTACCCCTCAAGCGTAAGCCAGCAGACACCGAGTGGCCGAAGACCGTAGGCTCTAGGGAGAGTCTTTATTATGGATGCGGTAAACGTCAACACGTCATCAGGTTTGATGTAGGATAGAGGTAAAATTTACAATTTTTCTTTGAGAATATTGTTTGATTTAGGTGCCACACACTCTTTTATTTCCAATGCATGCATGGAAAGAATAAACTTACCTTTACAAACCATGCCCTGTGACATACACATTTCCACACCCTTAGGAGAAACCAATATATCCCTACAAATATGTCTAAACTGCCCCCTAACCATCGATGACAACCTGTTTATTGTGGACTTAGTGTGTATACCCCTGACTGGTATTGACATCATTCTAGGAATGGATTGGTTGTCTAGGAATCGGGTTTTGTTAAACTATTCTGACAGGACTATCACTTACTTGGATACCGTGCCTGTACGTGGGAGTGACAGAGCATGTCAAATAGGTAACGTGTCGATAAATCTCTCTTAGGTAGAATTACAGGAAAGGTTAGACCTAATCCTAATTGTTAGTGACTTTTTGGAGGTATTTCCTTTGGAAGTAAGTAGGCTGCCCCTACCTAGAGAGATAGAGTTTACCATTGACCTGATTTCGAGTGTTGGCCCAATAGTTATGACCCCATACAGAATGGCCCTAGTGGAATTGAGGGAACTAAAGGTCCAGATAGAGGAATTATTAGAAAAGGGATTCATTAAGCTAAGCGTATCACCGTGGGGAGCTCCTGTCCTATTCGTAAAGAAGAAAGACGGGAGTTTAAGGTTATGTATTAATTATCGGCAATTGAACAAGGTGACAATTAGGAACAAGTACCCATTACCACGAATTGATGACTTATTTAACCAGTTGTAGGGTGCGACTGTATTCTCTAAGATAGACTTAAGATCAGGATACCACCAAATTAGGGTTAGAGAGGAAGACATCCTTAAGACAGCGTTTAGCACTAGGTACGACCACTATGAGTTTCTAGTGATGCCATTTGGGTTGACTAATGCACCTGCTGTCTTCATGGACTATATGAATAGAATCTTTAGGCCTTACTTGGATCAATTTGTTGTGGTATTCATAGATGACATTTTGGTCTATTCCAAGACTCAGGAAGAGTATACCTAACATTTTAGCACGGTGCTATAGATATTGGAAGAAAAATAACTGTATGCTAAGTTGGAAAAATGTGAGTTTTGGTTGGAGGAAGTGAAATTTCTACGCCATGTGGTAAATGGAGAAGGGATTGCAGTAGACCCTAAGAAAATCGAAGTAGTATTAGATTGGGGTCAACTAAGGACAGTCACCGAGGTTAGGAGTTTTCTGGGTTTGGCTGACTATTACAGGAAGTTCATCCAAGGATTTTCCCAAATAGCTTTGCCATTAACCCGTTTGACTCGGAAAGGTGTAAACTTTGAATGGAGCGAGTAGTGTGAAGATAGTTTCCAGACTTTAAAAGAAAAATTAACTACCGCTCCAGTGTTAAGAATCCCAAACCCTTATAACCCTTTACAGTATATACAGATGCATCAATGAAAGGTTTAGGATGCGTCTTAATGCAGGATGGAAAAGTATTGGCTTATGTATCGAGGAAATTGAAACCTGTAGAGGAAAATTATCCTACCCACGATTTGGAATTAGCTGCCATTGTTTTTACCTGCAAGGCTACTGAAGCCACTAGAAATACCGGAAAGGAAATGAGATCAAATAACCATGGATTTTGTAGTAGGATTACCTAGGACACTAGCCGGTTATGATTCCATTTGGGTGATAGTGGATAGATTAACCAAGTTTGCTCACTTTTTACCTGTCAAGATGAGATACTCTATGGAAAAACTGACCGAAGTATACCTTAGGGAATTCGTGAGACTACACGGGATACCATCTGGTATAGTTTCAGACCGGGACCCTAGGTTTACTTTGAGATTTTGGCAGTCCCTACAGTAAGCATTAGGAACCAAACTTAAATTTAGCACAGCCTATCATCCTCAGACTGATAGGAAGTCTGAGAGAACAATTCAAACTTTAGAAGATATGTTGAGGGCTTGTGTGTTAGAACAGAAAGGAATTTGGGATAAATACCTACCTTTGATAGAGTTTGCATACAATAACAACTATCAATCTACCATTGGTATGACACCTTTTGCTGCTTTGTATGGGAGAAACTGTAAGTCACCTCTAAGTTGGGTAGAAATGGGAGAAAGTACATTGTTAGGACCTGATCTTATACAAGAGACCACTGATTAAATCAAAATGATCAGAGAAAAGTTGAGAGTGGCCCAACAAAGACATGAAGCCTATGCTAATAGGAGAAGGAGACCTTTAGAGTTTAATGAGGGAGAACATGTTCTCCTGAGAGTGTCCCCTACCACAGGTATTGATAGACAAATAAGGACCAGAAAAATAAGCCCTAGATTCTAAGGACCATTCCAAATCCTGTAAAGAGTCGGTCCAGTTGCTTACCAGATCGCCTTACCCCCATACCTGTCCAATTTGCATGACGTCTTTCACGTTTCGCAACTCCGTAAATATGTCTCAGACCCTGCACATGTATTGGGGAATCAACCTATAATATTAAAGGAAAATTTAACTTGTGAATCTACACCTGTACAAATCCTTGACTTTAAGACTAAGCAACTCCGGAATAAAGTAATCCCTTTAGTTAAGGTACTTTGGTAGGATGTAGCGTCGCAGGAGATGACATGGGAGAAGGAAGACGAGATGAGACAACGATACCTAGAGCTATTCACAGGTATGAATTTTGGGGACAAAATTTCTTTTAAGAGGGGGAGAGAATGTAATAACCAAAATTTTGAAAATAATTAAACTGAGTAAATTTGATCGTGATTTCATTAAAATTGAATTCGGCATGATTTTCTGAGATTACAATTAAAATTTAAGGATTTTTCGAAATTAAAATCTAATTCGATGAAGTAAAACGTAACCCAGCGATAGGAAATTGATAGATAGAGTATTAGACTTCAGATCCTTAGATGGAGACCGAAAACCTTACATAGGAACCCGTGCCCTCGCTCGAATCAAAGACAACATCCAGAAGTTTTCCTGAGTTAAGTGGCAAAAGACCAAATTGCCCCTAAAGGCTTTAAATTTTCCAAAATTCTACAAAACCCCATCATTTCCCATTTCCCTTCTCTCTCCTCCCTTCACCATTATGCGCAGCTACCTTCGTCGCCTTGCACTTCCGTCTGACCCAGCCACCGATGCAGCTCACCACCCCTGACCACCTGCGACCAACCCTGGCCACCCACGGACTCTACGGCTGTCGAAAAAGCTCTTTTTCTCCCTCTGTCATGAAATCCTTCGGTTGTCGTAATCTCTGTCATCTAGCACCGTCTGACGTCATCACCCCGGCCATTGGGAAGGTCGAGCTGCCAGCTTCCTCTGACAGCTCCCAGCCGTTGAACATACCCGCCACGCACCCGGATCGAGGCATTTTTTGTCTGCCGTGCTTGAAACTTTACCTCCAAAAAACACCACCTTAACGGCTGAGAACCGCCACACTAACCCCAGATTCGGACTCCTCATCTTGTGGGCTTCATTCTGGTGTAATTTTTGACCTCAGTAGCACCCCTTCACTGTGCGCCGCTGTGAGTTGCCATGCTCCGCCGTGCACCACTGGCGAAGAAGCCATAAAGGCTCCAAAATTAGATTTCCACCTTTTGGAACCCCCGGTACGATCTAAATTTCCCTAATCTAATGTATTTTGACTGAATTGGATGCCGAACATGTATAGAAAATTTATCGGCCTAGGAAAATGTGTAATTAGACATAGAAAAGTGAAATTGAATAAGTAACGGACTAAGACATTGGTTTAATTGCCTAGGAAATTAACTAGGCTTAAATTTTGAGGATACGAGAAGCCTCAGATATAATTAAGAGCAAACGATAACCAGGTAGTGTAATTTACGCTTCCCTGATTTTAAATTGATTTTGTGAATACCTAAATGATTTAATTTGATTACATGGAAATGCGTGCTACCTTCAATGAGTATAATTGCATGCCTGTGTGCTATAAATTCCTATTGCATGTTAGAAGATTTGGCTATTGGATTTAGATCCCATAGAAATGGATTGACTTAGGGTAGGGTACTTAACAGCCGGTATGGGATGGTCGTTGAGTATCCTGAGTGTAGGGAATTTTATAATTGTATTGTTTCATCAGATTTAGCCTGCATTCGTTAGGGATTACACAGTAAACTAGGACATCCTTAAGAAAGGTGTAAGAAGTATAAGGGGGGATAACCTATTCAAGGAAGCGTTGTGATTTAGGCGTAATATCCTAGAACCCTAAAGACTAGTCGACCGTGTGCATGTGATTCCGAATAGACTGTATGAAGATGAGGATTGACGTATTTACTGGATGTGTTGACTGTTTGTATTTCGGCATAATAGCATGAATTCGTTAATGATTCTGTTGTTGTTACATTTTTATATTGAATGTATTTATTGGATTTTTTGACTGTTTGTATTTCGAAGATGTCCAGATTACAAGGAAAACTCTACCGAATTTTCGGCAGGAATTAATGTTTGAATTTCGAAGTTTTTGATGGATTGCATGTGAATGGAATGTATATTTTATTTATGGTTATTAGTTTTAATATTCCAGAGCTTGTCGTGATGTTGTATGTGTATTTAGTATAGCTGCAGTAGCATTAGAGTTGAGTGGAATCTGAATGGACGGCGAAAAATTCTATTTGGGTTACACTCAACTAGTAGTGATCTCCTAACGTTCCTTGAAAGGGAAAAGTGAAAAAATTATTTTGAAAACCCATATGCTTCTGCTACTTAGATAGAGGATAGTTTATTGTGGATTAGGGGGTCGTTACACAAGGGTGGAGTTAAGTGTATGAATGTATATGCAGTAAGGAAGCCTCACACATTCATAATGTAAAATGCCAATTGGGAAATGACACAAACAAGAGAAAAAGGGCCATATATGGGTGGCGTGTGGGAGGAGTAATTTGTGATCTCCTTCCCTTCCTTCCTTACATGACCGAATGGACAAAGGAAAAAGGGTGCAAGATTTTTCTAAACCAAACATACACTTGGGGAGGTACACATGTAGCTATACTTAAATAAGAATAACAAAAGATGAAGAAAGAATATGACTTCCCTTCTCCTCTCCTTTAACGTGTCTAAGTAGCTAACCTAAGGTTACAAGAAATGCAAATTGTACTTAAAGTACACTTAGATCAGCCATGAAATGATATTAAGGAAAAGGAATGTGGTGTCCCATGCTCTTTGGCCGAATAGAAAATGTGATGAGAGGGGGGGAAGCTAGCGTGAATTCCTTTCTCTTTCCCTCCTTGGCGTGCTCAAGTAACTAAGGAAAGAGTGCAAGGGAAGTAAGGTGTACTTAAAAGTACACATGTGGAAATTAGATAAAAAGGATGAAGGGGAGGGGTAGTGTGACAAGTGGGAAATGGAAGAGTGCAAGTAAATAGGTGTACTTAGTAACAACAATAATCAAGAATAATGGAGGAAATGGGCTGCACTAAAACCACACGTGGGTCAATTGGATCATAAGAATAATTAAGAGTAAAGAGGAGACATAGCATCCCATTGACCGAATGACAAAATGCATGAGGGAATGGAATTGGAAATTGTATTTTTTTTAATATATGGATGCATGCACACGCACGACAAGAAGAGAAAGGGAGAGTAACATGAAACAGGAGGCTACACCTAAACTACACGTGATGCCTATTAACTAAGAAAATAAAGAAAAGAGAGAGAACATTGAGGATAGGAGCAGCCCAAAATTGAGGAGACACATACACTTACCTTTGGTTAAGGGAGAGGGAGGGAATTAGTCAAGAGAGAAAGGAGCAAAGAAGAAAGGAAGAAGTAAAGGGAGAAAGTCAAAGAGGAAGCCAAGCTAGTCTCATCCTAGTTCGTCATTGAGGTAGGTTAGCAATTCTTAGAATTTTGTTCCATGTTTTAATATATATATTATTCACCCTGTTTTTACAAGATGTCATTAAACATTATTTTTTTCCCTACATTCTTAATGAAATGCATGTTATGTTGGCTAAGCCTGTGTGGTAGATTGGGATGTTGGTTGATGTGATGAAATGAATATTCTTGTTTATGGAAGGATAATTTTTAGTTAATGATATTTTCATGATCAATTATGGTTGAATA
Organism: Senna siamea; assembly: GCA_031216115.1. Lineage (NCBI taxonomy): Eukaryota > Viridiplantae > Streptophyta > Magnoliopsida > Fabales > Fabaceae > Senna > Senna siamea. The sequence goes on from CM062354.1 coordinate 16,965,784, forward strand.
TGATAGAAATGGAAGAATGATTTTGAAAACCATTTTTCTCCATGAAAATCCCTTTTTGGCTGAGAGAAAGAGGAAATTTTACACTAAACTAATGTTAAATTTTTAGTTTGTAATTGGTGTTAAAATTGGCCATGGATGAAAGGGAAAAGAGAAAGGGAATTATACTTGAAAAATGAAAAAAAAAATCTTTTGTTAAAACAAGCCTTGGTCGAGAACAAAGGGAAGGAAATTCATTGGAAATTTTCTATGTAAAGTAAGGCTTTAGGCAAGGCTAGAATAATAAAAGAGATGGAAACATTTTTGTTAGATTGATAGAGGGAAATTTTACCATAACTATACAAAATCAAGTGATGTTCAAATATTCCAATGAAAAGGGAAAATATGTCCATTTGCACAATGAAGTAAATTTTTGAAGAGGTTATGTTTAATTGTGTTTTAATGGATATATTAGAAATGAAATAAAATAAGATTGGTGAAATAATTGAAAGTGTTCACCTAGCATCCTTTTGTGTAATGTTTAGATGAGGAAATATGTGTTGATTATCGAAAAGAGATTATACCATTTTAATGATATTGTTTAAAGATTAGAAAAGCAAATTTAGAATTGTAAAAAATTAAATTTTCTTGAATTTCCCTTAGGCCAAAACCATGAAATTCTCACTTGAAATTTATTAAAATTTTATAAGAGAATTATATTATTATTATCTTCCAAGAATGGAGAACTAAATTGATTTAGGCAACATTGTCATAAATAAATATAACAAAGAGTTTAAAAAGAGATAAAAAGTTTTCCATATTCAAACAATTCCATTATGACAACGTTAACATACGCATAAGGGCAAGGGTAATATTTTAACCATAGTTAGTGTCTTGATAGTAAAATAGGGAAATAGGAATATTGTATTTTGATAGAAAAGGGAAACATAGTGAACAAAGGAAAACATAGAAAGATACACAAGAAATTTTATAAAGGTGGCCAAGTGTCTAGAAGTGCCCAAGTGTGCACAATCAATTTGTAAAGGTACGTTTTAAGAATGAAATGCACGAGTGATTTTTGTTTATTTTTGTGATTACATGCATAATCCTATAAAAAATGTTTTATTTAATAGAGAATATTTACTTTATCACATTGACCTTGCCAATAAGAATGCAATTCTTGCCAATTTGTATTTATGAAAAGACTATGTTTTTAAATACCGAGAATGTAGATGTAAATGTTTTGGTGCTTGCACCCTAATACAGATTAGTAGATTTTAAAACGATGAATTGTTAAGCTACTAGGAAACCTGTGTTTCTCCTTTGTATGCTAATATGTATCAGATGCGGACGTCTAGCAGTGCTAGAGAATATAGGAGTCCTTTTTGGTCATAAGTTTTTGTAATTCCTTATTTTAGAGGTCCTGATTCTAGATATATTTTGGGTTAGGATTAGGACTATTGTTTTGACTATGTACATTAAAGGAATATGGGAAATTGCTGGGAAAAGGATATGTGAAGGACCTGTTTGTCCTATTATTGTAAAAAGATTTTGAGTGACAGGATTGTTGTCTCTTGACTTCTTATGGATGGATACTTTATATATCCTAGTATATGTTCTCAGAAGGATGTAATGGACATTCATTATTGAACATTGATTATTTTTATTGTATGTAAGTTTTATGATTTTCGCTATGCTAAATGAAATCTTAATTTTCGCTATGCATAAGTATGATTATCTGAGCAAAAGAACCCAAACCTAATATGTAATAACAACACTTAATGGAATAAATGCTCAGACACTGTAAAGAAAAGGATAAGAATAATGTATCGAACTTATCTAATTACATAGGAGGAATTGTAATACTAGATAAGGGCGTTACATTAAGTTGGTATCAGAGCACAGCTACCTAGGATAGGAACAGGGTAGAATTCCTCAAGGAAGGGACTAGTTCAGGTTAGTTGGCTATACCTAGGCGGTCAGCTAACTTACATTTTGTTTTGAACTTGGGGAATGGAGTATTAGGTTTGGGAAGATGGAAGCTCCTGTTAGTGTTATTTGTTACTTGCTTAATCATTTGTTATTGAGTCTGATCACCTCGGTAATACTTCTTTTGTAAAGTGACGATATGGCACTGACACGGAGGAGTAAATCCCAGGCTCAAAATGTAGAGGTTGATTTGAATGAGGTTATGCAGAATATGTGAGATATGGCAGAAGCTATGAGAGCCTAAGCTGTAGTTACTGCCAAAGAACTCTGTAATACCCAGACTGATCAGAGCGAAGATACTCAAGCTAGGGTCGAACAGATGAAAACCCAAGTTAGCAGAGGCTAGACTAAATTCCAAAGAGCCAGGCCTCTTGTCGTTACTGGGGTGATGAATTCCAAGAAGGTAGAGGAATGGGTTTAGAGGATGGAGTAATTGTTTGAAGTGTTGGGATATATCGAATCGCAGAAAGTCTCCTTTACTGCCTATCAGCTAGAAGGGAAGGCCAAATATTGGTGGAAAGGGATGAAGCAACTGATAAGAGCTCAGGGGACTCAGATCACCTGGGAGAACTTCAAAGATGCATTCTTAGAGAAGTAATTTCCCCAGAGTGAGAGGAATGTAAAGAAGGGGGAGTTTATGCAGAAAAAACAGGGTGGCAGGCCATTTGAAGAGCATCTAGCCAAGTTCGAAGAGCTGTCAAAATTCTCTTCCTACCTGAAGTGGAGACCGGACGGGGCATGGAAAACCATACACTTAGAGAATAGCTTGGATTCAAAATTGTATCACGAGGTAGCATCCCAAGAGATTAGGGACTACCTGATATTGGTCAACAACTGCTGCATAGCCTTCTGGTCCCTAGCAGCGCTGAAGAAGGGAAGGCAAGAATCTAAATTTCTCAAGAGGAAGAGCCCATCCAGATTCAACAGGGGTTGTGATAGGAAGTTCCCAAAGAATCAGACCAAGAAGAGGCCTATGAATGCTCTGACTTCCCAGAGTAACTGCTCAAAGTGTGGGCAGAACCATAGAGACCAACTGTGTATGGTGGGTCAGAATGTGTGCTACAGATGTAGGAAGCCAGGCCACATCTCCCGTGTTTTTCCAACCTTGAAGAAGCTAGAGGAACCCACCAGACTCCTTACCAAGGGAAGGGTTTATACCCTAAAGGGTAAAGAGGTGGCCTCGTCCGAGGATTTGATGAAAGGTACATGCTTTATTAATGTTATTCCTTTAATTATATTGTATGATTCTGGCGCCACCCATTCCTTCGTTTCAGTAGACTGTGTTCAGAAACTAAAATTACCCACAATTACCCTGCCTTATGAACTTTTCATAGTAGTACCCACTAATGAACATGTGTCTACTTCCTTGGTTTGCTTGAATTTTTTTATCGTGGTTGAAAGTAGAACCTTCATTGTAGACCTTATCTGTTTACCCATGATTGAACTAGATGTCATCCTTGGTATAAGCTGACTCTCTTCAAACAATGTTATCTTGGACTGTTTAGCTAAGTCTGTGACTTTCATAGATACTAAGCCAGCAGGTATGGGGATTGAGAGGAAAAATCAAAGAATGGGTTTCTTGTGTTACTCAGAAGTGGAAAGTCAGCAGAAGCTAGAAACCATATATATAGTCAAGGAACTTTCAGATGTATTTTTGGAAGAGGTTACTAGTCCCCCACCAGAAAGAGAAATAAAGTTTTTCATAGACCTAGTTCTTGGGGCAGGACCAATTTCCATGGCACTTTATAGGATTTCCCCAGTGGAATTAAATGAATTGAAGGTGCAGATAGAGGAACTCTTAGCAAAACAATTTATCAGACCCAGTATGTCATTGTGCAGAGCATCGGTATTGTTTGTCAAGAAGAAGGATGAGAGTATGAGGATGTGTATAGACTATAGGCAACTGAATAAGCTAACTGTGAAGAATAAGTACCCACTCCTTAGAATCAATGACCTATTAGACTAACTAAAAGGGGCCATTATCTTTTCTAAGATTGATTTGAGATTGGGTATCATCAAATCAGGGTTAGGGATGAGGACATACCTAAGACAACCTTTAGGACTAGGTATGGGCATTATGAATTTCTCGTGATGCCCTTTGGCCTTACAAATGCTCCAGCTATTTTTATGGAACTGCAATTTTAGACCCTACCTTGATCAGTTCGTAGTAGTGTTTATTAATGACATATTAGTGTATTCCAAAAATAGACAGGTGCATAAATAGCACCTCAAGATAGTGCTGCAAATACTTAGAGAAAAGTAGTTGTATGCTAAGCTAGAAAAGTGTGAATTTTGGTTGAAAGAAGTGAAGTTCCTAGGGCATGTGATTTCTGATAAGAGAGTGTCAGTGGATCATAGTAAGACTAATGCAGTAGTAAACTAGGAAAGACTTACTATTGTGATGGAAATAAGGAGTTTTCTAGGTTTAGCAGGATACTATAGATGGTTTGTTCAGGGATTTTTGCAAATAGCGATGCCTATGACCAAGCTGACCCAGAAAGATGTTCCATTTGTGTGGGACACAAAATGTGAACAAAGCTTCCAAACCCTGAAGGAAAAATTAACCACTGTACCCATTTTGATTGTCCTCAACCCTTTGGAGAAATTTGAGTTGTACTGTGATACATCTAAGAAAGGGTTGGATGTGTACTGATGCAAGGAGGGTGAGTAGTGGCCTATGCTTCTAGGCAATTAAGACCGCATGAAAGGAACTATCCTACCCATGACCTAGAGTTAGCAGCCATAGTATTTGCCTCAAAGATTTGGAGACACTACCTCTATGGGTTTAAGTTTGAGGTATTTAGTGACCATAAAAGTCTCAAGTACCTCTTTGACCAAAAAGAGCTGAACATGAGGCAAAGGAGGTGGATGAAATTCATTAAGGATTATGACTTTGAATTGAAGTACCATCCAGCCAAGGTAAACATTGTGGCCAATGCACTAAGAAGGAAGTCTCTCCATGTACCTCGACTGATGGTAAGTGAAATGGAATTAATAGAAAAGTTTAAGAGCCTAAGATTGTCTACGCTGGTGTTACCAAACAAAGTCTATTTAAGTGAGCTAAAAATTGAGAATACCCTTGGAGCTCAAATTCTTGAAGCTTAGAAGGATGATGAATTTCTTAAATCCCTAAAGGATTCCAAGGAATTCATAAAAGGGAATGATGGAGTGGTAACATTCCAGCATAGGATATATGTTCCTAAAACGGGGGGATTGAGAGAAATCATATTGGAAGAAACTCACCAAAGCAAGTATACTGTCCATCCTGGAGCCACTAAGATGTATCAAGATCTTAAGAGAAGGTTTCGGTGGCCAAGCATGAAGAAAAATATAGCAGAATATGTAGCCAAATGTCTAGTGTGCCAGCAGGTTAAAATTGAACATCAGAAACCTGCGGGGTTACTACAACCCCTAAACATTCCTGAGTGGAAATAGGATAAGATCTCAATGGATGTTGTAGTGGGATTGCCTAAGACTCAATCAGGGAAAGATGCTACCTAGGTAATTGTGGATAGATTAACCAAATTAGCACATTTCCTACCTATCAGAATCAATTTCTCCTTAGATAGATTAGCCCAAATATATATTCACGAGATTGTGAGACTATTTGGAATTCCCACGAGTATTGTTTCGGATCGAGATCCCCAATTCACCTCTAGATTTTGGAGAGCCTTACAAGAAGCTTTTGGTATTAGGCTAAATTTCAGTATCGCTTACCATCCCCAAATTGATGGGCAGACAGAAAGGACCATCCAAACTCTAAAATACATGCTTAAGGCATGTACTTTGGAGTATAAAGGGAATTGGGAACAAAGTGTGCCATTAATAGAATTCTCCTATAATAATAGCTACCACTCTAGTATAGGGATGGCACCATATAAAGCCCTATATGGGAGAAAATGTAGATCCCATTTGCGTTGGTATGAGGTGGGAGAGAGACCATTGTTAGGGCCCAAATTGGTTCAATAAACTACTGATCAAATCAAATTAATTAGAGAAAAGATGCTTAATGCTCAGAGTAAGCAGAAGAGCTATGCTGACAAGAGAAGAAGGCCCCTAGAATTTGAGGAAGAAAACCATGTTTTCATGAAGGTATCCTCAACTACTGGTATTGGTAGAGCTATGGAGTCTAGAAAGCTAAGCCCTCGATACATTAGACCTTTCCAAATATTAAAGAGAGTGGGTCTATCAACATACTAGATAGCTATATCCCCACACTTGTCCAATCTTCATAATGTTTTCCATGTCCCTAGATCAGAAAGTACATACCCGACCCCTCACATATACTTTGCCCCAGTACTTTGCAGTTAAAAGATAATTTAACTTATCAGCCAAAACCTTTGCAAATCATCGGTACTGAGGTCAAGACCCTAAGGAATAAGACCATTCCCCTGGTAAAGATCTTGTGGGATCATACATCACTACAAGAAGCTACTAGGGAAAAAGAGGAGGATATGCACAAAGCGTATCTAGAATTATTCCCATGAGGTATGTATAAATTTTGAGGACAAAATTATTTTTAAGGAGGGTAGAAATGTAACACCCCATATTTTCTTGATTAGTCTAAACTAATGTTTCCTCAATTAATTGCATGAATTTGCTTGTGTAGCTTGGTGTTTAGAATAAATAAGAACACTTCTTATTGAGGTGCTTGATACATTTAACATGCTTGCATTAATTTCCTTTTTACTAACCAAAGTACTAAAGGAGAAAAGAGTAACCAATTTAAAAAATGCATGCACGTCCAACTGGTGAAGATTAGGAGTTTTTAATTACTTTATATATATATATACCCACACGGCTAAGACAAGGGGAAAGGAAATAAGAATAAAGCATTTAAATATATATATCTACAACCACATGGCTAAGAACATTTGGAAATGCAAGGAATGAATAGCAATTAAATATACATATAAATACACACGTGTATTTGGGAGGAGAGTGAGATTTGCTTGAGACAAAGGGAAGTGCATAATTTATTTAACCAAGTACACCCACACAATTAGGAAAGAAAAATGTGAGATACACGTTTCCTCCCCCTCTCCTTGTGTTGCCTCAAACATAGGGAAAACTCATGTATGCCTTGCATGCATGAGTCTTACATGAAGGGTATGACTTGGGCACAAGGGTGGAGTTAAGTGTATGAATGTATATGCAACAAGGAAGCCTCACAAATTCATAATATAAAAATGCCAATTGGGTAATGACACAAGAAAGAGGAAAAGGGCCATATGTGGGTGACATGTGGGAGGAGTAATTTGTGATCTCCTTCCCTTCCTTCCTTATGTGATTGAATGGACAAAGGAAAAAGAGTACAAGATTTTTCTAAACCAAACATATTGGGGAGCTACACGTGTAGCCATACTTAAATAAGAATAACAAAAGATGAAGAAAGAATATGAATTCCCTCCTCCTCTCTTTTAACGTGTCTAAGTAGCTAACTTAAGCTTGCAAGGAAATGCAAATTGTACTTAAAGTACACTTAGAGCAACCATGAAATAATATTAAGGAAAAGGAAGGTGGCGTCCCATGCTCTTTGGCCGAATAGAAAATGTGATGAGAGGGGGGAAGCCAGCATGAATTCCTTTCTTTTTCCCCTCTTGGCATGCTTAAGTAACTTAGGAAAGAGAGCAAGGGAAGTAAGGTGTACTTAAAAGTACACATGTGGCAGTTAGATAAAAAGGATGAAGGGATGGGGTAGCGTGACAAGGGGGAAATGGAAGAGTGCAAGTAAATGGGTGTACTTAGTAACAATAATAATCAAGAATAATAGAGGAAATAAGCTGCACTAAGGCTGCACCAAAACCACACGTGGGGCTATTGAATCATAAGAATAATTAAGAGTAAAGAGGATAAGTAACATCCCATTAACCGAATGACAAAATGTATAAGGGAATGGAATTGGAAATTGTATTTTTTTTAATATATGGATGCATGCACATGCACGACAAGAAGAAAAAAGGAGAGTAACATGAAACAGGAGGCTACACCTAAACTAAACGTGATGCTTATTAGCTAAGAAAATAAAGAAAAGAGAGAGAACATTTTGAGGACGGGAGCAGCCCATAATTAGGGAGACACATACACTCACGTTCGGTTAAAGGAGAGGGAGAGAATTAGTCAAGAGAGAAAGGAGCAAAGGAGCAAGGAAGAAGTAAAGGGAGAAAGTCAAAGAGGAAGCCAATCTAATCACATACACATACACTTAGAATTCTGTTCCATGGTTTAATATATATATTCACTATGTTTTTACAAGATTTCATGGAACATTATTGTTTTCCCTACATTCTTGATGAATGAATGTTATGTTGGCTAAGCTTGTGTGATAGATTGGGATGTTGGTTGATGTGATGAAATGAATATTGTTGTTTATGGAAGGATTATGGTTAGTTAATGATATTTTCATGATGAACTATGGTTGAATATGATAAAAATAGAAGTATGATTTCGAAAACCATTTTTCTCCATGAAACTCCCTTTTTGGCCAAGAGGAAAAGGAAATTTTACACTAAATTGATGTTAAATTTTCTGTTTGTAATTGGTGTTAAAATTGGCCATGGATGAAAGGGAAAAGAGAAAGGGAATTATACTTGAAAAATGAAAAAAAAAACTGTTGTTAAAACAAGCCTTGGCCGAGAACAAAGGGAAGGAAATTCATTGGAAATTTTCTATGTAAAGTATGGCTTTAGGCAAGGCTAGAATAATAAAAGAGATGGAAACATTTTTGTTAGATTGATAGAGGGAAATTTTGCCATAACTATGCAAAATCAAGTGATGTTCAAATATTCCAATGAAAAGGGAAAATATATCCATTTGGACATTGAAGTAAATTTTTGAAGAGGTAATGTTTAATTGTGTTTTATGGATATATTAGAAATGAAATAAAATAAGATTGTTGAAATAATAGAAAGTGTTCACCTAACATCCTTTTGTGTAATGTTTAGATGAGGGAATATGTGTTGATTATGGAAAAGAGATTATATCATTTTAATGGTATTGTTTAAAGAATAGAAAAGGAAATTTAAAATTGTAAAAAATTTAATTTTCTTGAATTTTTCTTAGGCCAAAACCATGAAATTCTCACTTGAAATTTATTAAAATTTTATAAGAGAATTATATTATTATTATTATCTTCCAAGAATGGAGAACTAAATTGATTTAGGCAACATTGTCATAAATAAATATGACAAAGAGTTTAAAAAGTTTTCCATATTCAAACAATTCCAATATGACAACGTTAACATACACATAAGGACAAGGGTTATTTTAACCATAGTTATTGTGTCCTGATAGTAAAATAGAGAAATAGGAATATTGTATTCCAATAGAAAAGGGAAACATAGTGAACAAAGGAAAACATAGAAAGATACACAAGAAATTTTACAAAGGTGGCCAAGTGTCCACAAGTGCCCAAGTGTACACAAGAAATTTTATAAAGGTGGCCAAATGTTGACAAGTGCCCAAGTGTGCACAAGAAATTTTATAGAGGTGGCCAAGTGTCCACAAGTGCCCAAGTGTTCACAAAAAGTTTTATAGAGGTGGCTAAGGGTTCACAAAAGTGCCCAAGTGTGCACAAGAAATTTTATAAAGGTGGCCAAGTGTCCACAAAAGTGCCCAAGTGTGCACAAGAAATTTTATAAAGGTGGCCAAGTGTCCTTAAGTGTCCAAGTGTGCACAATCAATTTATAAAGGTATGTTTTAAGAATGAAATGCACAAGTGATTTTTGTTGATTTTTGTGATTACATGCATAATCCCATAAAAGGATGTTTTATTTAATAGAGAATATTTGCTTTATCACACTGACCTTGCCAATAAGCATGCAAACTTGCCAATTTGTATTTAAAAATAGGATTATGTTTTTAAAGACCAAGACTGTAGATGTAAATGTTTTGGTGCTTGCGCCCTGATACATATTAGTGGATTTAAAAATGATGAATTGTTAAGCTACTAGAAAACTTGTGTTTCTCATTTTTATGCTAATATGTATCAGAAGCAAACGTCTAGCAGTGCTGGAGAAGATAGGAGTCCTTTTTGGTCATAAGTTTTTGTAATTCCTTATTTTGGGGGTCCTGATTCTAGATATATTTTGGGTTAGGATTAAGATTATTGTTTTGATTGTGTACATAAAAGGAATACGGGAAATTGCTGGGAAAAGGATATGTGAAGGACTTGTTCGTCCTATTATTGTAAAAGAAGTTTAAGTGACAGGATTGTTGTCTCCTAACTCCTTATGGACAGGTATTTCATATATCCTAGTATATGTTCTTAGAAGGATGTAATGGACATTCATTATTGAACATTGATTATTTGTATTGTATTTAAGTTTTACGATTTTCACTATGCTAAATGAAATTTTAATCTCTGCTGTGCATAAGGTATGATTATCTAAGCAAAAGAACCTGAATCTAATCTGTAATAACAACACTTAATGGAATAAATGCTTAGATGCTATAAAGAAAAGTATAAGAATAATGTACTGAACTTATGTAATTACATCGGAGGAATTGTAATACTAGAAAAGGGCGTTACAACTTGAACCTTATTTAAATCAAAACTAGGGATTTACAAGCTCAAATCATGTTTTAAAACCATTTCTTTCCATCAGGGGAGCTGCCAGTCGGCTGCCAGGAGCTAGCAGTCGACAGATTACTCTCTGGAAGGCTAAATTTGACAAGATAGTAGTGTGATAGTCGACTGTTGCATGCTTGGCAATCGAATGGCGCACCTCTATGTGCGATTTTGGGCTTTGCATTAGCTTGACAGTCGACTGGTTCATGCTTGGCAGTCGAATACTAAGCTGTTGTAGGCATTCTTGGGTTTGCGAAGAACATGACAGTCGACTTGTGCATGCTGGCAATCAACGGTTCTGTTCTTTGACAGTCCCAAAATGCTAGTTTCCATCGAATACAACCCAGATTACTAATCCATAACATATAAAAATTACATGAGCTTAGTCCCTGCTCATTTCTGCATAAAACCCATGAATTTTAGGCCCAAAACATCACTTAAATAAGATAATCTACATGCAAACTAAGTGGAAGAAAAACCTAACTTAAAAATTTATGTTTTATCTTTGAAATTGATAAATGTAAACAGATAGTCTCCGTATTTTAATTCAAAAATCTATTCATAAGCTCAAGCTAGCATCTAAATCAGTTTATCTCATCCAAATTGTAGAAAATTTGAAATACCCTATTTTTTTATATTTTCATTTTCTTTCTCAGATTTTGATAGATTTGGGGGCATTTTAGAGTAGAAATCTATTCCTATGTGGTGTTTAAATGATTCTCTTTAGTCTAGAAGAAAGATTCTTACCTCAAATCCTAGTTTCAAAGCTCCAATCTTGCTTTCCTCCTTCCTTTTCCCCCTGCCCAGCACTCTTCTTCTTTCTCCTCCTTCTAGATGGCCAGTCCTTTATTTTGGCACCAAGGGGAGGAGCTCATATAAGAGAGAAGAGAAATGAACTGGTTCAAACTTTAGGGGCCTCTTAGCAAAAATAAGAACTTTAGAGTTTAGTCCTTTCTATTTCAACCCCAATCTTCTTCACTTTGTTTCAAACCTTCATATAACATTTTAAAATTATAACCATTGTTAGAATTTCCAAGGGACCGGGTAATACAATCCTCCCCTCTTACAAGAATTTTATCCTCAAAATTCATACCTGTAAATAATTTTGGATAGCGTTGCCTCATTTCTTCCTCCTTCTCCCATGTTATTTCCTGTGTCACTACATCCTGTCACAATACCTTAACCAAGGGAATTACTTTATTCCGAAGTTGCTTAGTCTTAAAGTTTAGGATTTGGAAAAGAGTAGATTCATAAGTTAGATTTTCCTTTAATATTATTGGTTGATTCCCCAATACATATGTGGGATTTGGGACTTTTTTTGGAGTTGCGAGACGTGAAAAATGTCATGCAAGTTTAATAGGTAAGGAGGTAGGGCTATTTGGTAGGCAACTAGACTAACTCTTTGCAGGATCTGGAAAGGTCCTAAGAATCGAGGACTTAATTTCTTTGTCCTTATTTGTCTACCGATACTCGTAGTGGGTTACACTCTCAGGAATACGTGCTCTCCCTCATTGAATTCTAAGTGTCTCCTTCTCCTATTTGCATAGGTTTTCTGACTCTGTTGGGCTACCCTCATCTTCTTCCTAATCATCTTGATTTGATTAGTTATCTACTGCACCATCTTTGGTCCTATCAGGGTACTCTCCCCCATTTTTACCCAACTCAAGGGTGATCTACAACTTTTCCTATACAGAGCGGCATATGGTGCCACACCTATGGTAGAGTGATGACTATTATTATAAGCAAATTCTACTAGGGGTAGGTACTTATCCCAACTTCCCTTCTGTTCTAGCACACACGCCCTCAACATATCTTCTAAGGTTTAGATTGTTCGCTCAGACTGTCCATCGGTTTGAGGATGATAGGCAGTGCTAAATTTAAGTTAGGTTGCTAGTGCCTGCTATAGGGATTGCCAAAATCTTAAGGTGAACCAAGGGTCTCAGTCTGATACTATTTCTGATGTTACCTCATGTAACCTCACAATTTCCTTAAGGTATACTTGAGCTAGCTTTTCCATGGAATACCTAATCTTAATAGGCAAGAAATGAGCAGATTTGGTCAATTGATCCACTATTACCCAAATGGAATCATAACCAGTTGGTGTTCTAGGTAGTCCAACTATCAAATCCATGGTTACCTGATCCTATTTTCTCTTGGGTATCTCCAATGGCCTTAATAATCTTGCGGGTTTTTTATGCTCTATCTTAACTTGCTGATAAGTATGACAAGCATTTACATATTTTGCGATGTCCTTTCACATACCCGACCACCAAAAATTCCTTTTTAGGTCTTGGTACATTTTGGAAATACCTGGATGAATGGTATAGTGGCTTTGATGAGCCTCTGATAACACTTTCTACCTTAGTTCCTGATGGTTTGGAATTACTATCCTATTTCTGAACATCAATATTCCATCAAGGGCTAGTCCAAAATCAGGTCGGTTCACATATACTCTTAGGGATTCATCTTCTAGTTGGGCTTGTCTAATATACTCCCTCAAATCACAGTCTATCAAGAAATCACTCATCACTAATCTCTTTAGAAATGAAATTAAATTGAGGTTGAGATTCCTAAAGTCCTCAAGTAATCTCATCTCATCTATCATCAAACTGGCCACTTGCAAGGATTTCCTGCTTAATGCATCAGCCACCACATTGGCTTTTCCTGTGTGGTACTTTAACTCAAAGCTAAAGTGCTTCAAATACTCTACCCAGTTTCTCTACCTCATATTCAACTCTTTCTAATCAAATAAGTACCTAAGGCTCTTATAGTCACTAAAAAACTCAAATACAGCCCTGTACAGATAATGTCTCTAAATCTTCAGGGCAAATACTACGACAGCTAATTCCAAATCGTGGGTAGGATAATTTTCTTTTGTAGGTTTTAATTGTCTAGATGTATAAGCGAGTAGTCTCAAGTCTTACATCAGGATACATCCTAAGCCTTTTCTTAATGCATCTGTATAAACTATAAATGGCTATAGAGGTTTTGGGATTATGAGCACTTGAGCTATAGTTAACTTCTCTTTTAAGGTTTGGAAACTACGCTCACACCGCTTATTCCATTCAAACTCAACTCCCTTCCTAGTCAGTCGGGTTAATGGGAGGGCTATTTGGGAAAACCCTTGTATGAACTTCCTATAATAGCCTACCGAACCCAAGAAAATCCTAACTTTAGTGACCGTCCTTAGCTGACCCCAATCGAATACAACTTCTATTTTCTTAGGGTTTACCAAAATTCCTTCCCCATTTACCACAGGACCCAAAAAGTTCACTTCCTCCAGCCAAAACTCACATTTCTCTAGTTTATCATACAATTACTTTTCTTCCAACAACTGTAACACCATGCTTAGATGTTGAGCATGTTCTTCGTGAGTCCTGGAATAAACTAAGATGTCATCTATGAATACCACTATAAATTTGTCCAAATAGGGTTAGAAAATTCTATTCATATAATCTATGGAGACAGCAGGGGCATTGGTCAATCCAAATGGCATTATTAGAAACTCATAATGACCATACCGAGTGCTAAATGTTGTCTTAAGGGTATCTTCATCCCTAACCCTAATCTGGTGGTATCCCAATCTTAAGTCTATTTTAGAGAATACCTTGCACCTTGCAGCTAATCAAACAGGTCATCTATTTGGGGTAATGGGTACTTATTCTTAATGGTCACCTTATTTAGCTATTTGAAATTTATACACAGCCTCATGCTCCTATCTTTCTTCTTTACAACTAGGAAGGAGCTCCCCAGGGTGATACACTTGGCCTGATAAGTCCCTTCTCCAATAAATCCTCTATTTGGACCTTTAACTCCCTCAATTCTACTGGGGCATTTAATATAGAGTCATGGCTATTGGGCTTATACTCAGAATCAAATCTATAATGAACTCTATATCTCTTGGTGGGGGTAACCTGCTTATCTCCAAAGGAAACACCTCCGAAAAATTGCTAACAATAGGAATTAGGCTTATCCTTTCTTGCAATTCTACCTGAGAGAGATTGAGGGAAATATCACTTATCTCACATGCCCTATCACTCCTACTTATCGGTAAGGTATCCAATAAGTGATAATATTTTCAGAACAGTTCAATAGGACCAAATTCCTAGATAACCAGTCCATCCCCAGAATGACGTCGATCCCAGTTAAAGGCAAACATACAAGGTCCACAATGAACAAGGTCTTATCAATGGAAAGGGGACAATTTAGTCATATTTGTGGGGATATAGTTGTTTCTCCTAAAGGTATGGAAATACAAAAGTCCAAAGGCATGGTTTGCAAAGGTAAGTTCAATTTTCCAACACATACATTAGCTATGAAAGAGTACGTAACACCTGAATCAAATAATACTATCAAGGGAAAATTGTAAATCTTACCTCTACCCTGTATTAATCTGGGTGACTTATCGACATTGGCTCCATCCAAAGTAAATACTCTCCCCAAAGCCTGCAGTCTTAGCTTACTTAGATTTTGCTATTTTCCTTCAATTAGACAGTACTTTGCATAGTGTACCGTGCCCCTACATTTGTAACATTTTATCAGTGTTTGATGCCAACAGGGTGTATTCCCATGCTTTGTCCCACACTTTGGGCCATTAGCAGTTTCAGGACATCTATTGGTGCTTGATGACCCTTGTTGTGGTTTGAAATTTCCACCCTTCATATTCAGATTCTTAGCGGGTTGATTTTGTCGGCCTCCAGTTCTTGGTTTATATTCTACCTTTCCTCCAGATGCGTACTAAGGATTCGATATTTGTTCACCAGCATCACAAAGTCCATTATCTCTATTGGGGATATCTGCATTCTCATCTGCAAGTCCAACCCTACCTCTAGTTACCTTGATTTCTAGGCTTCATCATAATGTAGCCTCAAATAGGTGGAGTATCTAGCCAACTCTTTAAACTTGGCTAGGTATTCTTTAAATGGCCTGCTCCATTGTCTGAGCTACAGAAATTCAATCTCCTTGGCTTGCCTCTCACTCTAAGGGAAATATTTCTCTAGGAAAATTCTCTTGAAAGATTCCCACGTGAGTGGAGTGCCTCTGCTCTCCATGAGCTGTTTAGCCCTACTCCACCAATGTTTAGCCTCTCCTTTCAGCCTATATGTTGCATAGGTAACCCGTTGTTCATTTGTACTATCAAAATAGTTGGAAGATTTTCTCCTTCTCCTTCAACCATCTTTCCACGACCATTGGCTCAGAGGTGCCTAAGAATGCTGGCAGTCTTACCCTTTGGAACTCAATCTAGCTTTGGTACATCGGATTATTACTCTCGTTATTTCCATCATCATGGTTTTGGTGCTCCTATTGGTACTGTCTCATCACATTGGCACTTGCGGCAGCTTGCTCTCTCATTATATCTGCCATCATTCGGAAGGAGTCCATCATTTCCCTCATGTCATCATCCTTGCTACAACTTTCCCCAGACCTTCCAACTGTGCCTCTGCATAAGTTTGCCATAGATTGCTAATACAAAAAGGGAAATCATTAGTTTTTGTAACAGCACCTAGCTATGGCCACACAGTTATTCCTAATATCTCAGTTGTTGATCATGATCCTATATAATCTAGAGTTAAATGAATTTCAAATCCAAATGCTGCAAACCTGGTTAATTACAAATCAGTCTAAATCCTTAATCACAACCAGGTGAACTTATAACCGAGCTCTACTACCACTCTTTAATGACCCCCTTATCCTACTTTTCATACATTAGAGTGTATACTAGTGGAAGCATAAAAATTTACAGTAAAATTTTTCACTTCTCCAAGTTAGGAAACATCAGAGGGTCGTTACGCATTGAGTGTAACCCAAATAGACTCTCCTCACAGTCTATTCAAATTCCATTCAAACCACTATCTGGTTCAAAATTTCTAATATCACCATATATATCATCACATATTACTCTGGAATATAAATTCTAACAACCATTCAGGGAAAACTGAGATATACTATACCCAAATACTCAATCTGAACATACATCCGTAATTTAATTCATAATTCATCAGATTCATTACACAAATTCTAAATCCAAGATATTAGTTACATGTACAATTCGTAAGCCTACTATAAATCTAACCTGACACTATACAATTCTTTTGGTTTTCCTGGTAGTCTTGGCATCCACTCTCATACCCAATTATCTCCTAGGCATCCCCTGTTCCTGATCATCTGCGCAAATAACTTGATAAGATATATAAATCCTAGTAGAGTAATTTAAGTTTAATTATCTTCAAAAGCAGTTGCATACTCAGTTGTGGCAAGCACAGAAAACATCTCCCCACAATTCAGTTCAAAATAAGTGAATTACTAAATGCTTTCAAACTAAAGTGAGTATGGGAAATCAATGAAAAACGTATCATGAGTATAACATAATAAATATGAAAATCATACATTAAAATCATTCCTTGAATTTTCATATGTAATTCTATCAAACATCTCATGTGATCAATCATCTCAAATTGCATGTTGTTTTATCAAAAATAAGGTTTTGGTTGGGTGTGATCCGTAACACCAATCACCCAAAAATAATGCCCTATTTTGTGAGTGTGATCCGTAACACCAATCACCCACTCAAGGATAGGCGAGAGCCAACTTCCAGGGCATCTCCCGGCATGTGCACATTGCTAGTCTCATCCTTATACAGTCTATATTGCAATACATACACATAATAAACTAATACTTAAGGTTATGGGATACTATACTTAAACCACAACATCACCTTGTATAGGCTATCCACCCTTTACTCCTAAACCTTCTATACGATTGTCTTGGTTTAATGAATAATTCCCAAAAAATGCAAACTAATTCAAATAAAATAATCAATTTATAAAATAGTCTGCATGGAGAATATTCAATAGCTGTCCCATACTAGCTATTGAATGTCCACCCTAAGCTAGTCCGTTACTATGGCATATAACCCAATAGCCAAATCTAACAAACATGCAATGAGCATCTCATACATAGGAAAATCTCTTCTATACTCATATAAAAATCTTAAGTAATTCAATCATGCTTAGCACTCATTCCCAGTCAATACATAATTAATTCTTAAAATAGTAATTCACAACATCAATTAAAAGTTAGGGGAGTGTAAATTAATCAACCTTTTTACCGTTTCCTCCTCTTTTAAACATGGTTTTACTCTTTTACCTTGCGATTATGCCCACAATCAGGTTCCTAAGATAAATAAATTCAAGTTTCACACTATTTCCCTTCTATTATGCACTTATGCAATCCTATCTTAAGGTTTTGCTAAGGTTCTCTCTTATTTCCCATTTTCCCTGCTATTTTCTTCGCTTTTCTATCACTCTTTTCATGTAATTCTCGTATATGATGATGTTTGAACCTTATTTAAATCAAAAATAGGAATTTCCAAGCTGAAATCATATTTTAAAACCATTCCTTTACATTAAGGGAGATGTCAGTAGAATGCCAGGAGTTGGCAGTCAGTTGATTGCTCTTCAAAAGGCTAAATTCTACAAGATAATAGTGTGATAGTTGACTGCCGCATGCCTGGCAGTTGACTGGCGTACCTTTGTGTGCGATTCTGGGCTCTACAGTGGCTCGACAGTCGACTGGTGCTTTCTTGGCAGTTGACTGCTAAGCTACTATTGGAATTCTTGGGTTTACAAAGAACATGATAGTCGACTTGTGCATGCTGGCAGTCAACTTTTATGTTCTTTGTTTTGGCACCAAGAGGAGGAGATCATATAAGAGAGGAGAGTAATGGACTGGTTGAAACTTCAGGGGCCTCTTAGCAAAAATGAGAACTTTACAATTTAGTCCTTTATATTTTAACCTCAATCTTCTTCACTTTGTTTCAAACCTTCATATAACATTTTAAAATTATAATCATTGTTAGAATTTCCAAGGGACTGGGTATTACACATGGCACAAGATGTGGGAGCATAGCATCTAAGTGCCATAAAACTATTTTTCTATATGAACTACGAAATGCATTTATTGTCTAATATGGATTAAAAAGAAGAGTTTGACTTACAAGATTGTAACTATGTGTTATATTTTATCCATGTTATGACTTAATTCTAAAGAAATGATGAAGAAAATAACAATCACTAATATGCTATACTTTGGAATGCACATTGGATAGCACTTTATTGTGATACACTTAATTGAAATGTGAAATTTGAAATGTGATGATCAAAGTAAGAACAAAGACAAAGTGAAGTAAAGTAAAAACAAAATAAAAAGTAAAACTAAAAAGAACAACTACGAGGAGTGACCCCACACTTAAGACAAACACTGTTCTCAGAGTTGCAAAAATAGGAAAAACTCTTGGACACCTGCAATGAAGATATAGGGAAATGTTACTGATTACTGCAATGCTGGATATATGGGTAGTGTGTGTCCTGTTGAAGTTAGATCATGGCTATAGTCATGTAGAACTCCGACCTTCCTCATCAGTTGAGTGACGTAGGGACCAAAGCATATGGCACTTTGCCTGATATCTCTAATGAAAGTGGAAATTTGGGTTGCTAAAACATACCCAAGATCCACCTTCCTATGTTGATGCATCACCCAGAGGATGAATAAGTCCGTTAGAGTGATTTCATCAAATTTTTCTGCCTGACCTTTAAGAGTGTGAGATAAGATGGAATGAAAATACCTTAGACTATTCGGGAGGTTCTTTGCTTTAGCATTGCTAGGGGTGTACTGGCTAGGTCTAGTGGTGATCTGATTCCACATAGTGTGGGAAGTGACTATTAGAGTGCAAAGATATCTTGTGTATGTGCCTTCATTCAATTCTTACATAGTCCATAAGCCTAGGTGTTACTCGAAGTATGGTTTGGACATGAAAAGTCCATTCCTCCTAGTCGGAATATAATAGTGTCTTGCTCATTCTAGTCAGTGATATGCTCCTTTAGGGAGAAGGTATTGCAAAATTCCAATGTCAGTTCCTTGTATGTAGGTTCTCTAATGTTGAAGAACCTAGCATATAGGGGCATATCCAAAAGAATGGTCTGTTCTACAGTCAAGCCCGTAGAGACAATGCAATGTCCAACTCCTATGAGTTTGAAGCAGAAAGCTTGGTATTTCTCTTCTTACTCATCTTTGTATAATGTCAGCAGTGGGTGGTGATTTCAAAGGTCGGCTTCGGAGGTCCCCCTTCTTCTTGAAGTGGCACTATAGGATGAAGAACTTGACGTGGTCCAATGAGTGGTTCCTCCTATTCTTGATGTGACACTAGAGGATAAAAAGCTCGACATGATCCTAAATTGACACAAGTTAGTTATGAAGATGTAAGAATCCAGGGAAATATCTATGCAATGTATATCCTTATAATTTATTGAGCTTTCTTGATTAAAATAAAAAAAAATAAAGATTCTATTGCTAGAATCTTGATGCATGCATGAAAAAGAAGCAAGATTTTTGTTTGATTTTTGCATGACAATGATTTATTCTATAAAAGAATGAAGAAAAGAATTCAAGAATATGATTCTTCATTTTTCAAGAATGGGTTTTCTTTATCAAGATTTCATCTAAAGAATAGCTCTTTGAAGTTATTTATGGATACAAGAACAATACATAGCCGTGTATAACAAGAAAGATTAAAGATTCCATCAAGAAACCATAGAAACTATAGAAAGAAATAAGATTTTATAGTTTCTAGTTTATGTGCTGCCTAAAAGAAACCATAAAAAGATTTGCTTGCATATCAAGTTTTTCTTTCGAATCCTATATTGTTTATGATAGAATTTTATCTTTATGTTCATGAAAGGATGAATCTTGAAGGCTATAATGACACGACAATGCATATGAGAAATCAAAGAAGCATGAATATTGGCAAAGAATTTATTTAGAGAATGAATCTTGAAAAGAATGCATCATGAAATTGAAAGAATAAACATGAAATACTTATGAATCTTATACAAAAGAATCTATGTATGCAAAAATTAAAGAATGCAACAATAATTTTTATTGAATGTTTATGAAAATAGAAAATATGATTAAGGAGAAAATACTTACTTGAAGTGGAGACTAGGCGTGAAAGAGAGAAAGAACTAGAAGTCAAGAATGCAAGGAGAGAAAGTGAAATTTTTGCACTTACCAATTGTGAAGGAGTGCACACTTCTCCTCCTTGTATAGGTATAGGAATTTCGTTTCCTAGAGGGATATCAAATTCACGTACCAAGGAAAGGATAGGCTATTGTTTTTGAATTTTAATTTTAGGATAAGCCTTTTAGTTATTTAAAGAAAGCTTATCAAAATTTTGAATTATTTGATAATTTTTTGAATTATATATATTTATTATTATTTTTGGATAATCCTTAAAAGACTTTAAAGAAAGCTTATCTTTTAATATTTAAACAATTTTGAAATTTAGTTCAATGGACTTTTAATTAAATTTTGAAAATTTAAAAATAAGGCACATTATAATCAAAATGGCTTATCATGGCCCTCTTTTTTTTTTTCTAGACTTCTTGGCTATATTCTTTTTGCTCATCCAAGTAAGTTGGAAAAATTTTTTTAAACTAGTAAACTAAAAATAAAAAATTATTATTATTATTATTATTATTTTAAAATATACGAATTAAAAGGGAATTAAATTTTTTTTAAGTCCGCTAACTAAACTTTATTTAATTACCAGGTCATGATGGAATATTACCTGGTCCTTTATTAGGTCTCTGTGATAATGCTTGAGACAGTGCCCATTTACCTTAAAATTTCCTTGATTAGGGTCATGAATTTCAATGGCATTATAGGGAAATACCTGCTTGACTATGAAAGGTCCTGACCATCAGCTTCTTAACTTTCCTAGAAAGAAGTGGAGACGTGAATTGTACAGAAGCACCTTGTCTCCTACTTGAAAACTTTTAGATAGTGTATTCTTTTATCGTGCCATTTCTTTGTTCGATCTTTGTAGATAGAAGAATTTTCATATGCTTGGTGTTGCCATTCCTCCAACTCATTAAGCTGCCATAATCTTTCTTTCCCTAAAGAAACAACATCAAAGTTACATGTTTTAAGGGACCATAGTGCCCTGTGTTCTAATTTAACAGGTAAATGGCAAGATTTTCCATACACAAGTCTATGAGGTGTGAATCTAGTGGATGTTCTATAAGCTGTCCTAAAAGCCCATAATGCATTATCCAACTTAGCCGCAAAGTCTTTTCTATTTTTTCCTATAGTTTTTTCTAAGATTCTTTTTAATCCTTTATTGGTTACTTCCACTTGGCCACTAGTTTGTGGGTGATAGGGTGTAGCAAATCTATGGGATACTCCATAGCGTTTAAGTACTTTCTCTAATTAGTAGTTACAGAAGTGGGTTCCTCTATCGCTAATTAATGCTCTAGGTGTGCTTAACCTAGCAAATAATATTTTTAGGAACCTAGTGACTACCCTAGCATTATTGGTGGGAAAGCCTGGGCTTTCGGCCACTTTGAGAAGTATTCAACAACTACTAGAATGTACCTATTACCATATGAATAAGGGAAGGGTCCTATAAAATCTATACCCCATACATCAAATATTTCTGCTACATGTATGATTTTTTAGGGCATTTCATTTTGGGCAGACATATTACCTAACCTTTGGCATGCATCACAAACCTGGACATACTTTTGTGCATCCTGGAATATAGTTGGCCAATAAAACCTTGCTTCTAATACCTTTCTGGCAATATGGTTAGCTACTTGATGTCCTCCTATTGGTCATTTTGTGACAATGGTTTAGGATTTGATTGATCTCTTTCCTATGTACACATCTTTTAATTATCTGGTTTGTACAAATTTGAAACAAAAAACAAATCTTCCAAAATATAATGTTTCATCTTAGCAAAGAATCTCTTCTTTTGCTGAGCTGACATATCTTTTGGTAAGACTCTAGCGACCGAATAGTTAGCATAATGAGAGAAACAAAGGAGGTTAGAGTATACTTGCATCACCTCTAAGTGCTCTTCTAGAAAGTTATCATTTTTTGCTTCTTCGTCCGAAGCCTCGAGGTTTGGGGTCTCTAGTCTTGATAGGTGGTATGTAGCTAAATTTTCTATGCCCTTCTTGTCTTTGACCTCAATGTCAAACTCCTATAACAATAATATCCAGCTGATTAGTCTAGGTTTAGCATTATTTTTCAAAAATAAATACCTCAAAGCTAAATGATCCATGTAGACTACGATCTTTGAGAGTACTAAGTAGCTTTGGAACTTATCAAATGCATATACCACTGCAAGTAGTTCCTTTTTCAATGGTAGTGTAATTCTCTTGGGTGTTAGTCATTGTCTTGCTAGCAAAATAGATGGGTTAGAACTTCTTGTCAATTCTTTGGCCAAGAACTGCTCAACTGCATAGTCACTAACGTCACACATCAATTTAAAATGTAATACCCAATTAGGTGATATCATAATGGGGGCTATGGTCAGTCTCTCTTTTAATAGCTCAGATGCTTGCATACAGTTACTATCAAATTCAAAATGTGTGTCCTTGGCAAGCAACTAAGTCATAGGCTTGGCAATCTTGGAGAAGTCCTTGATGAATCTTTTGTAGAATCTGGCGTGTCCTAGGAAACTTCTTATTGAATTCATAGAGCTAGGAGGTGGAAGCTTTGATATAACTTTAATTTTTTCTTTGTCAACTTCCAAACCTGCATGGGATATTTTATGACCTAGGAAAATCCCTTCCTTAACCATAAAATGGCATTTTCCCTAATTTAGAACCAAGTTTGCCTCTACACAATGAGCTAACATTCGTTCTAAATTGGGTAGACAATGTGTGAAGGAATTGCCGAAAATAGAAAAATCATCCATGAACACTTCTATT
Organism: Senna siamea; assembly: GCA_031216115.1. NCBI lineage: Eukaryota > Viridiplantae > Streptophyta > Magnoliopsida > Fabales > Fabaceae > Senna > Senna siamea. The sequence goes on from CM062354.1 coordinate 16,989,091, forward strand.
GAATCCTCAATCATGTCATGGAATATTGCCATCATACACCTTTGAAATGTGGCAGATGCGTTGCACAGTCCAAAGGGCATTCTCCTATAAGTAAATGTTCCATAGGGGCAGGTGAAGGTAGTCTTCTCTTGGTCCTTAAGAGCAATAGGTATCTGAAAATATCCTTAAAAGTCATCAAGGAAACAATAAAACATGTTACCTGCTAATCACTTAAGCATCTTATCAATGAATGGAGGGGGAATATGATCTTTTTGTGTTGCATCATTTAATCTGCGGTAATCTATACAAACCTGATAACCTATTACCATTCTTTTTGGTATAAGCTCATCCTTCTCATTCTTTATTACCGTAGTGCCTCCTTTCTTTGGGACTACTTACACAGGACTAACCCAGGAGCTATCAAAGATGGGGTAGATCAATCCTACATCAAAAATCTTAATCACTTCCTTCTTTACTACTTCTTTCATGTTAGGGTTCTGACGTCTCTGTGGCTGTACCACCGAATTGTAACTATCTTCTATTAAAATCTTGTGAGAGCAGTAGTTGGGATTTATCCCAAGGATATCTGAAATTTTATATGCGAAAGCTCAAGGGTACATCCTGAGAGAGGCTAAGGTCATTTCCATTTCTTTAGGAGTTAAATCTGCTACTATAATTACTGGTAGCTTCTCTTCCTCGTCCAAGTAGGCATAATTCAAATGTTTAGGTAACTTTTTTAATTCTAGGGCTAGAGGGTCCTCAATTGAAAATGTTACCTCTTTTTCTTCTGGCCTATCTATGGAAAGGGTATGGTCTGTAGTTTTATCTGGTTTAGCTGGGACAAGGTTTCTAGGCTCTGTATCTAATAAACTTTGCAATTATTGCAATACCTGTTCATTTGTTAGACCATCATCTTCTGGTAGAGTCTCTTGAGAAGAGTCGCTCAATAGGAATTCCTGTAAATATGCTTTTATTTCATCATCTTAGACATCTATTGAGTATACAGTATCATCATGATCCATGGATTATCGAATGAAGCTTGCTAGATTGAAGGTGACTGTTTCATCACCTACTTTGAGTTGCAACCTTCCATTGCAAGCATCAATAAGAGCTCTAGATGTCACGAGGAATGGTTTTCTTAAGATAAATGGTATGTTGCTCGCCCCTGTCATATCCATCACCATGAAATCCATAAGAAAGATGAATTAATCTACTCTCACAAGCACATCTTCTACTATACCCCTAGGGTATTTGACTGTTCTGTCTACTAATTGTATGCTCATCTAGTGGGAGTTAGTTTACTCAGTCCAAGTTTATCAAACAAGTTGGTCGGTATTAAGTTGATGCTAGCTCCTAAGTTAGCTAAAGCATCCTTGATCGGGAGTTCACTTATTACACAAGGCACGATAAAGCTTCCTAGATCATGTTTCTTTGCAAGCAACTTGTTTCGTAAGATGGTTGAGCATTCCTCATTTAGAGTTACTAGTCCAAGTTCTTCTAATTTCCTTTTGTTGCTCAAAATCTCTTTTAAGAACTTCGCATAATGGGCTACTTTTGAAATGACTTCAACAAAAGGTAGATTGATCGTTAGTTGTTTAAATAAACCTAAGAACTTATCGAACTATTGAACAATCTTTTCCTACTTCAATTTAGCAAGATATGGAATGAGTGGCTGATATTCTGCCATTGGTTCTTTTTGCCTTTCACCATGAACTAGTTCTTCTTTTGTCGCTTCATGTTCTTTATCTATTTGTTCAGTCGACATCTTTTCATTATCCTTTGGTAAGGGTAAAGGCTTAGTCAAATCCTTACCTGACCTCAGAGTGATAGCTTTGCATTGCTCTCTTGGATTGGATTCAGTGGTGCTTGGGAGCATGCCTGGCTGTCTTTTTGTCAACATCTTAAACATTTGGCCTACTTGGTTTTCTAAATTTTTTGATTGAGGCTCATTGATTTCTAAGATCTCTATCTATGTGTTGATGTCTGTCCTCTGAACGGATATGTATTTAATCAGCAGTTCCTCAAGGTTAGGTTTCTTTTCTTATCCTTGAGAGAATTAGGTTAGAGGATTTTGTTGAGGTTACTACTGGTTCAGCTTCTAAAATCCTAATGGTCTTTGATTATTGTTGTTTTTCCATCCAAAGTTTGGATGGTTCCTCTATCTGGGGTTGTATGTATTGTTGTATGGGTTATTTTGCTGTCTTGGGACAGTCCCCAGTTGTAATTTGAATCACAAAATTCACAGCTTAGTAGTAATACTTGTACTGGCACCTAGAGTTAGTCTATTTTCTTGGTTAGGAGCTCTACTTGAGCTACTAAAAGTGATGTGGCATCTGATTGATAGTGCCATATTGATTTTTCTCTAAAGGATTGCCATTGGTAGTTATTCATGGCCATCTCCTCTATTAAATTTTGTGCTTACTCTAGGGTTTTGTTGTTAAGATCTCCCCCTACTACTGCATTTACCATTTGCCTAGTGGCTGGGTTCAACCCACTATAGAATTTCTATACTTGCATCCACACGGGCAGTCCATGATATGGGCAACATCTTAGCAGGTCCTTGTACCCCTCCCATGCATCGTACATGCTCTCATCATGCATCTGAACAAAAGAAGAAATATTATTGTGCATTTGTGTAGTCTTAGCAAGAGGGAAGTACTTGTATAAAAATTTTTCTGCCAACTCATCCCAAGTGGTGATAGAATTAGGGGGGAGGGATTACAACCATCTTTTGGCCTATCCCTTGAGGAAAATGGAAACAACCTAAGCCTAATGGCATCATCAATGGTTCCATTTGTCTTAAAGGTGTCACATATCTCCAAAAAGTTAGAGATATGAGAATTAGGGTCCTTGTACCTCTCCCATGCATCATACATGCTCTCATCATGCATCTGAACAAAAGAAGAAATATTATTATGCATTTGTGTAGTCTTAGCAAGAGGGAGGTACTTGTATAAAAAATTTTCTGCCAACTTATCCCAAGTGGTGATAGAATTAAGGAGGAGGGATTGCAACCATCTTTTCCCTATCCCTTAAGAAAAATGGAAACAACCTAAGCCTAATGGCATCATCGGTGGTTCCATTTATCTTAAAGGTGTCACATATCTCTAAAAAGTTGGCGATATGAGAATTGGGGTCCTCACTAGGCAAGGCTCCAAACTGTACTGTTTGTTGCACCATCTAGATGATTTTTTGCTTGATTTCAAAATTTTTGGTCACTATGGTAGGCTGACTAATGGATGTTTGTGTCCCTTCTAATGAAGGTCTAGCAAAATTATACATTGTTCGGTTACCATCATTGTTATTGTTGTAACTTCCACTCTAAATATGATTAAAGAGATGCTCATTAATTTTTAATTTAATTTTAATGCTTGTGTATGTTGCATTAATTTTATATAGTTGCATTAGCCTAGGGATTAAATTGAAAGAAAATAAATGACGGTTTGATAAGAGGTGGTATGGGACTTAATTGAAAAGGGAAAGGTGAGTGATTCCAAGAGTGCAAACTAGCCCAGGGACTAAAGAGTAATTACCTAAATTTCCTTAAACCCTAGCTAAAGCCCTAAACCCCTACACTTTCAGCATATTAGATTTTTAGAGAGAGAAGCTAAAGGGGGCAATTAGAGAGAGAAAGAACGAGCTAGGGCTTGGGGAGGGAATTTTACTGAGGAAGGAGCAGATTTGAGGCTAGAAATTAGTTCTACAACAAGGGAAGATCATTTCTAACACATCAAACACACATTTTGCCAAGCAATTTATCCTAAACCCCATTTCTAAAATATGTAAAAAATTTATTGATAAATGTGATTTTGAATGCTTTAAGTTAAGCGTGGGGTTTGTAAACCTACTTCTATGCGTTTTTAACTACTATTGGGAAATATGTGCTGATTTACCTTGCTTATTTATCTTGTGAATGATTATGAAGTTGGATTTTTGCCTTAAGTGAGAAAGATGTGGTTTGATCTTAGTTTGAACATGTTAAGCTATGTTATGGGCATTTTATGAACAAGAAATGATATTTGAATGTTGGCATTGAGTTCATGGTTTAAGTAAAAGATTTAAGAACATGTTTTGGGGCCAAACTTTAGGTAAAACCATAATTTTTCAAGTAAACCGAGCACTAGCAGCTGACTGCTAGCCCTGGAAGTCGACTATCGTGTTCTTATTCTTCCTAGAAATGCAAGATAGAATGCTAGCAACCAACTGCAAAACCCTTGGAAGTTGACTTTTGTGTTCTTCACTTTCCAGAAAGTTTTCTAGAAGGCTATCAGCCGACTGCCAGACCCTTGGAAGTCAACTATTAAGGCTATCAGCCGACTGCCAAGCCCTAGTAGCCAACTGGTAGCTCTCATCCAAGAAAAGGGATTTTAGATAGTGAGCTAGCAATTGACTATTAGCAAGGGGAGAGTTGACTGCCAACCCTCTAACAAGGAAAAATGAACTCAATTAGCCATTTTAAGAGGAAAATAGCCCAAAATCTCACTCAAACTAATGATCTAAACCTGGGATGTAGTGGGTACATGCAAGAGATATATTCATGCATTACTTAGATGATGAGATCCTTGTGACATGTGAAATGATATAATCACAATTCACTTGGATGATGAGATCCTTGTGATAGTGAAAGAGAAAGAGCAGAACAAATAAGAGAGGGAAGAGGGGGGTATTTCCAAGTGTATGCTTAGGTGTAGATAGGATCATGATAGAGTGACCTATATGTCAGTATGGGACGGTCGTTGGGCATTCCACAGTTATGCCATGATTTAGGATGGTTAGACATCCACTTGAACTGAGATGATTTTTGAAAACACCATGATGGTTGCAAACTATAAGTTAGTGTCGTCTTTCAACGACCATTAAGAAATATGTACTTAGAGTTAAGCAGGACCATGGGCATGAGCTGAGTCAACCTAGAGCATATGTAAAGGAATAATGTAACACCCGCCCCTAATAATTTGCATTCTATAATGGCATTATTATTATTATTATTATTATTATTATTATTATTAATTATGTGATGATAAGGAGGGTTCTTTAAAAAGATAGAATGGACATTTTCATCAAGATAAAGTCACTTTTGTCATAAAAGAGTGAAATTGGAAAATCTGGTAAAGGAGGGGCAAAATAGTAATTTTATCATGAAGGGAAAAATTTATTTAATTTTCTTATTTCATGAAATTACATTAAAGGACTTTCATCATTTTCATTTAAGAGAAAAGAAGCATTTAGTTTTGGAAGTGATTATGTTCATTTTGATGTCAAAATGGAAAATTTCCCTGAAAAGGGAAAAACCGTAATTTTACCCGAGGGCATATTAGTAATTTTAGATAAGGTAGAAAAATTTAATGTTTACCTAAATACTCAATGGAAACCAAATTTAGAAGCCTTTACCTATATATTTTCATAAAACTTTATGTATTGACATAAAGGAAAAAAAAGGTAATTTTGCCAAAAGAAGGGTGAATTAGTAACTTCACAAAAGTAAGTTTTATGAAACTTTATTTAAGTGATTTTTACCCATTAAATTCGAAAAGGGTGAAAAATAGGGTTAAAATGGCCATTTGGACTTAAAGGGCAAAATGGTAATTTTCTTAGGAAAAAATTGGTAATTTCTAAAAAGATGAGGGGCAATTCTGGAATTTTGAAATTATTAAGGGCAGAAACGTCCTAGCCCATGGAAGTTCCACAAAATTACATTCCTAAGGAGAGTGGATGCTATTCTTGAAAAGGAGAAGTAGTAAGGGTAAATTGGTCATTTCACACCAAGGGCATTTTGGTAATTTCATCAAAACCCTAATTTAAGTCTTCTTCCTTTAGGAGAAGAAGTCGAAGAAGAGGAGAGGAAAGGGTGCTGGCCGAACACACATCTAGGCTTGGAGAAGAAGGATTTCAAGGCAAAACAACTTGGAGATTTCACTCATCTTGCATTTTTAAGGTAGCTCAACATGCCTAAACCATTATTTTCTTGTGATTAAAGTGTTCTTAAACATGTAAGAAGGATGGGTTTCTCTCTCTACATTCTTATGGAAGATTTGCTTGAATGGGATTTGTGTATGATGAAATCATGTTGTGTTTATGGCTATGGACACGTTGAAATGCTTGATAACATAAGAGGTAGAAATTTCTCAAGGTTGGAACCTAACTCTTGAAAAAGCCTAATAGTTTCCATGGCTGAAATGTTGTGTATTAGAGTGAGAAAATGGTGATTTTACACGATATCTATTTGTTTATGATTGTCTTGCAAGAAAAATGGTGAAAACACTTCATTTTCATGCTTTTCTCCCTTTGGCCGAATTTTTGCTTTTGTGAGGGTGCTGAAATTGGTTTGGAATGTGTCTAGAAATTGTGAAAGAACTTGATATAAATTGGTAAGAGAGAGAAAATTTGATTAGGCTAATGTCTTGACACTTTTCCCATTTTCTAACTTCACCATTAACCATGAAAATGTGACTTACCCATCTTGGCTGAATGGATCCATGCAAATGGTGCTGAAATTTCATTTGAAAATGGCTAGAAAACCTTGTACAATTAGTCATAAGAAAGGAGGAGAGAGAAAGTTATGGTATTTTTATGTTTTTAGCCAATGTACCATTTCAAAGTTTTACCATTTCACCTTAAAAGAGTGCTTAACAATGTGAAGTTGTAAGATTATGTGCATTGTCATATTTGACATGAAAAATGAGCTAGAGAAGTATAAAAAAGGATGGCCTAAAGTGCACTTATCTAATTTTGAGGGGTGAGAAAGTGTTAGGGATAATTATGGAAATTGTTACCTTAATGTTCAAATGATAGAAATAATGCTAGAAATGAACCAAGTGAGTTAGAAATGCCAATTTTTCATGTTTTTCTTGCCCTGGCTGAATGCTATATGAAATTTTCCTTAAATGGCTTAATTTATGTATTAATAGAAAGTAGCCTAGAGTGCATTCCAAAATGGCCTATGCTAAGTGAAATGAGGAGGAATGATGAAATGATTAACTATGGATGATAAATAGCATGCATTTTTTCCATTGATAGAAATATGTTCAAAATCATGTGAATATGATTGAATGACATAGAAATTCTTATTGCATTTGAGAAAGGCAAGACTAAAACCCTGAGGAGGAATGATTTGGTGAATACCTCCAAAGATTAAAATCCTGTAGAGGAATGATCTAGTGTATACCTCCCAAGAATAACACCTTGTGGGGAATGATCTGGTGTATACTCCCAAGGAATTAAGCTTTAAGGAGGAATGATCTGGTGTATATCTCTAAAGAATAAAGTATTGAGAGGATATTATGATTAATTATAATGCATGAATGTGATATAAGTGTTAAAAATTGTTAATGTATATGAACATTAAAATTTTTACCATATATTCCATTAATGATCTCATATATTGTATATCTTGTGTTCATAGATGCATGCACACATGTTTCACATATGACATACCCATAGAACTATCTAAAAAGAATTTTGGAATTGAATAGAATGTAGAAATGTTTTTTGTATTCGTACAGTGGTACATATAAGTTATTTTAAAGAAATGGTTTGTTTAGCTATTGGTAATATATTTCTCATTATTTTACTGATATGTATCAGATGCCTAGATATTGTCTGATTATGGAGATCGAATTAGCAACAGTGGAAGTCCCCTTCTTAGGGACTTTCACCATATTGAAAGAAATATATATTATTTCTATTATAGAACTTCCCCCAACGTAGATTGGAAACTTTAATTATTTATGTGTAACCCTTCATTTTGGTCCTAATTCTATATGTTCTTTTTGGGTTAAAATTAGGACTACTATTTTTGGCTGTATATAGAAAAGGGAAAAAGGGCAATTATGTGGGAAAGGATATATGAAAAACCTATTCATCCACAGTATTTTGTAAAAGGAGTTTGAGTGATAGGCTTGTTGTCTCCTTACTCCTTTTGGATGGGTACTTCAGATATCCTGGTATATGTATACAGAATATTGTAATAGACAGTTATCATATATAATATGAAATTTTTATAAATTTTGTTGTGGTGTATGAAATTTTATTTTTGTTGTGCAAAAGTATGTTCACCTGAGTAGAAGAACCCGAACCTAATCAAATATTAAATTACTGATAGATTAAATGCTCAGGAAAATTAATGTGATAAAAAAGGTAAAGAATAATGTAACCACTTATCTTATCATATTATATGACATTGTTAAGGTAAGACAAGAGGTGTTAAAAATAGCGTATTAGGAGTGTGATCCATCAGAGAGGAAATGATTCAGGTAGAGTTGACAGTGATCCTATGAGTTGATAATAGCCCTGTAAGGGGAAGGGAGATGTTGGATAGATTTGACAACTATCCCGCTGGTTATGAGAATGGTACTTGGATCCAGCTGAGGGACGTCTCAGAATGTACAAAAAGTTAAAGTTAAAAGTTAGAGTTAGCCACATGGCGACTGAATGGACACAAAATCATTCATATAGATAGTGGTACATGGAGTGTCCGCTGGGCGATGTTCCCAATAACTCGTATGATGTGTTGTTTACCTATTCATATGTTTAAAGTAAAGTAATGGCATGTTCATACCCCACAATATGTTATGAGAATGTGCTACATACATGGCATCCTAAATGGCACACATTATTCACATGTATTATGATGAAAGAATGTAGAGATTTTTCATGTTTTCATGGTGCTACAGGCTGGTAATTTTAAAGGTAGGTTGCATTGCTACTGAGATTTAATTCTCACATGAGTACTGGCATGTATCAGATGTGTAGGTTTCACGGCACTAGAGAGGAAGGTAAAGTACGAAGAAGTGTCCATTTTAGGCACATAGAACTATTTATTTTGGATAGTATAGGTACATGATAGAAATGGGCTAGCCTTCATGATATTTTTGAGAAAGGCTATAAAAGGATTATTTTGTATATCTTATTTTGAATTATCTGTATATGGATTAGCTTGAATTGATTGCTGGATATTGTGGTAGAAATTGAGTGGAAGGATTGTTGCATCCATTTCCCAATAAGTTGAGTTAAGAATAACCTATGAGTATTATGGATGTTGCTATATAGTTAATTAAGATAATTATATATATGTACATGATAATTATTCCGTTGTGTAACACCCTCTATCCTACGGTTCCTTTTAGAGATTTAAAAAACTATAATATGAAAATAATTATCAGAGTGTTGGTGTTACTATTACTTCTACCCGAGCAAATTTTAAAACTTTTTACCAAGTTGATTAATTAAGTGTCATTTGGGTTGGTCTCTACTCTCGAGTTCTCTCAGCATCACAGTGGAATAAATACATATAACATACACCTGGATTAAGTATTCATAAACATGCATTCTTAATTAAATATAATCAATTAACTATTCAGCATGGAGGCAACAATCCTGCCACTCATAACCCCATTAATTAGTTTATTCATCAATCCAACCTAATTCATATACAGATAAGTTAGAATAGGCTATACAAAATAATCATACACTAGCCTTTCTCAAAATATCATGAAGGCTAGCTCAATCCTACCATATACTTATACCATTGAAATTAAATAGTTTATATGCCTATATTAGACACTTCTTCATACTTTACCTTCACCTCTAGCCCAAGAGGACTTACACATTTGGTACATGCCAACACTCTCGTGAGAAATGAATCTCAGTAGCAATACAACCAGTTACGAAATCCATTGAACTGTACCACCGTGCTTGCATGGAAAACCTCTACATTCTTTCATAAAACATATCACATACTATTGGGATACAATGAGTGTAGCATTTAATCATGTTATATACTCATATGTATGCATGTGTATTTAGAACATATTAACTTTAAAACATGGGAAGTGTATTCATCATCATTCTCATCATAAAACATTTCTTATAAAACACATGTGGGATAGCAAACATAACATCATTTCATTTCCATAACATGCGAGTAGTACATAAAACACCCTAAGAGTAATTGGGAGAGTCACCCAGCAACAACTCCATGCACCACTGTCTATATGAATGAGCGCATGTCTATTTAGACATGCCTTAACTTTTATACATTCTAAGGCATCCCTTAGTGGATCCAAGTATTGTAATGGTCCCTACCCTTTTTCGGTAAATCATCCCTGACCAACGGGATTCCTCCCTTTCGTCCCAAACGGGGCTGGTATACTCTCATGGGATCACCATCAACTTTACCTGGATCATTTTCTCTTTGCTTTTGGGCGGACCATAATACTATGGAATCACCATCCCTTTCTGATGGATCACACTCCTAGTATGCTATTCTCTACATAGACTATAGGGTGAATTGGCCCATGGTCATGGTTATACTTGTAACATCTGCTCTTAAATTTTGAGAGATGTTTGTTAATTTTAATTAATTGTTTGTGTATGTTGCATTTATGTTATGTTAGCTTGCATATAGTTGCATGAGTGTAAGAATTAGACTAGAAATGAGTGAGAAAATTGACTAGAATGAAGAAAAGGACTAAACTGAAAAGTGAAAAAGTTTAGGTATAACAATCATAATTTTAGCCAAAAGATTTACTGTAGCAACAGAATTTTGAAAACTTCCTGCCAGTGAGCTAGGGGCAAAATGATAATTTAACATATGGTTAGAAGAATTATCATTTTGGGCCAAATGATCAGGAATTGGGGGCAAATATGACTGACACTCTAAATTTCTCTTATTATGCAATTATATGATGATGATGATGATTGGCAGAGGCCAATGAGAAGTGCTCTTATTTCCTTATTGCTCTTTATGTTATGATGAGAGTTATATGAATGATGCTATGTTGCCTATATGTTTTGATGAATTGATGAGACATATACTATGAGTTAAGTTTATGCATGCCAATATGAATGTTTAATGAAATGTTGTATAGGATAACCCAATAGATGTATGATTTTTTTATGAAAAAGAATATAAAATTTTTGTATGAGTTTACGATGGTACAAACTAGTGGTTTTGAAAAATGGTTATTAATGCTACTGAGATTTATTCTCACAAAAATGCTAGTTTGTATCAGATGCCTAGATGCCTAGATACCAAACCCTTCTTAGGGTATTTCTTTGTTATTAAGGAATTGTGGATCATATATGTATGGAAAGTTCTTCCCCCACCTTGATTACATGAAGTATTAGGATAAAAAGTTTTTGGTATGCCCCACACCATGAATCCTTGTGATATTTTGGTAAAAGGATTAGGAGAATAGTTTAATGTATAGGATAAGGGCATATATGTATTAGGATATGTGAGCTAGGAATCCACTAGCTATTTTTGTTAAATGGGTATAAGTGATAGGCTTGTTGTCCCTTACCTTAGATAACACTCTCAAATATCCATAGATATGTGTCTAATGAATGATATGTATACACTATAAATGAATGTTGATGTATATGAATATATGTATGCACATGTATGTTATTTTAACTAATATGTTTTAAATTTTCGCTGCGTAACGTGTGAGATCCCAAGTGTAGTAACCCAAACCAATAATACTTTTTAATTCACTTGATAAATAATTAAAATTGACTCGGGTAAAGGAAGTAGTAATTCACCAATCTTATAGTATATTATTTAAATTTATTTAAAAGGAACTGTAGGATTGGGGGATTACAATGCTTAACTCTAAGTATTTGTTTCTCATATGGCCTTTGGGAGATGATACTAACTTAAAGTTCGCAACCATCACGGTGTTTTTGAAATCACCTAAGTTCAAGTGGATGTTTAACCATCCCAATTTATGGCACAACAGTGGAATGCCCAACGGCCGTCCCATACTAACAATCAGTCACTCGATTATGAGCCTATCTACCCTAAGGCATATAATGAGAATACTTTCCTCTTTCCCTCTTTGTGTTTTTTGCTCTCTCTTTCTTCCACTATCCTAAGGTTATCATCACCCAAAACTCCTAGTTTCCTTTCTTACCTATGTTGTAAGCCCTTAATTAAGTTAGTATGAAGAATTACTAAGGTCTATTGTCATTAAAAACCTCCTTTTGTAAGTTGGAGGGCTGCCAGTCGACTGCCAGGCTAATCCATATACAGTCTACTGCCATTGTACTCTCTGCAAAACAAACATCATTGAGGTGATCAGTCTCAATAATAGATCATTAAGCAGAGAATTCATAAAACCCTTAGGAGCTACTATCTTCCCAAACCTAATACTTCATTCCTTAAGTTCAAAAAAAAATACAAGTCAGTCAACCGCCTAGGTACAACCAACTAACCTGAACTAGTCCCTTCCTTGAGGAATCTACCCTTTTCTAACCTAGGTAGCTATGCTCTGATACCAACTTTAATGTAACACCCCTTATCATAACTTAACAACGTCATAATGCTTATTTAGATAAGTGGTTACATTAATTCTAGTCTTTGATTACCTTTATTTCTCCTGAGTATCCAATCCATCATAGATTTGTTATGCAATTAGGTTTGGGTTCTTTTGCTCAGGTAACATGCTTTGGCATAACGGAATATAAAATATAAAATAATACAATAGAATATATAAAAAATTTTCTAATATACATACATTATACAACTGTTTAGTACATCATTTGGTATACATACACTGGGATAGATGAAGTACCCATCCATAAGGAGTAAGGAGACAACAAGTCTGCCACTCATACTCCTTTACAAAATACCATGAGTGAATAGATACTTCACATGTCCCTATACATATGCCCTTTTTCTTTCTATATACAGCCAAAAATATCAGCCCTAATTCTAAACCCAAAAAAAATAAACGAAGAATTAGGACTCCAAAAGGTCGGGCTATAGCTATATATATTTACGCACTCATCTATTCTATAGGAAATTCAAAAACAGTGATAACATACACATTCTTGATAATAGTGAAAACTCCTAAGAAAGGAATTTCCACCGTGTCTAACTCTACCTCGATTACCATGCAATATCTAACCATCTGATACATATTAGTTCATAAGTGAGAAATACATTCCCAGTAGATAAACAACCAGTTTATTTTAAAATAACTGACATGTACCATTGTAATAATATAGAAAACACTCTACATGCAGTTAATTTTCAAAACTATTCTCTTATAGATACTTGGATATGACATATCACGAAAACATATGTGGATGTAGCTATAGAAATGAAATACACATTCAATTAGGTCATACAAGGAATAGGCTACAAGCATTCAATGCTTACATGCCATAATCATAATCACATAAATCACGTTCATGCAATACATACATAACATTTCATAATTACTCAGTGCAGGAAGGTGTACATGAAATCATTCCTTCCTACTTAACTGTGCTCTTTGGAGGTATACATAAGATCATTCCTCCTACATTTCAATTTATTGGGGTTTACATCAAATCATTCTCCTTAGGGCACTTCCCTGAAAGGTATACATTAGATCATTCCTTCATAGGCTTTTAATCTCAGGAGGTATTGACTAGATCATTCCTCCTCATTTAATTCCTTGGGAGTATACACCAGATCATTCCCCACAAGAAAGCTTTAACCTTGTCTTTCACAATTACATTAAGCATTCTTTGCCATTCAATCACTTTTACATAAATTTAAACATTTCACTATTTATGGCAAAATGCATGCTATTATTCATTCATTCTTGACCCTTGCATCTTTGGTCTCTCTTCCCTTAACGTAGGCCATTTAGATGGCACTTTAGGCTATTTCCAATTCATTCATAAATCTAGCCACTCTAGAGAAAATTTCATATAGTATTCGACCAAGGTAGAATGAACATGAATACTTTGTATTTCTAACCCTTTTGGCACATTTCTAGCCATATTCTCATTAATGGAACATCATGGTAACAATTCCCATAATTATGCCTAACACTTCCTCACACCTAAAAATTAGGTAAGTGTACTTTAGGCCATTCCTTTTCATACTTTTCTAGCTTATTTTTCATGCCAAACATAATCACACATCTAATATCACAATTTCACATTTTTATACACACTTTTAAGGTGAACAAGTAAGACTTTAAATTGGCAACATTGCTTGAAACATAAATTGCCATAATTTTCTCTCTCCTCCTTTCTTGGAACTAAACTTATATGGTTTCTAAATCATTTTCAAGAGCAAATTCAGCACCATTCATATGCATCAATTCGGCCAAGGTGACTAAAGCACATTTGCTTGGCTACTTGTGAAGCTAGACAATGAGAAAAGTACCTAAATGCAAATCTAATTAGATTTTCTCTCTCTTACCATTTTCTAGTACTTTCTCTCACTCTTTCTAACATAAAATTTGGCCAAAAATTCAGAACTCTTATAACCCTAGTAATTCCGCGAAGGTGAGGAAAATAAGCAAAATGGAGTTGTTTCATCACCTTGCTTGCAATACAACAATATTAATGCAAAATCCATGCAAAAATACCATTTTCTCACTCTAACAACCACAAACTCAGCCTTGACACCACTTAGGGTTTAATAAAATCAAGTTCCATCCATGCAAATTCACCATTTCATGAGTTTCCATGCTTTCTTACATATCTATAATCATAACCACAAGTTATTTCCAACATATCTCATATCCAAGCATACAAATCCACCATACACATGTAGAGAGAGAAATTGACATCATGCTTACAAGTTTGAAAACACCATAAACATACCATAAAACATGAAATTAATGGCATAGGATTGTTTATCTACCTTGAAAAGCTAATAGATGTGTGATTTCCTTGTTGATTTGGTGAAAGCTTCTTCTTCTCTAAGGCAAGATGCAATTCAGCAACTTCTCCTTCTTCTCCACCTTTCACGACATTTCTAGTAATTAGGAGAAGAAATAGGCTGAATTAAAGTTTGACTTATTTACAAAAATGCCACTCTTGCTAATTTGTCAATTTCATCAATTTTCTTTTCTTTTTTTTTTAACAATGGCATTGTCTCTCCTTGCCATTGTAATTTTATGCAACTTCCATGGGCTGGGACTATTCTGCCCTTCCAAAAATTTTGAAATTACATAGTGGTCCCTCAACTTTTTGGAATTTTTATTTTAGTCCCTAAGAAAAATGCCTTTTTACCATTAAGTTCAAATTAGCCATTTTGCTCCCTTTTTCATTCTTTTCGGTTTCAAGGAGTAACATTACTTAAATAAAATTTCATAAGGCTCATTTCCATGAATTTACTAATTTACTTCTATTTTGGTAAAATTACAATTTTGCCCCTAAGGCAAAATTACCTTTTTGCCCTTTATGTTAAAACTATCATTTCACTCTCTTACTTTCTTCTTTTGATCAAGAATGAGTAAGGATTTCTAATTCCCACCTTCATAGAATATTTAGGGTAAAAACTAAATTTTTCTCACCTCATATAAGATTGCTATCATACTCATAGTGTGAAATTACAATTTTACCCTTTTTAGGGAAAATTGTCTTTCAACATCAATGTAAGTAATTTCTTGCATAACTAGATTCTCCTTCTCTCTTAAATGAAAATAATAAGAGTCCTTTAACATAACTTCATGGAATAAAAGAATTAAACTAATTATTCATTTCATGGTAAAATTACCATTTTACCCTTCCTTACCAAATTTCCAACTTCATTCTTTTCTTTCTTTTTTCTTTCTTTTTTTTTTCACAAAAGTGATTATATAATGATAAAAATGTTTATTCTAACTCCTTAATAAATCATCCTTAACCCTTCACAATTAATGCTAACAATAATAATAACAACAATGTCATCACAAGATACAAGTGTTAGGAGCGGATGTTACAACCACACATTAAGGTAGTGCACCTGTTAGTGTAGTCTAGTGCAAAGGTGAGTATCAAGATTGTATCCCACTGGAACGGGAAAGCCTAGAGTTACTACTTTCTTATTATTTTTTAACTTAAGACAAACGGTGATTTAATTAAAATAAGTCTAACTACTACTACTTTGGTTATAGAGAGAAGGTGAGACAAGTGTTAAGATAGAAAGTTATCAAGTTTCTAGAAAAGTAAACCCATTGGGGTCTTAGACTAGATGATATGTAAACAAAAGATAATGAGTTATGAAATTGATTATGCTACCTGTGTATAACAAATTCAGATTTTTGGTTAGTTTCAATAGATTTCTAAAACCTATACTTTTCATTGGCTATTTGTGTCCAATGGTTAAGTTTAGATCAGCATTAGTGCTTACTATTAGAAATTCCTTCTAATCCAACAGTTTTCAACCTCTTAGTTTGAGTGAAGATCAACTGTTCTCTCTAGTTATTTTTCTAATTCCAATCATCATCGGGTAGAGTATTTGAAAGGAATCTAGATATTTTTCCTGACGACATCTCGTAATAAAAACTTGATTAATCTTTAACTAGAGGAAGATCACACAATTCAATTTATAACTCAGTCAAGTTCAAATCAAAATATCAACATAGTCTAAGAACCCCAATTTGTTTCAACCAATTTAGCTACTCGTGTTCATGAATAAAATAATAAGAAATATAATAAAATAAGAAGAGCAAAATGGAGATAGCAACACCTTCATCGGTCGAGTTTTGGATGAATAGGCTTGAATTTAAACTCCCCCTTGATTACGCTCCTAGTTGCCTCTTGATGCTTCCCAATCTCTCCATTCAACTCTTGATTAAACCTCTATGGCTTGTGACCTTTGTAAAGAGACAAGGGAATTGAAGTATTAGGCTCCAAAGACTAGTAAGGATTGTTATGCTCCAAGCTACTCCAAGTGCTCTCGGTTTCCCTCTTTTGAATTCCTTCGGCCCTCTTATCCTTGCTCCTTCTCGTATTTACATGGCTGTGTGGTAGCCCATGTGGAGAGCATGGTCGTTTTGTAGGCCGTGTTCCAGAAGAAATCCATCTGTGGTGTGATTTTGGCCATTTTTTGGTTGGATATTATTGCTCTGGCCATGTATGGAGGTGCATAGGATGTCTTTGTCATGTGGAGACGTGTGTTCTAGAAGACTTCATGTGTGGCCATGCTAAAAGGTACATTTTGAGGTGCTTTGAGTCTTTAGACACTTGGTTTTGGTCTATTACACTTCAAAACTGATTTGTACCTGGGAAAAGCTTGGATAACATGAAAACAAGTGGAAACATGGGTAATTATACATAAAACATAAAATATGCTCCTAGCATGAGTGAAATTTAGCAAATAAATATGTATAATTATATGCTTATCAAAAGGATGGAATAAAGGAAGAAAAAAGCATGAAAATCCCTTGTCTCCATCACTTTCTCTTCTTGGCCGAAACTATGCTCCTTTTTCCTCTTAATGACCAAATTTCAAGCATTTAAAAGAAAAGGGACCATGAATGGTCTATATTGACCATGATTAAGAAGAAAAAGGAGGAGCAATGAAAGGTGAGATACAAAGTGTAAATAAATGGTACAAAATTGTGATGGCACTAGGTTATAAATATTATGAGTTGTAAATGCTATAATAAATTGTATTGTGAATGTACTGAATTGAGATGGCATTATATTGTGGAGGACATTGGGAATGGCACTAAATTGCCCCTTATGGTGAATGGCACTAAATGGACAACTAAGGGATGAATTGGCACTAAATTGCCCCTTATGGTAAATGGCACTAAATGGACACCTAAGGGATGAATTGGCACTAAGTTGCCCCTTATGGTGAATGGCATTAAATGGAAACCTAAGGTATGAATTGGCACTAAGCTGCCCCTTATGGTGAATGGATATAAATGAACACCTAATGGATGAATTGGCACTAAATTGCCCCTTATGGTAGATGGCACTAAAGGGACACCTAAGGGATAAATGACTAAATAATCCCTAAGGTGAGAGGTACGAAGTGGTGGCTCAAGAGGTGGGTAACATGAAATTTTCATGGTAAAATGGTGATTAGGATGTTTCCTTGTTTATTAATGCCATGGATTGATGAAATGAAAATTGAAATGAGATTTGATTATATTTGTGATGCCAAATGATAGCTTTCAATGTTTTAAATGTTGTATGCCATACATGTACAAATGATATAAATATATATTGCATTCCATTAGAATTAAATTATTAAAAAGAAAAAAATGTAGAAACACTTCCTTGTATCACTACAGCGGTACATGCCAGATATTTAAAAAAAATTAGATTGTTTAAGATCTGAGAAGTTATTTCTCATCAACATACTAGTATGTATCAGATGTCTAGGTACATGGTGATGTTAAAGATGAAGGTGGCGTTAGTGGACATTCCCCTTTTGGGAACTTTTACTATGATTTATGGACTTTGGGTGACAACAGTATAGGAAATACCTCCTTCCCAGTGAAGGAAGAAGAAGTAGTAGTATCTTTTTGATTAATCTGTAAAATTGTTGACACTGGTCCTGTTATCCTAATTTTTATTATATTTTGTAATGGAATTAGGATAACTAAATTTTTGGTTGTAAATACTCAAATATGGGACATATATATATTATGATATGTGAAAGTTTTTATCCAATAGCAGATAATTTTGGAAGGGGTTTGAATGGCAGGGTTATTGCCTCCTTAGCCCATATGAAAATACAACTTCACATATCCATAAATATATGTCTTTTAATGTAAATGGTTAAAGAAATGCATATATATATTTATTTATTTTTACCATGTTGTGAAAAAAAAAAGAAGAAAACTTATTCCACTATGCAATAGAAGGTAACTTGAGTCAAGTAACACAAACCTAACCATTGATCAAATAATAATGGAATGCTAGTTAGAGATAGATATAATGCTTCCATCTTGAAATATGATGTTGCATTATTAAATTAAAATAAGGACTTCTATCAAGAGCAGTGTTGTAGTAAGTTGGTATCAGAGAACAGCTACCTAGTTTAGAAAAGGGGTAGGTTCCTCAAAATGAGATTGATTCAGGTAAGTTAACTGAACCTAGGCAGTAGATTTGTAACACCCCCATTAGCCTATGGTTCCTTTTAAGTGTTTAAAGGTACAATGTATATAATTATCCTAATAAAGGTGTGTTACTATCACTTTTACCTGAGTAAATTTTAAACTTTTTACCAAGTTGATTAATTGAGTTCCATTTGGGTTAGTCTCTACTCTCGGGTTCTCTCAACATCGCAGCGGAATAAATACATATATGTATATAGAATAACCCTGGATTAACTATACATGGACATGCATTTTAATTAAATATAATTAGTTAACTATTAGGCATAAAGGCAACAATCCTGCCACTCATAACCCATCAATTAGTCTATCCATCAATCCAGCCTAATTCATATACAAATAAGTTAGAATAGGCTATACCAAATAGTCCTACACTAGCCTTTCTCAAAGTATCATGAAGGCTAGCTTCATTCTACCATGTACTTAAGCTATCCAATATTAAATAGTTTGTGTGCCCAGATTGGACACTTCTTCATACTTTACCTTCACCTCCCACCTAAGGGAACCTACACATCTGGTACATGGCAACACTATTGTGAGAAATGAATCTCAATAGCAATACAACCTGTAACGAAATCCATTGATTTGTACCACCATGCTCGCATAGAAAAACTCTACATTCTTTCATAAAACATATCACATACTATTGGGATGCAATGAGTGCAGCATTTAATCATGTTATATACTCATATCTATACATATTCATTAAAACATATCATCTTTAAAACACGGGAAGTGCATTCGTCATCATTCTCATTATAAAACATTTCTCATAAAACATATGTGTGATAGTAAACATGCCATCATTTCATTTCCATAACAAATGATCAGTACATAAAAAACCCTAAGAGTAATTGAGAGAGTCACCCTACAATAATACCATGCACCATTGTCTATATGAATGAGTGCATGTCTATTTAGCCATGCCTTAACTTTTGTACATTCTAAGGCGTCCCCCAGTGGATCCAAGTACCTTAATGGTCCCCGCCTCTTTTCGGTAGATCATCCCTGACCAATGGGATTCCTCCCTTTCGTCCCAAACAGGGCTGGTATAACTCTCATGGGATCACCGTCAACTCTACCCATATCATTTTCTCTCCACTTTTGGGTGGATCATAATACTATGGAATCATCACCATTCCTTCAAGATGGATCACACTCCCAGTATGTTATTCTCTATATATACTCTAAGGTGAATCGACCCATACCCATGGTTATGCTTAACTCTAAGTATGTGTTTCTCTTATGGCTTGTGGGAGATGAAACTAACTTAAAGTTTGCAACCATCATAGTGTTTTCGAAAACATCTAAGTTCAAGTGGATGTTTAACCATCCTAATTTATGGCACAACTATGGAATGCCCAACGGCCATCCCATACCGACAATCAGTCACTCGATCATGAGTCTATCTATCCTAAGGCATACATTGAGAATACTTTCTTCTTTCCCTTTTTGTGTTTTCTGCGCTCTCTTTGTTTTACTATCACAAGGGTCTTATCACCAAAAACTCCTAGTTTCCTTGCTCACCTATGTTGTGAGCCCTTAATTAAGTTAGTATGGAGAATTACCAAGCTCAGTTGCCATTAAAAACCTCATTTCGCAAACTAGAGGACTACCAGTCGACTGCTGGAAGGCTACCAATTGGTTGGTGGCTCTCTGTATTCCCCAAGTGGCAAAAAAAAAGTTAGTAATCGATTGCTACTGTACTGGCAGCCGGCTAGCAGCTTTCTAGAATGCGTCCTAGGCAAAATAAAAGCACAAAAATCGACTTCTAGGATGGCCAGTCGACTGCTTAGTGCAAACCCAGGCCCGATAATCAACTGCTAAGAATCTGGTAGTTGATTGCTAAGCCTCTGTTTGCACTTCTGGGTTTCCAAGAGCACGACAGCCAACTGCAAGGATGGCCAGTCAATTGCTTAGTGTAGACTTAGGCCCGACAGTTGATTGCTAGGAATCTGGCAGTTGGCTACTAAGCCTCTGTCTACACTTTTGGGTTTTCCAGGAACATGGTAGTTGACTGCCCCTACTTAGCAGTCGGCTACTATGTTGCGCTGCAGTTCAGAAAACATAATTTTGAGAATACCCAGTCTAGGATATACTCCATTTCAATTCTAAATACATGGGATGGCTTTATGTTGTGAAGGACAAAAGTTATAAATGTTATAAGTTGTAAAAGCTATAAGAAATTGTATTGTGAATGTACTAAATTGAGATGGCATTATGTTGTGGAGGACAAAAGTTATAAATGTTATAAGTTGTAAAAGCTATAATAAATTGTATTGTGAATGTACTAAATTGAGATGGCATTATGTTGTAGAGGACACTGGGAATGACACTAAATTGCCTCTTATGGTGAATGGCACTAAATGGACATCTAAGGGATGAATTGGTACTAAATTGCCCTTTATGGTGAATGGCACTAAATGGACATCTAAGGGATGAATTGGCATTGAATTGCCCCTTATAGTGAATGGCACTAAATGAACACCTAAGGGATGAATTGGCACTAAATTGCCACTTATGATGAATGGCACTAAATGAATACCTAAGGGATGACTTGGCACTAAATTACCCCTTATGGTAGAAGGAAGTAAAGGGACACGTAAGGGATAAATGGCACTAAATAATCCCTATGGTGACAGGTACTAAGTGGTGGCTCAAGAGGTGGGTAGCATGGATATATTCAAGGTAAAATGGTGATTGGGCTACTTCCTTGTTCATTAATGCCATGGATTGATGAAATGAAAATAGAAATGAGATTTGATTATTTTTATGATGCCAAATGATAGCTTTCAATGTTTTAAATTTTGTTTGCCATACATGTACAAATGATATATATATATATATTGCATTCCATTAGAATTAAATTATTCAAAAGAAAAGAATGTAGAAACACTTTCCTCATCACTACAGTGGTACATGCTAGATATTTTAAAAAAATTAGATTGCTTAACTACTGAGAAGTTATTTCTCATCAACATACTGGTATGTATCAGATGCCTAACTACATGGTGATGTTAGAGATCGAGGTGGCGTTAGTGGATATTCCATTTTTGGGAACTTTTACTATGATTTATGGAGTTTGGGTGACAATAGTATAGGAAATACCTCCTTCCTAGTGAAGGAAGAAAAAGTAGTATAGTCTCTTTTTGATTAATTTGTAAAAATGTAAACACTAGTCCTATTATCCTAATTTTTATTATATTTTTTAATGGAATTAGGATAACTAAATTTTTGGTTGTGAATACTCAAAGATGGGACATATATATATTAGGATATGTGAAAGTTGCTATCTAATAGTAGGTAATTTTGGCAGGGGTTTGAGGATTGTTTCCTCCTTACCTTATATGAAAATACAACTTCACATATCCATAAATATATGTCTTTTAATGTAAATAGTTAAAGAAATGTGTATATATATATTTATTTATTTCTGCCATGATGTGGAAAAAATATGTATCAGATGCGGACGCTTAGCAGGGTCAGGAGATAAAAGGTTCTTTTGGGTTTAGAGAAAATTTTGTGACCCTTATTTTGGGTTATAGTCTAGACATATTGTTTAGGACGATTCTTTTGGCTGTATAGTAGATGTTCATGGGAATCCCTAAGGACGGATATGTAAAGGACCGGTCCATCCCTAGAAATTGTAAGGGAGTCTGAGTGACAGACCTGTTGTCTCCTAACTTATGATGGACGGGTACTTCATATATCTGGGGACATGTTTATCATAATGTAATGGACATTATTGGACTTGTATTATTTCAATTATATGAAAGTTTAAATTTTTGCTGTGTAGTATAGTATTTCTTTTTATTTCACTGTGCATACGAGATTTAATCTGAGCAAAAGATCTCGAACCTAATTCACTCAATGAAACTTAATGGTTTAACTGCTCAAACGTTAATTAAATAAAAGGATAAGAATAATGTACTGACCTATCTATTTGCATTAGAGGAATTGTAATACTAGATAGGGGCATTACAAGTCACGTACTTAGGATTAAGCATAACTATAGCATAAGCCAAATCACTCTAGAATATATACTTATGAATAACATGCTGGGAATGTGATCCATTAGTGAGGATGGTGATTCCATAGCCCCATGATCCATAAGGGCAGAGTAGGCGTGATCTGTTAATGGTGACAGTTGTAACACCCCCATTAGCCTATGGTTCCTTTTAAGTGTTTAAAGGTATAATTTATATAATTATCATAATAATGGTGTGTTACTATAACTTCTACTTGAGTAAATTTTAAACTTTTTACCGAGTTGTTTAATTGAGTTCTATTTGGGTTAGTCTCTACTCTAAATTTCTCTCAACATCGCAGTAAAATAAATATATATATAATAACCCTGGATTAACTGTACATAGACATGCATTTTAATTAAATATAATTAGTTAACTATTGGACATGGAGGTAACAATCCTACCACTCATGCCACTATAATTTCATCTAAGCATCCCTTCATTCACATCTATGTCTAACTAGGCTATACAAAATGGATCATTACTAGCCCAGAATATCATGAAAGCTAGTACAAATAAAACAAGCGCCTATTCTATCTCAAAATGGTCATTTTTGTGTACCCCATAGTGGGTACTTACTCATACTTTACCTTCTCTCCAACTCGGGATCTACACATCTGGTACATGCCAACAATAACGTGAGAATTGAATCTCAGAAGCAATGTAACCTATTACGAAATCCATTGACTTGTACCACCGTGCTCACACGAAAAAAATCTACATTATTTCATAAAACATATCACATGCTATTGCGATAGAGCGCATGTAGCATTTAATCATGTTATATACTCATACATTTGCATATTCATTGAAGCATATCATCTTTAGAACATAGGAAGTGCATTCATGATCATTCTCATCATAAAACATTTCTTATAAAACACATGTGATAGTAAACATGCCATCATTTCATTTCCATAACATATGAGCAGTACATAGAACACCCTAAAAGTAATCGGGAGAGTTGCCCAGCAACAACTCCACGCACCACTGTTTATATGAATGAGCGTATAGCTATCTAGTTATGCCTTAACCTTTGTACATTCTGAGGCGTCCCCCAATGGATCCAAGTATCTTAATGGTCCCCGCCCCTTATCGGCAGATCATACCTAACTAGCAGGATTCCTCCCTTTCGTGCCAATAGGGCTGGTATAACTCTCATGGGATCACCGTCAACTCTACCCATATCATTTCGTCTCTGCTTTTGGGCGAATCATAATACTATGGAATCACCATCCTTTCTGATGGATCACACTTTCAGTATGTTATTCTCTACATATACTCTAGGGTGAATCAGCCAATGCCCATGGTTATGCTTAACTCTAAGTATGTGTTTCTCATTGGCCTTTGGGAGATGACACTAACTTAAAGTTCGAAACCATCATGGTGTTTTTGAAATTATCTAAGTTTAAGTGGATGTTTAACCATCCCAATTTATGTCACAACTGTGGAATGCCCAACGACCGTCCCATATCGATAATCGGTTACTCGATAATAAGCCTATCTACCCTAAGGCATACACTGAGAATACTTTCCTCTTTCTCTTTTTTTATTTTTTACTCTCTCCTTGTTTCACTGTCACAAGGGTCTCATTACTCAAAACTCCTAGTTTCCTTGCTTACCTATGTTTTGAGCCCTTAATTAAGTTAGTATGAAGAATTACTAAGCTCAATTGCCATTAAAAACCTCATTTCGCAAGCTAGAGGGCTGCCAGTCGACTGCTAGAAGGCTAGCAGTCAACTGGTGGCTCTCTGTATTCCATGCTGGCAGCCGACTGCTAGCTTTCTACAATGGGTCTTGGGCAAAATAAAAGCACGACAGCCGACTGCTAGGATGGCCAGTTAACTACTTAGTGCAAACCTAGACTCAATAGTCGACTGCTAAGAACTTGGCAATCGACTGCTAACCTCTGTCTGCACTTCTGGGTTTTCCAAGAACATAAAAGTTGACTGCCCCTACTTAGCAGTCAGCTTTTATGCTCCGCTGCAGTTCATAAAACATAATTTTGATAATACCCAGTCTAGGATGCACTCCATTTTTAATTCTAAATACATGAGCTTAATTTCCATACAACAAAATTTACTTCTCATAAAACATTTCTCATCCATTAGCTCAAACATGGTACATTCAAGGAAAACTAGTCTATATCTCCATATGAACACAACCTAGCATTTCCAATCCATTACAAGCACATATATGAGTATACATTCAGCAACACAACATCCCATAGAAATAGAAAAGCATATAGAATGTAGGTTTACCCCAATCTCAGTTCAACATGTAGAAATCCATATTTTCCAGCAACAGTAAACATTTCAAAAAAAGATAGGGGTTTAGGATGGATTGCTACCTTGATTCTTGGCAAAATGTGTTTGTTTGATGTGTTAGAAATGATTCTCCCTTGCTGTAGAACTAATTTTCAGCTTCAATCCACTCTTTCCTTCAGTAAAATCTCCCTCCTTTGCCCTAACTTGCCCTTTCTCTCTCTACTCACCCCTCCTGCTTCTCTCTCTAGGAATGCTGAAGGTTGGAAGTGTAGGAGGTTTTAAGGCTGTTGCTAGGGTTTAAGGGATTTTTGTGAAATTGCTATTTGGTCCTTGAGCTATTTTGCACTCTTAGACTCCCTCATCTTTTCCCTTTTCAATTAAGTCCCTAGCTACCTCTTATTAAATATTTATGTATTTCTTTTCAATTTAGTCCCTAGGCTAATGTAACTATATGTACTAATGCAACATACACAAGCATTAAATATCAAATTAACAATCATCAAACATCTTTCTAATCATAATTAGAGCAAATGTTACAACAGTGATCTCATGAGTTATACCTACCCTTTTATGGGATGAAAGGGAAATGAGATATCCAAAGGGATATCGATCCAGTGGGTCAAGGATTATCTATTAGAGTTGGCAGGGACCATTGAGTGAGTTAAGGATGATCTGTCAGAGAGGAAGGGGACCTATGTATACTTGGGATCCACAGGGGGACATTTTATATAGTATAAGGCAGGCAGAGGACTGTTAGTTGGTCAAGAACCATGAGACTCAACTCGGAACTCACCCATGAGTTTTGTAAGTGCACGTGGAGTTTTTTGCTAGGCGACTCTCCTAATGACTCTTATGATGGATTTGGCATTGGCCATTTTGATATGTTTTATTTTCCTTGTTCATGTTTTAAATATGAATATGATTATGTTATGATGAACTGCCAATGCAACTACACCTAAGGTAGTGAACCTATCAATGCAGTCTACTGCAATGGTGAGTGTCAAGGTCATATCCTATGGGAATGGGAAAGCCTAGAGTTACTACTTGTTCTTTGTTATCTAGCCTAAGAATAAGATCGAGTGTTTTCGAACTAAATTAATGATTAAAAGTAGCAATAAAATAATCAAGGATAATTAGTGAGAATGGAGTTAATCAAGACAAAAAAAACAAACCCAAAGGAGGCCTGTACTAGCTGGCAAACACAACAAGATAATGAACTATTAAATCTAATTTTTGCTACCTGTGAATGAATTCTAATTCAAGTTCAACTTCACTGTCATTACAATTGAACTTCTCAAACCTAACAACCTATCACTGGAAGTTCCTCTTGTAACCCCTTTATCTAGTATTACAACGTCTCAAATCTAAACAGATAAGGTCGGTACATTATTCTTAACCTTAATTATTTATTAATAATGTCTAAGCATTCATACCATCGCAATATTATTAAAGTGGATTAGGTTTAGGTTCTTTTGCTCATATTAAAACTTATAAGCACAACAAAAATAAAATGTAATGCATCGGAGATAAATTCATAAACATTACATATCCTTTCATAAGTATTAAATCATTTCATTTATCTGAGAACTATCAAAAACTTGTCCTAAGGTCAGAAGACAACATCTCTGTCACTCAAACCCTTAGGATATAAAATACTCTTAATAAAAGAAACCTCTATTAGTGCTACCTCCATCTCTATGAAGATGCTAAACATCTGTATTTGAAACACATCAGAACATAAATGAGAAAACTGGTTTCTAAGTAGCTTAACAATTCAACATTTAAATCTTACTGACATGTACCACTGTGCAGGCACATAAAAAAATTTCTTCTACATTTAAATCATTTAAAAAATATAGTTTCATTCACATACACACATTGGCAAGCATTGTATGATTCATCGGTGTGTCAATGTGAAAAAAGTGTTCATTTCTATTTCAAATATGACATATTCTCAAGGAAAACATATGTATTAACAATTGAATTAGATAATGATACTCTATCCAATTTATTCTTAGAACTTACCTTGCTTTAAAGTGTGCGCCACCTTTGCTACACTTCAAAAATGTGGATACTTAGTTACTTTTGTAGGAGTTGTAAACACCTGGTCACATTATGGTGTCTTGGCCACCTTTATGAAAACTTGTGAAAATTTGTTCACATTTTCGACTCTTGGCCACTTGTGTAATGCCCTTATCTACACTTCCTCTGATGTAAACAAATAAGTTTGGTACATTATTCTTATCCTTTCATTATTAAGTATGAGTAGTTATACCATTAAGTTTTATTTAAGTGGATTAGGTTCGAGATCTTTTGCTTAGATTAAATCTTGTATGCACAGTAGAAATCAAAATATTATACTACATAGTGAAAATTTAAAACTTTTATAGTATAACTGATAGAATGTCCAATAATGTTTATTACATCATTTGTAAACATGTACCAGGATATATGAAGTACCCATCCATAAGGAGTCAGGAGACAACAATCCTGTCACTCAGACCCCTTTACAAATAATGGGAATGAACTGGTCCTTAACATATCCTCTTCCTAACAATTTCCCATCCCTTTTTATATACACAGCTAATTGATTGTCCTAATTCTAATCTATAATACATCTAGAATCAAGATCCAAAAATAATAGGTTACAAAAATTTTCTTTTGACCAAAAAGAACTTCTATCTTCCCTGGCATTGCTAAGCATCTGCATCTGATACATATTAGCACATAACTGAGAAATATAAGTTTCCCAGTAGCTTAACAATTCAAAGTTTAAAACCAACTAATATGTATTAGGGTGCAAGCATCAAAATTTTTACTTCTACATTCTTGGTATTTAAAAAAATAGCATTATTCATAAATACAAATTGGCAAGCATTGTATAATTATCGAAAATGTCAATGTGGTAAAATAATATTCTTTTCCAGTAAAACATCTTTGCATGCTATTAACATGTTATCTCAAAATGAACAAGAATCATTTGTGCTTATCATTCATAAAACTTGCATTTATAAAATTCTTGTGCACACTTAGACACTTTTGTGGACACTTGGCCACCTTTATAAAATCTTGTGCACACTTGGGCACTCTTGTGGACACTTAGCCACATTTATAAAATCTTGTGCACACTTGGGCACTCTCGTGGACACTTGGCCACCTTTATAAAATTCTTGTGCACACTTGGGCACTTTTATGGACACTTGACCACCTTTATAAAATTCTTGTGCACACTTGTGCACTCTTGTGGACACTTTGCCACCTTTATAAAATTCTTGTGCATACTTGGGCACCCTTGTGGACACTTGGCCACCTTTATAAAATTCTTCATTCTTGAAAAATAATCATAATATGAATATCTTATGGAATTCTAATAAATTTCAAGAGTGAATTTCCCATTCTTGAAAAATAATCATAACATAAATCCCTTAAAGAATTCTAATAAATTTCAAGAGTGAATTTTCCATTATTGAAAAATAATCATAATATAAATCTCTCATAGAATTCTAATAAAATTTCAAGAGTGAATTTTCCATTCTCAAAAAAATCATAATATAAACCTCTTATAGAATTCTAATAAATTTCAAGAGTGAATTTTCCATTCTAAAAAATAATCATAATATAAATCTCTTATAGAATTCTAATAAATTTCAAGAGTGAAATTTTCCATTCTTGAAAAATAATCATAATATAAATCTCTTATAGAATTCTAATAAATTTCAAGAGTGAATTTCATAAGCTTGGTCTAAAGGGAATTCAAGAAAAATAGACTATGTTGCAATCCAAATTTTCCTTTTCTATTCCTTAATTAATGCCATTAAAATGGTATACCCTCTTTTATCCATGGTCAAATTTTTTCTACACCAATCATAGCTAAAAATTCCACATCAATTTAGTGTAAGATTTCATCTTCCAATCGGCCAAAAGGGAGTCTTTATGGAGGGGAACATGGTTTTCAAAATCATACATCCATTTCTATCATATTCAACCATAGTTCATTATGAAAATGTCATTAACTAACCATAATCCTTCCATAAACAACAATATTCATGTCATCACATCAACCCACATCCCAATCAATCATACATGCTTAGCCAACATAACATGCATTTTATCAAGAATGTAGAGAAGACAATTATGTTCCATGGAAAACTTGTAAAAGCATGGTGATTTCATAAATTAAAGCATGAAACATAAATTTAGAATTGTTAACCTACCTTGATGATGCACTAAGGTGGCTTAGTTTGGCTTCCTCTTTGCCTTCCTCCCTTTACTCCTTCCTTGCTCCCTTGCTCCTTCCCTTCTTGATCAACTTAACTCCTTCCTCCTTATAACTTTTGTGTTTGGCTTAGACTCATGCTCTCCCTCTCTCTTTCTATTTCTCTTTTCTTTCTTGTCATGAGGGTGTGGTGTGTATG
This sequence comes from Senna siamea, assembly GCA_031216115.1. Taxonomy (NCBI): domain Eukaryota; kingdom Viridiplantae; phylum Streptophyta; class Magnoliopsida; order Fabales; family Fabaceae; genus Senna; species Senna siamea. The sequence continues at coordinate 17,018,628 of CM062354.1, forward strand.
TCGAAATGGGAATCTCAATTCCTCCTTTCTTTTTGCTTAGGTGGCATGTGATCCTTTCCAAAGTATGAGGTGTTCTCTCTCTCTTTTCCTATTTCCATGCGTGTGCATGCATCCATATTAAAATTAAGTTTCTAAATCCATTTCCTCATGTATTCGGTCAAGGTGGTGTTCCTTCCCCTCTTTACTCTTGATTATTCCCATTATCCATGAGCCCCACAAGTGGTTTGAGTGTACACTTCCTTGCTTACACACTTAGGTTTACTTCTTCCCAAATTCATGCTGCACTTTCTTCCTTTTTCCTTTCCTTTGTCGTGTGGGTGTGTCCTTCATCTTTCCCCCTTTTTTCATTTTGTATTCGGGTACCTAGAGGCTGCACCATTTCTCATCCTTATTTAGTATTATTTCCTAGCTAAACGTGTGACTAAGTGTTTCCCACACTACTCTTTCATCTCTCTCCCCTTTCTTGTTTGCAATATACATTTACTTAGTGTTCACGCCACCCTATCCCTCTTTTCTTGCTAATCACAGCTGCAAGTGTGCTTTTAAGTACACTATTACTTGCAAACTTGGCATTATTTGAAGTTTAAGTGTAGCCCCATTTTTCTTGTACTTTCACGTGATGCTTGGGTAATGGCTGCACCTTTTTTTTTTCTTCCTTCTAGCCATGTAGATGCATGAAAAAAATTTTGCACCTTTTTGTTTTACTTGCTGCATGCATTTATATAATTAATTCCCTCCTTACTTGCAATTTGGTAATTCTGTTCCTTGCACGTTACTTACACCCCACAAACAACTACATTTGTATGTTACATAAACATTACTGCACTCCTTCCTTAATTATTTTCTTTTTCCTAATTCTCATGGCTGCACTAAGTATACTTGTAAGTACATTTTTCTTTGCTTGCAAGTTTGCCTTATCCCATTGGTCACGCCACCTTCCTTTCTTCACTCATTGCATTTTCCATTTAGCCAAGGGAGTGGGACGCTGCACATGTTTTAGGCAGCCTAATTAAATTCTTACATGAAGTCATAATGAAGTGGCGCCAAGGGAAGAAAGGAAAAGGATTCATGTAGGTCACAATCTCACGTGATAGCCTCCCCCCATGCAAGACATATTGTTTTCCATTTTAATTTCCTATATCTAGTTTCCATTTGGCTCCACCGTACACTTACATGTGTGTATATTACTAAACAAAAATTCTGCACCTTTAGCCACTTCAATATATATATATTTCAATGCTACACTCTTTCCTTTTCCCCATGTGCATGTGTAAGTACATATAGATATTTAGTTTGCTTTTCACCTTGGCAATTAGGCTAGGTGAAGGGAAGAAAAATTAGAAAATTAAATTAAACACCTCAATTCTATGCCATGTTATCCTTTAGATGTTCATTCTTATTATTAAATCACATAAGCAATTTATCCAATTAACTGAGGAAATATTAATTTAGACTCATTAAAGTTATGGTGTGTTGCATCTTGTATGAAAATGGTCAACACTTGGTCACTTATTCATACACATAGCAAATATAATTCCTCTTATTATTATCCTTCCAATTTCCTTTACATTTAGTCATTATAGGGTACATTCTAATACATTCACAATTAGCATAGTGATTCAGCCATCAAGAATAAAATGAGACATTGGTTTTAGCTACCATGAAAAAGAAATAAAACTTAGAATTTTTCATGTCATATTGTCATATTTTCTCATCCTTTTCATAATTTAAACTTAGTGGTACCATGCATTACATTTCTAGGGTACTTTCTTCCACATTCAATTTATGTAACCATTGCAATTAGCAATTTATTCTGCTTACTTTCTTGGTTCATGCTACATAATAAATTTAAGGTTACACACTTTTCTCAATTCTTACATTTCAATACTAATGTGGGACTTTAATTTACCATATTTCCTTTCTTTCTCTTAGCCAAAACTGAATTGTAATCTACCTTACACAATTTTCATTAAACAATTTCATACCTTACAAAGGCTACTTTCGGATTTGGCAAGTCAACAAGAGCAATGTCATAATTTTAAACTAACTTCTAGCTAGAAACCTTCATTTTGGTATCTATAACCTAAAACATATACTAGCTATACAATAATACAAAGTTTCAGCACTATCTTATGTTAGGGTTTTCCATTATACATGCTAAATTTTACCAACAATAGTTCTTCCATGAAAATAACAATATCCACTTTAGCACATCAACAAAAATACCCAATTTACCATACAAGCCTAGCCAAAGAGACGTTCACATCTTAAAGAATGTAGAGAGAAAGCTAATGTTCCATGAAAGCTTGAAAGCATAATGAATATATCTTAAATCATAAAACAAAATCATAGAATTGCTAAGCTACCTCACTAATGCAAGAATGATGCAAGTTCCTTGCCATTTCTCTTCGATTCTATCTTACTTCCTTGCTTCTTCCTGTCTCGGCCAAGCTAGTTTTTCTTCTCCTCTCACCGAATGTTTGTGTTTTTTGTTTAATTTTCAAGCTGCTCTCCCTCTCATAGTGGTATCTAAATGCTAAGTTGCTCTCCCTCTCACCAAATGCAATTGCTGAATGCATGTATATATGTATATTTAATTCAATCCATCTCTTGTATATTTTCTATTCAATTAAATGGAATGTTACACCTTCCTTCTTGTTCTTAATTGTTATTATCTTATAGCTACACGTGTAATTAAATAAAATCAACTTTCCTTGCAACCTTGTACATATATATAAATCAATCACTTGGTTAAGCCAAAGGAAGAGAAGAAAGGTAATCCACGCAAGTCACACCTCTTAGCACTCAGTCATTTTAAATAAAAGAAATGAGAAGGGAAGAAAGAGAGCTATTGAAATATGCCTCTCCTTCTCTCTTCCACCTCTTCATTAATTATATATATATACTTGAATGCTACACTTTCCTCTCCTCCTTCTCATTTGTTATTGCTGTAGAGTTATATAGATTTAACTATAATCTAAATTCTTTCACCTACACTCACTTCCTTTTTACCATTCGGTTAACTAAGGAATACAAGGAAGGAAATTAAGCACCTCGCTTTTCATGTAAGCACCTCACTTCTTATGTAAGCACCTCACTTTTAATGACCAAGTATTTCCTCCACCGAATGGCTCCTTCTCTCTAATCATTATGAAATTTTCCTCATTCACTCTTATATATATATATATATATATATATAGCCAAGGTAAGACAAAAAGGGGATTCTTTCCCTTGCCTTCTTAATGCACTTAATAATAAGGAATGAAAAGAAAAGAGAGTGTACAAGTCCAACACGTCTCTTTTTCTTTTCTTCCTTTCTTCATTATCGATCCACTTTTTTTTTTCTTTCCATTATTGGCCTTTTGATACAAGAAGGGATTAATTCATTTACATAATACTTCATGTCCTCTTCCATTCATACACTACACTCAAACGTCTCTTTTATTTATCCTTTCTTTCCACATGCATCACCTTGTCTTCTTTTAATCCATTATCAATTACCTCTTGCAATCTCCTTGTAACTTGGAAAAAAAACACATTGCTAGAAATTAAGCCTCCCATCTACTTTTTTTTTTATACTTACTTCTCAATTCGGCTAACATACAAAGAAAAGGGATAATTTTTCACATGTCTCCTTTTTATTAACATTTCATGCTACTTAATACCTAGGTCCATTCTTTCCCTTGTTACATTTATTCTAAACACTATATCACCAAAGTAATTTCATCACATTTTATGGCAAACCCATCCAATTAATTAAGGAAATATTAATAAAAATAATCAAGAGAATGGAAAATGAGGGGTGCTACACTTCTTAGTGATTGATTTTATATTAACATTGTCTTTTTAATTCATTGCTATTAAGGGGCATAAGATCATTATGTAACACCTTATCTTTAATGACAAGGTCATAATATGTAATAAGACAAGTGGTTACATTATTCTTTCCCTTATTCTGTAAATATGAGCCTGAGCATTAAATCCATCAATAATTTTTTATTTGATTAGGTTTTGGTTCTTTTGCTCAGTTAACATACTTTAGCACAACGGAAATAAAATTCAATACATCACAGCGAATTTGTAAAACATTCCATAACTATATGTATATCATTTAAATCTTTTGGTACACATCCTAAGAGATATTAAGTGTTCATATATAAGGGTAAGGAGACAACAATCCTATCACTCAAAACCTTTATTTCAAAAGAACTATTATAGTCCTAATTCTATCTCAAAATACATATGGTAGAAATTAGTACTAAAAGTGCTACATTATATAATTTCTATTGACTCCTTGAATCTGCTAGTTCAGTGCATCACCACACTAGAACTATGCATCTTATACATATCAGTACAATAATGAGAAATAATTTCCCAGTAGCTAAACAAACCATTAGCTTTCAAATAACTGATATGTACCACTGTACGAATACAGAAAACATTTCTACATTCTATTCATTTCAAAACCTTTCTCATTCAATTATGTGGGCATGCTATATGTGAAACATGTGTGTATGCATCTATGAATATGAGAAAATCAGCATATCATGTCATGAACAAAATATATAGTAAAACATTAACATTATACATCAATCAACAAGTCGCATTTATAAACATTCATACATCATCGATGATCACAACATCATACTTTACCTGGAGCCATCCTTTATTACCATTCTTTCCTTACCACTAAGGTGAATTTTTATCAGTGTTGTTAAGTCCACCATTAAGGTATCATATAGTGCCATCAAGTCATTACCACTGGGGTGACTCTTTATAATGCCATTGAGTCCCACCACTAGGGTATTATATAATTCCATGACATGCACCTCAAGGGGGATCTAATAGTGCCATACTCCACCCTTTCTTGGTAACCTTTAGGAGGAATTATATATCTCGTTGTCCATTCCTTTAGATAACAGTCATTGCTTTTATTTATCTCTAGGGGAAGACATAAATAATGTCATTCTCTCACCCCTAGGTAACACTTATAACCTTTGCATATTCACCTCAAGGGGGATCTAATAATGCCATACTCCACCCTTTCTTGGTGACATTTAGGAGGACTTATATAGTGTCATTTTCCATTGCTTCAGGTAACATTTGTAACGCCCCTATCTAGTCTTATTGTTAATTCTAATATCCATAGATGGGTTCGATACATTGTTTTTGCCCTTTATGTTTAATTATTGTTTGAGTAGTTATACCATTCAATTCATGTTAAACAAATTGGGGTCGGGATCTTTTGCTCAAATAAAAAAAAACACTTACATGAATAGTGGAATAATGAAATTCTATACTACACAATGAAAATACAGAATTTCATATGATTCAAATAATACAAGTCTGATAACATTTATTACATACTGATGTACATGTCCCTGGACATATGAAGTACCTGTCCCTTAGAAGTCAAGAGGCAACAGGCCTGCCACTCAGACTCCTGTACAAAATAGTGATGGACCGGTCCTTCACATATCCGTCTCCCTAGTGTACCCCAAAATAACTCACATATACAATCAAATCAGTTATCCTATTCTAATTCGGATACATCAAGGATCCAAAAATAGGGGTTTCAAAATCCTTACTTGATCAAAGAGAACTGCTACCATACAGCCCTGCTACGTGTCCGTATCTAATGCATATTAGCACATATATGAGAAACACAAGTTTTCCAGTAGCTTAGTAATTCATAGTTTAAAAAGAAACTAATATGTACTAGGGTTCAAGCACCAAAACATTCAATCTACATCCTTGATTTTAGGCGTAATATTACACATAACTGTAAACTGACAATCATTGCATGATAAATTTAGAAGTTAACAAAAATTAGATATCTTTTTCAAATAACACATATTCTCATAAGCTTACCAGTTTATTATGGAATTATCAGAGCATTTATGTGTGTTACGTGAACACTAGGTCATTGGTGTGGAGCACTTTCGGCCACACCTCCTTAGGTCACCCGTGTAGAGTACCTTCGGCCACACCTCGTAAGTCCTGGACACTCAGCCACATATACAACATAATCGTGAGCACTAGCTCATCGGCATGGAGCACCTTCGGCCATGCCTCGCTAGGATGCCCATGTGGAGCATCTTTGGCCATACCTCCTAAATCATGGACACTCAGCCACGTACATAAACTCATTGTGAACTCTAGGTCACGAGTATGGAGTACCTTCGACCACACCTCACTAGGTCACTCGTGTGGAGCACCCTCGTCCACACCTCATAATCCGTGGACAATCAGCCACGTATATAGCATAATCGCAAGCACTAGGTCGTGGGTATGGAGTACATTCAGCCACACCTCAGTAGGCCATCCGTGTGGAGTATCTTTGGCCATACCTTGTAAAAGTATGGACACTCGGCCACCTTTAACCTTTCTTATAAAAATTTAATATTTAAGGAAAATTTTCTATTTCCCTTAAAAGAAATTTCTAAGGTCCATTTTCATTCTAATAATCTCAATATAAATTTCATTTTCTGGGAGTTGATTTCTATATGCATTTTCTTCCTAAAAAGTTTAATAGTTTCGATAAAAAATTTTTTCTTTTCTAAAAAATGAACACAAATATACATTCTTCCTTCCAAGATTTCAATAACTGCAATAATAATTCATAATAAATTTTCTTTGCTTAGAAATTAATTCTCATGTATATTTTCCTAGTAATTTCCTTTCCAAAAATACCAATAATAGCCATAAAATTCTATTTTTCTTGGAAATTAAATCTCATATAATTTAATAGCTATAAAATTTCTACTCTTCCTGGAAACTAAATCTTATATGATTTCCTTCCAAAATCTCAATAATAGCCATAATAATTCTACTGTTCTTGAAATTTAATTTCACATAAATTTCCTTCCAAAAAATACTAATAATGGCCATAATAATTCTACTTTTCTTGAAATTTAATCTCATATAAATTTCCTTCCAAAAATACTAACAATGGCCATAATAATTCTACTTTTCGTGAAATTTAATCTCACATAAATTTCCTCCCAAAAATACTAATAATGGCCATAATAATTCTACTTTTCTTGGGAATTAAATCTCATATAATTTCCTTCTAAAAGTTTAATAATTTCCATGATCATGTTCCTCCTATCCATGATCATTATTAACCTTAAACCCTCACAATCACATTCCTCATAATGGTATTCATTATTAATGAGTTTCTTAGGTGGTCATGACAATAAATTTCCAACACTAATTTAGTCCATCTTATTTCATCATCACATGCATTTATTTAGCAACATAAATGTTCAATAACATTATTAATTTCATTTAACTTAGCCAACTCGTAATTTTATCATGCATACAATATCAAGTTTTATCCTAAAATCAAGAATGAAGAAAATTACTCTAGTTCCATGGAAGCAACATTTTGAGACATATTTACTAACTTATGTGAACTAAAACAAAGAAATTGCTAACCTACCTCAAAGGTGATTAGTATGGGATGATCTTAGCCTTTCCTTGGTTTCTCTTTTTCCTTGTGTATATGACTAACTCATCTATTCTTCCCTTCTCTCCTTCTTCTTTTCCTTTTCGTCCAAGTGGTGTGTGTGTGTATAGTTTAGGTGCTTCTCTCTTCCTTGCTAGAGTGCACGTCTGAATGTATGTGTGGCATGTAGGTTATACGAAATGCTTCTCCTCTTGGTTCACGTTTGTGTGTGTGTGGGGTGCATGGAAAAATTCTTAACCTTTCCTTTTTGCTCCCTAATCCACGTGTAGCCTCCTCTTTCATTTTTTTTTGGTTTATTTTTTTTATTCCACATGTAAGCTTTACTTCCCTTATAGATCTTGGTTGCTTGCTTCACCCCACCTCACCTTTCTTCCCTCATTCCCATTTCCATTCGGCTAGTTAAAAGGATGTGGGACGCTGCACTTAATTTCTCTTTGGATGGAGTTGCTGTGTAGCATGCATTCTTGCCTATTCTCCCTTTTTTAATTCCCACATGCTTATGCATATATATATAATTCTACAATTGTACTCCGTTACTTGCAACCTTGGTTTTGCCTTTACTTGCAAGTTTAGATTGTCCAATTTCACAAGCAACCATAAAAATTGTTGCACTCTTTCCTACCTTGCATGTGGTCCCATGCCATAATTTACATGGTTTTCTTTCCTTCATGGCTCACGTGTAGCTTGATGGTTTCATGCATGAGTTTAGCATTCCCATCCCTTCCTTTCATGTGGCTTCACCTATTTTTTTCATGCAACAAAATTCTTCACTACCTAATGGCTTTCATACTTCACGTGTGGCATCCTAGCACAAGGGAAAATGGCTTTTTTTGCTAGCTTTTCCCCTTTTGTTCATGTGGCACTCATGTATGTGTGTATATATATTTTATCCCACCTTACTTCTCTTTTTCTTCTTCACGTGAAAACCATGCACATATATAAAATTGAATGCCTTCATCCCTCTTAACCTCATGTGTGGCATTAAGATTTTCATGCATCAAATTTAATGCTCCTTTCTTTGGTACTTAGGCTAGCTCACAAAAAGAAGATAAGGGGGTAATTAAGCATTAAATTCTTATGTAACTTATCTTTTAATCCAAACAATTTGGGCCATTAAATTATGTAAGTGGAATTTTCCTTTCTTAATCCAATTCCTTGAATTCATTAGCAATAAGTAATTAATTAACTAGCACCATAAATTCTATTCACTAAAATCATTAATTTAAGATAATGAAATTATGGGTGTTACAACATTCATTGCTTTTATTTATCTCTATAGGAAGATATAAATAGTGCCATTCTCTCACCCCTAGGATAACATTCATAACCTTTTCATATTCACCTCAAGGGGGATCTGATAGTGCCATACTCCACCCTTTCTTGGTGACCTTTAGGAGGACTTATATAGTGCCATTGTCCATTCCTTCAGGTAACATTCATTACTTTTATTTATCTTTAGGGGAAGATATAAATAGTGCCATTCTCTCACCCCTAGGATAACATTCATAACCTTTGAATATTCACCTCAAGGGGGATTTAATAGTGCCATTCTCCACCCTATCTTGGTGACTTTTAATGCCTTTCCTTTCAAAATTTCAAGTAGCATTTCAAGCGATTCAATCACATTCACATAACTTCGAACATATTCATATCAATGGAATAATGCATGCAATTTATCATTCACATTTAATCATTACTTCATTTTTCCCCATTTCACTTAACTTAGGCCACTTTAAAATACATCTTAGGCTACTTTCCATTAACACATAAATTTAGCTATCCAAGGGAAAAATATACATAGCATTCGGCCAAAACAAGAAAAAGGTGAAGAATTGGCATTTTCAAGCCATTTGTTTCATTTCTTACATTCTTTTTACCATTTAAGCATTATGGTAACATATTCAACAATTATACATAACACTTTCTCACACCTCAAAATATGCATATGTACATTTAGCCTTTCCTTTCCACACTTTTCTAGCTCATTTTTCATACCAAAATGTAAATGCAAATAATCTTTCATCTTCACATTTACAAGTGTAACAACCAAAAAAGTTTTTAAAAGATAAAACCTAATTTTTGACACTAATTCCAATCAAAAGAAGCCTGGCACAACTTTTGAGGATGGTGATTTGAAACGAAAGGTTGTTCGAAGTCAGAAACACGATCGAATGGAAAGAAACGCAATCCGGCAATCAGGAATTGACAAACAACATTTCGTGCATCAATTTCACTGACGGAGGCCAAAACCTTCTCATGGAAATGCTTGTCGATGTCTGAAAGGAAGCCGACACCCTAAAGTATCCCCAGGTGGTCCGGGAAAAGTTAGATTGCCTCCGGAGGCTTTAAATTTCCCGGAATCCCTCCATTTCTCTCAAATCTCTCTCTCTCCTCACCTCACTTTCTCTCTCCTCTTTCTCCTCTATCCTCTACCGCGCGCCGCCACCACAGCCATCGTGAGCCACCACTAGGCATTCCAACCGACAGCTCTCACCACCCACAACCTCCAACAACCACCCACGGCCACCAACGGCCACTAGCGCCGCCGAAAAATTGCATTTTCCACCTCCATCGCGCAAAAACTTCGTCAGCTAAGATCGCTGCCGTCTGCCACCGTTGGCCGTCACCGCCCCGACCATTGTGTAGCCTGAGATGCCAGCTTCCTCCACCAGCTCACCGACGTCGAACGGAGGTCCGACGCGCCTGGATCGAGGCATTTTTCGTCCGCCGTGCGTAAACTTTCATGGCCGAAAAATGCCATCCAAACGGCCATGAACCGCCACGCCACCACCATATTCGGACTCCTGGTCTTGTGGGCTTCACCGTGGTGTAAATTTCGAGGCAAACTACAACCCTCTGCCGTGTCCTGCCGTATACCATTGTGTGGCGCCGTGCACCACCTTGCCGGAGCTTCTGGACATACACCGAGAGAAACCGAGATCATCCCGAGATAGATTTCCATCATCTGATCACATTGGTAAGGTCTGATTTCCCAAAAACTGATCAATTCTGATTGAAATAGCTGCCGAACGTAATTAGGCAATAAATTAGCCTAGGTATTAGGGTAACCAGACTTAGAATTGTTAAACGGATGACGTGACAAGTTTGAATATTCAATTTAATGTCCAGGAAATTAATTGGGCCTAGAAACCGAGACTACGTGAAGTTCTGAATCGATTTAGAGCGACAGGAGAACAGGTAGGATAATTTACGGTTCCCGAATGTTAGAATTGACCTAGTGGATACCTGAACGATTTAGATTATTTACATGGATTTGTGTGCTGCTTTCGATGGAATAAATTGCATGCTTGTGTGTTGGATATCCTAATTGCATGTTAGACGTTTTGTTTATCGAGTTTAGATGCCCTTAGGATGGGTTTACTTAGGGTAGAGTACTTGATAGCCGGTATGGGACGATCGTTAAGTATCCCGAGTACATGGAGTTATTTTAAATGAAATTGTTTTGACCTGATTTGGCCTGTACTACGTTAGAGATCACGCGATAAATTAAGACGGCCCTAAGAAAGGTTTAAGGAGTATAAGGGGGGATAGCCTACACGGGGAAACGTTGTGATTTAGGTGTAATACCCTAGAACCCTGAGAAATAGTCGTCTGTGAGCATGTGAGTTCGAATAGACTGTATGAGGATGAGAATTGGCGTATGTGCACATGCTAGGGGACGCCCTAGATGTTGATTCTCACCCGGTCCTTGAGTGAGTGATTGGTGTTACGGATCACACTCACAATATAGGCTAAATTCGGGTGATTGGTGTTACAGATCACACCCAATGATAAGAGAGGTATTATCTCTAAATGACGTGCAATTAGATGACGATTTAGACTTGGTCACAGAGGATTTGTGGCCAACGTGGATTTAGATACACCGGGCATGAGATTTTATCTGATTTGAGTATTGATTTTAAAAAGAAATGGATTTTATGATTTTAATTATCTCCCGCAATTTTCATGTGATAAAAAGATTTTAAAGATAAGGTATTTCACTGATTTCGAACTGATTTCGAGAAGTTATTTTCGGTGCTCGCACCGCTGAGTATTCAACCAAATTTTGAACTGTATTTGAAATGTAAATTATTCTATTGGGATTTTATATCTCACCAGGTTGTTTACTCAGATGAACAGGGACAGGGAAAGGAACCTAGACGTTAGCTGGATGATGGTTTGATGATAGACAAAAGAACGGCTTAGTCTAGGCTTGAATTACATTGTATATATTTTGATGATAATGCTGTATAATTGGTCTTCTGTAAATTATGCTTTCTGTTGTTGTTAGACTGGATGTATAATTGTAAATAGGTGATTGTTGTACTATGGATATGTTCGAAATACAGAGGAAACTCTGTCAGATTTTTGGTAGGGTTCACCGCTGTAAACTTGTGTAATTAAGTTGGATTTTGCATTTAATGATTGTATGCCGTATGTATGGACTTTAGTTTTCATTCCAGAGTAAGTTATGATGTATGTATGTATAATTAGCGTAGCTGCACGTGAATTAGGGTTGAATGAAATCCAAATGGACAATGGGAAGTCTATTTGGGTTACGCTCAACCAGTAGCGATCCCCTGACATTCCCACATCGGGAATAACTACTTAGAAAGACCCATATGCTTCTGCTAATCAGATACAGAATTGTGTATGTCGTATTAGGGGGTCATTACAATTATGGTATCAGAGCCCGGTTTGTCAGATTGTCTGTTTTAGTGGGGTAGGGATTGTGAATCTTTAGGGTTGTAGCTTTAGGGATTCGATTAATTTAACTCCGGAATGTTAGGACCTAATCTTGAACCGATAAGTAACAGAATGAATTTAAAGCATTTCTGTTAACTGTTGCTGTTTTGGCTGACCTGTTTGCTTTTGTGTCAGATAAGCATGGCAGAATCTAGCAGGGATGCCACTCGAAGGCCCAGAGGAAGGCTAAGGCACAGGAACCAGGGTGTTTTGGGTAGTGGTAGCATGGAGACTGATGTCGACATGCACGATATGATGGAATCCATCCGGTTAATGGCTAATGCGATGAGAGATCAAGCCACTACCAGTGCTAATGTGATAAGACAGCAACAGGAAGACAGACAGACGAGAAATGATAGAGCCACCCAGCATGCAAACCTACTGTATCAGGGATGGATCGAGTTTCAGCGAGCAGGTCCATCTCCATTTGCAGGTACCTCCGATCTAGCTGTTGTAGAAGCTTGGATGAAAGATATTGAAAATATTTTTAGATTGTTGCAGTGTGACGATGAGCAGAAGGTTACATATGCAATGTAACGACCCCCTAATACATCTTACGCGATGCTTATCTGATTAGCGGAAGCATATGGGGTATTCTGAATGTTTATTCCCTATATGGGAACGTCAGGGGATCGCTACTGGTTGAGTGTAACCCAAATAGATTCTCCGCTGTCCATTCGGATTCCGTTCAACCCTGATTCACACGCAGCTAACTAAATACACATACGTACATCATCAATAATAACTCTGGGATGAAATCTAAAACTCATATACATGTCACGTCATACGTTCATACACATTTCAATTCAAATCTATAAATTTACAGTGGTAGATTCTACCGAAAATCCGGCAGAGTTTCCTCTGTAAATTGATCATATCCCAAATACAGAATCACCTGTTTATAAATCAACAGCCAATCCAACAACAAAGAAGAAACATAACTAATATAAATCCATACACAAAGAACATCAATCCATCACTAAAATCCATACATACTATCTAAAACGTTATATGTACATTTAGTCTAGTCCATACAGAATTTACAAGAAACAGAATCCGTTAAATATCATCATCATCAAAGTATATATACAAATAATTCAAGCCTAAGCTAATCATTCTCCGTCTATCCTCAAGTCGGCTATATCGCCTGGCTCCTGCCCCTGTCCCTGTTCATCTGAGTAAACAACCTAATGAGATATGAATCCCATTAGAATAATTTACAAATTAATTATCATTCGAAAACCAGTTGAATACTCAGCGGTGTGAACACCAAAATTGTCTTCCCTAAATCAGTTCGAAAACAGTGGAATACCTTATCTTTAAAATCATTTAAACACATGAAAATTTGCGGCAATATATCACAATCAGAAAATCCATTTTCTTTTAAAATCAGTTATCAAAAGCAAGTGAAATCCCATGCCCTGTGTATCTCAATCCATATTGGCTACAAATCCGTTGTAACCGCATCTAAATCATCTTCTAATTGCACGTAGTCTAGAGAGAATACCTATCTTATCGTTGGGTGTGATCCGTAACACCAATCACCCGAATCAAGCCTATATTGTGAGTGTGATCTGTAACACCAATCACTCACTCAAGGACCGGGTGAGAATCAACATCTAGGGCATCCCCTAGCATGTGCACATACGCCAATTCTCATCCTCATACAGTCTATTCGAACTCACATGCACTCGGTCGGCTATTCCTCAGGGTTCTAGGGTATCACGCCTAAATCACAACGTTTCCCCGTGTAGGTTATCCACCCTTATACTCCCTAAACCTTTCTTAGGGTCGTCCTGGTTTAACGCACAATCCCTAACTCAGTATAGGTTAAATCTGATAAAAATAGTTTCATTTAAAAGTTTCCTGTACGAGGAATACTTAACGGCCGTCCCATAACGGCTATCAAGTACCCAACCCTAAGTAAATCCATCCTAAAGGCATCTAAACTCGATAAACAAGGTGTCTAACATGCAATTAGGGTTTTCAGCACACAGGCATGCAATTTATCCCATCGAAAGCAGCACGTAAATCCATACAAGTCGTCTAAATCAGTCAGGTATTCACTAAATCAATTCTAGGGTTCGGGAAGTGTAAATTATCCTACCTGGTCTCCGAATGCTCTAAATCACTTTAAAATTCCATGCAGTCTCGGTTTCTGAGCCTGATTAATTTCCTGGACATCAAATTAAACATTTAGGCTCGTCACGTCATCCAATTTTCAATCCTAAACTCGGTTATACAGTTACCTAGGTTAATTAATTGCCTAATTACGTTTGGCAGCCATTTCAGTCATATAACATTAGTTTTTGGGAAACGGACCTTACCACTGTGCTCGGATGATGGAATTCTACGTCCCGATGGTCTCGATTTCTCGGGATGCACGTCCGAGAAAACGACGGCCTGGCGGCGCGCGGTGGCACAACTGCGGCGCGGCGAGGAGAGTGCGGTTTGCCTCGAAAATCACACCACGGTGAAGCCCGCAAGCCGAAGTCCGAATACGGTGGTGGCACGGCGGTTCACGGCCGTTTGGGTGGTGTTCCCGCCCACGAAGCTTCGCGACGGCGGATGGCGTTACGCCTCGATGCGGCGCGTCCGGCCTCCTTCGGCGGCCGAGAAACTCGGAGGAAGTGGCGGCTCAGCCACGGTGGTGAAGGCGGTGGCGATCAATAGCGTCGGACGGCGATTCGGTGGGAAATTTGCGCGATGGAGAAGCGACATTTTTCCGGCGGCTCCGTCGGGCGTTGGTGGCCGTGGTTGGTTCTTTGGTGGTTGTGGCGATGAGGTGTCGGTTGGTACCCTTGGTGGCGGCCCACGGTGGCTGTGGGCGATTCACGGTGGAGGAAAGTGGAGAGAGAAAAGAGAGAGGAGAGAGAGAGTGTGGTGAAGAGAGAGAGTGGAATGAGAGAAATGGCGGGAGTTCGCGTAATTTAAAGCCTCCAGGGGCGATTCTGACTTTTCCCAGGCCACCCGGGGATCTTTTAGGGTGTCGGCATCCTTCCAGATGTTGGCACGCATTTCCATGCGAAAGTATTGGCCTCCGTCAACGAAAGTGATGCACGAAACTCCTTCCGTCAGTTTCTGATCGCCGGATTACATTTCTTTCTGTTTGATTGTGTTTCTGGCTTCAAAGGACCTTCTATGTCCAGTCATTATCTTTGAAGTACGTGTCAGTCTTCGTTTGATTGGGATTAGGGTTAAAATCAAGTTTTATCTTTTAAAAATTCTTTTAAAACTCTTTTAAGTCTTTCCCGTTGTTACATGCAACATACATGTTGAAAGGTGAAGCAGAAATGCCCAGTAACTGATGGAAAGCAGAGGCATTCCACTTACTTAGGATTCATTCAAGAGAGTCTTTATGGATCAATACATCCCTGAGAGCGTAAAACAATCAAAGGAAGCACAGTTTCTAAAGCTCACACAGGGAGGCAGGCCATTTGAGGAGTATTTGAAACAATTTGAAGAATTATCACGATACTCCACCTACCTGCGAATGCACTATGACGAGGCCTGGAAAGCGAAGCAATTAGAAGAAGGCCTAGACTTACCCATGAAGACTCAGCTAGCTACCCTTGAGATTCGAGACTTCGCCACGCTGGTAAACAAGTGCCGAATCCTAAGCAAGAATCTAGAACAGAGACAGGCTCAGAATATGACACAGAGAATAGGGAACTAGTTCAGACAAGCAACCAAAAACCTTAACGTGAGAAGCTATGTGTTTAAACCATAACCAGGGGCTTCTAGTAGCAGTGGAAGACGACTTGACAATACACCCTATTCGAAGTGTGGCACCAGACATCCAAATCAGCCCTGCTGGCATTAGACTCCACTTTAGTGTTACAGGTGTGGAGGTATAGGGCATATGGCTAGATACTGCCCTTCCACCGGGAACCAGCCGACATCCGGTAGCCGAAGACCACAAGCTCCAGGAAGAGTTTTCACTTTGAATGCGGCTAATGTCGATAGGTCTTCGAGCTTGATGCAGGGTAGAGGTAAAATCTATAATTTTTCTTTGATAGTATTGTTTGATTCGGGTGCTACACACTCCTTTATTGCTGATGCATGCGTAAAGAGAATAAGACTACCTGTTCAAACCCTGCCCTGTGACCTATACATATCCACACCATTGGGAGAAGCCACTATGTCCCCACGAATATGCCTGAATTGCCCCTTAACCATTGAAGATACTTTATTCCTTGTGGACCTAATATGTATACCATTAATTGGGATCGACATCATTTTGGGAATGGATTGGTTAACTAGGAATCGGGTCTTTTTGAATTGTTCTGAAAGGACAATTACTTATCTGGATAACGTACTTGTGCGAGGGAGTGACAGGGCTTGTGAGATAGGTGATATGTCCCTCAATCTCTCTGAGGTAGAGTTGCAGGATAGGCTAAGCCAAATCCCAATCGCTAGTGACTTTCCAGAGGTATTTCCTTTGGAAGTAAGCAAATTGCCATCACCTAGGGAGATAGAGTTCACCATTGACCTGATTCCGGGAGCGGGCCCAATAGCCATGACCCCATATTGTATGGCCCCAGCAAAATTAAGAGAATTAAAGGTTCAAATTGAAGATATTTTGGAGAAGGGGTTCATTAGGCCAAGTGTATTACCATGGGGAGCTCTAGTCTTATTCGTAAAGAAGAAAGACGGGAGTTTAAGATTGTGTATTGATTACCGAAAATTAAATAAGGTGACCATTAAGAACAAATACCCATTAGCACGTATTGATGACTTGTTTGATCAGTTGCAAGGCGTGACTGTGTTTTCTAAGATAGATTTAAGATCAGGATACCACCAGATTAGGGTTAGAGAGGAGGATATTCCTAAGACAACGTTTAGAACAAGATACGACCACTATGAGTTTCTAGTGATGCCATTTGGATTGACGAATGCACCCACTGCCTTTATGGAATACATGAATAGAATTTTCAGACCCTATCTAGATCAATTTGTAGTGGTATTCATCGATGATATCTTAGTCTATTCCAAGACTCACGAAGAGCATGCCCAGCATCTTAGCATAGTGCTACAGATACTGGAAGAGAAGCAATTGTATACAAAGCTAGAGAAATGTGAGTTTTGGTTAGAAGAAGTGAAATTCTTAGGACACGTGGTTAATGGGGAAGGGATAGTGGTAGACCCAAAGAAAATTAAAGCAGTATTAGATTGGGATTGACCTGGAATGGTCACCGAGATTAGGAGTTTCCTGAGTTTGGCCAGTTATTACCGAGATTGGGATTTCGGAATAACCCAGTTGACTTGGAAAGGGGTAGATTTTGAATGGAGCGAATAGTGTGAGACTAGTTTTCAAATTTTGAAAGAGAAATTATTATTCCGAAACCCCTAGAGCCCTTTACTGTATACACAGATGCATCTCTGAGAGGCCTAGGTTGTGTATTGATGCAGGATGGGAAAGTTGTGGCTTATGCATCGCGACAATTGAAACCTGTAGAGGAGAACTACCGCACCCATGACTTAGAATTAGCTGTCATCGTGTTTGCCCTAAAGATTTGGAGACATTACCTGTATGGCGCTGTATTTGAGGTATATAGTGATCATAAGAGCCTTAGGTATTTGTTTGATCAAAAGGAATTAAACATGAGGCAGCATAGGTGGGTAGAATACCTAAAAGATTTTGATTTTGAATTGAAATATCATGCAGGAAAACCGAATTTCGTGGCTAATGCATTAAGCCAAAAGTCACTACAATTAGCTAGTTTAATGATTGGTGAGATGAGGTTACTTGAGGATTTTAGGAACCTCAGCCTCAACGTAATCTTGTTTCCGCAAAGATTAGTGATGAGTGACTTTTTGATAACCTGCGAATTGAGAGAATTGATTAGACAAGCCCAACTTAAGGATGAATCCTTGGAAGTATACGCAGACCAACCCGATTTTGGACTAGCACCTGATGGAGTTTTAATGTTGAGGAAGAGGGTAGTGATTCCGAACCATCAGGAACTAAAGGAAAAAGTGTTAGCAGAGGCCTATAAAGTCATTACACTATTCACCCTGGTATTTCCAAGATGTATCAGGACTTAAAGAGGAACTTTTGGTGGCCCAGTATGCGGAAGGATATCACGAATTACGTGAATGCCTATTTTACTTGTCAACAGGTTAAGATAGAACACTAGAAACCCACAGGGCTACTAAGACAATTGGAGATACTAGAGAGAAAATGGGATCAAATCACTATAGATTTTGTGGTAGGATTACCTAGGACACCAGCAAGATTTGATGCCATTTGGGTGATAGTAGATAGGTTGACCAAGTCTGCACACTTTTTACCTGTAAAGGTGCGTTACTCCATAGAGAAATTAGCCAAAGTATACCTTAGGGAAATCATGAGATTGCATGAAATACCGTCAGGTATAGTATTCGATCAAGACCCTAGGTTTACTTCGAGATTCTGGCAATCCTTATAGCAAGCCTTAGGAACCCAAATTAAATTTAGCACAACCTATCATCCTTAGACTGACGGGCAGTCTGAGAGGACTATTTAAACTCTAGAAGACATGTTAAGGGCTTGTGTGCTTGAGCAAAAAGGAAGTTGGGATAAACACCTGCCGTTGATAGAGTTTGTATACAATAACAGTTATCACTCTACCATTGGTATGGCACCGTACGAGGCTCTGTATGGGAGGAGTTGTAAGTCACCTTTAAGTTGGGTAGAAATGGGGGAGAGTGCACTGTTGGGACTCGAAATAGTACAAGAAACTACTGATCAGATTAAAATGATCAGGGAAAAGATGAGAGTTGCCCAACAGAGGCAAGAATCATATGCTAACAAGAGAAGAAGGCCTTTGGAATTTAATGAGGGAGACCACGTATTTCTGATAGTGTCCCCAACCACAGGTATCGGTAGACAGGTGAGGACCAAGAAACTAAGCCCTAGATTCCTAGGAACATTCCAAATTTTACAAAGAGTCGGTCCCATTGCCTACCAAATTGCCTTACCTCCCTATTTGTCCAACCTACATAATGTTTTCCACATCTCCCAACTTTGCAAATATGTCCCAGATCCTGCGCATGTATTAAGGAATCAACCGATAATATTAAAGGAAAATTTGACTTATGAATATACCCTTGTACAAATCCTTGACTATAAGACTAAGCAACTTCGAAGTAAAATAATCCCTTTAGTTAAGGTACTTTGGCAAGATGTAGCATCGCAGGAGATGACGTGGGAGAAAGAAGAAGAGATGAGGCAAAGATACCCAAAACTGTTTACAGGTATCAATTTTGGGGACAAAATTTCTTTTAAGGGGGGAGAATGTAACAACCGAAAAGGTTTTTAAAAGATAAAACCTAATTTTTGATGCTAATTCCAATAAAACGAAGCCTAGTATGACTTTCGAGGATGGTGATTTGAAATGAAAGGTTGTTCGAAGTCAGAAACACGATCGAATGGAAAGAAACGCAATCCGGCGATCAGGAATTGACAGACAACATTTCGTGCATCAATTTCACTGACGGAGGCCAAAACCTTTTGCATGGAAACACGTGCCGACGTTTGGAAGGAAGCCGACACCCTAAAGTATCCCCGGGTGGTCCGGGAAAAGTCAGAATTGCCCCCAGAGGCTTTAAATTTCCCAGAATCTCTCCATTTTTCTCAAATCTCTCTCTCTCCTCACCTCACTTTCTCACTCCTCTCTGTCCTCCTTCCTCCACCGCACGCCACCACCACAGCCACCATGAGCCACCACAGGCATACCAACCAACAGATCTCACCACCCACAACCTCAAAAAACCACCTATGGCCTCCAACGGCCACCAGCGCCGTCGAAAAGTGGCGTTTTCCACCTCCATCGCGTGAAAACTTCGACAGTTGAGATCGTCGCCGTCCGCCACCATTGGCCGTCACTGCCCCCACCATCGTGTAGCCTGAGCTGCCAGCTTCCTTCACCAGCTCGTCGACATCGAATGGAGGTCTAACGCGCTCGGATCGAGGCATTTTTTGTCCACCCTACGTAAACTTTTGTGACCAGAAAATGCTGTCTAAACGGCCGTGAACTGCCGCGCCACCACCATATTCGAACTCCTGGTCTTGCGGGCTTCACCGTGGTATAAATTTCGAGGCAAACCTCACCGTCATCCATGCACTGCTGTACGCTGCCGTTTGTCACCGTTCCGGAGCTTCTGGACATACACCAGGCGAAACCGAGATCACCCCTGGACAAATTTCCATCATCTGATCACATTGGTAAGGTCCAATTTCGCAAGAAATTGATAAATTCTAATTGAAATAGCTGCGGAACGTAATTAGGCAATAAATTGACCTAGGTTATTAGGGTAACCGGACTTAAAATTGTTAAACGGATGACGTGACAAGTTTGAATATTCAATTTAATGTCCAGGAAATTAATTGGGCTTAGAAACTGAGACTACGTGAAGTTCTGAATCGATTTGGAGCGACAGGAGACCAGGTAGGATAATTTATGCTTCCCGAACGTTATAATTAACCTTGTGGATACCTAAACGATTTAGATTATTTGCATGGATTTACGTGCTACTTTCAATGGAATAAATTGCATGCCTGTGTGCTGGATATCCTAATTGCATGTTAGACGTTTTGTTTATCGAGTTTAGATGCCCTTAGGACGAGTTTACTTAGGGTAGGGTACTTGATAGCTGGTATGGGACGACCGTTAAGTATCCTGAGTACAGGGAGTTATTTTAAATGAAATTGTTTTGACCTGATTTAGCCTGTACTATGTTAGGGATTACGCGATAAATCAGGAAGACCCTAAGAAAAGTTTAAGGAGTATAAGGGGGAATAGCCTACACGGGGAAACGTTGTGATTTAGGCGTAATACCCTAGAACCCTGAGGAATAGTCAACCGTGAGCATGTGAGTTTGAATAGACTGTATAAGGATGAGAATTGGTGTATGTGCACATGCTAGAGGACGCCCTAGATGTTGATTCTCACCCGGTCCTTGAGTGAGTGATTGGTGTTATGGATCACACTCACAATATAGGCTAGATTCGGGTGATTGGTGTTACGGATCACACCCAATGATAAGAGAGGTATTCTCTCTAGATGACGTGCAATCAGATGACGATTTAGACTTGGTCACAGAGGATTTGTGGCCAACATGGATTTAGATACACCGGGTATGAGATTTTATCTGATTTCGAGTATTGATTTTAAAAAGAAATGGATTTTATGATTTTGATTATCTACCACAATTTCCATGTGATAAAACGATTTTAAAGATAAGGTATTTCACTGGTTCGAACTGATTTCAGGAAGTTGTTTTCGGTGCTTGCACAGCTGAGTATTCAACCAAATTTTGAACTGTATTTGAAATGTAAATTATTCTACTAGGATTGTATATCTCACCAGGTTGTTTACTCAGATGAAAAGGGATAGGGACAGGAACCTAGACGTTAGCTGGACGATGGTTTGATGATAGATAGAAAAATGGCTTAGTCTAGGCTTGAATTACATTGTATATATTTTGATGATAATGTTGTATAATTGGTCTTCTGTAAATTATGCTTTTTGTTGTTATTGTACTGGCTGTGTAATTGTAAATAGGTGATTGTTGTACTATGGATATGTTTGAAATACAGAGGAAACTTTGCCGAATTTTCGGTAGGGTTCACCGCTGTAAACTTGCGTAATTAAGTTAGATTTTGCATTTAATGATTGTATGCTGTATGTATGGACTTTAATTTTCATTCCAGAGTAAGTTATGATGTATGTATGTATAATTAGCGTAGCTGCACGTGAATTAGGGTTGAACAAAATCCGAATGGACAATGGGAAGTCTATTTGGATTACACTCAACCAGTAGCGATCCCCTGACATTCCCACATCGGGAATAACTACTTAGAAAGACCCATATGCTTCCGCTAATCAGATACAGGATTGTGTATGTCGTATTAGGGGGTCATTACAACAAGCACACTTTCAAGGTTAAATGGTGAAATTAGAAAATGGTAAATTTTCCAAAATCATGAAGATAACATAATTTTCTCTCTCCTCCTCTTTTATGACCAAACACAAGCATTTGTAGTCATTTTTCAAATAAATTTCAGCACCATTTGCCATGGGTGCTCTCGTCCAAGAGAGGAAATGGGAGAAAATGGAAGTTTTTCAATCTTTTGTTTACAAAGCTTTCAATTTCAAGATTTTCTTGTGCAAAATCACCATTTTCTCAATCTTTTCCATACCATTTCAAAAGTTAGGGTTTCTCATGAAGCAAGTGCCTTCCATGGAAAATTTCAATCTTTCATGATTTCAAGCATATCAAGAAACCAATATTCACAAACACAACCATGTTTTGACATAAGCAAAACCCATCCAAAGAAATCCACCATAAGAATGTAGAGAGAGAAAACCCTAGGTTTCATGAACATAAAACACTTTAATCTTTCCATAAAACATGAAACTAAGGTTATAAGATTCTTAAGCTACCTTGAAAAGGCAAGAAATGTTGAATATCCTAAGTGTTTTTCCTTGTTTTTGCACTTCTTCTCCTTCCCTTCTGAGTATTTCAGCCAAGCCTCCCTTTGGATGACTTCTCCCCCTTCTTAAGGAAGAAGATGACTTAAAAAACTAGAATTTAGGTGAAATGACCATTTTACCCTTACTACTTCTCTTTTTCAAGAATGGCATTCCCTCTCCCTAGGATTGGAATTTTATGGAACTTCTATAAGTTAGGACCATTTTGCCCTTATGCTTTTCAAAATTATAATTTTTCCCCTTAACTTTTTAGGAAATTACCAGTACGTCCCTAAGGAAATTACCATTTACCCTTTGTGTCCAAATGGCCATTTTAACCTCATTTTTCATTCTTTTTGAGTTTAGTGGGCAAAAACTTCTTAAATAATGTTTCGTAAAACTTCTTTTTATGAAATTAATAATTTATGCTTCTTTGGTAAAATTACCATTTTGTCACTTATGTCAATATAATTATTTTTACCCATATTCTTCGTCCTTTCTAAAATAAAAGGGTAAAGGTCGTCCAATACTATTTTCATGAAATATTTAGGTAAAATTTAATTTTCCTATCTAATGAAAAATTATCAATATGCCCTTAGGACAAAATTAGAACTTGGCCCATTTTAGGTAAAATTGCCATTTTGCCATCAAAATGGACATAATCACTTCCACACTTAATTCTTCTTCTCTCTTAAAAGAAAATGGTAAAAGTCCTTAAATGTAATTCCATGGAATAATTAAATAAGATTTATTTTCTCCTTTATAGTAAAATTACTATTTTACCCTTCTTACCCAGAATTTCAATTTTGCCATTTTATGATAAAAGTGGTTCTATCTTGATGAAAATGTTCATTCTATCCCTTTTATGAGTCATTATTATCATTACATAGATAATAACATCTTAATGTTTAATCAATAATAACAATAATGTCATTATAAATCCCAAAGTATTAGAGGCAGATTTTACACATTACGTTTTAATCTGGCAATTAATTAACCTTAGTTCTAAGTGAAAATTAATTGTTCCTTACAATTAGATGTCTAATTCTAGTTAGAATCATTTGATTACTAAAAGAAATCTACTTGGTATTCCATACAACTTCTTGTAAAGAAACTAAACATTAATTCATAATTGCAAGAAAGGTTAAAAAATCAAATTCAATCTTCATATGTTCAAAACAAAAATACCAACATAGTAAAGAACCCTAATGGGTTTAACACATCTAGCTACTTATGTTCATGGGTACACCAACTAGAAAATAAATTACGAAGAAGAAAAAAGAAAAGGAAAACATGTACACCGAAAATGCACAGCCTTAATCTCTAATCCCCAAATGAATGAAATTTTGATTGGCTCCTAACATGCTTTCAATCTCCAATGGAACTCCAAAGGTTGTAAATTGGATGTTCAAGGTATCCCCTTCAGTATCGAGAATATATATCTCCAAGTTCTACTAAAGGTGAAAGATAAAATATCATCAAACTCATTCTCTCTGTCAGCTTTTCCCTTTTATAACCAAACTCTAACACGCTTGTTTCACTCTCTACACGCCCATGTGGGAAGTCAATACACCTAATTTCATGCAAACACGGCCGCCTTTCATGCTCAAACTCCCAACATGGTCGTGTTTAATGCAAACAAGATCATTTTCATGGCCGTTTGCTTCAACACAGCCATGCCAAAGTTTAATATGGCCATGTGGCTCAATATTGCATTAACATGGCCATATAGGATCTAACATAGCCATTCCACATTGAAAAGAAGCCAAACATGACCATGCCAAGGTTAGCATGGTTGTGCCCACTTCCTTTTTCTCAATATGGCTGTGTAAGAATGAACATGGCTGCGTCCCACTTTATTTTCTACAACATGGCTATATAGCTTTTAACATGGGTGTGTACAGGGCTTTCTTCTCAACATGGCCATGTCTAATCTCAACATAGTTGTGCCAAGGCTTTGTCTCTTTATATAGCCTTGTTTTCCACATGTTTTAGGCTATATAGGACTCTAAATTGCCTTTACTACTGATTATGACTTGGCAAAACTCCTAAAATGAAGAATATGAAATTAGGTGATTCTTGGAATAAAAATACACAAAATGATCATAAAATATACCACTAACATCAAGAAAATATGTATAAAATAAGGCATATCAAGTTAGCATAGAAATCATGTGTGATCAAATGATATATTTTATATTGTTGACATCTGGTGAACTGTAACTATACATGCATTCATAAGTACATTCTATGATTCTATAATGCAATAACTGGATAAGTTATGTATTGCATCCCAATAGATACTATTTTTCTACTTGATGGGAAAAAGAATGTAGCAGATTTCCATATAATTACGGTGGTATAGGCCAATGGTTCTTTTTAAACAAGTTGTTCTGCTACTGAGATTTATTCTCACATAAATATTGGTCTGTATCAGATGCCTAGATTTCAAATCCTTCTAGAGGTGGAGGTAGCGCTGGTGGTGTAACGCCCTTATCTAGTATTACAACTCCTCTAATGTATCCAGATAAGTTCGGTACATTATTCTTATCCTTAATTATTCATTTACAACATTTGAGCATTCATACCACTAAGTATCATTATTGTGGATTAGGTTCAAGTTCTTTTGCTTAGATAACCATACTTTATGCACAGCGAAAATTAATAAAATTTCATACATCATAGCGGAATTAATAAAACTTTTAAATAATAAATGTCACAATAATAAATGTCTGGTACATTCTTTTGTCAACATATCCCAGGATATATGAAGTACCCGTCTATAAGGAGTTAGGAGACAACAAGCCTGCCACTCAAACTCCTTTTATAGAATACTAAGGATGAACTAGTCCTTCACATATCCTTCTCCCAATAATAGCCCTTTTCCCTTTTATATATATAACCAAAAATAATAATCTTAATTATAATCCAAAAATAATACATAGAATCAGGACCCAAAATGAAGGACTACAATAATGCTCTTAACAAAATGACTTCCATCTTTCCCCGACAGTGCTAAACGTCTGCATCTGATACATATTAGCATAAAAATGAGAAAACAAGTTTCCTATTAGCTTAAAAAATTATCATTTTAAAATCTACTAATATATACCAGTGTGCAAGCACAAAAACATTTTTCATCTACATTCCCATTATTTAAAACATAGTCTCATTCACCTATATAGATTGGCAAGCATTGCATGATTATTTGAAATGTCAATGTGATAAAAGTGGATATTCTCATTCCAAGAATAACATCTTTTCATGGGATCATACCTGTTAAAAACTGAAATAAACAATGATCAGC
Organism: Senna siamea; assembly: GCA_031216115.1. Taxonomy (NCBI): domain Eukaryota; kingdom Viridiplantae; phylum Streptophyta; class Magnoliopsida; order Fabales; family Fabaceae; genus Senna; species Senna siamea. The sequence goes on from CM062354.1 coordinate 17,044,609, forward strand.
TATACAATTCATTCTTAAAACTTACCTTATTTCAAAGTGTGAAGAACCTTTGGTCACACCTCAAGAATCGTGGACACTTGGCCACCTTTATAATTGTGAATACTAGGTCACGAGTGGAAGAACTTTTATCTTCCTTGGCACTACTAAGAGTTCGTATCTGATACATATTAGCATATAAATGAGAAACACAAGTTTCCCTATAGCTTAATAATTCAGAGTTTAAAAATCAACTAAATTATCAGGGTACAAGCACTAAAATGTTTACTTCTACATTCTTGGCATTTAAAACATAGAATTATTCATAAACATAAGTTGGCAAGCAGTGTATAAGTGTTGGAAGTATCAAGGTTGTAAAATACTATTCTTTTCCAATAAATCATCTTTGCATGCTATTAACATGTTGTCACAAAATGAACAAAAATCATTTATGCTTATCATTCTTAAAACTTATCTTTATACATTAGTTGTACACACTTGGGCACTATGTGGACACTTGGCCACCTTTGTAAAATAACTGTGCACACTTGGGCACTTTGTGGACATTTGGCCACCTTTATAAATAATTGTGCACACTTGGGCACTATGTGGACACTTAGCCACCTTTATAAAATTTCTTGTGCACACTTGGGCACTTTGTGGACTCTTGGCCACCATTATAAAATTTCTTGTGCACACTTGGGCACTTTTGTGGACACTTGGCCACCTCTATAAAGTTTCTTGTGCACACTTGGGCACTTGTGGACACTTGGCCACCTTTATAGCATTTTTTGTGCACACTTGGGCACTTGAGGACACTTTGCCAATTTTATAACACTTCTTGTGTATACTTGGGCAATTGTAAACACTTGGCCACCTTTATAACATTTCTTGTGAACACTTGGGCACTTGTTATCTCTTTTTAAACTCTTTGTTAGATTTATTTATGCCAATGTTGACTAAATCAATTTAATTCTCCATTCTTGAAAAATAATCATAATATGAATATCTTATGGAATTCTAATAAATTTCAAAAGTGAATTTCCCATTCTTGAAAAATAATCATAGTATAAATCTCTTGTAGAATTCTAATAAATTTCAAGAGTGAATTTTCCATTCTTGAAAAATAATCTTAATATAAATCTCTCATACAATTCTAATAAAATTTCAAGAGTGAATTTCCATTCTTAAAAAATAATCATACTATGAATCTCTTATAGAATTCTAATAAATTTCAAGAGTGAATTTCATGAACTTGGCCTAAGAGAAATTAAAAAAAAATGGACTATGTTGCAATTCAAATTTCCCTTTTCTATTCCTTAATTAACGCCATTAAAATGGTGTACTCTCTTTCATCCATGGTTAATTTTTTTTTGACACCAATCATAGCTAAAAATTCGACATCAATTTAATGTGAGCTTTCATCTTCTAATCATCCAAAAGGGATTTTTTATGGAGTGAAAAAATGGTTTTCAAAATCATACATCCATTTCTGTCATATTCAACCATAGTTCATCATGAAAACATCATTAACTGACCATCATACTTCTATAGACAACAATATTCATTCCATCATATCCACTAACATCCCAATCTATCATATATGCTTAGCCAACATAACATTCATTTCATCAAGAATGTAGAGGAGATGATATTGTTTCATGGAAGTTTGTAATAGCATGATTATTTCATGTATTAAAACATGGAACACAATTTTGAAATTGTTAACCTACCTCAAAGATGACTAGGATGAAGTGAGCTTAGCCCTTCCTTTGATCTCCTTCTTGCCTTGTATGTTGCCAACTCGTCTAATTCTCTCTCTCTCTCTTTGCCTTGTCCGAATGTGTGGGTGTGTATGTTCTAAGGTGTGGGATGCTCTCCCTCTCTTCTTTCTTTCCACATATGTGTTGCATGTATGTCAAAAAGGCAATCCCAACTCCTCTTGTATCTTTGTTTAGGTGGTGTGTGCATGCATCCATGTGTTAAAAATACACTTTCCAATTCCTTTCCTTCATGCATTTTGTCATTTGGTTAATGGGATGCTATTTCTCCTATTTATTCTTAATTATTCCTATTATCCACTAGCCCCACATGTGATTTTGGTGTAGCCTTAGTGCAGCCCTATTTCTATTGCTACCTTTGTATTTCAACTAACATCCACACTACTCTTTCTTTCCCCCTTCCATTTCTATTCGTTCACACATGTGCTTTAGTTCCATTTGCTTTGCTTGTACATTTGGTGTATCTCACTCGGCTATTTTTAAGGAAATGGTGAAGGAAGACACTCCCTCTTCATGTTTAAATGTTTTATATATTTCTTTCCTTTCCACCAATTATAGCTTGTAGTGTGGTTTTGGTGCGTGCTCTCATATCAATAATACAACTTCCAAATTCCCCATTTTCACGCTGCACTTTCTCCCTTTTTCTTTTCTTTTTGTTTAGTTTTAGTTATCTTATGCTACACGTGTACCCCTAGATACACTTTCTTGCACTCTTTAGTTTGGCTACTTTGGCACATCAATGGGAAGGAGAGAGGGAAACCATGCATCTCCATATCCCACGCTACCCTCCCCTCCTCTTACGCCATGTGTGTGTATGTAATTAAGATTTCATAGCTACAAATGTACTTTCAAGTGCAGCCCACCTTGCTTGCTAGTTGGGTAATCCTACTTGGCCAACAAAAATAGAACACTGCCTTCTTTTTCCTTGCTAACATTTCATGGCTGCATGTGTACCTTAAAGTACACTTTACCTTTCCTTGCACCCTTGGATTAACCCCTTAAACATGTTAAATGAGGGAAAGAAGGGAGTCACATTTCTTCTTGCATCATTTTTATTCAATCCTAGCTGTATCCTTTTCCTTGTTCATTTGGTCACGTAAGGAAGGAAGGGAAGGAGATCTTGAATTTCTCCTTCCACATGCCACACGCCATGTTGCATTATATTGTGTATTTAAATTTTGCACTCTTTTTCCTTTCTTGATTATTATTCCATAGTCTCACATGTCATCAAGTGTAGCCTATTATCCCTTGCCATTCTCCTATTACCCAATGGCCACTTAATATTAAGGCTAAAGGGAAGGAAGGAGGCTTAATGCCACTTGTTTTTCTCTCTTCCCCCTTGTAGTATAGGTATAGGAATTTAGAGAATTTGGAAATTATTTCCCCCTTGTCTTTCCCACTTACACGTGTATACACACATACATAAATATATATATATTTGGAATGCTTTATTCTTCAACAATTGAGCATGCATGAAATTCTTGAATTGGACATACTTTTCTCTCCTTTAATGCTTCGGCTAGTAGAAAGGAAACTAAGGCAAGCATGTTAAATATATTAAGCACCGCAAATAAGAAAATGTTTTCATTTATTCCAAATACCAAGCTACATAAGCAAATTCATGCAATTAATTGAGGAAGCATTAGTTTAGACTAATCAAGAAAATATGGGATGTTACAATTCTCCCCTCCTTAAAAATAATTTCGTTCTCGAAATTTATACATACCTTGTGTAAATAACTCTGGATACGCTTTGCACATGTCCTACTCTCTTTCCCAGGTAGCTTTCTGTGGTACCGTCCGATCCCACAAGATCTTTACCAAGGAATAATCTTTAGCGTCTTGACCTTAGTACCAATGATTTGTACAAGTTTTGGCTGATAAGTTAGATTATCCTTTAATTGTAGAGTACTGGCGTCAAGTATATGAGAGGGGTCGGATATGTATTTTCAGAGCTAGGAGACATGGAAAACATTATAAAGGTTGGACAAGTATGGGATAGGGCTATCTGGTATGCTGATAGACCCACTCTGTTCAACATTTGGAAAGGTCTAATGTATCGAGGGCTTAGCTTTCTAGACTCCACAACCATACTAATACCAGTAGTCGGTAATACCTTCAGAAAAACATGGTTTCCTTCCTTAAATTCTAAGGGCCTTCTTCTCTTGTCAGTATAGCTTTTATGCCTACTCTGACTTTAAGCATCTTTTCTCTGATCAATTTGATTTGTTCAGTGGTTTGTTAAACCAGTTCGGCCCTAGCAATGGTCTCTCTCCCACCTCATACCAACAAAAAGGGGATTTACACTTTCTCCCATACAGGGCTTCACATGACGCCATCCCTATACTAGAGTGGTAGCTATTATTATAGGAGAATTTTACTAATGGCACGTTTTGTTCCCAATTCACTTTGTACTCCAAAGTATAGGCCCTAAGCATGTCTTCTAAAGTTTAGATTGTCCTTTCTGTTTACCCATCAATTTGGGGATGGTAATCGTTACTGAAATTTAGCTTAGTACCGAAAACTTCTTGCAAAGCTTTCCAAAATCTAGAGGTGAATCGCGGATCTCAGTCCAAAATAATGCTAGTAGGAATTCCATGCAATCTCACTATCTCTTGAATATATATATGGGCTAATCAATCTAAGGAGAAATTGATTCTGATATGTAGGAAATGCGATGATTTGGTTAATCTATCCACAATTACCCAAATAGCATCTTTCCTTGACTGGGTCTTAGGCAATCCCACTACAAAATCCATTGAGATCTTATCCCATTTCCACTCAGGGATGCCTAAGGGTTGTAGTAACTTGGTACGCTTCTGATGTTCAATTTTAACTTGTTGGCATGCTAGACATTTGGCTACATACTCTGCTATATTTTTCTTCATGCCTGGCCACCAACACCTTCTCTTAAGATCTTGATACATCTTAGTGGCTTTAGTATGAACAGTGTATTTACTTTGGTGAGCTTCTTCTAAAATTTTATCTCTCAATTCACCTATTTGAGGAACATATATCCTATTCTAAAAGGTTACCATTTTATCGACCTCCCTCATGAACTCTTTTGAATCCTTTAGGGACTCTAGGAATTCATCACCTTTCAGGGCTTCTAAGATTTGGGCCCTAAGAATGCTTTCAATTCTTAACACACTCAGGCTGATCTTATCAGGTAACACCAGAGTAGACAACTTCATGTTCCTAAATTTCTCTATCAGGTCCATTTCACTCACCATAAGTCGAGCTACATGGAAGGACTTCCTACTTAGTGCATTTGCTACAATGTTAGCCTTGCCTGGATGGTATTTCAATTCAAAATCAAAATCCTTAATAAATTCCATCCACCTCATTTGCCTCATATTCAATTCCTTTTGGTCAAAGAGGTACTTGAGACTTTTATGGTCACTAAATACCTTGAACCTAGACCTATAGAGGTAGTATCTCCAAATCTTCAAGGCAAACACTATAGCTGCCAACTCTAAGTCATAGGAGGGATAGTTCCTCTCATGCAGCCTTAGTTACCTTGAAGCATAGGCTACTACTCTTCCTCCTTGCATTAGAACACACCATAATCCCTTCTTGGATGTTTCACAGTAAAATTAAAATTTCTCCAAAGGGTCTGGGATAACTAGGACAGGTGTAGTGGTTAACTTCTCCTTTAAGGTTTGGTAGCTTTGTTCACACTGTGTCCTACACAAATGGAACATCCTTCCAGGTTAGCTTGGTCATAAGCATCGCTATTTGTGGAAACCCCTGAATGAACTGTCTATAGTATCCTACTAAACCCAGAAAACTCCTAATTTTAGTCACAGTAGTAGGCCTTTCCCAGTTTACTACTGCTTCAGTCTTACTGGGATCACATGCCCTAGGAACTTAACTTCTTCTAACCAAAACTTGCACTTCTCTAGCTTAGAATATAACTGCTTCTCCCTGAGTATTTGCAACACTATCCAGAGATGCTGGTCATGCCCCTATCTATTCTTGGAATACACTATTATGTCATTAATGAACACTACTACGAAATGATCGAGGTAAGGTCTAAAGATGCAGTTTATGTAGTCCATGAAAATAGCTTGAGCATTTGTAAGGCCAAAGGGCATCATGAGAAATTCATAGTACTTGTACCTAGTCCTAAAGGCAGTCTTAGGTACGTCCTCATTCCTAACCCTAATTTGATGATACCCTAATCTTAAATCAATCTCAGAAAAGATAGTGGCCCCACTTATTTGGTCTAACAGGTTATCGATCCTAGGAGAGGATACTTATTCTTTAGAGTTACCTTATTCAGTTGCCTATAGTCTATACACAACCACATACTCCCATCCTTCTTCTTGATAAACAATACAGGAGCTACCCACGATGACACACTGGGTTTGATAAATTGTTTTGCTAAGAAGTCCTTATTTGCACCTTCAATTCATTTAATTCTACCAGGGACATCCTATAGGGCGCTATGGAAATTAGTCCTACCCTAAGAACTAGGTCTATGGAAAACTCTATCTCCCTCTCTAGTGGGAGACTTGGGATCTCTTCTGGAAATACACATGAAAATTCATTGTCTATCAAAATGATTTCTAACTTCTACTAACTTTCCACTTCTAAGGAATACAAGAAACCCATTCTTTAGTTTTTCCTCTTGATCCCCATACCTACTAGCTTAGTGTCTATGAAATTCACTGACTTAGTTAAATAGTCCAAGATAACATTGTTTGAAGAGAGCCAGTCCATACCAAGGATAACATCTAGTTCAACCATGGGTAAGCAAATAAGTTTTACAAGGAAGGTTCTGTTTTCAACCACAATAGGACAATTCAAACAAGTTAAGTAAGTAGACACAGGTTTATTAGTGGGTACTGCTATGGAAAGCTCATAAGGTAGGGTGGTTGTGGATAATTTTAATTTCTAAACACAATCTACTGAGATTAAGGAATGGGTGGTGCCAGAATTATACAATGCAATTAAAGGAACATCATTAATAAAGCACATACCTTTCATCAAGTTTTCGGACTGGGCTACCTCTTTACCCTTCAAGGTATACACCCTTCCCTTGGTCAAGGGTCTTGTAGGTTTCTCCAGCCTCTTCAAGGTTAGACAAACTTAGGAGATATACCCTGGCTTCCTACATCGGTAACACACATTATGTCCCATCAAGCACGGTCTGCCTCCATGGTTTTGCCCGCACTTCAAGAAGTTGCTCTGGGCAGCCAGAATGTTCATTAGCCTCTTTCCTACCTGGTGCCTTGAGAACTTCCTATCATAGCCCCTGGTAAATCCAGATAGGTTCTTTCTCTTAAGGAACCCTACTTCTTGCCTCCCCTTCTTCAGTGCGGCTAAGGATTGGGAGGCTATTCTACACTTGTTAACTAATGTAGGGTAATCCCTGATCTCCTGTGCTGCCACCTCATGGTATAGCTCTGAATCCAAGCTATTCTCCAAGTGCATGACCTTTCATGCCCTGTCTGGTCTCTCTCTCAGGTACGAAAGAGAACTTAGACAACTCTTCAAACCTGGCTAAGTGTTCTTCAAAGGTTTTACCACCTTGTTTGATTTGCATAAATTCCCCCTCCTTCTCATTCCTCTCACTCTAGGGGAAGTACTTCTCCAAGAATGTGTCTCTAAAACTTTCCCAAGTGATCAAGGTCTCTTGGGCTTCCATCAGTTGCTTCATTCCCTTACACTAGTACTTCGCCTCCCCATCCAGTTGGTAGGCGGCAAAAGTAACTTTCTGTGGCTCGACGCTCCCTAACACCTTAAACAATTCTTCCATCTTCTGGACCCATTCTTTGGCCTTCTTTGAGTTCATCGCCCCATTAAATATAGGGGGTCTGGCTTTTTGGAACTCGATCCAGCCTCTACTAACTTAGGTTCTGGTCTATTCAACCCCAATCTGGGTGTCTTCGCTTTGATCGATCTAGGCCCGATGGAGCGCTTTGGCTGTGACTACGACCTGGGCTCTTATAGCTTTACCATATCCCTCATGGTCTACATAACTTCATTCAAATCTACTTTCATGTTTTGGGCCTGTGATCTGCTTCTTCGTGTTAATGCCATATTATCACTCTATAAAACAAGTATTACCAAGGTGATCAGGCTCAATAACAAATGATTAAGCAGCCAACATATAACACCAATAGGAGCTTCCATCTTCCCAAACCTAATGCTCCACTCCCCAAGTTCAAAACAAAATGCAAGTTAGCTAACTGCCTAGGTACAGCTAACTAACCTAATCTAGTCCCTTCCTTGAGGAATACTACCCCGTTTCTATCCTAGGTAACTGTTCTCTAATACCAACTTAATGTAACGCCCTTATCTAGTATTACAATCCCTCCAATGTAAATAGATAAGTTTAGTACATTATTCTTATCCTTTTATTATTAAGTCTGATCATTTATACCATTAAGTCTCATTTAAGTGGATTAGGTTTGGGATCTTTTTCTTAGATTAAATCTTGTATGCACAGTGAAATTAAAAGGCTATACTACACAGTGGAAATTTAAAACTTTTATATTACAACTCATAAATGTCCAATAATAAATGTTCATTACATCCTTCAGTGAATATATTCCACGATATATGAAGTACCTGTCCATAAGGAGTTAGAAGACAACAATCCTGCCAACATAAATTTCTCATATTCTCTCTCTTTTTTATAGCTAAATTCGAATGGACATCTCCCTTACACAATATTTAGCAAGCAATTCCATACCTTGCAAAGGCCATTCTCAGTTTTGGCAAGACCACAAGGGAAAGGTCAACTTTTTAATTGAATGCTAACTAGCCATATTTATTTTGGTATCTACAACTTACAACATATTTTAACTTTACAAGAATCCAAATTTTCCAGCACTATCTTAGGTTAGGGTTTTCCATTATACATGCTAAATTTTACCAACAATAGTTCTTTCATGGAAGCCACATTAGCTATTTTAACACAAGGATACATTAGCCATGCAAAACATGATATTTCAACACTTTCTTATTCTAAGGTTCTTTATGAAGCATGCTGAATTTTCTTTTTAACCATTACTCTTCTATGAAAAACAAATACATCCACATCATGACATCAACAACACATCAAATCATCACACAAGCATAACCAAGGAAAGGTTTGCATCTTGAAGAATGTAGAGAGAGAGTTTATGTTTCTTGAAAGCTTTAAATTAGGATAATCGTACTTTAAATCATGAAACAAAACTATAGAATTGCTAAGCTACCTCAAGAATGAACTGAAATGGAATTATCTTAGCTTTCCCTTTAAATTTTGCTTGCTCCTTTGCTCCTTTCTTTCTTGGCCAAGTTCCCTCCCTTTTTCCTCACTGAATATGTTTGTGTGTTTTCTACAATGTGTACTGCTCTCTCTCTCTTTCTTGCCAAGTGTTATTGCCATATGCACCTATAATTCCCTCTAATTCCTCTCTCTCCTTCTTTTTTCTTAATTATCATTAGTCATGTTGCTGCACATGTACTTAAGTACAGCCTACATTAATTGCAATCTTCTATGTCTAGCTTAACCACTTGATACGATAAAGGAAAGGAATGAGGGAGGTTCATGCAAGCCATCACTCCTCATGTAAGCCACCCTTCACGCCAAGTGTATGCCTACCTAGATGTTTGTTTATTTAAATAAATTCTGCACCTTTGCATTAGCCACTTGTCACACCAAGGAAGGGAAGAAAGGAAAGTCACACAACCTTCTTCCTCATGCAAGCCACCCTTCATGCAAGGTTGTACAGTCATGCAAGGGACTCTTTGATCTTCTTGCTATGCACATTGAAGGCAACACAAGGGAAGGGAAAGAAGACTTGAATCACACGCCAGATGTACCTTTAACGTAAGACTCTCGTCTTAGCATTATACATGCATATGAAATTCATCACTCAATGGTGCCAAAGGGAAGGAAGGATTGATTCATTAAGAAAAATTCTTTCACTCACTCTTGCTTCACCGAATGCACGTGCATATATATTTAATGGAGGTTGAATTCATTTCTCTCTTCTCCATTGCCATGTGGTATTAAAAATTCCCATGCTTCTTTCTATTTTCCATTGGTTTCATGGTTAGACCTCCCTAATTATCCTTGCCATGCATGTATATATATTTTTAAATTGGTTTTCTCCTTTGGTAATTAGGCTAGGCGAAAGGAAGAAAAATAAGAAATTAAATCAAGCACCTAAATTTTCACATGTTTCCTTTTTGTGAGTATTTCATGCTACTTTTAAACCTAGGTCCATTCTTTCCCTTGTGACATTTATTCTTCATTACATTACTAAAGCAATTGCATCACATTTTATGGCAAACTCGTCTAATTACTTTAGGAAACATTAATTTAAATCTAATTAAGAGAATATAAGGTGTTACAGGTGGAAATACCCATCTTGGGGTATTTCATGGTTGTTAAGGAAGTGTTGGTGGTTATCATTATAGAAGTCCCCTATCACCCCGACCTATAAAAGTGGTGGAATTGTATGTCTAGTAGAGTGGTTGTTGTATTTTGACATGTAGTGTAGATATTTGAAGTATAGTTGTACATGCCCATTATCTTAACCCCTTATGATGTTTTTTTTAGAAAGGGTCAGGATATTTATTTGTGATGTACAGAAAAGTAGGGCATATATGTATCAAGATACATGAGAAATATAGAATTATCTACTAGTAGGGTTTTGAAATGGGTATGAGTAGTAGGGTTGTTACCCTTTACCCTAGCTTATGACTACCATTAATCTCACATATCTATAGGTATATGTCTTTTAGGAAAGAAATGATGTATGTGACTATGTATATAACTAATTATTATATATAAATCTATGTATTGTTTTATTTATTTTTATTTCTACTGCATTATGTGTGAGAACCTGAGCGTAGAGGCTTGAACTAATGGCACTTAGTCACTTAACTTGGTAAAGTTTAAAAATTTACTTAGTTAGAGGTAGCATTAACTCACCAATCTTATAGCATATGATTTTATATTATCTAAATAACTAAAAGGAACAATAAGATTGGGGGTGTTACACTAAGTTGGTATCAGAGCATTGTTACCTAAGTTTAGAAGGGTAGAATTCCTCAAAATAGGGACTGATTCAGGTTAGTTAGCTGAGCTTAGGCAGTTAACTGCCTTGTATTGTATTTTCACTTGAGGAATGGAGTGTTAGGTTTGGGTAGATAGTATTTCCTATTGGTGCCATGTCTCTTCTTATAAATATTATGTTATTAAGATTGATTACCTCAGCAATGTTTATTTTTGTAAAGTGAAATATGGCCCTACCTAGGAGGAATATTGACAAGGAGAGAGGGAATGAGGCTACTCTGATAAAGGTGATGTAAGCTATAATGAGAGTAGTTGAAGTTATAAGGGAGCAAGCTGCTGCTACAACCCAAGTCCTTAGACAATTTCAAGAGATTGGGAACAATAATCGTCCTAACCTTAACCCTAACAAAGGATAAGTAGAAAACCCAATTTATCATGGATGGTTAGAATTTAAAAAAGCTAAACCTCCTTCCTTTAGGGTGAGTTTGACCCAAAGGTAGATGAAGAATGGTTAAGGGAGATGGAGAACTTGTTTATAGTCCTTGGGAGCACCGATGCCCAGAAGATATTATTTTCCACTTATATACTGGTTGGAGAAGCAGAGCATTGATGGAAAGTGGAAAAATAGTTACTAGAGGCTCAGGGAGTCCAGATCACCTGAGAGTCATTTAAACAGGTATTTTTGGAAAAGTATTTTCCTCAGAATGTAAGGAATGAGAAAGAAATTGAATTTATGTAGATCAAGTAGGGTAATCTGATTTTGATGAGTATTTTGCTAGATTTGAGGAATGGTCCAAATTCTCTTTGTACTTGAAGCTTTAACCAAATGAGGCATGAAAGGTCATGTATTTGGAGTCTGGGTTGATGCCTGAGCTAAAGAGTGTTGTTACTCCATTAGAAATCAGGAATTATGCTACACTAGTGAATAAGTATAGCATAGTTGCCAAAAAGTTGGTGAAGATTGAGAAAGAAAAATAAAGCATGAATTTCCTCAAACGAAATTAACCAAGACCTTTCATAGGACAGGATAACAGGTTTGGCAGAGGCCAGAGAGGTAAAAGGTCAATGGTGAAGTAGGCAGTGTCTAATGCTTGCTCAAAATGTGGGAAAAACCATAAGGTACCTTGTAGGTGGCAACAAGGTACTTGTTATAATTGTTAGAAGATGGCACAAATTGTAAGGGATGTCCATAGCGGAAGAAACCAACTGAGACCACTAAACCTTTAACTAATGGTAGAGTCTATGCTCTTAAGGGCAAGGAAGTGACTCAGTCTGATGACTTGATTAAAGGTAACTATTTAATAGGGGATGCACCTTTGATTGTACTGTTTGATTCTGGCACTACTCATTCTTTCATTTCTTATAAATGTGTGAAAAGACTGGAATTACCTATATCTAGCTTACCCTATGAGTTGATTATTTCTATTCTTACTAGAGAGCAGGTTTTACCTTCTTTAGCCTGCTTGAATTGTCCAATCTTTATTGAGAAAAAACCTTTTATTGTTGACCTTATCTTTTTTCCTTTAACTGATTTGGATGTTGTTCCTGGGATGAGCTAGTTATCTTTGAACAATGTAATCTTGGATTATTCAGAGAAATTTGTGACTTTTATAGATACCATACCTATGAATAGGGGTATTAAGGAAAGGATCCAAAAGGATGCATTTTTTGTGTTCTTCTAAGACTGAAATTCAGCATAAGCTCAATGGTATCCCTGTAGTTAGTGAATTTCTAGATGTCTTTCCATAAGAAATCTTGAGTCTTCCATCTGAGAGAGAAGTAGAATTCTCTATAAAGTTAGTTTTTGTTATGAAACTGATCTCTATAGCACCCTACAGGATGTCTCCCTCATAGTTGACTGAGTTGAAAGTGTAAATAGAGGATTTCTTAGAGAAACAATTTGTGAGACCTAGTGTTTCTCCATGGGGAGCACCAGTGTTATTTGTGAAAAAGAAATATAGGAGTCTAAGATTGTGTATAGATTATAAACAATTAAACAGGGTGATAGTGAAAAACAAGTAACCTCTCATTAGAATTGATGACCTATTAGATCAGCTAAGAGGAGCTACTGTATTCTCAAAGATTGATTTGAGGTTGAGGTACCATCAAATCTGAGCTAGAGCCGAAGATAAACCTAAGACTGTCTTTAGGACCAAGTATAGGCATTATGACTTTCTAGAATTGCCATTTGGATTGACAAATGTTCTAGCTATTTTTATGGATTACATGAATCGTATCTTTATACCCTACCTTGATCAGTTCATAGTAGTGTTTATTGATGAAATTCTTGTATATTCCAAAAGTAGGGAGGAGCATGAACAACACTTAGAATTATACTACAGTTACTTAGAGAAAAGTAATTATATGCCAAACTTAAGAAGTTTGAGTTCTGGTTAGAAGAGGTGAAGTTCTTAGGGATGTGATTACCAAAGATGGGGTGATAGTAGATCCCAATAAGATAGAGGTGGTAGTTGGTTGGTAGCAACCTGCAACAATAATCGAAATTGGTAGTTTTCTCAGATTAGTGGGTTATTATAAGAGTTTCATTCAAGGATTTTCATAGATCGTGTTGCCTTTGACTAAGTTAACCAGGAAAGATGTTCAATTTATGTGCGATTCCAAATGTGAACATATTTTCTAGAGTTTGAAAGAAAGATTAACAATTATACCTGTCTTAACTATTCTTGATCCCTAAGGAAACTTTGAAAGGCCTAGGGTGTGTCTTGATGCAAAATAGGAAATTGGTAGCCTATGCTTCCAGACAATTAAGATCTTATGAAGGAAATTATCCTACTCATGATCTTGAACTAACAGCCATAGTGTTTGCCTTAAAACTTTGGAGATACTACCTTTATGGATTTAGATTTAAGGTATTTAATGACCATAAAAGTCTCAAATATCTCTTCAACTAGAAGGAGTTGAACATGAGACAAAGGAGATGGATGGAATTCATTAAATATTATGACTGTAAGTTAAAATACCATTTAGGGAAGGCAAATGTAGTGGCAAATGCATGAAGTAGGAAATCCCTTCTCATTGCTCAATTGATGGTAAATGAGATGAGCCTAATAGAGAACTTTAGGAACTTGAGCCTATTTGTGCTGATGTTACCAACTAAGATATGTTTGAATGACCTAAGAATTGAAAATAATCTTAGGACCTATATATTAGAGGCTCAAAGAGAGGATGAATTCTTAAAGTCCCTGAAGGACCCAAAAGAATTCAAGAAAGGAGCTGATGCGTGCTGCCAATGCTACCTAAGCAGCTACACCTAAGGTAGTGAACCTATCGATGCAGCCTAGTGCAATGGTGAGTATCAAGGTCATATTCCTTGGGAACGAGAAAGCCCAGGGTTACTACTTATTCTTTGTTATCTAGCCTAAAATTCAAAGAGATTGTTTCTAACTAATCCTAATAATTAACTAAGTGCAATAAACTATTAGCAATAAGGAGTAGAAAAAAATATATGGAGGCAAGAAATGCAAATCCATCAGGGAACCTATACTAATTAGCAAACACACAAAGGATAATGGATTACAGAAATTGACTATGGTACTTGTGAGTGAATTCTAAGTTAAATTCAATTTCCCTTTCGAGACAACTAAATTTCTAAATCTAAGAATCTACCACTGGAATCTCTTCCTAATGATTGATTTTAGATCAGCCTTATCGGTCTAATTCACCACTATTAAGGATAGCTACACCTTAATCTAACAATTAATTAACCAAATCTCTAAGAGAAATTAATTGTTCTCTGTGATTAGGTTCTAATTTCAATTATCATCTCTCAATCTCAAAAAGAAATCTAATTAGCATTCACAATGATGTCTCGTAATGAAAACTTAAATAGTACATGCATAACCGCAAAGAAGATCACAACGCCAAAATCAATATCCATACAAATTAAACAAAATACCAACACAATCAGGGACCCCAATGGATTTTACAAATTCAGCCACACATATTTACAACAACACACAATCCCAATAGAGGATAATCTATCAAATAGTTAATTAAACCGCCGATAAAAATAGTAAAAATTCATGCAATTATTGTCTCCTTAATTGTCCAATGGTCTCTGTACAGAATGGTTGCCAGAAAACCACATAAAAAGGACCAACAAATTGCTAGAAAAATGCCGAAAAAACATTCCCAAAGTTGTTTAACACTCCACTGGTCACGGTTCAGGTCAGGAAACGGGTCAGATCCCAAGTTCTTGGGTACCCGATGGATCTGCACCTTTCCAGTTGGTTAGATGGCAGCGGATAGCTGGGAACACTGAGGACGACACATAGACGATAGAATAGATAGAAACCCAATAGAAAACGTGAGCTGGGTCACAAAATGCAAAATGGGTTGATCTCAGGTCATGTCACTTTCGTCGTAGATCTGGCATTTTGGATGGCACTTCTGTATAAGCAGTGGTCAGACAGGCTCGAGGTGTAGCAAAACAGCGGCAGATGGTATAGAAATGGCCGAATCGGGCTCCTTATTCGTAGGTTGCGAATCGGGTCCTCACTCATATTTCTCTCTCACTTGCGTTACGAAGGCTGGGAACGGGCACCGTGGATGACTTAGATGGTATAAGACCGTCTGCAGATCCTCTTTGGGTCATTGCTTAGCCTCCCTCGGTGGCAGTTCGGCACGGGCTTCGCGCAGTTCTGGTCGGGTCTACTTCTCATGCTCTCAGGTTTGTATCGCGATGGGTAATGCTCTACGGGTACTGTTCCTATCCAATCTGCCTCTCTCCTCGAGTCTACACGTGGGTCCCTCTCAAAATGGGCGAATCTGCTCCTTTTTCCCCCAAATCAGCTCGATCCAAGGCCTAATAAGCAAAATTGGCCCAAATTTCCTATTTTGAGTGCTCTGAAAGCTGTCTAGGCTCAAATAAAGCAAACTTAGGTGATTTTAAGAATAAAATTACATAAAAAGCTCATAAAATGGACAATTAACATAAGGCAAATATGTATAAAATAAGGCTCATCAGGAGTTGATAGGGTAGTAACCTTTCAAGATAGGGTATATATTCTCGAATCAGGAGGATTGAGGGATAAAATGTTAAAGGAAGCCTATAAGAGCAACTATACTATTCATCCTGGTACCACTAAGATGTACCAAGATTTGAAAGAAAATTTTTGGTGGGTAGGTATGAAAAGGCACATAGCTGATTATGTTGCTAGATGTTTAGTATTCTAGTAGGTGAAGATTGAACATCAGAAATCTGCAAGACTATTGCGACCCTTAGAAATCTTTGAATGGAAATGGGTTAAATTTTCTATGGATTTTATAGTTAGCTTACCTAGAACTCAGTCAGAAAATGATGCAATTTAGGTGATAGTAGATCGATTAACTAAGTCTACACATTTCCTACCCATTAAGATAAATTCTTCATTGGATAAGTTAGCCCAATTGTACATCTAAGAAATAATGAGACTATATGGAGTGCCCACTAGTATTGTGTCTAATAGAGACCCTAGATTTACTTATAGATTCTGGAAAGCCTTGCAAGAGGCCTTCAGTACCAAGCTTAACGATAGCACTGCTTATCATCCACAAACTGATGGGCAGACTAAAAGAACAATACAGACTCTAGAAGATATGGTTAGAGCTTATGCTTTAGAATAGAAAGGGAGGTGGGATAAGAATTTGCCATTAGTTGAGTTTTCTTACAATAATAGGTTCCACTCTAACATAGGAATGTCACCTTATGAAGCCTTATGTGGGAGAAAATGTAGATCACATTTGTGTTAATTTGAAGTAGGAGAAAGACATTTTCTAGGGCCTGAGTTAGTGCAATAAACTATAGACCAAATCAAAATGATCAAGGAAAAGATGACTAAGGCCCACGATAGACAATAGAGTTATGCATTATCCTCAAGGTTTCCCTAGTTACTGGTATTGGCAGAGCTATTAAGTCTAGGAAGTTGAATCCTACATACATTGGACCATTTTAAATTTTGAAAAAAATTGGTTCATCCTCCTACCAAATAGCTTTAACCCTATTTTTGTCCAATCTCTATAATGTTTTTCATGTTTCCCAACTTCGAAAATGTATTCCAAACCCTTCACATATACTTGATGCCAGTACGGTATAGAAGGATTATCTTACTTATTTGCCAAAACCTTTGAAAATCATTGGTACTAAGGTCAAGTAGTTAAGGAATAAGATGACTCCATTGGTAAAGGTATTATGGGATTAGTCGTCGCCACAAGAAACCATGTGGGATAGGGAAGAAGATATGAGAAGAACCTACCCAGAGTTATTTGAATAGGTATGTGCTAATTTCAAGGACAAAATTATTTTAAAGGAGGGGAGAAATGTAACATCCACTCCTACTATTTATGAGAGATATTTGTTAGTTATTAAATAAGTTAAATGCTTGTGTATGTTGCATTATATTGCATATAGTTGCATTAAAGAATGGGGGACTATATTGAAAAGAAAAGGATAAGGACATGAATAAAAAGGAAAAAAGTGAGTTAAAGGAATTATGTAAGCTTTCATTAGTCTAGGGTAGATGACGTAATTTTAGCCAAAAAAGAGTTACTGTAGCTAACTAATTTTTGAAACTTCCCACCAAGGTTTTAGGGGCAAAATTGTAATTCTCCATAGACTGAAGAAATTGCCATTTGAGGCTGGGTAACCAAAACTCAACCCTGACATTGGACAAGGGTTACAGTTCCCCCAAATACATGGACCACCTATACAAGCCTTCAATTAGGGCACTTTCCACCATAAAACTTAGTTTCAAAACTTTTAGAGAGAGAGAGGATGACCTATAGAGGGAAAGGGAAAGATTTTGAAGGAGGAGTCCAACCTGAATTTTAGTGTGATTTAAAGTGACAATTTGTAGTAGGGAAGCTGAGGAGGGAATCTAAAATCACTTACACACTTCTGCAACAAGAAACAATGTAGCAAACAATCTAATCCTCTCACTTTTGAAAGTTGTTACTTGTTTTTTTGAAAATAGTGATTTTAAGGTTGTTTGAATAAAAAAAGAGTTTAAACCTACATTCTTTGTATTTTTAACTTCTATTGGGTGTTTTATGCTGAATATATGTACTTAGATATGCTTGATTCATATGGTTTTAGATTTTGAAATATGGGTTTATCATCCACCATGTTGGAATGTGTTTGAATTTCCTTTGATGGATGATATTGATCATAAGAGTGAGTGATTTTTAGAGCAAATTATGAATTAAGATACATCAAAATAAACTCATGCTTTTTTTGGACTGAAAAAAAGTGAAATTCAAACTTAGTAACCTTTTATTGCAGCAAAAATGAACCCTAAAGATACTACAAGTCAACTTCTATATTCTTCAGCCCAGACTTTTCCAAAAAATGCAGGTAGTAGTTGATTGCTAGCTTCTAGCAGCCAACTTTTGGGCCTCTACTACGTGACTACCAGCTTACAATAGCTCACTAGTTGATTGCCATGTACTTGAAAGTTGACTAATAACTCTCTGTTAGCCAATAGTCGACTACTACTATTCTGGTAGCCGATTTATGGCCTCCTATTTATGTTTTTCAAGACTTTATTTCTATAAGCCAACTACTATGAGGTTTAAGTTGACTGTTAGATGGAAAAATATCATTTTTCATGAAGAAAGTGTTTTGAAAGTGCCACCTAGTCTTTAAAATGAAACCTCAAAATTTTAGAACAAGTTCGTGAGTTTGAGTTTATATTTTCTTAAGGTTATGCTCAATAGAGTCAACAATAATTTCATTACACAAGAAAAGTATAGCTTTTTGGGTAACATGTAACATGAGGTGGAAAATAAAGAGAGGAAAACATAGAAGAGAAAAGAAAAGAGTATTCCAAGTGTATGTATTAGTGGTAGATAGGCTCGTGATTGAGTGATCATTATCGATATGGGACAGTTGTTAGGCATTCCATGTTCTAACTGTAATTTGGGATGGTAAAATATCCACTCAATCATAAATGATTTTGAAAACATCATGATGGTTGCGAATTCTAAGTTATTGAACTCTTTTATGGCCAACAAAAAGGAGTCACATACATAGGATTAAGCATAACCATAGCATAAGCCAAATCAATCTAGAATATATACTTGTGAATAGCGTGCTGGGAATGTGATCTATCAAAAAAGGATGGTGATTCCACAGCCTCATGATCCACAAGGGTAGATTAGGCATAATCTGTCAGAGGTGACAGTGATCTTGTGAGTTATACTAGCCCCTTTATGGGATAAAAGGGAAATGATGTATCCAAAGGGATATCGATCCTGCTAGTTAAGGATGATCTTTTAGAGTTGGAAGGGACCATTGAGTGAGTTAGGGATGATCTGTCAAAAGGATAAGGACCTATGTGTACTTGGGATCCACTAGGGGATGCTCCAAATATAACACCCCAATAATGTAGCTTTTCTTATATATATTTTCTTTATTATAAAAAATTTAACTACAAGATTGGCATGTTACCTTTACTTTCATCCTTAATTTTTACCCGAGTATGATTTAATTTCCATTTACTATGTGATTAGGCTTGGAGTTCACTACTCAGGTATGTCGTTCATACATTGCTTAGCGAAAGACTAAATAAATAAAACATTACTTTAATGTACAATGCAGTAGAAATTTAATCCTTATTCACATATTTCTATTCATCCAATATTTGCAATGCTACACATATATTTTAAGATAAGTGAAATCCATTCAATTTCTTACAATAAGGAGGTAACAAACCTGCCACTCAAACCCATTTTAGTACTATCTTACTACTAGATATCACTTTTGTAACACCCCTTATTTCCATGATTATTTCTAAATTAATATCCTTTTAATTAATTGATGAGTTTACCGTAAAGTGTGATGAATTTTCTTGTGTAATTTAGTGTTTAGAATAAATAAGTTATGGAGAGCACCTTCTTTCTTGTGCTAATCGAATTAACATGTAAGTGGGAGGAAACAGCATATAAAAATTTAGGTGCTTGTATTAAAATATTGATACATAAGGCAACAATAGATTAGAGAAAAGGAGGAACCATTTGGTGGAGGAAGAATAAGTGAGGTGCTTGAGGTGCTTACATAAAGAATGAGGTGCTTAATTTAATTTTTACTTTTCTTCCTTTTATCTAGCCGAATTGCCAAAGGAAAGAGTGAGTGAGAAAACTTGGACCTTAGTAAAATCTATATAAACTCACTGCAATGACAATTAGGAAGGGAAAGAAGAGTATAGCAATTAAATATATGCATTTGGTAAAGGAAATGAAAGAAAGAGAGAATTGTGACATATAGGAAGAAAAAGGGAACTTGGCTTCTTATTCTTCCTAACTAACCATGAAGGCTATTAAGAATGGGTAAGAGAATTTGAATTCCTAATTAAGCTTATAGAAACCTACGGTAATAGTAAGTGAGAAGAGGGAGAAGAGTGCAAAATTTAGTTAAATTAATATACACATATGTAGGTGTAAGGTGAAAGCAATTCCTTTGGAGTTCACCAACTAGAAACTAGATATAGGGAATTAAATTATAGAATGCTTAACTGTGTACCTTGCATGAAGTGTGCCTCTTGTGTGAAGTGTGGAGCTTGCATGAATCTCTCTCCTTTCCTTCCTTTAATGTGACCGAGTGGCTAATACAAGATTGCAAGGAAATGGATTGTACTTAAGTACACTTGTGGCTATTAAATAATAATAATTAAGAAGGAGAAGGAGGGTAGCGTCCCATTTAGCCGAGTAGAAAAACATATAAAGAGAGATTGCATTAAACATAGATAGATAGATGGATACGAAAAGTGCATGGGTGAGAGTGAGAGTAGCTTGAGAATTATACAAGGCACAAAAACATATTCGATGAGGGAAGAAGGAGCTAACTTGGCTGAGAAAGGAAGAAGCAAAAGAGCAAAGGGAAATTCTAAGAGGAATCTATGATAATTCCATTTTAGTTCATCCTTGAGGTAGCTTAGCAATTCAATGTTTTGATTTCATGATTCAAATTATGTAGTATGATTTAAAGTTTTCATGGAATCAATTTCTTTAATTCTACATTCCTTAAGATGTAATGTTTCTATTGGCTAAGTTTGTATGATGAATGGAATGGGTTGTGATTGTTGATGTGTGGTGGTAGATGTAGCTAAAATCATGAGAGTATGGTTAATGGAAAATTTCAGCATGCCTAATGAGAAATTTTAGAATTTTAAAGTGTGAAAGTTTCGTGTTCTTGAAGGTTCCATGTATGTGTTTATGTTACAAGTAACCAAGGGGATAATGTTAGCTAAAATTTGGCATGAGACCATGGTCTGTTTCTTTTTAACCTACTTAGGCCGAAAATATTTCATTTAAAAATGTAAAAGTGATGTTGAAAAATATATAGGAAAAGGTTACCTTTTGGCTTAGTGAGGGAAGAAAATAAAGAAGGATAAATGTATAGGAAAAGGGCTCCATTTCGGTTTGGTAAAAAGGGAAAGAGAATATATATAGCAAGAAAATAACATATGGCAAATGGTTACCTTGTTACATAATGAATTAATACATGGTACATTGTTTACTTTTTATAAATAGATGTAGGATGAGGAATGTAGAAACCTTAAGTTTAGGACATAAAATAAGCCAAGGAAGTAAGAACCAAAAAAAAAGTGCCAATAGTATGAATACATAATTTTAAATATGATAGGAAATACCAAAATATAATTTAATACATAGTACCATTAAGTTTAAATTATAGCAAGGAGGTGAAAATATAGCAATGTGACAAGTAAAACATTGGGTTTCATTCCCTTCACATAATGGCCGAATGTAACTTTTTAGATTATGTATGAAAACCAAACTATTATGCTATTTGTAAATGAATTATAAAGTGTCTTACCCTAGCTAAGGTCAAGGACATTAGTAAAATAAATTATGGTTACTAGTTGTATGTAGGAGTGACCAAGTGTTCACAATTATTTTATAAAGTGGCCAAGAGTCCACAATGTGACCAAGTGCTCACAATTATTTTATAAAGTGGCCAATAGTCCACAATGTGACCAAGTGTTCACAATTATTTTGTAAAGTGGCCAAGAGTCCACAATGTGACCAAGTGTTCAAAATCCTTACTAAAGTGGCCAAGTGTCCACGTTTCGTGTGGTGTGACCAAATGTGCTTCACACTATCAAGTAAGGTAAGTTTTAAGAATGAGAATATATAGATAATCACTGGCTATTTCAATGGTTACATGTATGCTTTTGCTGGAAATATGCTATATAAGAATGACCATTTTTATCACATTAACATTCCAATAATCATGCAATGCTTACCAATATGTATATGTGAACAAGACTATGTTTTAGACAATGGGAATGTAGATGAAAATGTTATCTATGCTTGCACAATGATAAATATTAGTAGTTCTAAACATGTGGAATTGTTAAGCTACTGGGAAACTTGTTTCTCATTTATATGTTAATATGTATCAGATATAGAGATATAGTATTGCCATAGAGACTAAAAGGGACGTAGGTGGAGGTTCCTTTTTGAAATATATGTAGTCCTTCATTTTGGTCCTGATTCTATATATTCTTTTTGGGTTAGAATTACGACTGTTATTCTTGGCTGTATATAGAAAAGGGAAAAGGGGTAATTATGGGGGAAAGGATATATGAAGAATTGTTCATCCATAGTATTTTGTAAAAAGGAGTTTAAGTGATAGGCTTGTTATCTCCTTACTCTTTATATCCAGGTACTTCATATATCCTGGTATATGTATACTGAATGATATATCAAATAGTCATTATACACGATATGAAATTTTGTAAATTTCTCTATGATGTATGAGATTTTATTGTCACTGTGCAAAAGTATGTTTACTTGAGCAAAAGGACCCAAACCTAATTATACCTTAAATTATTGATGGATTA
This sequence comes from Senna siamea, assembly GCA_031216115.1. NCBI lineage: Eukaryota > Viridiplantae > Streptophyta > Magnoliopsida > Fabales > Fabaceae > Senna > Senna siamea. The sequence goes on from CM062354.1 coordinate 17,067,248, forward strand.
AATGCTTGGGCAAATTAATAGTAGAAAAAAAAGGCTAAGAATAATGTAACCACTTATCTGAAGATGTTATATGACAGTGTTAAGGTAAGATAAGGAGTGTTACAACTTTCCCATATTCTATACCCTTTCATTATACACATATCAAAATGATTTATCTGCCCACATAATTACGCAATTACTCAAAAGTATAGTATATCTTCATTTCGCTGAGGAGGATAATCAACACCTATATCCATTGTAGTACCATAAAAGGCCCTACTCATCTAATATATACTAGGACCATTATGAGAAATAAATTTCCAGTAGCTAGACAGTCCACTTTTTAAAACTCTATTATGTACCACCATAGTGATACGAAAAATATTTCTACATTCTTTACTTTAAAACATAATTTATTCTTTTAGGATGCAACATGTACATTTCATAAGTGTGTATGAAATGTATTTATGAATATTCATTATAAAAATTCATCATGATAGCTCACCATATTTGTAGCATTTGAGTATCATGAATATAAAACATTCTATTTGTAAATAAGGGAAGCATTTATAATACATAAGGAGAACAATCATCAGTCATGGAGGAAATATTTATTAGTCATAAAGAAAACATTGGTCAGGTATTGGCTAAAAGCCACAATCAATGAATTACCTTTCATTGGATCGTCTGTTAGACCTATCAAATACTTTTCTTTTGATTGTCTTTTATAGTAATCAAATATGCCCCATTAGATAGTCTCTTAAACTAATCAAGTATGCCTCATTGGGTAGTCTCTTAGACAAATCAAGTATGCTTCATTGGATAGTCTCTTAGACTAATCAAATATGCCTTAATGGATTGTCTCTTAGACAAATCAAATATGCCTTAATGGATTGTCTCTTAGAAAAATCAAGTATGCTACATTGGATTGTCTCTTGGACCGATCAAGTACATTTTACTAGATCATCTCTTAGACTGATCAAGTACCTTTTATTAAATTACCTTTCCTAGTAGGTTATTCCCTATATATGGACTAGGATGATTTGGCTTGTACCCATGATTATGTTAAATTTTAAGTAAATATTCCCCTTTTTATTGACCAGATTAGGTTACACTAACTTAGAATTTGTAATCATCACTATGTTGACACACTTGATGGAATGCCTAATTGTTGTCCCATACCGACAATTGGTCATTCGATTACCCTAGAACATACATTGGAAATACTTCCTCTAAGTTCTCTTCCTATTCCTTTTTATGTTTTCCTTTTCATTTTATGTTTTCTTTTTCTTTTATCATTCATTTTGTTTCTTTCCATTCTTTCATTTTTCATGATACTATGCCCTCATTGAAAACTATAACCCTTAAGTGTTTAATGACACTTTCATAATGGGAAGGTATAGATATGGAATACCATTAATTCCTTTTAACATTTTACAACGTTCCTTATGCCTTAGCCATCCACTTCTCTTTCCCTTGTAATCAGTTAATATAACATCTTTAACATTTTTCCTTATAATTATATCATTAAAATTCAATCCATTTCAAGGGAATAAAGAGGGATGGTCTTGGCTGAGGAAGGAAAGTAAGGAAAAAATGGAGTTTTTTTCTTACCATATATTCCCTTTCTTCCATCTTTTACATCATATAAACATAATTACCTCAATTTCCTTCCAATTCCATATAAATTCCCATACTTTATACTTTCAAACATCAAGGGTTAATACATACTTTTAGGTGAACTAATGATTCTTTCCTTCACTATTTTCTTTCATTCTCATATTTTCACCACACATCTATATATACATATGCATATCTCTTTCTCATATTATAATTATATCTATATATAAATATATCATTTTTCCCTTTTTGTTGACATATCTTTTCATGAATAAAATATTATGGCTTGGCTTATTCAAGGAACTTCATCAATCAAACATCATTTTCTCTCTTTTCTTTGCTTGTGGCCAAAATATCAAACCATAAATGAATTAATTTCATGAAAAAATCTTTCAAGGTGTCTCAACCAAATTGCATGAAAAAGGAAAACAAAGGAGTTTCATTATAAATATCACTTCCCCATTCACTTTAGCTTATGGTCAAAATACCCAACACATCCATGGACTAAAATCAAACAAAATTTTTCCATGGTACCAAAGAGAGAGCTCTCAGCCTAAGCAAGAAGAAAAGGAAAATGGAAGAGTTCCACACCATTTCTTCCCTTCTTTCCATTTTCACAAATATTGAAGCAAGAAAACACAATTTTCCTTCCATATTCAAGCCATTTAACATCATACGTAACCAATTCAACAAAAAGGGGGTTTTCATGAAACATGGTGAAGTGAACTATAAACTTGCAATATCTCATTCAATCAACCATTCTAGCACTCATAAATACATCCATACAACCATACAAGCATAACCTAATAGATTTTCAAACATATAAGAATGTAGAGAGAGAAATCATACTACACATGGCAACCATGGAAATTCTTAAAACACATGAAAGACACCATAAACCATGAAATAAAGGGTGTAGGATTTTTTAGTTACCTTGACTTAGCAAAAGAAATGGTGTTTTTGTTGATTTTCCTTGGCTTTTCTTTAGATTCCTCCTTCCCCCTTCTTCTTCTTCTTCCTCTCGGTTTCCTTTCCTCACATCCTCTTTTTCCTTTCAAGAAAGAAATGGTGGCTTTAATTGATTAATGACAAATTACCAAAATGCCCTCATTGTGAAATGACTCTTTTACCCTTCCTTTCTTCTCTTTTTTAAATTCTAGGAGAAGTTTATCCTCTCATGTAATTTCATACATCACTTGGATGAAATTTTCATTTTGCCCTTATGGCAAAATTACCATTTTACCCTTTAGGCCAAAATGACTATTCTACCCTCCATTTGGCTTTATAATTTCAAAAAGTGCAAGGAGATGGCCTTCATGAAAATTGTTATAATATTTCTAGATGAAATAACTATTTTTACCCCTAAGGTAAAAGTTACTATTTTACCCTTGGATGAAATTACCGTTTTGCCCTTGGCTCAAAATGACTATTTTGCCCCTAAGATATTTTCCTAGGGTTATCATGGCTTTTAGATATTTTTCTCTAAATATTTTCTAATGTAATCATTGAGTTTTAAATATTTTGAGACATCATGTTTATACGTCATAAATGCTCTAGATATTTTGGAGACATAATGATGATGCTTGAGATATTTGAGAACTTATTCTCTTTTCACTTTAGTCCCTATACTTTTCTTTCAATTTGGTCCCTCTCTTCTTTAGGAAAACCTATGGCTATTTAAATACAATCATTTAGGTATGCAATTGCTAAATGTAAGAATTTAAGAATTAATAGTATATTTAAAAATATAAAACGGCAGATATTACCCCAGATAGTACAATGTAGGCAGAGGACTGCTAGTTGGTTAGGGACCATAAGACTCAACTCGAAACTCATCCATGAGTGATATAAGTGCACGTGGAGTTATTCGCTAGGCACTCTCCCAATGCCTCTTATGATGGATGTGGCATTGGCCATTATGATATGTTTTGTTTTCCTTGCTAATGTTTTAAATGTGAATATGATCATGTTACCATGGTAATTATGTGTGACTGATGTGCATTGTTTTAGACACATTTTTGGGAATAATATTTGTCTATTTCATGAAGTATATTGTGTTTTTATCCCAAGAATCACCTGAATCTGTATCCCTTTCACATTTGAGGAGTTTTATCAAGTCATCAGTAGTAGTGTAGAAATTCTGGAGTCAAACACAGGCTAGAGCACGCCCATGTCATCTAGAACACGGCTATCTCAGTTGAAAACATCGTGATGGTTATTAATTTTAATTTAGTGAACTCCTCTATCACCAATTAAAGGAGTTACATAGTTAAAGTTAGACATAACCATTGTATAAGTCAAATCACCCTTGTCTATAGACTTGTGAATAGTATTTTGGGAGATGATCTATGGAAACAGTAATCCTATGTATAACACCCTAATCTTATAGCTTTTCTATATGAATATTTACTCAATAATTCATTTAACAAAAGACTGGATATTATATTTATCTTTATCCTTACTTATAACCTGAGTAAAACTATTAACTTTGTAATTTATATTGCATTAGGTTTAGGACTCAGTACTCAGGTTTCTTACTCATTTGTATTGCAACAAGAACTGAATATTAAAAACATTCATACACTAGAAACATCATTCATATATTCCTATACAGCAAATATAGTGTCATACATATATTTCTGGATATGTTAAGTGTTTACAATATTCTAGGGTAAGGAGGTAACAAACCTACCACTCAAACCCCCTACAAAATATTCATCATCTACCATTACTTTCACATATCCAGACATATATGCCCTCATTATTATGTAAAACCAAAAATGACTCATCCTAACTCTTTCTCAAAACATATATGTAATCAGGATGAGAGGGCTATATTCTAGCTATTTACATCTAGTATCAAAAGATAGATAGTCTGGCTCCTTTATATAGGAGGAACCTTCATTACATGCACTACATATATGTTCTGCACATAGGTGAAGGGGCCTAACCAAGGTATTTCCACCAATGTTATGTTAACCTCAAGCCAAATTAGATATCTTGTCATCTAATACACACCAGTTATTATAGTGAGAAATAAATTCTCAATAGTTAGACATTTTATTTTCTTTTTAAAACACTGGTATGTACCACTGTAGTGATACGGAAAACCATTCTACATTCTTTATTTTCAAATACATTTATTTCTATTGGAATTCAAGATATAATTCATCAATGTATATGGCATTCATTTTAGAGTAAAAACTACATTAGTATATCATGTAAGTTCACCATATAGATATCCTCATAGTATCATAAACATAAGACATATTAGTCTTACATAGGGAAATAACATCAATATTCATAGGAAAACAATCATAATACATAAGGAAAATAGGCATATGTAATTGGCCAAAAGCTACATACAATGACAGAGACACTTAAAAATATCGGGATAGTCACTAGGTGAACTTGTCCACATACTATTACGTACATGAGTGAGATAATTTTCTCTATATCTGTAGTGTGACAAATGTCACTAGTACAATCTAAGGCGTTCCCCAGTGGATCCAAGTACCTCTATATAATAAATATTTCCTTTTGGGCAGATTAATAACATGTTAAAAATTTATCTCACGAGATCATTGTTTCTTATAGACAGATCATTTCCTTTCGGCTTTTGGGCAGATCATGGTGCTATGGAATCACCACCCCTTTCCAATGGATCATATTCCCAATATGCTATCTCCAATATATGAACTAAGATGATTTGGCTTGTACCTATGATTATGCTAAATTCTAAGTAAATGTCCCCCTTTCATTGGCCATTTTAGGTTACACTAACTTAGAATTTGCAATTATCACTATAATTCCATATTTTATGGAATAACTAACTATCAATCCATATTGATAGTCAATTATTCAGTTACAAGCCTATCTATCCTCAAACATATACTAGAAATACTTCCTCTAAGTTCTCCTCATTGATAATCTATGTCTTCCTTTCTTTGTATGTTTTCCTTTATCTTTTCTTTGTTTCCCTTCTTTATTTTATAAATCTATCATGATACTATGCTTTTCATTATTCCTTTAGCCCTTATGTATATTAAATTTTCATAATCAAATTGTATAAATATGGAAAGTACCATTCTTGGTCAAGAGGGAATTCAAGGGAGAAATAATGATTTCTAACGTTAAGTTCCCTAACTCTTCCTCTTGCCATTTTATAAATCACAATTTCACAATTTTCATTCTTTTTCCACATACTTTCCATATTCTATTTATCTCACAGTAAGGGTTCTAAGGTGAACTTGCCATGTTTTTTGTAACATCTCTTATAGCACCCATTTGGCCTATGATTCATTTTAGTTGATTCAAAGGTCATATATATATATTAATCTTATTAAACTTGTGTTACCGTTACATCCACCTAAGTAAATTTCAAACTTTTTAGCAAGTTGTTTAGTTAAGTGCCATTTGGGTTATACTTTCGGGCTCTCTTAACATCGTAGTGGAATAAATTCATATACATATACATAATTATCTTAGTTAACTATACATTGACATGCATAATACTCATAGATAAATCTTAACTAAACCTATTAGAAAATGAAGGCAACAATCTTGCCACTCAATTTCTACCACAGTATCTATTCATCAATTCAGCCTAATTCCTATATAGAAAAATCAAAATAGGCTATATAAAATAATCCTTCACTAGCCTTTTTCAAAAATATCATGAAGACTAGCTCAATTCTATCATGTACCTATACTATCCAAAATAAACAATTCGGTGTGCCCCCATAATGAACAGTTCTTCATACTTTACCTTCCTCTCTAACCTAATGAAACCTACACATCTGATATATGTCAGTACTCATGTGAGAATTAAATCTCAGTAGCAATGCAACCTACCTTTAACATTACCAGCTTGTACCAACGTGACCACACACAAAGTCTCTACATTCTTTCATAATTAAAACATGTACATAATGCATACTATTGGGAATATAATGTATGTAAATCATTCTCAAAACATATGCTCAGATTTATGCAAGTACTTTAAAACATGGGATGTCCATTCATCATCATTCTCATCATATCTTTCATTAAACATTTGTGGGATAGTTAACATGCGATCATTTCACTTTCAATATAAGAGCATAATGCAAAACACCATAAGAGTAATCAGGAGATCGCCTAGCAAAACTCCACGCACCACTGTCTATATGAATGAGTTTGTGACTATTCACCCACCATTTAGCTAACTCTAGCTTTCATCTTTTTAACTTCAACTTTTTTACATTTTGAGGCATCCCCCAGCTTGATCCAAGTATTATTCTCATAACCAGTGGGATAGTTGTCAACTCTACCTAACATCTCTATTCCTCTAAAGAGACTGGTTATCAACTCATAGGATCACTGTCAACTCTACCTGGATTATTTCCTCTCCACTTTTGGGTGGATCATAATACTATGGAATCACCATCCCTTTCTAATAGATCACACTCCCAGTACGCTATTCTTACATATACTCTAGGGTGATTCGACTCATGCCTATGGTTTTGCTTAACTCTAAGTATGTGTTTCTCATATGGCCTTGAGAGATGACACTAACTTAAAGTTTAAAACCATCATAGTGTTTTCAAAATCATCTAAGCTCAAGTGGATATTTAACCATCCCAAATTAATGCACAATCGTGGAATGCCTAACAGTCATCCCATATCGACAATCGGTCACTCGATCATAAGTCTATTTGCCTTAAGGCCTACACTTAGAATACTTTCTTATTTCCTCTTTTTTGTTTTTTTCTCTCTCTCTTCATTTCACTATCACAAGGGTCTCATCACCCAACTGGTTTGTGACTCTATCTCTTTCATGTTATCCCCTACATCCCTAGTTTAGATCCTTAGTTTGAGTGAGAATCTCGACAAATTTCGTCTTAAAATAGTTAATTAAGCTCATTACACGCATCAGAGAGTTGGCAGTCAAGTTCTCTCTTTCTGGCAGTCAGCTACTAGCTTACTATCTAAAATTTTTGCTTTTGGCCAAAGCCTACCAATCGGCTGCTAAGGCTTGGTAGTCGGCTGCTAGCCTTGATAGTCAACTTCCAATGGTCTAGCATTTGGCTGCTAGCCTTCTGGAAACTTTTTGCAAAATGAAGAACATGACAGTCGACTTCAAAGGGTCTGGTAGTCGATTGCTAGCATTCTGTCTCGCATTTCTAGGCAGAATAAGAGCACAAAGGTTAACTTTTAAGGCTGGCAGTCGGCTGTTAGTGCTTGGTTTGCTTGAAAAATTATGGTTTTACCCAGAGTTTGGCCTTAAAACATGTTCTCAATTGATTTACTTAAATCATGAATTCAATACCAACATTCAAACATCATTTCTCGTTCATAAAATGCCTATAACATAGCTTAACATGTATATCTTTCTCACTTAGGGTAAAAACCCAACTTCAAAATCATTCAAAAGCATAAATGAACAAGGTAAATCAGTACACATTACCCAATAGCAGTTAAAAACACATAGAATGTAGGTTTAAAACCCCAAATTTAACTTCAAACATTTTAAAAGCACATTTCTTAGAAATATTTTTGCACATTTCAGAAGTAGGGTTTAGGATGAATTGTTACCTAGATTCTTGGCAAATTTTGTGTGTATGATGTACAGAAATGATTTTCCCTTGTTGTAGGACTGATTTCAAGCCTCAAATCTACTCCTTCCTCAGTAAAATTCCCTCCTCAAGCCCTAGCTCACGCTTTTCTCTCTCTAGCCACCCCCTTCAGCTTCTCTCTCTAAAAATCTAGTATGCTGGTAGTGTGGGGATTTAGAGCTTTAGCTAGGGTTTAAGAGAGTTTAGGGAATTTGCTATTTGGTCCCTCAACTCCTTTGCACTCTTAAACTCACTCCCTTTTCAATTGGGTCCTTGGTTACCTCTTGCTAAACCTTCATGTATTTCCTTTCAATTTAGTCCCTAGGCTAATGCAACTATATACACTAATGCAATAAACAAACATTGGACATTAAATTAACAATTATCAAATGTCTCTTAATCACATTAGGAGCAGATGTTACATTTTCTTTTGTCATATCATTCCGTTATAACACTATATGCATTTCTAAATATCTTTTCTTTCAAAATAATTTACATAAATGACTACATATATATATCCTTCCATTTCATATCATACATTCTTAATACAAGGATATCATGATAATAGTAATTTACATAATGGGTAATTTCTTAAGATCTTCTTTCTCCTTTTCATTAAATTTTGGCCAAGATTAAAATAAACACAATAAAATTTTCATAGAAATGCCAAAATACCCAAAATGAAGGAAATAGGATAAATTCAACAAAGTATAAATTCTTCTATTTTCCATTACTTGAAACTGAGAGCTAGCAAAATAAATTGGCAAAATGAAACAAAATTTTCTTTTATCCCATTATAGTGAGTTCTTGGTCAAATGGAAGGAAAAAGGAAAAGACAACATGATTTCATTTAAATAACATTTTTCCTTCTTCTTCCATGTGATAACCGAACATGTATTTCATTATAAAACAAAATAAATGCACAATTTCTCTTTCCACTCACCATGTCATTCTTGGCCAAATGAACAGAAAAGGGAAACCAACAAGATTGTAATAAAACGTCACTTTCCCTTCCTTCTTTTCTCATGACCGAATCCTTATCATCATTATTAAATCAATTCCAAACAAAATTTCCCTTTCTTACATTTATACACTTTCTCGGCCAAGTAAGAGAATTTAGGTAAAATTCACTAGCTTTCATCTACTCATGCTATTTTTCCCATTTTGATAATCAAATAGCTACAAAACACCTTTTACCCCATGAATTCATGACAATCCATGCATTATAAGGTTACTTTCATGAAAAACAAAGTTTTCATGGAAATGGAAGGAAAATTCTCAAATTCTCCATAATACTTTATTCTATTCAAATAACATTTAAAAATGCATCCATACCACACTTTAAACACTTTTCCAATAGAAAATCAAGCAAACAAGAATGTAGAAAAATTTTGCTACTATTCATTGCAACCATAAATGGAGGATAAAAGCTTGAAAAACACTTAATTCATAAAAATAATAGCAAGGGGATGTCTAACTACCTTAGTTTTTCAATGGAAATGAACTTTCTTGGTTGTTTTCTTCACTTGAATTCTTCCTCGTAGCTTCTTAAACTTCATGGCTTTCTCCCTCACCTATTCTTCACGTCGATTTTGCCAAAAATGGAGAAGAAGACGTGACTTATTTTTTGTGGAAACTGACCATTTTGCCCTTGGTGGCAAAATAACTAAAATACCCTTAAATTTCCATGAAAAAGCTGTGAGATGAAGGAAGGAATTTGCTTGGAATTTTAAAATTTTTCTTTTGCCAAAATGACAATTTTATCCTTTTGGTAAAATTATCATTTTACCCCTAGTGGTAAATTACCATTTTACCCTTAGATATTTTCTAAAGGTAATCATTACTTTTTAGATATTTTCTCTAGATATTTTCTAAAGTAATCATTACTTTTTAGAAATATATAAATATTTTACAGTGTCATGATTACGCGTAATAAATGTACCTCAATTTGCATGCAAAGTCATGATGATGCTTATTATTTTAATAAACTTTTCTCCTTTTCACATTGGTCCTTTTCCTTTTCTTTCAGTTTAGTCCGTCCTTTGTTTATAGAAAATTAAGACAATTTAATTACAATTCTTCAAGCATGAAAGTACTAATTTAGGAATTTAAAAGATACCTGAAATTAGAAAAAAATGCAGATGTTACACTGTATATACGAGGGAGGAACTGCCAGAGAGGTAGGTAAGGACCCTGTAGTTCTCGGTGATAGGGGATAAACTATCAGAGAGGTATGCAGGGACCCTCATAAAGGTGTTGTGGATGGATTTAATTAGATCCACTAGAGGACGCTTTAACATGTACATAGATTGCAGTTGAGAATTGTCGAATAATATATAGATAATGCTTTGGCAATGGGCATGAGATATGCTCTAAATTCCTTGTGTATGCTTTGTGTTTATATGTAAATATAACCCTATTACCATGACAATCTGATAATATATCCTGTGTAATGGATCATGATATATCATGTGTGATGGATATGTGATAAGTTGCTTATAATCTGTCAATATATCCTGTGTGATGGATATGTGATGTTGCATTCATAAGTATGGATATAATTGTACTCATGCATGGTATCCTAATAGACATGATGTATTGTTTGATAATGAAAAGAATGTGATAAGTTTCTTCCACCTAAGAGGGAAGTAGAATTCTTTGTAGAGTTAGTTCTTAGAATAGGACCAATCTCTATAGCACCCTATAGGATGTCTCCCATAGAGTTGATAGAATTAAAGGTGTGGATAGAGGATCTCTTAGAGAAAAAATTTGTAAGACCTAGTGCTTCACTATAGGGAGCACTAGTATTGTTTGTAAAGAAGAAATATGGAAGCTTAAGGTTGTACAAAGATTATAGGCAATTGGACAGAGTGATAGTGAAGAATAAGTAACCCCTCCCTAGAATAGATGACTAATTGGATCAGTTAAGAGGAGCTACAATGTTTTCCAAGATTTATTTGAGGTCGGGGTACCGTCAAATCAGAGTAAGAACAAAAGATATACCAAAGACTACCTTTAGAACCAGATATGGGCATTATGAATTTCTTGTAATGCCATTTGGTCTGAAAAATGCTCTAGTTGTTTTTATGGATTACATGAATCGTATCTTTACACCCTACCTTGATCAATTAGTGGTAGCGTTTATCGATGACTAATAGGCACATAACTATACAATTTTAATTAACAATTTTTACTTACATTAGAGGCATGTTTTATGTGTTTGATTCAAAATTACTCAAGTTTTCATCTTATTTCCATGTTATCTAAGCTTTAACCAAGCACAAAGCAGTTTTGAAGCAAAATGGACCAATACCAAGTGTCTAAAAGCTAAAAGCACCCAAAAATACATCCTTTAGCAAGGACAAGCATGAAGTCTACTAGAACACACCCTACCACACAGCCATGCTATCCCTTCGCTTCTAGAACATGCCCTTCCACATAGCCAAGCCACCTTGAGAGCCTTCCTACACGGCCATAGCACCCAAATCCATCCAAAAGAAGGCAAAAAATGCACTCGTGTAGCTTATCTTATAGAACAAGACCACCACAATACCAAGGGCATGGCCATGCCACTTTACACACACCCACATAGATGTGCCACTTTCTTCACCTCCACACATCTGTGTTAGAGCCTAAAGACATGCCACACTCGCCTATAAATAGGTGAGAGTGAGCAAAGAGAAAAGGTACTTTTTGGAGAGAGCAAAATAAAAAGCACAAGGGTGGTTTAAAGCATGACAATTCCTTCCATTACTATAGACCTTGGCACTTCAATTTCAGTGTATTTCCACAAAGTTAACATCCGTGGAGATTCAATTAAGGATTGGAGGAAGAGATTGAGAAGTATTAAGAGGAAACTAGGAGCATAATCAAGGAGAAGTTCAGAGCCAAGACTAATCACCCAAAACTTGACAGATGAGAGTGTTCTTATTTCTATTTTGTTCTTTATTCATTTTGAACATGAGTAGCTAAACTAGTAGAACCCATTTGGGGTTCTTAAACTATGTTGATGTTTTGATTTTAAATGCAATTGAATTATAAATTAGATTGTGCGATCTTCCTTTAGTTAAGAATTAATTCAATTTTCATTACGAGACGTCATAGGAAAAGCTATCTAGATTCCTCTTAAAAACTCGAAAAAATGATATGTATAATTAGAAACTAACTAAAGAGAACAATTAATCTTTGCTTGGAACTAGAAGTTGACTGATTGCTAGATTAGGAGGAATTCCTAATAGCGGTGAATTAGAACACTAATGCTAATCTAAAGCTAAGCATTAGGAAGATTCAGCCAATGGCAGGTTATAGGTTTTAGAAATCCATTGAGACTGATAGAGAATTTGGATTTAATCTAGAGTTCACCCACAGGTAGCATAGTCAAATTCATAATTCAAGATTCTTAATATCATGTCATCTAGTTTAGGACCCTAGTGGTTTTACTTTTCTGGACTTGATATTTTCCTTTTCTTGATCAATCGTCATTGATTCCCTCTGCAATTAGATAGCTTTAGTTAGATAAAATCCTTCACTATTTATCTTAGGTTAAATAAAAAGGAGTAAGTAGTAACTCTAGACTTTCCCGTTCTTAAGGGATACAACCTTAGTACTCACCATTGCGTTAGGCTACACTGACAAGTGCACTGCCTTAAGGTGTGGCTGCATATAGAGCATTGGCAGCACATCAATGAAATTCTTGTATATTTTAAAAGTAGGGAAGAGCATGAATATCATCTTAGGATTGTGCTGCAATTGCTTAGGGAAAAACAATTGTATGTAAAACTTGAGAAATGTGAATTTTGGTTGGAAGAGGTAAAATTCTTAGGGCATGTTAATATAAAAGATGGAGTAGCAGTAGATCCCAACGAGATAGAAACAGTAGTTGGTTAGGAAAAACCTACCACAATGACCAAAATTCATAGTTTTCTCTGATTAGCTGATTACTATAGGAGATTTATTTAGTGATTTTCGTAGATTACGTTGCCTTTGACTAAATTAACTAAGAAAGATGTTCCATTTATGTAGGATGTCAAATGTGAACATAGTTTCCAAACATTAAAGGAAAAGATGACCATAACATCTATCTTAACTATTCCTGATCCCCTAGGACATTTTGCATTATATTGTGACGTATCCAAGAAGCGCCTAGGGTGTGTCTTAATGCAAGATAGGAAATTAGTAGCATATGCGTCTAGACAGCTAAGATCTCATAAAGGAAATTATCCCACTCACGATCTAGAATTAGCGGCCATAGTGTTTTCCCTAAAGATTTGGAGACACTATCTCTATTCAGTGGCCACAAAAGTCTCAAATACCTTTACAATCACAAGGAGTTAAACATAAGGCAAGGAGATGGATAAAGTTTGTTAAAGATTGTGATTTTGAATTAAAATGCCATCCAAGAAAGTCAAACATAGTGGTAGATGCCTTAAGTAGGAAATCCCTTCATGTAGCTCATATGATGGTAAGTGAGATGAACCTTGATAGGCATATAACTATACAGTTTTATTTGATAATTTCTACCTACATTAGAAGCATATTTTATCTCTTTAACTCAAAATTACCAAACTTTTGCCTTGTTTCTATGGTATCAAAGCTTTAACTAGGTATAAAGCAATTTTGAAGCAAAATGAACCAAAACCAAGTGTCTAAAGGCTCAAAGCACCTCAAAATGCATCTTGTAGCAAGGCCAAGCATGAAGTATTCTAGAACACACCCTACTACACGGCCATGCTGCCTTAAAGCTTATAGAACATGCCCCTCTATACATCTAAGACACCTTATACACCTCCCTACACAGCCATAGCAACCAATTCCAACTAAAAGAAGGCCAAAAACACACCACGGAGGTATCCCTTCCAGAACACAACTACCAACACAGCCGTAGCCCTTTCCTAGGCTACCATATGGACATGCCCTTCTTCGAGCCACCACATGGCCATGTCTTAGCCTAAAGACATACCTCCCTTGCCTATAAATAGGAGAGGCAAATAAAGAGAAAGTCATTTGTTAAAGAAGGGAAAACATGAGCACAAGAAGTGGTTTGAAGTGTGGCAATCCCTTCCATTCGTTGGGGCATTGATACTTTAATTCCCTTGTCTTTCTACAATAGTAACATCCATAGAGATTCAACCACAAATTGAAGAAAGAGATTTGAAAGTATCAAAAGGCAATAAGGAGCATAATCAAGGAGAAGTTCAGAGCCAAGACTCTTTCACCCATAACTTGATAGATGAGGGTGTTTTTGTTTGCATTTTATTCTTCATCCTTTTCTATCATATCTCTTGTTGTTTTATTCATAAACATGAGTAGCTAGATTGGCAAAACCCATTTGGGGTCTCTTGAATAATGTTGATATTTTTAGTTTAATATGATTGAATTATAAATTATATTATGTGATCTTCCTTTAGTTAAGATTTAATCCAATTTTCATTACCAGACGTTGTATGGAAAACTATTTAGATTCCTCTAAAAAAATCTAACTGATGATGTTTGGAATTGGAAACTAACTAAAGAGAACAGTTGATCTTCGCTCGGAACTAAAGGCTGACCGATTGTTGGATTAGGAGAAATTCCTAATAATAGTGAATTAAAACTCTAATGCTGATCTAGAATCACCTATTAGGAAGAACCAGCCAATAAGAGGCTGTAGGTTTTAGAAACCTATTGAGACCAACAGAGAATTTTGGTTTAAATTAGAATTCACTCATAGGTAACAAAATCAATTTGATATTTCATAATATTTTGGTTGCATATCACTCATTTTAGGACCCCAGTGGGTTTGCCCTTCTTGACTTGATACTTTCTTTCCTCGATTAAGCGTCATTGATTCCCTCCACAATTAGATAGTAGTAGTTAGAATTTAGCACAATTTAATCACTATTTATCTTAGGTTAAATAAAAACAAGTAAGTAGTAACTCTGGGCTTTCCTGTTCATGTGGGATGTGACCTTCACCATTGTGCTAGGCTTCACTGACAAGTGCACTGCCTTAAGGCGTGGCTGCATATAGAGCATTGGCAGCACATCAAGTTTTTGGCACCATTACTAGGGAACTTTGTTAAGAGAAAACTAGAGTGAAAGTAGGAATTTTTACTTTAACCCTTTTGTTTATTCATTATCTTTTAGTACTTTTTGTTTTTAATTATTTTATTTGTTTTGATATTGATGTGTGCTGCTGCCAGTGCTACTTATGCAACTACACCTAAGGCAGTGAACCTATCGATGCAGTTTAGCATAATGGTGAATATCAAGGTTGTATCCCACGGGAACGGGAAAGCCTAGAGTTACTACTTATTCTCTATTATCTAGCCTAGTAATTAAAGCGATTGATTACATTCTAATTAAACTAATGACTAAGTTAAATGCAATAAACAATAACTAGCTGCAAGGAACAAAAGAGAATATGCCGACGCAAGAAAAGAAAACCCACTGGGGACCTGTACTAGTTGGCAAACACATAAAGGATAATAGCCTATCGAATCTAATGATGCTACCTGTGAGTGAATTCTAAGTTAAATTCAATTTCTCTCTCAAGACAATTAAATTTCTAAATCTAAGAATCTCTTTTTAATGATTGAATTCAGATTAGCCTTATCGTTCTAATTCACTACTATTAAGAATAGCTACTCCTTAATCCAGCAATTAATTAACCTTATCTCTAAGTGAAAATTAACTACTCTCTGCGATTAGATTCCAATTTCAATTATCATCTCTCGATCTCAAAAAGAAATCTAATTATCATTCACAATGACGTCTCGTAATGAAAACTCAGACAGTACATGTATAATCACAAAGAAGATCACAGCATCAGAATCAATATCCATACAAATGAAAATAGAATACCAACATAGTTAGGAACCCCAATGGAGTTTACAAATTCAGCCACACATATTTACAGTCAATTCCATCAGAAAAATTCGTCAAAAAATCCATTAGACAATCAATTATATACAGATAAAAATAGTAAAAATTATGCACGCCCCTGTCTTCTTAATTGCATAATCGTAGTTTCACGGATTGGTCATCAAAAAGCCACAGAAATCTTGTCAAAAAACTACCAGAAAACCTCTAAAAAAATACAGCTCAAATTTGTCTAAAAACGGGTCGCAGGTCGTGGGTCAACTTGGTTGGATCTTGAGTTGTTGAGTACCTAATAGAAAACGGCCGCAACGGCGGCTGAAGCTAAGGCAGAAGGTAATGGGGGAGGTGCTAAGTGATGGAGGGTCAATTTCTAGTGGTAGCTTGGACAGACGATGCCGAAATCAGCTTCAAACGCAGATGGGTCGCGAATTAGGTCTGTTGTGGATCTCGCAATCTGAACTATTTTGACAGTTGGTGAGCTGAGGGAGGTTGCAGTTGGGTTACCTGAAGTTGCAGGGAGTGACGATAGGTGGTGGTTCGGCCGAAAAATGTGCAGAGAAGCTGCAAGGTGGATGAATCATGAATTAGGTTGTGGTCTCAGGTCATTCAGTTTGTCACAGATCTGGAGCTTTCTGACAGCTTTGCACGGTGGTGGTGGCTCGTTCATCATCCCCTATTGCCAAAGTGAGGTCACGCTGCCGTGGACTCCACCCAGTACCACATCCGTTCATGCGAAGCTCCATGGGTCTCATCTCTCGCGCGATACTCTCCTCACGCATGTGATGAAAAATATGGCAATGCACTCTTCCAAGTGAGCTGTACTGCTCCAATACGAGTATTTTTCTTCCTTACACGGGCTGCTCACTTTTTCACTATTTCCAGCTTAGTCCACGACCCAATAAGCATTCAACTTGGCCCAATAGGCAAAATTGGCCTAAATGGCATATTTTAGGTGTAATAAAGACTGTCCAGGCTCAAAATTTCTCCATTTGCTGATGATGACTTGATAAAATGCCTGAAAATAAAAATAATGCAAACTTAGGTGACTTTTAAAATAAAATCACATAAAATGCTCTTAAAATGGACCATTCACATCAAGCAATTATGTACAAAATACGACACATCAAATACCCCACACCTTAACTTTTACTTGTCCTCAAGCAAACATTAACTTAGTCTTTAAACTAACAGCAATAGTTTCTCGAAGTCCATACCTAGTCCATAATTAATAATGCCTAACACATCCCCCGTGAAACTTAATCATAGACCAAATTGCAAAACCTTGATGCAGAATGGAGATAATAACAATGCATACACAACTTAGCCAACTGTATACTGGTATGGTACAAATCCCTTAAGCAACTTCACAAGAATATGTCTACTATATGCTTGCTCATAAATCTCATCTCCGCTACTACTAAAAATTGAATACCAAAATCAAGCGATCTTAACAAGGTTGTAATGAGGTTAAGGTGAAGGTAGGCAAGAAATTTTTGGTAGAAGTGACATAGATGCTAAAAATTCATGCAATTTAAGCATAATGAAGGATTAAAGGATTAAAAGCAACAAATGCTAAACATAACAATTCTTACTAAGTTTTAAATGAAGTTGGTGATGCTCAGAGAATATGATATCAATAGACAAACTACTCTTATTATTATCTTTTTTTTTCATTTTCATTTTTTTTTCATAATTAGCTTGCATGCTTACACTTTTGGATTGAAGGGAGCATCTAGAATGATAAAAAGAACTTAGTGTACTATCACCAATTAAGGCAGTGCATTTTTTTTAATCCATGTATAAAGAGTAAATCACACAAATTTCAGCAAATAGGGTGAAGAAAGAAGACAATGCATAGAAAGGAAATACGAGGTGTAAAATGTAAGTGATGAAGGAAAAGTCAAGGCCTAACAACGGCTAACTAAGGAAGACACATGGGGTAGGCTTTTTGGCAAAAAATAGTGGATCCTAAGCTGCCCAAATCATCTAATATTCAAAAGTTCATGTAACTTCAAAAAGTATTACAAAGCAAGTTCTAGAGACACAATCAAGTGAAATACACTGTCAACAAAAAGAATTCATAGCATATTTATAATGAATGCTTATCTTAGGCTCAAATCTCATGTTTGAAGTGTGGCTAAATTGCATATGGTTCTCAAATATTTCCATATGAATTACCAATCAAGTAGTGCATGCATACTACATTATCAACATCCTAAATAAAAAGTTGAACAATTTGAAAAAAAAATCAAGTAACACCAGTATAACCCAGCCGTGGTCAAAAATGCATTAGACATTAATACTGCTTTCTAACATACACTATGAGAAACAATGCCTGCCCATTCATGACTGAATCATACATGCTCAAAAGACAATCAAATACTTAAGTGCATAGAATCAAGCAAAAATCAAGTATCATACCCTATATCCATTATCAAAATAAATATAGCATCAGTAAACTACAGCATCAAAATCATAGATCCCCACCCCACACTTGAGAAAGACACTACCCTCAGTGTACAAAAAAGGGAATACCACAGAAATAAGAGCATAAAGTGCAGCAATAAGCAAAGATAATCTAAAAGTCTTAATATACCTCAAAAATATGAAAAAGAAGAAAATAGACAAAAATAAAATAACACAAATAGAGTATATAATTAATAAATAAAAAAATTGGTTATTTTTATTTGAGGCTTTTAGCTAGACTTGATTCTTCTATCACTCTTGCAAGTAAAGCACCATGTGCACTCGTTCCTCAGCCTCTTATACATCTCCATAGTATTGCTTCAGTCGGTGCCCATTGACTTTGAAATCTCCTTTGTTAAGATGATTCAATTCCACTGTGGCATAGAGAAAGACTTGCTTGACCACAAATGGTCCTGACAATCGACTCTTAAGCTTTCCTGGAAAAAGATGAAAAAGTGAGTTATAAAGTAATACCCTATCTCCAACTTGAAAATCTTTAGAGCCACGTAGCCTTTGATCATTCCACTTCTTGGTTTGAGCTTTGTAAATGGAAAAATTTCCATAACCTTAGTGGCGTCATTCTTCTAGCTCATTCAGCTACCATAACCTCTCTTTACCTGCAGAAATAACATCAAGATTACATGTTTTAAGGGCCCAAAGTACCTTATATTCTAATTCAACAGGCAAATGACAAGTCTTTCCATATACTAGCCTATATGGTGTAAATCTAGTAGAAGTTTTATAGGCTGTCCTAAAGGCCTATAATGCATCATCCAATTTGGATGCCCAATCCTTCCTACTCACCCCTACAGTTTTCTCTAAAATTTTCTTTAAACCCCTATTAGTTACCTCTACTTGCCCATTGGTCTGCGGGTGATAGGGTGTTGAAAACCTGTGAGATACCTCATAATGTTTAAGTACTTTCTCAAGTTATGAGCTACAAAAATGGGTCCCTCTATCACTAATTAGTGCCCTAGGTGTATCAAACCTAGCAAATAATTTTTTAAGGAACCTAGTCACTACCCTGGCATCATTAGTGGGGAAAGCCTAAGCTTCTGGCCACTTAGAAAGATACTTAATAGCCACAAGGATATACTTATTACCATATGAGGAAGGAAAAGGGCTCATAAAGTTAATACCACAAACATCAAAATTTTCAACCACTTGAACACTCTTTTGGGGCATTTCATCATGGGTGGAGATGTCACCTGACCTCTGACAAGCATCACAAACCTGGACATATGCTCTAGTATCTTAGAATATGGTTGGCCAGTAGAACCCTACTTCAAGCACCTTCCTAGCAGTGTGGTTTGCAGCTTAATGGCCTCCTGTTGGTCCTTCATGGTAATGCCTTAGAATTTGGCGAATTTCCTCCCCATGTATGCATCACTAAATTACCTTGTTTGCACAAATATGAAATAGGAAAGGATCTTCCCAAATGTAGTATTTCAACTCAGCAAAGAATTTCTTCTTTGGCTGATAGTTATACCCTTTGGTAAAACCCTTGCAACCAGATAGTTATCATAATCACAAAACTAAGGGGAATCAATACATACCTGAACTGCCTCCAAATGTTCATCCAGGAAGTTATCATCCATGGTCCTCTCATCCAGGGCCTCCTAGTTTGGATTCTCCAACCTTGATAGGTGATCTGTGTAACACCCCATAATTTCAATTAGCCTAAATTACTTTTCTTTAATTAATTGGATATAATTGCTTGCGTGATTTTGGTATTTAAATTAGGTATGTTCTCAAATTGTGAGAAATTGGATTTTAAATTACCTCTCCATTTTAGCCAAATTAGGTCCTTAATTTAATTCTCTATTTCTCCTTTTGAGTTACCTAGCCTAAGTGCCAAGAGAAAAGCAAGATAGGATGCAACCTTTAAAAATATGTGCATGTGTGTGTGCACGTGTAAGTGGGGAAAATTAAGCATGCATGGGAAAGGGAAGAATTTAAATATATATGTATATATGTGCCTTGTATGCACCCTACATGAGAAAAGGGAATGGAAATTTTGTTTTTATGTATGGAAATTTCAAGCCTCACGTGAAGTGGAAAGGAAAGAAGACAAAAAGCATTCCAAGAGTATATATAATAAATATGTGTGTATACGACAAGGAGAAAGATACCAAGAGGCACACGTGAAGTGAAATGAAAAGAGAGAAATAAGTGCAGAATTTTGAGGAAGGAACACGTGAAGAAGGGAATTAATTAAATACTTATAAGCACCCACCTAAGCCTTATGTGAGGGAAAGGGAAAGAGTTAAAGAAAAAACAAACAAACAAACAAATAAAACAACAAAAGAAAGCTAAACTACAAGTGATGGTCGAATGGAAGTTTGGAATGAGAAAGGAGGGGGGAATTAATGTGAGGAGAGAAAGGAATAGAGTGTAGTGTGAGTCTTGGAGAAAACACCAAAAGTGGGTAAGGAAGGAGAGTGTAGGTGAAGGTGGAGTAACCAAAGAGATGAAGTAACTTTCAAGTAAAGGAAAAGTGTACTTACAAGTACACTTAGTGCAAGAAAAATGTATATATACATATATAAAGGGTGTAGAAATTTTATACAACATATAAATGTTGTTGCTTGTGGGCAAGGGAAGGAAGACCAATTGCAAGCAAACAAAAGGGAATTAGTTAAGTGTAAAAGGTGCAGCCATACATGAAATAGAGGGTGCAGTGTCCTTTTTCCTCTAGCCGAATGGAAATCAGATGAGAAGGGGAAGAAGGAAGCTTAAAGGTGCAAGAAAGGAGGGGCTATACTTGAAAGAACTTTTGGAAATGATGAAATTTATATTACATGGACACACATACAAGGCACAAGAGAGGGGAAAAAGCAGCTGCATTGGATTTCCTCTTTCCTTCTCAATGATGTGTCCCATGGATAAAGCAAAGATTGTAAGTAGTGCACATAACACGTGTGGCAGCAAGAGATAAAAGAAATGGAAGGGAAATTTTTGTTGGGATGGTAAGACCAAATAGAAAGAAGAAAGAATTGGAAAATTCTGTTTTAAAGTTTGGATGAATGAACACACCACCTAAACATAAAGAAAAAGGGAAATTAGACTCTCATTTGGTCATACACACCCCACCGTCTTGGCAAGTAGAAAAAAAAAGAGGCAAAGAGAAAAGAAAGGGAAGAGTAGCACGTGAAGCAAGGAAAAGTAAATAAGAATAGCCACAAGGGAGGAGACACACACACTCGCGGTCAAGGCAAGAAGAGAGACTTAGTTAAAGAAAACGGAGGCAAAGTGTAGAGGAAGAGTTAATACCACTTCATCCCTTTGCATCACTAGATGTAGATTAACAATTTAAACTTTTGTTCCATGTTCTAGTTTATGCAACCCAAATGTTTATATTCAAGCTTTCCATGGAGCTAAAGTTGGCTCTACATTCTTGACAATATGTGTGTATGTGGCTAAGCATGTGTGGTTAGTTTGAATGTGGGTGGATGAGATGGCCTGGATATTGTGTTGGAAAAGAATTAGGTTAGATGGTGCTATTTTATGATGACCATAAAGGAGAGAAACCCCACCATTTAAGGTGTTAGTAAGGAATGAAAGAAGGAAATTAATTTGTTAATTTAATCAATCTCCCTAGGCCAAGTCCATAAAGTTTATGGTTGGAAATGATAAGCTATGCACCATGATGTTGACTAAAAATATGAGAATTTATTTTTGAAAGTGATAAGAGAAGATATTATTATTAATGCAAGAAAAGAAATTACTCTTCAGAGGATCGAATTTTATAAGCAATGTACCTTGGAAATAAATGCCCAAGAAAGGAAAAAGTATTCTTGAAATATTAAAAATGTTCATGAGAAATGTACATTAGAATTTATTTCCATTATAAGGGAATTTATTCTTGAAATATTAAAATTTTCATGAGAAATATACATTAGAATTTATTTCCAATATAGGAGAATTTATTCTTGAAATATTAAAATTTTCATGAGAAATATACATTAGGATTTATTTCCAATATATGAGAATTTATTCTTGAAATATTAAAAATTTTCTTGAGAAATGTACAGTAAAATTTATTTCCAATATAGGGGAATTCATTCTTGAAGATATTGGAATTTTAAAAAAGGGATGTACAATAGTAATGATGTTCAAGGAAAAGAAAATTTCCCTTAATAATTGATAAAGAATTCTAAAGGTGGCCAAGTGTCTACATGTGCCCAAGTGTGCACAAAGAGTTTTAAGGTGGCCAAGTGTCCACATGTGCCCAAGTGTGCACAAAGAGTTTTAAGGTGGCCAAGTGTCCACATGTGCCTAAGTATGCACAAAGAATATTTTTTTAAGGTGGCCAAGTGTCTACATGTGCCTAAGTATGCACAAAAAATTTTAAAGGTGGCCAAGTGTTCACATGTGCCCAAGTGTGCATAACGAACTTCAAGAGGTGGCCAAGTGTCCACGGTGCCCAAGTGTGCACAACCAGTAAATAAACATAAATTAAGAATGATAAGCATAAATGGATTTGATAACCTTATGATAATTCGTTTTTATAGCATGCCCGATATTTTATCTGAAAGAAATAGTATTTGATTGCACTGACATTTAAATTAATCATATACATTGCTTTCCAATTATCTTTATGAATTATGCTATATTTTATTTTATTTTCAAGAATGTAGAATTAAATATTTTGGTGCTTGCACCCTGATACATATCAGTTGTTTTAAAACCTGAATTGTTAAACTACTAGGAAACTTGTGTTTCTCATTATATGCTAATATGTATCAGATGTGAACGCATAGTCGGGCCTGGAGATCGAGTTCTTTTTGGGTTAAAGGAAATTTTGTAACCCCTATTTTTGGGTCCTAGTTCAGACATAGTTAGTTCAGAACTAGGATGATTCTTTTGGCAATAGACCTGGGATGTAATTGGGAAAGACCTAGGGAAGGGATATGTGAAGGACTGATCTAATTTAGAAATTTGTAAAAGGGGTCTGAGTGACAGGATTATTATCTCCAGACTCCCTATGGATGGGTACTTCATATATCCGGGTACATGTTTACGAAACTATAATTGATATTATGGGACATGTATTTATTTAAATTGCATGAAGGTTTTAATTTTTGCTGTGTAGTATAATATTTCTTTTATTTCGCTGTGCATACAAGTCTTTTAATCTAAGAAAAAGATCCTGAACCTAATCCACTTAATATAACTTAATGGTATAACTGATCAGACATTAATTAAATAAAAGGATAAGAATAATGTACCGAACCTATCTGTTTGCATCGGAGGAAATGTAATACTAGATAGGGGTGTTACAATCTACAACCAAGTTCTTTGCACCTTTCTTGTCCTTGATCTCAATATCAAATTCCTGCAAGAGCAAAATCCATCTAATGAGTCTAGGCTTAGCATCATGCTTACTGAACAAATACTTCAAGGCTTCTGTGTAAACCACAATTTTGGATAACACCAAATAGCATCGAAATTTTTCAAAAGCATAGACCACTACAAGCAACTCCTTTTCAGTAGTGGTCTAGTGCTCCTGGGCATCAGTTAAGGTCTTGCTAGCATAATAGATTGGCTAGAAGTATTTATCAATTCTCTAACCTAACACAACTCTAACTGCAAAGTCACTAGCATCACACATTAGTTTAAAAGGCAGCCCCCACTTAGGTGGAACCATAATAGGGGCTATGGTTAGTCTTTCCTTTAGTAACTCAAATGCATGCAAACAATTAGTATCAAACACAAAAGGTGCATCCTTGACAAGCAACTGAGTTAAGGGCCTAGCAATCTTAGATAAATCTCTAATAAATCTCCTAAAAAAACTAGCATGCCTTAAGAAACTCCTAACAACCTTAACAAAACTAGGGGGTGGTAGTTTTGATATAGTCTCAACCTTAGATTTATCTACTTCCATTCCTGCATGTGATATCTTATGCCCAAGAACAATCCTCTCTCTCACCATAAAGTGACATTGTTCCCAATTAAGAACTAAGTTTTCTTCTATACATTGTGCAAGAATATGTTCTAAATTAAGCAAACAATGAGAGAAAGAGATACCAAAAACTGAGAAGTCATCCATAAAAACCTCTATAGACTCCTCAATCATGTCATGGAAGATTGCCATCATGCACCGTTGAAAAGTGGCTAGTGCATTGCAAAGTCCAAAAGGCATCCTTCTATAAGCGAAGGTGCTATATGGGTAGGTAAAGGTGGTTTTCTCTTGGTCTTCAGGTGCAATGGGAATCTAAAAAGAACTTGAAAACCATCAAGAAAGCAATAAAACATGTAACCTGCCAAACGTTCAAGCATCTAGTTAATGAAAGGCAGAGGAAAATGGTCTTTCTAGGCTGCATCATTGAGCCTCCTATAATCAATGCAAACCCAAAAACCTATTTCCGTCCTAATGGGTGTGAGTTCATCCTTCTCAATCTTGACCATTGTCATGCCACCCTTCTTAGGTACAACCTACACAGGACTCACCCAAGAGCTATCAGAAATGGGATAAATCAAACCTGCATCAAGAAGTTTAATTACCTCCTTTTTCACCACTTCCTTTATGTTTGGGTTTAACCATCTCTGTGATTGCACCACTAGCCTATAGCTATCATCCATTAGGATCTTGTGTGAACAATAGCTAGGATTAATCCCAATAATGTTAGCCATCTTGTAAGTGAAGGCCTTAGGGTATTTCCTGAGAGAGGTCAAAGTCATCTCCCTCTCCTCAGGTGTCAAGTCAACTTCTATAATTATTGGCAGCTTCTCTACCTCATCCAGATAGGTGTAGCTTAAGTGCTTAGGTAATTCCTTTAATTCTAGGGTTGAGGGGTCCTCAATTGAAGGTTTCACCTTTTGTACCTCTAATCTATCAAGAGAAACAAAAGGGTCATTAAAGCTGTTGGGCTCGACAGCCAGCAAATAAGCTAGTTGTTCCAACACTTGCTCGTTGGACAACTCATCCTCATCTTCTTGTAATGCCACCTGTAAAGGGTTAACAAGTAAAAATTCCTGCAATTCAGACTTAACCACGTCATCGAAGACATCTATAGAATATACAGTATCATCATGGTCAAGATTGTCTCTTAGATGTAGCTAAGTCAAAAGTAACAGTCTTATCCCCTACTCTAAGTTTCAAATTCCCATCACAGACATCTATAATAGCCCTGGATGTTGCAAGAAAAGGCCTACCTAGAATCAAGGGTATGCTACTCTCACCCTCCAGATCTATCACAATAAAATCAACAGGAAAGATGAATTTATCAACCTTTACAAGTACATCTTTAACTATACCTCTAGGATATTTAACAGTTCTATCAGCTAATTGCATATTCATCCTAGTAGGTTTTGGCTCACTCAATCCTATTCTATCAACCAAGCTAGTAGGCATTAAATTTATGCTAGCTCCTAGTGTAACCCCCCAATCGTACAGTTCCTTTTAAGTTGATTAACTAATATAAACTATATACTATAAGATTGGTGAATTACTACTTCCCTTACCTGAGTCAATTCTTAATTGTTTACCAAATGAAGTAATTAGTATTATTGGTTTGGGTTACTACACTCGGGATCTCACACATTACGTAGCAAAAATAAAAACATATTAGTTAAAATAACATACATGTGTATACATATATTCATATACATCAACATTCATTTATAGTGTATACATATCATTCATTAGACATATATCTATGGATATTTGAGAGTGTTAGCTAGGGTAAGGAGACAACAAGCCTGTCACTCATACCCATTTAACAAAAATAGCTAGTGGATTCCTAGCTCACATATCCTAATACATATATGCCCATATCATATACATCAAAACTATTCTCCTAATCCTTTTACCAAAAATATTACAAGGATTCAGGGTATGGGGCATACTAAAAAGTTTCCTACAACTTTACATCCTCAAGGTGTGGGAGGGACTTCCCATATATACACAACCCATACTTCATGAATCATAGGAAAATACCCTAGGAAGGGTATCTCCACCACTTCCACCTCAACTTCTAATACTATCTGGAACCTAGGCATCTAATACAAACTAGCATTTTTATGAGAATCATCTCAGTAGCATTAATAACCATTTTTCAAAACAGCTAGTTTGTACCACCGTAAACTCATACAAAAATTCTACATTCTTTTTCATGAAAAAAGACATCTATTGGGTGATTCTATATAACATTCCATTTAAATTTCATACTTGCATGCATAAACTTAACTCATAGTACATATCTCATCAATTCATCAAAACATATAGGTAACATAGCATTATTCATATAACTTTCATCATAACATAAAGAGAAATAAGGAAATAAGAGCACTTCTCATTGGCCTATGCCAATCATTATACATTGGCCTTTGCCAATCATCATTATAATTATCATCATATAATTGCATAATAAGAGAAATCTGGAGGGGCAACATGTGCACCACTCCATGTTTTCGCATATGTACTGTGGCAACTCTGCCTGGAAGTCCTCGACTGCATATAACATTTGTGTACATTCTAGAGTGTCCTCTAGTGGATCCAAGTACCATAAGGTTCCCAACTCTGGGTCTCACACATTAAGTACATTCTCCGGTCCTCAAAACACTATTCATAAACATATATATATGGGTGAATCGGTGCATACTATAGTTCTGTAAATTCTAAGTATGTGACTTTTCATTTACATTGGCCATTAAGTCACTAACTTACAATTTACAACTATCACGATAATCATGGAATGTCCGATCACTATCCCATACCAGCAACCAGTCATTCAGATATGAACCTATCTACCATAAATACATATATTAAGAATACAATTTTCATTTCTCTTATGAATTCTTGCTCTTTCCTTTTAACTTTCGTCACTTTCATGCTCTTTCTCATTTACATTCAAAGTATATGTTACCTTGCTTGCAATTTGAGTTTAATCTCTAGTTTGGATTTAGTTTTTAGGCTAGACATCATTCAAATATATCATTAAGTTCATCTTTTCATAAAAAAAGGTGGCAGTCGACTGATTGCATTCTGTCTAAATTTTTAAAATTCTAAATGGAGAGCTATCGATCAGCGCTAGTCTTTGTGATCGTCACGCTAGCTTCTTGTGAACTGACGATCATTTGTTGGGTCGGGGTAGTTGACTGCTCTGTTCTTGGGCATTTCTGGAAAAATGAAGAACGCGATAATCAACTTCTAAGTGCCCAGTAGTCGACTGCTAGCATTCTTTATACGATTCTGGACATCTCAAGAGCATGACAGTCGACTACTGCACCGAGGTAGTCGGCTGCTGTGTCTTTCTCTATTTTTTAAATTGCCGTTGACCCAAAATTTAAATCCAAAAACTTGTTTCTAAACCCATTTTGAAATTGATGAACTCACAATAAACCTCTCAGAAACATTTAAAATAAGAAAACAGCCCAAAACATCATGTAATCTTGTCCAAATCTGAGATTAAAACTTATTTTCGTTCAAACTAAAAAACCCATTTTTCAAAAGAAATTTTAAGCATGCACAAGTATTTTTAATCGGTTAAAAACACCCAATAGTGATTAAAAACAATAAGAATGTAGTTTGTAATCCCTTTTTCTTTCAAACAAGTTCAATTTCACAAATTTCAATAGTATGAATAGTAAACTCTGAAATAAAGGGATTGGGTTATTATGCTACCTTTTTGCTAGTTTCTAATAAGTGGTTTTTGATTGGGAAGTGTCCTGGAGTGATTTCCTAGCTCCTCAAATGCTTAAACCCAAGCAACAATGTTGTTTGCTCACAATTCCATCTCCTTCTCTCTCTAACTCGTATACTCTCTCTCTATCTAAAATTTAGACTTTCAGGAAGCAATTGAAGGGTCTGAAGGATTGGCCTATTTATAAGTGATCCGGCCCTTTGCAATTTCGCTCTTAATTCCCGACCATTCGGTCCAAAATGATAATTCTTCCAACTATATGTTAATTTACCATTTTGTCCCTAGCTCACTAGCGAGAAGTTTTCAAATTTCTGTTGCTACAGTAAATCTTTAGGCCAAAATTGCAATTGTCATACTTAAACTTTTCCACTTTTCATTTCAGTCCTTTTCTTTATTCTAGTCAATTTTCTCACTCATTTCTAGTCCAATTCTTGCACTCATGCAATTATATGCAAGCTAACATAACATAAATGCAACATACACAAGCAATTAACTAAAATTAACAAACATCTCTCAAAATTTAAGAGTGGATGTCACACCTAAATCAGCTAAAGCATCCATGACAGACAGTTCACCAATTACACAAGGTACAGTAAAACTCCTTGATCACGCCTCTTAATAGGCTGCTTGTTTTTTAGGATTGCTAAACACTCCTCATTCAGTGTCACCAACCCCAAATCCTCTAGTTTCCTCTTATTGCTCAATATTTCCTTCAAGAACTTCACATAGCGAGGCATCTGTGAAATAGCTTCAACAAAAGGAAGGTTAATCCTTAACTTTTAAAATAAATCAAGAAACTTACCGAATTGTTGATCAACCTTCTTCTGCTTCAGTCTAGCAGGGTATGGAATAGGTGGCTAGTACTCTCTTATAGGGCTCTTCTTACCCTCAACTTGCACCAACTTAGTTACCTCAAGCTCTAGGTCTTTACTGACTGTTTCATCCTACACATTAGTATAATCATCATCAGGTACAAGTAAAAGACTAGATAATTACTTGCCTGATCTCAGAGTAATAGCCTTACAATACTCCCTTGGCTTAAACTCTATGGTGCTGGTGAGCATCCCTGGCTGTCTCTTAGCTAGCACCTTAGAAATCTGGCCTATCTAGTTCTCCAAGTTCTGAATATAGGCCTGTTGGTTTCTAAGTGCTATGTCCATCTGCTGGAACTTGCTCTCTGAAGTGGACACAAACTTCATGATCAATTCCTCTAGATTGGGCTTCTTCTCCTGCCCTTAAGGAAATTGATTTGTAACAGCTTGCTGTTGGGGTTGCTGCTGGTACAACTACTAAAACCTTGGTGGACCCTAGTTATTAGTGTTTCTCTATCCAAAATTTGGATGATTCCTCCATCCAGGTTATACGCGTTGTTGTATGGATTATTCTGCTATCTTGGAGTGTTCCCCATGTAATCCACCTATTTAAAATCAGAAGAACCACTGTGAAAAGAAAATGAAGAAGAGGGGTTAGAAAACATACCTCCCACATTACAACTTACACCATAATGCAGGCCACCACAAAACTTGCAGCTCGACTGTGTTGCTTGCACTAGCATCTAGAGTTGGTCAATCTTTTTAGCTAAAAGATCCACTTGAGCTGCCAAGGTTGATATAGAGTCTGACTGGTTAACCACTCCCTGCCGTCTTAGCCTATCCCTTGAGGATTGGCACTGATAGTTGTTCATAGCTATTTCCTCTATTAAATTTTGTGCCTGTTCAGGGGTTTTATTGTTTAATGCAGCCCTGCTGCTACATCCACCATCTACCTTGTAGCTGTATTTAAACTGCTATAAAAAGTTTGTACCTGCATCCATACAGGAAATCCATGATGTAGGTAACATCTCAGCAAGTCTTTGTACCTCTCCCATGCATCATACATACTCTCATCAGCCATCTGTAACAAAAGAAGAAATGTCATTATGCATTTTTGCAGTCTTAGTTGGTGGAAAATATTTGTACAAAAACTTTTCAGCCAAAGTATCCCAAGTAGTGATGGAGTTAGGTGGTAGGGATTGTAACCATCTCTTTGCTCTGTCTCTCAAGGAAAATGGAAACAATTTAAGCCGAATGGCGTCATCGATAGTTCCATTAATCTTGAAAGTGTCATATATTTCCAAGAAATTGGCTATGTGAGCATTAGGGTCTTTGTTGGGTATTCCTCCAAATTGTACCATTTACTGCAACATTTGGATCACATTTGGCTTGATCTCAAAATTGTTAGCTGCTATTGTAGGCCGAGTAATGCACGTCTGTGTCCCTTCCAATGAAGGTCTAGCGAACTCGTACATCATTCAGTTAGTACCATCATTGTTATTTACAACAATCTTTGGTGATCGAAGATCAGGGATCTCAACTGGCTCCTCCTCTAATATCTCAACTAGCATCTCTTCTTGATGACGGTGTGCACGAGTCCACAATAATTGTTCTGGATCAGATAGAGGGTCTATAAGTATAGGATTGGACCTCCTGGTCATAAAATACCTGAATCTAACAACAGTGAAATAGCCTAACAACTAGATTAGAGGGTAATAAACCAAAACAAATAGTAAAACAAAATAGATAAAAACCAATAACAAAAACAAAAATAAAACAAATAAAAACTAACTAAAAATAGCAAAATAATTACTCCAAAATAAAATAAAATAAACAAAAGAAAAAATGAAACTAATAAAAGCCAATAACTAAATGAACAGAAAGACACAACTAAACAGAAACAGAAACAAAACAAAACAAATAAAAAATGGCTAATGTAACAAATACAATTTCACTCTAGTTTTCACAAACAATCTTCAGTAACGGCGCCAAAAACTTGATGTGTGTTCCTACCAATGCTGCCTATGCAACTACACCTAAGGCAGTGAACCTATCGATGCAGCCTAGTGTAATGGTGAATATCAAGGTCGTATCCATAGATCTCACCTCTCGGGCGATACTCTCCTCACGCACGCGATGCAAAATATGGCAATGCACTCTTCCAAGCGCATTGCACTTTTCCAAATTTGGGTCTTTTCTTCCTCATGCAAGCTGCTCACTTTTCACTATTCCCAGCCTGATCCAAGGCGCAATAAGCCTTTAGCTCAGTCCAATAGGTGAAATTGGCCCAAATGGCCTATTTTGGGTTCTCTAAAGACTATCTAGGCTCAAAATTTCTCTGTTTACTGATGATGACTTAATAAAATTCTTGAAAATAAAAATAATGCAAACTTAAGTGATTTTTAAAATAAAATCACATAAAATGCTCTTAAAATGGACAATTCACGTTAAGCAATTATGTACAAAATAAGAAACATCAGCTATCTAGCTTTGTGGCTGCAGTTTATGACCAGGTGTACAGATCATGAGCCAATAAACCCTTTATCTGAGCCTGAGAGATATCTCAACAATACGAGATCTCGCTCATAACATATTGAGAAAGAACCTGTTCAGACTCCTAACTATACACAGCCCAACATGGCTAACAATAATAATGAAGATGGTAATTGAACGATGTATGATTTTGTGAGGCCTTCATTAGAAGGAACACAAACATGCATTAATCGGCCTACTGTCGCAGCTAACAACTTTGAAATAAAGCTAAATATCATCCAAATGATACATGATGAGAGCACGTATAATGCATGAGAGAGGTAAAAGGACCTATCAAGATGTTGCCTACACCATGGACTGCTTGTATGGATGCAAGTACAGACCTTCTACAATGTTTTAAACCTAGCCGCTAAGCAGATGGTGGATGCTGTAGTAGGGGGTGCTCAGAATAATAAAACCCCTGAGTAGGCATAAAATCTAATAGAGGAGATGGCCATAAACAATTACCAATGGCAATCCTCTAAAGATAGATCTGTAGGATAGGGAGTTTCCCATCAAGCAAACTCTACATCACTCTTGGCAGCTTAAGTAGAGCTTCTAGCCAAGAAAATAGACCAACTGTAAATGTCGGTACAAACAACACAGTCAAGCTATAAATTTTGTAGTGGCCTACATTATGGTGTGAACTATAATGCAAGAGGTATGTTTGCAAATCCTTTATCTGCATTTACTTCTAATATGGGTTTTGCTAACTTAGAATAGGTAGATTACATAAGAGCTGGCCCCAAGACAATAAAATAATCCATACAACAATACATACAACCCCAGTTAGAGGAATCATCCCAATTTTGGATAGAGGAACAACAATAACAACCAAAGTCTACCAGGATTTCAGAGGTTACACTAGCAGTAGCCTCAGCAACAAGTTTCTCCAAATCAATTCTCTCAAGGACAAGAAAAGAAGCCTAACCTTGAGGAACTCTTGATTAAATTCATGTCTACCTCAGAATAGGCTATAACAAACAAATATAGCCCTTAGAAATCAACAAGCCTTAATTCAAAATTTGGAAAATCAAATGGGCTAGATCTCTAAGATGCTAACTAAAAGGCAGACAAGCATGCTCCCTAGCATCATCGAATCTAATCTAAGGGAGCACTACAAAGCCATCACCCTGAGGTTGGGCAAGGACTTAACTAGACCTTTACCTTTATCTAAATACAATGAAAGTGTGCCAACTAAACCAAACAATGAAAAACCAAAATTGGCAAAAAGAGGACTAATGAATGGAAAAGGGTAGAAAAGCCTGATGATAGAATACCAGCCACCCATTCCATATCCTGCTAGACTCAAGTAGGAAAAGGTTAATTAGTAGTTCGGTATGTTGCTAGACCTGTTTAAACAACTAACGATCAATCTTCCTTTTTTGTAGCCATTTCGGATATGCCTTATTATGCAAAATTCTTAAAGGAGATTTTAAGTAACAAGAGGTAACTAGAAGATTTTGGCCGAGTGACCTTAAATGAGGAATGCTCAGTAATCTTACAAAATAACCTACCCACAAATAAATGAGATCCAGGAATCTTCACCTTACCTTGTGTCATTGGTGAACTCCTAATTAAGGATGCCATAGCAGACTTAGGAGCTAGCATCAACTTAATGCTAACCAGATTGTTTGATAAACTGGGATTGAGCAAATCAAAACCCACTAGGATGAGCATACAATTGGCAACTAGAACCCTCAAATATCCTAAGGTTATAGTGGAAGATGTGCTTATGAGAGTTCTAATATTCATATTTTTCTTATTGTCAGATACATTTCAAATTTATAAAATTTAGCAGTTTTATGCTGAAAGGTTGTAATTAAATTACCCTAAATTTTTGAAAATGAGAAAGGGACCAAACTGAAAGAAAAAGTCAAGGACTAAAGTGAAATGTAAAAAGGTTTCACTAAAAGACAAAAACTAATCATTATTATCCAAAATATCTCACACATTTTATGGCACGTAATAATGATGTCAAAAAGTATCTTAGCACATTTATAATGTGTAATGATTATGTCAGAAAAATATCTAAAAGTTATGATGACTTTAGAAAAATATCCAAGGGCAAAACGGATAATTTTTACCCAAAGATAAAATGGTAATTTTACCTAAGGGTAAAATAGTAATTTTTACATTGGGGCTAAAATGGTCATTTGATCATGACAATTCTCATGGAGTTCCTCCAACAACACTTTTCAAAATTATGAAGCAAAATGAGGGGTAAAATAGTTTTTTTACCATAAAGGGCAAAATGGTAATTCTGCATTAGGAATAAAATAGTAAATTTTATTAAAAGGACAAAATGTTCATTTTGACAAGAAAAAATTTGTATAATTCCAATAATGCCCTCCCACTAATACCACAACTATTTGATAAAATTTGAAGGGGTAAATTGGTTATTTTGCCACAAAAGACAAAATGGTCATTTAGCCACCACTTTTTATTACATGTCTTATTCTCCAAGGGATGCAAAACTGACGTGAGAGAGAGGGGGAGAAGACCAAGAGCTTGAAGGAAGATGGAGGAAGAAGGAGAAGGAGATGAAGTGAAGGAAAATCCAAGGAAAAGGCACTTTCATTGGCAAATCAAGGTAGTTAGACAATTCTACACCCTTTATTTCATGGTTTATGGTATTTTTCATGTGTTTAGAGAATTTTTCATGGCTACCATGAATTTTGAGATTTCTTTGTAAGATACTTATCTTTACATGACAACATCATAATATGTATTAAGACAAGTAGTTACATTATTCTTTACCTTATTATGTTAAAAAAATGAGCCTGAGCATTAAATCCATCAATAATTAATTATTTGATTAGGTTTGGGTTCTTTTGCTCAGGTTAACATATTTCAGCATAGCAAAAATAAAATTCCATCCATTGCAGCAAAATTTATAAAACATAATACATATATATATTTATCATTACACTGTTTAATACACAAGTCAGGATATGTGAAATATTCATTTAGAGGGGTAAGGAGACAACAAGCCTGTCACTCAAACCCCTTTACAAAAAGAATCCTACTATAAAGATCCACATATCCTATTTCATATGTGTGTGTATGCCCTTCTTTCTATGTACACTTAAAAAAGAATGGTATTCTTAATTCTATCCCAAATAGAATATGTTGAGAATTAGGACCAAAAAGGGCTACAACTACATAATCACATATACTTCTTTAACATGCTAATTTGTAGGAGGAATTTCAAATACTGCTATTATATATATATATCTTTCAAAACAGTAAAGGTTCCTAAAAAGGAAACCTCCACCACCGCTATCTCTATCTCCATCATAAATGTAACAACCGAAAGGATTTTAAAAGATAAAAAAATTTGATTTTTAACCCTAACCCCTCTTAAACGAAGCCTGGCACGACTTTCGAGGATAGTGATTCGAGACAAAGGTTGTTCAAAGCCATAAACATGATCAAATAGAAGGAAATGCAATCCAACGATCAGAAACTGACGGAAGAAGTTTCATGCGTCAATTTTGTTGACGGAGGCTAAAAATTTTGCATAGAAATGTGTGTTGACGTCTGGAAAGATGCCGACACCCTAAAACATCCTCGGGTGGCCCAGGAAAAGTCAGAATCGTCCCTAGAGGCTTTAAATTTCACGAATTCCCTCTATTTCTCTCATATATTTCTCTCTCCTTACCACACTCTCTCTCTTTTCCCTCTTTTCTCTCTCCTCCTTCCTCCACTGTGAACGGCCGCTACAGCCACCATGGGCCGCCACCAAGGGCACCAACCGACAGCCTTCACTGCCCACAACCTCTAGCAACCAACCACGGCCACCAACGGCCGCCGGAGCTGCAGGAAAAATGCCATTTTTTCCCTCAATCGCGCGAAACTTCACCAGCTCAGATCACCACCGTCCGTCACCGTTGACCATCACTGCCCCTACCACTGTGTAGCCTGATCTGCCAGCTTCCTCTAGTAGCTCGCCACCGTCGAAAGGAGGCCGGACGCACCTGGATCGAGGGAAACTCCGTCCGCCGTGTGAGAATCTTTGTGGCCAGAAAACATCGCCCAAACGGCCGTGAATCGCCGCGCCACCACTGTATTCAGACTCCTAGACTCGCGGGCTTCACCATGGTGTC
The DNA here is from genome assembly GCA_031216115.1 of Senna siamea. NCBI lineage: Eukaryota > Viridiplantae > Streptophyta > Magnoliopsida > Fabales > Fabaceae > Senna > Senna siamea. The sequence goes on from CM062354.1 coordinate 17,102,868, forward strand.
ATTTTCGAGGCAAACCGCTCCCCTCCGCCGTGCGCCACCGTACGCCACCGTGTGCCTTAGTGAGCCGCCGTGCCGGAGCTTCTGGAAGTGCATCGGGAGAAACCGAGACCACCGTGACACAGAATTCCATCATCCGAGCACATTGGTAAGGTCTGATTTCCCAAAAACTAATGGTATATGACTAAAATGGCTGCCGAACGTAATTATACAATAAATTAACCTAGGTATTTGAGTAACCGGATTTAGGATCGGAAAATGGATGACGTGACGAGTCTGAATATTTAATTTCATGTCCAGGAAATTAATTGGGCTCAGAAATTGAGACTTCGTGAGATTCAGAATTGATTTGGAGCGACAGGAGACCAGGTAGGATAATTTACACTTCCCGAACCCTAGAATTGATTTAGTGAATACCTGAATGATTTAGATGATTTGCATGGAATTGCGTGCTGCTTTCGATGGGATAAATTGCATGCCTGTGTGCTGAAAACCCTAATTGCATGTTAGACACCTTGTTTATCGAGTTTAGATGCCTTTAGGACGGATTTACTTAGGGTTGGGTACTTGATAGCCAGTATGGGACGGCTGTTAAGTATCCCTAGTACAGGGAGCTTTTAAACGAGACTATTTTTATCAGATTTAGCCTGTACTGAGTTAGGGATTACGCGTTAAACCAGGACGACCCTAAGAAAGGTTTAGGGAGTATAAGGGTGGATAACCTACACGGGGAAACGTTGTGATTTAGGCGTAATACCCTAGAACCCTGAGGAATAGCCGACCGAGTGCATGTGAGTTCGAATAGACTATATGAGGATGAGAATTGGCGTATGTGCACATGCTAGGGGACGCCCTAGATGTTGATTCTCACCCAGTCCTTGAGTGAGTGATTGGTGTTACGGATCACACTCAAAATATAGGCTTGATGCGGGTGATTGGTGTTACGAATCACACCCAACGATAAGAGAGGTATTCTCTCTGGATGACATGCAATTAGAAGACGATGATTTAGATTTGGTTACAGTGGATTTGTAGCCAACGTGGATTAAGATATACCGGGCATGGGATTTTACTCGATTTTGATGATTGATTTTAAAAAGAAATGGATTTTATAATTCCGATTAATTGCTGCGATTTCCATGTAATTAAATGATTTTTAAAGATAAGGTATTTCACTATTTTCGAACTGATTTCGGGAAGATGATTTCGGTGTTTGCACCGCTGGGTATTCAACCAGTTTTTGAATGATATTTGAATTGTGAATTATTCTACTGGGAATCATATCTCATTAGGTTGTTTACTCAGATGAACAGGGACAGGGACAGGAACCCAGACGATAGCCGAGGCTGACTTGAGGATAGACCGGAGGATGATTTAGCTTAGGCTTGAATCGTTTGTACATATACTCTAATGACGTTGTTGTTTATTGGTTTCTGTCTCTTATGTTTTCTGTATGGAATGGACTGAATGTACATGTAATATTTCAGATAGTGTGTATGGATTGTAGTGATGAATTGACGTTACTGTATATGGATTTATGTTAATTATGTTTATTTCTGTTGTTGGACTGGCTGTTTGATTGTAAACAGGTGATTTTGTACTTTGGATATGATCAAAATATGGAGGAAACTCTGCTGGATTTTCGGTAGGGTTTACTGCTGTAAACTTGGGAAATTCAGTTAGAATGTATGTGAATGCTTGACAGTATATGTATATGAGTTTTGGATGTGGAGTTTAATGATTGTACGTCGTATGTTTGGACTTTAGTTTCATTCCAGAGTTATTGATGATGTATGTATGTGTATTTAGTCAGCTGCGTGTGAATCAGGGTTGAACGAAATCTGAATGGACAACGAAAAGTCTATTTGGGTTACGCTCAACCAGTAGCGATCCCCTGACATCCCCACATAGGGAATAATTATGTAAACTAACCCATATGCTTCTGCTAATCAGATAAGCATCGCGTATGACGTATTAGGGGGTTGTTACAATTATGGTATTAGGGGGTGGATTGTAATGTCCCACATCGGTTGGAGAGGGGAACGAAGCATGCCTTATAAGGGTGTGGATACCTCTCCCTTGTGGACGCGTTTTCCCCCTCAACAAGGGGAAGAACAAAACCGTGAGGTGGCTCGATAACCACCAAAGCAAACAATATTTGCAAGTGGGTGGCTGGACTGTTACATTGGTATCAGAGCCCCGTTTGTCAGATTGTTGGGTTTAGTGGGTTAAGGACTTGAATTTTTGGGCTTGCAACTTTAGGATTTTGATTGATTTGACTCTGGAATGTTAGGACCTGATTTTGAATCGATAATGAATGGAATGAAGTAAATATTTTACTGATTAACTGTTGCTGTGTGAATGATCTATTTGTTTCTGTATCAGATAAGCATGGCAGAATCGAGCAGGGACGCCACATGTAGGCCCAGAGGAAGGCCAAGGCACAGAAACCAGGGTGCTTCAGGTAGTGGTAGCATGGAGACTGAGGTCGACATGCGTGACATGATGGAATCCATCCGGTTGATGGCCAATGCGATGAGAGACCAGGCCACTACCAGTGCCAATGCAATGAGACACCAGCAGGAAGATAGACAGACGAGAAACGACGGAGCCACCCAACATGCGAACCTACTGTATCAGGGATGGATTGAATTTCAGAGAGCAGGTCCATCTCTGTTTACAGGTGCCTCTGATCTAGCTATTGTGGAAGCTTGGGTAAAATAAATTGAAAAGATTTTCAAGTTGTTGCAGTGCGACGATGAACAGAAAGTCACATATGCAACGTACATGCTGAAAGGTGAAGCGAAACTTTGGTAGACAGATGCCCAGCAACTGATGGAGAGCCGAGGCATTCCACTGACTTGGGAATCTTTCAAGAGAGTCTTCATGGATCAATATATCCCTGAGAGCGTGAAAAAAGCTAAGGAAGCACAGTTCTTGAAACTCACACAGGGAGGCAGGCCGTTTGACGAGTATCTGAAACAGTTTGAAGAATTATCACGATACTCCACTTACCTACGAATGCATTACGATGAGGCCTGGAAGGCAAAACAACTAGAAGAAGGCCTAGATTTGCCTATGAAGACTCAGTTAGCTACCCTAGAGATTCGAGACTTCGCCACACTGGTCAACAAGTGCCGAATTCTGAGCAAGAATCTAGAACAGAGACAAACTCAGAATATGACACAACTAACAGGGAATACGCCCATACAAGCACCCAGAAACCTTAATGTAAGAAGCGGTATGTTTAAACCGCAACCAGGGGCTTCTAGTAGCAGTGGAAGACGACCTGACAATAATCCCTGTCCGAAGTGTGGCACCAGACATCCGAATCAACCTTGCTGGCATCAAACTCCACTCCAGTGTTATAGATGTGGGGGAACAGGACATATGGCCAGATACTGCCCTTCCACGGGGAATCAGCCGACATCCGGTAGCCGAAGACCACAGGCTCCAGGGAGAGTTTTTACTATGAATGCTGCCAATGTCGACAGGTCTTCAGGCTTGATGCAGGGTAGAGGTAAAATTTATAATTTTTCTTTGATAGTATTGTTTAATTCGGGTGCTACGCACTCATTTATTGCTGATGCATGCGTAGAAAGAGTAAGATTACCTGTTCAAACCCTGCCCTGTGACCTATACATATCCACACCCTTGGGAGAAGCCACTATGTCCCCATGAGTATGCCTAAATTGCCCCTTAACCATTGAAGATACTTTATTCCTTGTGGACCTAGTGTGTATACCATTGTCAGGGATCGACATTATTTTGGGAATGGATTGGTTGACTAGGAATCGGGTCTTGTTGAATTGTTCCGAAGGGAAAATTACTTATCTGGATAACGTACCTGTGCAAGGGAATGACAGAGCTTGTGAGATAGGTGATATGTCCCTTAATCTCTCTGAGGTAGAGTTGTAGGATAGACTAAGTCAAATCTCAATCGTTAGTGACTTTTCGGAGGTATTTCCTTTGGAAATAAGTAAACTGCCACCACCTAGGGAGATAGAATTCACCATTGACCTGATTCCGGGAGTGGGTCCAATAGCTATGACCCCATATCGTATGGCCCCAGCAGAATTAAGAGAATTAAAGGTCCAAATCGAAGATATGTTAGAGAAGGGGTTTATTAGGCCAAGTATATCACCATGGGGAGCTCCGGTCTTATTCGTAAAGAAGAAAGACGGGAGTTTAAGACTGTGTATTGATTATCGGCAATTGAACAAGGTGACCATTAAGAACAAATACCCATTGCCACGTATTGATGATTTATTTGATCAGTTGCAAGGCGCGACTGTATTTTCTAAGATAGATTTAAGATCAGGATACCACCAGATTAGGGTTAGAGAGGAGGATATTCCTAAGACAGCGTTCAGGACAAGATACGGCCACTATGAGTTTCTAGTGATGCCGTTTGGATTGACGAATGCACCCGCTATTTTTATGGACTATATGAACAGGATTTTCAGACCCTATTTAGATCAATTTGTTGTGGTATTCATCGATGATATCTTAGTCTATTCCAAGACTCACGAAGAGCATGCCCAGCATCTTAGCATGGTGCTACAGATATTGGAAGAGAAGAAATTGTATGCAAAACTGGAGAAATGTGAGTTTTGGTTAGAAGAAGTGAAATTCTTAGGACACGTGGTAAATGGCGAAGGGATAGCGGTCGACCCAAAGAAAATTGAAGCGGTATTAGATTGGGATCGACCTAGAACGATCACTGAGATTAGAAGTTTCCTGGGTTTGGCTGGCTATTATCGAAAATTTAATTAAGGATTTTCACAGATAGCTATGCCACTAACCCAGTTGACTCGGAAAGGGGTAGAATTCAAATGGAGTGAACAGTGTGAGACTAGTTTTCAAATTCTGAAAGAGAAATTAACTACCGCTCCTGTACTAATTATTTCGAAACCCCTAGAACCCTTCACTGTATACACAGATGCATCCTTGGGAGGCCTAGGTTGTGTTTTGATGCAGGATGGAAAAGTTGTGGCTTATGCATCGCGACAATTGAAACCTGCAGAGGAGAACTATCCCACCCATGATTTAGAACTAGCTGCCATTGTGTTTGCTCTAAAGATTTGGAGACATTACCTGTATGGCACCGTATTTGAGGTATATAGCGATCATAAGAGCCTTAGGTATTTGTTTGATCAGAAGGAATTAAACATGAGGCAGCGTAGGTGGGTAGAATATTTGAAAGACTTTGATTTTGAGTTGAAGTATTGTGCAGGAAAAGAAAATGTTGTAGCCGATGTATTAAGCCGAAAGTCACTATAACTAGCTAGTTTAATGATTGGTGAGATGAGGTTACTTGAGGATTTTAGGAACCTTAGCCTCAATGTAATCTCATTTTCGCAAAGATTAGTGATGAGTGACTTTTTGATAACCTGCGAATTGAGAGAACTAATTAGACAAGCCCAACTTGAGGATGAATCCTTGGAGATATATGCCGACCAACCTGATTTTAGACTAGCACCTGATGGAGTTTTAATGTTTAGAAAAAGGGTAGTGATTCCGAACCATCAGGAACTAAAGGAAAAAGTGTTAGTAGAAGCTCACAGAAGCCATTACACTATTCACCCAGGTATTTCCAAGATGTATCAGGACTTAAAGAGGAACTTTTGGTGGCCTGGTATGCGGAGAGATATCACGGATTACGTGAATGACCGTTTGAATTGTCAACAGGTTAAGATAGAGCATAATAAACCCGCAGGGCTACTTAAGCCATTGGAGATACCAGAGAGGAAATGGGATCAGATCACTATGGATTTCGTGGTAGGATTACCTAGAACACCAACAGGATTTGATGCCATTTGGGTAATAGTGGATCGGTTAACCAAATCTGCACACTTTTTGCTTGTTAAAGTGCGTTACTCCATGGAGAAATTGGCCGAAGTGTACCTTAGGGAAATCGTAAGATTACATGGAATACCGTCAGGTATAGTATCTGATCGAGACCCTAGGTTTACTTCGAGATTCTGGCAATACCTACAGCAAGCCTTAAGAACCCAGCTTAAATTTAGCACAGCCTATCATCCTCAGACTGACGGGCAGTCTGAGAGGACTATTCAAACCCTAGAAGACATGTTAAGGGCGTGTGTGCTAGAGCAGAAAGGAAGTTGGGATAAACACCTGCTGTTGATAGAGTTTGCATAAAACAACAGTTATCACACTACCATCGGCATGGCACCGTATGAGGCTCTGTATGGGAGGAGTTGTAAGTCACCTTTAAGTTAGGTAGAAATGGGGGAGAGTGCACTGTTGGGACCCGAGATGGTACAAGAAACCACTGATCAAATTAAAATGATCAGAGAAAAGATGATAATCGCCCAACAGAGGCAAGAATCCTATGCCAACAAGAGAAGAAGGCCTTTGGAATTTAACGAGGGAGATCACGTATTTCTGAGAGTGTCCCCTACCACGGGTATCAGTAGACAGGTAAGGACAAAGAAATTAAGCCCTAGATTTCTAGGACCATTCCAAATTTTACAAAGAGTCGGTCTCGTTGCCTACCAAATTGCTTTACCTCCCTATTTGTCCAACCTACATGATGTTTTCCATGTCTCCCAACTTCGTAAATATATCCCAGATCCTGCGCATGTATTAGAGAATCAACTGATAATATTAAAGGAAAATTTGACTTATGAATCTACTCCTGTTCAAATCCTTGACTATAAGACTAAGCAACTTCGAAGTAAAATAATCCCTTTAGTTAAGGTACTTTGGCAGGATGTAGCGTCGTAGGAGATGACGTGGGAGAAAGAAGAAGAGATGAGGCAAAGATACCCAGAGTTGTTTATAGGTATGAATTTTGGGGACAAATTTCTTTTAAGGGGGGGAGAATGTAACAACCGAAAGGATTTTAAAAGATAAAAAAATTTGATTTTTAACCCTAACCCATCTTAAACGAAGCCTGACATGACTTTCGAGGATAGTGATTCGAGACAGAAGGTTGTTCGAAGCCAAAACCACGATCAAATAGAAGGAAATGCAATCCAAAGATCAAAAACTGACGGAAGAAGTTTCGTGTGTCAATTTCATTGATGGAGGCCAAAACTTTTGCATGGAAATATGTGCCGACGTCTGGAAAGATGCCGACACCCTAAAACATCCTCAGGTGGCCCGGGAAAAGTCAGAATCATCCCCAGAGGCTTTAAATTTCACGAATTCCCTCCATTTCTCTCATATCTTTCTCTCTCCTCACCACACTCTCTCTCTCTTCCCTCTTTTCTCTCTCCTCCTTCCTCTACCGTGAACGGCCGCTACAGCCACCATGGGCCGCCACCAAGGGCACCAACCGACAGCCTTCACTACCCACAACCTCCAGTAACCAACCACGGCCACCAACGGCCACCGGAGCCGCCGAAAAAATGCCATTTTTCCCTTCAATCACGCGAAACTTCACCAGCTCAGATCATCGCCGTCCATCGCCGTTGACCGTCACCGCCCCCACCACTGTGTATCCTGAGCTGCCAGCTTCCTCCAGTAGCTTGCCGCCGTCGAAAGGAGGCCGGACGTGCCAGGATCGAGGGAAACTCTGTCCGCTGTGCGAGAATCTTTGTGGCCAAAAAATGCCGCCCAAACGGCCGTGAACCGCCGCACCACCACTGTATTCGAACTCCTGGACTCGCAGACTTCACCATGGTGTCATTTTCGAGGCAAACCGCACCCCTCCGCCGTGCGCCACCGAACACCGCCGTGCGCTGCCTTGAGCTGCCGTGCCGGAGCTTCTGGAAGTGCATCGGGAGAAATTGAGAACACCGTGACACAGAATTCCATCATCTGAGCACATTGGTAAGGTTCGATTTCCCAAAAACTAATGGTATATGACTGAAATGGCTGCCGAACGTAATTATACAATAAATTAACCTAGGTATTTGAGTAACCGGATTTAGGATCAGAAAATGGATGACGTGATGAGTCTGAATATTTAATTTCATGTCCAGGAAATTAATTGGGCTCAGAAATTGAGACTTCGTGAGATTCAGAATTGATTTGGAGCGACAGGAGACCAGGTAGGATAATTTACACTTCCTGAACCCTAGAATTGATTTAGTGAATACCTGAATGATTTAGATGATTTGCATGGAATTACGTGCTGCTTTCGATGGGATAAATTGCATGCCTGTGTGCTGAAAACCCTAATTGCATGTTAGACACCTTGTTTATCGAGTTTAGAGGCCTTTAGGACTGATTTACTTAGGGTTGGGTACTTGATAGCTGGTATGGTACGGCCGTTAAGTATCCCTAGTACAGGGAGCTTTTAAACGAGACTATTTTTATCAGATTTAGCTTGTACTGAGTTAGAGATTACGCGTTAAACCAGGACGACCCTAAGAAAGGTTTATGGAGTATAAGGGTGGATAACCTACACAGGGAAACGTTGTGATTTAGGCGTAATACCCTAGAACCCTGAGGAATAGCCGACCGAGTGCATGTGAGTTCGAATAAACTGTATGAGGATGAGAATTGGCGTATGTGCACATGCTAGGGGATGCCCTAGATTTTGATTCTCACCTGGTCCTTGAGTGGGTGATTGGTGTTACGGATCACACTCACAATATAGGCTTGATGCGGGTGATTGGTGTTACGGATCACACCCAACGATAAGAAAGGTATTCTCTCTGGATGACGTGCAATTAGAAGACGATGATTTAGATTTGGTTACAGTGGATTTGTAGCCAACGTGGATTGAGATATACCGGGCATGGGATTTTACTCGATTTTGATGATTGATTTTAAAAATAAATGGATTTTATGATTTTGATTAATTGCCGCGATTTCCATGTAATTAAATGATTTTTAAAGATAAGGTATTTCATTATTTTCGAACTGATTTCAGGAAGATGATTTCGGTGTTCGAACCGCTGGGTATTCAACCTATTTTCGAATGATATTTGAATTGTGAATTATTCTACTGGGATTCATATCTCATTAGGTTGTTTACTCAGATGAACAGGGACAGGGACAGGAACCCAGACGATAGCCGAGGCTGACTTGAGGATGTAATCAGGAGGATGATTTAGCTTAGGCTTGAATCGTTTGTACATATACTCTGATGACGTTGTTGTTTATTGGGTTCTGTCTCTTATGTTTTCTGTATGGAATGGACTGAATGTACATGTAATATTTCAGATAGTGTATATGGATTATAGTGATGAATTGACATTACTGTATATGGATTTATGTTAATTATGTTTATTGCTATTGTTGGACTGGCTGTTTGATTGTAAATAGGTGATTTTGTACTTTGGATATGATCAAAATACAGAGGAAACTCTGCTGAATTTTTGGTAGGGTTTACCGCTGTAAACTTGGGAAATTCAGTTAGAATGTATGTGAATTCTTGACAGTATATGTATATGAGTTTTGGATGTGGAGTTTAATGATTGTACACCGTATGTATGGACTTTAGTTTTATTCCAAAGTTATTGATGATGTATGTATGTGTATTTAGTCAGCTGCATGTGAATCAGGGTTGAACGAAATCTGAATGGACAACGGAAAGTCTATTTGGATTACGCTCAACCAGTAGCGATCCCCTGACATCCCCACATAGGGAATAATTATGTAAACTAACCCATATGCTTCCGCTAATCAGATAAGCATCGCGTATGACGTATTAGGGGGTTGTTACAATAACGCTATATCTAGGCATCTGATACATACTAGTACAGTAATGAGAAATAATTTCTCGGTAGCTAAATAAACCATATAATTTCAAATAACTGGCATATACCACTGTATGAATATAGAAAACATTTCTACATTCCATTTCTTTCAAAATAGTTTCCATTTAGTTCCATGGGCATGCTTTATATGAAATATATGCATATGCATTTGTGAATATGAGATTATTGATATTTCATGTCATGAACATATTATGTAACATTACATTGTCATTCTTCATTCATCAATAAAGTACATCATCATGCATTCATATATTATCTGTCATCACATCATTTATACTTTTATAATTGCAGCAACATTTTAGTACCATCAAATTCTTTACCACTAGGGTGACTTTTATTAGTGCCATTAAGTCCACCACTAGGGTATCAAATAGTCACATACACCTCAAGAGGGATCTAATAGTGCCATATTCCACCCTTTTTTGGTGTTCTTTAGGAGAACTTTAATAGTGCCATGGTTCAACCCTTTAGAAACATTCATTGCCCTTTTTATTTATCTTTAAGGAGAGATGTAAATAATGTCGTGCTCTCACCCCTAAGAAGACATTTATAGCCCTTACATATTCACCTCAAAGGGGATTTAATAGTGTCATTCTCCAGCCTTTATTGGTGTCATTCCATACATTTCATTCCTTAATTGCATGTAATATCAAATTTTGCATGCATAATATATGAAATTGAAACATTTAGGTATTAAAACCACAAATAGATGCAATTAACTTTCACATCTTATCTTTCCATCATTTTTACCATTCCTCTTGACATTGAACGTTTTCAATCACATTTAAACTTCTTTCTATTAACACATGGATTCAGCCATTAAGGGGAAAATGGGTGATGCTCTCAGCCAAGGTGAGAAAGAGGGGAAGCTAGGGATTTTTGTGCTATTCTTTCCCATTCTTCCATACTTTTCATCATTCAAGTACAATGGTACAATTTCGTTCCATTACTCATGACACTTTCTCATTCTTAAAAAGTGCATCTATATGTTTAGCCATTCTTTTTATCCATTTTCATGAGTCATATTTTTATGCTAAACATACATTTACACATATTCCATCATCTTCACATATTAAGCACACTTTCAAGATTGAATGGCATAACTAGAAAATGGTAAATTTGCCAAAATCATCAAAATAATATAATGTTCTCTCATGACTGAACACATAAACATTTTTTGACATTTTTCAAGCAAACTTCAATACCATTAAGCTTAGGTGCTCTCGGCTAAGAGAGAAAGTGGGACTAAATGGATGGGTTTCTATCCAACACTTACATAGCTTTCATTTTTAAGCAGTTCTCATGAAAAATCACCATTTTCTTTTTCACTTCCATACCATTTCAACCATTTCAAAATTTATGGTTTTTCATGAAACAATTGCCATCCATGGAAATTTTCATTATTTTATGATTTCAAGCATTTCAACATGTTCATATTCACAAACACAACAATATTTCAACATAAGAAAAACCCATTCAAAGAAATCCACCATAAGAATGTAGAGAGAGAAAGCCCTAGGTTTCTTGAAACATAAAATACTTTAATCTTTCCATAAAACATGAAACTAAGGCTTTAGGATTGTTAAGCTACCTTAGAAATGCAAGAAAAGTGGAATCTTCCAAGTGTTTTGCCTTAATTTTTCTCTTCTCCTAGCCTTGTGAAGCTTTCAGCCTTCCTTCCTTCTTCTCCCCTTTTTTGACTTCTTCTTCTCCTTAAGGAAGAAGATGACTTAAATTTAGGGTTTAAGTGAAATTACCAAAATGCCCTTGGTGTAAAATGACTATTTTACCCTTACTACTTCTCTTTTTCAAGAATGGCATCCTCTCTCCTTTCTTTGGTAATTTCATGAAACTTTAATGATAAATGACTACCTTGCCCTTTCAAATTTTGAATTCCGATTTTGCCCTTCAACTTTTTCAAAAATTACCTTTAGGTCCTTGGATAAAATTACCATTTTAACCTTTATGCCCAAAATGGCCAATCTATTTTTATTTTCTTATCTTTTGGCCGTAACATAAAAAATTCTCAAATAAAGTTTCATAAAGTCTCTTTTATGGAATTATAATTTATCCCTCTTTAGTTAAAATTAACATTTTGCCCTTAGGGATAAAATTATCATTTTTCCCTTCATGGCAACATATTTATTTTTACCCTCATTTCATCTCTCTTTCTAAGATAAGAGAGTAAAAGCCTTCAAATACCATTTCCTAAAGTACTTACATTAAATTATAGTAAGCTCTTTCATAGTAAAATTACTATTTTTCCCTTTCTTTGAGAAAAATTCCAATTTTACCCCTTTATGGTAAAATTAGTGCTACTTGATGAAAATGTCCATTCTACCCCTTATTGCATTATTCTTGAGACCACATAATACAAACATTTACATAAAGAATCATTAATAATAATAATAATATCAAACATATTTGGAGGTGGTTGTTACATTCTCTTTCTACATTCTTATTTGTGTAAAAATCTATGGGGTTACGCTTATTTTGTTGTATGGATGTGTTTATGAGTGTTGAAATGGTTGATTGAATGGTCTATAGTAAAATTGTGAATTTAAGTTCACCATTTCCATGAAATTCTCTTGTTGGATTTGAATATGTAAAGCATGGATTATCATGATTATGGTGGAAAAATGGTATTTCTATTCTTGTTTATTGATGAAAATAGGATAAAGTAAAAGATTGGAGTGAAAGCACTTTGTTTCCCTTTTCCTTTGCTTTTGGCCAAGAGTGTAACATCTGCTCTTTTCATATTCAAGAGATGTATGTTTATTTTAATGAATTGAACGCTTATGTTTGTTGAATTAAATTACATATAGATGCAATCGAATGAGAGTTTTAGGTGAAGAGAAAGAATAGGGACCAAATTGAAAGGAAAAAGATAAAGTGAGGATCAATATGAGAATTTCCAAAACTTCAGAGCAATAGGCCGTAATTTTGGCCAAAAGATTTACTGTAGCAACAAAATTTTGAAAAGTTCCCGCTAGTGAACTAAGGACAAAATGATAATTTAACATATAGTTAGAAGAATTATCATTTTGGACCGAATGGTCAGGAATTAGGAGTAAAATGGCAAAGGGCCGGATCACCTATAAATAGGTGAATCCCTCAGAACCCTTTAATTGCATCTTGAACTCTAAAATTCTAGAGAGAGAGTGTGTAGATGAGTAGAGAGAGAAGCTAAAGGAGAAAGGCAGTGAATCTCATTTCTAGCAAGATTTGAGGTCAGAAAATTGATTAGGAAGGCATCTACAACATTAACTAGCACTTAAACATCAGTTAAACACGGATTAAGGTAGTATAATAACCCAATCCCTTTATTTTGGAGTTTACGATTCACATTACTAAATATTGTGAAATTTTGCTTGTTTGAAAGAAAAAGGGATTAAAAACTACATTCTTATTATTTTTAATTACTATTGGGTATTTTTAACCGATTAAAGATACTTATGCATGCTTAAAATTACTTTTGAAAAATGGGTTTTTCAGCTTAAAAGAAAATGAGTTTTAATCTCAGATTTGGACAAGATTATATGATGTTTTGGGATATTTTCTTGTCGTAAATGTTGTTGAAAATTTTATCTTGAGTTCATCAATTTTAAATAGATTTAAAAATAAGTTTTTGGATTGAAATTCGGATCAACGGTGATTCATAAAACAGAGCAAGATGTAGTAGCCGACTGCCACAGTGTAGCAGTCGACTGTCATGCTCTTGAGATGCCCAGAAACGTATACAGAATGCTAGCAGCCGATTGCTAGGCACTTAGAAGTTGACTATCATGTTCTTCATTTTTCTAGAAATGCCTAAGAACAAAGCAGCCAACTGCCCCGACCCAACAATCGACTTTCGGGCTTTACAGTAAGCTAGCAGTTGACTGCCAGTCACCTAGCAATTGTAATCCCCCAATCCTACAGTTCCTTTTAAATAAATTGGTTAAATAATATAAACTATATACTATAAGATTAGTGAATTACTACTTCCCTTACCCGAGTCAATTTTTAATTATTTATCAAGTGAATAAAAAGTATCATTGTTTTGGGTCACTACAGTCGGGATCTCACACATTACGTAGTGGAAATTAAAACATATTAGTTAAAATAACATACATGTGCATACATATATTCATATACATCAACATTCATTTGTAGTGTATACATATCATTTAGTAAACATATATCTATGGATATGTGAGAGTGTTATCTAGGGTAAGGAGACAACAAGTATGTCACTCATACCCATTTAACAAAAATAGCTAATGGATTCCTAGCTCATATATCCTAATACATATATGCCCTTATCCTATACATCAAAACTATTCTCCTAATCCTTTTACCAAAATATCACAAGGATTCAGGGTATAGGGCATATCAAAAACTTTCCTAAAACTTTACATTCTCAAGGTGTGGGAGGAACTTCCCATATATACACAACCCACACTTCATGAATCACAGGAAAATACCCTAGGAAGGGTATCTCCACCACTTCCACCTCCACTTTTAATACTATCTGGAACCTAGGCATCTGATACAAACTAGCATTTTTATAAAAATAAATCTCAATAGCATTAATAACCAGTTTTCAAAACAACTATTTTGTACCACCATAAACTCATAGAAATTCTTCATTCTTTTTCATAAAACAATACATCTATTGGGTTATCCTGTATAACATTTCATTAAACATTCATACTTGCATACATAAACTTAACTCATAGTACATATCTCATCAATTCATCAAAACATATAGGTAACATAGCATCATTCATATAACTTTCATCATAGGATAAAGAGCAATAAGGAAATAAGAGCACTTCTCATTGGCCTCTGCCAATCATCATCAAAATTATCATCATATAATTGCATAATAAGAGAAATCTGGAGGGGCAATATCTGCACCACTCCATGTTTTCGTATATGTACTGTGGCAACTCTGCCTAGCAGTCCTCGACTGCATATAACAGTTGTGTACATTCTGGAGCATCCTCCAGGGGATCCAAGTACGATAAGGTTCCCAACTTTGGGTCTCACACATTGAATACATACTGGGGTCCTCAAAATGCTATTCATAAACATATATATATGGGTGAATTGGTGTATACTATAGTTCTGTAAATTCTAAGTATGTGACTTTTCATTTACTTTGGCCATTAAGTCACTAACTTACAATTTACAACTATCACGATAATTGCAAAATGTCTAATCACCGTCCCATACCAATAATCAGTCATTCAAATATGAACCTATCTACTACAAATACTTATATTAATAATACAATTTTCATTTCTCATATGCATTCTTGCTCTTTCCTTTTAACTTTCATCACTTTCTTACTCTTTCTCATTTACATTCAACACATATGTTACCTTGCTAGTGATTTGAGTTTAATCTCTAGTTTAGATTTAGTTTTTGGGCTAGATATCATTCAAATATATCAATAATTCCATCTTTTCATCACAAAAAGTAGTAGTCGACTGGTATCACGCTATAAGTCAACTGATTGCATTCTATCCAAATCTTCAAAATTCTAAACAAAGAGCTATCAGTCGACTGCTAGGTGCCAGCAATGATCGCTAGCTTATCATAGGCCCGATACTGCCTGTGTGTGTTGGGCGATCAGCTAGCATTCTGTATATGTTTCTAGACATATTAAGAACACGACAGTCGACTGTTGCACCGGGGTTGTCGGCTGCTGCGTCTTGCTTTGTTTTGTGAATTTTCATTGACCTAAAATTTTAATCCAAAAACTTGTTTCTAAATCCATTTTGAAATTGATGAACTCAAGATAAACTCCTTAGCAACATTTAACACAAGAAAATAGCCCAAAACATCATATAATCTTGTCCAAATCTAAGATTAAAACTCATTTTCGTTCAAGCTAAAAAACCCATTTTTCAGAAGAAATTTTAAGCATGCACAAGTATTTTCAATTGGTTAAAAATACCCAATAGTGATTAAAATTAATAAGAATGTAGTTTGTAATCCCTTTTTCTTTCAAACAAGTTCAATTTCATAAATTTCAATAGTATGAACAGTAAACAGCAAAATAAAAGGATTAGGTTATTATGCTACCTTAATTCATTTTTAACTAATGTTTGAATGCTGCTTGATATTGTAGATGCCTTCCTAATCACTTTTCTAACTTCAAATCTTGCTAGAAATGAGATTTACAGCCTTTTTCCTTTAGCTTCTCTCTCTAAATTGTCCATACTCTCTCTCTCTAGAAACTCAGGATTCAAGATGAAATGGAAGGGTTCTAAGGTGTTCACCTATTTATAGGTGATCCGACCCTTTGCAATTTTACTCCCAATTCCTGACCATTTAGCCTAAAATGATAATTCTTCCAACTATATATTAAATTACCATTTTGTCCCTAGCTAAATGGCAGGAAGCTTTCAAATTTCTGTTGCTACAGTAAATCCTTTGGCTAAAATTATGATTGTCATACCTAAACTTTTTCACTTTTCAATTTAGTCCTTTTCTTCATTCTAGTCAATTTTCTCACTCATTTCTAGTTAAATTCTTACACTCATGCAACCATATGCAAGCTAACATAACATAAATGCAACATACACAAACAATTAACTAAAATGAACAAACATCTCTCAAAATTTAGGAGGGAATGTTACAGAAATCGACTAATAGCTCTCTGTTTGAAATTTTGAAGATTTGATATAATGCAACCAGTCGACTTGTAGCGTGGTACCAATCAACTGCCACCTTTTGTAATGGAAAGATGAACTTAATTACATGTTTGAATGATATCTAGCCCAAAAAAATAATCCAAACTAGAGACTAAACTTAAATTATAAGCAAGGTAACATATACTTTGAATGTAAATAGAAAAAGCATGAAAGTGATGAAATTTTAAAGGAAAGAGCAAGAATGTAAATTTGTGGTAGATAAGTTCATATATTAATAACTAATTGTTGGTATGGGACAGTGATTAGACATTCCAAAAGTATCGTGATAGTTGTGAATTGTAAGTTAGTGACTTAATGGCCAATGTAAATGAAAAGTCACATACTTAGAATTTACAGAACTATAGTATGCACCGATTCACCCATATATATATATGTTTATGAATAGCATTTTGGGGACCCCAGTATGTACTTAATGTGTGGAACCAAAATGTAGGGCCTCTATTGTACTTGGTTTTTTTGGAGGACGCTCCAGAATGTACACAAATATGATATACAGTCAAGGACTGCCAAGCATAGTTGCCAGAGTACATATTCAAAAGTATGGAGTGGTACAGATGTTGCCCCTCCAAATTTCTCTTGTTATGCAATTATATGATGATGATTATGATGATACTTGGCAGAGGCCAATGAGAAGTGCTCTTAATTCCTTATTGCTCTTTATTTTATAATGAAAGTTGTATGGATGATGTCATGTTACCTATATGTTCTAATGAATTTATGAGATATATACTATGAGCTGAGCTTATGCATGCAAGTATGAATGATAAATGAAATGTTATACAAGATAACCAAATAGATGTATTGTTTTGTGAAAAAGAATGTAGAATTTTTGTATGAATTTATGGTGGTACAAACTAGCTATTTTGAAAATTGGTTATTAATGCTACTGGGATTTATTTTTATAAAAATGCTAGTTTGTATCAGATGCCTAGATTCCAGATAGTGCTAAAAGTGGAAGTGGAAGTGATGGAGATACCCTTTCTAAGGTATTTTCTAATTATTTATGAAGTGTGGGTTGTATATATATATAGGAAGTTCTTCTCACACGTTGAGGATGTAAAGTTCTAGGAAAGGTTTTGGTATGCCCAATACCCTAAATCCTTATGATATTTTGATAAAAGGATCAAGAGAATAGTTTTGATGTATAGGATAAGGGCATATATGTATTAGGATATGTGAGCTAAGAATCCACTAACTATTTTTGTTAAACGGGTATGAGTGACAGGCTTGTTTTCTCCTTACCCTAGCTAACACTCTCACATATCCATGATATATGTCTAATGAATGATATGTATACACTGTAAATGTGGATGTATATATATATATTTATGTTTTATGTTAATTAATTTAATGTATTTTTCGCTGCATAACATGTGAGATCCCGAGTGTAGTAGCCCAAACCAATAATACTTATTATTTCACTTGATAAATAATTAAAAATTAGCTTGGGAAAAAGTAGTAATTCACTAATCTTATAGTATATTGTTTGTATTATTTAAATTTCTTTAAAAAGGAACTGTAGGATTGAGGGGTTACACTGAGTTGGTATCAGAGCACTACTACCATGACTAGTTAGAACTAGCTCGGTAGTGAAAAGGTAGATTTCTCAAGATAGAGAATAATGCAGGGTATTTAGCTGAGCCATGGTAGTTGACTGACTTATATTATACTTTGACTTGAGGAATGAAGTATTAGGATTAGGTAGATGATATTTCTAATTGGTGCCATATGATCTCTTATAAATAATATGTTATTAAGACTGATTACCTTGGTAATTTTTGTTTTGTAGAGTGAATTATAGCCCCAGCTAGGAGAAATACGAGGAAGGAAAAGGAAGGTGAAAACAATATGGAAAGAGTTATGCAAGTGATGATGGGAGTGGCAAAGGCTATGAGAGAACAGGCTACTGTTGCCACCCAACAAAGCTCTGCGCTACTCAACAAGGCTGCCTGACTACTGAAGCACTTAGATAATTTCAAGAGAATAGACCTGTGAATCCCAACCCAAACCCTGAAGTTAGGCGAGTGGGAAAATAAATTTATAATGAATGGCCTAAATTCCAAAGAAATAACCCTCATTCCTTTAGGGGTGAGTTTAACCTATAGGCAGCAGAAGAATGGCTTTAAAAAATGGAAAAGTTTTTTGAGGTCCTAAGGACTACTGATGAACAAAAAGTCTTATTCACTACTTATATGCTTACTGAATAAGCAAAATATTGGTGGAGAGGAGCAAGAAAACTATTGGAAGCTCAAAGAGTCTCAATTTCCTAGGAAGTATTTAAGAGAGCATATCTAGAAAAGTACTTCCCTGAGAATGTGAGAAACCAAAAAGAAATTGAATTTAGACAGTTGAAATAGGGTATCGTGACTTTTGAGGATTACTTAGCAAAATTTGAAGAGTTGTCTAAGTTCTCTCCTTACTTGGCACTTCACCCAAATGAGGCATGGAAATCTATGCATCTGGAAGCTGGGTTACGGTCGGAGATAAAGAATGCTTTTGCTTTGTTTGAAATAAGGAACTTTGCTATGGTAGTGAACAAGTGTTGCATTGTTTCTCAAAACTTGGCTGACACAAAGAAAGAAAGACAAAGGGCCAATTTCTTTGAAAGGAAACAACCTAGATCCTTTAGAGGAAGGGATAATAAAAATGAAGGAAACCAAAAGGGGAAGAAACCTATAGTGAGACAGGCAGTACCCAATGCTTGTCCGAAGTGTGGGAAAAGTTATGGCGGACCTTGTAGATTCTAGTTAGGTGTGTATTATAAGTGTGGACAACAAGGTCACTTCTTTAAAGACTTCCCTGAGTGGAAGAAGTCAACTAAGCCCACAAGACCTCCTACATAAGGAGAGTTTATACTCTTAAAGGTAAAGAAGCAGTCTGGTCTGATGATCTGATAAAAGGTAAATGTTTGATAAATGATATATCTTTAACTGTACTATATGACTCTGGCGCCACTCATTGTTTCATTTCTTGTGAATGTTTGAACAGATTGAGTTTACCTTTATTTAAATTGCCCCATGAGTTATCTATTTCTACTGTCACAGAAGAGCAGGTATTAACTTCTTTGGCTTGCTTAAATTGTTCCCTTGTTGAAAATAAGCCCTTCATTGTTGACCTCATTTATTTACCTTTAGTGGGATTGGATATCATTTTCGAGATGGATTAATTGTCTATAAATAATGTAGTCTTGGATTATTCTAAGAAATCTATGACTTTTATAAATGCCATGCCGGTAATTAGGAAAATTGAGGAAAAGATCTAAGGAATTAGTTTCCTATGTTCTTCTAAAGTTGAATATTAGCATAAACTTAATGTTATCCCTATAGTTTGTGAATTTCCAGATGTCTTTCCCAATGAAATTTTGAGAACTTGAAAGAGAAATAGAGTTTTCTATAGAATTGACTCCTTGTACAAGACCAATTTCGATAGCGCCTTATAGAATGTCTCCCTTAGAGTTAACTGAATTGAAAGTGCAGATAGAGGATCTTTTTGGAAAACAGTTTATTAGGCCCAGTGCTTCACCTTGGGGAGTACCAGTTCTGTTTGTAAAGAAAAAGGATGGAAGTATGAGATTATGTATAGACTATAGACAACTGAATAGGGTAACTGTGAAGAATAAATACCCACTTCTTAGGATACATGACCTGTTAGATCAATTAAGAGGAGCCACTGTGTTTTTCAAAATTGATTTAAGGTCAGGATACCATCAAATCAGAGTCAAAATGGAAGATATACCTAAGACAACCTTTAGAACCAAATATAGGCATTATGAATTTTTGGTAATACCATTTGGATTAATGAATGCTCTAGCTATTTTTATGGATTACATGAATCGTATCTTTAGACCTTACCTTGATTAGTTTGTGGTAGTGTTTATTGATGACATTCTTGTATATTCTAAGAGTAGTGAAGAGCATGAACACTATCTTAGAATTGTATTGCAGTTGCTTAGGGAGAAGCGATTATATGCAAAATTATAAAAATGTGAATTCTGGTTGGAAGAGGTGAAATCGTAGGTCATGTAATCACTAGCGATGAAGTAACAGTAGATCTGTAACACCCCTATTAGCCTATGGTTCCTTTTAAGTGTTTAAAGGTATAATGTATATAATTATCATAATAATGGTGTTACTATCACTTATACCCGAATAAATTTTAAACTTTTTACCAAGTTGATTAACTGAGTGCCATTTGGGTTGTTCTTTACTATCTGGTTCTCTCAAAATCACAGCAGAATAAGTATATACATAGAATACACCTAGATTAACTATACATAAACATGCATTCTTAATTAAAGATAGTCAATTAACAATTGGGAATGGAGGCAACAATACTGCCACTCATAACCCCATTAATTAGTTTATTCATCAATCCAACCTAATTCCTATACAAATAAGTTAGAATAGGCTATACAAAATAATCCTACACTAGCCTTTCTCAAAATATCATGAAGGCTAGCTCCATTCTACCATGTACTTAAGCTATTCAAATTAAACAGTTTGTATGCCTATATTGGACACTTCTTCATACTTTACCTTCTTCTATAGCCTAATGGGACCTACACATCTAGTACATGCCAATATTATCATGAGAAATGAATCTTAGTAGTAATGCAACCTATTACGAAATCCATTGACCTGTACCACTATGCTCACACGAAAAAACTCTACATTCTTTCATAAAACATATCACATGTTATTGGGATGTAGTGCATGTGGAATTTAATCATGTTATGTACTCATACATATGTATATTCATCAAAACATATCATCTTTAAAACATGGGAAGTGCATTCATTATCATTCTCATCATAAAACATTTCCTTAGGGTATTAACATGCCTTTTGAGCAAGAGAAAACAATCACATCATATGAGCTATCGGCAGTGTCGCCCAATAACAACTCCACGTACCACTACATACATGAATGAGCCATCCTTGTGACTATTGCATCACTATAGTAAAATACTACTCTAGTACATATGAGGCGTCATCCATTTGGATCCACTTGTACATTCTCTATAACTCATGGGATCACCATATTCCTTCGAACAGATCATATCCTCTCTACTTCCATGAATTATGAGGCCCAGAGATCACCACTATTCCTTCGAGGTAGATCACCCGCTAGACCTTATCCTCTCTGCTTCTTCAGATCATAAGGCTATAGAGTCACCACCATTCCTTTGAGGTAGATCACCCTCTCGGTAAGCTATCTGCTAACATATACACTAGGGTGATTCCACTCATGCCTATGGTTATGTTGTAACCTTAAGTATGTATTTCTTAATGGCCTTTAGAAGACATACTAACTTAGGGTTCGCAACCATCATGGTGTTTTCAAAGTTATCTATGTGTCAAGTGGATGTTTAACCATCCAAATAAATGGCACAACCATGGAATGCTAACGCCCATCCCATACCAGCAATCGGTCACTCAACTCATAAGCCCATATACCACCAATGCATATGCCTAGGATACTTCGCTCTTCCTTTTTGATGTCTCTCCACTCCCTTTTGTATCACTATCACAAGGACCATTCTCATCCAATTGAAAAGTGACTCTATCCTTTGCATCTTACCCAAAACTTCTAGTTTCCTTGCTTACCCATGTTGTGAGCCCTTAATTAAGTTAGTATAAAGAATTACTAAGCTCAATTGCCATTAAAGACCTTATTTCTCAAGTTAGAGGGCTACTAGTTGGCTGTTGGAAGCTAGCTAGCAGTTGAATGGTGGCTCTCTGTATTCCTCAAGTGCCAGATAGTATTGCCGGAATGCATTATGGGCAAAAATATGAGCACGGCAGTCGACTGCTAAAGTTGTTAGTTGACTACTTAGTGCAAACCTGGCCCTGACAGTCGACTGCTAGGAATCTGGCAGTCGGTTGCTAAGCCTCTGTTTGTACTTTTGGGTTTTCTAGGAACACGATAGTGAACTGCCCCATATTTAGCAGTTGGCTATTATGCTTCGCTGTAGTCCAAAAAACATAATTTTGATAATACTCAGTCCATAATGCCTTCTATTTTGAATTCTAAAAACATAAGCTTAATTTCCATACAACAAACTTTGCTTCTCATTAAACATTTCTCATCCATTAGCTCAAACGGGGTATATTCAAGGAAAACTAGTCTATACCTCTAGATGAACATAACCCAACTCTTCCAATCCATTATAAACACATATATGATTATACATTCAACACCACAACATCCCATAGAAATAAAAAATCATACAGAATGTAGGTTTAACCCCAAACTCAGTTCAAACATGTAGAAATTCATATTTTCCAGCAACAGTAAACATTTCAGACAAGATAGGGGTTTAGGATGGATTGCTACCTTGATTCCTTGATAAATGTGTGTGTTTGATGTGTTATAAGGTTCTCCCCTTGCTGTAGGACTGATTTCTAGCCTCAAATTTGCCTTTCCCTTAATAAAATCCCTCCTTTCTTACCCTAGCTCGCCCTTCTCTCTCTCTACCCGTCCCTCCTGCTTCTCTCTTTAAAATGCATATGGTGAAAGTGTGTAAAGGGTTTAGGGCTAAAGGTAGGGTTTAAAAGAGGTTTGGGTATTTACTCTTTGGTCCCTTATCTATTTTACACTCTTGAACTCCCTCATTTTTTCCTTTTCAATTGAGTCCCTAGCCACTTCTTGCTAAACCTTCATGTCTCTTTCAATTTAGTCCCTAAACTAATGCAACTATATGCACTAATGCAACATGCACAAGTGTAACGCCCTTATCTAGTATTACAATTCTTCCGATGTAAACAGATAAGGTCAGTACATTATTCTTATCCTTTTATTTTTAAGTTTGAGCAATTATACCATTAAGTTTCATTAAAGTGGATTAGGTTCAGGATCTTTTGCTCAGATTAAATCTTGTATGCACAGCAAAATTAAAATGCTATACTACATAGCAAAAATTTAAAACTTTTATATTACAACTGATAAATGTCCAATAATGTCTATTACATCCTTTAAAATTATGTATCAAGATATATGAAGTACCCGTCCATCAGGAGTCAGGAGACAACAATGCTGTCACTCAAACCCCTTTTACAAATAATGGGAACGAATCGGTCCTTCACATATCCTTTTCCCTAACAATTACCCGTTTCCCCTTTTTATACACAACTAAATAATTTTTCTAATTCTAATCCAAAATATATCTAGCATCCTGATCCAAAATATGAGGTTACAAAAATTTTGTGCATACTTGGGCACTCTTGTGGACACTTGGCCACCTTTATAAAATTCTTGTGCACACTTGGGCATCTTTGTGGACACTTGCCCACCTTTATAAAATCTTATAAGCTTCAAGAATAATTTATCTTTCTTGAAAAAAAAAAATAATATACATCTCTTATAAAATTCTAATAAGCTTCAAGGATAAATTTCCTTTTCTTGAAAAATAATATTAATGTACATCTCTTATAAAATTCTAATAAGCTTCAAGAATAAATTTCCCTTTCTTGAAAAATAATATTAATGTACATCTCTTATAAAATTCTAATAAGCTTCAAAAATAAATTTCCCTTTCTTGAAAAATAATGTTATACATCTCTTATAAAATTCTAATAAGCTTCTAGAATAGATTTTCCTTTCTTGAAAAATTATAATAATGTACATCTCTTATAGAATTCTAACAAGCTTCAAGAATAAATTCCATGAACTTGGCTTAAGGGAAATTCAAGGAAAATGACTGTTTCAATTCAAATTTCCCATTTCTATTCCTTAAATAACGCCATTAAGATGGTGTACTCTCTTTCATCCATGGTCATTTGTTTTTCACCAATTACAACTAAAAATTTCACATCTCTTTAATGTAAAGTTTCATCTTCCTCTCGGCCAAAAGGGGGTTTATGGAGGAAGGATGGTTTTCAAAGGCATCCACCCATTTCTATCATATTCAATCATAGTTCATCATGAAAGTAACATTATCTAACCCTAATCCTTCCACAACATCAATATTCATGTCATCACATCAACCAACATCCTAATCAATCACACATTCTTAGCCAACATAACATGTATTTTATCAAGAATGTAAGGAAGAAAATCAGGTTCCATAGAAAACTTGTGAAAGCATGATGATTGCATACACTAAAGCATAGAACACAATCTTAAAAAAATTGTTAACCTATCTCTAAGGTGAAACCAAAGGGAAGTGTCTTAGATCTTCCTTGAATTTTCCCCTTACTGCTTTGTTTCTTCACTCCCTTCTTGTCTTTGGTCAACTTCCTCTTTTTCCTTGTATTTTCTTTAGACTTACGTTGCTCTCTCTTACTTCTCTTTTTTCTCTTTCTTTCTTCCTGCGTGTGTGTGATGCATGTATGTCAAAGTGCAATCTCAATTCCTCCTTTCTCTTTGCTTAGGTGGCATGTGATCCTTTTCCAAGTTTGAAGTATTCTCTCTCTTTTTCCCCTTACTTTGGGTGTGCATGCATCCATATTAAAATTAAATTTTCAAATCCATTCTCTCATGTATTGTATCATTCGGTCAAAGGGAGGCTACTTCTCTTCTTTACTATTAATTGTTCTTATTATCCCTTAGTCCCATGTGTAATTTCATGTAGCCCATTTCCTTGAAAGTTTGCATCCTTACTTGGTTAAAGTGGACGCTGCCTTTATTAGCATTTCATAGTCTCATGGTTAATTAAGTGTAGCCTCACTTTCCTTGCAACTTTGGTGTTACTTATCCCAATTTCATGCTACATCTTCCCTTCTTTCCTTCTCTTGTCATGTGGGTATTTACTTTTTCCTTTGCACTCCTTTCTCTCCCATACAATTTCTATTCGGCACCCTAAAAATGGATGCCACCTTCATTCATTATTATTATTATTATTATTTCATGCTTCACGTGTGACTAAGTGTAAGCCATTTCCCACGCTACTCTTTCATCTCTTTCCCCTTTCATTTTTGCAATATGTATTTACTTAGTGCTCACGCCACCATGTCCCTCTCTTCTTTCTAATCACGGCTGCAAGTGTACTTTTAAGTACACTATTACTTGCAAACTTGGCATTATTTGAAGTTTAGGTATAACCCCATTTTCCTTGCACCTTCATGTGATGCTAGCTCTCTTTTTCTTTGTTCATTGAGATAAATTTTGCACTTTTGCATTAACTATTTCCTTTTCTTACTTTTCAAGGCTGCTCTAAGTGTACCTTTAGGTACCACCTTTGCTTGCAACCTCACCTTAACCCACTTGTCAAGCCACTCTCACCTACACAAGGCTATACGGCTAGGCAAACTCACGTTTTGTTCCTTATGCATGCCTATTTTCTCCATGCGATGACACCAAGGAAGGAGAGGATGAATGTATACAAACCACCTCCCTCACGCAAGCTACATAGCCATACATGTTTTCTTTTTATTTTTCTTCCTAATTCACGTAATGCTTGGGTGGTGGCTGCACTCTCCTTTTTTTCTCTCTCCTTAATTATTGCTTAGTTGTCATAAGTGTACTTTTAAGTACACTTTGCAATTCCTTGCAAGCTTAGGTTAGCTACTTAAACAAATTAAAGGAGAGGAAGGGGCTTGCATTACAAGTTTTCTCTCCCTTCTAGCTTTGTAGATCCATTCAAAAAATTATGCACCTTTTTGTTTTACTTGTTGCATGAATTTATTTATAATTAATTCCCTCCTTGCTTGCAATTTGGTAATTCCTTTCCTTTCACGTTAGTTACACCCCACAAGCAACTACATTTATATGTTAAATAAAATTTTTTGCACTCCTTCCTTAATTATTTTCTGTTTCCTAATTCTCATGGCTGCACTAAGTGTACTTATAAGTACACTTTTCTTTGCTTGCAAGTTTGCCTTATCCCATTGGTCACACCACCTTCATTTCTTCTCTCATTGCATTTTCCATTCAGCCAAGGGAGTAGGACGCTACACACATTTTGTTCCAATACAATTTAATTCCTATGTACTACCATGTGGTGGCACCAAGGGAAAGGAAAATGCATTCAAGCTGCTCTTCATGTGAAGCCTTTCTTGTCACTTGGTCACTTTAATTAAAAGAAATAGAAAGAGAGGAATGAGATGTGTATTGGTTAAATAATAATAAAAAAACCAACTGATTACATGTATGGTTATTATATTTTCTCTTTCTTTCTTTTTCTCTCTTCCTAATCCTTTCTAGTTGTGTGGTACCTTTAAAAGATCCTTCTTCCTATTCCTATTTCACGTGATGCCAACTTATCCCTTAGGTTATTGAGATAAATTTTGTACTTTTGCATTAACCCCTTCCCTTTGTATATTTTATCTATTTAATTAGTAATCCAATTACATTCTTGGGTCACCATGCTAAGTGGATTAAGGATGAAGTGTTGCACATTTTTCCCTTTTTGTTCAATTGCTGTGTACATATGTTTGCTTTGTTATCCTCTTATTTCCTTTCTTAATTCGACTGAATGGAGTGGTAAATTAAATCAAGCACCTCACGAATTTAGAGTGTTATCTTTTAGCATATTTATTCTAAATTTTAAATCACACCAGCAAATTCATGCAATTAATTAAGGAACATTAGTTTAAACTAATCAAGAAAATATGGGATGTTACAACAAGCATTAAACATCAAATTAACAATTATCAAACATCTCTTTAATCAAAATTAGAGTGGATGTTACAAGATCCCAGTAAGATAGAAGCTGTAATTGTAACACCCCACAATTTAATTAGCCTAAATTAATGTCCTTTAATTAAATGGATGGAATTAATGGAGTCATTTAATGATTAGTATGAATTCCTTGCTTCATAATTAATTAGAAGAATTAATGTAAGGAGGGGTAAATTTTATTTGCATAATTTAATGGCCCAAAATAGTTATATTAAAAGGTAAGCTTGCACAAAATTGAAGTACTTGATTTAAATTTTTATCCTTTCAATAAGCTAGCCAAATTGCCAAAGGAAAGAGAGAATTAAAGCTAAATATATATATATATAACCTCACGGCAAGCACACATGGAAAAGGAAAAGAGTTAGCACCCAATAAATATATGTACATATACACATACAAAGGATGAAGTAAAATAAAGAAATAAAAAGGGGTGTCATGAATTGTGGACTTACATGGGTTTCACATGAAAATGGGTGGAAGAAGAGAAATTTTGCATGAACTTCATGCAAGGTTCACGTGAATTGAGAAAGGAAAGAAGGAGTATAATATACATGTGGTATTACTTGGCAAAGAGGGAAAGTAAGGGTACACTTAAGCCACACGCCACCTCCCAATTCTTTTATATAATTTTGTATTCAAGAGAGGTAAGCTTAACGTGGAAAGTGTAGCTAGCATAAACCCATTTTTGCCTTCCTTTTTTTGGGACACCACACGTGAGGGAAGGTGGCTTGAAGTATGCAACAAGTAATACAATAAGTGTAAAATTTTTTGAATTGTTGCAAATGAGAAGCACACGTGGGGTAGGAAATTATGGTGAGGAAAAAGAGACAAAAGGTGCAGCAATTTTTTCCAAATATAGTTGCTTGTGGGAAGCACCTAACGTGCAAGGGAAGGAAGATCAATTGCAAGCAAACAAAAGGGATTTAGTTAAATGGAAAAGGTGTAGCAAAAATTTTTGGTGTGAGAAGTACACTTGGGCATGAAGGTGGGTTGCATAAAATTCATTACTCTCTCCCTTGGTGCCAACGCACCAAAGAAAATATATAAGCATAAGACAAGATGTGGGACCCATGAGCTTTGCCAAACATATAACCTTGTGAGAAGGTAAGAGATGGCGTGCAGCAAGTGACTACGGTGGAGTGCAAGGGAAGTAAAGCACACATGTGGCATAAACAAGAATAAACCCAAAACTAAATGAAGAATGTGCTACACATGGGGAGGGAAATGAAGTTGAATTGGAGATATGCATATGCCACCTAGGCAAGAAGGAAATGAAAAGGGAATTGAAAATGTAAATTATGCAAGGCCACACGTGAAGGGAGATAGAGAAATGGAATTAAAAATTTTAGTCTCACAAGGATACATGCACACGTGAAGTAGGAAAGAAAAAAGAGTGGCATGAAGTGAGGAAAAAGCAATTGGGAATGGCATGAAATTTTTTATGTGTTAGACACAAGGACACATTACCAAGGAAAGAAAAAAACATTGGAATTTCATTTTGCATGCATACCATACGCTATTCATGCATGGAAGAAAGAGAGAGGGAGAAAGGTTTATTTTCATGCAAGCTACACATACTCACACACGTGAGGAAAGGGAAGAAAAAGAGAGAAAAGAAGAGAGAGTGGCGTGAGACAAGGGGAAATCCATCTTTGAGAAATACATGCAACAATCACATGTGAAGAAGGAAAAGCAAAGGTGATTTCAAGGGTCTTGGGAGAACATTTGAAGGGGAGCACATGAAGCAAAAAAAAATTGGGAGGAAGAAGAAGCAAATGTGATCAAAAAGGGAAAGATCAAGGGAAGCAAGGTAGGTTAACAATCTAAACTTTTGTTCCATGTTCTAGTTATGCAATCCAATATTTATGTTCAAGTTTTCCATGGAACTTAAGTTGTCCCTACATTCTTGACCTAAATTGATGTATTTTGGCTAGCATGTGTGGTTCAATGAAACATTAATGGATGAGATAACATGAATATGTTGTTAGAAAAAGGATTAGGGTTGGATAATGTTAACTTCATGATGACCATAAAGGAAGAACCCTAACCTTTTGAGTGTATTAAGTAAAGAACAAAAAGAAAGGAAATGGAATTGCCAAATGAATAAAACTCCCTAGGCCAAGCCCATGATATTCATTCTTGGAATCTATAAGCTATGCACTATGATTTTGATTCAAAGCATGGGAAATTATTTTTGATGTCACAAGAGAAAACTTAGATTATTATTGTAAGGAGAGTAAGTATTCTAAAGAGGCTAGAATCCTTAGAAAAGAAAATGTACATAAGAAGTTAATTTTCCAGAAGGAGAAATTATACTTGAAATATTAATGTTAGAATTTTTAGAGAAATTGTGCATTAGAATTAATTTCCAAGAAAGAAGCAATTATTACTAAAAATATTAGAATTTTAGAAAAATGTGTGTATGTTAATATTAATTACCAAGAAAGGAGAATTTATTCTTAAAGATATTAAGATTTTATGAGGAATGTACATTAAGAATTAATTTTTAAGAAAGGAGAAATTATTCTTGGAATTATTAGAATTTTTAGAGAAAATGTACCCTAGAATTAATTTTTAAGAAAGGAGAAATTATTCTTGGAATTATTAGAATTTTTAGAGAAAATGTACCCTAGAATTAATTTCCAAAAAGAAAAGAAGAAGAAGAAGAAATTATTATTAAAGCATATTAGAATTTTCATAAGAAATGTATATTGATATGAATTTCTAAGAAAAGAGAATTTACTCTTGAAGAAATTAGAATTTTAAAGAGATGTACACTAGTATTAATTTTCAAGAAAAGAGAATTTTCCTTGGAAATTGACAAGGAATTTCAAAGGTGGCCAAGTGTTCATCTAATGCCCAAGTGTGCACAATGACTATTAAAGGTGGCAAAGTGTCCGCATGTGTCCAAGTGTGCACAAAGAATATTAAAGGTAGCCAAGTGTCCACATGTGCCCAAGTGTGCACAAAGAATTTTAAGGGTGGCCAAGTGTCCCCAAGTGCCCACGTGTGCATAGTTAAAATACAAAGAAAATTTAAGAATGATAAGCCTAAATAATTTGTTAATGTTATGATAATGCATGTCATAACATGTTTTATTTTACAGTATATTATTTCCATCCTATTGACATTTTAATGGATCATATATTGCTTGCCAATTTATAATTATGAATTATGTTGTATTTTATTCCAAGAATGTAGAATTAATTATTTTGGTGCTTGCACCCTGATACATATTAGTTGTTTTTAAAATCCAAATTGTTAAGCTACTGGGAAACTTTCGTTTCTCATTATATGCTAATATTTATCAAATGCAGACGCATAGCTGGGTTGAGAGTTTGAGTTTTTTTAGGTTAAAAAATTTTTGTAACCCCTATTTTTTTTGGGTCCTTGTCCAGACATACTTCATTTAGATATAGGATTATTCTTTTGGCAATAGACCTGAGATGTAATTAGGAAAGAACAAGGGAAGGGATAGGTGAAGGACTGGTCCGTCTTGGAAATTTGTAAAGGGAGTCTGAGTGACAGGATTGTTGTCTCCTGACTTCCTATAGACGGGTGCTTCACATATCCTAATACATGTTTACTGTAATGTAATGGACATTATGGAACTTATTTCATTAAATTGTATGAAAGTTTAAATTTCGCTGTGTAGCATAGAATTTCTTTTAATCCGTTGTGCATGTAAGTTTTTAATTTGAGTAAAAGATCTCGAACGTAATCTGCTTAATATAATTCAATGGTATATCTGCTCAGACATTAGATAAATAAAGGATAAAGATAATGTACCGAACCTATCTGTTTATATAAGAATTAATGGTAATACTAGATAGGGGCGTTATAGTAATGAGTTGGGAGAGACCCATGACAGTGATTGAAATTCAGATTTTTCTTGGATTAACAGGGTATTATAGGAGATTCATTCAAGGGTTTTCGCAAATTATGTTGCCTTTGACCAGATTGACTAGGAAAGATATTCCTTTTTTGTGGGATCACAAATATGAAGGCAGTTTTCAAAATTTAAAAGAAAAGTTGACCACAACACCTGTCTTAATAATCCCTGATCCTTTAGGAAATTTCAAATTGTATTGTGATACATCCAAGAACAACCTAAGATGCGTCTTGATGCAAAATAGAAGATTTTTTGCATATGCCTCTAGACAATTAAGGCCTCATGAAGAAATTTACCCTACCCATGATTTAGAATTAGTAGCCATAGTGTTTGCTTTAAAATTTTGGCGACACTATTTGTATGGGTTGAGGTTTGAGGTGTTTATTGACCACAAAAGTCTCAAATATCTCTTTGATCAAAAAGAATTAAACATAAGGCAGAGAAGATGGATGAAATTTTTAAAGGATTATGATTTTGAATTAAAGTACCATTCAGGAAAAGCTAATGTAGTGACAGATGCATTAAATCAGAAATCTCTCTACATAGCTCAAATGATGATAAATGAAATGAGCTTGATAAAGAAATTTAGAAATATGAACCTATCCACACTAGTGTACTAGTGTTCCAAGATAGGATATATCTGAGTGAGTTAAAAAATGAGAATAGCCTTAGAACTTAGATATTAGAAGCTCAAAGAGAGGATGAATTCTTAAAGTCTCTATAGGACCCAAAAGAATTCAAAAGAGGTGTCAATGGGTAGTAACTTTCCAAGATAGGATTTATATCCCAGACTCAAGAAGAATGAGGGATATAATTCTAGAAGAAGCCCATAAGAGTAACTATACTATTCATCCTAGTACTACCAAGATATATCAAGATTTGAAAAAGAAATTTTGGTGGCCATGTATAAAGAAGCAAATAGCTAAGTATATTGCTAGATGCCTAGTGTGCCAGTAGGTAAAAATTGAACATCTACAGGACTACTACAACCTCTTGAAATCCCTGAATGGAAATGGGATAAGATTTCTATAGATTTTGTAATAGGTTTACCAAAAACTCAATTAGGGAATGATGAAATCTGGGTGATTGTAGACAGATTGACAAAATCTGCACATTTCCTACCCATCAAAATAAATTTCTCATTAGATAAGTTGGCCCAATTGTATATACAAGAAATAGTAAGACTCCACGGAGTTCCTACTAATATAGTATCTGATAGAGACCCTAGTTTTACTTCTAGATTCTGGAGAGCCTTACAGCAGGCTTTTGGTACTAAACTTAATTTTAGTACTGCTTATCATCCACAAACTGATGGGCAGACTAAAAGAACTATTTAGACTCTAGAAGATATGCTTAGAGCAAAAAGGGAATTAGGATAGAAATTTACCTTTAATGGAATTTTCCTACAATAATAGTTTCCACTCTAGCATAGGAATGACTCCCTATAAAGCTTTATATGGAAGAAGGTGTAGGTCACCCTGGTGTTGGTTTGAGGTGGGGGAGAAACAACTGTTAGAACCAAACTTAGTTCAACAAACCACAGATCAAATTAAGATGATTAAAGAAAAGATGACCAAGGCTTAAGATAGGCGGAAAAGTTACATTGATAAAAGGAGAAGACCACTAGAATTTGATAAAGTAGATCACATTTTCCTTAGAATTTCTCCTATTACTAGTATTGGCAGAGTTATTAAGTTCAGAAAGTTGAGCTCAAGATACATTGGAACTTTTCAGATCTTGAAAAGGGTTGGTCAATTTGCTTATCAAATTGCTTTACCCCCATTTCTATCCAATCTCCATGATGTGTTTCTTATCTCTCAACTTTGTAAATATCTTCCCGATCCTTCACATATTCTCGATGCTAGAACAGTGCAATTAAAAGATAATTTGACTTATATACCAAGACCTTTAAAGATTATTGGTACTGAGACTAAACAATTGAGAAATATAATTATTCCTTTAGAAACAATTTTGTGGGATCAAACATCGCCACAAGAGGTAACCTGGGAAAAAGAAGAAGAGATAAGAAGAAATTTCCCAGAGTTATTTGTATAGGTATGTATAAATTTTGAGGATGAAATTTTTTAAAAGGAGGGGAGAAATGTAACATCTGCTCTTTTCACATTCAAGAGATGTTTGTTTATTTTAATGAATTGAACACTTGTGTTTGTTGCATTAAATTACATATAGATGCATTAGAATGAGAGTTTTAGGTGAAGAGAAAGAATAGGGACCAAATTGAAAGGAAAAAGATAAAGTGAGGATGGATATGAGAAATTTTGAAACTTTAGGGAAATAAGCCATAATTTTGGCCAAAATATTTACTATAGCAATATAATTTTGAAAACTTCCCGCCAGTAAACTAGGGACAAAATGGTAATTTAACATATATTTGGAAGAATTATCATTTTGGACTAAATGGTTGGGAATTGGGAGCATTATGGCAAAGGGTCAGATTACCTATAAATAGGTGAATCCCTTAGAACCCTTTAATTGCATCTTGAACTCTGAAATTATAGAGAGAGAGAATATAGCCCAATAGAGAGAGAAGCTGAAAGAGAAAGGCAGTGTGTGTATGTGTAATTCCCCATGTTGCATGCTCTCTCTAACACTTGAAAATTTCAACTCCTCTCATCCCTTATTGCTTAGGTGGCGTATATAAGCATCCAATAATAATAAAAATACAATTTCCAATTCTATTCCCTCATGTATTCAGTCAATGAGGCTGCACATTTTCTCATTTCTAATTAAAATTATTTCTTGGGACACCTTGTGCTTGTAAGTACAATTAGCCTTGCTTATACCACATGTGTACTTCCAAATACAACTTGCTTTGCTTGCAAGTTACCCAATCCTTTCCTTTCACACCATTCTTAATGGCTGTACCTTTCCTTTTTCTTCTTAATTTCTCATTTGGCTCTTCGGTCACACTAATGGGAGGGAAAAGGAGGTCTTCATGCTAGCTTCCCTCCCCTATCTCATTTCTATTCGGCCAAAAGGGTGCTGCCTTTATTCTTATTTATTATTATTATTATTATTATTTCATGGCTACATGTGTACCTTAAAGTACACTTTTAACTTTTCCTTGCACCTTTGGATTAACCATTTGGACACATTTAAAGAGAGGAAAGGAGAGTAATGCAAGAAACCATCACACATAGGTTGTACCTTCCTCATGAGCTACCATGTCTTCGGTGTTCCCCATGCTTATATGGATTCCTTTTGCTTTACGCAAGAGCCCACATCCTTTGCAACAACTTCATCATGCGATGGTGCCAAAAGAGAGGAAAGGGAGGGGTTCATGTGAACTGTACAGTCTAGGAAATTCTCATGAACATTTCATGCTCTAGCTGTATGCATTTACCCACCATTCCCTCATATGGTGGCGTCCAAAAAGGGGAGGAAAAATTTGATTTATGCAAGCTACATTTCCCACGTTAGGCACATGCTCCATGTAAGCTCTTTCCTTCTCTCTCCTTAATTTTATTTCCCCCTTTACACATAGATATGCAATTCTTATTGTAATTAAATTCTACACTATTACTTCATAATTCACACACACCCTTAGCTATATATATATTTCTTTTCCTTGTCTCATTTTACCTATTAAATGGGCAAGGCCATTCGGCTACTTGAGCAAAAGGAAGGGGAAGCTTAATGTCACACGCCTCTCTCTATTGCTTCCCTTTACCCTCCACCTAAGGCATATGTGTATATATATATATGTATATTTATATTAGATGCTAACCCTTTTCCTTCCCTACATCAATTGCACGTGTCTTTATTGCCATGCATTCCTTGTGTTTCCATGCTCTTAGCCCTATGAACCTATATATATATGGGCATTTAGTTTGCTTTTCTCCTTGGTAATTAGGCTAGGTGAAGTGAAGAAGAATTAAATTAAAAACCTAAATTTGTCTAAAATGGAGAGGTAATCTAAATCCAATATCTTACAAATTGAGAGCATATTTAATTTAAATACCGAAATCACGCAAGCAATTTTATCCAATTAATTAAAGAACAGTAATTTAGGCTAATTGAAATTAGGGGGTGTTACATGAAGAGAGGGAGATAACTTTAGCCTCTCTCAAAAAATACCCTCGAGCTTTCGCATATAAAATTTCAGACATCCTTGGGATAAATCCCAGCTCCTGTTTGCATAAGATTCTGATGGAGGACAGTTACAAGCTAGTGGTATAACCACAAAGATGGCTAAACCCTAATATAAAGGAGGTAGTAAAAAAGGAGGCGATTAAACTCCTCAATAGAGGTTTAATTTACCCTATCTCTGATAGCTCTTGGGTTAGTCCTGTGCAGGTTGTGCCCAAGAAAGGAGGACTACCGTAATAAAGAATGAGAAGGATGAGCTTATACTGACAAGGACAGTAACAGGTTTTTGAGTTTGTATAGACTATCATAGATTAAACAATACACCTCTAAATATGTTCTATTGCTTCCTTGATGGTCTTTCAAGATATTTTCAAATATCTATTGCTCCTGTAGACCAAGAGAAGACTACCTTTACTTACCCCTAAGGAACCTTTGCATATAAAAGAATGTCATTTGTATTGTGTAATGCACCAGCCACTTTTCAAAGGTGCATGATGGCAATCTTCCACAACATGATTAAGGAGTCAATGGAGGTGTTCATGGATGACTTCTTAGTTTTTGGCAATTCCTTCACCTATTTCCTAAGCAATTTAGAGTGGATGCTGGCTCGATGTATATAGTCACATTTAGTTCTCAATTGGGAAAAATGTCATTTCATGGTAAAATAAGGAATCGTCCTAGGTCATAAAATATCCCACGCAGGACTAGAAGTGGATAAAGCAAAAGTTGAAGTTATATCAAAACTACCACTTCCCAGCTCTGTCAAAGTAATAAGAAGTTTCCTAGGACATGCCAAATTGTCTAGAAGATTCATCAAGGACTTCTCTAAGATTGGCAGACCTATAACTCAGTTGCTTGCCAATGACACCTTTCGTATTTGATGACAACTGTCTGCAGGCATTTGAGTTACTGAAAGAAAGACTTACCACAGCCCCTATCATGATATCACCTAATTGGTGGTTACCTTTTTAGCTTATGTGTGATGCTAGTGACTATGCGGTTGAAGCTATTTTAGGATAAAGGATTGATAAAAAGTTCCAACCCATCTATTATGATAGTAAGATGTTGACTGACACCCAAGAGAATTATACCACTACTGAGAAGGAACTACTTGCAGTGGTATACACATTTGATAAATTTTAGAGCTACTTGGTATTATCTAAGAATGTGGTCTACATAGATTACTTAGCTATAAGATATTTGCTTGGAAATAATAATGCTTAATCGAGATTAATCAGATGGTTTCTCCTGCTACAAGAATTTGACATAGAGGTCAAGGATCAGAAGGATGCAAAAAAATTAGATGCAAACCACCTATCAAGACTAGAGAACCTAAACCTCGAAGCTCTAGATAAAAAAGCTATTAATGATAACTTCCCAAAGGATCATCTAGAGGTAATGCAGGTATATACTGATCTCCCTTGGTTCTCAAATTATGCTAACTATTTGGTTGCTAGGGTCCTACCAAAAGGTATGACAACTCAACAAAAGAAGAGGTTCTTTACTGAGCTAAAAAACTATATTTGGGAAGACCCCTTTTTGTTTTGAATTTGTGCATACCAAGTAATTAGACGATGCATACATGGGGAAGAGCTCTACCAAATCCTAAACCATTGTCACAAGGGACCAATAGGAGGACATCAAGCAGTAAACCATACTGCTAGGAAGGTGTTAAAAGTAGGATTCTACTGGCCAATTATGTTCCAGGATGCGCAAAAGTATGTCCAGGTTTGTGATGCATGCCAAAGGTTAGGTAACATCACTGCCTGGAATGAGATGCCCCAAACTAGCATACATGTTGCTGAAATCTTTAATGTATGGGGCATTGATTTCATGGGATCTTTTCCCTCTTCCTATGGTAGTAGATATATCCTGGTATCAGTTGAATACTTCTCAAAGTGGCCAAAAGCCCAGGTATTCCCCATTAATGATGCTAGGGTAGTAACTAGGTTCCTAAAATGATTATTTACTGGGTTTCGCACACCAAAAGCATTAATTAGTGACAGATGAACCCACTTCTGTAACTACCAATTAGAAAAAGCCCTCAAATGCTATAGAGTATCCCATATATTTGCTACACCCTATGACCTGTAAACCAGTGGACAAGTAGAAGTAACCAATAAGGGGTTAAAAAGAATATTAGAAAGAACTATTGGGATAAATAGGAAAGACTTATGGCAAAGAAAGATGATGCCTTGTAGGATTTTAGGACAGCTTATAGGACATCCACTAGGTTCACACCATATAGACTTGTCTATGAAAAAACTTAGCATTTACCTGTTGAATTAGAACACAGGACACTATAGGCCCTTAAGATATGTAACCTAGATGTTATTTCTTCAGGGAAAGAAAGACTATGGTAGCTAAATGAGTTGGAAGAATGGTGCCACCAAGCATATGAGAATTCTTCCATCTATAAAGCTCAAGCAAAGAAATGGCATGAAAAAAAGGCTACGTGAGTCCAAGAACTTTCAAGTAGGAGACAAAGTACTTCTATACAATTCCCATCTCCATTTCTATCCAGGTAAGTTGAGGAGCTGATGGTCAGGACCCTACATGGTTAACTAGGTATTTCCCTATGGTGCCATTAAAATTCATCACCTTGATCAGGGAAATTTTAAAGTAAATGGGCACCGTCTCAAGCACTAACATGGGGACCCACTAGAGGTCTAGGTAATTTTCCTCCAAGATATAGTAAATGAATGAGTTCAGTTAATAGACTTAGAAAAAAAACAAATATTCTGTTCTTTTTTGTTTTCCTTTATTCTAGAATTCAATTCATCTATAAAAAAATTTTCCCAATTTACTTAGAGAAATAAATGGGATTTTTCCAGGAAGTCCAACTGAAAGAAGGAAAGGCTAGGATTAAAGAATGCATGTTAAACTATCACACAAGTGATAAGCTATCATGACTTCAAGGCTAACAATAAGCTATCATAACCTTAAGTGATAAGCTATCATGATTTCAAGAGATAAGATAGCGAGACCTTAAGTGATAAGCTATCATGATAAGTTAACATAACTTCAAAATGATAAGCTATCACTAGAATATTTGTAACGCCTCTATCTAGTCTTACTGTTAACTCTGATATCCACAAATAGGTTCGGTACATTATTCTTACCCTTTACGTTTAATTATTGTTTGAGTAGTTATACCATTCAATTTATGTTAAACGGATAAGGTTCAGGATCTTTTGCTCAGATAAAAACAAAACTTACATGCACAGCGGAATAATGAAATTCTATACTATACGGTGAAAATACAGAATTTCTTATGATTCAAATAATACAAGTCTGATAACACTCATTACATACTGATGTACATGTCCCCGGATATATGGAGTACCTATCCCTCATAAGTCAGGAGGCAATAGGCCTGTCACTCAGACTCCCGTACAAAATAGTGATGGACCGGTCCTTCGCATATCTGTTTCCCTAGTGTACCCCAAAATAACCCACGTATACAATCAAATTAGTTGTCCTATTCTAATTCGGATACCTCAAGGATCCAAAAATGGGGCTTTCAAAAACCTTACTCGATCAAAGAGAACTGCTACCACGCAGCCCTGCCACGCATCCGTATCTGATACATATTAGGACATATATGAGAAACACAAGTTTCCTAGTAGCTTAGCAATTCATAGTTTAAAAAGAAACTAATATGTACTAGGGTGCAAGCACCAAAAAATTCAATCTACATCCTTGATTTTAGGCGTAATATTACATATAACTATAAACTGACAATCATTGCATGATAAATTTAGATGTTAACAAAAATTATATATCTTTTTCAAATAACATGTATTCTCATAAGCTTACCGATTTATTATGGAATTATCAGAGTGTTTATGCGTGTTACATGAACACTAGGTCACGGGTGTGGAACACTTTCGGCCACACCTCCCTAGGTCACCCATGTGGAGCACCTTCGACCACACCTCGTAAGTCATAAACACTCAGCCACGTATACAACGTAATTGCGAGCCCGAGGTCATGGGCATAGAGCACCTTCAGCCACGCCTAGCTAGGCCGCCCAAGTGGAGCACCTTTGGCCACACCTCATAAATCGTAGACACTCAGCCACGTACATAAAATCATCGAGACACTAGATCACGGGTATAAAGGACCTTCGACCACACCTCACTAGGTCACTCGTGTGGAGCACCTTCGGCTGCACCTCATAATTTGTGGACACTCGACCATGTATATAGCATAATTACGAGCACTAGGTTGTGGGTATGGAGCACCTTCGGCCACACCTCGCTAGGCCGCCCATGTAAAGCACCATTGGCCACACCTCATAAATCGTGGACACTCGGCCATGTACATAAACTCATCGTGAACTATAGGTCACGGGTATGTAGCACCTTCGACCACACCTCACTAGGTCACTGGTGCACGCTCGGGAAATATGTGAACGTTGGGCCACCTTTAACCTTTCTTATGAAAATTTAATATTTAAGGAAAATTTGTTATTTCCCTTAGAAGCAATTTCTAAGGTCTATTTTCATTCTAATAATCTCAGTATAAATTTCCTTTTCTGGGAATT
This sequence comes from Senna siamea, assembly GCA_031216115.1. Lineage (NCBI taxonomy): Eukaryota > Viridiplantae > Streptophyta > Magnoliopsida > Fabales > Fabaceae > Senna > Senna siamea. Next base: position 17,142,440 of record CM062354.1, read on the forward strand.
GATTTCCATATGCATTTTCTTCCTAAGAAGTTCAATAGTTTCGATAAAAAAATTTCTTTTCTCAGAAATGGACACAAATGTGCATTCTTCCTTCCAAGATTTCAATAACTAAAATAATAATTCATAATAATTTCCTTTGCTTAGAAATTTATTCTCATGTATATTTTCCTAGAAATTTCCTTTCCAAAAATACCAATCATAGCCATAAAATTCTATTTTTCTTGGAAATTAAATCTCATATAATTTAATAGATATAAAATTTCTAATCTTCTTGGAAACTAAATCTTATATGATTTCCTTCCAAAATATCAATAATAGTCATAATAATTCTACTTTTCTTGAAATTTAATCTCATATAATTTCCTTCTAAAAGTTTAATAATTTCCATGATCACATTTTTCCTATCCATGATCATTATTAACCTTACATCCTCACAATCACTTTTCTCATAATGGTATTCATTATTAATGAGTTTCTTAGATGGTCATGATAATAAATTTCCAACACTAACTTAGTCCATCTTATTTCATCATCACATGCATTTATTTAGCAACATAAATGTTCAATAACATTATTAATTTCATTCAACTTAGCCAACTCCTAAGTTTATCATGCATACAATATCAAGTTTTATCCTAAAATCTAGAATGAAGAAAATTACTCTAGTTCCATGGAAGCAATATTTTGAGACATATATGCTAACTTATGGAACTAAAACAAAGAAATTGCTAACCTACCTCTTTGGTGACTAGAAGAAGATGATCATAGCCCTTCCTTGATCCCTCTCTTGCCTTGTGTGTATTGTTAATTCGACTACCCTTTGCTCCCTTTCTTTTCTTTTCCTTTCCTTCCGAATAGATGTGTGTGTGTGGGTTAAGTGTCCTCTCTTTCTTGCTAGGGTGCACGTCCAAGTATATTTGGTGTATATAGGGCAAAATGTGAGTCTTAACTTCTTTTTTCCTTATGCTTATGTGGCATAGGTATACAATTAAAATTCCAACTTCCATTTCTCCAAATTCGGCCAAATGCACACACTCTCCCTCTCTTCTTCTTTTTTTGTTTTTTTCTTTTAATTCTTTCCTCAATGGCTGCACGTGTACTTGTTAGTACACTCCACATTCTCTTGCAGCCTTGGTTCTCTAGGTGGACACGTTAAGTGAAGGGAGGAAGGAAAGTCATGCATACAATTCCTCATGTGATGGCGTCTGAAAAAGGGAAGGAAATTTAGATTCATTTAAATTCTGTTTCTCTTCGTTCTTCCCCACATGAGGCACTCCTCACGCAAGCTATTCCCTTTCCCTTAATGGTTATTATTTTTGTATTCCATAATCATGCTGCTCCATGTGTCATGTGCATCCTTTGAATTTCTTTTCTTGGCCCATGGAACACGTCATGGAGAAGGGAAGGAAAAATCCATGTAGTTGTCTTTTTCTTTCTCTTGTGCCGTGTCGGTGTGTCCATTAATTAGAAACTTAAACATTTTAAAAGTGTCCCCAAGTATAGCTTCTCCTTTCTTATTTCAAACTCCATTCGGCTAGTGGGACACGTCAAAGGGGAAAAGAGAAAAACACAACGTGCTGCCATCCTTTCTTCACATTCCTTCTCCTTTCCTCATCCGATTATTCCTTAAGGAAGGATGGAGGATGGCACGTCCTTCACATAGCATGGTATACATATATATTTTTATTTTTATTTCTTTGCACAAAGTGTACTTGCAAGTACACATTGCTTTTACCTGCACAGTTGGTATTCCCTTTTCTTACAAGTCTAGTTTATCCACTTTTATAAGCAACCAATTTCCCATGTGCACAAAAGAGTTTTGTACCCTATCCCCTTTCACGAAAAATGCAAGCAAGATTCACACACACACATGCATCTTGCCTTCTAATTTACGTGAGACTCATTTACATATATAGATATATATATATTTTATCTAATTTACTCTTTCCTTTCCCATTTCCTTTGTTGCCGTGTAGGTTCATGTACTTATATTAAACTTCCATCCTACACGTCAAAAGCCTTCCCCATCAAACACATGTTGGCACCCTTACACACATATATACTTATATCATTTTCCTTGTTGCAGCCTTCTTTCCCCACTCCTTTCATGTGATCCATGCATGGAGTACATGCAAAGTTTCCTTTCTTTTACGTGGGTTTCATGAAAAATGCTTGCAATGCACACTCATGCCCACATAGTTAAATAATTGCATCTCACTTCACTCCTCACTTGGCACTTAGGCTAGGTAAATAAAAAGGAAATTGAAGAATTAATTTTAAGCACCAAATCTCCATGTGACTTTGCTTTTAAATATGACCATCTTGAGCCCTTTAATTATGCGAGTAAAATTTTCCTTTCCTTGAGCTAATTCCTTAAATTAATTAGTATGTAAGCCATTAATTAAATGACACCATTAATTCTACAGCTTTAATTGGAGACCATTAGTTTAGAATAATTAAATTATGGGGTGTTACAGTATTCTCAAGAGATCATGAGAGCCTATCATAAAAGATGACTCATTGTTTCAATTAAACTCTTTTAAAAGCTTTGTAATTTTTAAAATACCCTTATCATCGAATTCCATGCAAAATTTCAATTTACTTTCAAAAGGGGTACCTTTGATTTTTGAAAAACTTAAGTGAATAAAACAATTTTGAAATAATTTTAAAGTTTTCGAAAAAAATTCAAGATTTATTTTCAAACAAAAAAGGGTCATCCTTTAAGCCATCTCAAAAACTTTAAAAAATTTTGATACTTAATTTCAAAAATTGAAAATAAGGCAAAGTAAAAGATAAATCATTTTTTTTTAAATTATTCAAATTTTTTATTTGCCTGATCCTTAATTTTCGAAAAAAGATTAAGAAGGTTAAAGCACTTTTAAATTACTTCAAACATCTCGAAATTTCAATTTCAATTTTGAGTTATCCATGATTTTCAAACATTAAGAAGGATGGTCATCAAAATTTTTATATTTAAAATATGATCCTTAGAACCTTTTCAAATATTTTCAAAATAGCAAAATAAAATTTCAAAACTCAAAGAGTTATCAAGGATCCTTTTGAAATTTTCAAATAAATTCAAATGATGAATGGCCTATCCAAAATTCAAAAGCATAGCTTATCCCTTCCTTCCCTTCATGCGTGGAACTCCTTATCCTACTACAACACAGTTTGCCTTGCCCATATAAAGCTTTGGTTGTGACTATCCCATCACTTGATAAACTTTCATCTCCCTTATTCTTTCTTGAGAATTCTCGGCCACTATAAGTGCAACTTTCACACAATTCTCTTCACTCCAAGTAAGTGTTTCTAATAAACTCTTTCTTCTATTCTATGAACCTTCAACAAAAAATTTTTTAGGATTCATTCTTGAATAATCACTTAAATAAATTCTTTTATTTCCTCTATTCTATGAATGTTTAATTATTTCATTGCATAATAAATAGAATTCCAAAAGAATCATTCTTTATGGATCATTCTTTGTGAATCTCATTCATACCTATAGCTTTCATATAATTAGAAATTTCAAGATTCATTCTTTCATGAGCATAAAAATAAGATTCTTTCATAATTTCTTCTCTACTATATGAAATAAATTTTCTAGGATCCTAAAGAAAAACCCCTCATAAATCACGTAGCAAATCTTTTTGTTGTTTCTTTTAGGCATCATGTAGTTAGAAATTAAATAAACAAATTCTTGAAAAAGAAGATAATGTAATCTTAAAATTTAAATAAGGATCATATCAAATTCTAGTTTCTTTTGTTGTTTCTGTCATAAGTAAATCATCATCATCACACAAGAACTAAGAAAGTTCTTTTCTTACATTCATCAAGATTCTAGTAAAGAACTTTGGATATCTTGAGCTTGTTTTTCATAAAGTCAAAAGAAATATTTACTGTACAATATATTTTCATCAAAAGGACCATGTTACATTTACATGAAAAAATTATACATATCTGCCTTTAACGCTTAAAATTTGTTTAGATAACTATTGTTTTACCTAGTACAATGTCACATTCTTCATCCCAAAGCATCACTTCAAAGAGAAGAAGGACCCCTGATGACAACCCTTCTCTCCTTGTGTGCCATAGATTGCTGACGTTCAAGAAGCTGAACAAGAAAAGAAATATCAAGCCTTTTGCTTCAAGCTCATAAGACTTAAACGTTGCATCAATCAAAGTGTTGTACAGACGATTGGCTTGGCTGAGGAACTGACTAATGTCTTGGACACACTCCCCTTCGCAAGGTTCTTCAACATCAGTGAAACTGCCTATAGGCAGTTGACCTTAGAGTTCTGCAATACCTTCTCCCTAAAGAAGCATATCATTAAGTGGCCTGAACTGAACACCATTTCATTTCGATTAGGAGGCACATATTTCTCCATGTCCATACCTTACTTTGAATGGCATCTAGGCCTATGCACAACAGAAGAACTGAACAGAAGTGCATACAAAGGATGCTTTTATGCTCCAACAGTTACTTCTCACACCATTTGGAGTTAAATAGCCATTAGACCTAGCTGGTACACCTCTAGCAGCACTATGGCAACTAGCCTCCCTTGTAACATCTGTAACACCCCCTTAGCCTATGGTTCCTTTTAGTTCTTTAAAAGATATAATATATATATATTAATAGTAGTATGTTATTGCTACATCTACCTAAGTAAATTTTAAAATTTTACCAAGTTGATTAATTGAGTGCCATTTGGGATCGGGTTATACACTCGGGTGCTCACTTTCAATTGCAGCGGAATACTAGATCACATATTTATATGTACACATACATATAACTTACTCTAAATAACTATATATAATTATGCATAAATACTCATTACTTATCTATAATTTATGTAATTGGAGTATGGAGGCAACAATCCTGCAACTCAGACCCCATCAAATTTTATATCCACATATACATCTAAATCAATATAGGCTATACAAAAGGAAATCTTTACTAGCCTTTCTCAAAAATTATAAAGACTAGTAAAATTTAAACATTTGCCTATACTATCCAAAATAAACATTTTTAGGTACCCCTATGAAGGGTACTTCTCTCCTGCTTACCTTCTCTTCTAGCCAAAGGACCTACATATCTACTACATGCCAGCACTTACATGAGAAATGAATCTCAGTAGCAATGCAACCCAACTTGAAAGCTACTAACCTGTGCCACTGTGCTAACACGAAAACATCTCTACATTTTTTCATCATAAAAACATAGTACATACTATGGGGATGCAATGCATGTAACATATTCTCATATCATGTGCTCAGATTTATGGAAGTACCTTTAGAACATATAAACTTTGAAATAAAGGATGTCCATTCATCATCATCTCATCATAACATTCATGAAAAACATATTGTGGGATAGTAAACATGCCTTTACTTTAAACATATGAGTAGGAAAATAACATATCATAAGAGTTATTAAAAGTGCCCCTTAGCGAACCACTCAACGTACCACTATATATATGCATGAGTTTGTGACTATTCAGCCACCCTTTAACTATAACTCTAGCTTTAACTTTAACTTTAACTTTTTATACATTTTGAGGCATTCCTCAATTGGATTTGAGTACCATCTCATAGTTGTCAACTCTACCCAACGTCTCCCTTCCCCTTATAAGACTGGTTATCAACTCATGGGATCACCATCAACTCTCCCAGATAATTTCCTCTCTGTTTTTGGGTAGAATATAATACTATGGAATCACCATTTCCTTCTGATAGATCACACTCCTAGTACATTATTCTCAACAAATACACTAGGGTGACTCGACTTATATCCATGGTTCTGCTAACTCTAAGTATGTGTTTTTTAAATGGCCTTTGGAATTTGACACTAACTTAAAGTTTGCAACCATCATAGTGTTTTCAAAATTACCTAAGTTCAAGTGGATGTTTAACCATCCTAATTTATTGCACAATTATGGAATACCCAACAACCGTCTTATACCGACAGTTAGTCAATCGATCATGAGCCTATCTACCACTAGGCATACGCTTGGAATACTCCCCTCTTTCCTCTCTTATGTGTTTTGCTCTCTTTATTTCACTATCACATGGATCTCGTCATCCAAGTGACTTGTGACTCTATCCTTTACATGTACCCATTATATCCCAAGTTTAGATCATTAGTTTAAGTGAAATTTTGGGTTATTTTCCTCTTAAAATGGTCATTTGAGCTCATTAACTAAGTTTGAGGGATAGCAATTGACTGCCCTTTTGCTAGCAGTCGACTACTAGCTCATTGTCCAATTTCCCTTGTCTTGGCTGAGAGCTACCAGTCGACTACTAAGGGCTTGGTAGTCAACTGCTAACCTTGACAGTCGACTCCTAGGGGCTAGCAGTCGCTTATTAGATTTTTGGAAAATTTTTTGGAAAATGAAGACCACAACAGTTAACTTCTAGGGGCTGGCAATCGACTGCTAGCATTCTGTCTTACTTTTCTGGGCAGAGGATGAGCATGAAAATCAATTTTTAGGGCTAACAGTCAGCTGCTAGCACTCAGTCTGTTCCATTTTTTCACCCAAGTTTTTGCCCTAAAAACATGTTCTTAAACTATTTTCTTAAGTTATAAACCCAAAGCCAACATTTAAGCATCATTTAACATCTATAACAGACCCAAAACTCAACTTAACATATCTCAAAGCTAAGATTAAACCATATTTTTGCACTTAAAGGAAAAAGCCCACTTTCACAATCAATGACAAGTATAAATTAGCATAACCATTCAGTAAGCATCACCCAATAGCATTTAAAAACATAGAGAATGTAGGTTTGAACCCTAAACTCAACTTAAAACATTCAAAAATCACATTTATCAGCAAGTTACTGTATATTTTAGTAATGGGGTTTTGGGTTGACTTGCTACTTAGATTTAATTTGAAAATGTGCATGTATGATGTGCTAAAAGGTCCTTCCTGTTCTGTAGGAGCAATCCCTAGCCTCAAATCGCCCTTCCTTCTTCAGAAATCTCTCCCCTTTGCCCTAACTTAGCACTTTCTCTCTCTACTTGCGCTTCTCTTTCTCTCTCTAAAAAGCTAAAGTGTGAGTTACATAGGTTAGGGTTTTAGGGTTCTTGAATATTATCTCTCCCTATTTGCATTCTAGTCCTTGGTCATTTAGTGAATTTGGCCTCACTCAGTTTTCCCTTTTCAATTGGGTCCTTGGTCACACTTTAATTCAACTTTTATCCCTTTCAATTTAGTCCCTGTACTAATGCAACTATATGCAATTAATGTAACATACACAAGCATTTAAATTTAAATTAACAACTAAAGAACATCTTTTAATCACATTAGGAGTGAATATTACATTTCTCCCCTCCTTTAAAATAATTTCGTCCTCAAAATTAGAACTCAGGGTAGAACTTTCTCATGTCTTCTTCTTTCTCCCAAGTTGGCTCTTATAGAGATGACTGATCCCATAAGACCTTAACCAGAGGTATGACCTTGTTGCTCAATTGCTTGACCTCATTCTTGATAATTCTTAAAGGTTTTGGATGATAAGTTAAATTCTCTTTGAACTGTATTGTACTGGCATCAAGAATGTGGGATGGGTCATGAATGTATTTTTGAAGTTGTGAGACATGGAAAACATCATGGTGGTTCGATAAAAATAGAGGTAAGGCTATACAACAGGCTGATTGACCAACTTTTCTTAAAATTTTGATTGGCCTAATAAATCTGGGATTTAACTTTTTAAACTTAATGGCTCCACCTATACCAGTGACCAGCAATACCTTAAGGAAAACATGATCCCCTTCATCAAATCATAGTAATCTCCTTCTTTTATTAGCATATTTCTTCTGCCTATCTTAGGCTCTAGCCATCTTATCCCTGATCATCCTGATTTGGTCTATATTTTGCTAAAACAATTCTGGTTTGAGCAATTATTTTTCCTTACCTCAAACTAACACAGAGGTGTTCTACACTTCCTCTTATACAAAGCTTTATAAGGTGCCATCCCTATGCTATAATGGAAACTGTTATTGTATAAGAATTCTATCAATGCTAGGCTTTGGTGCTAACTCTCCTTATGATCCAAGGCACATGACCTCAGTATATCCTCCAAAGTCTTGATAGTCTTCTCCGTTTATCCATCCGTTTGAAGATGATAAGCGATATTTAAACTTAACCTAGTACCAAAAGCTTCTTCAAAGGCTCTCTAAAATCTAGAGGTAAATCTTAGGTCTCTATTTGAGACAATGCCAGTAGGGATCCTATGAAGTCTCACTATCTCCTAAATGTACAAACGAGCTATTTTATCCAAGGAGATCTTAATGGGTAGGAAATGTGCAGATTTAGTTAAGCGGTCTACTATCACCCAAATAACATCATTTCCTTACTAAGTCTTTGGTAAACCTACCATAAAGTCCATAGAAATATTATCCTACTTCCACTTAAGGATATCTAGAGGTTGCAATAATCCAGTAGGTTTTTGATGTTCAATCTTCACCTGCGGACACACTAAGCACTCCGCAACATACTCAATGCTGTGCTTTTTCATGCTTGGCCACTAAATTCTTCCCTTCAAGTCCCAATACATCTTAGTGGCACTAGGGTGAATGGTATAACTGCTACTCTTATAGGCTTCCTCTCATATTTTCTCCCTCAATTCCCTTAGACTCGGGACATAGACCTTGTTCTAGAAGATTATAATCCCATTATCCTCCTTACGAAATTCCTTTAGGGACTTTAAGAATTTATCTTCCTTTTGGGCCTCTAGGATTTGAGTTCTAAGGTTGATCTCAATCCTCAGTTCACTCAGGTATATGTTATCTGGCAACACCAGAGTGGACAAACTCAGATTCCTAAATTTTTCAATCAAGGTCATCTCACTCACCATCATTTGAGCTACATAAAAGGATTTCCTACTCAAGGCATCCGCAATAACATTGGCTTTTCCTGGATGATATTTTAACTAAAAGTTATAGTCCTTGATGAACTCCATCCATCTCCTCTATCTCAGGTTTAACTCCTTCTGATCAAAGAGGTACTTTAGACTTTTGTGGTCACTAAATACCTAAAACCTCGACCCATAAAGGTAGTGCCTTTAAATCTTCAAGGTAAACACTATAGCTGCTAATTCTAGGTCGTGAGTGGGATAATTGCCCTCATGAGGCCTTAACTATCTGAAAGCATAGGCCACTACCTTCCCCCTTACATCAAGACACACCCTAAACCTTTCTTGGATGCATCACAGTATAGCTCAAACTTATCCAAAGGATTTGGGATAATTAGCATAGGTGTAGTGGTTAACCTTTCCTTTAAGGTTTGGAAACTATGCTCACATTTAGAATCCCACCTAAATGGAACATCCTTCTGAGTCAACTCAGTGATTGGCATCGCTATGTACAAAAACCCTTGGATAAACCTTCTGTAGTAACTAGCCGATCCCAGGAAACTACAAATTTTAGTCACCATTGTAGGTTTCTCCCCAATAAACTATTTCTTTAGTCTTACTTGGATCTACTACTATCCCATCCTTAGTAATTACATACCCTATGAATCTCACTTCCTCTAGCCAGAACTCACACTTCTCAAGCTTGGCATATAGTTTTTTCTCTCTAAGAACTTGTAACACCATCCTAAAGTGTTGTTCATGCTCTTCCTTATTACTAGAATATACAAGAATATCATTAATGAACACTACCACGAACTGATCAAGGTAGGGTCTAAAGCTGTGATTCATGTAATCTATGAAAATAGCTAGAGCATTGGTCAAACCAAAAGGCATTACAAGAAATTCATAATGCCCATACTTAGTCCTAAAATCGATCTTAGGTATATCCTCACCTCTCACTCTGATTTGATGGTACCCTGACCTCAAATCAATCTTATTGAACACGGATGCTCCCCTTAGTTAATCTAATAGGTCATCAATCCTAGGGAAGGGATACCTGTTTTTCACTGTCACTTTATTCAACTGCCTATAGTTTATGCCATTCTCATACTTCCATCCTTTTTCTTCACGAATAACACCGGTACTCCCCATGATGAAGCACTAGGCCTAATGAATTTCTTTTCTAGGAGGTCTTTTCTTTGTACCTTTAACTTACTTAATTCTAAAGGAGATATCTTATATGGTGCTATAGAGATCGATCCTACCCCAGGAATTAACTCTATAAGAACTTCACTTCTCTCTTTAGTGGAAGACTAAATATCTTCTAGAGAAAGACATCTGGGAACTCTCTAACTACAGGGACACTATCAATCTTATGCTGACTCTTAACCTCAGAAGAACATAGGAAACATAATCGTTGGATCTTTTCCTTTGTACCCTTATTTGTAACATTCGCTCCTTCTACTCATTAAGAGATGTTTGTTGATTTTAAATGAATTAAATGCTTGTGCTTGTTGCATTAGGTTGCATATAGATACATTAAAATAAGTTGGAATAAGAGTTTTAAGGGAAAGGAAGGAACAGGGACTAAATTGAAAGTAAAAATATAAAGTGAGGATAAATGTCTGAATTTCCAAAACTTCAGGGAAATAGGCCATAATTTTAGCCAAAATATTTACTGTAGTAGTAAAATTTTGAAACTTCCCACCAGTGAGCTGGGGAAGAAATCATAATTTAACATATATTTGAAATGCCCTTATCTAGTATTACAATTCCTTCGATGTAAACAGATAAGTTCAGTAGATTATTCTTGTCATTTTATTATTAAGTCTAAGCAGTTATACCATTAAGTTTTATTAAAGCAGATTAGGTTCGGGGATCTTTTGCTTAGATTAAATCTCATATGCACAACAAAAATCAAAATACTATACTATACAACAGAAATTCAAAACTTCATATCATTCAAATAATATTGTTCAATAATTCTCCATTCATTCTTTGTAAACATGTATCTGGGATATATAAAGTACCCATCCATCAAGAGTAAGGAGACAACAATCCAGTCACTCAGATCCCTTTACGAATAATGGAAATGAATCGATCCTTCACATATCCTTTTCCCAACAATTCCTTATCACATTTCATGTACACAGCTAAAAGAATAGCCCTAATTCTAATCCAAAATATATCCAGAATTATGATCCAAAATAAGTAGTTACAAAAAAATTTATTTGATCACAAAGAAACTTCTACTTCCCCGACCGTACTAAGCGTCCGAATCTAATACATATTGCCATATGAATGAGAAACGCAAGTTTCCTAGTAGCTTAAGAATTCAGGGTTTAAAAATGTTACTAACATGTACAAGGGTGCAAGTACCAAAAGCATTTATTCCTACATTCTCAAATTTTGAAAACCATAACCTCATTCATAAATATAAATTGGCAAGCATTGCATGATCAATTTATATGTTAATGTGATAAAATGATATTCTTTTCAAGTAAAACATCTTTGCATGCACTTAAACACGCTATCATAAAATTAACCAAATCATTTAGGCTTATCATTCTTAAAACTTACCTTTATATAATCTTTGTGCACACTTGGGCACTTGTTGACACTTGGCCACTTTTATGAATTCTTGTGCACACTTGGGCACTTTTGTGGACACTTAGCCACCTTTATAAGATTTCTTGTGCACACTTGGGCACTTGTGGACACTTAGCCACCTTTATAGAATTTCTTGTGCACACTTGGGTACTTGTGGACACTTGGTCACCTTTATAAGATTTCTTGTGCACACTCGGGCAATTGTGGACACTAGGCCACCTTTATAAGATTTCTTGTGCACACTTGGGCACTTGTGGACACTTGGCCACCTTTATAAAACTTTTAACAATTTCAAGGGAAATTTTCCTTTTCTTTAAAAATAAGACTAATGTACATCTCTTTAAAATTCTAATAAACTTCAAGAATAAATTTCCCTTTCTTGGAGAAAGAATATTAATGTACATTTCTTATAAAACTATAAAAACTTCGAGAATAAATTCTCCTTTCTTGGGAAAAGAATATTAATGAACATTTCTTATAAACTTGAAAAGAGTTTTAGGGGGAATAATGGTTCTCAAACTCATACATCCATTTCTATCATGACAATATTACTAACTAGTCATAATCCTTACATAATAACAAGATTCATTTCATCACATCAACCAACATCCCAATCAATCACACATTCTTGGTTAACATAACATGCATCTCATCAAGAATCTAGGGAAGAAAATCATGTTCCATGGAAAACTTGAAAAAAAAACATAGTGGTTACACCTACTAAAACATGGAGCATAATTTTTGAAATTGTTAACCTACCTTGAAGATAACTAGGGTGGATTGATCTTGGCCCTCCTTTGAATTCCCTTTCACACCTTGCTTCCTTTTTCTTTGGCTAGCAAATACGTGTCGCATAGTTTTCAAGAATTTGGCAGAGACTAAGCAAGAAAGACAAAGGGCTAATTTCCTCAAACGAAAGTAACCAGGATCTTTCGAAAGGAGAGATAACAGGTTTGGCAAAGGCCAGGAGGTAAAAGGCTGATGGTGAGATCAGTGATGCCCAATGTCTATCCTAAATGCCATCAAAGTCATGAGGGACCTTGTAGATGGCCACAACCAAAGGTTTATGGTGTATGTTATAAGTGTGGGAAGGAAAGACATTTTATTAGAGATTGTCAACTACATAAGCAACAGGGGGACATTGCTAAACCTCCTACTATTGGAAGAGTCTATACCCTCAAGGGTAAGGAAGTAGTTCAATCTGATGATTTAATGAAAGGTAAATGTTTAATTAATCATGTATTTTAATTGTACTATTTGATTCTGGCACAACTCACTCATTCATTTTATTGGAATAAGTGAAGAGATTAAATTTACCTGTAACTAGTTTACCTGATCCATTATCTATTTCTATTCCAATGGGAGAGCAGGTTTTGACTTCTTTAGCCTTCTTGAGTTATTCTATTGTTATTGAGAACAAATCTTTTATGGTTGATCTAATTTTTTTACCTTTAATGGGTTTGGACATTATTCTTGGGATGAACTAGTTGTCTACAAATAATGTAATTTTTGATTATTCAGAAAAGTCTGTAACTTTTGTAGATACCATAATTGTAAATAGGAGTACTGAGGAAAAGAATGAGAGAATGCAATTTCTATGTGCTTATGAGATTAAAGTTCAACATAAACTTGATATCATTCCTATAGTGAGTGAATTTTTGGATTTTTTCCCAATGAAGTCTTAAGTCTTCCACCTGAGAGAGAAATAGAATTTTCTATAAAATCGATTCCAGATACAGGACTAATTTCTATAGCACCCTATAGAATGTCTCCTATAGAGTTGACAAAGTTAAAGGTATAGATAGAGGACCTCTTAGAGAAGTAATTCATTAGACCTAGTGCTTCACCATGGGGAGCCCCAATTTTATTTGTGAAAAAGAAAGATGGAAGTTTATGGTTGTGTATAGACTATAGGTAATTGAATCGAGTAACCATTAATAATAAGTATCCACTCCTTAAGATAGATGATTTATTAGACCAATTGAGAGGGGCTACTGTGTTTTCCAAAATTGATTTGAGTTTGAGGTACCATCAAATCATAGTGAGAAGAGAAGACATATCTAAGACAACCTTTAGAACTAGATATAGGCATTATGAATTTCTTGTAATGCCATTCAGATTGACGAATGCTCCAGCTATTTTCATGGATTACATGAATCATACCTTTAGACCCTACCTCCATCAATTCATGGTAATGTTTGTTGATGACATTCTTGTATATTCTAAAAGTAGTGAAGAGCATGAACATCATCTTAGGATTATGCTGTAGTTGCTTAGAGAGAAACAATTGTATGCTAAACTTGAGAAGTGTGAATTTTAGTTAGAAAAGGTAAAATTCTTAGGTCATGTAATCACTAGAGATAGAGTAGTAGTAGATTATAGTAAGACAGAGGTTGTAGTTGGTTGGGAGCAACCTACCATAGTGACAGAGATCTATAGTTTTCTCGAATTAACCAGTTACTATAGGAGATTTATTCAAGGGTTTTTGCAAATAACATTGCCTTTAACTATATTAACTAGAAAAGATGTTCCATTTGTGTGGGATGTCAAATGTGAACATAGTTTCCAAACTCTAAAAGAAAGACTAACAACCACACCTTTCTTAATCATTCCAGACCCATTAGAAAATTTTGAATTGTATTGTGACTCATTCAAGAAGAGCCTAAGGTGTGTCTTAATGTAGGATAGGAAAGTAGTAGATATGCGTCTAGGCAATTGAGACCCCACGAGAATAATTATCTTACCCATGACCTTGAATTAGTAGCCATAGTGTTTGCCTTAAAGATTTGGAGACACTATCTCTATGGATCTAGATTTGAGGTATTTAGTGACCACTAAAGTCTCAAATACCTTTTTAATCAGAAAGAACTCAATATGAGGCAGAGGATACGAATAGAGTTCATTAAGGATTATGATTTTGAATTGAGGTGCCATCCTGGAAAATTAAACGTAGTGGCTGATGCTTTGAGTAAAAGATCCCTTCACGTAGCTCACGTGATGGTGAGTGAAATGAACCTAATTGAAAAGTTTAGGAACTTGGGTTTGTCTACTCTAGTATTACTAGATAGAATGTACCTGACTGAAATGAAGATTGAGAATATCTTTAGAACTCAAATCCTATAAGATCAAAGGGAAGATGAATTCTTGAAGTCCCTAAAGGATCTAAAAAAATTTAAGAAAGAACTTGATGGGGTAGTAACCTTCCAGACTAGGTTGTATATCTCTGAATTAGGAGGATTGAGGGATAAAATTTTAGAAGAAGCCCATAGAAGCAACTATACTATTCATCCTGGTGCCACTAAGATGTATCAAGATTTGAAGAAGAATTTCTAGTGGCCAGGTATGAAAAGGCACATAGCTGAGTATGTTGCTAAATGCCTAGTATGCCAGTAGGTGAAGATTGAACATTAAAAGCCTGCATGAATGTTACAACCTCTAGAGATTCTAGAATAGAAATGGGAGAAAATTTTTATAGATTTTGTAGTAGGTTTGCCTAGAACTCCATTGGGAAATGATGCAATCTAGGTGATTGTTGATAGATTGACTAAATCTATACATTTCTTGCCTATTAAAATAAATTTTTTGTTGGATAAGTTAGCCCACTTATATATATAAGAAATAGTGAGAATCCACAAAATACCCACTAGTATAGTATCAGATAGAGATCCTAGATTTACTTTTAGATTCTAGAGAGCCTTACAAGAGGCATTTGGTACTAAGTTAAACTTCAGCATTGCTTATCACCCTCAAAATGATGGGCAGACTGAAAGGACGATCCAGACATTAGAAGATATGCTTAGGGCATGTACATTAGAACAAAAAGAAGTTGGGATAGAATTTTGCCTTTAGTTAAATTTTCCTATAACAATATTTTCGACACCAGCATAAGAATGGCTCCTTATGAAGCCTTGTATAGGAGGTAATGTAGATCACCCTTGTGTTGGTTTGAAGTGGGGGAGAGAAAAATATTAGGGCTAGAATTAGTTCAACAAACTACTAATCAAATAAAAATGATTAGGGAGAAGATGGCCAAGGCCCAAGATAGACAGAAAAGTTACGCTAATAAGAGGAGAAAACTATTAGAATTTGTAGAAGAAAATCATGTTTTCCTTAAAGTATCTCCAGTTATTGATATTGGTAGGGCTATTAAGTCTAGAAAATTGAATCCTAGATACATTGGACCATACCAAATTTTGAAAAAATAGGTTCATCCGCTTATCAAATAGCATTACCACCAATTTTGTCCAATCTCCATAATGTTTTTCATGTTTCCCAACTTCACAAATATATCCCAGATCCTTCTCATATTCTTGACACCAGTACTGCAAAATTGAAAGATAACTTAACTTATAATCCTAGACCTTTCAGAATCATTGGTACTAAAGTCAAACAATTCAGGAATAAGATGATTCCACTAGTAAAAGTGTTGTGGGATCAGTCATCGCCACAAGAAGCCACATGGGAAAAGGAAGATGATATGAAAGGAATTCACCCAGAGTTATTTTTTTAGGTACATTTTAAATTTTGAGGACAAAATTTTTTTGAAGGAGGGGAGAATTGTAACATCTGCTCTTTCTTCGCATTAAGTGATGTTTGTTGATTTTAAATGAATTAAATTTTTATGCTTGTTGCATATAGATACATTAAAATAAGTTGGAATAAGAGTTTTAAGTGAAAGAAAGGAATGAGGACTAAATTGAAAGGAAAAAGATGAAGTGAGGATAAATGTGTGAATTTCCAAAAATTCAGGGCAATAGGTTGTAATTTTAGCCAAAAGATTTATTGTAGCAGTAGAATTTTGAAACTTCCCTCCAGTAAGCTAGGAACAAAATGGTAATTTAACATATAATTGAAAAAATTATCATTTTGGGCCGAATGATTGGGAATTAAGAGCGGAGTTGCAAAGGGCCTTACTGCCTATAAGTAGGCCAACCCTTCAGACCTTTCATTGTGCTTCCTGAAGTCCGAACTTTAGAAAGAAAGAGAGGATGAGCTAGAGAGATAATGAGAAAGAATTGTGAGCAAACAACACTGTTAATTAGATATAAGCATTCTAGAAGCTAGGGAAACTTACTGGAAAACTTCCCAATCATCAAACACTAATTAGAAATTAGCAAAAAGGTAGAAAATCACTAATCTCCGTTATTTACGAAATTAACTGTTCATGGTTGGAATTTCAAGTTTTCCTAATTTTGAACTTAAAAGGGATTAAAACCTACATTCTTAGTGTTTTTGATTGCTATTAGATGTTTTAAATTACTTGAATATACTTGTGAATGCATGAATGCAAATATGAAAAATGGGTTTTTCATGGTGTTCAAGAAAGAGTTTAAATCCAAGATTTGGGCATGAGTAATTGGTGGTTTGAGCTATTTTCCTATGGTAAATGAAGCCTTTATATTGTTATTGAGTTTTTAATCATTAAAACCATTTTAAAAACATGTTCTTGGGCTAAAAAATTTAGTCAACCACGAGTCTTAAAACAGATCATAACGTAACAGTCAACTTGTAGACCCTACTAGTCGATTGTCGTGCTCCTGAGTTGCTTAGAAAAGTGTCCAGAATGCTAGCAGCGGACTGCTATGGGCTAGAAGTGGACTGCCATGTTCTTATTTTTTATAAATTAGCCCAGAACAGGGCATTCGACTATCGAGGTCCTAGAAGTCAACTGATTGCTCTCTGTTTGAAATATTTTTGAGGCAGTAAGCTGGAAGTAAACTGCCAGAAGGTTGAAAGTCGACTTGTAGCTCTCTATTTTGGAAAATTGACTTAATAACCTATTTTAATCTGCAATTAGCTCAATACTTCACTCAAATATGGGATTTAGTCTTGAATTGTAATGGGTAACATAAGAAATAATAATGTTGAGAAATTATCAGAAAGAGAAGAGAAACAAGTGATTTTGATTAAGCATGAACCAAAAATGGGAATGACTGTAAAAGGTTGATTCGCGAGAATAGCTGCAAAAGGTTATGCCGCGAGAATAACTGCAATTGGTTATACCGTGAGAGTAGCTACATTGGCTTTAATCCAGGAAAAGTCGCAGATGATTAACCACAAGAATTATTGCAAACGGCTAGCCACGAGAATCTTTGCAGACAATGAAAACCACGAGAATTGTAACACCCCATAACTTTGATTAGTCTAAATTAGTATTCTTTAAATTGGATGGAATTACTTGTGTCATTTAATGATTAGAATAAATGTGCTAAAAGATAATATTGCCTAAATTGAGAAGCTTGATTAAATTCTTCCTTTTGAGTAACCAAATTGCTAAGGAGAGAAGTGTATAAAATTGTAAGTTTTAAAAATTGTATATATATGTATGTACACCTACTCGACCAAAAGGAAGAGAGGGAAGAGGGGTATGTGTGTGTGTGTGTGGCAATTGTCTCCTTTTCTTTTTTTTGTTAACTGAGTCACCATGAGAGAGAAGGAATTAAATATATAGGTATGTGCCTACACTTGAAACTAAGGAGGACAAGAATAGTGGGACATGTAAGAATATATATATACATATATATATCCATTCATGCATGGCAAGGTCTTTGAAGGAAGAATAAAACAATTCAATACTTTTATATTTGTGTGTACAACAAGGAGGAAGAGGCAAGGACAATTGGAAAAATATATGGTTAATAAGTTTACACATAAGGACACGTGTAATTGAGGTAGGAAAGGAAAAAAAGGGTTATCATCCAAAAGAAAATAATAATAATAATAATAATAATAATAATAATAATAAATCTACATAGCTAAGGGTGTGCGTGCATTATGAAGTAATAGTGTAAAATTTAATTACAATAATTGCATGTCTACGTTTAAGAAGGGAAATGAAATTAAGGAGAGAGAAGGAAATAACTTGCATGGGTTCATCCCTTGTCTTCCTTGGCACCACCACGTGAAGGGGTTACATGGATGCATATGGATGGCCTTACGTAGAATGGACAAAAGAGCAAGGGATTTTGGAGCTTATTTTTATAAGGAAGCATGCATGCACACGACAACTCCATAAAAAAAAAAAAAAGCAGAAAGTGCCTAATGAGATGAGGCAACTTACAAGGCAAGAAAAGTGTACTTACAAGTACACAAAGTGCAGCCATGAAAATTAGGAAAAAGGGGAAAAAGGAATTAACAAAAGAGTTATCCAATTTTGCAAGAAAGAAAGTACAATGTGCAGCACTACTAAGCCTCCCACATGCTAGAAAAGAGGGAATTATACAAAAAAAAAAAGTGTAGCATTTTTCTAGCCAAAGAGAAATGGGAAGGTGAGGAGTGGCGTGAGCTAGTGGACAAGGGAAAGTGTAACGTGAAAGTGAGGGGAGAAGAAAAAGAAAAAAAAATAAATTAAAAGGGATGGAGTGGCATGAACATCAAGTAAATGGAATTAGAAATGGAAATTGAGAGGCACATGTGGCAAAACACCAAATAACCAAGAGGAAAAAGAGGATTAGAATTGCATGGGTAGCCTACATACATCCCACACACTTGGACGTGCATCCTAGAAAGAAAGAGAGAGCACTCAACAATTGGCCCTATACACACACACCTACATGGCAAGGGGAAAGCAAAGGAGAGTAGCCACAATTAAGGAGACAAACCCCCACACAATCAGTTAAGGCAAGAAGGGAAGGGACTCTAGTCAAAGAAAAGGAAGCAAAGTGTAGAGGAAAAGTCAAAAGGAAGTCAATCTAATCTCACCCTAGTACATCAACAAGGTAGGTTTGGCAATTCATTAATTCTAGTTCCATGATCTAGTATACATGCTTAATGATTTTGCTTTCGTAGGACTTGAATACTTTTCTACATTCTTGATTTAGGAGTAACACTTGATTAAGCTTGCATGATAAATATAGGAGGTGGTAAATGATTAAAATTTAAAAATGTTATTCTCTTAAAATCATGAAAGAACTTAGAATAAGAGATCATTTCAATGGCTTGGGTTGTTTGGCTTATGACTCTTAATATTGGACTAGACTTGTGATTTCCATGATGATATTAATGTTAGTAAATGTAACATGTTCAAGAAAAGAAAATTTAACCCAAATTAATGTGGAAAAAAAATTATGGTTAGTAATAATGTTACACATGATTATAGAAAAACATTTGACTAGATTAATGATGAATATTGTTATTAAGAATTTAAGGCTAGTAAATGATGACCATTGTTATGGGAGAATTATGGCTAGTTAGTGTTGAATATGGTGATGGAAAATTATGGTTAGCAATGATGGATATTGTTGCTATGGCCAAACTTTATGGTTAGTTAATGATGAATATTATTATGGGAAATTCATGGCTAGATAATGATGACCATTGTTGTGAAAAATTATGGTTAGTAATGATGAATACTGTAGTTATGGAAAAATCATGGTTAATAATGATAAACATTATTATTATGGAAAAGGAATTACCCATTTCAATAATATGATTTAAAGAATGGAAAGAGAAAAATTTAAATGAAAAATTATGAAATTCCCTTGAGTTTTCCTTAAGCCAAAATTATAGAAATTCTCCCTTGAAAATTATTAAGGTTTTATAATTGAAATGCATTATTCGAAATGGAGAATTAGATTGATTTAGGCAAATTTTGGCATAAATAAATATGACCACAAGGTATTGTGTGCCAATAGAAAAAGGGAAAGGCAAATAACATAGAAAAACATACAAAAAATAAAAGACACACGAATTACGAGGTATGGCCAGAGGTGCTCCACACCGGTGACCTAGTGAGGTGTGGCCAAAGGTGCTCTTTACCCGTGATCTAGAGTTCACGATGAATCTATATACGTGGCCGAGTGTCCATGAATTACAAGGTGTGGTCAAAGGTGCTCCATACGAGTGGCTTAGTAAGGTGTGGCCGAAGGTGCTCCATGCCCATGACCTAGTGCTCGCAATTACTCTATACACATGGCTGAGTGTCCATAATTTACCAGGTATGGCTGAAGGTGCTCCACATGAGTGATCTAGAGAGGTGTGGCCGAAGGTGCTCCACACGAGTGACCTAGTTTTCACAATGAACTCATAAAGGTGGCTTAGTGTCCACGTAACACCCTAGAGCATTAACTTAATCCATAATGGTAAAAGTAAGAATTAAACGCTTAAACACTTTGTTAACTCTGCGATAACACATGTAATTTTATAAGAATATGTTTCACTTGAAAAAGGATTATCTGATTTCCCACTGACCTCTAAATTTTATCATACAGTGCTTATCTGTTTGTATTTATGAATAATGTTAAGTTTTTAATATCAAGAATGTAGAAGGAAATGCTTTGGTGCTTGCACCCTAATACATATTAGTTGATTTCTAAACCCTGAATTGTTAAGGTATTGGGAAACGTGTGTTTCTCATCTATGTGCTAATATGTATTATATCCGGACGCGTAGCAAGGTCGAGAGGTAGCAATTCCATTTTGGTTTAAGTGGGTTTGTTTTAATCCCCTATTTTGGGTCCTAGATATAATGAGTTAGAATATGACATTTATTTTGACTGTATACATGAGATGTATATGGGGTATCTCGGGGGATGGATATGTGAAGGATCGGTTCATTCATATGATTTATAAGGGAGTCTGAGTGACAGACCTATTGTCTCTTAACTTCCGATGGACGGGTACTTCATATATCCGAGGTCATGTTTATCAGTATGTAATGGACATTATTGCACATGTATTATTCGAATTATATGAAAGTTTAAATTTTCGCTGTGTAGTGTAGTATTTTTATTCCACTATACATACGAGATTTAATCTAAGAAAAATATCCTGAACCTAATCTGCTTAATATAACTTAATGATACAACTACTCAGACATTAAATAAATAAAAGGTTAAGAATAATGTACTGAACCTATCTGGTTACATTGAAATTAATTGTAATACTAGATAGGAGCACTACAAGAATGATTGTAGGTGGCTCATGACCACGAGAGCACTCATTTATGAATGGAAATATTTAAAAATTTCTTTTGTGATGCTTTTGATTTTGGCCATATCAAATTGCATGATTTCTTTGTTTATACTTTATACTGATATGAGAATATGTTTTGTTACCATTACAGTCTAAGAATATATCCTGTGTGATGAATATCTATTGAAGTGCATGTGTATTCATAAGTATATGTGTAACATCCGCTCTAATTATTATTAAAGAGATGTTTGATAATTGTTAATTTGATGGTTAATGCTTGTGTATGTTGCATTAGTGCATATAGTTGCATTATTATAGGGACTAACTTGAAAGAATTACTATTACTTAGTTGAGAGTGAGGCCAAAAACCTAAGTGCAAAGGGAAATTATGCTGAGACAAAATGTGTAAAGTAAACCAAGGACTAAAGAGCAATTTCCCAAACTTTCCCTTAAACCCTAGCTGCAACCAAAACTCCCACACAATTCCAAACCTTAGATTTTAGAGAGAGAAGCAGAAGGGGGGAGTAGAGAGAGAAAAGGGCGAGTTAGGGCAAAGGAGGGAGATTTTGGTGAAGGAAAGGGCTAATTGAAGTTAGAAATTAGTTCTGTAGCAAGGGGGGATCATTCCTAACACATCAAACACACAAATTTCACAAGAATCAAGGTATCAATCCATTCTAAACCCCATTTTTGAAATATGCAGAAAACTTGCAGCTAGATGCAATTTTAAACGTTTCAAGTTATGTCTAGGGTTAAACCTACATTCTATATGCTTTTCTATTTCTATGAGATGTTGTGTTGCTGAATGTATGCTAATATATGTGCTTGTAATGGATTGAAAGACTGGGTTATGTTCATCTAGAGATATAGACTAGATTTCCTTGAATATACCATGTTTGAGCTAATGAATGAGAAATGCTTAATGAAAAGTAAAGTTTGATATATGGAAATTAAGCTCATATATTTAGAATTGAAAGTAGAATGCATTTTGGACTGGGTATTCTCAAAATTATGTTTTCTGAACTGTAGCAGAGCATAGCAGCCGACTACTAAGTAAGGGCAGTTGACTGCCGTGTTCCTAGAAAACCCAAAAGTGTAAACAGAGGCTTTACAACAGACTGTCTGATACCTAGCAGTCAACTGTCGGGCCCGGGTCTACACTAAGTAGTCGACTGGTCATCCTCACAGTCGACTATTGTATTCTTGGAAACCCAGAAGTGTAGAGAGAGGCTTAGTACCGATCGCTAGGTTCCTAGCAATGACTATCGGGCCCAGCCAGACCGAGCAATCGACTATCAGTCTTAGCAGTTAACTATTGTGCTCATATTTTTACCCAGAATGTATTTCAGAAAGCCACCAACCGGCTGCTAACACGTTGGCAGCCGATTGCTAGCTTACTATCTAGCACTTGAGGAATACAGAGAGACACCAACCAACTGCTAGCCTTCCAGCAGTCGATTGGCAGCCCTCTAGCTTGCGAAATGAGGTTCTTTAATGGCATTTTAGCTTGGTAATTCTCCATACTAACTTAATTAAGGGCTCACAACATAGGTAAGTAAGAAAACTAGGAGTTTTGGGTGATGATACCCTTGGGATAGTGAAAGAAAAAGAGAGAAAAAAACACCAAAATGGAAAAAGGAAAGTATTCTCAGTGTATGCCTTAGGGTAGATAGGCTTATGATCAAGTGACTGATAGTCGGTATGGGACGACTGTTGAGCATTCCACGGTTGTGCCATAAATTAGGATAGTTAAACATCCACTTGAACTTAGATGATTTTGAAAACACCGTGATGGTTGCGAACTTTAAGTTAGTGTCATCTCCCAAAGGCCATATGAGAAACACATACTTAGAGTTAAACATAACCATGACCATGAGCTGATTCACCCTATAATATATGTAGAGAATAGCGTATCGGGAGTGTGATCCATTGGAAAGGAATGGTTATTCCATAGTATTATGATTTACCCAAAAGCAGAGAGGAAATGATCCGAGTAAAGTTGACGGTGATCCCATGAGAGTTATACCAGCCCCGTTTAAGACGAAAAGGAGAAATCCTACTAGTTAGGGATGATCTGCTGGAAAGGGGCAGTGACCATTATGGTACTTGGATCCATTGAGGGATGCCTCAGAATGTACAAAAGGTTAAGGTATGGCTAAATAGACATGCGCTCATTCATATAGATAGTGGTGCGTGGAGTTGTTGCTGGGTAAGTCTCTTGATTACTCTTAGAGTGTTTTATGTACTGCTGGCATGTTATGGAAATGAAATGATGTTATGTTTACTATCCTACATGTGTTTTATAAGAAATGTTTTATGATGAGAATGATGATGAATACACTTCCTATGTTTTAAAGTTGACATGTTTTAAATGCACATTCATACATATGAGTACATAACATGATTAAATGCTACACTCATTGCATCCCATTAGTATGTGATATGTTTTATGAAAGAATGTAGAGTTTTTCTGTGCGAGCACAGTGGTACAGGTTAATAGATTTCATAACTGGTTGTATTGCTACTAAGATTCATTTCTCACGATAGTGTTGGCATGTACCAGATGTGTAGGTCCCATTGGGCTGGAGAAAGAAGGTAAGGTATGAAGAAGTGTCCAATCAGGGCACATAAACTATTTAGTTTGGATAGTATAAGTACATGTTATGATTGAGCTAGCCTTCATGATATTTTGAGAAAGGCTAGTGTAGATTGTATAGCCTATTCTAACTTGTTTGTATATGAATTAGGCTGGATTGTTGAATAGAATATTTAATGGGGTTATGAGTGGCAGGATTGTTACCTCCATGCCCCATAGTTAATTGATTATATTTAATTAAGAATGCATGTCTATGTATAGTTACTTCAGGTGTATGCTATATGTAGTTATTCTGCTGTGATATTGAGAGAACCCAAGAGTAGAGACTAACCCAAATGCACTCAATTAATCAACTTGGTAAAAATTTTAAAATGGACTTGGGTAGAAGTAATAGTAACACCAACACCGATAATTATTTTCATATTATAGTTTTTAAAATCTCTAAAAGGAATTGTAGGATAGAGGGTTTTACAATATGCATGAGATATTTGTATAATCCCTGTATATTATTCCAATAGCATAATGTTTCAAACTATTATGAAAAAGAATGTGGTGGATTTTCGTATCCGTATGGTGGTATAAGAAGCTATTTTTAAACACATGTGATTATTGCTACTGAGTAATATTTCTCATTAAAGTTAATTTGTATCAGATGCCTAGGTACTAGGTGTTGAAGGAGGTAGAGGTAGAGGTAGTGGAGGTACCCTTTTTGGGTATTTCCCTGTGATCACTAGATTATGGGTCCTACTTGTATTTGAATTACCACTTACTCCCTGACTATATGCATAACTAGGAGTATATAGTAGGTTTTTGACATGCGCACTACCCTGACTCCTTATACATATTTTGGAAGGATCAGAAGAATGACTTTTGAGGTATGTAAGAAGGGCATATATGTATTAAGATATGTGAGATACGAAATTTTGTTTAAAACTAGGAATAAGTGGCAGGCTTGTTGTCTCCTTACCCTATTTAGGCTCACATATCTATAAGTATATGTTTGCACACACTAATGCTTATGTATGTATAAATATTATGTATAGTTGAATGTGAATGTAAATATCCCTATATCTATCTATCTTATTTAAATTTCTCTATTTATTTCTGCTATGTAACATGTGAGAACCCGAGTGTAGTAACCCAAACTAGTGGCACTCAATTATTTAACTTAGAAAAAGTTAAAAATGTACTCTGGTAGAGGTAGTAGTAAACTCATTAATCCTATATTATATCACCTTATATTATTTAATTATCTAAAAGGAATATAGGGTTGGGGTTTTACACTATTCACAGGTATAGTGTCCATAAAAGTCACAGACTTATCAAAATAATTTAAAACTACCTTATTAAAAAACAGCCAATCCCTTCCAAGGATAACACCTAAGTCTACCAAAGATAGACAGATAAGGTCAAAAGTAAAAGGTTTACTTTCAACAATGATAGGGTAATTTAGGCAAGTCAAAGAAGTCAAAACATGTTTTCCAGCCGCAGTAGAAATGGATAATTCATATGGAAATTTGGTTATAGGTAAGCTCAATCTTTCCACACATTCATATGAAATGAAGGAATGAGCGGTGATAGAATCAAACAGTACAATTAAGGGAATATCATTTATAAAACACTGACCTTCAATTGAATCATTATATTGGTTTACCTCTTTGCCCTTGAGGGTGTAGACTCTCGCTCTAGTCAGAGGCTTAGAGGCCTTAGCTGGTTTCTTCCACAACAGGCATTCCTTAATGAAATGTCTCGGCTTACCACACGTATAACAGACATTCTATCCTTGCAAGCATGGCTTGTTCCCATGGCTCTTCCTACACTTGGGGCAATTTTCTGAAGCAGCTTGCCCAACCATAGGCTTCTTTTCGGACAAGGTCTTACCAAACTTGCTCTCTTTTCAATTAGCAAAATCCAATTGGGATTTCCTCTTAAGGGGATTGAACTCTTTCTTCCCCTTTCCAATCTCTGCTAGGCTCTTTGAAACTATGTAGAATTTGTTAGCTAATATAGCATAGTTCCTTATCTTTAACGGAGCCACAACGCTTCTCAATTCTAGATTCAACCTAGCTTGTAAGTGCATGGTCTTCCATGCTTCATCCTACCTCACTTGTAGATAAGAGGAGAACTTAGATAGCTCCTCAACCTAACCTCCAAATGCATGACCTTCTATGCCTCATCCAGTTGAAGCTTCAAGTAATAAGAGAATTTAGACAATTCCTCAAATTTAGTAAGGTACTCATCAAAAGTGAGATTACCCTTCTTGATCTGCATAAATTCAATTTTCTTCTCATTCCTCACATTCTGAGGAAAATACTATTCTAGAAACACTTCTTTAAAGGATACCCAGGTGATTTGGATTCCCTGAGCCTCCATTAATTGTTTTGCCCCCTTTCCACTAATTGTAACACCCCTTATCTTATCTTAACAACGTCATATAACATAATCAAATAAGTGGTTACATTATTCTTAGCCTTTTTTTTTAATATTAATTTTCCCGAACATTTAATCCATCAATAATTTAATATATAATTAGGTTCGGGTCCTTTTGCTCAGACAAACATACTTTTACACAGCGAAAATAAAATATCTCATACATTACAGCAGGATTTATAAGAGCTTTGATATCATATATATATATATCATAACTATTTGATGCATAGTTCCACATACATATTCTAGGATATATGAAGTAAAGTACCCACTCATAAGGAGTAAGGAGACAACAAGCCTATCACTCAAACTCCTTTTACAAAATATCATGGATGAACAGGTCCTTCACATATCCCCATCCTTCTGCCCTTTTCCTTCTATGTATAGCCAAAAATGATAGTCCCAATTCCAACCCAAAAAGAACATATAGAATCAAAACCAAAATGATAGGGCTACATATACATAACTAAAGTACCCAGTTCATTCTAAGGGTATTTCTGTAACAGATATAATATAGATATCCTTCAATATGGTAAAAGTTCCTAGGAAGTGAACTTCCACTGTAGCTATTTCGATCTCCATAATTAACCAATATCTAGGCATCTGATACATATCAGCACAATAATGAGAAATATATTCTAGCTAAACAAACCATTTTCTTTAAAATAACTGACATGTACCATTGTACGAATACAAAAAATAATTCTACATTCAGTTCAGTTCCAAAATTCTTTTTATACAGATCTATGGGTATGTCATATGTGAAACATGTGTGTATACATCTATGAACATGAGATATGCAACATGTAATATCATTAATGGAATGAATAACAAACTTTCAATGTTCACATACTTTAACCATTCTCACATAGAACACATTCATGCAATACAAATCATAATATCTCTTAAATACTTTGCTTTTGGGAGGTATACACTAGATCATTCCTCTTAAAACTTATTTCCTTAGAAGTATACACCAGATCATTCCCCCCAAGTTGTTATTCTTGGGAGGTATACACTAGATCATTCCTCCTTAAAATTCTAGTCTTTGGAGGTATTCACCAGATCATTCCTCCTTAGAACTTTAATCTTGCCTTTCACAAATACCATAAGCATTTCTATGCTATTCACTCATATTCACATGATTTTAGAATATATTTCTAGCAAAGGCAAAGATGCATGCTATTTATCATCCATACTTAACCATTTCATCATTTCCCCTCTTTTCACTTAGATAGGCCATTTTCGATGGCACCTTAGGCTACTTTCTAATAACACATAAGTTTAGCCATTCAAAGGAAAATTTTACATAGCAGTCGGCCAAGGCAAGAAAGTCATGAGAAATTAGCATTTCTAACCCATTTGGTTCATTTCTAGCATTATTTTTACCATTTAAACATTATGGTAACAATTTCCATAATTATAGATAACTTTTTCTTACACCTCATTTTCTTGTAAGTGTACATTAAGCCTTTCTTTCACACACCTTTCTAGCTCATTTTTCATGTTAGATATGACAATGCACATTATCTTACAACTTCACATACTTATGCACATTTTTAAAGTGAAATGGTACATTGGCTAAACATAAAAATACCATAATTTTCTCTCTCCTCCTTTCTTGTGACAAATCTTACAAGGTTTTCAAGCAATTTTCAAATGGAATTTCATGTTAGATGGGTAAGTCACACTTTCATTGTTTATGGTAAAGTTAGAAAATGAGAAAAGTGCCCAGACATTAATCTAACTTGATTTTCTCTCTCTTACCATTTTATGAAACTTTCTCTCACTGTTTCTTGGTACACTTTCAAGCTAATTTCAGCATCCACACAATGTCATGCATTCGGCCAAGTGGAGAAATCCATGGAAATGGAAGTGTCTCACTATATTGCTTACAAGAAAACTATATTCAAGTAAATCCTATGCAAATCCACCATTTTCTCACTCTTTAAGACACCATTTCAATCTTGGTACAAGTTAGGGTTTTTCAAGACTAAGGTTCCAATCTTGAAAAATTTCTATCTCTTAGGTTTTCTAACATTTCAACATGTCCATATTCATAAACACAACAAGTTTTCAACATATTCCAAACCCATTCAAGAAAATCATCTATAAGAATGTACAAAGAGAAAAACCATCCTTCTGGAAAGAGTAAGAACACTTTAAATAAACCATAAAACAAGAAAAGAATGGCATAGGCATGTTTAGTTGCCTTAAAAATGCAAGATGAGTGGAATCTCCAAGTTGTTTTTATGGATTTTCTCTTCTCTTCTTCCCTTGGAAATCTTTAGCCAGCACCCTCCTTTCACCTTTTCTTTGACTTCTTCTTCTCCTAAAGGAAGAAGAAGACTTAAGTTAGGGTTTTATTGAAATTACCAAAATGCCCTTGGTGTGAAATGACCAATTTACCCTTACTATTTCTCCTTTTCAAGAATGGCATCCACTCTCCTTAGGAATGTAATTTTGTGCAACTCCCATGGGTTGGGACGTTTCTGCCCTCAAGAATTTCAAAATTACAGAATGGTCCCTCATCTTTTTGGAAATTGCTAATATGCCCCTAAGGAAATTACCATTTTGCCATTCAAGTCCAAAAGGCTATTTTAACTCTATTTTTCACCCTTTTCAGATTTAATGGGTAAAAATCACTGAAATAAGGTTTCATAAAACTTATTTTTGTGAATTTACTAATTTACCCTTCTTTTATAAAAATTACCATTTTGCCCCTAAGGCAAAATTACCTTTTTGCCCTTTATGCTAATGTTGTTAATTTTACTCTTATTCTTTCTCCTTTTTGAACATAAAAGGGTAAAGACTTCTAATTTCTATTTTCCTTGGAATATTTAAGGTAGAAATTAAATTTTCTACATTATGTAAAATTATTAATATGCTCTTAGAGTAAAATTATGGTTTTTCCCTTTTTAGGAAAAATTGTCATTTTGACATCAAAATGCACATAATCACTTACATAACTAAATTCTTCTTCTCTCTTAAATGAAAATGATGAAAGTCCTTTAATGTAATTTCATGAAATAAGAAAATCAATTTAATTTTTCCCTTCATGGTAAAATTACTATTTTGCCCTTCTTTACCATATTTTCTAGTTTCACTCTTTTATGACAAAAGTGACTCTATCTTGATGAAAATGTCCATCCTATCATTTTTATGAACCCTCCTTATCATCACATAATTAATAATAATAATAATGCTATTATAAAATGCAAGTTATTAGGAGCACGTGTTACACCAATGCTCCACCTCTCCAACCAACATGTAAGTGAAAAACAATACCTTCTAGGCCTCTATGCTCCTAAGAACCATAAACAACTTCTCCATCTCCCTTAACCATTCCTCAACTACCTTCGAGTCAAACTCACCCCTAAAGGAACGAGGTTTAGCTTTTTGAAATTCTGACCATCCATGAAATGTTAGGTTACCTACTTATCCTTCATTAATGTTAGGGTTATGATGGTTATTATTCCTAGTCTCCTAACTAAGGACGTGGGTAGTAGCTGTAGCTTGCTCCCTCATAGCTTCAGGTACTCCCATCATAGCCTGTATCACCCTTATCAGGCTAGCCTCATTCTCTCTCTCCTTTCCAGCATTCCTCCTAGGGGGCCATATTTTAATCTACAAAACAAACATTACTGAGGTGATCAATCTCAATAACATAATATTTATAAGAAGATATATGGCACTAACAAGAAATAATTTCTAATCTTGTAGTATATTCCTCAAGTCAATACAATACACATTAGTTAATTACTTAGGCTCAGCTAACTAATCTGAACTTGTCCCTATTTTGAGGAATTCTACCCTTCTAACCTAGATAACTATACTCTGATACCAACTCAATGTAACACCCCAATTCTATAGTTCCTTTTGAGTTATTTAGATGATATAATATAATATACTATAAGATTTGTGAGTTACTACTACCTTTACCCAAGTAAATTTTTAACTTTTACCAAGTTAAACAATTAAATGCCATTATTTTGGGATTTCTACACTTGGGTTCTCACACGTAACGTAACGAAATTTAAATAAAAGTAAAAAATATATATACACATATTTATACACTGTCACATACATTTAATTCTTGTCTAAGACATATACCTATTGATATGTGAGTTTAGTAACTGTCGGGGTAAAGAGGTAACAACCCTACCACTCTTACCCTTCTCAAAAATCCTACTAGTGGATATTTCTCTCACATATCTTAAATACACATGCCCTCTTCTCTCTATACATCAAAATTAATCATCCTTACCCTCTCTAAAAATATTATAAGGGGTTAGGATAACGGGCATATACACTTTACTCCAACTATCTACATGTCAAAACAAAGAACTTCTACATTAATCATGCATGTTAACCCCTTTGTAGTGGGGGCGATGGGGGAATATCTATCATGGTAATTACCCAAACTTCCTTCACTACCATAAAATATCCCAAAATGGGTATGTCTACCAACTCGACTTCTACTTCCATCAAGATCTGATATCTAGGCATCTAATACACACTCGCATTTATATGAGAATAAATCTCAGTAGTAGAACAACTTGTTTTAAAAACCACTAGCTTGTACCACCATAATCATACGAAAATATGCTACATTTTTTTCCCACTAAATAGAAAAATAGTTTCTATTAGGATGCAATGCATGGTTCATACAATTATGCCATTATAGCATCATAGCATCATAAAATGTGAATGTACTTATGAATGCATGTCAATTATTGTTCACCAAATGTCAACAATACCAAATATGTCATTTCATCACATATATTTGTCATGGTAACATGATCATATTCACATTCAAAACATGAGTAAGGAAAACAAACATCTGATATTGGCCAATGCTAAATCATCACAATAGCTATTGGGAGAGTCGCCTAGTAAACAACTCTACGTGCACTTATAACACTCATGGATGAGTTTCGAGCTGAGTTTTCATGGTCCCTAACCATATGCAGCCATTTGCCTACCCTATACTACCTAGAGCACCCCTAGTGGATCCCCAGTACATTGTCTCCCTGTCCTCTCTGACAAATCATTCCACAACTCACTCAACAGTCCCTGCCAACTCTGACAAATCATCCTTGACCAATGGGATCAATATCCCTTTGGATACTTCACTTCCCTTTCGTACTATAAAGGACTTGGTATAACTCACGAGATCACTACCACCTATGATAAATCATGCCTACTCTGCCCTTGTGGATTATGAGGCAAAGGAATCATCATCCTCATTGATGGGTCACTTTCCCTACATGCTATTCACAAGTATATATTCTAGAGTGATTCAGCTCATGCTATGGTTATGCTTAACCAAGTACGTGACACCTTTGTTGGCCATAGAAGAGTTCACTAACTTACAATTCTCAACTTTCACATTGTTTTCAAAATCATTTATGATTGAGTGGATGTTTTACCATCCCAAGTTATGGTTAGACCTTGGAATGCCTAACGACTGTCCCATACTAGTATTCTGTCACTCAATCATGAGCTTATCTAACAATTAGAATGCTCTTCTCTTTTCTCTTCTACATTTTCCTCTCTTTCTTTTTTATCCTCATGTTACATGTTACCCAAAAACTATAATTTCCTTATGTAATGACATTATTGTTAAATCTATTGAGCATACATTTAAGAAAATTGAAACTTAAACTCACAAACTTTTTTTAAACTTTTGAGGTTTCATTTCAAAGGCTAGTGGCTCTTTCAAAACACTTTATTCATGAAAAACAATAATTTTCCACCTACCAGTTGAATTA
Source organism: Senna siamea (assembly GCA_031216115.1). NCBI lineage: Eukaryota > Viridiplantae > Streptophyta > Magnoliopsida > Fabales > Fabaceae > Senna > Senna siamea. The sequence goes on from CM062354.1 coordinate 17,174,611, forward strand.
CACCTTATAGCAGTTGGCTTATAGAAATAAAGTCTTGAAAAACGTAAACAGGATACTACAAGTCAGCTGCTAGAATAGTAGCAGTCGACTATCGATTAACAGAGAGCTACTAGTCAACTTACAAGCATATGGCAGTCGACTGTTAAGCTTCTGTAAGCTGGTAGTTAGTTGCTAAAGGCTCAACAATCAACTGTCAGCAGCTGGCAGTTGGATGTTACATGCATTTTCTAGAAAATATCAAGCTGAAGAAGATGGAAGTTGACTTATAGGATCTTGAGGTTCTATTTTTACTACTATAAAAGTTCACTAAGTTTAGATTTCACCTCTTTTAAGTCTAAAAAAGGCATGAGATTAGTTTTTAATTCCAAATCATCCTTTATCCTACATCAAAACTCATTTTTATGCTTAATAACATCTATCACAATGGATTCAAACTCAAGTCAACCAAAGTGAACAGTGCAACCCATTTCACAAAATTTGAAACAAGCATATATAAGTACATATAATCATCATAAAGCACCCAATAAAAGTTAAAAACACAAATAATGTAGGTTTAAATCCCTCTCTTAACTTGATAGTATTAAAATCACCATTTTTAGAAAATAAGTAGAAACTTTCAAAAATGAGAGGATTAGATTGTTTGCTACCTTGTTTCTTGTTTAAGAGGTGTATATGCTTATCTGGAAGTTCCCTGACATGATTTCCTGCTCTTGGAGATGTTAAAATTCTCTTTGAGATCCTTTTCCTTCACAATCTCTCTCTCTCTGTAATATCTGCCTTTTTATATTTCCATCTATGTTATTAATTCTTAAATTTTGATTATTGCATACCTAAATGTTCATGTTTAAGTTGCCCTAGGTTTTCCCAAAGTGAATGGGGACTAAATTGAAAAGAAAGTTGGAAGGACTAAAGTGAAAAGGAAAGAGTTTCTAAAAATATCTAAAGCTTCATGATTACTTTAGAAAATATCTAAGGCATATTAATGGCATATAATTATGACGTTTAAAAATATCTAAAAAGTAATGATTACTTTAAAAATATCTAAAAAGTAATGATTACTTTAAAAATATCTAGGAAAATATCTTAAGGACAAATGGTAATTTTTGCTATAGGGTAAATTGGTAATTTACCACAAGGGCAAAATGGTAATTTTTTCATAAGGATAAAATGGACATTTCATACAAATGATTCATGAAATTACATGGAATGACAAACTCCTCCATATTTTTGAAAGGGAGAGGAAAAGAAGGGTAAAATGGTCATTTGACACCAAGAGCAATTTGGTAATTTCCTATTAAAAGATTAAAACTCCATTTCCTTCATGGATTGAAAGAGAAGCACGAGAGGGAGGAAGAAGAAGAGGAAACTGTGAAGGAGGAAGTGAAGAAAGAGAAGGAAAAAGCCAAGAATCCTAGACAAAACACTATTTTTCTTGGAAAATCAAGGTAGCTAAACAATTCTAACTCTCTTATTTCAAGTTTTATAGATTATTTTATTTGAATAGTTCATGAAAAGGGGGTTTTCTCTCTCTACATTCTTTTATGATGAATTTGCTATTGGGTATTGATTATATGATTGTTTTGGATGTATTTATGAATTTTTTTGAATGTTATTGAAATGAAAATTACGAAAGAAAGGATTATTAGTTCACATAGATTCATGTTGAAACCCTTGATATTTGATAGCATAAAGTGTGGAAAATTGTATGGAAATGGAAGGAAATTCATGTATTTATACTTGTATGATGTAAAGGATGGAAGAAAAGGCCAAGACCACCCTTCTTATTTCCCTTGAAATTGGCTAAATTTTGTTAGTGTAATTGTGAAGGAAAAATGCTAAATCTTTATGTTAACCAATTACAAGAGACAAAGAAGTGGGTGTTTATGGCAAAAGACTTTCATGATGTATTTTATGAATTGAATAAAAGGAAAGGAATGACCTCTCTTGGCCGAGACCTCACCCTTTTTCCCTTGTGTTGGCCGAGACTTGGAATTGAAATTTTAAAGGAAATATGTTAAATTTTTGTTGGCCAATGTCAAGAGAAAAAGAGGAGTGAGCAATTATGGCAAGGTGTTATGATGAGATGTGTTATGAATTTTATGAAAGGAATGTGTAACCTTCCATATTCATACAATTTAATTTTGAAAGTGTTGTCAAAAAAGAAAAGGGTGGTATTTTAGTAATGTGAGGAAGGTATCATGAAAAAAAAAAGGAAGGAAGGGAAAACATCAAAAGAAAAGAAAGGAGAGAAACTAGAGGAAATATCCTTAATGTATGCTTTTTGATAGATGGACTTGTGACCAAGTGACCAATTGTCAGTATGGGATGGCCATTGGGCATTCCATGGTTGTGTCATAAATTTGGATGGTAAAACATCCACTTGGATAAAAGGATTTTAGAAAACACCGTGATGGTTGTAAATTCTAAGTTAGTGTAACTTAATAAGGCCATAAAGGGACATTTACTTAGAATTTAGCATAACCATGTGCACAAGTCACATCATCCTAAAGAATATGTATAGGATAATATACCAAGAATGTAACACCCCATATTCTCTTGATTGGTTTTAAATTAAATGTTTTCTTAATTAATTTGATGAGTAGCCATAAAATGTGATGCAATTGCCATAGTGATGTAATGAATTATAAATGTCACAAGGGAAATATGTGAAAATTTGGGTGCATAATTTAATTTCTTCGTTTTTACCAAATCGAATTACCAAAGGTGAAGAGCATATCCAACTTAAAATACATGCACGTGAAATTGATGAAGGGAAGGAAAAGGGTTAGCATCCAAGATATATATATGATTTTGGATCCTCTGCTTGGCACTCTCTATTGGGTGCCTACTGGGCTTTTTAGCGGTGGTTTTATTCGTTGCTAAATTGTGTTTTAATATTATTGCAACGAATATTATTGCTGCTATAACTTTTGTTTAAATAATTAATTTAACAAAAGTTATAATGGCAATAAAAATCATTGTAAAAAGCTTTTGCAACGGAAAAAACCACTACTAAAATGCCCAACAGGCGCCCAACAGAGGATCCAGATGCTATATATATATATACATATGCATTTGGTGGAGTGAAATGGAAGCAATGGAGAGTGACGTGTGGCATTAAACTCCCTTCCCTTCCTTTTTTCTCAAGTGACAGAATGGATTTTCCAAGTAATAAGTAAAATAAGAAAAGGGAAAATAGCCAAATGTGTACGTATGTTGTGAAAAGAGTGCATGGAAAATGAAGTTTATGTGAGGGAGAAGTCTTGTGTGAAGGAGGTGTTTACATTAAAACTTAGGTGCTTACATTCTTTCCCTTTGTCCCTTTTTAATTGACTAACAAGCATCACATTCTCTCTCTCATTATTTAAATTGAGATAACCGAGTGGTGTTTCCCAACCAAATAAATAAAGTACACAAGAAGAAAGTGGCTAAATATATGTGGGTGTACGATGAAGCAAGAGTACATAATTTATTTAACATAAAATATGCATATATGTGTGTGCAGTTAGTGGGGGAGATGGAAGAGAGAAAGAGGAAACGTGTGATGCAAGCTTTCTTCCCCTCCCTTGTGTTGCCTCCAACATGCCTAAGAATGGAAACTCAAGTGTGTCTTGTAGGAAATTTAGGTCTTGCGTGCATCCCTTGCATTCCTCCCTTTTAGCGCAATTAAGTGAGAAATTACATGGAAAATAAATTATGCTTCCAATCGTGTAGCTGCATGGCTGTACTTGTGGCATGAGGGAGGAGGATTTCGTGACTCCTTCCTTCCTTAAACTTGTGGCCAAATGAGAAATACAAGGAGGAAGGGGCTACACTTAGTCGCAAGTGGAGCCATGAAATCACAATAATGGGAATAAAGGTAGCATCTCCCTTTATCCGAATAAAAAATGAAATGAGGGAAAGAAGTGATGAGCCTTATTTTATACATATTTTTATGATCTTAATTGTCCATTTTTTGAACATTTTATGTAATTTTATTTTTAAAATAACCTAATTTTACATTATTTTTATTTTCAAGCATTTCATCAAGTCATCATCAACAAACGGAGTAATTTTGAGCTTGGACAGCCTTCAGAGCACTTAAAATAGGCCATTTGGGCCAATTTTACTTATTGGGCCTTGGATCGGTCTTATTAGGCCTTAGACTGAGTTGATTTGGGTGAAAAAGTGAGGATCCACATGAGAAAAGCAAGCAGACTCGAAAACCCGCAAAAAGATCCAAAGTACAGTGTTTTGAAGTGGAGATCCACGTGGCTTAGAAGAGCAACCCAAGACCCGAACTGTGTAACCCATCGCGCGAGAGAAGCAGAGAGAGCCAGAGATTTCAAACGTCCAACCAGAGGTCTGCGGCATTGCGACCACGCGCCGATGACTGGGGACGATGAGCGGGACATCACCGTCGCCGCCAGCCACAGAAACACTGTAAAATCGCAGAGTTTTAGCATAAGATCCAAACCAACCTGATTCGCGATCCGTGAGCATCGCAGCCCCTCTGCGTCTTTTTTCGGCTGATTCATCGACTGTAGTGACTCCCTGCAGCTTTAGGCAACCCAACCACACCTTTTGACCCATCGTCGACCACCATAACGTGGTGGATCGGGTGACCCAAGACAGACCTAAGAGATGTGATCCAGGAGAGATTCTCGAACCATCACCCAACAACTCCTCCTCCACCTTCTGTCTTAGCTCTGGCCGTCGATCCAGGATTTTTTCGTCGAGTACCCGTTGACCCGAGGATTTGACCCGTGTTGCTAGACAACTTGAATTTGATATTTCTGGTGTTTTCTGGCAGTTTTTCAGTCCTCTTTCGGTGGTTTTCTGGCGACCAATCCATGCAGTGACCATTAGACAATTGAGAAGGCAGGATTGCATAAATTTTTACTATATTTTATTTGCTGTTTAATGAATTTTGTAATGGATTATCTACTGTTGGATTATTTACTGTCTGTAAATATGTGTGGCTAAAATTGTAAACTCCATTAGGGTCCCTGACTGTGTTGGTATTCTATTTAATCTGTATGGATATTGATTTTGATGTTGTGATCTTCTTTGCATTTATGCATGTACTGTTTAAGTTTTCATTGCGAGATGTCGTTGTGAATGCTAATTAGATTTCTTTTTGAGATCGAGAGATGATAATTGAAATTGGAACCTAATCGCAGAGAACAATTAAATTTTACTTAGAGATGAGGTTAATTAATTACTAGATTAAGGAGCAGCTATCCTTAATAGTGGTGAATTAGATCGATAAGGCTGATCTAAAATCAATCATTAGGAAGAGATTCCAGTGGTAGATTCTTAGATTTAGAAATTTAATTGTCTCGAGAGGGAAATTGAATTTAACTTAGAATTTACTCACAGGTAGCATAGTCAATTTCAGTAATCCATTATCCTTTGTGTTTGCCAATTAGTATAGGTCCCCTGATGGATTTGCATTTCTTGCCTCCATTATATTCTTCTGTTCCTTATCGCTCGTAGTTTATTGCACTTAGTTAATTATTAGGATTAGTTAGAATCAATCACTTTGACCTTTAGGCTAGATAACAGAGAACAAGTAGTAACTCTGGGCTTTCTCGTTCCTGAGGAATACGACCTTGATACTCACCATTGCACTAGACTGCATCAATAGGTTCACTGCCTTAGGTGTAGTTGCTTAGGTAGCATTGGTAGCACAGCATCAGGAAGCTAGCATGAAATCCTTTCTTTCCCTTCCTTGGCGTGACCAAGTAGCTAAGGTAAGAGTGCAAGGGAAGTAAATTGTACTTAAAAGTACACATGTGGCAAGTAGATAATAATAATAATAATAATTAGGAGTGAGGAGGAGAAGTAGCATCCTATTAACCAAATGACAATATAAATGAGGGAAAGGAATTAGAGAATGATACTAAAAGGAGAAAGAAAGAGTACTCATAATTTGGGAAAAACCACACGGTAAGTTTATCCAACAAAAGAGAGGGAGATAGTGGCGTGAGTGTAAAAGGAAATATAAAAGCTTTAAAGAGAGAGAGAGCTACCTTACACTAAGAAAAACAAACACATTTCGATTTAGTAAAGGAGGAGTTTGGCTGAGAAAGATGCAAGGGAGTAAGGGGAAGATTCAAGAGGAAACCCAAGATAATTCCACCTTGGTTCATCCTTGAGGTAGGTTAGCAATTCATTTGGATTTTTGTTCCATGTTTTAGAATATATGCATCATGATTTTCCAAACTTTCATGGAACATTAGTTGCTTGTCTACATTCTTGAAAGTGTGAATGTCTCTTGGTTAAGCTTGCATGATAAATAAATGTGGTTGTTCATGAGAAAAAATTGATATTGTTGTTTTATGGGAGGATCATTGTCAAAAATAAATTGTAGCATGTATAGTGAAAACCCTAAGGCATGATAAGGCTAGAAAATTTATATTATGTATGGCCAATGAATGTTACAAGTTATAGATATCAAAATAAAAGTGGCTTTGTAAGATAGTAATTTGCTTGCTGAAATTTGTGTAAGAAGAATAGAAATTCGGTTAGCTACAGAAGGGAGAAAGAAAAAGATTATGACAAATTAGAGTATAGAAGATTTCGCTTTGGCTAATAAGGATTCACATTGCTATTGGGATGTAAGAATAATCAAATATATATGGAGTCGAAACTTTCGTATGTAACTTGAACCAAAAAGGTAAGTAGAATAAAGTATTAATGGTAATGGTGACCCAAGTTAAATGTGGGAGGAATTACCCTAATAGTATCAAGGCATAAGGTCATGAAGTTTAACTTATAGTACAGATGGGAAAATATGGCAACTTGACATGAAAAATCCTAAATTAGATTATTTTCCATAATGGCAGAAACCATATTTCATTTCAAATCTTGGTGGCCAATCCAATAATGAATGCATTAGAATGTACCTTGTGAGGACTAAATGCAAGAGAGATTAAAATTATAAAAATAAAAGTAAATATCGTTGTCATATGTATGTATAAGTTCCCAAGTGTTCACAATTATTTTATAAAGGTGGCCAAGTTTCCACATAGTGCCAAGTGTGCACAATTATTTCATAAAGGTGGCCAAGTGTCCATATAATGCCTAAGTGTGCAAAATTATTTTATAAAGGTGCCCAAGTGTCCACAAGGTGCCCAAGTGTGCACAATTATTTTATAAAGGTGGTCAAGTGTCTATATAGTGCCCAAGTGTGCACAATTAATTTATAAAGGTGGTTAAGTGTCCACAAGGTGCCCAAGTGTGCACAATCAATTTATTAAGGTAAGTTTTAAGAATGAAATGCATAAATGATTTTTATTTATTTTTATGTTTTAACATGCATCCCATAAAAGAAATGTTTTACTTGAAAAGGAATATCTACTTTTATCATGTTGACATTTCCAATAATCATGCAATGCTTGCCAATTTGCATTTATGAATATGGCTATGTTTTCAAATGCCGAGAATGTAGACGTAAATATTTTTGGTGCTTGCACCCTGGTACATATTAGTAGATTTTAGAATAATGAATTGTTAATCTATTAAACTTATGTTTCTCATTTGCATGCTAATATGTATCAGATGCGAAAACTTAGCAGTGCCGGGGAGGATAGGAGTTCTTTTTGTCAAAAGCATTTTTGTAATTCCTTATTTTGGGTCCTGATTCTCGATATATTTCTGAATTAGGATTAGGACTATTATTTTGGTTGTGTATATGAAAGGGAAACAGGAAACTGTTGGGGAAAGGATATGTGAAGGAGTGATCCATTCCTGTTATTTAAAAGGAGTTGAGTGACAGGATTCTTGTCTCCTAACTCCTTATGGATGGGTACTTCATATATCCTGGTATAAGTTTTCAAAGGATGTAATAGACATTTTTTGGACACTTATTGAATGTAATATGAAAGTTTTAAATTCTGTTGTGATGTATGGTATTTTATTTCCATTTTGTGTATGAGATTTGTTATGAGCAAAAGAACCTAAACCTAATCCACTTTAATAAAACTTAATGGTATAAATGCTCATATGTTGTAAATAAAAGGATAAGAATAATGCATTGAACTTATCTGTTTACACTGGAGGAATTGTAATACTAGATAAGGGCATCATATTAAGTTGGTATCAGAGCACAGCTACCTAGGATAGAAATGGGGTAGAATTCCTCAAGGAAAGGACTAGTTCAGGTTAGTAAGCTGTACCTAAGTAGTTGGCTAACTTGTATCTTGTTTTGAACTTGAGGAATGGAGTATTAGGTTTGGGAAGATAGAAGCTCCTGTTAGTGTGATATGTTCTCTGCTTAATAATTTGTTATGGAGACTGATCACCTCAGTAATGCTTGTTTTGTAGAGTGGCAGTATGGCACTGACACGGAGGAGTAGGTCCCAAGCTCAAAATGCAAAGGTCAATTTGAATGAGGTTACGCAAACCATGAGGGATATGGTAGAAGCCATAAGAGCCCAGGACACAATCACAACTAAAGCACTCCGTCAAGCTCAAATCGATCGGAGTGAAGATAATCAGAATAAGGCCAAACAGATGAGGACCCAAGTTGGTGGAGGCTAGGCTAAATTCCAAAGAGCCAAGCCTCCTATCTTTACCGGAGTGATGAACTCGAAGAAGGCCGAAGAATGGGTATAGAAGATGGAAGAGTTATTTGAAGTATTGGGAAGCACTAAGCAGCAAAAAGTCTCCTTCACCGCATACCAGCTGAAAAAGAAGGCAAAATATTTGTGGAAAGGGATGAAGCAGTTAATGGAAGGTCAGGGGATCCAAATTACTTGGGAGAACTTCAAGGAGGCGTTCTTGGATAAGTACTTCCCCTTAAGTGATAGGAACGCTAAAGAGGGTGAATTTATGCATATCAAATAAGGCGGTAAACCCTTTTAGGAAAATTTAGCCAGGTTTGAAGAGTTATCAAAGTTCTCTTCATACCTAAAGTGGAAACCAGACGAGGCAGAAAAAGCCATACACTTGGAGAATAGCCTGGATCCGGAGTTATATTATGAGGTAGCATCCCAGGAGATTAGGGACTACCCAATATTAGTTAACAAGTGCCGCATAGCCTCCCAGCTCCTAGCTGCACTAAAGAAGAGAAGGCAAGAATCTAGATTTCTCAAAAGGAAGAACCCATCCTTATTCAACAGGGGCCGTGATAAGAAGTTCCCAAGGAACTAGATAGGGAAGAGGCCAATGAACATTCCGACTGCCCAAAATAACTGTTTAAAATGTAGGCGGAGTCACGAAAATAGACCATGCCTTATGGGTCATAATGTGTGCTACAAATGTGGAAAGCCAGGGCATATCTCCCGGGGTTGTCCTACCCTGAAAAAGCCGGAGGAAGCCACAAGACCCCTTACCAAGGGAAGGGTGTATACCCTGAAGGGTAAAGAGGTGGTCTAGTCCGAGGATCTGATGAAAGGTACATGTTTCATTAATGATGTTCCTTTAATTATATTGTACGATTCTAACACTACCTATTAATTTGTTTCAAGACTGTGCCTATAAATTGAAATTACCAACAACCACTGTGCCTTATGAACTTTCTATAATAGTACCTACTAATGAACATGTGTCAACTTCCTTAATTTATTTAAATTGTTCCATTGTGGTTGAAAATAGAACCTTGCTTGTAGACCTTATTTGTTTACCCATGGTTAAACTAGATATCATCCTTAGCATGGACTGGCTCTCTTCAAACAATGTCATCTTGGACTATTTAGCTAAGTCTGTGATCTTCATAGACATTAAACTGGTAAATATGGGGATAGAGAGGAAAAACCAGAGAATGTGTTTCTTGTGTTCCTCAAAATTGGAAAGTCAGCAAAAGTTAGAAACCATACCCATAGTCAATGAATTTCCTGATGTATTCCCAGAAGAGATTACTAGTCTCCCACCAGAGAGAAATAGAGTTCTTCATAGACCTATTCCCTAGGGCAGGACCAATTTCCATAGCACCCTATAGGATGTCCTCGATGGAATTAAATGAGTTGAAGGAGCAAATAGAGGACCTCCTAGCAAAACAATTTATCAGACCCAGTGTTTCATCGTGGGGAGCACCGGTGTTGTTTGTCAAGAAGAAGGATGGGAGTATGAGGATGTGTATAGATTATAAGCAGCTGAATAAGGTGACTGTGAAGAATAAGTATCCTCTCCCTAGAATTGATGACCTGTTAGACCAATTGAGAGGAGCAACTATCTTTTTTAAGATTGATTTGAGATCGGGGTATCATCAAATCAGGGTTAGGAATGAGGACATACCTAGGACTGCCTTTAGGACTAGGTATGGGCATTATGAATTTCTAGTGATGCCTTTTGGCCTGACAAATGCTCTAGCTATCTTTGTGGACTACATGAATTGCATCTTTAGACCCTACCTCAATCAGTTCGTAGTAGTATTTATTGATGACATACTAGTGTATTCTAAAAATAGACAGGAGCATGAACAGTACCTCAGGATAGTGCTACAAATACTTTAGGAGAAGCAGCTATATGTGTAACCCCACAATCCTACAATTCCTTTTAAGTTGATTAAATAATATAAACTATATACTATAAGATTGGTGAATTACTACTTCCCTTACCTGAGTCGATTCTTAATTGTTGACCAAGTGAATTAAAAAGTATTATTGGTTTAGGCTACTACACTCAGGATCTCACACGTTACGCAGCGAAAATAAAAATATATTAGTTAAAATAACATACATTTGCATACATATATTCATATACATCAACATTCATTTATAGTGTATACATATCATTCATTAGACATATATCTATGGATATGTAAGAGTGTTAGCTAAGGTAAGGAGATAACAAGCCTGTCACTCATACCCATTTAACAAAATAGCTAGTGGATTCCTAGCTCACATATCCTAATACATATATGCCCTTATCCTATACATCAAACTATTCTCCTGATCCTTTTACCAAAATATCACAAGGATTCAGGGTATGGGGAATACCAAAAACTTTCCTAAAACTATACATCCTCAAGGTGTGGGAGGAACTTCCCATATATACACAACCCACACTTCATGAATCATAGGAAAATACCCTATGAAGGGTATCTCCATCACTTCCACCTCCACTTCTAGTACTATCTAGAACCTAGGCATCTGATACAAACTAGCATTTTTATGAGAATACATCTCAGTAGCATTAATAACCATTTTTCAAAATAGCTAGTTTTGTACCACTGTAAACTCATACGAAAATTCTACATTCTTTTTCATGAAACAGTACATCTATTGGGTGATTCTGTATAACATTCCATTTAACTTTCATACTTGCATGAATAAAATTAACTCATAGTACATATCTCATTAATTCATCAAAACATATAGGTAACATAGCATCATTCATATAACTTTGATCATAACATAAAGAACAATAAGGAAATAAGAGCACTTCTCATTGGCCTTTGCCAATCATCATACATGCCCTCTGCCAATCATCATTATAATTATCATCATATAATTGCATAATAAGAGAAATATGGAGGGGCAACATGTACACCACTCCATGTTTTCGCATATGTACTGTGGCAACTCTGCCTAGCAGTCCTCGACTGCATATAACATTTGTGTACATTTTAAAGCATCCTCTAGTGGATCCAAGTACCATAAGGTTCCTAACTCTGGGTCCCACACATTAAGTATATACTGGGGTCCTCAAAATGTTATTCATAAACATATATATATGGATGAATCGGTGCATACTATAGTTCTGTAAATTCTAAGTATGAGACTTTTCATTTACTTTGGCCATTAAGTCACTAACTTACAATTTACAACTATCACGATAATCGTGGAATGTCCAATCACCGTCCCATACCAACAATTAGTCATTCAAATATGAACCTATCTACCACAAATACATATATTAAGAATACAATTTTCATTTCTCTTATGCATTCTTACTCTTTCCTTTTAAATTTCATCACTTTCATGCTCTTTCTCATTTACATTCAAAGTATATGTTAACTTCCTTATAATTTGAGTTTAATCTCTAGTTTGGATTTAGTTTTTGGGCTAGATATCATTCAAATATATCACAAAAGGTGGCAGTCGACTGGTATCACACTGCAAGTTGACTGATTACATTCTGTCCAAATTTTCAAAATTCCAAACAAAAAGCTATTAGTCGACTGCTAGGTGCCTGCAGTCAACTGCTAGCTTACTGTTAGGCCCAACAGTCGACTACTGGGTCGGGGTAGTTGACTGCTCTATTCTTAGGCATTTTTGTAAAAATGAAGAATGCGGCAGTCGACTTCCAGGTGCCCGACAGTCGACTGCTAGCATTTTGTATACGATTTTGGGTATCTCAAGAGTACGATAGTCAACTACTGCACCGGGGCAGTTTGCTGCTACATCTTGCTCTGTTTTGTAAATTACCATTGACCTAAAATTTCAATCCAAAAACTTGTTTCTAAACCCATTTTGAAATTGATGAACTCACAACAAACCTCTCAGCAACATTTAAAACAAGAAACTAGCCCAAAACATCATGTAATCTTGTCTAAATCTAAGATTAAAACTCATTTTCATTCAAACTGAAAAACCCATATTTCAAAAGAAATTTTAAGCATGCACAACTATTTTCAATCAGTTAAAAACACCCAATAGTGATTAAAAACAATAAGAATTTAGTTTTCAATCCCTTAATTCGTGTTTAACTAATATACAGATGGGAAAATACGGCAACTTGACATGAAGAATCCTAAATTAGATTATTTTCCATAATGGCAGAAACCATGTTTCATTTCAAATTTTGGTGGCTAATCCAATAATGAATGCATTAGAATGTACCTTGTGAGGACTAAATGCAAGAGAGATTAAAATGATAAAAATAAAAGGAAATATAGTTTCCATATGTATGTATAAGTGCCCAAGTGTGCACAATTATTTTATAAAGGTGGCCAAGTGTCCACATAGTGCCCAAGTGTGCACAATTATTTTATAAAGGTGGCCAAGTGTCCACAAGGTGCCCAAGTGTGCATAGTTATTTTGTAAAGGTGGCCAAGTGTCCACATGGTGCCCAAGTGTGCACAATTAATTTATAAATGTGGTCGAGTGTCCACAAGGTGCCCAAGTGTGCACAATTATTTTGTAAAGGTGGCCAAGTGTCCACATGGTGCCCAAGTGTGCACAATTAATTTATAAAGGTGGTCGAGTGTCCACAAGGTGGCTAAGTGTGCACAAGGTGCCCAAGTGTGCACAATTAATTTATAAAGGTGCCCAAGTGTCCACAAGGTGCCCAAGTGTGCACAATCAATTTATAAAGGTAAGTTTTAAGAATGAAATGCATAAATGATTTTTATTTATTTTTATGTTTGAACATGCATCCCATAAAAGAAATGTTTTACTTGAAAAGGAATATCTACTTTTATCATGTTGACATTTCCAATAATCATGCAATGCTTGCCAATTTGCATTTATGAATGTGGCTATGTTTTCAAATGCCGAGAATATAGACGTAAATGTTTTTGGTGCTTGCACCCTTGTATATATTAGTATATTTTAGAATAATGAATTGTTAAGCTACTGGGAAACTTGTGTTTCTCATTTGCATGCTAGTATGTATCGGATGCAGACGCTTAGCAGTGCCGGGAAGGATAGGAGTTCTTTTTGTCGAAAGTATTTTTGTAATTCCTTATTTTGGGTCCTAGTTCTAGATATATTTTTGAATTAGGATTGGGACTATTATTTTGGTTGTGTATATGAAAGGGAAACGGGAAATTGCCAGGGATAGGATATGTGAAGGACCGGTCCATCCTTGTTATTTAAAAGGAGATTGAGTGACAGGATTGTTGTCTCTTGACTCCTTATGATGGGTACTTCATATAACCTGGTATAAGTTTTCAAAAGATGTAATAGACATTTATTGGACATTTATTAAATGTAATATGAAAGTTTTAAATTCCGCTGTGATGTATGGTATTTTATTTCCACGATGTATATGAGATTTAATTTGAGCAAAAGAACATGAACCTAATCCACTTTAATAAAACTTAATGGTATAAATGCTCAAACATTGTAAATAAAAGGATAAGAATAATATACTAAACTTATATGTTTACACTGAAGGAATTGTAATATTAGATAATGGCGTTACAAGGAATGTGATCTGCTGGTAAAGGGTGGTGATTCAATAGCATCATGATCCGCCCAAAAGCAAAGAGGAATTGATCTGGGCAAAGTTTATAGTGATCCCATGAGCTTAATTTATAATGTTATACCAACCTTATTTGGGACGAAAGGGAAACAACATATTCATAATAATATCAATCCTACTAGTCAGGGATAATCTGTCTAGATGGCAAGGACCATTAAGGGTACTTGGATCCACGGAGGATACCTCATATAGTACATTGCCAGAATTGTCACATATGAGGATAAATTAACTCACTCATGTAGGTAGTGGTACATGGAGTAGTTCACTAGGTGACTCTCCCAATACTCTTATGTTTCTCTTATGAGGTGCCTCTTATGAGGAAAGTGGCATTAGCCACAATGTTATGAATGTTTTCCCCTAATGTTATGATCTTTATGATCTTATGATGATGAATGAGACATGCATATTTTCATGATACCTATGTGATAATTTCATTATGAAATGATGTTATGCAATGTTATTAATGGTAAAGTACCTTTACAATGAATTATTTTTATACTTTCATAAATACATGCCATACTTATATATATGAATCATACATGATATCCCAATAGATTGATGTATATTTTAAAGAAAAGAATGTAGAGTGTTTTCAATATTATTACAGTGATACATGCTAGAGGTTTTAAAAAAGAATAGATTGTTTGGCTATTATAAATTTATTTCTCATTATTATCCTAGTATGTATTAGATGACAAGATATACCCTACAACTGGAGATAAAAGTAACGTTGGTTTAAATATCCTCTTTATGGTCATTCATGATTTTTTAGGGGATATGTGTTTTAGTAGTGTAGGAAAATTTTATCCACTAGTAGGGACATTTTGATAAGGGTTCAAGTGGCAGGATTGTTGCCTCCTTACCTTATGTATTGACCAGAACTTCTTGTATGAGGAGTATATGTATAAATGATGTTTTATCTTCTACTGCATTATTAGAAATAGTCTTCCGCTATGCAATGTATGAATTAAGAATACCTGAGTAAAGGAACCCAAACCTAATCAATTATTAAGCTACAATTGGAATCAAACTTAAATAAAAGTAAAGGTAACACACCAGTCTTATACATTGGAAACAAGCATTTAATGGAAATGGCTATAAGATTAGGGTGTTATATTGAGTTAGTATCAGAGCACCCCTTACTACTGCATCTGTCATTTGCCTTGTGGCTGTATTTAAACCGCTATAAAAGGTCTACACCTACATCCACACAGGCAATCCATGATGTGAGAAACATCTTAGTAAGTCTTTGTACCTCTCCCACACATCATACATGCTCTCATCAGCCATTTGCACAAAAGAAGAAATGTCATTATGCATTAATATTTGTACAAAAAAATTTCAGCCAAAGTATCCCAAGTAATGATAGAGTCAGGTCATAAGGATTACAGCCATTTGTTTGCTCTTTCTCTCAAGGAAAACAGAAACAACCTAAGCTAAATGGAATCATTGGTAGTTCCATTAATCTTGAAAGTGTCACATATTCTAAGAAATTGGCAACGTGAGCATTAAGGTATTCACTGGGCATCCTTCCAAACTGTACAGTTTGCTGCACCATCTGGATTACATTTGGCTTGATCTTAAAGTTGTTAACTGCTATTGTAGGCTGAGTAATGCAGGTCTGTGTCCCTTTTAATGAAGGTCTAGCAAACTCGTACATTGTTTGGTTGACATCATCATTGTTATTTATAGCCACCATCTTTTGTGGTGTATGATCAGGGATCTCAACTGGCTCCTCCTATGGTACCTCAGTTGGCACCTCCTCCTCGCACCGTGAATGAGTCCACAATAATTGTTCTAGATCAGATAAAGGGTCTACACACACAAGATTAGAACTTCTGGTCATAAACTACCTAAAACTAAAAATAGCAAAACAACCCAACAATTGACTAAAAGAATAAATATTCAAAAACAAAAACATAATAAAACAAATAAAAATTGTTATAGTAACTTCACTCTAATTTTCACATAAGATCCCCAGCAACAGCATAAAAAACTTGATGCGGTACCAAAGCAACTACACCTAAGGCAGTGAACCTATTGACGTAGCCTAGTGCAACGGTGAATATCAAGGTTGTATCCCACAGAACAGGAAAGCCTAGAGTTACTACTTGTTCTCTGTTATCTAGCCTAAAAATTAAGATGATTGACTTCTAAATGAACTAATGACCTAAAATAATAAATGATCAATGACAATGGATGAGAAAGGAAACAATCCAAATAAGAAAAGTGTAACAACTCGATTAAAAATTAAAGAATTGGGATAAAAATAATGGAAAACCTTAAAATATCATTGGGAAGTGATTAAGAATATTTTCCTGAGCTCATAGTTTAAATTTGAGAATTTTTTGAAAAAGAAATTTTATCTAATGGAGAAAATTTTATCTGCCTTCTGGAACTTAGCAGATATTTTTGGAAGGCTTAAAATCCTCAAAATATTTCCAAATCCCTTCCATGTTGTCCCATATTCTTGCCCAGATCAGAAAATGCATCCAAATTTTAGCTAAGGAAAAATAAGAAAAGACCAAAATGCCCCTAGATGCCCTAAATATTCAAAATTTCCTTATTTCCTCTCATTTTTCCCTTTCCTCTCTCTCTCCCGCGCGACTTCACTCTCTCCTTCCCTCTCACCATTGCACAACGTTGCCATATGTAACACCCCATAATTTTAATTAGTCTGAATTAATGTCCTCTAATTGAATGGATGGAATTAATTGTGACATTTAATGATTAGTATGAAATGCTTGCTTCATAATTAATTAAATGAGTTAACTTAAAGAGGGGCAAATTTTACTTGCATAATTTAATGGCCCAAAATATTTATATTAAAAGGTAAGCTTGCACAAAATTGAAGTACTTGATTTAAATTTTTATCCTTTCAATAACTAGCCAAATTGCCAAAGGAAAGAGAGAATCAAAGATAAATATATATACACATAGATAACCTCATGGCAAGCACACATGGAAAAGGAAAAGAGTTAGCACACAATAAATATATGTACATATACACTTACAAATGATGAAGCAAAACAAAGAAATAAAAAGGGGTTATGGACTTGCATGGGTTTCACGTGCAAATGGGTGGAAGAAAAAAATTTGCATGAATTTCATGCATGGTTTACGTGAATTAGGAAGGAAAGAAATTGCATGCATCTTGTGTGGGACCAATGGGCAATACAAAGGACGATGGGAATTGAAATTTTAGCATGCAACAATTTAATATATAGGCATATAAGGTGGAGTAAAAAGGAAGCAAGAGTGCAGATGCACTTGGAAGAAAAAGAAGAAGAATTTTTAAAGGTGTAGAATTTTTATTTGAATTATTGCACATGGAACCACACGTGAGGTAGGAAATCTTGGTTAGGAAAAGAAGACACAAGGAGTAGATTTTTTTTATGCAACATAAATTTTTAGTTGCTTGTGAGAGTGGATAACCTAAACTTACAAGGAAAAGAATTACCAAGAAGTAAGACAAAGGGTGTGAAGGAAGTAGTTGTACTTGAAAGTACAATTTGAGCAACAATTAAACACCACTAATTAAAAGAAGGAGTGCAGCCACCTCACGTGAACTAGAAAGGGAAATGATGGAGCATGTACAGAAGTTTATTAAGGGTGCAAGATGTGAGCTGCTTGGGACCATGCCTCTTGCATGTGAGTATGGAAGTAGCGTGATCTCCTTCTTCTTTTCCTTAAAAGTAGCTGCGTGAAATGCACAAAATGAGCAAACAAATAAAGAGTGGCATAGGGAAAAAGGCTTGCACATAATCACACGTAAGGCATGGAAGGAGTAACATGGGAATAGCAAGAAATGGCCTGCACTTGGAATTCACATGAGGAAATTAAATAAGAGTAATTAAAGGTGGGAATGGTACCTAGAATACATGTGGGACACTCAAGCACAAGAGACTAAATTACAAAAGAAAGGATTTCCTTAAACCAAAAGACACGCGGTAATTGGACCCTAAGAGAAAGAGTGCAATGTAATATTTGAGGAATCACACGAAATTCTTGGAGGAGAGGAAGAGCTAGGAAACCAAAGACAAGAAAGGAGTAGAGAAGCAAAAGAGCAAGGGAAAAATTTAAGGAAGAGCTAAGACACCTCCCTTTGGTTTCATCATTAAGGTAGGTTAGCAATTTATTGAATTCTAGTTCTATGATTTAGTATGCATGTTTAATGATCTTGCTTCCATGGAACTTGAACCCTTGACTACATTCTTGATTTAGGAATAACACATGACTTAGCTTGCATGATAAATCTAGGAGGTGGTTAATGTTTAAACCTAAAATGTTATCTTAAGATCATGAAAGAACTTAAAATGAGAGATCATTTCAATGATTTGGGTTGCTTGGTTCACTACTCTTAATATTGAAGTGGACTTGTAAATTCCATGATGAAATTAATATCAATAAATGTCACATATGTAAGAAAGAATACCTTACTCAAAATAATGGAAAAATTTATGATTATTAATAATGATGCATGTGATTATGGGAAATAATTGATTAGATTAGTGATGAATATTATTGTTGTGGTTAAATTTAAGACTAATAATGAAGACCATTGATATGGGGGAAATTATGGCTAAATTAATGGTGAATGTTGTCTTGGAAAAATCATGCTTAGTAATGAGGAATAAGGGTTTGTGGAAATTTATGAGCAATTAATGATGAACATTATTATGGGAAACTTATGGCTAAGAAAATGATAACCATTATTGTGAGAAATTATGGTTAGTAATATTGAATAATATTGTTAGGGAAAATTCATGATTAATGATGAACAATATTATTGTGATAGAAAAGGAAATTACCCCATTTCATTAATATGATTTAAAGAATAGAAAGAGTAAAATTTAAATGATAAAATATGAAATTCTCATGAATTTTTCCTTAGGCCAAAATCATGGAAATTTATTAAGGTTTTATAATTGAATATATTATTCAAAAGGGAGGATTAAATTGATTTAGGCAAAATTTGTCATATATAAATATGACAAAGAGGGTAATGTGTGCCCTTAAAAAAAAGAAAAAGAAAGGCAATTAACTTAGGTACAACAAAGAAAGATTTACGAATTACAAGGTGTGGCTGAAGATGCTTCACACCGGTGACCTAGTGAGGCATGGCCAAAGGTGCTTCATGCCCATGACCTAGTATTCACGATTACTCTATACACGTGGTCAAGTGTCTACGAATTACGAGGTGCGGTTGAAGGTGCTCCACACGGGCGGCCTAGCGAGGTGTGGCCGAAGGTGCTCCACGCCCATGACCTAGTGTCTGCGACTACTTTATATATGCGACCGAGTGTCCACGATTTATGAGGTATGGCCGAAGGTGCTCCATACCCATGACCTAATGTCCACAATGATCTCATAAAGGTGGCTTAATGGCCCCGTAACACCCAAAGCGTGTAATTAATTTATAAAGGTAAGAGTAAGAATTTAATGCATACGCACTTGGTTTTATTCCGTAATAACCCATGAAATTTTATGATAGTATGTGTCTTTTGAAAAAGGGTAACCTTATTTTCTATTGCCCTCTAAATTTATTGTGCAATGCTTTCCCGTTTTCATTTATGAATAACATTATGTTCTAATATCAAGAATGGAGATTCAATGTTTTGGTGCTTGCACCCTGATACATATTGGTTGATTTTTAAACCCTGAATTGTTAAGCTATTGGAAAACTTGTGTTTCTCATCTGTGCTAATATGTATCAAATATGGATGTGTAGCCGAGCCGCGAGGTGGCAGCTCTTTTGATTAAGTAAGATTTTTGGTAACCCCTATTTTGGGTCCTAGATATATTCAATTTAGAATAGGGCATTTATTTTGACTGTACACATGAGATGTATATAGGGTATATAGGGGAAAACAGATATATGAACGACCGGTCTATCCTTAATTTGTACCAGAGTTTAAGTGATAGACCTATTGTCTCCTGACTTGCGAGGGACAGGTACTTCATATATCTGGGGACATGTATAACAATATGTAATGGACATTGTTAGACTTGTAATATTTGAATTACATGAAAGTTTATATTTCCACTAAGTAGTATAATATTTATTTATTTCACTATGCAAGTAAGTTTTTAATTTGAGCAAAGGATCCTGAACCTAATCCGCTTAATATAATTTAATGGCATAACTGCTCAGAAATTAATTGAATAAGGATAAGGATAATGTACCAAACCTATTTATCTATATCAGAGTTAATGGTAATACTAGATAAAGGCGTTACACTATCGCCAGAATCATCATGTTACGCCACCACCGGACCGCACCACTTATTCAACTCATCGCCGTCGAGCTCCAACTGCCATCCCCTGCAGCCGACAGCCACCACAGCGGCCACATTTTATGGTTTCTTCTCTTTTTTATTCGACCATTCAACTCTTCATTTTGGCCAAAACAGTCACCATTCAGACGCACTGCTGCAGCCAACAGCTAGCCCGAGTTGCCTTCTTCCTCTGCCAGCTGCCAATTGGCGAAGAATCACCACAATAGAGGAGAAACGTTTTCGAAGCTCCACTGCATTTCGCTTGAAAATTGTAGTTAAACTTTCATTTGTTGCCGAACCGACCTTAGATCCATCATCCTCATGCTTTGGGCTACATTTTGGACTAATTTTTTATGCTAGTCGCTATCCATCATCGTAAGCCACCATCCGCCACCATGCTCTGTCATGTGCCTTCGTCAGAGTTGCTGGAAAGAAGCAGGGATCAAATTTTGAGCTTCTGAAACCTCTGGTATAATTTAAAATACTCTAATTTGATGTTTTCCTGCAGATTTTGATTCCTAATATGCCTTAATGATTAGACCAAAGTAGAAATTAGGCATTTAATTGTAAGGAGATATAATTGAAAGGAAACCCGCATATGATTTGAGTTTTTTTACTCAGGAAACTAGTTGTGAGGACAATCTCTGAGGGAAAAAGAAAAACCCTAGTCTAAATAGCAGCAAATGGTAAAGGTAGAGTAATCTATACTCTCTTGACTTTTAACTGACGTTGTGAATTGCTGCTTTAAGTATGAATTATATTGAATGGGAATGAGTGCTAAAAATAATTGATTTGCATGAGAAGTTTACATGAGTATATAAGATTGCCTGTGTATTAAGAATGCTTGTTGCATGTTTGCCAGAATTTGGCTATTAAGATTATATGCCATAGGGACGAACTAACTTAAGGTGGATATTCAATGGCTGGTATGGGACGGCCGTTGAATATCCCCTATGCAAACAGTTTTGTAAATTGATTGATTTTATCTGAATTAGTATGCATTTGTTAGGAATTATTCATTAAACGAGGACAATCCTAGAATGGTTCAAGGAGTAAAGGGTGGATAACCTATATGGGGTGACATTTTGGTTTAAGTATGATATCATATAACCTTAAGTATTAGTCGACTATGTGTATATACTACTATATAGACTGTATAAGGATGAGAATTAGCTATTGTGCACATGCTGGAGTATGCCTTGGATGTTGATTTTCACCTTGTCCTTGAGTGAGTGATTGGTGTTATAAATCACACTCACAATATAGGCGTTATTTTCGGGTGATTGGTGTTACGAATCACACCCAACCAAAAACCACGTTTTTAGATAAAACGGCATGCAACTTGAGATGAATAATGAATAATCACATGAGATGTGTGATAGATGAATATATATAAATTTTAGGCATGATTTTCAGTATGATTTTTTAGATTAAAGATATTATACTCATTATATTATTTTGCATTAATTTCCTATATTCATTTTCAATTTAAAAGTATTTAGTAATTCACATGTATTTAAACTAATTTAGGGAGACGTTTTCTATGCTTCATCATAGCTAAGTATGCAAGTGTTTTATAAATATTTAATTGTAAATTACTCTACTAGGATTTAATCATCTCATTAAGTTGTTTTCTTAGATGATCAGGAATAGGATATGCTTAAGAGATAGTTGGGCAGAAGAAGGATGTCATGACATCCTTGAAGAATTTTAGAGCCGTGATGCGAAGTTAAAATTAGAAGGCTTGAATTTATATATAAATATGTATTGCTATATTTTGATTATATTGGTGAAATTACTAGATATATATATGTTGAATATTGGGCTATTGTATAAAAGGGAAATGTCTGATTTTTAGCGAAAACTTTACCAAATTTTCAGTGGGGAATGTTTTAGAGAATAGATTTTTATAATGAATTTGATGAATTGTAGTTTTATTTGTCGACGTATGAATGGATTTAGTAGTATGACATAGTATATCTCAATTGTATCTAAATGGTTGTTAGAATTTATATTCCAAAGTATGATATGGTTTATAATGTGATAATAGAAAGGCTACATAGGGTTTATGGTTGAGTGGAATTTGAATGGACTGTGAGAAGAGTCTATTTGGTTACACTCAACCAGTAGCAACCCTCTAACGTCCTCTAACATGGGAAAAGCGAAAAAAATTTATTCATAATATTGTATGCTTTCGCTACTCTGATAAATGTATAGTATGAGTAAGAGGGTCGTTACAAAAAGAAAACCCAAAGGGGACCCATACTAGTTGGTAAACACACTGTAACATCCACTCCAATTATGATTAAAGAGATGTTTGATAATTGTTAATTTGATGCTTAATGCTTGTGTATGTTGCATTAGTGTAGTTGCATTAGTGCATATAGTTGCATTAGTATAGGGACCAACTTTAAAGAATTGCAATTCCTTAGTTGAGAGTGAGGCCAAGGACTTAACTAAAAAGGGAAATTATGCTGAGACGAAATGTGTAAAGTAAACCAAGGACCAAAGAGTAATTTCCAAAACTTTCCCTTAAACCCTAGCTGCAGCCAAAACTCCCACACACTTTCAAACCTTTAGATTTTAGAGAGAGAAGCAGAATGGGCGAGTAAAGAGAGAAAGGGGCGAGTTAGGGCAAAGGAGGGAGATTTTGCTAAAGGAAAGGACTGCTTGAAGCTAGAAATTAGTTCTGCAGCAAGGGGGGATCATTCCTAACACATCAAACACACACATTTCGCAGGAATCAAGGTAGTAATCCATCCTAAACCCTATTTTTGAAATATGCAGAAAACTTGCTGATAGATGCGATTTTAAATGTTTCAAGTTATATCTGGGGTTAAACCTACATTCTGTATGTTTTTCTATTTTTGTGGGATGTTGTGTTGCTGAATGCATGCTCATATATATGCTTGCAATTGATTGGAAGGGCTGGGTTGTGTTCATCTAGGGATATAGACTAGATTTCCTTGAATGTACCATGTTTGAGCTAACAAACGAGAAATGTTTAATGAAAAGTAAAGTTTGTTGTATGGGAATTAAGCTCATATGTTTACAATTGAAAATAGAATGTATTCTAGACTGGGTATTATCAAAATCATGTTTTTTGAACTGCAACAGAGCATAGTAGCTGACTGCTAAGTAAGGACAGTTGACTGCCGTGTTCCTAGAAAACCCAAAAGTATAGACAGAGACTTAGCAGTCGACTGCTAGATACCTAGCAATCGACTGTCGGGCCCAGGTCTAAACTAAGTAGTCAACTGGCCATCCTCGTAGTCGACTGTCGTGTTCTTGGAAACCCAAAAGTACAGACAGAGGCTTAGCAGCCGACTACCAGGTTCCTAGCAGTCGACTGTCGGGCCTAGGTTTGCATTAAGCAGTCGACTAGCTGCCTTGGTAGTCGACTATCGTGCTCTTATTTTTACCCAGAACGCATTTTAGAAAGCCACCAGCTGACTGCTAGCCTTTCATCAGCCGATTGGCAGCCCTCTAACTTGCGAAATGAGGTTTTTAATGGTAATTGAGCTTAGTAATTCTTCATACTAACTTAATTAAGGGCTCACAACATAGGTAGTCAAGGAAACTAGGATTTTTGGGTGATGATACCCTTGGGATAGTGAACGAAAAGAGAGCATAAAACACAAAGAGGGAGAGAGGAAAGTCTTCTCAGTGTATGCCTTAGGGTAGATAGGCTCATGATTGAGTGACCTATTGTCGGTATGGGATGGCTGTTAGGCATTCCATGGTTGTGCCATAAATTGGGATGGTTAAACATTAACTTGAACTTAGATGATTTCAAAAACATTGTGATGGTTGCGAACTTTAAGTTAGTGTCATCTCCCAAAGGCCATATGAGAAACACATACTTAAATTTAGGCATAACCATGACCATGGGCCGAGTGACCCTACAGTATTTGTAGAGAATAGCGTACCAGGAGTGTGATCCATTGAAAAGGGATGGTGATTCCATAGTATTATGATCCGCCCAAAAGCGGAGAGGAAATGATCCGGGTAGAGTTGACGATGATCCCATGAAAGGAAGGAATCCCACTAGTCAAGGATGATCTACCAGAAAGGGGCAGGGACCATTACGGTACTTAGATCCACTGAGGGACGCCTTAGAATGTACAAAAGTTAAGGCATGGCTAAATAGATATGCACTCATTCATATAGATAGTGGTGCATGGAGTTGTTGTTTGGCGACTCTCCCGATTACTCTTAGGGTGTTTTATGTACTGCTCGTATGTTATGGAAATGAAATGATGTTATGTTTACTATCCAACATTTGTTTTATAAGAAATGTTTTATAATGAGAATGATGATGAATACACTTTCCATGTTTTAAAGTTGATATGTTTTAAATGCACATGCATACATATGAGTACATAACATGATTAAATGCTACACTCATTGCATCCCATTAGTATGTGATATGTTTTATGAAAGAATATAGAGTTTTTCTATGCAAGCACGGTAGTACAGGTTAATAGATTTTGTAACTGGTCGTATTGCTACAGAGATTCATTTCTCACAATAGTGTTGGCATGTACCAGATGTGTAAGTCCCCTTGGGCTGGAGAAAGAAGGTAAGGTATGAAGAAGTGTCCAATCTGGGCACACAAATTGTTTAGTTTGGATAGTATAAGAACATGTTAGGATTAAGCTAGCCTTCATGATATTTTGAGAAAGGCTAGTGTAGGATTATTATGTATAGTCTATTCTAACTTATCTGTATATGAATTAGGTTGGATTGATGAATAGACTATTTAATGGGGTTATGAGTGGCAGGATTGTTGCCTCCATGCCCAATAGTTAATTGATTGTATTTAATTAAGAATGCATGTCTATGTATAGTTACTCCAGGTGTATGCTATATGTATTTATTCCGCTGCGATATTGAGAGAACCCGAGAGTAGAGACTAACCCCAAATGCACTCAATTAATCAACTTGGTAAAAAGTTTAAAATTTACTCAGGTAAAAGTGATAGTAACACTAACACTCTAATAATTATTTTCATATTGTAGTTTTTAAAATAACTAAAAGGAACCATAGGATAGAGGGTGTTACACACACAAAGGATAATGGATCATTGAATCTGATTATACTACCTGTGAATGAATTCTAATATAAATTCAACTTCTCTCTCAAGACAATTGGACTTTTAAACCTAAGAACCTATCACTAGAATATCTTCCTAATGATTAATTTTTGATCAGCATTACCATTTTAATCCACTACTATTAAGAGTTATTACTTCTTAATCCAGTAGCTAATTAACCTTATCTCTAAGTGAGAATTAACTATTCCTTGCAATTAGATTTCCAATCTTAGTTAGAATTTCTCAATTACTAAAATAAATCTTAACAGCATTCAACACAACATCTTGTAAAGAAAACTACACATTTATTCATAATTACAAAGAAGATTACAAAATCAAATTCAATATACATACCATTCAAAACATCAATACCAACATAGTCAGGAACCCTAATGGGTTTAACAGATCTAGCTACACATATTCATAGTAATACAACTAGAATTTCAAATATACAGGAGAAAGAAAGAGTTAAAAACATGTACACCCCTCTTCTCGTGAATGCTAAACGGAATAGTATAGACGGTCGCCAAAAAACCTCTTCCAATCTCTAAAATCACGGAATCCACAGATTGCCCAATGGACTTCTCTGGTTACGTAACAGAATAGTACCAACGGGTCACTAGAGGACAAACAAATGGTCACAAAAAGTTCGCTTAAGGACAAACGAATAGCCACAAATGGCAGATCTGACGAAAAGCCGCAGATGAGGCTGTGAAACATGGATGAGTTGCACTCCATAGATCGGTCACACTTCATAAACCAGTTACAAATTTTGTGGCTAAATTCGATAATGGTGTTTCGACAGTCATCCCTTAGTCACTAGAAATTGTCGCGTCAATACTCTAAGGAATGTGATGTGTCAAAATCGTGGAACCCTAGCAGGGCATCGCGGAACCCTATCAGGGCCTCGCAGAGAAGTGTCGAGGAAAATTTTGCGCCCCCCTTTAGTATTTTAGCTTCGTCTTTTAAATGCATGCTGAACACGACCTAGGCTAGCTCTAGGTACTGTGCAACAGGCTATGCTCTAAATGCTGTAACCAACATGTGCAACACCCACCTCTAATATTTTGATATATTGTTATTATTATTATTAATGATTATTTATGTAGATGTTATTGTTTATGTGGTGTTAAGAATGATTTACCATAAGGGTAGAATGAAGATTTTCATCAAGGTACAACTAACCTTACCATAAGGGTAAATTATAAATTTTACCAAAGAGGGCAAAATAGTAATTTTACCATAAAGGAGAAACATCAAATCCATTTAAGTGCATAATGAAATTGTGTTTGAAGGCTTTTACCCTTTTATTTTAAAAAAGAGAAGGAATAACCGTACAAATAATTATGTTGAAATAAAGGACAAAATGGTAATTTTGCCTTAAGGACAAAATAGTAATTTTACCTAGTGAAGGATAAAATAGTAATTTCATAAAAGAGGCTTTATGAAACTTTATTTGAGAAGTTTTTGCCTACCATTTTCGAAAAAGTGAAAAAATGAAGGTAAAATGGTCATTTGGACATAAAGGATAATATGATTATTTTGCTCAAGGACATATTGGTAATTTTTGAAAAAGTGAAAGGGTAAAATGATAAATTCCTAAAGTGGAAGGGCAAAATGGTCATGATCCATTAGAGTTCAATGAAATTACAATTTGAAGGATAGAGGATGCCATTCTTGAAAAAGAGAAGTAAGAAGGGTAAAATAGTCATTTTACACCAAGGGAATTTTGTTAATTTTACCTAAACCCTAATTTAACCTTCTTCTTCATGAATGGAGAAGAAGTCAAAGAAGGAGAGAAAAGAGGCGTGAGGTGAAAGGAAGAATAAGGCAAGGAAGAAGGAGAAACCAAGGGAAAACATCAAGGAAATTCCACCTTTCTAGCAAATTTAAAGTAGTTGAACATTCCTGAACCCTTTATTTCATGTTTTATGGATTGTTTTAAGTGTTTCAAAGTTTCATGAAAGTTAGGGTTTTCTCTCTCTTCATTCCTTATGGCTAATTTTTTTATTGGGTTTTCTTATATGAGAATATGGTTGTGTTTATGAATATTGGAATGTCTGTATGAAAGAAATATTGAGAAAATGAAAATTTTCAAGATTGGTACTTATTTTCATGAAAAATCCTAATTTTGAAATGATTGAAGATGGCTTGAAATTGCATGAAAATGAAAGGTAAAATGTTATTTTAAGCTTGTATATTTTGAAAATGGAAGCTAAGTAAGCAAGGGATTGAAACCCTTTAATTTTCTCTCTTTTTCTCCTTATGGCCGAAAGCACCATGTGATGTTATGGCTAAAATTTTCATGAAAATGCTAATGGATTTGTGTATATGAAATGGTCATAAGTGAGAAAGAGAGAGAAAGTAAGGTTCATGATGTTACATTGGTAATTTTGCCTTTTGTAACATCCCATATTTTCTTGATTAGTCTAAACTAATGCTTCCTCAATTAATTGCATGAATTTTCTTGTGTAGCTTGGTGTTTGGAATAAATGAAAAAATTTTCTCGTTTAAGGTTCTTGATATATTTAACATGCTTACCTTAGTTTCCCTTCTACTAGCCGAAGCACTAAAGGAAAGAAGAATAAAGCATTCCAAAATATATATATGTATGCATGTATGTGTGTATACAAGTACAAGTGGGAAAGACAAGGGGGAAATAATTTCTAAATTCTCCAAATTTCTATACCTATACGGTAAGGGGGAAGAGAGAAAGACAAGTGGAATTAAGCCTCCTTCCTTCCCTTTAGCCTTAATCTTAAGTAGCCAATGGGTAATAGGAGAATGGAAATGGATAAAGGGCTGCACTTGATGACATGTGGGACTATGGAATAATAATTAGGAAAGGAAAAAGAGTGCAGAATTTGAATACACAATATAATGCAACATTGTGGGTGGCGTGTGGAAGGAGTAATTCATGATCTCCTTCCCTTCCTTCCTTGCGTGACCGAATAGACAAAAGAAAAGGGTGCAGAAATTTTTCTAAAGTACCCACACATTTAGGAAGAGACATGTGCAGCATTTTAAATTAAACCTTGTATGTATGATGTGCAGTGAAGCCATTTCTTTCCTTCCTTCCTTTCCTCAAACGTGACCAAATGGACAAAGGGAATAAAAAAAAAAAAAAGAATGCAGAATTTGTGTAATGGGTTATCTCCAATAATACCCGAGGAAGGAGCCTCATGTGTGTGCAAAAGGGAAGGAGGTGGCGTGACCAAAAGGGAAAATAAGGTGCAGCACGCCACCTCAATTAAGGAGAGAAAGGGAATACTTTAATACTTCTACATGCATTGGACGAAGGAAAGGAAAAATGTAGTGCCAAGTACACTTGTGAAGGTATATCTAACGTGTCATACAAGCCACCTTCCCCATCCCTTGTGCTGCCTTTGACATACCAAGAAAGAAGGCCAAAAAGACCTCCATGCATGACCGAACGTATGGCATGAAAAAGGAAGGTTTTGTGCCTTTCTTTCATTCCTTCCCTTGGCATAACTAATGGAAATCGTAGGAAAAATTTGCATTGAGAGGGAGTGTAGCCCATGAGGGATGGCGTGACAAATGGGATGAGATAACCTTGCAAGCTAAGAAAAGTGTACTTTAAAGTACACATGTGGCATAAACAATGATAATTAATAATAAACAAAAAAAGAGAGAGAGGAGAAAGTGCAGCATGAAATAAGGAATTGGGAAGTTGTATTGTTGATATAAGAGCATGCCCACACACGGCAATTAGGGAGGAGAAAAGTGCATTGTTGAATGGGATGAACCACACATACAAGCAAGGATAATTATACTTAAAAGTACAAGATGTTTAGGAAATAATTTTAATTAGAGAGGAGAAAAGTGTGCAGCCATTAACCGAATAGACACAAGGGAATTGGGATTAGTATTTGGATATACATGCATGCACACACACACGAGAAAAGAAAGAGAAGAGAAAGAGAGAGAGAGAGCATTTCACACTTGAAGAAAACACCTACACACCGCTAGTGCATTCAAAGGAAAAGGAGAGAGTGGTGTGAACATTATAAAGAAAATACAAAGTTTGTGAGGAGGAAAGGAGCTAAGGAGACCAAGAAGGAAGGGAGAAAGGAAGAAGAAAAGGGAGAAAGTCAAAGGAGGAAGTCAAGCCAAATCCATCTGAGATCATTATTGAGGTAGGTTAACAATTTCTAAATTTATGTTCCATGTTTTAGTATATGCCATCACCATGATTTTACAACTTCCATGGAACATTATTGTTTTCCCTACATTCTTGATGAAATGAATGTTTGTTGGTTAAGCATGTATCATGGATTGGGATGTTGGTTGATGGGATAAAATGAATATTGTTGTTTATGGAAGAATTATGGTTAGTTAATGATAGTGGCATGATAAGCTATGGTTGAATATGATAGAAATGTAAGTATGATTTTGAAAACCATTTTTCTCCATAAACTTCCATTTTTGGCTGAATGGAAGAGGCAAGTTTACATGAAATTGATGTTAAATTTTTAGTTTGTAATTGGTGTTAAAATTGGCCACGAAAGAAAGGGAAGGAAATTCATTGGGAATTTTCTATGTAAAGTAAGGCTTTAGACAAGGCTAGGATAATAAAAGGGATGGAAATAATTTTGTTAAATTGATAGTGTGAAAATTTGCCATAACCATGGAAAATCAAGTGATGTTCAAATATTCCAATGGAAAGGGAAAATATGTCCATTTGCACATTGAAGAAATTTTTGAAGAACTAATGGTTAATTGTGTCTTATGGATATATTAGAAATTAGATAAGATAAGGTTAGTGAAATAACAAAAAGTTTTCATCTAGCATCCTCTTGTGTAATGTTTAGATGAGGGAAAATGTGTCGATTATGGAAAAAGGAATCATACCATTTTAATGGTATTATTTAAAGTATAGAAAAGGAAATTTAAATTGTAAAATATTTAATTTTCTTGAATTTTCCTTAGGCCAAAACCATGAAATTCTTCTTTGAAATTTATTAAAATTTTATAAGAGATTTATAGCATTATTATTTTTCAAAAATGGAGAATTAAATTGAGTTAGACAAAGTTGTCACAAATAAACATGAGGAAGAATTTAAAAAGGGATAAAAGGTTTTCCATATTCATAAAGTACCCAAGTGTGCACAAGAAATTTTATAAAGGTGGCTAAGTGTGTTGACCCATTGAGTAAATGGCTCTTAAAGCAATTTTGATGATAACAAACAAATTGAACCATTTCAGGAAAATCAAATCCAAAAGCTCATCAAGGCAAATCAAGAACAAATAATATTAGACAAAAAATTAGGACTTGAAAGTGTAAGAAAATAATAGAAACTTGAGTTCAAAATGTTTTCCAAATTATCTGAGGTAGCTTTCCAAAGCCTAAGTTTTCTTAAAAGACAAAACTCTTGCCTAGTAGTCGACTTGCAAAATATAGCAGTCGACTGATAGATGTGGAGCTTTGATAATTACTAAACAGAAAGCCACCACTTGACTGGCATGAAACTAACAGTCGACTAATAGCCAACAGAATGCTACCAGTTGACCGCTAGGAGTTAACAGTTGACTGATATCCCATTACAGTCGACTGCCAAATGTATCAGCTGACTACCAAGCTACAATTTTTTGAAAAATTTCCCTCCAGAATGCAACCAGTTGACTGCCAGGGCATAGTAGCCGCTGCCATGACACTGTTTTCAAAAGTGAATCTTTCCAGAATGTCACCAGTCGACTGCCATATGAGCATCAGTCAACTGCTGCACACTACACTTTGAAAATTTTGAATTAAGAACACGACAGTTGAGTTGCATGGCATATCAGTCAACTTGCATGTTGCAGAGATGACATCAAGGTTAATACAAATGGTTAGTTTTGCAGAGATTACATTTGATTTATTTTTTGATTAATTTTTTAACCTTTTCTCTTGCAAGAACTCTATAAATAAAGCCTCTGGAAAGCCTCAGAAACATAGAAAACAACTGAATGAAAATCATCATCTGAAAATTATTTAAGCTCTATTTCCTATCATTTTCATTAGTTCTTCTTCTGTAAAAATCTACTCTGATTGAGAGAGTTCTTAAGCTGATAAAAATTCTTCTTCTAAACTGAGAGATACAAGGAAAGGTTTTCCTTGTAAGGAGTTAAAAAATAAAAGTGAGAATCTGTAGTGGCTCACAAGTGCCCTAGTTAAACTTATGGAAATAGTGAAAAATCTCAAGTGTTGACTTGGGGACTGGATGTAGGCATGTTAATAAGCTGAACCAAGATAAATTATTGTGTATCTTTTATTTTCTGCACATTATTTTCTGCATTTATCTTCAGAAAATTTATCTACTGCTATAATTGATACTTGCTACTACCCTTCCCTTCTTGATAGAACTACTCTTGTCCCTCTTTGTTGAGTTAGTTAAACTAATTAATTTTTGCTCTTTTAAGTTATCTACATTTATACCTAAGCTAAGTTTAATTTCTTCAAAAATTTTAAACACCTAATTCACCCCCCCTCTTGGGTGCCAACCATTTCCAACAAGTGTCCACAAAGTGCCCAAGTGTGCACAAGAAATTTTATAAAGGTGGCCAAGTGTCCACAAAGGGCCCAAGTGTGCACAAGAAATTTTATAAAGGTGGCCAAGTGTCCACAAAGGGCCCAAGTGTGCACAAGAAATTTTATAAAGGTGGCCAAGTGTCCACAAAGTGCCCAAGTGTGCACAATTATTTTATAAAGGTGGCCAATTATCCACATAGTGACCAAGTGTGCACAAGAAATTTATAAAGGTGGCCAAGTGTCCACAATGTGCCCAAGTGTGTACAATTATTTTATAAAGTTGGCCAAGTGTCCACGTAGTGCCTAAGTGTGCACAAGAAATTTTATAAAGGTGGCCAAGTGTCCACATAGTGCCCAAGTGTGCACAAGAAATTTTATAAAGGTGTCCAAGTGTCCATAAAGTGCCCAAGTGTGCATAAGAAATTTTATAAATGTAGCCAAGTGTCCACATAGTGCCCAAGTGTGCACAACTAATGTATAAAGGTAAGTTTTAAGAATGATAAGCACAAATGATTTTTGTTCATTTTGTGATAACATGTTAAGAGCATGCAAAGATGTTTTACTGGAAAAGAATATTATTTTATCACATTGACATTTCCAATAATTATACAGTGCTTGCCAATTTGTATTTATGAATAATGCTATGTTTTTAAATACTAAGAATGTAGAAGTAATCACTTTGGTGCTTGCACCCTAATACATATTAGTTGATTTTTTTAAACTCTAAATTGTTAAGCTACTAGGAAACTTGTGTTTCTCATTTATATGCTAATATGTATCAGATGCAGAGCTTAGCAGTGCTGGGGAAGATAGAAGTTCTTTTTGGTCCAAAGTAATTTTTTGTAACCTCTTATTTTTGGGTCCTGATTCTAGATGTATCTTGGGATTAGAACTAGGACTATTATTTTGCCCGTGTATATGAAAGGGGAATGGGAAATTTCTGGGGAAGGGATATGTGAAGGACTTGTTCGTCCCGTATTTGTAAAAGGAGTTTGAATGGCAGGATTGTTATCTCCTGACTTCGTATGGACAGGTACTTCATATATCCCGGAATATATTCTCTGAAGGATGTAATGAACATTTATTATTGGAAATTTATCAGTTGTAATATAAAAGTTTTAAATTTTTGCTATGTTGAGTAGCCTTTTAATCCCGTTGTGTATACGAGATTTAATCTGAGCAAAAGATTTTAGATCTAATCCACTTAAATGAGACTTAATGGTATAACTGGTCAGACTTAATAATAAAAGGATAAGAACAATGTACCAAACTTATCTGTTTACATCGAAGGGATTGTAATACTAGATAAGGGCGTTACACCTTTCATATCCATGTAATTCCATCTTGAAATGTGTCTTTATTATGAAAGTGAGGATGTATGTGTAAATATATGTATGGCATGAAAATTGATTCATGAAAATGGAGGATATGAAAGCTATATATATAGATACACACTTTGAGTATGAAAAAGTGTCATGAGTAAGGGAAGAAAACTTTACCATTATACTTAAATGGTAGAAAGGATGGAAGAAAGGGAATAAATAGCATGAAAATCCCTAGCTTCCACTCTTTTCTCACCTTGGCTGAGAGCACCTCACCATTTTCCCCTTGATGGCCGAATTCCTATGCTAATGGGAAAGAGACTAAAATGTGTTTTAAAATGGCCAATATCAAGAGAAATATAAAGGAAGCATGTATATGATGAATTGTGAATGATAATTGCATGTACTTGTGCCATTGATGCATGTATGTTTAAATTCATATGATTATGGATGCCTATCTTGATATTACATGCAAATGAGGAATGAAACGTATTGAAGGTCACCAAGAGAAGGTGAATGATGACATTAACAAAATCCCCCTTGAGGTGAATATGATGGCATTGAATGTTACACTAATAAAATCTCTCCCTAGAGGTTGAATGAAAGGCATTGAATGTTACCCTAGGGTGAGATGACGATACTAATAAAATCTCCCCTTAGAGGCAAAAGGAAAGGGCAATGAATGCCACCTGAAGGGGTGAATGACGGTTTTAATAAAAATGGTACTATAAAATAACCTAGTGGTGGACTTGACGACACTAATAAAAAGTCGCCCTAGTGAAGGAATGAATGGCACTAAAGTGCTATTACAGGTATAAAGGTATGAATGATGTGATGATGTATATGATATCAAATTTTGTATGAATGTTATGTAATTATGTTCATGATATAAATTGTTAGTAGTTTCATATTCATAAATGTACGTGCATATGTTTCATATAAAGCATGCCAAAATAATTGAACGGAAATGTATTTTGAAAGGAATGGAATGTAGAAATGATTTTTGTATCTGTATAGTGGTACATGCCAGTTATTTTTAAAATGAATGGATTGTTCAGGTACTGGAAAATTATTTCTCATTATTGTACTAGTATGTATCAAATGCATAATGGCAATAGTTGAGATTCCTCCAATGAACTAGCAAACTTAAGGAGTATATTTAATTATATAATTGTAGCCCTTTTTGTCCTAATTCACAATATGTTCTTTTGAGGTAGAATTAGGACTACTATTCTTTTAATTGTATATAATGGAAAAAGGGCACACATAGGTGATGGGATTTGTAAATAATCTACCATTATTAGGATTTTTTTGAATGAATACTTAACATATTTCTAAAATTTGTATCAAACAGTGTAAATGATATACATATATATGTATAATATTTTATGAATTTTGCTGTGATGTATGGATTTTTATTTCCACTGTGCTAAAGTATGATAACTTGAGCAAAAGAGCCCAAACCTAATCAAATAATAAATTATTGATGGAATTAATGCTCACGACAATTCTTGAAAATAATAAGTAAAGATAAATGTGACCACTTATCTTATTACATTTTATGAAGCTGTAATGTAAGGATATGGACGTTAGAACACGAGCGTGCTTTAAGCTGTGTTCCATGATTTCTTCAGTTTTAAAGACTAAGAGGCGATTGTCAAGACACTGCAATCAACTTTAGCCAATGCATTTGGAACCCAGGCAAGCGATCCATAGAGCGTGACTCATCTATATTTCATGACCCGCTCGTGGTTTTTCATTGGATCTGCCATCCGTGGTCGATCATCCATCCTTAGGCGAATCATCCATGGCCATCCATAGTTATTCATCTGTCCTTAGGTGATCGATTGTTACTGCTCCTTCAAGTAACTTGAGAAGCCTATTGAGCAGTTTGTGGAGTCAGCGATTTTGGAGATTATAAGAGGTTTTTTGGCAACTGTCTATATTATTCTGTCCAGCATTTGAGAGAAGAGGGGCGTACATGTTTTTTACTCTTTCTTTCTCCTATATATTTGAAATTCTGGTTGTATTACCTATGAATATATGTAGCTAGATCTGTTAAACCTATTGAGGTTCCTAACTATGTTGGTATTGATGTTTTGAATGGTATGGATATTGAATTTGATTTTGTAATCTTCTTTACAATTATGAATGAATGTGTAGTTTTCTTTACAAGATGTTGTGTTGAATGCTATTGAGATTTCTTTTAGTAATTGAGAAATTCTAATTGAGATATGAAATCTAATTGCAAGGAACTGTTAATTCTCACTTTGAGAGAAGGTTGATTAGCTATTGGATTAAGTAACAACTCTTAATAGTAGTGGATTAAAATGGTAATGTTGATCTAAAATCAATCACTATGAAGAGATTCTACCAATACATTCTTAGGTTTATAAGTCCAATTGTCTTGAGAGAGAAGTTGAATTTATATTAGAATTCATTCACTAGTAGCATAATCAGATTCAATGATCCATTATCCTTTGTGTGTTTACCAACTAGTACAGGTCCCCTTTGTGTTTGCTTTTCTTATCTGGATTATTTCCTTTCTCATCCATTGTCGTTGATCATTTATTATTTTAGGTCATTAGTTCATTTAGAAATCAATCATCTTAAATTTTAGGCTAGATAACAGAGAACAAGTAGTGACTCTAGGCGTTCCCATTCTCGTGGGATACGACCTTGATATTCACCATTACACAAGGCTGCATCAATAGGTTCACTGCCTTAGGTGTAGTTGCATTGGTAGCACACCAAGCACGCTATGCATTGTCTTCGGATGAGAAGTTAAAAGTTTGCAACTTTCTTACTAATTTGAGGGTTGTTGATGCATTTTCCTTAAACATTTCACATTATGTCAATGTCAATGAAAGCTTAAACCTGGTGCCTCATCTCTTATAGCCTTTTAGCATGCATTATGATTAGAGTTCACATATGTAATTAAAGCTTAATACTTTCCAAACTGTTTACTGTGTTTCCAAGGTTTCTGTTATGTAATTAGGCTTTTTTTTATATGAAAATGTATTTAAATGATTTGTTGTTGAAACCATTTTGGCATTTTTTTGTTTATTTTTAAACTTTTTTTAAGTTGAATTTGAAGGTTAAGACTGTCCAAACTTGTTATTGTCATCTTGGTACTTTAGCATGTTACTTGGGATACATTTTACAAGGATTTTGAATTGAACTGTGTCTCAAATGTTGTTCAAAGTGCGCCACTAGCTTAGTGACTTTAAGTGTGCATGTTGTCTTAATGTTTGTTGGTAGTTTGAAGCCCAAAGCTCCCCAAAATGTATTATCCTGTCTTGGTGTCTATTTACATGTAATTTAACTTAAGTGTGCTTGATAAATTAGGTCTAAACCTATCCAAATTTTCTACTGTCATTTAGGCATTATACCATGCCTTGCAAGACTTTATTTTTTTAGTAAAATTTGTCATAGGTTGTTTAAGTTTGCTGCTTGGATTTAGGCATCATGATAGGCATTTCTAGACATCATTATAGGCATGCTTTCTCCCTTTTTTCCCATTTGCATCTCATGATTTATAAGCACATCAAAACTCTATACACATTTCTTTCAAGATCAAGGCCATAGCTTCCATTCCTTATCATTGTCCCCAAATGTTTCATATTTACTTAACTAATTTTGTTTCAAGTAATTTTTAATGCACCAATGTAGCAACCATAACACCCCCTTAGTCTATGGTTCCTTTTGGTTCTTTAAAGGATATAATATATATAATATCATACTAGTAGTGTGTTACTATTACATCTACCCAAGTAAATTTAAACTTTTTACCAAGTTAGTTATTTGAGTGTAGTTAAGTCGGGTCTCTACTCTTGGGTTTACACTCAGTCTTGTAGTGAAATGAAATAATGTGATACATCAATTACTCTAGCTAGATATACAAACATCATTCATATTTACTTCCATAATTAACATAGAATAACTATCGAGGCATGGAGACAACAACCTTGCCACTCGAACTCATCAAACATGTCTATTCATAAATTCTAGCTAATCTGTATACTTTTAATCAATATAAGCTATACATAGGTAAACTATGCTAGCACTTCCTCAAAAATCATGAAGGCTAGCCTCATTAAATTAAAAGCCTATACTATCCAAAATAACTTTCTTAAAATACCCATGGAGGGTACCCCTCCTCAGATTACCTCCATCTTCAACCAATGCCTACACATCTAATACATGCCAGCATTTATGTGAGAATTGAATCTCAGTAGCAAGTAAACTTATTTTAAAATATGCTAAGTTGTACCACCGTAACTATACAAAAATACTCTGCATTTCTCATATTAAATTTAAAATATAACATATGCTATCAAGATGCAATACATGAATCATACTTTCATGGTTTGTGCTTAGGTGTATACATGTACTTTAAAACAAGTGAAATTAAATAATCATGGGATGTCATCTCAATATCATGCTTTATCATAAAAACTTTCATCTCATGCATTTCATATGGTAACATTAACATATTCATCTTTAAAACGTAATAGGAATCATACATATAAATTGAGAGTTATTAGGAGTGTCACTCAATGATTGCCTCCAGTACCACTTCATACATCCATACATAACTTTATAACTATTCAACCACCATACATTTTTCTTTGTACTATCTAGAGCATCCCCTAGTAGATCCAAGCACTGTATGGTCACTGTCCTCTCACAGATCATTCCAATACAGTGGGATTTAAAGTTCCCTTTCTACACTATAAGGGACTGCTCATAATGTGGTCACTGCCCTTCCATAGATCACTCCGTGTACAGAGGGAATTTGTTTCCCTTTCTACCCCATAAGGGACTGCTTATTTAACTCATAGGATCATATCCTGGTACGCTATTCACTAATGTATATACTAGGATGATTCAGCTTATGCCATGGTTATGCCTAACTCTAGGTACGTGTCTACTTTAATGGCCTTGAAAATTGCACTAACTTAAGGTTCACAACCATCACGATATTTTCAAAGTTATCTAAGCTGAACTGGATGGTTACCCACCCAGCACATGGTACAATCGTGGAACTCCCAAGGCCATCCCATACCAACCATTGGTCACTTAATCATAGCCTATCTATCCTAATACATACCCTAGGAATACTCCCCTCCTTTTGATCTTTCATGCATTCCTTTATTTTTCTTTCACTAACACAAGGATTACCATGTCCAATGTGATTCTTACAAGGACCACCATGTCCAAGTAAGTTCTAACTCAAATGTTACACATTGCCATTACATCCCAGGTTTCAATCTTGTGTTTGGGTGAGGATTTGGGCCAATTCTCCATCAAAATCAAGGTATAGGGTTCATTTTCTATCATTTTGGAATAGCAGTCGACTGCCCTTGAGCTAACAATTAATTGCTAGCTTTTGTTTAAAATGGCAAGCCAACCCGAGAGCAACCAGTTGACTGTTTCAGGCTTGGCAATCGACTACTAGCTCGCTATAAGCCCTACAGTTGACTGCTAAGGTTTGGAAGTCGGTTAATGCATTATGGGTACATTTTCTGGGCAACAAAGAACACAAAATTAAACTTCCAAGGCTGGCAGTTGGCTGCTAGTGCTCTATTTTGCATAAAAACTTCTGATATACCCAGATTTTTGGCCCTAAAACATGAATACAACTCATATAAAATATTGATGAACTCAATGTTAACATCTAAGCATCATTTAACATCAACAAAAAACCTACATGATGTGCTACCAATGAAATATATGTAGCCACACCTTAAGGCAGTGCACTTGTCAGTGTAGTCTAGTATAAAGGTGAGTTCGAGCAAAGATCAATTGTTCTCTCTAGTTAGTTTTCCAATTCCAAACATCATCGGGTAGAGTATTTGAGAGGAATCTAGATAGTTTTATTACCACGTCTTATAATAAAAAATTGATTAATCTTTAACTAGAGGAAGATCACACAATTCAATTCATAACTCAATCATGTTCAAATAAAAATATCAACATAGTCTAAGAACCCCAATTGGGTTCTACTAATCTAGCTACTCATGTTCATGAATAAAACAATAAGAAATTTAATAAAGGAAGAAGAACAAAATAGAGATAGAAACACCCTCATCGGTCAAGTTTTGGATGGATAGCCTTGACTCTGAACTCCTCCTTGATTATGCTC
The DNA here is from genome assembly GCA_031216115.1 of Senna siamea. NCBI lineage: Eukaryota > Viridiplantae > Streptophyta > Magnoliopsida > Fabales > Fabaceae > Senna > Senna siamea. The sequence continues at coordinate 17,214,119 of CM062354.1, forward strand.
CTAATTGCCTCTTGATGCTTCCCAATATTCTTTCTTCAATTCTTGATTGAATTTCCACGGATTGTGACCTTTATGAAAAGACAATGGAATTGAAGTATTAAGCTCCAAGGATTAGCAAGGATTGTCACACTCCAAGCTGCTTCAAGTGCTCTCAGTTTCCTCTCTTGGTTGCCTTTGAAGTGATGCCTCTCCTCCCTTGTGCCTTCTCCTATTTATAAGCAAGGGAGGTGTCTCCTTAGGCCTCCACATGGCCATCGGGTGACATGGCCATGTTGTAGGCCATGTTCTAGAAGACATCCGTCCGTGATGATTTTTTGGTCGTTCCTTGATTGAAAATTGTTGCTCTCGCCATGTAGGAATGTATAAGATATCTTTGTCATGTGGAAAGGTGTGTTTTAGAAGATTTAAGGCAGCATGGGCGTGTGGCAGGGTGTGTTCTAGAAGACTTCATGAGTGCCTATGCGAAAAAGGTGCATTTTGAGGTGCTTTGTATAACACCCCAATTTTATAGCCAGATTTAAAATATTATTTATTGAAAAATCCTTCACTTAAGAAACTGGTGTGTTATATACACTTCTATCCTTTATTTCTTACCTGAGTTCTTTAAATATCCATTTATAGTATACATTTCATTAGGTTCGGATCCTTACTCAGGTATCACATTCAATTATCAATACAGCGGAAGTCTAATAATCATAAACCATAATCCATAAAAATTCAGGATAAATTTAAAATTTTTCCTTTACATACATTTACATCCAGTTCAACGTGACAATGTTGTTACATATACTGCAGGATATATGTAGTTTTCTTGTTTTCATAGGGTAAGGAGACAACAAACCTGCCACTCATACCCTTTTTAACTATTTTTCATAAACCTGATATGTATGCTTTACATATCCATATACTTATATGTATTTCTAGCATAATATATATTATTCCATTTCTTGGGATGGATAGCTAATCCCTTCTGTCTTGTAGTACCATAATGGTCCTAGTCATCTGATACATTCCAGAAAATAATGAGAAAATAATTTCTCAGTAGCTACGCATTCCACATTTCATTTCTGAGCTATGGTATGTACCACCGTATGGGTACGAAAAATAATTTACATTCCCTATTCTTAAATTCCATTATTTCTAGGAAATGCTATAAATAAACCAGTTAGATGCATAGGATAAAGTTTATGAGGTATATCAGTAATATATCAGTTATAAAATAAAAATAGTATCAATTTCAGTCACAATCATAATTCACCATATACCGTTTAGTACCATAATCAGGAAAGTACATTCATTAAATTTCCATTCAGCCATAGATAATTTAAGAGAAACAACATTTACCATTCATTGAAAACTGTATTATTTATAAGGAAAATAAACATTCATATTTGGCTAAAAGCCATATTTTCAATTCAGAGAGACACAAGAGTATCAGAAGTATAAATTACTCCACATACTACAGCGTGCATGAATGAGATAGCCGCTCTATCAAGTGTGTGACAATCGCCTTGGTACATCACGGCGTCACTCAGTGGATCCGAGTACCCATTCACATTCAGTGATCATGTCATAAAGACAGATCTAAGTGGGAATTTCTCCCAGGGTTCAGTCAAACTAAGCTCATGGAATCACTGTTATTCACACAGATCATCTTCTCCCCGCTTTATGGGCAATTTATGATGCCATAGATCACCACAACCTACATTATGGATCATTTCCCAGTATGCTATTTCCTATATATATCAACTAGGATGATTAGGCTTAATCCCATAATTTTGTCAAATTCTAAGTAAATGTCCCCTGTTCAATTGGCCATCTAGGTTATACTAACTTAGAATTCACAATCATCACAGCGTTTTTGAAATTCTTTCATTCTAAGCGGATGTTTCACCATCCAAATTTATGATACAACCGTGGAATGTCCAACGGTCATCCCATACCGACAATTGGTCACTCGGTTATAAGCCTATCTATCCTAGAATATATATTGGAATTACTTCCTCTATGTTTCTCTTTATTGAACATTCAAATATTTTCCTTCCATTCAATGTTTTCCAATACCATGCTATGTTTTTCCTCATCTATGTCATAAATCAATCCTTTTCTTTCCTCATTCATGATGATACTATCATTCTCACTTTCTAAAAAGAAAACTTTAAATCTCAATAACAATTCCATTCTTGAATTTGTATAAAAAGAAAGGTTTATTCTTGGTCAAGAGAAATCCTTAAGAAATTTAAGATTTTCATACTTAAAAATTTCTATTTGTCACTCTTGCCATATAATAAGAAAAATAAATTTACTTTTCCTTCCCATTTACACTAAATTCCCTTTTTCACATTTTTTTTGCATTTAAAGGGTTTCAAAGTTGAACATTTTCCATTTCCTACTTATTATTTCATTTTCCCCCTTTCTCACCTAATTATACATACCCAAGGTGTGTATAATCAATGTCTCCCCATACTTAAGCATGCACACAAATTGCTAGAATTGCCAAGATTGCACAAAATATTCATTAAAATTTAATTGCAATGTCATATTATTTCCTTTGTATACTTTGACCAATTTCTTTACATTTTTGTACAAAAATTTTTCATAAATATTTCCATGTCCTAAAATTGGTCAAGTAGGTTACATGGAATTTAATGGAATCATTTTTTATAAAATAATTTCCAATTAATCTTGCTTCAACCAAGACACACACAAAAATTTCAACACATTTCCTTCATCAAAAACTTGTATACTCTTGGTCAAGATGGGATTTTTAGGCAAAATTGGGCCTTTCAACCATTTGAAATCTATTCTATCCTCCATTGGCCATAACTTGAATTACCAATAAGCTACTTTAAAATTTTTCAAACAATTTTCCAAATCCCATTTTTCTAGCCATGGCCTAAAGAGGAGTTTTGTGGAAAAATCATCATTTTTCATATAATCATTTCTTTAATCCCATTTTCATCATCTAAAAACCATCAATCACCATTTATCCATAACAATCAAGGCAAAACAAACAATTTGGCATGACATTCATGAATTTGGGGGTTTTAGGGCAAATGAAACAAAATTGGGAAATGAACATAAACACTTTCATAATTGAAATTAACCATCACAAACAACTCCATACTACTTTCTAAGCATTAATCCATAGAAATTTTGAGAATTTAAGAATGTTAACTTAAAAACATCACTATTCATGTACTGTTCATTCAGCCATGAAAATCTCAAAAGCTTGGAAAAATCCATTAAAACATGAAATAAGTGATGAAAGAATGCTAAGCTACCTTGTTTTCCTATTATTTTGTGATTTTCCTTCAAATTTTCCAAGCTTCTCTCCTCCATAATGTCTTCTTCTTCTCCTTCCTAGTATGTTCAACTTTCTCCTTCTTTTTCTCACTTTCACGTTGCCTTTTTCTAGCTTGGAAGAGAATATGAAGTCTTATTAATTAGGTGGAAAGGAAAAGACCATTTTGTCCCTTACTTTATCCTTACTTAGTCATGATGTCAAGGGGCATTTTGGGGAGTTCATAAAGTATTTCTTTAGGCAAAATACCCATTATGTCCTTATGGTAAAATTACCTTTTTACCCTTGGTGTCAAAATTACCATTTTACCCTTCATGATAAAATGACCATTTTACCCCTCTTAAGTACCGAACCAAAAAAAATTTTGTTTTTTGAAAAATTTTGGAAAAATATTCTAGAGGCAATTTCATAATTTTCCAGATAAAAATTAGCCATTTTATCTGATAAATAAATATTTTATTCTTATTTTCAGATAAAATTTTGACCATTTTGCCCCTAAATATTTTTCTTGCATCATTCATGACATTGGCACCATTTTCAAACCTCATAAATGTGCGCCATAAATGCACCTCAATTTGCGTGCTTACTATCAAGATATTTTGTGAAATAATTTTCCTTTCATTTTAGTCACTAATCATTTGCTTTCAGTTTAGTCCTTCCTTTGTTTAAGGTAATATAAAATAATTTTTGGACTATTTTCTATGCATAAAAATATTGAGTCTAGGATTCTAAGACATACCTGATATCATAGAATTGAGGATATTACACTTTGAGCCTTTAGATGCTTGGTTTTGGTCCATTTCTCTTCAAAACTACTTTATACCTAGGAAGAGCTTTGAAAACATGTATTCAAGTGAAAATATGGGTAATTATTCATAAAACACATAAAATATACCCCTAAAGTGAGTGGAATTTAGCCATTAAATATGTATAATTATGTGTTCATCATAATACCCCACACTTAAGCTTTTGCTTGTCCTCAAGAAAACTTTCATTTAATTTATAAGAAACAGTAATAGCTTTTCACAGTCAATACATACTCCATAGTCTATGCAACTTGATGCTACATGAATTTTAAACAGGATTCTTGGCATTGTAGGCCCTTCACAAATAACAGAGATAGTCAGATTGAATGCACTTCCTTAAAAAGCATTTCATTATTTGATTAGGAACCACTGCCTTATAGAGATCATTCAATGTAGCTCAGAAGTGTTTATAGATGGAGTGAAATCTCTCAAGCAATTTCATAGTACCATGCCTTCCATATGCTTGCTTATTAATCTCATCTCTATTACTTGCAAAAATTTGAATATCATGATCAGAGGGTCTTGACAGGGTTGTAATGAGGCTTGAGGTAAAGGTAGGTAAGGAATTTGGGAGAAAAGGGTATAGATATGTTGAAAATGCATGTGATCCTAAGGAAATTCCAAGGATTAAATGCAGTAGACATAGTTTTCACTGAGCTTTTTTAGTTCAGAGAATACCCTTTCTGAGGATAGTACAGAGACTGCTTTGATACTCTCTTTTTTTCTTTTTCTTCTTTTTCTATCTTTCTTTCTTTCATTTTTCTCTTCTTCATGTATTCTTTTTCTTTTTCTTTTTGCAGTCTTGCAATCTTTCTAATATTCAATCTTGGACTGAGGGGGTATCTCAAAATAAAGAGGAGACTTAGTGAATCCATTTGAGATACTGCATTTTAATCAAGCTATGAAGAACAGACCACACAAGTTTCAACATATAGGGTGGCAGAGAAAGATAGTGTAGAAAGAAATGGAATATGGGGTGTAGAGGTGTATATATATGGAAGGACAAGTCAAGGCTCAATGATGGTTAACTAAGGTAGACACATAGGGTAAGTTTTTTTTTTGTCATCAGTGGTGTAACCTAAGTTTCCTAAATCATATCCGATATTCAAAAATTCATGCAATTTTTATGAGTATTACAAAGCAAGTTCTAAAGGCATAGTAAAATGAAATGCACCCTCTACAAGAAAAATTTAGAGCATGTTTGTAATGAATGCTCTCTTGGCTCAAGTCCTCAAATTCATAGGTGTGGTTTTATAGGGTTCCTAAAATTTCCAATAAAACTAGTCAAGTAATGCATGCATGTCTTCCTATCCATATTATCAGCTAAGAGTGTATGTAATGTTGAAGATGATTAAAGATATTGGAGCATTTAATTTTTATAGAACTATTTTTCTTCATGAGCTATGAATTACAATTATTGTTTAATATAAATTAAAACGAAAGTTTTACTGGTAGGGACTTGTGTGTTTTCTAAGTCCTAGATGTTAAATAAATTAAAAAAACCAAAAGTAATAAAGTTAAATAAATTAAAAAAACATTTTAAAAAATTAGGCAATAAACGAAGAAATATAAAATAGAGAAGACATAAACTGATTGAAGAATATAATAAAATAATTGAAAACTTTTATTTCTTTTTGAAAGATTTTTTTTTATAATAAAGCAAAGGAAAACTAAACTAAACTAAAATTGAACTAAACTAAAATAAATCGAAAGGAGTCACCCCACACTTGAGACAGACATTGTGCTTAGTGTATAACAAAATAGGGAAGACTCATTGACAAACTGAAAGTATAAAATGAGACGAAGGAGAATGTTACTGATTTACTGTGCTGGTGGATTCTTAGGAGATAGTGGCAGAAGATCCTCAAGGTAGATGTCCAGGTTGTTTAAGTCAGTAAGGGATGGTGGTAGTGCATCAACTAGCCTTTGGATTTGAGAAGTTATTTGATGTGACTGTTGAATATGGCTCTCTAATCTAGCTGAGATATGTCTGAGAGTGCTCTAGATAGTATCCTGGTGTTCTCTGATTTCTTGCTGAAAAGATCTGAATTCAATAATATGTTGTTGTTGAATTTCTGCTAACTTGGCTAATTGATTAGCTGAGATGCTGAGGTTTTTGGGCTTAGGGACTTCTGTTGCTACAGGAGATGGTGGATCATTTGTTCTTGCAGGTTGTGCATCATTTCTTGTAGCGTCTCTGGGCTGTATGACCTGCTTTTGGCTCACCAACTTATAGGCTGGATCATTATGACCACAGGATGTGTATATCATTCACCTATTCATCATCTGCTTTAGACCTACTGGTTGTATGCGTCCTGCTAGAGTGAGGTCATTTATGCAATCATCTAGGACTCCTATCTTCCTTACTAGCTGAGTGATGTATAGGCCAAATCATATTGTACTCTTCTTGACATCTTATATGAAAGTGGAGATCTGGTTTGCTAAAATGAAACCAAGATCTACTTTCTTATGTTGATGCATTACCCATAGGAGGAACAAGTCTGTCTGGGTGACAACTCCAAAGTTATCTCCTCTACCTATAATAGTATAAACTAAGATGGAAAGGAGGTACCTTAAGCCATTAGGAAGGCTAGTGGCCTTAGAGCTACTTGGGTTGTAACAGCTAGATTTGAGTGCTATCTGATTCTACATCATATAGGAGGGAGCTATTGGAGCGTAGAGGCATCCTTTGTACTCATTTCCATGTAATTCTTCCATTGTCCATAGGCCTAAATTCCATCCCAAGTGAGGTATGGACATAGAGAAATCTACTCCCCCTAAGCGGAATGAAATAGTGTCCGGTGTAATAACTTGCTATATTTTTAAAGATAAAAACCAAATTTTTGACTTTAATTTCATGTATACTAGTTCTGGCATGATTATCGAGGATGAAGATTGAAATCAGAAGGTCGTTCAGAGTCAGATACGCGATATGATGATAAGAAATGTGACCCGGTGATCAGGGACTGACAGACAGAGTTTTGGACTTCGGTTTCTCAGACAGAGACTGAAACCTCTGTATGGGAACCTGTGCCAATGTTCGGGTTAATGGCGACATCCCGAAGTTTCCCCAGGTGGTCCAGGAAAAGTCAGAATCGCCCCCGGGAGCTTTAAATTTTTCAGAAACCCACCATTGTTGCCATTTCTCTCTCTCTCCTCACTCTACTTTCTCTCTCCTCTCTCTCTTCTCTTCTCCACCACGCGCCGCCACCTGGGCCACCGTGAGCCACCACCTGGCCTACCAACCGACTCTTCTAGCCACCCTCGACCTCCAGCAGCCACCCACGACTACCAACAGTCGCCAGACTCAATGAAAAATGACGTTATTCTCCTCCTTCGAGTGAGATTTTTGCCAGCTGAGATAGCCGCCATCAGCCACCATTGATCGTCACCGCCACCATCAGCGTGTAGGCCGAGCTGCCAGCTTCCTCCCCCATCTCACAGCCACTGAACGAAGGTCCATTGTGCCCGAATTGAAGGAGTTTTCGTCCGCCGTGCGTAAAGTTTTAGGGCCAGAAAATGCCTTCCAAACGGCCGTGAACCGCCGCGCCACCACCATATTCGAACTCCTCGTCTTGCGGGCTTCACCGTGGCATGTTTTTCAAGGCCAACCGCACCCCTCCATGGTGTTCCATCGTACGCCACCGTGTGCTGCCGTGCTCTACTATGCCAGAGAATCTAGATATACACCGAGAGACACTAAGACCATCCCAAGATAGATTTCCATCATCCGACAACCCTGGTAAGGTCTAATTCGCCTAAAACTAATGAATTTTTATGGAATTAGCTACTGAACGTGAATAAGAAATAAACTGATTTAGGAAATAGGGTAATCAGACTTAGGACTATGGAATTGATGATGTGACAAGCTCAGATATTCATGTAAATGTCCAGGGAATTAATTTGGCTCAAAATTCGAGACTACGAGAAGTTATGAATTGATTTAGAGCAACAAGAGACCAGGTAGGATAATTTACGCTTCCCGAATGTTAGAATTGATTATGTGAATACCTGACGCTTAGATTTAATTGCATGGATTTACGTGCTGATTTCGATGGACTAAATTGCATGCTTGTGTGCTAGGAATTCCATTTTCATGTTAGATGAATTGTTTATCGAGTTTAGATGCCATTAGGACAAGTTTACTTAGGGTAGGGTACTTAATAGCCGGTATGGGACGGCTGTTAAGTATCCCGAGTGCAAGGAGTTTTTTTAAAATGATATTATTTTTACCAGATTTAGCCTATACTGCGTTAGGGATCACACGATAAATCAGGACGACCCTAAGAAAGGTTTAAGGAGTATAAGGGGGGATAGCCTACACGGGGAAACGTTGTGATTTAGGCGTAATACCCTAGAACCCTGAAGAATAGCTTACCATGAGCATATGTGTTCAAATAGACTATATGAGGATGAGAATTGGCGTATGTGCACATACTAGGGGACGCCCTAGATGTTGATTCTCACCCGGTCCTTGAGTGAGTGATTGGTGTTATAGATCACACTCACAACATAGGCGAGATTCAGGTGATTGGTGTTATGGATCACACCCAACGAGAAGAGATGTAAATTCTCTGAATGATGTGCAATTGAAGGATTTTAGATAAGGTCACAGATGAATTGTGGCCAATACGGATTTAGATACACCAGGCATGGGTTTTGATACACTTTTGATTACTGATTTTCAAAGAAACGAATTTTGATAATTTTATAACTTATCATGATTTCCATGCGATAATCTGATTTTTAAAGATAAGGTATTTCACAAATTTTGAAATGATTTCGGGAAATTTTTTTTGGTGCTTGCACCGCTGAGTAATCAACCAGATTTTGAACTATATTATAAATTATTCTACTGGAATTTTATATCTCACCAGGTTGTTTTCTCAGATGAACAAGAACAGGGACCTAGACGCTAGCTGGGCGAGACATTGATGATAGACAGGAAAACAGCGTAGTCTAGGCTTGAATTTACAATGTATATATATCTGTGTTGTGGATGTCTGTACTGAATGATGTAATTATGCATTATTTTGTTGTTAAATTGGATGTATACTGTTTAATGGATATAATCTATTGTGTTGATGACTGGTTGTACTATTGGGACATGTTCGAATTACAGGGGAGACTCTGCCGGATTTTTGGTAGGGTTTACCGCTGTAAACTTGTGAAATTAAGTTGGAATTCGCATTAAATGATTGTATGCTTTATGTATAGATTTTATTTTTCATTCCATAGTAATTTATGATGAATGTATGTGAAATTAGTATAGTTGCGTGTGATTTTGGGTTGAACTAATCTGAATGGACAACGGAATGTCTATTTGGGTTACGCTCAACCAGTAGCGATTCCCTGACATTCCCATATCGGGAATAACCATTTAGAGAAACCCATATGCTTTCGCTATGCAAATAGAGGACTGTGTATTGTGGATTAGGGGGTCGTTACATCCGGTTCAGTCCATTCAACTATATGCTTCTTTAGGGAGAAAGTGTTACAAAACTCTAAGGTCAATTCCCTATATGTAGATTCATTGATGGTGAATAGCCTTGCAAAAGGTAGTGGATCTAGGAGTTCATGGAATTCATTAGTTAATCCTACTATCAAGATGTCTTTCAGGTTGATGCAGCATGTAATATCTGCATTTTTTAAAAATATCCAAGGATGTTTTAGATGTTAAACTTTTGTTATTTTTGACTAAAGATTTGATAAGAACCTCTCTAAAAATTTTAAAAAGGGATAAAAGGGATAAAACAGTCAAATTTTAACCAGGGGTAAAATGGTAATTTTTCCCAAAGGAAAAATTGTAATTTTACCTAAGGAATAAGATTACTATTTTACTTAAGAAAATTGGAGAAAATTTTCTTAAGCAATTTTCCTCAAAATTTTGAAGCAAGAGAAGGGTAAAACGGTCATTTTAACTAAAAAGGGTAAAATGATTTTACCCCAAAGGGTAAAATTATCATTTTTTTCACACAAATAGGATGACCATTTTATTTCATATATTTCATAATTTTGTTTACCCAATTAGGAGACCTCTATGTCCAAAAAGAATGAAAAAAAGAAAGAAGAGACAAGAAAAATGAAGGGTAGAAAGGTAAATTTGTAAAAGGGACACATTGGGTATTTTAAAATTGTGTTTAAAAGTCTTCTTCCTCCTTCTTTCTCAGCAAAATGCAGCACACAAGAGGAGAAACTTAGCCATACGAAGAAGACGCAGGGGAGGGAAGAGGAAGAAGAAAATTTTCATAAAACTTGAAGAAAACATCATTTGCATTGGAAAATCAAGGTAGTTAAGAAACTTTCTAGCATTTATTCTTGATTTCATGGTGATTTTCATGGAGTTTGTCAATTATTTTCAAGATGATGAACATTAACAAATTTTCTCTCCACTCCATTTTAAGCTTGAAACCTTCTTGCCATGCATTTATATGAGTGAATATGTGAATTTTTGTTAGTTGTAAGGTATGATTGAGCTTGTTTCATGGGATTTATAATTATGTTGAATCCACCGACAGTAATACTTTCTTGATGATGAATGATGATTCAGTTGCCAATGGTGTGTTCTAAATATAGTATGATATTGTGATGTTGGATGTGAGAAAAATGATGAAACAACTCTTAAAGAGGAAGAAAGGAATTGAAAATGCATTTTCCCCTATTTGCTGGAAATTTGGCCAAGATATCACTGTTGTAAGTTGCTATAGGTTACTGTAAAATTGTTATGTGCTATAAAATGCTGCTGTAAGTTGTTGTAAAACTGTTATATCTTTGTAAAATCTTTCTTTGTAAGTTCTTTGTAGTTTGTCAGAAAGCTATGTCTTTGTAAGTTGTCAGAAAGCTGTATGTGTTGTAAATTACTGCTGTAAGTTGCTGTAAAACTGTATGTGCTGTAAATTACTACTATAAGTTGCTTTGAAATGTTGTAAAACTATAAATTGCTGTAAAATTCTGCTACAAGTTACTGTAGAATGTTGCAAAATGAAGTGTGACATAATAGGTATGATTCCTTAATGTTGAAAATCATAATAGATATCTTAAAAAGGTAGGAAAATACTTAAAGTGGCAATTCTTTTTATTAGTGGTTTTAGCCAAAAACTCCCCTATTTTGTTGAGATGAAATAAGTGTTGAATAAATGAGTAGCATTAAAATCATGATGGTCCAATGATTTCCTTGAATTGGTATGAAAAGAATATTTGAAGAAAAAATTAAGAAGGGTGAAATAAATGCTATATTTTGTATGAATATGCCTGAGTTGCTTTTCTCCCTTCCTAAGGCTGAATGAATTTGTCTCTTCTTTTAAGAATTCAAGTTCCATCATTTAATGGAAAAGAATCTATGATTAATAAATTTTGACAAAAATTTAAAGAGAAAGGATAAAATAATGAAATGTGTACTTGATGCAATTTGTGTTGGCACAAAAATATGATATTTAAATAGATAGCTTGTAGATGCTAAAATAAATGGCACCATTTATGGCATTAAAGTTTGATGAATATATATGTATTGATTGATGCTAATGGCATAAGGATGTAAATGCCAAATTTATGTGGTGTGTTTAATGGTCCTAAATGGCATTGTGGTAATGTTATATTGTGATAATGTGGATTAATGCACTAAATGAACACCTAAGGGAGGAATGGCACTGAAATACCCCTTATGGTGAAGTGGTATCAAATGGCACTAAATGAATACCTAAGGGATGAAACGATACTAAAATATCCCTTATGGTAATGACACTAAAGGAAACACCTAAGGGATAAATGCACTAAATGAATCCCTGAGGTGAAAGGCACTAGGTGATGGCTTCAAAAGGTCAAGAAATGATTTAGATGTATTCCTTGTGAATGAGTTGCTATAAATTAATTTTTATTGATTTATGTTTTAATTATAAATTACAGTTTAACTACTGAAATGATTGGATGCTACATAAGTTCATAAAATTCATTCATATTTACATTACATAAATTTAAAGAAGAAATGTTTTTCCGTAGTAATACGGTGGTACATGTTAGATGTTTTATGAAATTAAGAAAATTGCTTAACTACTGAGATAATATTCTCATGATTATATCTGACATGTATCAGATGCTTAAATATTTGGCGGGGATCGAAGTGGACACAGTGTAGGTGGAAATTCCCTTTTTAGGAATAATCAACATTGTCTGAGTTTATGTGGTGACTATCATAGTAGTTCACCCTTAGTAGGGTGGATAGATAGATATGTTTTGAATATAATCTTAACATGTAGGAATTAGCCCATTTTATCCTGATTTATTTATATTTTGGAAATAGAATTAGGATAAACAAAATTTTTGGATGTATATAGTAAAATGGGCATATATATATGTCGGGATAGGTGAAAGTGTGAATTTTGACAGAAAGAGGGTTTGAGTGGCATGGTTGTTGCCTCCCTACCCTTAATAGATGGCAATCACTAAACATATCCTAAAATATGTGTGTAACAATGTATAAAAATTATAATATATGCAAATATATGCAAGTTTTATTTAGGACATTGTAACTAAATTTGATTATTTATTTAGTTTTGCCGCTGTGTATTGTATGAATGTAATACCAAGTAATTGATCCCAAACCTAATTTAATTAACAGATGGGTAATATTGAAATAAGAAAAATTTTACTTGGGTTAAAAATTAAGGACAAAGGTAAGGATAACATGTCAATCTTACAACTAATTATTTTATTTAAGAAATTATTTTATAAAGAAAGGCTATAAGATTGGGATGTTACACAGCATCCGGCGCCTATCATCTTATAGCGAAAGACTTGGTACTTCTCCTCTTGCTCTGCTTTATGGAATGTCAGCAATCTATGTTGTGGGGGAGAAGGGTTTTCTTCAGGGGTCCCTCTTTTTCTTGATGTAACACTGTAGGATGAGGAACTCGACATGGTCCTAAATTGACATAAGCTAGTTATAAAAAGATCTAAAGAGCATATATCAATCTTTGAGCATGACTTCTGTATGTAACATTATCCTTATGATTTATTTCAAAATAACATATGCAAAGAAGATTCTATTGCTAGAATCTTGATGCATGCATGAAAAGAAACAAGAATCTTGTTTGGTTCTTGCATGATCATGATTTATTTTATAAAAGAATGAGGAAAGAAACAAGAACATGATTACATATATATATTTATTTATTTATTTTCAAGAATGGCTTTTTTTTTATTAAAGAATGGTTCTTTGAAGTTCTTTATGTATACAAGAAACAATATCATACACGGCCATTTATAGAAAGAAAGATTGAAGATTCTATCAAGAACCCAAATAAACCATAGAAAGAATAGATTAATATGAAAGAAAAGTCACAAGATTCTATAGTTTCCAAAATTTTGTTTTGACATCTAAAAGAACTCATAACAAGAATTGTGCACAAAACAAATGTTTCTTTCGAATCCTATACGATAGAATCTTATCTTTATGTTCTTAAAAGGAATAATCTTTGGCAGCCATGATGATGACACAATTATTGTATGCACATAAGAGATCAAAGAAGCATGAATCTTGAAGAATAAATTATTAAAGAATGAATCTTGAAATTATGAGCATGAATCTTGAAAGAATGAATGTGACTATTAAAGGATTATGAATGCTATACATGTGAATAGTGAAGAAATTTATGTATGAAATAATTAAAGAATACTCCTAAAAAAATTATTTTTTTTGAATGCTCATGAGAAGAAAAAGGAGAAAGGAAGAAAATATACTTACTTGGTATAAAGAACAATTATGCTTGAGAGTTGCTCTTAAGGTGGTCAAAAATTCACACAAGGGATTAAAAGAATTTGAAGCTTGCCAATTGGTGTGGGACTGTCACGGCTAAGCCTTTATATAGGCAAAGGAAAGCGTGTCCTCCTAGGAGAAGGAATCCACACGTGAAGAGGAGGAAGGGATAAGCTTTTGGAATTAAATTTGGATAAGCCATATCTTTTGAAAAAAAAATTAAAAGGATTCTTGATAACTCTTTTTGAATTGACCATATTCTTTTGAAAGTGTTTGAAAGATCTTAAGGATAAGTTAGTTTATGAATATGTTTAAAATTTTGATGATCATATTATCCTTAAGAATTTGTGGATAATTCAAAAATTTTGAAAGAATTGAAACAATTTAAAAGAGCTCCCTACTTATTTGTAATTTTGAAAATTAAGGATAAGGAAAAATTGAAACAAGTTGAAATTAATTAAAATGCCTCCCATTTCCGAAAATTTAAGGATAAAGCAACTTTGAATTTGTTTGAAAGTTTTAAGATAGTGTAAAATAATTTAAAGAAGCTTTGTATTTAAAATTTTGATGAGAAGCCTTTAATTTTTGAAATTTAAAGAAATTCAAATTGCCTTACTTTTCAAAAATTATGTCTTATGTTTTTGAAAGTTTTTAAGATGAAAAAGAATTCAAAATCCCTTCATCCTAATGTAAAATCTTTCAAGACAAAAATTACTCTTTTAGGAAAAATTTCAATTTTTCAAAAAGTATAAGATAATTAGGAAATTAATTCAATTTTTCGAAAACTTGAGACTTTTTTTTTCTTTTAAAAAAATAAATTTCAAAATATTGAAAGGTTTGAAAATCTTTAAAATTCAAATTTGCTTATGAAATCTTTTAATCCTAGCCTTCCCCTCTTTTAGTTGGAATCCTTGGGGCACACTTTCTTTGTTTCTCCAAGTAAGTTGAGAAATTTTTATTAACATGTAAGCTGAATGAGATTAAAAAAAGAAGAATATTGTTTTTCTGAGTCCACTAACTGAACTCATTTATTTATTGGGTCATGAAGGAAGATTACCTGGTGCTTTATTGAGTCTCCATGATAATACTTGAGATGGTGCTCATTTACCTTGAAATTTCCTTGATTAGGGTCATGAATTTCAATGACACCATAGGGATGCTGACTGTGTAAGGCTCCTAAGTTTTCCTGGAAACTTGAGAATTTATTAATTTATGCACTAAATAGTATATGAAAAAAAATGTATATGTATATATATATGTGTGTGTCTGTATATCTATGTACATGTATATATGTATATGTAGAGGAGTGGTTTAAGCTTTTTCTCGTTCTAGTGGAAAAGAGAGAGGCAGGGGAATCTTGTAAACAAGTGCCCTGAGATGGTCTCTGAGAGAGGACAAAATTGTATCCCCTTCAGTAGGGATTAGGTCATCTGTGATAATCATTTGTAGTTTGTCCATTTGACACAGATGAGTATAGCTTGAATGCATAGGTGATTCTTTCAATTTCAGCTCTTGGGGATCCTCAATTGAGGCTTTCACCTTATGTTTCTCTAACCTATCTAAAGAAAGAGAGAGGTCAGTATAACTACTAGGCTCAATAGCCAGTAAATTGGCTAGTTGTTCCAACACTTGCTCATTGGACAGCTCTTCCTCATTTTCTTGCAATGCTATTTGTGATGGGTTATTACACAAGAATTCCTGAAGTTCTGACTCAATAACATCATCTAAAACATCCATAGAATAAACAGGATCATCATAATCTAAGGAATGTCTTAAAGAAGTAGCTAAGTCAGTATAAACGTGCTCCTGGTTCAATCTAGCAAGGTATGGAATAGGTGGCTAGTGCTCAATTATAGGACTCTTTTCCTCCACTTTCAATGGCTTACTTACCTCAGGCTCTGGCTCAATTTTATCATCAGTCAATAACAAAGGGTTAGATACTTGCTTACTAGATGTCAGAGTGATAGCATTGTATTGCTCCCTTGGATTAAACTCTGTGGTGTTGGGGAGCGTTTTTGGCTGTGTTTTAGCCAATATTTTAAACATTTGGCCTACTTGGTATTCTATGTTCTAAATGGAGGCCTGTTGCTCTTTCAGGATTATGTCCATTTTTTGGAAACTACTCTCTAAAGTGGACATGTACTCTATGATCATTTCCTCCAAATTGGATTCATTTTCTTACAATTGAGAAAATTGATTCGAAGCATTTTGTTGTTGGGGTTGTTGTTGGTGTAACCACTGAAGATCTGGTGAACCTTGGGTATCATTATTCCATCCAAAATTTGGATAGTTACTCCACCCAGAGTTGTATGTATTGCTGTAAAGATTGTTCTTCTGACTTGGGGAATTCCCCGTATAATCGACCTGTTCAAAATCAGTAGAATCAATGTAAGGATAAAAAGAATCAAAAGTGTTAGCAAACATACCCCGTACATTACAGTGTTCACTATAATGTGGGCCACCATAAAATTCACAACAAAGCTGTGATGCTTGCTCTGGCTTCAGGAGTTCAATAATCTCTTTGGCTAGAAAATCACTTCAAGCTGTCATAAGCTCTCTTTGGGCTTCCAAGAATGATATATAGTTCATGGTCACAATTTACCAAATTGGCAAAACAACCCAACAAGTATATAAAAGAATAAGGAAAGAAAAAAATGAATAAATAAAGACAAAAATTAAATAAAACAAATAAGAGTGGCTAAAGTAACAATTCAAAAATTCACTCTAGTTTTCTCAAATGGTCCTCAGCAACAGCGCCAAAAACTTGATGTGCTACCAATGAACTATATGTAGCCACACCTTAAGGCAGTGTGTAACAGTCTCGCTG
The DNA here is from genome assembly GCA_031216115.1 of Senna siamea. Classification (NCBI taxonomy): domain Eukaryota; kingdom Viridiplantae; phylum Streptophyta; class Magnoliopsida; order Fabales; family Fabaceae; genus Senna; species Senna siamea. The sequence continues at coordinate 17,230,807 of CM062354.1, forward strand.
CCCACTTGTAGATATTGTTCGCTTTGGGTCCCTAGGGGGATGTCCACCTTGTCTCCCTCACGGTTTTGTTCTTCCCCCATATCCTTTGGAAGGGAAAACGCGTCCACAAGGGAGAGGTATCCACACCATTATAAGGCATGCTTCGTTCCCCTTTCCAACTGATGTGGGACATTACAATCCACCCTCCTTAGGGAGCCCAGTGTCCTCGCTGGCACACTGATATGGGCCCCGGCTCTGATACCAATGTAACAGTCTAGCTGCCCACTTGCAAATATTGTCCACTTTGGGTCCTTAGGGGAATGTCCACCTCGTCTCCCTCACGGTTTTGTTCTTCCCCCCTATCCTTTTGGAAGGGAAAACGCGTCCACAAGGGAGAGGTATCCACACCCTTATAAGGCATGCTTCGTTCCCCTCTCCAATCGATATTGGACATTACACAGTACACCTGTCAGTGTAGTCTAGTACAAAGGTGAGTATCAAGGTCATATCCCACGGGAACGAGAAAGCCCAGAGTTACTACTTACTCGTTGTTATTTAGCCTAAGAAGAATAGTGGTTTATCTAAACTATATCTAACTACTACTATTGAGCTACGAAGAGAAAGTAAGGCAAGTGTTAAGATAGAGAATTATCAAGTTTCTAGAAAAGAAAACCCATTGGGATCTTAGACTGGATGATATGCAAACAAAAGATAATGGGTTATGAGATTGATTGTGCTACCTGTGTAAAACAAATCCAGATTTCTAGTTGGTTTCAATGGATTTCTTAAACCTATACCTTCCATTGGCTATTCGTGTCCAATGGTCAAGTTTAGATCAGCATTAAGCTTTTTAGGAGTTTCTCCTGGTCCAGCAATTGTTGACCTCTTAGTCCGAGCAAAGATCAACTATTCTCTCTAGTTAGTTTTCCAATTCCAAACATCATCGGGTAAAGTATTTGAGAGGAATCTAGATAGGTTTTATTACCACGTCTCGTAATAAAAACTTGATTAATCTTTAACTAGAGGAAGATCATACAATTCAATTCATAACTCAATCATGTTCAAATCAAAATATCAACATAGTCTAAGAACCCTAATAGGGTTCTACCAATCTAGCTACTCATGTTCATGAATAAAATAACAAGAAATATAATAAAGGACGAAGAACAAAATGGAGACAGAAACACCCTCATCGGTTAAGTTTTGGATGGATAGCCTTAACTTTGAAATCCTCCTTGATTATGCTCCTAATTGCCTCTTGATGCTTCTTAATCTTCTTTCTTCAATTCTTGATTGAATTTCCATGGCTTGTGACCTTTGTGAAAAGACAATGGAATTGAAGTATTAAGCTCCAAGGATTAGCAAGGATTATCACACTCCAAGCTGCTTCAAGTGCTCTCAGTTTTCTCTCTTGATCACCTTTGAAGTGATGCCTCTCCTCCCTTGTGCCTTCTCCTATTTATAGGCAAGGGAGGCATCTCCTTAGGCCTCCACATGGCCATGTGGGTGACATGGCCATGTTCTAGAAGACATCTGTCCGTGATGATTTTTTGGCCGTTCCTTGATTGAAAATTGTTGCTCTGGGCGTGTAGGAGTGTATAAGATGTCTTTGTCATGTGGAGAGGTGTGTTCTAGAAGATTTAAGGTAGCATGGGCATGTAGCAGGGTGTGTTCTAGAAGACTTCATGACTGCCCATGCAAAAAAGGTGTATTTTGAGGTGCTTTGAGCCTTTAGATGCTTGGTTTTAGTCCATTTATCTTCAAAACTACTTTATAGCTGGGAAGAGCTTTGAAAACATGTATTCAAGTGAAAACATGGGTAATTATTCATAAAACACATAAAATATACCCCTAAAGTGAGTGAAATTTAGCCATTAAATATGTATAATTATGTGTTCATCACTACATTTCCATTACATTTTGCCTAACACCAAGATTAAACCTCATTTTTGCACTTAAGGCAAAAATGAACTTTTAGCCCACATTTACAAGCATAACAAGCGCACCCATTCAGCAAGCAATACACAATAGACCTTTAAAACATAGAGAATATAGGTTTAAACCCCAATACAACTTAAAACATTCATAAACATCATTTTCATTTAAGAGCAAACATTTCATGAAAATGATGTTTAGGTTTTGTTACTACCTTGGATTTTCTTGTAGCTGGATGTGTATGTGATGCTTAGATGATGCTTTCCTAGCTATAGAACAAACCCTTAGCTTCAGCCTTCCTTCAAGCCAAATGCCTTTCTCTCTTACCTTAAGTCACCCTCTCTCTTTCTACTCACCCTTCTCCTTCTCTCTCTAAGTTTGCTAAAGCTTGAGTGATATAAGGGTGTTTAGGTTCAGCTAGGGTTTAGGTGTAGTTTAATTATTTACATTTTGGTCCTTGAATCATTTTCCAATTTTTGCTCTACTAAACTTGCCCTTTCAAATTGGTCCCTAGTCATAATTTAACTCAAATTTTATTTCTTTCAACTAGGTCCTAGCCCTAATGCAACTAATGCAACTACATGTAAATTAATGCAACATATACAAGCATTTAAATTTACAATTAACAAACATCTCTTAATCGTATTAAGAGTGAATGTTACAACTAATACTTCACAAGACTTGGCCCCTTCACTAATCTACCTTATTACATCAAAACTTTAAATATCAGTATACAAGATTTTGATAGCTTGATGTTGAAAGTTTGATGATATTGTACTGAAAGTTTGTGTTTAAAGATTAGCTTGGCATGAATGGCTAAATTGTGAATGAGAAGAAATACATAAATGTTATCTTATTTTATACATTTATTTTTTTTCCTTTTTACCAATTACAAAAATTGATGATAATGTGTTTTTTTTCTATAATCTATGACTCTTGTAATTTTATTACCATGAGACTAATCATACTTATCATTAATGTTTTTATTTTAAACAGGGACAAAATTTAGGAAGGAGCAAAAATTATAGAAAACAATGATACTTTAAATCTTTTCTATTTTATTGTAATTAGTTCTGTAATTATTGAAAATTGTCATTATTGATAGTTTTAATACATTAGTAATTATTGACAACTATGTAACATTACTTTTGTGTAATATAATAGTATTTTGTTTTATAATTTAATATTATAATACTTTTTAGGTGATAGGAAATATAAAATTAAAAAAAATTATCAAAAACAAAATAAATGTAGATATAGATGATTCAGTGGCAACTCTTGGAAGTTACCAATGAAGGGGGCTTAAGTGGCAACAAAAATGTTGCCACTAAAGCCAATTTCACTGAACCAACTTTCTATGGCTGTCGCCACTAAAAGTCTATTGACGACAAAAGGGTCACCACTATAGAACCTTTTGGTGGTGACTTTTTTACTTCGCCACTGAACATTGATTAGGTAGCGATAAAAGTGTCGTCACTAAATGCGACTGAATCAAATTTTAGTGGTGACATTCTTAAGTTGCCACTAAAGCTACCTTTAGTGGCAACTCAATTTGTTGCCACCAAAGTTCCTTTGGTGGCGATAATTTCTATCGCCACTAAATTTTGATTCAGTGGCGACCAATGTATCACCACTGAATATAAGTTTCTGTGGCGACTTTTGGCTTTTAAATTTTAACTTTTGTGACAACATATTTCTTTCTTCAGTGGTGACAAATTTCACCACTATATGTATTTTCAATGGCAACTACCTTTTGTTGCCACCAAAGATCTTTAGTCACGAATTTTCAGTGGCAATATGTGACAATTGTTTTGTCACCACATTAGACCTAAAGTGGCAACTTTTTTACTTTTAATGGCAACTTTTGTCACCACTGTAGCTATAAATTTTTGTAGTGAATCCATAAGTTATATGTAGGTTTTGCATGGGGAAGAAAATTCAATTAATTGAAATTGAAAATATAATTACTAATTAGCCCTTGGGTTAAAAATAAATTTTAACTATTCTAAAAAGTTTTTTTCCTTATATGTCATTTTTGTATTAAATTCCCTTAATGTTCTATTTTTTATTACATGTTTCTTATCTATCCTTTAGGTTAAATTACCCAAATGTACCATGTCTGTAAAACTTCATTTTTTGTTAAATCGAACCTCATTTCATCCTGGTTTCATAGTCAATTAATTCGCTATATAACATTTTCATAGCAAACTATATTTTCCTCTTGTTCCTCACACTAATTGGGAAGTACTTCTCAAAGAAGCTAGCTTTAAGGGTTTCCCATGTCAATGGAGTACTCTGGGCCTCCATTAATTGCATGCACCCTTCCACCAACATTCTTCCTCCCTTTTAAGCATATAGGTGGCAAACTCCACCTTTTGCTCATTTGTGTTTCCCAAAACTTTAACCAACTTTTCCATGCCCTGCACCCACTCATCAACTAGGTTGGGATTATATTCTCCCCTAAAGGTTTTAGGTTTGGTTTTTTGGAATTCAAACTAGACCTTATAGTTTTGGTTTCCTTTAGGTTGATGTTGGGGTATGGGTTGTCTCTCCTCCCTGAGATGTTGTGTAATATCCGCATTTTTTGACTCTAGGTACACTTTAAATTTAGAAATTTAGCAATTTTTTAACTAAAGATTTGAATGAAATTGCCCTAAAAAATCCAAAAATGAGGGAAAGGACTAAATTGAAAGAAAAAGTTAAGGACTAAAATAAAGAATCTAAAGGTTTCACTATAGAACGAAATAGAATCATTATGCCTCCAAAATATTTCCTGCTTTTATGGCACGTCATTATTATGTCAAAAAAATATCTCAACACATTTATGATGTGTAATGATTATGTGGGAAAAATGTTTGGAAGTCATCATGACTATAGAAAAATATCCAATGGCAAAACGGACAATTTTCACCGAAGGGTAAAATGGTAATTTCACCCAGGGGTAAAATAGTAATTTTACCAGAAGGGTAAAATTTTCATTTTTCTTAGAAAATTATGATAAATTTCCTTAAGAATATCCCCTAAAATTTTTGAAAATTATGAAAGCCAATAAAGGGGTAAAATAATTATTCTGGCTAAAAGGATAAAATGATAATTTTACACTAAGGATAAAATTATTATTTTACACCTTAGGGATAAAATTGTCATTTCATCATAAAAATATTTATGGAATATATATTGTATCATTTATCAAATTTGTGAAGCAAAAATGAAGGAAAAAGATGGAAAAAGTGAAGAGTACAGTAGTCTTTTCTCACAAAGGGCAATAAAAAGTGCACATCTTCTTCCTCATTCCAGCCAGCAAGTAGATGTGAAAAAGGAGAGGAAAGGGCCATGAAACCGAGAAGGAAGAAGGGAGAAGAAGGAAGTGAAGGAAAGGCGGAAACTTGCAAAAAAAATCCACTTTTAATGCTAAGTTAAGGTAGCTTTACATCCTTCCACTATATATTTTATGTTGCATGGTTGTTTTCAAGTTCTTTGATGTCTTCCATGGCTGCCATGAACAGTACCACTTTCCTTTCTACATGCTTAAAATGCCAAAAATTATAATGGGATTTTCTTAAAATGATTTATGGTTGCATATTTGAGTGTTAATTTAAAGCTTTGAAGTGTTTGTGACAATTTTGCAATTTTAATTCCATTTCCATGAAAAATTCCATATTGTTGAATAATGAGGATATAATGCTTGGATCAACATGATTTTGTTGGGTAAATGATGTTTCATGACTTATTCATGATGAAAATGGAATAAATGAAGAGATTTGATGGAAACCATGTTGCCTCCTATTTTCCTTCACCTTGGCCATGACTGTAACACCCTCTATCCTACGGTTCCTTTTAGTTATTTTAAAAACTATAATATGAAAATAATTATCAGAGTGTTGGTGTTACTATCAATTCTACCTAAGTAAATTTTAAACTTTTTTACCAAGTTAATTAATTGACTGCCATTTGGGTTGGCCTCTACTCTCAAGTTCTCTCAACATCACAGCGGAATAAATACATATAGCATACACCTGGATTAACTATACATAGAGATGCATTCTTAATTAAATATAATCAATTAACTATTGGCCATGGAGGCAACAATCCTGCCACTTATAGCCCCTATTAAATAGTCTATCCATCAATCTAGTCTAATTCATATACAGATAAGTTAGAATAGGCTATACAAAATAATCTTACACTAGCCTTTCTCAAAATTTCATAAAGGCTAGCTCAATCCTAACATGTAATTATACTATCCAAACTAAACAGTTTGTTTGCCCAGATTAGACACTTCTTCATACCTTACCTTCTTTCTCTAGCCCAAAGGGACCTACACATCTGGTACATGTCAACACTATCGTGAGAAATAAATCTCAGTAGCAATACAACCAGTTACGAAATCTGTTGACCTATACCACCATGCTTACACGAAAAACCTCTACATTCTTTCATAAAACATGTAACATACTATGGAGATGTGGTGTAAGCAGCATTTTGTCATGTCATGTACTCATAGATTCGTATATTCATCAAAACATGTCATCTTTAAAACATGAGAAGTGCATTCATCATCATTCTCATCATAAAAAATTTCTTATAAAACACATGTGGGATAGTAAACATATCATAATTTCTTTTCCATAACATATGAGCAGTACATAAAACACCCTAAGAGTAATTGGGAGAGTTACCCAATAACAACTCCACGCACCACTATCTATATGAATGAGTGCATGGCTATCTAGTCATGCCTTAACCTTTTGTACATTCTGAGGCATCCCCCAGTAGATCCAAGTACCTTAATGCTCCTTTCCCCTTTCTGGTAGATCATCCCTGACTAGTGGGATTCCTCCCTTTCATCCCAAATGGGGCTGGTATAACTCTCATGGGATCACCATCAACTCTACCCAGATCATTTCCTCTCCGCTTTTGGGTGGATCATAATACTATGGAATCACCACCATTCTTTCGAGGTGGATCACACTCCCGATACATTATTCTCTACATATACTCTAAGGTGAATCGGCCCATGCCCATATTTATGCTTAACTCTAAGTATGTGTTTCTCATATGGCCCTTGGGAGATGACACTAACTTAAAGTTCACAACCATCATGGTGTTTTCGAAATAATATAAGTTCAAGCGGATGTTTAACCATCCCAATTTATGGCATAACCATAGAATGCCCAATGGCCGTCCTATACCGACAATCGGTCACTCGACCATGAGCTTATCTACCTTAAGGCATACACTGAGAATACTTTCCTCTTTCCCTCTTTGTGTTTTCTGCTCTCTCTTTCTTTCACTATCCCAAGGGTATCATCACCCAAAACTCCTAGTTTCCTTGCTTACCTATGTTGTAAGCCTTTAATTAAGTTAATATGAAGAATTAATAAGCTCAATTGTTGTTAAAAACCTCCTTTGGTAAGTTAGAAGGTTGCCAGTCAACTGCTGGAAGGCTAGCAATCGGCTGGTGGCTTTCTATATTCTTTATATGCCAAATAGAAAGCTAGTAGTCGGCTACTAGTGTGCTGGCAGTCGGCTAGTGGCTTTCTGGAATATGTTATGGGTAAAATATGAGCATGACAGTTGACTACTAAGACAGCTAGTCGACTGCTCAATTCAAACCTAAGCCCGACAATCGACTGCTAAGAACCTGGCAGTCAGCTGTTAAGCCTCTGTCTACACTTTTGAGTTTTTTAGGAATATGATAGTCAACTGCAAGGATGGCCAGTTGACTGCTTAGTGCAAACCCGGGCCCGATAGCCAACTGCTAGGCATCTAGAAGTTGGCTGCTAAGCCTCTGTCTACACTTCTGGGTTTTCTAGGAACACGGCAGTCAACTGCCTCATACTTAATAGTTGACTGCTATACTCCGCTGCAATTTAGAAAACATGATTTTGATAATACCCAATCCAGAATGCATTCCATTTTCAATTATAAACATATGAGCTTAATTCCCATACAACAAACTTTACTTTTCATTAAACATTTCTCATCCATTAGCTCAAACATGGTACATTTAAGGAAAACTAGTCTATATCTCTAGATGAATACAACCTAGCCCTTCCAATCCATTACAAGCACATATATGAGCATACATTCAGCAACACAACATCCCAAAAAAGTAGAAAAGCATACAGAATGTAGGTTTAACCCTAATCTCAATTTAAACATTTAGAAATCTATATTTTCCAATAACAGTAACATTTCAAAAAAAGATAGGGATTTAGGATGGATTGCTACCTTGATTCTTACAAAATGTGTGTGTTTGATGTGTTAGAAATGATCCTCCTTAGCTATTGGGCTGATTCCTAGCCTCAAATCTGCTCCTTCCTCAATAACATTCCCTCCTCAAGCCCTAGCTTGCCCTTTTCTCTCTCTAGCCACCCCCTTCAGCTTCTCTCTCTAAAATATGGTATGGTGAAAGTGTGTGGGGGTTTTAGCTATAGCTAGGGTTTATGAGAAAGTTAGGAAATTGCATTCTAATCCTTGGCCACTTTGTAGTTTTAGTCTCTATATATTTTCCCTTTTCACTTAGGTCCTTAGCCTCACTCTCAACTAAGGAATTGTAATTCTTTCAAGTTGATCCCTATACTAATGCAACTATATGCACCAAAGCAACATACACAAGCATTAAACATCAAATTAGCAATTATCAAACATCTCTTTAATCATAATTAGAGCAGATGTTATAGTGACTATGTCTCATTGTGAAAGGGAAGATGTTGTTGAAAATTGCCTATTTTTCCTAGCATAATCTCGGCCAAAGATGGAGGAAGAAAGAAGGGTTGAATTTTTAGTGAAATAATATGGTTTTCTTTTCTTTCTATACTTAGCCAAAAACACTAAATTGTTTGGGAGAGAAGTTTTGTTACAAAATTTACTTAATCTTCCATTTTCTCTAAATTGACATCCTTGACTGAAAGCATGATGGATTTTATGAGAAATGGTTTACAAAAATATTTCATAGCTTTTGGTCAAGATAGGGAAAGAATGGAAGTCTTTGTGTTAATGGATTTCTTAAAATGAAAAGCTTCAAAATCATGTTTTCCTAGCAATTTTAATGTATATTGAGAATGGAAAAAATTGTGTGTATGCATACCTATAAGTATGTTATGAGAATAGAAATACTTTTAGGTATGTATAGATAGATAAAAAGTGAAATGTAAATGGATGGCAAAGAAAAGTGCAAATATTCACCTGAGGACCCTAAATGTGAAATGGAAAATTTTGGCATGAAAAGTTGTATAGAAAAGGAAAGGAAATTATAGAATGATGTTTAAAAAAGGGCTAGAGTAGAAATTAGGAAATTGAATTGAGAAATTACTCTTTTCCCTTATTTTCTTCTCTTGGCCGAAATGAACACCCTTATTTCTATACAATTTAGCCATGAAATTGTTATAAGGGTCATAGTTTATGAAAGTGCAGTATCATGACAAGTTAAAGAAAGAAAGAGGGAAACATAGATAAAGAAAGGGGAAACATAGATAAAGAAAGGAAAAACATAGCAAGAAAGGAAAACATCGAAATGTAAGAAAGAAAACTTAGAGGAAGTATTTCCAATATATTCTAGGGTAGACAAGCTTGTAACTGAGTGACTAATTGTCGATATGGGATAACCGTTGGGCATTCTATGGTTGTATCATAAATATGGTTAAACATCCACTTGGAATAAAGATTTTAGAAAACACCGTGATAGTTACAAATTATAAGTTAGTGTAGCCCAGATGACCAATAAGGAGACATTTACTTAGAGTTTGGCATAATCATGGGTACAAGCTAAATCACCCTAGATTATATATAGGACATAGCATACTGGGAATAAGATCTACCTATAAGGGATGGTGATTCCATAGCAGCATGATCTACTCAAAAAGTGGAGGGGAAATTATCTATGCAATAGTAGTGATCCCATGAGCTTAATTTTAATAGTTTGCCTTCAGGCATAGACATACAGCTGCCTCTGGGCATAGATACACAGAGAGGTACTGGATCCACTGAAGGACACCTCAAATATTACCAGTGGCGTAATTGTCACAGAGTATAAAACTATCTCATTCATATAAGTAGTGGTACGTGGAGTAGTTCACTAGGTGACTCTCCCGATACTCTTAATTTTTTCTTTCTCAAAGATTTAGTTGTTAGCCACAGATTGTTTACAGTTTTTCTTATGACTGATATCTATTTTCCAATGATTGATGAATAGTTTCCCTATATTTATTAATGTTCAACAATGTTTTCACATAATCATGATACTAGAAAAATGTATAAGGTGAATGGTCAGAATTATCATAATACACTATTATAGAATATATTCATATATGTATACTATACATATTAAAGAGAATTATTTATTTAATCCCGTAGAATGAAAAATAAAATTTTGATAAAGAATGTAGATTTATTTTTCGCATTATTACGGTGGTACATGTCAGATTAATTTAAAAGATAAGGTTGTAAAGCTACTGAGAAATTATTTCTCACAATTGTATTTGGCATGTATCATATGTCGAGATTCCTGATGTGGCTCAAAGTTGAATCATCATATGTAGAAATAGCCCACTTACCCTAAATCCCTTATATTTTGGATATGGGATTAGGATAAATCATTTTGGATGTATATAAGAAATTGGCATATACGTCAAGATATATAAAAGGTATCCATTAGTAGGAATTTTTTAAAAGGGTCTGAGTAGTAGGATTGTTGCTTTCTTACCCATAGAAGCTAATAAGCACTTTACATATCCTAAAATATATGTATTATATGACGTTGTATATTGATGTAAATATTAAATGAAATAGAAATCATGTGAATGACGTTGTATATTACTGCTGCATTATTATTTTAATTTATTTAGTCTTCCACTATGTAGTGTATTGATGTAATACCGAGTAAATAACCCCAAACCTAATTCAAATAATAAATGAAAAATTGAAAAAGAAAAATTTTACTCAAAATTATTAAGGACTAAGAAAGAGTAACACACTAGCCTTATAACAAAAGAAGGATTTTTAAAGAAATATTTTCAATAAAGGCTATGAGGTTAGGGTGTTGCATGTTGCAGTAGCTGGGCAATAGCATTAACCTATGTTTTCATAGCTTCTGCTATTCCTTGGATGGTCTGCATCATTCCTGCAACACTAGCATCAGAACTATTATCATTCCTAGCACTCCTTCTCTTTGGTGCCATTGGTTTTCTTCTTCAAAATAAATATCATCGAGGTGATTACTCTCATTAACATACTATCCTATAGAGAAAAGAAAAGCATACCATAAAGCACTGGCTACCTAGAGTAAACTTCATTCCTTACATCAAGTTGAAGTCTAAATTAGTAAACTGCCTAGGCTTAGCCACAAAACTCAGCCCTAACTCTTCCTATGAGTACTACCTAGTTTAGAGCATGGCTCTAATACCATGACTTGTAATACCCCGCCTCTATAGGTTCTTATTATCCATGTTACTCCACAATAATGGTATGCTACTTACAAATTTTTGTGTTTTCTACCCAAGTTCATTTGTAATCATTTACCAAGAATCCTTTAATGAGTTCATTTGTCAGTTTAGATGTCAATCAGGTGTCTCATTCGTTATAACTACATCACCAATAGTATATAAGACTTATATATGTAACATCCGCTCCACTTATTTATTAAGAGATGTTTGTTAATTTTAAATAAGTTAAATACTTGTGTTTGTTGCATTAGATTACATGTAGTTGCATTAGAAGGAGGGACTAAATTGAAAAGAGAAGAGTAGGGACCTAACTGAAAAGAAAAGGTTTAGTGGAGGAAGCTATGTAAGCTTTCCATATTTCAAGGGTAGCTAACTATAATTTTAGCCAAAAGATTCATTATAGCAACTAGAATTTTGAATTTGCCTGCCAATGGTTCAGAGGCAAAATGGTAATTTGGCATGTGGTAGGGAAAATTATTATTTTGAGCTGAATGATCCATAATTAGGATCGGAATTGCAATTGTTAGACCACCTATAAATAGGCCAAAATACCAGAACCTTTCCATTTGCTATTCTAAGTTTAAGACCTAGAGAGAGAAAGAGAAGTTATAGAGAAAGTGTGGAGAATTTAGAAGAAAGAGATTTCAGAGTATAGTTGATTGCAGGAAAGATTAAGAAGGCATCTACTATCATTTACACACTTCTTCAGCAAGGAACAAAGTAGCAAAACAACCCCATCCCTCTAATTTTGAAATACTATTCATATTGATGAAAATGATGATTTGCTGTTGTTTAAAGTAAGAGAGGGATTAAAACTATATTCTTGGTGTTTTTGAATGTTATTGAGTGTTTTAAATTGTATGGATATACTTATACATGTGGATATCAGATTATGGGAAATGGGTTTTTACCTATGGTGTGAAAATAAGGTTTAATCCAAGATTTGAGTGAGATTAAATGATAGTTTGGGCTATTTTTATGCGTAAAATGATGTTGGTATTGAGTTTTTGATCATCAAAAAGGGCTTAGAAACTAGTTCTTGGGTAACAAATTTAGGTCAACCATGAATTTTAAAAATAGAGCATAACATAGTAGTCGACTTATAGGCCCTATCAATCAACTATCATGCTCTTCAGTTACCCAAAAACGCATACAGAGTGCTAACAATCGACTTCCTGCTCATGGAAGTCAACTGTTATGCTTATATTTTCCAAAAATTTGCCAAGAACGTAGCGGTCAACTGTTAGGCTGCATCAGTCGACTGGTAGCCCTCGGGTTTGGAAAATTTTTGAGGCAGTGAGCTATAAGTCAACTGCCAAAAGGGTGGAAGTTAATTGGCAGGCCTCTATTTTGGAAAAATGGACTCAATGACCTAGTTTGAAACATATTTAGCCCAAAACTCCACTCAAATAAGGGATTTAAACCTAGAATATATAATGGGTAATAAGAGGGGTTAAGAATGAAAGAAAAAGAGCAAGAAAGAGATGAGATTTTGAAAAGAAATGAGTATGAGAACTTTAAGAGAAATGAGAAAGTATTCTAAGCATATGGATAGCAATAGATAGGAACATACTAAATGACCAATTGTTGGTATGGAATGACAAATGGGGCATTCTATGGTTAAATTAATAATTTTAAAAACACCATGATGGTTATTAATTTTAAGTTAGTGAATTCTCCTATGGCCAATCAAAGGATTCATGTACTTAAAGTTATACATAGCCATGGTATGAGCTGAATCACCCTAGTCTATAGACTTGTGAATAGTATTTTGGGGAAATGATCTGTTGAGAACAGTAATCCCGAATATATGGGAAAGGATCTACCAAAGAGGTAGGCAAAGACCCTGTGGTTCTTGGTGTAACATGCTCCTATTTCTATGAGAGATGTTTGTTAATTTTTAATTAATTACTTGTGTATGTTGCATTAGTATAGAAATTGAATTGAATCAGAATGAGAAATTAACCTAAAAGTGGAGAAGGAACAAAGTGCAAACAGGGAAAGTTTAAGTGTATAAAACACAATTTTAGCCAAAAAGGGTTATTGTAGCCAACAAAACTTTGAGATTTCCCACCATGGTTTAGGGACAAAATGGTAATTTATATGTAATTGGAAAAATTTACCATTTTGAAGATGAATGATCAGAAAGTAGGATCAAATTGTATATTCTAGACTGCCCATATAAAGCAACCAACCACACTCTCTCTCCTTTATCCAATAACTCTAAACTTTTAGAGAGAGAAAGTTAAAGGAATCTAGAGAGAGAAAGTGAGGAGAAAGAATCAAAGTCCCATTTTCAAAGGGGATTAAATCCACAAATGCATCCAAGAAGGTATCTAGCATACCAGTAATTAAAAGCAAAGACTTAAGGTAGTAAAATAATCTATTTCCTCTAATTTTGAATTTACTATTTGAATTCTGAAAATGAGATTTTAATGTTATCTAAAGTAAAAGAAGGATTAAAATTACATTCTTGATGCTTTTGAATACTATTAGATGTTTTAAATTGCATGAATATACTTATGCATGTGAAAATCAGATTATGGGAAACGAGTTTTTACCTATTGTGTGAAAATAAGGTTTAATCTAAGATTTGAGTGAGATTAAACAGTAGTTTGGGATGTTTTTATATGGTAAATGATGCTTGCACATTGGTATTGACTTAAGGAGGGTCAAAAATGATTTACAAACAAATTCTTGAGAAAAAATTTGGGTCAACAGACAATTTGAAAAATAAAGCATAACATAAAAGTTGACTTGTGGCCCTTACCAATCGACTGTCATGCTCTTTAGTTGCCCAAAAATGCATCCAGAGTGCTAGCAGTTGACTGCTAGAAGATTAGAAGTTAATTGTCGTGCTCATATTTTCCAAAAAAATTGCCAAGAATAGAATAGTTAATTGTCAGGCTTGTAATAGTCGACTGGTAGCCCTCGAGTTTGAGAACTTTTCAGGACAGTGAGCTGCAAGTCAACTGCCAGGTGGGTGGAAGTTGACTAGTAGGTGTCTTTTTTGGAAAATGGACTCAATAACTTATTTGAAACATAGTTAGCCTAAAATTACACTCAAACAAGAGATCTAAACCTAGAATTATATAATGAGTAACATAAGGGATTGTGTATGAAAGAGAAAAGCAAGAATGAAATGAAATGAGAATTTAACAAGAAAGAGCAAGAGAATGGAATAAGAGAAGTGAGAATTGTATTCCTAATATATAGATTAATGGTAGATAGTTTCATACTAGAATAACTAATTACCGGTATAGGACAGTGATTAGGTATCCCACAATGTCGTGATAGTTGTAAATTCTAATTTAATGAAGTTAATGGCAATTGAAAGAGTCATGTACTTAGAATTTCACATGACTATAGTATGAGCTGAATCACCTTAATTTATCTACTTGTGAATAGCTTGATGAAATATGATCCATCTGAGATAGATGGTGATCATATAGACTTATAACCTCATGATCCGCTAGTGCGGAGTAAGAAAATGAACTGTCCGATGTGGCAGTAAACTCGTGTGTTGAGATATACCAATCCTATTTTGGGTAAAAAGGGAAAGTAAAATATCAGAGGTGATATCAATCCCGCTGGTTTAAGAATGGTCTGCCGGACAGGGGGTGTGGTAGGGACCATTAGGTTACTACTAGTCAGGGGGTGTGGCAGGAACCATTAAGGTAACCTACCTGACAGGGGGTGTGGCAGGGACCACAGTGAGTGTGGCAGAGACCCCATTGAGTACTTGGATCTACTTGGGGATGCTCCAGATAGTACATGAAAGTTAAAGTTAATCACGAGTAGAGTAGAAGAAAGTAAAGTGGAATAATTATTCATGAGTGCTAAATTTTATGCATGGAGTTGTTTGCTTGGTGACTCTCCTAATTTATCTTATTGTATTATGATGATTATGAGTTTAGCTAAGGCCACTGAGAAATGCTCTAATTTCCTTATTGCTCTGTATGTGAAAAATGATTTTATATGAGAATGATCATGTTACTATTATAATCTATAATTTATCCCATGTGATGGATATGAGGTGAAATATACATGCATTTATAAGTATGACATGTGATGACATTCATGCATAGCATCCCAATAGCCCTGTTATTTTATATGATAATGAGAAAAGAATGTAGAGTATTTTTTGTATAAGTACGGTGGTACAAACTTGTGATTTTATAAAATAGTTGTTATTGCTACTGAGATTTATTCTCATTAAAAATGCTAGTTTGTATCATATGCATACATACCAGATATTACTAGAGATAGAAGTGGATTACGTGAAGATACCCTTTTTGAGGTACTTTTAGGTCATTAAGGAATTTTGGGTGTTATTAGTAGTAGAAATTCCCCATACGATAAAAGACAGGGGATGATATTTTGAATGTTTTGGGCATGTAGATAAATATTTTGTGTAAGAAAAGCATGAAGGCATATATGTATAAAGATATGTGAGGAAAAAGGGTATGAGTGGCAGGATTATTGCCTCCTTACCTTAGTTAACTAGTTTTGTAAACACACATATTTATAGGTTTAAGTCTTGATAGGTAACTGTTATGTATATAACTAATCATATATGTGAATGAATAT
The DNA here is from genome assembly GCA_031216115.1 of Senna siamea. NCBI lineage: Eukaryota > Viridiplantae > Streptophyta > Magnoliopsida > Fabales > Fabaceae > Senna > Senna siamea. The sequence goes on from CM062354.1 coordinate 17,246,757, forward strand.
ATATTTTATTTCAATTATTTTCATTGCGTAATGTGTGAGAGCCTGAGTGTTGTAACCCAAACTAATGGCACTTAATTATTTAACTTGGTAAAAGTTAAAATTTACTTGGGTAAAGGTAATAGTAACTCACCAATCCTGTTATATTATATTATTTAATTAACTAAAAAGAATCATAGCATTTGGGGTGTTACACTTGGAGGTGTGGAATGATATATCAGAGCATCGACAGAGACCCTTGTGCGGGTGTTTTGGGTGGTTGTACTAGGATCCACTGGAGAACACTCCAGCATGTATATGAATTGTAGTCAAGGACTATCAGATTATAAATGAATTGTAGTTGAGAACTGCAGGTAGCTACAGATTACAAGAAACTCTCCTGTGAGTAAGGGTTTATTATGAGGAGTTTTTTGCTCGATGATTCTTTTGATTTCTCTTGGTATGATCTTGTGATGATCATGATTTGGCATTGGCCATGAGAATATGCTCTGATTTCCTTGTTTATGTTCTTATTTATATATAATGCCCTGTTACCATTATAATGTAATGTATATCCTGTGTGATGGATATGTAACGATTGCATAAGTATAAGTATAAGACATGAAATAATATAACTATATAATTCATACATTGTATCCCAAAAGACATAATGTTTTAATTGATGATAAGAAGAATGTAGTGTTTTCTGTAAAAGTATAGTGGTACAAATCAGCAATTTTTAAAATCAAGTTGTTATTGTTATTGAGATTCATTTTCATATAAAATGCTGGTGTATTAGATGCTTAGGTACCAGGTCCTGCTAGAGATGAAAGTAGAGATGGTGGAAATACCCTTCTTGGGATATTTCCCAGTTGTGAAGAAGCTGTGGATTATTTTTCTATTAGAAGTTTCCCCTATACCTTGATTCTATTAGGGTTGTATAGTGAGATTTTGACAAGCCCGATACCCTGAATCCCTATTATCATTTTGGGAGGATTAGGAGAATAATTTTTGGATGTATAAAGTAAAGGCATATATGTATTAAGATATGTGAGGTAGGTATCCACTAACAATCTTTTGTTAAATAGGTATGAGTGAAAGGCTTGTTGTCTCCTTATCCTAGTTGACACTGTCACATATCTATAAGTATATGTTTGTTGCACAAAAACTATAATGAATGTAAATGGATTATGTATGTGAATGAAAATATATGTATATATATATGCTTTTATCTATATATTTTATTTTAATTATTTTCGCTGCGATATTATGTGAGAATTCCAAGTGTAGAATTCTCAAACTAATAGAACTTAATTATTTAACTTGGTAAAAAAAGTTTAATCAAGTAAAGCTAATAGTAACTCACCAATCTTGTGTTATGTAATATTATTTAATTAAATAAAAGGAATCATAGGATTGGGGGTGTTACAATATACATCTAAGTACCATTGTTAACATTTTATAGATCATATATATATCATTTACAAAATTCAAAATATAAGGTAAGAGCTTTGAGGAATAGTAAACCTATCCCCGAAGACCACCTACCCATTATGGGATAATGGTTCTCTATCCATAACTATAGTTATATACATAATATTTATCTAAGTAACCATATAAAAAACCAAAAAGAAACTCCCACTCCTCTTATACAACATATACTAACCACTGGCCATCCACAAAACAAGCAAGGATAAGAGTTAGATCTCCAAAAAAGGACTGTCATCTACCCTCTACCTTAACTTGGTGAGGGTTTAAGTAGCATGTCAATAATCCATCTCAGGACTTCGTTGATATAAAGAAAGTAACCAAGGCCCAAAATCTCGAATACCTCTATATCAACCTCCATTGTAATTGTGTACTTAACCATCTGGATACATCAACGCACAGGTGAGTTTGGAAACTCATTAATTAAATAAAACCAATTAAAATCCTTACCATTGATGGTACCAACTAGGAATTATCCAGTAAAAACATGCATTCCTCATAATTCAATTAAAAAGGATGGATGTTATGTAAATGTGTCATGCTATGCATGTAACACCCCTTATCTCTATATTATAGCTTTATAATATGTAATAAGATAAGTGGTTACATTATTCTTTACCTTATTATGTTAAAACAAGAGCCTGAGCATTAGATCCATCAATAATTAATTATTTGATTAGGCTTAGGTTCTTTTGCTCAGGTTAACATACTTCAACACAGTGGAGACAAAATTCCATATATTGTAAAACATTCCATAGCTATATGTATATCATTTAAACCTTTTGATACACATCTCAAGAAATATTAAGTATTCATATATCAGGGTAAGGAGGCAACAATCCTGTCACTCAAATCCCTTTTTCCAAAAGAATAGTGGTCCAAATTCTATCCCAAAATACATAAGGCAAAATTAAAACTAAGAGTGCTACATTACATAATTTCTATTTACTCCTTAAGTTTGCTAATTCGATGTATCACCCCACTGGATCTATGCATCTAATACATACCAGTACAATAATGAGAAATAATTTTTTAGTAGCTAAACAAGCCATACATTTTCAAAATAACTGGCATGTACCACTGTATGGTACAGAAAACATTTCTACATTCCATTTCTTTTTAAAATAGTTTTCATTCAATTCTATGGACATGCTTTATGTGAAACATATACATGAGCATTTATGAATATGAGATTATTAACATTTTATGTCATGCTTCATTCATTAACAAAACATATATTTAAGCATTCATACATCATCTATCATCACATCAGTCATACTTTATCTGTAATAACAATTAAGTATCATTTATTCCTTATCACTAGGGTGACTTTTATTAGTATCATTTAGTCTACCACTAGGGTATCATATAGTGCCATCAAATACACCTTAAGGGGGATCTAATAATGTCATTCTCCACCCTTTCTTGATGACCTTTAAGAGGACTTAAATAGTGCTGTTGTCCATCCTTTCATGTAACATTTATTACCCTTTTTATTTATTTCTAGGGGAAGATATAAATAGTGTCGTTCTCTCACCACTAGAATAGCATTCATAACCTTTACATATTCACCTCAAGGGCGATCTATTAGTGTCATTCTCCACCCTTTATTGGTGACCTTCAATGCCTTTCATTTCTCATTTGCATGTAAATTTCAAGCCATTCATTCATATTCATATAAATTAAAACATACTCTTGTCAATGGCATAATACATACAATTATTATTCATATGTAATCATTTCATCATTTCCCCCATTTCTCTTGATATATGCCATTTGAAAAACTCACTTTAAACTTCTTTCCATTAACACATAGTTTTGCCCATCAAGGGAAAAATGGGGTAATGCTCTTAGCCAAGGTGAGAAAGAGGTGGAAGCTGGGGATTTTCATGCCATTTGTTCCATTTCTTCCATCCTTTCTACCATTTAAGCATAATAAAACCATTTCCTTTCATTACTCATGATAATTTCTCATTCTTGAAATGTGCATCTATATATTTAGCCATTCTTTTTCTTCATTTTAATAACTCATTTACCATGCAAAAAATATAGTTACACACTTTGTACATTTTCACATTTTAAGCATACTTTCAAAGTTAAATGGCATAACTAGAAAATGGTAAATTTTCCAAAATCATCAGGGTACCATAATTTTCTCTCTCTTCCTCTCTCATGACTGAACAACTAACATTTTTAGCCATTTTTCAAGCAAATTCTAGCACCATTAAACTTAGGTGCTTTCGGCCAAGAGGAAAAATGGGAGAAAATGGATGGGTTTTCATCCAACACTTACATAGCTTTCATTTTCAAGTAATTCTCATGCAAAATCACCATTTTCTCTTTCATTTTTATACCATTTCAACCATTTCAAAAGTTAGGGTTTTTCATGAAACAAGTGCCATCCATGGATAATTTCAATCTTTTATGATTCAAGCATTTCAACATGTTCATATTCACAAACACAAAAATATTTCAACATAAGCAAAACCCATTCAAAGAAATCCACCATAAGAATGTAGAGAGGGAAAACTCTAGATTTCATGAACATAAAAATACTTTAATCTTTCCATAAAAAATGAAACTAAGGTTATAGGATTGTTAAGCTACCTTAAAAATACAAGAAAAGTGAAACTTCCCAAGTGTTTTGCCTTGTTATGCTCTTCCTCCAAGCTTGAAGATGTTTCGGTAAAGCCTCCTTCTTCTCCCCTTGTTAGACTTCTTCTTCTCCTTAAGGAAGAAGATGACTTAAAATTAGGGTATGAGTAAAATTACCAAAATGCCTTTGGTGTAAAATAATTATTTTAGCCTTACTACTTTTCTTTTTCAAGAATGGCATCCTCTCTCCCTCAAATTATAATTTCATGGAACTTTTGTGGTAAATGACTACCTTGCCCTTTTAAATTTTAAATTCCCATTTTGCCCTTTAACTTTTTGGAAATTATCTCTAAGTCCTTGGGTAAAATTACTATTTTACCCTTTATGTGCATAATGGCCAATTCACTTTGTTTTCTACCTTTTTCGGCCATAACATCAAAATTTCTCAAATAAAGTTTCATAAAGTCTCTTTTATGAAATTAATACTCCATCCCTCTTTAGGTAAAATTATCGTTTTGCTCTTAGGGTAAAAATTATCATTTCACCCTTCATGACAACATATTTATTTTTATCCATATTTCATCTCTCTTTCTAAGATAAGAGAGTAAAAGCCTTCAAATACCATTTCTTAAAGTAAGATAAAATTATTATCTTTTCTTTCATAGTAAAATTACTATGTTGTCCTTTCCTTGGGAAATTCCAATTTTACCCGTTTTTGGTAAAACTAGTGCTACTTGATGAAAATGTCTATTCTACCCCTTCATTGCATTATTCTTGACACCACATAATACAAAAAAAATTTACATAAAGAATTATCATTATTAATACTAATAATATCAAACATATTGGAGGCGGGTGTTACAATGCATAGTAAACACCTGCCATCAAGCAACTTCATAATAAATTGTCATAAATTACACAATAAAACACATTAGCATTGAAACATAATAAAATAGGGAAAGAGATTGCAGATTATAATTGATCTAGACCATCAAGTCTTTATTTCACAATTTCAAACTCTAGCCATCATATCTCTTTCCTTTATTAAAATGGATTGCTTCTATAATTAAGTAGACATTAGATGAGTTTTGTTACAAGGCTAGCTCACCCTCTGCGACGTCCCAGAGTTATCTGGGAACCAACATTCATCCACTCATTAGTCGTTGGCCTCATCAAAGTACTAGATCATTCCACTCTCTTGGGTCATGGCTACTAAGGGATTACAACAGTCATCAAATAGTGGGTTATTTCCTCGGATCGCCACCATCATCAAATGGCAATTCACTTCCTTGCTTCGCCATTATCATAGTTCATCCCTTTGGGTCGCCTCACCACCATCATCAAATGATGGTTCGTATAACACTCATAATTTCATAACCATATTTAAAATATTATTTATTGAAAAATCCTTTACTTAAGAAACTGGTGTGTTATATATACTTCTATCCTTTATTTCTTACCTGAGTTCTTTAAATATCCATTTATAGTATACATTTCATTAGGTTCGGATCCTTACTCAGGTATCACATTCAATTATCAATACAATGGAAGTCTAATAATAATACACCATAATCCATAAAAATTCAAGATAAATTTAAACTTTTTCCTTTACATACATTTACATCTAGTTCAACGTTACAACGTTGTTACATATACTGCAGGATATATGTAGTTTTCTTGTTTTTATAGGGTAAGGAGGCAACAAACCTGCCACTCACACCCTTTTTAACTATTTTTTCATAAACCTGATATGTATGCCTTACATATCCATATACTTATATGTATTTCTAGCATAATATATATTATTCCATTTCTTGGGATTGATAGCTAATCCCTTCTGTCTTGTAGTACCATAATGGTCCTAGTCATATGATACATACTAGAAAATAATGAGAAAATAATTTCTCAGTAGCTACGCATTCCACATTTCATTTCTGAGCTATGGTATGTACCATCGTATGGGTACGAAAAACAATTTACATTCCTTATTCTTAAATTCCATCATTTTTAGGAAATGCTATAAATAAACCAATCAGATGTATAGGATGAAGTTTATAAGGTATATCAGTAATATATCAGTTATAAAATAAAAACAATATCAATTTCAGTCACAATCATAGTTCACCGTATACCGTTTAGTACCATAATCAGGAAAGTACATTCATTAAATTTCCATTCAGCCATAGATAATTTAGGAGAAACAACATTTACCATTCATGGAAAACTGTATTATTTGTAAGGAAAATAAACATTCATATTTGGCTAAAAGCCATATTTTCAATTCAGAGAGACACAAGAGTATCGGAAGTATAAATTACTCCACATACTATAGCGTGCATGAATGAGATAGCCACTCTATCAAGTGTGTGACAATTCTGCCACTGGTACATCTGAGGCATCCCTCAGTGGATCCGAGTACCCATTCACATTCAGTGATCATGTCATAAAGACAGATCTAAGTGGGAATTTCTCCCAGGGTTCAGTCAAACTAAGCTCATGGAATCACTGTTATTCACACAGATCATCTTATCCCCGCTTTATGGGCGGTTCATGATGCCATAGATCACCACAACCTACATCATGGATCATTTCCCAGTATGCTATTTCCTATATATATCAACTAGGATGACTAGGCTTAATCCCATAATTTTGCCAAATTCTAAGTAAATGTCCCCTATTCAATTGGCCATCTAGGTTACACTAACTTAGAATTCACAATCATCACAGCGTTTTCGAAATTCTTTCATTCCAAGCGGATGTTTCACCATCCAAATTTTTGATACAACCATGGAATGTCCAACGACCGTCCTATACCGACAATTGGTCACTCGGTTATAAGCTTGTCTACCCTAGAACATATATTGGAATTACTTCCTCTATGTTTCTCTTTATTGAACATTCAAATATTTTCCTCATTCATGATGATACTATCATTCTCACTTTCTAAAAAGAAAACCTTTAAATCTCAATAACAATTCCATTCTTGAATTTGTATAAAAAGGAAGGTTCATTCTTGGTCAAGAGAAATCCTTAAGAAATTTAAGATTTTCATACTTAAAAATTTCTATTTGTCACTCTTGCCATATAATAAGCAAAATAAATTTATTTTTCCTTCCCATTTACACTAAATTCCCTTTTTCACATTTTATTACATTTAAAGGGTTTCAAAGTTGAACCTTTTCCATTTCCTACTTATTATTCCATTTTTCCCCTTTCTCACCTAATTATATATACCCAAGGTGTGTATAATCATTGTCTCCCCACACTTAAACATGCACACAAATTGCTAGAATTGCCAAGATTGCACAAAATATTCATTAAAATTTAATTGCAACGTCATATTATTTCCTTTGTATACTTTGACCAATTTCATTACATTTTTGTACAAAAATTTTTCATAAATATTTCCATGTCCTAAAATTGGTCAAGTAGGTTACATGGAATTTAATGGAATCATTTTGCATAAAAATAATTGCCAATTAATCTTGCTTCAACCAAGACACACACACAAAAATTTCAACACATTTCCTTCATTAAAAACTTGCATACTCTTGGTCAAGATGAGATTTTTAGGCAAAATTGGGCCTTTCAACCAATTGACATCTATTTTATCCTTCATTGGCCATAACTTGAATTACCAATAAGCTACTTTAAAATTTTTCAAACAATTTTTCAAATCTCATTTTTCTAGCCATAGCCTAAAGAGGAGTTTTGTGGAAAAATCATCATTTTTCATATAATCATTTCTTTAATCCCATTTTCATCATCTAAAAACCATCAATCACCATTTATCCATAACAATCAAGGCAAAACAAACAATTTGGCATGACATTCATGAATTTGGGGTTTTAGGGAAAATGAAACAAAATTGGAAAATGAACATAAACACTTTCATAATTAAAATTAACCATCACAAACAACTCCATACTACTTTCTAAGCATTAATCCATAGAAATTTTGAGAATTTAAGAATGTAAACTTAAAAACATCACTATTCATGTGCTGTTCATTCAGCCATGAAAATCTCAAAAGCTTTGAAAAATCCATTAAAACATGAAATAAGTGATGGAAGAATGCTAAGCTACCTTGATTTACAATTTTTGGTGGATAAACCTTGAAGTTTTCTTGCTTTTTCTCCCTTTTCTCCATTATAAAGCCTATGGTATTTCTCCCTTCCAAAAGCCTTCACGTCGTCTTTGCAAAGGAGGAGAAGAAGAAGTAGTGTGACTTATTTAAAATGGCTAATATGACCATTTTACCCTTGGTGGCAAAATGACCAAAATGCCCTTCACTTTTTCCTTCTTAAAACCTTGACATGTAAGGGTATTTTAGAAATTTTAAAATGTTTCTTTAGGTAAAATTTCCCTTACGTCCTTGTAATGAAATTACCTTTTTACCCTTGGTGTCAAAATTACCATTTTTCCCTTCATGGTAAAATGACCATTTTACCCCTTTTAAGTGCTGAACCAAAATTTTTTTTTTTTAAATATTCTAGAGGCAATTTCATAATTTTTTAGATTAAAATTAGCTATTTTATCTAATAAATAAATATTTTATTCTTATTTTTAGATAAAATTTTGACCATTTTGCCCCTAAATATTTTTCTTACAGCATTCATGACATTGGCACCATTTTTAAACCTCATAAATGTCTGCCATAAATGCATCTCAATTTGCGTGCTTACTATCAGGATATTTTGTGAAACAAATTTTCTTTCATTTTAGTCCCTAATCATTTCCTTTCATTTTAGTCATTCCTTTGTTTAAGATAATATAAAATAATTTTTGGACTATTTTCCATGCATAAAAATTTTGAGTCTAGGATTCTAAGACATATCTGATATCATAGAATTGAGGATATTACAGTTCGCCCTTGTGGGTCGCCTTGCCATTATCATCAAATAATGGTTCAATTCATTGGATCACCACCATCATAAAATAGTGGTACCTTCATTTGGTTGAGTAACACATATAATGGGCAGACAAATTCCAGATTAGGGAAGATCGAAATCTAAGTAAGCAACTGAATAATTAAAATAATCTGCTAACTTAGGATACGTTGGCCGCACGGTAATAAGGTTTGGTTGTGAGAGTCATGACAACTGTCCCATACCAGTCGTTAGTTCTCTAATCTGGAATTTGCCTATCCCTAATGCATTTATTATAGAACTCCATTTCTTTTAATCCCATACCCAATGCTACTCGTGTTCTACTTGCTTAATTTAGTTAGGTTTTCTAGTCTTGTTCTTGATGAAAAGCCAAGGCCATTTTAATAACAAAGACTCGCCAATTGCCTTCCATAGATAAGATTGCTAATGTACTGTGTTTTATCTAACCAAAATAAAAAAATATAAAAGTCAAAAATTAATAAAAATATAAAAAGGAAAAATTATAGAAACAAAAAATAAATATGGATTATAAAAAGTATTTTAATGATTTTGCAATTTTTGAGTAATTGAAAATTTGAAAAAAGAAGAGGAAGAACATGTATATCTTAATAATAAAATAAAAATTAGTCCAAATGGATTTAAAATATACATAAATAAAAGACAAAAAAAGAAACAAAAGGCCCAAAAAGTGGCTTCTTCTCTCTCATGCACCTGACCCAAAACAAAAGCCCAAAACTAGAAAAAATGAAATAAAAAGAATGATTAAAAAAATTCAAATCTGAATATAAAAAAATAATATAATACAACAAATTAAAAAAGGTAAAGGAAAATTGCATCGGTAAGCACGACCCGTCCTTTTCCTCTTCACGGGTTCCCTTCGTTCAAGCCAAAAGACAGAGGCACCAGGGAAGCAGGGGCAAGCACAGGCAGGAGTAGGCTAGCTAAGGAGATCAAAATGGAAACAGAATAGCCTGAAGATTTTAGCTGAAGCACAGAGAGCACGGCGTCAGGCAAGATCCGAAATCCACTCCTTTGTTTGTTTCTTCTTCAAAATCGTGATAAAAGGGGTGAGGAATCCATTGGGAAAAAAAAATCCAAAAATCGCCGAGGAGAAGAGGGAGATGGTTTGGGAAGAGGAATCCAAAGGAGAGAGAGCTTGAAGAAATTCGAAGCTTGAGGAAGGGGGATTGAGAGAGGACCCAGAGTGACCACCACAACTCGTCGGTCGTCAGCAACGACCACCACCGCCACAAACGCTGTTGCCCGCCGTCGACGCTCCCATCAAACGTCGTCCATTCGAGCAAGTCATCACAGCTTCGAAGGTAACGATATTTTGCTCCTACTTCTTTTTCAATCTGATTAGTTTGCGTTTGGAGTATTGAGTTTGATTCAATTTTTAGTTTGCATCATTCGAACTCTTATGTATTGGCTAGGTATGATACTGATGACTTGATTGGGTTTTCCAACTTAGTATAAATCTGCTCCTATTTCGTTTCTATCCTAGGATTTTCGAATGATGGCTTAAATTCTGTTCTTGTTGATCTGAGATTGTGAAGCCTATGCTTCCTCTTTATTCCTTTTTATGTTTTCTCTTTTACCTTGGCTGCTAGTGGCTATATATTATTTTTTAAGACTTTATTACCTTCGGTGACATTCTTGAGCCGCAAAGAAAATTGACAGAGATCTATGGTGATTTTAACTTGAACCTTAAGCTTGAGGAGCTCCAAAATGCAACACAATCTAGAGAAATTGTAGTTACTATATTTGCATGACATTATCCTTTTATCAAGGGAGCTTTATGTGTTGGCAAAACTAGGGCTTCTGAAAGTGCACTAACAAGGCATATGCATTGTGGCATACATATTAACTCTGGTGGTACGTTAGGTGCAGCAAGTATGACATATACATGTCAAATAAGTGGTAATACAATCTCCAATCAAGCACAAAAAGAAGCCATTGAAGGAGGTTTGATGGACATGCACACTAAAACCAAAAAGGCCTCAACTAAGGGAAAGGAGCTATCAAACTATGGAAGTAATTGGGAAGCTTTGGACACTACTCAACTACAGCGTTTTTATGTCCAACCTAAGGATAAGAAGTATTTCGGGGGTGCTTGGTTGAGCTTTTTGATAAAACAAGAACAAATTCGTATTGGAACTAGTAACAACTTCTAATCCTCTCCTTGAGGGCAAGGTGAAGCTTCGAGGACTGGGTAATGATGTACCCCAATATTCTAGAAGGTTTAGGAAGGAAGGCAGAGGGTAGAAAAGGTATGGGCTGGCTGTTATGGTTTGGGCATAATAGGGCCGGGGCACGTGTTAAGCAAAATTAAAGAAAATAACACTTGTCCAAGCATCATCGCCCTTAAATTATTCATTCCCTCCCATTCATGATTGCAGAGGTTCTCTAATCTAGTGAGTGCTGAGTGCTGCCTGGTCCATCTTTGTAAAGAGGTAAAAAGAAACCGTTTATGTTTCTTCTTTTAATTCGTTCCTCTACATAAATAGCACACATTCCTTGGAAGCTCGAGTGGTTGAAGAAACGGGTCTGAATGTTTCCCAAAAAGATATATGCTGAATTTTCTCTTTTTGCAAAACGCTCGACCGAAGCTCTCTGGCTAGGTGCTCTCTCTCTCTCTTAAAATTGTTCTCTCTCTCCCTTTATGCCCAAATTTTGAGCTTGAGTTCCTTTCGATTTCATTAGCGAGATTTGCTGCTCCTCCTAGATATTGTTGTGTTTTGTTGAAGTACATAGCAAATAGGGAGCTTTGTTGAGACCATTTGGGAGGTAATCTGAGTGCTATGCTATCAACTAAGAAGTATATCTTGCTGGAATTGTTCATAAATATGAATATATATTGTAAATTGTTATCCCTCGTGTTGAGGGTTCACATGAATGACTATTGAACTAGCTGGTATAACCTAATCATATGTAAACACTAATCATGGTTGAATAGGGTGTGATATAATCAATACAAATTTTAATAAATTGCATGTTTAATTGGTAATAAATAATACCAAAAAATATACTTATTCTAAGATTGGATATCTCAATGGTGATGTGTTTATAAGGCAGAACTTATTCAATAACCAATATGTAGCTATATTGGCATTAACGCACTGAGAATGTGATAGAGCCCTGTGTATATCACAGAGTAATATCTCTGCTATTATAGATGAAAACATAGATACAAACACCAATCCACAAAAAAAAACACTGGAAAAAAAACTAACAGCAAACCAAACCTCACAAGCCTCTAAACAGAGCACACTCAAGAGAAATGGCACAAAGATAATAACAGAACATAGGCTAAACGGACACACTCCAGCAAAACACAGAGAGATGTAACCTCACAGCTAGCTTTCTAGAGGCTAGCACTCTCCCACTACTCCTCACTCTTTTTCCTCTCCTCTCTCATTCTCCCCTCATGTTTTGATAAGTCTCTCACTGTACTAACTAATCAAAACCCATACAATGTAAGTGTAACATGTGCCCCCTGCCTTATTATGCCCAAACCATAACAGCCTGCACATACCTTTTCTACCCTTTGCCTTCCTTCCTAAACCTTCTAGAATATTGGGATCCATCATTGCCCAGCCCTCGAAGCTTCACCTTGCCCTCAGGTGAGCATTAGAAATTGTTATCAATGGCCTTTTTCCAATACGAATTTGTTCTTGTTTCACCAAAAGTCCAGCCAAGCACTCCCCGAAATACATCTTATCCTTAAGTTGGACATAAAAATGCTCTAGTTGAGTATTGTCCAAAGCTTCCCAATTGCTTCCATAGTTTGATAGCTCCTTTCTCTTAGTTGAGGCCTTTTGGTTTTAGTGTGCATGTCCATCAAACCACCTTCAATGGCTTCTCTTTGTGCTTGATTGGAGATTATATCACCACTTATTTGACATGTATATGTCCTTCTACTTGCTGCACCTAACATAGCACCAAAATTTATATGTATGCCACAATGCATATGCCTTGTTAGTGCACTTTCAGAAGCCCTTGTTTTGCCAACGCATAAAGCTCCCTTGAAAAAAGGGTACTGTACTGCAAATACAGTGACTACAATTTCTCTAGATCGTGTTGCACTTTGGAGCTCCTCAAGCTTAAGGTTCAAGTTAAAATCACCATAGAACACTATCAATTTTCTTTGCAGTTGGAGAGTGTCACCTAGAGTAATAAAGTCTTGAAAAATAATATATGCTAAGAACCTCAAATCATGTGTCAGCACACCTTGCACAACTAAGGATGCTCAAATTGTCTTGTCTTTAATGGCATAAAACCAGCTAATTGTTTCTTCAAGCTTCTGTTTTTGACTTGTCAAACCCCCAAAATCAGTAGTGACAGTTCTAGAAAATTGCAGGCCAATCAATATACAAGTATACACAAGGCTTTCTCTCCCATTATTTCCTTTGGTTTGAATTTCCTCCCTTAGTGCTGCATCCTTTTTAAAATCTACTCTCTCTTCTACCCTTAGCAGTAATTGAAACAGCTTTTTCTTGCTCTGAATATTTGCACTAAATATCTCAACATAATAAGTATGAAACCCCAACTCTGTTCTTCTTGCTTTCCTTCCTTTGTCTTCACAATCTTCTTCATTAGTAGTGAGTATAAATTGAAGTATTCTATCCCAATGGCATGCCCCAACCTCTTCAATGCAGTAGAAATAGAAGTCTGGCTTTTGTTGGTATGCCTCTTCCACCCCAGAGAGCCTTTGATCCTCCATCGTCTCCGTTGCATAAGACAAGCACATGCTTTCCCATATTACATGCTGCCCCTTGCTGAACTTGGGTGGGTGAGTAAACTTAGCCCTTTTTAAAACTAGGTTTTTCTCCTTTGGATCATGGGCCCAGCCTATTAACTTTAAAAAGGATGTAGGTTTAATTGCTGTAATAAAAAGAGTCAGCCCAATAACATAAGTGTATGGGCCAATAATTTTTTTTTTCCCATTTAATATTGGGCTTCTTCCCCATTTAATTTTTTCAACCCAATCCAAGACCCAATTATCTATCTTCCCTTTACCCTCTTCTTCCCCTTCTTTTGCTATCAACCAGTATTGACGTTGTTCCTCCTTCCATCTGTACGTTCCAGGCCTCTCATCACCAAGGCAGCTGAGATCCGGCTTTCTTCTCTTGGCTATTTCGGCATTGGGAAGGTAGTAAATTCCTTCTAGATGGTTTGATACCAGTGTTGTGAAGGAATTCATCTCCTCTTCAGATTTCTGATTTGCCTCCATAAGAGTTGAGGCCTTCATGGGTACGGGAACCTGGACAACCTCTGGCTTTATCTATTCTTTAATCTCGTCTTTGAAGGTGGGCAGAGCTGGTATATTCTTCAACTCAATCTTCTCCACTTCTTCACCTCTCTTTGTTTGAGAAAATTGAGAATTCTCCAATCTCTTCCAGCTATTAGACCATTTGACAGCCTTTTGTATTTACCCCACCTCTTATTGTTTACTTAATCTAACCAAAACATCACAAAGTTCTCTCATACACTCCTTGATGTCTCTTATACCCTCCTTCATCCCTTTCATCTCTCTCTCCGTAAAACCTACTCTACTCTCCAAGTTTGCCATGCTTTGTCCCGGATTGTCACTGCTCTGATACCAAATTGATAGAGCCTTATGTATATCACCGAGTAATACCTCTGCTAATATAGATGAAAACATAGATACAAACCCCAATGCACAAAAAAACACTGGCAAAAAAAATAACAAACAGCAAACCAAACCTCACAATCCTCTAAACAGAGCACACTTAAGAGAAATAGCACAAAGATAATAACAGAACATAGGCTAAACGGACACACTCCAGCAAAACATGCAGAAATGTAACCTCACAGCTAGTTTTCAAGAGGCTAGCACTCTCCCACTACTCCTCACTCTTTTTCCTCCCCTCTCTCATTCTCTCCTCATGTTTTTATAAGTTTCTCACTGTACTAAGTAATCAAAACCTATCCAATGTAAGTGTAACACGTGCACCCTGCCCTATTATGTCCATACATTTTTTACCCTCTGCCATCTTTCCTAAACCTTCTAGAATATTGGGGTCCATCAGAATGTAATAATTACCATCCAGTGATTGAGAAGGAGGATTCCAAAGTTTTCTCATGAAGCTCCAATTCCTCGCCTATTCACTTGCAGACCAGCTATGGTTAATGGTAAGTATCTGAACCTTAGCTTGATATTATATACGTATAGATTAATGGTTGAGATATCTATTACAAGAAGGTTACAGTAACCCCCGTTTTCTCCTTAGTGAATAAAACATAAAGAAAAAAATATAAGAAAGAAGTAGCAAATTAATGATGATATATTTAATACATAAAGAAACAAAATATAATGTGGAAATTAATTATTACCCTACATGAATATCTTCTAAAAAATTTTACTTTTTCTTAGGAATGTTGAAGAAGTGAACTGTCTTGGGGGTCTGTTAATCTTGCTAAAGCTTTCTTCCTCAATTCTTGGTCTTGTACCTTTTTTTCAAGGGCAAAAGAACTAAATTTTCTACAAGGATATTTGATTTGTGGGATGTGAGTTGATCTCTTGTATTACATTACAGTTGGTAAATCTGCAGCTTGGTTCACCAGGAGGTGGGAAACTTCCCTTCTGTTCTGAAGTCTCTCTCAAGGAATTTAGATGCATCTCTCAAGGTTAGATTTTTTAGATTTAAATACATTACTGCACGCAGCATAATTTATTTAATCTACTTTTTTTTATATGCCCAATGGCAGTTTCATTTTTGTGAACTGGCTTTTATCCAATAGCTCACCGGAGAAATTTCATGTAATGACTACAAATTAGAAGAGTTCCATCATTAATCTTGCTCATGTTGACATTGTATCGTCCAACATTCAGTACCATATAACAATGCAGGTCTTAAAGTTGTACGCTAAAATTTTTCTTTAAGTTTGAGTGGTACTTTTCTATCACAAATAACACCTGAAACCTTTTTCCGTTTCATCCACCCAGTTTGAATCCTATGATTTATATCATCTTTAATCTCTTCAATTTTTTTGACAAGGGAAATTATTTTTGTTCACTGTATTGTAACTTCACGTTTTGTTTTATATCTTTAATCTCTTCTTGACATTATATGTTTTAGTTGGTAGTAGGAATTTATGTTGAAAAATTTCCATTTGGTATTGTATTTGAATTTTGAATAAAAGCAAGCAAGGAGAGATTAGGAATGATTACATTAGAGAAAAAGTTAAGATAGCACCTATTATAGAAAAGTTGGTAGAAACGTGTCTTATGTGATTTGGTCATGTACAGAGGAGATAATTTAAGGCTACTATACAAGAGTTGACTAGATAGAAGATAATCTAATAACTAAAGGTAGGGGGAGACCAAAGAAAATAATAAGAGAAACTATTACGATGGATTTAATTATAAATAATTGAACTATAGAAATGAGTCAAAATAGAACGTGTTGGCATCACTTGATCCATGTAACCTAGCTCACCTAGTGGGAAAAGGATTCTTTTATTGTTGTATTAATTTGAATTGATGCTTGCTGGCTGTTGTAAAGTGCTAAGAACACATTGAGAATGTTTTAGAAGGTCACTTGGACCTTGTGCTGGTATACAATATACTTTTTTTCACCTATCATAGTAATATCTCTTATATTTTAGCAATATTGAATGTTAGAAGTATTATATTCAACAGACAATACAAATCTTACAAGCATGTATTTCCAAATAAAATGTGTAAATTGTTGTCTATTACCATTATTTGTTATTAAAACTAATAGCATGATTCTGCTAACTATATCTCATTTTGCATAAAAACTCCTATAGCAAAATTGGTAGAAATTTCTATTCCACGTCAATTTTGAATTCTCTTTTGAAGAGTTGAATTCATGAAAAAGGTTAAGTACCAAAAAAATATAAATTCTATATTGTTTCAAATTATTAGGTTTTTATCTCCTAGAATAGATCTTACAGAATAGGATTGGAATGGGAACGGGATGGGGACAAGGCTGGAAAAGCAATTGGGAGAAGTTGATTCTCAAATATATTGATTGAAATTTGACATGTGTGAATAATTGCTATTTATTTATCTAATCTTTCAGTCATTGAATTGGGACATTTATTCATAATGAGTCTTTACAAAACATTAATCAACTATATTATTTTATATCTCCTTCATTACTAGCCTAGCCTACAGTGGTAATAAATTGCATTCTATATTTCATCAACAACCCTCTCATTACAATTTATACGCTTACCAAAGTCATTAAACAATTTTTCACCTTTTACATATTCACAACAGAGAACTTGTGCAGGGCATCAGTAGAGTGCTAGTTCTCTTAAAATAATTTGGATTTTATCCTGTGGGAAAAATGTTAGGTGGGCTAGATTATTTTTGTGAAAATCCTTGATTAGCTTTGCCTTCTGAATCTTCAACTTTGAGGATATATCGTGTAAATTTAGTTTCTTTTCATATATTTCTTTATCATAATGTGTTACCTATCTTTGAGACAGTGAAATCAGTGTAATATTTTATGCTTTGCTGGCAGGATGGCAAATGCTACAGGGGATTGGTCTCAGTATGGAATTTCATTGGAGGTAGTACCTGCTTTCATAGCTCATTGGATTTTTCTTTTAATCTGTGATTTCGAATTTTGGATAATTAATTCAATCAAACGCTTGAAAACAAGGGAAACCTTTTTCTTTCAGGAAAAAGACAAGCTTGTTGGAGAAGTAATCCGTTATATGCTTTTTAAAACTCATCAAAACTCAGGGTGCCCAATTAAAAGGACTGAGCTTACTCAACTGGTTACAAAAAATTATCACCAGCGTAACCTTTCTGCTTTGGTGATAAATGAGGCTAAAGAGAAGCTTTCAAGCATATTTGGCTATCAAATGAGAGAGCTTCAAAGATCTCAGCCATCATCCAAAAATCAGACACAACTTTCCCAGCAAAGTGAGAAATGAATTTTGCTGTTCTTTTTTGTTTTTGGGATGAAATTTGAATGAATAATTTGAGCCCTCACTTTTAGATAATAGTGATGATGATCATTATATGGGCCCTTGCTTTTCAATAGCATCCTGTGTGGGCTGGGTGGTTGCTAATTTTTTATGCATTTCTTATTTACTTAAGAAATTTACTGCATATTAACCTCTGGTACCCTGTTTCTTTGAGTTCAAGAATGATTGAATAGATTGTTTTTGAGCATTATGCCTCATAGGGCTTACTGATGTAGCATTGCTAGTAAATTTTGGGGGACCTCTCTTAGTGTATCTTCAATCTGCTGATAAAAGGTAAATTACACTCAGTTTTTGTCGATGTGGTAATGTGCATATATGGTTAAAGGGAAGAAAAAAAACTTAAATAAATTGCTTTTTTTTTTTAGTTCAGATCTGTGTGTATAATTATATTCCTATTCTAGTAGTTACTCTCTATTTTGTCTAATTATGCTTTATGGCTTGCCTTCTCCAGCTGTTGCAGATTCAAAATCCTATGTTCTAATAAGTCAGCTTCCTCCCAATGTATATAAAAAATATGTCATAGATGTAAACACTGCACATCTGACTGGTTTCACTTTTGTCCTAGTTAGCATAGTACATCTTGCTGGCGGGAAAATTCCTGAAGGTAAGGTGGATTTGGTCTCATCACCTTATATTTATGTATTCATATGCACATTTTATACTTCTGAAAGTCAAAGGCAACATTAACTGTTACGGTGTCTGAATAAATGCAATAAATTAAAGGGTTATTTTTTTTTTAAGATAAAAAAGAATGTTATTAAGAAGAAAGACAAGAGATTACATGAATAGTGGACAAGAAATCCTCTTTAAATAAAACTGAAAAGCACTAGAAAAGACCAAAAGAGGAAAGACTAATGAAAATAACCAAGATTCAAGCTCAATAAAGCCTTCGAATTCCTTTGGGGATCTAAGAGCGACACTTTTCTAAAACTGTTTGAAGAAACCAACATAGAGGATAGAAAGGTGATTCTTTGCCAAAGAAGATTAGGTGGTAGGACTTTATTATTAAAGATCCTAGCATTTCTCTCCAACCAAATACACCACAAAGTTGCCAACACTGCAGACTGCAAAGGGTTTTATGCTTCTTATCCCTCCCCAAAGGGCTTTATGCTTCTTATCCCTCACAAACTTGATAGCTAAGAAAGTCCTAATATCAGCTAGGCAAGCCCAATTCTCTTTAAAGAAACCAACTAGTCTATTCCATATATGCTTAGCCACTTCATAGTGCAAGAAAAGAAGGCTATTCTGCTGCTTATTGTTCAAGGGTAAATTTTTTTTTTCTTGTGCATTCTGCTGCTATGTTCTTAACATAATGGGAATTTTTTTCTGGAGAGTGCAATGCAGAAAGTCTCTTTAGCCACATGAGGAGGATGGGTTTGTCTGAAAATGAAGAAAGCCATCCCATCCTTGGAAACATTAAGCATGCATTGGAATCTCTTGTTCAGCAAAGGTGAGAATTGTCTAATGTGGTGGGTTTTAAATTTTCCAAGTTTTTGCACTTTATGCTACGTACCAAAATGAATGTCTGAAGTGGAGTGAAGTAACTCCCTGGTTATCTTTTCCTTTGTAGATATTTGCAGAAGAACAAAGTTAATGGACCTGAAGGCAATACTTTATATTATGAGCTTGCTGAAAGAGCCTTAGATGGACCTGTTAGTGACAAGATCAAAGAATATATAACTCAGGTAGTGTTTTGAAAAGTAAATTATAAAAGTTTTGTGGGTTTTTTGGCACTTTTCTTACTATCAAATTTGTGGGTTTTGGGAGAGATAAAGAGCATAGAACATTCCAGCAATGTGCAATCCTAGTAACTTTGTGGTGTATTTGGATGGAGCGGAATGCTAGTCTCTTTAAAAATAAACACCTCTCACCTCTCCTTCTTTGGGATAGAGTCACTTTCTTAACTTGTTTGTGAGTTTCTTCTAATGGTTTGTTTAGAGGGGTCACCCTTATGGATCTCTAAAGGGATTGGAAGGCTTTATTAATTTAACTTGTTTTTTCTCTCTTGTTTCTTCTGTTTCTTTTTATAGAGGACAGCTTGTCCTCCTTCTTGTATTCTCTTGTATCTCTTCTCTATTTAATAAAATTCTTTTCTTAATAAAAAAAATAAATTGTTAAAAGTTGTGGTCGTTCTTTCTGTCGTCTGTTTATTTAATTCAATATTAGGCAACAATCGCTTTTTCTTTAGAAGCCCAGGTTTTTAATAGGATGTCTGTGTCTCTAAATACTACATAGGATGTTGTTCCGTACCTGGTCTCCCTTTGGTGTTACGCTAATGGCTGTTTCTCTTAGATATTAAAGAGGATTGGGTATCATTGTTGTTTGTCTAGAATCAAGAGTTTTGACGAATGATGTTTACTGTCATTTTTGTGTTTCTCCTCTATTAGGAAGATGCCTTTCCTCCAGTTATGTATCTCTTCCTTTCAGATAAAAGTTTTTGTTTCTATTAATTAAAATGTCTTGTCTTTGTGAATTTCTTTCCATCAAGCTGAATCATGATAATTTGACTTGCATCAATGAAGATGAAGACATATTCCCTTCCCCTGGGGCTTTGGTAGAAAGCTGAATATAATCTGTTAATGGAGATTAATTTTCCCTTGACTACTTTTGACAATTCTTTTGCATTGAAATAAGTTGGAAGTTTTTAATGGCTAATGCAGTGTTGGTGAACATTTGCTGTTTATTTTAGTAATTTATTGCTTAACATAACATAGAAAAGTTGGTAGAAATGAGCCTTAGGTGATTTGGTCATATATAAAGGAGAGACTCCTATCTAAAAAATTGACCAAATGGAAGATAATTCAATAATTAAAGATAGAGAGAGACAAAAAAAAAATAGTAAAAGAACTTATTAAGATAAATTTAATTATAAATAACTTAACAATAGAAATAAGCTTAAGAGAGAAAATGATGACATCACTTAATTCATTTAACCAACCTTATCTAATAGACAAAGACTGTTTGTTGTTTTATTGCTTAACAATAGCATAACTGTCAAGAACTCAAAAATACTGCCAAATTAAGTTGAATACTGTATGTGCAGGATTGTTCTGACATGGCTTAGTAAGAGAATCTTTTAAAAATTTAGAATATTTTCTGACATATCGTAGAATTGGTAGCTATAGGTGAAAAGAGAAATGATAGGCAGGAAAAATTATATTGGTTTATGTGAGAAGTGATGTATGTGATAAATCTATTCTTCCCCAAAACAAAATAAGTTTTTTCTTCTGCTGGGCCTTGAACATTTTCAACAGTGAATGCTTTCCTTGCAGATTGTGAAGAAAGACAACAATTCAGTGACTGCTGAATAGAGCCAATGTTTCAATAGAGATAGTTTCAATCTACAAGTTTCCTACTGACTACTAAGTTTGAGGTCTAGACTCTGCAAGAATCTCATAGGCCTTTTGTTTGTTATCCTTATCAAACTTTGTAGGTTGTACGTATGGGGGAAATATATTTAAAGACTTAACTGCTTTATGACTTAGCTGAGGAGAATGGATCATTTGGTTGTGCATAACTTTGTTTTACCCTGATTCAGTTGCTAAGCTGTTGCTTTTACCAATTTGAAAAAAAAAAAGTAGCCAGAATATAATTTATTGAAAAAAAAATTGTTATATAGCTAGATTAAGCAAATCATTATTGAGATTTACAATAAGAACTAAAAACTCTTAATTTATTTGATATGGTTTTGGGGACGAAACTATTTGGTGATGGCTTATCAATATTGCATTAAATGGGAGTTATCTTTGGCAAAGCTAGACTTATTTGCACTGAGATCAGGATTATCATGACTCAACTCATGCAGGTTGGAAAGGAATCATGACACTTCTCTCTCCAACATAATATTCCAATTCTTTTCACTATCCTAGCATTGTCTTCATGCTTGACGGAAACCACTTAATGCAGAAGTTACGTTGATACAATGGCAACTAGATTAACATCCTTCTCTTATCCCTTTCTGTTCTCTCCTATTTTTTATGAACATTCCAAAAGATAGAAAAAGTAAGATATAATTTACACACATTCTTAAGTCTTTTTTCTTCAGTTTTCATCATGAATAAGTGTGGAGACAATAATGCCTGAATAAATAATAACTGGAACTTTGAAGGAGGTCAAATTGAGAGTTAATTTATTTTTTAGTCCCTCAAGGATAAGTAATATGATTTAATTCTGAATAATTATAGTATGCATTGTGGTCTTTAAAATATTACAATAATTCGTTATTTCTTGAGTTAATCACTAACGAAAAAAATAATGGAGGTTGTTAAATATTAAATGGTCCTTAAAATATTAAAAATATATATTTTTTAGTCTTTAGTATATCAACAATTTAAATTATAATAATTAGTAAGATAACTTAATTATACATCAATATTTAACCCTATTTTTAAAATATAACTTGTAGAAATAAATGTGTACATCAATACTTAATCATAAATCATTAAATAAACATTTGATTTTTTTTTATATTTTTTAATTTATTTAGCACTTGTGTTTTTTAACAATTTAAGTAAAATAATATCATAAAAGTGTTAGAGAGACATTAAAAAATCTTTATTATCTTAACATTATAGTTAAACATATGCAACATTGTTCCAACACTCAGGTGCTTTTACTATATATGTAACACATTTTTTTTCTCACAACTTATACAAATTTAAATATATTTTTAGCATTTAACAATTCACTTATGTTTGATAATCATACTCTAAGTCACTATTATTGGTCATTTTCTAAATGTTTTTATACTTATAGAGTTGTATTCTATAACATTTTTTATAAAGTTAATTAAGTTATTTTCTTCAATAAAGAATGAAAGTTTAAAAAATAAATTTGTGTATATGGTCTTCTCTTATTTTTTTTTTGTTTTTGTTACTTATTTGATTAAATGTATTATTGTTCATTGATTTAACATTTTAAATTACACGTAAAAACATTTGACCTATCAGAATTACTAACACTTCTATGTATACATGAAAAAACAATAGCAAATCATAAACGAAATTTACTCATGTATGCACACAAACTTGTTGGTAGAAAATATTATATAATATTAGGTGTTCGATAAATATAGTACTTAGTTGGAATTCTAGAAATATATTTAAATTTATGTCACTTGTAATTGAGATATAGAATATATGGTGTATATATGGTAAAAGTAATACATATGAGTGCTAGTTTGTTTGCTAATTGTGTAGTTGAAATAATACATATGTTTAACTAAAATTTTTATAATAGTAGAAATATATTGTTTCTCTCTATTATTTTTGTGATGTTCTTCACTTTAATAGTTCAAAAATAAGTGCTAGATAAATTAAGAAATTTTTTTAAAAAATATCAATTTTTTATTTATTGATTTGTAGTTAAGTAATGATGTATAATTTTTATTTTCTACAAGTCATACTTTTGAAAATATAGTTAAATGCTTGTATATGATTAAGTTCTTCCATACGTTATTATAGTTTAGACTGTTAGTACTAGGTAAAGTATATATTTCTAATCTTTTAGGAAACATTTAATATTTAACAGCTCTCGTTATCTTTTTCGTTAATAACTAATGACTTAAGGACTAATGAGTTAACTGTTATAATCTTTTATTGACCAAAGTGTGTATTATGATCTTTTAAGGATTATATTATATTATCACTTATCTTTTAGGAATCAAAAAGTAGGTTTACTCTCAAATTGACGAATGTAAACCTTTCCTTAACCAATGAAATATTACTAAGTTAGGACAAGCATGGGCCTAAGCACATGGGCAATGTATAGATAGACCTAGCCTAAATCTAAGCCTATATAATTTATGGATACTTTTGCAAGTCTTAAGCTTAGACTTGACTTATTATTACATTTTATTTTTTAATACAATAATATATATATAATTTAATTATGAAAAGAATATATTACAATAATAAACTCTTGTAATAATATTTTACAATTTATAAACTATGACAACATTGAATAAGAGAATCAAGGTCTTGCTCTTCATTGTCATTATCATCCTCATTACTGGTCATATATTTGGTCCATCATTTCTTTCACATAAATTATTACTACTACTACAACTAGTTCCAATTATTGGTGGTGCCAAAAATTCTTGTTTCTCATAGTCATCATACAAACTATTCAGAGTATCAATAAGAAGCCCCAAATGATCTATGTTACCATAAACATATTTATAACAATACTCCAAATGCCTTAACTTGTACCTGAGATCCAACACAACTACATAACATAAGACTAAGCTATAACCATGCCAATATCTGTTAAATTCTTCCTTAATCTCTTCAACCATCACAACTAAAAAACTATATAGCCCTCATTTTTTTTCATCAAATGAGAATCTACTTTCCAAACTCCTCTAAAATTTATATTTGAAGTAGGATACTTGTTACAGAAAATTTACATATGGCATGATAAAAAACTTTTAAAAATTTATGAAGTTTTTAAACTTTCTTCAATCATTTGAGATAGATTATGTTCTGTCTCTGATTCCATATCTAATTTACCACTTTTAGCGACGAATGTTTTCATCACTAATAATTGTTTTTCTTGTACTGCACGACCAACATTTAAGTTAGGAACATTAAAGGTAGTAATAAAAACCACTGTTAAGAAAGTGTTGCCATAAACCATTATTAATGAGGGTTGGTGGAAACTACCATTGCTTTTGACTTAATGGCAGTTGCTTCCAAGTTATTAATGGTAATTAGATGCAACTTCTATTAATTTTGACTTAATGGTATTTGTCTTAAGCACCATTAAGACATTTAAATACACATTTAAAATTTGAGTTTTTTGCATTGTTTAAGGATCATTAAATGTTCTTGAAAATAGTATTTTATCATACTATTTAATATGTTTTTAATTTTTTTCAACTAACATCCATAAATGCACAATCTATTATTATAATAAGACAATCTTATCCTTATAAATAAAAAATTAAAAATTTTAAAATTTTAAAATTTTAAATTATAAAAATAAACCTAAAAATATTTGTATGCAAAATTTACCATATAAAATTAGCAAATATATATACATATACAAAAATTGCCCAAAAAACTAGATAAAACCACCAATATATCTATAGGGTTTATGTTTTTTAATTTTTTAAATCTTAAATTATAAAATTATAAAAAAAAATATGTATAAAAATTACCATATAAAATTAACTAAAAAATATTTATTAAAGTTACCAAAAAAAATAAAATATCTTAAAAGATTTAAGATTTTATAATTTTATAATTTAAGATTGACAATAATTAAAAGTTGAATCTTGTATTTATGAGGGTAAGATTATCTTATTCTAAAAATAAATTGTACATTTATTGATGTTGGTTGGACAATTTTTAAAACAAATTAAATAACATGATAAGATACTATTTTAAACAGCATTTAATGCTCCTTAACCAATGTCCTTAGGGTACTGATTAGCAATATCCTTAAAATTTATATCTTACTTATCGAGGTGTAAATACATTTCGCATTAATGGCACTTATTACAACAACCATAATATCTATACTTAAGGTTGATTGTGTTGAGCAACCACTCATATAATTTGAAGTATAAAAACATGATATTAGAGAAAAAAAAATCTTTAGCTTAGTGTAATCATGATCACGTTAACAAGAGCATGATGAGCATGGATGCTATTAATAGCATGGGGATTATTGAGTTTGTAACACTTGCTTTTAAATGATTTATGAATTACTCCTGGTGGTTTGTTGGAATTTAATTATTATTTAAATGCTTGCGTTTGCTATAGGAAATGACAATGGATTCCCCAGGGATTGATAAAATGGGCACAGGAACCAAAGTAAAGAGCAAAGAAAAACTCGGAGCAAAAATGGAATTTTGACCATGGAGAGTTACTATAGCTAATTAATTTTTGAAATTTTCCTGTCAGTATTTTACGGGCAATATGGTAATTCCTCCTTGCATAATGAAGGTGGCTAGAAACCAAGCTTAAGGACCAAAATGCAAAACCTCTTTCCTCTCCTCTCCATAACACCTCACCTTCACTTACCTAGCACCTTATATAAATAGCAAGGAAGTAGAAATAAAATCAAAACACTCTCAAAATTTTAGCTAGAGAGAGAGTTGGTGTCTAGAGAGAGATAGGATGAGCTAAAGAAAGATAGAAGGATCTAAGGGGGGAAAAGTGATTGGAGGCTCAGAAATATATCTAGGAAACAAGTGAAAGCTATCTAGACCACATCTAACACATTTCACATATGCACTTTTTCTCTTCTTTTTGAAGTGTATTGTTCACTCTATGAAAGATTGCATTTTTAATTATTTTTTTAGACTTAGAAAGGGATTAATATTTACATTATTTGATTCTATGATGTATATTGGATGTTAAATGCTAGTTTATTGTACTTATAAATGCTTAAAGTTTGAATCAAAGATTGGGTGTACTTTTCATGCAAAAATGAGAATAGAAATCTTAGATTTTATGATGATTGAGCTTGAAAACTTTCCATCTTTTACATTGTAAACCTTGTATGAATGGTAGGGATTAAATTTAAATGATTAGAAATGGAAATGGACTAAAAAATTGATTGGAATGGGCTAAGGACATATCTATGTATAACAGAGTAAAGCACAAAAATTGACTACCAAACATCTAGTAGTTAATTACCACATTATTTCTCTGGAAAAAAATGTCAAAATCCTAGCAACCGACTATCAGGACCCTAATAGTCAACTATTGAGATCTTGGACTGCCTAGAATTTTTCCCAGTCAGATAGTAATTGACTACTAGCCAAGTAGCAGTTGACTAGGAGCCCTTGGGTTCTAGCTAGTGGACTGACAACTTTATGTTGGATGGCTCAATGCAGGCGACTACCAACATAATGCTAGAGTGTTGCCAATTGATTTGTAGGCTCTAGAAGAGGAGAATGTACTTAGTAGCCCTCTATTTCATACTCTAAAGCTCAATCAATCATCTAGAATAGAAGATAATAAGTATTAAGTAATATGTAACATGTATTTAGAGAGAAATAAATATGAGAGCTAATGAGAATTCAAGAAAGTATTCCTAGTGTATGCATTAGTAGTAGATAGGCTCAAGATCGAGTGACTAATAGTCGGTATGGGCGACCGTTGGACATTATATGGTTAAGCCATAATTTAGGATGATAAAACATCCACTCAACCATTTAAAAGAATTGTGAAAACACTGTGATGGTGGCAAATTCTAGGTTAGTATACTTCACATAACCAACTAATTAAGAGTACCTTTGAGGAAATGTTCACTGGGCAAAGCTCTTATTGCACACTATTTCACATGGTAATAGAAAGGCACAAGGCCATATTTTATATGTTTTCCCTATATCCATATTTTGAGAATGTTCATATTACTATGTTTCATAATGATATGTGAAATGAATGAACATGCCCTAGGAGTTTGCTAAGTTTATATATACATAATGGTGGAATATAGCTCATGCTTTACTTCCAATAGATAAATTATTTGCAAACATGAGAATAATGCAAGAATGTATAGGTTTCTATATTTGTACAGATGGTACCTTAAGTGGTTTTCAAATAGGTGATTAGGCTATTGGGGTTATAAATCTCACACTTTCACTAATGTATCCAGATGTCAAGATTTCATGTGTTATTAGAGATTGAGGTTGTTTGGGTGGAAGTCCCATTCATGGGGTTAATGATGGTGATTCATGATTTATAGGTAGTATTAGTTTTAGAGGTTCCTACTCCTCTACCTCCTGTTAATAGTCATATTTTTTAGTAGCAGTAGTAGTAGATATATCCTCATATAGTTATTTTGGGTATTTTGGTTACACTATCTTTCATCATGGACCTATAGTATCTTTTGGAAAGGTCCCATGGAATTATTTTTTGTGTAAATAGATTGGGAGATAAGTATATATGAATTAGGATATGTGATGCTCTATCCAATAGTAGGCTATCGGCTAGAGTCTGAGTGGCAAGTATATCTAGCAGGAAGATCTTTTCATCAATGATTGTATATGAACAAGTATGTGTGTGTGTGTGTATCAATTAATGGTAAATTTTTTATCTAGTTAAAACTAATTATATGCACTTGAGATATTAAGTGTAGAAGCCCAAACTAAACTCCATTAATTATAATTAACTTGGTAAAAGTTAACATTGACTCAAGTAAAAGAGGTAGTAACTCGCCTATTTATATATACTATGTATAAATTAATAAACCATTAAATGAAATCATAGGTTAGGGGTATTATAGAGTGGGCACAACCATGGACTTACTAGATCAATCATCACGGGCTCAAACTTTTTTTTCAAAAAAAAAAAAGAAATTTCCCTTTTATTTTCCATAGAAGTTAATTTTAACAATGAAATAAAAAAGCAACAAAGTAAGCTAGGAAAAACAAAAGTCACAACTAATTAAATCATCATATCTTGCATCTTGTTTAACATTCTTAAACCATCAAAATAAAAGCCAATAAGAAACAATTCTTAATTTGAATTATCATAAAAATGATAAATGGAGAAAATTCTTTGGCAAACTTTCTTAAATCAAACATGCTTAACTCCCAAATTGAATGTAACAACTTGAAATAACCACACCAGTTCATAATTAAAAGTAATCCAAACACACATCACAATTTATGGATTCCAAGCTCATGTATCAGCTTTGCTAAAAGGAACACCAAAACTATCAAATAGTGGTTTACTATTCAAGTTAGAAACTTTATTTTGATTATCATCATTCTCTTTATTTTCTTCAGTGTCACCCTCCTCCTCCTCATCATCATCATCAACATCAACAAGCTCATCCAAATTTAATTATGAAAGAGCTAATAAATAAGTTTAAACTTCAATTCAAGTAATATAAATATGTAATATGACAATTATGAGATAGGATGCCTTTCTTTAGTTATACAAGCTGAAAATTCATAATTAAGGTCGTCCAATTCCTCAATAATTAAGTTTGGTGGTTCTACCCCTAATATCCAATCAAAATGTTTAGAAAAAGTTTCAAAGCTAATTAGATCATAATTCTTATTTTTCAATTGATTCGTGTGAAATTTAATTATAAATATGATTACAAATGATTATATGTGTACCCAAAAAGCAAATGGCGACAAGAACATAATAATTACTTTTTTATTTCAGCCTCGAGTTGCTAGAGAAATAAACAAGATCATTAAGCCTTTGATGCTCTAATCTATTTCTCTTTTTTGAATGAGTATGCTCAAAGACACTTTGACTTCTCTCACATCTAGAAGAACTACATGGTTGGCTTAAAATTGAATTGCTAGCTTTTGTAAATTTTCTGCACTAGATCCATAGCATTGCTACCATTGATCCAAAATGTCACACACAATAATTTAATGAAATAATCAATTTAAAAATTAAAAAAAACATATTTAATAAACTATTAATAAAGATAAATATTACTTGGCATCATTGTTTGACAACTACCAAAATCTTCTTCGCATTTGTAAAGATCATCATCTCTAGAGATAACTTATCTTCCAAATCTCTATTATTGTAAGTATATCTCTCAATGACATAAGTCTAGAAATAGAATTTTTATGTTTTTCCATTTCATTTGTGTCATATTTTTAACTTAGGTTAAACCACTAATCAATAGCATGGAGATTTTTGAGAAGTTGATTATCCCAAAGCTTTTCAAGGATTTTCAAGTAAGGCTCGACTACCTTTTTCTTTCTTTGAAACCTCTTAATCATCTCATATTTTGCTTTATGAAATGATGCATACAAAACCCCATAGCAGGCTTATCTTCACTATCCACAATATGCAGCATATGAATGGGTGGCTCTTTATGTTTCATAATACTAGCACACTCTTTCCAAAAACTCGAATTAAAAATTGAGTTCAAAAATTTTTTTCTTTGTTGTGCCTTGCGTAAGATGCAGTTGTCCATTCTCTGGATGTTACCATAAGTCTTAGAGTATCCTTTTGAGCTAATATAATTTGCAATGCAATTAAATTAGTGGCAAAGTGAGTTGGAGCTAGTCAAAGTATATCGCTTACATAGGTATGCTTCCTTATTAAATACAGAGTAAAGAAATGATTATTGACAAAATTAGTCAATTTTTTAGCTTGTATTAAAACTATACTTACCTCATCTAACTTTCCAATGTCTTACAACATCAAATTGATATAATGTGCAGCACAAGGAGACCAATAAAGGGTTGGGAATTCATTCTCTAATAACGTACCAGCAGCAACATAATTGGCAGTATTATCAGTTCCTATTTGAACTACATTTTTAGGCCCAAATACAACACAACTTCTCGAAGAATCCTATACAATAGATCAATCATCTTAGAAGATTTAGAAGCATCATTAGATTTCAAAAATATAATTCCCTTTGAGAAATAAAGTAAAAATTTTATGAGAGTTCTTATACATTAATCAATCCACCCATCTACCATGATAGTGGATGCTATTTGCTTCCAAATTGAACGGTAGCTATTGACAAAATTGTTTACTTCTTCCACATTTTTTTTCAATAAATAACCACAAAATTTCCAAATTTCAAGAGCCTTATATCAAGCAACCATACTAGCAATTGCATCAATCATTGGTTAGTACTATGAAGAAGTAACGATATTGGATAGCAAACAAGCATCAATCATCCATTTTGAAATAGCAAGATCACATCTTTCTCTTGCTTCTTTGCTTTGCAAAACACTTTTAAGTGTAGGTTGTACCCTAGAGTTGTTCTAGGCATAAAATAATAATTTATACCACTGGGTATGTTCCCTTTTCCTTTTTTTTTCCCCTAACATTTGAAGGTTGAGGTCTAGAAGTGCCTAATTCTGGAATATTATCACTCATCATTCGCTCTTGCTCTTAACTCCCACTTTCATAAGGGTTACATTCTTCAGATTCTTATTGTATCTTCTTTTAGAGTAAGTTACTATTTTAGTCCCTAAAATATACATTGTGTCTCAATTTTGTCCTTACGTTAATTTCTGTCAAATAATAGTACCGATTGTGCAGACGTGGCATGGACAAAGGATGACATAGTCTTTAAATGCCATGTCATCTAATGAGTCACACTACAAAAAAAAATTTAATTAACAAAAATCATAGTTAATGGATGCTAAAACAATAATTTAAAGGGTATTGATTTAATTCTTTTCTAAGCATACTTAGCCATGATTATAACTGTGGCTAATATTTTTAGTGAATTAAAAAGATAATTAATTCTTTTTTTTATGATACTTTGCCACAGTTATAATTGTGGCTAATATTTAATCGGCTTCTATTTCACAAAAGAACTTCTGAGTAATGGCCATTTGGTCATTATTTTCACAGTTGGTGAAGAAAGTTTGAATAATATGAAGAAACCCCATTTCAGTATATTTTTAGTTAAAAACTTCTATCTCAAGATAAATTAGATGTTAGCTTATGCATTGTCTGATTTTTTGTGTTTTTATGTGACTTCACTTGAATATTTGCCATGAACTTTGTTAAATTCCATCTTTACATCAATTTTTTTTGTGGAATTTGAAAATCTTTAGTAAATTGTGATCACTGGAGGTTGCACCATTTGGTGAAATCCAGAATAATAGGGAATGTTTCGAGAGGGGAAGCATTTGGTGTGGTTTTGGATAATAACAGCAAGGACCTTGATTTTGTGAGGTTTGTTGCTTAATTTCTTATACTTAATCCAAAGCTATTGTTGCTATACCAATTAAGGACGAGGGAGAGGAAAAATTGAAATAAAAAGAAGATATTTGAAAGGTCACAACTTTTATGATTTTTTTTTTGTGAATAAGAAAAGAATGCCATTTGATCTCATTTCATAAATGTTAGCCAAAAACCTACCAAATAAAGGGAGTTGAATTAGGTAGTTATTAACAAAATTCTTTTGAAAACTTTTAGGTTCCTTAGATTCGAGGTTCCTATTTGAAAGATTTATTTTTCAAAGAAAGACAAGTTTAACAAGAAGCAGTAAAAGAGACACCACGATTTATAGAGGCTTAAGATCCAATTGCCTTGGTCCCTACGTCCTCTCTTCAAGCACACATCAAGAGAGTTTATTCATACTAGGGCAATCACCTTACAACCTAAGTAACCCTCTCATAGGGATCAACACTAGCACTTTTATACTCAACAGCACACAAACATAGTAACACACACACACACACTAGCTAAGCTTGACATAAAGTATCCTTACCTTATCTCTCCTAAGGATCAACCCTACAAGGCTTTTACCTAGGAATACCTTACATTAACACACAGAAATACACATGAGTGGAAGAAGAGTCTTAATCACAATGACTTAGAAATTCACAATGCTAACTCACTAAAAGGATAATTTAGTTTATGACTTTATGAATGACTCTTTGATATATCTTTTTTAGGTTCTTCTCCCTTTGACTACATTATTGACAAATAGGAGCCTTTTATATGTGTCTAATAGGAGACCATTGGAGAGCTTGCCCTAACTTTGAATTTTCCCTTTGATTTAGACCTAATATATCCTGATTGATATCCTCCAACTATTTAAGCACATTTTCCTTGAGATCTTTGCATGATCAATATCTAATGAAGGAGATTCTCGTGCTGTTAAGAGCTTATTTCTATTTTTGGGATCCTATGTTTGACTTTTAGTATTAATGATCCCAACAAAACATAGATGCTACATTCTTTTATGATTTTGGTCAATAATATAATTCCTCATGTAATCATATTCGTTTAATTTCAGATGAACTCAAATATTAGCTTTTAATTTACTTTCCTTTTTCAGCCTCCTTCTATTTAGCCTTTTGACGTGGGCTTTATTGGGCTCTAGCCATTTCAAATCTTTATCCAACCTTTTTAGCAATCTCCAAAAATTAATGAGTTGAATATCATGCTCCCACTAATTAAAGCACATTTTCTTCAAAGCATTTTGTAGCACCCTTTATCCTACACTTCCTTTTAGAGATTTAAAAAAAAACTATAATATGAAAATAATTATCAGAGTGTTGGTGTTATTATTACTTATACCTGAGCAAATTTTAAAATTTTTACCAAGTTGATTAATTGAGTGCATTTAGGTTAGTCTCTACTCTCGGGTTCTCTCAATATCACAGCGAAATATATATATAATACACCTAGATTAACTATACATAAACAAGAATTTATTGGGCATAGAGGCAACAATCCTGCCATTCATAACCCCATTAATAAGTCTATTCATCAATTTAGCTTAGTTCCTATACAGATAAGTTAGAACAGGCTATACAAAATAATCCTACACTAACCCTTCTCAAAATATCATGAAGGCTAGATCAACCCTACCACGTACTTATACTATGCAAATTAAATAGTTTATATGCCCAAATTGGACACTTCTTCATACTTTACCTTTGTCTCCAGCTTAAGGGGACCTACACATCTGGTACATGCTAACACTATTGTGAGAAATGAATCTTAGTAGCAATACAACCAGTTATGAAATCCATTGACCTGTACCACTGTGTTCGCACGGAAAAAGCTCTACATTCTTTCATAAAACGTATCGCATGCTATTGGGATGAAATGAATGTAGCATTTAATCATGTTATGTGCTTATATGTATGCATGTGCATTTAGAACATATCAACTTTAAAACGTGGGAAGTGCATTCATCATCATTCTCATCATGAAACATTTCTTATAAAACACATATGGGATAGTAAACATAACATCATTTCATTTCCATAACATGCAAGCAGTACATAAAACACCCTAAGAGTAATCGGGAGAGTCACCTAGCAACAACTCCACGCACCATTGTCTATATAAATGAGCGCATGTCTATTTAAGCATACCTTAAATTTTGTACATTCTAAGTTATCCCCCTGTGGATCCAAGTACCGTAATGGTCCCTGACCCTTTTCGACAGATCATCCTTGACTAACAGAATTCCTCCCTTTCATCCCAAACGGGGTTAGTATACTCTTATGGGATCACCGTCAAATCTACCCGAATTATTTACTCTCTTCTTTTAGGTGGATCATAATACTATGTGTAACAGTCCAGCCGCCCACTTGCAGATATTGTCCGCTTTAGTGGTTATCGAGCCACCTCACGATTTTGTTCTTCCCCTTATCGAGGGGGAAAAAGCGTCCACAAGGGAGAGGTATCCACACCCTTATAAGGCATGCTTCGTTCCCCTCTCCAACCGATGTGGGACATTACAATCCACCCCCCTTAGGGAGCCCAGCGTCCTCGTTGGCACACCGATTTGGGCCCCGGCTCTGATACCAATGTAACAGTCTAGCCGCCCACTTGCAAATATTGTCCGCTTTAGTGGTTATCGAGCCACCTCATGGTTTTGTTCTTCCCCTTATTGAGGGGGAAAACGCATCCACAAGGGAGAGGTATCCACACCCTTATAAGGCATGCTTCGTTCCCCTCTCCAACCGATGTGGGACATTACACTATGGAATCACCATCCCTTTTCGATAGATCACACTCCCAGTATGCTATTCTCTACATATGCTATGAGGTGAATCGGCCCATAGTCATGGTTATGCTTAACTCTAAGTATGTGTTTCTCATATGGACTTTGGGAGATGACACTAACTTGAAGTTCGCAACCATCACGGTGTTTTCGAAATCATTTAAGTTCAAGTAGATGTTTAACCATCCCAATTTATGGCATAACCGTGGAATGCCTAACGGTCGTCCCATACCGATAATCGATCACTCGATCATGAGCCTATCTACTCTAAGGCATATATTGAGAATGCTTTCCTCTTTCCCTCTTTGTGTTTTTTACTCTCTTTATTTCACTATCCCAAGGGTATCATTACCAAAATCTCCTAGTTTCCTTTCTTACCTATGTTGTAAGCTCTTAATTAAGTTAGTATGAAGAATTACTAAGCTCTATTGTCATTAAAAACCTCCTTTCGTAAGTTAGAGGGCTTCCATTAGATTGCTAGAAGGTTAGCAGTTGGCTGGTGGCTCTCTGTA
Organism: Senna siamea; assembly: GCA_031216115.1. Taxonomy (NCBI): domain Eukaryota; kingdom Viridiplantae; phylum Streptophyta; class Magnoliopsida; order Fabales; family Fabaceae; genus Senna; species Senna siamea. The sequence continues at coordinate 17,281,638 of CM062354.1, forward strand.
TTCTTCAGATGCCAAATAGCAAGCTAGTAATCGGCTGGTGGCTTTCTGGAAAATGTTCTGGGTAAAAATATGAGCATGATAGTCGACTGTTAAGACAGCTAGTTGACTACTCAGTGCAAACCTAGGCCTGACAATTGACTGTTAGAAACTTGGTAGTTGGCTAATAAGCCTCTGTCTGCACTTATGAGTTTTCCAAGAATTCGACAGTCGACTGCGAGGATGGCCAGTCGACTGCTTAGTGCAGACTCGGGCCCGACAGTTGACTACTAGGTACCTGGTAGTCTATTACTAAGCCTCTTTCTACACTTATGGGTTTTCCAGGAACACGGAAGTCGACTACCCCATACTTAACAGTCAGTTTTTATGCTTTTCTGTAGTTTAGAAAACATGATTTTGATAATACCCAGCCCAGAATGCATTCATTTTCAATTATAAACATGTGAGCTTAATTCCCATACAACAAACTTTACTTTTCATTAAACATTTCTCATCCATTAGCCCAAACATTGTACATTCAAGGAAAAATAGTCTATATCTCTAGATGAACACAACCTAGCCCTTCCAATCCATTACAAGCACATATATAAGCATACATTCAGCAACAAAACATCCCAAAAAAGTAGAAAAGCATACAGAATGTAGGTTTAACCCCAATCTCAGTTCAAATATGTAGAAATCCATATTTTTCAACAACAGTAACATTTTAGAAAAAGATAGGGGTTTAGGATGGATTGCTACATTGATTCCTTGCAAATGTGTGTGCTTAATGTGTTAGAAATGATCCTCCCTTGTTGTAGAACTAATTTGTAGCTTCAATCAGCCTTTTCCTTCAGTAAAAATCTCCCTCCTTTACCCTAACTCGCCCCTTTCTCTCTCTACTTGCCCCTATTGTTTCTCTCTCTAAAATCTAAAGGTTTGGAAGTGTGTGGGAGATTTAGGGCTCCAGCTAGGGTTTAAGGAAGTTTGGAGAATTTGCTCTTTGGTCCTTGGGCTGTTTTGCACTCTTGGCCTCACTTAATTTTCCCTTTTCAATTGAGTCCTTAACCACCTCTTACTAAACCTTCATTTATTTCCTTTCAATTTAGTCCCTAGGCTAATGCAACTATATGCACTAATGCAACATACACAAGCATTAAACATCAAATTAACAATTATCAAAAATCCCTTTAATCATAATTGGAGCGGATGTTGCACATTCATGATTAGCAATCTTAAAGAGAGGATCAGGAAGCAATTTGTGCTTATAGGAACTTTTTTTCGTTTTCTACCTCTTACATTTGACTTTTGTAACTAGATTTCCTCCATAGTTAATCATAGCTTTCTTCTTTCCTTTTTGGTTAGTGATGTAATTGCATGATATCAAATATTATGATTTTATATTAATGTGACAAATGTGTTACTATCTCCTTAATTTTCTTCTCTATTTATGCTTCCTTAACTTAGCATCCTAATATAGGCTTAATCAATATTAGGCTTGTTTAATTAAAATTGTTAATAGGAATAAAAAACATGTGGGCTCCTAAGTTTGGTAAAAATATTTGCAACATCATTCTCCCCCTTTTTGATTATGTTAACAAATTTCCTATAAAGCTCCCCCTTAATCATAGGCTTATTTAAAATAATGCTCCCCCTAAATTTATACAACACAGAAAGATTTTCAATGAATACCAATACAACCATTTCTCACCCTTAGACATTATCAAATGGGACCAAAAAGCTAGAAATTAACTAGGAACAACTTGAAAAGCAATGGATGAAATAGGTTCCCGAGTTTCAATATTTCTAGGATCTAATATTCCTTTTCAAAATATTATTAAGAAAGAGATCATATGCTTAAAGTTATGGTACTAAGCTATTCTTGTTCATTAGTTATGTTGGACTCTACAAACCAATTAATGAACCTCGCCATGTCGAAGGGGTATGTTATAGTTTATGATTATCACTGTTGTGTAGTATCTGTGTAACCACTATGACAATAGCAACATTAGTAAAAGTGAAAACCTTCTTTGGATAATCAGGATGTTGTTAAGGCTTATGCTGGTTATGTTGGAGTGGAGAAATACATTGAAGAAACTTTTGAGAATTAGGTGGTAGTCTGACCATAATACATGATTGGGTTTGGCAACAACAAATACTTTGAGGAGTGGTTTTCTAATAGTAAGTAGAAAAATATCAAACAACATTTGTATCAATAAAAGGTTTTGAGTGCAATACAAATTTATATATGAATATTTTACATATAAGGAGTTGTAAGGAACAAACTAATACCTATTCCTAGCTTTGGCATGTCGTTCACAAACATAGATCATTTTGGGGACTTGTCCTTGATGCTTACTCTAGCTATTGAGAAACCATAAGCTGAGATCCATAACATTTTCAACCTTGTTAGTGGTCGTGTAGTGACTGCACAAGTTGCATAACGCCTTGTAAACATTGTGCATTATGACCTAAAAGCTGTTATAATTGATGCCAATAAAGTGTTCCCTTTCCATAAAATGGCAATTACATGTCTTCTACCTGATAGTGATGCTTCAAAAATTAGCATGACATTTATGGTCATAAATCATAAAATAAATTTTATCAAAAAAGGGAAGCATGGATGTCGTTCTGAAACACAAATAATTAATTTGGTGAAACTCATCCATCAATTCTGGCTTTATATTTGCCACATGCTCTCATCTTTCTATAGTTTTAATTTTTTTCAAGTTAAAGTTGTTTAAGCCTAATGATTAATATAAAATATGTAAAATGCAGCACTTCTATGCTAAGCCTAGAGCAACCAAAGATAAATTGGGATGGACAACCACCATAAACCTTCCTAAGGACCTAAAAGAAATGTTTGAACGTCATTTCTTTTATAAAATATATTTGTGCACTAGTTGCCAGCATTAAATTATATTATTTTCTTTTATATTTCTTTAATCTCTTTTGTTATAATTTTGATATTTTTAATTTATAGTTATTATTATATTAATAAAATGATATATTTTATAGTCTTTAACCTCTATTAGCCACAGTTATAGTCGTGACAAAGTATGGCCAGAAAAGAATTAAATATCTTTTTAATTCATTCATAATATTAGCCAGGGTCATAACTGTATCAACCGAAAAGATTTCGAAAGAGTTTTAAAGGATAAAATTAAATTTTTAACCCTAATTTCTTTTAAACTGAGGCTGGCACATATTTCGAGGATGAGGACTCGCAACAAAAGGTCGTTCGAAGTCAGAAACACGATCAAACGGAAAGAAATGCAATCCGATGATCAAAAGCTGGCAGAAGATGTTTCGTGGGTCAATTTCACTGACGGAGGCTAAAACCTTTGGATGGAAATGCATGCCAACATCTGGAAGGATGCCGACACCCTAAAGTATCCTCGAGTGGTCTGGGAAAAGTCGAAATCGCCGTGGTGTAATTTTTGAGGCAAACCACACCCCTCTGCCGTGCGCCACCGTACTCCACTGTGTGCCGCCGTGCCGGAGCTTCTGGACGTGCATCGAGAGAAACCGAGACCACCACGACATAGAATTCCATCATCCGATCCCATTGGTAAGGCCCTATTTCTTAAAAACTAATGGTATTTGACTGAAATAGCTGCCAAACTTAAATAGGCATTAAATTGACATAGGTATTAGGATAACCGGACTTAGGATCGAAAAATGGATGACGTGACAAGTCTGAATATTTAATTTAATGACCAGGGAATTAATTGGGCTCAGAAACTGAGATTATGTGAAGTCCTAATTTGATTTGGAGCGACAGAAGACCAGGTAGGATAATTTACGCTTCCTGAACCCTAGATTTGACTTAGTGGATACCTGAATGATTTAGATGATTTACATGGATTTATGTGCTGCTTTCGATGGAATAAATTGCATGCTTGTGTGCTGAAAACCCTAATTGCATGTTAGACACTTTGTTTATCGAGTTTAGATACCCTTAGGACGGATTTACTTAGGGTTGGATACTTGATAGCCGGTATGGGACAACCGTTAAGTATCCCTAGTACAGGGAGTTTTTAAACGAGATTTTTTTCATCGAGTTGCTTTGTCTTGTGTTAGGGATCACGCGATAAATCAGGACGACCCTAAGAAAGGTTTAAGGAGTATAAGGGGGGATAGCCTACACGGGGAAACTTTGTGATTTAGGCGTAATACCCTAGAACCCTGAGGAATAGCCGACCCTGAGCATGTGAGTTCGAATAGACTGTATGAGGATGAGAATTGGCGTATGTGCACATGCTAGGGGACGCCCTAGATGTTGATTCTCACCCGATCCTTGAGTGAGTGATTGGTGTTACGGATCACACTCACAATATAGGCTTGATTCGGGTGATTGGTGTTACAGATGACACCCAACGATAAGAGAGGTATTCTCTCTAGACGACGTGCAATTAGACGATGATTTATACTTGGTTACAGTGGATTTGTAGCCAAAGTGGATTTAGATACACCGGGCATGGGATTTTATTAGATTTTGAGTATTGATTTTTAAAAGAAATGGATTTTATGATTTTGATTATCTGCCGCAGATTTCCATGTAATAAAATGATTTTAAAGATAAGGTATTTCACTATTTTCGAACTGATTTCGGAAAGATGATTTCGGTGTTCGCACCGCTGGGTATTTAACCAGTTTTCAAATGATATTGAACTGTAAATTATTCTATTGGGATTTTATATCTCATTAGGTTGTTTACTCAGATGAACAGGGACAAGGACAGGAACCCAGACAATAGCCGATGATGCCATGGTGATAAACAGGAGAATGACTTAGCTTAGGCTTGAATCATTTTGTATATATACTTTGATGACATTGCTATTTATTGGGTTCTGTCTTTTATGTTTTCTGTATGGATTGGAGTAACTGTACATGTATAAATCAGGTATTTTACGTTGACTGTAGTGATGGGATTGATGTTGCTGTATATAGATTCCGTTATTTATGTGTGCTGTTGTTGTTGGACTGGCTGTTTGATTGTGAACATGTGATTTTGTACTTTTGATATGATCGAAGTACAGAGGAAACTCTGCCAGATTTTCGGTAGGGTTTACCACTGTAAACTTGGGAAATTCAGCTGGAATGTATGTGAATGTATGACGTGACGTGTATATGAGTTGTAGATTTCATTCCAGAGTAATTTATGATGCATGTATGTATAATTAGTTAGCTGCATGTGATTTAGGGTTGAACGAAATCTGAATGGACAACGAGAAGTCTATTTGGGTTACGCTCAACCAGTAGCGATCCCTTGACATTCCCACATCGAGAATAACTACTTAGAAAGACCCATATGCTTCCGCTAATCAGATAAGAATCGTGTATGTCGTATTAAGGGGTTGTTACAATAACCATGGGTAAAACCTTTTTTTTGTAATGTCACTCATTAGATGACATGGCATTTATTGGCCACGTCATCCTTTGTCCATGCCATGTCAACACAATTGTGACATTTATTGGATGAAATTAACACAAGGACGAAATTGAGAAAAAATGTGTCTTTTAGGGACTAAATTGAGTATTTTCATGATTCAAGGATTAATTGAGACTTACTCTTTTTTTTTTTATTGAAATCTTCTACATTTCCATTCATCTGAAAGCAAATATGAATTGGAAATTTTTTACATGACTCAACATCTCTTTTTATTCCAACCAAATGTTGTTTAAACCGATTAATTCCACCCCTTCGAAAAATTTATTAAAATATAAACATATCAAGTGTTTCTTTGTGCCAGTACCATCAAAAATTTGTAATGGCCCCATGTTGTATCAGATTTTCCTCTTGTCCCACTTATTTTAAGAGATGAATTCTATGTAGATTCAATGGTTTCTTAGGTAAGAATAGATGACATTGTTCTTTGCTCAAAATCTAAGTTTAAAAAACAATTACAAAAGCAAAATAACCAATCAAGAATCTAAACTATAAAATTAAAATAACCAGTAAAAAATTAATATTGTACATTAATAATTCAATACCAGATTTTGAAAGAACAAAATAACCCATGAAAATTCATATTCTACAATAACAAATATGAAAAGAACAAAATAACTAGTAAAAAATTAATATTCTATTATAACCAGTACAATCTAAATATAAAAAACCAAGCATCATTTTTTATTTACATTCTTGAAAAACCAATACAAAATAACCCATGCAAGTATCATTCTAATTTAAAGAACGCAAGAAAAAAACCCAATTAATAATAACAGGTTAATATTTTGAAAAACCAATAGCCATTATTTTGATTTAAGCCCCTTGAAGAAATCTATCTAAATAAAGAAAATGAAAAAAAAAATGTACAGGTGAGTTGTGAGAGACAAAGTGCGGTGGCTTAGAGCCAGGGGATCACGAAACGATGAGCTATAGTGGGTGGTAAGGGAGCTACAGTGGCTATGGCGATAAGTTGTAATGGCTCTGGCTGTGTTGCATCGTAGTGGAACTTGGGAGAAAAGCTGTGCTACAAAAATGATGTCTAATTCATATTAAGCAAATTAGAAATTTTCCCTATAGGAAAAGACATCATTTTTAGCTTTGAAAAAACAATATATGCAGTGGGTCCCAATTTGAATTTCTATGGCATGTGATAGTGTTTTATTATAAAAATGTATGCATAAATGTATGGATTTTCCATATTCGTACAATTAGTACCATTAGTGGTTTTGAAAATAGTTGTTATGACTATGGTGTTATAAAATCTCCCCTGTGTGCTGATGTGTCTAGATGCCTAGGTATTAATTTATGTTGGAGATTGACATAAATTAGGTATAGATCTTAAAGATTTTGGAATAATTGAATACACATAAGGACAATGGAATTTATACATAAGATTCATATTCTAATTTAGGAAATAAATCAAATATGTAATAATTACAAAATCACCTAATAAAAACTTTTTGATAATCATGCTATAAGAATAAATAGCGTAATTAAGCTAGTCAACATTCCCCCTCATATTGGTACGGATGTCACACATGAAGCATTTGTTTACTAAGGCCTTTGGTAAATACATTAGCAAGCTACTTTTCTAACGTCACATGAAATAAGCTTAGGATTCCATTAGTAATCTTTTATTTGATGAAATGCCTATCAATTTCAATGTGTTTTGTTCGATCATGCTGAAATGGATTATGAGCTATAACATCCATTCCTTTTATGCATGAGAGATGTTTGCTAGTTATTAGATAAGTTAATTACTTGTGTATGTTGCATGAATTGCATATAGTTGCATTAGAGTGAGGGACTAAAATGAAAGGGAAAAGGTTTAGTTAGGGAAGATACATAGGCTTTCAATACTCTAAGGGTAGTAAGCTATAATTTTAGCCAAAATACCAGTTACTGTAGCTAACAAAAATTTGAAATTTTTTGCCAAAGTTTCAGGGGCAAAATGGTAATTCTCGATATGGTCAGGGAAATTACTACTTGAGGTCGAATGATCAAAACTCTATCCTGGTATTGGATGAGGGTTGAGGTTTTTTCGACTACCCGAACTACCTATAAATAGGTAGAAATATCTAAAACCTTCACCATTTGCATCTTGAATCTAGATTTTTAGAGAGTGAAAGTAGCAAAGAGCTAGAGAGAGAAAGTGGAAATTAAGAAGGAAGAGAATCATAGGAAGAATTTGGATATCCCAGGGGCAAGTAGAACACACCAGTAAGTTTTCGAAAAAACATTGTTATGCTTTAAATCAACAATAAGGTAGCCAACAATCTAATTCTCTCATTTTTGAAAGTTTTTACTTATTTATGAAATTAAGGGTTTTACTGTTGTTTGAATGAGAGAGAAGTCAAAACCTACATTCTTAGTATTTATAACTTCTATTGGGGTGTTTTGTGCTGATTATATGTGCTTAGGATGGCTTGTAATAGATTCTAAAAAATGGGTGGTACTGTTCACCAAAGTTGACTTGAGTTGAATCCATTGTGGATGGTTTTGAGCATTTTTTTTTATTGAAGATATATGATAATTAAGTGTTAGAAACTAATCTCATGCTTTTCTAGACTTGAAATGAGTTAAAAATTGGATTAGTAGTATTTCATACTAGCAAAATGAAGCTTTAAGTTCCTACCAGCTGACTATCGTGTTCTTCATCTTCATATTTTCCAAAAAATACACGTATCAATTGACTGATAGCCCTTGGCAGCTGAATGTCATGTTCTCCAGGTAGCAGCAGACTAATAGCCTCTAGCAAACAACTGTCAGGCCTTCAATGATCGATTGCTCATAGACAATAGCTCACCAATCGACTGATACAAGATTGGTAATTAACTGATAGCTCTCTGTTTGTTGGTAGCCGACTAATATAGGGGTGACAACCAATTGATGGCGTACTATTTTGGTTTTTCAAAATTTTAACTCTGTGATTCGACTGCTATGAGACATAAATTGATTGGTAGGTAGGAAAATATGATTTTTCATGAAGAAATTATTTTGAAAGAGCCACCTAACCTTTAAAATGAAATCCAAGAGTCTAGAAAGAGTTTGTGAGTCCAAGTTTCTACTTTCTAAGGGTTATGCTCAAGAAAGTCAACAATAATGTCATTATACAAGAAAAGTATTATTTTTGGGTAACATGTAACATGAGATTGAAAAGAAAGAGAGGAAAACATAAAAGAGAAAAGAGTAAATTATTCCAAGTGCATGCATTAGTGGTAGATAGGCTCATGGTTGAGTGTGCAACACCCCATAATTTTAATTAGTCTAAATTAATGTTCTTTAATTACTTGGATCAAATTGCTTGTGTGATTTTGGTATTTATAATAAATATGCTTTCAATTTGTTAAGGTGTTTGATTTATATTACCTTTCTATCTTAGCTGAATTAAGGAAAGAAAGAAAAGTGTGGCATAGTAAAAATATATATATTGGTACACAGCTAGGAACATGAGAATGTATAGAAATAAACACACATGGAAGGCACATGTGCAATTGATGAAGGATGGGAGCTTATATTTTATACACCACGTGGGTAAGACAAAAAGAAGAAAGGAAAGAAGGATAAAGCACTCCAAAAAATATATATATGTATGCATGAATGTATATCCACACGTGCAAGTGAGAAGAACAAGTGGCATTAAGCCTCTTTCCTTCCCTTTAGCATTAATCTCAAATGGCCAATGGGTAATAGGAGAATGGAAATGGATAAAAAGCTTCACTTGATGACACGTGAGGTTATGAAAATATAATTAACAAAGGAAAGCAAAAGTGCAAAATTTTATTTCAAAAAAATATACATTAACCACACGGCTAAGAAGACGTGTGAAACACGTCCCCTTCCCTCATGCTACCTCTAAATTGTCCAAGATGGGGAAAGACTTTTGTGTGTTTGCATGGGACATGGCCCTATGAGAATCATGAAAGGAAGAGAGGTACGACCATGGAAATGTGAAGGAAAAAAAGTGCATCGTCCTTTCCTTATTTTGGACGAATGGAAATTTGAATTAGAGAAGAAAGGGGGGGTGGCATGATAGCCGAATGGAAATTGGAACAAGAGAGGAAGGGAAGGTGGAGTGATAATGGAAAAAGGCATCTTGAAAGCAAAGAAAAGTGTACTTAAAATTACACTTAGTGTAGCCATGAGAATTAGGAAAAAGGAGAGAGAGCAATTAAGAAAAGAATTACCAAAGTTACAAGCAAGAAAGTACAAGGTGTAGAATTTGGATGCCTTCCACACACTAGAAGAGAAAAGGAGAAAAGCATGCAGCCTACTACACAATAGAAAATATGACGAGAGAAGGGGAGGCTAGCATGAAGATTGGGTTAAGAAACACCAAATTTGCAAGGGAAGATGAGGGTACACTTAGGCCACACGCAATTCACCATTTGTTTTATATATTTTGTGAGCAATGAAAGTGAGCTGGAGTGAACACTAAGTGGAGGTGTATTGCAAACAAGAAAAGGGAAATAGAATAAAGTGCAGTGTGAATTTAGGGGTAAGTTAACCAAAGTTAGCAAGAAAGGAGGTGTACACTCAAACCACATGCAGGACAAGAGGAAAAAGGAAAGTGACGTGAGGGAATGGAATTAGAAATTTTAATTCTAATGAATGGATACATTTACACGTCACCTAAGAAAAAGAAAGAAGGAATTAAGATTTTCAATTTGTGATACACACAACACACCCTCACGACAAGAAAGAAAAGAGAGAGCATTCCACACTTTAGATACACATCCACACATTTGGTCAAGGCAAGGAGAGAAAGAAAAAAAGAAAGGGAGAGAACATGAGCTTTAATGGTATCATTTAAAGAATGGAAAAAGGAAAATTTAAATGATAAAACATGAAATTCTCTTGAGTTTCCCTTAGGCAAAAATCATGGAAATTCTCCTTTGAAATTTATTAAAATTTTATAAGAGAAATATATTATTCAAGAATGGAGAATTTTATTGATTTAGGCAAAATTGTCATAAGTAAATATGACAAAGAGGTATTGTATGCTGATAGAAAAAGGGAAATGTAACTAACAAAGGAAAAGAAAGAATGATACACAATTATGTTATAAAGGTGGCTAAGTGCCCACGATTTACGAGGTGTGGCCAAAGGTGCTCTATACCCTTGACCTAGTGTTCATGATGATTTTATTCAGGTGGCCAAGTGTCCACGATTTATGAGGTGTGGTCGAAGGTGCTCCATCCATGTCACCTAGTAAGGCGTGGCCAAATGTACTCCATGCCCGTGACTTAATGTCTGCGATAATGCTAAACGGGTGGCCAAGTGTCCCCGATTTATGAGGTGTGGTCGAAGGTGATCCACACATGCAACCTAGTAAGGCGTGGCCAAAGGTGCTCCGTGCCTGTGACCTAGTGCTTGCAATGATGCTAAACGGGTGGCCAAGTGCCCCCGATTTTGAGGTGTGGCCGAAGGTGCTCCACACATGCGACCTAGTGAGGTGTGGCTGAAAGTGCTCCACGCCCATGACCTAGTGTCCACGATGATTTTACACGGGTGGCCAAGTGTTCATGTCCTTGGAGTGTGACCAAAGGTGCTTCACGCTTTAAGGAGAAACCAAGTTTAGGAATGAAATGTATGAACTATTTCTGTTTAATTTCGTATTCACGTGTATAGTTTCTAAGAATATGTTTCACTTTAAAAAGGATATCTAATTTTATTACAGTGACATCTAAATTCATCATGCAATGCTTGCCAATTAGTATTTATGAATAATGCTGTGTTTTTTTATATACCAAGAAGGTAGAATTAAATAATTTGGTGCTTGCACCCTGATACATATTATTTGATTTTTTAAAACCCTAAATTGTTAAGCTACTGGAAAACTTGTGTTTCTCATTTATTTGCTAATATGTATCAGATGTGGACACCTAGCTGTGCAAGAGAGATGAGAGCCCTTTTTGTTGAAAAATGCTTTTGTAATTTCTTATTTTTGGGTCCTGATTCTAGATGTATGTTGGGATTAGAATTAAGACTATTAATTTGCCTGTGTACATGTATATGAGAAGGGAATAGGAAATTCATAGGAAAGGGATATGTGAAGGACCTATTCAGCTCAATTCTTTGTAAAAGGAGTTTGAGTGACAGGCTTGTTGTCTCCTGACTCCTTACAGACGGGTACTTCATCTATCCCAATATCTAATTACAGAAGAATGTAATGAACATACATTATTGTACGCTGATTATTGGCATTATAGTTTTAAACTTCTGCTGTGTAGTGTAGTATTTTGTTTCTACTGTGCATATGAGATTTAATCTGAGCAAAAGATCCCGAACCTAATTCGCTTAATATAATTTAATGGTATAATTGCTTAGACATTAATTAAATAAATGATAAGGGTAATGTACTAACCTATCTGTTTACAACGAAGGAATTGTAATACTAGATAGGGGCGTTACATTAAGTGGTATCAGAGCACAACTACCTAGGGTAGAAACAAGGTAGAATTCCTCAAGGATGGGACTAGTTCAGGTTAGTTGGCTGTACCTAGGTGGTTGAATAACTTGTATTTTGTTTTAAACTTGGGGAATGGAGCAGTAGGTTTGGAAAGATAGAAGCTTCTGTTGGTGTTATATGTTACCTACTTAATCATTTGTTATTGAGCCTAATCACCTTGGTAATATCTATTTTGTAGAGTGACGATATGGCACCGACACATAGAAGTAGATCACAGGCCTGAATACGAAAGTTGATGTGAATGAGCTGATATAGACCATGAGAGGCATGGCCGAGGCCATGAGGGTACAGGCTGCAGTTTCCTCCTAGTAAGCTGTAGTCTTAGCAGAAGCACTCTGCCAAGTCCAGATTGAACGGAGTGAAGACACTCAAATTGGGGCTGAACAAATAAAAACCCAAGTTGGTGGAGGTTGGACCAAATTCCAAGGAGCCAAACCTCCTATCTTTAACGTAGTGACGAATATGAAGAAGGCAGAGGAATGGATATGGAAGATGGAAGAGCCATTCAAGGTATTGGGAAGTGTTGAGACACAGAAAGTTTCCTTCACAACATATTAGCTGGAGGGGGATGCTAAATACTGATGAAAGGGGATGAAGCAGTTGATGGAGGCTCAAGGGACCCAGATCACCTAGAAGAGTTTTAAAGACGCATTCCTAGAGAAGTACTTCCTCTAGAGCAAGAGGAATGCGAAGGAAGGTGAGTTTATGTAGATTAAATAGGGCGGCCGATTGTTTGAAGAGCATCTGGCTAGGTTCGAAGAGTTGTCAAAATTCTCTTCTTACTTAAAGTGGAGAACCAACGGGGCATGGAAGGCCATACACGTGGAGAACAGTTTGGATTAGAAGCTTTATCATGAGGTGACATCCTAGGAGATCAAGGACTAACCCACCTTGGTAAACAAGTGCAAAATCACCTCCCGATCCCTAGCAACACTGAAAATGAGAGATAGAAGGCAGGGTTCCTTAAGAGAAAGAGCCCAACCGAATTTCACAGGGGTCAAGATAGAAAGTTCCAAAGGAACCAGACCGGGAAAAGGCCAGTGAACATTCTAACATCCTAGAGCAACTCTTCAAGATGTGGGAAGAATCATGGGGATAGGCCATGTTTGACGGGGCAGATCGTGTGCTACAGATATGGGAAGCCAGGATATATTGCTTGGAATTGTCTTACCCTGAGGAAGCTGGAAGAGACCCTGAGACCTCTTACCAAGGTAAGGGTGTATACCTTAAAGGGTAAGGAAGTGGCTCAGTTCGAGGATTTAATGCAAGGTACGTGTTTTATTAATGAAGTTCCCTTAATTGCATTGTATGATTTTGGTGCTACCCATTCCTTCATCTTAGTATATTATGTTCAGAAATTAAAATTACCTACAACCACCCTACCTTATGAGCTTGCCATAGTAGTACCCACTAATGAACATGTGTCTACTTCCTTAACTTGTTTGAATTGTCCCATTATGGTTGAAAACATAACCTTCCTAGTAGACCTTATTTGCTGACCCATGGTTAAACTATATGTCATCCTTGGTATGGACTGGCTCTCTTCAAACAATGTTATCTTGGACTACCTATCTAAGTCTGTGACTTTCATAGACACTAGACTAGTAAATATAGGGATAGAGAGGAAAAACCAAAGAATGGGTTTCTTATGTTCCTCAGAGGTAGAAAGTCAGTAGAAGCTAGAAACCATACTTGTAGTCAATGGATTCCCAAATGTGTTTCTGAAAGAGATTACTTGTCTCCCACCCGAGAGAGAGATAGAGTTTTCCATGGATCTAGTTCTTGGGGTAAGACCAATTTCCATAGCACCCTATAGGATGTCCCTGATGGAATTAAGGGAATTGAAGGAGTAGATAGAGGACCTCTTAGCAAAACAATTCATTAGACCTAGTGTGTCATCATAGGCAACACCTGTGCTGTTCGTCAAGAAGAAGGACGGGAGTATAAGGATGTGTATAGACTATAGGTAGCTGAATAAGGTACAAAGAATATGTATCCTCTCCCTAGGATTGATGACTTATTAGACCAACTAAGAAGGGCTACTATCTTTTCTAAGATTAATTTGAGATTAGGGTATCATCAAATCAGGGTTAGGAAGGAAGACATACCTAAGACCACCTTTAGGACTAGGTATGGGCACTATGAATTTTTGGTGATGCCCTTTGGCCTGACAAATGCTCTAGCTATTTTCATAGACTACATGAATCATATCTTTAGACCCTACCTCGATCAGTTCATGGTAGTGTTTATTGATGACATATTAGTGTATTCCAAGAATAGATGGGAGCATGATCAACATCTTCGGATAATGCTACAAATACTCTGGGAAAAGTAGTTATATGCTAAGCTAGAGAAGTGCAAGTTTTGGTTGGAAGAAGTCAATTTCCTAGGGCATGTGATTTCTAAAGAGGGAGTGTCAGTAGATCCCAATAAGACTAAAGCGGTAGTAAATTGGGAAAGACCCACTACTGTGACTGAGATTAAGAGTTTCTTGGGGTTAGCAGGATACTATAGATGATTCATTCAATGATTCTCACAAATAGTGATGCTCACAACTAAGTTGACCTGAAAGGATGTTCCATTTGTGTGGGACACAAAGTGTGAACAAAGCTTCCAAACCCTGAAGGAGAAATTAACCACTGCACCTGTCCTAGTCATCCTAGATCATTTGGAGAAATTTGAGTTGTACTGTAACGCATCCAAGAAGGGATTATGGTGTGTTCTAATGCAAGAAGGAAAAGTAGTAGCCTATACTTCTAGGCAGCTAAGGCCACATGAGAGAAACTATCTTACCCATGACCTAGAGTTGGCCGCCATAGTCTTTGCCTTGAAGATTTAGAGACATTACCTATATAGGTTTAGGTTTGAGGTATTTAGTGACCATAAAAGTCTCAAGTACCTCTTTGACCAAAAGGAATTAAACATGAGGCAAAGGAGGGGGATGGAATTTATTAAGGATTATGATTTTGAGTTAAAGTACCATCCAGGAAAGGCAAACATTGTGGCAGATGCATTAAGTAGGAAGTCTCTTCATGTAGCTCAACTGATGGTGAGCAAAATGAATTTAATAGAGAAATTTAGGAATATGAGGTTGTCCACTTTAGTGTTACCTAACAAGATTTGCTTAAGTGAGTTAAGGATCGAGAACACTCTTAGGCCTAAATCTTAGAAGCCCAGAAGGAGGATGAATTCCTAGAATCTCTAAAGGATTCAAAGGAGTTCACAAGGGAGGCAGATGGAATGGTAACTTTCCAGAATAGGATGTATGTCCCTAAGACAGGCGAACTGAGAGATAAGATTTTAGAGGAAGCTCACCAGAGCAGGTACACTATCCATCCTGGAGCCATTAAGATGTATCAGGACTTGAAGGAGAAGTTCTGGTGGCCAGGAATGAAGAAACATATAGCGAAGCATGTACCTAGGTGTCTAGTGTGTCAGCAGGTCAAGATTGAGCATAAAAAACCTGCTGGGCTATTACAACCCTTAGACATCCCTAAGTGAAAGTGGGATAGGATTTCAATGGATTTCATGGTAGGTCTACCAAGAACCCAATTAAAGAATGATGCTATTTAGGTCATAGTGGATAGGTTAACCAAGTCCGCTCATTTCCTACCTATCAAGATTAACTACTCCTTGGATAGACTAGCTTAGCTATATGTTCAGAAGATAGTGAGGCTTCATAGTGTAACCATTAGCATCATCTTAGATAGCGATCCTAGTTCACCTTTAGGTTTTAGAGAGCCTTACAGGAAGCCTTTGGAACCAGACTAAGTTTCAGTATGGCATATCACCCTTAAACTGATGGACAAATGGAGAGAACCATTCAGACCTTAGAGGATATGCTTAGGGATTGTGTCTTAAAGTACCAAGGGAACTGGGAAAGGAGTTTGCCACTAATTGAATTTTATTACAATAATATTTTCCACTCTAGAATAGATATGGCACCTTATGAGGCCCTCTATGGGAGGAACTGTAAGTCCCTATTGTGCTAGTATAAAGTGGGTGAGAGGCAATTGTTAGGTCTTGAGTTGGTGCAGCAGAAAACTGATCAAATTAAGATGATTAGAGAGAAAATGGTGAAGGCTCAGGACAAAAAAAAGAGCTATGCTGACAAGAGGAGAAGACCCCTAGAATTCGAGGAAGGGAACCATATTTTTTTGAAGGTATCCTCAGCTACTAGGATTGGTAGAGCTATGAAGTCTAGAAAGCTAAGTCCTAGATACATTGAACCTTTCTAAATATTGAAGAGAGTGGGTCCATCGACATACCAAATAGCCTTACCCCCTCATTTGTCAAACCTTCACAATGTTTTCCATGTCTCCCAACTCAGAAAGTACATACCCGACCCCTCATATATACTTGATGTCAATACTCTGTAATTAAAGGATAATCTAACTTATCAGCCAAAACCTATACAAATCATCGATACTAAGGTCAAGACCTTGAGGAATAAGGCCATTCCCCTGGTAAACATCTTGTGGATTGGACGACACCACAAGAAGCCACCTGGGAGAGGGAGGAGGACATGCGTAAAGCATATCCAAAATTATTTTCATGAGGTATGTATGAATTTCGAGGACAAAATTATTTTTAAGGAGGGAAGAAATGTAACACTCCATAATTTTAATTAGTCTAAATTAATGTTCTTTAATTAATTGGATGAAATTGCTTGTGTTGGTATTTATAATAAATATGCTTTCAATTTGTTAAGGTGTTTGATTTAGATTACCTCTCCATCTTAGCCGAATTGAGGAAGGAAAGAAAAGTGTGGCATAGTAAAAATATATATATAGGTACACAGCTAAGAACATTGAAATAAACACACATGGAAGGCACACATGCAATTGTGAAGGATGGGAGCTTATATTTTATACACCACGTGGCCAAGACAAAAAGAAGAAAGGAAAGAAGGATAAAGAACACCAAATATATGTATGTATGTGCATCCACATGTGCAAGTGAGAAGAACAAGTGGCATTAAGCCTCTTTCCTTCCCTTTAGCATTAATCTCAAATGGCCAATGGGTAAGAGGAGAATGGCAATGGATAAAAGGCTGCACTTGATGACATGTGAGGTTATGAAAATATAATTAACAAAGGGCAGCAAAAGTGTAGAATTTTATTTAAAAAATAGACATTAACCACACGGCTAGGAAGACGTGTGAAACACGTCCCCTTCCCTCATGCTGCCTCTAACTTGTACAAGATGGGGAAAGACTCGTGTGTTTGCATGGGACATGAGCCCTACGTGAAGCATGAAAGGAAGAGAGGTATGACCATGGAAATGTGAAGGAAAAAGAGTGCAACGTCCTTTCTTTATTTTGGACAAATGGAAATTTGAATTAGAGAAGAAAGGGGGTGGTGTGATGGCCAAATGGAAATTGGAATAAGAGAGAAAGGGAAGGTGGCGTGGCAATGGGAAAAGGCACCTTGAAAGCAAAGAAAAGTGTACTTACAAGTATACTTAGTGCAGCCATGAGAATTAGGAAAAAGGAAAGAGAGCAATTAAGAAAAGAATTACCAAAGTTACAAGCAAGAAAGTACAAGGTGTAGAATTTTGATGCCTTCCACACGCTAGAAGAAGAGAGAAAGAGAAAATCATGCAACCCACTACACAACAGAAAATGTGACAAGAGAAGGGGGGCTAGCGTGAAGATTGGGTTAAGAAACACCAAAGTTGCAAGGGAAGATGAGGGTGCACTTAGGCCACATGTAATTCCCCATTTGTTTTATATATTTTGTGAGCAATGAAAGTGAGTTGGCGTGAACACTAAGTATAGGTGTATTGCAAACAAGAAAAGGGAAATATAATAAAGTGTAGCGTGAATTTATGGGAAACTAAACCAAAGTTGGCAAGAAAAGAGGTGTACACTCAAACCACACACAAGACAAGAGGAAAAAGGAAAGTGGCATGAGGAAATGGAATTAGAAATTTTAATTCTAATGAATGGATGCATTCACATGTCACCTAAGAAAAAGAAAGAAGGAATTATGATTTTCAATTTGTGATACACACACCACACCCTCACGGCAAGAAAGAAAAGAAGAAAAGAAGAAAAGAGAGAGCATTCCACACTTTAGATACACACCCACACATTCGGTCAAGGCAAGGAGAGAAAGAAAAAAAGAAAGGGAGAGAATGTGAGCTTTGGGGAGAACACACCAAATTGGGAAGAAGAAGAGTGAAGTGGACCAAAAATAAAGAAGAAAGTAGCAAGAGGAGCAAGGAAGAAGGGAAGGAAGAGAGTCAAAGAGGGAGCCAAGTTGATCCCATTTAGTTCATCATCAAGGTAGGTTGACAATTTTTAAACTTGTGTCCCAAGGTTTCATATATATACACCATGTTTTTATAAGCTTTCATGGGACATTTTTGCTTCCCTACATTCTTAATATTATTAATGTTATGTTGTCTAAGCTTGCACAATAGATTGGCGTGTTGGTTTTATGATGAAATGATGAACATTTTTATGGGAAAATTATGGTTAGTAATGATGAATATTTTTTTTATGGAAAAATTATGGTTAGTGAATGATGAACATTTTTATGAGAAAATTTAGGCTAGCTAATGATGAACATTGTTATGGGAAAATTATGGCTAGTGAATGATGAATATTGTTATGGGAAAATTATGGTTAGTGAATAATGAACATTGTGATGGGAAAATTTAGGCTAGCTAATGATGAACATTGTTATGGGAAAATTAATGCTAGTGAATGATAAATATTGTTATAGGAAAATTATGGTTAGTAATGATGAATATTGTTGTTATGGGAAAATTTCAGTTAGTGAATGATGAATATTGCTATGGGAAAATTAAGGCTAGTGAATAATGAACATTGTTATTGGAAAAATTATGGCTAGTTAATGATGAATATTGTTATGAGAAAATTATGGTTAGTTAATGATGTGTTGATTATGGAAAAGGAATTATCCCGTTTTAATGGTATTATTTAAAGAATGGAAAAAGGAAAATTTAAATGATAAAACATGAAATTCTCTTGAGTTTCCCTTAGGCCAAATCATGGAAATTATCCCTTGAAATTTATTAAAATTTTATAAGAGAAATATATTATTCAAGAATGGAGAATTATATTGATTTAGGCAAAATTGCCATAAATAAATATGACAAAGAAGTATTGTATGCCGATAGAAAAAGGGAAATGTAACTAACAAAGGAAAACATAGAAAGATACACAATTATGTTATAAAGGTGGCCAAGTGTCCACAATTTACGAGGCGTGGCCGAAGGTGCTCTACACGTGTGACCTAGTGAGGTGTGGCCGAAGGTGCTCCATACCCGTGACTTAGTGTTCATGATGATTTTATTCAGGTGTCCAAGCGTCCACGATTTATGAGGTGTGGCTGACGGTGCTCCACCCATGCGACCTAGTAAGGCGTGGCCGAAGGTGCTCCATGCCCATGACCTAGTGTTCGCAATGATACTAAACGGGTGGCCAAGTGTCCTCGATTTATGAGGTGTGGCTGAAGGTACTCCACACATGCGACCTAGTAAGGCGTGGCCAAAGGTGCTCCATGCTCGTGACCTATTGTCCGCGATGATGCTAAATAGGTGGCCAAGTGTCCTTGATTTATGAGGTGTGGCTGAAGCTGCTCCACACATGCGACCTAGTAAGGCATGGCCAAAGGTGCTCCATGCTCGTGACCTAGTGTCCGCGATGATGCTAAACAGGTGACCAAGTGTCCCTAATTCATGAGGTGTGGCTGAAGGTGCTCCACACATGCGACCTAGTGAGGTGTGGACAAAGGTGCTCCATGCCTATAACCTAGTGTCCATGATGATTTTATACGGGTGGCCAAGTGTCCACATCCTTGGAGTGTGACCAAAGGTGCTTCATGCTTGAAGGAGAAAGCAAGCTTAAGAATAAAACGTATGAACTATTTCTGTTTAATTTCGTATTCACGTGTATAGTTTTTAAGAGTATGTTTCACTTTAAAAAGGATATCTAATTTTATTACATTGACATCTAAATTCATCATGCAATGCTTGCCAATTAGTATTTATGAATAATGCTGTGTTTTTTTATATACCAAGAAGGTAGAATTAAATAATTTGGTGCTTGCACCCTGATACATATTAGTTGATTTTTTAAAACCCTAAATTGTTAAGCTACTGGGAAACTTGTGTTTCTCATTTATTTGCTAATATGTATCAGATGTGGACACCTAGCTGTGCAAGAGAGATGAGAGCCCTTTTTGTTGACAAATGCTGTTGTAATTTCTTATTTTTAGTTCCTGATTCTAGATGTATGTTGGGATTAGAATTAAGACTATTAATTTGCTCGTGTACATGTATATAAAAAGGGATTGGGAAATTCCTAAGAAAGGTATATGTGAAGGACCTGTTCAGCCCAATTCTTTGTAAAAGGAGTCCGAGTAACAGGCTTGTTGTCTCCTGACTCCTTATGAACAGGTACTTCATCTATCCTGATATCTGATTACAGAAGAATGTAATGAACATACATTATTGTATGCTGATTATGGGTATTATAGTTTTAAATTTTTTCTGTGTAGTGTAGTATTTATTTTTACTGTGCATACGAGATTTAATCTAAGTAAAAGATCTCGAACCTAATCCGCTTTAATGAAACTTAATGGCATAACTACTCAAACTTAATAATAAAAGGATTAGAATAATGTACCAAACTTATCTATTTATATCAGAGGAATTATAATACTAGATAAAGGGTGTTACAGAGTGATCGACTATCAATATGGGACAGTTGTTGGACATTCTAAGATCGAACCATAAAATTGGGATGGTAAGTGTAGCATCCGCTCCTAATTATTGTATAAGAGATGTTTGTTAATTATTATATAAATAATTGTTTGTGTAAGTTGCATTATACTGCATATAGTTGCATTTGTACAAAAATTGGACTGAATAGGAGCGAGAAATTAACATTAAATTAGAGAAGGAATAAAGTGAAAAAGGAAAAAGGTGAATTATAGAAAATATCCAAAAAAAATTTATTGTAGCTAACAGATTCTTGAATTTCTTGGCCAATGGTTTAGGGGAAAAATGGTAATTATGTATATAGTTGAAAAATTATCATTTGGGCTGAATGATCAAGAATTAGGATCATAGTTGTAATTTTGGACCACCTATTTGTATCAGAGGCCTCATTTCTATCTGGAACTTTAAAAATCTAGAGAGAGAAAGTGAAGGAGAAAGAATCAAATCTCCATTTCCAGCAAGATTTGAATTTAGAAAAGTGATTAGGAAGTCATATAACAAAATAATCAGCTTACAAGTAAGGAATTAAGGTAGTAGAACAACCTAATCCCTTTTATTCTGAATTTACTGTTAATGTGACTGAATTTCATGATTTTGAGGTTTTCTGAAGAGAAAAAGGGATTAAAACTACATTCTTGATATTTTCAAATGCTATTAGGTGTTTTAAATTGCATGAATATACTTATGCATGCGTAAATCAGATTATAAATACCCCCTTGAAGGAATCCCAAGTGATTTGGACTCCTTGGGCCTCTATTAACTACTTAGCCCCTTTCCAACAATGCTCAGCCTCTTCGACCAGTATGTAGGCGCAAAACTGAACTTTTTGGGCCTTTGTACTCCTAAGTACTACAAACAGTTTCTCTATCTCTACTAACCACTCTTCCACCATCTTTGGGTTAAACTCGCCGCTAAAGGAAAGTGGTTTGGCTTTCTGAAACTCAGACCATCCCTTGTAAGCCTGATCCCATGCTTATTTGCCCTTGGGGTTAAGGTTACGGTTCACATTGCGATCCTCCTACAATCGAAGATTGCTCTCTGGCATCCTTAGTTCGCAAAATAATGGGCTACCAGTCGACTGATGGAAGGCTAAAAATTGACTGGTCGCTCTTTGGGATGCTTCCTGGGTAAAACGAAGAACACAAAAATTAACTACTAGGGTTACAAGTCGACTGCTATGTAGAAAACTCAGACCTGACAGTTGACTGATAGGGTTACTAGTTAGTTGCTACGTGTAAGTACAAGTTTTTGGGTTTCTTAAGAACACGATAATCAGTTGCCACATGCTGCCAGTCGATTGTTATGTCCTACGCTAATTCGAAAAACATGTTTTTGAGATTACCCAATCTAAATTTCAGTCCATTTTAAGTTTCAAAAACATATGAGCTTAGTTTCTATGCCAAAACCTCATTCTTTCTAAGCATTCCTCATCATTATGCATCCAAGAAAAACTAGCACATTCTACTAGATGAACAATAACCCAATCCTTTCTATAATTTACAAGCACAAAACTGTGCAACATTGCAACAAGCAGCACCTAATAGAAGTGGAAAACATATAGAACGTAGGTTTAAACCCTAAACATAGTTCAAATCATTCATAAATAGCATTCCTCAATAAACGTAAACATTTCAAAAATAAGGTTAGGTTGAGTTGCTACCTTGATTTCCTGAGTAATGTGCGTGTAGGATGTGTTAAAATGGTCCTTCCCTTGCTACAGAACAAATGCTTAGCCTTAAATCCTTTCCATTTTGCCCTAACCGAACAATCTCTCTTTACTTGCCCTTCTCCTTCTCTCTCTAGAAATGCTGAAGTTTGGAAATGGTGTTTTAGGGTTTAAGGTCTTTGAATTAGTAACTCTTGCTAATTGCACTATAGTCTTTAGTCATTTGTGACTTTAGCCTCACTTAGTTTTCCCTTTTCAATTTAGGCCTGAGTTATGTTTTAACTCAACTTTCTTTCCTTCCAACTAGGTCCTTGAACTAATGCAACTATATGTAATTAATGCAACATACACAACATTAAACTTAAATTAACAACTAACAAACATCTCTTAATTATATTAGGAGCGGATGTTGCAATGTTACCATGAATATATGATGAAATGACATGTTTTCTATTTTGAACATTTGGTGAACTATAACTAAGCACACATCTATAAGTACATACTATGAAGTTATAATGGCATACATCATGCATTTCATCCCAATGGATTTTGTTTCTTTAAATGAGAATGAAAGGGAATGTAGTAGATTTTTGTACAAGTACAATGTTACAAACCAGTAGATTTTAAATACATTGTTATGCTACTGGGTTTTATTCTCATATAAATGCTGGTTGTGTATCAGATGCCTAGTTACTAGTTGCTATTGGAGATTGAGGTAGAAGTGATAGAGATACCCTTTTCTAGGGTATTTCACTTTGATTGAAGAGTTAATTACTATAGTAGAAGTATCTCCATCACCTCCACCCACAGGAGGGGTGGAATTCCAAGAGTAGTGGAGTAGGTTACTTATTTTGACTGCCCTATACCCTGAATCCTTATTATTATTTTTTGAAGGATTAGGATGTTGATTTTTGATGTATAGAATAAGGGCATATAATCATCAAGATATGTGAGATAGGAATGTACTAGCAGACTTTTGTTAAGTGGGTATGAGTGATAGGCTTATTGTCTCCTTACCTTGGTCAACACACTCAGATGTCCATAAGCATATGTCTGATATATAGAACTTGTAATTATTGTAAATGAATTAAGTGAATGCATATATATATAACTATATGTTTTATTTCAAATTAATTTCACTGTGACGTTATTTGTAAGTATCCTGATTGTAGAATTCCCAAACTAATGGCACTTAACTAGTTAACTTGGTAAAAGAAAAAATTTACTCAGCTAGAGGTAGTCGTAACTCACCAATCCTATAGTATGTTATATTATAATATTTAACTAACTAAAAGAAATCGTAGGATTAGTTGCATTACACTGAGTTGGTATTAGAGCACGTTTACCATGGCTAGTTGATTATTGGATCAGTAGTGAAGGGTAGATTCCTCAAGATAGAGACTAATGCAGGCTAGTTAGCTAAGCTAAAAATTGATTGACTTGTATTATGTTTTGACTTGAAGAATGGAGTGCTAGGTTTAGGTAGATTCTTGTTGATGCCATATGATCTCTTATAAACATTATGTTATGTAGAAGGATCACCTCGGTAATATTTGTTTTATAGAGTAAATTATGGCCCTACTTAGAAGGAATATTAGAAAGGAGAAAAAAGGTGAGGATAGTATGGAAAGAATGATGCAGGTTATGTTAGGAGTGGCAGAGGCTATGAGGGAGCAAACTATTGCTACTACCTAGATCCTCAGGCAATTTCAAGAATGGAGGAATAATAATAACCCTAACCCTAACCATCAAGAAGGACAAGTAGGAAACCTGGTGTATCATGGCTCATTAAAATTTCAAAAGGCTAAACCTCTTTCCTTTAGGGGTGAGTTTGACCCAAAGGTAGCCAAAGAGTGGTTATGGGAGATGAAGAAGTTTTTTGTAGTCCTCGAAACAATTGATGACCAAAAGGTGTTATTTTCCACCTATATGTTGGTTAGGGAGGTAGAACATTGGTGTAAAGAGGCGAACCAGTTAATGGAAGCTCAGGGAATTCAGATTACCTAGGATTTGTTTAAAGAAGTGTTCCTTGGGAAGTATTTTCCTCAAAATGTGAGGAATGAGAAAGAAATTGAGTTTATGCAGATTAAGTAGGGTAGCGTGACATTTGATAATTATTTGGCTAAGTTTAAGGAGTTGTCCAAGTTCTCCTCTTATCTGAAAATTTAACTAGAAAAGGCATGAAAGGCCATGCATTTAGAGGCTAGGTTGAGTTCTGAGTTAAAGAGTGTTGTAGCTCTGTTTGAGATTATAAATTATACTACATTGGAAAATAAGTGTCGCATAGTTGCCAAGAATCTGGAGGAGTCTGAAAAGGGGAAAAAAAAAAGCTAATCTCTTCAAATGAAAATAACTAGGATTTTTCGAAGGTAGATATAATCGGTATGGCTGAGGTTACTGAAGTAAAAATTCGATGGTAAAACCAATGATACCTAATGTTTGCCCAAAATGTGGGAAAAGTCATGATGGGCTCTACAAATGGCAACAAGTGTTTGTTATAAGTGTGGCATGCTGGGACATTTTTCTAGGAGTTGTACAATAGGAAGGAAAATGATTGAGACCAATAAACCTTCAACTGCTGGGAGAATTTATACTTTGAAAGGTAAAGAATCAGCTCAGTTTGATGATTTGATTAAAGGTAAAGGTTTGGTAGGTGATATATCATTAATTTTATTATTTGATTTTGGCGCTACCCATTCTTTCATTTCTTGTAAATGTGTGAAAAGATTGAACTTACTTATAACCCAATTACCCTATGAGTTATCTGTCTCTATCCCTGTGGGAGAACAAATTTTGACTTCTTTAGTCTGTTTAAATTATCAAATCACTGTTGAGAACTAATCTTTCGTTGTTAATCTTATTTGTCTGCCATTGATTGAGTTAAATGTTATTCTTGGGATGAACTGGTTATCTGTAAACAATGTAATCTTGGATTGCTCAGAAAAATTTGTGACTTTTATAGATACCTTACTTGTAAATAGGAGTACTGAGGAAAATAATGAAAGGATACATTTTCTATGTTCTTCTAAGGTTGAAATTTAGCATAAGCTTGATACTATCCCTGTAGTTGATGAATTTCCAGATGTTATTTTTGAAGAAATCTTAGTCTTCCACCTAAGAGAGAGATAAAATTCTCCATAAAGTTAGTTCCTAGAATGGGATCGATCTCTATAGCACCCTATAGGATGTCTCCCTTAGAGTTGACAAAGTTAAAAGTGCAAATAGAGGATCTCTTGGAGAAACAATTTGTGAGACCTAGTGCTTCACCATGGGGAGCACCAGTGTTGTTTATGAAGAACAAAGATGGAAGCTTGAGGTTATGTATAGATTATAGGAAATTGAATAGAGTGACAGTGAAAAATAAGTATCCCTTTCCTAGAATAAATGATTTGTTAGATCAGTTGAGAGGATCTACTGTATTTTATAAAATTGATTTAAGGTCAGGGTACCATTAAATCAAAGTGAGAACAGAAGACATACCTAAGATAGGCTTTAGAACTAGATATGGGCATTATGAATTTCTTCTAATGCTATTTGGACTGACCAATAGTCTAGGTATTTTTATGGATTACATGAATCGTATCTTTAGACTCTACCTTGATCAATTTGTGGTAGTGTTTATTGATGACATTCTTGTGTATTCAAAAAGTAGTGAAGAGCATGAACATCATTTTAGGATTGTGCTGCAGTTGCTTAAGGAAAAGCAATTGTATGCCAAACTAGAGAAATGTGAATTTTGGTTAGAAGAGTTAAAATTCTTAGGGCATGTAATTATAATGAATGGAGGAACAGTAGATCCTAGTAAGATAGAGGTAGTAGTTGGTTAGAAGAGACCCACAATAGTGACTAAGATCTATAGTTTTCTCAGATTAGCTAGTTACTATAAGAGATTTATTCAAGGGTTTTCACAAGTTGCGTTGGCTTTGACTATTGACTAGGAAAGATGTTCCGTTTGTGTGGGATTCCAAATGTGAACATAGTTTCAATACTCTAAAAGAAAAGCTAATCACTGTACTTGTCTTGATCATTCTGAATCATTTATAATTTTGAAGTATATTGTGACGCATCCAAGAAGGGCCTAGGGTGTGTAATGATGCAAAATAGGAAAGTGGTAGCATATACATCTAGGTAATTGAGATCTCATGAGAAAAATTATCCTACCCATGATTTTGAGTTAGAAGCCATAGTTTTTGCCTTGAAGATTTGGAGACATTACCTCCATGGGTCTAGATTTGAGGTATTTAGTGACCATAAAAGTCTCAAGTATCTTTTCAATAAGAAAGAGTTAAATATGAGGCAACGAAGATGGATGGAATTTATTAAAGATTATGATTTTGAATTGAAATACCATCAAATAAAAGCAAATGTAGTGGCGAATGCTTTAAGTAGGAAATCCCTTCATATAGCTCAAATAATGGTGAGTGAGATGACTTTAATTGAGAAATTTAGGAATTTAGGTTTGTCCACTATGGTATTACCAGATAAAATATACTTGAGTGAGATAAGAATTGAGAATAATCTTGGAACTCAAATCCTAGAAGCCCAAAGGTAAGATGAATTCTTTAAGTCCTTAAAAGACCCAAAGAAATTCAAGAAAGAAGTTAATGGAGTAATAAGCTTCCAAAATAGGTTATATATTCTAGAATTAGGGTGAATGAGGGAAAAAATCTTAGAGGAAGCCTACAAAAGCAACTATACTATTTATCTTAGTGCCATTAAGATGTATCAAGACTTGAAAGAAAATTTTTGGCGACCAGGTATGAAAGGCACATAACTGAGTATGTTGCTAAATGTTTGATTTGCTAGTAGGTGAAGATTGAACATCATAAACCTGCAAGATTGTTGCTGTAACACCCCATAATTTAATTAGCCTAAATTAATGGTCTTCAATTAAATGGATGGAACTAATAGTGTCATTAATGAATTAGTATGAATTACTTGCTTGCTAATTAATTAGATGAATTGGCTTAAAGAGGGGAAAATTTTGCTTGGATAATTCAATAGGCCAAATGGTTATATTAAAAAGTAAGCTGGCATGAAAATTAGGTGCTTAAAATTAATTCCTTATTTTCCTTTTTAGTTACTTAGCCTAAATACCAAGAGAGAAGCAATATAGGATGCAACTATTTAAGATATATGCATGTATGTTCCTTTCATGTTATTCCATGTGAAAGGAGGGAAGGGAAATTATTATTTCATGTATGAAACCTCCAAGTCACATGTGAACTAAGAAGGAAAGAAATTTCATGTATCTTGTGTGTGGGACCAATGGACAATAGGAAGGAGAAAGGGAAATTAATAAATAAATAAATAAATATGCATGCATCAACAAGGGTGCAAAATTTTATTAATTAAGAGGAGTTGTTATGGGGATAACCATATGCAAGGAGAGGAAATGGGAAAGGAAAGAGTCCAAAAATATAAATATATATATATTGGTGTGTCTTTCATGCCTCTCACGTGAAGGGGAATGGGAAATTTCATCTTCTTGTGCAAAGGAATATGCACACGGCAAGAGGGGAATGAGATGCACACCCACACGTGAGGGAAGAAAAGAGGGAGGAAAGGTGGCATGAAGTGTGCAACAAGCAATCCAATAGGTGCAGAATTTTTGTGCAAAACTAGTTACTTGTGGGATGCACCTAACGTATAAAAGAGGGAAAATCAATTTACAAGCAACCAAAAGGGATCTAATTAAATGAAAAAAAAAGGAGTGTAGCAAACTTCTTGTGTGGGATGTATGCTTGGGCATGTGAGGTGATAGGGAGGAAGAGAAGGGCAGCATCCTTCTCCATGTGTGGCCGAGTATGTAATGGAAATAAGAGAAAAAAAAGAGAGAAAGAGAAAGAGGAGAGGCTAAGATGGCATGAAAGGCAAGAAAAGGAGTGACTTGCAAAAAGAAATTAAATGGTACTTGAAAATACCTATGTGGCATAAGAAATGTTAAGATAATAATAATAAAAAAAAAGACAAAGAAGAGAGAGGTGTGTGTGCTACGCTATAGCATCCATGGGAATGAAAATAAAATTGAAGTGGTAACCTACACACACACCCACACGCCACCTAAGCTAAGAAAGAAAAAAGGGGGGAATTGAGAGGTTTCAATAGACACACATGAAACAAACACACGTAAAGAGAGGAAGAGAACAAGAGAAAAGGAAAGTGAGCAGCCACAATTGAAAGAAACTTCATCCATTCAGTCAAGGCAAGAAGTGAAGGATTTAGAAAAAGAAAAAGAAAGAAGAAGCAAGAAAGAAGTCAAACCAAGGGAAGCAAGGTAGGTTAACAATTCCAACAAACTTATATTCTATGTTTGAGTAACTACCATGTTTTGCATAAGTCTTCCATGGAGTATGATGTTATTATCCTACATTCTTGATAAAATGCATGCTTTATTGGCTAAGCTTATATGTTAAGTTGATGTGATGAAATGAGGATTGCATATGTAAGGGGATATGATGCCTAATGGATGATGAAAAATTGTTATGATGAAGTTAAAGATTTTCCCTTAAGCCAAAACTCTTCTTGAACTTGGTAGACCTCCCTAAAAATTTATGCTATTGTTATTGTTCAAGAAAGGAAGAATTTAATTTTAGGGATAATGGAATTTCATAATAAAATGTACATTGGAATTGATTTCCAAGAAAAGGAAATTATTATTGAAGTTATTGGAATTTTTAGAAGGAAAATGCATATTGGAATTAATTTCCAAGAAAAAGGAAATTATTATTGAAGTTATTGGAATTTTTAGAAGGAAAATGCATATTGGAATTAATTTCCAAGAAAAAGGAAATTATTATTGAAGTTATTGGAATTTTTAGAAGGAAAATGCACATTGGAATTAATTTCCAAGAAAAAGAAATTATTAGAATTTTTAGAAAGAAAATGTACATTGGAATTAACTTCCAAGAAAAAGAAATTATTCTTGAAATTATTAGAATTTTTAGAAAGAAAATATACATTGGAATTAATTTCCAAGAAAAAGAAATTAATATTGAAATTATTAAAATGTTATAAGAAAATATACCTTAGAAACTATTCCTAAGAAAAATAGAAATTTTTTTTCCTTAAATACTAAATTCCCCATACGAAATGCATAATTACATTAAACTATAAGGAAGAGAAAATTTTCCTTGAAATTAACAACATTTCCAAGAAGTACATTAATGGTAAATCCTTGAAGATATTAGAATTTTAAAGGGCATGTACACTAATAATGATTCTCAAGAAAAGAAAATTCTCCTTGGATAATTAAATAATATTAAAGGTGGCCAAGTGCCCCTAGTGCCCAAGTGTGCACAATGACCCTAGGAAGGTGGCCAAGTGTCCACATGTGCCCAAGTGTGTATAAAGAATATTAAAGGTGGCCAAGTGTCCACATGTGCCCAAGTGTGCACAAAGAATATTAAAGGTGGCCAAGTGTCCATATGTGCCCAAGTGTGCACAAAGAGTTTTAAGGGTGGCCAAGTTTCTACAAGTGCCCAAGTGTACATAGTTAAAATACAAGAAAATTTTAAAATGATACGCTTAAATAATACTTTGTTAATGTATGGTAATGTATGTCACAGCATGTTTTGTTTGACAATTTATTAGTTCCATCCTATTGACATTTTAATGGACTATATAGTGCTTGCCAATTTATAATTATGAATTAGGTTGTATTTTATTCCAAGAATGTAGAATTAATTATTTTGGTGCTTGCACCTTGATACATATTAGTTGTTTTTAAAACCCGAGTTGTTAAGCTATTAGGAAACTTGCGTTTCTTATTATATTCTAATATGTATCAGATGCGAATGCATAGCTAAGCTGGGAGTTTGAGTTCTTTTTGGGTTAAGAAATTTTTGTAATCCTTATTTTTTGGGTCCTAGTCTAGACATACTCCGGTTAGATCTAGGATTATTCTTTTTGGCATTAGTCCTGAGATGTATTTAAGAAAGAACAGGGGAAGGGATAGGTGAAGGACCGGTCCATCTTGAAAATTTGTAAAGGGAGTCTGAGTGACAGGATTGTTGTCTCCTGACTTCCTATGGACGGGTGCTTCACATATCTTGATATATGTTTACTGTAATGTAATGGACGTTATGAAACTTATTTCATTGAATTGTATGAAAGTTTAAATTCTGCAGTGTAGCATAGAATTTCTTTTATTCTATTGTACATGTAAGTTTTTAATCTGAGCAAAAGATCCTGAACCAAATCCGCTTAATATAATGGTATAACTGCTCAGAAATTAATTAAATAAAGGAAAGATAATGTACCGAACCTATCTGCTTATATCAGAATTAATGGTAATACTAGATAGGGGCGTTATAGTTGCAATCTCTAGAGATTCTTGAATGGAAATGGGATAGAATCTCCATGGATTTTGTGGTAGGATTGCCTAGAATTCAGTCAAGAAATGAAGGAACCTGGGTGATTGTAGATAGATTAACTAAATCTGCATATTTTCTACCTATTAAAATAAATTTCTCATTGAATAAATTAGCCTAATTGTATATACGAGAAATAGTGATACTCCATGGACTACCCACTAGTATTGTATTGGATAGAGACACTAGATTTACTTCTAGATTTTGGTGAGCCTTCCAAGAGGCTTTGGGTACTAAGTTAAACTTTAGTACTGCTTATCATCCACAAACTGATGGGCAAATTGAAAGAACCATACAAACTCTAGAAGACATGCTTAGGGCTTGTGTGTTAGAGCAGAAAGGAAGTTAGGAAAGGAATTTACCTTTAGTGGAGTTTTCCTATAATAATAGTTTCCACTCTAGTATAGGAATGGTTCCATATGAGGCCTTATACAAAAGAAAATGTAGATCACCTTTATACTAGTTTAAAAAGGGAGAAAGTCAAATATTAGGGCCAAAATTAGTCCAACAAATTATTGATCAGATAAAAATGATCAGGAAGAAAATGGCTAAGGCTTAAGATAAATAGAAAAGTTATACTGATAAGAGGAGGAGACCATTAGAATTTGTAGAAGAAGATCATTTTTTCCTCAGAGTATCTCCAATTATTGGTATTAGTAAGGCTATTAAGTCAAGAAAGCTGAATCCTAAATACATTGGACCATTCCAAATCTTGAAAAGAATTGGTTCACCGCTTATTGATGTGTCTTATTTTATACATATTTGCTTGATGTTAATTGTCCATTTTATGAGCATTTTATGTAATGTTATTCTAAAAATCACCTAAGTTTGCATCATTTTTACTTTCAGGCATTTTGTCAAGTCATCATCAGCAAACACAGTAATTTTGAGCCTGGACAGCTTTTAGAGCACCCAAAATGCCCCATTTGGGCCAATTTTGCTTATTGGGCTGAGCTAATGCCTCATTGGGCCTTGCACTGGGCTAGGAGCAGCATGGATTGGGAGAAGAAAAGAGAGATGCGTGTCTTTTTTAAGAGACTCTAGAATTACTTCAAGATTTTGGAGAGCCTTGCAAGAGGCATTTGGTTCTAAGTTAAACTTTAGTACTGCTTATCATCCATAAACTGATGGGAAAATTGAAAGAACCATACAAACTCTAGAAGACATGCTTAGGGCTTGTGTGTTAGAGCAGAAGGGAAGTTGGGAAAGGAATTTACCTTTAGTGTAGTTTTCCTATAATATTAGTTTCCACTCTAGTATAGGAATGGTTCCATATAAGGCCTTATACGAAAGAAAATGTAGATCACCTTTATACTGGTTTAAAAAGGGAGAAAGTTAAATATTAGGGCTAAAATTAGTCCAACAAATTATTGATCAGATAAAAATGATCAGGAAGAAAATGGCTAAGGCCTTAGATAAATAGAAAAGTTATGTTGATAAGAGGAAGAGGCCACTAGAATTTGTAGAAGGAGATCATGTTTTCCTCAGATTATCTCTAATTATTAGTATTGGTAGGGCTATTAAGTCAAGAAAGTTGAATCCTAAATACATTGGACCATTCAAAATCTTGAAAGGAATTAGTTCATCCGTTTATTGATGTGTCTTATTTTATACATATTTTCTTGATGTTAATTGTCCATTTTATGAGCATTTTACTTAATGTTATTCTAAAAATCACCTAAGTTTGCATCATTTTTACTTTCAGGCATTTTGTCAAGTCATCATCAGCAAACACAGCAATTTTGAGTCTGGACAGCTTTTAAAGCACCCAAAATGCCCCATTTGGGCTAATTTTGCTTATTGGGCTGAGCTAATGCCTTATTGGGCCTTGGACCGGGCT
Source organism: Senna siamea (assembly GCA_031216115.1). NCBI lineage: Eukaryota > Viridiplantae > Streptophyta > Magnoliopsida > Fabales > Fabaceae > Senna > Senna siamea. The sequence continues at coordinate 17,314,173 of CM062354.1, forward strand.
AGAAGCAGCGTGAATTGGGTAAAGAAAAGAGAGACGCATGTTTTTTCTGAAGCAAACCTATAGAAAAAGAGACCATGCGTGAGGAAAGAAGATCGAGATTTTAGAGCGTCCAACCGGAGCTCTGCAGTGGCATGACAGTGTGATGGTAATGGGTGACGACAAGTGAGACACCGCCGTCAGCTTTAGCCATTGGAACATCATGAATCTGTGGAGTTTCGGTGACAGACCAATGTGACATGAGAAGAAGATTCATCCACATCGCGACCGTTCTGCGGCATTTTTTGGCCGACCCACCATCCATGCCTGTTCCTCTAACTTCAACTAACTCAACGTGACCTTCCCTCAACTTGTTGGCCATCATAATGCGCCAGATCAAAAGAGCTGAGACAGACCTATGACGCAACCTAGTTGTTATTTCATGACCGGTTGTTGTTTTTTGTTCGATCTGTAGTTGAAAATCACTCCTTCGGTGCTCGACACCTTGTCCTTAATCTTCCGCCTCATCTTCAGTCGTCATTGCAGTCGTATTCCGTTAGGTACACGAGAACTTGAGATCCGACCCATTTTACAACCCGACCAACAACCTGTTTTGTAGATAGATTTGGATTGTATTTTTCTGTCAATTTTTTGGTAGTTTTCTAGTGAGATTTTGGTGGTTTTTTGGCAACCATTCTTTACAGTAACCATTGGGCATTTGAGAAGATAGGGCTTACATAAATTCTACTATTTTTATCTCCTGTTTAATTAATTGTCTGATGGATTATCTACTGTTGGAATTATCTGTTGTTATGTGTGGCTAAATTTGTAAAACCCATTAGGTCCCTGACTGTGTTGGTATTCTATTTTAAATTGTATAGATTGTTGATTTTTATGCTGTCATCTTCTTTGCCATTATGCATGTATTGTTTAAGTTTTCATTACTAGATGTCGTTGTGAATGCTAATTAGAATTCTTTTTGAGATCGAGAGATGATAATTGAAATTGGAATCTAATCGTAAAGAAAAGTTAATTTTCACTTAGAGATGAGGTTAATTAATTACTAGATTAAGAAGTAGTGACTCTTAATAGTAGTGGATTAGACCGATAATGCTAATCTAAAATCAACCATTAGGAAGAACTAGCCAATGGTAGGTTTATAGGTCTAAGAAATTCATTGAGATTGACAAAGAATTTGAATTTAACTTAGAATTCACTCACAGGTAGCATCATTAGATTCAATAGTTCATTACCCTTCATGTGTTTGCCAACTAGTATAGGTCCCCAATGGGTTTGCTTTTCTTGCCTTGGTATATTCTCTTTCATTCTTTGTCATTGGTTATTGTTTCTTACACTTAGTTAATTATTAGTATTAGTTAAAAATCAATCACTTTGACTTTTAGGCTAGATAACAGAGAATAAATAGTAACTCTAGGCTTTCCTGTTCTCGTGGGATACGACCTTGATACTCACCATTACACTAGACTACATTGATAGGTTCACTACCTTAGGTGTAGTTGCACAGGTAGCAAGCACATCAAGTTTTTGGCACCGTTGTTAGGGACATTTTGTGAAAACTAGAGTGAAATTGCTATTTGTTACTTTAGCCACTTGTATTTGTTTTATTTTTTTTTTATTTCTAGTTAGTTATTTCTTTCGTTCCAGTCAGTTATTAGCTTTTCTTAGGTCTATTTTATTTGTTTATATTTTATTTTTGATTAATTATTTTTCTATTTAGTTGTTTGTTTTTTTTCTATTTATTTATTTTGTTTTTGTTTCAGTTATTTGTTTTTATCTGTTTTATTTTATTTTTGTTTTGATTTAGTAGTCTTTGATCTAGTTGTTGGGTTATTTTGTTGTTGTTGGTTTTAGGTAATTTATGACCATGGATTCTATATCAGTCTTGGTAGCTCAAAAAAAAGGGAGCTTATGGCCAAGCAAATTTATCAATGACTGATGCCAGAGCAGGCCGCACAGTTTGGTTGTGAGTTTTATGGTAACCCACATTATAGTGAACACTATAATGCCAGAGTTATGTTTTGTAATTCTTGCACTTTTCTCTTTTCTCCTTACTCTGTTTCTACTGATTTTGAACAAGTCAATTATATAGGGAATGCCCTAAGTCAGCAGAACAATCTGTACAACAATACATACAACTCTGGGTGGAGTAACCATCCAAATTTTAGATGGATCAACAATACCCAGGATCCACAAGATTCTCAGTGGCTACACTAACAATAGCTCCAACAACAAATCACTCGTGATCAATTTCCTCAAGGACAAGAGGAGTCTAGTCTTAAGGAAATGCTCATGAAATTTGTGTCCAAGATGGACACAATCCTTAGAAATCAGCAGGCCTCCATTCAGAACATAGAATATCAAGCAGGCCAGATTTTTAAGATGTTGGTTGAAACACAGCCAAAGACGCTCCACAGCACCACAGAGTCTAAACCAAGGGAGCATTGTGATGTTATCACTCTGGCATCTGATAAGTAAGTATCTGACCCTTTACCATTGACTGATGATTATACTATTGAACAGGATGTGGTAGTCAGTAAAGAGCCAGAGCCAGAGGTAAGTGGGCTAGTGAAAATGGAGGATAAGAGTCTTACAAGGGAATATAGCCACCTATTCAATACCCTACTAGACTGAAGCAAGAGAAGGCTTATTCTGACTAGCAACTTCTTTAAGACATTCTTTCGATCATGATGATCCTGTTTATCCTATAGATGTCTTAAATGACGTTATTGAGTTTGAATTGTAGGAATTCTTGCTTAATAACCCTTTACAGGTAGCATTGTAGGGAGATGAGGAAGAGTTGTCCAACGAGCAAGTGTTGTAACAATTAGCTAATTTGTTGGCTACTGAGCCTTATAGCTTTACTGACCCTTTTGTTTCTTTTGATAGGTCAGAAGCGCAGAAGGTTGGAACTTTAGTTGATGACCCCCTAGTTCTAAAATTGCAGGAATTTCCTAAGCACTTAAGACACTCGTATCTAAATGGGGCAGAGAAGCTGTTAGCGATTAGAGAAGGTTACTTGATCCCTACTGCAAGGGATATAATTTTGGCCTCTCTTAGAGACCATCTCAAGACACTTGTTCACAAGATTCCTCTGCCTCTCCCTTTTTCACCAGAGTGGGATCAAGCTTGAACAATTTATTTTATTTTTGCTAACAATAAATTTATGACTATTGGATTTTCTGTTTGTTCAAGCTATATGTTTTTAATTTGGGATACCAACCTAGTCGTACACTGAGGGCAATATAATCCTCAAGTGTGGGGTGGGTATATGTTATTGAATTTTTTGTTTCTTTTTCTTTTGGGATACCTTTTTGCTGTACACTGAGGATAGTGTAATCCTCAAGTATGGGGTGGCGTGCTTCTAATATTTGGACACATTTTTCTTCTGTTAGTTCAGGATATTGCATATTGATGCTACTTTTTGCTGATGTTGTATTTATGCTGATAGTAGATATAAACAAGATACTTGATTTTTCTTGATTATATGCACTTAAGTTTTTTTTTTGTCTTTGAAGCATTTATAATTTAGTTTATGAATTGGTAGAAATTGTTTCTCTTAATTCATCTTGGAAAACAATTAGTGATGTTTAATGCATTATCATAGTCGGGTTATACCCGTCACCCCGATCAAGTTATACAGGTGGTACTTAATTATTTTTCAAATTGTGAAAATTTTGATTTAGGATGTTGATAATGCAAATTGCATGCACTTCTTGACTTACAATTCAGTTGAAATTTTTTTTTAGAACTATATACAATTTTACCACACTTCAAATATGAGATTTGAGCTTATTTTGAGCATTCATTACAAGTATGCTCCTAACTTTCTTGTTTGAGTGTGTATTTTGCTTTATTTTGCCTCTAAAACTTGCCTTGTAATACCTGTTGAAGTTGCGTGAACTTTTGAATGTCAAGAGATGATTTGGGCAACATAGGATACACTACTTTTGGCCAAAAAGCCCACCTTCTATGTTCCCCTTAGTTGGCCACTATTGAGCCTTGACATTTTCTTTACTTTTGTACCTTTTCTCCTTATATTCATTTTTCCTCACCCTATATGCTGAAAATTGTGTGATTTACTATTCATATTTGGATTAAAGTGCATTGTCTTGATGGATGATAATTCACTAAGTCTTTTCTTCAGATACTCCCTTCAATCCAAAGTTTTTTAGTAGCAAGACTGCATTTTTTAGAAAAAAAGAGACAAAAAAGAAAAGAAAAGAATATATATATACATATTTATGAAGAGTAGTCTTTATTCTTTTTCTCATTGGATATGTTACTCTTTGAGCATCTTCTGTTTCATTGAAAACTTGGTGAAAATTTTTGTGTTCATTAGTTTGTTTGTTTTAATCCTTTGAGTCTTCATCATGTTGAAATTTCATGAGTTCCAGCATATCTATCACCTTTTCCAAAAATGTTCCTCACCTTTACCATAACTACACAACCACCATGTCTAAGAGCATGGCCTAGCCTCCTACACGCCCTCCACTATGCCCTTGCCATTTTTGACACTAGACCACGGCCATGTGAACCTTCACGCTATCCTTGTCTATAAATAGGGAGGCAGACGAAGAGACAAGAAGAGAAGAGACTCGTGAGTGCGTGTGGCTTGGAGAGTGGCACTCCCTTCCATCCGTGAACCTTGACAATCCAATTTCCTTTTTTATCTACAAAAGGTGACAACTATGGAGATTTAACAAAGAATTGGAGGAAAATATTGAGAAGAATCAAGAGGCAAATAGGAGTATAATCAAAGAGAAGATCAGAACCAAGGCTGTTCATCCAAAACTCGATAGATGAGGGTGCACCTGTTCCCATTTTGTTCCTTCTTTACAATTATCTTTCTTTTTTTTTTCTAATCATAAACATGAGTAGCTAGATTGGTAAAACCAATTAGGGTTCCTAAACTATGTTGGTGAATTGATGTTAAATTTCTTGAATTATAAATTAGATTATGTGATCTAATTTTTTTAAGTTTTCATTACAAGACATCATAGGGTAGACTATCTAGATTCCTTTCAAAGACTCGACAGATGATCACTGGAATTTGAAACTAACTGAAAAGAACAATCGATCCTCGCTTAGAACTAAGGTTAATTGACTACTACATTAAGAGTAATTCTTAGTAGTAGTGAATTAGAACACTAATGCTAATCTACAATTAACCTTTCGGAAGAACTAGCCAATGGAAGCTTATAAGTTTTAGAAATCCATTGGGACCGACAGAGAATTGGGATTTAATTTAGAATTCACTCATAGGTAGCATAGTTAATTTAATAATTCATTATTCCTTTTGTATACATCATCTAGTTTAGAACCTCGGTGGGTTTGCTTTTCTTGACTTGATATTTTCCTTTCTTGATCAAGTGTCACTGGTTCCCTTCCTTTTTAGTTAATTAACATTAGTTTAGATAAAATCAACCACCATTTGTTTTAGGCCAGATAACAAGGAGTAAGTAGTAACTCTGGGCTTTCCCTCTCCTGTGGAATACGACCTTGATACTTACCATTGCACTAGGCTACATCGATAGGTACACTGCCTTAGGTGTTGCTACACATAAAGCATTTACAACCCATCAAGTTTTTGGCACCGTTTCCAGGGATCTTTCTAGAGAAAACTAGAGTGAAATTAGGAATTGTTACTTTAGCCATTTTTGTTTTGTTTTGTTTATAATCCTTTTCTTTCAGTTCAGTAATTGGTGTTTATTTGTCTTGTTTCAATTGATCTTTTGTTTAGCTATTCCTTTTATTTAGTTACTAGCTTTAAATTTTCATTTTCTACTCATTATTCCATTACTATATTGTTTGGTTGTCAGCTGCGTGTCATTTTTATATATCTCACATATTTTATGATCAGAAGTTTTGGTCCTGCTCCACTGGAACCTTTTCCTAAACCTGAACATTCCCTAAGATGTTTAAGGGCTCGTTTACTTGAGGAAGAGCCAGTTTAGATTCTTGTTCATGCACCACAAGAGATGGCTAATAATGACAATAATGATGAGGGTAACCGAACAATTTACGATTTTGCTAGACCTTCGTTAGAAGGAAGACAAATGTGCATTAGTCGACCTACCATAGCTGTTAACAACTTTGAAATAAAACCAAACATAATCCAAATGGTGCAGTAATAAGTACAATTTAGAGGATTGGCCAGTGAAGACCCAAACACATATATCGCCAATTTCTTGGAATATGTGACACCTTCAAGATCAATGAAACTACTGATGACGCCATTAGACTTAGGTTGTTCCCATTCTCTTTAAGGGACAGGGCTAAGAGATGGTTGCAATCCCTCCCTCATAATTCCATCACCACTTGGGAAGCTTTGGTAGAAAATTTTTTATATAAATACTTTCCTCCTGAAAAGATTGCATAGATGCGTAATAATATTTCTTATTTTGTGTAGTTGCATGATGAAAGCATGTATGATGCTTGGGAAAGATATAAGGACCTACTAAGGTGTTGCCCACACTATGGACTACTTGTATGGATGCAAGTGCAGTCCTTTTATAGTGGTCTGAACCCAGCCACTAGGAAAATGGTGGATGTAGCAGTAGGGGTGCTATAAATAATAAGACTCCTGAACAAGCACAAACTCTAATAGAGGAAATGACCATGAATAATTATCAATTGCAATCCTCTAAGGATAGATAGGGATGGCAAGGAGCAACTAACCAGGCAAACTTAGTGTCAGTCTTGGCAGCCCAGATGGAGCTATTGGCCTAAAAGATTGAGCTACTCTAAATGCTAGTCTAGGCAGCATAGCTCATTTGTGAATTTTGCGGTGGCCTACATTATGGTGTTAATTGCAATGCCAGAGGTATGTTTGCTAATTTTGTTTCATTAGCTTCTAATAGTTGTTTTGTTGATCTTGACAGGTGGACTACTTGGGAAATGTCCAAAGACAGCAAGACAACCCCTATAACATCACAAACCACCTTGGATGGAGGAACCATACAAATTTTGGATGGAGAAACAATAACTAGGGACCACTAGGTTTTCAGCACTTAAATCAATAGCAACCACAAGTGGCATCAAATCAGTTCCCTCAAGGACAAGAGAAGAAGCCTAACATTAAGGAATTGTTAATAAAATTTATGTCCACTTTTGACAACAGGCTGAGCAAACAGACACAGCTCTTAAAAATTAGCAGGCCTCAATTCAAAATCTAGAAAATCAAATAGGCCAGATTTCTAAGATGTTGATTAAAAGGCAGCCTAGCTCACTCCCCAATACCACTAAATCCAATCCAAGGGAGCACTGCTGTAATGACCCCCTTTATCATACATTACAATTATACATATCAAAGTAAACTAAAGGAAGCATAAAATAACCTCAGTAATTTTTTTACCTCTTTCTATTTAAGAAACCTAGAGGGTCGTTACTGGTTGAGTGTAACCTAAATAGACTCTTACTTTAGTCCATTCAAATTCCACTCAACCACCTTCCTGCACAGCATAGCTAATACCACCAATCATCTTATCATACACAATGGAATCTATAATTCTAAAATAGCCATTCAGAGTCAATTGAGATATAATTAACAGTAAAGCGACTAATAAATTCATATTTCCACTAGAAATTACATCTCAACCTCAATATTTACATTTCATCAGTCAGCCTCACATAATATTAAACATCTAATTATACAATCACCATTCATATGTACAAACCATAGCCTTCAAGCCAATATAACTTAAAGTTGTATAATCCATCTAGCATGCCTTGTAGCTTGACATTTCTCTCATGCCCAGCTAACTCCTAGGAATATCCTGGTCCTGGTCATCTGAAAAAATAACTTAATGAGATATAAAAATCCTAGTAAAGTAATTTATAATGTAAATAGTTTCAAAATAGTTGTAAGTCCAGCTGTGACTCTAGCACAGAAAACACCTTAAACTTATATGTGAATCACTAAATGCTTTCAATTCAACAAATATGGGAAATTTTGTAAATTTACAAGAGTATAGCATCATTTCATTTATAAATCATTTCTCTTAATAAAAGCCTATGAATTTCTGTTGCACAACAAGTCTCATGTTAATGCAAATTCACATATCTTGCATATATCACAATATCATATGATCATCATCTCATTGAATGCCATTTTTATCAAATTCATATTGGTTTTAGTTACGTTTGATCTGTAACACCAATCAGCTGAAAATAGTTAGGTGTGATCTATAAGACCAATCGCCTAGAAACGTCATCTTATTTTGTGAGTGTGATTCGTCACACTAATCAACCACTCAAGGATAGGTGAGTACCAAGTTCTAGGGCATCCCCCGGCATGTGCACATCGCTAGTCGCATCCTCTTTCCTGACTATACAGAAAATACATACATATAGTCAACTAATACCAAGGGTTATAAGTTATTACACTTAAATCAAAACGTCACCCAGTATAGACCATCCACCTTTTACTCCTTAAGTCTTTCATAGGTTTGTCTTGGTTTAACGAGCAACTCCTAATAAATACAGACCAATTAGATAACAATAGATAAATTTTATAACATAGTTTGCATCAGGAACATTCAACGACCATCCCATACTAGCCATTGGATGTCTACCCTAAGTTTCATCCATCCCTATAGCATATAACCCATTAGCTAATCTCATCAAGCAGCAATGAGTATCTCTAACACATACAGGTAATATTTCTATATTCATAAGAAAACTTTGCATTTCACAAATCAGTTTCATCACATATTTCCCATTTTGATAAAAAAATGTTTACTTACCACAAGCAATTCACAACATTATTTTAAGATAGGGGAGTGTAGATTACTCTACCTTAACTGTTTACTCCTCTCCTGACCAAGGTCTTCCTCTTTCACTTCTTAGTTATCCTTACAAATCACTTCCTGAGGAAACAATTTAAGTTTAAATTAATTCCCTCTAATTATGCATTTATGCAATTTAGGCTTAGCATTTCACTATGGGTTTTCCTCTACATTTCCCTTTTTCTTCTTAGTTTCATGTTAACTTTCACCCAACACATGTAAATTTCATGTCAGAGGGCTGCCAGTTGGCTACCATAGAGCTAGCAGTTGGCTGGTTACTCTCTAGAGGGCTGCCAGTCAACTGTCACAAAGCTAGCAGTAGGCTGGTAGCTCTCTGGAATTTTGGGTTTCACAAGATAGTTGCCTGCCAGTTGACTATCAGTAGGTTACCAATCGACTGCCAAGTAGAAATATGGACCTGACAATTAACTGATGAGGCTACCAATCGACTGCTGTACCTCTGTATTGGTTTTTGGGTTTGTCAAGAACACAAGATTCAATTGATGCATGCTAGCAGTCGGCTGCCCTATTCTTCAACAGTTCAAAAATGATAGTTTTCATAAAATCCTGGTATAGATTCCAGTCCATTTCAGTTTTAAAATGTGTAAGCCTAGATTTTAACCATTTTCATCCAAAACCCAATAAATTTCAGGATCAAATATCTATCATACAGCAAATCCACACATGCAAATCAGATGAATAGTGAAACCTAGGTGAAAAATCTAATTTAAGCTTAGAAATTACCATATGGAAGTTAAAAATCATGCATTTTAGTTCAAGAACATATTTCTAACCTCAAACCACCTTAAAATTAGTCCTTATACTCTATAAATCTAGAAAATCCAAAAATGCCCTAACCTAACTATTTTTGCTTTCTTCCCTAATTTCAGTCGATTTGATGCTTCTAGGAATGATATATTACTTCTAAATGAGAGCTAGGATGTTTTCCTAAGTGTAGGTAAGGAATTTCTTACCTAAAATTCAACTATGGAGAGTTTCCCTTTGATTTCTCCTCTTTTTCTCCCTTGCCCGTTTTCCTTTCTCCCTTTCCTTCCTAGAGGTGTAGCCTTTAGCACTGGTGTTGGTGTGGAGTAAAGTACATAGGCAAAGAGATAAAAGGGTTGGGCATAAAGACTTTTAGGGACCTCCTAGCAAAATATTAGAAATTGCTTTTAAGTCTTTCACATTTTAACCCAAGTCCCTTGTTTCATTTAATCCTTGAAAAAAATTCTAAGATTATTCTCAATAATAAATCTTAAGGAAGTGGATATTACAACTGCAAAGCCATTACTTTAAGATCTGGCAAGAAAATAACTAGACCTTTACCCTTGATTGAGGACAATGAGATTAAGCAACTAAACTAGTCAAGAAAGAACCAGAATCGGCTAAAGGAGAGCTTGTACATAGTAAAGGGTAGAAAAGCTTGGTGGCAAAATACCAACAACCCATTCCGTACCTTGCTAGAATAAAGCAAGAAATGGTTTATCAACAGTTTGGTAAGTTCCTTGATTTATTTAAACAACTAACAATTAACCCTCATTTTGTTGAAGTTATTTCACATATGCTTCGATATGCAAAGTTTTAAAAGGAATGGTAACTCTAAATGAGCAATGCTTAGTGATCCTACAAAACAAGTTACCAACAAAGAAAAGTGATCCAGGAAGTTTCACCCTACCTTGTGTCATTGGCAAACTTCCAATAAAGGATGCCTTATCTGACTTGGGGGCTAGTATCAATTTGACGCCCACCAGCTTGTTTGATAAATTGGGACTAAGTGAGCCAAAATCCACTAGGATGAGTATATAACTGGCTGACAAAACTGTTAAGTATCCTAGGGGCATAGTGGAAGATGTACTTGTGAAAGTCGATAAATTTATCTTTCCTGTGGATTTCGTTGTAATGGATATGGCAGGTGAGAGTATCATACCACTGATCTTAGGGAGACCATTCCTCGCAAACTTTAGAGCTCTTGTAGATGTTTGTGATGGAAGATTACAACTCAAAGCAAGGCATGAAATTGTCACCTTTAACCTAGTCAATTCTATGAGAAAATTCGTAGATTATGAAGATGTTGTTTATTTGATAGATGTCCTAGATGATGCAATCGAATCCTATTTGTAGGAATTTATCTTGAATGACACTTTGCAAGATGTTTCACAAGAAAAGGAAGATGGGTTGACCAATGAGCAAGTGTTGGAACAACTTGCATGTTTATTGGCTACTGAGCCCAACAACCCTACTAATATTGAGCTTGATAAGTTGACCGATCATATCTCCTCTAAAGATAGGAAAGAAATAGAAATGGTAAAACCTTCAATTGAGGAGCCCCCGGTCCTAGAATTAAAAGTGTTACCTAAGCATTTGAGCTACACCTATTTGGACAAGGTAGAAAAGATGTAAGTGATTATAGTAGCAGATCTAACTCCTAAAGAGAGAGAAATGACTTTAGCCTTTCTCAAGAAGTACCCCAGAGCCTTTGCTTATAAAATTATAGATATCCCTGGGATAAATCCTAGTTATGGTTCGCATAAAATCTTAATGGAGGACAATTATAAGCCAATAGTACAGCCATAAAGACGATTAAACCTCAATATGAAGGAAGTGATAAAGAAGGAGGTGATTAAACTTCTTAATGCAGGTTTAATCTACCTTATTTCTGATAGCTCCTGGGTAAGTCCTGTGCAGTAGTTCCCAAGAAAGGAGGCACAATAATGATAAAGAATGAGAAGGACAAACTTATATTGATAAGGCCGATAACAGGTTTGTATAGATTAATGGAGATTGAACGACACAACCTAAAAAGATCATTACCCCTTTCATTTATCGATCAGATGCTTGAACGTCTGATAGGTCACATGTTTTATTCTTTCCTTGATGGTTTCTCGGGATACTTTCAAATTCCCATTGCTCCTAAGGACCAAGAAAAGATAGCTTTTACCTACCCCTGTGGAACATTCGAGTATAGGAGAATGCCTTTTGGACTGTGCAATACACCATGTAACATCCGCTCTTTCTATCTATTGAGAGATGTATATTAGCTTTAAATAAGTTGAATGCTCGTGTTTGTTGCATTAGATTGCATGTAGTTGCATTAGAAGGAGGGACCAAATTGGAAAGAGAAGAACAAGGACCTAAGTGAAAAGAAAAAGTGTTACTAGAGGAAGCTATGTAAGCTTTCTACATTTCGAGGTAGCATACCATAATTTTTGCTACAAGAGTTACTGTAGCTACCATATTTTCAAAATCTCTTGCCATTAGTTTAGGGATAAAATGGTAATTTGGCATATAGCCAGAGATATTATCATTTTGAACTACATGATTAAGAATTTAGATTAGAATTGCAATTCCCAGATCACTTATAAATAGGGCAAAACTCTAGGACTCTCATTTGGCATCTGAACTCTAAAAATTTTAGAGAGAGAAAGGTAGTTCTTAGAGAGAGAAAGTGAGAAATTGTGAAGAAAGGGGATTATAGGAAGAAGCTGAGCATTCTGAGGCTAGGGAAACACACCAACATACTCCAAAACCATCATTTATAAGTTTGAAATCAACAAAATGGTAGCAAACAACCCAATCCTCTGAAACTCAAAATTTACTGTTCATATGCTAAAATGTTAATTTTTCATGTTGTTTGAGTTAGAGAGGAAGTAAAACCTACATTCTTGACGTTTTGATTACTATTAGGTATTTTAAATTGCATTACTGTACTTATGAATGCATAAATTGGATTTTGAAAAATGAGTCCTTCATTATATTTGAGAGCAAAGTTTAATCCAAGATTTAAGTGAGATTAAACGGTATTTTGGGCCCTTTTTTGTGTAAAATGATGCTTATATATTAGTATTGAGTTGTTAATTATCAAAAGGGGTTTAGAAAATTTTTCTTAAGCAAAAATTTGGGTCAACAAAAGATTTTAAAAATAGAGTATAACGTAGTAGTCAACTTATATCTCCTATCAGTCAATTATCGTGCTCTTTAGTTGCCCAGAAACATATCTAGAGTGCCAGCAGTCGACTAGTAGCCTGTGGAAGTTAACTGCCATACTTTTATTTTCCATAAAATGGCCAAGAACATAGCAGTCGACTGTCAAGCTTGTAGCAGTAGACTAATAGCCTTTGAGTTCAAAATTTTTCAGGATAGCGAGTTGCAATTTGATTACCAGAAGGGTGAAAGTCGATAGGTAGGCTTCTGTTTTGGTAAGTAAACTCAATGACCTAGTTTGAAGCATATTAGCCTAAAAACTCCACTCAATTGAGGGATTTAAATATGAAATATAATGGCTAACATGTGATTTGAAAATGATGAGAAAGAGTATGAGAATGAATCAGAAAGAGAAGAGAAATGTGAGATTTTAAAATGAGATAAGCATGAACGATAAATGAGAATAAATGCAACTGGTTGAAGACCACAAGAATACTACAATTGTTTAAACCGCAAGAATACTGCAACTAGTCAGTACCATGAGAATATTGCAACTGGTCCTTAAAGGCCATGAGAATATTGCAACTAGTGAGTACTATGAGAATATTGCAGATGGTTAAAAACCATAAGAATATTTCAACTATTCATGAACCACGAGAATGTTGCAGATGGTCAAGGACCATGAGAATAGTCATTTATGAATGATAATTTTTAAAGATTTCTTTTATGATGCTTTTGTTTATGGCCATAGCAAAATGCTTTAATTTCTTTGTTTATGCTCTATGAATATGCAATTATAATCCTATTGCCATTATAATTGGAGAATATATCCTGTGTGATGGATATGTGATGTGATGCATATCTATTCATGAGTATATGTGAGAAAGTTGTTAATTCATGTATGTTATTCCAATAGTCATAATGTATTAACTGATTAGAAAAGAATATAGTGTATTTTCGTACCAGTACAATAGTACAAATTAGCAGTTTTAAACTTTCAAGTTGTTATTGCTAATGAGAAATATTTCTCATTAAATGGTGGTTTGGATTAGATGCCTAGGTATCAGATCCTACCAAAGGTGGAGGTGGAGTTGATAGAGCTTGGGGTATTTCCATGTTATTAAAGAGTTATAGGTTATATGTGTATGGGAAGTCCCTCCCACACCCTGATTATATTGAGTGATAAGGTTGTAAAGTAGAATTTTGATATGCCAGATATCCCTAATCCTTATTAATATTTTGGAAGGATCAAGGGGGTGATTTTTCATGTATACGTCAAGGGCATATATGTATTAAGATATGTAAGCTAGGAATTCACTAGCATTTTGTTGTTAAATAGGGTATGAGTGAAAGGCTTGTTGTCTCCTTCCCCTAGTTAACACACTCACATATCCATAGGTATATGTTTGATGGATGACACTCATAAATATTGTAAATGAATGTGAATGTATGTATATATGTTTATTTTTTATTCCAACTAATTTAATTTATTTTTTGCTGTGTGACGTGTGAGAATTACAAGTGTAGAATCCCCAAATTAGTAGCACCTAATAATTTAACTTGGTAAAAGTTAAAAATTTATTCGGATAGAGATAGTAGTAACTCACCAATCCTGTAGTATACTATATTATATTATTTAATTAACTAAAAAGAACCATAGGATTGTGGGTGTTACACACCAACCACATTTTAGAGCTGCATGATGGCAATCTTCCATGATATGATTAAGGAGTCAATGGAAGTGTTTATAGATGACTTCTCAGTTTTTGGTAATTCCTTCACCCATTGTCTAAATAATTTGGAACGAATGTTAGCTAGATATGTGGAGTTGAACCTAGCGCTTAATTGGGAGAAATGCCATTTTATGGTAAGAGAAGGAATTGTTCTATTACATAAGGTATCACATGCAATAATAGAGGTAGATAGAGCTAAAATTTGAGGTCATATAAAAACTACCACCTCCTAGTTTTGTTAAGACCATAAGGAGTTTCCTAGGACACACTGGCTTTTATAAGAGATTTATTAAAGACTTCTCCAAGATTGCCAGGCCCTTAACTCAATTGCTTGTCAATGATACACCTTTTGTGTTTGATGCTAACTATTTGCAAGCATTTGAGTTACTAAAGAAAAGATTAACCACAACACCTATTATGATCTCACCTAATTGGACGCTGCCTTTGAAGCTAATGTGTGATCCAGTGACTATGCAATTTGAGCTGTTTTGGGACAAAGGATTGATAAGAAGTTCCAACCAATATATTATGCTAGCAAGACATTAACTAATGCGCAGGAAAACTGCACCACTACTAATAAGGAGCTACTTGTAGTAGTATATGCATTCGATAAATTCTGGAGCTACTTAGTATTATCCAAGACCATGGTCTACACGGATCATTTAGCTCTAGGGTATTTATTTAGAAAGCATAATGCAAAACCTAGACTTATAAGATGGATTTTACTATTGCAAGAATTTGAGTTACTAAAGAAAGATTAACCATGACACCTATTATGATCTCACCTAATTGGAGGCTGCCTTTGAAGCTAATGTGTGATCCAGTGACTATGCAGTTGGAGCTGTTTTGGGACAAAGGATTGATAAGAAGTTCCAACCAATATATTATGCTAGCAAGACATTAACTAATGCCCAGGAAAACTGCACCACTACTAATAAGGAGCTACTTGTAGTAGTATATGCATTTGATAAATTCTGGAGCTACTTAGTATTATCCAAGACCATGGTCTACACAGATCATTCAGCTTTAAGGTATTTATTTAGAAAGCATAATGCAAAACCTAGACTTATAAGATGGATTTTACTATTGCAGGAATTTAACATAGAGGTCAAGGACAAAAAGGGCACTGAAAATTTAGCTGCAAACCACCTGTCAAGGTTAGAAAACCCAAAACTCGAAGCTCTGGATGAAAAGGCTATTAATGATAACTTTCCAAAAGAACATTTAGAGGTAATATAGGTATACACTAACCTCCCTTGGTTTTTCGATTATGCTAACTACTTGGTTACTAGAATTCTACCAATAGGTATGACAACTCAACTAAAGAAGAGAGTCTTTGTTGAACTAAAATACTATATCTGGGAAGACCTTTTTTTGTATCGAATTTGTGTAGACCAGGTAATCAGGTGATATGTACATGGGGAAGAGATCTGCCAGATCTTAAAACACTGTCGCAAAGGACCAACGGGAGGACATCAAGCAGCAAACCATATTACTAGGAAGGTGTTAGAAATAGGATTCTATTGGCTAACAATATTCCAAGATGCAAGAAAATCTATCCAAGTTTGTGATGTATGTCAACGGCCAGGTAATATCTTTGCCCAGAATGAGATGCCCCAAACTAGTATACAAGTTGCAAAAAATTTTTATGTATTAGGTATTGAATTCATGGGCCCTTTTCCTTCTTCCTATGGTAATAAATATATCCTAGTAGTCGTTGAGTACTTCTCTAAGTGGTCAGAAGCTCAAGCCTTCCCAACTAATGATGCTAGAGTAGTGACTAGGTTCCTAAAGAAATAATTTGCTAGGTTTGGCATACCTAGGGCATTGATTAGTGATAGAGGAACCCATTTTTGCAACTCCCAACTTGAGAAGGTGCTTAAGCACTATAGGGTATCTCACAGATTCTCAACACCCTATCACCTACAAACCAGTAGGTAAGTAGAGGTAACTAATAGAGGTTTAAAAAGAATATTAGAGAAAACTGTGGGGGTAAGCAGGAAGGATTGGGTAGCCAAGCTAAATAATGCATTGTGGGCTTTTAAGACAACTTATAGGATGTCTACTAGTTTTAGACCATACAAACTTGTGTATTGAAAAGCTTGTCATTGACTTGTTAAATTAGAACAAGGGCACTGTGGGCCCTTAAAACATGTATTCTGGATGTTATTTCTATAGGCAAAGAAAGATTATGGCAACTGAATTAGCTGGAAGAATGGTGCCACCAAGCTTATGAAAATTCTTCCATTTATAAGGCTCGAACAAAGAATGGCATGATAAAAGGATGCGCGAGTCTAAGAATTTTTAGGTATGAGACAAATTACTACCTTACAACTCATGTCTCCATCTCTTTCTAAGGAAGCTTAGGAGCCAATGGTCAGGACCTTACACAATCTACCAGGTATTTTCTTACAGTGCAATTGAGATTTATCACCCTGACCAGGGCAAATTCAAGGTAAACGAACACTGTCTCAAGCACTATTATAGAGACCTATTAGAGGTCGAGGAAATTTTACTTCAAGAAGTCATAAATAAATGAGTCCATTCAAGGAACTAAATAAAATATTTTTTCCTTTTTGTCAATACAATTTAGTCTTTACAAATCAATTCATATTGTAATAAAATATTTAGTTAGGGATAAATGATCCTCTTAATTAAGGTATGGAGTCTGATAACACGCAAGGGATTCCAATTGGAGAAGTGAAAGGCTATGGTAACTAAGTGATAAGATATCATTGTTGGTTTGAAGTGAAAACTTATCATTAAAAAGATCAACTCGAGTGATAACCTATCACTAGAAAACTCAACTCACATGATAAGCTATCACTAGGCTAATTTCACACGATCATGATAGCTTATCATAAGAGAACTCTTTTTCTTTAATTTCATGGAAGCATTTTTAAATTTTGAAAATTTTCAGTCATCATAATCTTTCAAAACAATTCAAAATTCTTTAAAAAAAATTGAGTTATCCTTAGTTTTCAAAAATCAAGAAGTATGATCATAGATTTTTAAAAAATTTTTAAAACACTTCTAGAAAGATCATGATAATTTTCACTTATCCTAATATCTTTTAAAACCTTTTGAAAATTCATTATCATTTTCAATCAATTTTAAAAGATATGGCTTATCAATTTCAAAATTATCCTAGCCTATCCTTTCCTTCTCTTCACGTGTGGATCTCTATGAATCAAATACTCCTCCTTGAACACAGCTACCTTGCCTATTTAAACACTCTTAGCCATGGAATTTTCCATCTTCAAAAGCTCTAGTCCTTCTTTGATATTATCTTGAGGAAAACGGCCACCCCTTGAGCAATTAATAAGAACACGATCAACTCCATCAAGTAAGTCTTCCCTACTCGTGTTTGATAATTGATATTTGCTAAGAGATTTTCTTACTTTTGAAGATATAAGAAGAAAAATTGTGCATTTAGTTTTCATAAGGGCTAGGAACCTTTTGCATGTGAATTGTTCTTCACTTTACACATTTTATTTTATTTTTTCTCTTTGCATGCTAATTGATACAATAATCTCTCATTCCATGCCATTAATTAAATTATTTTCATTCATGGATGAAAACTTTAGCATGAGTAAATTACACTAACTTAGATTATCTTCCCTCCTTGTGTAACACCCCTTATCTTACCTTAACAACATCATATTACTTTCTTAGATAAGTGGTTACATTAATTATAATCTTTAAATATATTTAAAGTTCCCGAGCATCGAATCCATCATAGATTTATTTTGCAATTAGGTTTGGGTTTTCATGCTCAGGTGAAATGCTTTGGCACAGCGGAATATAAAACATTAAACACTACAGTAGATTACATACAAAAACTTTTCATATATGCATATACATATACATTATGATATCTATTTAGTACATCGTTTCATATACAGACACGGGGATAGATGAGGTACCCATCCATAAGGAGTAAGGAGACAACAAGCCTGTCACTCATACCCCTCTTAAAAAATACCATGAGAGAATAGGTCCTTCATATATCCCTATACATATGCCCCTTTTTTTTGTCTATATATAGCCAAAAATACCAGTCCTAATTCCCAAGAAAGGGATATCTACCGTATCTAACTCCACTTCAATTACCATGCAATATCTAACCATCTAATACATATCAGTTTAGTAATGAGAATTGTATTCCCAGTAGATAAACAACCAGTTTATTTTAAAATGACTGACATGTACCACTGCAATAATGCAGAAAATACTCTACATGCAATTTAATTTCAAAACTCTTTTCATATATACACTTGGATATGATTCATTATGGAAACATGTGTGGATGTAGCTATAGAAATGAAATAAACATTCACTCAGTTCAGTAATGGAATAGGCTATAAGCATTCAATGTTTAAATATCATAACCATATTCATGTAAATCACATCTTTGTATTGCATATCATAACATGTAATAAACCTTAGCTTTTAGGAGATAGACACCAGATCATTCCCCCTGCCTCTTCTTCCTTGGGAGTATACACCAGATCATTCCCCACAAGAAAGCCTCTTTTTAGGAATGGATGCATCAAATCATTCCTCCTTATTTAATACCTTGGGAGTATACAGTAGATCATTCCCCACAAGGTAACTTTCCTGGAAGGTAAACATTGTATCATTCCTCCCCTTCACAGGCCTCAGTTTCAGGGGTCATTCACTGGGTCGTTCCTCCTCCTCATTTCAATTCCCTGGGGCACATATCAAATCATTTCCCACCAGAGAACCCTAACCTCGTATTTCACATTACATCAAGCAATTTCATGCCATTCTTTACCTCACATTTCACATCACATCATGCATTTTCATGCTATTCTTTAACCTTGCATTTCACATTACATCAAGCATTTTCATGTCATGCAAACATCTTTTACATAAATGTAAACATTCCATTGATAATAGCACAATAATGCCATGCAAACACTTTTACATAACATATGCCAATTCGGGTGGTACCTCAAGCCACTTCTAATGGACATATAAGATTGGCCATTCTAGGGAAAATGCCATATTACATTCGGCCAAGGCAAGAAAAATATGAGAATGTGGCACTTTTAACTCATTTGGTTCCTGTTTAGCATTGTTCTCATCATTTAAGCATTTTGGCAACACTTTCAATAATTATGCCTAACATTTTCTCACACCTCAAATTTGTGTAAGTGTACTTTAAGTCATCCTTTTTCATGCTTTTCTAACTCATTATTTATATCAATGATAACCATGCATCAAATCTCACAATTTCACATTTTTAGGCATACTTTTAAAGTGAAAAAGTAAGACTTTAAATTGACAACATTACTTAAAGTATGACTTGCCATGATTTTCTCTCTCTTCTTTTCTTAGAACTTGACATATATAGTCTCTAAGTCAATTTTTAAGAACAATTTCAGCATCATTCATATGCATTAATTCGGCCAAGGTGACTAATGCACACTTATTTGGTTATTTGTGAAGCTAGACAATGAGAAAAATACCCAAATGTAAAGCTAATTGAACTTTCTCTCTCTTACCATTTTCTAGCACTTTCTCTCACTAGTTCTAGCACAAAATTTTGCCAAATTTCAGCACCAAGATGAACCCTAGCATTTGGCCAAAATGAGAAAACAAGCAAAATGGAGTTGTTTCATCCTTTTCCTTCCAACACAACAACATTCATGCAAAACCATGCAAAATACCATTTTCTCACTCTTAAGAGCACAAATTCAGCATTGACATAATTTAGGGTTTAGAAAAATAAATTTCCATTTATGCAATCTTACCATTTCTTGAGTTTCCATACTTTCCAACATATATATAGTCACAACCACAAGTGATTTCCAACATATTTCACATCCAAGTATGCAAATCTACCACACACATGTAGAGAGAGAAATTGCCACCTTTCTTACAATTTTGAAAACACCATAAACTTGCCATGAAACATGAAAACAATGCATAAAGTTGTTTTATCTACCTTGAAAAGCCAATGAATATGTAATTCCCCTTTTAATTTGATGTAAGCTTCCTCTCCTCCAAGGCAAGATGAACTTCGGCCACCTCTCCTTCTTCTCCACCATTCATGACATTTCTAGTAGCTAGGAGAAGAAATAGACTGAATTAAGGTTTGACTTATTTACAAAAATGCCATTCTTGCAAATTTTGTCAATTTCATCCTTTTTCTTTTCTTTTTTACAACAATGGCATTGTCTCTCCTTGCCATTGTAATTTTAAGCAACTTCCATGGGCTGGGACTGTCCTGCCCTTCCAGAATTTCAAAATTGTATAGTGGTCCCTCAACTTTTCAGAATTTGCATTTTAGTCCTTAAGAAAAGTGCATTTTTGCCATTAAGTCCAATTTGGCCATTTTTGCTTCCTTTTTCATTCTTTTTGGTTTCAAGGAGTAAAAATCACTTAAATAAAATTCCATAAGGCTCATTTCCATGAATTTACTAATTTACTTTTATTTTAGCAAAATTACAATTTTGCCCCTAAGGAAAAATTACCTTTTTACCCTTTATACTAAAACTATCATTTCACTCTCATTCTTTCTTCTTTTGATCAAGAATGAGTAAGGATTTCTAATTCCCACCTTAATAAAATATTTAGGGTGAAACTACAATTTTCTCACATCATATAAAATTACCATCATAACCATGGTGTGAAATTACAATTTTACCCTTCTTAGGGAAAATTGCCTTTAATATTAACATAAGTAATTTCTTGCATAACTAGACTTTTCTTCTCTCTTAAATGAAAATAATAAGAGTCCTTTGTCATAACTTCACGAAATAAGAGAATTAAACTAATTATTCATTTCATGGTAAAATTACCATTTTACCCATCCTTACCAGATTTCCAATTTCATGCTTTTATCACAAAAGTGATTATAAAATGATAAAATTGTTCATTATAACTCCTTACTAAATCATCCTTAACCCTTCACAATTAATACTAAAATAATAACAACAACAACGTCATCATAAGTTAAAAGTGTTAGGAGCGGATGTTACACCTTGTCCCTTTGCTGACATATTTTTATCAGGAACAATGTCACAGCTTTCATTACCTAGCTATACCTCAAAGAGGAGAAGGACACCTGAGGTTAATCCTTCTCTCTCTTTTAGACATAGACTGCTAACATTCCAGGAGGCTAAACAGGAAAAGAGATATCAAGCCCTTCGCTTCTAGTCAATAGGAGTAGGACATTACATCAGTCTAAGTGCCATCTAAATAGTTAGCCTAGATATGGACCTTTATGAGCTCCTAGACACATTCTCATTCGCAAGTTTCTTCAGTATTAATGAACCTACCTATAGGAGTTAACCTTGGATTTTTGCAGTACATTCTCCTTGAAGAGTCAAATCACTGACTGGTCCAAACCTGACACCATATCCATCAGATTAGGGGGTATAGATTTCTCCATGTCTATACCTTACTTAGGATGGCATTTAGGCCTTTAGATAATAGAGGAACTTAATAGAAGGAAGTACAAAGGATGCCTTCACACAACCCAAGTATCGCTAAGGCCAACAACCTCCCTAATGGTTTAAGGTACCTCCATTCCATACTGGTACATACACTTACAGGCAGAGTGACAACTTGGGGTGGTGACACAGACTGACCTTTTTCTTCTTTGGGCTATGCATCAACATAGGAAAGTGGAGCTCGGTTTCATCATAACAAACCAGATCTCCACTTTCATCACAAATAGTAAGAAGACTTCACTATGTTTCAACGCATGCATCACTTAGCTGGCAAGAAAGGTAGGAGTTCTGGATGATTGCATTAGCGATCTCACAGAAGTAGGTTGGATATTGCTTGTAGGTCTAAGGTAGATGATGAACATACAGATGATCTATGTATCCCATAGCCACACTAGTCCAGTCTACAGATTGGTAAGTCAGAGGTAGGTCAGACAGCCTAGAGATGCAAATACCTTAGAAAATGGTAAGGGACCAACTAAACCCGTAAGAGTAGTTAATCAGCCATCTCTTATAGCAATGCAAGTTCATAATCCCAACAACCACATAAGTGCCTCAGTCGACCAACTAGCTAGGATAACGGACATTCAGCAACAACATATGCTGAATTCAAAGCCTTTCAGTAGGAGTTCAGAGAACACCAAGATACTCTCCAGAATACTCTTAGCCACATCTTAGTAGGACTAGAGAGACATATCCACCAATAAGATCAGATGGCTGCTCAAATCTAGAGTTTAGTCAACAGGTTACCTATTTTATCACCTTTTGCTGACTTAGACAACCTAGACATCTACTTTGAGGACCTTCTGCCACTATCTCCTTAGAACCCACCAGTGCAGTAAATGAGTGACATTTTCCTTAACTTTATTTTTTTTATCAGTTGATTCTTTTTCAATGAGTTCTTCCCATTTTGTTATCCACTAAGGACAGTGTTTCTCTCAAGTGTGGGGTGACTCCTCTCAGTTTATATTCCCAATCTCATTTTAATTTAATTTTGTTTCAGTTAGTTGTGTTTTAGTTTAACTTTGTTTCAGTATACTAAAAATGATTACTTTTTTAAGTATTTTAATTTATATCGTTATTCCATTTTTTTCAAAAAAAAAATCATTTTTTTCAAATAATTACTTTACAATGATTCATAACATGAATAGAATATAGGATACACACACAACTTCCTAAAAGTCAAACGTTTTGTTAAATTCATGATAAAACAATAATTTCATCTCATAACTCATGTAGAAAAATAGCTCTCTAACATTTAATGCTCTCTAATGTGCTTAATTATGTTTTAATTATTATAATTATATATTATTAATTAATTAATTTAATTATTTAATTATTTAATTATTATATAATTTATTTAATTATTATATATTATTATATTATTAATTATTAAATAATATTAATTAAATTATTAATTATTATATAATATTAATTAATTTAAATTTAATTTATTATTTTAATTTATTATTTAATATTTTTATTATTTATATTGCATAAACTATTAATTCATAATATTAACGAAAAGAATTGTGTGCATGACTTGACTGACAATTCAGTTGAAAATTTTAGGAACCTTATCCAACTCTCACACTCCAAATGAAAGGATTTGAGCCTAATTAAGTATTCATTACAAACATGCTTTGCATTTTGTTGTTGAGTATGCATTTCATTTGATTATGTCTCTAGAACTTGCTCTGTAATACTTGTTGTGGTTATGTGAATCTTTGAATACCATAAGATGATTTGGGTAACTTAGGATACACTAAAGTTAGCCAAAAAGCCTACCTTTTAAGCTTCCCTTAGTTAGCCACTATTGGGCCTTCACTTTTCCTTCATCACTTACACTTTCACACCTCATATTCCCTTTCTTTGCATTAACTTTCTCTGTCACCTTATATGCTAAAATTTGTGTGATTTACTCTTTATATTTGGATTAAACGTGCATTGTCTTAATGGATGATAGTTCACTAAGTCTTCTTCTCATTTTATGATGCTCCTTCTAATCCAAAGCTGTATACTAGGAAGATTGCAAGATTGACATGAAAAAAAAAAGAGAGAAAAGAGAAGCAAAAGAAAAGAAAACTGATGAATACCAAAACAGTCTTCATTCTCTCTCTTTGGATATGGTACTCTTTGAGCATCCCCTGTTTCATTAAGAACTTAGTGGAAATTGTGTTTAGCACTTTGCTACATTTAATCCTTGGAGTCTTTTTAGATCGCATAAATTTCTAGCATATCTGTTACCTCTTCTTCCTAAACTTTTCTCCTACCATTACCTCAAACCCTATTACAACCTTTTCAAGACCCTTTGATTGTGGTATTCAAATTTTCACAGTAGCGGATATGAGATTTATGAGAAAGCATATGGTAAGCATGGTTCTGTGAAATCGATTGAGAGAATTCACCACATCTACATACACTTTTGAGTGATATTGAGTGATCCCTGTGAGGCATTGGTTCTTAAATTTACAATGAATTTTTTGTTAAAGACTTGCATGCAATCTTGTTATTTCTATTATTTATCAAGGTTATGTAATAAGAATTGTGATTGAGATTCATTTGAAAAGTGTAACACCCTCAACCTTATATTCTCATTTAAGTGATTGAATAATATAGGGTGATACAATATAAGATTGGTGAGCTTACTACTACCTCTACTCGAGTATATTTGTAACTTATTCTAAGTTAAATAATTGAGTGCCACTAGTTTGGGTTACTACACTCGGGTTCTCACATGTTACGCAGCAAAAATAAATAAAGTAATTTAAATGAGATAGATAGATATAAAGATATTTACATTCACCTTCAACTGTACATAATATTTATACATACATAAACAGTAGTGTGTGACAGACATATACCTATAGATATGCGAGTTTGAGCAGGGTAAGGAGACAACAAGCTTGCCACTCATACCTTGTTTTAAGTAAAATTCTCTATCTTACATATCTTAATACATATATGCCTTTCTTACTTACACCAAAATCATCCTCCAGATCCTTTCAAAATAATAATAAGGATTTAGGGAAGTAGGCATGTCAAAATACTATATACTCCTAGTTATGCATACAGTTAGGGGGAGGGTGGTAACTCTAATACAAATAGGACCCAAAGTCCAGTGATCATAGGGAAATACCCCAGAAAGGGTATCTCTACTACTTCTTTCTCTACCTCCAACAACACTTGGTACCTAGGCATCTGATACAAATAAGCTTTAATGAGAAATATTTCTCAGTAGTAATAATCACCTATGTTTAAAAATAACTGCTTGAACCACCGTACGGATACAGAAAAATCCACTACATTCTTTTTCGTAACAATTTAAAATATTATGCTATTGGAATAATGTACATGGATTATACAAGTATCTCATGCATATACTTATGATTACACATACACTTCAACAGATATCCACCATACAGGATGTATTCTCAAACTGTAATGGTAACAACTCATATTCTCATATCAGTATAAATCATAAACAAAGAAATCATGCAATTTGATATGGCCATAGTTAAAAGCATCATAATCTAACTCTTTCAAAATTTCTATTCATAAATGAGTTCTTTTGTGGTCATGAGCAACCTGCAATCATTCTCGTGATTTTCACCATCTACATTCATTCTCATGGTTAACTGTCAACATTAATTCTCATGGTTAACCGTCAACAATATTTCTCATCGTTATCTGTCTACAAAACTTTTCCTGGATTAAAGCCAGTTGCAGCCATTCTCATGGTATAACCAATTGCATCCCTTCTTGCGGTATAACCAAATGCACTTATGCTCAATTAAAATCTCTTATTTCTCTTCTCTTTCTCATAATTTCTCAAATATTCTCATTTCTCATGTTATCCATTACAATTAAAGATTAAATCCTACATTTAAGTGAAATATTGGGCTAATTGTGGATTAAAAATAGGTTATTGAGTCAAATTTTCCAAAATAGAGAGCTACAAGTCTACTTCTAGCCTCCTGGCAGTCGAATTCCAGCTTACTGCCTCAAAATATCTCAAACAGAAAGTAATCAATAGACTCCTAGGGCCCAATAGTTGACTGCTTTGTTCTTGGCTAATTTCTAGAAAATAAGAACACAACAGTCTACTTCCAGCCCCTGGCAATTGATTGCTAGCATTTTGGATACGTTTCTAGGCAACTCAGGAGCACGATAGTCGACTGGTAGGGTCTACAAGTCAACTGCTACGTTATGTTCTATTTTAAAACTTGCCATTGACCAATTATTTTAGCCCAAGAACATGTTTTTAAAATAGTTTTGATGATTAAAAACTCAATAACAGCATAAAAACTTCATTTACCACTTGAAAACAGCCCAAACCACCAATTATTCATGCTCAAATCTTGGATTTAAACTCTTCTTTGAAACCCATGAAAAACCCATTTTTTAGATTTGCATTCATGAATTCACAAGTATATTCAAGTAATTTAAAACATCCAATAGCAATAAAAAACACTAAGAATGTTGGTTTTAATCTCCCTAAGCTCAAAATCATAAAAACTCAGAATTTCCAACCATGAATAGTATTTTTCAAAATTAAGAGAGATTAGTGATTTGATACCTTTTTCTAGGTTTAAACTTGGTATTTGATGATGGTAAAATGTTCTAGTAAGTTTTCCTAGCTTCTAGAATGCTCAAATCCAATTAACAGCTTTCTTCCTTCACAATCCAACTCTTTCTCTCTCTAATTGGTCCCCTCTCTCTTTAAAATTTCTGAATTAAAGTTACACAATGAGGTGCTCTAAAGGCTTCACCTATTTATAGGTGATCCGATCATTTGCAATTCTACTCCTAATTCTTGACCATTCAGCCCAAAATGATAATTTTTCCAACAATATGTTAAATTACCATTTTGTCCCTAGCCCATTGGTAGGAAGTTTTCAAAATTCTGTTGCTAAAGTACATCTTTTGGCTAAATTTATGGCCTATTGCCCTGAAGTTTTGGAAATTCTCACATCCATCCTCAATTCATCTTTTTCCTTTCAATTTAGTCCCTATTCTTTGTCCTCACCTAAACTCTCATTCTAATGTACCTATCTGTAATTTAATGCAACAAGCACAAGCATTTAATTCATTAAAATAAACAAACATCTTTTGGATACGAAAAGGGATGGATGTTACATTTCTCCGCTCCTTTAAAAAAATTTCATCCTCAAAATTTTTACATGCCTATTCAAATAAATCCAGATGGACTTTTCTCATATCATCTTCTTTCTCCCACGTAGCTTCTTGTGGTGATGACTGATCCCACAATACTTTTACTAGTGGAATTGTCTTATTTCTCAATTGTTCAACTTCAATACCAATGATTCTTAAAGGTCTACGATTATAAGTTAAGTTTTCTTTCAATTGTACAGTACTAGCGTTCAGAATATGAGAAGGATCTGGGATATATTTACGAAGTTGAGGAACATGAAAAACATTGTGGAGATTGGACAAAAATGGTGGTAATGCTATTTAATAAGAAGATGAACCTATTATTTTTAGAATCTAGTATGGTCCAATGTATCTAGGATTTAGTTTTCTAGACTTAATAACTCTACCAATACTAATAACTAGAGATACTTTGAGAAAAACATAATCTCTTTCTGCAAATTCTAATGTCCTTCTCCTCTTATTAGCATAACTTTTCTGTCTATCTTGGGCCTTGGCCATT
This sequence comes from Senna siamea, assembly GCA_031216115.1. NCBI lineage: Eukaryota > Viridiplantae > Streptophyta > Magnoliopsida > Fabales > Fabaceae > Senna > Senna siamea. The sequence continues at coordinate 17,341,765 of CM062354.1, forward strand.
TTCTCCCTTATCGCTTTTATTTGGTTTGTAGTTTGTTGAACTAATTTCGATGCTAGCTATCTCTCCCCTACCTCAAACCAACACAAGGGTGATCTGCACTTACTCCCAACAAGGCTTTATAAGGAGCCATTCCTATGCTAGTGTGAAAACTATTATTATAAGAAAACTCTATCAAAGACAAAGTTTTATCCCAACTCCCTTTTTGTTCTAATATACAATCTCTAAGCATATCTTCCAAAGTCTGGATCGTTCTTTCAGTTTGCCCATCGGTTTGAGGGTGATAAGCAATACTAAAGTTCAACTTAGTACCAAATGCCTCTTGTAAGGCTCTCTAGAATCTAAAAGTAAATCTAGGATCTCTATCTGATATTATACTAGTGGGTATTCCATGGAGTCTTATTATTTCTTGTATATATAAGCAGGCCAACTTATTTAATGAAAAATTTATTTTAATAGGTAGAAAATGTGTAGATTTAGTTAATTTATCCATAATCATCCAAATTGTGTCATTTCCCAATTGAGTTCTAGGCAAATCTATTACAAAATCCATGGAAATTTTTTCCCATTTCCATTCTGAAATTTCTAGAGGTTGTAACGTTTTGGCAGGTTTTTGATGTTTAATCTTCACCTGCTGGCACACTAGGCATTTAGCAACATACTCAGCTATTTGCTTCTTCATACCTAGCCACCAGAAATTCTTCTTCAAATCTTGATACATCTTAGTGGCACCAGGATGAATGGTATAGTTGCTCTTATGGGCTTCTTCTTAAATTTTTTTCCCTTAATTCTCTTAACTTTAGGATATATAACCTATTTTAGTAGGTTACTACACCATCGGTTTCTTTCTTAAATTCTTTTGGATCCTTTAAGGACTTTAAGAATTTATCTTCTCTTTGGACTTCTAGGATTTGAGTTCCAAAGGTATTCTTAATCTTCATTTCACTCAAATATATCCTATAACACCCCATATTCTCTTGATTAGTTTAAATTAAGGAAGAAAAAAAGTGCAGTAGGCCATTGGATGACTAATAGAAAATACACAAGGGAGAGAGGGAAGAAAAAGGGACACACACACGAGGAGAAAAGAATGAGGTGCTTGAATTAATTTTTATTTTCTTCCTTTTGCCTAACCAAATTACCCAAGGAGAAAAGAGTATAGCAAATTAAATATACATGCACGTGTAATTGGTGAAGGGGAGAATGTGACATAAGTAGACAAAGGGAATTTGACTACTTACTCTACCCCCTTAACCATGTAACCAATGGAAAATAAGAAGAAGGATGTGAATTTCTTTTTATATATATAACCCTATGGCAAGGACAATTGGGAAAGGAAAGGAGTGTATAGCATTTAATTATATATATATGCATCTTCAATGAAGCGGCAAAGTGGGAGAGAGAAGGAAGAGCCGTGTAATACAAGTTTTATTTTCCTTCCCTTGTACTATCTTCAACGTGACCGAGGAGGGAAATCAAGGTGCATATTGTGTGAAGGTGCAGCTTGCATGAATTCATTTTTTCCTTCCTTTGGCGCCAACAAGTGATGGAATTAAATATGCACGTATAATGCTAAAAACATGAGTCTTGCATGAAGGGATTAGCTTACGTACAATGGGTAGAGTTAAATATATATATGCATGCATCAAGTTAGGGAGATAGCTTCACAATTTCATAAAATAGAAATGCCAAACCGTGTAACTTGCATGAGGGAGAAGCTTGTATGACTTCCTTCCTTCCCTTCCTTGGCGTGACTGAGTGGCTAATACAAGAGTGCAAGGAAAGTAAATGGTACAAGATTTCATGGAGATATAGAGTGAACTTAAGTACACATGTGGCCCTAAAAAATAACAATTAAGGAAGAAAAAAAGTGCAGTAGGCCATTGGATGACTAATAGAAAATACACAAGGGAGAGAGGGAAGAAAAAGGGACACATACACGGCAAGAGCATTTGGGAATAGAGAGAGCAGCTTCACGTTTTAGAAAACACACAAACATATTCGGTGAGGGGAGAAAGAGTGAACTTGGCCAAGAAATAAAGGAGCAATGTAGAAGAAATCATGTGGAAGAAACCAGTCCCTAACAGCACTGAAGAAGAGGAAGCAGGATTATGGATTTTTCAAGAGAAAGAACCCATTCATATTCAACAAGGGCCAAGACAGTAAGTTTCTGAGGAACTAGACCGGAAGGAGGCCAATGAACATTCTAACTTCCCAGAACAACTGTTCAAAATGTGGAAGAAATCATAGGGATAGACCGTGTCTGATGGGACAGAACGTGTGCTATAGATGTGGAAAGCCAGGGCATATCTCCAGGGCTTGTCCTACCTTGAGGAAATCAGAGGAGACCACAAGACCTATTACCAAGGGAAGGGTATATATCCTAAAGGGTAAAGAAGTGGTCCAGTCTGAGGATCTAATGAAAGGTACATGTTTTATTAATGATGTTCCTTTGATTATATTGTATGATTTTGGCACCACCCACTCCTTTGTTTCATTAGATTGTGTTCAGAAATTCAAATTGCCAATAACAACCCTATCTTATGAACTTTCCATAGCAGTGCCTACTAATGAACATGTGTCTACTTCATTGATTTGTTTAAACTATCCTATTATGATTAAAAATAGAACCTTCATTGTATACCTTATCTATTTACCCAAAATTGAATTGGACATTATCCTTGGTATGGACTGGCTCTCTTCAAATAATGTCATCTTGGATTGTTTAACTAAGTTTGTAACCTTCATAGATACTAAACCAGTAATTATGGGGATTGAGAGGAAAAATCAGAGGATGCATTTCTTGTGTTCGGCAAAAGTGGAAAGCCAGCAAAAGCTAGAAACCATTCCTGTAGTCAATGAATTTTTTGATGTATTCCCAAAAGAGATTACAAGTCTCCGACTCGAGAGAGAAATAGAGTTTTTCATAGAGCTAGTCCCTGGGGCAGGACCAATTTCCATAGCACCTTATAGGATGTCCCCAATGGAATTAAATGAATTAAAGGTGTAAATAGAGGACCTCTTAGCAAAACAATTTATCAGACCCAATGTGTCATCATAGGCCTGTATTGTTTGTCAAAAAGAAGGATGGAAGCATGAGGATGTGTATAGATTATAGACAGCTGAATAATGTGACTATGAAGAATAAATACCCTCTCCCTAAAATTGATGACCTGTCAGACCAATTGAGAGGGCCACTATCTTCTCTAAAATTGACTTGAGGTTAGGGTATCATCAAATCAAAGTTAGAAATGAAGACATACCTAAGACTGCCTTTAGGACTAGGTATAGTCATTATGAATTTCTTGTGATGCCCTTTGGCCTGACAAATGCCCCAACTATTTTTATAGACTACATGAATCGCATCTTTAGGCCCTACCTCAATCAATTCATAGTAGTGTTTATCGATGACATATTAGTGTGTTCTAAAAATAGACAGGAGCATGAACAACACCTCAGGATAATGCTGCAAGTACTTAGGGTGAAACAGCTATATGCTAAGTTAAAGAAGTGTGAATTATGGCTAGAAGAAGTAAATTTTTTAGGGCATGTGATTTCTAAGGAGGGAGTGTCAGTGGATCCCAATAAGATTGAAGCAGTAGTAAATTGAGAAAGATTTACTACTGTGACTGAAATCAGGAGTTTCTTGGGGTTAGTAAGATACTATAGACGGTTCATTCAGGGATTTTCACAAATAGCGATACCTATAACCAAGTTAACCCAGAAGGATGTTCCATTTGTGTGGGATATAAAATGTGAACAAAGTTTCCAAACCTTGAAGGAGAAATTGACCACTACACTTATTTTGATTATCCCTGACTCTTGGGAAAATTTTGAATTATATTGTGATGCATTTAAGAAAGGGTTAGGATGTGTCCTAATGCAAAGAGGGAGAGTAGTAGCCTATGCTTCTAGGCAGCTAAGACGACATGAGAGAAACTATCCTACCCATGACCTAGAGTTGGCAACCATAGTATTTGCCTTGAAGATTTGGAGACACTACCTCTATGGGTCTAGGTTTGAGGTATTTAGTGACCATAAAAGTCTCAAGTACCTCTTTGACCAAAAGGAATTGAATATAAGGCAAAGGAGGTGGATGGAATTCATTAAGGATTATGATTTTGAATTGAAGTACCATCTAGGTAAGGAAAAAATTGTGGCAGATGCATTAATTAGGAAGTCTCTCCATGTAGCCTGACTGATGGTGAGTGAAATGGGCCTAATAGAGAAATTTAGGAACATGATTTTGTCTACTCTAGTGTTACCTAAGAAAATCTACTTGAGTGAATTAAGAATTGAGGACACTCTTAGGGCTCAAATCTTAAAAGCTCAGAAGGGCGATGAATTCCTAGAGTTTCTAAAGGATTCAAAGGAGTTTATAAAGGAGGCTAATGGAATGGTAACCTTCCAGAATAGAATTTATGTTTCTAAGGTGAGTGAACTGAGGGATAAGATACTAGAGGAAGCTCACCAAAGTAAATACACTATTCATCCTGGAGCCACTAAGACATATCAGGATTTGAAGGAGAGGTTTTGGTGGCCAAGTATGAAGAAACATATAGCAGAGCACGTAGCTAAGTGCCTTGTATGTCGGTAGGTAAAAATTGAGCACCAGAAACCTGTTGGGTTATTGTAGCCATTAGACATTCCTGAGTGGAAGTGGGACAAGATTTCAATGGATTTTGTGGTACGTTTACCTAAAACCCAATCAGGGAATGGTGCTATTAGGGTAATAGTGGATAGATTAACTAATTCTGCTTATTTCCTACTCATTAAGATTAACTACTCCTTGGATAAATTAGCATAGCTATATATTCAGGAGATAGTGAGACTTCATGGTGTACCCATTAGCATCGTCTCAAATAGGGATCCCAGATTTACCTCCAAATTTTGGAAAGCCCTACAGGAAACCTTTGGGACTAGATTGAATTTCAATACAGCATATCATCCTCAAACAGATGGATAGACGGAGATAACCATTCAGACCATAGAGGATATGCTTAGGGCTTGTGTTTTAGAGTATAAAGGAAACTGGGATAGGAGTCTACCATTGATTGAATTTTATTACAACAATAGTTTCCACTCTAGCATAGGTATGACACCTTATGAAGCTCTGTATGGGAGGAAGTGTAAGTCCCCATTATGTTGGTATGAAGTGGGTGAGAGGCAACTGTTAGGACCTGAGTTAGTGTAGCAAACAACTGATCAAATTAAAATGATTAGAGAGAAAATGGCAAAGGCTCAGGAAAGACAAAAGAGCTATGTTGACAAAAGAATAAGACCCCTTGATGAACACATAATTATACATATTAATTGGCTAAATTCCACTCACTTTAGGGGTATATTTTGTGTGTTTTATGAATAATTACCTATGTTTTCACTTGAATACATGTTATCAAAGCTTTTCCCAAGTATAAAGCAGTTTTGAAGAGAAATGGACCAAAACCAAGCATCTAAAGGCTCAAACCACCTCAAAATGCACCTTTTTGCATGGGCACTCATGAAGTCTTCTAGAATACACCCTGCCACACGCCCATGCTGCCTTAAATATTCTAGAACATACCTCTTCACATGCCAAAGACATCTTATGCACCTTCCTACATGGCCAGAGCAACAATCTCCAACTAAGAAATTGCCAAAAACACATTATAGAGGGATTTCTTCTAGAACACGGCCTAGAACACGTTCATGCCCTCCACTTAGGCTACCACACGGCCGTGCCACTTTCTAAGCTGCTACATCGCCATGTGGAAGCCTAGAGAGGTGCCTCCCTTTCCTATAAATAGGAGAAGGCATAAGGAAGGAAAGGCATCACTTCTAGGTGTCTAAGGAGAAGGAAACTAGGAGCACTTGGAGTAGCTTGGAGTGTGACAATCCTTGCTAGTCTTTGGAGCCTAAAACTTCAATTCGCTTGCCTCCCCACAAAGGTCACAAGCCATGGAGAGCCAATCCAAAGTTGAAGAAAGAGATTGGGAAGCATCAAGAGGAAATTCGAAGCATAATCAAGAAAGGGGTTCAAAATCCAAACTAGTCATCCAAAACTCGATAGATGATGATATTTTTGTTTCCGTTTTGTTCTTCTTCCCTTGATTTAATTCTTATTGTTTTATTCATAAACATGAGTAGCTTGATTGGTAGAACCTAAGAGTTTAACAACTGCTGGACTAGGAGAAACTCCTAATAAGCCTTAATGTTGATCTATACTTGACCATTGGACACAAATAGCCAATAGAAGGTATAGGTTTTAGAAATCCATCGAAACCAACCGAAAATTTGGATTTACTTTACACAGGTAGCACTATCAATTTCATAACTCATTACCTTTTGTTTACATATCATCTAGTCTAAGACCCCACTGGGTTTGCTTTTCTAGAACTTAGTAATTTGCCATCTTAACACTTGCCTTATTTTCCCTCCAAAGTTAAGATAGTGATAATTAGATTTAGTTAATTACAAATACATCATTATTCTTCCTAGGTTAGATAACAACGATTAGTTAGTAACTCTGGGCTTTCTCATTCCTGAGGGATACGACCTTAAAACTCACCATTGCGCTATACTACATTGACAGGTGCACTGCCTTAAAGTGGGGCTACATATAGTTCATTGGTAGCACATCACCCCTAACATCACCCCTAGATTTGAGGAAGAAAACCATGTTTTTCTAAAAGTATCCCTGACTACTGGTATTGGTAGAGCTATGAAGTCTAGGAAGCTAAGTCCCAGATATATTGGACCTTTTCAAATATTGAAGAGAGTAGGTCCATCAGCATACCAGATAGCCTTACCAACACACTTGTTAAACCTTCATAATTTTTTCCATGTCTCCCAACTCAGAAAATACATACCTGATCCTTCACATATACTTGATGCCAGTACTTTGCAATTAAAGGATAATCTAACATATCAACCAAAGACTTTACAAATCATCAATACTAAAGTCAAGACCCTAAGGAATAAGACTATTCCCCTGGTAAAGGTCCTGTGGGATCGAACATCACGACAGGAAGTGTAACGCCCTTATCTAATATTACAATCCCTCCGATGTAAATAGATAAGTTCGGTACATTATTCTTATCCTTTTATTATTAAGTCTAAGCAGGTATATCATTAAGTCTCATTTAAGTGGATTAGGTTTAGGATCTTTTGCTCAGATTAAATCTCGTATGCACAACGGGATTGAAAGGCTACTCTACACAGCGAAAATTTAGAACTTTTACATTACAACTGATAAATGTCCAATAATTAATGTTCATTACATCTTTCAGAGAATATATTACAGGATATATGAAGTACCTATCCATAAGGAGTCAGGAGACAACAATCCTACCACTCAAACTCCTTTTACAAATACGGGACGAATAGGTTCTTCACATATCCCTTCCCTAGAAATTTCTCGTTACCCTTTCATATACATGGGCAAAATAATAGTCCTAGTTCTAATCCCAACATACATCTAGAATCAGGACCCAAAAATAAGAGGTTACAAAAAAATTACTTTGGACCAAAAAGAACTTCTATCTTCCTCGGCACTGCTAAGCGTCCGCATCTGATACATATTAGCATATAAATGAGAAACACAAGTTTCCCAGTAGCTTAACAATTTAGAGTTTTAAAAAAATCAACTAATATGTATCAGGGTGCAAGAGCCAAAGTGTTTACTTCTACATTCTTAGTATTTAAAAACATAACATTATTCATAAATACAAATTGGCAAGCATTGTATAATTATTGGAAATGTCAATGTGGTAAAATAATATTCTTTTCCAGTAAAACATCTTTGCATGCTATTAACATGTTATCACAAAATGAACAAAAATCATTTGTGCTTATCATTCTTAAAACTTACCTTTATACATTAGTTGTGCATACTTGGGCACTATGTGGACACTTGGCCACCTTTATAAAATTTCTTGTGCACACTTGGGCACTTTGTGGACACTTGGCCACCTTTATAAAATTTCTTGTGCACACTTGGGTACTATGTGGACACTTGACCACCTTTATAAAATAATTGTGCACACTTAGGCCGTTGTGGACATTTGGCCACCTTTATAAATTTCTTGTGCACACTTGGACATTTTGTGGACACTTGGCCACCTTTATAAAATAATTGTGCACACTTGGGCACTTTGTAGACACTTGGCCACCTTTATAAAATTTCTTGTGCACACTTGGGCACTTTATGAATATGGAAAACTTTTTATCCCTTTTTAAACTCTTCCTCATGTTTATTGTGACAACGTTGCCTAACTCAATTTAACTCTCCATTTTCGAAAAATAATAATGATATAAATCTCTTATAAAATTTTAAAAAAATTTCAAGGAAGAATTTCATGGTTTTGCCCTAAGGGAAATTCAAGAAAATTAAATATTTTACAATTTAAAATTCCTTTTCTATACTTTAAATAATACCATTAAAATGGTATGATTCCTTTCTCCATAATCAACACATTTGTCCTCATCTAGACATTACACAAGAGGATGTTAGATGAACACTTTCTATTATTTCACCAACCTTATCTTATTTAATTTCTAATATATCCAGAAGACACAATTAACCATTAATTCTTCAAAAATTTCTTCAATGTGCAAATGGACATATTTTCCCTTTCTATTGGAATATTTGAACATCACTTGATTTTGCATGGTTATGGCAAATTCTCACACTATCAATTTAACAAAATTATTTCCATCCCTTTTGTTATCCTCGCCTTGTCTAAAGCCTTACTTTACATAGAAAATTCCCAATGAATTTCCTTCCCTTTCTTTCATGGCCAATTTTAACACCAATTACAAACTAAAAATTTAACATCAATTTCATGTAAACTTGCCTCTTCCATTCGGCCAAAAAGGGAAGTTCATGGAGAAAAATGGTTTTCAAAATCATACTTCCATTTCTATCATATTCAACCATAGCTCATCATGCCACTATCATTAACTAACCATAATTCTTCCATAAACAACAATATTCATTTTATCCCATTAACCATCATCTTAATCCATCATGCATGCTTAGCCACCATACATTCGTTTCATCAAGAATGTAGGGAAAACAATAATGTTCCATGGAAGTTGTAAGAGTATGGTGATGGCATATACTAAAACATAGAACATAAATTTAGAAATTGTTAACCTACCTCAATGATGATCTAAGATGGATTTGGCTTGACTTCCTCCTTTGTCTTTCTCCCTTTTCTTCTTCCTTGCTCCCTTCCTTCTTGATCTCCTTAGCTCCTTTCCTCCTCACAAAATTTTTATTTTCTTTTTAATGTTCACGCTGCTCTCTCCTTTTCCTTTGAATGCACTTGCCCGTGTGTAGGTGTTTTCTTTAAGTGTGAAATAATCTCTCTCTCCCTTTCTCTTCTCTTTCTCTTCTCGTGCGTGTGTGCTTGCATATATATCCAAATACTGATCCCAATTCCCTTATGTCTATTTGGTTAATGGCTACACACTTTTCTCCTCCCTAATTAAAATTATTTCCTAGACACCTTGTACTTTTAAGTACAATTATCCTTGCTTGTACGTGTGGTTCATCCCATTCATTCATGCCACCTTGTTTTTTCTTTCTTTTATACTTTTCTCCTCTTGTCGTGCATGTGCATGCTCCCATATCGACAATAAAACTTCCAATTCCCCATTTAACATTGTACTTTCTCCTCTCTCTCTTTTTTTTTTTTGCTTATTATTAATTATCATTTTTTTATGCCACATGTGTACTTTCAAGTACACTTTTCTTTACTTGCAAGGTTATCTCATCCCACTTGTCATGCCATTCCTCTTGGGCTACACTCTGTAACGACCCCCTAATCCACATTATACTATCCTCTATCTATCTAGCGGAAGCATATGGGTTTTTGAGATAGTTATTCCCGATGTGGGAATATCAGGGGATCGCTATAGGTTGAGCGTAACCCAAATAGATTTCGTTCAACCCTAATTCACATGCAGCTATACTAATTATACATACATTCATCATAAATTACTCTGCAATGAAAACTAAAATCCATACAAATAATATATCAGGCATTCATACAAATTTTAACTTAATTACATAGGTTATAGTGGTAAACCCTGACAAAAATTTGGCAGAGTCTCCTCTGTATTTCAAACATATCCCAAAGTACAACAGTCATCCAATTTAGAAATATACAGTCAGTCCAATAACAAAAGAAAATCAGAAATTTCAGAAAACCAATATACAACATTATCAGTATAAATATATACAATGCAATTCAAGCCTAGACTAAGCTGCTCTTCTGTCTATCACCAAAACATCGCCCAACTAGCGTCTAGGTCCCTGCTCCTGTTCATCTGAGTAAACAACCTGGTGAGATATGAAATCCCAGTAGAATAATTTACAGTTCAAAATATAGTTCAAAATCTGGTTGAATACTCAGCGGTGCTAGCACCGAAAAAAACTTCCCGAAATCAGTTTAAAATCCGTGAAATACCTTATCTTAAAAAAATCAATTTATCGCATGGAAATCGCAGCAAATACTCAAAATCATAAAAATCTATTTCTTTAAAAATTAAAAATCAAAATTAAGTTAAATCCCATGCCCAGTGTATCTAAATCCATGTTGGCCACAAATCCTCTGCGACCAATTCTAAAATCGTCCAATTGCACGTCGTTTAGAGAAATCTCATCTCTTATTGTTGGGTGTAATCGTTAACACCAATCACCCGAATCTCGCCTATGTCATGAGTGTGATCCGTAACACCAATCACTCACTCAAGGACTGGGTGGGAATCAACATCTAGGGTGTCCCCTAGCATGTGCACATATGCCAATTCTCATCCTCATACAGTCTATTCGAACTTACATGCACACGGTCAGCTATTCCTCAGGGTTCTAGGGTATTACGCCTAAATCACAACATTTCCCCGTCTAGGTTATCCCCCTTTATACTCCTTAAACCTTTCTTAGGGTCGTCCTGATTTATCGCGTGATCCCTAACGCAGTGCAGGCTAAATCTGGTAAAAACAATATTATTTAAAAACTCCCTGCACTTGGGATACTTAACGGCCATCCCATACCAGCTATCAAGTACCCTATCCTAAGTAAAACCATCCTAATGGCATCTGAACTCGATAAACAATTCATCTAACATGCAAATGGGGTTTTCAGGACACAGGCATGCAATTTAGTCCATAAAAAATAGCACGTAAATCTATGCAACTAAATCTAATTGCTCAAGTATCCAGATAATCAATTTCAATATTCGGGAAGCATAAATTATCCTACCTGATCTCCTGTTGCTCCAAATCAATTTAGAACTTCTTGTAGTCTCAAATTTTGAGCTAAATTAATTCCCTAGACATTTACATGAATATCTGAGCTCGTCACGTCATCCGTTTTACAATTCTAAGTCTGATTACCCTATTTCCTAAATCATTTTATTTCCTATTCGCATTTGGCAACTAATTTCATCAAAATTCATTAGCTTTAGGTGAATTGGACCTTACTAGGGTTGCCAGATGATGGAAATCTGTCTCAGGTTGGTCTCGGTGTCTCTTGATGTATATCTTGATTCTTCGGTATGGTGGAGCAAAGTAGGGCACGGTGGCACACGGTAGAGGGTGTGATTTGTTTCAAAAATCACACCACGGTGAAGCCCGCAAGACGAGGAGTCTAAATATGGTGGTGACGCGGTGGTTCATGACCGTTTGGATGGCATTTTTTAACCCCGAAGCTTTACGTATGGCAGACGAAAACTCCTTCGATCCAGGCGCGTCGGACCTCCATTCAACGGCGACCAGCTGGTGGAGGAAGCTAACAGCTTAGCCTACATGCTGGTGGTGGCGGTGATAGCCAATGGTGGCTGATGGCGGTGATCCCAGCTGGCAAATTTTTCATGCGATGAAGGAGAATAACGCAGTTTTCTAGCCAGTCTGGCAGCCATTGGTGGCCGTGGGTGACTGCTGAAGGTCGAGGGTGACGAGGGGAGTCAGTGGGTCATGGTGGCCCAGGTGGCAGCACGTTGTGGAGGAGAGAAGAGAGAGAGGAAAGAGAAAGTAGAGTTTAGAGAGAGAGAGAAGTGATAGAAATGGACGAATTTCAAAAAATTTAAAGCTCTCAAGGGCGATTTTGACTTTTCCAGGACCGCCCGGGGAAACTTCGAGACGTCGCCTTCACTCAGGACATTGGCACAGTTTCCCATGCATAGTTTCTGGCCTCTGTCTAAGAAACCAAGTTTTAAAACTGTCTGTTAGTTTCTGATCGTCGGATCACATTTCTTGTCATCAGATCGCGTATCTGACTCTGAACGGCCTTCCATTTCAACCATCGACCTCAAAATCCATGCCAGACTCAGTTTAAATGGAATTAGCGTCAAAAATTTAATTTTTATCTTTCAAAAATAGTTCCGGTTATTACATTCTCCCCCCCTTAAAATAGATTTTGTCCCCAAAATTCATACCAGTGAACAGCTCTGGGTATCATTGCCTCATCTCTTCTTCTTTCTCCCACGTCATCTCCTGTGACACTACATCCTGCCAAATTTTCCTTTAATATTATCAGTTGATTCCTTAATACATGCGCAGGATCTGGGACATATTTACGAAGTTGGGAGACATGAAAAACATCATGTAGGTTAGACAAATAGGGAGGTAAGGCAATTTGGTAGGCAACGGGACCGACTCTTTGTAAGATTTGGAATGGTCCTAGAAATCTAGGGCTTAGTTTCTTGGTCCTTACCTGTCTACCGATACCCGTGGTGGGGGACACTCTCAGAAATACATGCTCTCCCTCATTGAATTCTAAAGGCCTTCTTCTCTTGTTTGCATTTGATTCCTGCCTCTGCTGGGAAACTCTCATCTTTTCCCTGATCATTTTAATTTGATTAGTGGTTTCTTGTACAATCTTGGGTCCCAACAGGGTACTCTCACCCATCTCTACCCAACTCAAGGGTGATTTACAACTCCTCCCATATAGAGCCTCATACAGTGCCATACCGATGGTAGAGTGATAACTGTTATTGTTTGTAAACTCTATCAACAGTAGGTGTTTATCCCAACTCCCTTTCTGCTCTAGCACACAAGCTCTTAACATGTCTTCTAAGGTTTGAATAGTTCTCTCAGACTGCCCGTCAGTTTGAGGATGATAGGCTGTGCTAAATTTAAGCTAGGTTCTTAAGGCTTGCTGTAGGGATTGTCAGAATCTCAAAGTAAACCTAGGGTCTCGATCGGATACTATACCTGATGGTATTCCATGTAATATCACGATTTCCCTAAGGTATACTTCGGCTAATTTCTCCATGGAGTAACGCATCTTAACAGATAAAAAGTGAGCAAACTTAGTCAATCTATCCACTATCACCCAAATGGCATCAAACCCAGCTGATGTCCTAGGTAATCCTACCTCGAAGTCCATGGTTATTTGATCCCATTTTCTTTCTGGTATATCCAAGGGTTTCAGTAGCCCTGTGGGTTTTTGATGTTCTATCTTAACCTGTTGACAAGTCAAACAGGCATTCATGTAGTTCGTGATGTCCTTCCGCATACCAGGCCACCAAAAGTTCCTCTTTAAGTCTTGATACATCTTGGAAATACCTGGGTGAATAGTATAATGGCTTCTATAGACCTCTGTTAACACTTTTTTCTTTAGCTCCTGATGGTTTGGAATTACTACCCTCTTCCTGAACATTAGTACTCCATCAGGGGCTAATCCAAAATCTGGTTGGCGTATACTTCCAAGGATTCATCCTCTAGTTAGGCTTGTCTAATTAGTTCTCTTAACTCACAGGTTATCAAGAAGTCACTCATCACTAATCTTTTCAGAAATGAGATTACATTGAGGCTGAGATTCCTAAAATCCTCAAGTAACCTCATTTCACCTATCATTAGGCTAGCTAATTGTAGTGACTTTTGGCTTAATGCATCTGCTACGACATTCGCTTTCCTTGCGTGGTATTTCAATTCAAAATCAAAATCTTTCAGGTATTCTACCCACCTACGCTGCCTCATGTTCAATTCTTTTTGATGAAACAAATACCTAAGGCTCTTATGATCGCTATACACTTTGAATACTGTGTCATACAGGTAATGTCTCCAAATCTTTAAGGCAAACACAATGGCAGCTAATTCTAAGTCATGGGTGGGGTAGTTTTCCTCTGTAGGTTTCAATTGTCACGATGCATAAGCCACAACTTTTCCATCCTTCATCAAGACGCAACCTAGGCCTTTTAGGGATGCATTTTGTATATACGGTAAAGGGTTTTAGGGGTTTCCGAAGAATTAGTACAGGAGCGATGGTCAATTTCTCTTTCAAAGTTTGAAAAATATTCTCACACTGCTCGCTCTATTCGAAATTTACCCCTTTCTAAGTCAACCGGGTTAATGGCAAGGCTATCTGAGAAAATCCTTGAATGAATTTCCTATAATAGCCGGCCAAACCCAGGAAACTCCTAATCTCGGTGACCATCCTAGGTCGACCCCAATCTAACACTGCTTCAATTTTCTTAAGGTCTACTGCTATTCCTTCCCCATTTACCACGTGTCCCAAGAATTTCACTTCTTCTAACCAAAACTCACATTTCTCTAGTTTAGCATACAATTTCTTCTCTTCCAATATTTGTAGCACCGTGCTAAGATGTTGGGTATGCTCCTCGTGAGTCTTGGAATAGACTAAGATATCATCAATGAACACCACTACAAAATGATCTAAGTAAGGTCTAAAGATCCTGTTCATGTAATCCATAAAGACAGCTGGTGTGTTCGTCAATCCAAACGGCATCACTAGAAACTCGTAGTGGCCGTATCTCATACTAAATGCTATCTTAGGAATGTCCTCCTCTCTAACCCTAATCTGGTGGTATCCTGATCTTAAGTCTATTTAGAAAACACAGTCGCGCCTTGAAACTGATCAAACAAGTCATCAATACGTGGTAATGGGTATTTATTCCTAATGGTCACCTTATTTAACTACCGGTAATCAATACACAATCTCAAACTCTCGTCTTTCTTCTTTACGAATAAGACCAGAGCTTCCCATGGCGATACACTTGGTCTAATGAATCCCTTCTCCAACATATCTTCAATTTGGACCTTTAATTCCCTTAATTCTGCCGGGGCCATATGATATAGAGTTATAGCTATTGGGCCCGCGCCCAGAATTAGGTCAATGGTGAACTCTATCTCCCTAGGTGGTGGCAGTTTACTTACTTCCAAAGGAAATACCTCTGGAAAGTCACTAGCGATTGGGATTTGGCTTAGCATATCCTACAACTGTACCTTAGAGAGATTGAGGGACATATCACCTATCTCACAAGCTCTATCACTCCCATGCACAGGTATATTATCCAAGTAAGTGATTGTCCTCTCGGAACAATTTAACAAAACTCAATTCCTAGTTAACTAATCCGTTCCTAAAATAATGTTGATCCAAATCAAGGGTATACACACTAAGTCCACGATAAACAAAGTATCTTCAATGGTTAAGGGACAGTTTAGGCAGATACGTGGGGACATAGTGGCTTCTCCCAAGGGTGTGGATATGTATAGGTCACAGGGTAGGGTCTGAACAAGTAATTTTATCCTCTCTACACATGCATCAGCAATAAAGGAGTGCGTAGCACCCGAATCAAACAATACTATCAAAGGAAAATTATAAATTTTAGCTCTACTCTGCATCAAGCCCGATGACCTGTCGACATTAGCCGCGTCCAGTATGAAAAACTCTCCCTGAAGCCTGTGGTCTTCGGCCACCGGATGTCTGCTGGCTCCCGCTAGAGGGGCAGTATCTAGCCATATGTCCTATACCTCCATACCTGTAACACTGAAGTGGAGTCTGATGCTAGCAACGCTGATACGGATGTTTGGTCCTACATTTCGGATAGGTTGTATTATCAGGTTGTCTTCCACTGCTGCTAGAAGCCCCTGGTTGTGGTTTAAACATGCTGCCTCTCACATTGAGATTTCTAGCTGGTAGTCTCGGTCGGTTCCTTGTTCTCTGGGTCATATTCTGGGGCTATCTCTGCTCCAGGTTCTTACTCAGGATTCGGCATTTGTTCACCAGTATGGCAAAGTCTCGGATCTCCAGTGGGGCTAGCTAAGTCTTCATCGGTGGGTCTAAACCTTCTTCTAGCTGCTTTACCTTCCAGGCCTTATCGTAGTACATGCGCAGGTAGGTAGAGTATCGAGATAACTCTTCAAATTGTTTCAAATACTCCTCAAATGGCCTACCTCCCTGTGTGAGCTTCAGAAATTATGCTTCCTTTGATTGTTTGATGCTCTCAGGGATGTACTGCTCCATAAAAACTCCCTTGAAGGATTCCCAGGTGAGCTGAATACCTCTGCTTTCCATTAATTGCTGGGCACTTGTCGACCATAGTTCTACTTTGCCCTTCAACATATATGTTGCATATGTAACCTTCTGCTCGACGTCACACTACAACAATCTGAAAATCTTTTCAATATCTTTCAACCAGGCTTCTACCGCAGCTGGATCAGAGGCACCTGCAAATAAGGATGGACCTGCTCTCTGAAACTCGATCCATCCCTGATACAATGGGTTAGCATGCTGGGTGGCTCCGTTATTTCTAGTTTGCCTGTCCTCCTGTTGTTGTCTCATTGCATTAGCACTGGTAGTGGCTTGATCTTTCATCGCATCAGCCATCATCCGAATGGATTCCATCATGTCTTGCATGTCGACGTTAGTCTCCATGCTGCCACTACCTAAAACACTCTGGCTCCTGTGCCTTGGCCTTCCTCTGGGCCTGCGAGTGCTATCCCTACTAGATTCTGCCATATTTATCTGACACAGAAGATAAACAGATCAGTCATAACAGCAATAGTTATTAGAAAGGCATTAAATTCATTCTGTTACTTATCGGTTCGAGATCAGGTCTTAACATTCCAGAGTTATGTCAATCAAACCCTAAATCTACAAGCCCGAAGATTCACAATCCCTAGCCCACTAAACTAGATGATTCGACAAATCAGGCTTTGATACCATAATTGTAACGACCCTTAATCCATAGTATACTATCCTCTATCTGTCTAGCGGAAGCATATGGGCTTTTGAAATAGTTATTCACGATGTGGGAATATCAGGGGATCGCTACTGGTTGAGCGTAACCCAAATATACTTCCCGTTGTCCATTCGAATTTCGTTCAACCCTAATTCACATGCAGCTATACTAATTATACATACATTCATCATAAATTACTCTGCAATGAAAACTAAAATCCATACAGACAACATATCAGGCATTCATACAAATTCCAACTTAATTACATAGGTTACAGTGGTAAACCACGATTTAAAATCGTGAGTCTCCTCTGTATTTCAAACATATCCCAAAGTACAACAGTCATCCAATTTAGAAATATACAGTCAGTCCAATAACAATAGAAAAGCAGAAATTTCAGAAAACCAATATACAACATTATTAGTATAAATATATACAATGCAATTCAAGCCTAGATTAAGTTGCTCTTTTGTCTATCACCAAAGCATCGCCGAGCTAGCGTCTAGGTCCCTGTTCCTGTTTATCTGAGTAAACAACCTGGTGGGATATAAAATCCCAGTAGAATAATTTATAGTTCAAAATATAGTTCAAAATTTGGTTGAATACTCAGCGGTGCAAGCACCAAAAATAACTTCCCGAAATCAGTTCAAAATCCGTGAAATACCTTGTCTTAAAAAAATCAATTTATCGCATGGAAATCGCGACAAATACTCAAAATCATAAAAATCTATTTCTTTAAAAATCAAAAATCAAAATTAGGTTAAATCCCATGCCCAGTGTATCTAAATCCATCTTGGCCACAAATCCTCTGCGACCAATTCTAAAATCACCCAATTGCACGTCGTCTAGAGAAATCTCATCTCATATCGTTGGGTGTGATCCATAACACCAATCACCCGAATCTCGCCTATGTCGTGAGTGTGATCCGTAACACCAATCAATCACTCAAGGACCGGGTGGGAATCAACATCTAGGGCGTCCCCTAGCATGTGCACATACGCCAATTCTCATCCTTATACAGTCTATTCGAACTTACATGCACACGGTAGGCTATTCCTCAGGGTTCTAGGGTTTTCTGCATAAATCACAACATTTTCCCATCTAGGTTATCCCCCCTTATACTCCTTAAACCTTTCTTAGGGTCGTCCTAATTTATCGCGTGATCCCTAACGCAGTGCAGGCTAAATCTTGTAAAAATAATATTATTTAAAAACTCCCTGCACTCGAGATACTTAACGGCCATCCTATACTGGCTATCAAGTACCCTATCCTAAGTAAACCCGTCCTAATGGCATCTAAACTCGATAAACAATTCATCTAACATGCAAATGGGGTTTTCAGCATACAGGCATGCAATTTAGTCCATCGAAAGCAGCACGTAAATCTATGTAACTAAATCTAATCATTTAGGTATCCACATAATCAATTTCAATATTCGAGAAGCGTAAATTATCCTACATGGTCTCCTGTTGCTCTAAATCAATTTAAAACTTCTCGTAGTCTCAAATTTTGAGCCAAATTAATTCTTTGGACATTTACACGAATATCTGAGCTCGTCATGTCATCCGTTTTATGATTCTATGTCTGATTACCCTATTTCCTAAATTAGTTTATTTTCTATTCGCATTCGACAGCTAATTCCATCAAAATTCATTAGTTTTAGGCAAATCAGACCTTACCAGGGTTGCCAGATGATGGAAATCTATCTCGGGGTGGTCTCGGTGTCTCTCGGTGTATATCTAGATTCTCTGGTATGGCAGAGCACGGTGGCGCACGGCGTTGCACTGCAGAGGGTGCGGTTTACTTCAAAAATCACACCATCGTGAAGCCCGCAAGATGAGGAGTCTGAATATGGTGGTGGGATGGCAGTTCACGGTTGTTTAGACGGTGTTTTCCAGCCCCAAAGCTTTATGCATGGTGGACAAAAACTCCTTCGATCCAGGCGTGTCAGACCTCCTTTCAATGGGGGCGAGCTGGTGGAGGAAGCTGGCAGCTCAGCCTGTACGCTGGTGGTGGTGGTGACGGCCAACAGTGGCTGATGGTGACGATCCCATCTGGCAAAGTTTTCATGCAACGCAGGAGAATAATGTCGTCTTTTGGCGAGTTTGGCGGCCGTTGGTGGCCATGGGTGGCTGTTGGAGGTCGAGGGTGGCAAGGGGAGTCAGTTGGTAGGCCAGGTAGTGGCTCACGGTGGCCTAGGTGGCGATGCGCAGTGAAGGAGAGAAGAGAGAGAGGAGAGAGAGAGAAGTGATAGAAATTGAGGGATTTCAGAAAATTTAAAGCTCCCGGGGGTGATTCTGACTTTTCCCGAACTACCCAGGGAAACTTCGAGACATCACCTTCACTCCGGATGTTGGCACGGGTTCTCATGCAGAGTTTCTAGCCTCCGTCTAAGAAATCGAAGTTTGAAACTCTGTCTATCAGTTTCTAATTGATGGATCGCGTTTCCTATCATCAGATCGCGTATCTGACTCTGAACGGCCTTCCGTTTCAACCATTGACCCCAAAATCTATGCCAAACTCAATTTAAATGGAATTAGCTTCAAAAATTCAATTTTTATCTTTCAAAAATAGTTTCGGTTATTACACACTCCCTCTGAATGCAAATTTTTCCTACCATTTCCATTAGTTACGCCAAGGGAAGGAATGAAGGAAACGCATGAAAGCTTCTTTTTTCATGCCATACATTCAGCCATGCATGGAGGTCTTTTTGGCCTTCTTTCTTAGTATGTCAAAGGCAACACAAGGGATGGGGAAGGTGGCTTGTATGACACGTTAGATAAACCTTCACAAGTGTACTTGGCACTGCATTTTTCCTTTCCTTTGTCTAATACATGTAGAAGTATTAAAGTGTTCCCTTTCTCTCCTTGATTGAGGTGGCATGCTGCACCTTATTTTCCCTTTTGGTCATGCCACCCTCTTTCCCTTTGCACACACGTGAGGCTCCTTCCTCGGGTATTGTTGGAGACAACCCATTACACAAATTCTACATTCTTTTTTTTTATTATTATTCCTTTTGTCCATTAGGTCACGTTTGAGGGAAGGAAGGAAAGAAAGAAATGGCTTCATCGCACATGCATACATACAAGGTTTAATTTAAATAAATGTTGTACGTGTCCCTTCCTAAATGTGTGGGTACTTTAGAAAATTTCTGCACCCTTTTCTTTTGTCTATTCGGTCACGCAAGGAAGGAAGGGAAGGAGATCATGAATTACTCCTTCCACACACCACCCACAATGTTGCATTATATTGTGTATTTAAATTCTGCACTTTTTTTCCTTTCCTAATTATTATTCCATAGTCCTACATGTCATCAAGTGTAGCCCTTTATCCATTACCATTCTCCTATTACCCATTGGCCACTTAAGATTAAGGCTAAATGGAAGGAAGTATGCTTAATGCCACTTGTCTTTCTCTCTTCCGTCTTACCATATAGGTATAGAAATTTAGAGAATTTGGAAATTATTTCCCCCTTGTCTTTCCCACTTGCATGTGCATACATACATATATACATACATATATTTTGGAATGCTTTATTCTTCTTTCCTTTAGTGCTTTGGCTAGTAGAAAGGAAACTAAGTCAAGCATGTTAAATATATCAAGAACCTCAAATAAGAAAATTTTTTCATTTATTACAAACACCAAGCTACACAAGCAAATTCATGCAATTAATAGAGGAAGCATTAGTTTAGACTAATCAAGAAAATATGGGATGTTACAGGAAGCCAGTTGGGAAAGAGAGGAGGACATGCGCAGAGCTTATCCAGAATTATTTACATGAGGTATGTATAAATTTTGAGAACGAAATTATTTTCAAGGAAGGGAAAAATGTAACACCCCATATTCTCTTGGTTAGTTTAAATTAATTTTCCCCTAATTAGTTGGATGAGTTTGTTATAAAGTGGGATGAATTTGTTTGTGCAATTTAATATTTAGAATAAATATGCTAAAGAATAACACCTTCTTACTTGTGTTAACTGAATTAGAATGTGAGTGAAAAGTACATTTTAGGTGCTTACATAAAGAATGAGGTGCTTGAATTAATTTTTCTTTTCTTCCTTTTACCTAACCGAATTACCTAAGGAGAAAAGAGTATAGCAAATTAAATATATATGCACGTGCAATTGGTGAAGGGGAGAATGTGACATAAGTATACAAAGGGAATTTGACTACTTACTCTCCCCCCTTAACCATGTAACCAATGGAAAATAAGAAGAAGGATGTGAATTTCTTTTTATATATATAACCCTATGGCAAGGACAATTGGGAAAGGAAAGGAGTGTATAGCATTTAATTTTATATATATGCATCTCTAATGAAGTGGCAAAGTGGGAGAGAGAAGGAAGAGCCGTGTAATACAAGTTTTCTTTTCCTTCCCTTGTACTATCTTCAACGTGACCAAGGAGGGAAATCAAGGTGCATCTTGCGTGAGGGTGCAACTTGCATGAATTCATTTTTTCCTTCCTTTGCTGCCACCGAGTGATGGAATTAAATATGCATGTATAATGCTAAAAACATGAGTCTTGCGTGAAGGGAGTAGCTTAGTTACAATTAGTGGAGTTAAATATATATATGCATGCAACAAGTTAGGGAGATAGCTTCATAATTTCATAAAATATAAATGCCAAACCATGTAGCTTGTGTGAGGGAGAAGCTTGCATGACTTCGCTCCTTCCCTTCCTTGGCATGATCGAGTGGCTAATGCAAGAGTGTAAGGAAAGTAAATGGTATAAGAGCATGGAGAAATGGAGTGTACTTAAGTACACATGTGGGCTTAAAAAATAACAATTAAGGAAGAAAAAAAGTGTAGCAGGCCATTTGACGCTGAATAGAAAATACACAAGAGAGAGAGGGAAGAAAAAAGGGCACACACATGGTAAGAGCATTTGGGAAGAGAGAGAGCAGCTTCATGTTTTAGAAAACACATAAACATATTCGGTGAGGGGAGAAGCAGTGAACTTGGCCGAGAAATAAAGGAGCAAAGGAGCAAAGGGAAATTCAAAGGGAAAGCTAAGATAATTCCACTTTAGTTCATCCTTGAGGTAGTTTAGCAATTTTTTTAATTTTGTTCCATGGTTTAGAATATATTCATCATGTTTTTTCCAAGATTTCATGGAACATTAGTTTCCTCTCTACATTATTGAAAATGTGAATGTCTCTTGGCTAAGCTTGTATGGTAAAATGGATGTGTTTGTTGATGTGCTAAAATGGATATTGTTATCTTCATGGAAGGACTATTGTTGGAAAAAAAATCAGCATAAGGAAATTTGTGTTCTTAAATAGTCCATGTATGTTTTTTGATTAAAAATACCCAAAGAAATCATGCTAGCTAGAAATTTAACTCCAAATCATGATATTACTCTCTTTAGCCTACTTAAACCGAGAGTATCCCTTTTTGACATATAAAGTGTTGTTGAAAAATATGTGGGAAAAGTCACCTTTCAGCTTTGGTAAGAGAAGAATGATAAATGGATGTGTGTTACCTTGTTTATTCTTTTCATATGAGAAATTTGTATATATTAGTATCCTTTGAATGTAGGAGTGATAACATGTATGTAATTATCAAGTGTAACATGTAAAATAAGCCAAGAAAAGAGGAAAAAGAAATGGTAAATTTTATTACTTCATAACGTAAATGTGAGAGAAAGTAGCATAATAATTTCAAGGTATTGCATTAATAGATTTAAAATATAGAAAGAATGGAAGAATGCGGTAAATGGGATATGAAGAACTTTAGGTCCCACTTTTTCTTCATGATGGCCGAAACAAGCACTCATTTTAAACTTTGTTGACCGAATACATATGCAATAGTAAATGACTCATAAGGTATCTTATAATGGCTAAAGTCAAGGGAAAATGAGAAATTTATAGTTAGATGATTGGTGATTGCAATTTATTCCTATTTATGCCATTAATGTTCTTATGCTGAAAAAATTTATGAGATTATGGATGGCTAATTTAAGACCACATAACAGTAGACAATTGTAACACGATTATTTTATAAAGGTAGCCTAAGTGTTCACATTTCTTGAGGTGTAACCAAAGGTGCTTCACACTTGTAACCTAGTGAGGTGTGACCGAAGGTACTTCACACTTGTGACCTAGTGTTCACAATTATTTTATAAAGGTGGCCAAGTGTCCACAATTCTTGAGGTGTGCCTGAACGTGCTTCACACTTGTAACCTAGTGTTCACAATTATTTTATAAAGGTGGCCAAGTATCCACAATTCTTGAGGTTTGACCGAAGGTGCTTCACACTTGTGACCTAGTGTTCACAATTATTTTATAAAGGTGGCCAAGTGTCCACAATTCTTGAAGTGTGACAGAAGGTACTTCATACTTCGAGATAAGGTAAGTTTTAATAATGAAATGTATATCTGATCATTGTTTATTTTACATTTTAACATTTACAATCCCATGAAAATATGTTATACTTGAAGTAAAAAAAAATCTACTCTTATCACATGGACATTCCAAATACTCTTGTAAATGCTTGCCAATCGATTATATAAATGAGACTATGTTTTAAAATACTAGAATGTAGATGGAAAAATTTTTTCCTGTGCTTGCACACTGGTACATATTAGTAGATTTTAAATGATGAATTATTAAGCTACTAGGAAACTTGTTTTCTCATCTATATGCTAATATGTATCAGATCCAGATGTTTAGCAATGTCGGGGAAGGACAAGAGAAGCATTAAAAGAAGTCATTTTGTTAAGAGCATTTTTTTAGTCCTTCATTTTGGGTTTAATTCTACATATTTTCTATTTTGGGGATTATAATTAGGACTGTTATTTTTGGTTATATATAGCAAAGGGAAAAGGGCAATTATTGGAGGAAGGATATGTGAAGGATTGGTTCATCCCTCGTATTTTATAAAAGGGGTTTGAGTGACAGGCTTGTTGTCTCCTGACTCCTTATAGACAAGTACTTCATATATCCTGGTATATATTCACAGAAGGATGTAACAAACATGTATTATTGGAAATTTATTATTTGTAATATAAAAGTTTTATAAATTTCACTGTGATATATGAAATGTTAATTTTCGCTATACATAAAGTATGGTTATCTAAGAAAAAGAACCCGAACCTAATCCACAATAGTAATACTTAATGGTATGAATGCTCAGACATTGTAAATGAATAATTAAGGTTAAGAATAATGTATCAAACTTATCTGGATACATTTGAGGAGTTGTAATACTAGATAAGTGTGTTACACATCTTATCTGGTAATACTAGAGTGAATAAACTCAAATTCCTAACTTCTTAATTAAATTCAATTCACTTACCATCATGTGAGCTATGCGAACGGATTTCCTACTTAAAGCATCGACCACTACATTTGCCTTTCCTAGATGGTACTTCAATTCAAAATGATAATCTTTAATAAATTCCATCCATCTCCTCTACCTCATATTCAACTCTTTTTGATTAAAAAGGTATTTGAGACTTTTGTGGTCATTAAATACCTCAAATCTAAATCCATAGAGATAGTGTCTCCAAATCTTTAAGCCAAACACTATGGCTGCTAATGCAAGATCATGGGTAGGATAATTCTTCTCATTGAGTCTCACTTGCCTAGACGCATATGCCACTACTTTCCTATTCTGCATCAAGACACACCCTAGGCCCTTCTTGGATGTGTCAAAATACACTTCAAAATTTTCTAATGGATCAAGAATGATTAAAATAGGTGTGGTTGTCAATTTTTCTTTCGTAGTTTGGAAAATATGTTCACATTTGGCATCCCACACAAATGGAACATCTTTTCTAGTTAATTTAGTCAAAGAAAATGCTATATACGAAAACCCTTGAATAAATCTTCTATAGTAACTGGCTAATCTAAGAAAACTATGAATTTTTGTCACTGTGGTAGGTCGGTCACAACCAACTACCATCTCTGTCTTACTAGAATCTACTGCTAGCCCATCTCTAGTGATTACATGACCTAAGAACTTTACCTCTTCTAACCAAAATTCACACTTCTTGTAACACCCTTATCTAGTATTACAATCCCTCTAATGTAAACAGATAAGTTCAGTACTTTATTCTTATCCTTTCATTATTAAGTCTGAGCAGTTATACCATTAAGTTTTATTTAAGTGGATTAGGTTCGGGATCTTATGCTCAGATTAAATCTCATATGCATAGTGAAAATAAAATGCTTACTACATAGCAAAAATTTAAAAATTTTATATATTACAACTGATAAATATCCAATAGTGAATGTCCATTACATCTTCCCGAAAACAAATACCAGGATATATGAAGTACCCGTCCATAAGGCGTTAGGAGACAACAATCTTGTCACTCAGACTCCTTTACAAATAATGGGGTTAAACAAGTCCTTCACATATCCTTTTCCAACAATTTCCCCTTCCCCCCCCCCACTTTTTTTTATACACAGCTAAAAATGTCCATCCTAATTCTAATCCCAAAATGTATCTAGAATCAGGATCCAAAATAATAAGTTGCAAAAGAATTTCCTTTGACCAAAATTAACTTCTATTCTCTAGGCATTGCTAAGAATCCACATCTGATACATATTAGCATATATATGAGAAACACCAAGTTCCCCAGTAGCTTAACAATTCAGAGTTTAAAAATTAACTAATATGTATCAGAGTGTAAGTACCAAAATGTTTACTTTTACATTCTTGGTATTTAAAAACATAGCATTATTCATGATTACAAATTAGCAAGCATTGTATAATCATTGGAAATGTCAATGTGGTAAAATAATGTTCTTTTCAGCAAAACATCTTTGTATGCTATTAACATGTGATCACAAAATGAACAAAAATCATTTGTGCTTATCATTACTAAAACTTACCTTTATAAATTAATTGTGCACACTTGGGCACTTATGGACACTTGGCCACCTTTATAAAGTTTCTTGTGCACACTTGGGCACTTTTGTGAACACTTGGCCACCTTTATAAAATTTTTGTGCACACTTGAGTACTTTTGTGGACACTTGGCCACCTTTATAAAATCTTGTGCACACTTGGGCACTTTTGTGGACACTTGGCCACCTTTATAAAATTCTTATGCGCACGTGGGCACTTTTGTGGACACTTAGCTACCTTTATAAAATCTTGTGCACACCTGGGCACTATTGTGGAGACTTGGCCACCTTTATAAAATTCTTGTGCAAACTTGGGCACTTTTGTGGACACTTGGCCACATTTATGAAACCTTGTGCATACTTGGGTACTTTTGTGGACACTTGGCCACCTTTATAAAATTCTGGTACACACTTGGGCACTCTTGTAGACACTTGGCCACCTTTATAAAATTCTTGTGCAAACTTAGGCACTTTTGCGGACACTTGGCCACCTTTATAAAACCTTGTGCACACTTAGGCACTTTGTGGACACTTGGCCACCTTTATAAAATTCTGGTGCACACTTGGGCACTCTTGTGGACACTTGGCCACCTTTGTAAAATTCTTGTGCATACTTGGGCACTCTTGTGGACACTTGGCCACCTTTATAAAATCCTTTTCACACTTAGGCACTTTTGTGGACACTTGGCTACCTTTATAAAATTTTGGTGCACACTTGGGCACTTGTTATCTTTTTTTAAACTCTTTGTTAGATTTATTTATGATAATGTTGCCTAAATCACTTTAGTTCTCCATTCTTGAAAAAATAATCATAATATGAATATCTTATGGAATTCTAATAAATTTCAAGAGTGAATTTCCCATTCTTGAAAAATAATCATAATATAAATCTCTTATAGAATTCTAATAAATTTCAAGAGTGAATTTTCCATTCTTGAAAAATAATCATAATATAAATCTCTTATAGAATTCTAATAAATTTCAAGAGTGAATTTTTCCATTCTTGAAAAATAATCATAATATAAAGCTCTCATAGAATTCTAATAAAATTTCAAGAGTGAATTTTCCATTCTAAAAAATAATCATAATATAAATCTCTTATAGAATTCTAATAAAATTTTCATGAACTTAGCCTAAAGGAAATTCAAGAAAAATGGACTATGTTGCAAATTCAAATTTCCCTCTTCTATCCCTTAGTTATCACCCTTAAATGGTGTACTTTCTTTCATCCATGGTCAATTTTTCTACACCAATCATAGCTAAAAATTTAGTATCAATTTTGTGTAAGCTTTCATCTTCCAATCGGCCAAAAAGGGAAGTTCATGGAGAAAGATGGTTTTCAAAATCATACTTCCATTTTTAACATATTCAACCATGGCTCATCATACAACTATCATTAACTAACCATAATTCTTCCATAAACAACAATATTCATTACATCACATCAACCAATATCCCAATCAATCATACATGCTTAGCCAACATAACATGGATTTTATCAAGAATGTAGGGAAGACAATCATGTTCCATGGAAAACTTGTAAAAACATGGTGATTGCATATACTAAAGCGTGGAACACAATCTTAGAAATTGTTAACCTATCTCACAGGTAAAACCAAAGGGAAGTGTTTTAGCTCTTCCTTGAGTTTTCCCCTTGCTCTTTTGCTTCTTTACTCCCTTCTTGTCTTTTGGTTAACTTCCTTTTTTCCTTTTATTTTCTTGATACTTACGTTGCTCTCTATCCCTTTCTCTTTTTCTCTTTCTCTCCTCTCGCTTGTGTGATGCATGTATGTCAAAGTGCAATCTCACTTCCTCCTTTCTCTTTGCTTAGGTTGCGTGTGATCCTTTCTAAAGTATGAAGTTTTCTCTCTCTTTTTCCTCTTGCATTGTGTGTGCATGCATCCATATTAAAATTAAATTTCCAAATCCATTCCCTCATGTATTGTGTCATTCGGTCAATGGGAGGCTACTTCTCCTCTTTACTCTTAATTGTTCTTATTATCCCTTAGTCCCATGTGTAATTTCATGTAGCCTATTTCCTTGAAAGTTTGTATCCTTACTTGGTTAAATTGGACACTGCCTTTATTAGCATTTCATGGTCTCATGGTTAATTAAGCGTAACCTCACTTTCCTTACAACTTTGGTGTTACTTAACCCAATTTCACGATGCATCTTCCCTTCTTTCCTTCTCTTGCCGTGTGTATGTGCAAGTGTGCATATAAAATATAAAATATACAATTTCCAATTCTCTCTGTCCTTTCTCTTTTGAAATATGTATTTACTTAGTGTTCACGCCACCATCTCCCTCTTTTCTTGCTAATCAGGGCTGCAATTGTACTTTTAAGTACGCTATTGCTTGCAAACTTGGCATTATTTGAAGTTTAGGTGCAGCCCCATTTTCCTTGCACTTTCACGTGATACTTGGGTGATGGCTGCACTTTTTCTTTTCTTTTCTCTCCTTAATTATTGCTTAGTTGTCATAAGTGTACTTTTAAGTACGTTTTGCACTTCCTTGCAAGCTAAAGTTAACTACTTAAACAAATTAAAGGAGAGGAGGGGGCTTGCATTACAAGTTTTCTCTTCCTTCTAGCTGTGTAGATGCATTCAAAAAAAATTATGTTCCTCTTTTTTTTACTTGTTGCATGCATTTATATATAATTAATTCCCTCCTTGCTTGCAATTTGGTAATTCCTTTCCTTGCACGTTAGTTACACCCCACAAGAAGCTACATTTGTATGTTAAATAAAAATTTCTGCACTCCTTCCTTAATTATTTTCTTTTTCCTAATTCTCATGGCTGCACTAAGTGTACTTTTGTAAGTACACTTTTCTTTGCTTACAAGTTTGCCTTATCCCATTGGTCATGCCACCTTCAATTCTTCTCTCATTGCATTTTCTATTCAGCCAAGGAAGTGGGACGCTGCACATGTTTTAGGCAGCCTAATTAAATTCCTACGTGAATTCATGATGAATTGGTGGCAAGGGAAGAAAGGAAAAGGATTCATGTAGGCCCCTCATTCACACAAGGCTTGCATTTCATGCAAGGCACATGTGGTTTTCATTTTGCCGCTTCATTTGATGGGTGTATATACATTATCTTTTAAATGCTTTATCCTTCTTTCTTTTCCCCTTTTTGTCTTAGCCACGTGGGTGTATCTATAAAATAATTAAAGGCTCTTATCCTTCAAACAATTAGAGGCTTCATTTTGATAAGAATAAAATAAATCCCTCCTCACTCACTTGCATTCTTGGCTACACCTTAGCCACTTCAATATATACACATTTCAATGCTACACTTCTTCCCTTTCCCAATTGCATATGTAGGTATATGTATTATTATTTATTTATTTTTTGTTTGCTTTTCTCCTTGGCAATTAAGCTAGGTAAGAGGAAGAAGAATTAGGAAATTAAATTGAACACATCAATTCCATGTAATGTCATCCTATAGAATATTTATTCTAAATATTAAATCACACACAGTTTATCCAATTAACTGAGGAAATTTAATTTAAAACCAATGAAAGGAATATAGGGTGTTACACTTCTCAAGTTTAGCATACAATTGTTTCTCTCTAAGCAACTGCAGCACAATCCTAAGATGATGTTCATGCTCTTCACTACTTTTAGAATATACAAGAATGTCATCAATAAGCACTACCACGAATGGATCTAGGTAGGGTATAAATATATGATTCATGTAATCTATGAAAATAGCTGGAGCATTCATCAATCCAAATGGCATTACAAGAAATTCATAATGCCCATATCTGGTTCTAAAGGCTGTCTTAGGTATGTCTTCTCTTTTCACTCTGATTTAGTGGTACCCCGACCTCAAATCAATTTTGGAAAACATTATAGCTCCTCTCAATTGATCCAACAGATCATCTCTCCTAAGGAGTGGATATTTATTCTTTATTGTTAACCTGTTCAATTGCCTATAATCTATACAAAACCTTAAACTTCCATCTTTCTTTTTCACAAATAATATAGGGGCTCCCCATGGTAAAGCACTGGGCCTAATGAATTATTTTTCCAATAGGTCTTCTATCTATACTTTCAACTTTGCTAATTCTATGGGAGACATTCTATAGGGTGTTATAGAAATTAGTCTCGTACATGGAATCAATTCCACATAAAACTCTATCTCTCTCTTAGATGGAAGACTTAAAACTTCATTGGGAAAAACATCTGAAAATTCACTCACTACAGGAACGACATCAAGTTTATGCTGAACTATAATCTCGAAAGTACATAGAAATTGCATTCTCTCATTCTTTCTCTTAATACTCCTGCTTACAGGTATGGTATCTACAAAAATTACAAATTTTTCTAAACAATCCAAGATTACATTATTTATATACAACCAGTCCATCCCAAGAATAATGTCCAAATCCACAAAGGTAAACAAATCAGATTAATAACAAATGATCTATTCTCAACAACAATAAAACAATTCAAGCAGGCTAAAGAAGTCAAAACCTGCTCTCCAGCTGGGATAGAAATAGATAATGGATAAGGTAAACTAGTCATAGGTAGATTTAATCTCTTCACACATTCCACTGAAATGAATGAGTGAGTAGTGTCAGAATCAAACAGTATAATTAAAGATATACCATTAATTAAACATTTACCTTTCATTAAATCATTGGACTGAGCCACTTCCTTACCCTTGATAGTATAGACACTTTCATTATAAGGAGGTTTAGTGGTGTCACCCTATCTCTTCCATAGTGGATAGTCTCTAATAAAGTGTCCTTCCCTTCTACACTTATAACATACACCATGTTGTACCTTTGGTTGTTGCCATTTGCAGGGTCTCTTATTACTTTTATAGCATTTAGGACAAACATTGGACATCACCGATCTCACCATAGGCCTTTTCCCTTCCCAACCTCTCCAAATCTACCATCTCTCCCTGAGAAAGATCCTGGTTGCTTTCTTTTGAAGAAGTTATTCTTTTGTTTTTCCTTCTCAGTCTCTGCCAGATTCTTGGAAACTATGCAACATTTGTTAACCAATGTGGCATAATCTCATATTTCCAACGGAGTTACAACATTATTCAACTCAGACCTCAACCTAACCTCTAGGTGCACTGCTTTCTATGCTTCATCTGGTTGAAGTCTCAAATAGGAGAAAAATTTAGATAATCCTCAAATTTTTCTAGGTATTCATTAAATGTCATGTTACCCTGCTTGATCTGCATAAACTCAATCTCTTTCTCATTCCTCACATTCTGAGGAAAATACTTTCCAAGAAATGCTTCTTTGAATGAATCCCAAGTAATTTGGATTCCCTGAGCCTCTATTAGTTTCTTTGCTCCCTTCTACCAATATTCTACCTCTCCATCTAGCATATAGGTGGAAAATAAGACCTTATGAGCATCAATTGTACCAAGAACCATAAATAATTTCTCCATCCTTTTCAGTCATTCCTCTGCCACCTCGGATTAAGCTTATCCCTAAAAGAAGGAGGATTTGCTTTTTGGAATTTTAACCAGCCATGATATGTTAGGTTTCCAGCCTGTCCTTCTTGAGGGTTAGGATTATTATGATTATTCCCCTATTCCCAAAATTGTATAAGGACATAAGTAGTAGTTGTTGCCTATTCTCTCATAGCATGGGTAGTAGTAGCTACCTGCTCTTTTATAGCTTCTACCACTTCTAGCATAGCCTACATTAGTCTTTACATATTACCCTCTCCTTCTTTCTCCTTTCCAGTCTTCCTCTTAGGTGGAGCCATACCTCACTCTAGAAAACAAACATTACCAAGGTGATCAGTCTCAATAACATAGTATTTCTTAGAGCAGATATAACACCAACAGGAAATATCTTCTACCCTAAACCTAGCACTTCATTCCTTAAGTTAAAATAGAATACAAATCAGTGAACTGTCTAGATTTAGTTAACTAACCTGTATTAGTCTTTATCCTAAGGAATTTACCCTTTGTTATCAAGCTAGTACTCAACTAGCCATGGTAATCATCCTCTAATACTAACTCAGTATAAAACCCCTAACCCTATGTTCCCTTTTAAGTGATTAAATAATATAAGGTGATACAATATAAGATTGGTGAGTTTATTACTGCCTCTACCCAAGTATATTTTTAACTTTTTCTAAGTTAAATAATTGAGTGCCACTAGTTTAGGTTACTACACTCGGGTTCTCACATGTTACACAGTGAAAATAAATAAAGTAATTTAAATGAGATAGATAGATATAGAGATATTTATATTCACCTTCAACTATACATAATATTTATACATACATAAATAGTAGTGTATGCCAAACATATACCTATAGATATACGAGCCTTAGCAGGGTAAAGAGACAACAAGCCTACTGTTCATACCTTGTTTTAAGTAAAATTCTCTATCTCACATATCTTAATACATATGTGCCCTTACTTACACCAAAATCATCCTCCTGATCCTTTCAAAAAACTAATAAGGATTCAGGTAAGTGGGCATGTAAAAATACTATATACTCCTAATTATGCATACAGTCACGGGAAGGGTGGTAACTGTAATGACCCACTAATATGACATACGCAATGCTTATCTGATTAGCGGAAGCATATGGGTTGGTTCAATTAGTTATTCCCGATGTGGGAATGTCAGGGGATCGCTACTGGTTGAGCGTAACCCAAATAGACTTTTCGTTATCCATTCGAATTCTGTTCAACCCTAATTCACACGCAGCTAAACTAATCATACATACATACATCATAAATTAATCTGGAATGAAATCTAAAACTCACATATACATCATATCATGCATTCATATACATTCCAACTCAAATTCGTACGTTTACAGCGACAAACCCTATCAAAAATCCGGTAGAGTTTCCTCTGTATTTCGACCATATCCAAAATACAATAATCACCTGTTTACAATCATATGGCCAGTCCAACAACAATAGTAAACATAAATAACATAATCCATATACAGTAACGTCAATCCTATCACAACAGTCAACATACAACACCTGATTTATACATGTACAGTCAATCCAATCACTACAGAAAACATAGAAGACAGAACCCAATATACAGCAATGTCATCAAAGTATATATATATACAAAATGATTCAAGCCTAGGCTAAGTCATTATCCTGCTTATCACCAAGGCGTCATCAGCTATCGTCTGGGTTCCTGTCCTTATCCCTGTTCATCTGAGTAAACAACCTAATGAGATATAAAATCCTAGTAGAATAATTTATAGTTCAAATATCATTCGAAAACTGGTTGAATACCCAGCAGTGCGAACACCGAAATCATCTTCCTGAAATTAGTTCGAAAACAGTGAAATACCTTATCTTTAAAATCATTTTATTACATGGAAATTGCGGTAGGTATTCAAAATCGTAAAAATCCATTTCTTTTAAAATCAATACTCGAAATCCAATAAAATCCCATGCCCGGTATATCTAAGTCCACGTTGGCCACAAATCCGCTGTAACCAAGTCTAAATCATCATCTAATTGCACGTCATCCAGAGAGAATACCTCTCTTATCGTTGGGTGTGATCCGTAACACCAATCACCCGAATCAAGCCTATATTGTGAGTGTGATCCGTAACACCAATCACTCACTCAAGGATCGGGTGAGAATCAACATCTAGGGCGTCCCCTAGCATGTGCACATACGCCAGTTCTCATCCTCATACAGTCTATTCAAACTCACATGCTCACGGTCGGCTATTCCTCAGGGTTCTAGGGTATTACGCCTAAATCACAACGTTTCCCCATGTAGGTTATCCCCCCTTATACTCCTTAAACCTTTCTTAGGGCCGTCCTAGTTTAACGCGTAATCCCTAACGTAGTACAGGCCAAATCTAATAAAAATAATCTCATTTAAAAACTCCCTGTACTCGAGGTACTTAACGGCCGTCCCATACCGGCTATCAAGTATCCAACCCTAAGTAAATTCGTCCTAAGGGCATCTAAACTCAATAAACAAAGCGTCTAACATGAAATTAGGGTTTTCAGCACACAGACATGTAATTTATTCCATCGAAAGTAGCACGTAAATCCATGCAAATCATCTAAATCATCCAAGTATCCACTAAGTCAAATCTAGGGTTTAGGAAGCGTAAATTATCCTACCTGGTCTCCTGTAGCTCCAAATCACTTCAAAACTTCACGTATTCTCAATTTCTGAGCCTAATTAATTTCCTGGACATTAAATTAAATATTCAGACTTGTCACGTCATCCATTTTTCGATCCTAAGTTCAGTTACCCTAATACCTAGGTCAATTTATTTGCTAATTATGTTCGACAGCTATTTCAGTCAAATATCATCAATTTTTGGGAAATCAGACCTTACGAATGGGATCGGATGGTGGAATTCTGTCTCACGATGGTCTCATTTTCTCCCGATGCACTTCCAGAAGCTTCGGCACGGTAGAGCACGGCGGCGTACGGTGGCACACTGCGGAGTGGTGCAGTTTACCTCGAAAATTACACCACAGTGAAGCCCGAAAGTCCAGGAGTCCGAATATGGTGGTGGCGCGGCGGTTCACGGCCGTTTGGATGGCATTTTCTGGCCACGAAGATTCTCGCATAGGGGATGGAGGTTACCTCAATCCGGGCATGTTCGGCCTCCATTCGACGTCGGCGAGCTTCTAGAGGAAGCTGGCAGCTTAGGCTACACGGTGGTGGGGGCGGTGACGGTTAACGGTGACGGACGGCGGCGATCTGAGCTGGCGACGTTTTTGCGCAGTGGAGGAGAAAAGTGGCATTTTCCAGCGATGCTGCTGGCCGTTGGTGGCCGTGAGTGGTTGCTAGAGGTTGTGGGTGGTGAGGGCTGTCGATTGGTATGCTGGGTGGTGGCCCACGGTGGCTGTAGCGGCAATGCACGGTGGAGGAAGGAGGAGAGAGAGGAGAGAGAAAGTGTGGTGAGGAGAGAGAGAGGTTTGAGAGAAATAGAGGGAATTCGAGACATTTAAAGCCTCCAAGGGCGATTCCAACTTTTACCGGACCACCCGAGGATACTTTAGGGTTTCGGCATCCTTCCAGATGTTGGCACGTGTTTCCATGCGAAGGTTTTGGCCTCCGTCAATGGAATTGACGCACGAAACGTCTTCTGTGAGTTTCTGATCACCGGATTGTATTTCTTTCTGTTTGATCATATTTCTGATTTCGAACGACCTTCTGTTGTGAGTCTTCCTCCTTGAAATACGTGTCAGCCTCTGTTTAAAAGAATTAGGGTTAAAAATTCAATTTTATCCTTTAAAACTCTTTTGAAATCCTTTCGGTTGTTACAGTAACTCTAATACAAATATGACCCAAAGTCCAGTGATCACAGGGAAATACCCCAGAAAGGGTATCTCTACTACTTTTATCTCTGCCTCCAATAGCACCTAGTACCTAGGCATCTGATACAAATTAGCTTTAATGAGAAATATTTCTCAATAGCAATAATCACCTATGTTTAAAAATAACTGCTTGTACCATCGTATGGATACGAAAATCCACTACATTCTTTTTCATAACAATTTAAAATATTCTGCTATTGGAATAATGTACATGGATTATACAAGTATCTCATGCATATACTTATAATTACACTACACTTCAATAGATATCCATCACACATGATGCATTCTTAGTCTGTAATGATAATAACTCATATTCTCATTTCAGTATAGAGCATAAACAAAGAAATCATGCAATTTAATTTAGCCATAGTTAAAAGCAGCATAATATAACTCTTTCAAAATTTCTATTCGTAAATGAGTTCTCTTGTAGTCATGAGCCACCTACAATCATTCTCATGGTTTTCACTGTTTGCATTCATTCTCATGGTTAACCGTCAGCATTAATTTTCATGGTTAACATTCAGTAATGTTTCTCATGGTTAATCGTCTGCAAAAATTTTCCTGGATTAAAGCCAGTTGCAGCCATTATATAACCAATTACATCCCTTCTCACGGTAAAACCAAATGCAGCTATTCTCGCAGATCAACCATTTGTAGTTACACTTATTTATGTCTTATGCTCAATTAAAATATCTTATTTCTTTTCTCTTTCTCATAATTTCTCAAATATTATCATTTCTCATGTTATCTATTACAATTCAAGATTAAATCCTACATTTGAGTGAAATATTGGGCTAATTGTGGATTAAAAATAGGTTATTAAGTCAAAATTTTGAAAACAGAGAGCTACAAGTCGACTTCCAGCCTTCTAACGTTGATTTGAAAACAGAGAGCTACAAGTTGACTTCCAGCCTTCTGACGTTGACTTCCAGCTTACTACCTCAAAATATCTCAAACAAAAAGTAATCAATCGACGCCCAGGCCCCAACAGTCAACTGCTCTGTTCTTGGCTAATTTCTAGAAAATAAGAACACGACAGTTGACTTCTAGCCCCTGGCAATTGATTGCTAGCATTTTAGATACGTTTTTGAGCAACTTAGGAGCACGACAGTTGACTGGTAGGCTCTACAAGTCAACTGCTATGTTATGCTCTATTTTAAAACTCACCATTAACCAATTATTTTAGCCCAGGAACATGTTTTTAAAATAGTTTTGATGATTAAAAACTCAATAATAACATAAAAGCTTCATTTACCACTCGAAAATAGCCCAACCACCAATTATTCATGCTCAAATCTCGGATTTAAACTCTTCTTTGAAAACCATGAAAAACCCATTTTTTAGATTTGCATTCATGCATTCATAAGTATCTTCAAGTAATTTAAAACATCCAATAGCAATAAAAAACACTAAGAATGTAGGTTTTAATCTCCCTTAAGTTCAAAATCATAAAAACTCATAATTTCTAACCACGGATAGTATTTTTCAAAAATAAGAGAGATTGGTGATTTGGTATCTTTTTGCTGGTTTAAACTTGGTATTTGATGATGGTAAAATGTTTTGGTAAGTTTCCCTAGCTTCTGGAATGCTCAAATCCAATTAACAGCTTTCTTCCTTCACAA
The DNA here is from genome assembly GCA_031216115.1 of Senna siamea. Lineage (NCBI taxonomy): Eukaryota > Viridiplantae > Streptophyta > Magnoliopsida > Fabales > Fabaceae > Senna > Senna siamea. Next base: position 17,378,531 of record CM062354.1, read on the forward strand.
TTCCAACTCTTTCTCTTTCTAGCTCATCCTTTCTCTCTCTAAAATTTCTAAATTGAAGTTACACAATGAGGTGCTTTGGAGGCTTCACCTATTTATAAGTGATTCGGTCATTTGCAATTCTACTCCTAATTCCCGACCATTGGCCCAAAATGATAATTTTTCCAATAATATGTTAAATTACCATTTTGTCCCTAGCTCATTGGCGAGAAGTTTTCAAAATTTTGTTGCTACAGTAAATCTTTTGGTTAAATTTACGGCTTATTGCCCTAAAGTTTTGGAAATTCTCACATCCATCCTTACTTAATCTTTTTTCTTTCAATTTAGTCCCTATTCTTTGTCCTCACCTAAACTCTCATTCTAATGCATCTATATGAAATTTAATGTAACAAGCACAAACATTTAATTCATTAAAATAAACAAACATCTCTTGGATATGAAAAGGGACGGATGTTATAGAAAGCATTAGGATTCATGGACTGTGGAGTAAACATTGACTTTAGGAAACTAATGTTGCTTTATTAAGAAATATTAAAAAAAAAGTTTGCTTGAGGACAAGAAAAAGTTTAAGTGTTGGGTAATTTGATAAGTGCATGATTATACATTTTCATTTGATAAATTCTATTCGCATCATGAGCATTTTCTATGTGTTTGATATTGAATTACCTAAGTTTTCACCCTGTTTCATGTTATCTAAGTCCCAGTCAGTCGTAAAATAGTTTTGGAGAAAAAAGGGGCCAAAACAAATGTCCAAGGCTCAACACAACCTAAAGCATGCCCATGTTGAGAAAAGATTCTAGAACATGCCTTGGAGCATAGCCAAACAATGAAGCTTCTATAACACACCCTTTACCATGGCCATGCTACCCCAAGGACTCTAGAACACGCCTTTTACCACACCCTTATTGTTTGAGACTTTACCATGGCCATGCCACCTTAAAGAGTCTAGAACATGGACACCAACACGTCCAAAAGCATGGCCTAGCTTCAAATACACCCTCTACCATGCCCTTGCCATTTTTCACACTAGACCATAGCTATGTTACCCTTCACACCATCCTTTTCTATAAATAGGGAGGCAGACAAAGAGAGGAGAAGAGAAGAGAGCCATGAGCATGTGTGGCTTAAAGAGTGGCACTCCTTTCCATCCATGAACCTTGGCAATCCAATATCCTTGTTTCTTTACAAAAGGTGACAACTATGGAGATTTAACAAAGAATTAGAGGAAAAGATTGAGAAGAATCAAGAGTCAGCTAAGAGTATAATCAAAGAGAAGATTAGAACCAAGGTTGTTCACAAAACTCAACAAACAAGGGTGTACCTATACCTATTTTTTTCCTTCTTTACAATTATCTTTCTTGTTGTTCTAATCGTAATCATGAGTAGTTAGATTGGTCAAACCCATTAGGGTTCTTAAACTATGTTGGTGAATTGATGTTAAATTGCTTGAATTATAAATTAGATTATGTGATCTAATTGTTTAGCTTTTCATTACAATACATCATAGGGAAGACTATCTAGATCCCTTTCAAAGCCTCAATGGATGATGACTAGAATTTGAAACTAACTAAAAAGAACTATCGATCCTCACTTAAAACTAAAGATGATTGATTACTGGATTAAGAGCAATTCTTAATAGTAGTGAATTAGAACACTAATTCTGATCTAGAATCAACCATTAGGAAGAACCAGCCATGGACGGTTATAAGTTTTAGAAATCCATTGAGACTGATAGAGAATTTGGATTTAATTTAGAATTCACTCATAGGTAGCATAGTCAATTTAATAATTCATGATTCCTTATGTATACATCATCTAGTTTAGGACCCTTGTGGGTTTGCTTTTCTTGACTTGGTTATTCTCTTTCTTGATCAAGTGTCACTGGTTCCCTTCCTTTTTAGTTAATTAATGTTAGTTTAGATAAAATCAATCACCAATTGTTTTAGGCTAGAAAACAAGGAGTAAGTAGTAACTCTGACTTTCTCGTTCCCATGGAATACGACCTAGATACTCACCATTGCACTAGGCTATATCCCATTCCCATGTGATGCATTTAGAGTCTAGATTGAGCCTGGAATTGAAAAGTGCAATTACTCCAATAGAGATAAGAAATTATGCCACACTGGTAAATAAGTGTCATATAGTTGCTAAAAATCTGGCAAAGGTTGAGAAAGAGAAGTAAAGAACTAACTTCCTAAAAAAGAAATAGTCTGAACCTTTTAGAAGAAGGGACAACAGATATAAGGGAGTTCAAAAAGGGAAGAGACCAATGGTGAAATAGGCAGTACCTAACGCTTGTCCAAAGTGCAGAAAAATCCATAATGGACCTTGTTGGTGGCAGCAAGAGGTTTGCTTCAAATGGAAGAAACAAGGAAATTTTCATAAGGATTACCCAGAATGGACGAAAGCAAGTGACACCACTAAACCTCCCACTACTGGAAGAGTCTATACCCTTAAGGGCAAGGAAGTGGCTCAGTCTAATGATTTAATGAAAGGTAAATGTTTAATATATGATGTATCATTAATTATGTTGTTTGACTCTAGAGCTACCCAATCTTTCATTTCATTGGAATGTGTGAAGAGATCAAACTTACTTGTTTCTGGTTTACCTTATCAATTATCTATTTCTATTCCAGTAAGAGCAGGTTTTGACTTATTTAGCCTGCTTAAATTGCCCAATTGTTGTTGAGAATAAATATTTTATTGTTTATCTTATATGTTTACCTTTGGTAGATTTGGATATTATTCTTGGGATAAACTGGTTGTTCATAAATAATGTAATCTTGGATTGTTCAAAAAAATCTATGAATTTTATAGATAACTTAATAGTAAAGTAGAGTGTTGAGGAAAAGAATCAGAGGATGCATTTTCTGTGTTCTTCTAAGGTTGAGATTCAGCATAAGCTTAGTACTATCCCTGTAGTTAATGAGTTTTCAAAGGTCTTTCCCAAAGAAATCTTAAGTCTTCCACTTGAGAGGGAATTAGAGTTCTCTACAGAGTTAGTTCTAGGAAGGGGATCGATCTCTATAGTGTAACACCCCATAATTTAATTAGCCTAAATTATGTTCTTTAATTAATTGGACCAAATTTGCTTGAGTGATTTTGATATTTAAAATAAATATGCTTTCAATTATTGAGATGTTTCATTTAGAGTACCACTATATTTTAGCTGAAATGAGGAAAGAAAGAAAGAAGTGCAGCCTTTCAACATGCACACATGGAAGAGGAGATGCCATGAAGGAGGATTGTTTGAAATAAAAGGAGTATAATGAATTGTGGTCTTGCATGGGTTTCACGTGAAGTAGGAGAGGAAAGGAGCTAGCATCCATTAAATAAATAAGTGCACATGCAAATCAATGGGGTAATATATAAGCAAGAGGGGATTTGGTGTATATGATTACTCATGATGAAGGTGGAAACAAAACAAAAAAATAAATATAGTTAAAAACATGCATGTTACAAGGACAAAGGGTGCAACATTTTGGAATGCACCATAAGGTTAGAAAGAAGAGAAGCAACAAACAAAAAGGGTTGCCACATTTACAAGTAAGGAAGTACAAGGTGTAGAATTTTGGTGTCCTCCATATGTTAGAAGAAGGAAGAAAAGAGAAAAGCATGCAGCATTACACGATGGAAATGTAAAGAGGAGAAAAGGAGGCTTACGTGATCAAGAAACCAACAGGAATAGGTGCAGAATTTTTTTTTATGTAAAATCAAACATACAATAAGGAAAAAGATGGCAGCATGAATTATTAAAGATTGCTAATCAAGGAAAAGGATGCAACATGACTTTTAGGGAAAGGAAATAGAGTCCCACATGAGGAGAATGGGGCTACACCTAAACTCTAAATCATGCCAAATTTTGCAAGCAATAGTGTGCTTAAAAGTACACTTACAACCATGATTAGCAAGAAAGGAAGGAGAGGATGGCATGAACATGAAGCAAATTCACATGGTTGATTAGAAAATGAAAGAGAGAATTGGAAATTTTATATTGCCATACACATACACACACACAAAGAAAGGAAAAGGAAAAAAGAAAAAGGAAGCAAGTGCAGCATTGATTTGGGAAAGAAATAGTCTATAATCTCTCCCTTCCTTCCTTACGTGACTGAGTGAGAAAAGAGAGGGAAGATTGCAGAGTTTGGAAAGATGAAAGAGTTATTTATGATTTTCTCTTTCCACTAACTTGTTTAAGGAGATGAACCAAAGTTACAAGGAAAAGGGCTGCACGAAGTTTCATAAGAAAAGAAATTTTTTTTTAGTGGATGAATGCATGCATATGCCACCTAAGTAAGAGACAAAAAGAGTGGGGAGTTTCATGCAATACCCATATGTGAGGAAGGAAAGAGAATTGAAATTCTTGTGTGGGGAATGCATACAACACTCACGCATGGAAGGAGAGGAGAAGTCAAGAACTTCATGCAACAACCATAGGTGTAAAGGAGAGAAGAGAGAAAGGAAAGAGAGAGCACTCAACAAGTGGACCTACACAAAAATGGGAAAACAAAGAAGAGTAGCCATACAATCGGTCCAGGCAAGAAGGGAAGGGACTCTATTCAAAGAAAAGGAAAAGAGCAAAGGAAGAAAGGTAGGTTAACAATTTGAGATTTGTGTTCCATGCTTAGTTTTTGCAACCAACATGTTTCTTTTTGCTTTCTATGGAACAAAAATTGTCTCCCTACATTCTTGACCAACATGTATATATGTTGGCTAGCATGTGTGGTTTATTAAAATTTTGATGGATGAGATAGCATGAGTATGTTGTTGGAAAAGGATTAGGGTTGCATGGTGTTAAATTCATGATAACCACAAAGGAAAGAAACCCTACCATTTAAGGGTGTTAGTAAAGAATAAAGGAAGAAAATTGAATTGCCAATTTAACAAATCTCCCTAGGCCATGTCCATGAAATTTATTATTGGAATTTATAAGCTATGCACCATGATATTGATTCAAAATATAGGAATTTATTTCTGAAGTCATAAAAGGAGATTAGGATTATTATTGCAAGCAAAGAAAATATTTTAAAATGCTAGAATTTTATAAGAAATATACATTAGAATTTATTTCCAAGGAAGGAGAAATTATTCTTGAAATATTGGAATTTTCTGTAAGAAATGTATATTAGAATTAATTCCCAAGAAAGGAGAATTTATTCTTCAAGATATTGGAATTTTTTAATAAATGTACATTAAAAATTAATTTTCAAGAAAGGAGAAATTATTCTTGAAAATATTAGAATTTTTTTTAAATGTACATTAGAATTAATTTCCAAGAAAGATGAAATTATTATTGAAATTATTGGAATTTTCATAAGAAATGTATGTTGAGATTAATTCCCAAGGAAGGAGAATTTATTCTTAAAGATATCGGAATTTTATAAGAATTGTACATTAATATTATTTTCAAGAAAAAGAAAAATTTCCCTTGAAACTTGATAAAGAACTTTAAAGGTGGCCAAGTGTCCACATAGTGCCCAAGTGTGCACAATAACCCTAGGAGGTGGCCAAATGTCCACATAGTGCCCAAGTGTGCACAATGACCTTAGGAAGGTGGCCAAGTGTCCACATAGTGCCCAAGTGTGCACAATGACCTTAGAAAGGTGGCCAAGTGTCTAAAAGTGCCTAAGTGTGCACAAGAGATTTTATAAAGGTGGCCAAGTATCCACGTAGTGCCCGAGTGTGCACAACCATTATATAAAAGTTTTAAGAATGACAAGAATAAATGGTTTTGTCAATTTTGTAACAATGCGTTTTATAGTATGCGAAGATGTTTTATTTGACATGAACATTATTTTATCACATTAACATTTAAATTGATCATACCTTGCTTGCCAATTTATGTTTATGCACGATGCTATATCTGTATTCCAAGAATGTTGAATTAAATATTTTGGTGTTTGCACCCTGATACATATTAGTTTTTTTTAAAAACTGAATTGTTAAGATATTGGGAAACTTGTGTTTCTCATTTATATGCTAATATGTATTAGATGCGAACACATAGTAGGGCCAGGAGATAGAAGTTTCTTTTGGGTTTAGAGAAAATTTTTGTAACCTCTATTTTGGGTCTTAGTCTAGACATATTGTCTAATATGATTCTTTTAGCTATATAGTAGATGTTCATAGGAATCCCTAGGGATGGATATATGAGGTATCAGTCCATCCCTAGAAATTGTAAGGGAGTCTAACTGACAGACCTGTTATCTCCTGACTTCTGATAGACAGGTACTTCATTTATCCGACGACATGTTTATCAGAATGTAATGGACATTATTGGACTTGTATTATTTGAATTACATGAAAGTTTAAATTTTCGTTGAGTAGTATAGTATTTCTTTTATTCCACTATGCATACAAGTTTTAATCTATGCAGAAGATCCCGAACCTAATTCGCTTAATGAAACTTAATGTTTAACTGCTCAGACATTAATTAAATAAAAGGATAAGAATAATGTACCGAACCTATCTGTTTGCATCGGATGAATTGTAATACTAGATAGGGGCGTTACATATAGCACCCTATAGGATGTCTTCCTTAGAGTTGAAAGAGCTGAAGGTGCAGATAAAGGATCTCTTAGAGAAACAACTTATTAGACCTAGTGCTTCATTATAGGGAGCACCAGTGTTGTTTGTAAAGAAGAAAGATGGAAGCTTGAGGTTGTAAATAAATCATGATTTTGGATCCTCTGCTTGGCGCTCTCTGCTGGGCACCTGCTGGGCTTTTTAGTAGCGGTTTTATCCATCGCTAAAGTGTGTTTTAATATTATTGCAACGAATATTATTGTTGCTATAACTTTTGTTTAAATAAGTAATTTAACAAAAGTTTTAGTGGCAATAATATTTGTTGCAAAAAACTTTAGCAATGGAAAAACCCACTGCTAACACGCCCAGTAGGCACCAAGAAAAGAGCGCCCAATAGAGAATCTGGATACATAAATCACGGTGGAAATGAAGAATAAATATCTCCTCTCTAGAATAGATGACCTGCTAGATCAGTTGAGAGGAGCTAATGTGTTTTCAAAGATTGGTTAGAGGTTGGGGTACCATCAAATCAGGGTTAAAATAGAAGACATACCTAAGACTGCCTTTAGAATAAGGTATGGGCTTTATGAGTTTCTTATAATTCCATTTGGTCTGACAAATGCTCTGGCTATTTTTATAGATTACATGAATCATATCTTTAGACCCTACCTTGATTAGTTCATGGTAGTGTTTATTGATGACACTCTTATGTATTCTAAAAGTATGGAAGAGCATGAACATCATATTAGAATTATGATGTGGTTGCTTAGGTAAAAGTAATTGTATGTTAAACTTGAGAAATGTGAGTTTTAGTTAAAAGAAGTAAAGTTCTTAGGGCATGTAATTACAAAAGATGGGGTAGTAGTAGATCCCAGTAAGACAGAAGTGGTTGTTGGTTGGGAGAGACCCACAACAGTGACTGAAATCTGTAGTTTGCTCGGATTAGCAGGTTACTATAGGAGATTTATTCAAGGGTTTTCATAGATAGCATTGCCTTTGACTAAATTGACTAGAAAAGATGTTCCATTTGTGTGGGATGCCAAATTTGAACATAGTTTCCAAACTCTGAAAGAAATACTAATAACCACACCTATCTTAACTATGCTTGATCCCTTAGGACATTTTGAGTTATATTGTGTTGCATCCAAGAAGGGCCAAGGGTGTGTCTTAATGTAAGATAGGAAAGTAGTAGCATATGCATCTAGATAGCTGAGATCTCATAAGGAAAATTATCTACTCATGATTTAGAGCCAGTAGACATAGTGTTTGCCCTTAAAATTTGGAGAGATTACTTCTATGGATTTAAATTTGAGGTATTTAGTGACTACAAAAGTCTTAAATACCTTTTCAATTAGAGGGAGTTAAACATGAGGTAGAGGAGATGGATGGATTTTATCAAAGATTATGATTTTGAATTGAAATACCATACAGGGAAGGCAAATGTAGTGGCATATGCTTTAAGTACGAAATCCCTCTGTGCGGCTCAAATGATGGTGAGTGAGATGAGCCTAATTGAAAAGTTTAGAAATTTGAGTTTGTCCACTCTGGTATTGCCAGATAGGATATACTTGAGTGAAATGAGAATTAAAAATAATTTTAGAACTTAAGTTCTAAAAGCCCAAAGATAGGATGAATTATTACAATCCCTAAAGGACTCAAAGGAATTCAAGAACAAAGCTGATGGGGCAATGACTTTCAAAATAGAGTATATGTCCCAGAATAAGGAGGATTGTATGACCCAATCTTAAAGGAAGCCCATAAGAGCAACTATACTATTCACTCTGGTGCCACTAAGATGTACCAAGACTTGAGGTGGCTAGGTATGAAAAAGCACATAGCTGTGTATGTTGCTAAATGCTTAGTATGCTAGTAGGTGAAGATCGAACATCAGAAACCTGTAGGATTATTGCAACCTCTTGAGATTCCCGAATGGAAATGGGATAAGATTTCCATAGATTTTGTGATAGGATTGCTTAAGACCCATTCAGGAAATGATGCAATCTGAGTAATTGTAGACAAATGAACTAAATCTGCACATTTCCTACCCATCAAAATAAATTTTTCATTGGATAAGTTAGCCCAAATGTACATACAAGAAATAGTGAGACTCCACAGAGTATTCACTAGCATTGTATTAGATAGAGACCCTAGGTTTACTTTTAGATTCTGGAGAGCCCTACAAGAGGCCTTCAATACCAAACTCAATTTCAGTACTGCTTATCATCCACAAAATGATGGGCAAACTAAAAGAGCCATACAAAATCTAGAAGATATGCTTAGGACCTGTGCTCTAGAACAAAGGGCAAGTCGAGATAAAAATTTGCCTTTAGTGGAATTTTCATATAATAATAGTTTCCATTCTAGTATAGGAATGGCTCCATATGAAGCCTTATATGGGAGAAAATATAGATCACCTTTGTGTTGGCTTGAAGTAGGGGAGAGACAAATCTAGAATTAGTATAACAAACTATTGATAAGATAAAAATGATCAGGGAAATTATGGCTAAGGCTTAGAATAAACAAAGTTAAGCTGATAAGAGGAGAAGACCATTAGTTTGTAGAAAGAGATCATGTTTTCCTCTGGGTATCTTCAATTACTGGTATTGGTAAGGCTATTAAGTTAAGAAAGCTAAATCCTAGATATATTGGACCATACCAGATTCTGAAAAGAATTGGCTCATATGCTTATCAAATAACGTTACCTCTATTTTTGTCCAATCTCCACAATGTCTTTCATGTTTCTCAACTTAGTAAATACATTTTAGATTCATCACATGTCCTTACGCCAGTACAGAACAATTGAAAAATAATTTGACTTATTATTTTAGACCTTTAAGAATCATTGGTACTGAGGTCAAGAAGTTGAGGAATAAGGCCATTCCACTAGTAAAGGTGCTTTGGGATCAATCATCACCACAAGAAGCTACTTGGGAAAAGGAAGATGAGATGAAAAAGACCTACCCTAAGTTATTTGAGTAGGCATGTTCTAGTTTTGAGGATGAAATTATTTAAAAGGAAGTGAGAAATGTAACATCCGCTCCTTCCATACTTGAGAGATGTTTGTTAATTTTTAAATAAGTTAAATGTTTATGTTTGTTGCAATAGATTGCATATAGCTATATTAGAGTGAGGGATTAAATTGAAAAGAAAAGATTGGGGACTTGAATGAAAGGAAAAAGGGTTACTGGACGAAGTTATGTAAGCTTTCTATATTTTAGAGGTAACTAATCGTAAATTTAGCCAAAAGAGTTACCGATAAACAGATGATTATACATTTTTATTTGATGATTTCTATTCGCATTTGGAGCATTTTTTGTGTTTTATTGAGAATTTCCCAAGTTTTCACCTTGTTTTCATGTTATCCAAGTTCAAATCGGTTGTAAAATAGTTTTGGATCAAAAAGGAGCAAAAACAAACATCCAAAGGCTCAACACACCCTAGATCATGACCATGTTGAAGCAAGGATTCTATAACACACCTTGAAGCATGGCCAAGCTTGGAACCATCCATGACATGCCTACCACCATGCCCTTGCCTTTTCCCACACCTCACTATGGCCATGCTATAACACCCCCAATTTCATAGCCATATTTAAAATATTATTTATTGAAAAATCCTTTACTTAAGAAACTGGTGTGTTATATACACTTTTATCCTTTATTTCTTACTTGAGTTCTTTAAATATCCATTTATATTATACATTTCATTAGGTTCGGATCCTTACTCAGGTTTCACATTCAATTATCAATATAGCGGAAGTCTAATAATAATACACCATAATCCATAAAAATTCAGGATAAATTTAAACTTTTTCCTTTATATACATTTACATCCAGTTCAACGTTACAACGTTGTTACATATACTGCAAGATATATGTAGTTTTCTTGTTTTCATAGGGTAAGGAGGCAACAAACCTGCCACTTACACCCTTTTTAACTATTTTTCATAAACCTGATATGTATGCCTTACATATCCATATACTTATATGTATTTCTAGCATAATATATATTATTCCATTTCTTGGGATGGATAGCTAATCCCTTCTGTCTTGTAGTACCATAATGGTCCTAGTCATCTGATACATACCAGAAAATAATGAGAAAATAATTTCTGAGTAGCTACACATTCCACATTTCATTTCTGAGCTATGGTATGTACCACCGTATGGGTACGGAAAATAATTTACATTCCTTATTCTTAAAATCCATCATTTCTAGGAAATGCTATAAATAAACTAGTCAGATGTATAGGATGAAGTTTATAAGGTATATTAGTAATATATCAGTTATAAAATAAAAACAGTATCAATTTCAGTCACAATCATAGTTCACCACATACCGTTTAGTACCATAATCAAGAAAGTACATTCATTAAATTTTCATTCAACCATAGATAATTTTGGAGAAACAACATTTACCATTTATGGAAAATTGTATTATTTATAAGGAAAATAAACATTCATATTTGGCTAAAAGTCATATTTTCAATTCAGAGAGACACAAGAGTATCGAAAGTATAAATTACTCCACATACTACAGCGTGCATGAATGAGATAGCTGCTCTATCAAGTGTGTGATAATTCTGCCACTGGTACATTTGAGGCGTCCCTCAGTGGATCTGAGTACCCATTCACATTCAGTGATCATGTCATAAAGACAGATCTAAGTGGGAATTTCTCCCAGGGTTCAGTCAAACTAAGCTCATGGAATCACTGTTATTCACACAGATCATCTTCTCCCTGCTTTATGGGCGGTTCATGATGCCATAGATCACCACAACCTACATCATGGATCATTTCTCAGTATGCTATTTCCTATATATATCAACTAGGTTGATTAGGCTTAATCCCATAATTTTGCCAAATTCTAAGTAAATGTCCCCTATTCAATTGGCCATCTAGGTTACACTAACTTAGAATTCACAATCATCACAGTGTTTTCAAAATTCTTTCATTTTGAGCAGATGTTTCACCATTCAAATTTATGATACAACTGTGTAATGTCCAACAGCCGTCCTATACCGACAATTGGTTACTATTGAGGGTTTCTCCCATTTCATCACTGCTTCAATTTTACTAGGATCTACAGAAACTCCTTCTTTATTGATCACATGTCCCAAAAATTTCACTTCTTCTAACCAGAACTCACTTTGAAAATTTTGCATATAATTGTTTTTCTCACAACACTTGTAATACCATCCTTAAATGTTGAGCATGCTCTTGTCTATTTCTAGAATACACAAGAATATCATCAATCAAAACTACCACGAACTGATCTAAGTAGGGTCTAAAGATGCAATTCATGTAATCCATGGAAATAGCTGGAGCATTAGTCAATCCAAATGGCATTACCAAAAATTCATAGTGTCTATATCTGGTTCGAAAAGCTGTCTTAGGCACATCCTCACTTCTTACTCTTATCTGGTGGTAACCTGACCTTAAGTCAATCTTAGAGAATATTGTAGCTCCTCTCAATTGATCTAACAGGTCATCTATCCTAGGAAGAGGATATTTATTCTTTATGGTTACTTTATTTAATTGTCTGTAATCTATACATAATCTTAGACTCCCATCCTTCTTTTTCACAAAAAATACAGGTGCTCCCCACAGTGAAGAACTAGGCCTAATAAATTATTTTTCCAATAGATCTTCTATCTGTACCTTCAGTTCTTTCAGTTCTAATGGGGACATCCTATAAGGAGCTATAGAAATCGGTCCCGTTCCAGGAATCAAGTCTATAGAAAATTCTATTTCTCTTTTAGGTGGGAGACTAGAAATCTCATCTGGAAATACATCAAAAAATTCACAAACAATTGGAAGACTAGAAATGTCATGCTGATTTTCAGTCTCTGAAGAACATAGGAAACACATCCTCTGATTATTTTCATCAAATTTTCCCTTTATTGGCATAGTGTCTATAAAAATCACAGTTCTAGTTGAACAATCCAAAATAACATTATTCATTGAAAGCCAATTTATACCAAGTATGACATCTAAATCTACTAAAGGAAAGCAGATAAGATCAATCATAAAAGGTTTACTTTCAATCATAAAAGGACAATTCACACAAACCAAAGAGGTTAAGACTTTTTCTCCATTTGGGGTGGAAACTGACAATTCATAAGGTAAAACAGTCATGGGCAAACTTAATTGGTCCACACATTTCAAAGAGATAAAGGAATGGGTAGTGCCAGAGTCATATAATACAGTTAAAACAACATCTTTGATTAAACAGTTACCTTTAATCAAACCATCGGACTGAGCCACCTCTTTTCCCTTCAAAGTAAAAACCCTTCCTCTGGTGGTAGGTCTAGGATTCTCTTTTGGCTTGTTTTTTGTAGGGCACTCCTTTGCAAAATGCCCCGGTTTGCCACACTTGAAACATATATTTTGTCTTAACCAGCAAGGCTTATTTCCATGATTCTTACCACATTTAGGAAAATTTGCAAATATAGGCATGTTTATAGGTTTCTTTCCTTTCTGGCCCCTTGCAAACTTAATCCCTTTTTTTGGCACGAACCCCTGTGTCATTTTCCTTTTAAAAGACTGGGATCCGTGTTTTTCTTTATCCATCGTCGTCAATATCTCAGAAGCTATAAGGCATTTGTTCACTAAAATAGCAAAATCCCTAATTTCTTGGGATGCAACAACATTTCTCAATTCCAGATTCAGAATTCCTTCAAAATGCATTGCTTTCTAGGTCTCATCGGGTTTTAGCTTAAGGTAAGAGGAAAATTTGGAAAGTTCCTCAAATCTGGCCAGATGGTGTTCAAAAGATGAGTTACCTTGCTTAATCTGCATAAACTCTATCTCTTTTGCATTTCTTAGGTTTTGGGGAAAGTACTTCTCTAGGAATAATTCCTTAAAAGATTCCCATGTAACTTGAATCTCTCTGGCTTCCATTAACTGTCTGGCCCCCTTCCACCAGTGTTCTGCCTCACCTTTTAGCATATAAATGGAATATGAAACTTTCTATTCCTCTGTACTCTTAAGTAATGCAAAAATTTTCTCCAACTCACTTAGCCACTCTTCAGCTACCTTCGGATCATAACTTCCTCTAAATGAAGGAGGTCTTGCATTCTGAAACTCAGAATAGCCTTCATTTCCATGATTCCTTCCCTGTTCATTTCCTAAATTTCCAAGGATATTCCTCTCATTATTTTGTCTTACCACTTCAGCTGTGGCATCATCTTGTCTATTAGTGGCAGCAGCTTGTTCCCTCACAGCATCTGCCATTCCCATTAAGGTTTGCATCACATCAGTCATGTTTGCATCTCCACTCTGACCTGGTACATTGCTTCTCCTTTTGGGTGCCATCACTATTCTACAAATAAACATCATTGAGGTGATCAGTCTCAACAATATAATATTTAATAGAAAGTAAATGACATCCAACGGAGCTACTATCTTTCCAAACCTAATTCTCCATTCCTCAAGTCAAACAAAATTAGAAGTCAGTCAACTGCCTAGGTTCAGCTAGCTAACTTGAATCAGTCTATCCCCTGAGGAATCTACTCCCTTTCTACCTAGGAATCCACTATGCTCTGATACCAACAAATATTACAATCCCATTTTCATAGCCATATTTAAAATATTATTTATTGAAAAATCCTTTACTTAAGAAACTGGTGTGTTATACACACTTCTATTCTTTATTTCTTACCTGAGTTCTTTAAATATCCATTTATATTATACATTTCATTAGGTTCGGATCCTTACTCAGGTTTCACATTCAATTATCAATACAGCGGAAGTTTAATAATAATACACCATAACCCATAAGAATTCAGGATAAATTTAAACTTTTTCCTTTATATACATTTACATCCAGTTCAACGTTACAACGTTGTTATATATACTTCAGGATATATGTAGTTTTCTTGTTTTCAGAGGGTAAGGAGGCAACAAACCTGCCACTCACACCCATTTTAACTATTTTTCATAAACCTGATATGTATGCCTTACATATCCATATACTTATATGTATTTCTAGCATAATATATATTATTCCATTTCTTGGGATGGATAGCTAATCCCTTCTGTCTTGTAGTACCATAATGGTCCTAGTCATCTGATACATACCAAAAATTAATGAGAAAATAATTTCTCAGTAGCTACGAATTCCACATTTCATTTCTGAGCTATGGTATGTACCACAATATGGGTACAGAAAACAATTTACATTCCTTATTCTTAAATTCCATCATTTCTAGGAAATGCTATAAATAAACCAGTCAGATGTATAGGATGAAGTTTATGAGGTATATCAGTAATATATCAGTTATAAAATAAAAACAGTATCAATTTCAGTCACAATCATAGTTCACCACATACCGTTTAGTACCATAATCAAGAAAGTACATTCATTAAATTTCCATTCAGCCATAGATAATTTTGGAGAAACAACATTTACCATTCATGGAAAATTGTATTATTTATAAGGAAATTAAACATTCATATTTGGCTAAAAGCCATATTTTCAATTTAGAGAGACACAAGAGTATCGGAAGTATAAATTACTCCACATACTACAGCGTGCATGAATGAGATAGCTGCTCTATCAAGTGTGTGACAATTCTGCCACTGGTACATTTGAGGCGTCCCTGACTGGATCCGAGTACCCATTCACATTCAGTGATCATGTCATAAAGACAGATCTAAGTTGGAATTTCTCCTAGGGTTCAGTCAAACTAAGCTCATGGAATCACTATTATTCACACTGATCATCTTCTCCCCGCTTTATGAGCGGTTCATGATGCCATAGATCACCACAACCTACATCATGGATCATTTCCCAGTATGCTATTTCCTATATATATCAATTAGGATGATTAGGCTTAATCCCATAATTTTTCCAAATTCTAAGTAAATGTCCCCTATTCAATTGGCCATCTAGGTTACACTAACTTAGAATTCACAATCATCACAGTGTTTTTGAAATTCTTTCATTCTGAGCGGATGTTTCACCATTCAAATTTATGATATAACTGTGTAATGTCCAACGGCCGTCTCATACCGACAATTGGTCACTCGGTTATAAGCCTATTTACCCTAGAACATATATTGCAATTACTTCCTCTATGTTTCTCTTTATTGAACATTCAAATATTTTCCTTCCATTCAATGTTTTCCAATACCATGCTATGTTTTTCCTTATCTATATCATAAATCAATCCTTTTCTTTCCTCATTCATGATGATACTATCATTCTCACTTTCTAAAAAGAAAACCTTTAAATCTCAATAACAATTTCATTCTTGAATTTGTATAAAAAGGAAGGTTCATTCTTGGTCAAGAGAAATCCTTAAGAAATTTAAGATTTTCATACTTAAAACTTTCTATTTGTCACTCTTGCCATATAATAAGCAAAATAAATTTACTTTTCCTTCCCATTTACACTAAATTCCCTTTTTCACATTTTATTGCATTTAAAGGGTTTCAAAGTTGAACCTTTTCCATTTCCTACTTATTATTCCATTTTCCCCCTTTCTCACCTAATTATACATGCCCAAGGTGTGTATAATCATTGTCTCCCCATACTTAAACATGCACACAAATTGCTAGAATTGCCAAGATTGCACAAAATATTCATTAAAATTTAATTGCAACGTCATATTATTTCCTTTGTATACTTTGACCAATTTCATTACATTTTTGTACAAAAACTTTCCATAAATATTTCCATATCCTAAAATTGGTCAAGTAGGTTACATGGAATTTAATGGAATCATTTTGCATAAAAATAATTGCCAATTAATCTTGCTTCAACCAAGACACACACACAAAAATTTTAACACATTTCCTTCATCAAAAACTTGCATACTCTTGGTCAAGATGAGATTTTTAGGCAAAATTGAGCCTTTCAACCAATTGACATCTATTCTATCCTCCATTGGCCATAACTTGAATTACCAATAAGCTACTTTAAATTTTTTCAAACAATTTTCCAAATCTCATTTTTCTAGCCATGGCCTAAAGAGGAGTTTTGTGCAAAAATCATCATTTTTCATATAATCATTTCTTTTATCCCATTTTCATCATCTAAAAACCATCAATCACCATTTATCCATAACAATCAAGGCAAAAAAAACAATTTGGCATGACATTCATGAATTTGGGGTTTTAGGGCAAATGAAACAAAATTGGGAAATGAACATAAACACTTTCATAATTGAAATTAACCATCACAAAAAACTCCATACTACTTTCTAAGCATTAATCCATATAAATTTTGAGAATTTAAGAATCTAAACTTAAAAACATCACTATTCATGTACTTTTCATTTAGCCATGAAAATCACAAAAGCTTGGAAAAATCCATTAAAACATGAAATAAGTGATGGAAGAATGCTAAGCTACCTTGATTTACAATTTTTTGTGGATAAACCTTGAAGTTTTCTTGCTTTTTCTCCCTTTTCTCCCTTATGAAGCCTATGGTATTTCTCCCTTCCAAAAGCCTTTACGTCGTCTTTGCTAAGGAGGAGAAGAAGAAGTAGTGTGACTTATTTAAAATGGCTAATAAGACCATTTTGCCCTTGGTGGCAAAATAACCAAAATACCCTTCACTTTTTCCTTCTTAAAACCTTAACATGTAAGGGTATTTTAGGAATTTTAAAGTGTTTCTTTAGGTAATATTCCCCTTATGTCCTTGTGATGAAATTACCATTTTACCCTTGGTGTCAAAATTACCATTTTGCCCTTCATGGTAAAATGACCATTTTACCCCTCTTAAGTGCCAAACAAAAATTTTTTTTTTCCTAAAATTTTGTAAAAATATTCTAGAGGCAATTTCATAATTTTCCAAATAAAAATTAGCCATTTTATCTGATAAATAAATATTTTATTCTTATTTTCAGATAAAATTTTGACCGTTTTGCCCCGAAATATTTTTCTTGCAGCATTCATGACATTGGAACCATTTTCAAACCTCATAAATGTGTGCCATAAATGCACTTCAATTTGCGTGCTTACTATTAGGACATTTTGTGAAACAATTTTCCTTTCATTTTAGTCCTTAATCATTTCCTTTCAGTTTAGTCCTTCTTTTGTTTAAGGTAATATAAAATAATTTTTGGACTATTTTCCATGCATAAAAATATTGAGTCTAGGATTCTAAGACATACCTGATATCATAGAATTGAGGATATTACACATGCCACCTCTAAGAATCTAGACATGGCCACCAACATGTCTAAAAGCATGGCCTAGCCACCAACACGCCCTACAACATACCCTTGCCATTTTTTTACATGACCACATGGCTATGTTGTCCTTCACACCACCCTTGTCTATAAATAGGGAGGCAGATAGAGAGAAAGAAAGGAGGAAGGTGTGAGCGTGTGTGTGGATTGGAGAGTGACACTCCCTTCCATCTGTGGACATTGACAATCCAATCTTCTTGTTTCTCTACAAAGGTGAAAGTCCTGGAGATTCAACAAAGAATTAGAGGAAGAGATTGAGAAGCATTAAGAGGCAACTAGGAGCATAATGAAGAAGAAGATTAAAGCTAAAACTATTCACCCAAAACTCTACAGAAGAGGGTGTACCTATTTCCATTTTGTTCTTCTTTCTTTCAATTATTTTTCTTGTTATTCTAGTCATGAACATGAGTAGCTAGATTGGTAAAACCCATTGGGGTTCTTAAACTACGTTGATGTTTTGATATTAACTTACTTAAATAATAAATTAGATTATGTGATCTTCTTTCTATTAAGAATTATTGTCTAAGTTTTCATTACAAGACGTCATAGGGAAGACTATTTAGATTCCTCTCAAAAACTCAACAGATAATGATTGGAATTCGAAACTAATTGAAAGAACAATCAATCCTTGCTTAGAACTAAGGTTGATTGACTGCTGGATTAAGAGCAATTCTTATTAATAGTGAATTAAAACACTAATGCTGATATAAAATCAATCATTAAGAAGAAATAGCCAATAAGAGATCATAGGTTTTAGAAATCCATTGAGACCAATAGAGAATTTGGATTTAATCCTAAATTCACTCACAGGTAGCATAGTCAATTTAATAATTTAAGATCCTTTGTATAGATCACCTAGTTTAGGACCCAATGGGTTTGCTTTTCTTGACTTGGTAATTCCCTTTCGTAATCAAGTGTCACTGGTTCCCTTTGTAGTTAGTTAACCTTAGTTTAGATAGAAATCAATAACCATTTATTTTAGGCTAGATAACAAGGAGTAAGTAGTAACTCTGGGCTTTCCCGTTCACGTGGGATATGACCTTGGTCGTCACCATTGCACTAGGCTACCTCGATAGGTACACTGAATTTGGCATAGCTACACATAGAGCATTGGTAGCACCCCATTAAGTTTTGGCATTGTTTCCAAGGACCTTTGTGAGAAAACTAGAGTGAAATTAGGAATTGTTACTTTATCCATTTGTTTTTATTTTTGTTTTATTTTGTTTATAATCCTTTTCTCTCAATTCAGTAATTGATTTTTTGATTAGCTATTCTTTTTATTGAGTTATTAGCTTTAGATTTCCATTTTCTACTTATTATTTCAGTACTATATTGTATTGGTTGTCAGTTGTGTATTATTCTTGGTTTCATGTAGTTTATGACCAGAAGTTCTGATCCTACCCCTTTAGAACCTATTCCTAAACCTGAACATTCTTTAAGACATTTGAGGGCTTGCTTACTTAAGGAAGAGCCAGTTCATATCCTTGTTCATGCACCACAATAAATGGCCAATAATAATAATAATGATGATGGCAACCGAACAATGTATGATTTTGCTAGACCCTTGATTGGAAGGAATGCAAACTTGCATTAATCTGCCTACCGTAGCTGCTAATAATTTTGAAATAAAGCCAAACATTATCCAAATGGTACAGCAAATGGTACAATTTAGAGGGCTACCGAGTGAAGATTTAAATGCACATATCGCCAATTTCTTGGAGATATATGACACCTTCAAAATCAATGGAACCACTGATGATGCCATTAGGTTTAGGTTGTTTCCATTCTCCTTGAGGGACAGGGCTAAAAGATGGTTGCAATCCCTTCCTCCTAATTCCATCACCACTTGGGAAGCATTGGAAGAGAAATTTTTATATAAATACTTTCCTCCTGCTAAAATTGCATAGATGCGCAATAATATTTCTTCTTTTGTGTAGATACATAATGAAAGCATGTATGATGCTTGGGAGAGGTATAAAGACTTGCTAAGATGTTGCCCACACCATGGACTACTAGTATAGATGCAGGTGCAGACCTTTTATAATAGTCTAAACCCAGCCACCAAGCAGATGGTGGATGCAGCAGCAAGAGGTGCTCTAAATAATAAGACCTCTGAGCAAGCACAAAATCTTTTAAAGGAGATGGCCATGAATAATTATCAATGGCAATCCTTTAGAGACAGACATGGACGATAAGGAGTAGTCAATCAAGCATACTCTACATCACTCTTAGCAGCTCAGGTGGAGCTTCTGGCCAAGAAAATCTATCAACTCTAAATGCCAGTCCAAGTAGCACAACATAGCTTTGAATCCTATGGTGGCCACATTATGGTGCTAATTGCAATGCATGAGGTATGTTTGCTAACTCTTCATCTTTATTTTCTTCTAACATGGGTTCTGCTGATTTTGAACATGTGGATTATATAAGGATTACCCTAAGACAGCAGAATAACCCATACAACAATACATACAACCCTAGGTGGAGAAACAATCCCAATTTTGGGTAGAGAAACAATAATAACCAAGATTCATCAGGTTTTCAGTGGTTGTACCAGCAAAAACCCCAGTAACATGCTCCTCCAAATTAATTTCCTCAAGGGCAAGAGAAAAAGCCCAATATAGAGGTACTATTGATAAAATTTATGTCCACTTCGAAAAGCAAATTCTAGCAAACAGACATTGCCCTTAGAAATCAATAGGCCACCATCCAAAACCTAGAAAATCATATAGGTCAGATTTCTAAAATGTTACCTAAAAGGTAGCCAAGCATGACCCCCAATATGATCGAATCTAATCCAAGGGAGCACTGCAAAGCCATTACCTTAAGATCTGGCAAGCATTAACTGGATCTTTACCCTTCACTGAGGACAATAAGACTATGCAAACGAAACCAGTTAAGAAAGAGCTAGAATCGGAAAAAGGAGAGCACGTGGATGGAAAGGGACAGAAAAGCCCAGTGGCAGAATACCAAACACCTATTCCATACCCACTGGGATGAGTATACAACTGGCTAATAGAACTGTTAAGTATCCTAGGGGTATAGTGGAACATATACTTGTGAAAGTCGATAAATTTATCTTTCCTGTGGATTTCGTAGTAATGGATATGGCAGATGAGAGTAGCATACCATTGATCTTAGGGAGGCCATTCCTCGAAACCTCTAGAGCTCTAATAGATGTTTATGATGGAAGATTGCAACTCAGAGTAAGGGATGAAACTTTCACCTTTAACCTAGCTGAGTCTATGAGATAATTCGTAAATCATGATAATATTGTCTATTCGATAGATGTCCTGGATGATGCAATTGAATCCTATTTGTAGGAATTTCTCTTGAATTACACCTTGCAAGATGTTTTACAAGAAAAGGAAGACATCTTGACTAACGAGCAAGTGTTAGAATAACTTGCTGGTTTACTGGCAACTGAGCCCAGTGACCCTGTTAACACTAAGACTGATGAATTGACTGATTATAACTCCTCTATAGACAGGTAAGAGATGGAAGCGGTAAGACCTTCAATTGAGGACCCTTCGATCCTAGAATTAAAGGAATTACCTTAACATTTAAGTTACGCCTATTTAGACAAGGTGAAAAGGCTACCAGTTATCATAGCAGTAGATCTGACACCTAAATGGAGAGAAATGACTTTAGCCTCTCTCAGGAAGTACCCTAGAGCCTTCACTAATAAAATTGCAAATATCCCTGAGATAAATCCTAGTTATTTCTCACATAAAATTTTAATGGAAGATAGTTTTAAGCCGATGGTACAACCACAGAGATGATTAAACCAAAATATGAAGGAGGTGGTAAAGAAGGTGGTGATTAAATTTCTTGAAACAGGTTTAATCTGTAACACCCCTATCTAGCATTACCATTAACTCCAATATAAATAGATAGGTTCGGTACATTATCCTGGTCTTTTATTTAATTAATGTCTGAGTAGTTACATTACTAAATTATATTAAGCGAATTAGGTTTGGGATTCTTTTGCTCATATTCAAACTTACATGCACAGTGGAATGATATAAATTCTATACTACAGCGAAAATATAAATTTTCATGTAAATTCCCATAATACAAGTCTATTACATACTAATAAACATGTTTCCGGATATATGAAGTACCCGTCCATCAAAAGTCAGGAGATAACAGGTCTATCACTCAGACTCCCTTACAAATTTGGGATAGATTGGTCTTTCACGTATCTGTACCTCGGGATGCCCACATACATCTCATGTATACAGTTCAAAATAATTGTCTTATTCTAAATCCAATCTAGCTAGGACCCAAATTATGGATTACAAAATCTCACCTAAAAAAAAAATAACTGCTACTCCTCGGCCCTACTACGCCTCTGTATCTGATACATATCAGCAAATAGATGAGAAACACAAGTTTTCCAGTAGCTTAGCAATTCAGGGTTTGAAAAACTCAACTAATATGTACCAAGGTGTAAGCACCAAAACATTCAATCTACATTATTGATATAGGGCATAATATTACACATAACTATAAACTGGCAAGTACTTCATGATAAATTTAGACATCAACAGAAACTTAGATAACTCCTTTTCAAGTGACACATATTCTTATAAAATTACATGTGTTATTACGGGATTATCAAATCTCTTATGCGTATTACGTGAACACTAGGTCACGGGTATGGAGCACCTTCTGCCACACCTCTCTAGGCCACCCATGTAGAGTACCTTCAACCACACCTTGTAATTCGTGGACACTCGGCCACGTATATAAAATCATTAGGATACTAGATCACAGGTACGGAGCACCTTCGGCCACACCTCGCAATTCGTGGACACTCGGCCACGTATATTAAATCATCGGGACACTAGATCACGGGTATAGAGCACCTTCGGCCACACCTCCCTAGGTCACCGGTGTGGAGCACCTTTGGCCACACCTCGTAATTCGTGGATAATTTCCAAGAAAGAAATTAGTATTTTATTCTTTTTAATTTTTGCACTTTTCCATTCTTTAACTCATATTATTGACATGGGAAATTTTCTTGTCCATAATAATAATGTTTGTCAGTATTAATTAGGATTTTTTCTTAACATCGTTATTCCTCATTCATATTCTTCATGAATTTAATCAATTATTTCCTATAATCCCATGCGTTAATATAACAATCGTAAATTTCCCATAATCACATGCATTGTTATTAATCATCATAACTTTTCCCATAATCACATGTATTATTATTATTCATCATAAATTTTCCCATAATCACATGTATTATTATTAATCATCATAAATTTTCCCATTATTTTGGGTAATGTCTTCTTTCTTTACACATGTTACATTTCTTAACATTAGTTCCATCATAGAGTTCACAAACCCACTTCAATATTAAAAGTAGCAAGCCAAGCCATCCAAACCATTGAAATGATTTCTTAATCTAAGTTT
The DNA here is from genome assembly GCA_031216115.1 of Senna siamea. Classification (NCBI taxonomy): domain Eukaryota; kingdom Viridiplantae; phylum Streptophyta; class Magnoliopsida; order Fabales; family Fabaceae; genus Senna; species Senna siamea. The sequence continues at coordinate 17,401,677 of CM062354.1, forward strand.
TTTCATGATCTTAAGGAAATCACAATTTAAGGTTAAGCATTAGCCACCCCTATATTTATCATGCAAGCTTAATCAAATTTTTACTCCCCACTCAAGAATGTAGACAAGGGTTCAAATTCCATGGAAGCTAAATCATTAAACATGCATACTAAATCATGGAATTAGAACTTAATAAATTGTTAACCTACCTCAAAGATGCCCTAAGATGGAGTCCCTCTTGGCTTTTCCTTTGAGTCCTTCCTTGCTTCTTTTTTCCTTGGTCTCTTAGTCCTTCTCCTCCTCACAAGTCTTTTGTGTGTCAAAACTCATGCTGCTTACCCTCCCTTTCTCTCTTGTCGTGTGTGTCTATGCATGTATCATAAAATGTCAATTTCAATTCTACTCTCTCTTGTCTTTTGCCCCCTTTGGTAATGGGAAGTTACCACCCCCATTCTCATCTTTCCTTATCATTATTTAGTAGCCTTACGTGTAACTTAGGTGAGCTCCCTTTTCTTACAAGTTTTGTATTAGTTAATTCCCTCAAACACATTTATTTCCTTTAATCTTCACACTTCACTCACCCCTTTTTTCCTATTCATTATTTTCCTTACTTAGGGCCACATGTGCTATTTCTAGCATAACTCACAAGCTTACACTTCTTGCAAACCCACTTGAGCACGCAAGGAAAGGAGAAAGGAACGTTTAGCACGCTGTGCCCTGTACGGTTCTAGCAAGGACGTTGCACTCTCCATTTTCCATTCTTAATTATTTTTTTTCCTCTCCACTAGCCGTACACATACATATATATTTTTGTCTTCTTCTCTTCCTTTCTTTCTTTTTTTTTTATCTTGAATGTGATGTCGATTGAATTAGGAGTGAATGCTGCACGTCCTTTTCTTCTACTCCTCTCTTGGCCATAGCATCTTGGGAAGTAAAACAAAACGAATGGAAAGGAGAAAGGCCATTTCCACACGTTTCTCCTTCTTTCTTCCACCTCCTTGCAACATATATTTATATATATATATGTACTTTAGTGCCACCTCTCTCCCCTCCTTTCCTTTGTTGCTGTCGTATTCCCTTATGTATCTTAATCTAGTCCATGTGTTGCCAAGTTGGTGGAGTCAAAAGAACCCAAGGAAAGGAAAGAAATAGATCTATGTGAGCTACCATCTCACGTGAACGCCTCCCTTCATGCAAAGCCCATAATTTGGTATTTTAATTTCCTATATATATAGTCCCCCATTAGCTTCCACCGTACGCCTACCTGTGTGTATTTTTATGTTAAATAATTTTGCATTCTTGCTTCACCTTACACACACATGTGTAACCACTTGTTCCATTGTTTATTGAATTACATGTTGCACTCTTGCATTTGCATATTCTATTTGTTTACATGGGCAAGCTATTCGGTTAGGATGATGCGAAAGGAATGAAATGAGTGAACTCCTCACATGTTTCTTCCTCCTCCTTCCTACCTTGCCGCTTCACCATATAAAATATATATACATATGTCAATGATACCCAATTGTGCTTGCCGTGAGGTATTTTTTTTTTAATATTTAGCTTTAAATCAAGCACCTCAAGCTTCTCAAAATTGATTGAAGCACCTCAAGCACCTTGAAATTTATTGAAGCACCTTAAGCACCTCAAAATTTATTGAAGCACCTCAATTTTAGGCAATTTCATCCTTTCTAATATTTATTCTAAACATTACATCATACAAGAAATTTCATCTAATTAATTAAGAGAACAATAAATTAGGCTAATTAAAATTATAGGGTGTTACATTTCTCCCCTCCTTAAAATAATTTTGTCCTTGCAATTCGTACATACCTCATGAGAATAGTTCTGGATGGGCCTTGCGCATGTCCTCCTCCCTCTCCCAAGTAGCTTCTTGCAGTGTTGTTGGGTCGCACAAGACCTTTACCATGGGAATAGCCTTACTCCTCAAGGTCTTAACCTCAGTAACGATGATTTGAATAGGTTTTAACTGATACGTCAGATTATCCTTTAATTGTAGAGTACTGGCATTAAGTATATGGGAGGGGTCGGGTATGTACTTTCGAAGTTAGGAGACATGAAAGAGATTGTGAAGGTTGGATAAATGTATGGGTTAGGCTATTTGGTATGCAAATGGACCCACTCTCTTCAGTATTTGGAAAGGTCCAATGTATCTAGGACTTAGCTTTCTGGACTTCATAGCTCTACCAATCCTAGTACAGGTATACTTTTAGAAAAACATTGCTTCCTTCCTCAAATTCTAAGGGCCTTCTCCTCTGGTCAACATAGCTCTTTTGCCTGTCTTGAGCCTTTGCCAATTTTTTCTTAATCATTTTGATTTGATCAGTTTTCTGTTGTATTAACTCAAGGCCGAGCAACTGCCTCTCACCTACTTTGTACTAACACAATGGTGACCTACATTTTCTTCCATACAAGGCCTTATAGGGTGCCATACCTATACCAGAGTGGAAACTGTTGTTGTAAGAAAATTTAATTAGTGGCAGACTCTCTTCCTAGTTTCCTTGGTACTATAAGACACAAGCCCTAAGCATATCCTCTAAAGTCTGAATGGTTCTCTCCATTTATCCATCAGTCTAAAGGTGATAGGCTGTACTAAAATTTAGCCTAGTCCTAAAGGCTTCTTGTAGGGCTCTACAAAACCTAGAGGTAAACTTGGGATCCCTATCTGAGACAATGCTAATGGATACCCCATGAAGTCTCACTATCTCCTGAATATATAGTTGTGCTAGTCTATCCAAGGAGTAGTTAATCCTAATAGGGAGAAAGTGAGAAGACTTGGTTAACCTATCCACTATAACCCAGATAGCATCCTTCCTTGATTGGGTTCTAGGCAGTCTTACCACGAAGTCTATAGAAATCTTGTCCCACTTCCACTCAGGGATATCTAAGGGTTCTAATAACCCAACAGGCTTCTGATGTTCAATATTGACCTGCTAACACACTAGGCACCTAACTACATGCTCCGTTATATTATTCTTCATTCCTGACCACCAAAACTTCTCCTTCATGTCTTGATACATCTTAGTGGCTCCTGGATGAATAGTGTACTTACTTCGGTGAGCTTCCTCTAAATCTTATCCCTCCGTTCTCCTGTCTTAGCGACATACATCCTACCCTGGAAGGTTACCATTCCATCAGGCTCCCTTGTGAACTCCTTCAAATCCTTTAGGGATCTTAGGAATTCATCCTCCTTCTGGGCTTCTAAGATTTGGGCCTCAAGGGTGTTCTCGATCCTTAACTCACTCAGGCAGATCTTATTAGGTAACACTAGAATGGATAACCCTATGTTCCTAAATTTCTCTATTAAGTCCATCTCTCTCACCATCAGACGAGCTACATGGAGAGACTTCCTACTTAGTGCATCAGCCACAACGTTTGCCTTGCCCAGATGGTATCTTAATTCAAAATCATAGTCCTTAATGAATTCCATCCACCTTTTTTGTCTCATATTTAATTCTTTTTGGTCAAAGAGGTATTTAAGACCTTTATGGTCGCTAAGTACCTCAAACTTAGACCCATAGAGGTAATGCCTCCATATCTTCAAAGCAAACACTATGGCTGCCAACTCCAGGTCGTGGGTAGGGTAGTTTCTCTCATGTGGCCTTAGCTGCTTAGAAGCATAGGCCACTACTCGCCCTCCTTGCATCAGTACAAAGGATTGACAAGAAATTCTAACCAATATATTGTGCCAGCAGGACATTGACTGATGCCCAGGAAAATTACACCACTACTACTTGCAGTAGTATATACATTCAATAAATTCTGGGACCTTAGTACTATCAAAGACTGTGGTCTACACTGATCATTTAGCTCTAAGGTATTTATTTGGAAAGCATAATGCAAAACATAGACTAATAAAATGGATTTTAAGACTGTAGGAATTTAACAGAAAGGTCAAAGATAAGAATAGTACAAAAAACTTAACTGCAGACCACCTGTCAAGGTTAGAAAACCATAACCTTGAAGCTCTGGACGAGAAGGTTATTAATGATAACTTTTTAGAGGAGTACTTAGAGGTAATGCAAGTATTTACTGACCTCCCTTGGTTTTTTGATTATGCTAACTACCTGGTTGCTAGAGTTCTACCAAAGGGTATGACAACTTAGCAAAAGAAGAGATTCTTTGCTGAATTGAAATACTATATTTGGGAGTACCCTTTCTTATTCTGAATTTGCATAGACCAGGTAATCAGGTGATGTGTACATAGGGAAAAGATCTGCCAGATCTTAGAACACTGCCATAAGGGACCAATAGGAGGACATCAAGCAGCAAACCATACGGCTAGGAAGGTATTAGAGATAGGATTTTACTGGTCAACAATATTCCAGGACGCATGAAAGTATGTTCAGGTTTGTGATGCATGTCAGTGGTCAGGTAATATCTTCGCCCAAAATGAGATGCCCCAAACTAGCATACAAGTTACTGAAATCTTTTATGTGTGGGGTATCAACTTAATGGGACCTTTTCCTTCTTCCTAGGTAATAAATATATACTCATGGCTATTGAATACTTCTCTAAGTGGCCAGAAGCTCAAGCCTTCCCCACTAATGATGTTAGGGTAGTGACTAGGTTCCTAAAGAAATTGTTTGCTAGGTTTGGCATGTAACATCCGCTCCTAAAATTTTGAGATATGTTTGTTAATTGTAATTAATTTCTTGTGTAGCTTGCATTTATGAGTGCAAGAAGTGGACTAGAAATGAGTGAGAAATTTGACTAGAATGAAGAAAAGGACTAAACTAAAAAGTGAAAGAATTTGGGTATGAAAATTGTAATTTTGGCCAAAAGATTTACTGTAGCAACAGAATTTTGAAAGCTTCCGGCCAGTGAGCTAGGGACAAAATGGTAAATTAACATATAGTTGGAAGAATTATCATTTTATACCGAATGGTCAGGAATTAAGAGCGAAATTGCAAAGGGCCAGATCACCTATAAATAGGCCAATCCTTCAGACCCTTCATTTGGCATCCTAAGCTCTGAAATTCTAGAGAGAGTGTGTGTGGACAAGCTAGAGAGAGAAACTGAAGGAAAAAGACAGAATCTCACTTCTAGTAAGATTTGAAGTTAGAAAAGTGATTATGAAGGCATCTACAGCATCAATCAGCATCTATACATCAGTTAAACATAGATTAAGGTAGCATAATAACCCAATCCATTTATTTTGGAGTTATTGTTCATCTACTAAAATTTGTGAAATTGAACTTGTTTGAAAGAAAAAGGGATTACAAACTACATTCTTCTTGTTTTAATCACTATTGGGTGTTTTTAACCAATTGAAAATACTTGTGCATGCTTAAAATGATTTCTAAAAAATGGGTTTTTCAGCTTGAACAAAAATGAGTTTTAATCTCAGATTTGGACAAGATTACATGATTTTTTAGGCTATTTTCTTATGTTAAATGTTACTAAGGAGTTTATCTTGAGTTCATCACTTTCAAAATGGATTTAGAAACAAGTTTTTAGATTAAAATTTTAGGTCAACGACAATTTACAAAACAGAGCAAGACACAGCAACCGACTGCCCCGGTGCAGCAGTCGACTTTCGTGCTCTTGAGATGCTTAGAATCGTATACAGAATGCTAGTAGTCGACTGCCGGGCACCTAGAAGTGAACTGTCGTATTCTTCATTTTTTTAGAAATGCCCATGAACAGAGCAGTCGACTGCTCTGGCCCAGCAGTTGACTATCAAGCCCCATAATAACCTAGCAGCCGACTGCCAGGCACCTAGCAGTCAACTGCTGGCTCTCTGTTTGGAATTTCAAAGATTTGGACAGAATGCAATTAGTTGACTTGTAGCATGGTACCAGTCGACTGTCACTTTTTGTGATGAAAATATGAACTTAATTATATATTTGAATGATATGTAGCCCAAAAATGTAATCCAACTAGAGATTAAACTCAAGTTATAAGAATGGTAACATATATTTTGAATGCAAATGAGAAAGAGCAGGAAAGTGATGAAGGTTAAAAGGAAAGAGCAAGAATGCATACGAGAAATGAAAATTGTATTCTTAATATATGTATTTGTGGTAGATAGGTTCATATTTGAATGACTAATTGCTGGTATGGGATGGTGATTGGACATTCCGTGATTATCGTGATAGTTATGAATTGTAAGTTAGTGACTTAATGGCCAATGTAAATGAAAAGTCACATACTTAGAATTTACAGAACTATAGTATGCACCGATTCACCTATATATATATATGTTTATGAATAGTATTTTGAGGACCCCAGTATGTACTTAATGTGTGGGACATAGAGTTGGGAACCTTATGGTACTTGGATCCACTAGAGGACGCTCTAGAATGTACACAATGTTATATGCAGTCGAGGACTGCCAAGCAGAGTTGCCACAGTACATATGCTAAAACACGGCGTGGTGCACATGTTGCCCCTCCAAATTTCTCTTATTATGCAATTATATGATGATGATGATTATGATGATGATTGGCAGAGGCCAATGTATGATGATTGGCAGAAGCCAATGCGAAGTGCTCTTATTTCCTTATTCCTCTTTATTTTATGATGAAAGTTATATGAATGATGCTATGTTACCTATATGTTTTGATGAGTTTATGTGATGTATACTACGAGCTGAACATATAAAGTAAGCAATGCATACAAGTATGAATGTTAAAAGAAATGTTATACAGGATCACCTAATAGATGTATTATTTCATGAAAAAGAATGTAGAATTTTCGTATGAGTTTACGGTGGTACAAATTAGCTATTTTGAAAAATGGTTATTAATGCTACTGAGATTTATTCTCATAAAAATGTTAGTTTGTATCAGATGCCTAGGTTCTAGATAGTACTAGAAGTGGAGGTGGAAGTGGTGGAGATACCCTTCCTAGGGTATTTTCCAGTGATTCATGAAGTATGGGTTGTGTATATATGGGAAGTTCCTCCCACAGCTTGAGGATGTAATGTTCTAGGAAAGTTTTTGGTATGCCCTATATACCTTGAATCCTTGTGATATTTTGGTAAAAGGATCATCAGAATAATTTTGATGTATAGGATAAGGGCATATATGTATTAAGATATGTGGACTAGGAATCCACTAACTATTTTTGTTAAATGGGTATGAGTGACAGGCTTGTTGTCTCCTTACCCTAGCTAACACTCTCACATATCCATAGATATATGTCTAATGAATGATATGTCTATATTGAAAATGAATGTTTATGTATATGAATATATGTATGCACATGTATGTTATTTTAACTAATATGTTTTTATTTCCGCTGCGTAATGGGTGAGATCCCAAGTGTAGTAGCCCAAACCAATAATACTAATTTAATTCATTTGGTAAACATTTAAGAATTGACTCAGGTCAAGGAAGTAGTAATTCACCAATCTTATAGTATATAGTTTATATTATTTAATTAACTTAAAAGGAACTATAGGATTGGGGGGTTACATGGCACACCTAGGGCACTAATTAGTGGTAGAGAAACCCACTTTTGTAACTTCCAACTTGAGAAGGTGCTTAAGCGCTATGGGTATCTCATAGATTCTCAACACCCTATCACCCACAGACCAGTGGGCAAGTAGAGGTAACTAATAAGGGTTTAAAAAGAATATTAGAGAAAACTGTGGGAGTAAAAAGGAAGGATTAGGTAGCCAAGCTTGATGATGCATTATGGGCTTTTAGGACAGCCTATAGGACATCTACTGGATTCACACCATATAAACTTGTGTATGGAAAAACTTCCCATTTACCATTTGAACTAGAATATAGAGCAATATGGGCCCTTAAAACATGTAATCTAGATGTTACTTCTATAGGCAAAGAAAGACTATGGCAGCTGAATGAATTGGAAGAATGGTGCCACCAAGCTTATAAGAATTCTTCCATTTATAAGGCTCGAACAAAGAAATGACATGATAAAAGGATGTGTGAGTTTAAGAACTTTTAGGTAGGATACAGTATTTGTAACGAACCCCTAATACGTCATACGCAATGCTTATCTGATTAGTGGAAGCTTATGGGTTAGTTTAAATAATTATTCCTTATGTGGGAATGTTAGGGGATCGCTACTGGTTGACCGTAACCAGAATAGACTTCCCATTTTCCATTCAGATTCCGTTCAACCCTGATTCACACGCAGCTAATTAAATACACATGCATACATCATCAATAATTCTGGAATGAAGCTAAAGTCCATACATACGGCATACAATCATTAAAATCAACATCCAAGACTCATGTACATATACTGTCAAGCATTCACATACGTTATAACTGAATTCCTCTAGTTTACAATGGTAAACCCTACCGAAAATCCGGCAGAGTTTCCTTTGTATTTCGATCGTATTCCAAGTACAAAATCACCTGTTTAAAATCAAACAGCCAGTCCAACAACAGTAATAAACATACTTAACATAAATCCATATACAGCAACGTCAATTCATCACTACAATCCATATACACTATCTGAAATATTACATGTACATTCAGTCTAATCCATACGGAAAACATAAGAGACAAAACCCGATAAACAACAACGTCATCAAAGTATATGTACAAATGATTCAAGCCTAAGCTAAATCATCCTCCGGTCTATCCTCAAGTCAGCCTCGGCTATCGCAGGCTCTGTCCACTGTCCTGTTCATCCGAGTAAACAACCTAATGAGATATGAATCCCAGTAGAATAATTTACAATTCAATTATCATTCAAAAACCAGTTGAATACCCAGCGGTGCGAACACCGAAATTGTCTTCCCGAAATCAGTTCGAAAACAGTGAAATACCTTATCTTTAAAATTGTTTAAACACATGGAAATTGCGACAAGTACTTGAAATCATAAAATCAATTTATTTGAGAATCAGTCATCAAAATCAAGTAAAATCCCATGCCCTGTGTATCTCAATCCACGTTGGCTACAAATCTGCTGTAACCAAATCTAAATCATCTTCTAATTACACGTAGTCTAGAGAGAATACCTCTCTTACCGTTGGGTGTGATCCGTAACACCAATCACCCAAATCAAGCCTATATTGTGAGTGTGATCCATAACACCAATCACCCACTCAAAGACCGGGTGAGAATCAACATCTAGGGCGTCCCCTAGCATGTGCACATACGTCAATTCTCATCCTCATACAGTCTATTCGAACTCACATGCACTCGGTCGTCTATTCCTCAGGGTTCTATGGTATTACGCCTAAATCACAATGTTTCCTCGTGTAGGTTATCCACCCTTATACTCCCTGAACCTTTCTTAGGGTTGTCCTGGTTTAACGCGTAATCCCTAACTCAGTACAGGCTAAATCTGATAAAAATAATCTCGTTTAAAAGGTCCCTGTACTAGGGATACTTAACGGCCATCCCATACCGGCTATCAAGTACCCAACCCTAAGTAAATCCGTCATAAAGGCATCTAAACTCAATAAACAAGGTGTCTAACATGCAATTAGGGTTTTCAGCACACAGGCATGCAATTTATCCCATCAAAAGCAGCACACAAATCCATGCAAGACATCTAAATCAGTCAGGTATTCACTAAATCAATTATAGGGTTCGGGAAGTGTAAATTATCCTACCTGGTCTCCGAATGCTCTAAATCACTTTAGAATTTCACGCAGTCTCGGTTTCTGAGCCTGATTAATTTCCTGGACATAAAATTAAACATTTAGGCTCGTCACGTCATCCAATTTTCAATCCTAAACTCGGTTACATAGCTACCTAGGTTAATTAGTTACCTAATTACGTTCGGAAATCATTTCAATCAAATGCCATGGTTTTTTGGGAAATCGGACCTTACCAATGTGTCCAGATGATGGAATTCTGTGTCACGATGGTCTCAGTTTCTCCCGATGCACGTCCAGAAGCTCCAGCATGGCGGCACACGGCGGCGTACGGTGGCACAAGGCGGAGGGGTGCGGTTTGTCTCAAAAATCACACCACGGTGAAGCCCGCAAGCCCAGGAGTTCGAATACAGTGGTGGCGCGGTGGTTCACGGCCGTTTGGGCGACATTTTCTGGCCACGAAGCTTCTCGTACTGCGAACAGAATTCTCCTCGATCCGGGCGCGTCTGGCCTCCTTTCGTCGGTGACGAGCTACTGGAGGAAGCTGGCAGCTCAGGCTACACGGTGGTGGGGGCGGTGACGGTCAACGGCGACGGATGGCGATGATCCGAGCTGGAGAAGTTTCACGCGATGGAGGGAAAAAATGGCATTTTTCCTGCGGCTCCGGCGGCCGTTGGTGGCCGTGATTGGTTGCTGGAGGTTGTGGGCCATGAGGGCTATCGGTTGGTGTCCTTGGTGGCGGCCCACGGTGGCTGTAGCGGCCGTTCACGGTGGAGGAAGGAGGAGAGAGAAGAGAGAGAGTGTATGGTGAGAAGAGAGAGAAAAATGAGAGAAATGGAGGGAATTCGCATAATTTAAAGCCTCTAGGGACGATTTCGACTTTTCCCAGACTACTCGAGGATGTTTTGGGGTGTCGGCATCCTTCCAGACGTTGGCACGCATTTCCATGTAAAAGTTTTGGCCTCCGTCAATGAAATTGATGCACGAAACTTCTTTCGTCAGTTTCTGATTGCCTGATTGCATTTCTTTTTGTTTGATTGTGTTTCTGGCTTCTAGCGACGTTCTATTTCGAATCACTATCCTCGAAAGTCATGCTAGGCTTCGTTTAATGGAAATTAGCTTCAAAAAATTGAAATTTTTAAAACTCTTTCAAATCTTTCCCGTTGTTACAGTATTGCTTTACAACTCACGTCTCTATCTCTTTCTAAGGAAGCTTAGGATCCAATGGTCAAGACCTTACACGAAAAACCAAGTATTTCCCTACAGTGCAATTGAGATTTATCACCCTGACTAGGGTAATTTCAAGGTAAACAAGCACTATCATTGAGACCCATTAGAAGTTGAGGTAATCCTACTCCAAGACTTAATGAATAAATGAGTCCATCTAACAGACTCAGAGAAAAAAAACATTAAATACTTTTTATTTTTTTCAGTCTTTTCAAATCAGTTCATACATCAATAATTTCCTAAATTTACCTGAAGCAATAAAAGAGCCTTGTATCAAACCACTGAGATTTCAGTTGAAAGAGGGAAAGGCCATGAATAAAAGATTTATGATAGGCTATCTGTAACACCCCATATTCTTTCAATTATATTTAAATTAACGTTCTCTTAATTAATTAGATGAGTTACCATGAAATATGATGCAATTTCTTTAGTGATGTAATAAATGTCACAAGGGACCATGTGAAATTGAGATGTTTAAGTTGATTCCCTAATTTTTTTTCCTTTCACCTAGCTTAATTGCCAAGGAGAAAAGAAAACTAAAAATACATATATATCTACACATGCAAATGGGGAAAAGGAAGAAGTGTAGCATTGAAATATAGATATATTGAAGGGGCTAAAGGTGCAATTTTTTTTTGTAACATGCACACATGTAGGTGTATGGTGGAGGCCAATGTGGAACTAGATATAGGGAATTAGGATGCAAAACAATATGCCTTGCATAGGGAGGCTATCACGTGAGATGGTGGTTTATGTAAATCCCTTTCTTTCCTTCTCTTTGGCACCACCGAGTGAGGAGTTGACATAGGAATTCAATATGAATGCATGAGGCTTGCGTGAAGGGGGTGATTTATGTACAAAAGGAGAGGTGTGTGCATGTCCATTGCTTTTCCCTTTCCTTCCCTTGACCTTTCTCCAAGATAGCCAAATGATCACGAGGTAAGTGGAGTGAATATATATATTTAAACAAGCAGCACTTTAAGGAGAAAAGTAGTCAAATGGTTAATGCCACAAAGCAAGAAAAGTGAAAGGAGGAAAGGCAAGTACAGAGTGGGAAATGAGGTTGCACGTGAGGTACAAATTCATCTTCCTCCTTCCCTTTTAACGTGCTCAAGTGGCTAAGGTAAGCTTGCAAGGAAATGCAAATTGTACTTGAAAGTACACTTATGGGAATTAAACAACAATAATAGAAAGGAAGTGCAACACGCCACCTTAGCTTAAATAAAAGAGATGAATGGAAATAAGGAGGGAATTTCAATTGGACACGGAAAGAGAAAGGGAGGGCGGCGTGAGTGTTACATAAGATACAAAATCTCAACGAAAAAGGGGGCTGCACGTGGGACTATTGGTTAATAATAATAATAATAATAATAATAATAATAATAATAATAATAATTAAGATGACAAGGAAGCGTAGCACCCCATTGCCAAATGGACAATAGAAAAGAGGGAATAGCATTGAAATTTGCATTTTTAACATGCATGCACATGGCAAATTTCATCAAAAGAAAAAAGCCAGTGCACGTTCCATTTCCTTTAACTTGGCTGAATAGAAAATGCAATAAGAGAAGGAAGCTAGCATGAATTCCTTTCCCTTTTCCCCCTTGGCATGATCAAGTGACTAAGGTTAGAGTGCAAGGGAAGTAAAGTATACTTAAAGGTACACATGTGGCAATTAGATAAGGAGGAATAAGGGGAAGGGGTGGCTTGACAAGTGAGTAATGGAAAAGTGCAAGTAAATGGGTGTACTTAGTAACAATAATAATCAAGAATAATAGGGGAAATGGGCTGCACTAAGGTTGCACTAAAACCACATGTGGGGCTATGTGATAATAAGAATAAAGAGGAGAAGTAGCATCCCATTGACCGAATGACAAAATACATGAGGGAAAGGAATTTGAAATTGACATAGCAACGAGGAGAGGGTGAGTTCAGATTGCATATTGGACTAAGTAACACAAAATTAGAAAGAAAGGTAGGCCGCACTTGGACTACACGTAACTCCCATTAAACAAGCATAATATAAGAAAGAGAAAGAGGAATAATAGAGCATATAGCAATTTCATCCAAGAAAAAAAAGAGGTGGTAGTGTGAGTTTGAGAGAGTAAAAGTTGACCAAGAAAGGGAGTAGCAAGTGGAGTAGAGAAGAAGTCAAGGAAGAAAATCCAAGAGGAAGCCAAGCTAATCCCACTTAGTCCACCCTTGAGGTAGGTTAACAATCCTTGAATTTGTGTCCCATGGTTTAATATATATCCACCATGTTTTTACAAGCTTCATGGGACATTAGTTCTTCCCTACATTCTTGATGTTATGAATGTCTTGTTGGCTAAGCTTGTATGATAGATTGGTATATTGGTTGATGTGATGAAATGAATATTGTTGTTTATAGGAGGATTATGGTTAGTTAATGATGTTTGCATGATGAACTATGGTTGAATATGATAGAAATGGATGTATGATTTTGAAAACCACTTCTTTCATGAAACTCCCTTTTTGGCTGAGTGGGAGATGAAATTTTACACTAAATTGATGTTAAATTTTAGTTTGTAATTGGTGTTAAAATTGGCCATGGAAGAAGAGGAAGGAAATTCATTGGGAATTTCTATGTAAAGTGAGGCTTTAGGCAAGGCTAGAATAACAAAAGTGATGGAAATATTTTGTTAAATTGATAGTGTGAGATTTTGCCATAACCATGCAAAAATCAAGTGATGTACAAATATTCTAATGAAAAGGGAAAATATGTCCATTTGCACATTGAAGTTAATTTTTGAAGAGTTAATGTTTAATGGTGTTTTATGCATGTATTAGAAATTAAATAAAATAAGGTTGATGAACTAATAGAAAGTGTTCACCTAGCAACCTTTTGTGTAATGTTTAGATGAGGGAATATGTGTTGATTATGGAAAAGAGATTATACCATTTTAATTGTATTATTTAAAGAATAGAAAAATGAAAATTTAGATGGTAAAATATTCAATTTTCTTGAATTTTTCTTAGGCCAAAATTATGAAATTCTCCTTTGAAATTTATTAAAATTTTACAAGAGATTTATATTATTATTATTTTTCAAGAATGGAGAATTAAATTGATTTAGGCAATATTGTCATAAATAAATATGGGGATACAAAGTTTTTAATATTCAAACAATTCCAACATGACAATGTTAACATACACAAAAGGCAAGGGTTATATTTTAACCATAGTTTTTGTGTCTTGATAGTAAAATAAGGAAATAGAAATATTTTATTACGATAAAAAGGGGGAAAACATAGTGAACAAAGGAAAACATAGAAAGATACACAAGAAATTTTATAAAGGTGGCCAAGTGTCCACAAGTGCCCAAGTGTGCACAAGAAATTTTATAAAGGTGACCAAGTGGCCACAACTGCCCAAGTGTGCAAAAGAAGTTTTACAGAGGTGGCCAAGTGTCTACAAAAGTACCCAAGTGTGCGCAAGAAATTTTATAAAGGTTGCCAAGTGTCCACAAGTGCCTAAGTGTACACAAATAGAGGTGGCCAAGTGTCCATAAAAGTGCCGAAGTGTGCACAATCAACTTATAAAGATACGTTTTAAGAATGAAATGCACAAACAATTTTATTTAATTGTTTATGATGACATGCATATCTTCATAAAAAGATGTTTACTTAATAGAGAATATCTATTTTATCACCTTGACATTTCCAATAATCATGTCATGCTTGCCAATGCATATTTATGATAAAGACTATGTTTTAAATACCGAGAATGTAAATGAAAGTTTTTTTTTTGGTACTTTCACCTTGGTACATATTAGTAGTTTTTTTCCAAAATAATGAATTGTTAAGCTACTAGGAAACTTGTGTTTCTCATTTGTATGCTAAAATGTATCAAATGCGGAAGTTTAGCAATGTCGGGGAAGATAGGAGTTCTTTTTGGTTAAAAGTTTTTGTAATTCCTTATTTTGGGGTCTTGGTTCTAGATATATTTTTGGTTAGGATTATGACTATTATTTTGACTGTGAACATGAAAGGAATATAGGAAATTGCCGGGGAAAGGATATGTGAATGACCTGTTCGTCCTATTATTGTAAAAGGAGTTTGAGTGACAGGATTGTTATCTTCTAATTTCTTATGGATGGGTACTTCATATATCATGTTACATGTTTTTAGAAAGATGTAATGGACATTCATTATTGAACACTGATTATTTCTATTGTACGTAAGTTTTATGATTTCTGCTATGCTAAACGAAATTTTCATTTCCGCTATGCATAAGGTATGATTATTTGAGCAAAATAACCTGAACCTAATCTATAATAATAACATATAATGGAATAAATGCTCAGGTGTTGTAATGAAAAGGATAAGAATAATGTACCAAACTTGTCTAATTACATCAGAGGAATTGTAATACTAGATAAGGGTGTTACACTATCATGAAAAGATAACTCAAATGTTAAGTTATAATCAATGGTTTCAAGTGATAACCTAGCAAAAAGATCAACTCAAGTGATAACCTATCACTAGGCTGAACCATGATAAGTTATCACTAGAAACCTCAACTCACATAATAACTTATCACTAGGCCTATGTCACATGATAGCTTATCATAAGAGGCAACTCTTTTTGCTTTAAATTTCTTTAAATTCATAAAAGAAATTTTGAATTTTGAAAACTTTTGAGTCATCATAATCTTTCAAAACATTTCAAAATAAATTGAGTTATCCTTAGCTTTCAAAAATTAAGAAGGATGATCATAGATTTTCAAACATTTTCAAAAATCCTTCTAGAAAGATCATGATTTTCACTTATCCTAATATCTTTCAAAACCTTTTGAAAATTCATGATCATTCTAAAAAATAATGAGTTATTAAAAATCCATTTTTTCAAATGTTTTCAAAGATTTTTTTTTACAAAAAAGATATGGCTTATCCTAATCAATTTCAAAATAAATCTAGCCTATCCTAATAAATTTAAAAAATTAAGAAGGCCAATAAAAAAATTTTAAACATTTTTCAAAGCCCTTCTTGAAGGATCATGACAAATTTTCAAAATAAGATTGACTTATCCTAATATCTCTTAAAATTTTTTGAAAAAATTCATGATCACTTTCAAAGAAATTTAAAAGATATGGCTTATCCTACAAATTTAAATTCATTCTAGCCTATCCTCTCCTTCACATGTGAATCCCCTTGAAACAAGGACTCCTCCTTACACACAATTACCTTGCCTATTTAAGCATCCTTAGCCATGACATTCCTCCTCATTGGTAAGCTTGAGTTTTCTCCTTACTCTCTTGTGTCAATTTTGTCACTTTTGAGCACAACCTTCACACCAAAATCAAGTAAGTTTCTTTCTTCTCTTTACTCATTCATAGAATTCTATTGATTATCAAAAAGACAAAAAGAATTTTCATGTGTTTATGTTTGATTAAAGAATTTTCTACATATTTGATTAAGACAATGATTTAAGTTTGGGTAAACACTTTGTAAATTGAATAAAGGTCATAAACCTCCTATCAGAAAATCAAAAGAAAAAAATGATTCATGAATAAATTGCTTGATCATATACATTGCGATTCATTGCATTAAGGATCACGTTACATTTACTTGCAAAAATTCATATTTAGGATTGCATATCTTCTTGAAAGTCCAAAATGCTTGGCTAACGTATTTATTTGCAGGACCATGTCACAATGTTCATCTTGCAGTTACACCTTAAAGAGAAGAAGGACACTTGAACTCAATCCTTCTCCCCCTTTATGTCATAGGTTGCTGACATTCCAGGAGGTTGAATGGGAGAAGAGGTATCAAGCCCTTCGCTTTAAGTCATTAGGAGCCAAATATTGCATAAGTCTAAGCGCCATCCAGATGGTTGTCTTGGATGAGGATCTCTATAAGCTCCTAAACACAACCTATTCATAAGGCTCTTCAGCATTAATGAGCCTACCTATAGGGAATTGACCTTGGAGTTTATAACACCTTCTCCTAGAAGAGTCAGATCACTGACTGGTCTGAGCTTGACACCATATCCTTCAGGTTAGGAAGTACAGATTTCTCTATGTCTATAACTCGCTTTAGATGGCGCTTGGGCCTATGGACAATAGAGGAACTCAATGGAAAGGGGTACAAAGGATGTCTTGATAGTCTATCTACTACCTTTAACACCATATGGCATCAAATAGCGATCATAGCTCATTAGTACAACCTAAGTATTGCTAAGGCCACCAACCTCCCTGATGGCTTAAGGCACCTTCATTCCATACTAGTATATACTCTTATATGTAGATGTGATAGCTTTGGAGTAGTGTCACAGACTGACCAATTTTTCTTGTGGGCTATGCATCAACATAAGAAAGTGGACCTCGATTTCATCTTAGCAAACCAGATCTCCACTTTTTTCATAGATGGTAAGAAGACCTCACTATGTTTTAGCCTTTACATCACTTGCTTAGCAAGGAAGGTAGGAGTCTTGGATGATTGCATTAGAAATCTCACCCAAGTAGGCCACATATTATCGGTTGGTCTAAGGCAAATGATGAACATGAAGATAATATATGTATCCAGTAGCTATAACAGTCTAGTTTATAGATTAGTAAGTCAGAGGCAGGTTAGACGGCTTAAAGCTGCCAACACTTCAAAAGTTGCGATGGACCAACTGAACCTATAAGAGCAATTGACCCACTAACTCCTACAGAAGAGCAAGTTCATAGGCCTAACAACTAGATTAGTACCTCAGTCGACCAACTTCCCAGGATAGTAGAGATTCAACAAAAACATATCACTGAGCTCAGAGTCTTTCAGCAGGAGATCAGAGCACACCAAGATACTCTCCAGAATACTTTTAGCCACATATCAGCAGGACTAGAGTGACATATGGAGCAATCTTAGATCTAGAAGTTAGTTGACAGGTTGCCACCTTAGTTAGCTTTTGCTGACTTAGACAACCTAGACATCTACTTCAAGGACCTTCTACCACCATCTCCTCAGAACCCACCAACGTAGTAAATGAGTAATGTTTTCCTTAACTTTATCGCTTTATCAGTTAATTCTTTGTCAATGAGTTCTCCCCGTTTTGTTATACACTGAGGATAGTGCTTCTCTCAAGTGTAGGGTGACTGCTTTCAGTTTTTTATTTTATATTTCCAATCTTTGTTTCAGTTAGTTGTGTTTCAATTTAACTTTTTTAGTATACTAAAAGTAACTATTTTTTCAAATTTTTTAATTTATATCTTTAGTTCATAAGTATTTTAATTTTAATCTCTAATTCATTTCATTTAATTTATATCATATTTTAATTTATACCATTAGTATTTTAATCTTTAGTTTGTTTCAAACAATTTTTTCAAATAATTACTTTACAGTGATTTGTAACATGGATAGAATATAGGACACACACACACACAACTTCCTACAAGTTAAAACTCTTGTGTGAATTCATGATAAATCAATAATTACATTTCATTGCTCATTAGCAAAGCAGCTATGTAACACTTGATGCTCTAAATGTGCTAAATTATGTTCTATATTGCATAAACTCTTAATTCATAAATAATAGGAATTACATGCACTACTTGATTGACAATTTAGTTAAAAAATTTTAAGAACCCTACCTAACTCTTACACTTCAAATGTGAGATATTAAACCTAATTTAAGCATTCATTATAAAAATGCTCCTAATTTTCTTGTTTGAGTATGCATTTTAATTGATCATGCCTCTAGAACTTGCTCTATAAAACTTGTTGAAGTTACATGAACCTTTGAATGCCATAAGATGATTTAGGCAACTTAAGATACACTACATTTGGCCAAAAAGCCTACCCTCCCTGTGTTTCCCTTAGTTGACCACTATTGAGCCTTGAAATTTTCTTCATCATTTACATCTTTACACCCTATGTTCCCTTTTCTTAAACCTTATCTTTCTTTGTCACTCTATGCATGATCTAATCTTCTTATATGTATTAAAGTGCCTTTGTCTTAAGTGATGATAGTTTACTAAGTCCTCTCGTCATTTTAGATGCTCCTTTCAATCTAAAGTTGTATGTAAGGAAGACTGAAAAACTGCAATGAAAAAAATAAATGAAAAAGGAAAAGAAAAAGAAAAAAGAAAAGAAAAAATACATATAATATCAAGGCACTCTTTATTCTCTCTTTGGATATGGAACTCTTTGAGCATCCCATGTTTCAGTAAGAACTTGGTGAAAATTGTATTTGGCACTTTGCTATATTTAACCCCTGGAAGTCTGTCGCATGAGTTTCCAGCATATTTGTACCCTATCTTCCCAAAATTCTCCCCTACCTTCACCTCAAGCCCCATTACAACCTTGTCAAGACCCCTTGTTTTTGGTGTCCAATTGTTCGCACTAGTAGAGATAAGATTTATGAGCAAGTATATGGTAGGGCATAGTTTTGTGAAATCACTTAAGAGAAGTCACTTCATCTACATACACTTCTGAGTGATAGTGAGTGATCCCTAGTGGTTCTTAAATTAACAACGAATTTTTTATTAAAGATTTGCATGAAATCTTATTATTTTTATTATTTATCAAGGTTTTATAATTTGAATTGTGATTGAGATTCATTTGGGAAACATTAGGCTTCATGGACTGTGGAATAAACATTAATTGTGAGAGAATATTATTGTCTTATAGGATTAAACAAGGTTTTGCTTGAGGACAAGCAAAAGCTTAAGTGTGGGGTAGTTTGATAAGCATATGATTATACATTTTTATTTGATGATTTCTATTCTCATCAGGAGCATTTTCTATGTGTTTTATTGAGAATTTCCCAAGTTTTCACCTTGTTTTCATGTTATCCAAGTTCCAATCAGTTGTAAAACAATTTTGGACCAAAAAGGAGAAAAAACAAACGTCTAAAGACTCAACACACCCTATAGCACGCCCATGTCAAAGCAAGGATTCTAGAACACACCTTGAAGCATGGCCAAGCTTGGAAGCTTCCATGACATTCCCTCCACCATGCCCTTGCCCTTTCTCATACCTCACCACAGCCATGCCACCTCCAAGAATCTAGAACACGGGCCACCAAGTTAAGCTCTTGATTTAGCGTGGTCTTAAGTGTAGTGTGAAAATGAAATCCTCAAAGCAACTAGCATGAAATCAAACCCTAAAAGCTCTATTTTGTGAATTTAATTTTATTGGGAAGTGATGAAATACGTGTTTTGTGCCAAATTTTCTACCTAGATTCCAAGCTTAGATTACTAGTTTTGCTCACTCCAACTGCTAAATTTGAGTTCCTAATCCCTTCCTCTGCCTTATTCTCCCTTCTTCTTTCACTTACCTCTTTATTTTTTTTTTCTTTTTTTTCTCTTCTAATTTTCCTCCCTTTGGCCACCAATCATGTAGGCTTCTACCTCATTGTCAGCAATCTAATCCTAGCCATTGATTCCATCTTCTTCCCCAAGTAGTGAATTGTTTATTAACTTCCTAAAGTCATGTTTGGGTGGTTTTTAATTACAAAATCCCTTTTTATCTTATTCCTCCATCACAAGACCTCATCTCTTATAATTCAAGTAGCCAACATTCATCTCTTAATTAGGTCAACTTAGTTTTGCTAGGGAGATAGGCCAAATAACTCCATGATTTCTATAGGGTTGCTCTTCCCTAATTGTTCAAGCTTTCTAATCCCAATTAAATGTCCAAAACACATATAATCACATGGAAATCAAGCAATGCATAGGCGACATCATATAATAGCACAGAAATCCAGTAGAAACACAAACAGTAAAAAGGAGGGTAACACAAAATAAATAAAATTGTACAATTTTTTTTTATTTGAGAAAGAAGCATAACTTTTCAAAGTAGATAAAAAATAATAATATAATTTTTCATTTCTCCTGTCTAGGCCAATCACTTTTCTTTTTGTCAAAATACATTGAAAAATATCTCTTCGGCATTTGCAAAGCATTAATGAGATGAGCAAGATATCTATCCACCTGTGAGCCCCACTTACATTACATCATTTGGGCTCACCAATGGTTCATTTGTTACTCCTCTGTGCGACCTCCATTTCTTTTATTTTTTTTTCGTCATCGCTATCAAACGGCCAAGTTTATTCCACTTGATTAAGACTTTTAATGGTCCAACTCCAAAGAAAGATTGAGACTTTAATTTCCAGCTAATTTTATTTTTTTTTAACAGTTCCCACTCACCCTTCCCTAGAGGTTAAAACTTTCATAAGGTATGATCTTTGATACAAAAAATGAAAATAAATGTCATATATTTAAAAATATTAATGATAATAACATTCATTAATATTTATGTTAGTCTAGCACCTACTATAAAACAACTATTTTCACTTTTCACCTATCAAAGGCCATAATTGTAAAGGGATTTGTTTGGTTGTGTAATTATACCAAACCCATCATTTTTTGCTCCTTTTTCTTTTTCTGGGAGAAGAGTATTATTAGGAGCAATGGTATCTTCCAACGATGTCTATCAATCAAAATGCTAACAAATAAATAAATAAAAATACAGGAAATTTCACAGTGGGAGAAGAATTATATAAAATGCTCACATGAGAGTCAAAAGAACTCAACGAGCCATCTCGGCCAAAAAAGAGGAAAGGAAATTTATGTTATAATTTTTATGTGATAATTATTAAATTTTGCAATAAAATCATAACATCTATATAATAGTTAAAAAATTAATGATATGATACTGATTTATAATAGAAAAGTATAAAAAAAATATATTTAAATTGAATATTATAAGAAAAGGATAAATTTCTTAGCTAGCACAAAATGAGAAAAGGAAATTTATGTTATAATTTTTATGTGATAATTATTAAATTTTGCAATAAAATCATAACATCTATATAATAGTTAAAAAATTAATGATATGATACTGATTTATAATAGAAAAGTATAAACAAAATCTATTTAAATTGAATATTATAAGAAAAAGATAAATTTCTTAGCTAGCACACACTAAAGTCTGAGGAAAAATTAACTAAAAGAAAAAGGGTGACGAGAAAGTGACCTACAAATGCACAATCTAGGACAATGATTTTGAACATGTGGGCCCACAGGAATGTATGGATTAAGTTTGACTTACTGATGAGCAATGCATGTGACACCATAATTAAACCAAAACTATTGCCTAGATATATGCATAGCCGTAAGTTGTTTAAATTTTTTATCATTATTTTAGCAGGCCTAAATAGTAATGACTTGCTTCTAATCATATCTAAATTTTATGGGCAAAATGAAGATAATAATGATCGAGCTTTTTGAGAAGACTGTATCCCACCGTTGTAGATTAATATAAGAAAATATTTATCATTTGTACAAGTGTTTGAATTTAACTCAATTGATTGAATCTAATTTGATCAAAATTGATCATTTAATTATATGAATTAGATAAAAATTTATGAAAATCAATTAAATAAATTCAATTTTGAAATGAGAATGAGTGTCATCCAAAACTGAACTAAACAAATAAATAATTATATATTTTAAAGTTATATATTATATATTAATTAAAATTTAAAATATAATTAATTTTAGCTTAGTAATAATAAAATAAACTACCGAAAGGTTAACACACATTAAAACATATAGGACAACTAATTTTAGACTAACCCATAAACAGAATAAATTGCAATTTACCCTAAACTTAATTATGATTTAAACTTATATTTTATTTACATACAACATTATCCAAGTTTAGGAACAAATTATTTAAAATTAATTAGTAAAATTGAGAATAAACTACACAAGCTTTCCTTAAATTTGGTTAAATTACATTTGATATATCTTTTGTTTGAAAAATTATATTCGTCTCCCCTGACATTTGATATAATATACAAATATCTCCTTTTTAGTTTATGTTTTTAATGAAGTTAGCTTTTAATACAATATATATATATATATCCTATAAAATAATAAAATTATAAATTTTCTGTTTGGCACCTGCTTAGCACTTTTAGCGGCGGTTTTTTTCGCTGCTAAAGTTGCTTTAATATTAATGCAACGAATATTAATGCTGCTATAAATTTTGTTTAAATAATTAATTTTAAAAAAGTTATAGTAGCAATACTTTTTGTTGCAAGAAATTTTAGCAGCGTAAAAAACCGCCGCGAAGTGCCAAGCAGGTGCCGAAGTCCCAAGCAGAGAATCCCGACGCGAGATGGAGAGGTTCCCTTATGAAAAAGTGGCCAGCTTTTCTCATTGACTTACGTATCAAAAGTCTGCCAAATTTAGAGGTTATCGAAGGGAATCCTATCCCCAAAAGGGTAAATTTCTGATAAGAAGGATTCCCTCTGTTATAATGGGTCTACTCCGCTCATTGATTTTGCTTGGAATAAGCTTTTAAAAAATTTAATCTGAAGATGTTATATTATTTTATTTGTAATACCACTAAAATTTAATATTTTATTTTATTTTATTATTAGGTGATTTTTTTAATTTAAAAATTATGTAAATATTTTTAGTTAATACACAAATAACTTACTACAATATTTTGTACCAAGTCTCTTTTAAGCTTCTGTGAGCGGCTGGCAAGAGTGCCCTCAAAAGGAGGAAGTGAATTTGAAAAGTAATCACTCTCTTTGTCCATTATCCTTTTTTCTTTTCTTTTCTCCCTTTCTCTCATTTGTGGGTAGAGGAATGACTTTTTTCGAACTAGAAAGACAGGGCAATTCCTTTTCTTTTTTTTCTTTTAAAATCTTGTCTTTTGAGGGAGTAGAGAGGGAATGGGAGCACCACTCAAATCTATTTTTCGTGGAAACAATTTTATTCAAGTATAGTTCGTAAGTGTTCGTCAATAACATATTTTCAAATTTTGTTTGAAATTCTTTAGATCATCTTAAAAGTAAACTTTCCTATATTAAGTTGCAATTAAAATCTTTTTAAAGAATTAAAATTCGAAATGTCCTATGAACATAACTAGAACTCATTTTGTTATGTATACACAATTTGAAAAGGTTTCATTATATATTGATTTCTTTTTTATTATTCTCTTTTATTCATATGTAAAAGTTTCAGTATCATTTCGGCCTTCGTTCATGTCAGTTCGGATATGGATCGATGCTCTTTTGGCTTAGGTAGTGCGTGAAGCTGTCATGGTTTAAAAATTCTTTACTGGAAGACCAATATACAAAGTGCAAGTGTCCTTTCGATTCTCAAACAAGCCAATTGCAGTTATGTCAAATGGGAATCAGAATTGTTCTTTATACCTAAAAGCAATACAACTAGCGTTCCCAAGGCCTAGTAGTGGCCCATCGGCATGAATGAAAAGTGAATACGTGTGTTAATTTGTAGTATTTCCACGTGTGCTTTGTCACAAATTTCAAACACAACGTTGATTTCATAGGGTGGCGTCAAAATTGTAGCAATTCAAAAAGGGACAATCTTAATTAACTAAATTTGTATAGAGTTGTTATGAAAATTTTTAAGCACAATTTAATAATTGATTATTTTACAACTAAATATTAAATGGACTAGGATTGAAATTTTAAATGTGTGACATCTATCTCTAAACAACTATAATCATTGTTTGAAAATTTAATTTGATTGCATTTCTTTTGTTTGACCACTACAAAAATTTTTACTTTCTGTCGTCATTGAAAAGATACTGGGATAACAAAATAGTTGTAACATGTTGCTACTGACGGAAGGTCTTTGGTGACGACAAAAAAACGTCACCATTGAAGAAAAAAATTTGTCACCACAGATTCGGTGGCGACGAAAAATTTCGCCACCAAAAGGAGCTTCAGTGATGACTTTCGTTTGTCGTCACTGAAGCATTGTCACTGGAGTCCCTTTCAGTGACGACACAATGTCGCCACTGAAACCCCCTTCAATGGTGACTTTCTTATGTCGCCATTGAAGCCCCTTTCAGTGGCGACATTTTTGTCGCCACTGATGCCTTATTTTTTTTAATTATTTGTTTTTGTACATTTATTTTATTTTTTATTTTTTTTGTAATTTTTATATTTCATGTAACCTAAAGAGTATTACAAAATATTATTATATTACACAAAAGTAATGTTACATTATTGTCAATAATTAGTAATATTACAACTATCAATAAGGACATAATTTACAAAAATTACATAAGTAATTGCAATACAATATAAAACATTCAAAGTATCATTGTTGTATAGAATTGTTGTTCCTTCCTGAATTTTGTCCCTGTTTAAAATAGAAACATTAAGGATAAGTATAGATTATAGAAAAAAAATAATATATTAAATTTTAACCCATTATCATCAACAATTCAATTTAGAATTCAAAAAGTTCACAACCATCACGGTGTTTTCAAAAATCATCTTCGTTCAAGTGGATGTCTAACCATTATAGTTCATGGCACAACCATGGAATGCCCAACGGTCGTCTTATATCGACAAATGGGTTACTCGATCATGAGCCTGTCTACCACTTGGCATACACTTGGAATACTCCCCTCTTTGCTTTCTTATGTGTTATGCTCTTTCTCTTTCACTATCACAAGGATCTCATCACCCAAGTGAATTGTGACTCTATCATTTCACTTGTCACAAGGATCTCATCATCCAAGTGATGTGTGACTCTATCTCTTACATGTACCCACCACATCCCAGGTTTAGATCATTAGTTTGAGTGAGATTTTGGGTTATTTTCCTCTTAAAATGGTCAATTGAGCTCATTTTCCATATCAAAGGGCTGGCAGTTGACTTCTCCCTTGTTGGTAGTCGACTGCTAGCTCACTGTCTAAAATCCTTGCTCTTGACTGAGAGCTACCGTTCGGCTGCTAAGGCTTGGCAATCTATTGTTAACCTCAATAGTCAACTTTAAGGGGTCTGGCAGTCGATTGCTAGTCTTCTAAAAAACTTTTTGAAAAATGAAGAACATGACAGGAGACTTTCAGAGGTCTAGCAATTGGCTGCTAGTGTTCTGTCTCTCATTTCTGGGCAAAGGATGAGCACGACAGTCGACTTCTAGGGCTGGCAGTCGGCTGCTAGCGTTCAGTTTACTTGAAAAATTATGGTTTTACCCAGAGTTTGACCCTAAAAATATCTTCCTAAATTATTTACTTAAATCATAAACTTAATGCCAACATTCAAACATCATTTCTCGTTCATAATACGCCTATAATATAGCTTAACATGTTAAAACTAAGATCAAACCACATATTTCTCACTTATGGCAAAAACCCAACTTCACAATCATTCACAAGCATAAATGAGCAAGGTAAATCATCACACATTACCCAATAGTAATTAAAAACACATAGAATGTAGGTTTAAAACCCCGTATTTAACTTCAAACATTTAAAATCACATTTATCAAAAAATTTCCTACATAATTCAAAAATGGGGTTGAGGATAAATTACTACCTGGATTCCTGGCAAAATTGCGTTTAATGTGTTAGAAGGGTTCTCCCCTTGCTATAGAACAAATCTCCAGCCTTAAATTCGCCTTTCCTTCTGAAAATCCCTTCCTTTATACACAAACTCAGCTTTTTCTCTCTCTACTTGCCCTTCCCTTTCTTTCTCTAAAACTTTTGATTATTGGAAAAGTGTAAGAGGTTTAGGGTTCAGCAAGGGTTTTTAATGAAGTTTGAAAAATTGCTCTTTGGTTCCTAAGTTACTTTGCACATTTTGTCTCAGTGCATTTTTCATTTTCACTTAGGTCCTTAGCCACACTCTTCACTTAAAATTTCATTTCTTTCAATTAGGTCCCTACACTAATGTAACTATATGCACTAATGCAACATACACAAGCATTAAGATTAAATTAATAGCTAACAAACATCTCTTTAATCATATTAGGAGCAGAAGTTACAATATCCAATTGTGCTTAGATCCTTTAGTTAAGCTCAGCTTGCATCTGACGTTAAAGCTTAGCTTGCATCTGAGCACGCTCCTCCTAGAGCTTCCTATTAAGTTCTTCTTGCAACTTTCTTTCCATTTCAGCTTGCATCTGCTCGCGTGCGCCTTTAATTGTAGATGACACATTGACTTCCACATCTGCTTGTTGTCGAGATCTTTTACTGGATGGCTTCTTTCCATAGCCTTTTCCACGAACAAATCCTGACCCCTCCCTAAGCATAGATGTCAAAATCTCATCTCTAGTCAGTAGGTCCTCATTTTCCTATTGCTGAGGCATAACCTCTTGAATGTGTCCCTACATTAATGAAAACAATGATAATAGCATACAAGAAATGAAATTTAAACTTCAAAAGATAATTAAAATTGTATATATACATGAATTTCCTATGACTTTGGGTTTGACCACACCACTTCTCCTTCTTTTGTTCTACGAGTATGCTGGAGCTCCTACACTCGATCAGCTGGCACCTTTTCTCCAGTTTCAGGATCTCTCTACAATAAAGACACTTGTAACCAAATTCCATCACATAGTTAAGTAATTAAAAATCATATTTAAAATACTTACAGTAGATTCCTCTATCTCAGCAAAGTATCAAGCCACATAGATGTATTATTGTTTATTTTGCCTTATTTTTTTATTTCTTTCACTAACAATCTACAAGAATGAAACTCTTATAGTTTAAATAACTAAATGAAAACTCTTGTAGTTTAAATAGTTTAAACAACATATAATTTCACATTACCTTGAATTCATTAGAACTATAATGTGCTCTTAGCCACTCCCAATCTTCAAGAGTAACATCAATGGGCTGATTAGCCAATCTCTCTTCATCAGTAGTGAAATGGTTGTAATGTTTGTGTGAATAGGTCTTCCATGCCCTGAAAAGCCTCTGCATTGTGCTAATGACAAATTTCTCTATTGCTATATGTTTTCTTTCATCACCAATCTCAAACTTCTCCTAAAATATAAACAAATATTCTTCTTGTAAAAAAATTGAAAAATTATGAAGTTATATGTTTTTTCTAACTTATTACCTTTACTTTCAACCACATTGCTTGTCCATATGTGGCAAAAATGTTTTGCCATCTACCAGCTCTAAAAAAGACATTCCACCTCATCACAAATCCATAGTAACTGGCTATATCTCTAGCCTCACGGCCTACAACTCATTGAATATCTTCAGGAATGTCAATCTTGATCTTGCTTCCAAACTTTGTCTTCATGTCCACTACAATTAATTTTTATTTCTCTCTGCTAGTCTTAGAAGTGCAAGAAGATGTAAAAAAAAGGAAAACGGTTAATATTATTGCTTTTAGATATTATTGAATTATATGCATAAAAATAAATTAACCTACACTACTCAAATTCCTTGATCCTTGCACCATTAGAGAATTCTCATTTAGCTGATGAGGATGTTGTGGAACACCATCGACATGTGGTGGCGACAATCGCAAAGATAAACTCACTTCTTCTTGATTGTCATGTCTTCCTCAATGTGTACTAGCTTTTGCATTCCTAAGGCCTCAACCTTGTCCAACTCTTGACATTTCCTACAATGCTACATTTAAAAAGTAAATAATAATTCATATGTGTGGTAAAAAAAATAAATTAAATCTCATAAAATATATATTCTTAGGTTAAACATAAAAATGTAAAACATAACAAGTCTTAGCTATATTAACATAATTGCTATAGCAACCTTTAACTAGTCTTTAGAATCGTCTGTATCTTGTGTGTTATTGTCAAATATGAAGACTTCTTCCTTACTTTCTTCATTTACACTCATATCTATAAAACTATCATTAATGAAATTCACTTCACTAGAGTTATGCATATTTTTCATGCTTCATCACTTGCTTGATTGAAAGTTTGTGGTTCAACATCTACCCTTTGAAAAGTAACTACAATATCATTATCTCATTCATTTTCAGTTAAGCATTTAATTGATCAACCTCAATTTATTGGTGTAACGCCCCTATTTAGTATTACCATTGATTAAATAGGTTCGATACATTATTCTTATCCTTTTATTTTATTACTGTCTGAGAAATTATACCATTTAGTTTTATTAACCAGATTAGGTTCAGGTCTTTTACTTAGATTAAAAACTTACATGCACAGTGGAATAAAGTAATATTATCCTACACAGTAGAAATATAGATTTTCATGTAATTTAAATATTACAAGTCTAACAATGTCTATTACATACTGTTAAACATGTCCCCAGGTATATGAAATACCTGTCCCTCAAAAGTCAGGAGACAACAAGTCTATCACTCACAGACTTCGATACAAATTAAGGATAGACCAGTCCTTCACATATCCATTTTCCCCTATATACCCCATATACATCTCATGTATACAGTCAAAATAAATGTCCTATTCTAACTTGAATATATCTAGGACCCAAAATAGGGGTTACAAAAATCTCACCTAAAT
Organism: Senna siamea; assembly: GCA_031216115.1. NCBI lineage: Eukaryota > Viridiplantae > Streptophyta > Magnoliopsida > Fabales > Fabaceae > Senna > Senna siamea. The sequence continues at coordinate 17,430,689 of CM062354.1, forward strand.
AAAAAAAAAATTGCTACTCCTCGGCCCTGTTACGCATTCGGATCTGATACATATTAGTACGTGGATGAGAAACACTAGTTTTCCAGTAGCTTAACATTCCAGGGTTTAAAAAATTAACTAAAATGTATCAGGGTGCAAGCACCAAAATATTTAATCTACATTCTTGATATTAAGCATAATATTACACATAAATATAAACCAGCAAGTATTGCATGGTAAATTTAGAAGTCAACAGAAAATTAGATAACTATTTTCAAGTGACACGTATTCTCCTAAAATTACATGTGTTATTACGAAATTATCAGAGCGCTTATGCGTTTAATTCTTACTTTTACCATTACGGATTAAGTGAACATTCTTGGGTGTTACGTGAACACAAGGTCACGGGTATGGAGAACCTTCGGTCACACCTCGTAAATTTTAGACACTCGGCCAAGTATATAAAATCATCGGGACACTAGATCACGGGTATAGAGTACCTTCGACCACACCTCGTAATTCGTGGACACTCAACCACGTATATAAAATCATCAAGACACTAGATCACAGGTATGGAGCACCTTCGGCCACACCTCCCTAGGTCACTCGTATAACACCCCCAATTTCAAATATTATTTATTGAAAAATCCTTCACTTAAGAAACTAGCGTGTTATATACACTTCTATCCTTTATTTCTTACCTGAGTTCTTTAAATATCCATTTATAGTATACATTTCATTAGGTTCAGATCCTTACTCAGGTATCATATCAATTATCAATACAGCGGAAGTCTAATAATCATACACCATAATCCATAAAAATTCAGGATAAATTTAAATTTTTTCCTTTACATACATTTACATCCAATTCAACGTTACAACGTTGTTACATATACAGTATGATATATGTAGTTTTCTTGTTTTCATAGGGTAAGGAGGCAACAAACCTGCCACTCATACGCTTTTTAACTATTTTTCATAAACCTGATATGTATGCTTTACAATCCATATACTTATATGTATATCTAGCATAATATATATTATTCCATTTCTTGGGATGGATCACTAATCCTTTTTGTCTTGTAGTACCATAATGGTCCTAGTCATCTGATACATACCAGAATATAATGAGAAAATAATTTCTCAGTAGCTACGCATTCCACATTTCATTTATGAGCTATGGTATGTACCACCGTATGGATACGAAAAAAAATTTACATTCCTTATTCTTAAATTCCATCATTTCTAGGAAATGCTATAAATAAACCAGTCAGATGTATAGGATGAATTTTATGAGGTATATCAGTAATATATCAGTTATAAAATAAAAACAGTATCAATTTCAGTCACAATCATAGTTCACCGTATACCGTTTAGTACCATAATCAGGAAAGTACATTCATTAAATTTTCATTCAGCCATAGATAATTTAGGAGAAACAACATTTACCATTCATGGAAAACTGCATTATTTATAAGGAAAATAAACATTCATATTTGGCTAAAAGCCATATTTTCAATTCAGAGAGACACAAGAGTATTGGAAGTATAAATTACTCCACATACCACAGCGTGCATGAATGAGATAGTCGCTCTATCAAGTGTGTGACAATTCTGCCACTGGTACATCTGAGGCATCCCTCAATGGATCCGAGTACCCATTCACATTCAGTGATCATGTCATAAAGACAGATCTAAGTTGGAATTTCTCCTAGGGTTTAGTCAAACTAAGCTCATGGAATCACTATTATTCACACAGATCATCTTCTCCCCGCTTTATGGGTGGTTCATGATGCCATAGATCACCACAACCTACATTATGGATCATTTTCCAGTATGCTATTTCCTATATATATCAACTAGGATGATTAGGCTTAATCCCATAATTTTGCCAAATTCTAAGTAAATGTCCCCTGTTCAATTGTCTATCTAGGTTACACTAACTTAGAATTCACAATCATCACAGCGTTTTTGAAATTCTTTCATTCTGAGCGGATGTTTCACCATCCAAATTTATGATACAACCGCGGAATGTCCAACAGTCGTCCCATACCGACAATTGGTCACTTGGTTATAAGCCTATCTATCCTAGAACATATATTGGAATTACTTCCTCTATGTTTCTCTTTATTGAACATTCAAATATTTTCCTTCCATTCAATGTTTTCCAATACCATGCTATGTTTTTCCTTATCTATGTCATAATTCAATCCTTTTCTTTCCTCATTCATGATGATACTATCATTCTCACTTTCTAAAAAGAAAACCCTTAAATCTCAATAACAATTTCATTCTTGAATTTGTATAAAAAGAAAGGTTCATTCTTGGTCAAGAGAAATCCTTAAGAAATTTAAGATTTTCATACTTAAAAATTTCTATTTTTCACTCTTGCCATATAATAAGCAAAATAAATTTACTTTTCCTTCCCATTTACACTAAATTCCCTTTTTCACATTTTATTGCATTTAAAGGGTTTCAAAGTTTAACCTTTTCCATTTCCTACTTATTATTCCATTTTCCCCCTTTTTCACCTAATTATACATACCTAAGGTGTGTATAATCACTGTCTCCCCACACTTAAGCATGCACAAAAATTGCTAGAATTGCCAATATTGCACAAAATATTCATTAAAATTTAATTGCAACGTCATATTATTTCCTTTGTATACTTTGACCAATTTCATCACATTTTTGTACAAAAATTTTCTATAAATATTTCCATGTCCTAAAATTGGTCAAGTAAATTACATGAAATTTAATGAAATCATTTTGCATAAAAATAATTACCAATTAATCTTGCTTCAACCAAGACACACACACAAAAATTTCAACACATTTCCTTCATCAAAAACTTGCATACTCTTGGTCAAGATGAGATTTTTAGGTAAAATTGGGCATTTCAACCAATTGACATCTATTCTATCCTCCATTGGCCATAACTTGAATTACCAATAAGCTACTTTAAAATTTTTCAAACAATTTTTCAAATCTCATTTTTCTAGCCATGGCCTAAAGAGGAGTTTTGTGCAAAAATCATCATTTTTCATATAATCATTTCTCTAATCCCATTTTCATCATCTAAAAACTATCAATCACCATTTATCCATAACAATCAAGGAAAAACAAACAATTTGGCATGACATTCATGAATTTGGGGTTTTAGGGCAAATGAAACAAAATTGGGAAATGAACATAAACACTTTCATAATTGAAATTAACCATCACAAACAACTCCATACTACTTTCTAAGCATTAATCCATAGAAATTTTGAGAATTTAAGAATGTAAACTTAAAAATATCACTATTCATGTACTATTCATTCAGCCATGAAAATCTCAAAAGCTTGGAAAAATCCATTAAAACATGAAATAAGTGATGGAAGAATGCTAAGCTACCTTGATTTGCAATTTTTGGTGGATAAACCTTGAAGTTTCCTTGATTTTTCTCCCTTTTCTCCCTTATGAAGCCTATGGTATTTCTCCCTTCCAAAAACCTTCACGTCGTCTTTTCTAAGGAGGAGAAGAAGTAGTGTGACTTATTTAAATTGGCTTATATGACCATTTTGCCCTTGGTGGCAAAATGACCAAAATACCCTTTTTTTCCTTCTTAAAACCTTGACATGTAAGGGTATTTTAGAAATTTTTAAGTGTTTCTTTAGGTAAAATTCCCCTTATGTCCCTATGATGAAATTACCTTTTTACCCTTGGTGTCAAAAGTACCATTTTACCCTTCATGGTAAAATGACCATTTTACCCCTCTTAAGTGCCAAACCAATTTTTTTTTTTTTTGAAAAATTTTGGAAAAATATTCTAGAGGCAAAATCATAATTTTCCAAATAAAAATTAGCCATTTTATCTGATAAATAAATATTTTATTCTTATTTTCAAATAAAATTTTGACCGTTTTGCCCCTAAATATTTTTTCTTGCAGCATTCATGACACTGGCACCATTTTCAAACCTCATAAATGTGCGCCATAAATGCACCTCAATTTGCGTGCTTACTATCAGGATATTTTGTGAAACAAATTTCCTTTCATTTTAGTCCCTAGTCATTTCCTTTCAGTTTAGTCCTTCCTTTGTTTAAGGTAATATAAAATAATTTTTGGACTATTTTCCATGCATAAAAATATTGAGTCTAGGATTCTAAGACATACCTGATATCATAGAATTGAGGATATTACAACTCGTGTGGAACACCTTTGGCCACATCTCAAAATTTGTGGACACTCAGCCATGTATATAAAATCATCAAGACACTAGATCATGGGTATGGAGCACCTTCGGCCATACCTCGAAATTCATGAATCTTTCTATGTTTTTCCTATGTTTGTTGCCTTTCTTTTCTATTGCCACACATTACCTTTTGTCATACTTATTTATGACAAATTTGCCTAAATCAATCTAATTCTCCATTTTGAATAATATGTTTCAATTATAAAACCTTAATAACTTTCAGGGGAGAATTTCCATGATTTTTTGCCTAAGGAAAATTCAATAGAATTTCATATTTTATTATTTAAACTTTCTCTTTCCATTCTTTAAATAATATCATTGAAATGGGGAAATTTCTTTTCCATAACAATAATGTTTATCATTATTAATCAACATTATTCACCATTACTAACCATAATTTCTCCCAACAATGGTCATTATTATCTAGCCATAAATTTCTCATAATAATGGTCATCATTGATTGGCCTTAATTTTTCCCCAATAATATTCGTCATTAATTAATCTTAAAGTTTGACCATAACAACAATATTCATCACCAATCTAGTCAATTATTTCCCATAATTACATGCACCATTATTAATAATCATGAACTTTCCCCATCATTTTGGGTATTGTATTCTTTCTTACATGTGTTACATTTACTAACATTAATTTCCTCGTGAAAATCACAAGTCTACTTTAATATTAAGAGTAGTAAGCCAAGCAACCCAAGTCATTGAAATGATCTCTTATTCTAAGTGCTTTCATAATCTTAATAAAATAACATTTCAGGTTTAAGCATTAACCGCCTCCTAGATTTATCATGCCAGCTAAGTCATGTGTTATTCCTAACTCAAGAATGTAGACAAGGGTTCAAGTTCCATGGAAGCAAAGGCATTAAATATGCATACTAGATCATAGAACTAGAATTTAATAAATTGCTAAACTACCTTGCTTCCTTCGCTTCTTCTTTCTTTTTCTTTGACTAAATCCTTCACCTCTTGCCTTGACCGAATGGTGGAGGTTCTCTCAATTATGGGCTACTCACTTTCCTTTTCTCTTTTCTCTTCCTCTCTTTATGTGTGTTTGTTGCATGTGTGTCTAATGCATCCTCTCAATTCCCCCCCCCTTTTTTTTTCTTGGCTTAGGTGGCGTGTGGGTATGTGTAGGTTACCAATTTAATTTCCATTCCCTATTTTTATTGTCTGAACCCCTCATGGTATGCTGTCATCCCTCTTTTAATTATTATTATTATTATCATTATTTGGTAGCCTTGTGTGTAACTTACGTGTAGCTCCCTTGCAAGTTTTGTATTACTTAATCCCCTCACAATCTCTATGTTCCTTAATCCTCATGTGAAATTCTAGTGCAACCTCATTTTTCCTTGAAGTTTTGCATCTTATCCTATATTCAAGCTATTCATCCCTTTCCTTCCTTGTCGTGTCCACTAGACATTCACTTCCCTCATGAGTATTGCCATTCGGTTAATAGGGTACTCTTTCTCCTCCTTATTATTATTATTAAGTACCACTCCCTTTACTTGTACTCTTCCACCACCTTCTCGTCACGAAAAGAGGAAAGAAGAAAGAAATTTCCTATGTAAGTTGCACCCGGTATGGTTCTTTCCATGAAAAACTTATTTGTGCATTTTTTAATCCCATTAATTGGTGGAACACGCAACCCTTAGTTACTGTATACTTATATATATATATATTTTTTCCACCCTTCCTGTAGCTGTTCGGTTAGCGAGAGAAGAAAAGAATTATAAAAATCCTAGCACCTGAATCCTCATTCTTGGCCACATGGGAATTATAATAAAAAGGTACGAAAGGAAGACTACACTCACATGTGTTTTCTTCTTTCCTCCACCTCCTCACAATATATATATGCTTGAGTACCACACTCTCTCCCTTCCTCTCTTTTGCTGTTGTTGTATCCTCTTATATATTTTTTAATCTAATTCATGCATTGTCTATTCGGTGGAGTCACAAGAAACCAAGGAAAGGAAGGAAATGGGTTCACGTGAGCTACCTTTTCACGTGGACGCCACCCTTCATACAAGGCATGTGGCTTTGCATAATATTATTCTTCTTACCGTAAACCTACATATTCATAGCCACTTGCTTCACATTGTATATTAATTTTAGTTTGGCAATACCACTTGGTTACTTCCTTTACCATACATACATATATCTATAATTATTTTTTTTAATGGAAGTTAAGCTCTTCTCCCCCTTTGCCTTTGTCGTGTACATTTATACATATATTTTAAAATGTCATGCATTCCTTTCACTTCTCAATGGTCCTCACCGTGTGGGCATAGATATATATATATTTAAAACTCCTTTTTGCTTTTGTTTTACTCCATCAATTGTATGTGTATATGTACATATACTTGTTGTGTGCTAACTCTTTTACTTTTCCATGTGTGCTTGCCACGAGGTTATCTATATGTATATATATATTTAGCTTTAATTCTCTCTTTCCTTTGGCAATTTGGCTAGCTAATTGAAAGGATAAAAATTTAAATCAAGCACTTCAATTTTTTGTGCAAGCTTACCTTTTAATATAACCATTTTGGCCCATCAAATTATGCAACCAAATTTTCCCCTCCTTAAGCTAATTCATTTAATTAGTTATGAAGTAAGCAATTAATTCTATCCATTTAACTAAAGGACATTAATTTAGACTAATTAAAATTATGGGGTGTTACAGTTGGTATGCTTCTTCATCAAGTGACACATGGTCACCATCATCACCATCATCTTCTAAGGCATGTTAAATAAGTTACAAGGATTTGTCTTCACAACAACTAACCAACCTTGATCAATTATATCATCTAAATAGAACACTTGTTCTACTTGAGATGCTAAGACAAATGACTCATTTGTATTCAACGAACCTCAAGTATTAACAGTTATAAATCCATATTTATTTACTTTATATCCTTTTCCTAAATGAGCAACGTCTCACCAATGAAACTTGAACCTTTCTATTTTTGACATAAGAAAGTTAATATACATCCTCTAATACACCATAGTACTCTTTCTCAGGGTTTGAATCATCACCCTTTACAAGAACTCTGCGATTTTGTGTTTTTCTTCTTAAGGCATGATCTTTTGTGTGAAATCTATATCCATTCACCATAAACATAGAATATCTATGCACTTGTTGAAGAGGACTTATGGCTAAACTTATGATCTCTTCACTTACACATTGTTGTGTAGATATCTTAAAGACCTACATAAATAAGGGGCATTAGGTAATCACTAAGAAACTAAATTATAAATTGAAATATAATGCATTAGGCTTTAATTTTATATAAACCAATACATGTGTACAAAAATAATCAGGAAATTCACTACTGCTCCTCTTATCTACTGCTGGTGTTTACATCTCAAGCTTATTTTAGTGCTCCCTACATATTACAAGAGAAATATTGTGAACTCTTTATATTAGAGAGTGCAAAGAATTATATTAGAGAAGTAGTTTAAACTTCATAAATGGCCAAACCTCATCACAATTTTGAAGCACACACATACAAGCTTGGTTAAACTTTAAATGAGAGAGTAATTATTTTGTAACCCCCTCTTGGTTGACCACTTTCTTTGAAGATAGACATCTCATAGTCCTTCTCGAGTCCATCATCATTCCTAATTGGTTTATCAAACTTGGTTAAGAAATTCTTCAAGTATCGCGAGCAAAAGGTTAGATGTTCTTCTCCCAAGTAACCTTCTACAATTGATCCTTCTAGATGAGCCTTATTATAGACATATGATTTGAGAGTTTGCAAGTACCTAAAATCATAAATTAAAACTAATATAATATCTGTCATTAAAGGAATACCTTATTAATTACCCAGTACCTACAATGCATTATCTCTCAGTAGGATATATCTATCGATATTGCACAGGTCCCCTAAGCTTTGCCTCTCTAGCCAAGTGAATGGGCAAGTGGACCATGACATCAAAAAAAGCTGGTGGAAATTATAACACCGTAATCTTATAGCCTTTCTCTTTAACTATTTCCTACATAAGCCATCTCACTATAAGACTGGTGTGTTACCTTCACTTTTACCATTAATTATTACCTAAGTATGATTTTAATTGCCATTTAATATTTGATTAGGTTTGGGTTCCTTTACTTAGGTATTTTATTCATACATTGCATAGTGGAAGACTAAACAATGGAAAATAATAATAATAATAATAATAATAATAATAACAGCATAATGGAAGATAAACATCATTAATATATACATTCTTCAAATATTTACAACATCAGACATATGCCTATGGATATGTGAAGTTCAGTCAGTTCATTAGGGTAAGAGGCAACAAACCTGCCACTCAGACCCTTATCAAAATTTACCTAACCTGGATACAACTTTCACATATCCTGATACATATATGCCCTTCTCATTATATACATCCAAAAATGATTTATCCTAATTCTATTCCAAAAACATATTAAGAATTAGGATGAAAGGGCTACTATCTACTTAGTTACATAGTTCCCAAAAGGAAAGGCATGTTCTTTTCCCAAAAAGAAAGGCATGTTCTTTATCCTCACTGGGGAGGAGGAACTTCTATAACAGCTATCACCAAATGCCTTGTAGTATAGTAAAGGACCCTAAAAAAGGTATGCCTACTAGGGGCACTTCAATCGCAAGCCACATTGTGTACCTAGGCATTTGATGCATACTAAGATAGTTATGAGAAATAATTTCTCAGTAGCCAAACAATCCTTTTTTATAACTCTAGTATGTACCACTATAGTGATATGAAAAACACAATTTATTCTATTGGGACGCAACACATGAATCATATGTATATGTATGGCATTTATTAATGAATAGATATAAAATTAATAGTTCACCATGTGTAGCATCTATAACGACCCCTCTTATAATACATGCAATATCAGATTCAATTTGGAAGAGTGAAATTCTCTCAAATTTTTTTTTCCTTTTAAATACTTATACCATTTGGGGCCGTTAATAGTTGAGTGTAACCCAAATAGACTTTTACATTAAGGTTCCACTCAACCCTCTCTTATGCGCAGCTCACCTAATACATCAATTCACACCAACACACAAACATACTTTGGAATATAAAAATTTAAACCATTCATTCATTAACATTTGAGATATAGAACTACAACTTAATATATATAAACATAAACATCTCTAAATATTTAAATTTTCAACCATCATCAAGAACTCTACCAAAATTTTGGTAGAGTTTCCCTTAAAAATAAAACCTTTCATTAATTGTACATTAGCCCAAAACATTGATTAAATAACCATATATTTAAAACCTACAAACATATACAGTTATCCAAAATATTAATTCAGAGTTTCCACAACATATTCTTTCTTTCGCTCTTCCAGGTTACCTAATCTGTCACAAAATCTCTTTCAACATCCTGCAAGCAAAACACATCCTAGGCCTAGAAAATTCCTAGCAAGGTCTTTGTCTTGGTTATCTGAACTTAATGAGACAAAAATCCTAGTAGAGTAATTTATAAATTTTTCTTTTTTTTTTTAAGAAAATAGTTAAAAGTTTAGCTGTACCCTTTATGGTACAGAAAACCTCTTCCTAATATTTATATTAAAACATATGTGAATTGAAATATCTTATCAAAGCATGATCAAACATATGGAAAATCTAGCACTTTCATAAATTTCACAAGTCATATAGTTTCATGAGAATCACAAGAGTATAGGAAAATCATCTTTATCAAAATCATCACTTCGTAATACCTGTATACACATCTCAAATCTCATTTACAAAACACTTATCGTGTTATTGCAAAAATCACATAAATTTGCATATTATCTCAAAATCAATATGCATACGTTTACAACAATTAAAATCCTCAACACATTGCATGTTGTTTCCCAATCTCAATTTTAAATATTCGAGGGGACCATTATCCCAAAGAATGTCATAGGACCATTATCCATGTGGCTGAGATTGTTATCATCATGGGGATCATTATCTCAGTGATTGTTATAGGATCTTTATCCATATGATTTAGAATCTAACTAATAGGGCATCCCCTGACACGTGCACATCATTCGTTAATCTCTTTATCCATAACTATACAGCAATGTATACAGATAGGTGAGTAATACTTAGGGTCATAGAGTTTTACACTAAAACAAATCCATTTTTCCTGCATAGACTATCCTCTTTTACTCCTTAAGTCTTTCATAGGGTTGTATTGGTTTAAAGAGTAACCTCTAACAAATATAGACCATCACAGATGAAAGCATTTATATTTTTACAAAAATAGTCTGCATAAGGAACACTTAATGACTATCCTATACCAGCCATTAAATGTCCACCCCAAATTTCGTTTGCACTATAAGCATACAACCTAATAGTCAAATGTAAAACAAGCAGCAAAGGATTTATCTCATATTTTCAAACACATAAAGGTATACTTCCTTATACTCATAAGAAAACATTCCATTTCACAAGCATTTTCATCAAACATTTCCCATTTCACAAAAATACATTTCATTTCAATCAATATAATTCACATTTTCATTTCAAATAGGGGAGTGTAGATTACTCTACCTTAACTTGATTTCTTGTTCTTGAATCAGGATTCTTCCCTTTGCTCTTTTTACTTGATTTCACAGCCACCTTTATCAATTTTTGAAAGTAATGTTTCAATTTTCCCACACTAATTCATTTCAGACATAAATCTATTGTAATTAAATTCCTAATTTACCTCAAATTTAACATTTGGCTATAAAACTCTCAAATTTCTTCTAGGACACTTTTGGAAGGCTAAATAAGCTTAACCCAACATAGAATTTTAAAATTACATGGTTTTTTCTTCTTGCACGAAAAGATAATAACCTTTTCAATTTAGTCCCTAAAACTTTCCTAACCTGAAAATAGCCCTTAAAGTCATAAAAAATCTTTCAAATTTATATGAGGGCCTCCATGTAACTTAATATCATAAAAAATACCAAAATTTACAGAATTTCAGTTCATTACCCAGACTTTCTAAAAATTACATTTTATTCCTTATTTTCCAAATGATGATTTTGCACTCCTTTTCTCCTAATTCTAGTTCTATCCACTCATAAGAGTCTCATGGAATTAAAATTTATAGAAAGCATCCAATTCTTAAAATTTTAGTTCATACAAAGAATTTCTTAAAATTTTAGTTTAGTCCCTATATTTTCATATGGTGTTTTTGCCTCATTTTCCTTCCATTTCCACTTCTATATAATCATAAGAGTCCTATTGGAGCTAAGGATTACAAAAATGCATCAAAAATTGAAATTATAATTCAAACAAAAAATTTCTAAATATTTTAATTTAGTACCTCTTACTTTTTCGATGATTTCTGGAAGCTCATTGTGGTGGGAGGCTTGGTGGAGGTCACAGGCATCTTTGACGTTGATTGGAGCACAAAAATTGATGCTCACCGACGGCCAAATGACGTGAAGGGTGGAGATCAATGCTACTGTTTGGATTCACGATGGAGGGGCAAAACGACTATTTTTGACCGCTATGGTGGTTCGGCAAAGCTACTGGTGACGTTAATAGAAGCCCTACAATCTAGCAAGCTGCTATGGTATGATAGAGCGGCGACATACGACAATTTTGGGGTGGAAAGAGGTAGAGCCACAGGAAGGAGAGAAAAATGAGAGAGAGTCATGAAAGAAGGAAGAAATGAACGGGAAGAAGAAAATTTTAAGCTTTTAGGGCCTCCAGAAACATTTTGGTCTTTTTTCACTTTACTCTAGATAAACTTTGGATGCATTTTTTGATTTAGGCTAGAATATGGGACAATATGGAAGGGATTTGAAAAATTTTAAGGTATCATAGCCCTTCCAAAATAATCTGTTAAGTTCCTCAAGGTACATAAAAATTTCTCCATGAGATAAAATTTTATTCTGAAAAAATTCTCAAATTTAAACTACAAGCTCAGGAAAATTTTCTTAATCACTTCCCAACAATAATTCAAGGTTTCTAGTTATTTTTATCCCAATTATTGAATTTTTAATTGGGTTATTATAGCATCTATAAAGTACACAATCATCATTTAAGTATCATGAACATAATCACATTTCATTCATAAATAATTAAAATCATAGTCCATTCATGAATAAGGAAAACAATAATTATTCATTGGCTATTGCTACAGTCATTGTAAGAGAAACATAAGAGTATCAGGAGAGTTACTTAGCTAACTACTCCACATACTACTACCTATATGAGTGAGTTAATTTTTAACATTCTATGTGACAATTCTACCACTGGTGCTATCTGAGGCACCCCCTAGTGGATCCAAGTACCCCTTAATGGACTGTCTCTTAGATTGATCCCACCAGCGGGATTATTCCCTTTTGTCCCAAATGGGGCTGGTTTAACTTTATAAATTAAGCTCACGGGATCACTGCTGTCTCACACAGATCATTTCCTCTCCTCCTTTTGAGCGTATCATGATGCTATGGAATCACCACCCCTTACTGGTGGACCACATTCCTAGTATGCTATTTCTTATATATAGACTAGGATGATTTGGCTTGTACCTATGATTATGCTAAATTCTAAGTAAATTTCCCTTTAATGATCTTGCTAAGTTACACTAAATTATAATTTGCAACCATCACGATATTTTCAAAATTTCTTATATCTGACTGGATGTTTAACTATCCAAATTTATGACACAACCATGAAATACCCAACTGTCGTCACATACCGATAATTGGTCACTCGTTACAAGCCTATCTATCCTAAAACATATATTGGAAATACTTCCTCTTAGTTCTCTTCCTTTTTCCTTTTATGCTTTCCTTCCTTTTCTTTCCTTTTTCATTCCTTTCCTTTCTTTCATTTTTCATGATACTTCTTTGAATATATATATATCCTTTCTTTCTTTCATTTTCATATTTCTCTTAATATATTTATATATATCCTTTTCTCACAATATATATATACATATTTCATTCCCTTCTTGTTATAATAGACTTTCAAGGTTAAATTTCATGCCTATGGAAGGAAATTCATTAAGCATATTGTAACATCCACTCCTAATGCTTGCATTTTATGACAACGTTGTTATTATTATTATTGTTAGTATTAATTGTGGAGGGTTAATGATGATTTATTAAGGAGTTAGAATGAATATTTTTATCATTATATAATCACTTTTGTGATAAAAGAATGAAATTGGAAAATTGGTAAGGAAGGGTAAAATGGTAATTTTACCATGAAGGGAATAATTAGTTTAATTCTCTTATTTCATGAAGTTATGTCAAAGGACTCTTATTATTTTCATTTAAGAGAGAAGAAGAATCTAGTTATGCAAGAAATTACTTACATTGATGTTGAAAGACCATTTTTCCTAAAAAGGGTAAAATTGTAATTTCACACTATGGGTATGATAGTAATTTTATATGATGTGAGAAAAATTTATTTTTTACCATAAATATTCTATGAAGGTGGGAATTAGAAATCCTTACTCATTCTTGATCAAAAGAAGAAAGAAAGAGAGTGAAATGATAGTTTTAACATAAAGGGTAAAAAGGTAATTCTGCCTTAGAGGAAAAATTATAATTTTGATAAAATAAGATTAAATTAGTAAATTCATGAAAATGAGCCTTATGAAATTTTATTTAAGTGATTTTTACTCCTTGAAACCGAAAAGAGTGAAAAATGGAGAAAAAATGGCCAATTTGGACTTAATGGCAAAAAAGAACTTTTCTTAAGGACTAAAATGCAATTTCTAAAAAGTTGAGGGACCACTATGAAATTTCAAAATTCTTGAAGGGCAGAACAGTTCCAGCCCATGGAAGTTGCATAAAATTACAATTGCAAGGAGAGACAATGCCATTGTTAAAAAAGAAAAGAAAAAGGTATGAAATTGACAATTTAGCATGAATGGCATTTTTGTAAATAATTCAAACCTTAAATTCAGCCTTCTTCTTCTCCCACATACTAGAAGTGTCGTGAAAGGTGGAGAGGAAGAGGAAGAGGCCGAATTGCATATCTACCTTGGAGAAGAAGAAGCTTTCATCAAAACCACTTGGAAATCATACTTTTATTAGCTTTTCAAGGTAGCTAAACAATCCTATGCCATTATTTTCATGTTTTGTGGTATGTTTATGGTGTTTTCAAATTTTTAAGAATAATGGCAATTTCTCTCTCTACATGTTTATGGTGGATTTGCATGCTTGGGTGTGAAATATGTTGGAAACAACTTGTGTTTATGACTATAGACATGTAGGAAAGCATGGAAACTCATGAGATGGCAAATCTTCATGGATGGAACTTTGATTTTGCCAAACCCTAACTTGTGTCAAGGCTGAGTTTGTGCTTGTAGAGTGAGAAAATGGTGTTTTTGCATGAATGTTGTTGTATTGTAAGCAAAGTGATTGAAACAACTCCATTTTGCTTGTTTTCTCACCTTGGTCGAATTGCTAAGGCTATAATGGTGTTGAATTTTGGCAAAATTCTAGGCTAGAAAGTGTGCTATAAAGAGTGAGAAAATGGTAAGAGAGAGAAAGTCTAATTAGATTAATGTTTAGACCTTTTTCTCATTTTCTAGTCTCACCATAAACCATGGAAGTGTGATATACCCATTTTGGCCGAATGAGTTCATGTGATTGGTGCTGAAATTTTTGCTTGTAAATGGTTAGAAAGCCTTGTAAAGGTTATCATAAGTAAAGAGGAGAGAGAAAGTTATGGTAAATTTCATGCTTTAGTAATTTGTCCAAATTGTAGCCTTACCATTTCACCTTAAAAGTGTGCACAAAAATGCAAAGTTGTGGGATTAAATGTATTGCCACCATTGGTATGAATAATGAGTTAGAAAAGCATGAAAAAGGATGGCTTAAAGTGCACTTGTCAAATTTTGAGGTGTGAGAAAGTGTTAAACATAATTATTGAAATTGTTGCCATAATGTTTAAATGGTGAGAATGATGCTAGAAATGAATCAAATAAGTTAGAAATGCCATGTTCTCATGATTTCCTTGCCTTGGCCTAATACAATATAGCATTTTCCCTAGAATGGCCAATCTTGTATGTTTATTGTAAGTGGCCTGAGGTGCCATCTGAATAGGCCTATGTTATGTGAATAGAGGGAAAATGGCATTATGATCAAGAATGAAGGGTAATAATGTATATTTTACTAGTGATAGAAAAATGTCCAAAATCATGTGAATATGATTGAATTGCATAAAAAGGCTTAATGTAATTGTGAAAGGCAAGATTAAAGTTTCCTTGTGGGGAATGATCTGGTGTAAACTCCCAAGGAATTAAATGAGGAGGAATGATTTGGTGAATACCTCCTGAGACTAAAAGCCTGTGAAGGAATAATCTGGTGTATACCTTTTAGGGAAATTTCCTTATGGGGAATGATATAGTGTAAACTCCCAAGGAATTAAATGAGGAGGAATGATGTGGTGAATACCTCCTGAGACTAAAAGCTAGTGAAGGAATGATTTGGTGTATACCTTCCAGGGAAATTTCCTTGTGGGGAATGATATGGTGTAAACTCCCAAGGAATTAAATGAGGAGGAATGATCTGGTGAATACTTCCTAAGACTAAAAGCCTATGAAAGAATGATCTGGTGTATACCTTCCAGGGAAACCACCTTTTGGGGAATGATTTGGTGTAAACCCCAAGGAATTGAAATGCAGGAGGAATGATCTAATGTATACCTCTGAAAGCACATTTGTATGGGAGGGAATAATCTGATATATACCTTCCCAGAGTTGAGTTTTATTTTATGTTATGATGTGTATTGCAAAGATATGTCTTATGTGAATATGCTTATGATATTTTTGCATTGAATTCTTGTATTCCATTCACGAATGATTTGATTGGCTGCATACCTCATTTCTATAGATGCATACACATATGTTTTCATAATAAATCATACCTAAGTATTTATATGAAAGAGTTTTGAAATTAACTAGATGTAGAGTTGTTTTCTGTATTATTACAGTGCTATATGTTAGTTGTTTTAAATTAACTGGTTTGTTTAGCTACTGGGAATGCATTTCTCATTATTGGACTAATGTGTATCAGATGCCTAGATACTGTGTGATAATGGAAGTAAAACTAGCAACAGTAGAAATTCCCTTTCTGGGAACTTTCGCCATTATCAAGGATGTTTATGTTATCACCATTTTTGAGTTCCCTATGGAATAGATAAGTATGTAAATATGTTGTTATAGCTTAACCTTTTTGGAGTCCTAGTTCCACACGTTCTTTTTGGGTTAGAATTAGGACTGATATTTTTGGCTGTACATAGTAAGAAAAAAGGCATATGTATAGGGATATGTGAAGGACTTATTCACACATGATATTTTGTATAAAGGAGTATGAGTGGCAGGCTTGTTGTCTCTTTACTCCTTATAGATGGGTACTTCATCTATCCTAGTGTATGTATACAAAACGATGCACTAAATAGTTATTATAATGTATATATATCAAAAAAGTTTTTATATATTCTGTTGTATTGTTTAATATTTTATATTCCGCTGTGCCAAAGCATGTTACTTGAGCAAAAGAACCCAAACCTAATTACAAAATAAATCTATAATGGATTGGATGCTCAGGAGATTTAAATATAATTAAAGACAAGAATTAATGTAACCACTTATCTGAATAAGCAATATGATGTTGTTAAGATAAGATAAGGGGTGTTACACATATCATCTTAAACCTCATTTTCTCTCTCTCCCTTACTTATGGCTTAAGAAAAAAAACACATGGACTTTATTCATGTAAAATTTTTCCCATGGTATCCCTTAGGCTCTCAACCAACAAACAAAAAGAGAGGGGATAAGGGAGTTTTAAACCATTTCTTCCCTTTCCCCCATTTTCATTAACATATAAGCATAAAAATGTAAATTTCCATCTATATCCATGTCAATCATAACCTTAAACAATCAATCCAAAATGAAGGGTTCCCTCATGAAATATGGTGAACTAAACTATCATCCTCCAATATTTCATTCAAACAATAATTGCAATATTCACAAACACATCCATACATCCATTTAAGCAAAACCTAATAGAAATTCAAGCTTACAAGAATGTAGAGAGAGAAATCCTCACTATTTATGAAATCCTGAAATTGTTCAATCTACCAAGAGAAACCATAAAACATAAATTAAGAGGTTTATGATTGTTTAGCTACCTTGAACAGTGAAGAAATTTGGTTTTAGCTTGAGTTTTCCCTTGATTTTTCCTTCTTTCTTCTTCTTCCTTCTCTCTCTTGGCATCTTCTCCTTCTTCTCCTTGTTATTTTCCTTCTCTTTTCATGAAAGAGATTGTTTAATTAGATTAAGTGAAAATGACCTTTTTGCCCTTTATGTCAAAATGACTATTTTACCCTCCATTCATCCTCTTTTTCAAAAAGTATAGGAAGAAAGCCTTCAAATAAATATTCATGAAGTCTTTAGGTGAAATTACTCTTTTTTTTTTTTACCTTTAAGGTAAAAATTATCATTTTACCCTTAGGGTTAAAATTATCATTTTGTCCTTAAAATATTTTAGTAGGTAATCATGACTTTTAAGATATTTTTCTTAGATATTTTTAGATATTTTCAAACATCATTATTATGTTCTATTAATATGCCTAAGATATTTTCTAACGTCATCATGACGGTTGGATATTTTTAGAAATTTTTTTCTTTTCACTTTTGTCCTTCCACTATTCTTTCAATTTGGTCCCTCTCTACTTGGTAACAACCTAGAATAACTTAAACATAAACATTTAGGTATGCAACCACCAAATTTAAGAATTAAAAACATACTTAAAGATGTGAAAAGTGGATATTATAGAAATATGGCTTCCATTTTGCACAAAATGTTGCAATTTGGGTCTCAAGTTTATCAAATTCTTCGATTGTCAAGTACTTTGAACAAAGATTCTTGAAAAAACTACCCAATTCTACTATTGGTTCGTAAACTTCCTTAGGAAAAGGGCCACATATCGTAATTAGAAATATATACTACAACAAGACATGGTGATCATGACACTTCAATCCAAATATTTTCCTTCCACAGACATTGACACGATTTGAAATGTTTACGGAAAATGTATTAGGAACCCTTCAATTAGTAAGAAAGTTGCAAACTTTTAACTTCTCATCCGAAGACATTGCATAGCATGCTGTAGGTAACAAAATATTTCTTCCATCTTGAATTAGATGCAACCCTTGCCTTATACCTAAATCCACCAAATTATACCAACTCTTTAATGTGTCCTATGTCTTATCATACATATTCATCATTGTTGCCATAATATTGTTGGATATATTTCTCTTAATGTGCATTACATCTAGGTTATTTCATATCATAAGGATTTTCCAATAAGGAAATTGGAAAAATATACTCTTCTTCTTCTAATTACAAGAATTGGTTGGTTGGTCATGCCTTTCTTTTTCTGGCATTTCCCAAAAGTCATGTTTCTTAATTGTTCTAATTGGTCAAGTGTTTCATCACCAGTCACTGGAGTGCGCCATGGCATTTCCATGTAGCATAACTTATTTTGTAAAGAAACACAGTGTTTATCTTTATGGCAACAAGGACGTGCAAGCTTACCTTCAGTTGACCATCCAGAAAGGTTTCTATATGATGGAAAGTCATTAATTGTCCATATCACAGCTACCCACAAGAAAAAATTAGATTGTGAGTAGGCATCATAAGTCTTTACCCCTCCCTCCTATAACTCTTCCAACTCTTCAATCATTAGTTGCAAGTACACATCTATGTCATTGCATGGACACTTAGATCCTAGAATTAAGAGTGTCATCATGAATTATGGGTCTTTCATGCAATCCGAAGGTGGAAGATTGTAAGGAACAATAACAACGAGCCAAATACTATGATTAACACTCATATTTCCATAAGATTAAAAACCGTCACTTGCTAAGCCCAATCAAACATTTTTGGGATCATTAGAGAAGTCAGGGTATTATTGGTGAAGGCATTTCTAAGCCAAGGTGTCACAAGGATGTATTAAAATGCTATCATCAACTTTTTTCTCCTTATGCTAACTCATTTGTTTAGCTATGTGTTTTGACATGAACAACCTTTTCAGTCTAGGTTTAAGTAGGAAATGACGCAAGACTTTGTTTGCTACTTTATTCCCTTGGTGTTCACTTGACTTCCATCTAGGCTTCTTACATACAGGACACGAATTTGCATTGGCATGCTCTCGCCAATATAAAATGTAATCATTTTTGCATGCATCTATTTTTTTATAACCCAAACCTAAGTCTCCAATAATCCTTTTGGCCTCATGGTATGAATTAGGTATAACTGCCCCATCGGGAAGAACTTCTTTGAAGAAGCTAAGAATTGCATCAATAGATTTATTAGTCCAATGATTAAGACACTTCAAGTGAAGTAAACTAACTACAGAAGACAACTTTGACACTTTATTGCATCTAGGATAAAGTTCTTTCTCTGCATCTTTCAGTAAATCAAAGAACTTTTTTGCATTCACATTTGGTTCTTTGTTGTTCTCAGAAACACAATTCATTTCCTCTATATTTGCAAAACCACACGCATTATGTATCATCTCATTAATTTTATCCACCATAATATTGTCATCTTCCCCTTGACCATCATAACTAAGGCTATAGGTTCTTACAAGGCTTCCCCTTGTAATTCCCACATTTTGTAACTATCTCAAAATCCTTTTTTCAATAAATCCAATTTCACCATATTTCTTAGCTTAAACTCTATGTTCCTACACCCCTTGCATGGACATCGAATCAAAGTGTTCACCCCTAGTTGATCATATGCCCATTCAAGAAATTCATCTATTCCTCTTATATATGTTGGATCCACTCTATTTTTTATATCTAGCTAACTTTTATCCATTCCTTTTTCCTACATTTCAGTAACAACATTTCAATAATTTTTAAAATTTTCAAATAACAACAAAACATAGACATCATACTATAATGTTACCTAAAACCTGATACACCACTCTTAATGTACAACTTCAACATTGAAACACTTCACTAACAAATCTTCCTTTGAATAGTATCACTTCTTTACCACCACTAATTAATGATCACTAATATTTTATACTATTAAGGAATGGCATAAAGAGAGGTAACATGTGTTACACTACCTTTTTGTGGCAATATTGGTCACATAGACACCCATCATATATTTGATCAGTAAAGGAAGAAAGTTGTTCCTACTTTATATTAAAAAGTATATCGGAAATGAAGAACATCTTGAAAATAAATATAAAACTTAAACATTTTATGCCGTACGAATACACTAAAATAAAGAAACACAAAATAAGAATGTCTAACATCTCTAATCCATACTTGAATCCTCAATGATATTTTTACAAGAAAATGAGAATAATAGAATAACAACATCCACCTCCCATCTTTAAAAAAAACACTTTAAGCCAATTTTTGACCATCTTAAAATGGATTGTCAAATGGGGAGAAAGAAACCAAACCTCAATCATCCAAAATAAAATCTCTGTCCACTATTTTAACAATTCAAAGTGTTGCAAAATAGAAAAGGTAAACCAAAAAAGACCCATTAAATTAACTCTTTAGAACCATTCTAAAAACTTAGTTATACTTAACAAAATCATTGCTATTGATGAAAGAAAGAAAGAACATAGAAAGAGTAATAGGATTTGGTACATTAAATAAAAATCATACAACCAAGTGAAGTGGGGTCCATTTTTTCTAAATTGTGAATAATAGGATTTGGTACATTAAAAATTATCCATTTTTTCTTTCAGAGTTTGGAAGTTATGTTCACATTTAGCATCCCACACCAACAAAACATCCTTTCTAGTCAATTTAGTCAAAGGCAACGCTATCTGCGAAAACCCTTGAATAAATCTCCTATAGTAACTAACTAATTCGAGAAAACTACGGATCTCCGTCACTGTGGTAGGTCGCTCCCAACCAACTACCGCTTCTGTCTTACTAGAATCTACTGCTACTCCATCCTTAGTGATTACATGACCTAAGAATTTTATCTCCTCTGACCAGAATTCACACTTCTCAAGTTTAGCATACAATTGCTTCTCTCTAAGCAACTACAGCATAATCCTAAGATGATGTTTGTGCTCTTCACTACTTTTAGAATATACAAGAATGTCATCAATAAACACTACCATGAATTGATCAAGGTAGGGTCTAAAGATACGATTCATGTAATCCATAAAAATAGTTGGAGCATTCGTTAATCCGAATGGCATTACAAGAAATTCATAATGCCCTTATCTGGTTCTAAAGGTTATCTTAGGTATGTCTTCTCTTCTCACTCTAATTTGATGGTATCCCAACCTCAAATCAATGTTGGAAAACACAATAGCTCTTCTCAATTGATCCAAGAAATCATCTATCCTAGGGAGTGGATATTTATTCTTTATTGTTACCCTATTCAATTGCCTATAATCTATACACAACCTCAAGCTTTCATCTTTCTTTTTCACAAATAATATCGACGCTCCCCATGGTGAAGCACTAGGCCTAATAAATTATTTTTTCCAATAGGTCTTCTATTTGTACCTTCAACTCTGCCAACTTTATGGGAGACATTCTATAAGGTGCTATAAAGATTGTTCCCGTCCCTAGAATCAATTCTATAGAGAACTCTATCTCTCTCTTAAGTGAATGACTTAAGATTTCCTTAGGAAAAACATCCAGAAATTTACTCACTACAGGAATGATATCAAGTTTATGTTGAACTTTAACCTCAGAAGTACATAGAAAATGCATTCTCTCATTCTTTTCCTCAGTACTCCTATTTACTGGTATGGTATCTACAAAAGTCACAAATTTTTCTAAAAAATCCAAGATTACATTGTTTGCAGACGACCAGTTCATCCCAAGAATAATGTCCAAATCCAC
Source organism: Senna siamea (assembly GCA_031216115.1). Taxonomy (NCBI): domain Eukaryota; kingdom Viridiplantae; phylum Streptophyta; class Magnoliopsida; order Fabales; family Fabaceae; genus Senna; species Senna siamea. Next base: position 17,452,776 of record CM062354.1, read on the forward strand.
TAAAGGTAAGCAAATCAAATCAACAACAACTGATCTGTTCTCAAAAATAATGAGGCAATTCAAGAAGGCTAAAAAACTCAAAACCTGCTCTCTAGATGGAATAGAAATAAATAACGGATAAGGTAAACTAGTCACAGGTAAATTTATTCTCTTCACACATTCCAATTAAATGAATGAGTGAGTTGTGCCAGAATTAAATAGTACAATTAAAGATATACCATTAATTAAACATTTACCTTTCATTAAACATTAGACTGAGCCACTTCCTTACCCTTAAGAGTATAGACACTTCCAGTAGTAGGAGGTTTATTGGTGTCACCCTGTCTCTTCCACAATGGATAGTTTCTGATAAAGTGTCCTTCCTTCCTACACCTATAGCATACACCCTATTTTACCTTTTATTGTAGCCATTTACATGGTCCTTCATGACTTTTGTGGCATTTAGAACAAACATCAGACATCATCAGTTTCATCATAGGCCTTTTTCCTTCCTGCCCTTTACCAAATCTACCATCTTTACTTGAGAAGGATCCTGGTTGTTTCCGTTTGAAGAAATTACTCTTTTGTCTTTCTTTCTCATTCTCTGCCAAATTCTTAGAAACTATGCGACATTTGTTTGCCAATGTGGTATAATCTCGTATTTCCCACGAAGTTACAACATTCCTCAACTCAGACCTCAACCTAGCCTCTAAGTGCATTGCTTTCCAGGCTTCATCTAGTTGAAGTTGCAAATAGGAGGAAAATTTAGATAATTCCTCAAATTTTTCCAGGTATTCATTAAATGTCATGCTACCCTACTTGATCTGCATAAACTCAATCTCTTTCTCATTCCTCACATTTCGAGGAAAATACTTTTCAAGAAATGCTTCCTTGAATGAATCCCAAGAAATTTTGATTCCCTGAGCCTCCATTAGTTGCCTCGCTCCCTTCTACTAATATCCTGCCTCTTCGTCCAGAAAATAGGTGGAAAATAAGACCTTCTGTGCATCAGTTGTACTGAGAACCATAAATAATTTCTCCATCTTCTTCAGCCATTCCTCAGCCAACTTTGGGTCAAGCTCACCCCTAAAAGAAGGAGGATTTACTTTTTCGAATTCTGACCAACCATGATACACTGGGTTTCTTGCTTGTCCTTCTTGAGGGTTAGGGTTATTAGGGTTATTCACCTGTTCCCAAAATTGTCTGAGAACATGAGTAGTAGCAGCTGCCTACTCTTTCATAGCATGGGTAGTGGTAGCTGCCTGCTCTGTCATAGCCTCTACCATGCCTATCATAGCCTACATTTGTCTCTCCATATTACCCTCTCCTTCTTTCTCCTTTCCAATATTCCTCTTAGGTGGAGCTATACTTCACTCTACAAAATAAACATTACCGAGGTGATTAGTCTCAATAACATAATATTTCTAAGAGATCATATGGCATCGATAGGAAATACTGTCTACTCCAAAGCTATCACTTTATTCCTCAAGTCAAAAGAAAATATAAGTTAGTGAACTGTCTAGATTCAGCTAACTAACCTATATTAGTCTATATCCTGAGGAATCTACCCTTTGTTATCAAGCCAGTCCTCAACTAGCCATTGTAACTGTGCTCTGATACCAACTCAGGGTAACACCCCCAATCCTATGTTTCCTTTTAGTTATTTATATAATATCATATGTAATATATTCAGGATTAGTGAGTTAGTACTATCTCTACTCGAGTATATTTGAACTTTTTCTAAGTTGAATAGTTAAGTGCCATTAGTTTAGGTTACTACACTTGGGTTCTCACATGTTACGCAGTAGAAATAAGTATAAGAATTTAAATAAGATAAATAGATATAAAGATATCTACATTCACATTCAACTGTACAAAATATTTATACAACATACATAAATAGTAGTGTATGTCAGACATATACCTATATATATGTAAGCCCGAGTAGGCTAAAGAGACAACAAGCCTGCCACTTATACCCTGTTTTAAGTAAACTATCCATCCACATATCTTAATACATATATTCCCTCCTTACTTACACCAAAATCATCTTCCTAATCCTTTTAAAATACTAATAAGGATTCAGGGAAGTGGGCATATCTAAAAACTATAAACTCCTAGTTATTCACACAGTTAGGGGGAAGGTGGTAACTTAAATACAAATAGGCTCCACTACTTCTATCTCTATCTCCATCAGCACCTGGTACCTAGGCATCTGATACAAATCAGCTTTAATGAGAATTATGTCTCAGTAGCAATAATCACTTGTAATTTAAATACTGCTGACTTATACCACCATACAGGTACGAAAATCCATTACATTCTTTTTCAGAATATTTTAAAATGTTATGCTATTGGAATAATGTACATGAATTAAATAAATATATCATGCAGATACTTATGAATACTCATACATTGCAATAATTATTCATGACATGGGATACATGAATATATTCTCAGACTGTAATGGTAACAACTCATATTCTCATATCAATGTAATGCATAAGCAAAGGAATCATGCAATTTGATATGGCCAAAATCAAAGAATCATAAAATAACTCTTAAAAAAACATTTCCATTCATAAATGAGTTTTCTTGTGGTCATGAGCCACCTACAATCATTCTCATGGTTTTCACCGTCAGCATTTATTATCAGGTTAACCATCAGCATTTATTCTCAGGTTATCCGTTAACAATTATTCTCAGGTTAATCATCTGCAAAACTTTTCCTGGATTAAAGCCATTTGTAGCTATTCTCGCGGTATAACCAATTGCATCCCTTCTTGCGAAATAACCAAATACATCCATTCTCGCAGATCAATTATTTATAGTTATTCTCATTTATGGTTTATGCTTATTAAAATTCTCTTGTTTCTCTTATTTTTCTCATGATTTCTCAAGCATACACATTTCTCAAGTTACCCATTACAAATAAAGATTAAATCCTACATTTGAGCAAAGTATTGGGCTAATTGTCTATAAAAAGAGGTTGTCGAGTCTAATTTTCCAAAATAGGGAGTTACAAGTTGACTTTCAGCCTCTTGGCAGTCGACTTCCAACTTACTGCCCCAAAAATGTTTCAAACAGTGAGTAATTAGTCAACTTCCAGGACCCTGACAGTCGACTGCTCTATTCTTGGCCAATTTCTGGAAAATAAGAACACGACAGTCGACTTCTAGCCCCTGGCAATTGATTTCTAACATTCTGGATATGATTCTGGATAACTCAGGAGCACAACAGTCGACTGGTAGGGCCTACAAGTTGATTGCTACATTATGCTCTATTTTTCAAAATTCTGTTGGCCAATCATTTCAGCCCAAGAACATGTTTCTAAAATAGTTTTGATGATTAAAAACACAATAATAGTATAAAAGCTTCATTTACCACTCTGAAAATAGCCTAAACCATCGATTATTCATGCTCAAATTTGGGATTTAAGTTCTTTTTCAAAAACCATGAAAAACCCATTTCTCAAATTCACATACATGCATTCATAAGTATATTCAAGCATTTTAAAACATCCAATAATAATAAAAAATACTAAGAATGTAGGTTTTAATCTCCCTGCAGTTCAAAATTATGAAATCTTAGAATTTAACAACCATATACAATAAGTTTCAAAAATGAGGGAGATAGGTGATTTGCTAACTTTCTGCTGATTTCTAATCAGTATTTGATGATGGTGAAGGGTTCTGGTAAGTTTTCCTAGCTCCTGGGATGCTTAAATTTGATTAACAGCTTTCTTCCCTCTCAATTCCCACTCTTTCTCTCTCTAACTCAATTTCTCTCTCTCTAGAATTTCAGAACTTAGGAAGCCAATGAAGAGTTCTGGAAGACTGACCTATTTATAGGCAATCCGGTCTTTTACAACTTTGTTCCTAATTCCCGACCATTCGTCCCAAATTGATAATCCTTTTAACTTTATGTTAAATGACCATTTCATCCCTAACTGCCTGACGGGAAATTTTTCAGAATTCTGTTGCTACAGTAAATCATTTGGCTAAAATTACGGCCTATTGTCCTGAAGTTTTAGAATTTCATACCTCTATCCTCACTTCATCTTTTTCCTTTCAATTTGGTCCTTATTCTTTATTTTCCCTTAAAAATCTTTTCCTAATGCAACTACATGTAGCCTAATGCAACAAACACATGCATTTGATTCATTAAAAGTTAATAAACATCTATTAAAACAAAGGAGTGGGTGTTACATAAAGTATGATGAATTTGCTTGTGTGATTTAATATTTAGAATAATTATGCTAGAGAATAACACCTTCATTCCTTGTGGCAACCGAATTATAATGTGATTAAGGAAAAAAAAACACTACAAAGAATTGAGTTGCTTGATTTGATTTTTTCTTTCCTTCCCTAGCCGAATTGCCAAGGGAAAAGAGTGAGTGAAATAAAATACACATAAGTGAATTAGACTTTGGTCAATTGATAAGTAAAGTAAACCAATAGAAATTAAGAGGCATGGCTAGGAAAATTGGGAAAGGCAAGAAGGGATGTAACATTTAAATATAGTTGAATATATGTATACATGTGAGCATTTGGTGAATCAAAATTTAAAACTCTTCTTAATGATTCCACCATACAATGCTATGAGAGCTATAGAATATTTTAGTCCTACATCATTACATGGGCAAGAGGAAAAGAGGGAAGAGGTGTGTGTGTGGAAATTTCTTTCTTAAGTCCAAGGAATCTGAGAGATAAGAGCAAGATGCTTGGGACAGATGAGATGCTTGGAATAGAATTAAGGGGCTTACTCCTTTTCCTTTGATCCACGTAGGCCTCACGTTAACTAAATTCTAATACATAAAGGTACATTGCTAAAATGTGGACTTTGTGTGAATCCATTGGCGCCATCGAGTGAGGAACGTATATAGGCGTGAATAATGCTAAGGTGAAAAGCTTGCATGATTGAGGGGTATTACCAAACCAAAATAAATGAAATAAACAAAAGGAAATAGATTACGTGTTTCCTTTCTTTCTTTCCATTGGCACCACTAAATAAGCATTAAGGGGTGGAGTTAAGTATACCTATATCTATGTATACAGTAATTTAGGGAGATAACTTCACACTTACACAACATAGAGTGTCATTTAGTAATACCAAGGAATAAGAGAAATTGAGAAGAGGAAAGGGAGGTGTGGCATTCAAGGAAAGGTAGCTTGACTGAGTGACTAAAGGAAACAATGTAGAATTTATTTAAATTAAACATAAATTTAGGTAGGTGTACGCTTGGCATGAAAGGTGTCTTGCATGAGGAGGTTGCATGAGTTCTTTTCCTTCCTTCCCTTCCTTGACGTAGCCAAGTGGAGCAAATGGTACAAGCTTGCATGGAAATTAGGGTGTTCTTAAGTACACGTGTGTCTAGCAAATAATAATTTAGGATGAAAAGAAAAGAAGAAAAACAGAGAGTGTAGCTTGCAATACGTGACTTTCCTCTTTCCCTTCCTTGGCATGATCAAGTGGCTAAGGTAAGAGTGCAAGGGAAGTAAATTATACTTGAAAGTACAAATGTGGCTAATGAATATTGGACAAAACACAAGTTGCAAGGAAAATAGGGTTGTACTTAATTACACGTGAGGCCATGAAATGCTAATGATGAGAATGAAGGCAGTGTCCCCTTTAACCAAGTGAGAATACAAAATTTCAAGGAAAATGAGCTGCACTAAACCACACGTGGGGCTATTGGATAATAATAATAATAATTAAGGAGAAGGAGGGCAGCATCCCATAAGCCGATTAGACAATAGACAATAGGGAATGGAATTGAAAATGTATTTTTAGCATACATGCATACACACACACGATAAGATAGAAAGAGAGAGCACTTCATATTTTAGAAAACACACCAACACATACGGCAAGGAAAAAAGAAAGAGCGGGCAACGTGAGAATTGCAGAGAACCTTAAAGCTTTGGTGATGAAAACCTAGCCTAGCCAAGAACGGGAAAAGCAAAGGGAGAATTCAAAGAGGAACCCAAGATAATCTCTTCCTAGTTCATCCTTTAGGTAGGTTATCAATTCCTTGACTTTTGTTCCATGTTTTAGAATATATGCGTCATGATTTTCCAAGCTTTCATGGAACATTAATTACTTCTCTACATTCTTGAAAAATTGAATGTCTCTTGGCTAAGCTTGCATGATAAATAGATGTGGTTGTTAATATGCTAAAATGGATGTTGTTATTATCATAAGAGAACTATTGTTAGTAGAATTTAGCATGTACCATGGGAACTTCGAATATAAGAAAGTGCTAAAATTTTATATTCTTGAATGATTAGTATATGCTTTAAGTTATAGACACCAACATGGAGGTTGCTAACTAGCATTTATTTTAAAATTATGATATAGCTCTTGTGGGCCTATCAAAACTGAAAATGACCTTTGCATGGTATGAAATTTCTTGCTGAAAATTATGTAAGAGAGAGTACAATTCAGTTTTGAACTGAGAAAAGGAGAGAAAATATGGTGAATTAATATAAAGTGAAGGGTTTACCATTTCTCACATAATAAGGGTCCACCTTTAATGTTGAAATGTAAGAATGGGGGATGTGTGCAACCTTAAGTCTAGTATATAAAATAAGCCAAGAAAGTAAGTAGAAAAAAGTGCCATTAGTATGGCTACATAATTTTGAATTCCAAAATAATTTTATGCATAGTACCAATGGGGATTAAATTATGGCCAGGATATGGAAATGTGGCAATGTGACATGTAAATCATTAGATTTCATTGCACAATTAATTTATAAAGGTGGCCAAGTGTCCACAAGGTGCCTAAGTGTGCATAATTACTTTATAAAGGTGGCCAAGTGTCCAAAAAGTGCCAAAGTGTGCACTATTAATTTATAGAGGTGGCCAAGTGTCCACAAAGGGTGCAAGTGTGCACAATTAATTTATAAAGGTGGCCAAGTGTCCACAAAGTGCCCAAGTGTGCACAATTAATTTATAAAGGTGGCTAAGTGTGCACAAGGTGCCTAAGTGTGCACAATTAATTTATAAAGGTGGCCAAGTGTCCACAAGGTGCCTAAGCGTGCTCAATTAATTTATAAAGTGGCCAAGTGTCCATGTCCCTTGAAGTGTAGCCAAAGGTGCTTCACACTATAAGGCAAGGTAAGTTTTAAGAATGAAATGCATAAATGATTAATTGTCTATCCCAGTTCTAACATGCATCCATGAAAAGATGTTTTACTTGAAAAGGAATATATATTTTTATCACATTAACATTTCAAGAAATCATGCAATGCTTGCCAATCAATATATATATATATAAATGAGACTGTGTCTTAAAAAACTAGAATGTAGATGAAAATGTTTTTAGTGCTTGCACCCTGGTACATATTAGTTCATTTTAAAAAAATGAATTGTTAAGCTACTGGGAAACTTGAGTTTCTCATTTATATGTTAATATGTATCAGATGTGAACGTTTAGCAGTACCAGGGAAGATGGAATTCCCTCGTTGTCAAGAGCTTTTTGTATTCCTTGATTTTGAGTCTAATTCTTTATAGTGATTTTGGATTAGAGTTAGGACTGTCTTTTTAGCTGTAGATACAAAAAGGGAATTTACTAGGAAAGGATATGTGAAGGACCTGTTCATCCCCATTATTTTGTAAGAGGAGTCTGAGTGACAGGCTTGTTGTCTCCTGACTCCTTATGGATGGATACTTCATATATCCTAGTATATGATCACAGAAGAATGTAATGGACATTCATTATTGGACATTTATTACTTGTATTATATGTAAGTTTTAAATTTCTCTATGATGTATGATATTTCATTTCCGTTGTGCGTATAAGTTTTTGTCTAAGAAAAAGACCCCGAACCTAATCTACTTTAATAACATTTGATGGTATAAATGCTCAAACGTTTGAAATGAATAATTAAGGTTAAGAATAATGTATCGAACTTATCTAGTTACATCAGAGGAATTGTAATACTAGATAAGGTCATTAAAATTTGGATGCCTTGATGGCAGATAAGGGTGATAGACTTAGTGAAGTCAATGCGATTTTTCTGAACTATTCCCAGGGAGAAATCCAAGAGAAGCTTAGCTCCATTCCTATAGGAGGGGAATTTCCTGCAATGTTTCCCTTAGAGATAGAGAGGTTACCTTAACATAGAGAAATTGAATTTACTATTAACCTATTGCCAGGCACCAGATTGATCTCAATTTTGCCTTATAGGATGACACCCATAGAATTGAGGGAGTTGAAAGTCCAAATAGAGGACCTACTAGAAAAAGGGGTTTATTAGACCCAATGTGACCTTGGGGAGTTTCTATTCTATTTGTGAAAAAGAAAGACGAGAGCATGAGATTATGCATAGATTACCATCAGTTGAACAAAGTGACCATTAAGAACAAATACCCCCTACCCAGAATAAATGACTTTTTTGATTAACTATAGGGAGTAACTATATTCTCTAAGATAGATCTGAGGTTAGGATACCATTAAATTAGGGTCAGGGAGAAGGATATCCCTAAGACAGCTTTTAGCCTTGATATGGCCACTATGAGTTTTTAGTGATGTCATTCGGCTTGACCAATACCCCAGCAGTCTTTATAGACTACATGAATAGGATTTTTTGACCCTACTTGGATCAGTTTGTGGTGGTATTCATATATGACATTTTGATCTATTCTAGGACTCCTGAAGAGCATGCACAACATCTTGGGATGGTGTTGTATATATTAGAGGAGAATCAGTTGTATGCAAAATTGGAGAAATGTGAATTATGGTTAGAGGAGGTCAAGTTCTTAGGTCATATAGTGAATGCATAAGGGATTTCAGTATATCCCAAAAAGATTGAGGCTGTGTTAAGTTGGAATCGGGCAATCATAGTTATGGAGATTAAAATCTTTCTGCGTTTGGCAAGCTATTATCAAAAGTTCATACAAGGATTTTCTCATATTGCTTTTCCATTAACCCGGTTAACTAGGAAGGGTGTAGTGTTTAGATGGAGCAAGAAATATGAAAGGAGTTTCCAAACTCTTAAAGAAAAATTAACTACCGCTCCAGTGTTAATTATACCAGACCCCACAGAACCATTTGAGGTTTACATTGATGCATCAAAGAAAGGTTTAGGATGCTGTTAATGCAGGCTGGGAAGATAGTAGCATATGCATCAAGAAAATTGAAGCCTGCAGAGGAAAACTATCCCACCCATGAATTAGAGTTAGCTGTCGCATTCTTTGCCTTAAATATTTAGAGACACTATTTATACGGAGCAAGATTTGAGGTTTATAGTGATTATAAAAGCCTTAGGCATTTATTCGATTAGAGAGAGTTGAATGAGGTAGAGAAGGTGGCTAGAGTATTTGAAAGACTTTAAATTTGAGTTGAAATATCATGCAGGGAAAGCAAATGTTATAGTGAATGCACTGAGTAGGAAACCCCTGCAGGTAGCTTGTCTGATGATAGATGAGATGAGATTACTTGAGGATTTTAAGGATCTAAGTCTCAATGTAATTTCATTGCCAAATAGATTAGCCATGAGTGACTTTCAGATAAGCTGTGATTTAAGGGAATAGGTAAGAAAGGCTCAATTAGAGGATGAATCCTTACAGATTTATTTGAATCAACCTAATTTTGGGTGAACCGAGGATGAGGATGGGATATTATTGTTTAGGAACAGGGTAGTAATTCCAAACCATCAAGGACTTAGAGAGAAGTTGTTAGCAGAGGCCTATCATAGCCCCTGTACCATCCACCCTGGTATTTATAAGATGTTTCAAGAACTAAAGATAAACTTTTGGTGGCTCGTTTTGAGGAGATAAGTCACAAATTATGTTAATGCTTGTCTTACTTGTTAGCAAGTAAAGATAAAACACTAGAACCCTACGAGTTTATTGAGGCCACTAGAAATACCAAAAAGGAAATGGGATCAGATAACCATGGATTTTTTGTAGTGGGATTACCTAGGACACCTACTGGTTATGATTCTATTTGGGTGATAGTGGATATATTGACCAAGTCTACTCAATTCTTACCAATTAGGATTAACTATTCCTTAGAAAATTTGGCCCAGATTTACCTTAAGGAGGTGGTGAGGTTACATAGGGTACCGTCTAGCATAGTGTCCGACCGAGACCCTAAGTTCACCTTTAGATTCTAAAAATCCCTACAAACAATATTAGAGACCCAACTGAGGTTTAGTATCGCATACCACCCTCAGATTGTTGGATAGTCTGAGTGGACAATATAGACCTTGGAGGATATGTTGAGGGCGTGTGTCCTAGAACAAAAAGGAAGTTGGGACAGTTACCTATCTTTGATAGAGTTTTCTTACAACAATAGTTATCACTCTACAATAGGAATGACACCTTATACTGCTTTGTATAGACAAAGCTGTAAATCACCCCTAAGTTGGGTAGAGATGGGAGAGAGCACACTGTTGGGACCCAATATAGTTTAGGAGGCCACTAAATAGATAAAGATGATTCAAGAGAAAATAAGGGTTACCCAACAGAGACAGGAGAGTTACGCTAATAAGAGGAGGAGACCTTTGGAGTTCAATGAAGGGGAACATGTATTTTTGAAAGTATCCCCTACCACGGATATAGGCAAACAAATAAAGACTAAAAAGTTAAGTTCTAGATTCTTAGGGCCATTCCAGATCCTACGAGAGTCGACCCAGTCACCTATCAGATCACCCTACCTCGTTACATGTCTAATTTGCATAATGTTTTCCATGTTTCCCAACTTAGGAAGTATATTATAGATCCCACTCATGTATTAGGGAATCAACCTATAGTATTAAAGAAAAATTTAACTTATGATTCTACCCCTGCCAGGATCCTTGATTTCCAAACTAAGCAACTTTGAAATAAAGTAATCCCTTTGGTTAAGGTTGTTTGGCAGGATAAAGTGAACCAATACATAACTTGGGAGAAGGAAGACGAGATGAGGCAACAATATCCAGAGTTATTCGTAGGTATGAATTTTAGGGATAAAATTATTTTTAAGGGGGAGAGAATACAATAACCTAATTAGAATTAATTAAAGAATTGGGATAAAATAATTGAAAACCTTGAAATATTATTAAGAGGTGATTAAGAAAATTTTTCTGAGCTCGTAGCTTAAATTTGAGAATTTTTTGGAATAAAATTATGTCTGATGGAGAAATTTTTATTTGCCTTGAGGAACTTAGAAAATAATTTTGAAAGGCTTATGATAGCTTAAAAATTTCTAAATCCTTTCCATATCATCCTAAATTCTTATCTAAATCAAAAAAAGTATCAAAATTTATTTAGGACAAAGTGAGAAAAGACCAAAATGCCCTTAGAAACTTTAAAACTCAAATTTTCCTCTCATTTCACTCTCTCCCTTCCCTTCACTCGTTCTCTCTCTCTCTTGTGCACCTCACTTCACACTGTCGGTCGGTGTTCATCTGTCAAACCACTGCTGCGTTGTCGTCCATCATTGCCCAAAGGTGCAGTAACTCCTCCCGACATCGCAAAGATGTCGCCTGGCAGCCTTGCTCGCCACCGCAGTGGTCGAAAATGGCACTTTTGTCTGCGACATTCCCTTCTTCGATCTGATCAATTTTGCACCGTTGGTCGCCAGTGATCACCTAGGTTGGGTTGTTGGAGGTCCATCGGTCCTCTCTGTCACCTCAGCCACCGCTGTCACCACCGCTAGTCACTGAAAAATGCCATGAAAAGTTTAGGGACTAAACTGTAATTTTTGAAAACTTTTGGTATACATTGAAATACTCTGAATTAATTGGTTTTTTTGCAATTTCTAGCCTCTATGATGCTATTAGGGATGAATTGAAGGGATAGATTGGAGAAAAATGGTGAAAACCATAAATTGGAAAACAGGGACTAAATTGCAACTTCTAAAAAAGTTTGGTATGAAGTAGAATTGTAGAATTTGATACATCTCTGTAGTCCTTAGCTTAATTAGGACTCTTAGGAATATATGGAATTGGAAAATAAAAGAAAATTGTTGGAAAAGTTTCAATTTCAATTTTAGGGACTAAAGTGAAAAGATTAATATATTTAGTTTAAGTAGTGTAAACCATGTACATTCTGAACTTTTGAGTGAATCAAGTTCATTTAGCCTCCTAGAAGCATCATAAAGTAAATTGGATAATTTTATAGCTAAATACCAAACTTTGGGATAAATGAGGGACTAAAGTGAAAACTTATTTTTTTTAGGCATTGAAAATAAGTTTTAATTCTGAATGTTGGTTACAAAATGTATAGAGGTGGCTTGAAGAGTTAATCAAAGGAAAGGAAAAGAATCTTAAGTTAAGTGAAGCAAAAACCCAATTAAGGTAAAGTAATCTACATTCCCTTTGTTTTGATAGATGTTTAATGTGAATTGATTGCTGTGAATATGTTTGTGAACATGTACTAGGAAATGTATACTGGATTAGATGAGTATAAGAAATGACCTGCATGTGTTTGAAATTTATTTGAAAATTCTTTGCTACTAGTTTTGATTGGACTATTGGAATTCTATGCTTATAGTGCAGACGAAACTTGGGATGGATACTTGATAACTAGTATGGAATGGTTGTCAAGTATTCCATATTCAGACCTAATATTTTAAACTTCCATTATTTCAACACTGAATTGGTCTGCATATGTTAGGGTTTACCCATTAAACCAATACACCCCTATGAAAGACTATAAGGAGTAAAGGAGGAGGGTCTATATAGGGGAATGGATTGGTTTAAGAGTGAAGTCCTATGATCCTAAGTATTAGTCATCTATATGTATACATTGCCTTATAGTCGACATAAAGAGATGAGACCTACTTTTAATATGCACATGAAGGGAGATGCCCCCTATTGATATTAGGTTCTCAGTTATAAGGAAGATGGTCCAATGACAATTACTGGGAGGACGGTCCCCATGATTTTAAAATGAGATTGGAAAACAGCAAGCAATGAATTGTGAAATTATTTATATGATTTTATGCATATATGTACAGAGGTTTGACATCCTTACAGCAATGTACGAGCGTTATGCAATGGATATGAAAATTGGCTACAGGCATTTTGAAAATGATGGTTTTCATAAACACTTCTACTCTTTGATTGAGAATGATTTTGCCTTCTGTTTTCTGGATAGCCACTAGATTTTCCATGTTTATTGATTTATGAGAAATGAAGCTTCAATTCACATGTTTTATTAAATGAATGAATTTGAGGAGAGGTTTTCTATACCTAGACGATGGTATAGCTGAACACTCATCTATTTTGAATAAAATTAATTATATATTACTATATTGGGATTCAAAATCTCATTAAGTTGTGTGTTCAAGCAATCAAGGTCGTGATGGCACCGGGAATTAACCTGAGACTGGATATATTTGTTGCATAGAATTGCAGAGGGATCGAGAAGCTACGATGTAGCTTAAGGCATTAATTGTAAATGGCTTGATGGCCTTAATATAATGTTTATTGCTTACTAAATTTGTATTTGGAGATATTTATACATCATTGTGGTAAATGGTCAAGTTATATATCCTGTAGTTAGTATCTCAAATGAAATTATGAATGGTAATTTAGATGTATATTCCAGAGTATGTTGATGGTTGTATTGTTATGATGATTTGAAGTATTAGATAAGCTGCACAGGGATGGGGTTGAGTGAAATCTGAATAGGGACGACTATTTGGGTTACACTCAACCAATAACAACTCCGATTGATGGACATTTTGAAAGGAAAAATTTTTCATAGCATTTCATGCTTCCTAAATCAGATGCTATGGTAAGGGGGTCGTTACATAGGTTGTATAGAAAGCATATTGCAATTGATGCATATATGAGAAGGACTAGTGTGAAATCTAGATTATTTATCAAGAAGTGACTTGTGAGGCCAAGTCAAAGAGGAAAGAGGGAAGCCTTGATCGAGAAAGGAACAAACGATTAAGGTAGAGTAATCTACACTCCCTTATTTTGAAAAAAATGTTGTGAATTTTTTTATGAAATTAAATTATTTTATGAGATGAAATTTTTTTATGAAATGAATTGTGAACTAGTAAATGGTTTTCATATGAGTATAAGGAAAATTTTTCCGTACATGTTTGAGAAGAATGAAATGAATCCTTTGTTGCTTGTTTTGATTTGACTATTAGGTTGTATGCTTATAGGGTAGATGAAATTTGGGATGGACATTTAATGGCTAGTATAGGACAGTCATTAAGTGTTCCTTATGCAGACTACTTTGTGAAATGTAACTATTTTTTATCTTTAATGGTTTTCATGTAAGACTTTGAGGAGTAATGGGAGGATAGCCTAAATAGGGCAAACATTTTGGTTTAAGTGTAATACTCTATGACCCTGAGTATTAGGCACCTATTTGTATAAATTGCTATATAGTCAAGAAAAGGATGAGACTAGCAATGTGCACAAGCTAGGGGATGCCTTGGAAGTTAGATCTCAGTCACATGGATAAAAGGAAGTGTGATAATCACCAATAGTTATGTTCCCTGTGATAACAACAATCTCAATCACATGGATAAAAAGAAGTGTGACCATTACAAGGATAAAAGGAAGTGTGATTATTGCTTGAGATTGGGAAACAACATGCAATAAGGTGTTGATTTTTACATTGATGTGATAGTATGCATATTGATTTGTAAAATAATATGCAAATTTATGAGATCTTTGTAGTAACATGAGTATTGTTATGCAAATGAGGTTTGAAATGCAAATATAGGCACTATGAAAATGATGTTTTGACAAGAATAATGGTTCTGTACTCTTATGATTTCGATATGAATTTTGTGAACTGTTGCTTTGATGAAATATGGTGAATTTCCATATATTCGATCATGATAAATTGTTAGATACAATTCACATGTTTGGTAATATGATAAAAGGGAGAGATTTTTTGTACCATACAGGGCTACCATTGAACTTTTAACTTTTTTATAAAATTATAAATTGTAAATTACTCTACTCAAATAATTGTATCTCATTAAGTTGTTTGTTCATATCATCAGGGCCAAGTTTTACTTAAGAATTAGCTGGGCTTGAGAGGTGTATTGAAGCTACAAGGCAACCTAGAAGAGGTATAAATGTCTAATTCTTATAGGGTAATTTAAATTGGTATATGGGCCACAGACTGTAAACATAATGATAATTATATGGTTGTTTAAATGAAAGCCATAGGATATGGAATTATCTAATAGAGATAATTGTACTAAAATGTGGTTAGTTAATAGTAAGAGTATTTCAGTAGCATTACTATAAATTATATCTCATATTTATGAATGGATGGTTTAGAATTTTATATTCCAGAGTATATGGTTGTATGAATTGTGGTATTAGATATGTTGCGCATAAGAGGTAGTTGAGTGGAATTCTAATGGACTATGAGAAGAGTCTATTTGAGTTACACTCAATTAGTAACAACCCTGAATGGTATAAGTCTTTAAAAAATGAAAATTTTTTTAGAGAATTTCACGCTTCCTAATTACTCTGATGTTGTAAGTCTATAGATATCAAAGGAGTCATTACATCGGCTACCTAAGCTACCTATTTGTCCTTTTAAACTCTATTGCAGCCTATACATGAGTTCACAAATTACCCACATAAATGCACAGCAACAATTATCAAGCAGGGAGTGTTAGCTTAACAATAGTATATCACAAGAATCTTATAACAGATTTAGAATCCTATAGTATACATGTAAAGTTATATTATAAACACATACAAAAGCAAAGTAAGATGGCATTAAACTTATTTTTTTCCCTTAAGCAGGATAGAAAATTTTGCTTCTTAGAAGTTTTATATATCTGTAGATCATTTCAAGTTGGAAGGGAAAAGTTTTTAATCCCATGGCTTCTAGTCATGAATGGGAAAAGTACTAAGGTTCCAATGATTAATGTGAACTTGGTAAGTCTGTGTCAGGAATGCAAAAGAAAAACAATAGGCTTCTTTTTTTTTTCTCACAAATAAAAAATGTTAGACATTAAGCAAACAAATAACAACTATATCACCCATTCAATGTGACTCCAAGGCACCATTTTTCTAGGCTCTGACAAGGTAGAACATGGAAACATCTCCTACAACTCTAGACATCCAAATCAAATCAAGAACACTACAAAGGTTGGTTGAGGAATCTAATCAGTAGTTGCAAGCTCAAAACTTTGATAGGAAGTAAACATCATCAATAGAAGAAAACCCCCAATATCATCAGAGATATTGGCAGGCAGAAATGACCAAAAACTTGAGAAGCATAAATACAAAAAAATAGGGAAAGTAGAGATATTGTAAGCATATCTGATATTGTAAGTACATATTTCAAAAGAATCATCCCCTATTTTTTCTCAATTTTTTCAATTTTTCAATTTAGTTCATGATAAGGTATATACCAGGTAGAAATATGGTTTGGTGCAAATTATATAGGCATGATATAGACCAGGTACTCCAGCTAACATGCCACAACAATTTCTACCCATAATTTTAGCATAAACAAAGTAAAAAAAAAAATAATAAATACCTAGATTGATGAAAAAAAATCAAGCAAAAGAAAACTTGATGAATAGTAGAATGATAAGCATAATAGAATAGTTAGATAGTGGGAAAGGAAGACTTGAACAAACCAAAGTTTCTTCTCCTTCTTCTTGAGTACAACAAAGAAAAAGGCAGCATGGGGGTTAGAAGAAAACCCGAGGTACTAAATCTTCTGTCAAATCTAAAAGGCTAAGGAACTGGAAAATAGGATTTAGAATTACTGCCCCAAAGCCGATGAAGCAAGTGAAGAGCAAACAGTGAAGGGCACGGATTTAGGAGGGCACAGAGACTTTTTGACAAATTTTGAACTTTGTTTTGGTGCAATGACTAATATATTAAACTAATTTAGTGCTTTAGAGTCATATTATGTATTAAATGTTGAATTATACATGTTAAAGTTATTTTGGCGCATTGGTTGGCTTATTGCTCACCATTGCAAGTGTCCCATGTTCAAACTACCTAATTCAACTTTAGAAAATTTTCAAATTTGCAATAAAATCTCACCACTGAAGGTCTTCAGTGGCGACAATAATGTCGCCACAAAAGACCTACAGTGGTGACATACTAACTATCGCCATAGAAACATCATGTGGTGATAGTATTTATTGCCACCAAAGATCTCAAGTGGTGACATTTAAAATGTCGCCATTGAAAAAGGAGTTTTAGTGGTGATATTTTTTGTCCCCACTAAAAAGTTGTCACTAATACCCTTTTTTCTTGTAGTGGACATTAATTATTGCATCAGAAAGCATATAGTTGTATTGAAAATTGTAGTGAAAAACTAGGTACAATAGTGTTAAACTTAAACCGGAGAACGAATGAAGGTGAATGGCAAAAAGGAAATTAAATTGAAAAGAGAAGCGACATATAAATGGCAAAAGATAGAGAAATAAGGACTTATGGGAGAATAAAAGTAGACCTTCAGGAAAAAAGGTGACTTTTCCCAATAATTTAAAGATTTAAAAAAATGCCCCTTGGGACTAAGGAGCAAATATTTTAAAAAATTGGCTAGACAACTTTACATTGAAGTTATTAGAGGAGAGAGAGCACAAAAAATTAAATTAAGAGAGAGAGAGAGACTTAGTAAGAGAAAGAGAAGAAGCTGAGAGAGAGGAGGAAGAATCGAAGGGTAAATTGGAGATTTAATTTAGGATTCTACTATAGAAAGCATCTACACATCACTACGTACAAAATTTAGCTAGAAATTGAGGTAATCAAAGTAGCCCAAAACCCCTCTGATTTTTCAATGGTTCACCTCTATGCTTTGAATTTCAATTAGGTCTTTTTATGTGATAGAAGGAGTTAAAAACATGAATTTTATGTTATTTGAACTTGGTTAGATGTTAAATGCATGCTGCATGTACTTTGATTTTCTTGAATATGAATTTGAATTTGTGGATTTTGTTCATGTGTAAATATATTTTAAAATGCTTCTATTTGAGTGTAATTATGATGGATTTGAGCTATTTTTGTCTGCTAAAGTTGGCATACTCGTTAGGGCAAAGTATAGTAGTTTGCCACTAGCCTCTAGCAGTTGATTTCTAGCCTATGAGCGATCCATTGCCACATTTTTAATTGCCTAAAATTGGTAAGATCATAACAATCCACTAGCAACCAAGTAGAAGTTGACTGTTGTGATCCTATTTTCCCATAATTTTGAACAGAGAACAAGCAACTGATTGGCTGCTCTTAGGTTTTCCCATAGTTTTTAGACATTGAGCTAATCGACCGCTAGCTTGCTATAAGACGACTGTGATGCGCTGCCAATGAAACTACACTTAAGGCAGTGAACCTATCGATACAATGTAGTGCAATGGTGAGTATCAAGGTTGTATACCACGGGAATGGGAAAGTCCAGAGTTACTACTTGTTCTTTGTTATCTAGCCTAAGAATAGGAGTGCTTAATTTCTAATTAAACTACTAATTAATTGCAACAATAAATAATCAACGATAATTAGCTAGAAAGGAATTAATCAAGATGAGAAAACCAAAACCCAAGGGGGACCCATACTAGTTGGCAAACATTATCATTGAATCTAATTTTGATACCCATGAATGAATTCTGAATTAAATCCAACTTCTCTCTTCCGATAATTGAATTTCTAAAACTAAGAACCTAACACTGGAATCTCTTCCTAATGATTGATTTTAGATCAGCATTATTGTTCTAATTCATCACTATTAATAATTGTTACTTTCTGATCTGGTAATTAATTAACCTCATCTTTAAGTGAAAATTTACTATTCCTTACAATTAGATTTCCAATTTCAGTTAGAATCTCTCGATTACTAAAAGAAATCTACATAGTATTCCATACAAAATCTTGTAAAGAAAACTAAACATTCATTCATAATTGAAAGAAAGGTTACAAAACCAAATTCAATGTTCATACTAATTAAAACAAAAATGCCAACATAGGAATGTAATGCTAGCTGCCAATGCTACCTAAGCAACTACACCTAAGGCAGTGAACCTATCGATGCAGCCTAGTGCAATGGTGAGTATCAAGGCCGTATCCCACGGGAACATGAAAGCCTAGAGTTACTACTCGTTTTCTATTATCTAGCCTGTAATTCAAAGTGATTCCAATTCTAATTAAACTATTAACTAAGCTAAATGCAATAATAACTAGTCAGCGCTAATTGACAGGAAGATGAATTAATCAAGACAGAAAAGCAAACCCAATGGGAACCTAAACTAGTTGGTAAATACAAAGATAATGGATGACTGAATCTGATTCTGCTACCTGTGAGTGAATTCTAATGCAAATTCAAATTCTCTATCAGTCGCAATGAATTTCTTAAACCTAAAATCTACCACTGGCTGGTTCTTCCTAATGGTTAATTTTAGATTAGCATTATCGGTCTAATTCACTACTATTAAGAGTCGTTACTTCTTAATCCAGCAATTTATTAACCTTAGTTCTAAGAGATAACAAATTATCCGTTACAATCAGGTGTCCAATTTCAATTAAAATTTGTCGATTATTAAGAGAAATCTAAAGAGCTTTCAGTGCAATGTCTTGCCAATGAAAATATAAACAGTCATTCATAACAGTAACGGAGATCACAGAATTAATGTTCAACCGTCCATGGAAAGTAAATTCAGGCTACCAACATAGTTCTGGACCCAATGGGTTTTACAAATTTAGTTACACATAAACATCATCCAACAATCCTAAAAATCCACAATTCAGAGAGACAAACAATGTAAAAATTATATACGTCCCTCTTCTCCTGAGCAACAGATGAAACAGTGTAGAATAGTCGCCGAAAAGCTGCCAAAAAGTGACCATAAATTGCAATTTCAAAGCTGTCCAACGAGCCACAATCGGGTCGAGTTGCAGGTCGCGGATACCCAACTGAAAATAGCTGCAAAGACCACCATAGTTGTGGCGGAAGGTTGCAAGAGTTGTGACGCACGACGAAGGGATGATTTCCGGCGGCCTACGGAGCAAACGACACTGGATGGGTCGCAAAACACGGTCGGATCGCGGGTCACAAGTTTTTCTCGGGTTATGCGCCTTTCTTGCCGTTCTGCTGCTGTCCGACGACAATGGGAGGTAGTGGTGGGTTCTCCGTCATCTCCTGCTGTTAGGGTGAGGTCACGCCACTGCAGAGCACCGGTCAGATGCACCATGGGTTCCTCAATGCATCGTGGGTTCCTTCATGATTGTGCACGCGGGTCTGCTCTTAGTTTACTGTTCTAAGCTTTTTTAAAATCACTGTTCCAAGCTTCCAATTCCTCCCTATTGCACACAGCTCAGCCTTCTTCCTTGGGCTCACACTCCAAAGGCCCATTAAGGGCTTTGGCTCGGCCCAATAAGAGAAAAATGGCCCAAATGACTCAAAATAACTGTTTTAACTTCAGAAAAGTCTCGTTTGCTGATGATAGATTGATAAAAAGCCTGAAATTCAATAAGATACACATTTAAGTGATTCTTAGAATAAAAGTACACAAAAAAATACATAAAAAATAGACATAAAATATTAGGTAAAATTGTGTAAAATAAGACATATCAATCACCCCACATTTAAGCTTTTGCTTGTCCTTAAGCAAACATTAACTCAGCCCTCAAACAGACAGCAACAATTTCTCAAAGTCTAAACCTAGTCCATAGTTAATAATGCCTAACACATACACCGTGAAACTTAATCATAGACCAAATTACAAAACCTTAACATAGAATGGAGATAATAACGATGCATACACAACTTAGCCAGTAATTCAATGCCCATTATTTAAGAATCAATGCCTCTTATAGATTACTCAAATCACTCAAAGTGTATACAGGTAAGGCATAAATCCCTCAAGCAACTTCACAAGAGTATGTCTACTATATGCTTGCTCAAAAATCTCATCTCCGCTACTACTAAACATTGAATACCAAAATCAAGGTGGGTCTTAACAGGGTTGTAATGAGATTAAAGTGATGGTAAGGAAGAAATTTTTGGTAAAAGAGGCATAGATGCTGAAAATTCCTGTAATTGAAGCATCATGAAGGATTAAAGGATTAAATGCAACAAATGCTAAATATAACAATTCTTACTAAGTTTTGAATAAAGTTTGAGATGCTCAGAGAATAATATCAACAGACAGGCTACTCTTATTATTATCTTTCTTTTCTTTTCTTTTCTCTTTTCTTTTCATTTTTTTTTCATAATTGTCCTGCATGCTTACACTTTTGGATTGAAGGGAGCATCTAGAATGATAAAAAGAACTTAGTGTACTATTGTCAATTAAGGCAATGCATTTTAATCCCTGTACAAAGAATAAATCACATAAATTTCAGCAAATGGGGTGAAGAAAGAAGATAGTGAATAGAAAGGACTATGAGGTGTAAAATGTAAGTGATGAAGAAAAAGTGAAGGCCCCAAAAGTGGCTAATTGAGGAAGACACATAGGGTAGGCTTTTTTTTTTAAGCTGCCCAAATCATCTGATATTCAAAAGTTTATGTAACTTCAACAAGTATTACAGAGCAAGTTCTAGAGACACAATCAAGTGAAATACACACTCAACAAAAAGAATTCAAAGCATATTTATGATAAATGATTATCTTAGGCTCAAATCTCACGTTTGAAGTGTGGCTAAATTACATATGATTCTTAAATATTTTCATATGAATTTCCAATCAAGCAGTGCATGCAAACTGCATTATCAACATCCTAAATCAAAATTGAACAAAATGAAAGATAATTAAGCAACAAGGGTATGACCTGGCCGTGGTCAAGAATACATTAGGCATTAAAACTTCTTTCTAACATAAACTATGAGAAATAATGCCTGCCCATTCATGATTGAATCATACATGCTCAAAAGACAATCAAAGACTTAAGTGCATAGAATTAAGCAAAAATCAAGTATCCTGTATTAGATATACTATCAGCACAAATACATCATCAGTAAAAATAAGCATCAATATTCGGCATCTTGAACTCGTAGAGGGAAAATGAGTCAAAATAATAAAGGCACACCACCCCACACTTGAGGGTCACACTGTCCTCAGTGTACAGCCAAAAGGGATACCACAGAAATAAAAGCAGAAAGCACAACAATAAGCACATATAATCTAAAAGTTTTAATGTACCTCAAAAAAATGAAAAAGAAGAAAATAGACAAAAATAAAATAACACAAATAAAGTAAATAAAAAAAATAGTGCTTCTTTTTTTTTGAGTCTTTTAGCTAGACTCGTTCCTTCTATCACTCTTTCAGGTAAAGCACCATATGCACTCGCTCCTCGACCTCCAATGGGTCTCCATAGCAGTGCTTTAGTTTGTGCCCATTGACTTTGAAATCTCCTTTGTCAAGATGATGCAATTCCACTATGCCATAGGGAAAGACTTGCTTGATCACAAATGGTCCTGACCATTAGCTCTTAAGCTTTCTTGGAAAAAGATGAAGACGTGAGTTATAAAGTAATACCCTATCTCCAACCTGAAAATCTTTAGAGCCACGTAGCCTTTGATCATGCCACTTCTTGGTTTGAGCTTTGTAAATGGAAGAATTTTCATAAGCTTGGTGCCGCCATTCTTCTAGCTCATCCAGCTGCCATAACCTCTCTTTACCTACAAAAATAACATCAAGATTACATGTTTTAAGGGCCCAAAGTGCCCTGTGTTCTAATTTAATTGGCAAATGACAAGTCTTTCCATACACTAGCCTATAAGGTGTAAATCCAGTAGAAGTTCTGTAAGCTGTCTTAAAGGCCCATAATGCATCATCCAATTTGGATGCCCAATCCTTCCTACTCACCCCTACGATTTTCTCTAAGATTCTCTTTAAACCCTTATTAGTTACCTCTACTTGTCCACTGGTCTGTGGGTGATAGGGTGTTGAAAACCTATGAGATACCCCATAATGTTTTAGTACTTTCTCAAGTTGGGAGCTATAGAAATGGGTCCCTCTATCATTAATTAGTGCCCTAGGTGTACCAAACCTAGCAAACAATTCTTTTAGGAACCTAGTCACTACCCTGGCATCATTAGTAGGGAAAGCTTGAGCTTCTGGCCACTTGGAAAGATACTCAACAGCCACAAGTATATACTTATTACCAGATGAGGAAGGAAAAGGGCCCATGAAGTCAATACCCCACACATCAAAGATTTCAACCACTTGCATACTCGTTTGGGGCATTTCGTCACGGGCAGACATGATACCTGACCTATGACAAGCACCATAAACTTGGACATATGCTCTAGCATCCTGGAATATGGTTGGCTAGTAGAACCCTACTTCAAGCACCTTTCTAGCAGTGTGGTTTGTAGCTTGGTGGCCTCCTGTTGGTCTTTCATGGCAGTGCTTCAGGATTTGGTGGATTTCCTCCCTATGCATGCATCTCCTGATTACTTGGTCTGCACAAATACGAAACAAGAAAGGATCTTCCCAAATGTAGTATTTCAACTCAACAAAGAATTTCTTCTTTTGCTGGGTAGTCATACCCTTTGGTAAAACCCTTGCAACCAAATAGTTAGCATAATCACAAAACCAAGGGGAATCAGTACATACCTAAACTGCCTCCAAATGCTCATTTGGGAAGTTATCATCAATGGCTCTCCCATCTAAGACCTCCCAATTCGGATTCTCTAACCTTGATAGGTGATCTGCAGCCAAGTTCTCTGCACCCTTCTTATCCTTGATCTCAATATCAAATTCCTTGAAGAGAAAAATCAATCTAATGAGTCTAGGCTTAGCATCATGCTTACCGAAAAAATATTTTAAGGCTGAATGATCCGTGTAAACCACGGTCTTGGATAACACCAAATAGCATCAAAAATTGTCAAAAGCATAAACCACTATAAGTAACTCCTTTTTAGTAGTGGTATAGTGCTCCTAGGAATCAGTCAAAGTCTTGCTAGCATAATAAATTGGCTGGAACTTTTTATTAATCCTCTGACCTAACACAGCTCCGACTGCAAAGTCACTAGCATCACACATTAGTTCAAAAGGCAGCCCCCACTTAGGTGGAACCATAATAGGGGCTGTGGTTAGTCATTCCTTTAGTAACTCAAATGCATGCAAGCAATCAGTATCAAAAACAAAAGGTACATCTTTTACAAGCAATTGAGTCAAGGGTCTAGCAATCTTAGAGAAGTCTCTAATAAATCTCTGATAAAAACCAGCATGCCCTAAGAAATTCCTAACAGCCTTAACAAAACTAGGGGGTGGTAGTTTTGATATAGTCTCAACCTTAGCCTTATCTACCGCCATCCTTGCATGTGATATCTTATGCCCAAGAGCAATTCCCTCTCTCACCATAAAGTGACACTTTTCCCAATTAAGCACTAAGTTTGCTTCTATGCATTGTGCAAGCATACGCTCTAAATTAAGTAAACAGTGGCAGAAAGAGTTACCAAAAACTGAGAAGTCATCCATAAATACCTCCATAGACTCTTCAATCATGTCGTGGAAGATTGCCATCATGCACCGCTGAAAAGTGGCTGGTGTATTGCACAATCCAAAAGACATCCTCCTGTAAGCTAACATTCCATATGGGCAGGTAAAGGTGGTTTTCTCTTGGCCTTCAGGTGCAATGGGAATCTGAAAATAACCTGAAAAATCATCAAGAAAGCAATAAAACATATGACCTACCAAACGTTTAAGCATCTAGTCAACGAAAGGAAGAGGAAAGTGGTCTTTTCGGGTTGCATCATTGAGCCTCCTATAATCTATGCAAACCTGAAAACCTGTTACTGTTCTAGTGGGTATCATCTTATCCTTCTCATTCTTGACCACTTTTATGCCACCCTTTTTAGTTACAACCTGCACAGGACTTACCCAAGAGCTATCAGAAATAGGATAAATCAAACCTGCATCAAGAAGTTTAATTACCTCTTTTTTCACCACTTCCTTCGTGTTTGGGTTCAATCATCTCTGTGGCTGCACCACTAGCCTATAGCTATCTTTCATCAGGATCTTGTGTGAACAATAACTAGGATGAATCCCAGGAATGTCTGCCATCTTGTAAGCAAAGGCCCTAGGGTATTTCCTGAGAGAGGTCAAAGTCATCTCCCTCTCCTCAGGTGTCAAGTCAGCTGCTATAATTACTAGCAGCTTCTCTGCCTCATCCAAATAGGCATAGCTTAAGTGCTTGGGTAACTCCTTCAATTCCAAGGTTGGGGGGTCCTCAATTGAAGGTTTCACCTTTTGCATCTCTGAGTTGTCAAGAGAAATAAGAGGATTAGTGGAGTTGTTAGGCTCAATAGCCAGCAAATGAGCTAGTTGTTCCAACACTTGCTCGTTGGATAACTCATCCTCATCTCCTTGTAATGCCACCTGTAAAGGGTCATCAAGTAAAAATTCCTGCAATTCATATTCAACCACATCATCCAAGACATCCACAGAATATACAGTATCATCATGATCTAAGGATTGCCTCTTAGAGGTAGCTAAGTCAAAAGTAACAATTTCATCCCCTACTCTAAGTTTTAACTTCCCATCACAGACATCTATAATAGCCCTAGACGTTGCAAGGAAAGGCCTACCTAGAATCAAGGGTACACTACTCTCACCCTCCATATCCATCACAACAAAATCAACAGGAAAGATGAATTTATCGACCTTTATAAGGACATTTTCAACTATACCTCTAGGATATTTAACAGTTCTATCAGCTAATTGTATGTTCATCCTAGTAGGTTTTGGCTCACCCAATCCCAGTCTATCAAACAAGCTCGTAGGCATCAAATTTATGCTAGCTCCTAAATTAGCTAAAGCATTCATGACAAACAGATCACCAATTACACAAGGTACAGAAAACTCCCTGGATCACGCCTCTTAATAGGTAGCTTGTTTTGTAGGATTGCTGAGCACTCCTCATTCAATGTCACCAGTCCCAAATCCTCCAGTTTCCTCTTGCTGCTCAGTATTTCCTTCAAGAACTTTGCATAACGAGGCATCTATGAAATGGCTTCAACAAAAGGAAGGTTAATCCTCAGCTGTTTAAATAGATCGAGAAACTTACCAAACTGTTGATCCACTTTCTCTTGCTTCACTATAGCCAGGTATGGAATGGGTGGCTGGTACTCTCTTATGGGGCTCTTCTTGCCCTTAACTTGCGCTGGCTTAGTTACCCCAGGCTCTTGGTCTTTATTGACATTTTCATCCTGCACATCAGTATGATCATCAGTAGGTAAAAGTAAAGGACTAGCTACTTGCTTACCTAATCTTAGAGTAATAGCCTTGCAATGCTCCCTTGGATTAGACTCGATGGTGCTGGGAGCGTCCCTGGCTGTCTTTTAGCCAACACCTTAGAAATCTGGCCTATCTGGTTCTCTAAGTTTTGAATGGAGGCCTGTTGGTTTCTAAGTATTGTGTCCATTTGCTGGAATCTACTCTCTGAAGTGGACACAAACTTCATCATCAATTCCTCCAGATTGGGCTTCTTCTCCTGCCCTTGAGGAAATTGATTTGGAGTAGCTTGCTCTTGGGGTTGTTGCTGGTGCAACCGCTGAAAACCTAGTGAACCCTGGTTATTAGTGTTTCTCCATCCAAAATTTGGATGATTCCTCCACCCGGGGCTGTATGTGTTGCTATATGGATTATTCTACTGTCTCATAGTGTAACCTATGTAATCTACCTGTTCAAAATCAGAAGAACCACTGTGAGAAGAAAATGAAGAAGAGGGGTTAGTAAACATACCTCCCGCATTACAATTCGCACCATAATGCAGGCCACCACAGAACTCACAGCTTGACTGTGCTGCATGCATTGGCATCTAGAGTTGGTCAATCTTCTTGGCCAAAAGCTCCACTTGAGTTGCCAAAGTTGATATAGAGTCTGACTAGTTGACCACTCCCTGCCGTCCTAGCCTATCCCTTGAGGATTGCCACTGATAGTTATTTATAGCCATTTCCTCTATTAAACTCTGTGCCTGTTCAGGGGTTTTATTATTTAATGCACCCCCTGCTGCCGCATCCATCATCTGCCTTGTGGTTGTATTTAAACCGTTGTAAAAAGTCTGCACCTGCATCCACACAGGCAATCCATGATGTAGGCAACACCTCAATAAGTATTTGTACGTCTCCCATGCATCATACATACTCTTATCAGCCATCTGCACAAAAGAAGAAATGTCATTACATAGTTTTGCAATCTTAGCTGGTGGAAAATATTTGTACAAAAACTTTTCAGCCAAAGTCTCCCAAGTAGTGATGGAGTTAGGTGGTAGGGATTGCAGCCATCTCTTTGCTCTGTCTCTCAAGGAAAATGGAAACAATCTAAGCCGAATGGCGTCATCGGTGGTTTCATTAATCTTGACAGTGTCACATATCTCCAAGAAGTTAGCTATGTGGGCATTAGGGTCTTTGCTGGGCATCCCTCCAAATTACACAGTTTGTTGCACCATCTGGATCATATTTGGCTTGATTTTAAAATTGTTAGCTGCTATTGTAGGCCGAGTAATGCACGTTTGTGTCCCTTCCAATGAAGGTCTAACGAACTCGTACCTCGTTCTATTGGCATCATCATTGTTATTTGCAGCTGCCATCTTTGGTGATGCCTTAGGGATCTCCACGGGTTCCTCCTCTAATATCTCTCCTAGCACCTCTTCTTGATAACGATGTGCATGAGTCCACAACAGTCATTTCAGATCAGATAGAGGGTCTACAGGTGCAAGATTGGAACTCCTGGTCATAAACCACCTAAATCCAACAACAGTGAAATAGCCTACTAACCAAATCAAAGAGCAATAAACCAAAACAAAAGGTAAAATAGGATAGATGAAAACTAATGATCGAAACAACATCAAAACAATTAAAAACACACTAAAATAGCGAAGTGATTAATCTAAAAATAAAATAAAATAAACAAAAGACAAAATGAAATTATTAAAAGCTATTAACTGAACGAAGAGAAAGATACAACTAACCAGAAACCAAAAACAAAAGTAAACAAACAAAAGTGGCTAAAGTAACAGATAGCAATTTCACTCTAGTTTTCACAAATAGTTCCCCGAAAACGGCGCCAAAAACTTATTGCTAGATGCCAATGCTATCTAAGCAACTACACCTAAGGTAGTGAACTTATCGATGCAGCCTAGTGCAATGGTGAGTATCAATGTCGTATCCCACGGGAACATGAAAGCCTAGAGTTACAACTCATTTTCTATTATCTAGCCTGTAATTCAAAGTGATTCCAATTCTAATTAAACTATTAACTAAGCTCAATGCAATAATAACTAGTCAGCGCTAATTGACAGGAAGATGAATTAATTAAGATAGAAAAGCAAACCCAATGGGAACTTAAACTAGTTGGTAAATACGAAAGATAATGGATGACTGAATCTGATTCTGCTACCTGTGAGTGAATTCTAATGCAAATTCAAATTCTCTATCAGTCGCAATGAATTTCTTAAACCTAAAATCTACCACTGGCTGGTTCTTCCTAATGGTTAATTTTAGATTAGCATTATCGGTCTAATTCACTACTATTAAGAGTCGTTACTTCTTAATCCAGCAATTTATTAACCTCAGTTCTAAGCGATAACAAATTATCCATTACAATTAGGTGTCCAATTTCATTTAAAATCTGTTAATTATTAAGAGAAATCTAAAGAACTTTTAGTCCAATGTCTTGCCAATGAAAACATAAATAGTCATTCATAACAGTAATGGAGATCACAAAATTAATGTTCAACCGTCCATGGAAAGTAAATTCAGGCTACCAATACAGTTCTGGATCCAATGGGTTTTACAAATTTAGTTACACATAAAAATCATCCAACAATCCAGAAAATCCACAATTCATAGAGAAAAACAATGTAAAAATTATATACGTCCCTCTTTTCCTGAGCAACAGATGAAATAGTGCAGAATAGTCGCCGAAGAGCTGCCGAAGAGCTGCGGAAAATGACTAGAAATTGCAATTTCAAAGCTATCTAACGGGCCACAATCGGGTCAGGTCGCGGGTCACGGATACCCAACCAGAAATAGCTCCAAAGACCACCGGAGTTGCAGTGGAAGGTTGCAGGAGGCGTGACGCATGACAGAGAGA
This sequence comes from Senna siamea, assembly GCA_031216115.1. NCBI lineage: Eukaryota > Viridiplantae > Streptophyta > Magnoliopsida > Fabales > Fabaceae > Senna > Senna siamea. The sequence goes on from CM062354.1 coordinate 17,481,732, forward strand.
TGATTTCTGGCGGCCTACGGAGCAAACGATGCTGAATGGGTCGCGAAACACAGTCGGATCACAGGTTGTGGGTTTGTCTCTGGTTACGCACCTTTCTCACCGTTCTGCTACTGTCTGACGGTAATGGGAGGTAGTGGTGGGTTCTCTGTCATCTCCTGCTGCTAGGGTGAGGTCACGCCGCCGCAGAGCACCGGTCAGATGCGCTGTGGGTTCCTTTACGATTGTGCACGCGGGTCTGCTGTTAGTTTACTATTCCAAACTTTTTTAAAATCACTGTTCCAAGCTTCTAATTCCTCCCTTTTGCATGCAGCTCGACCTTCTTCCTTAGGCTCACGCTCCAAAGGCCCATTAAAGGCTTTGGCTCGGCCCAATAAGAGAAAAATGGCCCAAATGACCAAAAATAACTGTTTTAACTTTAAAAAGTCTCGTTTGTTGATGATAGATTGATAAAAAGCCTGAAATGCAATAAGATGCACATTTAGGTGATTTTTAGAATAAAAATACACACAAAAATACATAAAAAATGGACATCAAATATTAGGTAAAATTGTGTAAAATAAGACATATCAGAATGAACCCTAATGGGTTTAACAAATCTAGCTACTTATGTTCATGTGTACAACAACCAGAAAATCAATTACAAAGAAGAGAGAAAGAGATAAAAGCATGTATACCCTTCTTTTCTCGAATGATAGAAGAACAACCTCAATCTCTAGTCTCCAAGTGAATGAAATTCTTATTGCCTCTTGACGTGCTTCTGATATACTCTTCTAATCTCCAATGGAACTCCAAAGCTGAAAATTCGATGTTTAAAGGTCAAAGGCAGTCTCCTGATGCTCGTCCTTTAGTATTTGGAATGGGGGTCTCTATAACTCTAAGGGAGATAAAAGGTAAAAAATCGTCGAACCCTTTCTCTTTGTTAGCTTCTCCCTTATATAAGCAAATTAACATGGCCTATTCTCTTTACAACATAGTCATGTTTCAAGGCCAACATGGCTTGTTTTCACACCAACACGACCATGTTAATGTCAACAAGGTCATGCCATTTTATATTCTCTTCAACACGGTCGTGCTAACTTTTATACGACCGTGTGGGGGGCCAACACAACCATGTCAAGGCTAATAAGCCTAACACTGCGGTGTTATGGCTAACAAAGATAGCAAAATCGTACCAACTTTAGCATGGTCGTGCTAAGGCCTAAGTCCTCTATATGGTCATTTTCTTCCATATTGTAGGCTATTTGGGACTCCAAAATGGCTCCACTACTGATAAAAAGAAAAAGGATACAAACTCAGTTGATTCTTGGAATAAAAACACAAAACTCTTATAAAATAGACAAATAACATCAAGTAAACATGTGTAAAATAAGGCACATCAAATCACCCCACACTTAAGCCTTTACTTGTCCTCAAGCAAACACTAACTCAGTTATCAAACAAACAGCTACAGGCCCTCAAAAATATATATGAAGTCCACAATTAACAATACCCAACACATCTCAAGTGAAGCTTAATTATAAATCAAATTACAAAACCTTAACAAAAAATAGAGACAATAAAAATTCATACACAACTTAACCAGTAACTCAATATCAATTTTTAAGAACTAATGCCTTACAGGGACCACTTAAAGTATATCAAGGTAAAGTACGGGCCCCTCAAGCAATTTCACAAGAATCTGCCTACCATATGCTTGTTTATAAATCTTATCTCCACCACTACGAACAATTGAATACCAAGATCAAAGGGTTTAGATGAGATTGTAATGAGGTTAACATAAAGGTATGAAAATTTTGGGTAAAGGTACCAAAATTTTGGGTAAAGGTGATAGATGTGTTGGAAACTTGTGCAATCTCAACATCACTCAAGATTAAATAAAGAAAAGTGATAAACATAGAAGGTTTCCACCAAGTTCTCAATGAAATAAGGGATGCTCAAAGAGTAGCATATCCAAAGAGAAAGAGAATAAAGTTTACTTTGATATTCATTATTATTTTTTTTGAAATTTTTTTTCATAATTGCAGATCGAAGGGAGCATTTAAAATGAAGAAAAGAATTGGTGAACTATTATCAATCAGGATAATGCACTCTAATCTAAATATGAAGAGTAGATCATACTTCTAGCATATAGGGTGAAAAAGAAGACGATATAAAGAGAGGAAATATGAGGTGAAAATGTGCAAATAGTGACGAACATGTTAAGGCTCAATAGTGACCAACTAAGAGAAACACAGAGGGTAGGTTTTTTGGCCAAATACAGTGTATCCTAAGTTATCCATATTATCTCATAGTATTAAAAAATTCATGTAACCTCAACAAGCATTACAAAGCAACTTCTAGAAGCAAAATAAAGCAAAATACACACTCACAAAATAATATCAAGAGTATAATCATAATGAAGGCTCAAAATAGGCTCCAATCTCACATTTAAAGTGTGGCAAATTTGCATGTGGTTCTAAAAAATTTATATTTGAATTATCGATCAAGCAGTGTATGCAATTTACATTATCAACATCTTAAATCAAAATTGATCAATTTCAAAAATAATTAGGCAACGCCAGTGTGACCTAGCTTAGATGATGCATTAGACATCACTAACTAATTTCTAACATACTCTAAGAGAAACAATCACTGCTTGCTCAAAAAAATAAATCATAAATACTCAAATGACAAACAAACACTCAAATGCATCAAATCAAGTATCCTATCATTTATCTAATATCAGCATTAATACAACATCAATAGAATGTAATATTAATATAAAGTCATCTGAAGCTAACAAAAGAAAAAGAGTAAAAAATAATAGAAAAAAAGAAAGAGAAGCACAACCTAGATAAAATAAAAGCAAATCAAAATATGCCCACCCTATACTTGAAGAACACATCACGCTCAGTGTGTAGGAAAGGGGCATCACAAAATAAAGACAAAAAGTACAGATATAAACAAAAAAAATTCAATAGGCTTAAAGTACATCACAAATAAAATGGCAGAAAAGAAGAAGAGAAAACAAAAGGAATTGCTTAAGTATTGCTCCAATCTGGTAGATTTGAGGGAGAAGGAGGGATCTTGTAAGCTTAGGCTATGGGGTATTTCCTAAGAAATACTAAAGTCATTTCCTTCTCCTCAGTTGTTAAGCTAGCTACTATAATCAATGGCAGCTTCTTTGCTTTATCTAGATAGACGTAGCTTAAGTGCTTATGTAATTCCTTTAATTCCAAGATTGAAGGGTCCTTAATCGAAGGTCTTACCTTCTGCACCTTTGACCTGCTAGTAATAACAAAAGGGTCAATAGAAGAAGGGTCAGTAGAGTTTCTAGGCTCATTAACTAGCAAATAAGCGAGTTGCTCTAACACTTGCTCATTGGACAACTCATCCTCATTTTCTTGTAATGCCACCTGTAAAGGGTCAGTAAGCAAAAATTGCTATAATTCTACCTGTAAAAGAGTCATCAAGCAACATTTCCTACAAATGAGACTCAACAACATCATCCAAGACATCTATAGAATATGCAATATTATTATAATCTAAGGATTGTCTCTTAGAAGTAGTTAAGTCAAAAGTTATAGTCTCATCACCTAATCTAAGTTTCAACTTTCCATCACAAAAATCTATCAGAGCCCTAGAATTTGTAAGGAAGTGTCTTCTTAGAATCAAGGGTGCACTACTTTCACCTTCCTTATCCATCACAAAAAAATCAACAAGAAAAAGAAACTTGTTAACCTTTGCCAATACATTCTCAATTATGCACCTAAGATATTTAACAGTTTGATAAGCTAATTGTATAGTTATCCTAGTAGGTTTAGGCTTACACAATCCTAGTTTATCAAACAAGCTAGTAGGCATCAGATTTATACCAACTCCTAGATCAGCTAAAGCATCTATGATAGGTAGTTTACTAATTACAGAAGGTATAGAAAAACTCCTTGGATCATGCCTCTTAACAGCCAGGTTGTTTTGCAAAATTGTTGTGCACTCCTCATTTAGTGTCACCAGCCCTAAATCCTTTAGTTTCTTCTTGTTAATTCTTAGTTGTTTGAAGGGATCAAGAAACTTGTCGTACTGCTGATGGAATTTCTCCTACTTCAGTCCAGCAGGGTGTGGAATAGGTGGCTGGTACTCCCTCACAAGACTCTTCTTGTCCTTAACTGGCTTACTTAACTCAAGCTTTGGTTCCTTATTAACTGGAACATCTTGCATAATAGTATTATCATCAGTTAATAGAGAAGGGCTTAATACTTTCTTACCTAATATTAGGGTAAATAACATTGCAATGCTCTCTTGTATTAGACTATATGGTGTTGGAAAGCATCCCAAATTGTCTCTTAGCCAACATCTTAGAAATTTGGCCTATCTAATCCTCCAAGTACTGAATGGAGGCTTGTTGATTTCTAAGGGCTATGTCTGTCTACTAGAACCTGATCTCTAAAGTGGACACAAACTTCATCATCAATTCCTCTAAATTAGGCTTCTTCTCCTACCCTAAAGGAAATTTATTTAAAGCAGCTTATTTTTAGGGTTGCTACTGGTGCAACAACTGATAACCTAGTGGCCCTTAGGTATTGTTATTTCTCTAGTTGAAATTTGGATGGTTCTTGTAACATCCGTCCCTATTTCAATGAGAGATATTTGTTAATTTTAATTAATTGCTTGTGTGTGTTGCATTAGACTGCATATAGTTACATTAGTGCTAGAATTGGACTAGAAAAGGATGAGAAAATTGGTTAGAAAGAGGAGAGGGACTAAAATGAAAAGTGAAAAAGTGAAAAATTGGTAATGGGGAACTGACTTTTGGAATTCTCTCTCCAATGGTTCAGGGGTAAAATAGTAAGTATGTATTTAGTTTGAAACTTACCATTTTAAGGCTAAATGATCAGAGATTAGGATCACAATTTGTAATTTTGGGTTGCTAATATATAAGGCTGGAAGTAGAGTTCCCCATTACCCAAATTTTAGAACCACTTCTAAATAGAGCAAGAGCAGTCAAATAGAGAGATAAAGGGAGAGAAAGCGAGGGAAAGGAAGCTAAATCTCCATTTCCAACAAGAGTTCAATCTAAAGAAGTGTCTAGGAAGGCATCCAATACATTATACAACATCCAAAAAAGCATTTAAGGTAGTAAAATAACCAAACTTTTTTTTTTTTAAGTTACTGTTTATATAACTAAACTTGAAGATTTTGAAGTTATTTGAAGGAAAAAGGGATTTAAAACCACATTCTTAATGTTTTTACTTAATATTGAGTGTTTTTATTTAGTTGAAGATACCTATGCATGTGTCAATTTGATTCTAAAAAGTGGGTTTTTTCTACTTGAACAAAAATGAGGTTTAATCCCAAATCTGAGGGAGATTAAATGATGTTTTGGACTGTTTTTATGTGGTAAATGATGCCTGGAAATTTATCTTGAGTTCATGAATTTCAAAATGGCTTTACAAATAAATTTTTGGATAAAAATTTTAGGTTAATGACAAGTTTTAAAATAGACATTAACATAGAAACTGACTTATGAGCTTCAGTAGTCAACTGTCATGTTCTTGAGTTGCCCAGAAATTCATAAAAAGTTTGAGCAGTCGACTGCTAGCCTTTAGAAGTCAATTGCTACATTTAAAATTTTCCAAAAAATTCATTCAATGAACCGTGCATGTTCATCCTTTTCCTAAGAATTTTTCTAGAAAGGTGGTAGTCGATTGATGAGGCCCAACAATCGATTGTCGGGCCTAACTATAAGCTAACAACTGACTTCCAGCCCTGTAGCAATCAGTTGATAGCTTTTGGATTTGAATTTTAAAAATTGGACAGAATGCTATCAATCAACTGTTAGCAAGGTACCAGCTGAATGCCAGCTTCTATGAGTGGATTATAAACTTACTGATATCTTTGAAAGGTATTTGGTCCAAAAACCCAATTCAAGTAAAGGCTTTAAACCTAGAATACAAGAAGGGTAACATGTATGTTCAATTTAAATGAAAAAGAGCAAGAGTATGATGAAACTTATAAGGAAAGAACAAGAATGCATAAGAGAAATGAGAGTTGTATTCTTAGTATATGTATTAGTCGTAGATAGGTTCATAACTGAATGACTGATTGCTAGTATGGGATGGTGATTCGACATTCTATGATTATGGTGATAGTTGTAAATTCTAACTTAGAGAATTAATGGCCAAGTTAAATAAAAAGTCACATACTTAGGATTTCACATAACTATAGTATGCATTAAATCACCTTGATGTATATGCTTATAAATAGCGATTTGGTGTGTAGACTCAATGTGTGGACTCAATGTGGGGACTCATTATACTTGGATCCACTAGAGGACATTCCAGAATGTACACAAATGTGATGTTGCAGTCGAGTTCTGAAATTAGGAAAACATCCTGAGTTCTGAAATCCTAGAGAGAGAGAGCGAGTAAGAGAGAAAGTTAGGAAATTACAAAGAAAGAAAGTTGTAAAGCAGATTTTGGCATTTTAGAAGTTAGGAAAACCTCTCAGAACACTTCACCATCATCAAATACCAAGTTTAAATCAGCAAAAAGGTAGCAAATCACCAATCTCTCTTATTTTCGAAATATCACTATTTATAACTGAAAAACTCTAATTTTTCAATTGTTTAAGTTTGAGAGAGGTTAAAACCTACATTCTTACTGTTCTTGATAGCTATTAGTTGTTTTAAAATGCATGAACATGCTTATGATTGCTTGAACAAAATTCTAGAAAATTAGTTTTTCATGGTTTTCAAGAAAATAGTTTAAATCCAAGATTTTAGCATGAGTAATCAGTGGTTTGGGCTATTTTTGTGTGGTAAATGAAGCTCCTATGCTATTATTGAGTTTATAATCATCAAAACCATTTTAAAAAATGTTCTTGGGCTAAGAAAATTGGTTAACTGCGAGTTTTAAAATAGAGCATAACGTAGCAGTCGACTTGTAGCCCTTACCAGTTGACTATCATGCTCTTAATTTGCCCAAAAACGTGTCCAGATTGATAGCAGCCGACTACTAGGAGACTAGAAGTTGATTGTCATGTTCTTATGTTCCAAAAATTAGCCCAGAACAGAGCAGTCGACTGTCAGGGTCATGAAAGTTGACTGGTTCCTCTTTGTTTGAAAGATTTTTGGGATAGTAAGATGGAAGTCGACTGCTAGAAGGCTGGAAGTTGACTTATAACTCTTTATTTTGGGAAACTTGACTTAATAATCTATTTTAAGCCACAATTAGCCCAACACTTTACTCCAATGTAGGATTTAAACTTAAGATGTAATGGTTATCATGAGAATTAAAAATGCTTGAGAATAAATGAGAAAGAAAGGAGAAACATGAGATTTTATGAGATGAGCATAAATCATAAATGAGAGAAACTACAAATGGTTGATCCATGAGAATAGATGCAATTGGTTATGCTGCGAGAATAGCTATATTCAGTTATACTGCGAGAATAGTTACAATTAGTTATACTGCGAGAATAGCTGTATTCAGTTATACTGCGAGAATAGTTGCAACTAGTTATACTGTGAGAATAGCTGCAACTAGCTGTAATCTAGGAAAATTTTTATAGACGGTTAACCATGAGAATTAATGCAAATGATTAACGACGAGCATTAATGTAGACGACTAAGCACGAGAATGGTTACAGAAAGTGAAAACGACAAGAATGATTACAAGTGTCTCATGACCATAAGAGAACTCATTTATGAATGAAAATGTTTAAAGATTTCTTTTATGATGCTTTTGATTATGGCCATATCAAATTGCTTGATTTCCTTGTTTATGCTCTATATACTTATCTCTATATTAATATATGACTATTATCTGCTACCATTATGATTTGAGAATAGATTTTTTGTGACGAATATCTAATAACGTGCACACGTATTCTTAAAGACTACCTTGCTAAGTTTGAGGAGTTATCCAAGTTCTCTTCATATTTGAGGCTTTAACCAAATGATAATTGGAAAACAGTGCATTCGGAGGCAAGATTGAGCCTAGAGTTAAAAATTGTAGTTGTTCCATTAGAGATAAGAAGTTATGCTGCACTGGTGAATAAGTGTCACATAGTCACTAAGAATCTGGCAGAGGCTGAGAAAGAAAAGCTGAGAACTAACTTCCTGAAAAGGAAATAGTTTGGACCTTCTAAAGGAAGGGACAATAGATTCAAGGGAACCCAGAAAGGAAAGAGGCCAATGATAAAGTCGGTGATGCCTAACGTCGATCCTAACTATGGAAAGAGTCATGGTAGACATTGCAAAGCCCAACAAATGCAACAAGGCATTTGTTTCAATTGTGAAAAACAGGGACATTTTCATAGGGATTGCCCAGAGTGGAAGAAACAGGGTGACACCATTATCGAAAGAGTCTATACCCTCAAGGGCAAGGAAGTGGCCCAATCTGATGATTTAATGAAAGGTGAATGTTTAATAAATAATGTATATTTAATTGCATTGTTTGACTCTGGTGCCACTCATTCTTTTATTTTGTTAAAATACGTGAAGAGATTAAATTTACCTGTGTTTAGTTTTTCTTGCCAATTGTCTATTTCTATTCCAGTTGGAGAGTAGGTTTTTGACTTCTTTAGCTTGCTTAAATTATCCTATTGTTGTTGAGAATAGATATTTTGTTGTTGATCTAATTTGTTTACGTTTGGTGGATTTGGACATTATTCTTGGGATGAATTGGTTGTCTATAAACAATGTGATTTTGTATTATTCAGATAAATATGTGACTTTTATAGATGCCTTACCAGTGAATAGAAGTGTTGAGGAAAAGAATCAGAGAATGCATTTTCTATGTTCTTCCAAAGTTAAGATTTAGCATATGCTTAGTCCTATCCCTGTAGTAAATGAATTTCTAGATGTCTTTCTCAAAGAAATCTTAAGTCTTCCACCTAAGAGAGAGGTAGAGTTCTCTATAGAGTTTATTCCTAGAAGGGGACCAATCTCTATAGTACCTTATAAGATGTCTCCTATAGAGTTGACATAATTGAAGGTGCAGATAAAGGACTTTTTATAAAAACAATTCATTAGACCTAGTGTTGTACCATGGGGAGTACCAGTGTTGTTTGTTAAGAAGAAAGATGGGAGCTTGAGATTGTGTACAGATTATAGGCAATTGAATATGGTAACTGTGAAGAATAAGTATCCCCTCTCTAGAATAGATGATCTGTTAGATCAATTGAAAGGAGCTACCATGTTTTCCAAGATTGATTTAAGGTCGGGGTACCATCAAATTAGAGTAAGAACAGAAGACATACCTAAGATAGCCTTTAGAACTAGATATGGGCAATATGAATTTCTTGTAATGCTGTTTGGATTGACAAATGCTCAAGCTATTTTCATGGATTACATGAATCGTATATTTAGACCCTACCTTGATCAATTCGTGGTAGTGTTTATCGATGACATTCTTGTGTATTCTAAAAGTAGTAAATAGCATGATCGTCATCTTAGTATTGTACTATAGTTTCTTAGGGAAAAGTAATTGCAAGCTAAGCTTGAGAAGTGTGAGTTTTGGTTAGAAGAGGTAAGATTCTTAGGTCATGTAATCACAAAAGATGGAGTAGCAGTAGATCCTAGTAAGCTAGAAGTGGTAGTTAGTTAGGAGAGACCCACAATAGTGATGGAGATCCTTAGTTTTCTCAGATTAGCTGTTAATATAGGAGATTTATTCAAGGATTTTCACAGATAGTGTTGCCTTTGACTAAGTTGACTAGGAAGGATGTTCCATCTCTGTGGGATGCCAAATGTGAACATAACTTTCAAACTCTAAAGAAAATACTAACAACCACACCTGTCTTAGTTATTCCAGATCCTTTAGAAAATTTTGATGTGTATTGTGACGCACTGAAGAAGGGCCTACAGTGTGTCTTGATGCAAAATAAAAGAGTAGTAGCATATGTGTCTAGGAAATTAAGACCCTATGAGAAGAATTATCTACTTATGATCTTGAGTTTACAGCCATAATGTTTGCCCAAAAGATTTGGAGACACTATCTATAACATCCGCCCCTAATACTTTGCATTTTATAATGGCATTGTTATTATTATTATTAATATTATTATTTATGTGATGCTAAGTATGGTTCATCAAAGAGATAGAATGGACATTTTTATCAAGATAGAATCACTTTTGCCATAAAGGGGTCAAAATTGGAAATTTGGTAAGGAAGTGTAAAATAGTAATTTTACCATAAAGAGAAAATAAATTTTTATTCTCCTATTTCATGAAATTATATTTAAGGACTTTAATTATTTTCATTTAAGAGAGAAGAAGAATCTAGTTTGGGAAGTGATTATGTCTACTTTGATGGCAAAATGGCAATTTTCCCTGAAAAGGGCAATCATAATTTTATCCCAATGGCATATTAGTAATTTTACGTAAGGTTGAAAAATTTTAATTTTTGCCAAAATACTCCATGGAAACCAAATTTAAAAGTCTTTACCATTTATTTTCAAAAGGAGAAAGAATAAGGGTGAATATCACGGTATTAGCATAAAGGGCAAAATGATAATTTTATCAAAAGAAGGGTAAATTAGTAATTTCAAAAAAATAAGTTTTATGAAACTTTATTTAAGTGAGTTTTGCCCATTAAATTTCAAAAGGGTGAAAAATAGGGTTAAAATGGCCAGTTGGACATAAAGGGTAAAATGATAATTTTCTTAGGGACATATTAGTAATTTTCCAAAAAGATGAGGGGGCAATTATGAAATTTCAAAATTCTTAAGGGCAGAAATGTCCCAGCCCATGGAAATTCCACAAAATTACATTCCTAAGGAGAGTGGATGCCATTCTTGAAAAGGTGAAGTAGTAAGGATAAATTGGTTATTTCACACTAAGGGCATTTTGGTAATTTCACCAAAAATTTAAGTCTTCTTCTTCCTTTAAGAGAAGAAGAAGTCAAACAAGTGAGGGAGAAAGGGTGTTGGCTGAACACACATCCAAGCTTAGAGAAGAAGGATTTCAAGGCAAAACAACTTGGAGATTTCACTAATCTTGCATTTTTAAGGTAGCTAAACATACCTAACCCATTCTTTTCTTGTTTTATGGTGTGATTAAAGTGTTCTTAAACTTGTAAGAAGGATGGGTTTTCTCTCTCTACATTCTTATCCAAGATTTACTTGAATGGGGCTTGTGTATGATGAAATCTTGTTGTGTCTATGGCTATGGATATGTTGAAATGCTTGATAACACAAGAGATAGAAATTTCTCAAGATTAGAACCTAACTCTTGAAAAACCCTAATGTTTACCATGGCTGAAATGTTGTGTATTAGAGTGAGAAAATGGTGATTTTTCATGAGATCTATTTGTTTATGATTGTGTTACAAGAAAAGTGTTGAAAACACTTCATTTCCATGCTTGTCTCCCTTTGGCTGAATGGTTGTCATGTTGAGGGTGCTGAAATTTACTTGAAAAAGTAGTGAGAGAACTTGCTATAAAATGGTAAGAGAGAGAAATTTTGGTTAGGATAATGTCTTGCCAGTTTTTCCCATTTTCTAACTTTACCGTTAACCAAAAAAGTTTGACTTACCCATCTTAGCCAAATGGATCCATGTAAATGGTGCTGAAATTTCCTTGGAAAATGGTTAGAAAACCTTATAAGTTTAGTTATTATAAAGGAGGAGAGAGAAAGTTATGTTATTTTTGTGTTTCTAGCAAATGTACCATTTTAAAGTTTTACCACTTCACCTTAGAAGTGTGCTTAAAAATGTGAAGTTGTAAAATTATGTGCATTGTAACATTAGGCATGAAAGATGAGCTAGAAAAGAATGAAAAAGGAAGGTTTAAACTGCACTTACCTAATTTTGAGGTGTGAGAAAGTTTTATGCATAATTATGGAAATTGTTACCATAATGTCTAAATAGTAGAAATAATGCTAGGAATGAACCAAATGAGTTAGAAAATGCCAATCCATCATGCTTTTCTTACTTTGGCTGAATGCTGTATGCATTTTCACTTGGATGGCTAAATTTATATGTTAATGGAAAGTAGCTTAAGGTGCATTATAAAATAGCCTAAGCTAAAAGAAAAGGGAAAAATGATGAGATGATTAAATGTAAATGGTATGTTGAATGCATTTTTGCCATTGATGAAAATATGTTCAAAGTTATGTGAATATGATTGAATGGCTTGAAATGCTAGCTGCAATTGTTAAAGAATTAAAACCTTGTGGGGAATTATTTGGTGTATACTTCTAAGGAATTAAACTATAAGGAGGAATGATCTGGTGTATACCTCCAAAGAATTAAAACCTTGTAGGGAAGTATCTGGTGTATACTCCCAAGGAACTAAGCTTTAAGGAGGAATGATCTAGTGTATACCTCCAAAGAATAAGTCACTAAGGAGATATTATGATCATTTATAATGCATGAATGTGTTATAAGTGTGAATTGTTAATGTATATGAACATTGAAATCTTACCATATATTTCATGAATGTGATCCTGTGCTGCATATCCCATGTTTATAGATGCATACATATATGTTTCACATATGACATACCCGTAGAATTGTATGAAAAGAATTTTGAAACTGAATAGAATGTAGAAATATTTTATGTATTCATACAGTGGTACATATCAGTTATTTTAAAGAAATGGTTTGTTTAGCTACTGGGAATATATTTCTCATTATTGTACTAATATGTATCAGATGCCTAGATATTGTCTGATCTTGGAGATTAAGATAGCAACAGTGGAAGTCCCCTTTTTAAGGACTTTCTGTAACACCCCATTCTTGTGACTACCTTTATGCTATGTTTCCTTAATTAATTGGATGAGCTTGTCATATGATATAATGAAATTGATTAAGTGATATAGAGTTTAGAATAAAGATGACAAAAATGAATACCTTCCTGCCTTGTGTAACTAAATTGGAATGCAAGTACAAGGTTCTTACATAAAAATTTAGGTGCTTAAATTCCTTCCCTTTGTTTCTTTTGACTCCACCAAATAAACATCAAATGGAGTAAATTGAATTATATAAAAGCATCCAGCAATAACAAATGAGAGGACAAGAGAAAATATAGCATCCAATAAAATCTATATATACTTGATGAAGAGGTGGATGGGGGAAAGAGAAACATGTGGTATTAGCCTTCCTCCTTTTCTTCCCTTTTGTTTTATTTTCCAATACAATATGGCCGAGGGATGAGTGAGAGAATTTAAATTCTTCTTAAACTATTCCATCGTGCAATGCTATAGGAACTATAGAAAGTTTTTTTTAAATCCTATATCTATGTGGCAAGGAGGAAAAGAGAAAAGAGGCATGTGGCACTTGCTCTCTTTCTTTCCTTCTCTTTGTTCATGTCCATGGTAACTGAGATGAGAGTGTAGAATTTAGTTAAATTAATATACATATATGTAGGTGTACAATGGAAGCCATTTAGAAACTAGATATAGGGAGTTAAATTATAGAATGCAAAACCATATGCCTTACATAAAGAGTAGCTTGTATGAATCCCTTTCCTTACTTTCCTTTAGTGCCACTGAGTGATGAGCTTACATAGGCATGTAAAATGCTAAGGCATGAAGCTTACGTGACCATACATCTCACGTGAAGGGGTAGCTTGCGTGAGTCCCTTTTCTCCCTTTCCTTTGGTGTGACCAAGTGGTTAAGCTATAAACACAAGACTTTAAGCAAGGTGGATGGTACTTAGGTACACGTGTAGCCATAAATAATGACAATTAAGAATAATAAACAAAAAAAAAAAAAGAGAGAGTGTAACATTTCATTTCACTGAATAGAAAATATACAAAGGAGAGATAGAAGTAAAGGGACACATATACACGACAATTGTATTGGTGAAGTAAGAGAGTAGTTTGGCAAGAGAAACAAAAGCTTTTGTGAGGGGAGAAAGAGCTAGTCAAGAGGGAAGGAAGCAAAGAAGCATGGGAAAACTCAAAGGAAAAGCAAAGAAAATTTCATTTTATTTCATCCTTAAGGTATCTTAGCAATTCTCTTAATTTTATTTCACGATTTAAGATAAACTGCTCTTGCTTTTAGCTTTCATGGAACAATAACTCTTTCTCTACATTCTTGAAGATATAAATGTCATGTTGGCTAAGCTTGTATGGTAATTTGGGTATGCTTGTTGATGTGTTAAAGTAGATATTATTAACTTTATAGGAGAACCATGGTTGACAGAATTCAATACATTTAATGGAAAATCTTGGCATAAGATAGTGTTGAAATTTGGTATTTTTATATGACTAATATGTACTTTAAATTATAAACACCAACATGAAGGTTGATAGCTATAAATGGGTTCAAACTATGACATTGCTCTTATGGATTTGTCAAACTGAGAGTGCCTTTTTAAAGTATGGAGTTTCTTGCTAAAAAATGGTATAAAGAAGATTTAATGTAAATGGTTTACCATTTATCACATAATAAGGGTCCACATTAATGTTGAAGTGTAAGAATGGGGATTGTGTGTAACCTTAAGTCTAGAATATAAAATAAGTCAAGAAAGTAAGTACAAAAAATGCCAATAGTATGATTACATAATTTTAGAGGTGATAGAAAATACCAAAATAATTTTATACATAGTACCATTAAGTTTAAAGTATAGCAAGGATATGAAAATGTAACAATGTGACTAGTAAAACATGAAATTTCATTTCTTTCCTATAATGGCTGAAGGTAATTTCTTATGTTATTTATAATAGCCAAATTACTATGCTAATTGTAAATGAATTATAAAGTGTCTTATCATTGCTAAGGGCAAAGGCAATAGCAAAATGAATTATGGTTGCTAATTGCATGTATGAGTGGCCAAGAGTCCACAATGTGACCAAGTGTTCACAATTATTTTAGAAAGTGGCCAAGAGTCCACAATGTGACCAAGTGTTCACAATTATTTTATAAAGTGGCCAAGAGTCCATAATGTGACCAATTGTTCATGATTATTTTATAAAGTGGCCAAGAGTCCACAATGTGACCAAGTGTTCACAATTATTTTATAAAGTGGCCAAGAGTCCACAATGTGACCAAGTGTTCACAATTCTTAATAAAGTGGCCAAGTGTCCACGTTTCTTGTGGTGTGACCAAAAGTACTTCACACTATCAAGTAAGGTAAGTTTTAAGAATGAGAATGTATATATATGATCATTGGCTACTTTAATGGTTACATGCATGCTTTTGTTGAAAAATGACATATGAGAATGACTATCTTTATCACATTGCAATTCCTAATGATCATGCAGTGCTTGCCAATATATATATGGGAATAAGATTATGTTTTACATAACTGCAATGTAGATGAAAATATTTTCTGTGCTTGCACACTGATACATATTAGTAGTTTTAAAATATGAAATTGTTAAGCTACTAGGAAACTTGTTTCTCATTTATATGCTAATATGTACCAGATACAGAGATATAGCATTGACATAGAGACTGAAAGGGGTATAGGTAGAAGTTTCTTTTTGAAGTA
Source organism: Senna siamea (assembly GCA_031216115.1). Lineage (NCBI taxonomy): Eukaryota > Viridiplantae > Streptophyta > Magnoliopsida > Fabales > Fabaceae > Senna > Senna siamea. The sequence continues at coordinate 17,497,151 of CM062354.1, forward strand.
TGTGTAGTCTTTCATTTTGGTCCTGACTCTATATTTTCTTTTTGGATTAGAATTAGAACTGTTATTTTTGCTGTAGTAAAGGAAAAAGGGCAATTACTGGGGAAAGGATATTTGAAGAACCTGTTCCTTTATTTTGTAAAAGGATTTTGAGTGATAGGCTTCTTGTCTCCTGACTCCTTATAGATGGGTACTTCATATATCCTAGTATATGTTCACAGAAGGATGTAACAGACAGTTATTATATAATATGAAAGTTTTATAAATTTTACTGTGATATATGAGATTTTAATTCCATTGTGCATAAAGTATGTTTACCTGAGCAAAAGAACCCATACCTAATCATTTATTAATTTACTTATAGATTAAATGCTTAGGAAAATTAATAAAATAAAAAGGCAAAGAATAATGTAACCACTTATCTGATCATATTGTATGACGTTGTTAAGTTAAGATAAGGGGTGTTACACTTTCACCATACTGAAAGATATATATATTATGTCTATTATAGAACTTCTCCCAGAGTAAACGGTGCACTTTAGTTATGTATGTGTAGCCCTTCATTTTGGTCATGATTCTATATATTCTTTTTGGGTTAGAATTAGAACTGCTATGTTTGGCTGTATATAGAGAAAAGGGAAAAAGGGCAATTATAGGGGGGAAAAGATATATGAAGAACTTGTTTATCCTTAGTATTTTGTAAAAGGAGTTTGAGTGACAAGCTTGTTGTCTCCTTACTCCTTATGGATGAGTACTTCATATATTCTGGTATATGTATACTAAATGATGTAACAAAAAATCATCATATATGATATGATAGTTTTTATAAATTCTACTATGATGTATGAGATTTTAGTTTTGCTATCCAAAAGTATGTTTACCTGAGCAAAAGGACCCAAACCTAATTATACATTAAATTACTGATGGATTAAATGCTTGGGCAAATTAACAATATAAAAGGCTAAGAATAATGTAACCACTTATTTGAACATGTTATATGACATTGTTAAGGTAAGATAAGGGGTGTTACATTATCTCTATGAGTTTAAGTTTGAGGTATTCTGTAACCACAAAAATCTCAAATACCTTTACAATAAAAAAGAGCTGAATATGAGATAAAAGAGATGAATGGAATTTATTAAGGACTATGATTTTGAATTGAAATACCATCCAAGAAAGGCAAATGTAGTAGCAAATGCATTAAGTAGGAAATCCTTTCATGTAGCTCACATGATGGCGAGTGAAATGAACTTGATTGAGAAATTTAGGAATTTGAGTTTGTCCACTCTAGTACTTCCAGATAGGATATGCCTGAGTGAAACAAGAATTGAAAGTAATCTTAAAACTCAAATCCTAGAAGCCCAAAAGGAAGATGAATTCTTAAAGTCCCTAAAGGACCCAAAGGAATTCAAGAAAGAAGTTGACGAGGTAGTGACCTTTCAAAATAGGTTGTATATCCTAGAATCAGGAGAATTAAGGGATAAAATCTTAGAGGAAGCCCATAAGAGTACCTATACTATTCATCCTGGTGCCACTAAGATGTACCAAGATTTAAAAGCCAAATTTTGGTGGCTAAGTATGAAGAAGCATATAGCTGAGTATGTTACTAAATGGCTAGTGTGCCAGGTAAAAATTGAACATCATAAACCTACAGGAATGTTACAACCTCTAGAGATTCTTGAATGGAAATGGGAGAGAATTTACATGGTTTTTATGGTAGGTTTGCCTAGAACTAAATCAGGAAATGATGTAATCTAGGTGATTATAGATAGATTAACTAAATCTACACATTTCCTACTTGTCAAAATAAATTTTTCATTAGATAGGTTGGCTCAATTGCATACACAAGAAATAGTGAGACTCAATGAAGTACCCATTAGTATAGTATCTAATAAAGATCCTAGATTCATTTCTAGATTTTGGAGAGCTTTGCAAGAGGCATTTGGGACTAAGTTGAATTTCAGTACTGTTTGTCATCTATAAACTGATAGGTAGATTGAAAGAACCATCCAAACTTTAGAAAATATGCTTAGAGCTTGTATATTAGAACAAAAAGGAAGTTGGGATAAAATTTTGCCTTTAGTGAGTTTTCCTATAAAAATAGTTTCCACTCCAGTATAGGAATGGCTCTATATGAAGCCTTATATGGGAGAAAGTGTAAATGACTGTTATGCTAGTTTAAGGTGGGGGAGAGACAAATATTAGGGCCTGAGTTAGTTCAACAGACTACTGATCGAATAAATATGATCAAAGAGAAAATGGCTAAAGCCCAGGATAGGCAGAAAAGTCTTATTGCTAAGAGGAGGAGACCATTAGAATTTGCAAAAGGAGATCATGTTTTCCTTAAGGTGTCTCTAGTTATTGGTATTGGTATGGTTATTAAGTCTAGAAAACTGAACCCTAGACACAATGGACCATACTAGATCCTAAAAAGAATTGGTTCATTCGCTTATCAGACAACATTACCTCCATTTTTGTCCAATCTCCGCAATGTTTTTCATGTTTCTCACCTTCGTATACGTTTTGACTCTTCACATATCCTTCACACCAGTACAGTACAATTGAAAGATAATTTGACATATCATCCTAGACCTTTAAGAATCATTGATACTAAGGTCAAGCAATTGAGGAATAAGACTATTCTACTAGTAAAGGTATTGTGGGATCAATCATCACTACAAGAAGCCACTTGGGAAAAAGAAGAGGAGATGATAAGAAGTTTTCCAAAAATTTTTGAATAGGTATGTACATATTTAGAGGACATAATTTCTTAAAAGGAGGGGAGAAATGTAACATCTGCTCTTTCTATTTATTAAGAGATGTTTGTTAATTTTAAATAAATTAATTGGTTGTGCTTGTTGCATTAGACTACATGTAGTTGCATTAAAGTGGGGGACTAACTTGAAAAGCAAAGAATAGGGACCCAAATGAAAAGAAAAGGTTTAGTGGAGAAAGCTATGTAAGCTTTTGATATTCAAGGATGGCATACTACAATTTTTTCCCAAAACAAATTTACTGTAGCAGCCAAAATTTTGAATTTTCTTGCCAATGGTTCAGGGATAAAATGGTAATTTTGCATGTGGCCAGGAAAATTGTTAGTTTAAGCTGAATGATCCAGAATTAGGATCGAAATTCCAATTGCCAGACTACCAAAAAATAGGCCAAAATAACAAAACCATTCCATTTGTTGTTATGAGTTCAAGACATAGAGAGAGAAAGAGAAGTTTTAAATAGAGAGTGTGGAGAATTTAGAAGAAAGAGGAGATTTCAAAGTAGAGTTTATTGCAACAAAGATTAGGAAGGCATCTATTATCATTTACACACTTTTCAACAAGAAACAAGGTAGCAAAATAACCTATTCTCTCTAATTTCAACTTTACTGTTCATATTGATGAAAATGATGATTTTGCTATTGTTTAAAGTAAGAGAGGGATTAAAACTACATTCTTGGTGTTTTTAAATGCTAATGGGTGTTTTAAATTACATGAATATACTTATGCATGTGAATATCATATTATGAGAAATTGCTTTTTACCTATTGTGTGAAAATAAGGTTTAATCCAATATTTGAGTAAGATTAAATGGTAGTTTGGGCTATTTTATGTGAAAAATGATGCTTGTATACTAGTATTGAGGTGAGGAGGATAAAAAATGATTTACAAACAAGTTCTTGGGCAAAACTTTGTGTCAATCATGAGTTTTAAAAATCAAGTATCATGTAAAAGTCGACTTATAGGCCCTTTCAATTGACTATCATGCTCTTTAGTTTCCTAAAGGCTGTCATGCTCTTTGGTTCCCCAAAAATGGATATAGAATGCTAGCAGTCAACTGCTAACCTATGAAAGTCGACTACTATGCTCATATTTTCTGGAAATTTTCCAAGAGCATAGTAGTCAATTGTCGAGCTGCATCAATCAACTAGTAGCCCTCAGGTTTGAAAATTTTCAAGGCAGTAAGTTGTAAGTCAACTAGTAGCCCTCATGTTTGAAAATTTAGCCTAAAAATTCACTCAAAGAAGGGATTTAAACCTAGATTATATAATGGGTAACAAGAGGATCGAGAATGCAAGAAAAAGAGCAAGAAAGAGATGAGATTTTGAAAAGGAATGAGCATGAGAATTTCAAGAGAAATGAGAAAGTATTCCAAGCATATAGATTGTGATAGATAGGAACATACTAAATGACCAATTTTTGGCATCAGATAACAATTGTGGCATTCCACGGTTAAATTATATGATTTTGAAAACACCATAATGGTTGTTAATTTTAATTTAGTGAATTCCCTTATGGCCAATCAAAGGATTCACGTACTTAAAGTTATACTTAACCATGGTATGAGCCAAATCACTCTAGTCTATATACTTGTGATTAGTGTTTTGGGGAAATGATCTATTGAGAATAGTAATGTCAAATATGTGGGAAAGGATTTGGCAGAGAGGTAGGCAAGGACCCTATGGTTCTTGAAGGTGGGGAATGATCTATCAGAGCAATGGACAGAGGCCCCCATGGGGGTGTTGTGGATGGATGTACTTGGATCCACTAGAGGACGTTCCAACATGTACATGAATTGCAATCAAGGACTTTCTGATTATAAATGAATTGCAGCTGAGAACTTCAGGTAGTCATAGACAACGAGAAACTCACCTGTGAGTGACGATTATATGTGAAGAGTTATTCACTTGGCGACTCTCTTGATTTCTCTTCGTATGATCTTGTGATGATCATAATTTGGCATTGGCCATAAGAATATGCTCTGATTTCCTTGTTTATGCTCTTTGTTTCTGTGTGATGCCTTGTTACGATTATAATGTGATGTATATCCTATGTGATGGATATGTGGTATTATATGATGATATATGTATATCCTGTGTGATGGATATGTAATGATTGCATAAGTATGAATATGAGACATGAGATGATATAACTGTATAATTCATGCATTGTATCCCAATAGGCATAATGTTTTAACTGATGATAAGAAGAATGTAGTATTTTTTGTAAAAGTATGGTGGTATAAATCAGCAATTTTTAAAATTAGGTTCTTATTGCTGCTGAGATTCATTCTCATATTTCCCAGTTGTGAAGGAACTGTGGATTGTTTTTGTATTAGAAGTTCCCCCTACACCCTGATTTTATGAATTTTTACGGTTGTATAGTGAGATTTTGACAAGCCCGATACCTTGAATCCTTATTATCATTTTGGCAGGATTAGGAAAAGGATTTGTGGATGATTTTTGTATTAAGATATGTATCCACTAGTGGTCTTTTGTTAAATGGGTATAAGTGACAGGCTTATTGTCTCTTTACCCTAGTTGATACTCTCACATATCTATAGGTATATGTTTGTTGCACAAAAACTATCATGAAAGTAAATGGATCATGTATGTGAATGAAAATATATGTATATATATTTTATTTTAATTATTTTTGTTGCGATATTATGTGATGAGTGTAGAATTCCCAAACTGGTAGCACCTAATTATTTAACTTGGTAAAGGTTAAAAATTAATTCGGGTAAAGGTAGTAGTAACTCACTAATCCTATATATTATATTATATTATATTATTTAACCAACTAAAAGGAACCATAGGATTGGGGGTGTTACAATCTGTAGGACAAGGGGTGTGGCAAGGACCATTAGGTTGTTGCTGGACAGAGGGTGTATCAAGGACCATTAGGGGTAACCTACCTGATAGAGGGTGTGGTAGGGACCACAATGAGTGTGGCAGAGCCCTCATTGAGTACTTGGATCCACTGGAGAATACTCCAAATAGTACATGGAAGTTGAAATTAACCACGATTAGAGTAAAGTAAAGTGAAATAGAATAAAAGAAAGAAATAATGCTTATTCATGAGTGCTAAATTTAATGAATGGAGTTGTTTGCTTGGCAACTCTCTTAATTTCTCTTATTATCTTATAATGATTATGAGTTTGGCTAAGGCCACTGAGAAATGCTCTGATTTTCTTATTACTCTATATGTGAAAATACTTTTATATAAGGATGATCATGTTACCATTATAATTTGATAATTTATCCTATGTAATGGATATGAGGTGAAATGCACATGCATTTATAAGTGTGACATGTGATAACATTCATGCAAAGCATCCCAATAGCCATGATATTTTTCATGATGATGAGAAAAGAATGTAGAGTATTTCCCATATGAGTATAGTGGTACAAACTAGTGATTTTATAAATTGGTTGTTATTGCTACTGAGATTTATTCTCATTAAAAATGCTAGTTTGTATTAGATGCCTAAATACCAGGTATTATTGGAGATTAAAGTGGATTATGTGGAGATACCCTTTTTAGGGTACTTCCCAATCATTAAGAAATTTTGGGTGTTATTAGTTGTAGAAATTTCCCTAGTATTGTAAGAGACAAAGGATCATATTTTGAATATTTTGGGCATGTAGATAGATATTTTGTGCAAGAAAAGTATGAAGGCATATATGTATCAAGATATGTGAAAAAAAAGGGTATATGTATCAGTAAACTCACATATCCATAGGTATATATCTTGATAGGTGACTATTGTGTATATGACTAATCATATATGTGAATGAATATATATATATTTTTTATTTCAATTATTTCTGCTGTTTAATGTGTGAGAACCCAAGCATAGTAACCCAAACTAATGCACTTAATTATCTAAATTGGCGAAAGATTAAAATTGAATCGAGTAGAAATCATAGTAATTCACCAATCTTATAGTTATTATATTATATTATTTAAGTAACTAAAAAGAACTATAGGATTGGAGGGTTACTTTAATACTTGCCTCCTTGGAAAATTTTATGGTACAAGTAATATTGGAATTTTTATACGGATTAAAATGAAATAAGGATGTTAAGGTTATAATAGGAGGGATTAAAATGCAAATTTCTATTATTTGCAAGATGGTCCCTGAGGTTCCAACCAATTAACTTCTCTCCTCCCTTATATGAACTCTTTCCCTTGGTGCCAAAACAAAGAACTGGATGTCCAGGAGGAAGAGAAAGAGGGAGAGAACCGGTCAAGAGGAAAAGGAAGGAGGAAATCAAGAGTGAAGCTTCTGAACTTGGATTTGAGGAAAAATCCTTCTATTGGGCTACAAAGAATCACTTAAACATCATATAGGAATAGATTTCTATTTCAAAATGCCCCAAACCTGTCAAAATCTTATAGGGAAATGAAAATTGGAAAACATAGGGCATTTCATATTTTCTATGATTCTGACTGGATAAATTGATTTAGATGTTTCTTTAAGGTTAGGAATAGGCCTCTGAACTAAAATGTTGAGATTGTCTGCTTCCATTTAGCAATTTTGAGTCTTAAACCAAGATTTTAAAGTTAGGTTTTTCTTCCACTCAGTTTGCATGTAGATTCTCTGATTTGGTCAATGTTTTGGACTTAAAAATGTATGGCTTTTGTGCAAAAATGATTAAGGACTAAGCTCATATAATTTTTAGATGTTATGGACTGGTATTCTGGGCTATATTTAGTGAAAACTAGCATTTCTTGACCGTCAAATAATAGAACAGTCGACTACCAGCATGCACAAGTCGACTGTCATGTTCTTCGCAAACCCAGTATTGCATAAAGTAGCTTAGCAGTTGATTGCCAGGCATGTACCATTCAATTGTCGAGCCATTGTGAAGCTAAGAATCGCACAGAGAGGTGTGCCAGTCGACTGCCAAGAATGCGGCAGTCGACTATTTAATCTTCCAGAGAGCAATCAGCCAACTATCATCTCCTAGTAGCTAACTGGTAGCTCCCTTGATGATAAAATTGATCTTTAAAACATGATTTAAGCTAGAAATCCCTAGTATTGAGTTGAATAAGGTTCAAAAATCATCTTACATGAGAATTACATGAGAAGAGTGAACCAAAGAAATAGCGGGAAAAATGGAAGTTTAGAGAGAACCTTAGTGAAACCTTAAGATAGGATTTACATAAGTACATGATAGGAGGGAAATAGTGTGGGACTTGAATTGTTTGCCTCAGGAACCTGATTGTGGGCACAATCCCAAGGTAAAAGAGGAAAATCTTGTTCAAAAGAAGAGCAAACCGTAAAAAAGAAGAGTAATATACACTTTCTTGACTTTTAACTAATGTTGTGAATTACTGCTTTGAGAATGAATTGTGTATTGAATGGAAATTATTACTGAACATGATTGATTTACTTAATATTTTCATATGAGTATAGAAAAGTATTGCCTGTGTATGAGATGCTCATTGCATGTTTGCTAAATTTGGCTATTGGGTTATATGCCATAGTAACAGACTAGCTTAGGGTGGACATTTAATAACTGGTATGGGACAGTAGTTGAATGTTCCCTATGCAGACTGCTTTATAAATTGATAGTTGTATTTGAATTGGTTTGCATTTGTTGGCAATTATTCATTAAACCAGGACAACCCTATTGAAGGTTTAAGGAGTAAAAGGTGGATAGCCTATATGGGGTGATGTTGTGGTTTAAGTATAGTATTTTATAACCTAAAGTATTATTTGACTATGTGTATGTATTGCCATATAGACTGTATGGGGATGAGACTATCTAGAATTTGTAAAATGAATATGATGAATTATGAATTAAACTATGGATGTATGAATGGACTTAGTAATTATGGCATAGTATATCTCAATTGTTTTTGAATGGATGTTAGAATTTATGTTCTAGAGTAATAATTGATGAAATATTGTGATGTTAAAAATGCTGCACAGGATAGGTGGTTGAGTAGAATTTGAATGGACTATGAGAGGAGTCTATTTGGGTTACACTCAATCCGTAGTGACCCTCTGAAGTTCCCTAAATTGGGAAAGTGAAACATTTACTGTAAATTTCTATGCTTCCACTAGTATATACTCTTATGTATGTAAAGTAGGATAAGGGTGTCATTACAGAGGTGGTATCAGAACTTGGTTACGAGTTCACCTGGTTGTGATTAAGGATTTAGACTGATTTATTTTTAACCAGGTTTGCAGCATTAGGATTTGAAATTTGTTTGACTCTGGAATATATAGGATCATGATCAACAATTGAGATATTAGGAATAACTGTGTAGCCATAGCTAGGTGTTATTACTAAAACTAATGGTTTTCCTTTTTGTATTAGCAATCTATGGTAAACTCTTATGAAGGCACTGCTGGAAGGTATAGGAAACTAGTAGCAGGGATGATAACATGAGGGATATGATGGAGTCCTTCCGAATGATGGCAGATGAAATGAGAGAGCAGGTTGCCGCAAGTGCCAATGTAATGAGACAGTACCAAGAGGAGTGCTGGAATCATAATGATGGAAATAATAGAAACAACAACCAGATATACCAAGGCTGGATTAATTTCCAAAGGGCAAGACCGCCAGCATTCTCAAGTAGTGAGTCGATAGCCATGGAGGGGTGGTTGAAGGAGAGGGACAAGATCTTTCAACTGTTGCATAGTACGAATGAGCAAAGGGTTACATATGTAACATATATGCTAAAGGGAGAGACCGAACATTGGTAGAGCAGGGCCAAATAGCTCATTGAAAGCAGAGGCGCTCCACTCACATGGGAATCTTTCAAGAGGATTTTCCTAGGGAAATATTTCCCTGAGAGTAAGAGGTAGGCCAAGGAAATTGAATTCCTTTAGCTCAGACAATGAGGCAAGCTATTTGAAGAGTAACTAGCCAAGTTTGAAGAGTTGGCTAGATACTCCACCTATTTGAGGCTGCATTATGATGAAACCTAGAAATCAAGCTAACTAGAGGTAGGGTTGGACTTGCAAATGAGAACGTAGATAGCCTAAACAAAGATAAGGGACTTTTCTATGCTGGTAAACAAATGTTGAATCCTTAGTAAGAATCTAGAGGAAAGGCAGAATATGAATCATGGAATTAGAGGCCGACAAAAACAACCAACTAAGAATCTAAACATGAAGGGTGGAAATTTCAAACCACAACAAGGGTCGTCAAGTAACAATAGATGCCCTGAAACTGCTAACTGCCCGAAGTGTGGGACAAAGCATAAGAATCAACCTTGTTGGCATCAAGCACTGGTAAGATGCTACAAATGTAGAGGTATGGGACACTATGCAAAGTACTATCCAACCGGTTGAAACCAGAAAAATCCAAGTGGGCCAAGGTCGCAAGCTCAGGGAGAGTCTTTACTCTGGACGGAACCAATGTTAACAATTTGCCCGGATTAATGCAAGGTAGAGGTAAGATTTATAATTTTCCCTTGATAGTATTGTTTGATTTGGGTGCTATGCACTCTTTAATATCTGATGCGTGTATGGGAAAACTAAACTTACCTTCTCAAACTATGCCTTTTGACTTATTTATTTCCACACCTTTAGGAGAGGTAACTATATCCCCATAAATATGCCTGAATTGTTCTCTTTCCATTAATGACACCTTATTCATTGTGAACATTGTATGTTTACCTTTGACTAGGATCGACGTCATTTTGGGGATGGACTGGTTATCTAAGAATTAGGTTCTGTTGAACTGTTCTAAAAAGACTATCACTTATTTGGATACCTTATTGGTAGGTAAGAGTGACAGGGCATGTGAGATAAGTGATATCTCCCTTAATCTCTCTTAGATAAAATTTCAAGAAAGGTTAAACTTAATTCCTGTTGCTAGCAATTTTTCGAAGGTGTTTCCCTTGGAGATAAGTAGGTTACCCCTACCAAGAGAGATAAAGTTCACTATAGATTTGATTTCGGGTACGGGCCCAATAGCTATGACCCCATATAGAATGGCCCCAATAGAATTGAGGGAGTTGAAGGTCCAAATAGAGGACTTATTGGAGAAGGGATTTATCAGACCAAGTGTGTCACCCCGGGGAGCTCTTGTCCTATTTGTAAAGAAGAAAGATGGGAGCATGAGACTATGTATAGATTATAGACAGCTAAATAAAGTAACCATTAAGAATAAGTACCCATTACCCTGAATAGATGACTTATTTGATCAGTTGCAAGGTGCAACAGTCAACTACTAGCCTTTCAACAGTCGACTGGCAGCCCTCCAACTTGCGATATGACGTTTTCAATGACAATTGAGCCTAGTAATTCTTCATACTAACTTAATTAATGGCTCACAACATAGGTAAGCAAGAAAACTAGGATTTTTAGGTAATGAGACCCTTGTGATAGTAAAACAAAGAGAGAGCAAAAAACACAGAAAGGGAAAGAAGAAAGTATTCTCAATGTATGCCTTAGGGTAGATAGGCTCATGATCGAGTGACCGATTATCAATATGGGACGGCCGTTGGGCATTCCACGGTTGTGCCATAAATTGGGGTGGTTAGACATCCACTTGAATTTAGATGATTTCGGAAACACCGTGATGGTTGCGAACTTTAAGTTAGTGTCATCTCTCAAAGGCCATATGCGAAACACGTACTTAGAGTTAAGCATAACTATGACCATGGGCCAATTCACCCCATAGTATATGTAAAGAATAGCATGTCGAGAGTGTGATCCATCGGAAAGGGATGGTGATTCCATAGTATTATGATCCGCCAAAAGAAGAGAGGAAATGATCCAGGTAGAGTTGACAGTAATCCCATGAGAGTTATACTAGCCCCATTTGGGATGAAAGGGAGGAATACCGCTGGTCAGGGATGATCTGCCGGTAAGGGTCAGGGACCATTAAGGTACTTGGATCCACTAGGGGACACCTCATAATGTACAAAAGGTTAAGGCATAACTAGATAGCCATGTGCTCATTCATATAGACAGTGGTTGGTGGAGTTATTGTTGGGCAACTCTCTCGATTACTCTTAGGGTGTTTTATGTACTGCTCATATGTTATGAAAGTGAAATGATCATGTTTTATATGAATGTAATGATGAGATTGATGATGAATACACTTCCCATGTTTTAAAGTTGATATGTTTTAAATGCATATGCATACATATGAGTATATAACATGATTAAGTGCCACACTTATTGCATCCCATAGTATGTTATATGTTTTATGAAAGAATGTAGAGGTTTTCTGTGCAAGCACGATGGTATAGGTCAATGGATTTCGTAATTGGTTGTATTGCTACTGTGATTCGTTTCTCACGATAGTGTTGACATGTACCAGATGTGTAGGTCCCCTTAGGCTGGAGAAATAAGGTAAGGTATGCAGAAGTGTCCAATCTAAGCACACAAACTATTTTTTTTGGATAGTATAAGTAAATGTTAGGATTGAGCTAGCCTTCATGATATTTTGAGAAAGGCTAGTGTAGGATTATTTTATATAGCCTATTTTAACTTATCTGTATATCAATTAGGCTAGATTAATGAATAGGTTATTTAATAGGGTTATAAGTGGCAGGATTGTTACCTTCATGCCCAATAGTTAATTGATTATATTTAATTAAGGATGCATGTCTATGTATAGTTAATCCAGGTGTATGCTATATGTATTTATTCCGCTGTGATATTAACGGAACCCGAGAGTAGAGAATAACCCCAAATACACTCAATTAATCAACTTGGTAAAAAGTTTAAATTTTAATTAGGTAGAAGTGATAGTTACACCAATACTCTAATAATTATTTTCATATTATAGTTTTTAAAATAACTAAAGGAACTGTAGGATAGAGAGTGTTACATTTGTTGGTATCAAACCATGGCTGCCACGGTTAGCACATAACTGACTCGATAGCGGTAAATGCTAACTAGGTAGTAGGGGTAGATTCCTCAGGATAGAGACTATTACAGGTTAGTTAGCTGAGCCTAGGAAGTTGACTACTTGTGCTATGTTTTGACTTGAGGAATGGAGTGGTAGGTTAGGGAATGTACAGTATTTCCTGTGAAGCCATATATTCTCTGATAAATATTCCGTTAATGAGACTGATCACCTTAATAATGTTTATTTTGAAGAGTAAGCTATGGTGCCTCTCAAGAGAAATGGTATAAGGGATAAGGATGGAGAAGAAAATATGGCTGGCATAATGCAGACCTTAATGGGGATGGTGGAGGCCATGAGGGAACAAGCCACTGCTGCCACCCCATAGGCTACTGCTGCCACACAACAGGCAGCTACCATTACTGAAGTGCTAAGGTAAATGTAGGAGGATAGGAATGTGAATAGAAACCCTATCAATGAGGGAGAACCAATGAGGGATCAGACCTACAAGGGATGTTCTGAGTTTTAGAAAGCCAAACCTCTAACCTTTAGGGCTGAGTTTAACCCGAAGCTTGCTGAAGAATGGTTGACTCAAATGGAGAAGATGTTTGCAGTATTGGGAAATACGAATGCCCAAAAGGTACAATTCTCGACCTACATGCTAGTTGGGGGGGTTAAGCATTAGTGGAAATAAGCCAAGCAGTTAATGGAGGCCCAAGAAGTCCAAATCACCTGAAATTCTTTTAAGAAGGTGTTTTTGGAAAAGTACTTCCCTCAAAATGTAAGGAATGATAAGGAAGTGGAGTTTATGAAGTTAAGACAGGGTAACATGTCCTTTGATGAGTACCTGGCTAAGTTTGAAGAGCTATCCAAGTTTTCCTCTTACTTGCAAGTTAGGAAAGATGAAGCATGGAAGGCCATGCACTTACAGGCTGGGCTGAATCAGGAGTTGCAAAATGTTGTAGCTCCAATGGAGATAAAGAACTATGCCTTGTTCGCAAATAAGTGTTGCATAGTGGCAAAGGGCCTAACAGAGGCTGCTAAGGGGAAAAAGGAGTATAACCCCCTTAAGAGAAAGATGCTACAGGACTCTGGTAAGGGTAAAGAGGTACAGACTGGGAAGAAGCCCATGGGTGGGCAAATTGCTCCAGGTAACTACCCCAAGTGTGGGAAGAGTCATGGGAATAAGCCCTGTTTGGTGGGACAGAACATTTGCTACAAGTGTGGCAAGCCAAGACACTTTAGCAGGGAGTGGCCATTGTGGAAAAAACCAACTGGGGCTTCTAAGCCTCTAACTAGAGGGAGAGTCTACACCCTCAAGGGCAAAGAGGTAGACCGATCCGATGATTCTATAAAAGGTCAGTGTTTCATAAATGATATTCCTTTAATTGTACTATATGATTCTGGCGCTACTCATTCATTTATTTCTCATGAATGTGTGGAAAAGTTGAGCCTACTTGTGACCAGATTACCATATGACTTGTCTATTTATACTGCAGTTGGAAAACATATTTTAACTTCCTTGACTTGCCTAAATTGCCTTATCATTGTTGAAAGTAAACCTTTTGTTGTTAACCTTATCTGTCTGCCTTTAGTGGATTTAGATGTTATCTTAGGAATGGATTGGCTGCCTTATAATAAAGTGGTTTTAAATTGTTTTGAGAAGTTTGTGACTTTTATGGATACTATACTTGTGAATAGGGGTACTGAGGAAAAGATCCAAAGATTATGTTTTCTGTGTTCTTCTGAGGTCAAGATTCAGCATAAGCTTGATAGTGTCCCTGTAGTTAGAGAGTTTTCTGATCTCTTTCCTGAGGAGATCTCTAGTCTTCCACCAGAAAGAGAAGTGGAATTCTCTATAGAGTTAGTTCCCAGGGTGGGAATAGTCTCTATAGCACCATATAGGATGTCTCCCTTAGAGCTGAGTGAACTCAAGGCTCAAATAGAAGACTTGTTAAAGAAACGGTTCATTAGACCCAGTGCTTCATCATAGGGAGCACTAGTGTTGTTTGTGAAGGAAAAGGATAGAAGTATGAGAATGTGCATAGATTATAGGCAATTGAATAAAGTAACAGTGAAGAATAAATACCCACTCTCTAGAATTGATGACTTATTAGATCAATTAAGAGGAGTAGTTATGTTTAGTAAGATCGATCTGAGGTCAGGGTACCATCAGATTAGAGTGAGAAGTAAGGATATACCTAAAATTGCCTTTAGGACTAGGTATGGGCATTATGAATTCCTTGTGATGCCACTTGGTCTAACGAATGCTCCAGCTATTTTCATGGATTACATGAATCACATCTTTAGACCCTACCTTGACTAGTTTGTGATTGTGTTCATTGATGATATTCTTGTATATTCTAGAAATAGGGAAGAGCATGAACAACACCTTAGAATTGTGTTGCAAGTGTTTAAGGAGAGGCAGCTATATGCAAAACTAGAGAAATATGAGTTTTGGTTAAATGAGGTGAATTTTCTAGGGCATGTGATCACCCAAGATAGGGTAGCTATAGATCCCAGTAAGACTGAACCTGTGGTTCATTGGGAGAGACCTACAATAGTGACTGAAATTCATAGTTTCCTCGGATTAGCCAGTTACTATAGAAGGTTTATCTAAGGGTTTTCGCAGATAGCGATGCCTATGACCAAGTTAACCCAGAAGGATGTTCCATTTAGGTGAGATTCTGAATTTGAGCATAGTTTCCAAACCTTGAAGGAAAGGTTAACCACGACACCTATGTTAATTATCCCAAATCCTTTGGAAAAGTTCAAGTTGTACTGCGACGCATCTAAGAAAGGTCTAGTATGTGTCTTGATGCAAGAGGAAAAGGTAGTGGCCTATGCTTCTAAACAGTTAAGGCCTCATGAGTGCAACTACCCTACTCATGACCTAAAACTAGCAGCCATAGTTTTTTCCTTAAAAATTTAGAGGCATTACCTTTATGGGTCTAGGTTTGAGGTATTCAATGACTATAAAAGTCTCAAGTACCTCTTTGATCAAAAGGAGCTGAACATGAGATAAAGGAGATGGATGAAGTTCATTATGGATTATGATTTCGAGCTGAAATACCATTCAGGCAAAGCTAATGTGGTGGCAGATGCCTTGAGTAGGAAATCCCTTTATATAGCTCGGATGATGGTGAGTGAGATGACTTTAATTGAGAATTTTAGGAACTTGAGCTTATTACAATCAAACTACCAGATAGGATATGTCTAGGAGAATTGCGGATTGAGAATAACCTTAGGACTCAAATCCTAGAGGCCCAACAAGAGGATGAGTTCCTGAAGTCCCTGAAGGACCTAAAGGAATTCCATAAGGAGGCTGATGGAGTAATGACCTTCCAAAATAGGGTTTATGTCCCAAGTCTAGGGGGAATCAGAGAGAGCATTTTAGAGGAAGCCCATAAGAGCAACTATACTATTCATCTTGGTGCCACCAAGATGTACCAAGATTTGAAGGGGAGGTTTTGGTGGCTAGGCATGAAAAAGCACATTGCTGAGTATGCTGCTAAGTGCTTAGTGTGCCAACAGGTGAAGATAGAACATCAGAAACCTACTGGGTTGTTGCAACCTCTTGATATCCCTGAATGAAAGTGGGATAAAATCTCTATGGTTTTTGTAGTGGGATTGCCAAGGACACAGATGGGAAATAATGCTATTTGGGTGATAGTAGACCAATTAACTAAGTCTACTCATTTCCTTCCCATTAAGATTAATTTCTCTATAGATAGGTTAGCTCGTTTATACCTCTAGGAGATAGTGAGACTGCATAGAGTCCTTATTAGCATTGTCTCAGATAGAGACCCTAGATTCACATCTAGATTTTGAAGAGATTTTCAAGAAGCCTTTAGCACTAAGCTAAGCTTGAGTACCGCATATCATCCTTAAACTGATGGACAAACTAAGAGAACCATTCAGACTTTAGAGGATATGCTTAGGTCGTGTACCTTGGAGCATAAGGGAAGTTGGGATCAAAGCCTAGCATTGATAGAATTCTCATACAATAATAGTTTCCATTCTAGCATAAGGATGGCACCTTATGAAGCCTTGTATGGGAAAATGTGTAGATCACCTTTCTGTTGGTACGAGGTAGGGGAAAGATAATTGCTCGAACTCGAGTTAGTTTAGCAAACTACAAACCAAATCAGGATGATCAGGGATAAAATGGCTAGAGCCCAAGATAGGCAAAAGAAGTATGCTGACAAAAGAAGGAGACCACTGGAATTCAATGAAGCGGATCATGTTTTCCTCAGGGTATCTCCTGTTGCTAGTATAGGTAGAGCCATTAAGTCCAGAAAATTAAATCCAAGGTATATTGGGCCATTCCAAATCCTAAGAAAGGTTGGTCAATTAGCATACCAAATAGCTTTGCCCCCATTCTTATCGAACCTCCATGATGTTTTCCATGTCTCAACTTTAAAAGTATATCCATGACCTATCCCATATTCTTGATGCCAGCACAATACAAAAAGAGAATTTAACTTATCATCTAACACCATTGAGAATCATTAGGAATGAGGTCAAGCGATTGAGGAACAAGGTCATCACCCTGGTTAAGGTTTTATGGGATCAGTCATATCCACAAGAGGCAACATGGGAGAAGGAAAAGGACATGAGGAAGTTCCACCTTGAACTATTTGAATAGGTACGTTTTAATTATGAGGACGAAATTATTTTAAAGGATGGGAGAATGTAACATCCACTCCAATTATTATTAAAGAGATCTTTGATAATTGTAAATTTGATGCTTAATGCTTGAGTATATTGCATTAGTGCATCTAGTTGCATTAGTATAGGGACTAACTTGAAAGAATTACAATTCCTTAGTTGAAAGTGAGGCCAAAGACCTAAGTGAAAAGGGAAAGTGTGCTGAGACAAAATGTGCAAAGTAAACCTAGGGACCAAAGAGCAATTTCGAAAACTTTTCCTTAAACCCTAGTAGAAACCCTAAACCCTCTTCATTCTTCCAAACCTTCAGCATCTTAGAGAGAGAAGTAGAAAGGGCAAGTAGAGAGAGAATGTGCAGAGTTAGGGCTGTGAAGGGAAGGTTTCTAAAGTAAAGGGTGATTTAAGGCTGGGATTCGATCCTACAGCAAGGGAGAATCATTTCTAACACATTAAACACACACATTTCACAAGAATCAAGGTAGCAATCCATCCTAAACCCCTATATTTTTCTGAAATATTACTGTTGTTGGAAAATATGGATTTCTACATGTTTGAACTGAGGTTGGGGTTAAACCTACATTTTTTATGCTTTTCTACTTTTATGAGATGTTGTGTTGCTAAATGTATGCTCATATATGTGCTTGCAATGGATTGGAAGGGCTGGGTTGTGTTTATCTAGGGATATAGACTAGTTTTCCTTCAATGTACCATATTTGAGCTAATGGATGATAAATGTTTAATGAAAAGTAAAGCTTGTTGTATGAGAATTAAGCTTATATGTTTAGAATTGAAAATGGAATGCATTCTGGACTGGGTATTATCAAAATTATATTTTCTAAACTATAGCAGAGCATAGCAGCCGACTATTAAGTAAGAGGAAGTTGACTGTCGTGTTCTTGGAAAATCTAGAAGTGTAGACAGAGGCTTAGCAGCTGATTGCGAGATTCGTAGCAGTCGATTGTCAGGCCCGGGTTTGCACTAAGCAGTAGACTGGCCATCCTAGCAGTCGACTGTTGTGCTCTTGGAAACCCAGAAGTGCAGACAGAGGCTTAACAGCCGACTGCTAGGTTCTTAGTAGTGGACTGTCAAGCCTAGGTTTGTAACGAGCAGTCGACTGTCGTACTCATATTTTTACCCAGAATGTATTCTAGAAAGCCACCAGCTGGATGCCAGCCTGCTAGCTTACTGATTGGCACTAGAGGATTATAGAGAGCCACTAGCTAACTGCTAGCTTCCAATAGTTGACTGGCAGCCCTCCAACTTACGAAATGAGGTTTTTAATGGCAATTGAGCTTAGCAGTTCTTCATACTAACTTAATTAATAGCTCACAACATAGGTAAGCAAGGAAACTAGAAGTTTTGGGTGATGAGACCCTTATGATAGTAAAACAATGAGAGAGCAGAAAACACAAAAGGGAAAGAGAAAAGTATTCTCAGTGTATGCCTTTGGGTAGATAGGCTCATGATCGAGTGACCGATTGTCAATATGGTACAGCCATTGGGCATTCCATGGTTGTGCCATAAATTGGGGTGGTTAAACATCCACTTGAACTTAGATGATTTTGAAAATACCGTGATGGTTGCAAACTTTAAGTTAGTGTCATCTCCCAAAGGCCAATGAGAAACACGTACTTAGAGTTAAGCATAACCATAACCATAGCCCAATTCACCCTATAGTATATGTAGAGAATAACGTGTCGAGAGTGTGATCCATCGGAAAGGGATGGTGATTCCATAGTATTATGATCTGCCTAAAAATTGGAAAAGAAATGATCCAGGTAGAGTTGACGGTGATCCCATGAGAGTTATACCAGCCCCATTTGGGATGAAAGGGAGGAATCTCGCTGGTCAGAGATAATCAGCCAAAAAGGGGCAAGGACCATTAAGGTACTTGGATCCAATGGGGGATGCCTCAGAATGTACAAAAGGTTAAGGCATGACTAGATATCCATGCGCTCATTCATATAAACAATGGTGCATAGAGTTGTTGCTAGGTAATTCTCCCAATTACTCTTAGGGTATTTTAGGTACTGCTTATATGTTATGAAAGTGAAATGATGGTATGTTTACTATCACATATGCTTTATGTGAATGTAATGATGAGATTGTTGATGAATACACTTCCTAAGTTTTAAAGTTGATATGTTTTAAATGAACATGCATACATATGAGTATATAACATGATTAAGTGCCACACTCATTGCATCCTATAGTATGTTATATGTTTTATGAAAGAATGTAGAGGTTTTTCGTGCAAGCACGGTGGTACAGGTCAATGGATTTCATAATTGGTTGTATTGCTACTGAGATTCGTTTCTCATGATAGTGTTGACATGTACCAGATGTGTAGGTCCCCTTGGGCTAGAGAAATAAGGTAAGGTATGCAGAAGTGTCTAATCTAGGCACACAAATTGTTTATTTTGGATAGTATAAGTATATGTTATGATTGAGCTAGCCTTCATGATATTTTGAGACAGGCTAGTGTAGGATTATTTTGTATAGCCTATTCTAACTTATTTGTATTTGAATTAGGCTAGATTAATGAATAGAATATTTAATGGGGTTATGAGTGGCAAGATTGTTGCCTCCATGCCCAATAGTTAATTGATTATATTTAATTAAGGATGCATGTCTATGTATAGTTAATCTAGGTGTATGCTATATGTATTTATTCCATTGTGATATTGAGAGAACCCTAGAGTAGAGACCAACCCCAAATACACTCAATTAATCAACTTGGTAAAAAGTTTAAAATTTACTCGGGTAGAAGTGATAGTAACACCAGCACTCTAATAATTATTTTCATATTATAGTTTTTAAAATAACTAAAGGAACCATAGGATAGAGGGTGTTACAGGTAGAGTAATCTACACTCCCTTAAATTTTAACTGATGTTGTGAATTACTACTTTGGGAATGAATTGTGTATTGACTGGGAATGATTGCTGAACATGATTTATTTACTTAAGATTTTCATATGAGTATAGAAAAATCTTACCTGTTTATGAGATGCTCATTGTATGTTTGCTAGATTTGGCTATTGGGTGATATGCCATAGTAGCAGACTAGCTTAGGGTGGACATTCAGTAGCCGGTATGGGACGGCAGTTGAAAGTTTCCTATGAAGATTACTTTATAAATTGATGGTTGTATTTTAATTGGTCTGCATTTGTTAAGAATTATTCATTAAACCAGGACAACCCTATCGAAGGTTTAAGGAGTAAAGGGTGGATAGCCTATATGGGGTGTTGTTGTGGTTTAAGTATAGTATCCTATAACCTTGAGTTATCAGTTGACTATGTGTATGTATTGCCATATAGATTGTATGAGGATGAGACTAGCAATGTGCACATACCGGGAGATGCCCTGGAAGTTGGCTCTCACCTATCCTTGAGTAGGTGATTGGTGTTGCGGATCACAATCACAAAATAAGATATTATTTTCAAGTGATTGGTGTTACAGATCACACCTAACCAAAACCATGTTTTAGATAAAATGACATACAACTTGAGATGATTGATCACATGAGATATGTGATAGAATTATATATGAGAATTTTTCAAGCATGATTTTAAGTATGATTTTCATATATATGATGTTATACTCATGATATGTTTTGCATTGACTTCCCATGTTTATTATCATTTGAAAGTATTTAGTAATTCACTTATTCTTAAACTGATTTACGGGGAAATGTTTTCTGTTCTTGAAACAATTGAGTATGCAACTAATTTTGGAAGTAACTAAGTTGTAAGTTGCTCTACTGGGATTTATATATCTCATTAAGTTGTTTGCTCAGATGATCAAAAACAGGGGATGCTTAAGAGATAGCTAGGAATGAGAGGAATGCCAAGGCTTCTAGGAAAAGTCAGGAGAATTGTATAGTACTAAGCTGGATTTGTATTAGGTAGAAGATTTTGTAAATATTTAATGATGGACTTTTGGAATTTGTAAAATGAATCTGATGAATTATGAATTAAACTATGGATGTATGTATGGACTTAGTAATTATGGCATAGTATATCTCAATTTTCTTTAAGTGACTATTAGAATTTATATTTCAAAGTAATAAGTAATGAAATATTGTGATGTTAAAAATGTTGCATAGAATAGGTGGTTTAGTGGAATTTGAATGGACTGTGAGGGGAGTCTATTTGGGTTACACTCAACTTGTAGCTACCCTCTGACGTTCCCTAAATTTGGAAAGTGAAAAATTTACTGTAAATTTCTATGCTTCCACTAGTATATACTCTGATTTATGTAAAGTAGGATAAGGGGATTGTTATAGCTACAATTACAATATGCTTTCTATTCAACCTAGGCTTTGAGTTTTACTATAGAATTTCCTACAAATTTCTCCTACTATGAGATTTGCTAACTTGACAACTCTTCTCTTTCCCTTCCTACACTTATGTTACTTATCACTCAACCTATGAAATTCTCAAGTATGATGACATTTTAAGCCTTATTCCAGCTAAGACTAGGGATTTCTAAGCTCAATTCTTGTCTAAAAGATTATTTTCCATGTTGAAAGGCTATTAGTCAGCTGCTATATAGCTAGCAGTTGGCTGGTACTCTCTGGAGGGCTGCCAATCGACTGTCATGAAGCTGGTAGTCGACTGGTGGCTATCTAGAGTTCTAGATTTTGCAAGACAGTAGCTTGCCAGTCGATTGTTAAAAGGCTACCAGTTGACTGCTAAGAAAAACTTGAACCCAATAGTTGACTACTGAGGCTACCAGTCAACTGTTGCATTCCTGTATAAATTTATGGGTTTGTCAAGAACACAACAATCGACTGGTACATGCTATCAGTCAGCTATTATTTTCTGCAACATTTTGAAAAACCCAAGTAGATAGACTAACTAAGTCTGCACATTTCGACTAGGATAAGAAGTCTATGGATTTTATGGTGGGTTTACCTAGAACACAATTAAGAAATGATGCAATCTAGATAATACTTGATAGACTAACTAAGTCTACACATTTCTTGCCCATAAAAATAAATTTTTAATTACATAAGTTGGCCCAATCGTATATATAAGAAATATTGAGACTCAACAAAGTTTCCACTAATATAGTATATGATAGAGACATTAGGTTTACTTCTAGATTTTGGAGAGCCTTGCAAGAGATGTTTGTTAGCTATTAAATAATTTAATTGCTTGTGTATGTTATATTAGATTGCATATAGTTGCATCAGTGTAGAGATTGAATTAAATGGGATTGAGAAATTGACTTGAAATTGGTTAGGGACTAAAATGGAAAAGGAAAAAGTTTAAGTATGGGAAACACAATTTTAGCCAAAAGAATTTACTATAACTAACAAATTTTTGAAGTTTTCCACCAATGGTTCAGGGGTAAAATGGTAATTATGTATATAGTTTGAAAAATTATCATTTTGAAGATGAATAATTAGAGATTAGGATCAAATTTATAATTTTTGAGACACCTATATAGGGCCGAAAGTCAGACTTCCTCCTTATCCAAATCACATTTTAAACTTTTAGAGAGAGATAGCTTTTAGAGAGAAAAAAAAGAGAAGAAGAAGGGATTAAGCTCCACTTCTTGTAAGATTTAAATCTAGAAACGTGCCTAGGAAGGTACCTGGCACACTAGCAAACTTACAAATGAGGATTTAAGGTAGCAAAACAACCTATTCCTTCTAATTTTGAATTCACTATTCATATTATTTAAAGTGTGATTTTGATATTAATTGAAGTAAAAGAGAGGTTGAAACTACATTCTTGGTGTTTTTTATTACTATTAGGTGTTTTAAATTACATGAATATACTTATGCATGCTTAAAATAGATTATGAGAAATGAGTTTTTATCCATGAACAAAATTGAGGTTAAATGCAAGATTTTAAGGAGAGTAAGTTGTGTTTGGGGCTATTTTTGTGTGGTAAATAATGTTCACAAGTTGATTTTGAGTTCATAAATTTTAAAATGGGCTTACAAACAAGTTTTGTATAAAAATTCTAGCTTAACAACAAATCATAAAATAAAGCATAACATAATAGCCAACTGGTAGCTTGATGCAATTGATTGGCGCATTCTTCAGATTCCTAGAAACACATCTAGAGCTCTAGCAGTTGACTACCAACCCCTAGAAGTCAACTGTCATGCTCATATTTTCCAAAAAATTTCTAAGAATAGAGCAGTCGACTGTCGGGCCTATTGCAATCGACTTGTAGCCCTCAGGGTTTGGAAAATTTTACAGCCAGTGAGTTGAGAGTCGATTGCCAGGTGGTGGAAGTTGACTAATCAATCTTTGTCTTGGAAAAACGAACTCAATGACCTAGCTTGAAGTGCAATTAGCCCAAAACTCCACTCAAAAGAGAGATTTAAGCCTAGAATGTATAATGGGTAACATATAAGTTAAAAGTGAAAGATAAGGAGCAAGAATGATAAGAGAACTGAAAAGGAATGAGCATGAAACATAAAATAGAAATGTGAAAGTATTCCTAGTGTATGGATAGTGGCAGATGGGCTTATGTTGAGTGACTAACTATTAGTATGGGATGACGGTTAGGCATTCCATGGTTGAACTAAATAATTTAAAAAAAAAAACCATGATGGTTTCTAATTTTGAGTTAGTGAACTCTAGGGTGAAATAAAGGAGTCACATACTTAGAATTAGATATGACCATGGTATAAGCTGAATCACTCTAATTCATGTACTTCTAAATAGTGTTTTAAGAGATGACCTTTCAAAAGGGACAGTAATCTCTTGTATATAGGAGAAGAATTGCCAAAGTAGTGGTCAGGGAGTCTGTTGTATGTTATAAGATGATTAGAGGAAGATCTGCTAGAGTGGTGGGTAGGGACCCTATTGTATTTGGTGAATTAGGGAAGGATCTACCAGAACGGTAGGTAGGGACCCTTGTGTAACAACCTCATATTCTCTTGATTAGTCCAAATTAATGTTTCCTTAATTAATTGGATGAGTTTGCTATAAAGTATAATGAAATTGCTTGTGTAATTTAATATTTAGAATAAATATGCCAAAGGATAACACCTTCTTCCTTGTGGTAACCGAATTATAATGTGAGTAGGGAGGAAAACACTACATAAATTATAAGGTTCTTGATTTAAATTTCATTTTCATTTAGCCGAATTGAGAAAGAAAAGAAGAGTATGGAATTTAAATATATGTATACATGTGCACTCGGTGGAAGAAATGAAAGGGATGTAAGAAATTAGTTTATTCCTCCTAAATTGTAGCTGAGGAGACAAGTGAGTAGAGAGAGATTTATTTTTATTCTTATGCTAATTAAAATAATGCTTCCATTTGGTGAAGATAAAAGTGAGAAGAGGAAGAAGAATGTGACTTTTATATAACCACAAGGCAATAGAAATTGAGAAGAGAGTAAGAAAGAGAGACGTGTGGGATTAGCCTTCCTCTTTTTCTTCCCTTTTATTTTATTTTATTTTCTTTTCTTTTCCAACACAATATGGCCAAGAGATAAGTAAGCTTGTGTGAAGGTGCAGCTTGTATAAATTCATTTTTTCCTTCCTTTGGCGCCACCGAGTGATGGAATTAAATATGCATGTGTAATGCTAAAAACATGAGTCTTACGTGAAGGGAGTAGCTTACATACAATGGGTGGAGTTAAATATATATATATGCATGTAGCAAGTTAGGGAGATAGCTTCACAATTTCATAAAATAAAAATGCCAAACCGTGTAGCTTGCATGAGAAGTATATCTTGCGTGGAAGAAGCCCCTTGCGTGACCATCCAGCCTTTCATGAAGTGGAGTGTGCAGCTTGCATTGGCATAACTTACCTCCTTCCCTTCCTTGGCATGACTGAATGGTTAACATAAGAATACAAGGAAATGGCTTGTACTTGGTTACACATGGGGCTATTAAATAATAAAAATTAAGGATGAGAAGGGGGTAGCATCCAAGGGGAACTGAATAAAAAATGTAAGGGAGAGATGGAAGTAAAAAGACACACACACACGGCATGGCATTGGGTAAGAGACTGAGGGCAGCATGAGGATTAAAGAAAACACAACAATTTTGTGAGAGTAGAAAGACATAAGTTGACTAAGAAAAAAAGAAGCACAGGAGTAAGGGAAAAACTCAAAGGAAGAGCCAAGACAATTCCATTTGATTTCCTCCTTGAGTTAGCTTAGCAATTCTTTTAATTTTGTTCCATGGTTTAGAATGTATTCATCATTTTTTTTCCAAGTTTTCATGGAACATTAGTTTCCTCTCTACATTCTTAAAGATGTGAATGTCTCATTGGCTAAGCTTGTATGGTAAATAGGATGTGTTTGTTGATGTGCTAAAATGAATATTGTTATTATCATGAAAGAACTATTGTTAGTAAAATTTAGCATGTATCATGGGAAGCTCTAACATAAGATAGTGATGAAATTTTGTATTTTTGCCTAACTAGTATATGTTTTAAGTTATAGACATCAAAATGAAGGTTGCTAGCTAGAATTTGGTTTACAATTTATGACATTGCTCTTGTTGACTTACCAAATCCGAAAGTGGCCTTTGTAAGGTATGAAATGGCTTGATGAAAATTGTGTAAGAGAGACTATGTAACACCCCTATCTAGTATTACAATTTATCCAATGCAAATAGATAGGTTCAGTACATTATTCTTGTCCTTTTATTTACTTAATGTCTGAGTAGTTATGCCATTAAATTATATTAAATGGATTAGGTTCGGGATCTTTTGCTCAGATTTAAAACTTGTATACACAGGGAATAAAAGAAATGCTATACTACACATCGAAAATTAAAACCTTCATATAATTTAAATAAATACATGTCCAACAATATCAATTACAGTTCCGTAAACATGTACTAGGATATATGAAGTACCTGTCCATGGCGAGTCAGGAGACAAAAATCCTGTCACTTAGACCCCTTTACAAATTTCTAAATTGGACCGGTCCTTCACATATCCCTTCCCCAGTCCTTTCCCAATTACATCCCAGGTTTATTGCCAAAATAATAATCCTAATTCTAAACTATGTCTGGACTAGGACCCAAAAATAAGGGTTACAAAAATTTCTTAAACCAAAAATAACTCGATCTCCTGGCCCGGCTATGTGTCTGCATCTGATACATATTAGCATATAATGAGAAACGTAAGTTTCCCAATAGCTTAACAATTCGGGTTTTAAAACAACTAATATGTATTAGGGTGCAAGCACCAAAATATTTAATTCTACATTCTTGAAAATAAAATAAAATATAGCATAATTCATAAAGATAATTGGCAAGAAATGTATATGATTAATTTAATTGCCAGTGCAATCAAATGCTATTTCTTTCAAATAAAATATTGGGCATGCTATGAGAACACATTATCATACAGTTATCAAATCCATTTTATGCCTATCATTCTTGATTTACTTTTTATTCATTGGTTGTGCACACTTGGGCATCATGGACACTTGGCCACCTTTTGAAGTTCTTTATGCACACTTGGGCACATGTGGACACTTGGCCACCTTAAAACTCTTTGTGCACACTTGGGAACATGTGAACACTTGGCCACCTTTAGAATTCTTTATCAATTATTAAGGGAAATTTTCTTTTTCTTGAAAATCATTACTATTGTACATCCCTCTTTAAATTTTTTTTAATATTTCAAGAATAAATTCTCCTATATTGGAAATAAATTATAACGTATATTTCTCATGAAAATTTTAATAATTCAAGAATAAATTCCTTCTTTATTGGAAGTAAATTCTAATATACATTCCTCATGAAAATTTTAATCTTTTGAGAATAAATTCCTTCTTTATTGAAAATAAATTCTAACATACGTTCCTCATGAAAATTTTAATCTTTCAAGAATAAATTTCCCTATATTGGAAATAAATTCTAAAGTACATTTCTTATGGAAAATTTTAATATTTCCAAGGATAATTTCTCCTTCCTTAGAAATAACTTCTAAGTATATCTCTTATGAAAGATTTCATGATTAAAGAGTAATTTCTCCTTTCTTTGAAATAATTTCTAAGGTATATTTCTTATGAAAGTTTTCATATCTAAAGAATAATTTCTCCTATCTTGGGCATTTATTTCTAAGGTGCATTTCTTATAAAATTCTCTCTGAAAAATATTTTCTTTTCTTGCATTAATAATAATAATATTCTCTCTTATGACTTTCAAAATAAATTCTCATATTTTGAATCAACATCATGGTGCATAGCTTATCATTTCCAAGCATAAATTTTATGGACTTGGCCTAGGGATATTGGTTAAATTCACAAATCACTTTCTTTCTTTCATTCCTTACTAACACCCTTAAATGGTAGGGTTCCTCTCCTTTATGGTCCTCATGAAATAACACCATCTAACCCTAATTCTTTTCCAACACAATATGCATGCCATCCCAACCACTTACATTCAAACTAACCACACATGCTTAGCCAACATACACACATATTGTCAAGAATGTAGAGCCAACTTAATTTCCATGGAAAGCTTGAATATAAACATGTGGATTACATAAACTAAAACATGGAACAAAAGTTTAAATTGCTAACCTACCTCTTTGGTGCCCTAAGATGGTCTTGCTTGGCTTCCTCTTTGTTCCTTTGATTCCCTTTTGTCTTCCTCTTTGAGCACCTTTTCTTCTTCCTCCTCACACTCTTGAAGTTCTTCTCCAAATTCACGTTCTCTCCCTTTTTTCTCTCTTTCTCACATGTATGTATGTGTAGTTTCCTATGTTGTAAGCTATCTCTTCCCTTCCTCTCTTCTTTCCTCTTCACATGTGGTTTATTGTATGTATAAAAGTCTAATTTTCAATTCCCTTTTGTCTCTTTTTTTTCCTTCATGTGTGGCATTGCATGGGATTCCTAACTCTCTTTGTCTCTTGCTTAGGTGGCATGTACATGCATTTTTTTTCCACTAAAAATTTCTTTTCTTATGAAACTTAGTGCAACCCCTTTTTCCTTGCAACTTTGGTTTAACTCCTTAAACAAGTTAATGGAAAGAGGAAATCCTAAATAACTCTTTTATCTTTCCAAACTCTTCACTCTTCCCTCTCTTTTCCCACTCGGTCATGTAAGGAAGGAAGGGAGGGATCATAGGCCATTTCTTCCCAAAATCAACGCTGCACTTGCTTGCTTTACTAGGCTTTATTTAGGGTTTAGGTGCAGCCTCATTCTTCTTCACGTGTGGCTCTCTTTCCTTTCTCTACAAGTCACGTTGCATCCTTTTCCTTGATTAGCAATCTTTAATAATTCATGCTGTCATCTTTTTCCTTAATGTATGTTTAATCTTACATGAAAATTCTGCACCTTATATATTTATATATATATTTTCTTGCACTAAGTGTACTTGCAAGTACACTTTTCCTTTGCTTGCAATCTTGGCATTACTTGTAGGTTAAGTATAGTCCTCTTTACTTGTCAAATTGGTTTTACTTCCTCCCACTTTTCACATGTGAATTTCCTTGCAATTCCCATGTCCCTATTTATATGGTTCATGGAAAAATTCTGCACCTTTTGGTTTTGCTTGCTGCCTTTATGTATTGGTTTATTAAATTCCCTCCATGCATACATACACAATAAAATTCTGCATCCTTTACTTTTGCCTCACGCAAGCCACATATCTTGGTTTCTTTCTCCTTGCCATATACACACATACTCATTGTACATATAATTTTTTTTTGAATGCTTTTGGTCTTCTTTCCTATCCATTTCACTTGAGGCTTGGAATTTCCATGCATAAAAATAGAATTCTCATTCCCTTCTCTCACATAGGATGCATGCATGGCACACACATGCATATATTTAAATTCCTTCCTTTCCCATGCATGTATTAACAGAGATTGTTTTTACAGACTAAAATTGAATTATGATGCTAATTGCATGTAAACTGAATTTGGCACGATTTTGGAGGCTGACGGCTGAAATTGAGAGGCTTTTAGGAGTCAGAAACGCGATTTGAGAAAAAAAAAATGACCCGACGATAAGATGCTGATAAACGGAATTTCAGACTTCGATTTCTCATACAAAGGCTGAAACTTCTGCTTGGGAACTCGTGCCAACGTTTGGATGGAAGTCAACATCCCGAAGTTTCCCCGGATGGTCTGGGAAAAGTCAAAATTGCCCTCAAAAGCTTTAAATTCTTCGGAACCCTGCCATTTCCACCATTTCCTTCTCTCTCCTCTCTCTCCCCTTTCCTCTACCATGCGCCACCACCTGGGCCACCGTGGGCCACCACCTGACCCACCAACTGTCACACCTCGCCACCCTCGACCTCAGGCAGCCACCCACAACCACCAATGGCCGCCAGAGTCACCAAAAAATGCATTTTCTTCCCCTCTATCACGAAAATTGTGCGACGCCGTGATCTCTGCCGTCAGCCACCATTGACTGTCATCGCTACCACCAGCGTGTAAGCTGAGCTGCCAGCTTCCTACCCCAGCTCGTAGCTGCCAAACGGAGCCTCTACGCACGTAGATCGAGAGAATTTTTGTTCACCATGTGTCAATCTTCAGGGTTAAAAAATGCCATCTAAACGGATGTGAACCACCGCGCCACCACCATATTCACACCCCTCCACTGTACGCTACCGTGCACCACCACCAGAGAAGCCAAAAAGACACCCAAGACTGCCCCAAAATATATTTCCATCATTCGGCAACCCCGGTAGGTCCGATTCACCTAAAACTAATGATTTTTTATTGAATTGACTACTGACACGTATAAGAAATAAATTGACTTAGGAAATTGTGTAATCGAACTTAGGACTATAAAATAAATGATGTAACGAGGTTAAATATTCACTTAAATGTCTAGGGAATTGATTAGGTTTGAAATTCGAGGATACAAGAAGTCCCGAATTGATTTTAGAGCAAACGGAGACCAGGTAGGATAATTTACGCTTCCTGAACGTTAGAATTGATTATGTGGATACCTAAAGCTTAGATTTAATTGCATGGATTTATGTGCTACTTTCGATGGACTAAATTGCATGCCTGTGTGCTGGAAATTCCAATTACATGTTAGACGATTTGTTTATACAGTTTAGATGCCATTAGGACGGATTTACTTAGGGTACTTGATAACTGGTATGGGATGGCTGTTAAGTATCCCGAGTGCAGGGGATTTTTATAAAGATATTATTTTAACCAGAATTAGCCTACACTGCGTTAGAGATCACGCGATAAATCAGGATAACCCTAAGAAAGGTTTAAGGAGTATAAATGGGGATAGCCTACACGGGGAAACGCTGTGATTTAGGCGTAATACCCTAGAACCCTGAGAAATAGCCGACCGTGTGCATATGAGTTTGAATAGACTGTATGAGGATGAGAATTGGCGTATGTGCACATGCTAGGGGATGCCCTAGATGTTGATTCTCACCCAGTCCTTGAGTGAGTGATTGGTGTTACGGATCACACTCACAACATAGGCGAGATTTGGGTGATTGGTGTTACGGATCACACCCAACGATAAGAGACGTAAATTCTCTGGATGACATGCAATTGGAGGATTTTAGATACAGTCGCAGATGATTTGTAGCCGATATGGATTTAGATACACTGGGCATAAGTTTTGATTCGCTTTTGATTACTGATTTTCAAAGAAATAGATTTGATGATTCTTAGAACTTCCCGTGATTTCCATACGATAAACTAATTTTTTAAAAGATATGGTAATTCATGAATTTTGAATTGATTACGGGAAGTTTGTTTTCGGTGCTTGCACCTCTGAGTAATCAACCAGATTTTGAACTATATTATAAATTGTAAATTATTCTACTGAGATTTCAATATATCACTAGATTGTTTGCTCAGATGAACAGGAACAGGGACCTAGAAGTTAGCTGGGCAAAGCATTGATGATAGACAGGAGAGCAGCGTAGTCTAGGCTTGAATTGTAAAGTATATATGTATACTGATGATGTTTATATTGGATTTTGTAATTTCTGTTTTTCTTTTGTTGTTGGATTGGTTGTAAATTTCTGATTTGGATGACTGTTGTACCTTGGGATATGTTCGAAATACAGGGGAGACTCTGCTGGATTTTTGGTATACTGCTATAAATGTATGTAATTAAGTTGGAAATTGCATGAATGAATTATACGTTGTATGTATGGATTTTAGTGTATCATTCCAGAGTATCTTGTGATGAATGCATGAAAAATTAGTATAGCTGCATGTGAATTAGGGTTGAACGAAATCTGAATGGATGACGAAATGTCTATTTAGGTTACGCTCACCCAGTAGCGATCTCCTGACATTCCCATATCGGGAATAACTATTTCTAAAACCCATATGCTTCTGCTATACAGACAGAGGATAGTATATCGTGGACTATGGGGTTGTTACAATTATGGTATCAGAGCCCGGTTTGTCGGTTGTCTGGTTTAGTGGGTTAGGAATTTTGAATCTTTGGGCTTGCAACTTTAGGGTTTTAATTGACGTAACTCTGGAATATTAGGACTTAATCTTGAATCGATAAGTAATGGAATGGATTTAATGCCTTTCTGTTAACTGTTGCTATTAAGACTAATCTGTTTGCTTTCTATGTTAGATAATTGTGGCAGAACCTAGCAGGGATAACACCCGTAGGCCTAGAGAATGGCCAAGACATAGGAGCTAGGGCGCTTCAGGTAGTGGCAGCATGGAGACTGATGTCGACATGCGAGATATGATGGAGTCTATACGGAGAATGGCCGATTCTATGAGGGATCAAGCCACTACTAGTGCCAACGTAATGAGGCAGCAATAGGGACAGGAAAACTAGGAACGATGGAGCCACCCAGAATGCCAATCCGTTATATCAGGGATGGATAAAATTTCAGAGAGCAGGTCCATCCTCTTTTGTAGGTGCCTCTGATCCAGCCATAGTAAAAGGCTGGCTGAAAGACATGGAGAAGATCTTCAGGTTGTTGCAATGTGACGACGAATAGAAGGTTACATATGCAACATATATGTTGAAAGGTCAAGCAGAACAATGGTGGATAGGTGCCCAATAGTTGATGGAAAGCAGGGGTATCTCGCTCAACTGGGAATCCTTCAAGGGAGTCTTCATGGAGCAATACTTCCCTAAGAGTGTCAAACAGTTAAAGGAAGCATAGTTCTTAAAGCTCACCCAGGGAGCCAGACCATTCGAGGAGTATTTGAGACAGTTTGAAGAGCTATCCAGATATTCTACATACCTACGGATGCACTATGATGAAGCCTGGAAGGCAAAGCAACTAGAAGAGGGTCTAGACTTACCAATGAAGACTTAGCTAGCCCCACTTGAGATCAGAGACTTTACGATACTGGTAAACAAGTATCGAATCTTGAGTAAAAACCTGGAGCAGAGACAAGCCCAGAATATGGCCCAGAGGACAAGAAACTAGCCAATACCAGCAACCAGGAATCTCAATGTGAGAGGCAATATGTTTAAACCGCAACGAGGGTCTTCAAGCGGTAGTAAATGGTCTGATAATGCACCTTGTTAGAAATGTAGGACCAGGAACCCTAATCAACTATGTTGGCATCAAGCTCCATTACAATGTTACAGGTGTGGAGGTACGGGACACATGGCAAGATACTGCCCCTCTAGAGGGAACCAACAGACATCTGGTGGCCGAAAACCACAGGCTCCAGGGAGAGTTTTCACTCTGGATGCAACTAACGTCGATAGGTCATCAGGTTTGATGCAGGGTAGAGGTAAAATTTATAATTTTCCTTTGATAGTATTATTTGATTCGAGTGCGACGCACTCTTTTATTGCTGATGCATGCATAGAGAAAACAAAATTACCTGTACAAACCCTGCCCTGTGATTTATATATATCCACACCCTTGGGAGAAGCCACTATGTCCTCACATATATGCCTAAACTGCCCCTTAACCATTGATGATACCTTTTTTATCATGGACCTAATGTGTATACCCTTGACTATGATCGACATCATTTTAGGAATGGATTGGTTAATTAGGACTCAGGTCTTGTTAAACTGTTTTGAGAGGACAATCACTTACTTGGATAACGTGCCTGAGCGTTGGAGTGACAGAGCGTGTGAGATAGGTGATATGTCCCTCAATCTCTCTAAGGTATAGTTACAGGATAGGTTAAGCAAAATCCCAATCGCTAGTGACTTTTCAGAGGTATTTCCTTTGGAAGTAAGTAAACTGCCACCATATAGAGAGATAGAATTCACTATTGACCTAATTTTGGGTGCGGGCCCAATAGCTATGACTCTATACCGAATTGCCCCAGTGAAATTGAGGGAATTAAAGGTCTAACTTGAAGATATGTTGGAGAAAGGGTTCATTAGGCCAAGTGTATCACCATGGGGAGCCCCAGTCTTATTTGTAAAGAAGAAAGATGGGAGTTTAAGATTTTGTATCGATTATCGGCAACTGAACAAGGTGACCATTAGAAATAAATACCCTTTACCACGTATTGATGACTTGTTTAATCAGTTGCAAGGTGTGACTGTTTTTTTTAAGATAGACTTAAGATTAAGATACCACCACATTTGGGTTAGAGAGGAAGACATCCCTAAAACAGCGTTTAGCATGAGATACGGCCACTATGAGTTTCTAGTGATGCTGTTTGGATTGACAAACGCACTCGCTGTCTTCATGGACTATATGAACAGAATCTTTAGACCCTACTTAGATTAGTTTATAGTGGTATTCATTGATGATATCTTAGTCTAATCCAAGACTCACGAAGAGTATGCCCAGCATCTTAGCACGGTGCTACAGATACTGGAAGAGAAACAATTGTATGCTAAGTTATAGAAATGTGAGTTTTAGTTGGAAGAAGTTAAATTTCTTGGACACATGGTAAATGGGGAAGGAATAGCAGTAGACCATAAAAAGATTGAAGCAGTATTAGATTGGGGTCAACCAAGAACGATCACCTAGATTAGGAGTTTCCTGGGTTTGGCCGGCTATTACAGGAAATTTATCCAAGGATTTTCTCAAATAGCCTTGTCATTAATCGGTTAACTCGGAAGGGTGTGAACTTTGAATGGAGCGAGCAGTGTGAGAATAGTTTTCAGACTTTCAAAGAGAAATTGACCACCGCTCTTATATTAATCCTTCCGAAACCCTTAGAACCCTTCACAGTGTATACAGATGCATCATTGAAAGGCTTAGGATGTGTCTTAATATAGGATGGGAAAGTTGTGGCTTATGCATCACAACAATTGAAACCTGAAGAGGAAAACTACCCTACCCATGACTTAGAATTAGCTATCGTCGTGTTTGCCCTGAAGATTTGGTGACATTACCTATATGGGGCTGTATTCGAGGTGTATAGTGATCACAAAAGCCTTAGGTACTTGTTTGATCAGAAGGAGTTGAACATGATGCAGTGTAGGTGGGTAGAATACTTGAAAGATTTTAATTTTGAATTGAAATACCAAGTAGGGAAAGCAAATGTCATAGCAGATGCATTAAGCCGAAAGTCACCACAATTAGCTAGCCTAATGGTAGGTGAGATGAGGTTACTTGAGGATTTTAGGAATCTCAGCCTCAACGTAATCTCGTTTTCAAAAAGATCAGTGATGAGTGACTTCTTGATAACCCGCGAGTTAAGAGAGCTGATTAGACAAGCCCAACTAGAGGATGAATCCTTGGAAGTATACGCCAACCAACTCGATTTTGGACTAGCCCCTGATGGAGTACTAATGTTTAGGAAGAGGGTAGTGATTCCAAACCATCAGGAGATGAAGGAAAAAGTGCTAGCAGAGGCTCATCGAAGCCATTATACTATTCACCTAGGTATTTCCAAGATGTATCAGGATCTAAAGAGGAATTTTTGGTGGCTTGGTATGTGGAAGCACATCACGAACTACGTGAATGCCTGTTTGACTTGTCAATAGGTTAAGATAGAACATCAAAAACTCGCAAGGCTGTTGAAACCATTGGAGATATCAGAAAGAAAGTGGGATCAAATAACCATGGATTTTGTGGTAGGATTACCTAGAACACTAGTTGGATTTGATGCCATTTGGGTGATAGTGGACAGGTTGACCAAGTCTGCTCACTTTTTGCCTGTTAAGATGTGATACTCTATGGAGAAATTGACCGAATTATACGTTAGGGAAATCGTAAGATTACATGGAATACCATCAGGTATAGTATCTGATCAAGACCCTATGTTTACTTCGAGATTCTGGCAATCCCTACAGCAAGCCTTAGGAACCCAGCTTAAGTTTAACATAGCCTATCATCCTCAAACTGACGGGCAATCTGAGAGAACTATTCAGACTTTAGAAGATATGTTGGGGGCTTGTATGCTATAACAGAAAGGGAGTTAGGATAAACACCTACCGTTGATAGAGTTTGCATACAATAATAGTTATCACTATACCATTGGTATGGCACCTTATGAGGCTCTGTATGGGCGAAGTTGTAAATCACCTTTGAGTTGGGTAGAGATGGGGGAGAGTACCCTGTTGGGACCGGAGATTGTACAAGAAACCACTGATCAGATCAAAATGATCAGGAAAAAGATGAGGGTTGCCCAACAGAGATAGGAAGCATATGCAAACAAAAGAAGACCTTTAGAATTCAATGAGGGAGAGCATGTATTCCTAAGAGTGTCCCCCACCACGGGTATTGGTAGATAGGTAAAGACCAAGAAATTAAGCCTTAGATTTCTAAGACCATTCCAAATCCTACAAAGGGTCGGTCCCGTCGCCTACCAAATTGCCTTACCTCTCTATTTTTCCAATCTACATGATGTCTTTCATGTCTCCCAACTTCATAAATATGTCCCAGACCCTGCGCATGTATTGGGGAATCAACCAATAATATTAAATGAAAATTTGACTTATGAATCTACTCCTGTACAAATCATTGACTTTAAGACTAAGCAACTCCGAAGTAAAATAATCCCTTTAGTTAAGGTACTTTGGCAGGATGTAGCGTCGCAGGAGATAACATAGGAGAAGGAAGACGAGATGAGGCAACGATACCCAGAACTATTCACAGGTATGAATTTTGGGGACAAAATTTCTTTTAAGGGGGGGAGAATGCAATAACCGAGATTGTTTTTACAGATTAAAACTGAATTTTGACGCTAATTGCATGTAAACTGAATTCGGCATGATTTTTAAGGCTGACGGCTAAAACCGAGAGGCTTCCAGGAGTCAAAACTGTGATCTAATAAAAAGAAACGTGACCCAGCGATAAGATGCTGATAAACGAAGTTTTAGAC
Organism: Senna siamea; assembly: GCA_031216115.1. NCBI lineage: Eukaryota > Viridiplantae > Streptophyta > Magnoliopsida > Fabales > Fabaceae > Senna > Senna siamea. The sequence goes on from CM062354.1 coordinate 17,533,582, forward strand.
TTTGATTTCTCAGATAAAAGCTGAAACTTCTGCATAGGAACACGTGCCAACGTCTGGATGGCAGCCAACGTCCTAAAGTTTCCCCGAGTGGTCCACGAAAAGTCAAAATCGCCCCCGAAAGTTTTAAATTCTTCGGAACCCTGCCATTTCCACCATTTCCTTCTTTCTCCTCACTCTATTTTCTCTCTCTTCTCTCTCCTCCTTCCTCCACAGTGCACCACCACTTAGGCCACCATGGGCCATCACCTGACCCACCAACTGTCACACCTCGCCATCCTCAACCTCAGGCAGCCACCCACGGCCACCAACAGCTGCCAGAGTCATCAAAAAATGTAGTTTCTTCCCCTCCATCATGAAAATCGTGCAATGTCGTGATCTCTATCATCAGCCACCGTTGACCATCACCACCGCCACCAGGGTGTAGGCCGAGCTGCCAGCTTCCTCCCCCAGCTCGCAGCCACCGAACGGAGCCTCTACGTGCGTAGATCGAGAGAATTTTTATTCACCGTGTGTCGATCTTCAGGGATGAAAAATGCCATCTAAACTACCGTGAATCGCTGTGCCACCACCATATTTAGACTCCTCATCTTGAGGGATTCACCATGGTGTAATTTTCGAGGCCAACCGCACCCTTCCACCATGTGCTGTCTTGCTCTGCCGTGTACCACGTTCAGAGAAGCCAGAAAGACATCCTAAAGTGCCCTGAAATAGATTTCCATCATTCGGCAACCTTGGTAAAGTCCAATTCACCTAAACCTAATGATTTTTTATTGAATTGATTGCCGAACGCGAATAGGAAATAAACTGACTTAGGAAATTGTGTAATCAGACTTAGGACTATAAAACGGATGATGTAACAAGCTTAAATATTCATTTAAATGTCCAGGGAATTGATTAGGTTCAAAATTCGAGGATACAAGAAGTCCCGGATCGATTTTAGAGTAAACAGAGACCAGGTAGGATAATTTACGCTTCCTAAACGTTAGAATTGATTATGTGGATACCTGAATGCTTAGACTTAATTGCATAGATTTACGTGCTACTTTCGATGGACTAAATTGCATGCTTGTGTGCTGGAAATTCCAATTGCTTGTTAGACGATTTGTTTATCGAGTTTAGATGCCATTAGGATGGATTTACTTAGGGTAGGGTACTTGATAGCTGGTATGGGATGGCTGTTAAGTATCCCGAGTGCAGGAGATTTTTATAAAGATATTATTTTAACCAGAATTAGCCTGGACTGTGTTACGGATCACGCGATAAATTAGGACGACCCTAAGAAAGGTTTAAGGAGTATAAGGGGGATAACCTACACAGGGAAACGTTGTGATTTAGGCGTAATACCCTAAACATTGAGGAATAGCCGACCGTGTGCATATGAGTTCGAATAGACTGTATAAGGATGAGAATTGGCGTATGTGCACATGCTAGGGGACGCCCTAGATGTTGATTCTCACTCGGTCCTTGAGTGAGTGATTGGTGTTACGGATCACACTCACAACATAGGCAAGATTCGGGTGATTGGTGTTACGGATCACACTCACAACATAGGCAAGATTCGGGTGATTGGTGTTACGGATCACACTCACAACATAGGCAAGATTCGGGTGATTGGTGTTACGGATCACACTCACAACATAGGCAAGATTCGGGTGATTGGTGTTACGGATCACACTCACAACATAGGCAAGATTCAGGTGATTGGTGTTACGAATCACACTCACAACATAGGCAAGATTTAGGTGATTGGTGTTACGGATCACACTCACAACATAATCAAGATTCAGGTGATTGGTGTTACGGATCACACCCAACGATAAGAGATGTAAATTCTCTGGATGACGTGCAATTGAAGGATTTTAGATAAGGTCGCAGATGATTTATGGCCTATATAGATTTAGATACATCGAGCATGGGTTTTGATTTGCTTTTGATTACTAATTTTCAAAGAAACAGATTTGACGATTTTTAGAACTTGTCGTGATTTCCATGCGATAAACTGATTTTTTAAAAGATAAGGTAATTCATGGATTTTGAATTGAATATGGGAAGTTTGTTTTTGGTGCTTGCACCGTTAAGTAATCAACCAGATTTTGAACTATATTATAAATTGTAAATTATTCTACTGGGATTTCAATATCTCACTAGGTTGTTTGCTCAGATGAACAGGAATAGGGACCTAGACGTTAGCTGGGCAAAGCATTGATGATAGACAAGAGAGCAGCGTACTTTAGGCTTGATTGTAAAGTATATATGTATACTGATGATGTTTATATTAGATTCTGTAATTTTTTCTTTTCTTTTGTTGTTAGACTGGTTGTAAATTTTTGATTTGGATGACTGTTGTACCTTAGGATACTTTTGAAATACAGGGGAGACTCTGCTAATTTTTAGTAGGGTTTATCGCTATAAAAGTATGTAATTAAGTTGGAAATTTCATGAATGAATTGTACGTTGTAACTATGGATTTTAGTGTATCATTCCAGAGTATCTTATGATGAATGCTTGAAAAATTAGTATAGCTGCATGTGAATTAGGGTTGAATGGAATCTGAATAGACAATGGAATGTCTATTTAGGTTACGCTCAACCAATAGCGATCCCCTGACATTCCCATATTAGGAATAACTATTTCTAAAACCCATATGCTTCCGCTATGTAGACAGAGGATAGTATATCGTGGACTAGAGGGTCGTTACAATGCATGCTTAACCTTTCCCACTTGCATGCACACACACATGCACATATTTTTAAATGTTGCATTCTATCTTGCTTTTCTCTTGGCACTTAGGCTAGGTGACTCAAAAGGAGAAATAGAGAATAAAATTAAGCAAGTAAATTTGCCCTTCTTTAAGATAATTCGTCTAATAAATTACAAAGTATTTAATGTATAGCTAATCATTAAATGACACAAGTAATTGTATCCCATTAATGAAAGAACATTAATTTAAAATTATGGGGTGTTACAGACTACACTTTCGTTTTGGCTAAGAGAAAGAAAGAAAATATGGTTAATCAAGGTATAATTAACTAGTTCACTTTTTGCAGATGATTAAGCTCATGTTATCATTAAAATGTAAAAATTTAGATAGTTTTGTAACATTAAATTTAATGTGTAGCATGAACCAAGAAAGCAAGTGGAATAAATTATTAATGGCAATGGTTACACAAATTAAATGTGGAAGAAAGTACCTTAGAAATTAATGCATGATATCATTAGGATGTAACATGCATTTATCATTGGACATTTATTATTTGTAATATATAAGTTTTATAAATTCTGTTATGATGTATGAAATTTTATTTCCACTATGCTTATGAGTTTTGATCTTAGCAAAAGAACCTGAACTTAATCCACTTTAATACTACTTAATGGTATAAATGCTTAGATGTTATAGATGAATAATTAAGGTTCAGAATAATATACCGAACTTATCTGTTTACATCAGAGGAATTGTAATACTATATAAGGGCATTACACTTTGTGTAGTTGGTGTTAAGGTAGATTGTACTTAGAATCACTCGGGGACGCTCTAGATAGTACACAAACTACAGTTGAGAACAGATAATACATTGTTAGCAATTAAGAATTGCTGGTAGTTATAGACTATGAAAAATTCACTAATGGGTGATGATTAATATGAGGAGTAGTTCGCTTGATGACTTCCTGATTTCTCTTGTTGTTATAATGTTTTGGCTATGACCATGATGATATACTCTACTTCCTTATTGCTCTATATGTGAAATTAATTATGCTACCAGTATAATATGATTATATGTATATGAATATCCTATGTGATGGATATATAATGAATTATGCATGCATTAATAAGTATGATATGCGATTATATTCATGCATGGTAACCCATTAGGCATGATTGTTATATGATGATAAAAGAATGTAGTGTATTTTTCATATGAGTACGGTGATACAAAATAGTGGTTTTATAAACAGGTTGTTATTGCTACTGAGATTATTCTCATGAAAAATGTTGGTTTGTATAAGATGTCTAGGTAGCAAGTGCTTTTAGAGATAGAAGTGGAGTATGTGGAATTACCCTTCTTGGGGTATTTTCCTATCATTAAAGAATTTTGGGTGTTGTTATTGGTGGAAATTCCTCCAGTATTGTGAAAAGATGGGGAAGGATATTTTGAATATTTTGGACATGTAGATAAATATATTGAGATAAGAAAAGAATAAAGGCATATATGTATAAGAATATGTGAGGAAAAAGGGGTATGAGTGGCAGGATTGTTTCCTCCTCACCTTGATTAACTAATTTTGAAAACTCACATCTATAGTTATATGTCTTGATAAGTAACTAATGTGTATGTAACTAATCATGTATGTGAATAAGTATGTATATATATATATTTTTTTAAATTAAATTTTTTTGCTACATAATGTGTGAGAACCCTAGTGTACCAACCCAAAATAATATCACTTAATAACTTAACTTAGTAAAAATTTAAAATATAACTCGAGTAAATGTAGTAGTAACTCACTAATCCTGTATTAAATTATATTATTATTTGATTAACAAAAAGGAATCATAGGGTTGGGGGTGTTACATGCACTACTTGATTGATCATTGAATTGGAAATTTTTTAGAATCATTTGCAAAATTTTCCACACTTCAAATTTGAGATTTAAGCCTATTTTGAGCATTCGATACAATTATGCTGCTGATTTTCTTGTTTAAATGTGCATTTTTCTTGAATTATGCTTCTAGAACTTGCTCTATAATGCTTGTTGAGGTCACGTGAAGTTTTTAATACCATGAAAAGATTTGGGCAACTTAGGATACACTACTTTTGGCTAAAAAGCCTACCCTCGTGTTCCACTTAGTTGGCCACTATTGAGCCTTGACATCTTCATTTCTTATACCTTTACACTTTATATTTCCTTTCTCTGCATTATCTTCTTTTTCACCTTGTATGCTAGAATTTGTGTGATTTGCTCTTCATATTTGGATTAAAATGCATTTTCTTGATTGAGTATAGTTCACTAAGTCTTTTCTAAGTCTTTTCTTCATTTTAGATGCTACCTTCAATCCAAAGTTGTATATGATTTAAACTACAAGAAAAAAAAAAGATAAATAAATAAATATCATAGTAGTCTTTTGGATATTCTACTCTTTGAGCATCCCTTAGTATATTGAAAACTTGGAGAAATTTTTTTGTATTCAGCATTTTACTGCATCTAATCCTTTGAGCTTTTATGAAGTTAAGATTGCATAAGTTTCCAGCATATGTATCACTTCTATCCAAATTTTTCCTTACCCCTTACCTCAACCTCATTACAATCTCGTCAAGACCCTTTAATCTTGATATTCAATTGTTTGCAGTAGAGAAGACAAGATTTATGAGCAAGCATATAGTAGGCAGATTCATATAAAATTTCTTGAGGGATCTGTACTTTACCTTGATACACTCTGAGTGATTTAAGTGATCCCTGCGAGGCAATGGTTCTTAAATAATTAATATTGAGTTGCTAGTTAAGTTTTGTATGCATTGTTATTATCTCTATTTTGTGTTAAAATTTTGTAATTTTTTTCGTAGTTTCACTTGAGATGTGTTGGGTGTTGTCAATTGTGGATTGGACTAGGTATATTTTTAGGGGCTATTGTTGTTTGGTTGATGATTGAGTTATTTTCTTAAGGACAAGTAGAGGCTTAAGTATGGGGTGATTTGATGTGCCTTATTTTACACATATTTGCTTGATGTTATTTGTCCATTTTATGAGGTTTTTTTGTGTTTCCTTTTTCATTTCAAGAGTCATCATTAGTAGTGGAGTAATTATAGAGATTAAATGGTTCAGAAAACTGGCCTAGAACATGCCCGTGTTGGCTACAACTCCTAGAACATAGCTATGTTGGCTGTAATGTAACGCCCTTATCTAGTATTATAATTCCTTCGAGGCAAAGAGATAGGTTTGGTACATTATTCTTATCCTTTTATTTAATTAATGTCTGAGCAGTTATACCATTAAGTTTCATTAAGTGGATTAGGTTCGGGATCTTTTGCTCAGATTAAAACTCGTATGCACAGCAGAATAAAAAGAAATACTATACTACACAGTGGAAAGTTAAAACTTTCATGTAATTCAAATAATACAAATCCAATAATGTCCATTACATTTTGATAAGCATGTCCCCAGATATATGAAGTACCCATCCATAGGGAATCAGGAGACAACAGGTCTGTCACTCAAACTCCCTTGCAAATTTCTAAGGATGGACCGGTCCTTCACATATTCTTCCCCAAGGATATCCCATGTACATCTCATAATGTAGCCAAAAGAATAGTCCTAAGTCTAAACCAAATATATCTGGACTAGGATCCAAAATAGGGTTACAAAAATCTCACTTAAAACCAAAATGAAACTTCTATCTCCCGACCCTACTAAGCCTCCTCATCTGATACATATTAGCATGTAAATGAGGGACACAAGTTTCCCAGTAGCTTAACAATTCGGGTTTAAAATCATTTGATATGTATCATGGTGCAAGCACCAAATATTTAATCCTACATTCTTGAAAATAAAAATATAGCATTATTCATAAAGATAAATTGGCAAGCAATATATGATCAAAATAAATGTTAATGTGAGAAAATAATATTTCTTTCGAATAAAACATCATGGCATACTATAAAACGCATTATCACAAAATTAACAAAACCATTTATGCTTATCATTCTTAACTTACTTTATACATTAGTTGTGCACACTTGGGCACTGTGGACACTTGGCCACTTTTTTAAATCTTTGTGCACACTTGGCTACTTGTGGACACTTGGCCACCTTTATAATTCTTTGTGCACACTTGGGCACATGTGGACACTTGGCCACCTTTAAAATTATTTGTCAATTTTCAAGGGAAATCTTCTTTTTCTTGAAAATTAATACAAGTGTACATCTCTTTGAAATTTTAATATCTTCAAGAATAAAATTCCTCTTTCTTAGAAATTAATATTAATGTACCTTTCTTATGAAAATTCTATTAACTTCAAGATTAATTTTCCATCCCTTGAAAATTAATGCTAATGTACATTTCTTGTAAAAATTCTAATAACTTCAAGAATAATTTCCCTTTCTTGGAAATTAATGTAAATGTACATTTCTTAAAAAAATTCTAATATTTCAAGAATAATTTCTCCTTTCTTGGAAATTAATTCTATTGTACATTTCTTATAAAAATTATAATATTTCAGGAATAATTTTTTTTCATGGAAATTAATTCTATTGTACATTTCTTATAAAAATTCTAATATTTTCAAGGATAATTTCTCCTTTCTTGGAAAATTAATTTTCTAATGCACATTTCTTATGAAAATTCTAATATTTTCAAGGATAATTTCTCCTTTCTTGGAATTAATTTTCTTATATAATTCTACCAAATTCAAGAATAATTTCCTTCCTTGAAAATAATAATATCCTTTCTTATAAAATTCTACTAAGTCAAAAATAATTTCCTTTCTTGCAACAATAATAATATCCTCTCTTATAAACTTCAATAATAAATTCCCATATTTTTTGAATTAATATTATGGTGTATAGCTTATAGATTCCAAGAATCAATTTCATGGACTTGGCCTAGGGAGATTTGTTAATTTGCAATTAAATTCCTTCTTTTATTCCTTACTAACACCATTAAATGGTAGGGTTTCTTTCCTTTATGGTCATCATGAATTTAACATTACCTAACCCTAATCCTTTTCCATCAACCATATGCATGACATCTCATCCACCAACATCCCAATTAATCACATATGCTTAGCCAACATACACACATTTTTTCAAGAATGTAGGAAGAGAAGTATGTTCCATAGAAAGCTTGTAAATACATGTTGGTTGCATAAACTAATGCATGGAACACAATCTTAAATTGTTAACCTACATTGATGGTGAACTAAGTTGGATTTCCCCTTTCAGTTTTCCCTTGCTCTTTCCCTTTTTTGGCCAACCTATCCCTTTCCTTGGTCACAAGCTTTTTGTGAGTGCATACAAAGTCTCACGCCACTCTCCTTGTTCCTCGTAGATACATGTCTGAGTGTGTGATGCATATGTTCAATGGCAACACTTAATTGCACTTTTCTATTGGCTTAGGTGGCATGTGCATGCATCCAAGTATGAAGTGTTCTCTCTCTTCTTCCTCTTGCCTTGCGTGGGGGTGTATGTATGTCACTAATTGAATTTCATTTTCATTTCCATGAGTGATCTAGTGTAGCGCATTCTTCATTTATTTTTTTGTTTATTTCTTGTTTATTATTAACCTTGCTTATGCCACATGTGTACCTCCAAGTACAATTTGCTTTGCTTGCAAGTTACCCTATCCTTTTCTTTCACGCCATCCCTCATGAGCTGCACCTTTCTTCCCTTTTTTTTTCTTCTTAATTTCACCTTCATATTTTGGTATACTTAAGCATGGTGCATGTGTATGTATCTTAGAAAAATTTTTGTACCTCTTCTTTTTTGGCTCTTTGGTCATGCTAATAGTAGGCAAGGAGGAAGAAACATCAGCTGCACTTTCTCTCTTTTCTTTTGTTTGCAATACACATTTACTTAATGTTCATGCCAGCTCACTCTCATGGGTCACATTGTATATAAAAATTATAGAACAAATTGGGATTTCATGTGGCTTAAGTGCACCCTTATTTTTCCTTGCAATATTTGATTTACTTCTTACTCTAATCTTCACGCTAGCCTTCCTTTCTCATCACCTTTTCTATTCGTGTAGTGGCTGCATGCTTTCTCCTCTTTGCTCCTAATTATTCTTAGCACCCCTTAGCTCCACGTGTGGTTTTTAGTGTAGTCTTAGTGCAGCCTCCTTTGTCCCTCATTATTTTTGGTTTATTATTAATTTAGCATTGCTTATGGATGTTTCTTTTTCTTCACACAAGGCCAAGGTCTTGTGCATGTAAAAGTATTAAATTATTTCCCTTCTCCTTGCATCTTTAGAGAAAAAAAAATTCTACACCTTGTACTTTCTTGCTTGTAACCTTGGTAATTCTTTTCCTTGCAATCTTTGATTTACTTTTCCCCCCAAATTCACGCTGCATGCTCATACATATTCAACTCCACCCTTGCACCCAAGTCAGCCCCCTGTCACGTAGGATACATACAAGGCACACACACACACACATGTGAATTTTCTTTTTTCCACGTTGGAAGCAATTCAAGGGAGGGGAAACTTGTTTCACACGTTGTTCTTTCCCTAACCATGTCATTTATACATTTTGTAAAAAATTTTTACACTTCATGCTTAATTATTTTCCTTTCTTATTTATATTTTCATAATCCCACATGTCATTAAGTGTGGCCTTTTATCCATTGCCATTCTCTTATAACCCTTTGGCCATTTGAGATTAAGGCTAAAGGGAATGTTATTCCTCTTCTCCTTTTGGCTGTGTAGTTTAACACACACACACACACATATATATATTTATGCGTTAAAAATTCACATGCTCCATCAATTTCACATGTAGGTTTGCAATTGTCATGCACTTCTTCTTCCTCTTTGCACGTGTGCTTTTATATGCACTTTGACTTGCTTTTCTTTTGGCACTTAAGCTAGGAGGCTCAAAAGGAAAAATAGAGAATTAACTTAAACACCTCATTTTATGTAAGATTATCTTTTAGCATACCCATTTTTGAGCCATTAAGTTATACAAGCAAATTTCCCTCACTTTATGCTAACTTATCTAATTAATTATAAAGTATTTAATTTATAGCTAATCCTTAAATGACACAAGTAATTCCACCCAATGTAAAGGATATTAATTTAGACTAATTAAAGTTATGGGTTGTTACATATAGCACTTGGACACACCCCGTACTACCTGCTTTGCCTGGAACACGATCGTGTTGACGTAGCACAGGTTGTGTTAAACACGAGTTTAAAAGAAAAAGCTACAATACAGAGTCCGAGAGCACGCATCATTTATATGACACTTCTTTGCGAGGCTCTACTAGGGATCTGTGATTTTGACATATCAACTTCCTTGGAGAGGCGACATGATGATTTCCAACGACTAAGGGAAGACTATCAAGACACTACCATCAAATTTAGCCACTAAATCTACAACACGTCTGTGGAGTGTGACCGATCTATAGACTGCGACTCGTTCATGTTTCATGACCCTTCTGTGGCTTTCTGTTAGATTTTTCGGTCATGGTTGTTAATCCATCCTTAGGCAAATGATCTATTACCGTCCATAGCCATTCATCTGTCCTTCGGTGACCAGTTGGTACTGTTTCGTTGGGTAACTTGAGAAGTCCATTGGGCAGTTCATGGAGTCCACCATTTTGGAGATTGGAAAAGGTTTTTTGGTGACTATTTCTGCTGTTTCATTCAGCATTCAAGATAAGAGGGGCATACATGTTTTTTACTCTTTCTTTCTCCTGTATATATGAATTTCTAGTTGTATTACCTATGAATATGTGTAGCTAGATCTATTAAACCCATTGGGGTTCCTGACTATGTTAGTATTGATGTTTTGAATGGTATGGACATTGGATTTGATTTTGTAATCTTCTTTGTAATTATCAAGACGTTATGTTGAATGATATTGAGATTTCTTTGAGTAAGTGAAAAATTCTAATTGAGATTGGAAATCTAATTGCAAGGAATAGTTAATTCTCACTTAGAGATAAGGTTAATTAGCTCTTGGATTAAGAAATAACAACTTTTAATAGTAGTGGATTGAAATGGTAATGCTGATCTAAAATCAATCATTAGAAAGAGATTCCAACAGTAGATTCTTAGGTTTAGAAGTTCAATTGTCTCAAGAGAGAATTTGGATTTATATTAAAATCCATTCACAAGAAGCATAATTAGATTCAATGATCCATTATCCTTTGTTTTTTTAGCAACTAGTACAGCCTTGGGTTTGCTTCTGATTGTCTCCTTTCTCATCCATTGTCGTTGGTCATTTATTATTTTTAGTTATTAGTCATCTTATATTTTAGGCTAGTTAATAAAGAACAAGTAGTAACTTTAGGCTTTCTCGATTCTCTTTGGATACAACCTTGATATTCACTATTGTACTAGGCTACATCAATAGGTTCACTGCCTTAATTGTAGTTGCATTGGCAACGTATCAAAGCCCTTATTTAAAATCACATAAAATAAAATAGAGAGCAACTTTTCTATTGAAGGCCCGTCTAGTGAACATCTTATGTACCCCTAAGCTCTACATGAATGAGTAACTTTATAGCCCTGGGCCCTTGTTTTATCTGACCACTGTACATTTTGAGGCATCTCCCAATGGATCCAAGTATATAAAAATATAAATCATTGTCCCTCTCTTTTACAGATCATATCCTACTCATGGGATTACTATTCTAGGTGTAGATCACATCCACTCTGTACTATATGGATCATAAGGCTAAGGAATCACCACTGTAACACTCGCCCCTAATAATTTGCATTCTATAATGACACTATTATTATTATTATTATTAATTATTTGATGATAAGGAGGGTTCATTAAAAAGATAGAATGGACATTTTCATCAAGATAAAGTAACTTTTGTCATCAAAGAGCAAAATTGGAAAATCTGGTAAAGGAGGGGCAAAAGAGTAATTTTACCATGAAGGGAAAAACTTATTTAATTTTCTTATTTCATGAAATTACATTAAAGGACATTCATGATTTTCATTTAAGAGAGAAGAAGAATTTAGTTTTGGAAGTGATTATGTTCATTTTGATGTCAAAATGGCAATTTTCCGTGAAACGGGCAAAACCGTAATTTTACTTCAATGGCATATTAGTAATTTTACATAAGGTAGAAAATTTTAATTTTTACCTAAAATACCAATGAAAATTGAATTTAGAAGTCTTTACCCATATATTTTCAAGAGGAGAAAGAATAAGGGTAAAATTAATAACATTGGCATAAAAGGCAAAAAGGTAATTTTTCCAAAAGAAGAGTAAATTAGTAATTTCACAAAAATAAGTTTTATGAAACTTTATTTAAGTGATTTTTGCCCATTAAATTCGAAAAGGGTGAAAAATGGGGTTAAAATGGCCATTTGGACATAAAGGGTAAAATGGTAATTTCATTAGGGACATATTGGTAATTTTTTAAAATGATAAGGGGCAATTTTGGAATTTCAAAATTCTTAAGGGCAAAAACATCCCAACCTATGGAAGTTTCACAAAATTACATTCCCAAGGAGAGTGGATGCCATTCTTGAAAAGGAGAAGTAGTAAGGGTAAATTGGTTATTTCACACCAAGGGCATTTTGGTAATTTCACCAAAACCCTAATTTAAGTCTTCTTCTTCCTTTAGGAGAAGAAGAAGTCGAAGAAGAGGAGAGTAAAGGGTGTTAGCCGAACACACATCTAGGCTTGGAGAAGGAGGATATCAAGGCAAATCAACTTGGAGATTTCACTAATCTTGCATTTTTAAGGTAGCTAAACATGCCTAAACCATTCTTATCTAGTTTTATGGTGTGATTAAAGTGTTCTTAAACTTGGAAGAAGGATGGGTTTTCTCTCTCTACATTCTTATGGAAGATTTTCTTGAATGGGCTTTGTGTATGGTGAAATCATGTTGTGATTATGGCTATAGACATGTTGAAATGCTGGATAACATAAGAGGTAGAAATTTCTCAAGGTTGGAACCTAATTCTTGAAAAACCCTAATGTTTTCCATGGCTGAAATGGTTTGTATTAGAGTGAGAAAATGGTGATTTTGCATGATATCCATTTGTTTATGATTGTCTTGCAAGCAAAATGGTGAAAACACTTCATTTTCATGCCTTTCTCCCTTTGGCCGAATTTTTGCTTTTGTGAGGGTGCTGAAATTGGTTTGGAACGTGTCTAGAAATTGTAAAAGAACTTGATATAAATTGGTAAGAGAGAGAAAATTTGGTTAGGCTAATGTCTTGACACTTTTCCCATTTTCTAACTTCACCATTAACCATAAAAGTGTGACTTACTCATCTTGGCCAAACGGATCCATAAAAATGGTGCTAAAATTTCATTTGAAAATGGCTAGAAAACCTTGTAAGGTTAGTCAAAAGAAAGGAGGAGAGAGAAAGTTATGGTAGTTTTATGTTTTTAGCCAATGTACCATTTCAAAGTTTTACCATTTCACCTTAAAAGTGTGCTTAAAAATGTGAAGTTGTAAGGTTATGTGCATTGTCATATTTGACCTGAAAAATGAGCTAGAGAAGTATCAAAAAGGATGGCCTAAAGTGCACATACCTAATTTTGAGGTGTGAGAAAGTGTTAGGCATAATTATGGAATTTGCTACCATAATGTTCAAATGATAGAAATAATGTTAGAAATGAACCAAATGGGCTATAATTGCCAATTTCTCATGATTTTCTTGCCTTTTCCGAATGCTATGTGAAATTTCCCTTAAATGGCTCAATTTATGTATTAATAGAAAGTAGCCTAAAGTGCATTCCAAAATGGCCTATGCTAAGTGAAATGAGGAGAAATGATAAAATGATTAATTATGGATGATAAATAGCATGCATTTTAGCCATTGATAGAAACATGTTTAAAATCATGTGAATATGATTGAATGGCATAGAAATGCTTATTGCATTTGAGAAAGGCAAGACTAAAACCCTGAGGAGGAATGATTTGGTAAATACCTCTAAAGATTAAAATCCTAAGGAGGAATGATCTAGTGTATACCTCCTAAGAATAATACCTTGTGGGGAATGATCTGGTGTATACTCCCAAGGAATTAAGCTTTAAGGAGGAATGATCTTGTGTATACCTCCAAAGAATATAACCCTGTGGAGGAATGATCTAGTGTATACCTCCAAAGAATAAAGTATTAAGAGGATATTATGATTAATTATAATGCATGAATGTGATATAAGTGTGAGTAATTGTTAATGTATATGAACATTGAAATTTTACCCTATATTCCATTAATGATCTCATATGTTGCATATCTTGTGTTCATAGATGCATGCGCACATGTTTCACATATGAAATACCCTTAGAACTATATGAAGTGAATAGAATCTAGAAATTTTTTTTGTATTCGTACAGTGGGACATATCAGTTATTTCAAAGAAATGGCTTGTTTAGCTATTAGGAATATATTTCTCATTATTGTACTGATATGTATCAGATGCCTAGATATTATCTAATTATAGAGATTGAAGTAGCAACAGTTGAAGTCCCCTTCTTAGGGAGTTTCACCATATTGAAAGAAATATATATTATGTCTATTATAAAACCTTCCCCAAAGTAAACTGGGAACTTTAACTATGTATGTGTAGCCCTTCATTTTGGTCCTGATTCTACATGTTCTTTTTAGGTTAGAATTAGGACTGCTATTTTTGGCTATATATAGAAAAGGGAAAAAGGGCAATTACAGGGAAAAGTTTTATAAATTCCATTGTGGTGTAGGAAATTTTATTTTTGCTGTACAAAAAGTATGTTCACCTGAGTAGAAAAACCCGAACCTAATCAAAAATTAAATTACTGATGGATTAAATGCCTGGCAAATTAATGTGATAAAAAGGTAAAGAATAATGTAACCACTTATTTGATCATATTATATGACATTGTTAAGGTAAGATAAGGGGTGTTACAACCACCCTTTACTAGTGGGTCACTTTCTTGGTACGCTACCCCAAGTATATACACTAGGGTGAATTGGTCCAAGCCAAGGTGTGAGGCTAATACAGCCAAGACACCTGAGATATCCTAAGACACAATCAGACACAACAACACTAGCAGTAAAAAAACAAGAAGAACAAGATCACAGCAAGAAATCATGGAACTCGAGATAAGAAAACACCAAGATATTATAAGAAACTTCAGAACCAAGAAAATATAAACAAGAAACATTCACAGGGAATTATAGTGGTTTGGACTTGTGTCCTATAGCCACTCTTCAAAGCTTCTTGAAGTCCTTTATTGATGAGACTCCAAGAACTTTACAAAAGAATGCTCACACTTGAACTCTCACTTACTAAATGGAAACTTCATCAAAAACTTGCATTGTTTTCTCTCTTTAGCCAAATCTGTCATCACTGTTTTCTCTCTATTCAAGTCTTTATATAGATAGAAAATGAACAACACATGACTACCCTTCTAACTAACACTTAACTAACCATTTCATGACACCACACAAAACTTAAGCTACTACAAACACCACACGACTGCTATTACTGTCACACTACAGTCCTAGCCATTTTCACCATGAAGGACCACCATTTTCTAAAAATCTCCATCTTGGTTCTTCATAATTAGCTTTAGTTTATTAGGTGTCCAAGTTTCTATGTTGAAACTTTAATTTCCAGGTCTGCACACTTTTACCAGGTCTAGGCAGTGTTCAAACTTGGAACCAATGACAAATTTTGTCAGCATTTTAGCAGGTTTATTTTCTGTACCAATTTTCTTAACTTGAATTGTCCCTTTTGCAATGATTTCTTGGATGAAATGGAGCCTCACATTAATGTGCCTAGTCCTCTCATGGAAAGACTAATTCTTTGAAAGACAGATTTCACTTTGGCTGTCACATATGACTTCTATTTTTAGCTCCTTTCCTTCCATCTCTTCTATGAATCCTTTCATCCATAAAGCTTCCTTTATGGCTTTAATCAAGGCTATACATTCAGATTTTGTAGTTGACAATGCCATAAAAAATTTTAAGTTAGCTTTCCAACTAACTACATTTCCATATAAAGTGAAAATGTATCCTATTATTGACATCCTTTTGTTTAGATCTCCTGCATAGTCTATGTCTACATATCCTATGATTGGATTTCTATCAGTTTTGGGTCCACAGAATTTTAGTCTAACATCTATTATTTTCCTTAGATATCTGAACATTTACTTGACTTCTATCTAATGCTCCTTGCTAAGATTTCCCATGAATTTTTTGACCAAGCTTATTCCATAAGCTATGTCTGGTCTCAAGCACACACCATGGCATACATTAGGCTACTAGTTGCATTTACATAAGGGATGCTGCTCATGAGCTTCTGTTCTTCCTAACTGCTGGGTGACAGTTTTAAAGACAATTTAAAATGACCTACAATAGGAGTAGAGACAGGTTTAGCATGAGACATATTGAACCTTTTCAAGACTTTTCCAACATAATTTCCTTGGTTAAGATGTATTAAGCCTTTTCTTCTATCCTTTATGATGTCCATGCCCAAAATTCTTTTTGCTTCTCCTAAATCTTTCAATTCAAATTCTAAACTCAGAACTTGCTTGAGTTTCCTAATAGCTTCTACATCCTTGCTGGCTATTAGCATGTCATCTACATATAAGAGCAAGTATATGTAGTTCCCTACAGATTCATTTTTATAGTAAACACAACCATCATGAGCACTACTTAGGTAGCCTTTGGATACAACAAAACTATCAAACTTGAGATACCATTGCCTTGCGGATTATTTGAGCCCATACAAAGATTTCTTTAATAGAAAAAACCATGTCTTCCTGTCCTATACTTCAAACCCTTTTGGTTGTTTCATGAAAATTTTCTCCTTAAGAACACCATGTAAGAATGTTGTTTTTACATCCATTTTTTTAAGTTCTAGATTATACACAGCAACTAGTGACAGAATAATTCTTATGCTGGTGTGTTTGATACAAGTGAGAAATTTTCATTATAGTCAATCCCTTGCTTTTGTGAGAAGCCTTTTGCTACAAGTCTTACCTTGTATATGCAATTCTTAACCTCAAGGACTTTTGGTTTCTTCTTAAAAATCTACTTACAGCCTACAAGCCTCTGCCTTTCTAGTCTTTTGACAAGCTCCCAAGTCTGATTCATCATGAGAGAATCATACTCCTTCTTCATGGCATCTTTCCATTTTATAGATTCTTTACTAGACATGGCTTCCAGGTAGCTAATAGGGTTAGAGCTGCCATCTTCATTTTCCATTGTCAAAGCATATGCTATAAATTCTGTAAAACTATACCTTTCAGTCGCTTTTACGTATCTTCTGCCTCTATCTCTGGCCAATATATAGTTTGATGAGTTTGTATTAGGTTGTGGATTTTTTCAAACAATAGGTTCAGTATGATCATGTTTCTTTGGGGATCTTAGTTCAACATGGTTTAGAGTTGTAGCTTTCTGTTCATTATTCTACATCATGCTGTCTTCTTAGAAGAAAACATCTCTACTTATAATAGCTTTGCCACTTCCAAACTCACCAATCTATACCTTGTAGCCTTTCACACCATCAGGATATCCAAGTAAAATCCCCTTCTTTGATATGGGTTTCAGCTTCCCTTTATTGGTGTAAATATATGCATCATTGCCAAAGATCCTTATGTGTGCCAGGCTTGGTGGCTTTCCTATCCAAAGTTCTTTAGGTGTTTTAAACTAGATGGCTGTACAAGGTGATCTATTGATGGTGTATGCAACTGTGCAGATAGATTCTCCCTAAAAATGCTTGCTAAGTTTGGCATTTGACAACATGCACCTTACTCTTTCCAAAATGGTTTTGTTCATCCTTTCGCCCAAGCCATTTTGTTATGGACTTAGCCTTACTATCTTGTGTCTTACAATGCCATTATTTTTGCAAAATTCAATGAACTCATTACTCAAATATTCTAGGACATGGTCTGTTCTTAGAACCTTTACCTGTTGCTCGGTTTATGTCTAAACCATGGCCTTCCATTGCTTAAAGGTTTTAAATGCCTGATTTTTGTGTTTGAGCAAATACACCCATAACTTCCTAGAACAATCATCTATGAAAGTGATATAGTACCTAGCTCCACTTATGTCTCAGTTCTAGCAAGTCCCCAAATGTTAGAATGCACATAGAGAATTTCTTTCATGGTGTGCATACCAATTGCAAATTTTGCTATTCTTTATTTAACATATAAATAGTGTTCATAGAATTCTAGCTAATTTTTTCTAGTTCTTTCTATGAAAACTTGTTTACATAGTTCTTCCAATCCATTTTCACTGATATGAGCTAGCTTAAGGTCCTATAACTTTGTTAAATTATCATTCAAGGCTAAACAGGAATTACCTAGGTTTATGTGTGTTTTTCCTTGCAATCTATAAAGTCTATTTTTCCTAACTGCCTTCAAGATTTGCTTAAAACCTTTTCTAATAGTAATAGACTTCTTTCTCCATTGAATTTTCATCTTACTTCACTTAACATGCCAAGAGAGATGAGGTTTCTCTTGAGGTTAGGTACAATCTGACTTGTGTGAAGGTTTTTACAAACTCATCTTTAAGTTTGATCTTGAAAGTGCCAATTCCAGCCACCTTGCAAGGAGAATCATTGCTCGTTAACACCCTGCTTACAACTACTGTCTTTTAGGTGTCAAACCAATGCTAATTTGGGGTTATATAGAAAGTACATTCTAAGTCAAGAATCCATTCCTCACTCTATGGTTGGTTAGTGACAGTGAAGACATCCGAGCTCTCATAGCAATCTGCCACAGTCGCAAGATTAGCTCCTTTCTTGCCTTTGCCATTGTTCTTTTTCTTTCTTTCTACGCAATCCTTCTGGAAGTGGTGTTCTTTGTGGCAAAATTAGGAAGTCTTATTGGTCTTGGACTTCTGTTTAGGATCCTTAGACTTGTTTTCCTTCTTGTTAAACTTCCCATGAGAAAATAAGCCTTCTGCATCAACTACATCTTTGTTCTAGGTAATCTTTTTCATTGTTTCTCTGGCATTGAGTGCATACTTAACTTCTTCCAAGGTGAGTGTCTCTCTTCCAAACATCATATTGTCAACTAAGTTCTCATATGATGATGGAAGGGAGCACAGCAGCATGATAGCTTAGTCTTCTTTATTGATGTGCTGCTACCTATTCAACTACACCTAAGGCAATGAACCTATCAAAGCAGTCTAGTGCAATGGTGAGTACCAAGGTCGTATTCCATGGGAATGGGAAAGCCCAGAGTTACTATTTGTTCATTGTTATCTAGCCTAACAATTAAAGTGATTGAGTTTTAACTAATCTAATAATTAATTAAATGCAATAAAAAATAACTAGCTACAAGGAACGAAAGAGAATATACCGAGACAAGAAAATCAAACCCACTGGGGACCTGTACTAGTTGGAAAACACATGAAGGGTAATGAACTATTGAATCTAATGATGCTACCTGTGAATGAATTCTAAGTTAAATTCAAATTCTTTGTCATTCTCAATGAATTTCTTAAACCTAAAATCTACCACTGGATGGTTCTTCCTAATGGTATGTCAGTCTAATTCACCACTATTAAGAAATAACTTTTAGCTACTCTTAATCTAGCAATTAATTAACCTTAGCTCTAAGTGATAATTAATTGTTCCTTAGAATTAGTTTTCCAATTGCAATTATTATCCGTTGATCTCAAAAAGGAATCTAATTAGCATTATCATGACGTCTCGTAAATAAAGCTAATACATACATTCATAATTGTAAAGAAGATCACACAACTAAATTCAACATCTATGCAATTAAATAGCAATCCAACACAGACAGGAACCCAATGAGTTTAACAAAATTAGCCACAAATGACAAATATTTCTAGCAGACAATCCAATAGATAATTCATTTGACAATTAATTAAATAGGAGATAAAAAATAATAAAATTATACACAGTCCCTATTTTCTCAAATGCCCAATTATACTGTACAGAATGACCACAAAAAAACCACCGAAATTTGGCCAAAAATTTGCCAGTAAAACATCAAAAAAATGGAATCCAAAGTTGTTAAAAAGCTACATAGGTCACGGGTTAGGTCAAAATAGGTCAGATCCTGAGTTCTCAGGTACCAGACGAAAAATGGCTACAACAGTGGCTGAAGCTGAGGGAAAAGGTCGCGGGCGAGGTGCAGAGCAATGGAAGGGTGATTTCTTGCAGCAGATCAAACAGACGACATCGAGAAGAGCTACAAACTCATACAGGTTGTGGTCTCGGGTTTGTCACGGATCTCGCGATCTGGGGCATTTCAGTGGTCAATGAGGTGGAGGAAGGTCGCGGGTGAGTCGCTGAAGGTTGTAAGGACAGTTACTGGTGGTGGGTCGACCAAAAAACACCGCGGAGAAGCTGCAACCTTAACGGGTCACAAATCAGGTCACGTCTTCTCTCGTGGATCTCTACCATTCTGGCATGTTCCCGTGGCTGGCTTGGATGGCAGTGTCCCACTCGTCTTCCTTTGACACTGGAACATCGCTGCGCCACTGTGGAAAGCTGCCCAGATGGATTGCGTTTCTCGTCTCTCTCTCTTTCTATGGAAAATACACACAGGTCTGCTTCTTTTTCGGTTTACTTTCCATACTGCTCGGGTCTACCTCCTTTTTCACGTAGGCTCCTCCTTTTTACTCCCAATCTGCCCAGTCCAAGGCCCAATTAACCCAGTCCAAGGCCCAATAAGTAAAATTGGCCCAAATGGCCTATTTTAGGTGCTTTGAAAGCTGTCCAGGCTCAAAATTGCTCCGTTTGCTGATGATGACTTGATAAAATGCCTTAAAAAAAATGATGCAAATTAGGTGATTTTTAGAATAAAATTACATAAAATGCTTATAAAATGGATAATTAACATCATGCAAATATGTATAAAATAAGACACATCAAATCACCCCACACTTAAGCTTTTTCTTGTCCTCAAGCAAACATTAGCTGAGTCTTTAAACAAATAGCAATAGTTCCTCAAAAATCATATCTAAACCACATTCAAGGATACCTAACACATCCCAAGTGAAACTCAATCATAAATCAAATTGCACAACCTTAACATAGGATGGAAATAATAACAATGCATATACAACTTAACCTGCAATTCAATAACAAAAATTCAATAACCAAAGCTTCACAAGGATCACTCATATCACTCAAAGTGTATAAGGGTAAAGCACAAATCCCTTAAGCTATTTCACAAGAATCCGCCTACCATATGCTTGCTTCTAAATCTTATCTCTGCTACTACAAAAAATTGAATACCAAGATTAAAAGGTCTTGACAAGGTTGTAATGTCGTTAAGATAAAGGTGAGAGAAAATTTTGGGAAGAGGTGATAGATATGCTAGAATTTATGCAATTTCAACATAGTGAATACTCAAAGTAATAAAAGCAGCAAAGTGCTAAACACAGAAATTTTCACCAAGTTTTCAATGAAATAGGAGATGCTCAAGGAATAACATATCCAATAAATAAGATAATGAAGATTGTTTTTCAAAAATATTTTTATTATTTATTTTTTTTTGGTTGTCTTTTTATCTTTGTCTCTTCTTTTTATATATATATTTGCAGTCTTGCTAATAAACAGCTTTGGATTTAAGGGAGCATCTGAAGAAGATACTTGGTGGATTGTTACTAATCAAGACATTGCATTTAATCCAAATATGAAGAGTAAATCACACAATTTCCAACATATAAGGTGAAAAAGAAGACGATGTGAAAGACAGGAATATAAGGTGTAAAGGTGTCAATAGTAAAGAAAATGTCAAGGTTCAACAATGGCCAACTAAGGGAGACACAGAGGGTAGGCTTTTTGGCTAAAAATAGTGTATCCTAAGTTGCCCAAATCATCTCCTAATTTTCAAAAGTTCATGCAACTTCAACAAGCATTATAGAGTAAGTTCTAAAGGCAAAATCAAGCAAAATGCACACTCAGACAAAAAACTTAGGAGCATACTTGTAATGAATGCTCAAAATAGGTCAAGTCTCACAGTTGGAGTGTGGTAAAATTACATATGGTTCTAAAAAAATTTCAACTAAATTGTAAGTCAAGCAGTGCATGCAATTAGCATTATCAACATACTAAATCAAAATTTTCACAATTTGAAAAATAATTAAGTACCACCTGTAAAACTCGATCGGGGTGACTAGTGTGACCTGATCGAGATAATGCATTAAACATCACTAATTGTTTTCCAAAATGAATTAAGGGAAACAATTTTTGCCCATTCATAAAATGAATTATAAATTCTTTAAAGACAAATAAAACTTAAGTGCATATAGTTAAGCAAAATCAAGTATCCTGTCCTATATCTACTACTAGCATAAATACAGCATCAGCAAAAAGTAGCATCAATATGTAGTATCCTGAACTAATAGAGGAAAAAGGAGTCAAAATAATAAAAGCACACCACCCACACTTAAGGATTACACTGCCCTCAGTGTACAGCAAAAGGGTATCCCAAAAGTAAAAGAAATTGACAAATCAATAACATATACCCACCCCACACTTGAGGGTCATACTGCCTTCAATGCACAGCAGGGTTGGTATCCCAAATTAAAAACATAAAGCAGAAACAAACAGAAAATTCAATAGTCTCAAAGTTATTATTAGTAAACATAAAATAAAATAAATTGCTTAAGTTTTGTCCCGCTCTGGTGGAAATGAGAGAGGAGGAGGAATCTTGTAAACAAGTGCCCTGAGATGGTCTCTAAGAGATGCCAAAATTGCATCCCTTTCAGTAGGGATCAAGTTAGCTGCTATAATCATTTATGGCTTCTTCACCTCATACAAATGAATACAACTTAAGTTCTTAGGTGATTCTTTCAATTTCAGGACTTGGGGGTCCTCCATCAAAGGTTTCACCTCCTGCAACTCTGACCTATCAAAAGAAATAGAACAGTCAGTATAGTTACTAGGCTTAATAGCCAGCAGATGAGTTAGTTGTTCCAACACTTGCTCGTTGGATAACTTTCCCTCATCACCTTGCAATGCTACCTGCAAAGGGTTATTAAGTAAGAATTCCTGCAGTTTATACTCAATAACGTCATCTAAGACATCCACAGGATAAACAAGATCATCATGATTGAAAGAATGCCTTAAAGAAGTTGGTAAGTTAGAATAAACCTTCTCTTGCTTCAGTTTATCAGGGTCTGGAATAGGTGGGTTATGTTCCCTCATAGGACTCTTATCCTCCATTTCCACTACCCCACTTACTTTAGGCTCTGACTCTTTACTGACTAGCACATCCTATTCAATAGTATAATCATCAATCAATGGTAAAGGGATAGATACTTGCTTACTAGATATATGAGTGATAGCATCAAAATGCTCCCTTGGTTTAGACTCTATGGTGCTGGGGAGCGTCTCAGGCTATGTTTCAGCCAACATGTTAAAAATATGGCTTGTTTGATATTCTATATTCTGAATGAAGGCCTGTTAATTTCTAAGGATTATGTTTATTTGTTGGAACCAGCTCTCTAAAGTGGACACAGACTTCATGATCATTTCCTCCAAATTGGATTCATTCTCTTGCCCTTGAGGAAATTGATTTGGAGCAGTTTGTTGTTGGGGTTTCTGTTGGTACAACCATTGAAAATTAAATGAATCTTGGGTAGTGTGATTTCTCCCGTTGAAATCTACATAGCTCATCCACAAAGAGTTGTATGTATTGCTGTAAAGATCGTTTTGCTGACTTGAGGCATTCCCTATATAATCAACCTATTCGAAATTAGCAGAAATAGTGTAAGGATAAAATGAAGAAGAAAAGTTAGCAAACATACCTCTCACATTACAATTGACACCATAATGCGGGCCACCACAGAACTCGCAACCAAATTGTGGGGCCTACTTTAGTATCAAACATTGATAAATTTGCTTGGCCAGAAGCTCTCTTTGTATTTGAGCTGCCAAGACTGATACAGAATCCATGGTCATAAATTATCTGAAACCAGTGATGGCTAAACAACCCAACAACCAAATCAAAGAGTAACAAATAAAAAAATAGAAACAAAATAAAATAAAACAAAAACGGCTAAAGTAACAAATAGAAAATTCACTCTTGTTTTCACAAACAGTCCCTGACAATGGCGCCAAAAACTTGATGTGCTGCTAACTATGTAACTACACCTAAGGTAGTGAACCTATCAATGTAGTCTAGTGCAATGGTGAGTGCCCAGATCGTATTCCATAGGAATGGGAAAGCTCGGAGTTACTACTTGTTGTCTGTTATCTAGCCTAACAATTAAAGTAATTAATTTTTAACTAAACTAATAATTAATTAAATGCAATAAACAATAACCAACTATAAGGAAGAAAGAGAATATACTAAGACAAGAAAAGAAAACCTACCAGAGACCTGTACTAGTTGGTAAACACATGAAGGGTAATGAACTATTGAATCTAATGATGCTACCTGTGAATGAATTCTACGTTAAATTCAAATTCTCTGCCAGTCTCAATGAATTTCTTAAACCTAAAATCTACCACTTGCTGGTTCTTCCTAATGGTATATTGGTCTAATTCACTACTATTAAGAAATAACTTTTAGCTACTCTTAATCCAGCAATTAATTAACCTTAGCTCTAAGTGATAATTAATTGTTCCTTACAATTAGTTTTCCAAATCAAATTATTATCCGTCGATCTCAAAAAGGAATCTAATTAGCATTATCACGACGTCTCGTAAATAAAGCTAATACATATATTTCTAATTGTAAAGAAGATCACACAACTAAATTTAACATCCATGCAATTAAAATAGCAATCCAACACAGTCAGGAACCCAATGAGTTTAACAAAATTAGCCACACATGACAAATATTTCTAGCAAACAGTCCATCAAATAATTCATCAGACAATTAATTAAATAGGAGATAAAAAAATAATAAAATTATACATAGCCCTTATTTTCTCAAATGCCCAATTATATTATACAGAATGGCCACCAGAAAATCGTCAGAATCTCACCAAAAAACTACCAAAAAAACATCAAAAAAATCAAATCCAAAGCTGTCCTAAAGCTCCACAGGTCGCAAGTCAGATCAAAATGGGTTAAATTTTGAGTTCTCGGGTACTTGACAGAAAATGGTTGCAATGGTGACCGAAGCTGAATTGAAAGGTCACGAGGGATGTTCTAACAGACGACGTTGGAAACAGCTGCAAGCTTGGATGGGTTGTGCTCTCAGGTCCGTTGTGGATCTCACAATTTGGGGCGTTGCGACGGTCGGCGAGATGGGGGAAGGTTGTGGGTAAGTCACCAAAGGTTGCAGGGATGGTTACTAGTGGTGGGTCAGCTGGAAAACACCGCATCAAAGCTGCGACCTTGACGGGTTGCAAATCAGGTCATGTATCTTCTCTCACAGATCTCCACCATTCTGGCGTGTTTTGGTTGTTTGCTTAGACGGTGATATCCCGCTCGTAGTCCCCTAACACCAAAACATCGTTGTGCTACAGTGGAAAGCTGCCCAGATGGATTGCATTTCTCGGCTCTTTCTTTCTCGATGGAAAATACACACAGTTCTGCTATTCATGCTACTTAGGTCTGCCTCCTTTTTCACGTTGGCTCCTCTTTTATTCAACCAATCAACCCGGTCCAAGGCCCAATAAGTAAAATTAGCCCAAATGGCTTATTTTGGGTGCTCTGAAGGCTATCCAGGCTCAAAAGCACTCTGTTTGCTGATGATGACTTGATAAAATTCCTGAAAATGAAAAATGATGCAACTTAGGTGATTTTTAGAATAAAATTACATAAAATGGTTATAAAATAGACAATTAACATCAAGCAAATATGTATAAAATAAGACACATCATTCATCAATCTACATATGAATGTTATTTAAGTCTAAGATAGCTTTTGTGAACAAGGATACATGCTCCCTTACTAACAAGCCTTCCTCCATCTTAAGTTGATGGATCCTTCTCTTGAGGTACAAATTGTTTGTGAGGGACTTCATCCTGTACTGGGTCTCACGTTTCAGCCATACTCTTGCTACAGAGCAACCTCCTACAACACCTCATCTCCCGAGGACAGAATGATCAAACTATATGCCTTACTCATCATTTCTTTCTTGTCTTTATTCGATAGTGTTAAAGGTAGTTTAATATCTCCTGATAGTGCATCTTTGAGTACTTGATGGACAAGAAGAGCCTTCATCTTGATCCTCTATAGGATAAAATCATTGCTTTCATTGAATTTCTCAATATCAATTTTGGTTGAGGTCACTTTTGGGCAGAGTTCATTTTCAGGCTATCTTTGGTTGAACCCAGCTCTGATACTACTTGTGAGGATTATGCAGCCAAGACACCTGAGATATCCTAAGACATAACCAGACACAACAACACTAATAGCAAAAAAACTAGAAGAACAAGATCATAGCAAGAAATCATGGAACCTGAGATAAGAAAACACCAAGATACTATAAGAAACTTCAAAACCAAGAAAACAAAAACAAGAAACAATCACAGCAAATTATAGTGGTTCAAACTTGTGTCCTACATCCACTCTTCAAAGCTGCTTTAAGTCCTTTATTGATGAGACTCCAAGAACTTTACAAGAGAATGCTCACACTTGAACTTTCACTCACTAAAAGGCAACTTCACCAAAAACCTACATTGCTTTCTCTTTTTAGGTGAATTTGGCATCACTATTTTCTCTCTAGTCAAGTCTTTATATAGATAAAAAGTGTACAACACATGGCTACCCTTATAACTAACACTTAACTAACCATTTCATGACACCACATAAAACTTAAGCTATTGCAAACACTACTGCTGCTATTATGGACTGCTATTGCTGTCACACTGCTGTCCTAGCCGTTCGCACCATGAAGGACCACAATTTTCTACACAAGGTTATTTCTAATTCTAGGTATGTGATCCATTCTTGGCTATTTCATTTATGGTACACTAACCTAGAATTCGTCACCGTCATGATGTTTTTGAAATATCTTTTACTTAGTTGAGTGGATGTTTTACCATCCCAATCTATAGATCAATAGTGGAATGCCAAAGGTCCCATACCAACTATTGGTAACTCAAACTGGGGCCTTTCTACCACTATTACATACACTAGGGAAACTTCTAAATTTTCTCTTAGCTCTCATTCTCTTTTCCTTATTGATTCATGTTACATGATGTTAGATTCTCTCAATCTTTGGGCTTGGGTGGTTAATTATGTGACATCCACTTCTCCTATTTATTAAGAGATGTTTTATTAATTTTCAATAAGTTAAATGCTTGTGTTTATTGCATTAGATTGCATATAGTTGCATTAAAGTCAAGGACTAAATTGAAAAGAAAAGAGCGGGGGCTTAAATGAGAGAACAAAGGTTGAGTAGAGGAAGCTTTAAAAAATTTCCATAATGTAGGGTAGCATACCATAATATTAGCCAAAAGAATTACTATAGCTACAAGGATTTTAAAATTTATCGCTAATGGTTTAGGGGTAAAATGGTAATTTTGTATGGGATTAGGGGAATTTGCTATTTTAAGCTGAATGATCTAGAATTAAGATCAGAATGGCAATTATCAGACTAACTATAAATAGAGCTAAAGCTCAGAAGCTCCATTTCCTCGTCTTCGCTTCAAAATTTTAGAAAGATTAAGGGAATTTTAGAAAGAGAAAGTAGGAATTTACAAAGGAAATGGTATTTTTACAGTAGATCAAGGCAAGAAGTTGGTAGCTAAGCAATCTAGGAGTTCATCTGATAATTTTACACCATCTGTTACATGAAATAAGGTAGCAAAACAACCTATTCCCTTTAATTTCAAATTTACTATGCATATGATGAAAGTGAGATTTTTCTGTTATCTAAAATAAAAGAGGGATTAAAAACTACATTCTTTATGTTTATGAATGCTATTGGGTGTTTTAAAGTGCATGAATATACTTATGCATGCTGAAATCAGATTATAAGAAATGGGTTTTTCCTATTAAATGAATATGGGGTTTAATCCAAGATTTGAATAAGATTAAATGGTATTTTGGGCTATTTTTATGTTATAAATGATGCTTGTACACTGGTATTGAGTAAATGAGGGTTAAAAATTATTGACAAATAGGTGCTTGGGCAAAATTTTAAGTCAACGGATAATTTGAAAAATAGAACATAATGTAGTAATTGACTTATAGCACTTACCAGTCGACTGTCGTGCTCTTCAGTTGCCCATAAACATATCCAGAGTGCTAGCAGTCAACTGCCAAGAGGCTGGAAGTCGATCGTGCTTATATTTTTTGGAAATTTGCCAAGAATAGAGCAGCCAACTGGTAGGCTTGGGGCAGTTAACTGGTAGCCCTCAGGTTTAGAAAATTTTGAGGTAGTGAGCTGCAAGTCGACTGCCAGGAGGGTGGAAGTTGACTGGTAGGCCTCTGTTTTGGTAAAATGAACTCAATGACCTAGTTTAAAGCATGCTTAGCCCATAACTTCACTCGAATAAGGGATTTAAACCTAGAATGTATAATAGGTACAAAAGGTTTGAGAATGAAAGAAAGAGAGCAAGAATGATGTGATAATTGAAAATGAATGAACATAGGAATTACTAGATAAATGAGAATGGATTCCTAGTTTATGGATAGTGGTAAATAGGTATATATTAAGTGACCAGTTGTTGGTATGGTACAACAATTGGGGCACTCCATGGCTAACTTAATTGGTTTGAAAACATCATAGTGGTTATTAATTTTAAGTTAATGAATTCCCTATGGCCAATTAAAGGATTCATGCACTTAAAATTATACATAACCATGGTATAAGCCAAATCACCCTAATCTATATACTTGTGAATAGTATTTTAGGGAAATGATCTATTGAGAACAGTAATCCCAGATATGTGGGGAAGGATCTACCAAAGAGGTGGGCAGGGACCCTATGGTTCTTGGAGGTGGTGTAACATCCGCTCCCTTTACGCATTAAGAGATGTTTGTTAATTTTAAATGAATTAAATGTTTGTGTTTTTTGCATATAGACGCATTAGAATGAGAGTTTTAAGTGAAGAGAAAGAATAGGGACTAAATTGAAAAGAAAAATATAAGGTGAGAATGGATGTGTGAATTCCCAAAATTTCAAGGTAATAGGCCGTAATTTTAGCCAAATGACTTACTGTAGCAATAGGATTCTAAAAAAATTTCCCACTAGGCTAGTTAGAGATGAAATGGTCATTTAACATAAAGTTGGAAGAATTATCAATTTAGACCAAATGGTCGGGAATTAAGAGTAGAATTGCAAGAGGCCATATCACATATAAATAGGTAAAGTCTCCAGAACCTCTCATTTTGCATCCTAAGTTTAGAATCTTAGAGAGATAAAGGATAAGTCAGAGAGAGAAAGTCAGGAAATTGTGAAAGAATAAAGTTTCTAAGAGGATTTAAGCATCCTAAAAGTTAGGAAAACTTACCAGAACACTTCACTATCATCAAATACCAAGAATAAATAAGCAAAAAGATAGCAAATCACCTATCTCCCTTATTTTCAAAATTTATTATGTATGGTTGATAAATTCTGAGTTTTCATAATTTTGAACTCCAAGGAGATTAAAACCTACATTCTTAGTGTTTTTTATTGCTATTGGATGTTTTTAATTGATTGAATATACTTGTGAATACATGAATGAAAATCTGCAAAATGAGTTTTTCATGGTTTTTGAGAAAGTTTAAATCCAAGATTTGAGCATGATTAATCGGTGGTTTAGGCTGTTTTCAGTGGTAAATGAAGGTTTTATGATGTTATTGAGTTTTTGATCATCAAAACTATTTTCAAAACATGTTCTTAGGTAAATAATTGGTCAATGGCGAGTTTTTAAATAGATCATAATGTAGCAATCGACTTGTAGGCTCTACCAGTCGGCTGTTGTGCTCCTGAGTTGCCCAGAATCATATCCAGAGTGCTAGCAGTCAACTACTAGAGGCTTAAAGTTGACTGCCATGCTCTTATTACTCACTGTTTGAAACATTTTTGGAGTAGCAAGTTGGAAGTCGACTATCAGGAGGCTGGAAGTCAACTTGTAGCTCTCTGTTTCGAGAAATTTGACTCAATAACTTATTTTAATCCACAACTAGCCCAATTCTTCACTCAAATGTATGATTTAATCTTATAATGTAATATGTAACATGAGAATTAAGAATATTTGAGAAATTATGAGAAAGATAAGAAAAAAAGAGATTTTAATTGAGCATGAACTGTAAATGAGAATAATTGCAAATGTTTGATCTGCGAGAATAGCTTTTGGTTATACCGTAAGAATAGCTGCAACTAGCTTTAATGCAGGAAAATTTTTGCAGACAGTTAACCACAAAAAATTACTGATAGTTAACCACAAGAATAAATGCTGACGGTTAAGCATGAGAATAAATGCTTATGGTTAACCACAAGAATGAATGCAGACGTTGAAAACCATGAGACTGATTGTAAATGGCTTATAACCATGAGAAAACTTATTTATGGATGGAAATAATTATAAGATTTCTTATATGATGCTTTTGATTAGGGTTATATCAAATTACATAATTTCTTTGTTTGTGCTCTATATACTGATATGAGAATATGATTTGTTACCATTACAATCTGAGAATGCATCCTGTGTGATGAATGTCTGTGAAGTACATGTGTAATCATAAGTATATGCATGAGATATTTGTGTAATTCATGTACATTGCTCCAATAGCAAAATATTTTAAATTATTATGAAAAAGAATGTAGTGGATTTTTGTATCCGTACAGTGGTACAAATAGCTAATTTAAATACAGGTGATTATTGCTACTAAGAAATATTTCTCATTAAAGCTTATTTGTATTAAATGCCTAGGTTTCAGATCATGCTAGAAGTGGAAGTGGAGATAGTAGAGATACCCTTCCTAGGGTACTTTCCAGTTATTAAAGAGATATGGATTGTATATGTATGGGAAGTTCCTCCTATCCCCTGACTATATGCATAACTAGGAATATATAGTATTTTGACATGCCCATTTCCTTGAATCCTTATTAGTATTTTGAAAGTGATCAAGAGGATGATTTTTTTGTAAGTAAGGAAGGCATATTTGTATTAAGATATATGAGATAGAGAATTTTTCTTAAAATAGGGTATGAGTGACAGGCTTGTTGTCTCCTTACCCTACTCAAGTTCGCATATCTATAGGTATATGTCTACACACACTATAATTATGAATGTATATATATTATGTACAGTTGAATGTGAATGTGACTATCTCTATATCTATCTGTTTCATTTAAATTACTTTATTCATTTCTGCTGCGTAACGTGTGAGAACCTGAGTGTAGTAACCCAAACTAGTGGCACTCTATTATTTAACTTAGAAAAAGTTAAAAATATACTTAGGTAGAGGCAGTAGTAAACTCACCAATCCTATATTGTATTATCTTATATTATTTAATCACCAAAAAGGAATATAGGGTTGGGGGTGTTACAGGTGGGGAATGATCTATCAGAGTAGTGGATAGAGACCCTCATGAGGGTGTTGTAGATAGATGTACTTGGATCCACTTGAGGATGCTCTAGCATGTACATATATTTCAATCAAGGACTGACAGATTATGAATATATTGTAGTTGAGAATTACGTGTAGTCACAGACTATGAGAAACTCACCTATGAGTGAGGGTTATATATGAGGAGTTTTTTGCTCTCTCCTGAATTCTCTTGGTATGATCTTACGATGATCACGATTCGGCATTAGCCATGAGAATATGCTCTAATTTCCTTGTTTATACTCTTATTTCTATGTGATATATCCTATGTGATGGATATGTGGTATGATATATCATGTTTGATGGATACGAAATATAATCTGATAATATTTATATCTAGTCGAATGGATATGTGATGATTTTATATTGTATGCATAGTATAATTAATAGATGATATAACTGTATAATTCATGCATTATATCCCAATAAGCATAATGTTTTATTTTATGATAAGAAGAATGTATTGTTTTCTGTATGAGTATGGTGGTGCTGGCCAGTGTATTTTAAAAGACAAGTTGTTTATTGTTATTGAGATTCATTCTCATATGAATTGCTGGTTTATATTAGATGCCTAGGTACCATGTCCTGCTAGAGACGGAAGTGAAGGTAGTGGAAATACCATTCTTAGGGTATTTCCTAGTTGTGAAGGAACTGTGGATTATTTTTGTAGTAGAAATTCCTCCTACACCTTAGTTACATGATGTCTAGGTTCTATGTAGTGTGTTTTTAGACAAGCCCAATACCCTGAATCCTTATTATCATTTTTGGAAAGGATCAGAATGGTGAATTTTGGTGTATAAATTGAGGGCATATATGTATTAAGATATGTGAGATAGGTATCCACTAGCGGTCTTTTTCCAATAGGTATGAGTGATAGGCTTGTTGTCTCCTTACCCTGGTTGACACTCTCACATATCTATAGGTATATGTCTGTTGCACAAAAACTATAATGAACGTAAATGAATCATGTATGTGAATGAAAAAATATATACATATATCTATATATTTTATTTATATGTCTTATTTTAATTATTTTCACTGTGATATTACGTGAGAATCCCGAGTGTAAAATTCCCAAATCAATAACACTTAATTATTTAACTTGGTAAAAGTTAAAAATTTAGTCAGGTAGAGGTAGTAGTAACTCACCAATTCTGTATATTATATTATTTTATTTTATTAATTAAAAGGAACCATAGGATTGGGGATGTTACAAATTGAGCTTTAAGATTTGAAATTGAAGGTCTATAGGGCATTTCTCATGTTCTGGAACCTACCAATTGACTTGCTCTCCTTTAGTAGCTAGCTGGTAGCTCTTTGTCTAAATAGGGTAAGTCAACCTTGAGAGATGGTAGTCAACTTCTAGCCTTCTGGCAATTAGCTACTAACCTATTACTTTGGGTTCTAGGTTGCTCAAGATGTTAACCTCATTGAGCATGAACTCTTAAAGTTTTAATGATAACAAATCCAATTGAAGGATTCTCTTATGTCTTAAGAACAAAAAGAAGTTCTTAAGGTAATATATAAGCACCTAAGACTTAGTAAGTGAAAGTTCTCTTAAAAATTGAGCTCAAAACATATGTCAAAATTCTCTTGAAAGATGTTTTTCACTCTTTCTGAGACTTGGTTGCTCCTTTTCTTGAGTTTCTTTGCTTAAAAGACTTTTCCAAAGCAATAAGCTGACTGCCATACTAGGGAAGTCGATTGGTACATTTTAAAGCTAAAGAAACTAAGACATTAAGTTACAAGTGAACTGCTAGAAACTTAGCAATTGACCGTTAGCCTACTGGAACAAGAAAGTCAACTACCTAGAGGCCAAAATTCAACTGCCAAACTGAAGCTTCAAAATCCATGGGAAAGCAAGAGTAATAAGTTGACTGCCTCATACCAAGAAGTCGATTATCTCATACCAAGAAGTCAACTGCCAAACCAAGAATTCAAATAAAACAAAACCCAAGAGCAGCAAGTCAACTGCAAACCTAAAGGAAGTTAACTACCTCTGCCCAAAAGTTAGAAAATGTGAATTCAAGAACACGATAGTCGATTGCTAGCCTTATGCAAGTTGAATATATCCTTGAAAAATCTATAAATAGGGGTCTTGACAAGTTTGAAAATATCAACAGAATAACTTAATTTCGAATTTGATTCAAACCTTATAAGCTCTTCATTCTAAGATAACTTCTATTCTTCATTTGTAATATATACTCTAAGAGAGAGAGAGAGTTTTCATCAAAGTTCTTACTTCTATATTAGAATCGAGCTAGAATATCAAGGAATGGTTTTCCTTGAGTATAAAAGAGTGAAAGAAAGTACTAAGAGCAGTGTAGTGATTTTTAATTACCTATTTGAAACTTGAGGAGATAGTGAAAATCTCAAGCTATGCTTGGGGACTGGATGTATGCTTTATTTGATAAGCTGAACCAGGATAAATTCTCTAAGCCCTTTACTTTCAACACTTATATTTCTGAAATTTTTCTTTTCACACTTTAAGTTTTTTGCTCTTTACTTTACTGAACTCTGTTTTTACTAGCTTAAGTTTTCATTGTTGCATAATCTTTACTCTTTACTATTCTAGATTGCTTCTTCTATTGAAAAAACCTTCCAAAGTTTCTAAAATTTTTAGAAAACCCAATTCACCCCCTCTTGGGGGCTAGCCATTCCCAACATAAGAACCCAACAGTCAACTACTATTAGGTTGGCAATCGATTGCCGCATTCTTGGTCGTTATAAGTAACACAATGAACACGAAAGTTAACTTCTAAAGGCTTGGCAATCTGCTATGTCTCGGGTTGCCTTACAAACCTAAGTTTTCATCTATTTCCAATCTATATAATAGCTAATTCTTAATTCTCAGCATCAAATCTTAGTCCCTTTTACCTTTAAAAGGTTTCTAATGTAGAATACGAATTATCTTAGCTTAATCAAACTCAAATCCTGTTTTTCCCTTTTCTCTATAATGAACAATACAATGATTCTTAGATCTACCATGTAACACCCCCTAATAATTGGCATTCTATAATGGCATTATTATTATTATTATTATTAATCATGTGATAATAAGTAGGGTTCATTAAAAAGATAGAATGGACATTTTCATCAAGATAGAGTCACTTTTGTCATCAAAGAGCGAAATTGGAAAATCTGGTAAAAGAGGGGAAAAATAGTAATTTTATCATGAAAGGGAAAAATTTATTTAATTTTCTTATTTCATGAAATTACATTAAAGGACTTTCATCATTTTCATTTAAGAGAGAAGAAGAATTTAGTTTTGGAAGTGATTATGTTCATTTTGATGTCGAAATAGCAATTTTCCCTAAAAAGGGAAAAACTGTAATTTTACTCCAAGGGAATATTAGTAATTTTACATAAGGTAGAAAATTTAATTTTTATCTAAATACTCAATGAAAACTGAATTTAGAAGTATTTACCCATATATTTTCAAGAGGATAAAGAATAAGGTTAAACACAATGGTATTGACATAAAGGGTAAAAAGGTAATTTTACCCTAGGGGCAAAATAGTAATTTTTCATAAAATAAGGGTAAATTAGTAACTTCACAAAAATAAGTTTTATGAAACTTTATTTAAGTGATTTTTACCCATTAAATTTGAAAAGGGTGAAAAATAGGGTTAAAATGGCCATTTGGACTTAAAGGGCAAAATGGTAATTTTATAGGGACATATTGGTAACTTCCAAAAAGATGAGGGGCAATCTAGAATTTCAAAATTCTTAAGGGCAGAAACGTCCCGGCCCATGGAAGTTCCACAAAATTACATTCCTAAGGAGAGTGGATGCCATTCTTGAAAAGGAGTAGTAAGGGTAAATTGGTCATTTCACACCAAGGGCATTTTGGTCATTTCACCAAAACCCTAAATTAAGTCTACTTCTTCCTTTAGGAGAAGAAGAAGTCAAAGAAGAGGAGAGGAAAGGGTGCTGGCCGAACACACATCTAAGCTTGGAGCAGAAGGATTTCAAGGCAAAATAACTTGGAGATTTCACTCATCTTGCATTTTTTAGGTAACTAAACATGCCTAAACCATTCTTTTCTTATTTTATGGTGTGATTAAAGTGTTCTTAAACTTGTAAGAAGGATGAGTTTTCTCTCTCTACATTCTTATGGAAGATTTTCTTGAATGGGGTTTGTGTGTGATGAAATCATGTTGTGTTTATGGCTATGGGCATGTTGAAATGCTTGATAACATAAGAGGTAGAAATTTCTCAAGGTTGGAACCTAACTCTTGAAAAACCCTAATGGTTTCCATGGCTGAAATGTTGTGTATTAGAGTGAGAAAATGGTGATTTTGCATGAGATCTATTTGTTTATGATTGTCTTGCAAGCAAAATGGTGAAAACACTTCATTTTCATGCCTTTCTCCCTTTGGCTGAATTTTTTCTTTTGTGAGGGTGCTGAAATTGGTTTGGAATGTGTCTAGAAATTGTGAAAGAACTTGATATGAATTGGTAAGCGAGAGAAAATTTAGGTAGGCTAATGTCTTGATACTTCACCATTTCCTATTGTGAAAGAACTTTTCCCATTTCCTAACTTCACCATTAACCATGAAAGTGTGACTTACTCATCTTGGTTAAATGGATCCATGTAAATGGTGCTGAAATTTCGTTTGAAAATGGCTAGAAAACCTTGTAAGATTAGTCATAAGAAAGGAAGAGAGAGAAAGTTATGGTATTTTTATGTTTTTAGCCGATGTACCATTTCACCTTAAAAGCATGCTTAAAAATGTGAAGTTGTAAGATTATGTGCATTGTCATATTTGACATGAAAAATGAGCTAGAGAAGTATGAAAAAGGATGGCTTAAAGTGCACTTACCTAATTTTGAGGTGTGAGAAAGTATTAGGCATAATTATGGAAATTGTTACCATAATGTCAAATGATAGAAATAATGCTAGAAATGAACCAAATGGATTAGAAATGCCAATTTCTCATGATCTTCTTGCTATGGCCAAATGCCATATGAAATTTTCCTTAAATGGCTCAATTTATGTATCAATAGAAATTAGCATAAAGTGCATTCTAAAATGGCCTATGCTAAGTGAAATGAAGAGAAATGATGAAATGATTAATTATGGATGATAAATAGCATGCATTTTTTCCATTGATAGAAATATGTTCAAAATCATGTGAATGACATAGAAATGCTTACTGCATTTGCCCTAAGGAGGAATGATCTGGTGAATACCTATGAAGATTAAAATCCTGAGGAGGAATGATCTGGTGTATACCTCCCAAGAATAACACCTTATGGGGAATGATCAGGTGTATACTCCCAAGGAATTAAGCTTTAAGGAGGAATGATCTAATGTATTCCTCCAGAAAATACAACCCTGTGGAGGAATGATCTGGTGTATACCTCTAAAGAATAAAGTATTGAGAGGATATTATGATTAATTATAATGCATGAATGTGATATAAGTGTGAATAATTGTTAATGTATATAAACATTGAAATTTTACCATATATTCCATTAATGATCCCATATGTTGTGTATCTTGTGTTCATAGATGCATGCCCACATGTTTCACATATGACATACCCTTAGAACTATATGAAAAGAATTTTGGAACTGAATGGAATGTAGAAATGTTTTCTGTATTCATACAATGGAACATATCAGTTATTTCAAAGAAATGGTTTGTTTAGCTACTGGGAATATATTTATCATTATTGTACTGATATGTATCAGATGCTTAGATATTGTCTGATTATAGAACTTCCCCCAGAGTAAAATGGGCACTTTAACTATGTATGTGTAGCACTTCATTTTTGGTTGTATATAGAAAAGGAAAAAAGGGCAATTATGGGGGAAAGGATATGTGAAGAACCTGTTCATCCATAGTATTTTGTAAAAGGAGTTTGAGTGATAGGCTTGTTATCTCCTTACTCCTTATGGATGGGTACATCAGATATCCTGGTATATGTATACAGAATGATGTAATAGGTAGTTATCATATATAATATGAAAGTTTTATAAATTCCACTGTGGTGTATGAAATTTTATTTTTACTGTGCAAAAGTATGTTCACCTGAGCAGAAGAACCCGAACTTAATCAAATATTAAATTACTGATGAATTAAATGCTCAGGAAAATTAATGCAATGAAAAGGTAAAGAATAATGTAACCACTTATCTGATCACATTATATGAAGTTGTTAAGGTAAGATAAGGGGTGTTACATACCATACAAGCATGCATTAGTATGGATAAGAATTATTCAATATCCAATAGAAGCTAAGAAATGAGAGAATATGGGTTTTAATCTCCCATTTTACTCAAAAATCATCAAAAATAATACTTTTTCCACGATGACCTATACCTTCAAAAAATAAGGGAGAAAAGGAGATTTAGCTTGCCTTTTAAGATGAAATGGATGGTATGTTCATCCAAAAGTAGAGTAGAGTGATCCTAGAATTTTTTCCTAACCTTAAATCCATGCTCCAAGCTTCAAATCCCAATTTCTCTATATCTTCTTTGTCTCTAGAAGATGTTACTTTCTCTCTCTAAAATGCCTTCTGATCTCATTGATCTCTTCTTTCAACCTATTTATATGGGTGGATAGGTAGGAAATGGTAGAAATATGGTAGGGGTGTAAAAAGGAATAGGTTCTTATGATTTAGTCCTTGTCTTCACCTCTCAAGCCATTTTGGTTAAGAGACTGTGGATGTACCAAATTGCCCTTGTAATATTGGTGGGAAGTTTTCAAAATTTGGTTAGCCAAAGTAACCTTCCTTGGAAAAATTCCCAAATCTTCTATTAACTATCCTTGTACTTTTTGTAACATCGCACATTTTCTTAATTAGTCTAAACTAATGTTCCTTAATTAATTGCATGAATTTGGTTGTGTGATTTAATATTTAGAATAAATATGCTAAAAGATAACCTTTTCCATTCGTTCAGGTGCTTGAAGTGCTTGAGGTGCTTGCATAAATTTTTAGGTGCTTGATTTAATTTTCTTTCCTTTCAATTAGCTAGCTGAATTGCTAAGGGAAGGAGTGAGTGAGAAAAACCAAATTAAAACTATGTATATACCGTGCATTCAGTGAGGGAGCTTGGTAATCAGTTAAGTAAGCAATTGGTGAAAAATAAAATATATGTATATAGACATGCACACAAAAATTGAGGAAAAGGAAAAAGGCATGCAGCGCTTTGCATTATTAGTCGTTGCACTATAGGGGAGAGAGTGGAATAAAATATATATATGCATGTAGCAAGCTAGGAGGAGAATGTCTAACTTATTTAAAATAAAAGCTACATGTGGTGTACGGTGAAGCAAGAATATAAGAGAGGAGAGAGGCATGTGGCACTTGTCTTCCTTCCTTCCTTCTCTTTGTCCATATACAAGGCCACCAAAATGATGAGAGTAAGGTACTTAAGGCAAAGGAAGGTGCAACACTCAAGTAAGGATTTCAGCATAAACCGTACAAGCTCACGTGGATCCCTTTCTTTCCTCCCTTTTGGCGCCACTGAATGGAGTTTTAATAAGAGTTGAATTAGGATGCCAAACGTGAAGCTGCTTGGACCGTACCTATTGCGTGTGAGCTTGAAGGTGGCGTGATTTCCTTCCTCCCTTCCTTAAAAGTAGCTGAGTGAGATACACCAAATGTGCAAGAAATAAGAAAGAGTAACGTGGGAATGGTTTGTACTTAGTCACACATAAGGCATGGAATAATAATAATAATAATAATAAGGAATGGAGGTGGAGTCCATTTGGGAGGGTCGAATAGAAATTGTAAGGGAGAGAGAGGAGTGCAAAGGAAAAAGTAGATTCACACAGCAAGAAGGGAAAGAGGGGGAAGCATCTCATACTTGGGAAAAGGAAACCACACACATGGGAAGAGCATTCAAAGAAAAAGATAGAATGGCAAGAATTTTGGGTGAGGGAGAGAGTGAAGTTGACAAAAAAAAAAAAGAAAGAGAAGAGGGAAAGTAGCAAGAGAAGCAAAGAAGAAGAAAAGGGAGAAAGTCAAAGAGGAAGCCAAGCCAATCTCACCCTAGTTCATCATTGAGGCAGGTTGACAATTTTTGAACTTGTGTCTCAAGGTTTCATATGTACACACCATGTTTTTACAAGCTTTCATGGGACATTATTGCTTCCCTACATTCTTGTTATTATTAATGTTATGTTAGTTAAGCTTGCATGATAGATTGGTATGTTGGTTTATATGATGAAATGAATATTGTTGTTATGGAAAAAAATTATGGTTAGTTAATGATGTTATCATGGTGGACTGTGGTTGAGCATGATAGAAATCGATGGATGCTCTTGAAGACTATGCTTCCTCTATAAAACCCTCTTTGGCTGAATAGAAGAGGAAAGTTACACAAAATTGATGCTAAACATTTTAGTTGAGATTAGTGAAAAAAAAATGACCATGGATGAAAGGGACCATACCATTTTAATGGTGATAGTTACAGAATAAAAGAGGGAAATTTGAATTTCAAAATGGTCAATTTCCTTATGCCAAGTTCATTAAATTCACCTTGAGACTTGTTAGAATTTAAACAGGAAATTGGATTATTATTAACTCCCAAGAGTGGGAAATTTACTTTGAAACTTGTTAGAAGTTTTCAACAGAATTAGATTATCATTAATTTCCAAGAATGGGAAATTTATCTTAAGACTTGTTAGCATTTTTCAAAAGGATTAGATTATTATTAATTTCCAAGAATGGGAAATTTCCTTGAGACTTGTTAGAATTTTTCAAAAGAATTAGATTATTATCGATTTCCAAGAGTGGGAAATTTAGTTTGAGACTTATTAGAATTTTTCAAAAGAATTAAATTATTATTAATTTCCAAGAGTGGGAAATTTACTTTAAGACTTGTTAGAATTTTACAAAGGAATTAGATTATTATTAATTTCCAAGAGTGGAAAATTTACCTTGAGACTTGTTAGAATTTTTCAAAAGAATTAAATTATTATCAATTTCCAAGAGTGGGAAATTTACCTTGAAACTTATTATAATTTTACAAGAGATGCATAGTATTATTTTTCAAGAAATGGAAGTCTATTCTTGAAGCTTATTAGAATTTCATAAGAGATGTATATTATTATTATTTGTCAAGAAAAGAAAATTAACCCTTTAACTTATTAATAATTTTATAAAGGTGGCCAAGTGTCCATAAAAGTGCCCAATTGTTCACAAGAATTTTATAGAGGTGGCCAAGTGTCCATAAAAGTGCCCAATTGTTCACAAGAATTTTATAGAGGTGGCCAAGTGTCCACAAAAGTGCCCAAGTGTGCACAAGAATTTTATAGAGGTGGCCAAGTATCCACAAAAGTGTCCAAATATGCACAAGAATTTTATAAAGGTGGCCAAGTGTCCACAAAAGTGCCCAAGTGTGCACAAG
This sequence comes from Senna siamea, assembly GCA_031216115.1. Taxonomy (NCBI): domain Eukaryota; kingdom Viridiplantae; phylum Streptophyta; class Magnoliopsida; order Fabales; family Fabaceae; genus Senna; species Senna siamea. Next base: position 17,574,056 of record CM062354.1, read on the forward strand.
AATTTTATAAAAGTGGCCAAGTGTCCACAAGTGCCCAAGTGTGCACAAAGATTTTATAAAGATAAGTTTAAAGAATGATAAGCATAAATGATTTTTGTTAATTTTATGATAATGTGTTTAATAGCATGCAAAGATGTTTTACTTGAAAAGAATATCATTTTATCACATTGACACATAAATTGATCATGCAATGCTTGCCAATTTATATTTATGAATGTGGTTATGCTTTTCAAAATTTGAGAATGTAGGAATAAATGTTTTTGGTTCTTGCACCCTAGTACATGTTAGTAACATTTTTAAACCCTAAATTGTTAAACTACTAAGAAACTTGTGTTTCTCATTCATATGCTAATATGTATCAGATGAGGACGCTTAGCAGGGCTGGGGAAGTAGAAGTTTCTTTGTGATCAAAGAAACTTTTTTGCAACTACTTATTTTGGATTCGGATTCTAGATATATTTTGGATTATAATTAGGACTATTCTTTTGGATGTGTACATGAAATGTAAACGGGGGATTGTTAGGAAAAGGATATAGGAAGGACCGGTTCATTTCGATTATTCGTAAAGGGGTCTGAGTGACAGGATTGTTATCTCCTGACTCCTGATGGACGGGTACTTCATATATCCCAGATACATGTTTACAAAGAATGTAATGGACAATTATTGAACATTATTATTTGAATGATATAAAGTTTTAAATTTTCGCTTATAGTATAGTATTTTGATTTTCTCTATGCATACAAGATTTAATCTGAGCAAAATATCCCGAACCTAATCCACTTAAATAAAACTTAATGGTATAACTGCTCAGACTTGATAATGAAAAGATAAGAATAATGTACCGAAATTATTTGCTTATATCAGAGGAAGTGTAATACTAGATAAAAGCGTTATACTTTTCAATTTAGTCTTTGCATCAAATACAGGTAAAATTTGCTAAGGGCTAGGCTCTAGGGGGATTATGCAAGCAGGTGCTACAATTGGTAATATATATAAATTAATATAAAAATTAAAATAATAAAATTCTTCATTCCAAAATTATATGTACCATTAAATAAAATATTAGGTCACAAGTAATCAAAGCAGGCAAGATAATTTTATGTTCCTTCATTCACAAGTTCATACTTCAAGATGTCATACTCAAAAGTCATCAATGATTAATTGAGGATTAAACTTAGATATATATTTTTATACATTTACTATCAAGTTTTTCAATAAAATTAAAATATGTGTAAATTTTTAAAGAGAATCAATCGCAATCCAATCTAATTTAGTAAGCTACTGATTTAACTCTTGGATTATCAAGTCAGTAATTTGATTAGTTAAGTCAATTATCTGATATCCATTTGTATAAATGTGTTCCATCGATATCTAGCTTCTTTTCACCTCTTTGCTTATAAGGTCTCAAGACTTTCTTTGCGTTCGAATTCTCTGCTTGGAGTTCTCTGCTTGGCCTCTGCTTGGCTTTTTAGCAGCAATTTTTGTAACAACGGGAAAGACTTAAAAGAGTTTTAAAAGAATTTTAAAAGAATTTTTAAAAGATAAAACTTGATTTTAACCCTAATCCCAATCAAATGAAGCCTGACACGTATTTTGAGGAAAATGATTGGACACAGAAGGTCGTTTGAAGCCAGAAACACGATCAAACAGAAAGAAATGCAATCCGGCGATCAGAAACTGACGAAAGGAGTTTCATGCATCAATTTCGTTGACGGAGGCCAAGACTTTCGCATGGAAATGCGTGCCAACGTCTGGAAGGATGCCGACACCCTAAAAGATCCCCGGCTGGCCTGGGAAAAGTCAGAATCGCCCCTGGAGGCTTTAAATTACGCAAACTCCCGCCATTTCTCTCATTTCACTCTCTCTCCTCACCACACTCTCTCTCTCTTCTCTCTTTTCTCTCTCCACCTTCCTCCACCGTGAACGACCACCACAGCCACCGTGGGCAGCCACCAAGGGTACCAACCGACAGCCCTCACTGCCCACAACCACCAGCAACCAACCACGGCCACCAACGGCCACTGGCGCCGTCCGACGCCATTGACCATCACCGCCCCCACCACCGTGTAGCCCAAGCTGCCAGCTTCCTCCAAAGAGCTTCGGCCGTCGAAAGGAGGCCGGACGCGCCCGGATCGAGGCAAAACGCCGTCTGCCGTGCGAGAAGTTTCGTGGCTGGAAAACACCGCCCAAACGGCCGTGAACCGCCGTGCCACCACCGTATTCGGACTCCTGGGCTTACGGGCTTCACCATGGTGTGATTTTCGAGACAAACCGCACCTCCTCGCTGTGCGCCGACGTGAGCCACCGTGCGCCGCCGTGTGCTGCCGTGTCGGAGTTTCTGGACGTGCATCCCGAGAAACTGAGACCACTGGGACGTAGAATTCCATCATCCGAGCACAGTGGTAAGGTCCTTTTTCCCAAAAACTAATGTTATATGACTGAAATGGCTGCCGAACGTAATTAGGCAATTAATTAACCTAGGTAACTGTGTAACCAAGTTTAGGATTGAAAATTGGATGACGTGACGAGCCTAAATGTTTAATTTGATGTCCAGGAAATTAATCAGGCTCAGAAACCGAGACTGCGTGGAATTCTGAAGTGATTTAGAGCATTCGGAGACCAGGTAGGATAATTTACACTTCCCGAACCCTAGAATTGATTTAGTGAATACCTGACTGATTTAGACGACTTGTATGGATTTACATGTGCTACTTTCGATGGGATAAAATTGCATGCCTGTGTGCTGAAAACCCTAATTGCATGTTAGACACCTTGTTTATCGAGTTTATATGCCTTTAGGGCAGATTTACTTAGGGTTGGGTACTTGATAGCCGGTATGGGGCCAGTAGTTAAGTATCCCTCGTACAGGAAGCTTTTAAACGAAACTATTTTTATCAGTTGCTTTGTCTTGAGTTAGGGATTGCGCGTTAAACCAGGACGACCCTAAGAAAGGTTTAGGGAGTATAAGGGTGGATAACCTACACGGGGAAACGTTGTGATTTAGGCGTGATACCCTAGAACCCTGAGGAATAGCTGACCGAGTGCATGTGAGTTCGAATAGACTGTATGAGGATGAGAATTGGCGTATGTGCACATGCTAGGGGACGCCCTAGATGTTGATTCTCACCCGGTCCTTGAGTGAGTGATTGGTGTTACAGATCACACTCACAATATAGGCTTGATTCGGGTGATTGGTGTTACGGATCACACCCAACGATAAGAGAGGTATTCTCTCTAGACTACGTGCAATTAGAAGATGATTTAGATTCTATTCTGAGTGGATTTGTAGCCAACGTGGATTGAGATACACAGGGCATGGGATTTCACTTGATTTTGATAACTGATTTTAAAAGAAATGGATTTTATGATTGTGATATATTGCCGTAATTTCCATGTGTTTGAACAATTTTAAAGAAAAGGTATTTCACTGTTTTCGAACTGATTTCGGGAAGACGATTTCGGTGTTCACACCACTGAGTATTCAACTGGTTTTCGAATGATAATTAAATTGTAAATTATTCTACTGGGATTCATATCTCATTAGGTTGTGTACTCAGATGAATCGAGGGACGAGCGAGGAGCCAGGCGATATAGCGAAGCTGACTTGAGGATAGACCGGAGGATGATTAGCTTAGGCTTGAATCATTTGTATATATATTTTGATGACGCTGTTATTTATCGGATTCTGTTTCTTATAAACTTTATATGGACTAGACTGAATGTATATATAACGGTTCAGATAGTATACATGGATTTTAGTGATGGATTGATGTTGCTGTGTATGGATTTATATTAGTTATGTTTATTGCTGTTATTGGACTGGCTGTTGATTTTTAAACAGGTGATTCTGTATTTGGGATATGATCAAATTACAGAGGAAACTCTGCCAGATTTTCGGTAGAAATTACTGCCGTAAACTTATGGATTTGAATTGAAATGTGTATGAATGTATGACATGACAGGTATATGAGTTTTAGATTTCATCCAAGAGTTATTATTGATGATGTACATATGTGTATTTAGTTAGCTGCGTATGAATCAGGGTTGAACGGAATCCGAATGGACAACGGAGAATCTATTTGGGTTATGCTCAACCAGTAGCGATTCCCTGACGTTCCCACATAGGGAATAAACATTCAGAATACCCCATATGCTTCCGCTAATTAGATAAGCATCACGTATGACGTATTAGGGGGTCGTTACACGATTTATTTTGAAAATTCTAAGCTACAAACTATTTACTTTCTAAAGGTTTCAAGTTAGAATTTCATAGTCACCAAATTGCAATTTATCTTCAAATAATACATCCTTGGAGGTTTAGGCTTATACATGTATATAAAGATGAAAATAGGTTATATTGGGCAAAGTTCTGTCAATCAATAAAAAAAATAGGCTGTTCAATTCAAGTTGATTTCGAGTTAATTATAAATCAATTCAAATGACTAGCTCCACTCCATTTGGTCATTGGATTATCGAGTCAGGTGTTGGACTAGTTGGTTTAGACTACATCTAAATACACCAATTAAAAATAAATTTTATTCAAAAATATATTTAATATATATATCTTTATCAATTCAACTTATTGATTCACTAATTAAAATTTTTTATGATAAATATAAATAGTAGACTATTATTTAGGTTTTTGGGAAATATTTATTTTAACAATTCAATCTTTTTAAATAATTACCATCAAATTAACCTTTTTTATAACAAAAAGAAATACATCAATTTGATCTTGCCATAAATTTTGTAGATCCATATTAATCAAGTCATTTACCTACTCTAACTATTTTTTAGTATAAAACATTAATAACTAACTTAAATAGTTAACAACACATTTAGATGTTAGTAACAATAGTAACACGTCTCAATGCTGTTCAAAAAGTCAATAATTTTTGTGACAAACATTTAAAACAATTGTTGAACATTCAAATTCAAAAAAATTAATTTACATGAATAACTCTGACGATATGATTTTAGCAAAATTTGTAAAAGGGTTAAATTAATAATGTTAGTTTCAAAATATTTATAGTTTTTTTAGTTAATTTTTTAGTGAAAGAATTTTTTTATTTTTTTAAAAAATATTTATTTTGAAAAATTAGTTGTTTGGTTAAATTTCTCTTAAAATTAAGTTGCTTTTTAATAGTCATAGAAGCAATTTTTTTATTGTAAGAAGGAAAAAAATTGTAACTTTTGATAATACCAAACCTGACCAGCCCCTATCAAGATTGCTAATCTTGATGTTGCATCTAGAAAGCCCCTAATATTACTATATAAGAACCTCTCAGGTACACTTCTAAACATGTTACTCTATACTCTCTCCACCCTATACTGACTTAGGCATCAGAGTCCGCAATGGAGCCTTTCGACTCCCTTGCAGCCTTTGACCATCTCTTGTCTTGCAAGGTCTCATTGTCCATGGATTCCAGTCATCAGAACCACCACCCTGATAAAATTATGTTTCATTAATGGCACCCACTATTGTTTACTCTGACCACCATACCAAAAGTTTATTAGGCTACCAACACCTTATATCTTTCTCAAAAATTTATTAGGCTAATAATGCCTCACATTATCTTTACAATCTTCTTCAAGAAGTCACTTGGAACCATGAAAGAAAACTTAGCACTAGTCCAAAGTTGCATTTCTTGAAAATGAAAATATATTGTTCTTTTGTGATCAATCTTTCTTTCCTCTTGGGCATTATTCTCTTTCTCTGATCAATCTTCCATCACATTTCTTGAAAAAAGAAACTAGATTGTTTTTTTATTATCAAAATTTCTTTCCCCTTCTTGGGCATTATTTCCTTTCTTTGATCAATCTGCCATTGTTTTTCTTGAAAAAATGAACTATATTTTTCTTTTATGATTGTTCTTTATTTCCCTTTCTTGGGCATTATTATCTTTCTTTAATCAATCTCCCATCGTGTTTCTTGAAAAAAGAAACTATATTGTTCTTTTATGATCAATCTTCTTTTCCCTTCTTTTGCATTATTCCCTTTCTTTGATCAATCTACCATCAAATTTCATGAGAAAAGAAATTTATATATCAAGATTAGACCACCAATAACATCCTACCATGTAGCATTAGATCAACCACTAAACCAACAATCCTCACTATTGCCCCTTATGTTAGGCAATCCTTGCGATTGCCTCTAACTAACTAAATGACATTTTTCCTAGCATAAATGCCTTTATAAATAGTTGTCCTGGCCTTCCTTAGGTACGACAATCTTAATAGTCTCAAATTCTCTCTCACTTGCATCCTTGTACACCTCACTAACTTGCTCATCAGAGGTATATTAGGGAGGCTATCTCCTTCTGTACATTCTTGTTTTAGGTCTCTCATCCTCAACGGTGTTCTTGTCCATCTCAGAGAACATCAAAAACTATATTGTTCTTTTATGATCAATCTTTCTTTCCCCTTCTTGGGCATTATTCTCTTTCTTGGGCATTATTATCCCTTCCAAAGTCCTACTTTGTTCCTCACTCTCCACATGACTTCATATATATATATATACACGCTATTGGACAGTTTTATGGAACAAATGTATATATACATTAATATATATATAGACATATATATAGATACATACACACACAAACACTCATAAATATACATACATGACACATCTCCTTTTAATGCACATCTACATGAACATGCATAATACATAGCTCTTTCATACAAATATCAACATCCCTCGTATATTAATATAAAATATATGTGTAGGTCCCTCATATACAACATTAGAAGTACCTTTATTTACTTTCTAGTACAAGTACATTTACTTTGAGCAATATATGATGCTTCCTATATAGTTTACAATGAAAAATATTTGCACCTCATAAATTTTTTATCAATACATATTTGTACTACATATTACTTAAAAGCTTTAACACAAGCTTAATTTTAGTATCTTTATGTCAATTCTTATTGACAAACATCACTAGATAATAAAATTGACTAATACCCAGTACACTTTATCATCATCACAAGTCAATGACTTACTGATGTCTACATACTTATATGCCTTATAATTTTAAATTTTTGTAACAGCTCAATTTTGTTTAAAAGTAGAGAAAGAGAAGAGGTTCTTGCAACCAATTGAACAAGAAAATTGACAAAGCCTTATCAACAGTCATTAGTCATCCTCTGCCATTAGGGTTACTCTTCTACACTCTCTTTACTGGCGTTTCATCCTTTGCCTAAGGATCTAACAACAACCTAATGAACCTTACCAAAGGATCTCAGAAAGATTTGGTGACCTCACAGAGAGCTTTTTAGTCTTTGACATCTGCCTTTTAGCCTATGCTAAAGGATCTAAGAAAGATCTGATGGCCTCACGAAGAACTTTCTAACTTCTGAAATCATCCTTTTGGGCCCTCGCTCAAGGATCTAAGAGTGATATGATGGCCTCATCAAAACGATTAAGAGGCGATACTTAAACATCTTTTTAGCTTCCATTGGCCTTTCAGCCTCCACCTAAAGATCGAAGAGCGATCCAATGACCTTTATAAAAGGATCAAGATGTAATCCTAAAACTTAGGTTTTCATCTTCTTAAAGATTAAATAGTGATTTGATGACATCTGACAAAAAGATAAAAAGGCGACCCTTAAACTTAGGTTTTCATCTTCCATTGCACTTTCAGCCTTGCCCTAAGGAACAAAGTGCGATCCAATGAAGGATCATGAGGTAATCTTAAAACTTAGCTTTTTAGCTTACATCAACCTTTTAGCCTTCACCTAAAGATCGAAGAGTGATTTGATAGCCTTTGAAAAAGGATCAAGAGGGGATCCGCAAACTCATATTTTCATCTTCCAATAGTCTTTTGGCCTTTGCTTAAGGATTTAACAACGATCTAACAGACTTTGCCAAAGGATCAAAAAGTGATCCACAACCTTACAAAAAGCTTTTCAGCTTTTGCCACCCACCTTTAACCCTAGCCTAAAGATCTAATAACGATCTGACAACCTCTACCAAAGGATTAAAGAGTGATCCTTGGCCTTACAGAGAGCTTTTTAACTTTCACAATTAGCCTTTCATCCTTTGCCTAAGGATCTAATGACAATGTGACGACCTTCACTAAAGGATCAAAGATGATCCTCAAACTCATAGAGAGCTTTTTAGCTTTCACTATAAATCTAATGACTTTTTGATAGCCTTTGTCCAAGGATCTAATGTTCTCTGAAATGCTCAGGAACATTGTTGAGAGTGAATGTCCATAAAAAGGAATGTACGAAGGGAGAGGGATCCCTGATACACCTTCAATGGTCAAGCCAATAAGGAAAACACAAGTGTAAGAGACAAAGTCTGAGGGTACTAAGAATGTCATACCAGTAGGAGGCCAATGATGCTCCTTATATAGGCATTTAAGTAAGTTGAAAACTGTTACAAGATCACTTTGTAAGTGATCACAAGGATTTTTTGCCTAGGAAGGCGTTCGCAAGGCTTTTTTATTTGACCGGTGGGATATGCTACTTGATAGCATATCATTGATGGGACCAATTCAGATATATCATAAGTCCCTCAGGCTTAAGAGTACGTAGGTGTACGAGTATCCCAGCGTTAAGCACAAGCGTCCTTTAGTTCTTGGCTCTATGGTTTCTACACTAGTTGTATTTTTTAGCATGTTAATGCATATCTCGAGTAGTGGAGGATTCAGTTGGGATATCCTAAAGGGTTTTTTAGGGTATTTTGGTCTTTTTCTTGGGATTGGCACCTAAGGTTCAAATCGATTGGTATTCTAAAGTGTCCTTTCACTTATACCATACATATACTGAGTTCTTACTCTTGATTTCTTTGCATTTTCTCAAGGAGAAATTTTTTGTGTTTTACAATTCCACCATACTTGGGCTTTCTTCTTCTGAGTATTCATTCTCCTTCACCTTTTTTATATGATTGGTTTTGCTACTAGCTTACTCCCTTTTTTTATTTTGTAAAACTTTGGAGATTTTCTAACTTTAAGAATCTTCTTCTTTAGGTATGCTATTCATTTTTTTCTCTTTTTGTAAGAGATGGTAAGATAATTAGTACACCTTAACCATGGACCTAGGGCTGCTAGAGTTGATTTTCCTTTTAAAAGGTGAAGATGATTATTAGAACCTTGGGTTAGTGGTGTCTTCTAGTAACAAGGGAAAGCCTAGTAGTGAAGAAGTTTGCTCTATTGTGAAGGCTTCTTTTAGGGACGAGGAAGCAATGATTAGTGGGGAAGGAGAAAGAGAGAGAAAGTGGTTAGGGACTATCTTGGGAGGCTTATGTGTATTTAAGATGTCTTGGTGAATCATCAATCGCTCGTAAACCTATCTAGGGTTGTTAGAGTGTTTTCATGTGTAAGCTAGATGAGCAGAATATTGCTTTTCTAGATAGCTCTAGTCACCCTGTATCTTGCCTTTATGTAACGATCAAGCTCTTTGGAGAATAACAATAGTGCTGTTAAGGTAGTGAGAAGTGAAATATACATTGTCAAAGATATTTGTGGCCTATGGGAGGAGTTGTTCAAGCTAAGGCCATATGACATTACTTTTGGGATCGTCAAGTTCCCTGCCACCATAGTCTCTTGGATTGGAATAGAGTTGGTTTTTTTATGAACCAACATATGTTGCAAGACGTATGGATCCTCCCCCTCTAACTGGTTTTGAAATGTGTTAAATTGCCTCAACATCTGCCCAACACAGCTTGTGGCAAACACTTATGTTATCATTCATGGTTTCCAGGAGTTGTATGCTAAGGTAGGAGGGGAGCTTACTATTTCACTTTTTTTATTGTTTCAAAGTCCAGGCCTGATCGAACAAGGGTTGGATTGAAATCCAGGGACTAAACTTGAATTTAAAATATTGGAAAAATGCCTTTTTTTTTGTGTTCTTCCTCTAATGATCATTCATCCTTTTTACTACATCCAAGGGACAATAGGCCATTGTTCCCTTTAACTTGGTTTTGTCTTAGTGCTCCCTAAAGGTTGACAAGGGGGCCTTGATGAGAGAGAGAGAGAGATCACTGCCAAGCTTTCTCTTAAAACCATTGACATGAATATAATGGCTGGTACATTTTATGTTGCAATTTTTTCTTGAATTATTTGACTTTGTTATGCTTCTTTGTCATCTGACGCTTGTTTTTGTAGCTCAAAATTCCAGTTTGAAGGCTTTGCGTAATGCTTGTAACGACCCCCTAATACAACATATACAATCATCATCTGATTAGCAGAAGCATATGGGTTATTCTAAATGATTATTTTCTATGTGGGAACGTCAGGGGATCGCTACTGGTTGAGTGTAACCCAAATAGACTCTCCGTTGTCCATTCAGATTCCGTTCAACCCTAATTCACACGCAGCTAACTAATTATACATGCATACATCACAAATTACTCTGGAATGAAATCTAAAACTGATATACACGTCACGTTATATATTCATACATATTCCGACTTAAATCCATAAATTTACAGCGGTAAACCCTACCAAAAATCCGGCAGAGTTTCCTCTGTATTTCGATCATGTCCAAAATACAAAGAATCACCTGTTTACATTTACACAGCCAGTCCAACAACAGCAATAAACATAATTCATAGAAATCCATAAAAATAGCGTTAATCCCATCAATACAGTCAATATAAAACACCTGATTTACACATGTATGACCAATCCAATCCATACAGAAAATATAAAGAACAGAACCCATTATACAGCAACATCATCAAAGCCATATATATAAGCCGATTCAAGCCTAAGCTAAGTCATTCTCTTGTCTATCACCACGGCATTATTGTTTATCGTTTGGGTTCCTGTCCCTGTCCCTGTTCATCTGAGTAAACAACCTAATGAGATATAAAATCCCAGTAGAATAATTTACAAATTCAAATATCATTCAAAAATTGGTTGAATACCCAGCGGTGCAAACACCGAAATCTTCTTCCCGAAATCAATTCGAAAATAGTGAGATACCTTATCTTTAAAATTGTTTTATTACATGGAAATCGCAGCAATTAATCGAAATCATAAAATCAATTTCTTTGAAAATAAATCATCAAAATCAAGTAAAATCCCATGCCCAGTGTATCTAAGTCCACGTTGGTCACAAATCTACTGTAACCAAATCTGAATCATCATCTAATTGCACGTCGTCTAGAGAGAATACCTCTCTTATCGTTGGGTATGATCCGTAACACCAATCACCCGAATCAAGCCTATATTGTGAGTGTGATCCGTAACACCAATCACTCACTCAAGGACCGGGTGAGAATCAACATCTAGGGCATCCCCTAGCATGTGCACATACGCCAATTCTCATCCTCATACAGTCTATTCGAACTCACATGCACTCGGTCGGCTATTCCTCAGGGTTCTAGGGTATTACGCCTAAATCACAACGTTTCCCTGTGTAGGTTATCCCCTCTTATACTCCTTAAACCTTTCTTAGGGTCGTCCTGGTTTAACGCGTAATCCCTAACTCAGTACAGGCTAAATATGATAAAAATAATCTCGTTTAAAAACTCCCTGTACTAGGGATACTTAACGGCCGTCCCATACCGGCTATCAAGTGCCCAACCCTGAGTAAACCCATCCTAAAGGCATCTAAACTCGATAAACAACTCGTCTAACAAGCAATTAGGGTTTTCAACACACAGGCATGCAATTTATCCCATCGAAAGAAGCACGTAAATCCATGCAAATAATCTAAATCAATCAGGTATCCACTAAGTCAAATCTAGGGTTCAGGAAGCGTAAATTATCCTACCTGGTCTCTTGTCGCTCCAAATCAATTCCGAATATCACGAACTCTCAATTTCTAAGCCCAATTAATTTCCTGGACATGAAATTAAATATTCAAACTCGTCACGTCATCCATTTTCCGATCCTAAATTCGGTTACTCAAATACCTAGGTTAATTTATTGCCTAATTACATTCGGCAGCTATTTCAATCAGATATCATTAGTTTTTGGGAAATCGGACCTTACCAATGTGATCGGATGATGAAATTCTGTGTCATGGTGGTCTCGATTTCTCCAGATGCACGTCCAGAAACTTCGACACGGTGGCGCACAGCGGCGTACGATGGCGCATAGCGGAGGGGTGCGGTTTGCCTCGAAAATGACACCACGGTGAAGCCCGCAAGTCCAGGAGTCCGAATACGGTGGTGGCGCGGCAGTTCACTGCCGTTTGGATGGCATTTTTTGGCCACGAAGATTCTCGCACGGCGAACAGAGATTCCCTCAATCCGGGCGCGTCCGGCCTCCGTTCGTCGTCGATGAGCTACTGGAGGAAGCTGGTAGCTCAGGCTACACGGTGGTGGGGGCGGTGACAGTCAACGGCGACGAACGGCGGCGATCTGAGCTGGCAAAATTTCGCACAGTGGAGGGGAAAGATGGCATTTTTTCGACGACTCTGGCGGCCGTTGGTGGCCGTGGGTGGTTGCTGGAGGTTGTGGGCAGTGAGGGCTGTCGGTTGGTGTCCTTGGTGGCAGCCCACGGTGGCTGTGGTGGCGGTTCAAGGTGGAGGAAGGAGGAGAGGGAGGAGAGAGAGAGAAATGAGAGAAATAGAGGGAATTCGTGTAATTTAAAGCCTCCGGGGACGATTTTGACTTTTCCCGGACCACTCGGGGATACTTTAGGGTGTCGTCATCCTTCCAGATGTTGGCATGCGTTTCCATGCGAAAGGTTTTGGCCTCCGTCAATGAAATTAACGCACAAAACTTCTTCTGTCAGTTTCTGATCGCCAGATTGCATTTCTTTCTGTTTGATCGTGTTTCTGACTTCCAACTACCTTCTTTGTCAAGTCATTATCCTCAAAAGTCATGCTAGGCTTCATTTTAAAGGGATTAGGGCTAAAAATTTGATTTTATCCTTTAAAACTCTTTCAAAATGTTTTCGATTGTTATAATGCTTACCTCTACCGAGTTGCTAGTTGTAACATCTACCTCTAATACTTTGGAATTTATTAAGACATTATTGTTATCATTGATTAAACATTAAAAGTTATTATTTATATAATGATAAGAATGGTTCATTAAAGGGATATAATGAACACTTTCATCAAGATAGAACTACTTTTACCATAAAAAGGGTAAAATTAAAAATTTGGTAAAGAAGGGCAAAATAGTAATTTGACTATAAAGAAGAAAATAAATCTTATCTAATTATTTTATGGAATTATATTTAAGGACTTTTACCATTTTCATTTAAGAGAGAAGAAGAAATAAGTGTGGAAGTGATTATTTCCACTTTCATGGCAAAATGGTAATTTTTCCTAAAAAGGACAAAGTTGTAATTTTATCTCAAGGACATACTAGTAATTTTTTATAAGATATGAAAATTAAATTTTTACCTAAGTATTTCATGGAAATAGTATTGGAAGGCCTTTACTTTTTTATTTTAGAAAGGAGGAAGAATAAGGGTAAAAATAATTAAATTGACATAAAGGACAAAATGGTAATTTTGCCTTAAGTGTAACGACCCCCTAATACAACATACGTGATTCTTATCTGATTAGCGGAAGCATATGGGTTGGTTTAAATAGTTATTCCCGATGTGGGAATGTCAAGGGATCGCTACTGGTTGAGCGTAACCCAAATAGACTTCCCGTTGTCCATTCGGATTCCGTTCAACCCTAATTCACATGCAGCTAAACTAAATATATATGCATATATCATAAATTACTCTGGAATGAAATCTAAAATCCATACATACGGCATTCAATCATTAAATGCAAAATCCAACTTAATTACACAAGTTTACAGCAGTAAACCCTACCGAAATTTCGGCAGAGTTTCCTCTATATTTCGAACATATCCATAATACAACAGTCACCTGATTACCATTATACAGCTAGTCCAAACAGCAACAGAAAACATAATTTACAGAAGATCATTATACTAGAATGTCAGTAAACACATATACAATCCAATCCAAGCCTAGACTAAGCTTCTCTTCTATCTGTCATCAAATAATCGTCCAGCTAACGTCTAGGTTCCTGTCCCTGTCCCTGTTCATCTAAGTAAACAACCTGGTGAGATATAAAATCCCAGTAGAATAATTTACATTTCAAATATAGTTCAAAAATTTGGTTGAATACTTAGCGATGCAAGCACCGAAAATATCTTCCCGAAATCAGTTCGAAATTAGTGAAATACCTTATCTTTAAAATCATTTTATCCCATGGAAATTGTGACAGATAATCAAAATCATTAAAAATCCATTTCTTTTAAAATCATTACTCGAAATCAGATAAAATCCCATGCCCGGTGTATCTAAATCCACGTTGGCCACAAAAGATCTATAACCAAGTCTAAATCGTCATCTAATTGCACGTCATCTAGAGAGAATACTTCTCTTATCGTTGGGTGTGATCCGTAACACCAATCACCCGAATCAAGCCTATATTGTGAGTGTGATCCGTAACACCAATCACTCACTTAAGGACTGGATGAGAATCAACATCTAGGGCGTCCCTTAGCATGTTCACATACGCCAATTCTCATCCTCATACAGTCTATTCAAACTCACATGCTCGCGGTTGGCTATTCCTCAGGGTTTTAGGGATTACGCCTAAATCACAACGTTTCCCCATGTAGGCTATCCCCCCTTATACTCCTTAAACCTTTCTTAGGGTCGTCCTGATTTATCGCGTAATCCCTAACGCAGTATAGGCTAAATCTGATACAAACAATTTCATTTAAAAACTCCCTGTACTCGGGATACTTAATGGTCATCCTATACCGGCTATTAAGTACCCTACCCTAAGTAAATCTATCCTAAGGGCATCTAAACTTGATAAACAAAACGTCTAACATGCAATTAGGATATCCAGCACACAGGTATGCAATTTTTTTCATCGAAAGTAGCACGTAATTTTATGCAATGAAATCTAATCGTTCAGGCAATCACTAGGTCAAATCTATGACTCAGGAAGCGTAAATCATCCTACCTAGTCTCCTATCGCTCCAAATGGATTCAGAACTTCATGTAGTCTTGGTTTCTAAGCCCAATTAATTTCTTGGACATTAAATTGAATATTCAAGCTTGTCACATCATCCGTTTAACAATTCTAAGTCCAGTTACCCTAATACCTAGGTCAATTTATTTCTTAATTACGTTCGACAGCTATTTCAATCAGAATTCATCAATTTTTGGGAAATTAGACCTTACCAATGTGATCGGTGATGGAATTCTGTCTTGGGGTGGTCTCGGTTTCTCCCACTGTATATCTAGATGCTTTGGCACAGTGGCGCACGCCGGCGTACAGGGCGCATGGCGGAGGCGTACAGTTGGCCTCGAAATTTACACCACGGTGAAGACCGCAAGACCAGGAGACTGAATATGGTGGTGGCGTGGCGGTTCATGGCCGTTTGGATGGCATTTTTTGGCCACAAAGATTTACGTACGGTGGATGAAAAATGCCTCAATCCGAGTGCGTCAGACCTCTGTTCGACGTTGACGAGCTGGTGGAGCAAGCTGGAAGCTCAGGCTACATGATGGTGGAGGCAGTGACTACTAACAGTGGCGGACAGAGGCGATCTCAACTGGCAAAGTTTTCGCGCGATGAAGGTGGAAAACGCCATTTTTCGGTGGCACTGGCGGCTGTTGGTGGCCGTGGGTGGTTGCTGGAGGTTGTGGGTGGCGAGGGC
This sequence comes from Senna siamea, assembly GCA_031216115.1. NCBI lineage: Eukaryota > Viridiplantae > Streptophyta > Magnoliopsida > Fabales > Fabaceae > Senna > Senna siamea. Next base: position 17,589,676 of record CM062354.1, read on the forward strand.
TATCGGTTGGTATACCTGGTCGTGGCTCACGGTAGCTGTGGTGGCGGGGCACGGTGGAGGAAGGAGGAGAGAGAGGAGAGAGAAAGTAAGGTAAGGAGAGAGAGATATTTGAGAGAAATAGAGGGATTCCGAGAAATTTAAAGCCTCCGGGGGCGATTCTGACTTTTCCCGGACCACCCGAGGATGCTTTAGGGTGTTGGCTTCCTTCCAGACGTCAGCACGAGTTTCCATGCAAAGCTTTTGGCCTCCGTCAGTGAAATTGACGCACGAAACATCGTCTATTAGTTTCTGATCGCCAAATTGCATTTCTGTCCATTCAATCGTGTTTCTGACTTCGAACAACCTTTCGTTTCAAATCACCATCCTAGAAAGTCGTGCCAGGCTTCGTTTGATTGGAATTAACGTCAAAATTTAGGTTTTATCTTTTAAAAACATGTTCGGTTGTTACATTAAGGGCAAAATGGTAACTTTACCAAAGAAGGGTAAATTAGTAATTTCATAAAAGAAGTTTTATGAAACTTTATTTAAGAAGTTTCTGCCCATTAAACTCGAAAAGGGTGAAAAATGAGGTTAAATGGGCCATTTGGACACAAAGAATAAAATGGTAATTTCCTTAGGGACGTATTGGTAATTTCTTAAAAATTTGAGGGGCAAAATTGTCATTTCAAAAATGTAAGGGCAGAATGGTCCTAACTTATAAAAGTTTCATAAAATTACAATTGTAAGGAGAGGGAATGCCATTCTTGAAAAAGAGAAGTAGTAAGGGTAAAATGGTCATTTTACACTAAGGGAATTTTGATAATTTCACCTAAACCCTAATTTAAGTCATCTTCTTCATTTAGATGATGAAGAAGTCAAAACCTAGGGAGAAAGGGAGAGGTGGAAGAAGCCATAACCAAGCTTGGAGGAAGAGGAAATCAATGCAAAACACTTAGGAAATTCAATCTTTCTTGCATTTTCAAGGTAGCTAAACATTCCTAAAGCCTTAGTTTCATATTTTATGGTATGTTTAAAGTGTTTTAATGTTTCATGAAACCTAGGGTTCTCTCTCTCTACATTCTTATGGTGGATTTCTTTGAATGGATTTTGTAATGCCCCTATCTAGTATTACAACTCCTCCGATCTAAACAGATAAGTTCGATACATTATTCTTAACCTTAATTATTCATTTATAATGTCTGAGCATTTATACTATCAAGTATCATTAAAGTGGATTAAGTTTGGGTTCCTTTGCTTAGATCAAAACTCATAAGCACAGCAGAATTAAAATTTCATACATCACAGTAAAATTTATAAATACTTTCATATTACATATGATGACTATCTGTTACATCCTTCTATGAACATATACCAAGATATAAGAAGTACTCGTCCATAAGGAGTCAGGAGATAACAAGCCTGCACCAAACTTCTTTTAAAATAATAGGGATGAACAGGTCCTTCACATATCCTTTCCCTATCAATTACCCCTTTTCCTATCTATATACAGCCAAAAATAATATCCATAATTCTAATCCAAAAGCAATGTATAGAATCAGGACCTAAATTGAAAGACTTCTTCTAATGCTACTTTCATCCTTCCTCGAGATTGCTAAACATCTGTATCTGATACATATTAGCATATAAATGAGATTCCCAGTAGCTTAACAATTGATTATTTTAAAATCTACTAATATATACCAGTGTGCAAGCACAAAAACTTTTTTTTTTCATCTACATTCCCATTATTTAAAACATAGTCCTATTCACATATACAAATTAGCAAGCATTGCATGATTATTTGAGATGTCCATGTGATAAAAGTGGATATTCACATTTCAAGTATAACATCTCTTAATGGGATCATACATGTTAAAAACTGAAATAAACAATGATCAGCAATACATTTCATTCTTAAAACTTACCTTGTCTCAAAGTGTGAAGCACCTTCGGTCACACTTCAAGAAATGTGGACCCTTGGCTACCTTTATAATATAATTGTGAGCACTAGGTCACAAGTGTGAAGCACTTTCGGTCACACCTCAAGAATTGTGGACACTTGGCCACCTTTATAAAATAATTGTGAACACTAGGTCACAAGTGTGAAGCACCTTCAATCACACCTCAAGAATTGTGGACAATTAGCCATCTTTATAAAATAATTGAGAACACTAGGTCCCAGGTGTGAAGCACCTTCGGTCACACCTCACTAGGTCGCAAGTATGAAGCACTTTCGGTCATACCTCAAGAATTGTGGACACTTGGCCACCTTTATAAAATAATTGTGAACACTAGGTCCTAAGTGTGAAGCACCTTCGGTTACACCTCACTAGGTCACAAGTGTGAAACACCTTCAGTTACACCTCACTAGGTCACAAGTGTAAAGCACCTTTGGTCACACCTCAAGAATTATGGACACTTGGCCACCTTTATAAAATAATTGTGAACACTAGGTCACAAGTGCGAAGTACCTTCGGTCACACCTTAGTAGGTCATAAGTGTGGAGCACCTTCGGTCACACCTCAAGAATTATGGACACTGGCCACCTTTATAAAATAATTGTGAACACTAGGTCACAAGTGTGAAGCACCTTCGGTCACACCTTAAGAATTGTGGACACTTGGCCATCTTTATAAAATAATTGTGTTACAATTGCCTATTGTTATGTGGTCTTAAATTAGCCATCCATAATCTCATAATTTTTCAACATAAGAACATTAATGGCATAAATAGGAATAAATTGTAATCACCAATCTTCTAACTATAACTTTCTCATTTTCCCTTGACTTTAGCCATTATAAGATACCTTATATGTCATTTACTATTGCATATGTGTTCGGTCACTAAAGTTTTAAAATGAGTGATTGTTTCGGCTATCATGAAGAAAAAGTGGGACCTAAAGTTCTTCATATCCCATTTACCACAATCTTCCTTCCTTTCTATATTTTAAATCTATTAATGCAATACCTTGAAATTATTATGCTACTTTCTCTCACATGTTACACTTGATAATTACATACATGTTATTTTACATGTAATACCTTGAAATTATTATTAGCAATAATTTTTGTCATTTCTTTTTCCTCTTTTCTTGGCTTATTTTACATGTTACACTTGATAATTACATAAATGTTATCACTCCTACATTTAAAGGACCTAATATATACAAATTTCTCATATGAAAAGAATAAACAAGTAACACACATCTATTTAGCATTCTTCTCTCTCTTCTCTTACCAAAGCCGAAAGGTGACTTTTCCCACATATTTTTCAGCAATACTTTATATGTCAAAAAAGGATACTCTTGGTTTAAGTAGGCAAAAGAGAGTAATATCATGATTTTGAGTCAAATTTCTTGGTAGCATGATTTCTTTGGTTATTTTTAATCTAAAAATATGCATGGACTATTTAAGAACACAAATTTCCATATGCTGAATTTTTTTCCAACAATAGTCCTTCCATGAAGATAACAATATCCATTTTAGCACATCAACAAACACATCCATTTTACCATACAAGCTTAGCCAAGAGACGTTCACATTTTCAAGAATGTAGAGAGGAAACTAATGTTCCATGAAAGCTTGGAAAAACATGATGAATATATTCTAAACCATGGAACAAAATTAAAAGAATTGCTAAGCTACCTCAAGGATGAAATCAAGTGGAATTGTTTTAGCTCTCCCCTTCGAATTTTTCCTTACTTCTTTGCTTCTTCCTTTCTCGACCAATTTAGCTCCTTCTTCCTTCACCGACTATGTTTATGTGTTTTCTAAAATGTGAAGCTACTCTCTCTCTCTTCCCAAATGCTCTTTTTGTGTCCCCTTTTTTAATTAAATCCTCTTTTGCATTTTATCTATTCGGGTAAGATAGAAGGCTACTCCTCCTTTCTATCTTTAATTATTATTATTTACTAACCCCACGTGTAATGGAGTACAATTTACTTTCCTTGCACTCTTGCATTAGTCACTTGGTCATGCCAAGGAAGGGAGGAAGGGAAGTCACGCAAGCCTCCTACTTCATGCAAGGCTATATGGTTCATGCAAGGGACACTTGAGTGCTACACTATCCTTCCTTCTATCTCATTAGTTATTGTCGTATGCCTTTATATATTTAGTCCAATCCATGTATTGTTTATTAAAACAAATTTTGCACTCTTGCTTCACCGTACACACACATATTTAAATAATTTTTCCTTTGTTTATTTTACCTATTTATTGGGCAAAACCATTCGACCATGCAAGCTTCTCACCTTATCATTATTCTTGCCTATGTAAGCTCACTCGGTGGCACTAATGGATTCACGTAAAAACCACATTTTAGCATTGTACATTTATGTATTTTAATCTAGTCCACGTGAGGCCTATGTGGGGTTAAAGGAAAAGGGGTTAGGCACCTTAATTCCATTCCAAGCATCTCAATTGTCTCATCTTTTGGTTTACCTTGAAGATAGCACAAGGAAGGAAGAGAAAACTAGTAGCATAGCCTCTTTTTCTCTCTTCCATTTTTCCGCTTCACTAAATCTATATATATTTAAATGCTATAGTCTTCTTTCCTTTACCAATTGTCCTTGCCTTGTGGTTAAAGCAATTCATATCCTTCTTCTTAATTTCCATTGGTTTCACGGTTAAGGGTGGAGAGTAAGTAGTCAAATTCCCTTTTTATACTTACATTTCACATTCCCTTCTCACTTTTCTTTCTTCCACCGAATGCATATATGTATATTTAATGGATATTAGCTCTTTTCTCTCTTCTCTATTTCAATTTCATAGGTTTATATAATTTAATCTACTCCATGGGATGTCTATTTAGTTGAATAAAAAAGGAATAAAAGGAAAGAATTTAAGCACCTCAAGCACCTAAACTCTTATGTAAGCACCTTAAAATCAAACTTACTTTTAATGCACTTTTCACTCACATTCTAATTCGGTTACACAAGAAAGAAGGTGTTATCCTTTAGCATATCCATTCTAAATATTAATTTACACAAGCAATTTTATCATACTTCATCCAATTAATTAAGGGAACATTAATTTAAAACTAATCAAGAGAATATAGGGTGCTACAGGTTTTTCTTATGAAAAAATCTTGTTGTGTTTATGAATATGAACATGTTGAAATGCTTGAAAATAGAAGAGATTGAATTTTTCCATGATTGGTACCTAATTCTTGAAATGGTTAAAGTGGTATGGAAAAGAGTGAGAAAATGATGTTTTTGCATGAATTCTACTCGAATATGAAAGCCTTGAAAGCAAAATGATGAAACAATTCCATTTTCCCTTACTTTCTCACTTGGGCAAATGCTTCCATGTATATTGGTGAAAATGTTAGCTTGAAAAAGTGCCTAAAAATGGTGGAAGAAATTATTATGATTTAGTAAGAGACAGAGAATTATGTTAAGTTGATGTTTTGGTACTTTTACCATTTTCTAGCCATGCCATTTAGCCTTGAAAGTGTACTTGTAAATGTGAAGATGTAAGATTATGTGCATTTTCATGTTTGGTATGTAAAATGAGCTAGAAAAGTCTGGAAAAGAAAGGCTAAATGTACACATGCCTATTTTGAGCTATAAGAAAGTGTTATGTTTAATTATTCAATTTGTTACCATAATGCCTAACTAGTAAAAAGAATGGAGGAAATGAAAGAAATGGCTTGAAAATACCAATTCTTCACCTTTTTCTTGCCTTGGCTGAATGCTATGCATATTCCTCCCTTGGAGGGCTAAATTTATGGTTTAATGGAAAGTAGCCTAATATGTATTTTAAAGTGGCCTATGTTAAGTGAAATGGGGAAAATGATGTAATGATTAAATGTGAAGGATAAATTGCATGCATTATGCCATTGATATGAATATGTTCAAAGTTATGTGAATGTGATTGAATGGCCTGAAATGCTACTTGCAATTATGAAAGAAAGGCATTGAAAGTTACCAAGATAGGGTGGAGAACGGCACTATTAGATCCCACTTGAGGTGTATGTGATGGCATTATATAATATCCTAGTGGTGGGACTCAATGGCACTATAAAGAGTCACCCTAGTGGTAATGACTTGATGGCATTATATAATACCCTAATGGTGGGACTCAATGGCAGTATAAAGAGTCACCCTAGTGGTAATGACTTGATGGCACTATATGATACCCTAGTGGTGGACTTGACGGCACTAATAAAAAGCCACCCTAGTGGTCAGGAAAGAATGGTACTAAAGGATGGCTCCTCATAAAGTATGACATTGTGATAATTGATGATGCATGAATGTTTATAAATGTGATTTGTTGATTGATGTAAGATGTTAATGTTTTACCATATATTCTATTGATGACATGATATGTTGATTATCTCATATTCATAGATGCATACACACACGTGTCACGTATAGCATGCCCAAAGAATTGAATGATAAAGGTTTTCAAATGAATGGAATGTAGAAATGTTTTTTGTATTCGTATAGTGGTACCTATCAGTTATTTGAAAGTAAATGGTTTGTTTAGCTACTGAGAAATTATTTCTCATTATTGTACTAGTATGTATCAGATGTATAGATCCAGTGTGTTAATGCACCAAACTAGCATATTTAAGGAGTAAATAGAAATTATGTCATGTAGCACTTTTAGTCCTAATTTCTACCATATGTATTTTGAGATAGAATTAACACTACTATTCTTTTAGAAAAAGGGGTTTGAGTGATAGGATTATTGTCTCCTTACCCCTATATATGAATACTTAATATCTCCTAGGGTGTGTATCAGAAGATTTAAATGATATACATATAGTTATGGAATGTTTTACAAATTCTGTTGTGATGTATAGAATTTTATTTCTGCTATACTAAAGTATGTTAACCTGAGAAAAAGAACTCAAACCTAATTAAATAATTAATTATTGATGGATTTAATGCTCAGGCTCATTTTTACAAAATAAGGTAAAGAACAATGTAGCCACTTATCTTATTACATATTATAAAGCTATAATATAGAGATAAGGGGTGTTACACTAGTGGGGGCTCTCCAAGTAGCCCTTTTTAGTGGAGGATCACATCAAGGGTGATCAAGAAAGGTTGTTACTACTGGCCCTCTTAAGAGTCACAGAGGTTTAAGCAATTCATCTATTGCTCCACAAGGTTCTGCTGCTACTTCTACTATTATTGCTATAACCGATTGTTCCGTTATGCCCATAAATTTGACATAGGATTCATCGATTGAGCAATCGATGAGTTTGCCCTCTTGTCATGTATAAGAGTTAAGTTTGGGGGGCAATGGTGATCCTCCCTTAAAGAAAAAGGAATTAGAGAAATGGAATAAGGTAGAAAGAAAAAGAAAAAGTATTTTTGGCGAATCATACAACCCTTTTATGTTAATGCAACAACACTTCTTCACTGTTGAGGATGAGTAGGAGTTGAAAGAGACTTTGAGGAGTCTTTAAGTGACTGAGATTCTTTAGGTGATCTATTGCCTTATGCTTTAGGGCCTTTGTAGTCTAGAGGCTATCATGGCTAAACTAGGCTCGATGAGGTATTTTTTTTTATTTATGCTTTTTGAATTTTGGATACGCTTTGATTATAACTTGTGTTGTTTACCTTTTGAACACTAGGAAGGACTAATTATAGTCCAATTTGGATCACCTGAAGATGAAGTATACCACTACCATCGTGGACCTTAAGGCATAATTAGAGACCCTTCAAGATGAAAGGTACCAAGTTTCCATTGAGCGGTATCAGGCAAAAAGGCGAGAGGTAAATCTTATTGACCAGAAGAAAAAGGCAGAGCTTGATTGTCATACTGCTAAGGAGGAACTTGTTTCCTCCAATTTTTGCTTGATGGAGAAAGACAAGAAGCTCAAGGCCTTGGAGGAGAAGTTAGCTGACCTTTCTCAATAATAGGGGTAATAAATGGTGGGGTCTTTGTCTGAAATGGTTATACTGCAATATTATGGAGGAGCACATTTGGGAAAATTTCATTCACTAGTTGTACATCCTCAATCTCAGCTTATAGATCAAGGAGTTAATTACACCTATGAATTTTTTAATGGTGAAATATGTCTTCGTGATCTACATTGTGATAGGCCTCTAAAGTATATGAATGGGTTGCTAAAAGATAAGTTAAGTGGTATCAAGGCTCAAAGGGATGAATTGCAAGAAGAGCAACCAATTATTATCATAGGAGATCAACCGCATGCTAAAGAGATGTCTGATCTTTCCTCTAAAGATGCACTTGCACTATGCCAATTACGACATTTTTGTCCAGAGATCCTCTGTTTGATGAAGGTTGCAGCATCTTAGGTAGTGTTCAAGGTGAGGATCCTCAAAGTGTTATTGCAGCATCTTACATTGTTGTTTTTATGGCCTTTAGGCCTTTGAACTTTTTATAATTTTGTATAACTTTTTGGGTCCCTTAGCCATTTGGCAGGGGGATTTTTCTTAACAAAGCCAAGGTTGTTTCCTTCTTTTTTGCATGGCTTACACTATAATGTTTGCCTGTTTGATAATTTACAATTAGTCAAAAATAGCCAAAGAGTAGTGCTTGTAGAGATTTTTTTCACTTTGTATGTATGCGGTGGAAAGTTAGTCTAATTGGGGCCACTAAGTCCATAAAGCAGAATTGTTTAAGAGAGGGAGCATGTACTTTTCATGGGTAGTCGATTAGCTTGGTGGAAGGCCTTCTCCTTAACTTGGAAATGACTTGTTTTCTATACGACCATTGCTTTATTTCATGCAACAAATTGTTTGCCGGCAAGAGATCATCAACTGATTGCTTGGCAAGGGCCTTAAGGCCAATGAAAGATGTTGAAAATCTATCTTATAGGAAGGAAATCATCAATCAATTCACCTGGTAGGGACCAAGGGCCAATAAGATGCTAAAGAGCTATCCTGTAGGCATAGGATCTTTCAACAATCTCTTGGCAGGGGCCAAGGGCCAAGGGCCAATAGGAGAAGTGCTTTTATTTATTCTTCTGTGAGGATAGGGGGAGAGAGCGAAAGGGAGAATAGTTTGCAAAGAATACTTTTCTTTATTGATAAAAAATGAGGATAGCCAATAATTTCAATTTATAGGAAGTAGCATCCAAGGCTTGATATTCCACATATTCGATATTGGTTCACCCGTAATGGTCAATAGGCAATAAGCATCGCTAGGTAGAGCCTAAATGACTTGATATGGTCCTTCCTAATTATGACTAACTTTCCTTGGGAAGGGTCAGTTTTATTGTTCATGGTTGTTCTCATGACCAAATTGCCTTCTTGGAACTTCTTGGGATTGATTCCATAATCATGCACGCAAGCAATTTGCTTTTGATATGCTACTGCTTGGATTTGTACCTGCTTTCTTTTCTCCTCTAACATATCTAAGCTTATGGCTAAATCTTGTACTTTATTCTTGATTAACTAATTAGACACTCGATTGGACAAAAATTCCAATTTGATTGGGATCATTGCTTTGTGCCTATATGTAAGTGCGAATGATATCTCGCCCATTGATGTTTGATGTTTGAGAGATCATTTTGTAGGACAATAGTACTAAGTGTAATTCATCAACCTAGTTAGCCTTTACTACTCCAAGACTCTTCTTAAGTCCTTAGATGATGATTCTGTTAGCTAACTCGGCTAGTCCATTTGTGGTAGGATATTCAACAAAATTTTTTTGTAGGACTATTTCTCACTGTGGATAGTAATCCTTGAAGGATTCTCTCACGAGCTATCTGCACTTATCCATGATTATCATATGTGGGAATTTAAAGTGCCAGATTATGTTCTGCCATAAGAATTTTAGAATCTTTTGCAAGGTTATCTTTGCTAGTAATTCTGCTTCGATCCACTTGGTGAATTAATCGGCTGATACTATTATGAATTTCCTTTCACCAGAAGGAATTGGGAATGGTTCCAAGATATCCATTCACCAGATGTCAAAAGGTCATGGGGAGGATATGATGTGTTGTTCATTCACAGGAACATGAATATAGTTACTATGCTTTTGGCATGCATTGCAGTGTTTGACTAGCTGTTCAGAATATTTGATTAAGGTAGGCCAGTACAATCTTACCCTTAAGGTTTTGTGCCTTAGGATGATAGAAGACTATTTTTATGAAGATATAGAGAAATGACAACCCAAGAAACTAGAAACAAAACTAGAAAACCTAAGAAGCAAGAATGCAACAAGAATTCAAGAAAAACTTCAGTAGTAAGAAACAACAAAGAAACAAGGTTTATAGTGGTTCGGATTGGTATCCTACATTCACTCTTCAAGATGGTTCAAAACCTTTATTGAAAGAAACTTGAATAACTTTACAAGATCTATAATCCTCACACTTGATCTCTCACCATTTAATCTCGGCACCTCACAAGAATTCAACCTTTTTCTCTGTTTTCCCTAAATTTGTCATGTTTTTGTGACTCACCTAGCTAAGAATTTATATAGGGGGAGTTTCCTAGCTTACTCCTTTTTTATGACTATCCTCTAACTAACACTTAACTAGTAAACAGAAATTTAACATCTATAGCTAGCAAAGTTTACAAATGAAGGACCACTAATTTTTACAAATCTCCACCTTGGTTCTTCATAGACAACTTCACTTAAGTAGATGTCTAGGTTTATACAATTCATTCTCCAGGTCTACATATGTTTACTAAGTCAAGGCACTGTTCAACTTATAAGCAGGAATGATCTTTGTTAAAATATCTGCAGGGTTGTTCTTTGTACCAATTTTCTCAACTTGAATTACCCCTCTTGTGATGACATCTCAGATGAAGTGGAACCTTACATCAATGTGCTTAGTCCTTTCATGGAATGACTGTTTCCTAAAAAGACAAATAACACTCTGATTGCCATACATGATATCAGTTTTTAATTTCTTTCCTTTGAGTTCTTTTACAAACCCTTTTGTCCACAAAGTTTCCTTTATGGCCTCAGTCAAAGTAATGTACCCAGATTCAGTAGTTGACAATGCCACAACAAACTGCAAATTTTCCTTCTAACTGACTATATTCCTATATAGTGTGAAAATGTAACCTATTATTGACCTTCTTTTGTCCATATCACCTACATAGTCAACATCCATGTAGCCAATGATTGGATTCTTATCAATATCTGTTCTACTGAACTTTAATCCAACATCTGGTGTCATTTTTAAGTATCTAAACATCCACTTAACTACTATCTAGTGTTCCTTGCCAGGATTTCCCATAAATTTGCTAACTAGCCTTGCTTAATAGGCTATTTTTGGTCTAGAAAAAACCATGGCATACATTAGGCTACTTGTTGCATTAGTATATGGGATGTTGCTCATGAACTTATGCTCTTCCTCACTGCTGGGTGACTATTTTGTAGATAGTTTGAAATAACCTTTTAAGGGAATTTACCTATCTTCTTTCTCTAGCCCTGGCTAGTATGTAGTCATTTGAGCTTGTTTTAGGTTGAGGAGCTTCTATTTGGTGAGTGTCAGTATGGTCCAATGTCTTTAGGGTATTTGGCTCTACCTCTATTTGAATTCTCCTTTCTACACTATCATTTTTTGGAACAGTAGGGTCTTGAATATTATTCTGCCTCACATTTTCTTCTTGGAAACAACATATTTGCTTATAATTGTTTTTCCTCTCCCAGATTTCGCAATCCAAATCTTGTACCCTTTAACTACATCAGGATATCCAAGAAAGGTTCCCTTCTTTGATCTAAGTTTTAGCTCTCCTTCATTGGTGTGAATATATGCATTATAGCCAAATATCCTCATGTGTTTAAGGGTTAGTGGATTTCCTATCCAGAGTTCTTCTGGTGTTTTAAACTGGATTGCTACAAAAGGGGATCTATTAATGGTGTATGGAGCTATGTGGACAACTTCTCCCAAAATTGTTTTCTGAGTTTGGCATTTGATAGCATGCATCTTACCCTCTCCAAAATGGTTCTGTTCTTTCTCTTGGCTAGGCCATTCTGTTGAGTTAGCCTAACTATCTTGTGACTCACAATGTCATTTTCTTTGTAGCATTCATTGAACTCTTCACTTAGGTATTCCAAACCATTATTTGTTCTAAGTACCTTTACTTGTCTACCAATTTGATTCCCAACCATAGCCCTCCACTATTTGAAGATTTTGAAAGCTTGGATTTTATGTTTCAATAGATATATCCATACGTTCCTCAACCAATCATTCATGAAAGTGATGTAGTACCTAGCTCCACCTAGTGACTGAGTCTTAGCAAGTCCCCATATATCATAATGCACGTAATCTAGAATTCCTTTTGTTGTATGTGTACTAGTAGGGAATTTTGTTTTTGTGTTTACCATACAAACAGTGTTTACAAAAATCTAACCTTTCATAGCTAGTTCCATCTATCAATCCTTGTTCGTACAACTCTTCTAATCCCTTTTCACTGATATAAGCTAGCCTAAAGTGCCATAATTTTATTGAATTATCCTTAGATGTTAATCAAGAGTTGCCTAGATTAATTAGTATGTTTCCTTGTAGCCTGCAGAGACCATTATGCCTGACTTCTCTCAAGATATGTCAGGAATCTTTTTTGACAGTGATAAACTTGCTTTCTCCATTGAATTCGCACCCTACCCCACTTAACATGCTAAGGGAAATTAGGTTTCTTTTGAGATCAGGCACAAATATGACTTGTGTGAAATTTTTCACAAACCCATCTTGTAGTTTAATCTTGATAATCCCTATACTAGCCACCTTGCAAGGGAAGTCATTTCCCATTAGGACCCTACCAGCAGCCACTATCTTATAGGTATCAAAATAATGTAGATTTGGAGTCATATTGAAGGTACAGCTTAAGTCCAAAATCCATTCCTCACTGCATGGTTGGTTAGTGATAGTAAGGATATTCAAGCTGTCCATCTACCATAGTCGTAAAATCAATTCCTTTCTTGCCTTTTCCATTATTCTTTTTCTTTCTTTCTAGACAATCTCTTCCTTGTGATAGTAGTAATAGGACTTCTTGGTTTTCAATTTCTTTTTTCTTTGACTTGTTCTCCTTTTTTCTCATATTTCTCGTGGGCATATAAGCTTTCTACATCAGCACCCTCTTTGTTTTTAGTAATCTTTTTCATTGTCTCCTTGGCATTGAGTGTAGACTTGACTTCTTCCAAGGTGAGTATTTATCTTCCCAACATCGTCGTGACAACAAGTTTTCATATAATGATGGTAGAGAACACAACAGCATGATAGCCTGGTCTTCTTCGTTAATCTGCACATCTATGCACTTTAAATCCAAGATTGTCTTTGTGAACAAAGATATGTGATCTCTTATAGATGATTCCTCATCCATCTTGAGTTGATGGATTCTTTTCTTGAGGTACAGTTCATTTGTCAAGGATTTAGTCGTGTATAATCTTTCAACCTTTAGCCATGTAACATCCCATGTTTTCTTGATTAGTCTAGACTAATGTTTCCTCAATTAATTGAATGAATTTGCTTGTGTAGCTTGGTGTTTAGAATAAATAAGAACACTTTCTTACTCGAGGTGCTTGACACATTTAACATGCTTGCATTAATTTCCTTTTTACTAACCGAAGCACTAAAGGAGAAAAGAGTATAGCCAATTCAAAAAATGCATGCATGCCCAATTGGTGAAGGATATGAGTTTTATTTACTTTAAATATATACCCACACGGCTAAGACAAGGGGAAAGGAAAGAAGAATAAAGCATTTCAAAATATATATATATGTGTGTACAATGCAAGTGGGAAAAGAAAGAAGTGTGTAACATTGACATATACATACATGCATTTGGTGAAGCAAGAGTGAGAGAGAGAGGATTTAAATTCCTACTAAGCTATCCTACTGTGCAATGATGTAGGAATTATGGAAATAACTTCAAAATCCTATATCTATACGAGAAGGAGGAAGAGAGAAAGACAAGTGGCATTAAGCCTCCTTTCTTCCCTTTAGCCTTAATCTCAAGTGACCAATGGGTAATAGAAGAATGACAATCGATAATGGGCTGCACTTAATGACATGTGAGGTTATGAAAATATAATATAATTAAGAAAGGAAAATAGTTAAGAAAATAGTGCAGAATTTTTTTTAAACAAGAAATACACCCACATGGCTAGGAAAGGGGAAAATGTGTGGAGCTAGTTATCCTCCCCTTGACTTTTCTACTAAGTAACCAAGTAATCATGAGAGGGAAGGAATTAAGTATATGCAGCAAGCTCCACCATGCAGTCTAAGAATGTCATGGGTAATGCCACGAAACAATAGAAATTTGGGGGAGAAAGAAAAATGATATATGCAATTGATGCAGGCAAGGCAAGGGCAGCACCAAGTACAGCTTGGTTAAGTATGTAAGGCAAGTTTTCTCCCTTCCCTTTGTGTTACTTAACGTTCCTAAAGAAGGAGAAAAAAGGGGATGTACAAAATTGGCTTAATTCCCTTTCTTTTATTCCTTGGTTTTTTATTATTATTTAGCCAACACACATCCCATTCCTTCCTTTTTATTTCTATTAATTAAAGTGACTGAGTGACAAGAGAGGCCTTACGTGAAGAGCAACTTGCGTGAATGCATTTTCCTTTTCCTTAGCGCCACTAAATGAAGAGAGTGCATAGGAATTTAATTTTTATCCCAACCATTTAGTGTAGGCCATACGTTTGCGTAAGGAGGGGAGATTACGTGACTTATCTTCTTTCCCTTCCTTGGCAAGATTTCCTTCCTTCCTTCCTTCAACTTAGCCAAGTAGGATTAATTAACTTGCAAGCAATGTGGGCTGTACTTGGGAGTACATGTGGGACTAGGAAATAATTCTAACTAAGGATAAGAAATGGTGAAGCCTCTCGATACCTGAATGGACAGTGTATATGAGGAAAATGGATTTGAAATGCATACATGTAAACATGCATGGCATGGAATTGGGTGAGAGAGTGATGAGCTTGCGTGACTTCTCTCCCTCCTTTCCTTTAGTGTGTTCAAGTGGGCAATATAAGAGAGCAAGGAAATGTAAATTGTACTTAAAAGTACACTTGTGATAATTAAACCACAATAACCAAGAATGGAAAAAGGGGACACGCCACCTTAAGCAAAAAGGAAATATGATTTGAGATTGGCATTTTGAGATACATGCAACACACTCACACGGTAAGAGAGAAAGAGAAAAAGAGGAAGGGAGAGGGATCAACGTGAGTTTAGAGAAAATACAAAAATTGGTGAGGAAGGAGAGTGAAGTTGATCAAGAAAGGAAGCCAAGGAGCAAAGGATCAAGAGAAATTGTGTTCATCATTGAGGTAGGTTAGCAATTCTTAAAATTGTGTTCCATGGTTTAATATATATTCAACATGTTTTTACAAGCTTTCATGGGACATTATTTTCTTTCCTACATTCTTGATGAAATGAATGTTATGTTAGCCAAGTTTGGATGATAAATTGGTTATGTTGTAGATATAATAAAGTGTATGTTGCAATTTTCATGAAAAGAATTATTGTTAGTAAATTTCATCTTGCAAAATAAAAAAAAAATTCTAGCATGAGATATGGCTGAAATATTGCATTCTTGAATGGTTAATGCATATGTGAAGTTATAGACATTTAATTAAGGGATTCTAAATAGAATGTAGTTTTCAAACTCTAATGTTTTCTTGTGTTATACTAAAACTGAATTGGCTTTTTGCAAGATACAAAGTTTCTTGCTAAAGATTATTAAGGAAAAAAAATTCAATTTGGTTTGGCTAAGGGGAAGAAAGAAGTTATGATAAATTAAGTTATAGAAAATTTGGCAAATAAAGATTCACTTTAATATTGCTATATAATATTTTGAGAAGGGGAGGTAACCTTAAATTTGCATGTTGTATGAACCAAGAAAGCACCCTATAATTTAAGGCATGAACTCACTAAGTGTAACTTATAGAAAAGTGGGAGAACTTTGATCATGTGGTGTGTAAAACCTTAAGGAATATTGTTATAACCTCATGGTCGAGCATAATTTTCCCTTTTGTCCTAGTAGCCGAATGCATAAGCTAATTATAATGACTTATAAAATGTTTTAATGGCTAAAGTCAAGGGAAAATGAGAAAGTTAGAATTAAATGAAGGATGAATGCAATTTATCCTATTTATGTCATTAGTGTTCTCATGTTGAAAATTTAAGAGATTATGGATGGTTAATTTAAGACCACATACTAAAAGACAATTAGAACATAATGAATTTCTATAAAGGTGGCCAAGTGTCCACAAGTGCCCAAGTGTGCACCATGAATTTCTTAAAGGTGGCTAAGTGTCCACAAGTGCCCAAGTGTGCACAATGAATTTCCATAAAGGTGGCTAAGTGTCCACAAGTGGCCAACTGTGCACAATGAATCTTATAAAGGTGGCCAAGTGTCCAGAAGTGCCCAAGTGTGCACAATGAATTTTAGAAGGTAGCCAAGTGTCCACAAAGTGACCAAGTGTGCACAATCAATTTACAAAGGTAAGTTTTAAGAATGAAATGCACAAATGATTTTATTTTTTTGTTTATGATGACACGCATAATTCCATAAAAAGATGTTTTACTTAATAGAGAATATCTATTTTATCACCCTGACATTTCTAATCATCATGTCATGCTTGCCAATTTATATTTATGATCAAGACTATGATTTAAATACCGAGAATGTAGATGAAAGTGTTTTTGGTGCTTGCACCTTGGTACATATTAGTAGTTTTTTAATAATGAATTGTTAAGCTACTAGGAAACTTGTGTTTCTCATTAGCATCTAATATGTATCAGATGCAGACGTTTAGCAGCGCCGGGGAAGATAGGAGTTCTTTTTGGTCAAAAATGTTTGTAATTCCCTATTTTGATGTCCTGATTCTAGATATATTTTGGGTTAGTATTAGGACTATTATTTTTACTATGTACATGAAAGGAATACGGGAAATTGTCAAGGAAAGGATATATGAAGGACATATTTGTCCTATTATTGTAAAAGTAGTTTGAGTGACAAGATTGTTGTCTCCTGACTCCTTATAGATAGGTACTTTATATATCCTAGCATATGTTCTCAGAAAGATGTAATGAACATTCATTATTGAACACTGATTATTTGTATTGTATGTAAGGTGTATGATTACCGTTGTGCTAAATGAAATTTTAATCTTCGTTGTGCATAAGGTATGATTATCTGAGCAAAAGAACTCGAACCTAATCTGTAATAATAACACTTAATGGAATAAATGCTCAGATGCTACTAAAGAAAAGGATAAGAATAATGTACTGAACTTATCTAATTGCATCAGAGGAATTGTAATACTAGATAAGGGTGTTACATTAACTTGGTATCAGAGCACAACTACCTAGGATAGAAATGGGGTAGAATTCCTCAAGGAAGGGACTAGTTCAAGTTAGTTGGCTATACTTAGGTGCTCAGCTAACTTGTATTTTTTTTTAAACTTGGGGAATGGAGCATTAGGTTTGGAAAGATAGAAGTTCCTATTGGTGTTATATGTTACCTGCTTAATCATTTGTTATTGAGCCTGATCACCTCGGTAATACTTGTTTTGTAGAGTGACTATATGGAATCAACACGAAGAAGCAAATCGCAGGCCCAAAACATAGAAGTATATTTGAATGAAGTTATGCAGACCATGAGAGATATGGTCGAAGCTATGAGAGCCCAGGCTGCAATCACAGCCAAAGCACTCTATCAGACCCAGACTGATCGAAGTGAAAACACTCAGACCGGGGCTGAATAGATCAAAACCCAAGTTGATGGAGGCTACACC
The DNA here is from genome assembly GCA_031216115.1 of Senna siamea. Classification (NCBI taxonomy): domain Eukaryota; kingdom Viridiplantae; phylum Streptophyta; class Magnoliopsida; order Fabales; family Fabaceae; genus Senna; species Senna siamea. The sequence continues at coordinate 17,607,337 of CM062354.1, forward strand.
GAATTCCAAAGAGCCAGACCTCCTGTGTTTAATGGGGTGATGAACACAAAAAAGGCTGAAGAATGGATACAGAAGATGGAGGAGCTATTTAAGGTACTGGGGATCACCAAACCGCAGAAGGTCTCCTTTACTACGTATCATCTAAAAGGGGAGGCAAAATATTGGCAGAAAGGGATGAAGCAAATGATGGAAGCCCAGGAGATTCAGATCACTTGGGAAAACTTCAAAGATGCATTCTTAGATAAGTATTTTCCCCAGAGTGAGAGGAATGCAAAGGAGGGGGAGTTTATGCAGATAAAACAGGGTGGCAGGCCATTTGAAGAGCATCTATCCAGGTTCGAAGAGCTGTCAAAATTGTCTTCCTACCTAAAGTGGAGACTAGACGAGGCATAGAAAGCCATGCACTTGGAGAATAGTTTAAACCTTGAGCTATATCACAAGGTAGCATCCCAGGAGATCAGGGATTACTCGACATTGGTTAACAAGTACCGTATAGCTTCTCGGTCCCTAGTAGCGCTGAATAAGGGAAGGCAAGAATTTGGATCCCTTAAAAGGAAGAGCCCATCTGATTTTAACAGGGACCATGATAAGAAGTTCCCGAGGAACTAGACTGGGAAGAGGCCGATGAACATTCCAACTGCCTAGAATAACTATTTGAAATATGGGCGAAGTCATGGAGATCGACCATGCCTGATGGGTCAGAATGTGTGTTACAGATGTGGGAAGCTAGGGCATATTTCTTAGGTATATCCAACCCTGAAGAAGCCAGAGGAACCCACGAGACCTCTTACCAAGGGAAGGGTATATACCCTAAAGGGTAAAGAGGTGGCCCAGTCTGAGGATTTAATGAAAGGTACGTGCTTTTATTAATGATGATCCTTTAATTGTATTGTATGATTCTGGCACCACCCATTCCTTTTTTCAGTAAACTGTGTCCAAAAATTGAAATTACCCATAACCACCCTGCCTTATGAACTTTCCATAGCATTACCTACTAATGAACATGTATCTACTTCCTTGTTTTGCTTGAATTGTTCTATCGTGGTTGAAAATAGAACCTTCATTGTATACCTTATCTATTTACCCATGATTGAACTAGATGTCATCCTCGGTATGGACTAGCTCTCTTCGAACAATATTATCTTGGATTGTTTAGCTAAGTCTATGGCTTTCATAGATACTAAGCCAGTAGGTATGAGGATCGAGAGGAAAAACCAGAGAATGGGTTTCTTATGTTCCTCAGAAGTGGGAGGTCAGCAGAAGCTAGAAACCATCCCTGTAGTCAATGAATTTTCAAATGTGATCCCAGAGGAGATTACAAGTCTCCTACTGAAAAGGGAGGTAGAGTTTTCCATAGACTTAATTCTTAGGGCAGGACTAATTTCCATAGCACCTTATAGGATGTCCCCGATGGAGTTCAATGAATTGAAGGTGTAGATAGAGGACCTCTTAACAAAACAATTTATTAGACCCAGTGTGTCATCGTGGGGAGTGTAACACCCCTATCTAGTATTACAATTCCTCCAATGTAAACAGATAGGTTCGGTACATTATTCTTATCCTTTTATTTAATTAATTTTTGAGCAGTTATACCATTAAGTTATATTAAGAGGATTAGGTTCAGGATCTTTTTCTTATATTAAATCTCGTAGGCAAAGCAGAATAAATATACTAAACCACATAGTGAAAATTAAAACCTTCATGTAATTCAAATAAATACATGTCCAATAATGTCCATTACATTTCAGTAAACATGTACCAGAATATATAAAGTACCCGTCCATAAAAAGTCAGGAGATAACAAGCCTGTCACTTAGACTCCCTTACAAATTGCTAATGATCCACCGATCCTTCACATATCCTGTCCCAAGGATTCCCATGTACATCTCATTTATACAGCTAAAAGAATAGTCCTAAGTCCATACCACAATATGTCTAGACTAAGACCCAAAATAGGGGTTACAAAAAATTTTTCTCTAAACCAAAAAGAACTTCTATCTCCTAGCCCTACTAAGCGTCTGCATCTGATACATATTAGTATATAATGAGAAACACAAGTTTCCTAGTAGCTTAACAATTCGGGTTTAAAATCAACTAATATATATCAGGGTGCAAGCACCAAAATATTTAATTCTATATTCTTGGAATAAAAACATAGCATAATGCATAACCATAAATTGGTAAGCAATGTATGATCAATTTAAATGTCAATGTGATAAAAATAATATTCTTTCAAGTAAAAAATCTTGCATGCTATAAAACACATTGTCATAAAAATCACAAAACTATTTCAGCTTATCATTCTTAAAATTTACTTTTATATAATAGTTGTACACACTTGGGCACTATGTGGACACTTGGCCACCTTTATAAAAATCTCTTGTGCACACTTGGGCACTTGTGGACACTTGGCCACCTTTATAAAAATCTCTTATGCACACTTGGGCACTTGTGGACACTTGGCCACCTTTCTAGGGTCATTATGCACACTCGGGCACTATGTGGACACTTGGCCACCTTCTTAGGGTCATTGTGCACACTTAGACACTATGTGGACACTTGGCCACCTTCCTAGGGTCATTGTGTACACTTGGGCACATGTGGACACTTGGCCTCTTTTAAAATTCTTTGTCAATTTTCAAGGGAAATTTTCTTTTTCTTGAAAAATAATACTAGTGTACCTCTCTTTAAAATTCTAATATGTTCAAGGATAATTTCTCCCTTCTTGGAAATTAAATTCTAAAGAACATTTCTTATGAAAAATTCAAATATTTCAAGGATAATTTCTCCTTTCTTGGAAATTAATTCTAATGTGCATTTCTTATGAAAAATTTTAATATTTTCAAAGATAATTTCTCCTTTCTTGAAAATTAATTCTAATGTACATTTCTTATAAAAATTCTAGTATTTTCAAGAATAATTTTTCCTTCCTTGGAAATTAAATCCAAATGTACATTCCTTACAAAAACTCTAATATTTTCAAGGATAATTACACCTTTCTTGGAAATTAATTCTCTTATATAATTCTACCAAATTCAAGAATGATTCCCTTCCTTGAAAATAATAATAATATCCTGTCTTGTAAAATTCTACTAAGTCAAGAACAATTTCCTTCCTTTCAATAATAAATTCCCATATTTTTTTGAATTAATCTAATGGTGCACAGCTTATAGATTCCAAGAATAAATTTCTTGGTCTTAGCCTAAGGAGATTTGCTAATTTGCAATTCAATTTCCTTCTTTTATTCCTTAATAACACCATTAAATGGTAGGGTTTCTTTCCTTTATAGTCATCATGAATTTAGCATTATCTAACCCTAATCCCTTTTTCCAATAATAAGCATGCCATCTCCTCCACCAACATCTCAATCAATCACACATGCTTAGCCAAGATATATACATATTGTCAAGAATGTAGGAAAACAATCATGTTCCATAGAAATCTTGTAAAGACATGTTGTTTGCATAAACTAAAGCATGGAACACTATCTTAAATTGTTAACCTATCTCTTTGATGCCCTAAGATGGTTTTGATTAGCTTCCTCTTTGATTCTTTGCTCCCTTTACTTTCCTTCTTGATCACCTTTACTTCTTCCTTTACACAATTTTGGTGCTCTTGTTTAAGCTCACACCCTCACTCTCTCTTTTTCTCTCCCTTTCTCTTTTTCTCTTTTTCTCTTTTTCTCTCATTTCCCACGTGTGTGTGTGTTGTATGCATGCAAAATGAAATGATTTTCCCACTCTTTTGTCTCTTGCTTAGGTGGATGGCATGCATTCATAAAATTTTTACATTTCTTTTCCCTTACTTACGTGCTACCCTTTCTTCCTTTCTTTACGTGTGTATGTATATTTTCCTTGAGTGGGACACTGCCCCCTTTATTTTTTTTTTTTTGGTTACTAGTGCAGTCCCTCTTTCATTTTCTCTTTCCCTTGTTACGTGTGGCCTAAGTGCAGCTCACTTCCCTTGTAGATTTTGGTTTACTTTTCCTAAATTCACGTTGTATTTACTTCCTTTACCTTTCCTTGCACGTTAGTTACGCCCCCCACACAAGCAACAACATTTGTAAAATAAAATTTCTGCACTCTTCTTTCTAGGCCATGTAAGAAGAAAGGGAGAAAGGGTGAATTCATGTGTCCTATGGGTAATTAGGTGCTGCCATTTTTCTTTCAATGCTCTTCTCCCTTTTCCAATTCCATCCTTCCAAAATGAAGGGGAGAACGCTACACCTTTTCTCCTACGTGTTGTGCAAGCACATCATCCTATTACTCTCCTTTCCATCCCTTTTCCTTGATGCATTCAGTCTATGGCTACACCCCTTTATTTTTTATAATGTGTGGGGATTTCTTGTTGCATACACCATCTCAATTTCCTCACACAAAATTCTGCACAAGGTGTACTTGTAAGTACAATTTTCTTTGCTTGCAAGTTACTTCTTCCCATAGTTTACTCCATCTCTCTTTCTTCTCTTATTTTAATTTCCATTCAGCCATCAAGGACGCTGCACTTCTTCCTTTCCTAACTATATTTCCATAACTTCATGTGTGTATCTATATACCCATACCATTGCCATGACTCCTTGCATTTCCATGTCTCCTAGCCGAGGGGTTCATGAATTTTTTTTGAAATACAATTTTGCACTTTTGCTTTGTGCACATACAAGTATATATATTTTTATAATTTCTGCACTCTCCTCACTTTGGTCTTCCCCACCGAGTGCATAAGTAACATTTATATATTTTCTTTTCCTCCCTAGTGCAAGTGATGCTTAGGTGACGAAATCAAGGGAATAAAGCAAGGAAATTAAGTACTTGACTCACACTAAATTTCCTCTTGCTTTATGCTACTCCACCGATTGCATGTGCATTTCTATATTTAATGGATGCTAGCTCCTTTTATTTCAAACAATTCTCCCTCCCCTTCAATTCACGTGTGAATTCCCAAGCATATTAAATGGCTATTTCTTCACAGCATCTCATTTTCCACGTGTGTATGCATTCTTGAGTCTCCATGCTCCTAGTCGTGTGAACATATATATATGTATGCGTATTTCATTTTCTTTTCTCTTTGGTAATTAGGCTAGGTAAAGGGAAGAAGAATTAAATTAAACACCTAAATTTGGCTAAAATGGAGAGGTACTTTAAATCAAACATCTCAATAGTTGAAATCACATTTATTTTAAATACAAAACCACACAAGTAACTCATTCCAATTAATTAAGGAACATTAATTTAAACTAATTAAAATTATGGGGTGTTACAGGGGGCACCTGTGTTGTTTGTTAAGAAGAAGGATGAGAGTATGAGGATGTGTATAGATTATAAGCAGCTGAATAAGGTGACCGTGAAGAATAAGTATCTTCTCCATAGAATCAATGACCTATTAAACCAACTGAGAAGGGCCACTATCTTTTCTAAGATGGATTTGCAGGATATCATTAAATTAGGATTAAGAATGAAGACATTCCTAAGACTGCCTTTAGGACTAGATATGGGCATTATGAGTTTCTTGTGATGCCCTTTGGCCTGACAAATGCTCTAGCTGTCTTTATAGACTACATAAATAGCATCTTTAGACCCTACCTCAATCAGTTCGTAGTAGTGTTTATTGATGACATACTAGTGTATTCTAAGAATAGACAAGAGCATGAACAACATCTCAGGATAGTGCTACAAATTTAATGGCTAAATTCCACTCACTTTAGGGGTAAATTTTGTGTTTTTTATGAATAATTACCCTTGTTTTCACTTGAATACATGTTATCAAAGCTTTTCCCAGGTATAAAGCAATTTTAAAGAGAAATGGACCAAAACCAAGCATGCAAAGGCTCAAAGCACCTCAAAATGCACCTTTTTGCATGGGCACTCATGAAGTCTTCTAGAACACACCCTGCCACACACCTATGATGCGTTAAATCTTCTAAAACAAACCTCTTCACATGACAAAGACATTTTAACACCTTTCTACATGGCCAGAGCAACAATTTTCAACCAAGAAACGGCTGAAAAATCATTATAGACAGATGTCTTCTAGAACATGGCCTACAACATGGCCATGTCATCTACTTAGGCTACCACATAGCCATGCCACTTTCTAGGTTGCCACATGGCCGTGTGGAAGCCTAGAGATGTGCCTCCCTTACCTATAAATAGGAGAAGGCGCAAGGAAGGAAAGGCATTACTTCTAGGCATCTAAGGAGAAGGAAACTAGGAGAACTTGGAGTAGCTCAGAGTGTGACAATCCTTAGATAGTCTTTGAAGCCTAAAACTTCAATTCGCTTGCCTTCCCACAAAGGTCACAAGCCGTGGAGAGCCAATCCAAAGTTGAAGAAAGAGATTGGGAAGCATCAAGAGGCAATTCAAAGAATAATCAAGAAGGGAGTTCAAAATCTAAACTAGTCATACAAAACTCGACAAATGATGATGTTTTTGTTTCCATTTTGTTCTTCTTCCCTTGATTTAATTCTTATTATTTTATTCATGAACATGAGTAGTTGGATTGGTAGAACCCAATTTGGGTTCTTAGACTATGCTGATACTTTGATTTGAATACGACTGGGTTATAAATTGAATTGTGTGATATTCCTCTAGTTAAAGATTAATCAAGTTTTATTACGAGACGTCGTAAGAAAACTATCTAGATTCCTCTCAAATACTCTAACCGATGATGTTTGGAATTGGAAAACTAACTAGAAAGAATAGTTGATCTTTGCTCGGACCAAGAGGTTAACAACTGCTGGACCAGGAGAAACTCCTAATATTGTTGATCTATACTTAACCATTGGACATGAATAGCCAATGGAAGTATAGGTTTTAGAAATCCATCAAAACCAACCGAAAATCTGGAATTACTTTACACAAGTAGCACAATCAATTTCATAACTCATTACCTTTTGTTTACATATCATCTAGTCTAAGACCCCAATAGGTTTGCTTGTCTAGAACTTGATAATTCACCATCTAAACACTTGCTTTTCTTTGCCTCCAAAGTCAAAAGAGTGATAATTAATTTAGATAATTAAATATCCATCACTATTCTTCCGAGGCTAGATAACAACAATTAAGTAGTAACTCTGGGCTTTCCCATTCTCATGGGATATGACCTTGGTACTCACCATTGCGCTAGGCTACACTGACAGGTGCACTGCTTTAAGGTGTGGCTACATATTGTTCATTGGTAGCACATCAAGTTTTTGGCATCGTTGCCGGGGAATATTTGTGGAAACTAGAGTGAAATTAGGAATTTTTACTTTAGCCATTTTATTTTTCCTTTACCATTTTAATTTATTTAGTTAGTTCTTTTTAATTTTTTTTTCTTTCAGTATTTAAAATTATCAATCATCTCTAATAGTTTATGACTAGGAGTACAAACCCTGAACCAACTAATCCTCTTTCTGAGCCTGAACGATATCTTAACTCAAGATCACATTCACTTCACATTGAGGAGGAGCCAGTTCAAATTCCTGTTTATACACCGCAAGAGATGGCCAATAACAATAATAATGAAGATGGTAACCGAACAATGTACGATTTTGCTAGACCTTTGTTGGAAGGAACATAAAAGTGCATTAGCTGACCTACCATTACTGCTAATAATTTTGAAATAAAGCCAAACATCATCCAAATGGTTCAACAAACTATACAGTTTGGAAGGCTACCTAGTGAGGACCTTAATGCACATATCGCTAAATTCTTGGAGATATGTGACACCTTTAGAATCAATGAAACCACCAATGACGCCATTAGGCTTAGGTTGTTTCCATTCTCTCTAAGGGACAGGGCCAAGAGATGGTTGTAATCCTTCCCTCCTAACTTCATCACTACTTAGGATGCTTTGGCAGAAAAATTTCTCTATAAATATTTTCCTCCCGCTAAGACTACACAAATGCGTAATAATATTTCTTCTTTTGTGCAGATGAATGATGAAAGCATGTATGATGCTTGGGAGAGATACAAAGACTTGTTAAGATGTTGACCACACAATTGACTACCCGTATGGATGCAGGTGCAGACCTTTTATAGTGGTTTGAACCTAGCCATTAGGAAAATGGTGGATGCAACAGCAGGAGGATCTCTGAATAATAAGACCCCTGAGCAAGCACAAAATATGATAGAGGAAATGGCCATGAACAATTATCAATGGCAATCCTCTAGGGACAGATGATAGAGAGTGGTCAACCGATAGATTCTACATCAGTCTTAGCAGCTCAAGTAGAGCTTCTGGCCAAGAAAGGCCAGAAGATAGACCAACTCCAGATGCTGGTTCAAGCAGCATAGTTATGCTATGAATTTTATGGTGGCCTACATTATGGTGCAAACTATAATGCAAGAGATATGTTTGCAAACTCATTAACTTCATTTCCATCTAACTTGGGTTTTCTGACTTAGAACAGGTAAATTACATGGGTAATACCCTAAGACAACTGAATAACCCATACAGTAACACATACAACCCTGGGTGCAAAAATCATCTGAATTTTAGCTGGAGAAACAATAACACCCAAGGTCCACTAGACTACCAAAGGGCAAAGAACAACAACCCCATCGTAAGTCGCCCAAATCAATTTCCCAAGTAAGGTGAAAAGAAGCCTAGTTTTGAGGAATTTATGATGAAGTATATGTCATCTATGGACATAATCCTTAGAAATCAACAGGCCTCTGTTCAAAACTTAGAAACTCAGTTAGGCCAGATATCTAAGATGTTGGTTGAAAGACAGCCAGGGACGCTCCCCAGTACCATAGAGCCAAACCCAAGAGAGCATTGCAATGCTATCAATCTACTTTCAAATAAGCAAAAACCTAGTTCTTTATAATTTACTGATGATACTACTATTGTACAAGATAAGCCAGTCAATAAGGAACCAAGATCAGAGGTTAGCAAACCAGTGCAAGCTGAGGACAAGAAAAGTCTTATGAAAGAGTAATAGCCACTTGTTCGATACCCTGCTAGACTAAAGCAGGAAAAACTCTTTCAACAGCTCGGTAAGTATATTGATCCACTTAAATAGCTGGAAAGTAACAAATAGGAACCCAAAGATTTGGGGCTGGTAACACTGACTGAGGAGTGCACATCAATCCTACAAAACAAGCTACCCGTTAAGAGGCATGATCCAGGGAGTTTTTCTATACCTTGTGTAATTAATAAACTACCTGTTATAGATGCTTTAGTTGATTTAGTATCTGGAATTAATCTGATGCCTACTAGCTTGTTTGATAGATTAAGATTGAATAAACTAAAACCTACTAGGATAACTGTACAATTAGCTGATAGGACTATTAAACATCCTAGGGGTATAATTAAGAATATCCTAGTAAGAGTTGGCAGTTTTACATTTCCTGTTGACTTTATTGTAATGGATATAGAAGGTGAAAGTAGTATACCCATGATTCTAGGCAGACCTTTCCTCCCAATATCCAAGGCTCTTATAAATGTTTTTGAGGGAAAGTTAATGCTTAGAGTAAGGGATGAAACTGTCACTTTTGATATAACCACTCCTCACTTGCAGGAAATATCACCTAATAACTCTTTACAGAAACAACTACATGAGAACTTACTTTCTGACCCTTTACAAGTAGCTAATGAGTCTAGCAGCAATACTAATCCTTCTATTGCTATTAACATATTAAAGGTGCAAAAGGTGAAACCTTTAATTAAGGACCCCCTTGTCCTGAAACCAAAAGAACCACCTAAGCACTTTAGGTACACTTATGTGGTTGCAGTGAAGAAGTAGCCTATGATCATAACAGCTAAGTTAACACCGTATAAGAAGGAATTAACTTCACCCGCTTGCCAGAAACACCTTAGGGCCCTTCCATTCAGAAGCCCTCCACCTCCTCCAACTTCACCTGATCAGGGCAGTAATTAAACTTCCTTTTTTTATCTTTCTCTTTAACTTTATTTTCGTTCATGCACCTTAGTTTTTTTAACTATTTTCTTTCTCTGTGTATCTTTCCAACTTATTTATTTTCTTTTCAGATATCTCCTTTGTTATACATCTAGGATAATGTTTGTCTTAAGTGTGAGGTGACTCCTAGTTTAATTTCAGTTTTCTTTCTTCTCAAATAAATTTTCTAATTCAATTTTCAATTTTAATTTCAATCTAATTTTTGAATACAATTTGATTTGATCTCAAATAAATTTTGTTTAAAATTTTTTTTAGTATAGTAGTTTTTAGTTTGATTAGTTTACATTCTCCTTTGTTCATTCAGTTTATGTTAGTTTACATTATTTTTTTTTTCTTTGTGTTATTTTTACTTTGTTCATAATGCAAATAAGTGCTTTCCTATATGCATTCCAAAAGGTATATACTAGTGATTGTCTTTTTCTTCACCATTGCTTTATATTAAGTCATAACATGGATAAAATATAACACACACTTATAATTTTGCAAGTCAAACTCTTTTAAATCCATATTAGACAATAAATGCTTTTCATAGCTCATATAGAAAAATAGTTCTATGGCACCTAGATGCACATCTTACACCATGTTCTACATTGCATATATTCTTAACTGATAATATGGATAGGAAGACATGCATGCATTACTTGACTGGCAATTTTATTAAAAATGTTAGGAACCTATAAAACGACACCCTATAAATGTGAGGATTTGAGCTAAGAGAGCATTCATTACAAACATGCTCTACATTTTTCTTGCTAAGGGTGCACTTCATTTTACTATGCTACTAGAACTTGCTTTGTAATACTTGTCAAAATTACATGAATTTTTGAATATCATATATGATTTGGGCAACTTAGGTTACACCACTATTGACCAAAAAGCCCACCCTATATGTTTCCCTTAGTTGACCATTATTGAGCCTTGACATGTTCTTCCATATATACACCCCTACACACTATATTCCACTTCTTTTTCTTTACAATACCTTTCTTTGCCACCCTATATGTTGAAATTTTTATGGTATGTTCTTCATATCTGGATTAAAATGTAGTATCTCAATAGATATGGATTCACTGAGTCTTCCCTTTATTTTAAGATACCCCCTTTATCCAAGATTGAATATTAGAAAGACTGCAAGATTGTAAAAAGAAAAAAGAAAAAAAATATAATATATGAAGAAGAGAAAAAGGAAAGAAAGAAAAGAAGAAAAGGAGAGGAAAAAGAAAGCAAGAAAAAAAATTATGATTACCAAAGCAGTCTCTGTACTATCTTGGGAAAGGGTATTCTCTAAGACAAAAAGCTTAATGAAAACTATGTCTACCACATTTAATCCTTGAAATCTCCCTAGGACCACATGCATTTTCAACATATCTGTACCCTTTTCTCCCAAAATTCTTCTCCTACCTTTACCTTAAGCCTCATTACAACCTTGTCAAGACCCTTTTATCATGATATTCAAGTTTTCACAAGTAGTGGAAATGAGATGTATAAGTAAGCATATGGAAAGCATGGCACTATGAAATTGCTTGAGAGATTTCACTACACCCATATACACTTCTGAGTGACATTGAGTGATCTCTATGAGAGAGTGGTTCCTAATCAAATAATGAATTGCTTGTTAAGGAAGTGTATTCAATCTAACTATCTCTATTATTAGTAAAGGGTCTGCAACATCAAGAATTATGGTTAAGATTCATGTAACATTGAGTTACATAGACTGTGAAGCATGTATAAACTATGAAAAGCTCTTATTGTTTCTTATGAATTAAATAAAAGTTGGCTTGAGGACAAGCAAAAGCTTAAGTGTGGGGTATTATGATGAACACATAATTATACATATTTAATGGCTAAATTCCAATCACTTTAGAGGTATATTTTGTGTGTTTTATGAATAATTACCCATGTTTTCACTTGAATACATGTTATCAAAGCTTTTCACAGGTATAAATCAATTTTGAAGAGAAATGGACCACAACCAAGCATCCAAAGGCTCAAAGCACCTCAAAATGCACCTTTTCGCATGGACACTCATGAAGTCTTCTAGAACACACCCAGCCACATGCCCATGCTATCTTAAATCTTCCAAAATACACCTCTTCAGATGACAAAGAAATCTTATACACCTTCCTACATGGCCAAAGAAACAATTTTCAACCAAGAAATGACTGAAAAATCATCACAGACAGATGTCTTCTACAACACAGCCATGTCATCCACATAGGCTACCACATGGCCATGCCACTTTTTAGGCTGCCACATGGCCATGTGGAAGCCTAGAGACATGCCTCCCTTGCCTATAAATAGGAGAAGGCGCAAGGAACAAAAGGCATCACTTTTAGGCATCTAAGGAGAAGGAAACTAGGAAAACTTGGAGTAGCTTGGAGTGTGATAATCCTTGCTAGTGTTTAGAGCCTAAAACTTCAATTCCCTTGCCTTTCCACGAAGGTCACAAGTCGTGGAGAGCTAATCTAGAATTGAAGAAAGAGATTGGGTAGCATCAAGAGGCAATTCAAAGCATAATCAAGAAGGGAGTTCAAAATCCAAACTAGTCATCCAAAACTCGACAGATGAGGATGTTTTTGTTTCCATTTTGTTCTTCTTCCCTTGATTTAATTCTTATTGTTTTATTCATAAACATGAGTAGCTAGATTGGTAAAACCCAATTGGGGTTCTTAGACTATGTTGGTACTTTGATTTGAATATAATTGGGTTATAAATTGAATTGTGTGATCTTCCTCTAGTTAAAGATTAATCAAGTTTTATTACAAGACATCGTAAGAAAACTATCTAGATTCCTCTCAAATACTCTAACCGATGATGTTTGGAATTGGAAAACTAACTAAAGAGAATAGTTGATCTTTGTTCAGATTAAGAGGTTGACAACTACTGGACTAGGAGAAACTCCTAATAAACCTTAATGTTGATCTATACTTGACCATTGGACATGAATAGCCAATGGAAGGTATAGGTTTTAGAAATCCATCGAAACCAACTGAAAATTTAGGTTTACTTTACACAGGTAGCACAATCAATTTCATAACTCATTACCTTTTGTTTACATATCATCTAGTCTAAGACCCCAATATGTTTGCTTGTCTAGAACTTAATAATTCACTATCTTAACACTTACTTTTCTTTCCCTCCAAAGTCAAAAGAGTGATAATTAGATTTAGATAATTAAAGATCCATCACTATTCTTCCAAGGCTAGATAACAAAGATTAAGTAGTAACTCTGGGCTTTCCTGTTCTCGTGGGATACGACCTTGGTACTCATTGCACTAGGCTACACTGACAGGTGCACTGCCTTAAGGTGTGGCTACATATAGTTCATTGGTAGCACATCATTTTGCTATAAAGTATGATGAATTTGCTTGTGTAATTTAATACTTAGAATCAACATGGTAAAGGATAACACCTTTCTTTCTTGTGGTAGCCGAATTATAATATGAGTGGGAGGAAAACACCACTCAAAAGTTTAGGTGCTTGAGGTGCTCACATAAAGCATGAGGTGCTTACATAAAAGTTTAGTTGCTTAAGGTGCTTGATTTAATTCTTACTTTTCTTCCTTTCGCCTAGTATAATTGCCAAAGGAGAAAACCAAATTAAAAATATATATATACCTGCATGGCAAGGACAATTAGGAAAGGAAAGAAGAGTATAGCAATTAGAGGTATAGGCATTCAATGAAGAAATGAAGGCAAGAGAGAAACATGACATGTAAGTAGACAATGGGAATTTGACTACTTACTCTTTAACTTTAACCGTGAAACTAATGGAAAATAGGAAGTATGTGAATATTTATAACCACACGGTAATAGAAATTAAGAAGAGAGAAAGAGAGAGAGAGATGTGTGGCATTAATCTTCCTTCTTTTTCCATTTAGCCTTTAATCTCAAGTAAATGAATGGTTGTGCCAAATCAATAAGTAAAATAAACAAAGGAAAAATTATTTAAATACGTGTGTGTATGCTGAAGCAAGAGTGCAAAATTTGTTTAAATAAACATACATTTAGGTAGGTGTACGGTGAGAGAAATAATAAACCATATGCTTTGCGTGAAGGGTGGCTTTTGTGAGTGTGGAGCTTGCGTGACTTTCCTTCCTTCCTTTCCTTGCCGTAAGTGAGTGGTTAATCTTGGTATACAAGGTTGCAATTAATATAGAGTGTACTTAAGTACACGTGCGACCCTAAACAATGAAAATTAAGGATAAAGAAAAAAAAGAGAGAGTGTAGCGTGCCTTTTTAATCGAATAAAAAATATGCAAGAAAGAGATTTAGGTAAAGGGGGCACATACACAGCAATAGCATTTGGCAAAAAGAGAGAGAGTAGCTTGGCAAGAGAAACAAAGGCTTTTGTAAGGGGAGAAGGAGATAGCCAAAAGGGAAGGAAGCAAGGAAGTAAGGGAAAATTTCAAAGGAAAAGCTAAGACAACTCCATTTGATTTCATCCTTGAGGTAGCTTAAAAATTCTCTTAATTTTGTTTCATGATTTAAGATAAACTCCTCTTGATTTTAGCTTTCATGGAACAATAGCTCTTTCTCTACATTCTTGAAGATATGAATGTCATGTTGGCTAAGCTTGTATGGTAATTTGGCCATGTTTAATGATGTGTTAAAGTAAATATTGTTGTTTCCATGGAAGAACTACTATTGGAAAATTTAAGCATGTATAATGGAAGACTCCAACTTATGAAAATGTTAAATATTGGTATTCTTGTATAATAGTATGTGTTTTAGGTTATAAATACCAAAATGAAGGTTGCTAGCTAGAATTAGATTTAAAATTTTGACATTGTTCTTGGTGTCTTACCAAATCCGAAAGTGACTTTTGTAAGGTAGGAAATGGTTTGATGAAGATGAGGTAATCGAGAGTACAGTTCGATTTGTCTAAGGGGAGGAAAGAATATAGGGTAAATTAAGGTTTGGTGAATTTTTTATCCTTTTTACACATAATAAGAACCCACCTTGGTATTTAAATGTAAGAATTGAGAATTTGTGTAGTCTTAGAGTTAGTATGTAACATGAATCAAGAAAATAAGTAAAATAAATTGCTAATGATACAATTAGAAAAATGGAATATGGGAGAGAGTACCCTAGAAATTCTAAGGCATGGTACCATTAAGTTTAAATCATAAGAAGAAGGGAAAATTTGAAAATATGGTATGAAAAACCTTAAGGATTATTATCTTACCATGGTAGCCGAAACCAACGTCTCATTGTAATTTTTGTGGCCGAATCACCATGCTAATTGTAAATAGGTTATAAAGTGTAATGAATTATGGTTGCTAATTGTATGTACGGGTGGCCAAGTGTCCACATTTCTTGAAGTGTGACTAAAGGTACTTCACACTTGTGACCTAGTGTTCACAATTATTTTATAAATGTGACCAAGTGTTCACAAGTATCTTATAAAGGTGGCCAAGTGTCCACATTTCTTGAAGTGTGGCCGAAGGTGCTTTACACTTGTGACCTAGTATTCATAATCATTTTATAAATGTGACCAAATGTTCACAATTATTTTATAAAGGTGGCCAAGAGTCCATAATGTGACTAAGTGTTCACAATTCTTACAAAGGTGGCCAAGAGTCCACATTTCTTGAAGTGTGACCGAAGGTGTTTCACACTTGTAACCTAGTGTTCACAATTATTTTATAAAGGTGACCAAGTCTTCACAATTACTTTATAAAGGTGGCCAAGAGTCCACAATGTGACCAAGTGTTCACAATTCTTACAAAGGTGGCCAAGTGTCCACATTTCTTAAAGTGTGACTGAAGGTGCTTCACACTTTGAGGCAAGGTAAGTTTTAAGAATGAAATGTATGGCTGATCATTGTCTATTTTAGTTTTTATGTACGATCCCATGAAAAGTTGTTATACTTGAAATGAGAATATCCACTTCTATCACATTGAGATTTCAAATAATCATGCAATGCTTGCCAATCTGTATATGTGAATGAGACTTTGTTTTAAATAATGGGAATGTAGATGAAAATGTTTTTTGTGCTTGCACACTGGTACATATTAGTAGATTTTAAATATAGAATTGTTAAGCTACTAAGAAACTAGTTTTCTCATTTGTGCATTGATATGAATTAGATGCAGATGTTTAGCAAATTCAGCAAAAGATAGAAGTAGCATTAGAGGAAGTCCTCTTGTTAAGAGCATTTTTGTATTCCTTCATTTTGGGTCCTGATTCTATATATTATTTTTCCATTAGAATTAGGACTGTTATACTTGGCTATATAAGGGAAAGGATATGTGCAGGACCTGTCCATCCTTAGTATTTTGTAAAAGGAGTTTGAGTGACAGGCTTGTTGTGTAACATCCGCTCCAATTATTATTAAAGAGATGTTTGATAATTGTTAATTTGATGTTTACTGCTTGTGTATGTTGCATTAATGCATGTAGTTGCATTAGCTTAGGGACTAGATTGAAAGGAAATAAATGAAGGTTTAGTAAGAAGTGATTAGGGACTCAATTGAAAAGGGAAAAGTAAGTGAGGCCAAGAGTGTAAAACAGCCTATGGACCAAAGAGCAATTTCCCAAACTTCCCCTTAAACCCTAGCTACAGCCAAAACTCCCACACACTTCCAAACCTTCAGATTTTAGAGAGAGAAGCAGAAGGGGTGAGTAGAGAGAGAAAGGGGCGACCTAGGGCAAGAAAGAAGAGATGTGCTAAAAGAAGGGCATATTGAAGCTGGAAATTAGTTTTGCAGCAAGAGGGGATCATTCCTAACACATCAAACACACACATTTAGCATGAACCAAAGTAGCAATCCATCCTAAACCCTATCTTTTTCTAAAATGTTACTGTTATTGAAAAATATGGATTTTTACATGTTTGAACTGAGATTGGGGTTAAACCTACATTCTGTAAGTTTTTCTATTTCTATGGGATGTTGTGTTGCTGAATGTATGCTCATATATGTGCTTGTAATGGATTGGAAGGGTTGGGTTGTGTTCATCTA
The DNA here is from genome assembly GCA_031216115.1 of Senna siamea. Classification (NCBI taxonomy): domain Eukaryota; kingdom Viridiplantae; phylum Streptophyta; class Magnoliopsida; order Fabales; family Fabaceae; genus Senna; species Senna siamea. The sequence goes on from CM062354.1 coordinate 17,624,201, forward strand.
GGGATATAGACTAGTTTTCCTTGATTGTACCATATTTTAGCTAATGGATGGGAAATTTTTAATGAAAAGTAAAGTTTGTTGTATGGGAACTAAGCTCATGTATTTAGAATTGAAAATAGAATGCATTCTGGATTGGGTATTCTGAAAATTATGTTTTTTGAACTACAGCGAGGCTTAGCAGCCGACTGCCAGATACATTGCAGTCGACTGTCGGGCTTAGGTCTGCACTAAGCAGTCGATTGGCCATCCTCGAAGTCAACTGTCATGTTCTTGAAAACCCAGAAGTGTATATAGAGGCTTAGCAGCCGACTGCCAGATACCTAGCAGTCGACTGGCTGCCTTAGCAGTCGACTGTCATTCTCTTATTTTTACTCAGAATGCATTCCAAAAAGCCACCAGTTGGCAGCTGACTGCTAGCTTACTGTTTGGTACTCGAGGAATACAGAGAGCCATCAGCCGACTACTAGCCTTCCAGCAGTTGACTGGTAACCCTTAAACTTGCGTAATGAGGTTTTTAATGGAAATTGAGCTTAGTAATTCTTCATACTAACTTAATTAAGGGCTCACAACATAGGTAGCCAAGGAAACTAGGAGTTTTGGGTGATGAAACCCTTGGGATAGTGAAAGAAAAGAGAGCAAAAAACACAAAAAGGGAAAGAGGAAAGTATTCTCAATGTAGACCTTAGGGTAGATAGGCTTATAATCGAGTGACCAATTGTTGGTATGGGACGATCGTTGGGCATTCCACAATTGTGCCATAAATTAGGATGGTTAAACATCCACTTGAACTTAGATGATTTTGAAAACACTGTGATGGTTGTAAACTTTAAGTTAGTGTTATCTCCCAAAGGCCATATGAGAAACACATACTTAGAGTTAGGCATAACCATGGCCATGGGCCGATTCCCATAGTATATGTAAGGAATAGCGTACCAATAGGAAATGATCCGGGTAAAGTTGACGGTGATCCCATGAGAGTATACCAGCCCCGTTTGGGATGAAAGGGAGGAATCCCGCTGGTCAGGGATGATTTGCCAAAAAGGGGCATGGACCATTACGGTACTTAGATCCATTGGGGGACGCCTCAGAATGTACAAAGGGTCAAGGCATGGCTAAATAGACATGCACTCATTCATATAGACAGTGGTGCATGGAGTTGTTGCTGGGCGACTCTCCCGATTACTCTTAGGGTGTGTATGTACTGCTCACATGTTATGGAAATGAAATGATGTTATGTTTACTATCCCACATGTGTTTTATAAGAATGCTTTATGATGAGAATGATGATGAATACACTTCCCATGTTTTAAAGTTGATATGTTCTAAATGCACATGCATACATATGAGTATATAACATGATTAAATGCTTCACTCATTGCATCCCTATAGTATGTTATATGTTTTATGAAAGAATGTAGAGGTTTTTCGTGCGAGCACGGTGGTATAGGTTAACAGATTTTGTAACTGGTTGTATTGTTACTGAGATTCATTTCTCACAATAGTGTTGATATGTACCAGATGTGTAGGTCCCCTTGGGCTGGAGAAAGAAGGTAAGGTATGTAGAAGTGTCCCATCTAGGCACACAAAATGTTTATTTTGGATAGTATGAGTACATGTCAGGATTGAGCTAGCCTTTATGATATTTTGAGAAAGACTAGTGTAGGATTATTTTGTATAGACTATTTAATGGGGTTATGAGTGGCAGGATTGTTGCCTTTATGCCCAATGTTTAATTGATTATATTTAATTAAGAATGCATGTCTATGTATAGTTAATCCAATTGTATGCTATATGTATTTATTCCGCTGTGATATTGAGAGAACTCGAGAGTAGAGACCAACCCAAATGTACTCAATAAATCAACTTGGTAAAAAGTTTAAAATTTGCTCAGGTAGAAGTAATAGTAACACCAACACGCTGATAATTATTTTCATGTCATAGTTTTTAAAAATAACTACAAGAACCGTAGGATAGAGGGTGTTACATGTTGTCTCCTGACTCTTTATGGATGGGTACTTCATATATCCTAGTATATGTTCACAGAAGGATGTAACAGACATTTATTATTTGTAATATAAAAGTATTATAAATTTCTCTGTGATGTATGCAATTTTAATTCCACTGTGCATAGAGTATGGTTATATAAGCAAAAGAATGCAAACCTAATCCACTATAACAATACTTTATAGTATGAATGCTCAGATGTTGTAAACAAATAATTAAGGTCAAGAATAATGTACCAAATTATCTAGTTACATCAAGAGAATTGTAACACTAGATAAGGGCATTACATTGGTCTTTTTGTTCTTTGTGGAGTAGCACTAAGTAAACCAATCAATCTATCATGGTGAGATATAGATATAAGGTTTCTCCCAGATGTAGCTTTGACAGCATGAGCGGGTTGGCTAAGTATTGATTTAATAGCGAGAATGCTTATTCACATGTCCATTCATGCAAATGGGTTGGTCACTTTTAATATTTTGAAAAGCAGTAAATAGTGTTCAACTGACCTATATTGTGATCATGCTTAAATGAAAGTCATTGAGTAATTTTGTCATGAAGGAGTAAAGTAATGGAAATTATCTTGGAAATAGAAAATGCTCTTTTTATTAAAGTATTTGAAAAAATAGAGTTAAGTTGATCGAGTGCGACTGCTTTTTTGGTTACAAGGTTATCATTTGATAATTAGTAGAATACATTTGTAGATTGTTGCTAGGAGCAAGGGCATCTTAAGATACCTGAATAGAAATCTTGATGAAGAGGTGACGCGTTCATTGAATCGTTATACTTCATTCATAGTCTTAGGCGACTCCATATTGAGGATTTCTTGGCATTTTTCTAGGTTTGCTTCAATTACTCTCCGAGTGATCATAAACCCCAAGGATTTCCCCAAAGATATGCCAAAGGCACATTTCAAAGACCATATCATCCATGTAGACTTCCATTTGGGATCGATCAATGTTTGAAAGATTATATCCATCATGTGCTGGTATGTTGCCCTAGCAGTCTTTGTAACATCCGCTCCTAATATGATTAAGAGATGTTGTTAATTGTTAATTTGAGTTTAATGTCTGTGTATGTTGCATTAATGGCATATAGTTGTATTAGTGTAGGGACCTAAGTGAAAAGAATAAAAGTTGAGTTAAGAGTGTGGCCAAGGACCCAAGTGAAAAGGGAAAATATATGGAGACTAAAACAACAATGTGGCCAGGGATTAGAATGTAATTTCCTAAATTTCTATTAAACCCTAGCTGAACCCTAAAACTCCCACTCACTTCAAACCTTTATATTTTTAGAAAGAGAAGCAAAGGGATGAGTAGAGAGAGAAAAGGGCAAGCTAGGGCAAGGAAGGAGGAATTTTAATAAAGAAAGAGCAAATTCAAAGCTAGAAATTAGTTCTACAGCAAGGGGAGAGCCTTCTTAACACATCAAACACACACATTTGCAAGGAATCAAGGTAGCAATTCATACTAAACCCTAATTTTGAGATATGCAAAATTTTTTTTTATAAATGCAATTTTAAATATTTGAAGTTAAACCTGGAGTTTTAAACCTATATTCTATGTGTTTTAACTGTTATTAGGTAATATGTATTTACCTTGCTCATTTATGCTTGTGAATGATTGTGAAGTTGGGTTTTTGCCCTAAGTGAGAAAGATGTGGTTTGATCTTAGTTTGAACATGTTAAGCTATGTTATAGGAATTTTATGAACGAGAAATGATGTTTCAATATTAGAATTGAGTTCATGATTTAAGTAAATGATTTAATAACATGTTTTTGGGGCCTAACTCTGGGTAAAACCATAATTTTTTTTGAATAGACTGATTGCTAGCAATCGACTGCTAGCCATGGAAGTCAACTATCGTGCTCATCCTCTATCCAGAAATGGGAGGCAGAATGCTAGCAATCGATTGCCAGACCCTTGGAAGTCAACTGTCATGTTCGTCATTCTCTAGAAAGTTTTCTAGAAGGCTAGCAGCCGACTACCAGACCCCTGGAAGTCAACTATCGAGACTAGCAACTGACTGCCAAGCCATAGCAATCGACTGGTAGCTCTCAGCTACAAGCAAAAATTTTAGATTGTAAGCTAGCAGCCGACTACCAGAAAGAAAGAAGTCGACTGCCAGCTCTTTGTAATGGATAATGAGCTTAATTGACCATTTTAAAAGGAAATTATTCCAGATTTTCACTCAAACTAGGGATGTAGTAGGTAATATGCACGAGATAGAGTCATGAACCACTTAGATGATGAGACCCTTGTGGTAGTGAAATAAAGAGAGATAGAAAACACAAAAGAGGAAAGAGGAAAGTATTCTAAGTGTATGCCTTAGGGTAGATAGGCTCATGATCGAGTGATCGATTATCGATATGGGACGATCATTAGGCATTCTATAATTGTGCCATAATTTAGGATGGTAAGCATCTACTTGAGCTTAGATAATTTGGAAAACACAGTGATGGTTGCGAACTTTAAGTTAGTGTCATCTTCCAAAGGCCATATGAGAAACACATACTTAGAGTTAAGCATAACCATGGGCATGAGCCGATTCACCCTAGAACATATGTAGAGAATAGCATACTGGGAGTGTGATCCATCAAAAAGGGATGGTGATTCCATAATACTATGATCTGCCCAAAATCAGAGAGGAAGTGATCCGAGTTAACAGTGATCCCATGAGTTTATACCAACCCCATTTAGGATGAAAGGGAGGAAATCCCGTTGGTCAGGGATGATCTACTGAAAAGGGACAAGGACCATTAAGGTACTTGGATCCACTCAGGGACACCTCAGAATGTACAAAAGTTAAAGATGAAAGCTAGAATTAGCTAAATGGTGGCTGAATAGTCTCAAACTCATTCATATAGACAGTGGTGCATGGAGTTGTTGCTGGGTAACTCTCCTGATTACTCTTATGATGTTTTATGTACTGCTCACATGTTATGAAAATGAAATGATGGCATGTTTACTATCTATATATTTTCTATATGAAAGTGATTATGAGAATGATGATCAATGGGCATCCCTTATTTGAAAGATGATATGGTTCAATGTACATGCATAAATATGAGCACATGATTGAAAGTTGTTGCATGCATTATACCCCAATAGTATATGCTATGCATTATGTTTTATGATGAAAGAATGTAGAGATTTTTTGTGTAAGAATGTTGGTACAAGCTAGTAATTTTTAACAACAGGTTTCATTGCTACTAAATTAATTTCTCACACGAGTGTTGGCAGGTACCAGATGTGTAGGTTCCCTTGTGTTAGAAGAGAAGGTAAAGTAAGAAGAAGACCCACCATGGGGTACATGGAATAGTTATTTTGAAATAGTATAGGTATATGTTATTATTGTGCTAGTCTTTATGATATTTTGAGAAAGGCTAGTAAAGATTTACTTTGAATAGCCTATATTGAATTAGTTGTATATGAATTAGTCTAAATTCATAGATAGATAGGTTAGTGGGGTTTAAGTGGCAGGATTATTGGCTCTATCCCAAAATAAGTTAAGTTAAAGTTAATCAATGAGTATTTATACATGTATATGTATAGCTATTTAGGATAAATTATGTATATACATGTGTGATCTAATATTTCGCTGCAATAGTTGTGAGAGCCTAAGTGTAGAACCCAACTCAGATGGTACTCAATTAATTAATTAATCAATTTGGTAAAAGTTTAAAATTTACTCAGGTAGAGATAACAATAACACGCTACTGTTATGATAATTATATATTATATCCTTTAACTAACTAAAAAGGAACCATAGGTAAGGGTGTGTAACAAGAGGTGTTACAGTCTTTAAGCCGAATGAAATTGCATTGAAACAAAACACTTATTTATCCATAATGAAGGATTTTTTTCTCTACATCAACTGGGTTCCTCTTGATTTTGTTGTAGCCTAATAGGTGTCCAGATGTTTTGTCAACCAATTAATCTATGTTGGGAAGTGGGTAAGTGATGTGCTACCAATGAACTATATGTAGCCACACCTTAAGGCAGTGCACCTGTCATTGTAGCCTAGTGTAATGGTGAATATCAAGGTCGTATCCCATGGGAACGAGAAAGCCTAGAGTTACTACTTACTCGTTATTTAGCCTAAGACAAATGATTTTACTTAAACTAATTCTAACTACTGCTACTATGGCTACAGAGAGAAGGTGAGGTAAGTGTTTTTAAGATAAGGAAATATCAAGTTCCAGAGAAGTGAACCCATTAGGGTCTTAAACTAGTTGATATGCAAACAAAGGATAATGAATTATTAAGTTGATTATGCTACCTGTGGGTGAATTCTATAACAAATCCAAATTTCTGGTTGGTTTCGATGGATTTCTAGAACTTATACCTTCCATTGGCTATTTGTGTCCAATGTTCAAATATAGATCAGCAGTAGTGCTCTCATTCACCTCTATTAGGAATTTCTCCTACTCTAGCAATCATCAACCTCTAGGTTCGAGTGAAGACCGACTATTCTCTCTAGTTAGTTTTCCAATTCCAAACATCATCAGTTAGAGTATTTAAGAGGAATATAGATAGTTTTCCTAACGACGTCTCATAATGAAAACTTTATTAATCTTTAACTAGAGGAAGACCATGCAATCCAATTTATAACTCAATCATATTAAAATTATAATATCAACATACTTTAAGAACCCCAATTGAGTTCTACAATCTAGCTACTCATGTTCATGAATAAAATAATAAGAATTACAACAAAGAAAGAAGAACAAAATGGAAACAAAAACATCCTCATCTTTAAGTTTGGATGACTAGTTTTAACTCTAAACTCCTTCTTGATTATGCTTCTAGTTGCCTCTTGATGCTTCCCAATCTCTTTCTTCAATTCTTGAATGAATCTCCATGGCTCGTACCTTTGTAAAGAGACAATGGAATTAAAGTGTTAAACTCTAAAAATTAGCAAGGATTGTCACGCTCCAAGCTGCTGCCAGTGCTCACGATTTTCCTCCTCTGAATGCCTTCTCAAGATTTTACACCTCCTATTTATAGGCAAAGGAGGCTTGCATTTAGGCTCCCGCACACCCCTGTGGCTACTTAGAAAATGGCACGGTCGTGTGGTGGCCAAGTGAGAGAGCACAACCGTGTGGTTGGCCATGTTCTAGAAGCTAAGCCTCCTTTATGCATTTTCAGCCTTATTTTGATTGGAAATGGTTGTTATGGCTTTGTAGGGAGGTGCACAGGATGTCTTTGAGGTATGGAAGGGTGTGTTTTAGAACATCTAAGGTAGCATGGTCATGTGGTAAGGTGTGTTCTAAAAGACTTCATTCTTGGCCTTGCCACAAGATGCATTTTGAGGTACTTTGAGCCTTTAAACACTTGGTTTTGATCCATTTTGCTTCAAAACTACCTAGTACCTAGTGAAAGCTTGGATAACATGAAAACAAGGTGGAAACATGGGTAATTATACATAAAACAAATAAATATTCTCCTACAGTGAGTAGAATTTATCAAATAAAATTGTATAATTATGTGCCTACACATTACCCCACACTTAAGCTTTTGCTTGTCCTCAAGCTAACTTTCATTTAATTCATAAGAAACAATAATAGCTTTTCATAGTTAATATGTAACTCGATGCTACATGAATCTTAATCATAATTCTTGGTGTTGTAGACCCTTCACAAATAACAGAGATAGTTAGATTGAATGTGTAACGCCCCTATCTAGTATTACCATTAACTCCAATATAAATAGATAGGTTTGGTACATAATCCTTATCCTTTAATTTAATTAATGTCTGAGCAGTTACACCACTAAATTATATTAAGCGGATTAGGTTCGGGATCTTTTACTCAGAATAAAATTCGTATGCACAGCGAAATAAAACTACTACACTATACAACGAAAATTTAAACTTTCATATAGCTCAAATAATACATGTATAATAATTTCCACTACATGCTTATAAACATAACCCCGGATATATGAAGTACCTGACCATCAGAAGTCAGGACACAACAGGTTTGTCACTCAAACTCTCGTATAAATTAAGGATGGATCGGTCCTTCAGATATCTATTTCCCCTGTATACACCAAACACATCTCATGTATACAGTCAAAAATAATGTCCTATTCTAAATCAGATCTAGCTAGGACCTAAAATAGAGGGTTACAAAAAGTCTTACTTAATCAAGAAGAACTGCTACCCCACGGCCCTGCTATGCGTTCGTATCTGATACATATTAGCACATAGGTGAGAAACACAAGTTTCCCAATAGCATAGCAATTTAGAGTTTCAAAAATGAACTAATATGTACCAGGGTGCAAGCACCAAAACATTCAATCTACATTCTTGATATTAGGCATAATATTACACTTAAATATAAACTGGCGGGTACTACATGATAAATGTAGAAGTCAATGGAAAATTAGATAACTTCTTTTTCTTTTTTTCACGAATCCTCATAAACTTACTAGTGTTATTACGAAATTATTAGAGTTCTTATGCGTGTTACACGAACACTAGGTCATGGGCATGGAGCACCTTTGGCCACACCTCTCTAGGTTACCCGTGTAGAGCACCTTCGACCACACCTCATAATTCATGGACACTCAGCCATGTATATAAAATTATTGGGACACTAGATCACGGGTATGGAGCACCTTCAGCCACACCTCCCTAGGTTATTGGTGTGGAGCACCTTCGGCCACACCTCGTAATTCATGGACACTCAACCACACATATAAAATCATCGAGATACTAGATTACGGGCATGGAGTACCTTCGGCCACACCTCCCTAGGTTACCGGTGTGGAGCACCTTCGGCCACACCTCATAATTTGTAAATTGTTCTATGTTTTCCTCTGTTTGATGCCTTTCTTTTCTATTGGCATCCATTACCTTTTTGTCATATTTATTTATTTATGACAAATTGGCCTAAATCAATCCAATTCTTTATTTTGAATAATATGTTTTAATTATAAAAACCTTAATAACTTTTAGGGGAAATTTCCATGATTTTGGCCTTAACATCATTATTCCTCTTATTAATATGGTTTTTCCCATAACAACGTTTATCATTCATTTAGCCATAAATTTCCTATAATAATGTACATCATTACTTAGCCTAAATTCTTTCCCAATAATATTCATCATTAATTTAATCATAAATTTTAACCATAGCATCATATCCATCCTTACTAACCATCATTTTCTACCTCCATATTCCACACTAATTAGCCATAATTTCTCACAATAGTGTTCATCATTAATTAATCTCCTAGTTGATCATAACAAAACTATCCATCACTAATCTAGTCAATTATTTCCCATAATCACATGCATTATTGTTAATAATCATAAATCTCCCCTAATCTCATGCAATATTATTAACAATCATAAATTTTTCATAATCACATACATTATTGTTAATAATTATAAATTTCCCATAATCTCATGCATCTTTAATAATAATCATAAATTTCCTCTAATCTCATGCAATGTTATTAATAAATGTAAATTTTCCCATTATTTAAGTGTGGTATTCTTCCTTAGATATTTGGCATTAATTCCATCGTGAAGTCACAAATCTACTCCAATGTTAAAGGTCCTAAGCCAACATCAAACCATTAATCTCTTGTTCTAAGTTACTTCATGATCAAAAAGAACATTTTAAGTTTAAGTATTAACCACCTCCTAGATTTTCCATGCAAGCTAAGTCATGTATTATTCCTAAATCAAGAATGTAGCCAAGTTTTCTACTCCTATGGAAATAAAATCATTGAACATGCATACTAAATCATGGATCTAGAATAATAAATTGCTAACCTACCTTGCTCCCCTTACTCCTTCCTTCTTTTTGATCACCTTTGCTTCTTCCTTCTTCCAAATTTTAGTGCTTCACGTGTTCTCTCTAATGCTTTTCCAACCCCTTGCAATCTTCTTATCTTTTCCTTCCTCTCATGTGGTTGTGTATTATTTTCCCAAGATGTCAAGTGCTCTCCCTTCCCTTTGACTTTATTTTCGGCTAAAGAGTGGAATTTTCCCTCCTCTCTCTCTTCTTATATTTTTTGATTTAGTGGGGTTTTCATGTAGGACCCAATTTTTGCAATTTGGTATTGATTAATTCACCTTGTACGTTGCATACTCTCCTTGCCCATCGTGCCTTTGTTTGTTCCTCCTTATCACTTGATTGTTATCAATAAATACACTTATCCTTGGTTCACGTGAGCTCTTAACTCCCTCACGTACATTTCCAAGCATCTTCCTTATTACTTGCTAATTAATCACTTCCATTCAGCTAAATTAAGTGAGAAAGGATGGCTAGTCACGCCACCTCTTTCTTACATGCAAGGAAGGTATGGTCCCAAGCAGCTTCATGTTTGGCATCCCAATTAAATCTCTATACACACTCCATTTGGTGGCCTAGTACATGGCAAGGAGGAAGACAAAGCCACACGTCTCTCTTCCCTTCTTGTCTTCTTGTTTCCTGTACTCTATATACAGTTTCTTTTTTTCTTCTTTTATTCCAATTAAATTGTACATTCTCTCATGCAAGATGTGCTACTCTCTCGACCACACAAGCTGCATGTTTTGGCAATGTGAGTTAATTCCCATGCTATCTTATCATTAGGTGGAAGGAGACTACATTCAGCTGCTCTTCACGCAAGTCCCCTCTTGTCACTTGGTTACTTTAATGACAAGGAATGGGAAGGAAAGAATGGGACGTGTTGGTTAAATAAAACTCAAGGCATAAAAGAAAGGACCTAAACAAATCTCGTACGTCCCATTCACCCCCTCTACCGATTGCATATAGAATTATATTTTCTTTCTTCCAAACATTTCAATTGTCATGTGCACTTACCTATATATATATGTGAGGCTTACGTGGGTTAAGGGAAAAAGGGGTTAAGCACTAAAAATATATATATTTATATTTGAGTGTTATGCTTTTCTTTCACTTTACAATTGTCCATGCCGTGATTTTATGCAATTTTAACTAAAATCTAATTTACTCCTTCCCTTGGCATCTCGGCTAGATAAGAAGAAAGGAAAGAAAATTTAAATCAAGCACCTCAAAATTTATTGAAGCACCTCAAAATTTATTGAAGCACCTAAAGTACCTCAAAATTTATGCAATGTCATCCTTTCCAATATTTATTCTAAATACTACATCACACAAGCTATCGGACATAGTTAATGGCAATTTATCTGGTCAATTCATGAATTTAAATATGATTGTATGAACACGGGGTATTACAGAATGCATTTCCTCAACAAGCAATTCATTGTTTGATTAGGAACCACTGCCTTACAGAGATCACTCATTGTCGCTCAGAAGTGTATATAGGTGAAGTGAAATCTCTCAAGAAATTTCATAGTACCATGCTTTCCATATGCTTACTTATAAATCTCATCTCCACTACTTGAGAAAAATTTGAATATCATGATCAAAGGGTCGTGACAAGGTTATAATGGGGCTTAAGGTAAAGGTAGGAAGAAATTTTGGAAGAAAAGGGATACAGATATGTTGGAAACTCTTGTGATTCTAAGGAGAACCCAAGGATTAAATGTAGTAAACACAGTTTTCACTAAGCTTCTTGGTTTAGAGAATACCCTTTCTTGAGAGAGTATAGAGATTGCTTTTATATTTATAATATATACAATTTTTCTCCTGCTTTCTGTTTCCTTTTACTTTTCTTCTTTTCTTCCTTTCTTTTTTTTTCCTCTTCTTCATATTTTTTTTGCAATCTTGCAGTCTTTCTAATATTCAGTCTTGGATTGAGGGGGTACCTCAAAATGATGAGACGACTTAGTGGATTGTCTTTTGTTGTGGTAATGCATTTTAATCCAAAGATTAAAAGCAAACCACATAAGTACCAACATATAGGGTGGTAGAGAAAGATAATGTAAGAAGTGGAATATGGGGTGTAAAGGTGTATATAACGAAGAATATGTCAAGGCTCACTAATAGTCAACGAAGGGAAACACATAAGGTAGGTTTTTTGGCTAGCAGTTGTGTATCCTAAGTTGTCCAAATCATTTCTGAAATTCAAAAGTTCATGTAACTTTGACAAGTGTTACAAAGTAAGTTCTAGAGGCATAGTAAGATGAAATGCACACTCAAACAAGAAAAATTCAGAGCATGTTTGTAATGAATGCTCACCTAGCTCAAATTCGTTCATTTGTAGTGTAAGGTTTCATAGGGTTCCTAAAATTCCCAATTGAATTGCCAATCAAGTAATGTATGCAATTCTTTCTATCAATATCATTAGTTAATAGCTTATGCAATGTAGAACATGATTATAAAGACATTGGAGTATCTAAGTGTCACAAAGTTGTTTTTCTACATGAGCTATGCGATACAATTATTGTTTATCGTGAATTAAAAAAAAGTTTTAACTTATAGGCTTTTGTGTCCTAAATCCTCACCATGTTATGGATCAGTGCAAAGCAATTATTTGAAAGAAGTAAAATAATGAAGTTAAAATAAAATAACATGAAGTGAAAAATGAAATAGAATAGCCGAAAAATTTTGAAAAATTTAGGGAATATATAAAGAGATATAAAATAAAGAAGATATTAAATAGTTAAAGAAAATAATAAAAAAATAAATATGAAAAAAAAATTATTGAGTTATTTGATAAAGTAGTTTTGATAGATTAAACAACATTGAATTTAAACTGAAATAAATTCAAATAAACAGAAAGGAGCCACCTTACACTTCAGATTGACACTATCCTCAGTGTATAGTAAAGGATGATCCCAAGAGTTAAAATAAACATAAAATCCAACAAGAGATACCCACCCCACACTTCAGGGTCACACTGCCCTTAGTGTATGCAAAGGGGATATCTCAAAATAAAATAAATAGTGCAGAAAGACATAAATGAACAAAAAGCCTTAAATAATATTAACAAAACTAAAGTAAAAGAGACAAAAAAAAAAGGGAAGTTTACTTATGGCCCTCATCAGGCAGAGTTGGTTAAGGAAGAAGACTTCTTAGTGGAAGGGCCTTGGAGCATTTCTAGCGATAGGGTAAGTTTAATTCCCTCTTATTTGGTGTTAACTCAACTGTTATGATTGTAGGCCGCTTCTTCACCTCATCTATATATGTGCAGCTAAAATTTTTAGGTGGTTCCTTTGATTTTAAGACTGGGGAGTCCTTAATTAAAGGTTTCACCTCTTGCACCTTTGACCTGTTAACAGAAATAGATGGGTTAGTGGTGCTACTGGGCTCATTGGCCAGCAAAGAGGCTAGTTGCTCTAACACTTACTCGTTGGACAACCCTTCCTTATCTTCAGCTGCCTAAAAAGGGTTAGTAAGCAAAAATTCCTGTAATTCTCCCTATAAAAAGTCATCAGGTAACATTTCCTGTAAATAAGAGTCAACAACATCATCCAACACATCCACAGAATGTATAGCATCATTATAATCTAATGATTGTTGCTGAGAAGTATCTAAGTTGAAAGTGACAGTCTTATCATCTACTCTAAGTGTCAACTTTCCACCCAAAACATCTATTAGAGCCCTAGATGTTGCAAGGAAAGGTCCACCTATAATCAAGGGTATGCTACTTTCACTTTCCATGTCCATCACAATAAAGTTAACAGGAAATATAAACTTGTCAACTTTTACCAGTACATTTTCAATTATACATCTAGGATATTTAATAGTTTGATCAGCCAATTGTATAGCTATCTTAGTAGGTTTAGGCTTACACAATCCTAGTTTATCAAACAAGCTACCAGGCATCATATTTATACTAGATCCTGGATTAGTTAGTGTATCTATAACATGCAATTTACCAATCACATAAGGTACAGAAAAACTCCCTGGATCATTTCTTTAAATAGGCAGCTTTTTTTGTAGAATTTTTGTGCACTCCTTATTTAGTGTCACTAACTCTAAATCCTCTCATTCCCTCTTATTCATTCTCAACTGCTCAAATGAATCAAGGGGCTTACCATACTACTGATAAAATTTCTCCTATTTCAGTCTAACAGGATAAGGAATAGGTGGCTGGTACTCTCTTACGGGACTTTTCTTGTCCTCAACTGGCTTTGTGGTGTAACACCCTCTATCCTATGGTTCCTTTTAGTTATTTTAAAAACTACAATATGAAAATAATTATCAGAGTGTTGGTGTTACTATCACTTCTACTAGAATAAATTTTAAAATTTTTACCAAGTTGATTAATTGATTGCCATTTGGGTGGGTATCTACTCTCGGGTTCTCTCAACATCACAGTGAAATAAATACATATAGCATACACATGGATTAACTATACATAGACATGCATTCTTAATTAAATATGATCATTGCGCATAAAGGAAACAATCCTACCACTCATAACCCCCATTAAATAGTCTATTTATCAAATCTAGCCTAATTCATATACATATAAGTTAAAGTAGGCTATCCAAAATAATCCTACACTAGCCTTTCTCAAAATATCATGAATGCTAGCTCAATCCCAACATGTACTTATACTATCCAAACTAAATAATTTGTGTGCCAAGATTAGACATTTCTTCATACCTTACCTTCTTTCTGTAACATCCGCTCCTAACACTTGTAATTTATGATGATGTTGTTGTTGTTATTATTTTAGTATCAATTCGAAGGGTTAAGGATGATTTAGTAAGGAGTTATAATGAACACTTTTATCATTTTATAATCACTTTTGTGATAAAAGCATGAAATTGGAAATCTGGTAAGGAAGGGTAAAATGGTATTTTTTTCATGAAATGAATAATTAGTTAATTCTCTTATTTCATGAAGTTATGACAAAGGACTCTCATTATTTTCATTTAAGAGGGAAGAAGAGTCTAGTTATGCAAGACATTACTTATGTTAATATTAAAGGACAATTTTCCCTAAGAAGGGTAAAATTGTAATTTCACATCATGGTTATGATGGTAATTTTATATAATGTGAGAAAATTTTAGTTTGACCCTAAATATTTTATTAAGGTGGGAATTAGAAATCCTTACTCATTCTTGATCAAAAGAAGAAAGAATGAGAGTGAAATGATAGTTTTAGCATAAAGGGTAAAAAGGTAATTTTGCCTTAGGGGAAAAATTGTAATTTTGCTAAAATAAAAGTAAATTAGTAAATTCATGGAAAAGAGCCTTATGGAATTTTATTTAAGTGATTTTTACCCCTTGAAAACAAAAAGAATGAAAAAGGAAGCAAAAATGGCCAAATTGGACTTAATGGCAAAAGTGCACTTTTCTTAGGGAGTAAAATGCAAATTTCGAAAAGTTGAGGGACCACTATGCAATTTCAAAATTCTGGAAGGGCAGAACAGTCCCAGCCCATGGAAGTTGCATAAAATTACAATGGTAAGGAGAGACAATGCCATTGTTATAAAAAGAAAAGAAAAAGGATGAAATTGACAAAAATTGCAAGAATGGCATTTTTGTAAATAAGTCAAACTTTAATTCAGCCTATTTCTTCTCCTAGCTACTAGAAATGCCGTGAAAGAAGGAGAAGAAGGAGAGGTGGCCAAAATTCATCTTGCCTTGGAAGAGAAGAAGCTTACATCAAATTAAAAGAGGAATTACATATCCATTGGCTTTTCAAGGTAGATAAACAACCTCATGCAATTATTTTCATGTTTCATGGTAGATTTATGGTGTTTTCAAAATTGTAAGAAAGGTGGCAATTTCTCTCTCTACATGTGTATGGTAGATTTGCATACTTGAATGTGAAATATGTTGGAAATCACTTGTGGTTGTGACTATAGATATGTTGAAAAGTATGGAAACTCATGAAAAGGTAAGGTTTCATGAATGGAAATTGATTTTTCTAAACCCTAAAGGTAAATGCTGAAATTGTGCTTTTTAGAGTGAGAAAATGGTATTTTGCATGGTTTTTGCATGAATGTTGTTGTGTTGGAAGGGAATTGATGAAACAACTCCACTTTTTCTTGTTTTCTCACTTTGGCCGAATGCTAGGATTAATGTTGGTGCTGAATTTTGGCAAAATTGTGTGTTAGAATTAGTGAGAGAAAGTGCAAGAAAATGGTAAGAGAGAGAAAGTTCAATTAACTTTGCATTTGGGTATTTCTCTTATTGTCTAGCTTCACAAATAACCAAATAAGTGTGCATTAGTCACCTTGGCCAACTGAATGCATATGAATGATGATGAAATTGTTCTTAAAAATTGACTTAGAGACTATATATGTCTAGTTCTAAGAAAAGAAGAGAGAGAAAATCATGGCAAGTTATACCTTAAGTAATGTGTCAATTTAAAGTCTTACTTTTTCACTTTAAAAGTATGCCTAAAAATATGAAATTGTGAGATTAGATGTATGGTCATCATTGATATGAACAATGAGTTAGAAAAGCATGAAAAAGGATGACTTAAAGTACACTTACACAAATTTGAGGTGTGAGAAAATGTTAGGCATAATTATTGAAAGTGTTGCCAAAATGCTTAAATGATGAGAATAATGCTAAAAAGGAACCAAATGAGTTAAAAGTGCCATATTCTCATATTTTTCTTGCCTTGACCGAATGTAATATGGCATTTTCCCTAGAATGGCCAATCTTATGTGTCCATTGGAAGTGGCTTGAGGTACCACCCGAATAGGCATATGTTATGTAAAAGTGTTTGCAGGGCATTATTGTGCTGTTATCAATGGAATGTTTACATTTATGTAAAAGATGTTTGTATGGCATGAAATTGCTTGATGTAATGTGAAATGTGAGGTTAAAGAATAGCATGAAAATGCATGATGTGATATGAAATGCAAGGTAAAGAATGGCAGGAAATTGCTTGATGTAATGTGAAATGCGAGGTTAAGGTTCCCTGGTGGGAAATGATTGATATGTGCCCCAGGGAATTGAAATGAGAAGGAGGGACGACCCAGTGAATGATCCCTGAAACTGAGGCCTGTGAAGGGGAGGAATGATTCAATGTTTACCTTCTAGGAAAGTTACCTTGTGGGGAATGATCTTCTGTATACTCCCAAGGTATTAAATGAGGAGGAATGATTTGATGCATCCATTCCTAAAAAGAGGCTTCCTTGTGGGGAATGATCTGGTGTATACTCCCAAGGAAGAAGAGGCAGGGGGAATAATCTGGTGTCTATCTCCTAAAAGCTGAGGTTTATTATATGTTATGATATGCATTACAAAGATGTGATTTATACGAATATGATTATGATATTTAACATTTAATGCTTATAGCCTATTCCATGAATGCATTGATTTAATGTGTATTTCATTTCTATAGCTTCATCCACACATGTTTCCATAATGAATCATATCCAAGTGTATATATGAAAAGAGTTTTGAAATTTAATTGCCTGTAAAGTATTTTCTGCATTATTGCAGTGGTACATGTCAGTCATTTTAAAATAAACTGGTTGTTTATCTACTGGGAATACAATTCTCATTACTGAACTAATATGTATCAAATGGTTAGATATTGCATGGTAATTGAAGTGGAGTTAGATACAGTGGATATTCCTTTCCTGGGTACCTTTACTATTCTCAAGAATGTGTATGTTATCACCGTTTTTGAATTCCTGATGGAGTAAATGATGACTTAAATATATAGCTATAGCCCAACTTTTTGGAGTCATAATTCTTTGTTTTTGGGGAGTTGGAATTAGGACTAATATTTTTGGTTGTATATAGATAGAAACAAGGGCATATGTATAGGGATATATGAAGGACCAATTCTCCCATGGTATTTTGTAAAAGGGGTATGAGTGACAGGCTTGTTGTCCCCTTACTCCTTCAAGATGGGTACTTCATCTATCCCGGTATCTGTATATGAAACGATGTACTAAATAGATATCATAATGTATATGTATATGTATATATGAGAAGTTTTTGTATGTAATATACTGTAGTGTTTAATGTTTTATATTTTACTGTGCTAAAGCATTTCACCTGAGCATGAGAACCCAACCTAATTGCAAATTAAATCTATGATCGATTGGATGCTCAGGAACTTTAAATATAATTAAAGACTAGAATTAATGTAACCACTTATCTAAGGAAGTAATATGACGTTGTTGAGGTAAGATAGGGGTGTTACACTTTCTCCAGCTCAAGGGGACCTATACATCTGGTACAAGCTAACACTATTGTGAGAAATGAATCTCAGTAGCAATACAACTAGTTACAAAATCTGTTGACCTGTACCACCGTGTTCGCACAGAAAACCTCTACATTCTTTCATAAAACATATAACATACTCTGGGATGACATGAGTGTAGCATTTAATCACGTTATGTACGCATATATATACATGTGCATTTAAAACATATCAACTTTAAAACATGGGAAGTATATTCATTATCATTCTCATTATAAAACATTTCTTATAAAACACATGTAGGATAGTAAACACAACATCATTTCATTTCCATAACATGCGAGCAGTACATAAAAAACCCTAAGAGTAATCGGGAGAGTCACCCAGCAACGCACCACTGTCTATATGAATGAGCGCATGTCTATTTAGCCATGCCTTAACTTTTGTACATTCTGAGGCATCCCCTAGTGGATCTAAGTACCTTAATAGTCCCTGCCCCTTTCCTGCAGATCATCCCTGACCAACGAGATTCCTCCCTTTCGTCCTAAACGAGGCTGGTATAACTCTCATGGGATCACCGTCAACTCTACCCAAATCATTTCCTCTTCACTTTTGGGCAGATCATAATACTGTGGAATCACCATCCCTTTTTGATGGATCACACTCTCGGTACGCTATTCTCTACACATACTATAGGGTGAATCAGCCTATGGTTATGGTTATACTTAACTCTAAGTACGTGTTTCTCATATGGCCTTTGGGAGGTGACACTAACTTAAAGTTCACATCCATCACCGTGTTTTCAAAATCATCTAAGTTCAAGTGGACATTTAACCATCCCAATTTATGGC
The DNA here is from genome assembly GCA_031216115.1 of Senna siamea. Lineage (NCBI taxonomy): Eukaryota > Viridiplantae > Streptophyta > Magnoliopsida > Fabales > Fabaceae > Senna > Senna siamea. Next base: position 17,643,071 of record CM062354.1, read on the forward strand.
ACAATCGTGGAATGCCCAACGACCATCCCATATCGATAATCGGTCGCTCGATCATGAGCCTATCTACCCTAAGGCATAAACTGAGAATACTTTCCTCTTTCTCTCTTTGTGTTTTTTGCTCTCTTTTTCTTTCACTATCCTAAGGGTATCATCACCCAAAACTCATAGTTTCCTTGCTTACCTATGTTGTGAGCCCTTAATTAAGTTAGTATAAAGAATTTCTAAGCTTTATTGCTAGTAAAACCTCATTTCGCAAGTTAGAGGGCTGCCAGTCGATTATTGGAAGGCTAGTAGTCGACTGGTGGCTCTCTGTAATCCTCCGATGCCAATTAGTAAGGTAGTAGTAGGCTGCCAGTGCGGGTTGGTAGCTTTCTGGAATGCATTATGGGTAAAAATATAAGCACGATAGTCGACTGTTAAACAGGCAGTCAATTGCTCAGTGCAAACCTGGGCCTGATAGTTGATTGCTAGGAACTTGGCAATCGGCTGCTAAGCCTCTGTCTACACTTTTGGGTTCCCAAGAACACGATAGTCAACTATGAGGATGGCGATCAATCGCTTAGTGAATCTGCCCGACAATGATCGGACTAGGTATCTGCGATCAATTGCTAAGCCTCTATCTACACTTATGGGTTTTCTAAGAACACAACAGTTGGCTGCCCTTACTTAGCAGTTGGCTACTATGCTCCGCTGCAGTTCAGAAAACATGATTTTGATAATAACTAGTCCAGAATGTATTCTATTTTCAATTATAAACATATGAGCTTAATTCCCATACAACAAAATTTACTTTTCATTAAACATTTCTCGTTCATTAGCTCGAACATGGTACATTCAAGGAAATCTAGTCTATATCTCTAAATGAATACAACCCAGCCCTTCCAATCCATTACAAGCACATATATAAGCATACATTCAGCAACACAACATCCCATAGAAATATAAAAACATACAAAATGTAGTTTTAACCCCATACATAACTTGAAACATTTAAAATCACATCTATCAGCAAGTTTCTGCATATTTCAAAAATGGGGTTTAGGATGGATTGCTACCTTGATTCCTGTGAAATGTGTATGTTTGATGTGTTAGGAATGATTCTCCCTTGCTGTAGGATTGAATCCCAGCCTTAAATCACCCATTTACTTCAGGAACCTTTCCTTCCTACCCCTAACTCTGCACCTTCTCTCTCTACTCGCCCCTTCTACTTCTCTCTCTAGGATACTAAAGGTTTGGAAGAATGAAGAGGGTTTAAGGCTGCTGCTAGGGTTTAAGGGAAAGTTTAGGAAATTGTTCTTTGGTCCTTGGTTTACTTTGCACATTTTGTCTCAGCACAATTTTCCTTTTCACTTAGGTCCTTGGCCTCACTCTTAACTAAGGAATTGTAATTCTTTCAAGTTAGTCCCTATACTAATGCAACTATATGCACTAATGTAACATACACAAGTATTAAGCATGAAATTAACAATTATCAAACATCTCTTTAATAATAATTGAAGTGGATGTTACATGTGGTGCTAGGCAGCGTCCTACGAAATAGTTTTATCATCAGTAAACAGAGAAGGACTAGATACTTCCTTACCTGATATTAAGGTAATAACATTGCATTACTCCCTTGGACTAGACTTTGTGGTGCTGGAGAGTTTCCTTAGTTGTCTCTCAGCTAACACCTTAGAAATTTGGCTTATCTGATTCTCCAAGTTCTAAATGAAGGCCTGGTGATTTTTAAGGGCTATATTCATTTTTTGGAACTTGTTCTCTGAAGTGGACAAAAACTTCGTTATCAATTCCTCCATATTAAGCTTCTTCTCCTGCCCTTGAGGGAATTGATTTAGATCAGATTGTTGTTAGGGTTGTTGCTGGTTAAACCATTGATAATCTTATGGGCCCTGGGTGTTGTTATTTCTCTAACTAAAATTTGGATGGTTTCTCCACCCAAGGTTATATGTGTTACTATAGAGGTTACCCTGCTGTCTTGGGGCATTTCCTATAAATTTATCTGTTCACCTTTAGTAGAACCCAAGTTAGAAGAAAAGGAAGAAGAAGGGTTACAAACCATACCTCTTACATTATAGTTTGCACAATAATGCGAGCCACCACAAAATTCATAGCTTGACTGTGCTGCTTGTACTGGCAATTGGAGTTGTTCTATTTTCTTGGCCATAAGCTCCACTTGACCTGCCAAGAATGATGCAGAATCTGCTTGATAGGCCACTCCCTATCTCTAGATCAATCTCTAGAGGATTACCATTAGTAATTATTCATAGTCATCTCCTCTATCAGATTTTGTGCCTTCTTAGGGGTTTTGTTGTTGAAAGCTCCCCCTGTTGCTGCATTTATGATCTACCTAGTGGCTGGGTTCAATCCACTGTAAAAGGTCTGTACCTACATCCATATGGGTAGTCCATGGTGTGGGCAACATCTTAGCAGGTCCTTATACATCTCCCATGCATCGTACATTCTTTCATCATGCATCTGTACAAAAAAAGAAATATTGTTGCGCATCTGTGCAGTATTAGTAAGAGGGAATTACTTGTATAAAAATTTTTCTGCCAACTCATCCTAAGTGGTGATATAATTTAGGGGGAGGGATTGCAACCATATCTTGCCCTTATCCCTTAAGGAAAATGGAAACAACCTAAGCCTAATGGCATCATCGGTGGTTCTATTTATCTTAAAGGTGTCACATATCTCCAAAAAGTTGGTGATATGAGAATTGGGGTCCTCACTAGGCAAACCTCCAAACTATACCATTTTTTGTACCATTTGGATGATGTTTGGCTTGATTTCAAAATTGTTGGCTGCTATGGTAGGTCAACTAATGCATGTTTGTGTCCCTTCTAATGAAGGTCTAGCAAAATATACACTGTTTGATTACCATCATTATTATTATTGTTGGCCATCTCTTGCTGAGTATAAACAGGAGTTTGAACTAGCCCTTCCTCAATAGGATGTCAACGAGACCTCAAACTATTGAGATATCGTTCAAGTTCAAATAGAGGTTCTTGAGAAGCAGGGTCAGAACTTTTAGTCATAAACTATTAGAGATAAATATATAACTGATGATTTTAAAAATTAAAAGAAATAAAAATTAAATATAAAAAGATTTACAAAAACTAAATGAACGAAACACAATAAAATGGCTAAAGTAACAATTCCTAATTTCACTCTAGTTTTCTCACAAAACTCCTAGCAACGGCGCCAAAAACTTAATGTGCTACCAATGAACTATATGTAGCCACACCTTAAGGCAATGCACCTGTTAGTGTAACCTAGTACAATGGTGAGTATCAAGGTTGTATCCTATGGGAACGAGAAAGCCCAGAGTTACTACTTATTCATTGTTATCTAGCCTAAGACAAATGGTGATTTTAATTAAACTAATTCTTAATACTACTACTATGGCTATAGAGAGAAGGTGAGGCAAGTGTTTTTAAGATAAGGAAATATCAAGTTCCAAAGAAGCGAACCCATTGGGGTCCTAAACTAGTTGATATGTAAACAAAGGATAATGAATTGCTAAATTGATTGCACTACCTATGGGTGAATTCCATAACAAATCCAAATTTTTGGTTGGTTTCGTTGGCTTTCTAATACCTATACCTTCCATTGGCTATTTGTGTCTAATGGTCAAATATAGATTAGCAGTAGTGCTCTAATTCACCTCTATTAGGAATTTCTCCTACTCTAGTAATCATTAACCTCTAGGTCCGAGCAAAGATCAATTATTCTCTTTAGTTAATTTTCCAATTCCAAACATCATCGGTTAGAGTATTTGAGAGGAATCTAGATAGTTTTCCCTACAATGTCTCGTAATGAAAACTTGATTAATCTTTAACTAGAGGAAGATCATGCAATCTAATTTATAACTCAGTCATATTAAAATTAGAATATCAACATAATTTAAGAACCCCAATTGAGTTCTACCAATCTAGCTACTCATGTTCATGAATAAAACCAAAATTATAACAAAGAAGAACAGAATGGAAACAGAAACATCCTCATCTGTTGAGTTTTGGATTACTAGTTTTGACTCTGAACTCTTTTTTGATTATGCTTCTAGTTGCCTCTTGATGCTTCCCAATCTCTTTCTTTAATTCTTGAATTAATCTCCACGGCTTACCTTTGTAAAGAGACAATGGAATTGATGTGTTAAACTCCAAAGATTAGCAAAGATTGTCATGCTCCAAGATGCTCGAAGTGCTCACGATTTTCCTTCTCTAAATGTAACATCCCATAATTTAATTGGCCCAAATTAATGTTCTTTAATTAATTGGATGCAATTGCTTGTGTGATTTTGGTATTTAAATTAATTATGCTCTCAAATTGTAAAATATTGGATTTTAATTACCTCTCTATTTTAGCCAAATTAGATGTTTAATTTAATTCTCTAATTCTTCTTTTAAGTCACCTATCCTAAGTGCCAAGAGAAAAGCAAGATAGGTTGCAACATTTAAAAATATGTGCATATGTGTGTGCATCCAAGTGGGAAAGGTTAAGCATGCATGGGAAGGGAAGGAATTTAAATATATGCATATGTGTGTCATGCATGCATCCTACATGAGAGAAGGGATTGGAAATTCTACTTTATTGCATGGAAAATCCAAGCCATGTGAAAGGAATAGGAAAGAAGGATGAAACTTCAAACAAAAAATAATATATATATGTGTGTGTAGGGATTTCACGTGCATTAGGAAAGAAAGGCAATGCATGTGCCTTGAGTAGGACCAAAGAACAATAGGAAAGAGGATGGAAATTGATTATATATATATATGTGTGTGTGTGTGTTTTTGTGTGTGTGTGTGCAACAAATAACCCAATAGGTGCAGAATCTTTTTATTGAATTGTTGCACATGAGAAGCACACATGAGGTAGGGAATTATAGTTAGGAAAAGAAGACAAAAGGTGCAATGTTTTTCTCCCCACTATGGCCGAATGGAAATTTAAGAGAAGAAGGAGGGAGGGTGACATGAAGGCTAAATGAAAATTAAAATAAGAGAAGAAAGAAAGGTGAAAAAAAACATGGGAAGAGGTAACTTGCAAGCAAAGGAAGGTGTACTAGCAAGTACACTTAGTGCAGAATTTTGTGGAAGGAAATGAGCTTGTGTGTACAACAAGGAAGCCCTACACATTATAAAAATAAAAGGGGAAAAGGTGGAGGATTTTTCCACTCTCTCACACACCAAAGACGAGAAAGAGGGAAGAAATGGGCTGCACAATTTCGTGAGATTGAAGGGAGAAATGAAGAGGGATTTTACATGAAGAAAAAAAAAGGACTACAGCGTTAGGTAGGAAGGCAGCGTGAGGTTCATAAGAATGAAGGGTGCATTGGAAATTTCATATTGACTATTCTCACACCCATCCAAACGGCATGAAAAAGGAAAAAGAGGAAATAAGTGCAGCTTGAGTTTGGGGAAAGTAAACCAAGACTTGCAAGAAATGAGGTGTACATTAAGGGCCACACATGGAGACCATTGGACAAAAAAATGATAATCACAATAATAATTAAGAATAAGAGGCTAATGTGGCATGAAGAGGGAAAGTAAATTTAAGAATTTTGTGTATGACAAGCCACCTAAGCACGAGACAAAAGAGTGGGAGAAATTCATACAATACCACACGTGAAGGAAGAAAGAGAAATGGAATTGAAAATGCTAGTCTTACAAGGATGCATGGACACGTGAAAGGGGAGGAAACAAAAGGCAATTCAATTGTCTTACACATAGTGCAGTGTGAGACTTGAGTAGGAAGGGAAGTCCACGTGAGCTAGAGAGGAGAAAAAGAATAAAGAAAATTTTCATGTAAAGCCCACATGCATCTACACACTTGGACGTGTCCTTAAAGGAAAAGAGAGAAAGTATGCAACATTGAGAGCCCTACATACTCGGTCAAGGCAAGGAGAGAAAAAGGAAAAAGAGAAAGGGAGAGGGAGCACACGAGAACACAACATCATTCAAGAAGGGGAGTGAAGTTGATCAAGAAAGGAAGCAAAGGAAGAAGGAAAGGATAAAGGAAGATCCAATACAACTTCATCCTTTGGCATCACAAGAGGTAGGTTAACAATTTGAGATTTATGTTCCATGCTTAGTTTATGCATCCAACATGTTTCTTTTTGCTTTCTATGGAACATAACTTGCCTCCCTACATTCTTGACCTAGATGTATGTATGTTGGCTAGCATGTGTGGTTCAATGAGATGTTGATGGATGAGATAGCATGAGTATGTTGTTGGAAAAAAAAAGATTAGGATTGGATGGTGCTAACTTCATGATGACCATAAATAAAGAATCCTACCTTTTAAGTGTGTTAAGTAAAGAACAAAGAAAGGAAATGGAATAGCCAATTTAATAAATCTCCCTAGGCCAAGTCCATGAAATGCATTCTTGGAATTTATAAGCTATGCACTATGATTTTGATTCAAAACATGGGAATTTATTTTTGATGACACAAGAGAAAATTTAGATTATTATTAAAAGAAAAGTAAGTATTCTAAAAAGGCTACAATTTTGGTAAGAAATAAATATTAGCAATTATTTCTAAAGAAGGAGAAATTATCCTTAAAATGTTGAAGTTTTCCATAAGAAAAGTATATTAGAATTAATTTTCAACAAAGAAGGAAGTATTCTAAACATTAGAATTTTATAAGAAATATACATAAAGATTTAATTTTTATGGAAGGAGAAATTCTTCTTGGAAATGCTAGAATCCTTTAAAAAAAACAAGAAAATGTACATTAGAATAGATTTCCAAGAAAGAAGAAAATTAGTATTTCAAATATTAGAATTTATTTATAAGGAAGGAGAAATTTTCCTTGAAATCTTGGAATTTTCCATAAGAAATGTGCATCCATAATTATCCCTAATAAAGGAAAAATTTTATTTAAATTTGAGAATTTTCATAAGAATTGTACATTTACATTAATTTCCAAGAAAAGGTGAAGGTATCCTTGGAATATATAGAATTTTCTCAAGTGAAATAAATTAATAACAATTCTAGGGAGGGGGTATTTATTCTTCACAGTTACTTTATTTCACTGTCTATAGTCTATACACATTCTCATGCTTCCATCCTTTTTCTTTACAAACAACACTGGTGCTCCCCATGATGAGGCATTAAGACTAATGAATTGCTTTGGTAGGAGGTCCTCTATCTGGAACTTCAACACACTTAACACTATAGGAGACATTATATATGGTTATGTAGAAATTAGTCCTGTTTTAGGAACTAACTCTATAGAGAATTTTACTTCTTTATCAGATAGAAGGCTCACAATTTCTTTGGAAATACATCAGAAAATTCACACACTAAAGGGATATCACTTAGTTTCTGTTGAATCTTTAATTCTGAGGAACATAGAAAACTCATCCTTTGATTTTTCCTCTCAATCACCCTGTTTACTGAATTAGTATCTATGAAAGTCATAGAATTAGTTTAACAATCCAAAATTACATTGTTAGAAGAGAGTCATTCCATTATAAGAATAACATCTAATTCAACCAAGGGTAAACATATAAGGTCCACAATGAAAGGTTTATTTTCAATCACAATGAGACAATTTAAATAGACCAACGAAGTCAAAACATGTTCATCAGTAGGGACTACTATAGACAATTCATAAGGTAGGCTATTCATGGGTAATTTTAATTTCTGGGTAGGCTTTAAAGAAATAAAAGAATGGGCTGCACTAGAGTCATACAATACAATTAAAGGAATATCATTAATAAAATATATACCTTTCATCAAATCCTCAGACTCAGCCACCTCTTTACCTTTGAGGCTATAAATCCTTCCTTACAGGTCTGGAGATCTCGGCTGGCTTCTTTATAAATGTATAGTCTCTAGCATAGTGCCTTGATTTACCACACTTGAAGCAAATGTTTTGCCCCATCAAGCATAGTCTATCTCTGTGGTTCTTCCCACATTTTAGAAAATTGTTTAGGGTGGCTAGGGCTTTTTTGGGGTTTTTACCTATTTTACCCTTAAAAAATTTACTATCACATCCCTATTGTATCTTGATGGTGCCTTCCTCTTTAAGAAGCTAGATTCCTATTTCCTTTTCTATAATGTTGTCAGGGATCTGGAAGCAATATGGCACTTATTTACAAGAGTAGCATAGTCTTTGATTTCTTGGGATGCCACTTCATGGTACAGTTTAGGGTCTAGGTTTTTCTCCAAATGCATGGCCTTCTATGCTGCGTCTGGTCTCCATTTCAAGTAAGAGAAAAATTTGGACAATTCCTCAAATCGAGCTAAGTGTTCCTCTAATGGCCTGCCTCCTTGCTTAATTTACATGAATTCTACTTCCTTGGCAATCCTTTTGCTTTGAGGGAGGTATTTGTTCAGAGAGACTTCCTTGAATGCTTCCTAGGTAACCTATCTTCCCTGGGCTTCCATCAACTCCTTGGTTCCTTTCCACCAATATTTAGCTGTCCCTTCCAACTGATAGGTGGCAAAAGAAACTTTATGAGCATCAATGCTCCCTAATGTAACGCCTCTATCTAGTACTTCTATTAACTCTGATATCAAAATATAGGTTTGGTACATTATCTTTATCCTTTATTTAATTAATGTCTGAGCAATAATACCATTAAATTAATTTAAGCAGATTAGGTTTGGGATCTTTTGCTCAGATTAAAACACTTACATGCACAGTAGAATAGATCAAAATATACTAAACTACACAAAAAAATTAAACATTCATGTAATTCAATTAAATACATGTTCAATAATGTCCATTACATTTTTGTAAACATGTGACAGGATATATGAAGTACCCATCTATAGGAAGTCAAGAGACAACAATCCTGTCACTCAGACCCCTTTACGAATTTCAATAATGGATCGGTCCTTCAAATATCCTATGTCTACTGCCAAAAGAATAACCCTAGTTCTAAACCAAATAAATCTGAACCAGGACTGAATAATAGAGGTTACAAAGTTTTCCTCATACCAAACAGAAACTCATATCTCCCTGCCCTGCTAAGCATCTGTATCTGACACATATTAGCATAATAATGAGAAACACAAGTTTTCTAGTAATTTAACAATTCGAGTTTTAGAAATAACTAATACGTACCAGGGTGCAACACCAAAACATTTTCATTTTCACATTCTTGATATTAAAACATAATGTTATCCATAAATGAAATTAGGAAAGCGTTACGTGATAATTTAGATGTTAACATAAAAATCAGATATTCTCTTTCAAACGAAACATATCCAAACAAAATTATACATGTTATCGCAGCATTACGCAATTTACTTATGTATTAACTTTTACATTTATCAATCTGAGTTATTTGAGCACCTAGGGTGTTATGTGGACACTAAGCCACCTTTATGAAATCACCATAAGCCTTAGTTCATAGGTATAGAGCACCTCTAGCCACACCTCACTAGGGCGCCCGTGTGGAGCACCTTTGGCCACACCTCGTAATCCGTGGACACTCGGCCACGTATATAGCATACTCGTGAACACTGGGTCATGGGCATGGAGCACCTTTAGCCACACCTCGCTAGGTCGTCCGTGTGGAGCACCTTTGGCCACACATCATAAATCGTGGTCACTCGACCACGTATATAGCGTAATCGTGAACACTAGGTCATGGGCATGGAGCACCTTCAGTCACACCTCACTAAGTTGCCTATGTGGAGCACCTTTGGACACACATCATAAATCATGTACCTATCTATGTTTTCCCTTATCAGTTGTGTTTCCTTTCTTTTTTTTTCGGTGTACAATATATCTTTATCACCTTTATTTATGACTCTTATTTGCTTAATTTAATTTAACTCTATTTTCATGATTTTGGCCAGTGAACATAAATAATACCAAGAATGTAAGTTTGTATAGAGAATGACTAGAAAGACCTGATCTTGGCCTAACTTTGATCTCCTTCTACACCTTGCTTTCTATTTATTCTTACTTCCCTATAATAAATGCCAAGTTTTCACCTTGGTTCAATCATTAAGGAACAGTCGGCACAAAATCTACAGGAAAACATCAAATTAAGGTATTTTAAATTATACTAGAGGCTCCGGGTGCTTGAGATCTAATTTCTGTGATTTTCCAGCAGTTTTGATGATGGCAAATAGCGGCGCACAACAACGCACGGCGGCTGAGGTCAAAAAATACACTAGAATGTAGCCCGTAACTCGAGGAGCCTGGATCTGTTTAGACGGTGTTTTTCGATGACGAAGGTGACTGACGACAGAAACTATTTTCCCCCATTCTGGGCACATGGTGGTGGCGTTCCACCGGCTGAAAGCTGACGGAGGACGTTGGCAGCTCAGGCTTCCCAACAGTGGTGGCAGTGTGGCCGGACGACGTCGGATGGCAGAGATCGTGACTTGTCATTGAAAACATGATGGGAAGGAAAAAGGGCCTTTTTTCGGTGGCTATGGTGTTCGTTGATTGCTGCAATGGCTTGCTGTGGAGTCAAGCTGAGCTACTAAACCTTTCGGTAGCAACAGGCAGTGGTAACTAGGCCGAAAGGTGGACGGGCGTGGTAAAGGTAGTGAACGACGTGGCTCGTGCGAGGGAGAGGAGAGAGAGAGAGAAAATGCTGTGAGAGAGGGAAAAATGAGAGAAAATGAGGGAGGTTTGAATATTCAGGGCATCTAAGGGCATTTTGGTCTTTTTCCATTTTGCCCTAGCTAAATTTCAACGCATTTCTTAGATCTAGGCAAAATTTTAGGACAATATGGAAGGAATTTTGAAATTTTCAAATGATCACAAGCTTGGCAAAATTATCCTAAGGTTTCTTAGGCTTATCAAAATCTCGCTATCAGATCAATTTAATTCTGAAAAATTCTCAAAATTTAGCTAAAAGTTCAGAAAAATTTCCTTAATTCAATTTCAACAAAATCGAAATTTATTTTACCCAATTTAATTTATTTTAAAAATCGGGTTGTTACATTCTCCCCCCTTAAAATAACTTCTTCCTCAAAATTTATACATACCTCATGAGAATAATTCTGGATAGGTCTTGCACATGTCCTCCTCCCTCTCCCAGGTAGCTCCTGTGGTGCCGTCAAGTCCCACAAGACCTTTACCAGAAGAATAGCCTTATTCCTTAAGGTTTTGATCTCAGTACCAATGATTTGAATAGGTCTCGGCTAGTAAGTTAGATTTTCCTTTAATTACAGAGTATTGGCATCAAGTATATGGGAGGGATCAGGTATATACTTTCGAAGCTAGGAAACATAGAAAACATTGTGAAGGTTGGATAGGTGTGGGGGTAAGGCTATTTGGTATGTTGATGGACCCGCTCTCTTTAATATTTGAAAAGGTCCAATGTATCAGGGACTTAGCTTTCTAGACTTCATAGCTTTACCAATCCCAATAGTCAGGGGACACTTTCAGAAAAACATGGCTTCCTTCCTCGAATTCTAAGGGCCTTCTCCTCCTGTCAGCATAGCTCTTTTGCCAATCCTGAGCTTTTAGGGTTTTTACCTGTTTTACCCTTACTTTTCCTTGCTTCACGTGCTCCTCTCCCTTCCCTTTTCTCTTTCTCTCTTTTCTTCTCTACTTGCCGAGAGGGTGGGATGTGTATATGCTCTCATGGGATTCAAATTTTCCCTTTTCTTTATGTCTAGGTGGCATGAGCATTCTTCCAATCTTGAAAATAAAATTATATATATATTTTTCCTTCCATTTCTTCCTTCCTTCCTTTAAGTCTTGTTGCCCCTACCCAAATTCTCTTCCAATTCTTTTGTCTCTTGCTGCTCCACATGCCATGTGAACCATTTGTATCTCTTCACTTTACCTATGGAACACATCATGGAGAAGGAAAGGGAAATCTAATGCAGCTATCTTTTTCCTTCTCTTGTGTCGTGTAGGTGTGTCCATGAAATAGGAATTTAAACATTTTAAAAGTTTTTCCAAGTACATCCCCTCCTTTCTTGTTCCAAACTCCCATTTGGCTAGTAGGACACGTCAATAGGGAGGGAAGGGGAGAGCACAACATGTTTTTTTCCCTTCTTCATGTGAACCACACTACATTCCTTCCCATTTCTTCATTTGACTATTCCTTAAGGAAGGATAGAGGATGGCACGTCACCTTCACACCTAAGCGTGGTATACATATATATTTTCTTTCTCTAATTGTAGCTTGTTGTGTGGGAGGAGAAATGTGCAATCCATTCCTTTCTCATCTCTCTATCTCCCTTCATGTGTGGTTTGTAGTATAGGAGTCAAATTTTCAACTTCCCTCTTGTCTTTTCTTGGATTAGGTGGCGTGTGAGTATGTGAAGGTTCCCCTTTAGATTCTATTTTCATTTTCCTAAGAGAAAATTCTGCACACTTTTGATATATATATATATTTGCACAAAGTGTACTTGCAAGTACACTTTGCCTTTGCTGGCATACTTGGTATTTCCCTTTCTTGCAAGTTTAGATTGTCCACTCTCACAGGCAAAAAAATGCTACACCTTAGTTTAATTATTGCACACTTTCATCTCCTTTTCCCAACCTTAATTCACGTGTGCTTGTTCATATGTCTTTAATTGTTATTCGTTCCTCACCCTTCCAAAGGCTACTAGCCGTGTAGTAGTGTGTATATATATATTAAAATTCTTCACCATATTGATGCATGTATATTTATTCATAAATTAATTTCTCTTCCCCCTTCCTATTGTCCCTTGGTCCCCCCTAAGGTCTATGTATCTTCTTGCCTTCCTAATTCACGTGAGGCTCATCCAATATATGTTATTTTGTGTTTCATTCTCCTTTCTCCTAGTTCAAGTGACACCTACACACACCTATATATATATTTTTGTTGCATCCTTCTTCCCTTTCTCCATTCACATGAAACCCATGCATATATATATATAATAATTTTTGAATGCTTTTGGTCTCCTTTCCTTTGCAACTTCACATGTGACTTGGAATTGCCATGCATAAAATCAAATTCCCCTTCCCTTCTTTCATGCATGATACATGCAAGGCACACTTATGCATATATTTAAATAGTTGCATCTTATTTTGCTTCTCTCTTGGTATTTAGGCTAGGTAACTAAAAGGAAAAAAGAGAATTTAATTAAGCACTAATTTTTCATGCAAGCTTACCTTTTAATATAACCATTTTGGGCCATTATATTATGCAAGAAAAATTTTCCCCTTCCTTAAGCTAATTCATCTAATTAATTAGCAAGTAAGTAATTCATGCTAATTAATTAAATGGCACCATTAATTCCATCTGTTTAATTCAAGAACATTAATTTAGGTTAATCAAATTATAGGGTGTTCCATGTTGTCGCCGGAGTTGCTAGAAAGTTGCCGAAATCAAATTTTGAGCTTCTGAAACTCCCGGTACAATTTAAAATATCCCAATTTGAAGTTTTCTTGTGGATTTTGTTTCTGAATGGGCCTTAATGATTAGGCCAAAGTGTAAATTAGGCATTTAATTGTAGAAAGGTAAAATTGTAAAGGAAAGATAGAGAAGTGCAAACAAAAAATACACACTCACACAGCAAAGAGAAAAGAAAGGAGAAAAGAGGAAATGAGCATACGCACCTACACAATTCGATTAAGGCAAGAAGAAGAGAGAGGTTTAGCCAAGGAAAGAAAGGAAGCAAGGTGTAGAAGGAGACCAAAGGAAGGGCCACAATCATTTCTTTGTAGTCCACCATCAAGGGAGGTTAACAATTCTTATGATTGTGTTCTAAGTTTTAGTTTATGCAACCAACATGTTTTTTTACAAGCTTTCTATAGAACATAATTTCCTACCTACATTCTTGACAAAATTTATGTATGTTGGCTAGCATGTGTGATTGATTGGGATGTTGGTGGATGAGATGACATGCATATTGTTGTTAGAAAAAGGATTAGGGTTAAATAATGCCAAATTCATGATGACCATAAAGGAAAGAAACCATACCATTTAATGGTGTTAGTAAGGCATAAAGGAAGGAAATTGAATTGCAAATTAACCAATCCCCTAGGCCAAGTCCATGAAATTTATTCTTGGAATCTATAAGCTATGCACTATTATATATTTTCAGAACAATATGGGAATTTATTATTGAAAGAAAAGAAATTGTTCTTGACTTAGTAGAATTTTATAAGAAATGATATTATTATTATTTTCAAGGAAGGGAATTATTCTTGAACTTGATAGAATTATATAAGAAAATTAATTTTCAAGAAAGGAAAAATTATCCTTGAAAATATTAAAGTTTTTGTAAGAAATGTACATTGGAATTAATTTCCAAGAAAGGAGAAATTATTCTTGTAAATACTAGAATTTTTATAAGAATTGTACATTAGAATTAATTTCTAAGAAAGGAAAGATTATTCTTCGAAGTATTAGAATTTTTATAAGAAATGTACATTAAAATTTCATTCCAAGATAGGAGAAATTATTCTCGAAAATATTAGTATTTTTACAAGAAATGTACATTTATAGTAATTTCCAAAGAAATGGGAAATCATTCATGAAATTAATAGAATTTTATGAGAAGTGTACATTAATATTAATCTACAAGAAATGGACATTTATTCTTAAATTATTTAAAATTTTAAAGAGATGTACACTAGTATTATTTTTCAATGAAAAGAAAATTTTCCTTGAGAATGGTTAAAGATATTTGTATAAAGGTGGCCAAGTATCCACATAGTGTCCAAGTGTTCACAATGACCCTAGGAGGTGGCCAAGTGTCCACATAGTGCCCAAGTGTGCACAATAACCCTAGGAAGGTGGTCAAGTGTCCACATAGTGCCCAAGTGTGCACAATGACCCTAGAAATATGGCCAAGTGCCCACAAGTGCCCAAGTGTACGCGAGAGATTTTTATAAAGGTGATCAAGTGTCCACAAGTGCCCAAGTGTGCATAAGAGATTTTTATAAAGGTGGTCAAGTGTCCACAAGTGTCCAAGTGTGCACAAGAGATTTTTTATAAAGGTGGCCAAGTGTCCACATAGTGCCCAAGTGTGCAAAACTTTTATATAAAAGTATGTTTTAAGAATGATAAGTATAAATGCTTTGTTAATTTTATGATAATGTGTTTTATAACATGCCAGATGTTTTACTTGAAATAATATTATTTTTATTTCATTGACATTTAAATTGATTATACATTTCTTGCCAGTTTATATTTATGAATAATGCTATACTTTTATTTTTAAGAATGTAGAGTTAGATATTTTGGTGCTTGCACCTTGATACATATTAGTTGTTTTTAAAACTCGAATTGTTAATCTACTGAGAAACTTGTGTTTCTCATTACTATGCTAATATGTATTAGATACAGACGCTTAACAGGGTTAGGAGATAGAAGTTCCTTTTTGGTCTAAAGAAAATTTTGTAACCCCTATTTTTGGGTCCTAGTCAAGATATATTTAGTTTATAATTAGGATTATTCTTTTGACAGTAGACATGGGATGTAAATTGGAAAGAACCGGGGAAGGGATATGCAAATGACTGGTCTATCCTAGTAATTTGTAAAGGGGTATGAGTGACAGGATTGTTGTCTCCTGACTCCTGACAGACGGGTACTTCATATATCCTGGTACATATATACAGAAATGTAATGGACATTATTGGACATGTATTTAATTGAATTACATGAAGGTTTTAATTTTTGCTATGTAGTTTAGTATATTTTTATCTATTCCACTGTGCATACGAGTTTTAATTTGAGCAAAAGATCCCAAAGCTAATCCGCTTAATATAATTTAATGGTATAATTGCTTAAACATGAATTAAATCAAGGATAAGGGTAATGTACCGACCTATCTATTTGCAGCGGAGGAATTGTAATACTAGATAGGGGCGTTACAGTAAGTATCCTAAAAATGGCTAGAATTTTTAGAAAAAAATTGTACATTGGAATTAATTTTCCAAGAAAAAGAAATTATTATAGAAATTATTAGAGTTTTTAGAAAGAATATGTACATTTGAAATTAATTTCCAAGAAAAAGGAATTATTATTGTAACACCCATAAATCAATTATCATAAATTGATGATTTTAATGGATAAAATTATGGTGCTAATAAATTAATTTTTGGTAGTTAATAAATTTATGAATTTGTTTAAGGAAGGAAATTTAATGTCCATGCATAGGAAACAAGAAACCCAATATGATGGAGTGGAATTGAGGAGAAAAGACATGTGATGGAGAGAAGAATATTGGGAGTAGGTGTAATATTTTTTCTTTACACAAAAGAAAGCTAATTGCTTGTAGGATTGGATAATCTAGACTTGCAAGAAACCCAAAAATAAAATATATATATGTGTGTGTGTACTAGGAGGAGTGTGAAGGAAGTAAAGTTCACATGTGGAATAGAAACAAGTAAAAAAAAAAATAGAAAAGGATGCTACATGTGGAGTAGAGCACAAAAAGAAAGGCTAAGAATTTCTATACACACACACCTATGTGAACCAAGAGGGAAGAGCCTTTTGAAAAACCCACACACACATCTACTAGGGAGGAAAAAAAAAGAAGAGAAAAGAGACAAGGAGAAGTGAGAGAGGACAAAGGAAAGAAAAGCAAGGGAAGAGAGGAAGGAGAGAAAAACACTTAAAGGGAAAGGAGAAGAAGAAGCAATCAAGCAATCAAGCAAGTGAAGCAAGGTAGGCTAGCAATTAAATTGTTTTGGTTCCATGATATAGCATACTTATTTTGATTTTCATATTCATGGAGCTAGAGCATTCATCCCTATTCTTGATTTAGAAGAAAAATTTAATGAGCATGCATGATAAAGGTAGTAGGTTGGCAATTCCCTTGTTTTAGTTCCACAAGTTTATATATATATATATATATATATCTCATAATGTTGCTTTCATGGAACTAGGATAAATTCCTTCATTCTTGATTTAGGATGAAATTTGATATAGTGTGTATGATAAACTTAGGAGTGGCTATGTTGAAGGAGATTAATAATGTTGTTGGGTATTTATTTTTGTTAAAGTAAATATATGTGTGAAGATGAAGTAAGATGAATTAAGTTAGTGTTGTAAATTTATTGCCATGACCACATAAGAAAATAATTAATGATTAATATCTTCATGAGGAATGCAATGGTGAGGGTTTAAGGTGAAGAATAGATTCCAAGAAAAACATAATAATAATAATATTATAAACATTATTAATATTTTTAGAGGGTGGTTTATGTGTGAATAAATCCCAAGAAAGGTAGAACTTATTATGGCCTTTACTAATATTTTTAGAAGGGAATTCTATGTAATGATAAATTCTAAGAAAAGGTAGAAAATATGGTAGTCATTATTTATAATTTGAAAGGAATTTTATGTAATAATAAATTCTAAGAAGAGGGGAGAATATTATGTTCATTATTGATATTTTTGGAAGGAAATTTATGTAAGAATAAATAAAAAATATTATGTTCTTAGGAATATTTTTGGGAGAAAATTTATGAGAGAATTTAATTCCAAATATATATATTGTGTCCAAAATTAGTATTTTTGGAGCAAAATTCATGTAAGAATAAATTCTAAGAAGAATAGAAGGTATCATATCCATTATTAATATTTTTGGAGGGAGGTTCAGGAGAGAATCAACTCCAAGGAAAATAAAAAAATATTATGACCATTATTAATATTCTGGGAGGGGAATTTATGCGAAAATAAATTCCAAGGAAAGTAGAAAGGAATTATGTCCAGTGTTAATATTTTAAAAGGAACTCAGACCTTATTTTCCTGGAAAAAGCGTAATAACATGGCACCTTCAAATTTATTTAAAAGCCTTAAGAAAATGAAACTCTTCCCTAGATAATAAAAGGGAGACGTAGGGTGACACCGCGCCCTTAGAGGTTTCGAGTGTACACCAGCAGACTAGGGAGGCATGGCCGAAGGTGCCCCATGCCTATGACCTATCGTTCACGATCATACTGAGACTGTGGCGATGTGTCCACGCATCACGAGGTGTGACCGGAGGTGCTCCACACAAGTGGCCTGGGGAGGTATGGCTAAAGGTGCTCCATACTCGTGATCTAGTGTCCCAAGGATTTTATGTATGTGGATCGAGGGTTCACAATTTACGAGGTGTGGCCAAAAGTGCTCCACACGGGCGACCTGGCGAGGCACGGCCGAAGGTGCTCCGTGCTCAAGACCCAGCGCTCGCAATCACGCTGTATACGGGGCCGAGTGTCCATGAATCTTAAGGTGTGGCCGAAGGTGCTCCACACGGGTGACCTAGGGAGGCGTGGTCGAAGGTGCTCCACCGTTGTGACCTAGTGTTCACCCAACATGTACATACGTGCTGATAACTTCGCGATAATAAATCAGTACGCTTAGGAAAATACTGGTTATGTGAAAAGAACATTTACTGTTGCTAACCACTAAATTTATCATGAAATAATTACCTATTGATTGATATGTACTTTTCTCCTAAATCAAGGATACAGTCTGAACGTTTTTGGTGCTTGCACCCTGATACATGTTAGTTTCTTTTAAAACTATAAATTGCTAGGCTACTGGGAAACTCGTGTTTCTCACACATGTGCTAATATGTATCAGATTCAAACGCGTAGCAAGGACTTGTGGTAGCAGTATCTTTTGGTTGAGAAGTCTTTTGTAAACCCCCATTATTTTGTACCTTAAAAGTACTCGGATGAAAATAGAATGACTAAATTGACTGTATATATGAGTAGTTCGGGGAATACTGGGGAAAGCAGATATGTGAAGGACCGGTCTGGTACTATTTGGCGCGGGAGTCTGAGTGACAGGCCTGTTGTCTCCTGACTTCCGTAGGACAGGTACTTCACATATTCAGGGATTGATACATTATTTGTAATGAATGCTTTTATTAAACATATATTATTGATCCATGTAATAGACTGTATTTGCATTGTGTAGCGTAAACTTTTATTAGTCCGCTGTGCATGTGAGTTTTTATCTTTATCTGAGCATAAAAGCTCCCGAACCTATTGCGTATGACATAATTCAATGGTTTAACTACTCAGACAATAATTAAAAGGACAAGAATAATGTACCGAATCTATCTATTGCTATTGAAATGAACAACAAGACCAGATAGGGGCGTTACAATTATGGAAATTATTAGAACTTTTAGAAAGAAATTGTACATTGGAATTAATTTGCCAAGAAAAAGGAATTATTATGGAAATTATTAGAATTTTTAGAAAGAAATTATACATTGGAATTAATTTTCCAAAAAAATAATTATTATGGAAATTATTAGAGTTTTTAGAAAGAATATGTACATTTGAAATTAATTTCCATAAAAAAGGAATTATTAGGAAAATTATTAGAATTTTTAGAAAGAAATTGTACATTGGAATTAATCTTCCAAGAAAAATAAATTATTATGGAAATAATTAGAGTTTTTAGAAAGAATATGTACATTTGAAATTAATTTCCAAGAAAAAAAAATTATTATGGAAATTATTAGAGTTTTAGAAAGAAATTGTACATTGGAATTAATTTTCCAAGAAAAAGAAATCTTATTCTTGCAGTTATTAGAATTTTAAAGGGGATGTACACTTATAATGATTCTCAAGAAAAGAAACTTTTCCCTGGATAATTAAAGAAATGTTAAAGGTGGCCAAGTGCCGACCTAGTACCTAAGTGTGCACAATGACCCTAGGTGGTGGCCAAGTGTCCACATAGTACCCAAGTATGCACAATGACTATTAAAGGTAGTCAAGTGTCCACATGTACCCAAGTGTGCACAAAAAATATTAAAGGTGGCCAAGTGTCCACATGTGCCCAAGTGTGCACAAAGAGTTTTAAGGGTGGCTAAGTGTCCCCAAGTGGCCAAGTGTGCACAGTTATAATACAAAGAAAATTTAAGAATGATAAGCCTAAATAATTTGTTAATGTATGGTAATGTATGTCATAGCATGCTTTATTTAATAATATATTAGTCCCATCTTATTGACATTTTAATAGACCATATATTGCTTGCCAATTATATTTTTGAATTATGCTGTATTTTATTCCAAGAATGTAGAATTAATTATTTTGATGCTTGCACCCTGATACATATTAGTTGTTTTTAAAATTCGAATTGTTAAGCTATTAGAAAACTTGCATTTCTCATTATGTGCTAATATGTATCAGATGCGGATGTATAGCTAGGCCAAGAGTTCGAGTTCTTTTAGGTTAAGAAATTTTTGTAACCCTTATTTTTTGGGTCCTAGTCTAGACATACTCCGTTTAGATCTAGGATTATTCTTTTGGCAATAAACCTGAGATGTAATTAGAAAAGATCAAGGGAAGGGATAGGTGAAGTACCGGTCTGTCTTAGAAATTTGTAAAGGAAGCCTGAGTGACAGGATTTTTGTCTCCTGACTTCCTATGGACGAGTGCTTCGCATATCCTGATACATGTGTTACTGTAATGTAGTGGATATTATGGAACTTATTTCACTGAATTGTATAAAATTTTAAATTCCGTTGTGTAGTATAGAATTTCTTTATTTCACTGTACATGTAAGTTTTAATCTGAGCAAAAGATCCCGAACCTAAGCCGCTTAATATAATGCAATGGTATAACTGCTCAGACTTTAATTAAATAAAGGATAAAGATAATGTACCGAACCTATTTGTTTATATCAGAATTAATGATAATATTAGATAGGAGCGTTACATTCTGTAATAACCAAAACTATTTCGAAAGATAAAATTAAATTTTTGGATGCTAATTCCATTTAAATCAATTTTGGCACGTATTTTGAGGCGATGGTTGAAATTGGAAAGCGATTTGAGGTCAGAAACACGATCGAATGGAAAGAAACGCGATCCGGCGATCAGAGACTGACAGACAAAGTTTCGTACTTCAGTTTCACTAACGGAGGCCAAAAGCTTCACATAGGAACTTGTGCCAACGTCTGGATGGAAGCCGACATCTCGAAGTTTCCCCGGGTGGTCTAGGAAAAGTTAGAATCACCCTTGGAGGCTTTAAATTTTCTGAAATCCCTCTATTTTTATCAATTTTCTCTCTCTCCTCACCTCACTTTCTCTCTCCTCTCTCTCCTCCTTCCTCCACAGTGTGCCGCCACCTGAGCCACCGTGAGCCACCACCAGGAGTACCAATCGACTCCCCTCGCCACCCTCGACTTCCAGCAACCACCCACAGCTGCCAACGGCCACCAGTGCCGTCGAAAAACACCGTTTTCCTCCCCCATCGTGCGAAAACTTTGCCAGCTGAGATCGCTGCCGTCCGCCACCATTGGCCGTCACTGCCCCCACCATCGTGTAGCCTGAGCTGCCAGCTTCCTCCACCATCTCGTTAACATTGAACGGAGGTCCGACGGGCCCAGATCGAGGCTTTTTTTGTTTGTCGTGTGTCATTCTTCGTGGCCAGAAAATGCCATCCAAACGGCTGTGAACTGCCGCGCCACCACCATATTTAGACTCCTCGTCTTGTGGCTTCACCGTGGTGTAAATTGGCTCGAAAATGCCATCCAACCGCACCCCTCTGCCGTGCGTTGCCATACGCCTCTTTGCCATAGAATTTGGACATACACCGGGAGACACCGAGACCACCCTAAGATAGATTTCCACCATCCGACAACACTGGTAAGGGAATTTAATTAGCTCGAAAGCTGAGATTTCGTGAAGTTCTGAATTGATTCGGAGCAACAGGAGACTAGGTAGGATGATTTATGCTTCTTGAGTTTTAGATTTGACCTAATGAATACCTGAACGATTAGATTTATTTGCATAGATTCGCGTGTTACTTTCGATGGAATAAATTGCATGCCTGTGTGCTGGATATCCTAATTGCATGTTAGACGTTTTGTTTATCGAGTTTAGATGCCCTTAGGATGGATTTACTTAGGGTAGGGTACTTGATAGCCGGTATGGGACGGCCGTTAAGTATCCCAATTACAGGGAGCTTTTAAGTGATATCGTTTTTACTAGATTTAGCCTGTACTGCATTAGGGATCACGCGATAAATCAGGTCGACCCTAAGAAATGTTTAAGGAGTATAAGGGGGGATAGCCTACACGAGGAAACGTTATGATTTAGGCGTAATACCCTAGAACTATGAGGAATAGCCAACCGTGAGCATGTGAGTTCGAATAGACTGTATAAGGATGAGAATTGGCGTATGTGCACATGCTAGGGGACACCCTAGATGTTGATTCTCACCTGGTCCTTGAGTGAGTGATTGGTGTTACGGATCACACTCACAATATAGGCGAGATTCGGGTGATTGGTGTTACGGATCACACCCAATGATAAGAGAGGTAATCTCTCTAGATGACGTGCAATTGGACGATTTTAGATTTGGTCGCAGAGGACTTGTGGCCAAGATGGATTTAGATACACTGGGCATGGGATTTAACCTGATTTCTATAACTGATTTTCAAAGAAATAGATTTTTATGATTTTGAGTATTTGCCGCAATTTTCATGTGATAAAATGATTTTAAAGATAAGGTATTTCACTGATTTCGAACTGATTTCGGGAAGTTATTTTCGGTGCTCGCACAGCTGAGTATTCAACCAGATTTTTGAATTGTAATTGAACTGTAAATTATTCTACTGGGATTTTATATCTCACCAAGTTGTTTACTCAGATGAACAGGAACCGGGACAGGAACCTAGACGTTAGCTGATGATGCCTTGGTGATAAACAGAAGAACGACTTAGTCTAGGCTTGAATGTCATTGTATATATTTTTACTGATGATGATGTATATTGGTTTTCTGTAATTTATGTTTTCTATTGTTATTGGACTGGTTGTGTATCTGTAAACAGGTTAACTGTTGTATTTGGGATATATTCGAAATACAGAGAAAACTCTGCCAAATTTTTGGTAGGGTTTACCGCTGTAAACTTGTGGAATTAAGTTGGAATTTGTATGAATGCTTGTATGACGTATCGATGGGTTTTTAGTTTTCATTCCAGAGTAATTTATGATGAATGTATGTATAGTTATTATAGCTGCATGTGAATTAGGGTTGAACGAAATCTGAATGGGCAACGGGAAGTCTATTTGGGTTACGTTCAACCAGTAGCGATCCCCTGACATTCCCACATCGGGAATAACCATTACAAAGACTCATATGCTTCCGCTATGTAACGTAGGATTGTGTATGTCGTATTAGGGGGTCGTTACACATTCAATATAGTGTTTGGATGGAGATCGAAGTGGCTATTGTAGAGGTTCCATTTTTGGGAACCTTTATAGTATTAAAGGATATATATATATTTGCTGTCTTTGGAATTCCTACTGTAGAAACTCAAACTTAGAAAATGACTATGAATATGCAGCTATAGCCTTATTGGTTCTAATTCTACAGATCTATTTTTTTTGGATCTAATTAGGACCACTATTCTTTTTGGCATGTATATAGTGACAAAGGGCACATGTTTGAAGGTAGATATGTGAAGAATATATCCACTAGTAAGAATCTTTTTGGAAAAAGGGTATGAGTGAGAGGCCTGTTATCTCCTTACCCTTAGTAAAAGTTCTTCACATATCTTGACTCATGTAAGATATAGTATCAGTTATAGTTAATGATATATGTATATATTTATGATATATTTTATATATTCTGCTGTGATGAATGAAGTTTTAATTCTGCTATGTTGAAGTATGTTAACTGGAGCAAAAGAACCCAAACCTAATCAAATAATTAATAATGGATTTATATGCTCAAGCATATTTATAAGCTAATATGGAAAAGTTAAATGTGACACACTTATCCATTCACCTTTTATGATGTTGTTAAGTAAAGATAAGGGTGTTACACATTCAGCTAAGAGGGAAAATGGGAGAAAATGGATGGGTTTTCATCCAACACTTACACAGATTTCATTTTCAAGTAGTTCTTATGCAAAAGCACCATTTTCTCTTTCATTTCCATACCATTTCAACCATTTCAAAAGTTATGGTTTTTCATGAAACAAGTGCCATCCATGGAATTTTTATTCTTTTATGATTTCAAGCTTTCAACATGTTCATATTCACAAACACAACCATATTTCAACATAAACAAAACCCATTCAAAGAAATTCACCATAAGAATGTAGAGAGAGAAAACCCTAGATTTCATAAACATAAGAACACTTTAATCTTGCCATAAAACATGAAACTAAGGTTATAGGATTGTTAAGCTACCTTAAATTTTCCACCCTCTAGGTAGTTGACTTGCAGCTCACTGCCTCAAAAATTTTCCAAACCTGAGGGCTACCAGTCGACTGCTACAAACCTGACAGTTGACTGCTATGTTCTTGGCAAATTTTTGGAAAACACAAGCACGAAAGTTAACTTACATGGACTGATAATCGACTGCTAGCACTCTGTATGTGTTTCTGGGCAACTGAAGAACACGATAGTCGACTGATAGGGCCTATAAGAACTTGTTTATAAACCCTTTTTGATACTTAACAACTCAATACCAGCATACAAGCATCACTTTACACATAAATACAGCCCAAACTACCGTTTAATCTCACTCAAATCTTGGATTAAATCCCATTTTCACTCAATAGGTAAAAACCCATTTCTCATAATCTGATTTCAGAATGCATAATCTAATTTCATGAAGTTTAAAACACCCAATAGCATTTAAAAATATCAAGAATGTATTTTTAATCCCTCTCTTATTTTAAACAATATCAAAATCATCATTTTCATCAATATGAGCAGTAATTCAAAATTAGAGGGATTAGGTTGTTTTGCTACCTTATTTCGTGTAATACTGGAGTATGAATCTCAGATGCACTCCTAGATTACTCAACTGCCAATTTCTTGTTTCAGATTATTAGAAAATTCCTCTTCCTCCTTAATTCTCCACATTGTCTCTCTAGAGCTTCTCTCTCTCTCTAAAAGTTGGGGTTCAAGATGAAATAAGTGAAGGTTCTAGTATTTTCACCTATTTATAGGTGGTCCAAAAATTGCCAATTCTTACCATTCTGCCCTTGAATCATTGACGGGCGAATTCAAAATTCTAGTTGCTATAGTAAATCTCTTAGCAAAAATTACAATAGGCTACCCCCAAGTATGGAAAGCTCATATAGTTTTCTCCATTAAACCTTTTCTTTTCACTTAGGTCCCCGCTCTTTTCTTTTTAATTTAGTCCCTTAAACCTTTTCTTTTCACTATGGTTCCTAATGTATTTTTTATATATTACAACCAACTCTTTTTAAGATTGTTAATCTTGATTTTGTATCTAGAAAGCTCCTAAAACTACTATATAAGGACCCTTCAGGTATGCTTCTAAATATCTTATTCTTTATACTCTCTCCATCCTATATTGACTTAGGCATCAGAGTTTGCATCGTGGCCTTTCGGCTCCCTTGCACTCTATTGCCATCTCTTGTTTTGCAAATTCTCATTACTCGTGGAGTCTGACCATAAGAACTACTACCCTAAATTTTATTAACTTCTAATTTAAAGCATAAGTAAAGGCAAAAAAATTATTTTTTAGATCATTATACCTCAACTCAAAATTATTAATTACTATAATTATTTTTAACTTTTTATCATCATCTTAAATGCATTTCATTTTTTAAATTTAATAGTCAAATGAACTTTCTTTAAAATATTTGCTAAACACAAAAAAAATTTTAGATATTGATAAAAATATTTATCAAATAATTTTATTAAACATAAACTAACATTTAAATTGATTCGATAATAAGTAATTTTCAAAATCTTATTTAATAGAACAATATTTTCAAGGGAGAGAGAAAAAAAAAGCAATAGTTTACTATAATATTATAACATTATGCCAAGACTAAGGGTTGACATGGGAACCACAAAACGACCGCTGTGATGATGTGCACGTGTGGATACTTATCATCATCGCCTGTGGGGGCAAAATAAATAAAGTTTTTTTTTAAAGAAAAAGAAAGAAAGAAAATTGCTTTGAAACTGCAATCATTAAGAAAATCCCACCATTTTGACTCATGCTCACAATATTTCGTTTGCTCACAATGATTTGTCGTGATGAATTGAAGGCCACTGATAGAATTGAGTCATATGGATGGACACCCGTTACTTTATACTTGTTACTGTTAGAGAATTCCCTTTTCTGATTTTATAAATTATTAGTGAATGCCTCTAGAAGGGATGTTTCCACTTAACAACTTGGTGATTAATATTTTAAGGGTTTTGTTAAGTAGTGTACTAAGGTATTGATTAATATTTTTTATTGATAGAAAGAATATTTAATAATTTAAAATTTATAAAAAATTAATAAAAATAATCATTTTTAATATTTAAAAATTTCATCAATCAATTAAATGAAATATTAACTATTGTCTCTCTTAAGTGCATTAATTAAAAAACTCATTTTATTACTATAATTTAAGAGAGAGAAAGAGAGAGATTTGATAATTAAAAATTAATACTAATTGTTTACTCTTATAATTGAAAAACCAAAGGGGTTGAAGGGTAAATTTGCATGAAGCCAAAGATTGCAATAATTGAAAAAGCAATGCATCAATAAGGTTTGTTGTCACGTCTTGAAATAATATATATATATATATATATATTAAAAATTATGATTTTTTAGATATAGTACAAAAGTATATTGAAATATATAAAAAATATTATTTGATAAACATTATACATTCTTATATTTTGATTAATAATAATTTTTAACAAACATTTTTTGTAACAATTTACACGTAACAATATTGACTACATAATAAAATTTCAATTTTCATTTGTTAAAGACATGGATAACTTGGAAAAAAAATCATAGAAAATCTCTTTTATTAGAGAATACTTGTCTTCTAGAACTTAGACAATTCTCAAGTTCATTTTTAGAATATTGTGCATTAACTTATTTCAAGTATGTTCTAAGCTGATTTGAATTTGTTATCAAAATTTATGACTTTATGCCCTTTTTATATGAATGAAATTGCAGGTGAAATTACAGATTCTCAATTGTTTTTGCCCTTTAATGATTAACAAAATATATATAATGATAAAAAAGAAGAAAAAGTAGAGAAATAAAGCAAATAAGTGCTATGTGATGAAAGAGGGACAGATAATAAAAACTGATTTATTTAATCATCTTTTTTATCAATAATTATATGATTTAAATTTAAATTTAAATAATATTTTATATCATTTGTAAATTATCTATAAATATTTTATGAACTGATTTATTTAATCATCTTTTTTATCAATAATTATATGATTTAAGTTTAAATTTAAATAATATTTTATATCATTTATAAATTATCTATAAATATTTGTTGAACTCGAAAGCTTGTCTTGAATTTAAACTAGACTATCCCCTTATATAAATTTTTTTTCTTAAAAAACTGGAGGAATAAATGGTAATATTGAAATAGATAACAGGACAACATGATACGAGAAAAGGGAATAAAGTGGCCAACTTTCCCCATTCAACCAAAACGTGCTTTTTATTTTTGCCCTTTTCCCACTCTTTTACCCACAAACTCAACTAAAGGTAAAGTAGGCAAAGGCATAGGAAACTCAACTAAATGTCAAAATGGCCATGCTCAGCTCAGCAGCGCCAAGCAGAAATAGCACCAACTTCTCTTGTTACTTCTTTGGTCTCTGCTTGTGGCGGCCAACACCAAAAATTGCCCAAGTAATAGATTTACACTCAAACTAACTCATTCTTGTTTCTCTGTGATCAAACTCCTTCCTTTGACATGATAATCATTCAACCCCATTTTCAGTCTCCTCTATGTCATTGCACGACAAGCATAAGCCTCATTCAATCTCTATTTGCCTCGGTTTTCGTGCTCTAAGTTCAACTTTTTATAAATAAAGCCCTTTCATTCTCTCTCTATCATTCCAAGAACTCTCAGCTAGCGAAGGAAGGGAATAAAAAAAAGAAATAGAAAACCCAAAGCTTGAATCAAGCACTTCTTCGAGATCTGGGTTTTGCTGGGTAGAGCTTGATTTTCAAGAATTTCGCTTATTTTTTAAATTTTTGGGAGTATTCTGCTAATAGATTTTCTTGTGGAGGCAGCATTTTGGTTTCTGGGGTGTCTTTGGTTCCCGTGGGTTCGATTGGAGATCTGAAATGGGAAGCAAATGGAAGAAGGCGAAGCTGGCGCTGGGTCTCAATCTGTGCGTGTTCGTTCCCAGAACTTTAGATGACGATGTGTCGCCTCCTCTTAGTACAGAGGTTTCTGAGAGGTTATCTGATGCTGCTTTACTTTCGCCGGCGAATTGGGACATGCCTTCGTCACAGCCTACAACGCCGATCCCTTCTTTCTATGGTTTAAAGCTCTCCAAAAGTGGGAGCAAATCGTCCAAGGCATGTGTCTTTCGTTGTGTAGACTTGTTTCTATTATGGTGTTGTCGATTTTTAATACTTAAGTTTATTTTTTATACTATTATGGACTGGGAAGAATAGGCAAATTATGCTTGGAAAATGGAAAGAACCTATTGATTTGAAATGATATTTTCAAGGGAAAGGGAATATATTATAGGCTTATTACATTAATTGTTTGATTGTTGTTCATAGCAGCCAAATAAAAGGGGGTGGGTGTGCTTCTGCCTACAGAAATCTCATGATTACCATAGAAAATGATCAAACCTTTCGCTTCTTGTGTTTTGGTTTTCTTCATTTACGATGGTTTTGGCAATACATTAGCAATTTTGGCTTCCTTCTATTGTTTTTTGTTTCCTTTATTTCAATTGTGTTTTGACATATCCAGGAAATAGAGCTGTCTACTTTCTTGGACTGTTTCAGTATGTATATACGTGTGTGATGAAATTTGGTTTCACCAATAATGCTTTTGATGTAATTGCAGGACCTTATCTTGAAATTATTGTTTCCTGGTCGCTTCTATACGGCAATTTTTGTACTATAAGAATTCTTATGGATAAGATATTTCTATTTTATACCTTTTCAGTGGCCAATCATTTTTTCAAAGAAAAGAATAAATTGATGATTAATTGGCTTGTTATTTTGGTCAAATCATTTTAGCAGTTTTTGAGGACCAGGGTGGAAGTTATTTGCTAAAACTTCAATTTAAGTGGCTTGAATATCTTTATTCTAGTGCAAATGATGCTTTTAGTCGCTTTAAGGAATGTTCACATCTTCTTGACTGGAACAAGAGGATTAGAAATTTTACCTTCGCTCCAATCCAAATGGTTGTTAATTTACATCTCTTGATTGATATTTTGTGAGCTGTCGATATTGAAAATGAAAGATGAGAAAGGGGAAAAAATGTCATGGAGAAAATTATATTTGTCCCTTTGTTTGAACTTTGATTCATGAACTTTGTTTATTTTCTCTGCTTGTCACATTGGCTGGGTTCAATAGTATTATCAAACTGTTTCTTGAAATAATAGCTTTAATCTATTATTTGTTTCCTATTATGCCCATCATATGGCGAATGACAAAAGTGCTTATAGTTGCCATTTGATTGCATAAGTAGCTGATTTATGGATCAAGTGATGCCAATATGTTCTATCTTTGCTCATTTCTGTAGTTAAGAAATAAAATTCTAAGTAAAATAAATTCATATATCGTGCAGAAATTATTGAATACTAGCACAGCATTAAAAAATGCAGAAATATTTGAATTCTAGAATCCATACTCACTGCCAATAATTTAAATAAGTACCTAATCTTTTCACAACTCTCATGCTCAAGATTCTTGGGTGAAACAAGTTCTACCACCACAATAAAGACATCAATCAAATTTGCATATTTGGCATTCAAAAACAACTGCATCTGCAATTTATTTTTTCATAAAAAAAATTATCGAGCCCATTGTTTACAACAAATGTATGCTTGCAATTATTTATATAAAATTAGTATCTATGCTTCCGATCCTGACATTTTTTTCCTTTTTCTTTTCTCCTATTCAGCAAACTTGCTCAATATGTTTGACCAAAATGAAACAAGGATGTGGCCATGCGATATTCACTGCAGAATGTTCACATGCCTTTCATTTTCACTGCATCGCCTCTAATGTGAAACATGGAAACCAAATATGTCCAGTATGCAGAGCAAAGTGGAAGGAAATACCCATATTGGGTCCCAATTTGGATCCCCTCTCAGGAAGGGTTTCACCACATCGAGTAAGTTGGCCACAAAATGATGCTTTGATGGCTGTTGTCCACCACCTACCTCTACCTCCTCCCCGTCGAGATTTGAATCGTAGGCATATCATACCACTTTATCAGGCTCCTGAGCCAGGTGTATTTGATGATGATGAATCCTTAAATCACCAACCTGTATTTTCTGAGAGAAGTCCATGTGCAGTTAAAACAATAGAGATTAAGACATACCCAGAAGTGCCAGCTGCACCAGGTTCTCATACCTATAGTAATTTTACTGTTTTGGTTCATCTCAAAGCTGCCGCAGCTGCATCCGCAAGGCAAAACCTTAGTCACTACCATGCTAGCTTGACACAGGTTTCTCAAACTCCACGTGCACCTGTTGACCTAGTCACAGTGCTTGATATCAGTGGTAGCATGGCAGGAACTAAGCTTGCACTATTGAAAAGAGCTATGGGATTTGTTATACAGAATCTAGGGTCCAATGACAGGCTCTCAGTTATTGCCTTCTCATCCACAGCTCACCGCCTCTTTCCCCTGCGTAGAATGTCTGACTCCGGGCGGCAACAAGCACTACAAGCTGTTAACTCTTTGGTCGCAAATGGGGGTACCAATATTGCGGAAGGCCTGAGAAAAGGTGTCAAGATAATGGAAGACCGGAAAGAGAAGAATCCAGTTGCCAGCATTATACTGTTGTCTGATGGGCAAGATACTTACACTGTCAATGGCTCTGGTGCCAACCAACCTCAAAGAAATTACCAGTTGCTTCTGCCTACTTCTATCAGCGGTCATGATAATTCAGGATTCCAAGTTCCAGTGCATGCTTTTGGATTTGGTGCAGATCATGATGCTCCATCAATGCACTCAATTTCAGAGATTTCCGGGGGGACTTTTTCATTCATTGAAACTGAAGCTGTGATACAGGATGCATTTGCACAATGCATTGGAGGACTCCTGAGTGTTGTTGTTCAGGAGCTGCAAGTGCAAATTGAGTGTATACACCCAAGCATCAATTTTGTCTCACTTAAGGCAGGAAGTTATCTGAGCCGGTTCATGGCTGATGGTCACAAAGCATTTATTGATGTTGGAGACTTATATGCCGATGAAGAGCGGGATTTTCTAGTTTCAGTCAATATCCCAGCTGCATTGGGCAGTGAAACATCATTGGTAAAGGTCAAATGTGTTTACAAGGATCCCTTGACTCAGGAAACAGCAACGTTGGAAAGTGAAGAAGTAAAGATTGAGAGGCCTGAAATAGCTGGGCAAGTGGTGATGTCAGTTGAAGTGGACAGACAGCGCAACAGGCTCCAAGCAGCTGAGGCAATGGCCCAGGCGCAAACTTTCGCTGAAGAGGGAGACTTAACTGGTGCAGTATCAATCCTTGAAAATTGTCGAAAGACACTTGCTGAGACTGTTTCAGCCAAATCTCATGACAGCCTATGCATGGCATTGGATGCCGAACTCAAGGAAATGCAAGAGAGAATGGCAAGTAGGCATGTATATGAAGCTTCTGGTAGAGCATATATACTCTCAGGACTAAGTTCGCACTCATGGCAAAGAGCAACAGCAAGAGGTGATTCCACTGATAGCTCGAGCCTCGTTCAGGCATATCAGACGCCATCCATGGCGGAGATGCTGACTCGATCTCAGGCCATCTTACTAGGTAGCCCATCAGGTCAGAGGCTTCTCCAGCCATTGTTGTCAATTAGGTCACAACCAAAGCCAAGGTGATCATTGAGTAGGATTCTGTGAAATAATCTTCAAATTAACTTCTCTGGTGCATTTCATTTTTTTTTTTGGGCTTAAGAATATGGGGGGAGGGTGGTGAATGGGAGAGTAGAAAAGATTTCTTTGAGATGTGATTTTGCTGTTTAATGTATGTATAAATGAATAAAAGTTGAGGAAAGGGTGTAAGGTTAAATTCAAGAGGTTAAATGGAGAAAAAAGGATGGTAGATAGGAATTACTACATTATGGTTCTCATTTTGGGGGTTAAGGCTTATGTTTTTTGGTCTCGTCTTTTTTCTCCTCTTATTATGTGGTTTTATGGGGGTGGGCGGTGTACATAAAGAGATGTTTTGTCTGAGAGTCTGAGAGACACCGGTACAAAGTTTTGTAATTCTGCAAATGGCTGGGAAGAACTCAAGCTAATATATATGTATATGCTTTTTATTCTTTCCAGTGGTTTCCCGAGTAATTTGGATTTTCCATGCCTCTTTCTCTGGGGATGAAGTTTCCAAAGGGAGATACTAAATGCGTTTCAAATGAAATAATGGAGAAAAAAAATAACAAATATGTCTAGTACAATTTAAGAGTAAATAATTTTTAAAAATGTTTTTTAATATATAAACTTTCAGAATTTTCATTAAGTGGCTAATGGAATTTTTGTAATCTTCTTAAAAATTAAATTATATTACATGTCAATTTTTTATTAAAAAATTTGATTAGTGAAGATATTAAAATAATTAAGTTTTTTCTAATTTACAAATTGAATTTTAATTTGATAATTAAATAGTCAGAGAAAAATATTTGGGCATTTGGAGTACGAACCAGTTCAAAATTAATATTAAGTTGATTAATTTGATTTGAGTTAATAAAAATTTTATGTATAATGTGAGTAGAGTTTTCTTAATAGAAATTTTTTTATATACAAAATTTAAATTCAAGATTTTATCACTTTAATTAACTATTTATTGATTAAATAATATTTTTTAATTATTTTCTAACTATTTTAACTTAGTTATTTAATTAATGATTAATTAAATAGTTAATTGAGGAAATACATTTTACACGTTTTGCTAGGTTTTATTCTATGGTAACTGATGGCTTTATGAGGTCAGGATGATGCATAATGGTTCATAAAGTATTATAATACTTGTGTCTTCTCCAAAAATAGGCTAACCCTATATAACTAGTACTATATTCTTTTTTTAAAAAAAACCGAAAAAAAAAGTTTTAAAAAAATTATAACTTTTGTTGTCTATGATATAGTTTTGGTTTTGTAAAATGTAAGAAAAATATGTCACAACAATTTAACAGCAACTTAGGGAACGCCTAATTTCCTTAGGAGATTAAATCACACTATTAAAATCTTTTTTGCTAACACCTAGACTTGGCAAAAATGAACTGCATCAAGTTGCTATATATCACAAAACTTATACAACAATTTTAAGAATTTACAAACTTACCTCTTATCTGACTTGCAAGTATTCTTATTTTAAGTGGCACACTTTTTCGTAAGAAGAAATGGTATATTTTTTCACCAAAAAATGAAATATCTTTCCACACACAACAAAAGTCAATTCTTTTCAACTATTTAAGAACATCAATTAAATTTACGGACATGGAGAGGAAGAGAAGAAAAAATGTAAGTGACTCCTTAATATACATGAATGTAGAGAGAGAATGTAAGAACCGAAAAATATATAAATTTCTTAAGAAATTAAGATGGCGGAGAGTAAGGGGGAGAGAGAGAGGGTGCGTTCAAAAGACAAAGATAAGTTCCTGTGTAGCAAAAAGAAGGCGAAAGTATCAATGGAGATGGTGAATACTTAGGAGATCCTAGTAGTCGAAGAAACAAAGGAAGTTTGAACGAAGGAGACAGAAAGCGGAGAATGAAAATCGAAAATGGAAGAGAAGAAGAGATCATACAAAAAGCCTAATTGGAACTAATGGTGCCGATGATCTGATCTGGAATAGTGATGATGAATTGGATAATGAGGCATTCAAAGATCTTGAAGAGGATGGAGATGAAGCAAACAAAGAGAAGAATGAATGAATTCTGCCCTACAGTAAAGGTGCTGGTGGAGGAGAAGAGAGCCTGGTACATGCCATGGATGATAGCACTCATCGTGAAATTAATCAGAAAAATGATTGGCATGAAATTCTTGAGAAATAGAGTGGAAAGAATATGGAGAGTGAAAGGTAATGGAATTCATAGATCTAGAGAACAATTTCTTTTTGCGAAGAGAAAAGAGATTTTGTATTTGCATTACATGAAAGTCCATGGATTGTGGTAGAGAATTACATGGCAGCACAGAAATGGCGTCCATATTTTGATCCTCATAATGAACATGTAAAGAGCATGGTTGTGTGGATTAGAGTTCTAGGACTACCAATTGAATATTACGATAGCTGCTTCTTGGTGGAGGTTAGGACATGTATTAGGAAGAACACTGAAGGTTGATGTGAACACTATGAATGGTGTTAGAGAAGAGATGAGAGTTGAGAGAGAAAATTTTGCTAGAGTTTGCATTGAGATTGACTTAAGGAAAAGCCTGCTAGCTAAGTTAAGAGAAAATGGAGGAGATTAACCAGTTTCAACCCATTAGTTTATGTAACATCATTTTCAACATGATCTCAAAGATTCTTGCGAATAGACTAAAGTCATATATGGGAGATATAATAGTATCAAATCAATGTAGTTTCATTCAGGGAAGACACAGCCCAGACAATATTGTGATAGCATAAGAGGTTATTCATAGCATGGTGAATTTGAAGAAGAGGAAGGGATTGATGGCAGTCACGGTAGATTTGGAGAAAGCCTATGATAGGCTTGACTGGAGATTCATAAGAGACACATTGATGGATATATATCGGGTTCCTAGAGAAGTTTATTCAATTGATTCTGGCAAGAATATCTACTTTTTCAATGCAAGTGTTATGAAATGGAGAACCTACTAACACTTTTCGGCCTACAAGGATAATTAGAAAGGGGTATATGCTTTCCCCTTACATATTCATCTTATGTATGGAGAGACTTGGCCATTGAATTAACTGGGTGGTTGAACAAGGTTCTTAGAAGCCAGCTACTTGAGAAGGGAGGGACTCTAATATCGTACATATTTTCGCTAATGATTTGATTCTCTTTGCAGAAGCCACAGAAGAACAATAAGAGGTAATGTTGAAATGTTTGAAGGTGTTTTGTAATTGTTTTGTTGAAAAGGTTAGTAAAGAGAGAACGAAGCTATTCATGTCAAGGAATGTAGGTCATGTGAAAGCAAGGGACTTGAGTAGAATTTTGAAACTACAATTGACTGTAGACCTAAGTAAATCCTTATCATCCATTTGAATCACGAAAAGGTTAATAGTAAGAATTTTGAAGAAATGGTAGAGAAGATTAAAAGAAGATCAAGTATGTGGAAGGCAAATGCATAGACTCTGGCTAGTAGATTGACTCTGTCAAAAGTTTTCATTGAAGCTATACCCACATATAATATGCAAACTTGTGCTATCCCAAAGAGGATCTGTAATGAACTGGAGAAGTTGACCAAAAACTTTGTTTAGGGATCGAATGTAGAAAAGAAGAAACCACATCTTGTAGCTCGGGAGAAGGTGTGCAAACCTGAGGATGAGGGTGGTTGGGGTTTAAGGAGGTTGAAGGGAAAAAAATACAACTTTAATGATCAAGCTGGGATGGGATTTGGTTAGAAATAAAGAGGATTTATGGGTTAAAGTCTTAAGGGGAAAGTATAGGTGTGGAGGTGGTGTTATCCTAAATATAAAGAAAAGGAAGGGAGCTTTCGATACTTGGCAAGGGATTCAAAAAGTTTGGAATTATGTGGAGAACGGGTGCATATGGCAAATTGGGAGTGGAAGAACCATTAAATTTTTGGAAGAAAAATGGGTTAAGAATGAGAGAAACCTAAGGGATCATGCTATTATGGAGATTAAGGAGGAGGAGAAAAATGATACTATAAGAGAATATGTGAATTAGGAAAGAGAATGGGACTAGAGAAAACTCAAAGGGGCTATCTATAAAGAGTTAGTGGATGAAATTACGAGTATGTGGCTACCCAATGACCTATTAGGGGAGGACAAAGCTAAATGGAGTCACTCAAACCATGGGGAGTTCACAGTGAAATCTGCTTATGAAGCAATAACTGTTGACAACAATAGGGGTAAGGATATGGAGAGAAATTTGGAACTAGGATGGTCCTCAAAGCAATATAGATTTTTTGTTCGTGATGAGAAAGGGTAAGATTTTGACAAATAAGCAGAGGGTAGAAAGGAACCTTACAGATGATGATAATTTCCTAAGTGCAAGGAGAGGGCAAAAACAATTTTGCATGTTGTGTAAGGACTCTTGTGATGCCAAAGATCTGTAGAAGAAATTGTTGCTGAAAGAGGAATGAAGGGATTTTTTTGATTTATACTTGGAGGACTGGGTCCAAATGAATATGTATAGGAAAATAGGAGATCTAAATTATGGAAGCTGGCAGTG
The DNA here is from genome assembly GCA_031216115.1 of Senna siamea. Lineage (NCBI taxonomy): Eukaryota > Viridiplantae > Streptophyta > Magnoliopsida > Fabales > Fabaceae > Senna > Senna siamea. Next base: position 17,679,238 of record CM062354.1, read on the forward strand.
CTACTTTGGCATGGTTTGTTGGACATTACAAAAAAATTAACTTTGGTGGCAAATTTCTAAGGCTTTTTGGGGTAATTGGAGGATCATCACCAGCTTATCATTGATATCATCTTCGTTGGGACTTTTAGTGGTGACCTTGTTAGTCACCACTAAAGAAAAATTTTAGAGGCGACTCTTGTTGCTAATAAAAATCAACCAAATTGTTATATATGAGACAATTAGTGCAAGTAGAGTCACCAATGAAGGTACTTTCAATGTCGAACTTTAAGGTTGCCATGGAAAAAAATTCTTGTTCAATGGCAACCTTGTATGTCACCACTAAAAGCACCTTCAGTGACAAACTCATAGGCTCCACTAAAAATACCTTCAGTGGTGACTCTTTGATGTGCCTTATTTTATACATATTTGCTTGATATTAATTGTCTATTTTTTGAGAATTTTGTGTGTTTTTATTCCAAGAATCACCTAAATCTATATCCTTTTAATTTTTAGGCATTTTATCAAGTTATCATTAGATAACGAAGTAATTTTGGGCTTGGATAACCTTTAGAGCACTCAAAATGGATCATTTGGGTTAATTTTTCTTATTGCGCTGAGCCAAAGCCCTTAATGGGCCAAAATGGAGTGGGTGACCCATGTGAGGAAGCAGACTCATGTGGCAATTTGAAAAAAAAAAAGAAATGGCTTGGAACAATAGAGACTCGTGCATGCACGAGACAAAGAAAGAGCTGAGACATTGAGGCGTGAAGGGTGATCCTCCTGGGCAGAGCTCTATAGCGATGTGATGACGTTTGGCATGGCAATTGGAACGGATCAGATTGTTGGAGTTTCGGTGACAGACCCGCTTGACTCGAGAAGGTAACCCATCCACTTCGTGGCCATTCTGCGATGTTTTTCATCTGATCCATTGTCTGTGGTAGCTTCTCTATCCCTCGACGACTTAACTACGACCTTCTCTTCGTCCACCAACCACTACAAAGTGCCAGGTCGAGTGACTTAAGATAGACTCGAGACGCAATTTGGTTGTGATTTTGTGACCCATCCGACATTGTCTGTCTGATTTGCCATCGAAAATTGCTCCTCCATCACTTGGCACCTCGTCAACGACCTTCTGCCTACTCTCCAGCTATTGTGGAGCTATTTTCCATCAGGTATCTGAGGATCGACCCACGACTCGTAACCCATTTTTTGGATAGATTTAGAGCATTTTTCAGGAGGTTTTTCAACGAGATTCCAGTGGTTTTTCAATAGCCATTCCATACCGCTACTGTTGGGCATTTGAGAAGACAGGGGCGTGCATAATGTAACACCTTATATTCTCTTGATTGGTTTTCAATTAAATTATTAATTAATTAGATAAGTGGCCATAAAATGTGATGCAATTGCCTTAGTGATGTAATGAATTATAAATGTCACACAGGAAAATATGTGAAAATTTGAGTACATGATTTAATTTCTTATTTCCTTCCTTTTTTGTAACCGAATTACTAAAGGTGAAGAGTATAGCCAACTTAAAATACATGTACATGCAACTGATGGAGGGGAGGAAAAAGGGTTAGAATCCAATATATATATATACATATGAATTTGGTGGAGTGAAATGGAAGCAATAGAACTTGGGAAGAGAGAGGAGAGTATCATATTCATATATGCAATTCAGTGGACTAAAATAAAGAGGAAAGTGTGACATGAAGGAAGAAAAAAGGGAAAAACCAAATTAAATATCCATATATATATGTGTACATGTGCATGGCAAGGACAATTGGTAAAGGAAAATTTAAAATATATATGTATGTATTCAATAGAAGAGAAAAGGGGAGAAGGATCGAATGGTTTTACCAATCATTAGATAAAATACACAAGAGGGAAGCAGCCAAATATGTATGTAGGTGTACGGTGGAGGCGAAGGAGGAAATAGGACATGGGGAATTGAAACACAAAAAACCAAAAGGGGGCTTTGCATCCCATTTATCCATTGGATAGAAAAGAGAATTTGCATTTTAATTTACATGAACATAAGCATATGAGGTGGTGCCTTGAGGGAGGAGAGTGAGATTCCTTGAGAAAAAAAGGAAGTGCAGAATTTATTTAACCTAAAGTGCACCTACACGGCTAGAAAAGAAAAATATGTGATACACGTTTCATCCCCTCTTCTTTGTGTTGCTTTCAATGTGGGGAAAACTCATGCATGCCTTGCATGCATGAGTCTTGCAAGAAGGGAGTGATTTAGGTACAAGGGTGGAGTTAAATATATGAATGTGTATGCAGTAAGGAAGCCTCATAAATTCATAATATAAAAATGCCAATTGGGTAATGACACAAAGCAAGAGAAAAAGGGGCGTACGTGTAGCATGTGGGAGGAGTATTTCGTGATCTCCTTCCCTTCCTTCCTTTTGTGACTGAGTGGACTTGCACAATAATGTAAGCAATGTGAAGTGTACTTAAAAGTACACATTCAGCCATGAAATAATAATAAGGAAAATGAAGGTGGCGTCCCATTTTCTTCACCTGAATAGAAAATGTAATGAGAGAGGGAAGCTAGCGTGAACTCTTTTTCTTCCTCCCTTCCAATGTGACCAAGTGGGATTACCAAGCTTGCAAGCAATGAGAATTGTACTTAAAATTACAATGTGAAAAGAGAAGCATCCCATTAACCGAATGACAATAGGCAAGAGGGAAATGGAACTGAAAGTTTATTTCTTTCATACATGTAAACACACACGGCATGGCTTTCGGTAAGAGGGTGACGAGCTGTATATTGCATGATACATGAAGATTTTGTGACTTCTCTCTCCCTCCTTTCCTTTAGCGTGATCAAGTGAATAATGTAAGAGAGCAAGGGATGAGTGGTACTTAATAATAATAATTAACTAAGGAGAAGGAGTAAACAAAATATATGAGGAAAAAAGAAAAGGATGCAGTGTGAATGTTGGGTTGAGTACCAAAGTTGCAAGAAAGTGGGGCTGCACATAATTCCCATTAAACAAGAATAATAAAAGAAAGGGAGAGAGTAGTGTGAGAACACATAAAATTAGTGAGGAAGGAGAATGAAGGGGATCAAGAAAGGAAGCAAAGGAGCAAGGAAAATTCAAAGGGAAGCTAGGACAATCCACTTTGGTTCCATCTTTAACATAGGTTAACAATTCTTGCAAATTGTTCCATGGTTTTATATATATATTCATCATGACTTTCCAAGCTTTCATGGAGCAATAATTACTTCTCTACCTTCTCACAAAAGTGAATGTCTCTTGGCTAAGCTTGCATGGTAAATAGTTGTGTTTGTTAATGTGTTAAAATAGATCTTGTTATTATTATGAAAGAACCTAGAATAAGAGTATATTGAAATATCATGTGATGCATGGCTAAGGTTTATTTGTATTGGAATAGACGTTGTGAATTCCATGATAGAATTATTGTTAGTAAACGTAACATGTATAAAAGAAAAGCTTTAACCCAAGATAATGTGGGAAAATTGTATCCTTGTATGATTAATAAATATGCTAAGTTATGGATACCATGATAAAGATCTCTAGCTGGCATGCAATGGAAGAAAAAAGAAGGTTCTGATAAATTAGAATATAGAAGATTTAACTTCGGCAAATAAAGATTCACATTGCTATTGGGATGTAAGAACAAATAAACATATGAAACTGAAATTTTATGCAATGAACTTGAACCAAAAAGGTAGGTAGAATAAAGTGTTAATGGTAGTGGTGACACAAATTAAATATGGGAGGAAATTACCCTAATAGTATCAATGCTAAGGGTTATGAAGTTTAACTTATGGTATGGATGGGAAAATATGGCAACCTGACATGAAAAATCCTAAATTAGATTATTGTTCCATAATGGTTGATTACAATTGTCACCCTTTGTGTTCTAAGTAGCCGAATGCATAAGTAAAGGATGATGACTTATAAATTGTCTTTTAAAGGGTAAAGTTAAGGGAACATGAGAAAGTTATAATTAAAGGAAGGGTGAATGCAATTTATTCCTATTTATACCATTAGTGTTCTTATGTTGAAAAATTAAGAGATTATGGATGGCTAATTTAAATACTACTACCAATAGGCAATTGCAACACAATAATGTTATAAAGGTGGCCAAGTGTCCACAAGTGCCCAAGTGTGCACAATAGTTTTATAAAGGTGGCAAGTGTGCACAAGTGCCCAAGTGTGCACAATAATTTTTATAAAGGTGGCCATGTAACACCCGCTCCAAACACTTGCATTTTTGATGACATTGTTATTATTATTGTTAGTATTATTTGTGGGATGTTGAGGATGATTTATCAAGGAGTTAGAATGGACATTTTTATCAATATATAATCACTTTTGTGATAAAAGGATGAAATTGAAAATTTGGTAAGGAAGAGTAAATAGTAATTTTACCATGAAAGGAAAATTTATTTAATTCTCCTATTTTATGAAATCACATTAAAGGATTTCCATTAGTTTTATTTAAAATAGAAGAAGAATCTGGTTACATAAGTGATTATGTGCAATGGATGCCGAGAAGGGCAAAACTGTAATTTTAACCTAAAGGCATATTAGTAATTTTACATAATGTAGAAAATCTAATTTTTATCTTAAATATTTCAAGAAAATAGAAATTAGAAATCCTTACCCAATTATGCTTAAAAGAATAAAGAAAAAGGGTGAAAATGATAACCTTGGCATAAGGGCAAAAAGGTAATTTTGCCTTAGGGGCAAAATTTTAATTTTTTTAAAAGAAGGATAAATTAGTAAATTCCCAAAAATAAGTTTTGTGAGATCTTATTTAAGTGACTTTTACACCGTGAAGCCGAAAAGGGTGAAAAATGGAGCGAAAATTGCCATTTGGACTTAAATGGCAAAATGGTAATTTTCTTAGGGGCATATGTGCAAATTCCAAAATTTTGAGGGACCACTCTGCAATTTCAAAATTCTTAAAGGGCGAAAAATTCCTAGCCCATGGAAGTTGCACAAAATTACATTTCCAAGGAGAGTGAATGCCATTGATGAAAAAGAGAAGAAAAAGGGATAAAATGGACATTTTAACACCAATGGCACTTTTGTAAATTACCTAAACCCTAAATTTCAGCCTTCCTCTTCCTTAAGGTGCTAGAAATGTCGAAGAAGGAGGAGAAGAGAGGACTGGCCGAATTGCTTCCTAGGCTTAGAGCAAAAGATTTTCACACCAAAACAACTTGGAGATTCCACTTGTTTTACATTTTCAAGGTAGCTAAACATGCCTATGCCATTCTTTTCTTGTTTTATGGTGGTTTATGGTGTTTTTAATCTTGCAAGAAGGATGGATTTTTCTCTCTCTACATTCTTATGATTGATTTGCATGAATGGGTTTGAAATATGTTGAAAACTACTTGTGTTTATGGCTATAGACATGTTGAAATGTTTGAAAACCTAAGACATGGCAAATTTTCATGGATGGAATCATAGTCTTGAAAAACCCTAACCTATACCAAGGCTGAAATGGTGGTTTTAAGAGTGAAAAAATGATGTTCTTGCATGGTTTTTTCTTGAATATGATTGTACTGTAAGTAAGATGGTGAGATAACTCCATTTTCTTCGTTTTTTCCTCTTTGGCTGAATGCTAGGTGATGTTATGGTGTTGAAATTTGGTTATAAATTATGTAAGAAAGGGGTGAGAGAAAGTGTTATAACATGGTAAGAGAGAGAAAATCTAGTTAGATTTATATTTAGGCAATTTTCTCAATTTCTAGCTTTACCATAAACCATGAAATTATGACATACCTATCTTGGATGAATGGACTCATGTAAATGGTGCTGAAATTTTGCTTGAAAATGGCTAGAAAATCTTGCCAAGTTTGTCATAAGAAAAGAGGAGAGAGAAAATTATGGTACTTTTATGTTTTAGTAAAAGAACCATTTTAAAATTGTTACCATTTCACTTTGAAATTGTGCATAAACATGTAAAGTTGTAAGACAATATGCATTGAAAAATTTAGCATGAAAAATGGGCTATAAAGATGTGTGAAAAAGGGGTTTATTGTACTTACCTTAGCCAAATGCTATGTTGAATTTTCCTTAGAATGGCTAAATTTATGTGTGAATTGAAAATGGCCTAAGGTGCCATCAAAATTGGCCTATGCTAAGTGAAAAGAGGGAGAATGATGTAATGGTCAAGAATGGATGGTAAATAGCATGCATTTTGCCATTGATAGCAAGATGCCTAAATTCATGTGAAAGTGAGTGAATAGCAGAAATTTCTTAATGTGGCTATGAATAGAAAAGTGAAAGATCAAAGGAGGAATGATCTGGTGAATATCTCCTGAGACCAAAATCTTGAGGAGGAATGATTTAATGTATACCTCCTAAAAAGCTACCTTGTAGGGAATGATCTGGTGTATCCTCCCAAGGAATTAAATGCAGGAGGAATGATCTGGTGTATACCTCCTGAGAATACAATCATGTGGGAAGGAATGATTTGGGGTATAACTTCCAAGAATAAAGCAATTATGAGCTATTATGATTTGTATTGCATGAATGTGTTCTAGCAAGTAAGATTAAAGTATGTAAACAATAAAAGATTGTTATTCATTTCATTTGTGATACAACATGTTTCATATCTAATGTTTATAGGTGCATATTCACATGTTTCACATATATCATACCCATAAATCTATATGAAAAGACTCTTTGGACTGAATCAAATGTAGAGTTATTTTTCTGTATTCATACAGTGGTACATATCAGCCATTTTTTTAATTAACTACTGGGAATATATTTCTCATTGATGTGCTGATTATGTATCAGATGCCTAGATACTGCTTAATAATGGAGATCGAGTTGGCCATGGTGGAAGTCCCCTGTTTAGGGACTTTCACTATCATAAAAGATATTTATGTTATATCTATCTTTGAATTTCCTCTCGAGTAAATTAGAAACTTTAGTATGTAGTTATAGCCCTTTCTTTTTGGTCCTAATTCTCTATATTCCTTTTGGGTTAGAATTAGGACTATCATTTTTTTGGTTGTACATAGAGGGAAAAAGGCATATGTATAAGGATATGTGAAGGATGTATTCATCCTTGATATTTTGAAAAGGGAGTTTGAGTGAGAGGCTTGTTGTCTCCTTACTCCTTATGAATAGGTACTTCTTATATCCTGGTATATGTATCCAGAACGATGTACCAGACAATCACTATATGTGTATATAATATAGAAGTTTTTTTTTTCGCTGTGATGCATGAAAGTTTTATATTCTACTGTGCCAAAGGATATTTACCTGAGCATAAGAACCCGAACCTAATTGCATAATAAATTGGTGATGGATTAAATGCTCGAGAAAAATTAATGTAATTAAAGACTAAGAATAATGTAACCACTTATCTAAATCAGTATGATGATGTTGTTAAGATAAGATGAGGGGTGTTACAGGCCAAGTGTCCACAAGTGCCCAAGTGTGCACAATAGATTTTATAAAGGTGGCTAAGTGTCTACAAGATGCCCAAGTGTGCACAATAGATTTTATAAAGGTGGCCAAGTGTCCATAAGATACCCAAGTGTGCATAATCAATGTATAAAGGTAATTTTTAAGAATGAAATGCATAAATAATTTTTGTTTATTTTGTGACAGCATGCATAATCCCATGAAATTATGTTTTACTTGAAAGAGGACATCTACTTTTATCACATTGACATCTAAATTGATCATGCAATGCTTGCCAATTTATATTGTGAATAAGGCTATGCTTTCAAATATCGAGAATGTAGATGTAAATGTTTTGGTGCTTGCACCTTGGTACATATTAGTAGATTTTTAAAAATCGTGAATTGTTAAGCTATTGGGAAACTTGTGTTTCTCATTTGTATGCTAATATGTATTAGATGCAGATGCTTAACAGTGCCGGGGAGGATGGGAGTTCTTTTTGTCAAAAGCATTTTTGTAATTCCTTATTTTGGGTCCTGATTCTAGAAAGATTTTTGAATTAGAATTAGGACTATTATTTTGGTTGTGTATATGAAAGGGAAATGGGAAATTACCGGGGAAATGATATGTGAAGAATCAGTCCATCCCTGTTATGTTAAAGGGAGTTTGAGTGATAGGCTTGTTGTATCCTGACTCCCTATGGATGGGTACTTCATATATCTTGGTGCATGATTACAAAGGATGTAACAGACATTTATTGGGCATTTATTATTTGTATTATATAAAAGTTTTAAATTCTGTTGTGATGTATTTTCGCTGTGCATATGAGATTTGATATGAGCAAAAGAACACGAACCTAATCCACTTTAATAAAACTTAATGGTATAAATGCTCAGACATTGTAAATAAAAGGATAAGAATAATGTACCAAACTTATGTATTCATATCAGAGGAATTGTAATACCAGATAAGGGCATTACACATAATTTTTACTATTTTTATCTCCTGTATAATTGATTGTCTAATGGATATTATGATGTAATTGTCTGTGGTTATGTGTGGCTAAACTTATAAAATTCATTAGAGTTCCTAACTATGTTAGTATTATGTTTTAAATTGTATAGATTGTTAATTCTGATTGTGTGACCTTCTTTGTGATTATGAATGCATTGTTTAAGTTTTCATTATGAGGCATTATTATGAATGCTAATTAGATTTATTTTTGAGATCAAGAGATGATAATTAAAATTAGAACTTAATCGTAGAGAACAGTTAATTTTCACTAAGATAAGGTTAATTAATTGCTGGATTAAGACGTAAACATCTTACGACCCTTAATAGTAGTGGATTAAAATAGTAATGCTGATATAAAATCAATCATTAAGAAGACTTCCAGTAGTAGGTTCTTAGGTTTAAGAAATTCAATTGTAACAACAATGAAGTTGAATTTGGTTAGAATCCACTTATAGGTAGCATCATCAGATTCAATAATCCATCATCCTTTTTGTAATTGCCAACTAGTATAGGTCCCCTTTGTGTTTGTTTTCCTTGTCTTGAGTAATTTTTTCTTGTTTTTTGTCGCTAGTTATTATTTATTGCATTTATTTAATTATTAGTTTAGTTAACAATCAATCGCTTTAATTGCTAGGCTAGATAATAGAGAATAAGTAGTAACTTTGGGCTTTCCCATTTTCATGGGATATGACCTTGATATTCACTATTGTACTAAGTTGCATCAATAGGTTCATTGCCTTAGGTGTAGTTGCATTGGCAGTGCACTAGGTTGCATCGATAGGTTCATTGCCATAGGTGTAGTTTTTACCTTGATATTCACTATTTGCTGATGATGACTTGATAAAATGCTTGAAAATGAAAAGGATACAAAATTAGGTGATTTTTAGAATAAAATTACATAAAATGTTCATAAAATGGACAAATAACATCAAGAAAAAATGTATAAAATAAGGCATATCAAGCCACCTATTCGATACCCTACTACACTGAAGCAGGAGAAGGTTTATTTTGACTCAGCAACTTCTTTAAGACACTCTTTAGATCATGATGATCATGTTTATCCTGTGAATGTCTTAAATGACATTATTGAGTTTGAATTACAAAAACTCTTGCTTAATAACCTTTTACAGGTAGCATTGTAGGGAGATGAGGGAGGGTTGTCCAACGACCAAGTGTTGGAATAACTAGCCAATTTGTTGGCTACTGAGCCTTATAGCTTTACTAACCATTTTGTTTTTTTTGACAGGTTAGAATAATAGAAGGTTGGAACTTCAATTGAGGACCCCTTAGTCCTAAGATTGTAGGAATTGCCTAAGCACTTAAGACACTCGTATTTGAATAGGACAAAGAAGATGTTAGTGATTAGAGAAGGTTACCTAATCCCTACTGTAGGGGATATAATTTTGGCCTCTCTCAGAGACCATCTTAGGGTACTCTTTTACAAGATTCCTCAGCCTCTCCCATTTTCACTAGAGAGGGACAAAACTTAAGCAATTCTTTTATTTTATTTTATTTCATTTTGTTTTCTGTGAATAATAACTTTAAGACTATTGGATTTTCTATTTATTCTTGCTTTATGTTGTTAATTTAGGATACCAACCCAACTGTGCACTAATGACAGTATGACCCTCAAGTGTGGGGTGGGTATATGTTACTGATTTGTCTGTTTCATTTTCTTTTGGGATACCCTTTTTGTTGTACACTGAGGATAGTGTAATCCTCAAGTGCGGGGTGATGTGCTTCTATTATTTTAACTTTTTTTTTAAGATGTGGATGACTGTATATTAATATTGCATGCTAGGATACTTGATTTTATACATTTGAGTGATTGTGTATTTATTGAGCATTCATGATTTAGTTTATTAAGCGAGCAGTGATTATTCCTCTTGTTATGTATGGAAAGAAACTAGTGATGTCTAATGCATCATCTCAATTGGTTCATACCGATCACCCAGGTCGAGTTATATTAAGTGGTACTTAATTATTTTTCAAATTGTGAAAATTTTTATTTAGGATGTTGTTAATGCAAATTGCATGCACTGCTTAACTTACGATTCAGTTGAACTTTTTTTAAATTCATATACAATTTTGCCACACTTCAAATGTGAGATTTTAGCCTATTTTGAGCATTCACAAGTATACTCTTGACTTTCTTGTTTGAGTGTACATTTTGCTTGATTTTGCCTCTAGAACTTGCCCTGTAATGCTTATTGAAGTTGCATGAACTTTTGAATACAAGGAAATGATTTGGGTAACTTAGGATACACTACTTTTAGCCAAAAAGCCTACCCTTTGTGTTTCCCTTAGTTGGCCACTATTGACTCTTGACATTTTCTTCACTTTTGCACCTTTTCACCTAACATTACTTTTCTTTACTTTATCTTCTTTTTCACCTTATATGCTAAAAATTATGTGATTTTATCTTAATGTTTGGATTAAAATGCACTTTCTTGATTGGTAATAATTCATTAAGTCTTTTCTTCAAATGCTCCCTTCAATCCAAAGTTGTTTAGTAGCAAGATTGCATTTTTGAAAAAAAAGAAAAAACCAAAACAAAAAATAAAAAAAATAAAAAAATAAATATATATATATATATAAAGAGCAGTCTTTATTCTCTTTCTCATTGGATATGTTACTCCTTGAGCATCTCCTGTTTCATTGAAAACTTGGCAAAGATTTTTGTATTTACCACTTTACTATTTTTAATCCTTTGAGTCTTCATGATATTGAAATTGCATGAGTTCCAGTATATTTATCACCTCTTCCCAAAAGTTTTCCTCACCTTTACCTAAACCACATTACAACCTTATCAAGATCTTTTGATCTTGGTATTCAATTTTTTTGTAGTAGGGGAGATGAGATTTATAAGCAAGCATATAGAAGGTAGATTCTTGTAAATTTGTTTGAGGGATTTGTACTTTACCTTTATACACTTTGAGTGAGAGTGGTCCCTATGAAGCATTGCCTCTTAAATTTTTGTTATTGAATTGCTGGTTAAGTTGTGTATGCTTTGTTATTATTTCCATCCTATGTTAAAGCTGGACAATTTGATTTATGATTGAGTTTCATTTGGGATTTGTTAGGTATTATTAACTGTGGACTATATATGGTTTCTTAGGAACTATTACTATTTGTTTGAGGATTGAATTAGTGTTTGTTTGAGGACAAGCAATGGCTTAAGTGTAGGGTGATTTGATGTGCCTTATTTTATACATATTTACTTGTATTAATTTTCTATTTTATGAGCATTTTTTGTCTTTTTATTTCAAGAATCACCTAAATTTATATCCTTTTCATTTTTAGGACTTTTATCAAGTCATCATTAGAAAAAAGAGTAATTTTAGGCTTGGACAGCCTTTAGAGCACTCAAAATGGATTAGTTGGGTTAATTTTCCTTATTGGGCTGAGCCAAAGCCCTTGATGGGCCAAAATGGAGTGGGTGACTAGTTCGGCAATTTGAAAAAAAAAGGGAACAGCTTGGAACAATAGAGACTCGTGTGTGTGCAAGAGAAAGAAAGAGCTGAGACATTGAGAGGTGAAGGGCGATCCTCCTGGGCGGAGCTCTATGGTGGCGTGGCGACATTTTGATGTCAGGGGACGATGAATGGGACACTACCGTCGATGTCAGCCATTCAAATGGCTCAAATCATTAGAGTTTTAGTAAAAACCCGTGTGACCTGGGAAGGCAGCATTTTTCATCTGATCCACCATCTATGGTAGCTCCTCCGTCCCTCGATGACTCGACCACGACTTTCTCTCATCCACCGGCCACCGCAATGCGCCAAATCAAGTGACCTAAGATAGAACTGAGACACGACTCGATTGTGATTTCACTACTCATCCGATGTTTTCCATTTAATCTGCCATTGAAAATTGCTCCTCCATTGCTTGGTGCCTTGTCTGCGACCTTCTGCCTGTTCTCAAACTGCTGTTGGAGCTATTTTTCATCAGGTATCTGAGGACCTGACCTATGACCCATGACCTATTTTTTGGATAGACTTGGAGCATTTTTCAGGGGGTTTTCCGATGAGATTCTTCTGGTTTTTCGGCGAACATTCTGTATAGCTACTGTTAGGCATTTGAGAAAATAAGGGCGTGCATAATATCTACTATTTTTATCTCTTGTATAATTTCCAGCGAGAAAATAGGGGCAGCCATTATGTACATCTCTTAATGGATATTCTAATGGAATTTTCAGCGGTTATGTGTGGCTAAACTTGTAAAACTTATTGGTGTTCCTAAATATGTTAGTATTCTATTTTAAATTGTATGGATTGTTGATTCTGATTATGTGATCTTCTTCACGATTATGAATGCATTGTTTATGTTTTCATTATAAGACACCGTTGTGAATGCTAATTAGATTTCTTTTTGAGATCGAGAGATGAAAATTGAAATTGAAATTTAATCATAGAGAACAATTAATTTTTGATTAGAGATAAGGTTAATTAATTACTGGATTAAGATGTAAACATCTTATGACCCTTAATATTAGTGGATTAAAACAGTAATGCTGATCTAAAATCAATTATTAGTAAGACATTCTAGTAGTAGGTTCTTAGGTTTAAGAAATTTAATTGTAATGACAGTGAAGTTGAAATTGGTTTAGAATCCACTCACAGGTAGCATCATCAGATTCAATAATCCATCATCCTTTTTGTAATTGCCAACTAGTACAAGTCCCCTTTATGTTTATTTTCCTTATCTTGAGTAATTTTTTCTTGTTTCTTGTTAATGGTTATTGTTTATTGCATTTAGTTAATTATTAGTTTAGTTAAAAATCAATTGCTTTAATTGCTAGGCTAGATAATAGAGACTAAATAGTAACTCTAGGCTTTCCCGTTCCCGTGAGATACGACCTTGATATTCACCATTGCACTAGGCTGCATCGATAGGTTCATTGTCTTAGGTGTAGTTGCATTGGTAGTGCACATCACTCTTGTTGGTGACTAATTCTCTCCTGGTCAGTGGCATATTTGAGACACATTGCACAAATTATTTTCCAAGTTATAACACTTTTTCACAAAGCCATGACATGATAAGCTTGAAATTCTACCTAAAGGTTTTCACCACTAGATTTGAATTTATCCTAAAACAAACATAAAAATATTGTTAGCAACTTATAAAGTTCATAAATGAAATAAAAAAATTATATATGTAATTTAATTACCTTCAACTTTGTCCATATTGTTTCACCATGTTATATTGATATGTCTTCCCATTTACCATCTCTAAATGAGATAGTATTCCTTAACACATATGTAACGCCCCTATTTAGTATTACAATTCCTCTGATGCAAATAGATAGGTTCGGTACATTATTCTTATTATGCTGACCCCTGTCGTCATACAGCGATGCTCGTGTCGATTAAGCGGAAGCATATGTGGCATTCTGAATGTTTATTCCTATGTGGGAGCGTCGAGGATCGCTCTTGGTTGGCGTAACCCAAATAGATTCTCAGTTATCCATTGATTAGTTGACCCGATTCACCTTGACTAACTAAATACACATACATATATCATCGATAATAACTGCGGAATGAAATCTAAAGCTGATATACATGTCTCATTATACATTCATACATTTCAATTCAAATCCATAAGTTTCAATTTGTAAGTTCTCTGAAAATCGGCGAGTTTCCTCGTAATTTGGTAAATATCCCAAATGCAGAATCACTGTTTAAAAGCGTAACAAGCGGTCGATAACGGCGATAAACATACTAATATAAATCCATACAGTAACATTAATTCATCGCTACAATCCATACATCGTCACGAGCGTCATATATACATTCAGCCTAGTCCATACATAAGTTACAAGAAACAAAATCTGATAATTAATAGTGTCATCAAAGTATATGTACAAAGCGATTCAAACTAAGCTAAATAATCCTCTGTACATCCTCCACGTCGGCCATTTATAAATGCGGGCTCTGCCACAATCACTGTTCATCACAGTACACAACCTAATGAGATATGAATCCAGGTAGAATAATTTACAATTTAAATATCATTCAAAAACGAGTTGAATACTGTGGTCTGCGAACAAAATCGTCTTCCGAAATCGATTCAGCGTGGAATACCTTATCTTTAAAATCGTTTAAACACATGGAAATTACTTGTGATATATCACAATCACAAAATCTGTTTCTTTTAAAATCGATCATAAAAATCAAATGAAATCCCATGCCTGTGTATCTCAATCCACATTGGTTACAAATCCTTTGTGGCCAGAATCTAAATCATCTTACAATTGCGTGATGCAGAGAATACCTCTCTTATCGTTGGGTGTGATCAGTAACATCAATCACGAATCAAGCCTATATTGTGAGTGTGATCCGTAACACCAATCACTCACTCGGGCCAGGGTGAGAGCTCAACATCTAGGGCGTCCCCTAGCATGTGCACATCGCCAATTCTCATCCTCATCTGATCTATTCGAACTCACATGCACTTTCGGTGGCTATTCTCGGGGTTACAGGGTATCACGCCTAAATCCGCGTTTCCAGTGTAGGTTATCCACCCTTATACTCCACTAAACCTTTCTTGGGAGTCGTCTGGTTTAGCAGCGATCCACTAACTTCGATGCGGAGGTTAAATCGATAAAAATAGTTTGGTTTAAAGCTTCGCATGCGAGGGATACTTAGCAGTAGTCCATCTGCAGGCTATCAAGTACCCAACCACTAAGTAAATCATACTAAAGGCATCTAAGCTTCGATAAACAAGGTGTCTAACATGCAATTAGGGTTTTGACACCACGGGCATGCAATTTTTTCCCATCGAGCGACAGCGATTCCATACAAATCGTCAATCGGTTAGGTATTCACTAAATCAATTACAGGGTTGGGAAGTGTAAATTATCTACGGTCTCCGTTAGGCTTCAATTCAAATCGAGGACTCTGTGAAATCTCGGTTTAAAGGCCCAATTAATTCCCAACGTGCTTTCGGATTATGGAATTCGTCCGGAAATGATCTCGGTTTCTGGGATGCACTGCGTCCGAGGAACTTCCGGCAGCGGCGCAGCCTGGTGCTACGGCGGCTTGCGGCGGTGAGTGCGGTTTGTCTCGAAAATCACACCGCGGTGGCTTGTAAGCTTCGGGGAAGTAGAATCACGGTGGTGGCACGGCGGTTCCGCGGCCGTTTGAGCGGTGTTTTCGACCACGAAGAGTCTCGCCGGCCAGGGCCGGCGTTTTGCCTCGATCCGGCGTCCGGCCTCCGCACCGGCCGGCCGAGCTGCGGAGCGGTAACCTTCGGGTTACGGTGGTAGAGCGGTGACGGTGATATGGCGTCGGACGGCGCTCCGAGTGAAAATTTACGCGATGGAGAAGCGGCGTTTCCGGCGTCTCGGCGGCCGTTAGTGGCGGTGGTTGGTTCTTGGTGGTTGTGGCGATTGGTGTCGGTTGGTACCCTTGGTGGCGGCCCACGGTGGGCTGTGGTGGCGGATTCACGGTGGAGGAAGGTGGAGAGAAAGAAGAGAGAGAGAGTGTGGTGAGAGAGAGTGAAATGGGAGAAATGGCGGGCTTTGGCGTAATTTAAAGCCTCGGGCGATCCAGGCTTTCCCGAGGCCACCAGGGGATCTTTTAGGGTGTCGGCATCCCTCCAGGCGTTGTACACGCATTTCCATGCGAAAGTCTTGGCCTCAGTCAGCGAAAGTAGCGCCACGAAACTCCTTAGTCGAGTTTACGATCGTGGGATTACATTTCTTTACGTTTGATCGTGTTTAAGCTAGCGACATACGTGTCAAGTCATTATCCTCAAAATCGTGTCGAGGCTTCGTTTGATTGGGATTAGGGTTAAAATCAAGTTTTATCTTTTAAAATTCTTTTAAATTCTTCCGAATCTTTCAGTTATTACATTCTCCCCCGCCAAAGAAATTTTGTCCCAAATTCATGCACATGCTTGATTACGGATATCTTTGTCTCATTTCATCTTCTTTCTCCCCGCGTCATTTCTGCGATCGACATCTGCCAAAAGTACCTTAACTAAAGGGATCATTTTACTTTTGTTTAGTCTTATAGTCGAGATTTGAGCAGGAGTAGATTCGTAAGTCAAATTTTCCTTTAATATTATCGGTTGATTCTCTAATACATCTGAGGATCTGGGACATATTCTGAAGTTGGGAGGCGTGGAAAACATCATGTAGGTTGGACAAATGGGGAGGTAACGCCAATTTGGTAGGCAGCGGGACCGACTCTTTGTAAAATTTGGAATGGTCTAGGAATCTAGGACTTAGCTTCTTAGTTCTTATCTGTCTGCCAATACGTGGTGAGGACACTCTCAAATCGTGATCTCCTCGTTAAATTCCAAAGGCCTTCTTCTCTTGTTAGCATAAGATTCTTGCCTCTGTTGGCGACTCTCATCTTTTCACGATCATTTTAATTTGATCGGTGGTTTCTTGCACCATTTGAGGTCTGACAATGCACTTTCCCCATCTCTACCCAACTTAAGGTGACTTACAACTCCTTCCTCTGAGGCCTCATCGATTGCCATGCCAATGGTAGAGTGATAAGCGTTATTGTATGCAAACTCTATCAGCGGCGGTGTTTATCGACTTCCTTTACGTTCAAGCACACCACGCCCTCAAACATGTCTTCAGGGTTTGAATAGTCCTCTCGGGTACCAGATAGTACGAGGATGTCATTGTGCTAAATTTAAAATTTGGGTTCTAAGGCTTCTTTGTAGGGATTGCCAAAATCTCGAAAGTAAACCTAGGGTCTCGATCGAGATACTATACTGGCGGTATTCCATATAGTCTTACAATTTCCACTAAGGTATACTTGACTAATTTCTCCGTAGATACTTTTACCATGCGGGCAAAAGTGTGCGAGACTTGGTCAACCTATCCCTTATCACCCAAATGGCATCAAATCCTGTTGGTGTTCTAGGTAATCCAACCACGAAATCCATAGTGATTTGATCCCATTTCCTCTGCAGTATCTCGAATGGCTTAAGTAGCCTGGTTTCTGATGCTACATCTTAACCTGTTGACAAGTCAAGCGAGGCATTCACATGTCAAGTGATATCTTTATGCATACCAGGCCACCAAAAATTTCTCTTTAAATCACGATACATCTTGGAAATCAAGGGGTGGATAGTGTAATGGCTTACGTGACTTCTGCTAACACTTTTTCCTTTAATTCTTGATGGTTTGGGATTACTATTCTCTTTCTAAACATTAAAACTCCATCGGTGCTAATCAGAAGTCGGGTTGATGCATATACCTCAGGATTCATCCTCGAGTTGGGCTTGTTTAATTAATTCTCGATTCGCGAGTTATCAAAAGTCACTCATCACTAATCTTTGCGGAAATGAGATTACGTTGAGGCTAAGGTTCCCAAAATCCTCAAGTAATCTCATCTCACTAATCATTAAAGCGGTTTAGTTGTAGTGACTTTCGGCTTAATGCATCACGACATTTGCTTTCTGCATGATATTTCAATTCAAAATCAAAGTCTTTCAAGTATTCTACACCTCGCTGCCTCGTATTTAATTCATACGATCAAACAAATACCTAAGGCTCTTATGATCACTATATACCTCGAATACGCGCCATACTGGGTAATGTCTCCAAATCTTTAGGGCAAACACAGCAATGACTAATTCTAAGTCATGGGTGGGATAGTTCTCCTCTGCGAGGTTTCAATTGTCGCGATGCATAAGCCCAGCTTTTCCATCACGCATCAAGAAACACAACCTAGGCCTCTAAAAGATGCATCGTGTATCTGATAAAGGGTTAGGGGTTTGGAATAATTAGTGAGGAGCGGTGGTCAATTTCTCTTTGAATCTGAAAACTAGTCTCTCACACCGTTAGCTCCATTCAAAGTCTACCCCTTCAGAGTTAGCAGGGTCAATGGCACGGTATCTGTGAAAATCCTTGAATGAATTTCCAATAATAGCAGGCCAAACCCAAGAAACTCCTAATCTCGGTGGCGTTCTAGGAGTCGATCCCAATCTATCTTGCTTCAATTTTCTTTGGGTCGCGTATTATTCCTCCCATTTACCACATGTATCTAAAAATTTCACTGCTTCAACCAAAACTCATTTCTCGACTTTGCATAGTTGTTTCTCTTCGATGTCTGTAACATATGTGTTAAAGATCTTTGGCGTATCTCGTGAGTCTTGGAATATACTAAGATATCGTCGATGAACCACAACAAATTGATCTAAATAGGGCACTTTGAAAATTCTGTTCATATAATCATAAAGGCAGCGGGTGCATTAAATCCAATCAAGCGGCATCACTAAAAGCTTCGTAATGGTAGTATCTTGTCTGAATCTTGTCTTGGGAATATCCTCCTCTCTAACCCTAATCTAGTGGTATCGACCTTAAATCTATCTTAGAAAATACAGTCGCCTTGCAAGCGATCAAACAAATCGTCGATAAACAATGGGTATTTGTTCTTAATGGTCACCTTATTCAATTATCGATTAATCAATACAGTCTTAAACTCAGTCTTTCTTCTTTCACGAATAAGGCGGAGCTCCCCGTGGTGATACACTTGGCTAGCGAACCCACTTCTCCAACATGTCTTGATTTGGACTTTTAATTCTCTCGGTCTGCGGGGCCATGCGATGCGAGTCATGCTTGTGGACCGCTCCGAGGAATTAGGTCAATGGTGAATTCTATCTCTACTAGGTGGTGGCGGTTTACAAATTTCCAAAGGAAATACCTCAGGAAAGTAAGCTAACTGTCGAGATTTGACTTAATCTATCCTGTAATTCTACCTCGGAGAGATTGAGGACATATCACCTATCTCACAAGCTCTGTCATTACCACGTAAATGCGTTATCTAGATAAGTAATTGTCCGCCGGAACAATTCAACAAGACGATTCTAGTGCCAATCCATTCCCAAAATAACGTCGATCACGACAATGGTATACACCTTAAGTCCACAAGAAATAAGGTATCTTCAATGGTTAAAGGGCAATTTAGGCATATTAGGGGGCATGGAAGTGGCTACTCCCAAAGGGTTGTGGATATGTATGAGTCCGCGAGGGCAAGGTTTGAGCAGGTAATCTCATTAGTTCTGCATGCATCGACAATAAAGGAGTGCGTAGCACAGAATCAAACAATACTATCAAGAAAAATTATAAATTTTACCTCTGCACCTGCATCAAGCGGGGACTGTCGGCGTTGGCGGCATTCATGGTAAAAACTCTCCCTGAGCTTGTGGTCTTCGGCCAATTTGCGGATGTCGGTGATTCCGTAGAAGGCGATGTCTGGCCATGTGTCTGTGCCTCACTCTATAACCTTTGGAGGAGTCGATGCAGCGGGGTTGATTTGGATGTCTGGTACCACGCCGACAAAGAGTATTATCGAATCGCCTCCACTTTGCTTTACTAGAAGCCCCTGGTTGCGGTTTAAACATCAGCTTCTTACATTGATTTACTAGCTTATGCGGGCAGGTTCCTGTCTGTGTGTCATATTTTGAGCTTTGTTTACGTTCTAAATTCTTGCTCGAGTGCACTTATTCACGGTGTGGCAAAGTCTCGAATCTCGGGTATGGCCCAGTGAGTCTTCATAGGTAGATCGAGGCCTTCTTCTAGTTGTTTAAACTTTCCAAGCCTCGTCGTAATGCATTAGCGAGTAAGTAGAGTACCTTGATAATTCCTCAAAGCGTTTGAGATACTCGTCAAGCGGCACGCCTCACTGGGTGAGCTTGAGAGCTAGGCTTCCTTTGCTTGTTTCACGCTCTCGGGGATATCTTGATCCATGAAGACTCTCTTGAAAGATTCCCAAGTCGATTGGGATGCCTCGGCTCTCCATCAATTCTTTGTGCATCTGTCCACCAAAGTTAAACCGTCCTTGGCATATATGTTGCATATGTGACTTTCTGTTCTTTATCGCACTGCAACAACCTGAAAATCTTTTCAATTCCTTTTATCCAAGCTTCCTGGTGGTTCGGAGGCACTGTGAGCGGAGGAGATGGACTGCTCACGGAATTCAATCCATCCACGATATAGTGGATTCTGTTGGGTGGCTCAAAGTCGTTTCTCGTCTGTCTACATCATCTGCTTTCTTTGTCTCATTGCATTGTGTGGTAGTGGCTGGTCTCTCATGGAATCGGCCGTTAATCGATAGATTCCATCATCTCACGCATGCTCGACCTCAGTCTCCATGCTACCCTTTACCTGGCGCCACGGCCACATTGCCTTGGCCTTCCCACAGGCCTCGTGTGGCGTCCACGCTGGAATACGCCATGTTTATCGTCACGAAACAAGCGGATCGATCTGCACGGCAATAATTAACGAAGTGCATCAAAATCATTAGTTCATTATCAATTCAAATCGAGGTCTATCATGCAGGTCGAATCAATCAAAATCCTAAAGGCGCAAGCGAAGATTTAAAGTCTAAGTCCACTCATCGGAAGATTAGGTAAAACGAGGCTCACGATACCATAATTATAACGACCCTAATCGTCATACGCGATGCTCGTGCGATTAGCGGAAGCATATGTGGCGTGCGAATGTTTATTCCTATGTAGGAGCGTCGGGGATAAACTCTTGGTTGGCGTAACCCAAATAGATTCTCAGTTATCCATTGATTAGTTCGACCACGATTCACCGCGCGACTAACTAAATACACATACATATATCATCAATAATAACTGCGGAATGAAATCTAAAGCGATATACATGTCTCCATTATACATTCGTACACATTTCAATTCAAATCCGTAAGTTTACATTTGTAAGTTCTCCAGAAAATGCAGCGAGTTTCCTCGTAATTTAATCATATCCCAAATGCTGAGAATCACTGTTTAAAAGCGTAACAACCAGTCCAATAACGGCCGATAAACATCTTAATATAAATCCATTACAGTAACATTAATTCATCGCTACAATCCATACATCTTTGCATGCGAAAGCGTCATATATACATTCGCCTAGTCCATACATAAGTTACAAGAAACAAAAATCGATAATTAATAGTGTCATCAAAGTATATGTACAAAGCGATTCAAGCTTTAGCTAAATAATCCTGCAATACATCCTAAACGTCGGCCTCGGTATCGTGCAGGCTCTGCCACTGTCACTGTTCATCACAGTACACAACCTAATGAGATATGAATCAGGTAGAATAATTTACAATTTAAATATCATTCAAAAAACTAGTTGAATACTCAGCGGTCACGAACACGAAATCGTCTTCGAAATCGATTCAGCAGTGGAATACCTTATCTTTAAAATCGTTTAAACACATGGAAGTGCGGCAATATATCACAATCTCGGAAATCTGTTTCTTTTAAAATCGTCGTAAAAATCAAATGAAATCCCATGCCTGTGTATCTCGAATCCACATTGGTTACAAATCCCTTTGTTAGAATCTAAATCATCTTCTAATTGCACGTAGTCTAGAGAGAATACCTCTCTTATCGTTGGGTGTGATCCAGTAACATCAATCACCGAATCAAGCCTATATTGTGAGTGTGATCCGTAACACCAATCACTCACTCGAGGCCAGGGTGAGAATCAACATCTGGGGCGTCCCCTAGCATGTGCACATCGCCAATTCTCATCCTCATCTGATCTATTCGAACTCACATGCACTCGGTCGGCTATTCCTCGGGGTTCTAGGGTATCACGCCTAAATCACAGCGTTTCCCAGTGTAGGTTATCCACCCTTATACTCCTAAACCTTTCTTAGGGTCGATCTGGTTTAACGATCCTAACTTTCGGTCTGGAGTTAAATCGATAAAAATAGTTTCGTTTAAGCTTCTGTGCTGAGGATGTACTTAGTAGTCCCATCTAGGCTATCAAGTACCCACCACTAAGTAAATCATACTAAAGGCATCTGGCTTCGATAAACAAGGTGTCTAACATGCAATTAGGGTTTTCAGCACCAGACGCATGCAATTTTTTCCCATCAGCGGCCGCGCATAATTCCATACAAATCGTCTAAATCGAGTTAGGTATTCACTAAATCAGTTAGGGTTGGGAAGTGTAAATTATCCTGCACGGTCTCCGGTCAAACTTCAATTCAAATCGGGACTACAGTGAAATCTCGGTTTGAAGGCCCAATTAATTCCCAACGTGCTCGGATTATGGAATTCGTCCGATGATCTCAGTTTCTCGGGATGCGCGTCCGGGGAACTCAAACGACGGCGCTGCAGCGGCGCCGCGGCGGTGTGCTGCGGCGCCGCAGCGGTGATGAGAGTGCGGTTTGTCTCGAAAATCACACCCGCGGTGAAGCAGTAAGCTCGAGTCAGAATACGGTGGTGGCACGGTTCCACGGCCGTTTGAGCGGTGTTTCAGACCACGAAGAGTCTCGCCGCGGACGGTGTTTTGCCTCGATCCGGGCGCGTCCGGCCTCCTTCGGCGGCCGAGCTCTTTGAAGCGGTGGCGGCTTCGGGCTACGGTGGTAGAAGGCGGTGGCGATCCAATCGGCGTCCGGACGGCGTCGACAGGAAATTTCGGCGCGATGGAGAACGGCATTTTACGGCGTCTCCGGCGGCCGTTAATTGGCGGTGGTTGGTTCTTTGGTGGTTGTGGCGTTTGAGCGATGGTGTCGGTTGGTACCCTTGGTGGCGGCCCACGGTGGGCTGTGGTGGCGGATTCACGGTGGAGGAAGGAGAGAGAAGAGAAGAGAGAGAGTGTGGTGAGGAGAGAGTGAAATGGGAGAAATGGCGGGCTTTCGGCGTAATTTAAAGCCTCGAGCGATCAGAGCTTTTCCCAGGCCACCGGGGATCTTTTAAGTGTCGGCATCCCCTCAGGCGTTGTACGCATTTCCATGCGAAAGTCTTGGCCTCGCGTCAGCGAAAGTGGCGCGAAACTCCTTAGTCAGTTCGATCGCCGGGATTACATTTCTTTCTGTTTGATCGTGTTTCTAGCTTCAAGCGACCTTCTGTGTCAAGTCATTATCCTCAAAATACGTGTCAGGCTTCGTTTGATTGGGATTAGGGTTAAAATCAAGTTTTATCTTTTAAAATTCTTTAAAAATTCTTTCGAATCTTTCCCGTTGTTACACTTATCCTTTTATTTAATTAATGTCTGAGTAGTTATACCACTAAGTTTCACTAAGCGAATTAGGTTCAGGATCTTTTGCTCAGATTAAAGATGTATGCACAGTGGAATAAAAAGAAAAACGACACTACACAGCAAAAATTTAAAACTTTCATGTAATTCAAATAAATACATGTCCAATAATGTCCATTATATTTCTTGCAAACATGTACCAAGATATCTGAAGTACCCGTCTGTCAGGAGTCAGGAGACAACAATCCTGTCACTCAAACCCCTTTACAAATTACTAAGGATAGACCAATCCTTCACATATCCCTTCCCCAGTTGTTTTCCATTTACATTCCATGTCTACACCCAAAAGAATAGTCCTAATTCTAAATTAAATATATCTAGACTAGGACCCGAAATTGGGTTACAAAAATTTTTCCTTAAACCAAAAAGAAACTTATATCTCCCGGCCTTGCTAAGCATCTGCATCTAATACATATTAGCATATAAATGAGAAACACAAGTTTTCCAGTAGCTTAACAATTTGGGTTTTAAAAATAACTAATATGTATTATGATGCAAGCACCAAAATATTTAATTATACATTCTTAGGATATGTAAAAACACAACATTATTCATAAACACAACTTGGCAAGCAATGTATGATCAAAATAAATTTTAATGTGAGAAATAATATTCCTTTCAAATAAAACATCTTTGCTTACTATAAAACGCATTATCACAAAATTAACAAAATCATTTATGCTTATCATTCTTAACTTACTTGTATTCATTAGTTGTGCATACTTGGGCACTGTGGAAACTTGACCACCTTTATAAAATTCCTTGTGCACACTTGGGCACATGTGGACACTTGGCCGCCTTTAAAATTCTTTGTGCACATTTGGGCACATGTGGACACTTAGCCACCTTTAAAATTCTTTGTCAATTTTCAGTGGAAAATTTTCCTTTCTTGAAATTAATACTAGTGTACATTTCTTTAAAATTTTAATGTCTTCAAGAATAAGTTCACCTCACTTGGGAATTAATATTAATGTACATTTTTTTGAATATTCTCTTAACTCCAAAAATAATTTCCCTCTCTTGGAAATGAATGCTAATGTACATTACTTGAAAAAAATTCTATTAATTTCAAAAATAATTTCCCTTTTCTTGGAAATTAATGTAAATGTACATTTCTTATAAAAATTCTAATAATTTCAAGGATAATTTCTCCTTTCTTAGAAATTAATTCTAATGTACATTTCTTATTAAGATTCTAGTATTTTCAAGAATAATTTCTCCTTTCTTAAAAATTAATTTTCTTATATAATTCTACCAAGTTTAAGAATAATTCCCTTCCTTGAAAATAATAATAATATCCTTTCTTATAAAATTCTACTAAGTCAAGAACAATTTCCTTTCTTTCAATAAAAAATTCCCATATTTTTTTGAATTAATATCATGGTGCATAGCTTATAGATTCCAAGAATAAATTTCATGGACTTGGGCTAGGGAGATTCGTTAATTTGCAATTCAATTTCCTTCTTTTATTCCTTACTAACACCATTAAATGGTAGGGTTTCTTTCCTTATGGTTATCATGAATTTAGCATTATCTAATCCTAATCCTTTTCCAACAACAATGCACATGCTATCTCATCCACCAACATCCCAAATAATCACACATGCTTAGCCAACATACATATATTTTTTCAAGAATGTAGGGAGACAATTATATTCCATAGAAAGCTTGTAAAGACATATTGGTTGCATAAACTAAAGCATGGAACACAAATCTTAAATTGTTAACCTACCTCTATGATGCCCTAAGATGGGTGTCTTAACTCCTCCTTTAAATTCTTCCCTTGCTCCTTGGCTTCCTTTCTTAATCACCTTTACCCTTTCTCCTCATAAAGGACTTTGTGTTTTCTCAAGACAAAACTCACGCTGCTCTTTCTTCCCTTTCTCTCTTCTTTTCTTTTCATGTATGGTTGTTGCATGCATGTAAAATGAAGTTCTCAACTCCCTTTTGTCTCTTTTCTTTGGGTTACGTGTGCATACATCCTTGTAAGAATAAAATTTCCAATTTCAGTTCTCTTTTCTTTCTTCACGTGTAATCTAGCAGCACATTCTTTATTATTATTTTTGTTTATTTCTTGTTTATTATTAATTTAACCTTGCTTATGCCACATGTGTACTTCCAAGTACAATTTGTGTTGCTTGCAAGTTACCCTATCCTTTTTCTTTCACGCCATCCCTCATAAGCTGCACCTTTCTTCTTTCTTTTTCCTTCTTAATTTCACCTACATCTTTTGGTATGCTTAAGCATGGTGCACATGTACCTATCTTAAAAAATTCTACACCTCTTCTTCTTTGGCTCTTTGGTCACGCTAATGGTAGGCAAGGAGGAAGAAACATCAGCTGCACTTTCTCTTCTCTTTTTCCTTGTCTTTTTCATGTGGGTGCATGAAAATTCTGCACCAAGTGTACTTGGAGATACTTTTTTTCTTTCTTGCAAGTTACTCCATCTCTTTGGTTACTCCACTTTCACGTGCACTCTCCTTCCTCACCAACTCTTTGTGTTTTCTCTTAGAGTCACGCTACACTCTATTCCTTTCCCCTCGCGTAAAATCCCTCTTCCTTTCTCATTCTATTTTCAATTCAGCCATCATGTGCATGCAAGGTACACAAACACACACACACATGAATTTTCCTTCTCTATGTTGGAAGCAATTAAAGGGAGGGGAATGTGTTTCACACGTTATTCTTTCCCTAGCCGTGTGGTTTATACATTTTGTAAAAATTTTCTGCACTTCATGCTTAATTATTTTCCTTTCTTATTTATATTTTCATAATCCCCCATGTCATCAAGTGTAGCCTTTTATCCATTGCCATCCTTCTATTACCCATTGACCATTTGAAATTAAGGCTAAGGGGAATTTTATTGCTCTTCTCCTTTTGGCCGTGTAGTTTAACTCACACACACATATATATATATTTATGTTTTAAAAAATTCACATGCTCCATCAATTTCACATGTAGGTCTTGCAATTGCCATACACTTCTTCTTCCCCTTTGCACTTATGGTTAGAAAATTCTGTACTCTTGTTTCCATTTTTACTCCACCAAAAGTACATGTAATATAAATATATTTATTTGTTGCATGCATAAATCTTTATATATAATTAATTCCCATCCTTCTTCCTATTGCCCCTTGGTCTCACGCATGATACATATTTTAGTATCTTTTCTTCCTAGTTCATGTGTTCCTTCTTCCCTCACTTCACGTGAAACCCATGCAAGGCCATAATTCCTTATACTTCTTTTATTTCAAACAAATCTCCCTCTCCTTCAATTCACGTGTGCTTTCCCATGAATATTTAATGGCTATTTCTTCATGGCATTCCCACATGTTCTTAGCCGTGTGGTTCACATTTATATTAATTTTTTTTTTTGCATCCCTTCTTCCCAATTGAACGTGTAGATTTTATGTGCATTTTGGTTTGCTTTTCTCTTGGCACTTAGGCTAGGTGACTCAAAAGGAGACATAGATAATTAAATTAAGCACCTAATTTTATGCAAGATTATCTTTTAGTATACCCATTTTGAGCCATTAAATTATGCAAGCAAATTCGCTCCTCTTTATGCTAATTCATCTAATTAATTACGAAGTATTTAATTTATAGCTAATCATTAAATGACACCAATAATTCCATCTAATTTAAAGAATATTAATTTAGACTAATTAAAGTTATGGAGTGTTACATCCACAATAGCTAGCAAGAAGGCTCTCCCCATTTCCTATAGGCCTTTTGACATCCTCAGCTATATTTATTTCAATCTTTGAACTAATATTTGTTAAAATGTCAACTTATTTACATCTATCCAAACTTATAATCTTCCTAGTCAAGCTAGAAAAAGTTTAAAAGCATTTGAAAAAAAAAGAAAACAATTAGAATTTGTCACTTGCATCCCTTAATCCTAAAATATGCACACAAAAAAACCTGCATTATTAGGTTGTGTAAGTGAAAGTTGTTGTGTAGGAGGCTAAGAAGAAACCTTATCCCTATCACTTCTTCTGAGTCTAAGGCTACGTGGACCTCTCCCACCTCCCTCGTCTTTACCTCTACCAGGTCTTATCATTAATTACCTCTAACGTAACATCTACTCCTTCTATTCATGAGAGATGTTTGTTATCTATTAAATAAATTAAATACTTGTGTATGTTGAATTAGATATACATGTAATTGCATCAAAGGACTAAATTGAAAAGAAAATAATAGGAATTAAAATGAAAATGAAAAGGTTACGTTGAGGAAGCTATGTAAGCTTTCATTAGACTAGTGGTAATGAAATGTAATTTTAGCCAAAAGAGAAGTTACTGTAGCTAACTAGCTTTTGAAAATTCTCGCCAAGGTTTCAGGGGCAAAAATGTAATTCTTCGTATGGTTAGAGAAGTTGCTAATTGAGGCTAGATGATCAAAATTTGACCTTAACATAAGCTAAGAGTTATAGTTTCTCTGACTACTTGGACCACCTATATATAAAGGCTAAATATCAAAGTCCTTACCATTTCCACCCTAAATTCAAATTCCTAGAGAGAGAAATAAAATGAGTTAGAGAGTGAAAGGGAGATAATTTGAAGGAGAAGGAGTTTAGTGTGAATTCCAGTGTAAGCTAAAGTGGGAATTAGCATCAGGGAAGCTTAAGAAGGCATATAACATTAGTAGCACATCATTTAACAAGCAATAGATAGTAAACAATTTGATTCCCTTTATTTTGAAAAGTATTCTTCACTTGGTTAAAAATAATGATTTTGATACTATCAAGTTAAGAGAGGGATTTAAACCTACATTCTTTGTGTTTTTAACTTCTATTGGGTTTTTTATGCTGATTAGATGTACCTAGAAATGCTTTTTTCAGATTGTGTGGAATGGGTTGCATAAATCACCAAGGTTGACTTGAGTTGAATCCATTGTGATGGATGATTTTGAGCATATAAATGAGTTTTAATGTAGGACAAATAAGGATTTGGTATTAGAAACTAATCTCATGCTTTTTCTAAACTTGAAAAGAGGTGAAATCGAGATTTTGTAACATTTCATAATAGCAAAACCGAAGTTCAAGATCCTGCAAGTTGACTTCCATGTTCTTCAGTTTGATATTTTCCAGGAAAAAATAGGTAGCAGTCGACTGCCAGCTCCTGGAAGCTGACTATCGAGCCATCAGCTGTAAGAATCGAAAACATTTTGAAAGAGTTTTAAAGGATAAAATAGAATTTTTATCCCTAATTGCTTTTAAACAAAACTTGGCATGACTTTCGAGGATAGTAAATTGAAACAGAAGGTTGTTCAAAGTCAGAAACATGATTAAACAGAAAGAAATGCAATCCGGCGATCAGAAACTGACGGAAGAAGTTTTGTGCTTTAATTTCGTTGACGGAGGCCAAAAATTTTGCATAGAAATACGTGCCAACATCTGGAAGGATGCCAACACCCTAAAGTATCCCCGAGTGGTCCGGGAAAAGTCAGAATCATCGCCAGAGGCTTTAAATTACACGAATTCCCTCCATTTCTCTCTCTCTCCTCACCACACTTTCTCTCTCCTCTCTCTCCTCCTTCCTCCACCGTGAACCGCCACCACAGCCACCGTGGGCCACCACCAAGGACACCAACCGACTGCCCTCACTGCCCACAACCTCCAGCAACCACCCATGGCCACCAACGGCCGCCAAAGTCGCCAAAAAAATGCCATCTTTCCCCTCCACCGCTAGAAATTTTGCCAGCTTAGGTCACCGCCATCCGTCACCGTTGACCGTCACCGCCTCCACCACCGTGTAGCTTGAGCTGCCAGCTTCCTCCAGTAGCTCGCCAACGACGAATAGACCAGATCGAGGGAATCTCTGTCTGCCGTGCGAGAATCTTCGTGGCCAGAAAATGCTGTCCAAACGATCGTGAACCGTCGCGCCACCATCATATTCGCACTCCTGAACTTGCGGGCTTCACCGTGGTGTCATTTTCGAGGCAAACTGCACCCCTTCGCTGTGCGCCACCGTACGCCGCCGTGACGAAGTTTCTGGACGTACATCGGGAGAAACCGAGACCACCATGACGCAGAATTCCATCATCCGATCACATTGTTAAGGTCCAATTTCCCAAAAACTAATGATATCTGATTGAAATAGCTGTCGAATGTAATTAGGCAATAAATTAACCTAGGTATTTGAGTAACCGGATTTATGATCAGAAAATGGATGACGTGACGAGTCTGAATATTTAATTTCATGTCCAGGAAATTAATTGGGCTTAAAAATTGAGACTTCATGAGATTCAGAATTGATTTGGAGTGACAGGAGACCAGGTAGGATAATTTACGCTTCCCGAACCCTAGATTTGACTTAGTGGATACCTGATTGATTTAGATGATTTGCATGGATTTGCATGCTGCTTTCAATGGGATAAATTGCATGCCTGTGTGCTGAAAACCCTAATTACATGTTAGACGAGTTTTTTATCGAGTTTATATGCCTTTAGGACGGGTTTACTTAGGGTTGGGTACTTGATAGCCGGTATGGGACGGCCGTTAAATATCCCTAGTACAGGGAGTTTTTAAACGAGATTATTTTTATCAGATTTAGCCTGTACTGAGTTAGGGATTACGCGTTAAACTAGGACGACCCTAAGAAAGGTTTAAGGAGTATAAGGGGGGATAGCCTACACGGGGAAACGTTGTGATTTAGGCGTAATACCCTAGAACCCTGAGGAATAGCCGACCGAGTGCATGTGAGTTCGAATAGACTGTATGAGGATGAGAATTGGCGTATGTTCACATGCTAGGGGACGCCCTAGATCTTGATTCTCACCCGGTCCTTGAGTGAGTGATTGGTGTTACGGATCACACTCATAATATAGGCTTGATTTGGGTGATTGGTGTTACGGATCACACCCAACGATAAGAGAGGTATTCTCTCTAGACGACATGCAATTAGATGATGATTTAGACTTGGTTATAGCGAAAGTGTAACCAACGTGGACTTAGATACACCGGGCATGGGATTTTACTTGATTTTGATGAATGATTCTCAAAGAAATTGATTTTTATGATTTTGATTAATTTCCGCGATTTCCATGTAATAAAATGATTTTAAAGATAAGGTATCTCACTGTTTTCGAACTGATTTCGGGAAGACGATTTCGGTGTTCGCACCGCTGGGTATTCAACCAATTTTTGAATGATATTTGAATTTGTAAATTATTCTACTGGGATTTTATATCTCATTAGGTTGTTTACTAGGATGAACAGGGACAAGGACAGGAACCCAGATGATAGATGATGATGCCGTGGTGATAGACAGGAGAATGACTTAGTTTAGGCTTGAATCGGCTTGTATATATATGCTTTGATGATGTTGCTGTATAATGGGTTCTGTTCTTTATATTTTCTATATGGATTGGATTGGTCGTACATGTATAAATCAGGTGTTTTATATTGACTGTATTGATGGGATTAACGCTATTTTTATGGATTTCTGTGAATTATGTTTATTGCTATTGTTGGACTGGCTGTGTAAATGTAAACAGGTGATTCTTTGTATTTTGGACATGATCGAAATACAGAAGAAACTCTGCCGAATTTTCGGTAGGGTTTACCATTGTAAATTTATGGATTTAAGTCGAAATATGTATGAATGTATAACGTGACATGTATATCAGTTTTAGATTTCATTCCAAAGTAATTTGTGATGTATGCATGTATAATTAGTTAGTTGCGTGTGAATTAGGGTTGAACGGAATCCGAATGGACAACGGAGAGTCTATTTGGGTTATGCTCAACCAGTAGCGATCCCCTGACGTTCCCACATAGGGAATAATCATTTAGAATAACCCATATGCTTCTGCTAATCAGATGAGGATTGTATATGTCGTATTAGGGGGTCGTTACATTAGCCACTGACTACCATCTTACAGAAGCTTAACAGTTACAACACCCCCAATCTTATAGCCTTTCTCTTGTTTATTAAATAAGCCATTTCGCTACAAGACTGGTGTGTTACGCTCACTTTTGTCCTTAATTATTACATAAGCTCATAGGATCACTGTTATCTCACACAGATTATTTCCTCTTTGCCGTTTGAGTGGATCATGATGCTATGAAATCACCACCCCTTACCAGTGGATCATATTTCCAGTATACTATTTCCTATATATAGACTAGGATGATTTGGTTTGTACTTATGATTATGCTAAATTCTAAGTAAATGTCCCTTCAATGGCCTTATTAAATTACACTAACTTAGAATTTGCAACCATCATAATATTTTCAAAATTTCTTATATTCGAGTGGATGTTTAACCATCAAAATTTATGACACAACTGTGGAATGCCCAACAACTATCCCATACCGATAATTGGTCACTCGGTTACAAGCCTATCTATCTTAGAATATATATTGGAAATACTTCGTCTTAGTTCTCTTCTTTTTCCTTTTATTTTTTCCTTTCTTTCCTTTCCTTTTTCATTCCTTTCCTTTTTTTCCTTTTTCATGATACTTCTTTGAATACACACACACACATATTTTCTTTCTTTCATTTTCATGATGCTTCTTTCATAATATATATATATATACTTTCTTTCTTTTACTTTCATATTTTTCTCAACATATCTATATATACATATAAATATCCTTTTCTCACAATATATATATGTATATATAAATACATCATTCCCTTCTTGTTGGAATACACTTTCAAGGTTAGAATTTCATGGCTATGGAAGGTAATTCATCAAGCATATCATCATAAACATCATTTTCTCTCCCTCTCATACTTATGGATGAAGAAAGAAATACACACATGGACTTAATTCATGCAAAATTTTTCCCATGGTGTCCCTTAAGCTCTCGACCAACATTCAAAAAGAGAGGGAATAAGGGAGTTTCAAACCATTTCTTCCCTTTCTCCCATTTTCATCAACATATAAGCATAAAAACATAATTTTCTATCCATATTCATGCCAATCATAACCTTAAACAATCAATCGAACATGAAGGGTTCATTCGTGAAACATGGTGAACCAAACTATCACCTTTCAATATTTCATTCAAACAACAATTATAGCATTCACAAATGTAATCTCCGCATTTTTCCCTGATTTTTAGGTATTATTTAAATTTAAAAATTTAGCAGTTTTATGCCCAAAATATTGTAATAAATTGGCCTAAATTTTTGAAAATGAGAAAGGGCTAGACTGAAACAAAAAGTCAGGAATTAAAGTGAAAGGAAGAAAGGTTTCACTAAAAGATGAAAACGTAATCAGTATGTTGTCAAAATATCCAAAACATAATGATTTCACCTGAAAAATATCTAGAAGTCATAATAACTTTAGAAAAATATTTGAGGGTAAAATGGATAATTTTTACCCAAGGGTAAAATGGTAATTTCACCTAAAGGTAAAATGGTAATTTCACCTAAGGGTAAAATAAGAATTTTACCACAAGGGTAAAATTGTCATTTTACTTAGGAAAATTATGATAAATTCTTTCAAAGATATTCCCCTATATTTTTGAAAATTATGAAAACAAGAAAAAGGGTAAAATAGTCATTTTGACAAAAGGGTAAAATGGTAATTTTGCACTAAAGGTAAAATGGTAATTTTACACCTTAGCAGTAAAATTGTCATTTCATCATGAAAATATTTATGAAATTTATATTCTTCCATTTTCCCAAAATTTGAAACAAAAAGTGAAAGAAAAAGTGAAGAAAGAGGGCAATTTAGTCATTTGAGCGTTAGGGGCATAATGGTATTTTGCCACCTAATTTAAAACTCAAAGCTTCTTCCTCCTTTAGGCTAGAGAAAATGACGTGCAAGGGAGAGTAGAGGAAGACGTGTAACACCCCATGTTCTCTTGATTGTCTTAAATTTATGTTTCATAATTAATTGGATAAGTTACCATAAAGTGTGGTTAATAGCTTGCATAATTTGATGGCTAGAAAAAAAATGTGTGTGCTAAAAGCTAATATTGCATAAAATTTAGGTGTCTAATTTAATTCCCTATTCTTCCTTTTGTGTCACCTAGCTTAATTGCCAAAGACAAAAATCAAACATTAATAAATATATGTATATGCACGGCAAGGCAACTAAGAAAGGAAAGAAGAATAAAGCATTTCAATATATATATATATATGCACCCATCGGATGAAGGGGCAAATGGAACCCTATGTGTGCCTTGCATGAGATGCAAGTCTTACGTGAAGTAAGAAAGGAAAAGACATGCAGCCATCAATGATATTGAGGAAAAAGTGCTCAGCGTCCCTCTTTCCTTAACTGAGTAAGATTACTTAAATTGAAAGCAAGGAGGGCTGTACTTGAGAAAAAAAAGGAGGAACACGTGTAGCTAGGAAATAATTCTAAATAAGGATGAGAAATGGTGTAGCCTCTCAGTACCCAAATGGATAGCGTATCTGAGGAAAATGGAATTGAAATGCATACATGAAAACATGCATGGCATAGCATTTGGTGAGAGAGAGATGAGCTTACGTGACTCCTCTCCTCCTTCCCTTTAGCATGTTCAAGTGGGCAATGTAAGAGAGCAAGGAAATGCAAGTTGTACTTGAAAGTACACTCATGGCAATTAAACAATAAGAATAGAAAGAAAGTGCAGCGTGAATGTTGGAATAAGCAGCACTAAAACCTCACATGAACCATGGAATAATAAGGATAATTGAGAGTAAGGAGGAGAGGGGAGTGTGGCGTGAACATGGGATTAAGTAATACAAAATTAGCAAGAAAGGTGAGCTGCACTTAGACTACACGCAAGGCCATGAAGGAAGAAATTAAAGGATAATAATGAAAAGTGAAGAGGGGATGTGGAATTCCTTTAGCCGAATGGAGTGAAGAAAGAAATGGAAAGATAAAACCACATGGAAAATTTCATCAAAAGAAAAGAGCAAGTGCAGCGTCCCATTTCCTTTAACTTGGCTGAATAGAAAATGCAATGAGAGAAGGAAGTTAGCATGAATTCCTTTCTCTTTCCCCCTTGGTGTGAGCAAGTGTCTAAGCTTAGAGTGAAAGGGAAGTAAAGTGTACTTAGAAGTACACATGTGGCAATTAGATAAGAAAAAAAAAAGAAGAGGATAGGAATATGTAGTGTGAATATGGGAAGAAGTAACCCAAAGATTTCAAGCAAGGAAGTCTACACTAAAAACCACATGTGAGGCCATTGGACAATAATGATAATAACCATAATAATTAAGGAGAAGGTGGGCAACATTCCATGAGCCATTGGTCAATAAACAAGAGGAAATGAAATTGAAATTTCCACATACTTGCATGCACACACATGGAGGAAAGGAGAAAGAGAGAGAGAGCATTACACACATGAAGAAAACACCTACACACGGCAAGTGCATTCAAAACAAAATGATAGAGTGGCTTGAGTATTAAAAATAAAATACAAAAGTTTGTAAGAAGGGAAAAAGTAAAGTGGGCTAAGGAAAGAAGAGGTAAGGGAGTAAAGGAAAGAGTCAAAGGAAGCTAATACAAGTTTACTTGTGTTCATCCTTGAGGTAGGTTAGCGATTCAATAACTTTTGTTCCATGTTTTAGAGTACATGCATTATGATTTTTCCAAGATTTCATGGAACTTGAGTTACTTTTCTACATTCTTGAAATATGAATGTCCCTTGGCTAAGCTTGCATGATAAATAGAGGTGGTGGTTGATGTGTTAAAGTTGACATTGATGTTTTCATGAAAGAACCTAGAACAAGAGGTTATTGAAATATCATATGTTACAAGGCAAATGTCTCTGTGTATTGGAATAGACGTTATGATTCCCATGATAGAACTATTGTTGGTAAATGTAGCATTTATAAAAGAAAGCTTAAACCTAAGATAACGTGGGAAAATTGTATTCTTGTATAATTAATAAATATGCTAAGTTATGGATAGCACAATAGAAAAAGGAAGCCTAATTAGTATGTGATGAAAACTTGACATTCTCCTGGTTATTTTACTAAACCGAAATGGCCTTAGTATGGTAGGAAATCTTTTAATGGGAATTGTGTAAGGGAGAATTCAATTCGGTTTAGACCAAAAGAAGAAAAGAAAATATAGCAATGTGTCATGAAGAGTCCTAAATATAGTTATGGTATCTTAATGGTCGAATCTAACAAGGAGTGCAATAAAATGTATTTTATGAAAACTAAATGCAAGAGAGTTCAAAATGATAAAAATAGAAGAAATTGTCAATGATATGATTGCACAATTTAAATATAAGGAGACACCATAAAGATTTTAATGCATAGTGTCATTTAGTAAAAGTGTGACCTAGTGAGGTGTGGCTGAAGGTGCTCTATACCCATGACCTAGTGTTCACGACGATTTTATACAGGTGGCCAAGTGTCCACGATTCATGAGGTGTGACGAAGGTGCTCCACACATGTGGCCTAGTGAGGTGTGGCCAAAGGTGCTCCATACCTATGACCTAGTGTCTATGATGTTTTTATACATTTTGAAGTACCTGTCATACCATTAATAAAGTTATATTAAGCGGATTAGGTTCGGGATCTTTTACTCAGATTAAAACTCGTACACGCAGTAGAATAAAAAGAAATACTAAACTACACAGCAAAAATTAAAACCTTCATGTAATGTAAATAAATACATGTCTAATAAAGTCAATTACATTCTGTAAACATGTACCAAGATATATGAAGTACCTGTCTATCAGGAGTCAAGAGACAACAATCCTATCACTCAGACCCTTTTAAAAATTACTAAGGATGGACCGGTCCTTCACATATCCCTTCTATTGCCCAAAGAATAGTCATAATTTTAAACAATATGTCTAGACTAAGCCCAAAATAGGGGTTACAAAAATTTTCTCTAAACCCAAAAGAAACTTCTATCTCGCAGCCCTGCTAAGCTTCTGCATCTGATACATATTAGCATATAATGAGAAACACAAGTTTCCCAATAGCTTAAAAATTTGGGTTTTAAAAACAACTAATATGTATCAGGGTACATGCACCAAAATATTTGATTCTACATTATCAAAATAAAAATATAATATTGTGCATAAAAATAGATTGGCAAGCAAGGTATGATCAATTTAAATTCTAATGTGAGGAGACAATATTTCTATAAAATAAAACAACTTTCATGCTGTAAAATTACGTTATCATAAGGTTTCAAAATCCATTTATGCTTATCATTCTTAATTTACTTTTATTCATTAGTTGTGCACACTTGGGCACTGTGGACACTTGGCCACCTTTAAAATTCTTTGTGCACACTTGGGCACATATGGACACTTGGCCACCTTGAAAATTCTTTGTGCACACTTGGGCACATGTGGATACTTGGCCACCTTGAAAATTCTTTGTGCACACTTGGGCATATGTGGACATTTGGCCGCCTTAAAAATTCTTTGTGCACAATAGGGCACATGTGGACACTGGGCTACCTTTAATTTCAATATCTTCAAGGATAAAATTCCTCTTTCTTGGAAATTATTATTAATGTACTTCATTTGTGAAAATTCTATTAATTTCAAGGATCATTTCTCCTCCCTTAGAAATAGATTCTAATGTATATTCCTTATGAAAAATTCTAATATTTCAAGAATAATTTCCCCTTTATTGGAAATAAATTCTCATGTACATTCCTCAAGAAAATTCTAATATTTTAAGAATAATTTCTCCCTTATTGGAAATAAATTCTAATGTACATTTCTTATAGAAAATTTCAAGGATAATTTCTCTTTCCTTAGAAAAAATTCTAATGTCTATTTCTTATGACAGATTCTAATATTTCAAGATTGATTTCTCTTTTATTGGAAATAAATTCTCATGTACATTTCTCAAGAAAATTCTAATATTTTAAGAATAATTTTTCCTTCATTGGAAATTAATTCTAATGTACTTTCTTATAAAAATTCTAGCATTTTGAAAATGTTTTCCTTTCTTGTAATAATAATAATATCTGCTCTTAAGACTTCAAAAATAAATTCCCATATTTTGAATCAATATCATGGTGCATAGCTTATAAATTCCAAGAATAACTTCATGGATTTTGTAATACCCTCAATTCCATGATATCAGGTATATCTTAGAATCCTAGACTCAATATTTTTATGCTTGAAAAATAGTCCAAAAATCATTTTATATTGCCTTAAACAATGGAAGGACTAAACTGAAAGGAAATGATTAGGGACTAAAATGAAAATAAATTTGTTTCACAAAATATCCTGATAGTAAGAATGCAAATCGAGGTACATTTATGGCACACATTTATGAGGTTTGAAAATGGCGCCAATGTCATGAATGCTTCAAGAAAAATATTTAAGGGCAAAACGGTCAAAATTTTATCTGAAAATAAGAATAAAATATTTATTTATCAGATAAAATAACTAAATTTTATCTAAAAAATTATGAAATTGCCTATGGAATATTTTTCCAAAATTTTTCAAAAAAAAAAAAGGTTCGGCACTTAAGAGGGGTAAAATGGTCATTTTACCATGAAGGGCAAAATGGTAATTTTGACACCAAGGGTAAAAATATAATTTTATCACAAGGACATAAGGGGAATTTTACCTAAAGAAACACTTTAAAATTCCTAAAATACCCTTGCATGTCAAGGTTTTAAGAAGGAAAAAGTGAAGGGTATTTTGGTCATTTTACCACCAAGGGCAAAATGGTCATATTAGCCATTTTAAATAAGTCACACTTCTTCTTCTTCTCCTCCTTAGCAAAGAAGACATGAAGGCTTTTGGATGGGAGAAAAACCATAGGCTTCATAAGGGAGAAAAGGGAGAATAAAGCAAGGAAACTTCAAGGTTTATCTGTAATAACCGAGGGGTTTTTCAAAGATAAAAATTGAATTTCATGATAAATTTATGTAAGCGAACCTTGGCACAAATTTTGAGGTTAAGGGTTGAAATCAAGAAGTGATTTGCAGTCAGAAACATAATCGAACGAAAAGAAACGCGATCCAGCGATCAGGGACTAATAGACAAAGTTTCGTACTTCAGTTTCACAAACAGAGGCCAGAATCACTGCATGGAAATGCGTGCCAACGTCTGGAGGGAAGCCGAAATCCTTAAGTTTCCCTGGGTGATCCGGGAGAAGTCGAAATCGCCCCTGGGAGCTTTAAATTTCCCGAAACTTCGCCATTTGGCATAATTCCTTCTCTCTCCTCACTCTATTTTCTCTCTCCTCTCTCTCCTTCCTCCACTGCACGCCGCCACCTGAGCCACCGTGAGCCACCACCTGGCATACCAATTGACTCTCCTCGCCACCCTCAACCTCCAGCAGCCACCCACAGCCACCAACGGCCGCCAGTGTCACCGAAAAATGGTGTTTTCTTCCTCCATTGCACAAAAACTTCGCCAGCTGAGATCGCCGTCGTCAGTCATCGTTGGCCGTCACCGCCACCACCATCATGTAGCTTGAGCTGCCAACTTCCTCCACCAGCTTGCTGACGTTAAATGGAGGTCCGACGCGCCCGGATCGAGGCTTTTTTCATCCGTCCTGCGTTATTCTTCATGGCCAAAAAATACCATCCACACGGCCATGAACCGCCACGCCAACACCATATTTGGACTCCTGGTCTTGCAGGCTTCACCATGGTGTAAATTTTGAGGTCAACCGCACCCCTTTGCTGTACACTACCGTGCGCCGCCGTGCTGGAGCATTTGGATAGACACTGGGAGAAATCGAGACCACCCCAGGATAGATTTTCATCATTTGAAAACACTGGTAAGGTCCGATTCCCCAAAAATTAATGAATTCTGATTGAATTAGCTGCCAAACGCAATTAGGAAATAAATTAACCTAGGAATTAGGATAATCGGAGTTAGAATCGTAAAACGGATGATGTGACGAGCTTGAATATTCATTTAAATGTCCAGGGAATTTAATTGGCTCGAAAACTGAGATTTCGTGAAGTTCTGAATTGTTTCGAAGCAACAGGAGACCAGGTAGGATGATTTACACTTCCCGAGTTTTAGATTTGACCTAGTGAATACCTGAATAATTAGATTTAATTACATGGATTTACGTCCTGCTTTCAATGGAATAAATTGCATGCCTGTGTGTTGGATATCCTAATTTCATGTTAGAAGTTTTTTTTATCGAGTTTAGATGCCCTTAGGATGGATTTACTTAGGGTAGGGTACTTGATAGCCGATATGGGACGGCCGTTAAGTATCCTGAGTACAGGAAGTTTTTAATTTACATTGTTTTTACCAAATTTAGCCTGTACTACATTAGGGATCATGCGATAAATCAGGACGACCCTAAAAAAGGTTTAAGGCGTAATACCCTAGAACCCTAAGGATAGCCTACACGGGAAAACATTGTGATTTAGGCGTAATACCCTAGAACCCTAAGGAATAGCCGACCGTGAGAATGTGAGTTCGAATAGACTGTATGAGGATGAGAATTGACGTATGTGCACATGCTAGGGGACGCCCTAGATGTTGATTCTCACCCAGTCCTTGAGTGAGTGATTGGTGTTACGGATCACACTCACACAATATAGGCAAGATTCGGGTGATTGGTGTTACAGATCACACCCAATGATAAGAGAGGTAATCTCTCTGGATGACGTACAATTGGATGACGATTTAGATTTGGTCGCAGAGGACTTGTGGCTAAGATGGATTTAGAAATATTGGGCATGGGATTTAACTTGATTTCTATGACTGATTTTCAAAGAAATGGATTTTATGATTTTAAGTATTTGCCGCGATTTCCATGTGATAAATGATTTTAAAGAAAAGGTATCTCACTGATTTGAAATTGATTTTGGGAAGATGTTTTCGGTGCTCACACCGATGAGTATTCAACCAGATTTCAAACTGTATTTTGAATTGTAAATTATTCTATTGGAATTTTATATCTCACCAGGTTGTTTACTCAAATGAACAGGAACAGGGACAGGAACCTAGACGTTAGCTGGACGATGACTTGGTGATAGAAAAAAGAGAAGCTTAGTCTAGGCTTGAATTGCATTGTATATATTTTTGTGATGATGTTGTATATTATTTTTCTGTAATTTCTGCCTACTGTGGTTATTGGATTGACTGTATATGTATAAATTAGATGACTGTTGTATTTGGGATATGTTCGAAATACAGAGGAAACTCTGCCCGATTTTCGGTAGGGTTTACTACTGTAAACCTATGTAATTAAGTTGGAATTTGCATTTAAATGATTGTATGCCGCATGTATGGATATTAGTTTTCATTCCAGAGTAAACTATGATGTATGTATGTATAATTAGTTTAGCTGCATATGAATTAGGGTTGAACGGAATCTGAATGGACAACGGGAAGTCTATTTGGGTTACGCTCAACCAATAGCGATCCCCTGACATTCCCACATCCGAAATAACTATTTAGAAAAGTCCATATGCTTCCGCTAATCAGATAAAGGGTTGTGTATGTTGTATTATGGGGTCTTTACATTATCCACCAAAAATTGTAAATCAAGGTAGGTTAGCATTCTTCCATCACTTATTCATGTTTTTAATATGTTTTTCAAGCTTTTGAGATTTTCATGGCTGAATGAACAGTACATGAATAGTGATTTTCTTAAGTTTACATTCTTAAATTCTCAAAATTTCTATGGATTAATGCTTAGAAAGTAGTATGGAGTTGTTTGTGATGGTTAATTTCAATTATGAAAGTGTTTATGTTCATTTCCCAATTTTGTTTCATTTGCCCTAAAACCCCCAAATTCATGAATGTCATGCCAAATTGTTTGTTTTTCCTTGATTGTTATGGATAAATGATGATTGATGGTTTATGGATGATGAAAATGGGATTAAAGGAATGATTATATGAAAAATGATGATTTTTGCACAAAATTCCTCTTTAGGCCATGGCTAGCAAAATGAGATTTGGAAAATTGTTTGAAAAATTTTAAAGTAGCTCATTGGTAATTCAAGTTATGGCCAATGAAGGGTAGAATAAGTGTCAATTGGTTGAAATGCCCAATTTTGCCTAAAAATCCCATCTTGACCGAGAGTATGCAAGTTTTTGGTGAAGAAAATATGCTGAAATTTTTATGTGTGTCTTGGTTGAAGCAAGATTAATTGGCAATTATTTTTTATGCAAAATGATCCCATTAAATTCCATGTAGCCTACTTGACCAATTTTAGGACATGGAAATATTTATGGAAAAATTTTGTACACAAATGTAATGAAATTGGTCAAAGTATACAAAGGAAATAATATGACGTTGCAATTAAATTTTAATGAATATTTTGTGCAATCTTGGCAATTCTAACAATTTGTGTGAATGCTTAAGTGTGGGGAG
This sequence comes from Senna siamea, assembly GCA_031216115.1. Taxonomy (NCBI): domain Eukaryota; kingdom Viridiplantae; phylum Streptophyta; class Magnoliopsida; order Fabales; family Fabaceae; genus Senna; species Senna siamea. The sequence continues at coordinate 17,720,917 of CM062354.1, forward strand.
ACAATGATTATACACACCTTGGGTATGTATAATTAGGTAAAAAAGGGGGAAATTGGAATAATGAGTAGGAAATGGAAGAGGTTCACCTTTGAAACCCTTTAAATGCAACAAAATGTGAAAAAGGGAATTTAGTGTAAATGGGAAGGAAAAGTAATTTATTTTGCTTATTATATGGCAAGAGTGACAAATAGAAATTTTTAAGTATGAAAATCTTAAATTTCTTAAAGAATCTTCTTGACCAAGAATGAACCTTCCCTTTTATACAAAATCAAGAATGGAATTGTTATTGAGATTTAAAGGTTTTCTTTTTAGAAAGTGAGAATAATAGTATCATCATGAATTAGGAAAGAAAAGGATTGATTTATGACATAGATAAGGAAAAACACATCATGGTATTGGAAAACATTGAATAGAAGGAAAATATTTTAATGTTCAATAAAGAGAAACATAGAGGAAGTGATTCCAATATATGTTCTAAGGTAGCTAGGCTTATAACCAAGTGACCAATTGTTAGTATGGGACGGCCGTTGGACATTCCGTGGTTGTATCATAAATTTGGATGGTGAAACATCTGCTCAGAATGAAAGAATTTTGAAAACACTCTGATGATTGTGAATTCTAAGTTAGTGTAACCTAGATGGCCAATCGAACAGGGGACATTTACTTAGAATTTGGCAAAATTATGGGATTAAGCCTAATCATCCTAGTTGATATATATAGGAAATAGCATACTGGAAAATGATCCATGATGTAGGATGCGGTGATCTATGGCATCATGAACCACCCATAAAGCGGGGAGAAGATGATCTGTGTGAATAATAGTGATTCCATAAGCTTAGTTTGACTGAACCCTGGGAGAAATTCCCACTTAGATATGTATTTATGACATGATCACTGAATGTGAATGGGTACTTGGATCCACTGAGGGATGCCTTAGATGTACCAGTGGCAGAATTGTCACACACTTGATAGAGCAGCTATCTCATTCATGCACGCTGTAGTATGTGGAGTAATTTATACTTCCGATATTCTTGTGTCTCTATGAATTGAAAATATGGCTTTTAGCCAAATATGAATGGTTATTTTCCTTATAAATAATACAATTTTCCATGAATGGTAAATGTTGTTTCTCTTAAATTATCTATGGTTGAATGGAAATTTAATGAATGTACTTTCCTGATTATGGTACTAAACGGTATATGGTGAACTATGATTGTGACTGAAATTGATACTATTTTTATTCTATAACTGATATATTACAGATATACCTCATAAACTTCATCCTATACATTTGACTGGTTTATTTATAGCACTTCCTAGAAATAATGGAATTTAAGAATAAGGAATGTAAATTGGTTTTCATACCCATACGGTGGTACATACCATAGCTTAGAAATGAAATGTGGAATACGTTGCTACTGAGAAATTATTTTCTCATTAAGTATGTATCAGATGACTATGACCATTATGGTACTACAAGACAGAAGGGATTAGCTATCCATCCCAAGAAATGGAATAATATATACATTATGTTAGAAATATATATAAGTATATGGATATGTAAAGAATACATATCAAGTTTATGAAAAATAGTTGAAAAGGGTTTGAGTGGTAGGTTTATTGACTCCTTACCTTATGAAAACAAGAAAACTATATATATCATGCAGTATATGTATCAATGTTGTAACGTTGGACTGGATGTAAATGTATATAAAGGAAAGAGTTTAAATTTATCCTAAATTTTTATGGATTATGATGTATGATTATTAGACTTCCACTGTATTGATAATTGAATGTGATACCTGAGTAAGGATCTGAACCTAATGAAATGTATACTATAAATGGATATTTAAAGAACTCAGGTAAGATATAAAGGATAGAAGTGTATATAACACTCTAGTTTCTTAAGTAAAGGATTTTTCAATAAATAATATTTTAAATAAGGCTAAGAAATTGGGGGTGTTATAGACTTGGCCTAGGGAGATTTCATTCTTTTATTCCTTACTAACACCATTAAATTTAGGGTTCCTTTCCTTTATGGTCATCATGAATTTAGCATCATCTAACCCTAATCCTTTTCCAACCACAATATGCATGCCATCTCATCCACCAACATCCCAATTAATCACACATGCTTAGCCATCATACATACATATTGTCAAGAATGTAGGGTGACAATTATGTTCCATAGAAAGCTTGTAAAACATGTTGGTTACATAAACTAAAGCGTGGAACAAAATCTTAAAGAATTGTTAACCTACCTCTTTGGTGTCTTAAGATGGTTTGCTTGGCTTCCTCTTGATTCTTTGTTTCCTTTGATTTTCTTCTTGATCACCTTCACTTCTTCCTCCTCACAATTATGGTGCTTCACGTGCTCCCTCCTTTCCCTCAAGGTTCTCTCTTTTTCTTTTCTCTTTTTCTCTCTTTTCACGTGTGGGTGTGTTGCATGCATGACAAAATGAAGTCCTTAACTCCCTTTTGTCTCTTCTCTTTGGGTCACGTGTGAATGCATCTTTGTAAGAGTAACTTCCAATTCCAATTCTTTTACTTTCTTCACGTGATCTAGTGCAGCACCTTCTTCATTTATTTTATTTTTTTGTTTCTTGTTTATTACTAGGTACCATTGCTTAGAGACATTTCTTTTCCCTTACTTCCATGCTACACTCTTCTTCCTTTATTCTATTTTAATTTTTCATCTTGCCTTGCATGGGGGTGTATGTATGTCACCAATTCAATTTCATTTCCATCCCCACGTGTAGCACATTCTTCATTTAATTTTTGGTTTATTCTTGTTTATTATTAATTTGACCTTGCTTAGGCCACATGTGTACTTCCAAGTACAATTTGCTTTACTTGTAAGTTACCCCATCCTTTTCCTTTCATGCCATCTTCCATTTATTTCCTTACTCTAATTTTCATTTAGCTAACATGGGGGAGAAAGGACGTTGATCCTTTTGTTTTACTTATGCATATAACTAATTTCCTTCTTGCTTGCAATTGGTGCTTCCTTCCCTTGCACATTAGCTTCACCCCACAAGCAACTATTTTCACATGTTAAATAAATTTTTGCACCCTTTCACTAGCCTATTCGGTCACCTTAATTGAAGAAGTAGAAAAGAAAGAATGGGGTATGCATTAAGGACTCTTATCCTCCTCCACTTACACGCACACATGCATATAAAAGTTTTTGCAATAAAATTCTGCACTCTATGCTTAATTATTTTTCTTTCTTAATTCTATTTCCATAACCTCACGCAAGGTGGTATGATTTTGGGGTAATTTTCACGCTGCACATGTTTTGGGTAGCCTAATTCAATTCCCATGTGGACTTACCATTGGGTGGCGCAAAGGGAAGAAAGTCATGAGAACATGCAACCCAATTGTAGCATTATGTATTTTACTTCCATTCCCTCACACCACTTCTCTCTCTTTCTTTTTTCATGCCTTGCATATATTATTATTATTATTATTATTATTATTATTATTATTATTATTATTATTATTATTATTATTATTTTCAACTCCACCCCTTGTAGTAATCTAACTCCCTCACGCCATGCTCATGCTCCTTACAAAACCTACGTAAGCTTTTCCTCTTAGAGCACATTGAGGTAACACAAGGGAAGGGAAGGATGCTTATCCCACACGTCCTTCTCCTCCCTTGTACTCTTTCTCCACGTGCTCACACCTAATTCTAATTACCACCATTTTTCCTTTGTTTATTTGGAATTAAATTCTGCAACTTATATGGCTCATGCAAGCCATTTCTGTAACAACCGAAAACATTTTGAAAGAGTTTTAAAGGATAAAAATTGAATTTTTAACCCTAATCCCTTTTAAACGAAGCCTAGCATGACTTTCAAGGATAGTGATTAGAAACAAAAGGTGGTTCGAAGTCAGAAACACAATCAAATAGAAAGAAATGCAATCCAGCGATCAGAAACTGACAGAAGACATTTCGTGCGTCAATTTCACTGACGGAGGCCAAAACCTTCGCATGGAAACATGTGCCAATGTCTGGAAGGATGCCGACACCCTAAAGCATCCCCGGGTGGCCCGGGAAAAGTCAGAATTGCCCCCGAAGGCTTTAAATTTCTCGAATTCCCTCTATTTCTCTCAAATCTCTCTCTCTTCTCACCATATTTTCTCTCTCTTCTCTCTCCTCCTTCCTCCACCGTGAACTGCCTCTACAGCCACCGTGGGCCGCCACCCAGCATACCAATCGACAGCCCTTACCACCCACAACCTCCAACAACCACCCACAGCCACCAACGGCCGCCAGCTTCGCTAGAAAATGCCACTTTTCTCCTCCACCGTGCGAAAACTTCACCAGCTCAGATCGCCACCATCCGTCGTCGTTGACCGTCACCGCCCCCACCATCTTGTAGCCTGAGCTGCCAGCTTCCTCTAGTAGCTCACCGATGTCGAATGGAGGCTGGACGCACCCGGATCGAGGCAATCTTCATCCGCCGTGCGTCGACTTTTGTGGCCAGAAAACCCATCCAAACGGCCATGAACTGCCGCGCCACCACCATATTCGGACTCCTGGACTTGAGGGCTTCACCGTGGTGTAATTTTCAAGGCAAACCGCACCCTGCCACCGTGCGCCACCGTACGTCGCCGTGCGCCGCCATGCCAGAGTTTCTGGACGTGCATCCAGAGAAATCGAGACCACCGCGACACAGAATTCCATCATCTGATCCCATTGGTAAGGTCTGATTTCCCAAAAACTAATGATATCATTGAAATAGTCTTAGAACTTAAATAGGCAATAAATTGACCTAGGTATTAGGGTAACCGGACTTAGGATCGAAAAATGGATGACGTGACAAGTTTGAATATTTAATTGAATGTCCAGGAAATTAAGAAACCAAGATTTCGTCAAGTCCTGATTTGATTTGGAGTTACAAGAGACCAGGTAGGATAATTTACGCTTCCCGAACCCTAGATTTGACTTAGTGGATACCTGAATGATTTAGATGATTTGCATGGAATTGCATGCTGCTTTCGATGGAATAAATTGCATGCCTGTATGCTGAAAACCCTAATTGCATGTTAGACACTTTGTTTATCGAGTTTAGATGCCCTTAAGATGGATTTACTTAGGGTTGGATACTTGATAGCCGGTATGTGACGACTGTTAAGTATCCCGAGTACAGGGAGCTTTTATTTGATATCATTTTTAACTGATTTGGCCTATACTGTGTTAAGGATTACGCGTTAAACCAGGACAACCCTAAGAAAGGTTTAAGGAGTATAAGGGGGGATAGCCTACACGAGAAAACGTTGTGATTTAGCCATAATACCCTAGAACCCTGAGGAATAGCCGACCGTGTGCATGTGAGTTCGAATAGACTGTATGAGGATGAGAATTGGCATATGTACACATGCTAGGGGATGCCCTAGATGTTGATTCTCACCCGGTCCTTGAGTGAGTGATTGGTGTTATGGATCACACTCACAATATAGGCTTGATTCGGGTGATTGGTGTTACGGATCACACCCAACGACAAGAGAGGTATTCTCTCTAGACGACGTGCAATTAGATGATGATTTAGACTTGCTTACAGTGAATTTGTGACCAACGTGGACTTAGATACACCGGGCATGGGATTTTTCTTGATTTTGATGATTGATTTTAAAAGGAAATGGAGTTTATGATTTCGATTAATTGCCGTGATTTCCATGTAATTAAATGATTTTTAAAGATAAGGTATTTCACTATTTTTGAACTGATTTCGGGAAGATGATTTCAGTGTTCGCACCGCTGGGTATTCAACCAGTTTTCGAATGATATTTGAACTATAAATTATTCTACCGGATTTTATATCTCATTAGGTTGTTTACTCTGATGAACAGGGACAAGGACAGGAACCCAGACAATAGCTAAGGATGCCGTGGTGATAAACAGGAGAATGACTTAGCTTAGGCTTGAATGGTTTATATATATACTTTGATGACATTGCTGTTTATTAGGTTCTGACTTTTATGTTTTCTGTATGGATTGGATTGATTGTACATGTATAAATCAGGTGTTGTATGTTGACAGTAGTGATGGGATTGACGTTGCCGTATATGGATTCTGTTATTTATGTGTGCTATTGTTGTTGGACTGGCTGTTTGATTGTGAACAGGTAATTATTGTATTTGGATATGATCAAAATACAGAGGAAACTCTGCCAGATTTTTGGTAGGGTTTACCGCTGTAAACTGACGAGTTTAAGTTGGAATGTATATGAATGTATGACGTGGTGTGTATATGAGTTGTAGATTTCATTCCAAAGTAATTTATGATGTATGTATGTGTAATTAGTTTAGCTGCGTGTGAATTAGGGTTGAACGGAATCCGAATGGACAACGGAAAGTCTATTTGGGTTACGCTCAACCAGTAGCGATCCCCTGACATTCTCATATCGAGAATAACTACTTAAGAATGACCCATATGCTTCCACTAATCAGATAAGCATCGTGTATTTCGTATTAGGGGGTCGTTACAATTATGGTATCAGAGCCCTGTTTGTTGGATCTTCTGGTTTAGTAGGCTTAGGACTTTGAATCTTTGGGCTTGCAGCTTTAGGGTTTTGATTGATTTAACTCTGGAATTATAGGACCTGATTTTGAATCGATAAGTAACGGAATGAATTTAATGTATTTCTGTTAACTGTTGCTGTATAATTGATTTATTTATTTTCTGTGTCAGATAAGTATGGCAGAATCTAGCAGGGATGCCAACCGCAGGCCTAGAGGAAGGCCAAGACATAGGAATCAGGGTGCTTCGGGTAGTGGTAGCATGGAGACTAAGGTCAACATGCGTGACATGATGGAATCCATCCAATTAATGGCTGATGCGATGAGAGATCAGGCCACTACCAGCGCTAATGTAATGAGACAGCAGTAAGAAGACAGACAGACAAGAAATGATAGAGCCACTCAACATGCAAACCCACTGTATCAGGGATTGATCGAGTTTCAGAGAGCAGGTCCATCTCTGTTTGTAGGTGCCTCCGATCCAGTTGTTGTTGAAGCTTGGGTAAAAGAAATTGAACATATTTTCAGATTGTTGCAGTGCGATGATGAGCAGAAAGTCACATATGCAACGTACATGTTGAAAGGTGAAGCGAAACTTTGGTGGACAGATGCCCAGCAACTGATGGAGAGCCAAGGCATTCCACTTACCTGGGAGTCTTTCAAGAGGGTCTTCATGGATCAATATATCCCTGAGAGCGTAAAACAAGGAAAGGAAGCACAATTCCTGAAGCTCACACAGGGAGGCAGGCCATTTGATGAATATCTGAAACAATTTGAAGAATTATCATGATACTCCACTTACCTGCGAATGCATTACGATGAGGCCTGAAAAGCGAAACAACTAGAAGAAGGCCTAGATTTACCTATGAAGACTCAGTTAGCTACCCTGGAGATTCGAGACTTCGCCACACTGGTTAACAAGTGCCGAATTCTAAGCAAGAATTTAGAACAGAGACAGACTCAGAATATGACATAGAGGACAGGGAACCGGCCCAGACAAGCACCCAGAAATCTTAATGTGAGAAGCGGTATGTTTAAACCGCAACCAGGGGCTTCTAGTAGCAGTGGGAGGCGACCTGATAATGTTCCTTGTCCGAAGTGTGGCACCAGACATCCGAATCAACCCTGCTGGCATCAGACTCCACTTCAGTGTTACAGATGTGGAGGTATAGGACACATGGCTAGATACTGCCCTTCCACTGGGAATCAGCCAACATCCGATAGCCGAAGACCCCAGGCTCCAGGGAGATTTTTTACTATGAATGCTGCCAATGTCGATTGTGTCTTGGCTTTGATCTGGTAGAGGTAAAATATATAATTTTTCTTTGATAGTATTGTTTGATTCGGGTGCTACGCACTCATTTATTGCTGATGCATGCATAGAAAGAATAAGATTACCTGTTCAAACCCTGCCCTGTGACCTATACATATCCACACCCTTGGGAGAAGCCACTATGTCCCTACGAATATGTCTAAATTTCCCCTTAACTATTAAAGATACCTTATTCCTTGTGGACTTAGTGTGTATACCATTGTCAAGGATCGACATTATTTTGGGAATGGATTGGTTGACTAGGAATCGGGTCTTGTTGAATTGTTCTAAAGGGACAATTACTTATCTAGATAACGTGCCTGTGCGAGGGAGTGACCGGGCTTGTGAGATAGGTGATATATCCCTTAATCTCTCTGAGGTAGAGTTGCAGGATAAACTAAGTCAAATCTCAATTGTTAGTGACTTTCCGGAGGTATTTCCTTTGGAAATAAGTAAACTGCCACCACCTAGGGAGATAGAATTCACCATTGACCTAATTCTGGGAGTTGGTCCAATAGCCATGACCCCATATTGTATGGCCCCAGCAGAATTAAGAGAATTAAAGGTCCAAATTGAAGATATGTTAGAGAAGGGGTTCATTAAGCCAAGTGTATCACCATGGGGAGCTCCGGTCTTATTTGTAAAGAAGAAAGACGGGAGTTTAAGACTGTGTATTGATTACCGACAATTGAATAAGGTGAACATCAAGAACAAATACCCATTGGCACGTATTGATGATTTGTTTGATCAGTTACAAGGCGCGACTATATTTTCTAAGATTGATTTAAGATCAGGATACCACCAGATTAGGGTTAGAGAGGAGTATATTCCTAAGATAGCGTTCAGGACAAGATACGACCACTACGAGTTTCTAGTGATGCCGTTTGGATTGACGAATGCACCTGCTGTTTTTATGGATTATATGAACAGGATTTTCAGACCCTATTTAGATCAATTTGTTATGGTATTCATCGATGATATTTTAGTCTATTCCAAGACTCACGAAGAGCATGCCCAGCATCTTAGCACTGTGCTACAGATACTGGAAGAGAAGCAGTTGTATGAAAAGCTAGAGAAATGTGAGTTTTGGTTAGAATAAGTGAAATTCTTAGGACATGAGGTAAATGGGGAAGGGATAACGGTCGACCCAAAGAAAATTAAAGCAGTATTAGATTGGGATCGACCTAGAACGGTCACCGAGATTAAGAGTTTCCTGGGTTTGGCCGACTATTATAGGAAATTCATTCAAGGATTTTCACAGATAGCTGTGCCATTAACTCGGTTGACTCAGAAAGGGGTAGATTTTGAATAGAGGGAACAGTGTGAGATTAGTTTTCAAATTCTGAAAGAGAAATTAGCCACCCCTCCTGTATTAATTATTCTGAAACCCTTAGAACCCTTTACTGTATATATAGATGCATCCCTGAGAGGCCTAGGTTGTGTTTTGATGCAGGATGGGAAAGTTGTGGCTTATGCATCGCGACAATTAAAACCTGCAGAGGAGAACTATCCCACCCATGACTTAGAATTAGCTGCCGTTATGCTTTCTCTAAAGATTTGGAGACATTACCTATATGGCGCTGTATTTGAAGTGTATAGTGATCATAAGAGCCTTAGGTATTTTTTTGATCAGAAGGAATTAAACATGAGGCAACGTAGGTGGGTAGAATACTTGAAAGACTTTGATTTTGAATTGAAATATCATGCAGGGAAAGCGAATATTGTGGCCGATGCATTGAGCTGAAAGTCACTACAATTGGCTAGTTTAATGATTGATGAGATGAGGTTACTTGAGGATTTTGGGAATCTTAGCCTCAACGTAATCTCGTTCCCGCAAAGATTAGTGATGAGTGACTTTTTGATAACCTATGAATTGAGAGAATTGATTAGACAAGCCCAACTAGAGGATGAATCCTTGGAAGTATACACAGACTAACCCGACTTTGGACTAGCACCTGATGGAGTTTTGATGTTTAGAAAGAGGGTAGTGATCCCAAACCATCAGGAACTAAAAGAAAAAGTGTTAGCAAAAGCCCATAGGAGTCATTACACTATTCACCCCAATATTTTCAAGATGTATCAGGACTTAAAGAGGAACTTTTGGTGGCCCGGTATGTGGAAGGATATCACGAACTACGTGAATGCTTGTTTGACTTGTCAACAGTTTAAGATAGAACACCAGAAACCCGCAGGGTTACTAAAACCATTGGAGATACCAGAGAGGAAATGGGATCAGATCACTATGGATTTCGTGGTAGGATTACCTAGAACACTAGCAGGATTTGATGCCATTTGGGTAATAGTGAATAGGTTAACCAAGTATGCTTACTTTTTACCTGTCAAGGTGCGTTACTCCATGGAGAAATTAGCCGAAGTATACCTTAGGGAAATCGTGAGATTGCATGGAATACCGTCAGGTATAGTATCTGATCGAGACCCTAGGTTTACTTCGAGATTTTGGCAATCCCTACAGCAAGCCTTAGGAACCCAACTTAAATTTAAGATCGCTTATCATCCTCGGACCGACGGACGCCTGAGAGGACTATCCAAACCCTAGAATACATGTTAAGGGCTTGTGTGCTTGAGCAGAAAGGAAGTTGGGATAAACACCTGCCGTTGATAGAGTTTGCATACAACAACAGTTATCAGTCTACCATCGGTATGGCACCGTATGAGGCTCTGTATGGGAGGAATTGTAAGTCACCTTTAATTTGGGTAGAGATAGGGGAGAGTGCATTTTTGGGACCCGAAATGGTACAAGAAACCACTGATCAAATTAAAATGATCAGGGAAAAGATGAGAATTGCCCAACAGAGGCAAGAATCCTATGCCAACAAGAGAAGAAGGCCTTTGGAATTTAACGAGGGAGATCACGTATTTCTGAGAGTGTCCCCCACCACGGGTATCGGTAGACAGGTAAGGACCAAGAAACTAAGCCCTAGATTTCTAGGACCATTCCAAATTTTACAAAGAGTCGGTCCTGTTGCCTACCAAATTACTTTACCTCCCTATTTGTCCAATCTACATAATGTTTTCCATGTCTCCTAACTTCATAAATATGTCCCAGATCATGCGTATGTATTAGGCAATCAACCGATAATATTAAAGGAAAATTTGACTTATGAATCTACTCCTGTTCAAATCCTTGACTATAAGACTAAGCAACTTCAAAGTAAAATAATCCCTTTAGTTAAGGTACTTTGGCAGGATGTAGCATTGCAGGAGATGACGTGGGAGAAAGAAGAAGAGATGAGGCAAAGATACCCAGAACTGTTTACACGTATGAATTTTGGGGACAAAATTTCTTTTAAGGGGGGGAGAATGTAACAACCGAAAACATTTTGAAAGATTTTTAAAGGATAAAAATCAAATTTTTAACCCTAATCCCTTTTAAACGAAGCCTGGCATGACTTTCGAGGATAGTGATTCGAAACAGAAGGTGGTTCAAAGTCAGAAACAAGATCAAATAGAAAGAAATGCAATCCAGCGATCAGAAACTAACAGAAGACATTTCGTGCATCAATTTCACTGACGAAGACCAAAACCTTTGCATAAAAATATGTGCCAACATCTGGAAGGATGCTGACACCCGGAGGCTTTAAATTTCCTGAATTCCCTCTATTTCTCTCAAATCTCTCTCTCTCCTCACCATATTTTCTCTCTCTTCTCTCTCCTCCTTCCTCCACCGTGAACCATCAATATAGCCACTGTGGGCCGCCACCCAGCATACCAATCGACAGCCCTCACCACCCACAACCTCTACCAACCACCCACGGCCACCAACGGCCACCAGCTTCGTCAGAAAACACCACTTTTCTCCTCCACCGTGCGAAAACTTCACCAGCTCAGATTGCCACCGTCCATTTCCGTTGACCGTCACCGCCTCCACCACTGTGTAGCCTGAGCTGCTAGCTTCCTCCAGTAGCTCGTCGATGTTGAACGAAGGCCAGACGCACCTGGATCGAGGCAATCTCTATCTGGCGTGCGTCGACTTTCGTGGCCAGAAAATGCCGTCCAAACGGCCGTAAACCGCAGTGCCACCACCATATTCGAACTCCTGGACTTGTGGGCTTCACCGTGGTGTAATTTTCGAGGCAAACTGCACCCCTCAGCCGTATGCCACCATATGCCACCGTGCGCTGCCGTGCCGGAGTTTCTGGACGTGCATCGGGAGAAACCGAACCACCGCGACACAGAATTCCATCATCCGATCCCATTGGTAAGGTCTGATTTCCAAAAAACTAATGATATCTAACTGAAATAGCTGCCGAACTTAAATAGGCAATAAATTGACCTAGGTATTAGGGTAACCGGACAAGTCTGAATATTTAATTGAATGTCCAGGAAATTAATTGGGCTCAGAAACTGAGATTTCATGAAGTCCTGATTTAATTTGGAGCTACAGGAGACCAGCTAGGATAATTTTTGCTTCCCGAACCCTAGATTTGACTTAGTGGATACCTGAATGATTTAGATGATTTGCATGGAATTGCATGCTGCTTTTGATGGAATAAATTGCATGCCTGTGTGCTGAAAACCCTAATTGCATGTTAGAAACTTTGTTTATCGAGTTTAGATGCCCTTAGGATGGATTTACTTAGGGTTGGGTACTTGATAGCCGATATGGGACGGCTGTTAAGTATTCTGAGTACAGGGAGTTTTAATTGATATCATTTTTACCTGATTTGGCCTGTACTGCGTTAGGGATTACATGTTAAACCGGGACGACCCTAAGAAAGGTTTAAAGAGTAGAAGGGGGGATAGCCTACACGAGAAAACGTTGTGATTTAGGCATAATACCCTAGAACCCTGAGGAATAGTCGACCGTGTGCATGTGAGTTCGAATAGACTGTGTGAGGATGAGAATTGGCGTATGTGCACATGCTAGGGGACGCCTTAGATGTTGATTCTCACTCGGTCCTTGAGTGAGTGATTAGTGTTACGGATCACACTCACAATATAGGCTTGATTCGGGTGATTGGTGTTACGGATCACACCCAATGACAAGAGAGGTATTCTCTCTAGACGACGTGCAATTAGATGATGATTTAGACTTGGTTACAGTGGATTTGTGACCAACGTGGACTTAGATACACCGGGCATGGGATTTTTCTTGATTTTGATGATTGATTTTAAAAGGAAATGGAGTTTATGATTTTGATTAATTGCCTCGATTTCCATGTAATTAAAAGATTTTTAAAGATAAGGTATTTCACTGTTTTCGAACTGATTTCGGGAAGATGATTTTAGTGTTCGCACCGCTAGGTATTCAACCAGTTTTTGAATGATATTTAAATTGTAAATTATTCTACTGGGATTTTATATCTCATTAGGTTGTTTACTTAGATGAACAGGGACAAGGACTGGAACCCAGACGATAGCTGAGGATGCCGTGGTGATAAACAGGAGAATGACTTAGCTTAGGCTTGAATGGTTTGTATATATACTTTGATGACATTGCTGTTTATTGGGTTCTGACTTTTATGTTTTCTGTATGGATTGGATTGATTGTACATGTATAAATCAGGTGTTGTATGTTGACTGTAGTGATGGGATTGACATTGTCGTATATAGATTCTTTTATTTATGTGTGCTGTTGTTGTTGGACTGGCTGTTTGATTGTGAACAGGTGATTATTGTATTTGGATATGATCAAAGTAAAGAGGAAACTTTGCCAGATTTTTGGTAGGGTTTACCACTGTAAACTGACGAGTTTAAGTTGGAATGTGTATGAATGTATGACGTGACGTGTATATGAGTTGTAGATTTCATTCCAGAGTAATTTATGATGTATGTATGTGGAATTAGTTAGCTGCGTGTGAATTAGGGTTGAACAGAATCCGAATGGACAACGAAAAGTCTATTTGGGTTACGCTCAACCAATAGCGATCCCCTGACATTCCCATATGGGGAATAACTACTTAAGAATGACCCATATGCTTCCGCTAATCAGATAAGCATCGTGTATTTCGTATTAGGGGGTCGTTACAACTTCCTCCTCGTCTTCCCTCTTTGCTGAGTAATGCAATATATATATGTAATATTTTTGTTTGTTGCACTCCTTCTTTCCTTTCTCACTTCACGTAAAACATGCATGCAAATTACACAAAAATTTTCCCTCCTTCTTCCACCAATTGCACATGTCTTTATTGCCATGCATCACTTGAACCTCCATTCATTTTTAAATTATAAAAATTCTGCACTTCTCTCTCTCTTTCCCTTTCAATTCATGTGTGTCTTCATGTGCCTATTTAATTGCTATTTATTCATGTTATGTAAAAGTGTTTGCATGGCATTATTTTGCTATCATCAATGGAATGTTTACATTTATGTAAAAGATGTTTGCATGACATGAAAATGCTTGATGTGATGTGAAATGCAAGGCTAAAGAATAGCATGAAAATGCATTATGTGATATGAAATGTGAGGCAAAGAATGGCATAAAATTGCTTGATGTAATATGAAATGTGAGGTTAAGGTTCCTTGGTGGGAAATGATTGATATGTGCCCAGGGAATTGAAATGAGGAGGAGGGACGACCCAGTGAATGATCCCTGAAACTGAGGCCTGTGAAGGGGAGGAATGATTCAATGTTTACCTTATAGGAAAGTTACCTTATGGGGAATGATCTTCTGTATACTCCCAAGGTATTAAATGAGGAGGAATGATTTGATGCTTCCATTCCTAAAAAGAGGCTTCCTTGTGGGGAATGATCTGGTGTCTACCTCTTAAAAGCTGAGGTTTATTATATGTTATGATATGCATTACAAAGATGTGATTTATGTGAATATGATTATGATATTTAAACATTGAATGCTTATAGCCTATTCCATGAATGAACTGATTGAATATGTATCTCATTTCTATAGCTGCATCTACACAGGTTTCCATAATGAATCATATCCAAGTGTATATATGAAAAGAGTTTTGAAATTAAATTGCATGTAAAGTATTTTCTGCATTATTGCAGTGGTACATGTAAGTCATTTTAAAATAAATTGGTTGTTTATCTACTGGGAATACAATTCTCATTACTGAACTGATATGTATCAGATGGTTAGATATTGCATGGTAATTGAAGTGGAGTTAGATACAATGGATATTCCTTTCTTGGGTACCTTTACTATTATCAAGAATGTGTACGTTACCACTATTTTTGAATTCCCGATGGAGTAGATGAGGACTTAAATATATAGCTATAGCCTAGCTTTTTGGAGTTCTAATTCTTTGTTTTGGGGAGTTGGAATTAGGACTAATATTTTTGGCTTTATATAGACAGAAAAGAGGTATATGTATAGGGATATATGAAGGACCGATTCTCCCATGGTATTTTGTAAAAGGGGTATGAGTGACAGGCTTGTTGTCTCCTTACTCCTTCAGGATGGGTACTTCATCTATCCCGGTGTCTGTATATGAAATGATGTACTAAATAGATATCATAATGTATATGTATATATGAAAAGTTTTTGTATGTAATCTACTGTACTTTTTAATGTTTTATATTTCGCTGTGCCAAAGCATTTCACCTGAGCATGAGAACCCAACCTAATTGCAAAATAAATCTATGATGGATTGGATGCTCGGGAACTTTAAATATAATTAAAGACTAGAATTAATGTAACCACTTATCTAAGGAAGTAATATGACGTTGTTGAGGTAAGATAAGGGGTGTTACACTTCATGCCACCCCTTGCTTTGTTTTTCTTTATTTTTTCTTTCTTTTCTTCCCTACTTCAAGTGTGTATGCCTCCTTATGAGACTAAAATTTTAATTCCCATTTCTCTATCTCCCTTCACATGTGGTTTGTAGTATAGAAGTCAAAGTTTCAATTCCCTCTTGTCTCTTTCTTGGCTTAGGTGGCGTGTGATTGTGTGAAGGTTCTAATTGCATTCTATTTTCATTTTCCTAAAAGAAAATTCTGCACTTGTACTCTTTTGCTTGCAACCTTGGTATTTCTTTTCCTTGCAAGTTTAGATTACCCACTTTCACAAGCAACTAACTTATATGCTTCATAAAAATTTTGCACCTTTTTTTTAATGGTTTCCCCTACTTCACGTGTCCCCTCTCCCTTTTTCTATTCTCTATTTTCCTCCCTAGTTCACGTGACATCTACACACACACATATATATTTTTGTTGCATCCTTCTTCCCTTTCTCCATTCACATGAACCACGCATGAAGTTCATGCGAAATTTTCTTCTTTCATCCATTTGCAAGTGAAACCCATGCATATATATATAATAATTTTTTAATGCTTTTAGTCTCCTTTCCTTTGCAACTTCACGTGTGACTTGGAATTCCATGCATAAAATAAAATTCCCATTCCCTTCTTTCATGCATGATACATGCAAGGCACACTCATGCATATATTTAAATAGTTGCATCTTTTTTTGCTTCTCTTTTGGTATTTAGGCTAGGTAACTAAAAATAAAAATAAAGAATTTAATTAAGCACCAAATTTTTATGCAATCTTACCTTTTTATAATAATTTTGGCCCATTATATTATGCAAGCCCAAAAATTGCCCCTCCTTAAGCTAATTCATCTAATTAATTATGAAGCAAGCCATTCTTACTAATCAATTAAATGACACCATTAATTCCATCCATTTAATTAAAGACCATTAATGTAGGCTAATTTAAATTATGGGTTGTTACATTTTACATCAGAGGAATTGTAATACTAGATAAGGGCGTTACAAGATGTCTAGTCGAGAAGGGAAAGGGGGAAGAAGAAGAGAAAGAGAAGGAAAATCAAAACTAAACTCATTTCCATTGCTAAACTAAGGTAGCTCTACATTCTTATGCACTTGATTTCATGTTTCATGGTGGTTTTCAAGCTTTTAGAACTCTTCCATGGTTGCTGTAACATCCACTCCTAACATTTGTATCTTATGATGACGTTGTTGTTATTATTATTGCTAGCATTATTTGTGAAGGGTTAAGTTTGATTTATTAAGGAGTTAGAATGAACATTTTTATCATTATATAATCACTTTTGTGATAAAAGAATGAAGTTGGAAATTTGGTAAGGAAGGGTAAAATGGTAATTTTACCATGAAATGAATAATTAGTTTAATTCTTTTATTTCATGAAGTTATGTTAAAGGACTCTTATTATTTTCATTTAAGAGAGAAAGAGAATCTAGTTATGCAAGAAATTACTTACATTGATGTTGAAAGACAATTTTCCCTAAAAAGGGTAAAATTGTAATTTCACACTCTGAGTATGATAGCAATCTTATATGAGGTGAGAAAAATTTAGTTTTTACCCTAAATATTCTATGAAGGTGGGAATTAGAAATCCTTACTCATTCTTGATCAAAAGAAGAAAGTAAGAGAGTGAAATGATAGTTTTAACATAAAGGGCAAAAAGATAATTTTGCAAAAAATAGAAGTAAATTAGTAAATTCATGGAAATGAACCTTATGAAATTTTATTTAAGTAATTTTACTCCTTGAAACCAAAAAGAATGAAAAAGGGAGCAAAAATGGCCAATTTGGACTTAATGGCAAAAAGGCACTTTTCTTACGGACTAAAATGCAAATTTCAAAAAGTTGAGGGACCACTATGTAATTTTGAAATTTCTGGAAGGGCAGAATAGTCCCAGCCCATGGAAGTTGCATAAAATTACAATGGCAAGGAGAGACAATGCCATTGTTAAAAAAGAAAAGAAAAAGGATGAAATTGACAAATTAGCAAGAGTGGCAGTTTTGTAAATAAGTCAAACTTGAATTCAGCCTATTTCTTCTCCTAATTACTAGAAATGTCGTGAAAGGTGGAGAAGAAGGAGAAGTGGCTGAATTGCATCTTGCCTTGGAGAAGAAGAAGCTTCCACCAAATCAACAAGGAAATCACATATCTATTAGCTTTTCAAGGTAGATAAACAATCCTATATCATTAATTTCATGTTTTATGGTATGTTTATGGTGTTTTCAAACTTGTAAGCATGATGGCAATTTCTCTCTCTACATGTGTATGGTGGATTTGTATGCTTGGATATGAGATATGTTGAAAATAACTTGTGGTTATGATTATAGATATGTAAGAAAGCATGGAAACTCATGAAATGGTGAATTTGCATGGATGAAACTTGATTTTATTAAACCCTAAGTGGTGTCAAGGCTGAGTTTGTGGTTGTTAGAGTGAGAAAATGGTATTTTTGCATGGATTTTTCATGAATGTTGTTGTAATGTATGCAAAGTGATGAAACAACTCCATTTTGTTTGTTTTTCTCACCTTGGCTGAATTACTAGGGTTATAAGAGGGCTGAATTTTTAGCCAAATTTTATGTTAGAAAGAGTGAGAGAAAGTACTAAAAAATGGTAAGAGAGAGAAAGTCTAATTAGATTTGCATTTAGGTACTTTTCTCATTGTCTAGCTTCACAAGTAGCCAAGCAAGTGTGCTTTAGTCACTTTGGCCGAATGAATGCATATGAATGGTGCTGAATTTGCTATTGAAAATGATTTAGAAACCATATAAGTTTAGTTCCAAGAAAGGAGGAGAGAGAAAATTATGGCAATTTATGTTTTAAGCAATGTTGCCAATTTAAAGTCTTACTTGTTCACCTTAAAAGTGTGCATAAAAATGTGAAATTGTGATATTAGATGTGTGATTATGTTTGGCATGAAAAATAAGCTAGAAAAGTATGAAAAAGAATGGCCTAAAGTACACTTACCTAATTTTTTGGTGTGAGAAAGTGTTAGGCATAATTATGGGAATTGTCACCAAGATGTTCCATTAATGAGAGTAAGGCTAGAAATGTGCCAAAAGGGTTAGAAATACAAAGTATTCATGTTCATTCTACCTTGGCCAAATACTATGTGAAATTTTCTCTAGAGTGGCTAGATTTATGAATGAGTTGGAAATAGCCTAAAGTGCCATCTAAATGGCCTATGTTAAGGGAAGAGAGACCAAAGATGTAAGGGTTAAGAATGAATGAATAATAGCATGCATCTTGCCATAAATAGTGAAAGGTTTAAATTTATGCAAAAGTGATTGAATGGCAAAGAATGATTAATGTAATTATGAAAGACAAGGTTAAAGCTTCCTTGTGGGGAATGATCTGGTGTATACTCCCAAGGAATTAAATGAGGAGGAATGATCTGGTGAATACCTCTTGAGATTAAAAGCCTGTGAAGGAATGATCTAATGTATACCTTCTAGGGAAGTTCCCTAAGGGGAATGATCTGATGTAAACCCCAATAAATTGAAATGTAGGAGGAATGATCTTGTGTATACCTCCACAGAGCATAGTTAAGTAGGAAGGAATGATTTCATGTATACCTTCCCAAAATTTAGTAATTATGAAATGTTATGTATGTATTGCATGAATGTGATTTATGTGATTATGATTATGGCATGTAAGCATTGAATGCTTGTAGCCTATTCCTTGAATGACCTAATTGAATGTGTATTTCATTTCTATAGCTACATCCACATATGTTTTCGTGATATGTCATATCCAAGTATCTATAAGAGAATAGTTTTGAAAATTAACCACATGTAGAGTGTTTTCTATATTATTACAGTGGTACATGTCAGTTATTTTAAAATAAACTGGTTGTTTATCTATTGGAGTGTATTTCTTACTTTTAAACTAATATGTATCAGATGGTTAGATATTGTGTGGTAATCGAGGTGGAGTTAGACACGGTGGAAATTCCTTTCTTAGGAGTTTTCACTATTATCAAGAATGTGTATGTTATCACTGTTTTTGAATTTCCTATAGAATAGATGAGTACGTAAATATATATAGCTATAAACCTTCCTTTTGGAGTCCTAATTCTTCGTTTATTTTTTTGGGTTTGGAATTAGGGCTGATATTTTTGTCTGTATATAGAAAGAAAAAGGGCATATGTATAGGGACATGTGAAGTATCTATTCACTCATGGTATTTTGTAAAGGAGTATGAGTGGCAGACTTGTTGTCTCCTTACTCCTTATGGATGGGTACTTCATCTATCCCAGTGTATGTGTAACGACCCCCTAATACGACATACACAATCCTGTATCTGATTAGCGGAAGCATATGGGTCTTTCTAAGTAGTTATTCTCGATGTGGGAATGTCAGGGGATCGCTACTGGTTGAGCGTAACCCAAATAGACTTCCCGTTGTCCATTCAGATTCTGTTCAACCCTAATTCACACGCAGCTAACTAATTATACATACATACATCATAATTTACTCTGGAATGAAATCTAAAACCCATATATACATCACATCATGCATTCATATACATTCCAACTTAAATCCACAAGTTTACATCAGTAAACCCTACCAAAAATTTGGCAGAGTTTCCTCTGTATTTCGAATGTATCCCAAATACAACAGGCACTTGATTTATACATATACAATCAATCCAATCACTACAAAAAACATAGAAGGCAGAAACCAATATACAGCAACATTATCGCAATATATACAAGACAGTTTAAGCCTAAACTAAGCCATTCTCCTATTTATCACCAAGGCATCATCAGCTATCGTCTAGGTTCCTATCCCTGTCCCTGTTCATCTGAGTAAACAACCTGGTGAGATATAAAATCCCAGTATAATAATTTATAGTTCAAATACAATTCAAAAATATGGTTGAATACTCAGTGGTGCAAACACCGAAATCATCTTCCCGAAATCAGTTCAAAAATAGTGAAATACCTTATCTTTAAAATCGTTTTATCACATGGAAATTGCGACAGATAATCAAAATCATAAAAGTCCATTTCTTTTAAAATCAATACTCGAAATCAGATAAAATCCCATGCCCAGTGTATCCAAATCCATGTTGGTCACAAATCTGCTGTAACCAAGTCTAAATTGTCATCTAATTGCACGTCATTCAGAGAGAATACCTCTCTTATCATTGGGTGTGATCCGTAACACCAATCACCCGAATCAAGCCTATATTGTGAGTGTGATCCGTAACACCAATCACTCACTCAAGGACCGAGTGAGAATCAACATCTAGGGCATCCCCTAGCATGTGCACATACACCAATTCTCATCCTCATACAGTCTATTCGAACTCAGATGCACACGGTCGGCTATTCCTCAGGGTTCTAGGGTATTACGCCTAAATCACAACGTTTTCCTGTCTAGGTTATCCCCCCTTATACTCCTTAAACCTTTCTTAGGGTCGTCCTGATTTATCGCGTGATCCCTAACACAGTACAGGCTAAATCTGATAAAAACAATCTCGTTTAAAAATTCTCTGTACTCGGGATACTTAACGGCCGTCCCATACCAACTATCAAGTACCCAACCCTAAGTAAATCCGTCCTAAGGGCATCTAAACTCGATAAACAAAGTTTCTAACATACAATTAGGGTTTTCAGCATAAAGGCATGCAATTTATTCCATCAAAAGTAGCACGCAAATCCATGTAAATAATTTAAATCATTCAGGTACTTCCTAGGTCAAATCTAAGACTCGGGAAGCGTAAATTATCCTACCTGGTCTCCGATCGCTCTAAATTGATTCAGATCTTCACGTAGTCTCGATTTTTGAGCCCAATTAATTTCCTGGACATTAAATTAAATATTCAGGCTTGTCACGTCATCCGTTTAACCATTTTAAGTTTGGTTGCCCTAATACCTAGGTTAATTTATTGCCTAATTACGTTCAACAGTTATTTCAATCAGATATCATCAGTTTTTGGGAAATCAGACCTTACCAATGTGATGGGATGATGGAATTATGTCTCGGGGTGGTCTCGGTTTCTCTCGATGCATATCTAGAAACTCCGGCACGGCGGCGCACGGCGACGTACGGTGGCATATGGCGGAGGGCTGCGGTTTGCCTCAAAAATTACACCACGGTGAAGCCCACAAGTCCAGGAGTATGAATATGGTGGTGGCGCGGCAGTTCACGGCTGTTTAGATGGCATTTTTCAGCCACGAAGATTCACGCATGACGGACGGAGATTACCTCGATCTGGGTGCATCTAGCCTCCGTTCGACGTCGACAAGCTGATGGAGGAAGCTGGCAGCTCATGCTACACGGTGGTGGGGGCAGTGACGGCCAACGGTGACGGACGGCGGCGATCTGAGCTGGCAAAGTTTTTGTGCAGTGGAGGAGAAAAGTGGCGTTTTCCAGCGGCACTGGCGGCCGTTGGTGGCCGTGGGTGGTTGCTGGAGATTGTGGGTGGCGAGGGCTATCAATTGGTGTGCTAGGTGGTGGCCCACGGTGGCTGTGGTGGCGGTGCACAGTGGAGGAAGGAGGAGGGAGAGGAGAGAGAAAGTGTGGTGAGGAGAGAGAGAGATTTGAG
Organism: Senna siamea; assembly: GCA_031216115.1. Classification (NCBI taxonomy): domain Eukaryota; kingdom Viridiplantae; phylum Streptophyta; class Magnoliopsida; order Fabales; family Fabaceae; genus Senna; species Senna siamea. Next base: position 17,743,019 of record CM062354.1, read on the forward strand.
AGAAATGGAGGGAATCCGATAATTTTAAAGCCTCCGGGGGCGATTCTGACTTTTCTTGGACCACCCAGGGATACTTTAGGGTGTCGGCTTCCTTCCAGATGTCTGCACGTATTTTCGTGCAAAGGTTTTGGCCTCCGTCAGTGAAGTTAACTCACAAAACATCTTCTGTCAGTTTTTGATCGCCGGATTGCATTTCTTTCCGTTTAATCGTGTTTCTGACTTCGAAAGACCTTCTGTTGCCAATCCTCATACTCAAAATACGTGCCAGCCTCTGTTTGAAAGGAATTAGGGTTAAAAGTTTGATTTTTATCCTTTAAAAACTATTTCGATTGTTACAGTATGTATACCAAATGATGTACTAAACAGTTATATAATGTATGTATATTAGAAAAGTTTTTATATATTCTATTATATTATTTAATATTTTATATTTCATTGTGCCAAAGCACGTTACCTGAGTAAAAGAACCCAAACCTAATTACATAACAAATCTATGATTGATTGGATGCTCGGGAGAAATAAAGGCAATCAAAGACTAGAATTAATGTAACCACTTATCTGAATAAGCGTTATGACGTTGTTAAGTTATGATAAGGGGTGTTACAGTTGCCATGAACAGTACCCAAAATCTCTCTACATTCATGAAATGCTTAGAACTCTATTGGGATTTGTTTAGAATGTTGTATGGATGCATTATTGAGTGTTGGTTGAAATTGTTAAAGTGTTTATGACTAGTTTCTAATTTTTTTTCCATTTCTAAAACCCTCAAATTCTTAAATGATAGTTGTATGATGCATGGATGTACATGATTGTGTTGGGAAAATGATGTTTCATGATAAATTAATGATGAAAATGGGATAGATGAGAAGTTTATACGAAAATTATTTTAACTCCCTTGACTTCCTTGCTTGGCCGAGAATAGATGTTTGTGTAGGAAGGGAAATTTTGTCTAAATCTTGTCTATTTAACATGTCATTATCTTGGCTATGGATAAAATGGGAAGAAAAAATTTATAGTGTAATGAAATTGTATGTTTTATCCAATTTCCCTTGTTCGGGCGAGAGTAGCATGTTGAAGGGAAAAGGAAATTTTGTTAAAATTAATTTAAAGTGTCCCTTGGCATTTCGGTTATAAGCAAAGGATAAAGGAAAAATTAATGTGTAGTTAAAATCATCCCATTTTCTCATTTTTGGTGCCTTGTCCAAGAACATGTAGGAAATCCTCATGGAAAATTATTTATAAACGGTTTTGGTCAAGGAATGGAAGCAAAAGGTAAAGATGTGATAATGAATTGATTAGTGTATAAATTCCCATAATCATGAAAATCCTAGCAACTGAGTAGTATAACCATAAAAAGGGAGTTGTATTTAAGGGAAATGTATCTATACATTCATAAAAGTTGTTATGGAAGAAAAGACACTTATATGTATACATAGTCAAATTGAAAATTTAATGGAATGGAAATTGTATAGGAAAGTATTAAAAGTTCAGCTTAGGACCCTTAATATGAGATGAAACATGACATGGAAAATTGTATACAAATGGAAGGAAAATTATGAAATTATGTTATATATATTGTAAGAGTGGGAATTGGGAAATTAAAGTAAGAAATTATTAATTTCCTCTTGGTTTCTTCTCTTGGCCGAGAAAGTTACTCCCATTTTCATCCAATTTAGTCATGAAATTGTTATGTATAGATAAGGGTCATAGTTTATGAAAGTATAGTATCATGATAAGTCAAAGGAATGGAAGGGAAACATAGACAAAGAAAGGAAAACATAAAAAGGTGAGAAATAAGACTTAGAGGAAGTATTTCAAAAATATATTCTAGGATAGACAAGCTTGTAACTAAGTGATCAATTGTCGATTGTGTCATAAATATGGATGGTTAAACATCCACTAGTAATAAAGATTTTAGAAAAATAGCGGGATGGTTACAAATTCTAAGTTAGTATAACCTAAATGGCTAATAAAAAGGAGACATTTAATTAGAATTTGGCATAATCATGGGTGCAAGCTAAGTCATCCTAGAATATATATAGGAGATAGTGTACTGGGAATAGGATCCACTGATTAAGGGTGGTGATTCCATAATAGCATGATCCACCTTAAAATTGAAGAGGAAATGATCTGTCCAGTTAGTAGTGATCCCATGAGCTTAATTTTCTAAAAAGTTAAAGTAGTCCCTATAAGGTAGAAAGGGAAGAAATCTCCTATTATATATGTAATGATCTACCTTAAGGGCAGTGACCACACGGTACTTAGATCCACCGAGGGACACCTCAAATAGTGCTAGTGGCATAATTGTCACATAGAGAATAAAATTATCTCATTCATGTAAGTAGTAGTATATAGAGTAGCTCACTGGTTGACTCTCCTGTTACTCTTAGCTCTTTCTTTCATAGAGATTACTTTTAGCCAAGAAATGATTGTAGTTTTCCTTATGACTGATATTTGTTTTTCTATGAATGATGAATGGTTTCCCTATATGTATTTATATTTAGAATTATTTTCTGTAATCATGATACTAAATGGTACATGTGGTGGACTGTTGGCAAATTGTCATAAAACATTGTTATATAATATACTCATAAATGTATACCATACACATAAAAGCAAATTTATTCATTTAATCCCATAGAATAAAAATGAACTTTTATTAAAGAATGTAGAAATTTTTTCTATATCACTATGGCGGTACATACCAATATTTTCAAAAAGAAAATGGAATTTATAGCTACTAAGAAATTATTTCTCACGGTTGCGTCTAGTCTATATCAGATGCCTAGGTATTTAGTTTGGCTGGAGTTTGAGGTATCCTACGTGGACTTACCCTTCCTGGGCACGTTCACAGTCATTCAGGTAATCTACATGGTGTTTGTCATGGAGGTCCCTCCCCTATAGGAGAGGGTGGAAGTATAAATCTTTTTGGAAAAATGTAATTAGTAGAAATAGTCCATTTATCCTGATCCACTTGTCTTTTGGGAAATAGAATTAGGATAAGTAATTTTTTTAGATGTATATAAGGAATGGGCATATATATATACATATATCAGGATATGTAAAGATTATACATTAATAGGAATTTTGGTAAAAGGGTCTAAGTGGCAAGTTTGTTGCCTCCTTATCCTCGTAGTAGTATGAATTTGCATATCCTAAAATATATGTATGACATGACGTTCTAAATTATTATAAATATTAATGGAATGTAAATCATGCGAATGACATTATAATTTCTACTGCATTGTTGTTTAATTAATCTTCTAATTTACTTAGTGTTCCTTTATGTAAACATAAGAATATAATACCAAGTAATTAGTCCTAAGCCTAATCAAATAATAAATGGAAAATTGAAAGAAAAATTTTTACTTGGAAAATAATAAAGGAAATAAGAAGAGGTAACGCATTAACCTTATGGCTTAATGGTTATTAAAAGAAATATTTAAAAGAAAAGCTATAAGGTTAGGGTGTTGCAACAAACACATCCATACAACCATTTAAAAAAAACCAAATAGAAATTCAAGCTTAAAAGAATGTAGAGAAAGAAACCCTCACTATTCATGGAGTCATGAAAATTGTTCAATCCATCAGAAGAAACCATAAAACATGAATTAAGAGGGTTATAATTGTTTAGCTACCTTGAAAAGTGAAGAAATTTAGTCTTTGTTTGGCTGTTCCCTTGGTTTTCCCTTTTCCTTCTTTTTCTTCTTCCTCACAGCTTCTTCTCCTTTCTCTCCTTCCTGTCCTTTTCCTTCTCTTTTCATATAAGAAATATGTTTAATTAGATTAGGTGACAAATGACCTTTTTGCCCTTTATTCATCCTCTTTTTCAAAAAGTGTAGGGAGAAAGCCTTCAAGAGAAATTTCATGAAGTCTTTAGGTGAAATTACTATTTTACCATTGAGGTAAAAATTATCATTTTATCCTTGGGTGAAATTACCATTTTGCCATTAGGTGAAAATTACCATTTTGTCCCTAAGATATTTTTCTAGGGTAATCATGACTTTTAGATATTTTTTTCTAGATATTTTTCCAAGGTAATCATTACATTTTAGATATTTTTAAGTGTCATAATTATGCATCATTAATACGCCTAGATATTTTCTAAGGTAATCATGAAGCTTTAGATATTTTAAAAACTTTTTCCTTTTCATTTTAGTCTTTCCACTTTTCTTTCAATTTGGTCCCGCTTTACTTGGTAATAACCTAGAGTGACTTAGACATAAACATTTAGGTGTAAGCTAACTTCTATGAGGTGTAAGTCAACTGGTAGGTTGTAACACCCTGTAATTTAATTAGTCTAAATTAATGGTATTTAATAAAAGGGATGGAATTAATGGTGTTATTAATTCCTTAGTATAAATTTATAGCTCACATAATTTAATGGGCTAAATAGTTATATTAAAAGTAAACTTGCAAAATTTTTTTTAGTGATTAAAATAAATTCTTGAATTTCTTATATTTGTAACAATTGAAAGAATTTTGAAATATTTTTGAAGATAAAACTTCATTTTCGACGCAAATTCCAATCGAATAAAGCTTAGCACGACTTTCGGGGATAGTAATTCGAAACGAAAGAGTTTTTAAAGATGGAAATTAGACTTTGAACCCTAATTCCTTTTAAAATGAGGCTGGCACATATTTCGAGGATAATAACTTGACACAGAAGGTCGTTCGAAGCTAGAAACACGATCAAACAGAAAGAAATGCAATCCGGCGATCAGAAATTGACGGAAGAAGTTTTGTGCATCAATTTCATTGACGGAGGCCAAAAATTTCACATGGAAATGAGTGCCGATGTCTGGAAGGATGCCGACACCCTAAAACATCCATGGGTGGCCCGGGAAAAGTCAGAATCGTCCCTGGAGGCTTTAAATTTCACGAATTCCCTCCATTTCTCTCATATCTTTCTCTCTCCTCACCACACTCTCTCTCTCTTCTCTCTTTTCTCTTTCCTCCTTCCTCTACCGTGAATGGCTGCTACAGCCACCGTGGGCTGCCACCAAGGACACCAACTGACAGCCCTCACTGCACACAACCTCCAGCAACCAACCACGGCCACCAACAGTCGCCGGAACCACCGGAAAAATGCCGTTTTTCCCCTTAATCGTGCGAAACTTCACCAGCTCAGATCGCCGCCGTCCGTCGCCTTTGACCGTCACCACCCCCACCACCGTGTAGCCTGAGCTGCTAGCTTCCTCTAGTAGCTCACCGCCGTCGAAAGGATGCCAGACGCGCCCAGATCGAGGGAAACTCCGTTCGCCGTGCGAGAATTTTTGTGGCCGGAAAACGCCACCCAAAAGGCCGTGAACCGTCGTGCCACCACCATATTCGAACTCCTGGACTCGCGGGCTTCACCATGGTGTGATTTTTGAGGCAAACCGCACCCTTCCACCATGCGCCACCGTGTGTCGCCGTGCCGGAGCTTCTGGACGTGCATCGGGAGAAACCGAGACCACTGTGACATAGAATTCCATCATCCGAGCACATTGGTAAGGTCCGATTTCCCAAAAACTAATGGTATATGACTGAAATGGTTGCCTAACGTAATTAGACAATAAATTAACCTAGGTATTTGAGTAACCAGATTTAGGATCAGAAATTGGATGACGTGACGAGTATGAATATTTAATTTCATGTTCAGGAAATTAATTGGGCTCAGAAATCAAGGCTTCATGAGATTCGGAATTGATTTGGAGTGACAGGAGACCAAGTAGGATAATTCACACTTCCCGAACCCTAGAATTGATTTAGTGAATACCTGACTGATTTAGATGTCTTGCATGGATTTGCGTGTTGCTTTCGATGGGATAAATTGCATGCCTGTGTGCTAAAAACCCTAATTGCATGTTAGAAACCTTGTTTATCGAGTTTAGATGCCTTTAGGACGAATTTACTTAGGGTTGGGTACTTGATAGCCGGTATGGGACGGCCGTTAAGTATCCCTAGTATAGGGAGCTTTTAAACGAGATTATTTTTATCAGATTTAGCCTGTACTGAGTTAGGGATTACGCGTTAAACCAGGATGACCCTAAGAAAGGTTTAGGGAGTATAAGGGTGGATAACCTACACGGGAAAACATTGTGATTTAGGCCAGACAAAAAGGGATCAGAAAATTTTATGCCACAATAAAAGTTTTGTTGCTTGTGAAAATGGGTAACCCAAACTTGCAAGGAAGGGGATTACCAAGAGTACAAGCCAAGGCAAGTGTACTTGCAAGTACAAGTAGTGCAATAAAAATATATATCTATACAAACATAAAGAGTGCAGAATTTTCATGAGGGAAAGAGACATTTGTAGCGTGAGTTTTGGAGGAAGAAGTCAAGAAAGGAAAGGGGGAAAATATGCATTAAAAGCCACCCATAAAGAACATAGACAAGAGTGATATTCAATAATAACTAAGGAAAAAGGGAGTGTGGCGTGAAATGAGTGAAGAGGGGGAGAGTTAAAGTTGTTTTATTTTTATAACATGCCACCTAAGCCAAGAAAGAGACAAGAGGGAATTGAAATTGACTTTTACACTAAAAACCACACGTGAGGTGAAGGGAAAGAAGAGAGAAAAGGAAAAGAGACCTTGCAACATCCAAAACTACACCTACACACGTGAAAAAGAGAGAAAAGGGGAGAAACACCAAGCTTGAAGAGGAAGAAGCAAAGGTGGTCAAGAAGAAAGGTAAAAGAAGCAAAGAATCAAGGGAAAGCCAAGCAAAGCCATCTTAGGACATCAAAGAGGTAGGTTAACAATTCCAACTTTTGTTCCATGTTTTAGTTATGCAATCCCATGTCTATGTTCAAATTTTCCATGGAACTTAAGTTGTCTCTACATTCTTGATTTAAATACATGGTTGTTGGCTAGCATGTTTGGTTATGAAATTGTTTATGGATGGAATAGCATGGGGATGTTGTGGGATTATGGATTAGGGTTAGAAGTTGTGATGACCACAAAGGAAGGAAACCCTAATCCTTTAAGTGTATTAAGTAAAGAACAAAAAGAAAGGAAATTGAATTGCCAAATAAATAAAACTCCCTAGGCTAAGTCCATGAGATTTATTCTTGGAATTTTTTTCTTAAGCTATGCAATCTGACTTTGAATTGCCAAATAAATAAAACTCCCTAGGCTAAGTCCATGAGATTCATTCTTGGAATTTTTTTCTTAAGCTATGCAATCTGACTTTGAATCAAAGTATGGGAATTATTAGAGTTTTTAGAAAGAATATGTACATTGAAATTTATTTCCAAGAGAAAGAAATTGTTATGGAACTTTTTAGAAAGAAATTGCACATTGGAATTTATTTTCCAAGAAAAAGAAATTATTATGAAAATTATTAGAGTTTTTTTAGAAAGAATATATACATTGAAATAATTTTCCAAGAAAAGAAATTGTTATGGACATTATTAGAATTTTTTTTGAAAGAAATTATATAATGGAATTAATTTTCCAAGAAAATAAATTATTATAGACATTATTAGAATTTTTAGAAAGAAATTATATAATGGATTTATTTCTTAAGAAAAGAAATTATTATGGACATTGTTAGAATTTTTAGAAGGAAATTATATAATGGAATTAATTTCCCATGAAAATAAATTTTTATGGACATTATTAGAGTTTTAGAAAGAAGTTATATATTGGAATTAATTTTCCAAGAAAAGAAATAATTAGGGACCTTAGTAGAATTTTTAGAAAGAAATTATATATTGGAATTAATTTTCCAAGAAAAGAAATAATTATGGCCATTATTAGAATTGTTAGAAAGAAATTATATATTAGAATTAATTTTCCAAGAAGAGAAATTAGTATGGAAATTATGAGAATTATTAGAAAGAAGAGGTACATGGGAATTTAATTCCAAGAGAGGGAAATTATTATTGAAACTATTAGAAAGAAAATATACATGGGAATTAATTTCAAAGAAAAGAAATTAATATTGGAATTATTAGAATTCTCTAAGGAAATATACCTTAGAAATTATTTCCAAGAAAAATAGAAATTATCCCTTAAATATTGAATTTTCCCATATGAAATGTATACTTGTATTAAACTTACAAGAAAAAGAGATTTTCCTTTGAAAAATTGACAAAGAATTTCAAAGGTGGCCAAGTGCCCACCTAGTGCCCAAGTGTGCACCATGACCCTAGGTGGTGGCCAAGTGTCCACATAGTGCCCAAGTGTTCACAATGACCCTAGGAAAGTGGCCAAGTGTCCACAATGACCCTAGGAGGTGGCCAAGTGTCCACATAGTGCCCAAGTGTGCACAATGACCCTAAGAAGGTGGCCAAGTGTCCACATGTGCCCAAGTGTGCACAAAATATTTTGAAGGTGGCCAATCATCCACGAGTGCCCAAGTGTGCACAGCTAAAGTACACAAAAAATTTAAGAAGGATAAGCTTAAATAAATTGTTACCGTTATGTACATCGCATGAGTATTTATAAGTACATTGTTTTCATCCTATGAACATTTAATGTATCCCATATTGCTTACCAGTTATATTATGCTATATTTTATTCCAAGAACGTAGAATTGCTATTTTGGTGCTTGCACCCTGATACATACACATTATGTTGTAATGGACATTATGAAACTTATTGAATTCTATGAAAGTTTAAATTATGCACAGTAGCATAGTATTTCTTTTATTATGCTTTGCATGTAAGTTTAATTAATCTGAGCAAAGGATACCAAACCTAATGTGTATAACATAATCCGATGCTTTAACTGCTCAGACTTAAATAAAAGATAAAGATAATGTACCGAACCTACCTGTTTATATCAGAATTAATACTTGGTAGGGGCGTGACATAGGTGGAAAAAGTTTTGTTTTCATGAAGAAAGTACTTTGAAAGAGCCACCTAGCCTTTAAGATGAAACCTCAAAAGTTTGGAACAAGTTTGTGAGTCCAAGTTTCTATTTTCTTGAAGGTATGCTCAATAGAGTCAACAATAATGTCATTACATGATAAAGTCGTAGTTTTTGGATAACATGTAACATGAGGTTGAAAAGAAGTAGAGGAAAACATAAAAGAGAAAAGAGAAGAGTATTCCAAGTGTATGCATTAGTGGTAGATAGCCTCATGATTAAGTGACCGACTGTCGGTATGGGATGATCATTGGGCATTCCATGGTCGAATCATACTATGGGATGGTAAAACATCCACTCAATAATAAAGGATTTTGAAAAAACTGTGATTTTAACACCCCATTCTTATAGCTTTCTTTAGAAATGTTGTCTTTAAGAAATTCTTTAGGTATAAGGATGGCATGTTACTCTTACTTTCTTCCTTGATTATTTTCTAAGTAAATTTAAAATTTTTTCGTTAATTATATGATTATTTAACTATTTGATTAGGTTTGAGATTCATTACTCGGCATTACATTTATACGTTACACAGTGGAAGACTAAATAATTAAAATAACATTTAAATAGTAACGCAGCTGGAAATTAAAATGTCATTCATGCTTTATGTTGCATTTAATATATATAGCATTGTATACATATATTTTAGGATATGTAACGTTCATACAATTTTCTAAGGGTAAGGAGGCAACAAACCTACAACTTAGGTCCTTTTTACCAAAATACCTATTAGTGGATAACTTTTATATATCCTGATATATATGCCCATCTTAATATATATACACCAAAAATAACTTATCCTGACCCTATTTCCAAAAAATAAGTGGATCAAGATAAATGGGCTAATCCTACTTAATTACATGTTGTTCCAAAAAGATGTTGTTTCACCTCCCTTACATCGGAGGGACTTCCATAACTGTTAGTACATATACTACTTGAATTACCATAAAGGAGCCTAGAAAAGGGATGTCCATGTACTCTACATCAACTTCTAGCCAAATCATATATCTCAAATCTGATACATGCCAGATATAGAAGTGAGAAATAATTTCTCAGTAGCTATACAATCCTCTTTTTATTTAAAATAATTTGACATGTACCACTATAGTGATACGAAAAAAAACTATACATTCTTTATTAAAATTACATTTTTCATTCTATGGGTTAAATAAATAATTTTCTTTTATGCGTATGGCATACAAATATGAATATACTATGTGATAGTATATTATCACAATTCACCTTATACATTATCCAGTATCATGATCATAGAAAAACATTTCTGAACATCAGTACATATGGGAAAACCATTTATCATTCATAGGAGAACAATTATCATTCATGAGAAAAACAACATTCAATTCTTAGCTAAAAGCCATCTCTGTGAAAGAAAAGACTTAAGAGTATTAGGGAGAGTCACCTAGTGAACTACTCCACATACTGCTACTTACATGAATGAGATAATGTTATCATCTATGTGACAATTTTTCCACTGGTACTATCTGAGGCATCCCTCAGTGGATCCAGTACCCCTCTGTATATGTATTACCCAAAGGCAAACTCTTAAAATTAAGCTCATGGGACCATTGCTAACTGCATAGATAATTTCCTCTCTACTTTCAGGGTGGATCATGCTATTATGGAATCACCACCCCCCTTTTAGTGGATCATATTCCTGATACACTATTTCCTATATATATATTCTAGAATGACTTAGCTTGTACCTATGATTATGTCAAATTCTAAGTAAATGTCTCCTTTTTATTGGCCATCTAGTTTACACTAACTTAGAATTCACAACCATCATGGTGTTTTCTAAAATCTTTATTCCGAGCGAATGTTTAACCATCCAAATTTATGACACAACCATGGAATGCCTAATGGTTGTCCCATACTGACAATTGGTCACTCAGTTACAAGCTTGTCTATCCTACAGTATATATTTGAAATACTTCCTCTAAGTCCTCTTTCTTATGGTTCTTTATTTTCCTTTATTTTTCTATGTTTCCCTTTTCATTTCTTTGACTTATCATGATACTCTCCTTTCATTTCTTTGAATTTCCATTTTCATAAAAATCTAATGGCTAAATTGCTTAGTAATGGGAAGAGTTACTCTCGGCCAAGAGAAGAAATCAAAGGAAAATGATAAATTCTTGCTTTAAATTCCCAATTTCCACTCTTGCCATCATATAAACATGATTACATTATTTTCTTTCCATTTCTATACAATTTTCCATATTATGTTTCATCTCTCATTTAGGGTTCTAAGGTGAACATTAAAACCTTTCTTTTGTCTTACCATTCCATTCTACTCTTAATCTATTCATACATACCTAAAAGCATTTCTTTTCCTCCAATACACCTATAAGTATGTACACAAAAATTTCACCTATTCTTATTATACATTACAAATGCTATGAATTCATGATTTTGAATGTTTGTGTGTTAGATAATCCATCAACACACAATTTTCCTTTCTTTCCATGCCTTGACTAAAACCATGAGGTAAATTGATACAAAATTTTCACAAAAACCCCTTCATGTTCTTGGCCAAGACCACTAACATAGAGAGAATGAGACAATTTTAACAAAACATCAATTTTTCCTTCCTCCCTTGCTTATGACCGAAATGCTAGCATGATTATTAGATAAAATTTTAACAAAACTTCCTTCCCAAGTAACCTTGGTGCTTTCGGCTAAAGAAGGGACAAAGGGAAAACGATATAATTTCCTCAAACTATAAATGCTTCTCCCTTTCTTTAGCTAAGACCAAGACAATAGGAGGTTAATTAGACAAAATTTCAGCAACATCTCCTTTCTTACAAAGGAGCACATTCATGGACAACTAGGGAAGAAAAGGGAATTGAACCAGTTTTCATGCAAACATCTCATTCATCCCATTTTCATCACTAATTAGCTATAAAACATCATTTTCGAAAGAAAATCATGACAACCTAAGCATTATACAATCACCATTCAAGAATTAGGATTTTTCATGGAAATAGAGACAAAATTGGAAACTAGTCATAAACACTTTAACAATTTCAATCAACACTCAAATATGTATCCATACAACATACTAAACAAATCCCAATAGAGTTTTAAGAATTTCATGAATGCAGAGAGATTTTTGGTACACTTCATGGTAGCCATGAAAGGATTCTAAAAGCTAGAAAACTACCATGAAACATGAAATAAGTGATGGGAGGATGTAAAACTACCTTGGTTTAGCAATGGAAGTGGACTTATCTTGAGCTTTCCTTCTCTTTTCCCTTTTCTTCTTCTCCTTTCTTCTCCTTGGCTGAATGTTGTTCTTCTCCTCTCACTCTCACATCGTTCTCCCTTGACCAAATGGAGAAGAAGGCGTGAGATTTAAATTTGGGTGCCAAAAGATAATTTTGCCCCTAATGACAAAAGACCACTTTAACCCTCACTTTTTCCACTTTTCCTTCATTTTTGCTTCACAATTTTAGAAAATGGCACAATATAAATTCCATAAAATTTTCATGATGAAATGACAAATTTACCCTTAAGGTGAAAAATTACCAATTTACCCTTAGTGTAAAATTACCATTTTGCCCTTTTTGTCAAAATAACTATTTTACCCCTCTTCTTGTTTTCATTTTTGAAAATATAGGGGAATATCCTTAAGGGAATTTATCATAATTTTCTAAGTAAAATGATAATTTTACCCTTGTGGTAAAATTACTATTCTACCTTTGAATGAAATTACCATTTTACCCTTGGGTAAAAATTATTTGTTTTTCTCTCGAATATTTTTTTTCCAAAGTCATTATGACTTTCAGATATTTTTTAGCCAAAATCATTACGTTTTAGATATTTTTCCAGCATCATAATGACATATCATAAATGAGTGAGATATTTTGGAGGCAAAATGATTATGTTTTCATCTCTTAGTGAAACTTTTCTTCTTTTCACTTTAGTCCCTAAACTTTCTTTCAATTTGGTCCCTTTTCCCCTTAAAATTTTAAGGCTAATTAAATACAATCCTTTAGACATGAAACTACTAATTTATAATTTTAAAATATACCTGAAGATAGGAAAAATGTGGATGTTACAATGATGGTTGTGAATTCTAAGTTAGTGAACTCTTTCATGGCCAATAAAAGGAGTCACATACTTAGAGTAACAATAACCTAGCATAAGCCAAATCACTCTAGAATATATGCTTGTGAATAGCGTGCTAGAATGTGATCCATCAGTGATGATGATGATTCTGTAGCCTCATAATCCACAAGGACGGAGTAGGCGTGATGTGTTAAGAGGTGGCAGCGATCTCGTCAGTCGTACCAACCCTTTTATAGGATGAAAGAGAAATAAGGTATCCAAAGGGATATCGATCCCACTGGTCTGGGATGATTTGTCAGAGTTAGCAGGGAATAGTGAGTGAGTGTGGAATGATCTATCAGAGAGGACAAGGACCACGGTGTACTTAGGATCCATTGAGGGATGCTTTTGGGTAGGCGTTGGACTACTAGATGGTTAAGGACCACGGGACTCGACTCAAAACTCATTCATGAGTGCTAGTGGATCATATGGATTTGTTCGTGGGGCGACTCTCCTGATGACTCATATGATGATATGGCATTAGCCATTATGATATGATTGTTTTCATTACTTATGTTATGAATTTGAATATGCTTGTGTTACCATGGTAAATATATATGATGAAATGACATATTTGGTATTATTGACATTGACATCTGGTGAACTGTAACTGTACATGCATTCATAAGTACATGCTATACATATTATGAGATTATGATGGCATAATTACATAAATCATGCATTACATCCCAATAGATACTATTTCTAATTGACGATGGAAAAGAATGTAGCCAATTTCCATATGATTGCGATGGTACAGACCATTGGTTTTTAAACTAATTGTTATGCTACTAAGATTTATTCTCATATAAATGTTGGTGTGTATCAGATGCCTAGGTACTAGATTCTACTAGAGGTAGAATTGGCGGTAAGGGAGATACCCTTTTTGGGGTATTTTATGGTGATTAAAGAAATATGGGTTATCGCAGTTATAGAAGTTCCTCCATCACCTCCACCTACAAGAGGGATGGAATTGCGAGATTAGGGTAGAAATCATAATATTTTGACATGTGAATATGTGAAATGTACATGCCTTAATACCCTAATCCCTTATTATATTTTTAGAGAGGATCATGATGATTATTTTTGGTGTACAGAGAATGAGGACATATATGTATTAAGATATATGAGAAATATAAGATTATCCACTAGTGGGATTTTTGAAATGGGTATAAGTGGTAGGGTTGTTCCCTCCTTACCCTAAATGATAAATAGTTGATAGTCTCACATATCTATAGGTATATGTCTTGTGTAAGGAATTATGACTTGGTATTATGTATGTGATTGTATATGAATACATCTATATATTTTTATTTCATTTATTTCTGTTGCGTTACATGTGAGAACTTAAGTGTAGAAATCCAAATAAATGGCACTTAATTGTTTAACTTGGTAAAATTTAAAATTTTACTTCGGTAGAGGTAATAGTAACTCACCAATCTTATAGTACATTATATTATATTATTTAATTAACTAAAAGGAACTATAGGATTGGGGGTGTTACATATAACATTATATATGCAATACTAATAAGTATCCATATTGTATACAAAATATAAGTAACAAGTTTGGACATAAAAAAATTAAGTAATAAAATTGTATATAAAATTTAATTAAATAACAACCATTTTAATAATCATAATTAGATGTAGCCTTCAATCACATCTATTTCATCTTCCAAATCACCTGAATCATTTTGTACACTTCTTTATAAGTGGTTACTAGTTTGATTTATGTTTTTTTGCTGAATATTATCTCTATGCAAGCCCACCATGATGTCATTGTCTATTTCATCATTAGTATGTGATGCATTGCCAATGCAACTACACCTAAGGCAGTGAACTTATTAATGCAACCTAGTTCAATGGTAAGTATCAAGGTCGTATCTCACGGGAATGAGAAAGGCCAGAGTTACTACTTGTTCTTTGTTCTTTAGCCCAAGAATTAGAGTGATTTTTTTCTAAATAAACGAATGATTATATGCAATAGTAAATAATCAACAATAATGAACGAGAAAGGTAAAAGGTCAAAAATCGCGAAACCCACTCTCTCAGTCAGCTTCTTCCTTTTATAACTAAACTCTAACACGACCATTTTTATGGCCAACACGGTTGTGCTCAGCCTAACACGATCGTATTCAAGGCCAACAAAACCGTGCTAAGTCCAACACAGCTGTGTTCAAGGCAAATAAGCAAGGGTCGTGTCAAGGCTAACACAGCCATGTCCAAAGTAAACTTGGTTGTGTTCAAGGCAAAAGCTTCCAACATAGTTGTTCCAAGGCCAAAGTCTTCCATATGGTCGTTTCCTTCCATATTCTAGGCTATTTAGGACTCCAAAATGGCTTTACTACTATTGATGACTTGGTAAAACTCTTGAAATGAAAAAGGATACAAACTCAGGTGATTCTTGGAATAAAAAAACAAAATGCTTATAAAATAGAAATATAACATCAAGCAAATATGTATAAAAGAAGACACATTTAATTTAATCTCTAACTAGTACTATGCTTCTACTTGTTCGTCCCCACCCATATCTTCCTCATCTAGCATATTAAAAAGCTTATAGGGACTTGTCTTTACAACAATAAGCTAATCTTGATCAATAATGTCTTTCACATAGAACACTTGTTCTGCTTGGGATGCTAAGACAAATGACTCATTCGTATTCAAAGAATATGAGTATTAACACTAATGAAGCCATAGTTGTCAATCTTATATCCTCTTCCTAAATGAGTCACATCCCACCAATGACATTTAAAGAGGCATATACTTTTCTATTCCTTACACAAGATAAGGTAGCTTATAAATATTCTTTAGAACACCTTAATACTCCTTTTCAAAATCTAAATCATCCCCCTCACAAGTACTCCATTATTTTGAGTCTTTTTTTCCTAATGCACAAGCTCTTGTATGAAATATAAATCCATTGACCATAAATATTGGATATAAGTAGGCTAATTTATCTGGACCAACTGCCAAGCTTATAAGCTTATCAATTGCCTTTTCTTTTACACATAATGGAAATTATTGGGTAGAAAAAAAACTTTTTTTAGTAACATTGGTAGATTACGCTATAAATTAAAGAAAGCATAAAGTTAGGCACATACGCGTGCTCGAAACCAATCATGAAAATCCATGTAATGTGGATCATTTGATGTTGAAGCATGATTCTATGAAACCCCACCTTTATAGGTGCTATAAATATATTAATCTATAGAGGTGATGTGCTACTATCTTGTCACTTTAATTATCTACTCAAGTTTATTTTAATTATTTATCGAGGATCCTTGAATTAAGGCTAAAATGCATAGGACCCCCTTGCACTTTAGCTTATGTGTATATAACCCCCATGTACTTTCAAAATGTTATAAGAAACCCATTCCATCTAATTTTTCATCCAAAACTTAACGGCAATGAATACATCATCTTATAGGATATCAGGCTGGAGTAAATAATTAAAAGATAATATATGTATTTTTATCTTTTCACCATTAAAACATTAATTCATTGTTAGTATAAGCTATTATCTTGTCGGTATTTTTGTCTTTTCACCATTATCTTTTAATTATTTACTCAAACTTGACATCCTATAAGCTAATATGTTCATTGTCAATAGTTTTTGGATGGAAAATTAGATAGAATGGGTTTCATGTAACATTTTGAAAGTACAAGGGGTTTGTAGGTCATATTTAAAAGTACAGGGGGATTATGTGCACATTGGCTAAAGTACAAGAAAGTTCTATGCATTTTATCTTTTAATTAATTAAGTTTTGGTTTGGGGTGGGTTTCTCTTGGGTATCTTGCTTATGTTACAATGCCAGAAGAAGCTACTCATAGATAGCATACACATACATAAAATACAACATATTGATAAACATTTTTATACATAAAACTAACATATTTATATATATACACACGTACGTATATCCTCAGAGTGAAAGTGAGAGCTTCAGAGGTAACTAGAAGATCTCTCAAAGACCACTTACCCATTATAAGATATGACCACACTTAGCACTTCCACTCATACTATTCCCACAAATATCTATTCATAGGCTTATATACATATACGTACTATGATGCTATCACAACTTTATATAGCCCCTAAATAGCTAGGGTCCATCCTCAATTGCAGCATAATCTCATTGACTAAAAGAAAATAACTGATACTAACTACATGGACAATTTCCACTTCCATCTCCATCATAGTCATAGACCTAGTCATCTGGACACTTCAATGCATAACTAAGATAAAAATCTCATTAATCAATTAAACTAGGTTAGAAAATTATCGTTGAAGGTATTAACCATGAATCATAGAAAATCATGCATTCTTTAATATTACTTTCAAAAAATTTCATAATTTGGATGTTATACGATACCATACCATGCCATGTACGATGAAATGCACTGATATGCTCATATAGATATTTTCATGGGTATGCTTAATACATTCCTCAACAAAACACATTAATGTGGGCATACATACAAGTATGAGTAGGAAACACCACATCATGTAATTCAATAAGGCACACAGGCCAATTAGTGTCATAAAAATAGAGTAGAATGGATTAGAGAGCTGGGTGACTTGTCAATTAACAATCCATAGGATAAGGGCTACCCAAAGGAATGAATAAGTAGCATTTGCCCCTTTTACTAACCATAACATACCTTTTGTTCTACCATACATTATGTAATAAATAGAATTTTTAAAATAATTAAACTGAATGAAACTGATCATGATTTGTAAAAATTAAATTCAACATGATTTTCGAAGTCAACGGTTGAAACAAAGGAATTTTTCAGAGTCAGAATCCTAATCCGATGAAAGAAAATGCAACTCGGTGATAAGGAACTGACAGATAAAGTCTCAGACTTCAGTTCTTTAAATGGAGGCTGAAACCCTTGCATGGGAAATTATGCCCTAGCTTGAATCGAAGACGGCACCCAAAAGTTTCCCTGGGTGATGTGACAAAAGATAGAACTACCCCTGGAGGCTTTAAATTTCCAAAATCTCACATTTTCTCACCATTTCCACCATTTCCTTTTCTCTCTTCTCCCTCTTCCCTTCACCACCATGTGTGGCCACCACCGCTGCTCTGGCCCGCCGTTCGACCTAGCAACCGATGCACTTCACCACCCCTGACTTCCAACAACCACCCACAGCCACTAACGGGCGCCACCTTTGCCTAAAAAAGCCCATTTTCTTCCTCTATCGTGAAATCTTTGCGCCACCGTGATCTTTGCCATCTAGCACCATTAGACATCACCCCCTGCCATTGTGAAGGCTGAGCTGCAAGCTTCCTCCCATTGCTCGTAGCAACTGAACGGAGCTGACACATGCTCGGATTGAGGAAATTTCTGTCCGTCATGCATGGAACTTTGCCACCAAAAAATGCCACCTTAACGGCCAAGAACCACCGCGCCAACCCCAGATTTGGACTCCTCATCTTGAGGGCTTCACTCTGGTTTAAAATTCGAGCTCAGCCACACCTCTCTGCTATGCGCCGCTGTGAGCCATCGTGCGTCACCATCGGAGAAGCCAGAAAGACTCCAGAAGCAAATTTCCACCTTTTAGAACCCCCGGTATGATCTAAATTGCCCTAATTTAATGTATTCTAATTGAATTGGATGCCAAAAATGTATAGAAAACTTACCAGCCTAGGAAAATGTGTAATTTGACGTAGAAAAGTGAAATTTAATAAGTAATGGACTAAAAAATTGACTTAATTGCCCAGGAAGTTAACTAGACTCGAATCTTGAGGATATGGGAAGCCCCGAACTTAATTAGGAGCAAACGGAAACTAAGTAGGGTAATTTACTCTCTCTTGACTTTAGATTGATTCCCTAAATACCTAGATGATTTAATTTTATTACATAGAAATGCGTGCTACCTTCAATAATTGCATGTCTGTGTGCTGTAGATGCCTATTGCATGTTAGAACAACTTGGCTATCAGATTTAGATGCCATAGGAGTGAGTTGATATAGAGTAGGGTACTTAATAGCCGATATGGGACGGTTGTTGAGTATTCTGGGTGCAGAGGACTTTATAAATGTATTGTTTTTCATCAGACTTAGCCTACATTCGTTAGGGATTACGCGATAAACCAAGACAAGCCTAAGAAAATTTTAAGGAATATAAAGGGGGATAAACTATACGGGGAAACGTTGTGATTTAGGTGTAATATCCTAGAACCCTGGGAACTAGTCAACTGTGTGCATGTGATTTCGAATAGACTGTATGAGGATGAGGATTAGCATATGTACACATGCTAGGGGACACCCTAGATGTTGATTGTCACCCGGTCCTTAAGTGAGTGATTGCTGTCACAGATCGCGCTCACAATATAGGCTTGATTTTGAGTGATTGGTGTTATGGATCACACCCAAAGATAAGAGATTGATTTCTCAAAATATGACATGTAATTGGACGAATTCAGATATAGTCACATGAGACTTTGTGGCGGATGTGAATGTGAGAACCACCAGGCATCGAATTTGATTATATTTTGATCACAGATTTTCAGATAAATAGATTTATTTTCATTGAATAATTACCTCATTTTCTGTGTCATTTTAATGATTTTAAAAGATAAGGTATTCCATTGATTTTTTGAAATAAACATGGGAGTTGTTTTTGGTGCTTACACCGCTGAGCATTCAGCTAGTTTTGATTTATTTATTTACTATAAATTACTCTACTGGGATTTAACTATCTCATGAGGTTGTTTGCTCAGATGAACAGGGACAAGGGCCTAGAAGATAGCGGGGCAGAGACTTGATAGACAAACGAACGAGCAGCTTAGTTTCTAGGCTTGAATTATAATATGTAATTAATTGTATTGGTTGTTGATGATTTTATCTGTTGTTAGACTGGATTTTGTTAGATGTATTGCTGAATTGTTGATTGTTTGTATTTGGGAGATGTTCAGAATATAGGGGAAACTCTGCCAGATTTTCGGCAGGGATTAATGTCTGAAATTATGAGTTTTTTTATGGAATGCATGTGAATGGATGTATCTGTTATTTATGGTTATTAGTTTTAATATTCCAGATCTTATTATGGTGATTGATTGTGTATTTAGTATAGTTGCAGTTGATTTATGGTTGAACAGAATTTGAATGGATAACGAAAAAGTCTATTTGGGTTACGCTTAACCAGTAGAGATCTCCCTGACTTTCCCTGAAAGGGAAAAGTGAAAAATTTATTTTGAAAACCCATATGTTTCCACTACGCAGATAAAGGATAGTGTATTGTGGATTAGGGGGTCGTTACACATTGTGTGAGTTTCATTATGCGACGTTAGCCCTATATCCCTAGGGCATTCCCTAGTTTACCTAGGTACTAACATTAATCATCTCACTAGTTACTGCTCCCTCATTAAAGGGTTAGATCATAACTTTTTCTATTCATTATTGTAAAGAGTCAATGCTGCTAAAGAATCATTACCCTCTAATGATGGATCATTTTCTGGTACATGATTCACTACATAATACTAGAATGATAGGTTCTCGATCATGGTGTGTCTAACTCTAAGTAAGCAACTTCATGACCACTAGAGTATGCTAACTTGTGGTTAATAACCAACATGGTGTTTTCTCATTAATTATAGGATTAAATGGATGTTTTACCATCCTATTTTATGGTCAATCATGGGATTTGTAATGGTTATACCATATTAACTATCGGTCATCCAATCTAAAACCTGTCTATCTGTAACATCCGCTCCTCCAATCTATGAGAGATGTTTGTTAGTCATTTATTAAATTAAATGCTTGTGTTTATTGCATTACATTGCATATAGCTGCATTAGAATAGGAGTTTTAAGTGAAGAGAAAGAACAGGGACTAAAATGAAATGAAAAAGATAAAGTGAGGAAAGTTATGTGAATTCCCAATACTTCAGGGTAGCAAACCATAATTTTAGCCAAAAGAGTTACTGTAGCTATTAGACCTTTGAATTTACCTGCTAATGGTTTATGGACAAAATGGTAATTTGGCATATGGCCAAAGAAATTATCATTTTGAGCAAAATGATCCAAAATTAGGATCAGAATTCTAATCTTTGGAGCACCTATAAATAGGTGAAAGCTACATAACCTTCCCATTTTGCTATCCTCAATTCAGAATCTAGAGAGAGAAGGAAAGGACGAGCTAGAGAGAGAAAGAGGGAAATTAGGAAAGAAAAGCAACTTGGTGAGAATTTTAGTACAAGTTGAAGTGGAAATCCATAGCAGAGGAGCTTAGGAAGGCATCTGAGAGTTAAAATCCAATTTGTTGTACTTAATAAGGTAGCAAAATAACCAAATCCCTCTAATTTTGAATTACTATTCATATTGATGAAAATGATGATTTTGATGTTATTTAAAGTAAGAGAGCAATTAAAACTATATTCTTGATGTTTTTAAATGCTATTGGGTGTTTTAAATTGCATGAATATACTTATGCATGCTGAAATTAGATTATGAAAAATGGGTTTTTACCTAATATATGAAAATGGGGTTTAATCCAAGATTTGTGTAACACTCCTTATCTTATCTTAACAATGTTATAATACTCATTCAGATAAGTGGTTATCTTATCTTTAGCCTTTAATCACATTAATTACTCTTGAGCATTTAATCCATCATGAATTTATATTGCAATTAGGTCTGGGTTCTTTTGCTCAGGTAAACATGCTTTGGCACAGCGGAATAAAAATACATACATCACAACAGAATATATAAAAACTTTTCCACTATACATATATTTTCATAACTATTTGGTACATTGTTTTGTATACATATACTAGGATAGATGAAGTACCCATCCTTAAGGAGTAAGGAGACAACAAGCCTGCCACTCATACTCCTTTTACAAAATATCATGGAGGTATAGGTCCTTCACATATCCTTATAAATATGCCCTTTTCCCTCCATGTACAATAAAAAATGATAGTCTCAATTCTAACCTCAAAAAGAATAAATAGAATTAGGACCAAAAGAAAGGGCTATGACTACATGCTTAAGTGTCTAATTTAATCTAGAGGAAATTTAAAGATGGATATAACATAAACATCCTTTATAATAGTGAAAGTTCCTAAAAAGGGAATTTCCATCGTAGCCAGTTTGATCTCCATTATAAGACAATATCTAGGCATCTAATACATATCAGTATCATAATGAGAAATATATTCCCAATAGCTAAACAAACCAATTTATTTAAAATAACTGATATATACCACTATAATAATATAGAAAATACCTCTACATTCAGTTAAATTTCAAAATTCTTTTCATATGGATCCCTAGGTATGATTTATGTGAAACATGTGTATATGCATCTATAGACATGAGATATGCAGCAAATTATGTCATTCATGGAATGGACAACAAGCTTTCAATGCTTATATGTCTAAATCATATTCACAAAAGTCACATTCATGCAATACAACTTATGGCCACACAGAAATACTTTACTTTGGAAAGGTATACACCAGATCATTGCCTTCCACACCATGATGTTCTTTGGAGGCTTACAGTAGATCATTCTCCTACATTTTATCCCTTGGGAGTATACATTAGATCATTCCTCACAAGGTAACTTACTATTGAGGTAAACATCAGATCATTCCTCCTCATAATTTTGGTCTCAAGAGGCATTCACCA
This sequence comes from Senna siamea, assembly GCA_031216115.1. Taxonomy (NCBI): domain Eukaryota; kingdom Viridiplantae; phylum Streptophyta; class Magnoliopsida; order Fabales; family Fabaceae; genus Senna; species Senna siamea. The sequence continues at coordinate 17,765,647 of CM062354.1, forward strand.
GATCATTCCTCCTTGATCTTTAACTTTGGCATTCATAATTGCATTTAAGCATTTTCATGCTATTCAGTCACTTTCACATGAACTTAGACATCTTGCTATCAATGGAAAAATTTAATGCTATTTACTATTCATTCTTGACCATTACATCATTTTCCCTGTTGTCACTTAACGTAGGCCAATTTTAATGGCACCTTAGGCTATTTTCAATTAACATAGAAATTTAGCCATTCTAGGGAAAATTATAGATAGCATTCGGACAAGGCAAGATAAGCATGAAGCATTGGCATTTCTAACCCATTTGGTGCATTTCTAGCATTAATTTCACCAATCAAACATTATGGTAACAATTTCCATAATTATGCTTAACCCTTTCTCACACCTAAAAATTAGGTGAGTACACTTTAGGCCATCCTTTCTCATATTTTTCTAGCTTATTATTCATACCAAACATGATAGTATACCTATCACAACTTCACATGTTTATACACACTTTCTAGGTGAAATGGTAAAACTTTTTATTGGTAAAATGGCTAAAGCATAGAATTACCATAACTTTCTCTTTCTTCCTTTCTTGGAACAAAATTTATATGGTTTTTAGGTCATTTTCAAGCAAATTTTCAGCACCACTTACATGCATCAAATTGGCCAAGTAAGTTACACATTCGTGGTTAATAGTGAAATTAGAAAATGGGAAAAATGCTTAAACACTAACTTACCTAGATTTTCTCTCTCTTGAAAGAATGGCATAGGCATGTTTAGCTACCTTGAAAATGCAAAATAAGTGAAATCTCCAAGTTGTGTTGGTGTGAAAACCTTCTTCTTCAAGTCTATGAAACAACTCGACCAGCCTCTCCTTATCCCCTCTTCGTTGACACTTCTAGCACATAGAGGAAGAAAAAGGCAAAAATTTAGAGTTTAGGTTATTTATAGAAATGCCATTGGTGCTGAAATGTCCATTTTGCCCCTTTTTCTTCTCTTTTTCATCAATGGCATTCGCTCTCCTTGAAAATGTAATTTTATGCAACTTCCATGGGCTGGGACTTTTCTGCCGCTCAAGAGTTTTGAAATTGCAGTGTGGTTGCCCAAATTTTTGAAATTTGCACATATGCCCCTAAGAAAATTGTCATTTTGCCATTTAGTCCAAATTGGCCATTTTAGCTCCAATTTTCATCCTTTTCGACTTCATGGTATAAAAATCACTTAAGTAAGATTTTATAAAACTTATTTTTATGATTTTATCAATTTACCCTTATTTTAGCAAAATTACAATTTTGCCCCTAAGAAAAATTACCATTTTACCCTTTATGCCAAAGATTATCATGTCACCCTTTTTTTTCTTTCTTCATTGAAGCATACTTGGATAAGGATTTTTAATTTCTATTTTTCTTGAAATATTTATGATAAAATTTAAATTTTCTACATTATGAAAAATTACTAATATGCCCTTAGGGAGAAATTACGATTTTGCCCTTCCTCAAGGAAATTGCCTTTTGACATCAAATGTAAGTAATCTCACATAACTAGATTCTTCTTCTCTCTTAAAATAAAATAATGAGAATCCTTTGATGTAAATTCATGAAATAAAAGGATTAAACTAATTTTTCCCTTCATGTTAAAATTACTATTTTACCCTTCCTCACCAAATTTCCAATTGCATTCTTTTATCACAAAAGTGATTATATAATGGTAAAAATGTCCATTCTAGCTCCTTGATAAATTGTCCTTAACATCCCAAAATTAATACTAACAATAGTAATAATAATAATAACGTCATCATAAAATGCAATTATTAGGAGCGGATGTTTCATTTCTTCCCTCCTTTAAAATAATTTCATCCTCGAAATTAATACATACCTTATGTGAATAACTCTGGATAGGTTCTCCTCATATCTTCCTCCTTCTCCCAAGTAGCTTCCTGAGGCGATGTTTGTCCCACAAGACCTTTACTAAGGGAATGGTTTTATTCCTCAAGTTCTTGACTTCAGTACCGATGATTTGCAAAGGTTTTGGCTTATATGTTAGATTATCATTTAATTGTAATGTACTGGCGTCAAGAATGTGTGAGGAATTAGGGATATATTTTCTAAGCTGGGATACATGGAAAACATTATAGAGGTTTGACAATGATGGTGGCAAGGCTATCTGATATGCAGATAGACCAACCCTCTTCAGAATTTGAAAAGGTCCAATGTATCTTAGACTCAGCTTTCTAGACTTCATAGCCCTACTAATCCTAGTAGTTGGGGAGATTTTAAGAAAAACATGGTCTCCTTCATCAAATTCCAATGGCCTCCTCCTCTTATTAGCATAACTCTTTTGTTTGTCTTGAGCTTTTACCATTTTCTCTCTGATCATTTTAATTTGGTCAGTTGTTTGTTGCACTAACTTAGGTCCTAACAGTTGTCTCTCACCTACTTCATACCAACATAGGGGGGATCTACATTTCCTCCCATATAGGGCTTCATAGGGTGCCATCCCTATACTAGAGTGGAAGCTATTGTTGTAAGAGAATTTAATTAATGGTAGACTTCTATCTTAGTTTCCTTTATACTTTAAAACACAAGCCCTAAGCATATCCTCTAGAGTTTGAATTATTCTCTCAGTCTGTCCATCTGTTTGAGGGTGATATGTTGTCCTAAAATTTAATTTAATCCCAAAGGCCTCTTGCAGTGCTCTCCAAAATCTTGAAGTAAACATGGGATCCCTATCTGAGACAATGCTAATGGGTATACCATGAAGTCTCACTATCTCCTGAATATACAGTTGAGTTAACTTATCTAGAGAGTAGTTAATCTTGATGGGTAGAAAATGGGCAAATTTAGTCAATTTATCCACTATCACCCATATAGCATCATTCCCTAATTGGGTTCTAGGTAAGCCTATCACAAAATCCATTGAAATTTTATTCCATTTCCACTATGGAATATCTAATGCCTGTAGCAACCCAGCAGGTTTCTGGTGTTCAATCTTTACCTGTTGACATACTAAGCATTTAGCTACATACTCCGCTATATGCTTCTTCATACTTAGCCACCAAAATCTCTCTTTCAAATATTGATACATCTTAGTGGCTCCAGGATGAATGGTATATCTACTTTGGTGAGCTTCTTCTAATATCTTTTCTCTCAATCCATTTGCGTTAGGAATATAAATTCTATTATGGAAAGTTACCATTCCATTAATATCCTTTATGAATTCCTTTGAGTCTTTTAAAGACTCTAAGAATTCATCATTCTTCTGAGCTTCTAAGATTTGAGCCCTAGAGTGTTCTTAATTCTTAATTCACTCAAACAGATTTTGTTTGGTAACACTAAGGTAGACAAACTTATGTTCCTAAATTTCTCTATTAAGCTCATCTTACTCACCATCATTTGAGCTACTTGGAGAGACTTCCTACTTACTGCATCTCCCACAATGTTTGGCTTACCTGGATGATATTTCAATTCAAAATCATAATCCTTAATAATTTCATCCATGTCCTCTATCTCATATTCAATTCCTTCTGGTCAAAGAGGTACTTGAGACTTTTGTGGTCACTAAATACCTCAAATCTCAACCCATAGAGATAATGTCTCCAAATCTTTAAGGCAAATACTATGGCAGCCAACTCTAAATCATGAGTAGGATAGTTTCTCTCATGAGGCCTTAATTGTCTAGAAGCATAGGCAACTACTTTCCTTCCTTGCATCAAAACACATATCAATCCTTTCTTAGATGCATCACAATATAATTCAAATTTTTCCAATGGGTCTGGGATAACTAAAACAGGTGCAGTGGTTAATTTTTCCTTCAAGGTTTGAAAACTTTGCTCACATTTGGTATCCCACACAAATGGAACATCCTTTCGGGTTAGTTTAGTCATTGGCATTGCTATTTGCAAAAACCCTTGAATAAATCGTTTATAATATCCAGCTAAACCCAGAAAACTACAAACTTCTGTTACAGTAGTAGGCTTTTCCCAATTTACTACTGCTTCAGTTTTACTAGGATCCACTGACACTCCATCTTTAGAAATCACATGCCCCAAGAATTTGACTTCTTCCAACCAAAACTCACATTTTTCTAGTTTAGCATACAATTGCTTTTCTTTAAGAATTCCCAACACATTTTTAAGATGTTGTTCATGCTCCTGCCTATCTCTAGAGTACACCGAAATATCGTCAATGAATAGTACCACAAAATGGTTCTAATAAGGCCTAAAAATGTGGTTCATATAATTCATAAAAATAGCTAGAGCATTGGTCAAGCCAAATGGCATTACAAGGAAATCATAATGTCCATACCTAGTTCTAAAAGCAGTCTTAGGTAAGTCCTCTTCTCTTACTCTAATTTGATGGTATCCTGACCTCAAATCAATTTTAGAGAAAACAGTGGCACCTCTCAACTGATCTAGCAAGTCATGAATTCTAGGGGGGGATATTTATTTTTCATAGTTACCTTATTTAACTGTCTATAATCTATGCACATTCTTAGGCTACCATCCTTTTTCTTCATAAACAACACTAGGGCTCCCTACAATGAGGCACTAGGTCTGATGAATCCTTTCTTCAAGAGGTCCTCTATCTATACTTTTAACTCACTCAGTTCTACAGGAGACATCCTATATAGTGTTATGGAAATTGGTCCTTTGCCAGGAACCAGCTCTATAGAAAATTCGACCTCTTTCTCTGATGGAATACTTATAATCTCCTCTGGAAACACATCAGGAAATTCACACACCACTGGTATGTCACTTAATTTCTATTGAATTTCAACCTTTGAAGGACATAGAAAGCTTATTCTTGATTTTTCCTATCAATTCCCCTGTTTATTGGTTTGGTATCTATAAAAGTCATAGACTTAGTTGAACAGTCCAAAATCACATTGTTAGAAGAGAGTCAGTCCATTCCTAGAATAACATCTAAGTCAACCAAAGGTAGGCATATAAGGTCTATGAGGAAATGTTTACTTTCAATCACAACAGGGAAATTTAAACAGACAAGTGAAGTCACAACATGTTTATTAGTAGGAACAGCCACAGATAACTCATAAGGTAAACTAGACATGTGTAGGCTCAATTTTCTGGCACACTTTATTGAAATAAAAGACTGGGCAGCGCTAGAATCATACAGTACAATCAAAGGAACATCATTAATAAAACATGTACCTTTCATCAAATCCTCGAACTGAGCCACTTCTTTACCTTTGAAGGTATAGACCCTTCCCTTAGTAGTAGGTCTTTGGGCTTCAATTGGCTTCCTTGGGAGTGTGCAATCTTTAACATAATCTCCTGGTTTCCCACACT